>CM020246.1:63699388-66435638 GCA_009819775.1 Phoenicopterus ruber ruber | reverse complement strand
GAGATTCTTAGCTACTATATAAATGTGTTTGTTTGTTTGTTTGTTTGTTTGTTTGTTTTTTAGGTTCAAAGAAGCATGGGAAGCTGGGTAGGAAGAATTGTAACTTAAACGTGACTATTTGAACATTGTTTTGTTCCTAGCAAGGCTGATTAAACAGAAAAAGCCAAGATCTGGTCCTAAACCTTTCAGACCCTCATGTCTGGTAGTTCGCACCTTCCCTCATTTAAGACACCTAATGTAAAGTAGTATCTCGGTGGGGCACCAGGTTTTAGTTAACATTTGAACAGGAGCTGTAGATCATTTCTGCAAGCAAATAGATATTCTGACCAAAAAAACCCCAACACAAACAATAAAACCCCCAGCAATTTATAAATAGAGTAAGTGGGAAAAGAGATACGTCACGCTCTGAAAAGCAAATGTGAGCTATCTGTTAGATCACTGACTTGTGCTGTTGCATTACCTAACTGTGCTCTCCTGTTCAGGGATGTGGTCAGTGGCAGTGCAGAGCGCTCAGCCTCTTGCAGAAAGCAATTTATATTTGAATTCTGTGATGCAAATAGCATGTAAGTATGTGCTTACAGATACTGCAAGCTCCCTGCTGAATATAGATAGGCTTACTCATATGTTTTTAATTAAACATGTGTCTAAATATTCTCCTGAATGGGCGTGAAGTAAAGATCAATTATTTCAAGATTTTACTGGATTTTTAAAAAAATGCACCAGAGTAGGATTTCTGCAGAACTTACTTTTTTTCTTCCAAATAATTCTTTCTTGTGTAAATCACTACGTTGTGCCAGATGCCTAAGCACAATTTCAGTTATTGTATTACTTTATACATGGCACTTTCACAACAGATTTGGCAACATACAAAAGCAATTCAGTGAAAACCCATGATTTCATAGTGGGTTTTTCTTGAGTACAATGTTTGGCATTCTGCTACAATATAGAAAATGTAAAACTAACATGGACAAGCTAAAATACATCCTAAACTTGGACTAAACAGAATCTAGTTCCTGTCTGCACTTCCCAAATGCTGAGTGAGTTTCTGTTCATGTATCGACAGAACAACTATACATTTAGGTCTATTATGAATACAGTATGTGTTTGCACACAGTAAACTGAAGCAGTAAGTGTAGTACGATTACCTTTAAATGTAGTGATTATGTGCCTGCCATTTCAGAATTTCTGAAGCACTTGGCATCTCTGTTTTGTAGTCTGGTAAATAAATACAAGCTTATTTTTTTTATTTTTTTTTGTCCAACCCTGAACACGTTGGAAGTCATATTTAAAAATTGTGCCTAGTTCTGATTTTTTTTCAGTGTGGAATTAAATTTTATACATTCATAGAGTTATTCCTTTCAGAAAGACGTACGGTCCTTTATGAACCTGCAGTTATAGACCCCAAATACGATATTTTTAAATACAATTTGATTGTCTTCCCATGAAAGAAAGCTGAATTGAGAATAATGTAATAGTTACAGCACATTACATACTAGAAACTTACAAGCAATGATGTGTATATCTTTTCTTTTGGTAACATCATCTCTCCATTTAATTACTATTTATTATTTGTATGGTGCCATTACGTTATGTGATGCTGTCTTATAGCTGACAAAATGATGTGATTTCAGACAAATAAATAGGACAAAGTCCAAAAATAAGTCCTCATTGCTTTTGAGAGTCATCAATTGCTATGATTTTTTTTTTTTTAAAAATTACAATTAGAGCACTGTTCTGTGTCATCCAAGTCCTTTCTGTGGATAAGATTCCAGAAAATAAAATATTCTGGAACTGCATGAAGTCTTTATTTTTACATTTTGTCTAGATTTTGGAAGTTTTGACATCATCAAGCCAATCTGAAAAAATGCATAAATCCACCTGATAGATGTAGAGTATGCTGAAGGGGTCCTCTGTTGTAATAAAAATAATAATGATACTGTAATTAGAAAGGTAAACAGCTTGCTTGCATTTTTTTAAACTTCATAAAATTGCATCTTTTTTACTGCAAAGGACCAATTAAGTCATGCATGTAGCTGTATTCTTGTGATATCAACTGTAAAGATTACGTTGTGTTTAAATGAAAATAACAGGCACACATTTAAAAAGAAGACGAAGAATTGTAAATATATTTGATTAATAAAACATTTCTATTACCGTATCCTAAGCCTTTGTTTTATGTTAAGATTACGTATGGAACTTTGTGCATGCTATGAAGAAAAACCAAACATGCTTAAATGCATGTGCATTGAAGGCAGCCTCAAATAACCACAGTGCCTTCCCGTAGTTTTCATTATGAGCTTCCAAAAGGCGTTTGCAGCTCGGATGTGGCAAACTGATTTGCAGTGAGAAGAGAGAGAGTGAGATCAAGTTCAGTTTTCCTGGTGACTGGGTTCCAACACTCCTGTTGATGTAATACTGAGGGCACAGTGCAGTCATATGCTCTACCAGTTTCTCAACCATGTTTTGGAATTTGTTTGTATAGCTTTATGATGCAAATCATGTCATATTGTGACCAAGTTTTTCTGCTCTGCATACTAAAGTGTGTTTTTTTTATGATCGACGGCCTGAGTCTTGCTTAGTGACCCGAATCCTGATTTACAAGGATCACCATCTAGTGGACTAAGACAGAATTTCAAAACTCCAGTTGATGTGATGTCTGAGCTCATTTTAAAAAAATCATTCTCAAACCAAAGCTAAAAGCACTAGCCATGCTCCACTGCAAGGGACTTTCAGTGCCTTTTTTAACATTATTTCACTGCCATTGTGTATGTCAAAGAGCAGTGATTAGTTCACTAAGTCACCCCTTGTTCCACTTGAAAAAATACCACTTGAGTATGAGAAAAATATGTCAGTTTCTGTCATTTTTCATGTTATATGACCTTTTACATAAGCACCAGAACCACCACGGTAGAATAATTGTGCAAAACTACTGTACTTGAGAAAATACTCAGGTAAATTGGCCAGCAGACTGCCTGCTGGTTTGCAAGTAGCAGGGATAGTCAATCATTCGAGGCAAGCTTCTATACATCCAAGGAAAATTCTTTATAACAAGAAATTGTATTGAGTCACGCTGTATGAGATTATATCGCCAAACCCGCGTAATCTGTCATGAGCTAATGAGACACAAATGTCTAAAGGGGGTGGCGGGTGGAGGAGTCCTTTGGCTGATGGCCCAATCTACAATATAAAAGAGTCCTGGGGTCCACCTTCTTGAACTCTTCGGGTGCATGATTTAGAAGGGGTGAGGATCAGGTCTGCTAATATTTTTCTTTTTATTCATTTACTGAACTTTTTTAGCTGGGATGAGGGCTAGGAGTTTGCTGCATTCTTACTTTTGTCCCTGTATGTGTTCACTGAGAACTAAAGAAGAATCAATCCAGTATTAAAGTACAAAAGACCAGCAGAGCAAGACAGTATCAATTTTATTGTTTGGTTGTTGGGGTTTTTTTATCCAAATAAAGTGGACACTTGCTCCCAAGCAAATATATACAGATCAGCAGTGTCCAAGTCAATGCACGCTCTACTTAGGTAGCTTCCTTGGCACCCCTGAGCATCTGCCAGTTAAAACAAGTCCAGTGACTTCTTTACACCACAAACCCAAGCTATACTTGAACGGATGACACACACATGTTGGAGCTGCACTCTAACCTCCGTGTGCTGAACATCGATTCTCCCAGCCTCAGACTCGCTTCTTTTCCTACTTGTTAAAGGACAGTCAGCAAAACATTTTGACAGCAAACTTGGTCAAGCTCATCTTTCATGGTTGCAGAGGATCTGATAGCCTTTTGGACTAGACTGATAATGCAGGGTGCTTAACATACTCAGTTGTCTGGTGAAATAGAAATACACACCAATCAAGGTACAACAATGATTAGGTGCCTAAGAACAGGATCTGTACAAGCCAGTGCATTGGATGGAGATTTTGTCTTTCTCCTCAGTACTTCCTGGTGGCCATCCTGAGGTAGATCCCTGACCAGTTAGTCAAGAGATAGACATAGGTAGCTTCTTTGCTCCAAATCTGAATAATTCGCATAGGCGTAAAACCAACTAAGAAGACCACAGATAGCCAGACACAGCCACAAGCGGTTTCCCATCCATTGAAGGCCATCAATAAACTAATGCTGTAGAAGACCCACATATCCAAACATGACTGGAATTAGTCCAAGGACATGGGGAGGGAAGAGGAACATACAGTTTATCATAAAAGGGATCAAAATCTTTACACTCAACTCAGTAGGTCTCACCTTTGAAGACTGGATTGACAAACCTTAATTTTTTTTCAGTTTTTATTTTTATTACAGATAACATAACTTGAGAGACACCCACATTCTTGGAAAGCCGTATTAGTGAATCCTAGGCCATCCTTTGTAGCCATAGCTGCATCACTTTGGCTTTCTCCCAAATGTCTTCTTCTCCACCAACCACAGCAGATGAGTCTTACCAGTACTTCCTCATGGATTCAAACTTTTTCCAATCTTTAGTCTTCTCCCCCTCCCATCTTGGCTCTCATCATTTCCATCTATTATACTTTTATTTTTCTCTTCCCCTCTGACATTACTGCATTCAATCATTCTCCTCATCTCTAGAGTTTCTCCAAATAAGCTTGCAAATGACTAAGGAAAGAACTCATATTTGTTTATATTGGCACAACAAGTCACAGAAATACATTTTTTTTTTCTATAATCCCAGCCTCAATAGAATGAGTCAAACTATAATAGTCATGCAGAGCCTTCAACCTGGAATTTTTTTTTTTTAGGGAGCCAAGAACATTTTGGCCTACAGCACGCACACTACTAGTGATCAAATATTCTTCTGGAAGCGATTTAGCTTTTTTTTTTGCATTAGCCTTTTATCGGGGAAATTGTTTTCTGTTTTTTCCCATGGCATAAAAGGTAATTAGAGAGCCAGTAAACTAAAATTTTCATATAGAAAACACTTTCTATTGAGTCAAAAAAAAAAAGCAATTAAATACATGCACTGAGCCATACTTGTAATGTCTGTATGTTTGTCTGAGTCTTTCTTCACTTTCTCTTTTTTTTCTTTAAAACATATAAAGCCAGTTTCTTCTACTTACACATAAGATCTTCAAGAAAGGGGATAATATATTGCTGTAATACTGCACCATAGTTCTGCACAATGAAATGCTGCAGTAGTGTCTGATCAGTCAGTGATAAGAACACCATGTAACTCCCATCTCAGTTTTTGAAATTGCTTATGTGATGAAGATATATGTTCCATGAATAGGGAGGCAGATACAACTGAAAACAGTATCTGATTCATTACCGTCGGGTTGTTTAACTTGTTTTAATTTAATGAGCTAATGATAGAAAGGAGGCTGCACTGTTGTTTAATAGGAGGCAAGCAGATCTGGGAAGTTTAAGCTCTGAAGGAAATTTAGAAGCATATTGTATCTGCCTTCCATCTTACTAGTTTTTCTTTGCTCTGTGCTAATAGTAGAGCTCCTAGAGAAAGATCTTCTTCCAAGTGCACATTTTCAATAAAGATTGTTCAGATTGTTTTTCATTTTTCCCTCCCAGAATTTACTCTCTAGAAAAGCAGAGGGCTTGCTTGAAGTGAAAAAAAAAAAAAAAAAAGAGTTTTTTTTCTTCCATAAATTCTAGGGAAAAAAAAATTAAAAAATATCTTCATAAAATGGACTGCTTTGTGCATGATTCCACTTCTTCAAGAGCTCCTTTTCAGACAAAAAGTATTTTGAGAGATGCTTCCTGTCTAGGTCTAATTACTAGAGAAAAAAAATACACAAAAAATATTT
This sequence comes from Phoenicopterus ruber ruber, assembly GCA_009819775.1. Lineage (NCBI taxonomy): Eukaryota > Metazoa > Chordata > Aves > Phoenicopteriformes > Phoenicopteridae > Phoenicopterus > Phoenicopterus ruber. Next base: position 66,429,865 of record CM020246.1, on the reverse strand, counting down.
GTATACTCCAAATCATTGCTCTCTGTAGTGTCTAATGGTTCTTCTGTGTAATCTTCTTTGTAACATTGTTGAATTTTAAATTGTTTTACTTTTTACTGTGTCTGCAAAGATCATCTATCTCTTTCAGTCTTGCATGGTCACATACTCTTAATTCACCCCAAGTCAACCCTAATGAAGGTACTGTGTAGATTGGGGAAGAATTTTAAGCCGTGTGTAGCTTTTCTCTTCCCTCTCTTTGGTTTGCCAGTACCTTTCTGGTTTAGGATTTTCCTGTGTTGAGTAAGATTGCTGGCTAGCTCCCTTTCTGCCAGCAGCCTAAGTGCAAGGGCTCTTGGCCCACAAAATCACATGGCAGACTCACGGCTACTTCAATATGCTTTTAGATTGCCTTCAGACGTAAAACTTCGCAGATCTGCTTCCATCCCAGTAAAGGACAACATAACCTCCTTTCTATTATTAGCTCATTAACTAAAAACAAGTTAAGCAATCCCATGGTAGTGACCCAGATGTTGGTTTTGGCTTTATCTGCCTAATTCTTGCTTTCTGTTTTGATGTTTATCATCATTGAAACCACAGATTTCAGAAACTGCAGAAGAGAAAGGGAATCTGCATCACTGCTTACATATGGTTAATCTTCACTTCTTTGTGCCATAATTTGGTTTGTATCCCTCTCACCTTTGAATGTGTCATTAACAGCCCAGGTAAAATCACAAAAACCAATACAAATTACTAGGTGGAATTAGGATAAAAGCCTTAATAAAATAGCACACCAAATATATGTTAATACAGTAAAGCCATTGAAATTATCATTCATTTATGTTAGGGCAAAGCAGAAGTGTTACTATACTGGAATTTTTTTTTTTAATCCTTGCAGCTTTTACATATGTAGTAAATTAATTGTCTGTCAAAGTACCTTGGAGTGATGGCTTCATTTTTTTTTTGGGGGGGGGGGGGTGGGTGGGGGGTGGGGGGTGTGTGTGTGCTGTTTTTCACAAAATGCTCAACCTATTCAACCTACTTAGTGAGGCTGAGACGATGCAATCTATCCCCAAGTCCGTCACAACCATAGCTGTAGTCATTTAAAATAACCAATCCAATCATCCAGCTCTTGATTGTTTGATGTTCTTTCTGGCTTTACACTTTTGATTAAGAGGCTCAGCAAAGAGGTGAAGTTGCAGAATAGCAAAGGGTTCCTTGACCTAAAGAACTTGAAGTCAGCAGGTCACTTATAGTGACTATGATTTATTGAACAATAAACACAGCTTCACCAAATCCTTTTCTTTCCTCACTGGCCTATTTTTGCAGGCATCATATTCTTGTTCAGAGGATACATGCAGAGAACTTTCAGAAAGATTATTCAGTCTCGATAGCAAATAAAATGTATCTGTGATTCTGCCTAACCATAATCATGTATTTTAATAAACTGATTCTCAGAAATGGGATAGACTAGTAATAACAATCCATGCTACTGAAGATTTTTAGCATACTCTACTAAAACAAAGAAAAACACTAGATCTCATTTCATTAAAAAATAAAACTTCAGCAATGAGTTTTTTCTGGAGAGAATCACATGAAATTTTGGTCAGAGAGTAAAGAGCTTTTTTCTTGCGTAAGATTTTGTTACTGAGGTCTTATGTGTAGTACAAGAGTTTGTAACAAGGAAAGATAAACATGCGTTTTCAAGCTAAAATATCTTTTTTTTTGTGGGGGCATAAAAAAGCAAATAAATGAAAGAAAAAAAGGCAACAGGAAAAAAAATCCCGATTGCATGGAAATAAATGTTTTCACTACTTTCATTCTTGGAAATGTAGTATGATTTATAACGATCTAAAGAGATGGCTTTGAAGCACAAGTAAATTAATCACACTTTACTAAAGATCTAGGCCAGATTTAAGCAATCAAAACCTATGATGATTTTTATACTATTTTTGTCTAACACATTTTTCTTAATAAGTGTCTCCTGTAGTGTAAAGTCTTGCTGATCTACATAACTCATGGATGACAAGTACAAGCTCTCTTCCCTGTGCATGTACAGGTACACACACAGGCATTCATTCTCATTCTTTCTCTCCCTAATAAAGTCTTTCTTCTTCAAAAGATCCAAACTTCTCATAAGTAAAAAGAAAATGGAAATGGAAGGGGAAAAGTTGATAAAGTTGAGTGTTCATAAAAACAAGAAGGAAACTTTCTACCAGGAAATCTTACTGTCTAACTTTAATAAGCTTCACCAGAAGAACATGTGTATATCACACATAATTTTTTCATTAAAATTACTTTTCAGATAAGTGCTTCATTTGTCTCTGGGTTCAACATACTGCATTTTGCCTTGCATTAAATCAAGGTAATCTTCCACATGATAGATCATCTGGCTGCTGTTCTTACACACAGTAGTACTTGGGACTTTTTGACAGTCTTTACCCTATGTTTAAAATTAAATGCTCTGTAAAGGAATGAAAAATAAGCTTCTTCTAACCAAAACCTTTCCAAGGGAGACAGATGACTTCTATTCTGCTCTGAGAGGTTCCATCCAGCACATGCTGCCTCAGAGAGGGCGATTGCACCCTCGCTGCTCTGCTGCCTTGCTCCGGGGGCTTTCCGAGCACTCAGTAAGCTCTGATCCCTAACGGGGTGCCAAGCTGGCTAGATTCTTTCCTCAACGTGAAACTTGCAGAGCAATTAAAAGCACAGGAAGAGAAAGCCCACATACTGCATTCTGTCCCAAACTTAACCACATTTAAAATGGACTTGTATATACAGATAAACAAAGAATGTCTTTAAATGCCAATCATCTAACAAAGACAATCGTGTTTTCAGCAAGGAACTACAAGGTTTGGAAGCTCAAGCTTTCTCTTTATTTCTTTGCTTGCAATAGTGTTGTAAATGAATGCAGCCTGATGCAGAAAGCTGGTAAGCTGGGGGCTTGCTCCACGTTTCGTTCAGGGCGTGCTTGTTTTCTGTGCCCACCCATGCCACTACAGATCTGCAGTGTCTGAGAGGAAACGTACCCACCATCAGTTCTGAGACCACTTGTGTGACATAATTTATGTTCGTAATGCTCTTCCATGGTACCCCTGTGTTTCCAAATGCTTAATGCTGCTAGGAGTAAATGATTTCTTTCCACTACGGCTCAAAGTGCCAGAAGGCAGGAGAAGTTTAAACACAACTAAGATCAACATTGTGAGTTTACTTGGCCTCCACATCTAGCAACACAGTCATAAATTTCTTAGGCTTCTTATTTGAGAATTTAAAAGGCCCTATAGATTTGGCAAGTTTTCTATAACAATGCTTCTTCTATATGGCTAATAAATGTTGGAAATCCCAGGAGCTGCACTTTGCATTGTATTTGGTCAGAGGGTCACTGTGTGACCAAGCACTTTTCCATTCAGGTGCTGTTTCGCTCTTGACCGCTGCAATGGTGGCAACAGCAAAATATTGAAAGCAGCAAGGAATGGTGTCATTTCAGTTCCCAATCTGCTTCTTTCAGATATTGTTCCTGCTTAGTAGAAATAGTCTCTCTGCTTAAACGTCGGATTTTTTTGTCCTTGGAGTTGCTTTCATTTGTTACCCCTGCTGGGTACGCACATGTCTAAGAGCCTTATGATTGACCTTGCAATACTTAAAAAACCAGTATCCCATTAGAACAGGGACACTGTCACTGGCAGGAGGCAAGTGGGCATCATTTCTGGTAGGGTCTCTTGATGTGATGAGGAGTATGAAAGATTCATGTCACTTTCATGCTGGCAAGCCCAGACTCCAGCAGTCAGTCTTGTATCTGTGTCAGTGCAGCGCTCAGTCATCCAAACACTGCTAGTTACTTTGCAGTCACCAAACTGCAAATCAATGCAATCTGTATTGCTGCACATCGTATAATTAATGATGTTGTTCTGTGGTGTCTGTGGTAACAGGCAGCCTTCAGATGGCCAACAAATAACACTGGTTTAATTCTATCAAAGAGCCCTTTATTATAGTAAGTCCATGCAAGCTCCTTTACCCCCAGTTGGATTACGTTTTCCTCCTTAAAAAACATACTGTGGTTGAAGTTAGTGAAGCGTTTTTCCCAAGTTGTGTATTATGCAATATGGAAAGTATTTCTCAAAGGATCCACTATTGTTTGCTGTGAGTGACTTAGCCCCCTAAGGAAAGATAATGCCAGGCATTCGGGCAGTATGAAGAGTGTTTCAGCAGTACTCTGAATATAACAACATATAACATATAACAACAGTAAATGATAACAGTAATGATTCCTCCCCACTCCTCCCACCCCACCAGAAGACAAAGGGGAAACAGGTTCTAAATATAGGTCAATCTTATTATGTTACTATTAGAAGTTTATAGCTGCCTTAGATGATGCTATCTCAATTTCTGCTGGCCTGCTCCTGTAAGGAATGCAATCCCGCAGTTACTGGGCCAGCATCATGTTGTTACCTGAGAAACAGAGATGTTTTAAAAAATGACTAAAATCCTTGGCATCTCTCCTTTCCTCAGTCCCCTGTGCATTTACTGAGGTGCAAGAGAACTCTGAGCCATAGAAGGATTTTTTGCGATCACATCCCCAGACTTCCCGAGGCCCATGTGCAATGAAAAGGTTCAAACAACAGATACAGAAAAGCACAAAGATTGTCCAACAGCATCCATTAATTTCTTTCACCCCAATGGCATTGACTTCACTCTCGCCTTCATGAGTCATCATTTATGATCTCAGTAATTTACTGCAATGGGCATGAGATATACCACAAAATCAATGAAAACGAAGGCAAATTCAGAACTAAGATCAGGGCCTGTAAGTCACTAATGTTCGAAAATGATGGAGTGAAAATTATTACATGGATTCCTATCGGCCTCAACTGTCCGTGGTAAAACTTGCCTGAGAGCAGCATGCACAAACTCTTTATTGTACAGGAATCAAGCTGCAGTCTCTGCTGAACCACCTGGCCTCCTTAGCACTTAAAGATGAACTGCAAATCAATTATGAAAATAGAGTTTAGTCCATATTTATGGGCTGAATGTCCCTACTAGCCAGGCTCTAGGGGACATTCAGAACAGAAATACATTTCAGCTGCTCTTTTAAATAATTCGTTTTCCTCTGTGAAATCCTCTTGATAATTCCTGGTTCCCAGCAGATATTTCCGAATACATCATCCTGTGGTACCGCAAATACAACGAACCGCAGGGTAACGCTGGTGGCGCTTAAATGTCTTATATCCATGAAAACTCTGTTCAGGAAATGCAGTTTCACTGTGGAAAGGAAGGCACACACCCTCTGTACTGGATGCTCCTACTTGTTATTCCATTGAGTGTAGTCTGGAAAGACATTTGGGCCTTAGTCATTATTTATATTTCTATTTCAGATAAACTTAACAATATTAAGAAGCTGCTTTCCATGAAAATTACATGTTAGAAGTGTTTGCCATTCTCTGTATTAGAGCAAATTGGCGATCAAAATAGACAAGTCTTGGATGTGTCATTAGAAATGGAAAATCACCAGCCATGAGGCCAAGGAATAGTATAGCTGCATCCCAACAGTGTTATTTGTCCTTGCCAGGAAAGCTGTTCTCAAATAACCCCACTCCCTAATAAGGTCATTAAGGCTCATATTCACTAAGGAAGACAGAAGCAAAGGAATTAATTGAGATGATACAGCTCCCATTTTTGTAGCATTTTACTGTTTCTTTTGCTTACTCTCATTTGCTGCCCGAAATGCGCAAAGCACATTCAAACAACATCTGCAGTGTGAAAGACTGTGTCAGTCACTCTCTCCCTCTACTTATCCCAAGGTCCAGCTGGGGATCTGCTCACAGAACAAAACATGGCAGCAAGGGGCGAAGGAGAGCTGGTGATGGTGTGAATCTGATGCAAGAGAAGTACTTGTTTCAGAAAGGGAGAAGTAAGAAATAGGAAACAGATTAAGAAATAGAAATGGAAAAAGTTTGGAGAACACCACTGAAAAGTGTAGGCAGTGGGTTGGAAGAAAGCTCTTCCATATGTGGAAAGAGTGAGAAAGGTGTACTATTAGGGAAATTCTTTTAAAGCTAATGTGACGGAAGAAAATAATATAAAGCCCGGTTCAAAGCCTTCAGTAACTTACTAGAGTTTAAAATACTCCTTCAGTCTGTGTCAGGGATAAGTGCCCTGCATGGCACATGCCACAGTTTTAGCCCTGTTGTTCATCTGGGCCAAGGATGAGGCTGGAATGTGCAGAGGTGGAAAACCTAAAGGAGAGGGACGAAGAAGGGAAAAAGGGGCCGTACGTGCCTGGACCACGTTGCAGTTCAGGGTCAGATGGGTCGCGGCTGCAGACACCTGACCTGGGAGCCGGGTAGCGTTACCAGGTCCCTCAGGTTAGCCTGAGGCTTATCACTGGAAGGGTCTTGTTATTTTTTCCCCTACAATGCCAGAGCAGAAAGATATTAAGAACAACTAATTCCAAATGGAAAGTAACATAAAACCAGTACTTTAATAAGCAAACTCTTTTTCTTTTCTTTTTAATCATGTGGATGCCAGCTCTGCTACAGAAGCTAATTGGATCCTTAAATCTGTCATAGTTTAAATAAAAAAATGAGAAAGTAGGGAAAAACTGAAAAGCAAGTCCAGAGTTTAACAGTTATTGAGGGTTATAGGACAGAAGGAACTTTTGTCACCCATTAGTTTTCCCTTGCAGGCCCTCTTTTAGGAACAAAGTAATTCCCACTGACTTCATCGAGCTTTTATACATTCTCAGAGTTATGCAGCTGCACTCGTTTGTTGGTAACACAACAACATTTCCTGACTCAGGGCCTTTAGTCCACCTTATTGAAAGCTATGCACATGCTTCACAAAGTCATCTGATAACCCCAACAGCAACTTTAGATTGGTTCATAATGCTGCTGGACTCTGAGGGATGCTTGGATTTATATTCTGTGCCCTAACTGTAAGATCTCTATCCAATATTTTGAGATTATTAGAGGATTTTCATAAGGGAAAACATGCTTTTGGCAAAACCACAACAAAATTTATCCTTTTGCCTTCATTCAAGGTTACATTTCATATAAATTTGTTTGTTACAGAAACTAAGAAAAAACTAGAGAAAAGTACTTTTTGAATATTTTCTTCCAAGTTTTGAGTAAAAAAAAGATAAAAGGGAGTGGAAACAAATTATAATCAATATGTTTCATTTTGTACTGCAGAAAGGAAAATGACTCTGCTAAGAGACTATGCATAACCTTAAGCAATACCAGATGTGGTACAGAGAAAAGTATTAACTACTACTCACAGTTTGGAGTTTCTTTCAAGGCAGCTAAGAACAGGTAAATTGGATGGGTGAAAGCATTATGTTAGAAGAAGCCAGTTAATGAAGCAAAGTCAGACCTGTTAAAAAACAACTACAACACAGTGCTCACGCAATTTGTAAAATGTTATGTTGTCCTTTGGCATGACAATTCTAAACAACAGAAATATAGACATTATTTTTCTCAGTTTTTCTAAGTTTTGACCTAGCAAAAGGGAAGTTTAATACAATTCTCTGAGGATATGACAGTGGTTGCATAAATCACTCCGCTCTTCAGCCGCAATCAGACCAAGGGTGCACTGTTTTGTAACCCACCCATTTGCCAGGCAGGATCCAGAGAGCCGAGTCTGCGAACTCCACATGGTAGAGGAAAGCAGGGAGAAAGCACCCACTGCAACCAGACTCCCCAAGGGATTTCAATGACCTACAACTCCCCCTTTCTGGGCAGGCACTGTGGGAGCCCACCTGATGTGCTGCTGCATTCCCATGGTGCCCGAGTGATCTAGAAGCAACAAGCTAGGAGTATCTGCAGGCACTTTAGAGGTTGTTTTAAGTGTTTGTTTGTTTTGTTTTGTTTTGTTTAAATAATATGTTATCTGAACTGTTGTTGTCATGTTACTGCTACAGTTTTGTTTTGAAGGCTGTTCACATGTGTCTGTATATTTTGATGAACGGGGAAGCGCTACTGCAGTGCAAATACTAAATTACAGCTGCTATTGTGTTACATTATTCACATGTCATGCAGTCGTCTAATTCTCACCTCAGATGAAAATCGGCTCAGATGGTGGTTACCAGCTGCTCCAGACCTGTCTGAAGCACAGGCTATCATAAAAATAAATAGCCACAGAAATCTTCTCTTGTGCCTAGGTACACAGAGAGGTGCTGGAGAGCTGTCTAAATTCTAGTGTGTTTCATCCAGACAAAATAAAACATCAACAGCAACCAAAAAACCCCCAAATCAACCCCTTCCCTTAAATGGTAGACTTCTCTGGACAAACCTTCCCCTTTTCACTAGTTCTAGATTGTGTTATGAATACCACAAAAACAGACTCCAGGGAAAGATCCTTCACAGACAGGCAGACAGGCTAAATGAGGTAAGGTTTTTGCCAGCTGTAATTTTTCTGATCTGTGATCTGTGCAGTATATTCTAAAAAGCCAAAAATATCCACATACTCTCAGAGGATAGGTCAGACCTAGATGGAAGGCCAAGAAAACTCCACAAGTTTCAACTTCAGAGCTGGCCAAGATAAGGGAGCTCAAGCTTATTAGAGCTCCAGCTCTCACATTCGGTTTCTTCGAAGCCCCTGCCTCAGCTCTCTCATCTTCTCTCCTGTCCCATTCTCCGTGAGCCACTACAGACTCCCTCTGTTTTTAACAAACGGTTTCCGAGCTCAGCAAAGCCTCTAACAGCTGCTGGGCATGGGAGGTGATATGAAACTGCAAGATGATGCAGAATTAGCATTACTCAAACATGGCTAGAGAACAGCTTTTAAAACCTGCTGTGTGACTTCCATGGGACAGCAGTCAGTGAACACGTCTGCTCCAGTCCCAGGGCTTGACTCAACACTGGTGGAAGTATGGACTTGGAGAGTTACACCAAGGGTGGACTTGGCTGTACGTGTAAAGCCTTTTAAAGGCTCCTCTCAGATTTCCTCTGTAATTTAAAAAATGCACCCCAGTGCATTTTAATGCTGTTGCAGTAGGTCAGCAGCCCAGCAAAACACACGGAATCCCACTAAATGTAACGAATTGGAGTCATCATTCCCTACATATATATATTTGTGACAGGCCTGTATTTGTGTGGTCCTGCTCATAGTCGGGGGAGAGTACTAAATAATTCCTGTGTATTCACATAACTTCACTGCCGCCAGAACTTGTTTACCCATTGACCACTCCCAGCGCGTTACGTAGACTGTATTTCTTTCAAAAGGTTCATTTCCTGTCTTCCACCTCACATGCACATTTGAGAAGTGATTATTTTGAGTCATGTCACTAAAGCTATTATCATCCTCCTACTTCTCTATGGTTTATTTAAAGAAAAAGAGAGATCTTTATATAGGAAATCATATCTAAATGGTATTCAAGATATTCAGCCTGAAGCCTGCGGTCCTCATTCAATCTTTATCCTGGCACAGCTCTTACTGAGGTCAATGGGCATATAGCCTGAATAAAGACTAAAAGCTGTGAGACGGGGCCCACTGGGCAAAATTACTAGAGATGGACAAATTAGTTTGGATAGACTAGCAATGAAACAAAATCTGTGCTCAAAACCTAGACCAAGCTGAAGCCGGTCCTTTGCGTTTAGCTGTGGGTATACCTTTTGTGAATATTCATATTCACAGCTTGGGTCCCTCCTTCCTGGCCTCAAGCATGTGTGAATTCCTACAGCCATCCTTTCTTCCTGCCACGGTGGCCCCATCACAGGAGAAGGCTTCCTCCCTGCAGGAGCTCAACTCAGCAGACAGGCAATTCTGGGACATGAACAAGGCAGCTCTCACTGCAGGACCTGGGGCTGGTCTTCTGCCTGAGAAAATGTTGGGGTTTTTTTAAAAAAGTTTTTTAAAGAGCCTCCAAAAAACAACCATCTGGATTTCTGGTAAACGATGATTGAAGTACGCATCTCTTTCCGTTGCTGCTTATGCTTTTCTTTTGCTCCTCTCATCTGCTCACACACCTCTGCCGTGCCCCAAGAGGTGCCACCTCCAAGGCCCTCCCCAGAGGTCCGTCCACGCCTCTGCAGCTCGCTACCTAGGGCAGAAAGTTTACTTTCTTCTCGGTTGAGATAAGGGAGGGAGCTCTTCCCTCCACAGCCAGGGCACAGGAGAGCTGTGGTGAAGCATCGCCAGCCCGTGCCAATGTGAGGTGCAGGGAGCTTTTTTCCGGCTAAAGCAGCACGTGCACACTGCTTTGCCTTTGTGCTTGTCTTTTGTGTATGCAAGAGGCCATGTCTCTGCTCACACACGCTTCGCTTAACTTTGAAATGGAGGGTTGAGCCCCGAAACCTTTATTCACGTGCATAGTCACCTTTGCACCCAGGAGTGAAGGTGCTTCTGCTGACAGCAGGACCATACATGATAGCAAGATTTCTTCGGAAAGACTGAAACTTCAGATGAAATCTTGTTGCCGTGAGAAGTCCAGCTGTATTTTGTGACCAAAAATGTTTAGCCAGGCCATAGAAAAAGCATCAGACCTGTGAGTATTTAGACAGTAAGAATTCGTTACGGCCTGACTTTTGCATTTTTGCTAAATGTTAGAGTACTCTTTGTCTGTGTGCTCTATAGGTAACAAAAAGACTGCCTCAGCTAATTTTCATGCTCTCCTGGCGGAGCAAAAGGACAGCAGATCATTTATATAATTTCTAGTTGGAAAACTTCGTTTAAAAGTCTGATTTTGTGGTTGAGTGACTGGAATACATTCATTAATATTTTTGAAGGTATTGGAGACAAGTACCATAAATTTGATTTTCAGATATTATGGATCTTTGGTGATAAAATTTAAAAATAAATAATAAAGCATCTCCTCCAGATTATTTAAACTGCAAAGGCAAATGTACCTGCTATATATTAACACTGTCAGCCACCTAGGCATTACAGTGGATTTTTAATGTGTTTCATCAAAACACTTAAAGGCACTTTTTAAAATATATGACCCACTAAATAAAAAAACATAGGACGTAATCTTCAAGGCACACTGATTAATGCAAAATTGACTTGAACAAATGCAGCTTATGGCCATAGTCCAGGAAGCTCTCTTGGTGCTAAAGAGTTTCATACAATAGTTTTCCATTTTCAAAATCACATCAATTTTTACTTACAACATTTTGAAAACAGGTACAGCAACTTTCAATCAACTGCCCAGCAATAATTTAAAATCTCTCACTATTAAATTGTAAAAGTTTGAGTCATGGGAAGAGGACAATGCTGTAGAGAGCTGATTTTCTGACTGTCGTCACGACCAGATTTGTCAGCTGCTGTGCAGTATTGCCTGTGCAGAGATAGAGTGGGCCAAATTATTCATTGTGAATAAGTTATGTGATGAATTTGTCTTTTTTTTTTTTCTGTTCATGGACCAACACTGATTTCTCCAGATATCTTTTTGGCAGATAGTCCCAAAATATTTATGAAAATAAAACTCAGAGTAGCATTTGGGCATGAAATACCCGTGGTGTCAACTGATGCTAAATGAGTATATAACAGTAATCAAATCACATGAGATGCTCTCTGCCTCACCTATGCAGCACCACTTTGAGGAAAATACCTGTAATTCTTTTCTGTAATTGTTTCCCATATTAATCTTTGAAAGTCTACAGTTAGGAGCAGACAACCAACTGCCAGGTATAACACAAGCAAATATAAACACTAGCTTTCTACCTACAACAAAGATTTAGGTTGCAAAGGGTTTAGCCAGCATACAAACATTGGGAAAATATAGCTAAGTATGTCCTGAATAACGCCTTCATGTAGCAAGACAGTCACAACGCCTGCACCCTGTGGTCGGTCCTGGGGCTTCAGCCTCAGCAGTGAAACCACTAGCACTTCTGCAGGCTGCAGCGCCAGGCAAGGTGGGGCTCAGCCAGGAGTGGCAATCGGCTTCTGGTTTCCACTTGGGAAGGCAAAATTAATCGAAATGGGAAATTACAGCACCTACTCTGTGTGTTGCCTGGAGCCTGGCAGAAGCACTTTGTGATTATTTCGGCGCAAGCACTTCACAGAAAGGAGGTTTTTCTTCTTGCAAAGCCAGAAAGAAGATCGTTCAGTGTATGCATTACTCATGATGCTCTTTCGAGAGGCCTTGAAAATCCTGGAGGAGTTTGAAGTGCAACTTTTCTCCCCGCTCAGTCTCATGTTCTTCCTCTCCTTTGGAGGAAACGGAGGCCTGATGAAGACATCCCTCTCACAGCTTCTAAGAGGTCATGGCTGCCTGGTGACCTGCTGGTGGAAATCGGAGATAGGCAACATGGAGGTGTTATTTGAGGCACCTCACCCATAAGTGGATCAAAAAGCATTAAAGCTCTCATGAAAGTGTTCACCACATACAAAGAAAAGAAAAACAGGAAATGAAAAGAGAAGCAGAGAGAATAAAAGTTCAGACAAAGTTTTCAGGGTTCCAGCATCAATATTCTTTTTATAAGACAAAAAAGTTTGAGTCATTTTTTACGAAAAGAAAAGCCTGTTTTATTGACTGATGAAAGCTTTATGATAGCTCTATGATCTGGTCTATAATTTCTAAATTGTTCCTGAACTTCTCCCTCCGGAGAGTCTCTGATGGCAGCCTGGGGAACTCGCAGCCTCAGAGTCTAACAATGTCACAACCACCGCCTCCCCTCTCAAAGAGGGATCAGGGGTATGAACATGGCTGCGTCTTGCTCATTCAACTTGCACCGAACATGCAGCCTAGGAAAAGACATGTGCAGTGTGAGGTTCAGCAGGACCTTTGCCAAAGATGAATGATCTTCCACTCCTAGGAAGTGGAACCACTGCAAGGCTGCTGTAGAGTTTGGTCATCCTATGCAAGGAAACAGACTCGTGTTTTCCTCATGTTTCCCACATCAGGAAAGGGCAGGTGAACGAGGTTTGCAATGGGGCTTAGAAATGGCTAACACTTTCCATGATCAAAGCAACATGTATGCAGTTGGGGTTAATCAAAGCCATTATCTTGTGAAACACAGGCTGTGGCTATTTAAGCAATTTCAAGAATGAAACTGGTTACTTTAAAACTGATGGCAGGACATCATACACAAGAGCAGCATGTACTCTGGGAGTGTGGCAGCCTACAGAGTTCCCATGTCTGAGGACCAGGAAAGCTTTAAAACCTAAACTTTAAGTCTATAATGAAACACTTGCCCTCACTGGGTCAGGCCTTGCAAAAAACATGCAGTAAGGACATTTTCTACTTCACAGTGATTCACAGCTGCCTCTGGGGGCCACTGCAATAAACTGGAAGAACAATCTCGCACATCACAGCCCAAGTAGTGGGTGGGAACCAAGGGTCATCCCATCAAAACCCCCTTCTCAGCTGTGCTGGATCACAAGAGCTGAATGCTGGAGTTGATGCAAGAGTTACAAAGCTCCTCTTTGCACAAAATGTGTGTTTTAGATCCCCCCACCGCCGTGATATACGAATGGTTCCAAAGAAATGACACGGAGGCTCCTACGTGGCTTCAGCAAAATGTGTAGGAGGGAAGAGAAGATAGAGATGATATATTTTCCTGCATTTTCCACTAATAGCTCTCCACTCTATGAGAAACCATTAGGACGTTTTTGCGCACGCGTGGTGTGAGAATGAACGCATCTTTCCTCACAATGAAAAGTTATTGCTTTTTGGTATTGGCACAGTAATAGTTAGACATGCCTTCCAATTTACCCCAGTGCTGTAAACTTTTTTCCCTGGTAATTTCTGAGTTCTTCTGGGCTTTGAACTTGTGAAAAACTGGTAATGTTATGCATATTCTGCCCGTTATTTTATACAGGGAGGTTAATGAGTGCATGCAACATGATAACTATGGCAGAGGACCTCTGTGGGCTGTTGCCAGCTCAAACATCAGTCGATCCAGACTAAATAAAGTTGTTCTGTAGCATCTTGAACTATATGATGCTCTTAGAAAAAAAAGACACATTTCCTTACAGAAAGGAGTTTGCAAAGGGTGTGAGATTTCTGGGAGCCCTCGGGGGCCCCTGGGGCATGGCTGATGCCAGCATGCTGAAGCGCACTCCAGCACGGATGAGGACTGAAAACTTCAGGGTAACGGGGTGTTTGGACCCGAGGCTGTAACCGCTGAGGGATACTGCTTGCCTTGTCCGTCTCCACCGAGCAGGACAGCGATGGGCTCGTGCTGCAGAAAAAGGTCAGGGCTGCCTTTCTGCCTCCCTGCTGTGCACGCACAGCACCAGCCTCTTCGCACTGCTTTCAGCATCTCCGAGCTCAGTGAAGGGAGCAGTCTCCAGCTCGTCAAGGGATTCATTTTTTCCCAAAGCCTTTATTACCTTTCACCCTATAAACCAGTTTTCATTTTGATGTAGGACTGTAGGCATGGATTAAAGACTCTTTCGGTGCAGCTTGGTAAGTGCACGGGATGGTTCTTACGCTCAAGACAGCGGTCTTGAAGCTCTCTCCACACTTGGCTTGGGTTGCTGCTGAGACATCCTTATGTTCATTATTTCAATGGGGAAAAATGAGCTGGAAGTAGCTAAACTTATATAATGTTTTTCTTTCCTTCCCCTGCCCCCATTCCCTCCAAACCTTACATTCTTTTGTGTTGTTCAAGTTCCCCAGTGCTTTATACGAGGATTCAGAAGTCTGGTTCTCTGGAAACAATTGTTATGTCAGCTGACATTAACACAGCAAGCACTTTAACTATTTTTCCAACATATCCATCAAGTGCAATGGCCAAAACATTAATTCTCATTACGCTTCAACAAAGTTTCTCATTTTCCTCTAATTCTGTCACCAGACTGCCTCCATGCAAGACTGCTTTACAAATATATCAAGTCATTTAACTAAAAGGACTTTGGGAAGCTTTATTTTTAGTGACTTTGTGCCTATACGTTTGTGAATGTTCTAGGCCATTTATGACACAAATTTGAGCCTCTCCTGTCCTAAGTTAACAAAAACCATGTATGCTTTAAATCAGCCAAAAAATGTAAAATTATATATTGCCTTTAGTAACTTGGAAACTAGGCATAACCCTCTAGGATCATCAGAAAATACACAGAAAAAAATGGAGACGAACTCAGCAGCTGAAACCTGGATCAAGACTTTCTTGCTGCCAACAAGTGTAGGGTCGTGTGGGCTACCTCTAAAGATTCATCAGCCAGTTTCAGAAGTCTCAATTCTGAATTTTTGCTCATTGGACAAAGGAAGACATTGTCTAAGGAGAATGAACAAGGACATTGTTCAAGAAAGTAAAAAAGAAAAACAGATGTAGTATCACTTTTTTTTAGTCAGTATTAAACAGTTACAGATATGTATCATTTGATACTGAAGATAGGCAAGTCTCATGTTTGAGAGCTCCAATGTTCAGACCATTGACAGTCTTGTAACTGGGCTGGTCTAAGGCCATAATGCATGTGAAAGCTATCCACTAATAAATAATGAATGTCCACTCTAAGATATCACAGTTTCACAGTGGGCAGAGGCTAAAAAAATACCAATAATATCTCAGATATTATTATAACAATTGATAAATGTTCCCATTTTAGAACTATAATGCAGTAAATGTAATAAGCAGAGTCTGTGCTTACTTTTTAAATGAAGCATGCAGCCCCATCCGACGCACCAAACTGCATTTTTACCTTCAAATATCACCCAAAAAACGTGTGTAAGAACTACAGTTGAAGGAAGTAAGATGCTGATTGTGCCCCTAGAGAGAAGAATCATGCCAGATTAACTCCCATGTCCTTTCTGGGTGTGCTGAAGATTTATAAAATAAATTCTCACCAACATTAACAGAGGTTAGTATAGGTAATTGACCTTGTAAATCAAGAATAGAATAGAGCCTATAATGTATAATATTTTGAGGTATTTATCACTATGCTGAGGCAGGCAGGATTTGAGCATGTAAATCGTTGTAATGGTAACAGTAATTCTACATGGCCGTGCCTGCGCGGCAGCGGGAGTGTCCCCGCGGCTGCAGGGAGGGCTTTCTCTCTGCACCCCCTCACGCAGCCCCGGCACTGCTCCGGCTGGGGGCCGGCAAGCACTTCCCCGTGGTCCACAGAGACCAGCACAAATAGGACAAAGCGATATGCCAAATTGCATTGCCTTTTTCGTTACTTCTGCAAGTGCACATCTAATTTTCTGTGCCTTTTGATCTGCTCACTATTTTCTCTATATCTCTTCCCAGCTCCACAGGATTTTCTTTCCTAAGGAGAAGGTATATTTAGGTTATTCTCAGTTCAATCCCATATCATGATAGAAAAACGACATAAGCCACGGCTGAATATATATTCAGAAAATTTCAAAACATTTGAAGTGGGATAAAATAAATAATCGTGAGGCAAATGACATGTTAAAGTCTCCGATTCTGCTAATATATTCCAGAAATGCACAATGACTTTAAGAATACATTGCAACCTTCAGATAATTGTTAATGCACGTAAGTGTTTTGCAGGAAAAAAGACATTTTGTGTTATCTGCAAAAAGCCCTCTTGAGTAACAGTCCATATCTCCAGGTATTTCTTTTAAAGGGGAACAGTTTAATAAAAATAACAAAGCTAGAAACCAAGAACATTAACTTTCACTTTGCCTAGCTACATGCTAGTACTCTTGCTGTAATTATAACACAGAGGTCATTCCAAAGGAATTACCAGCCTTCAAATGATATGAGACAATTATTCTCCAGGGAGTCGGACAAATTTGTAAGACAAATACAGTTGAAATTTCAGACATCAATCTCTTTTTTACCATAGCATGGGAACAAGGGAGCTGTGAAATGTAATTTTACCCTAAGGCCCAACAAATGATCGCATTAAAATGATTTAAAAAAAAAGACTTTACATCTATTATATCTTAGAAGTGAATGTAGTGTTAGATTTTTCTAAGGCTTCCTGTGAATAATAGTATTTAATAGAATCTGTAAAAAACGCTTTACAGACGCCCGTGTTGTTCGCTAGCCTGTAGGCAGGCCAGCCGAGCAGTCACTAAAGGCAGCCCCACGTGCGACAGCGCGGGCGCTAGGTGCCGTCCCGGGGAGCAGCGCGGTGCCGGGAGCTGGCTCCCGCTCCCCGTGCAACCTCCCGGCTGCGGGGGCTCGGGCCAGACCTGCTGCACACCTCCCGGCTGCCGCTCACCTCCTCCTGCAGTAGCTCTGTAGAGGAGGCGGTTTCCCGGAGCAGCTGTGTGTAACGTGCCCCAATATTCCCCAAACCGGAGGAAACTGAGCCGGTTTCATGAGCACCTGTGGCAAGAAGCTGTGCTGGACAGGAGCCTTATTTCCCTGGTCTTGACAACCACGAGTGAAAAGTTTAAGGGAAAAAAACTTCCACCCATCTCAAAAGCACCCTGAAGGGCTTTCAGTGATCACCCCTGGGTGACTGTGAACCACCAGGGCACCCATTAATGATGTGCATCACCTGAGGGTGCAGGAGAGGTAATAAAACCCCAAAAGGTGGTTGCTGTGGACCCACCGCTTTCTATGCTTCAATCCACCAGCTTTACATTGCCTCGCGTCAGCTCGGTTTGACAGTAACCCTGCACAGCTTGAGCCCGTCCAGCAGAGAAATTTGTGATTGGTCGGACCCATCCCCAAAACCGGCTCTCTCCTTGCATGGGACTCGTGTGCCCAGGCACACCAGTACCAATATTCGTGTGCAGAAAGCAGCAAACCCTCCTGCTTCTACTCACATGGAGTCACTCAGCCTATCTTCCGTGTTTACACAGCGCCAGTCACTGCTAGCATTGATTTGAGTGGACTACTTATGTGAGCTGAGCAGGATTTAGCCTAGTGTGTGTGCCGTAGTCAAAGTGGTGAAGTGGAAAATGGATATTAAGGAACTGTTCTTTGGCAAAGGTTTGATTTACAGAAACCTATAACAGTCTCATTCTTCAGATAAGTGCATTTCTCCAACTGCTATTACTCAAGAAAACAGGCTCCTTAGAAATCTTTACAGCCGACGCATTGCAATGTGACCTTGCACAACTTGGCAATGCAACTCTGTGTGTTTTTATTGTATTTAAATTGTTACCATTAGTTTTATTCATATGTGGAAGTTAAACTTTAGCTTCAGCGTCATTCTTGCATTGCACGTGCTTTGTGTCCATGTGTGCCCACGTAGGCACAGGGTTTCTGCAGAGCAGAACAGAGAAGGGATGTGTGAGCGTGTGAGGAGGGTGCGTACGTTTGTGCACGTACATGCATCCATTTTTTCCAAGGATGGATTCCTATCCCTGTGACACCTACTGTCAGCAACTGCCTGAATGATCTCATCAGGTATAGCCTCTGCAAATATTTAGGTTTACCTACCGACTTCCATTGATTGTACAAGAATATTTCCCAAATGGAAGCTGACAAATTAATGAGAAATGCAAACACATCCTGGTTTAAATGAGTGCAAAGCAGAGCAGCACCTGTCTGATTGATGAGGATCATTGACTGTGGAGAGCTGTGCTGATCTGCTTTGGTATTTCAGGTGGGGAAAGTGGTCAAAACATCATGTTTCCATTTACCAGACCAAATCATCTCATTCTACCCCCACAACAGTTTTCTAAGGTACAGTAACTTTCCCAAGAGATATAATGAATTGTTAGGAAAAAATAGAAAACCGGCATGATGAGTGATAGGCATCTCAAAGTTGCCATGTGATGTCTCACCAGCAAACACTTTGTCCACCTTATTGTGGGAACACTTTGAGTGCCTCAGCAAGTTCCCAGAAGTATAAAAAGTTATGAGTCCCCGATGTTACATAGTTTCCTAAGTTAGCTTTAAACTAACACGCTGTTGTATTATTAGACAGGCAAAAATGAAGGGAGTAACACAAGCCAGTAAAAAAACCAGAAATGCATATACATATTTTGTACATACATATATCTTGTGTTTGACTTAAATTACTCTTACCCCATGACACAGGTGGAAAATCTTTCATCATTTGCCTCTTGCCTGCATTTTATTTTAAGGGCACAGGAAGTCCCATTTGCTGAATTTGGTGCCAGTACACTCAGCAGCCTCGAGGGCTGGGAGCAAAGTGGTGGCCCCTTGGCTGAGAGAAGGACAAAATGAAAAGTGAATGTCACTGTATGGCAATGACAGAACACACGGAGGCACCTGAGGGAGGTGTCACATGAGGTCCAGAGATGATAAAATTGTGTGAAGATTCCTGTGTATTAAAACCAAAACTAAACTAAACTAAAACCCCATCTCACCAGGTTCTCTTGCCCATGATAAACAAATCACAAATTTTAAATAAAAAACTGCTGTGCCTCTTCAATGCCCTGATTAGGAGGGATAGCTTCCTACAAATATGGATGAAGTATTTTCTTCTTACTCTTTCCATCATTATCTGATTTAGGAGAATCTTAAAGTGTGTATCTATCACTTTTGTTGCATGTAATCTTATTTCTTTATGACCATTGCACACTCTCAATTTTTTCCATCACTTTTTACTCTATTCATATGAAATACTCATTTGCCATGAGACTGATTGGTGGGGGGTAAGGGGGGATTACCTAAAAGCTCTGGAAATGTCAGTCTTACAATAGTCAGAGCCACATATGTCCATAAGGACTCTAGAATTCAATAGAAAGCAAAGCAGTTTAAAGGAACTGATTTTATTACTTTTTCTGATAGAAAAAGAAGAAAAACTGCAAAGAGCCATTGAAAGACTGTTTTCACTGTAGATCAGTACAAACAGATCCAAGAACTGCTCTACTTGGATCAAGAGTGTATCTAACCCATAGTCAACCCAACAGTTTAATTTTCAAAACTTGGCTTCCAGTATTGGAAGCATGAGATCAAGCCAAGATACATCGCCAATAAAAGGCTGGAGCTCAAAGCCAGTGTTGAATTACAGAGCGCAGAAGGTTTACGGAAGTGTTTAGTGAAAATTGTTTGCAAATGGGTTTAGAAAAATTTTCTGCCTCTTGCTGGCTGCTTCAGGATCTGGCCCTGTCAGAAGAGCTGAAGAGCTTTCCTCCCGTCATCCTGGCGGAGATACGGAGGATCTGCATGTGGGCAGGCAGGATTCTTAGTGCCCAAACCGACATCCTCAAATTAAGCTTAAGAGTCTTTCTGGAAGACGTGCTTTAGCCAAGGCAAGTGTTCTCCAGCCAAAGAGGCTACTGGGCCCCATCCAGGCATAGCTGGATGAAACGTAAAGCCCTCTGGTACAAAAAATGAGGTTGCATGATCTAATGGTCCCTTCTGGACTCAAATATTCCACCAAAACTGGCATATTTAGTGCTTTTTTTCTGTTTATCAGATGCACTGTTAAGTGGAATAGTTCTACAAGGAATAGGAGTAAACTATGAACACAGGATTTTGCCCTGAGCAAAGCAGATTTGTATTTGATTTCTCAGCTTTGTTCTTGTATCTGATATCCATTTAAAAGAATTTCATGGGGCCTGCAGGAATTGTGCTAATCAATGGGCAGTAAATTTATGCTTTTAAACAGCTTTGTTGTCCCCATACCCAGTGCAGTCATCACTTACGTCAGGACTTGCACAGGAGTGGTTTTGGCATTACCTCTGTTTCAGGAAAGCCCTGGAAGTAGGTTGCTATTGTTAAATGTATAGTCCCAGTTCATTTCAGAGCAGAACAGAAACACGGATACCCAGCAGGATAAGCAGCTCCTAGAGGTCACAGGGAAACATATTTGCATCTCATTGAGATGCATTTATTTCTATTCCTTCACTCAGGAATACAGGCAAGTGCTTTTTAGTGAAACTAATTATGTTTGGCTTGTAACAGCATCTGCTGATTCGTGATTGCTGCTGGGTTTTTTTCACTTGTAATCTTTTTGAGATTCCCTGCTTCTCTTCATGCTCACTGAGCTCATGCATTTAGTTTAAATGGGAGGAAACATACTTTTTAAAACCTACTCCTCCCCTCTAATGAAAGCCCTGAGTTTGGTGCTGTATCTAACATTCGTAAGAGCACATTCACCGTGCCATGAAGATAGAGACCGTATTAACTGTGGATGAGGTACCTTCTGCCAAAAGTCCCTCAGGAATCTTTCAGAAGTGCTGACGTAGCTCAGATCAAGGGTTTTCTATGAGAATTTCTTAAAATAACTCTGGGGACTCTCTGAAATCATTCAGCTGCGTCCCTTTGGCTGCGAGAGCTATTGTATCAGGAGGTATTATTGTGCATGGCTTATTTCTCTCCTCTCCATTTGTTCTCCTAGGCCTATTTAGCACTCATTTGTTTCCCAACGTGATGTCCCTAGGACCCAAATTAATAGAGGAGGGCCTTGCTGTACTGATACCAATGCAATAGGATTTCTAGATTTTTTCCTATTGAAAAACTGAACATCGCACCAGTGAAAGGCAGCTGCTGGTCCCAGCCATGTAAAACGAAGTCCTATTTGAATCCTTGCACATGTATAGGGCGATGTGCTGCAAGCACTCTGCCAGTATGAGTTACCAGTGTCTTATCTCATTCTTTCCTCATTTTTTTCCTGAGACTCGCATGGCACCAAACCAGCAAGGAGAGTCTAAGGTGCAGATATATGTACTTCTTAAACCAGACAAAGTGCTACCTAGGCTGGTAGCACTGAGCAAACAGCCTGGCATCTGTCATCAGCCTGGCCTGCATTACTCTGAGGGATGTAAACCACTGAACATTTTGTTTCATGCTCAGCTTGGTGTGCAAAACAGGTCCTGTAAACGATACATTTTTCTCTCAGGGTGTCACGAAAATATCTCAGGTTTTTCCCACTGACCACAGTCTAAAGTGACCTCCTAGGAACTCAAACAAGCATCTGGGGGGATGAGACATCAAGACTTGAGCTATAGACTTCTGCTGCAGCCCCAGAAAAAGTCATTTAACCACTCGACTTCCACTTCTCTGTCATAAAAAGCTTACCCTCCTCTGACCCTCGGCAGGATGCAAAAATACAGCAGAGAGGAACTGTGTACTATCAGCGCAAAGCAACAGCAGTGGGCTTTGAAAACCAAACGCCAGGTGCAGCCATGCTGCCAAATGCATCCCGGTGATCACCGTGCGGCAGCACCTGTCTTGCCACATCCTTCACCTCGCCCGTGCGACGCTCAGCCTCGCTTGGGCAGCAGGGTCAGCCCCTGCTCCAAGTTTTTAAGAAGAAGATGCAAAGAAGTCAAAACTAATCACTTGCCTCCCCAGCAAATAGTTCCTCGCTGAAGAGGAAAAACCCAAGGCAAGAGCACCCTTCCACATAAGTAATCAATGCTGAGCTGTGCCGGGCAATCTCTTAAAGCCGAAAACTTTTAGCCTAATGAAGAATAAGTGAGACTGTCCCAGCAACACTCCATATGTTTAAAGCCAGCTGTGCACTTAAGTGCTTTCCTAAATAACGGGTCTTAAGGAGGCTGACAGTGGTTGAAAGATCCACTCACTGATCACAAGCATGTTCTGCTAATGCAGTATTTTTTCTATCCTTTTAAAAAGGCATGTCTGATACTACATGAAAGTTAGGTTTAAACTTCAGTGATCATCTGCCTGCTGTTTTATACTGAAAAACACATTGCATGCTTACCTGCAGTACTATTCTCTCTAATTGATTCTCTCCTAAAGGTATTTCCCACTCCTCCACCTCCTTCCTTCGCTCTGATTAACAATCGTAGCATGATCTCATCAGGCCTCGACAAGTATTGATGGGCTGCAGTATCATGAGGCTAATAAAGTGTGTTACCCAGTATTTTCTGGTGACACATAAAAACTCCCTTATGAAAGACGCAGGAGACAGAATATAATATAAATGCCTTTCTAGTAACAGCAGAGTACCACGGGCCCCACGGCGCCGGGCGCGAGTGCATTATTTAATGGAGCTCCGCGGGGCAGCAGCGCCCGAGCCCGTGGCGGGGGGAGGCAGGGGAGGGGGTGACGGGGGCCCTGGGGCTGGGGACTCTGCTGTGCTGCGGCTGTGGTGGAGGGGACAGGGTCAGGCAGGACCCAGAGCACTTTGTGGGAAAGCAAAACCCCCCGGCACCCTCCCTGGGTGCTGCCCCAGCACCTGAGCGAAGCCCTCCGAGATCAGCAGACCTCTGCGACTCTGTGCACTGCTTACACTTGCTGTTGCTGTTTTCTTTTCTCTATTACCTCTGCGTTGCCCTGTTGATATAAGAACATTAGAGTACAATATCAAACACTTGCCGTGTAAGTCCGTTCCTTTAAAAAGGACAAGTGGAAACATACATTGGGTATTTTGCTCAATTAACCTTCCTCCTTTTTACAATTATTCCCTGAGTGTGTGTCAAACATTAAAAAATGAGGGTAAAAAGTCCAAATTATTTTCCCCTCTCTGCCACATCACGACACAAGTGTCAAACCCCGCAAAGCCACATGCTACGAGGACAGCAGCATCAGTTCAAGGCCATGAGCAAAGCCATGGTCCCAGCTCTGCAATTCTCTGCTGACCACTCTGTACCCTCAGCTGCACCAGGGCTGGTGGATGCTGGTCCCCGCCCCGGGGCAGGGCGAGGGGGCAGCCCCCCAAAGACTGGATGAGCACCCAGCACCTCTGCAGGTGCCCTGTTCGCACCAGCCTCCCTGGGGCGATGTGCTCCAGGATGATGTGCTCATGGAGCCGCGGAGGAAGCTGGGCTGAGCCGCCCTCCCTGGACCCCCTCTTTGGGAGGAGGCTCGCAGCTCCCCCTTGCAGGTGACCCCAAGCATCTCCCCTCCCTCCATTTGCCAGTGAAATGATAGCTCCTTATTTTAAAGTGCAGAACCTGAAATTCCTGCTGCTGAGTGGAAGGCAGAGGAGAGTCACAAGGTTAACAACTTGGGGGCTCTCTGGGGCCACTCTTGTAACGGAAGAAAAGAGAAAAAAATATCCAACAAGAGGTGCAGCAACAAAGAAAACCCCTTTTCTATCTATCAAGCCCTCTTTCCCCACCCTCTGTGAATGCCTCACCTCCTGCACGGTCTCCGAATATAAACTTTGCTCAGCACACTCAGGGTAATCTTTTCACATCATAAAACTTATAATCCTCCTAAAGTGGTTTCCTAGGGTTTGAGGTATGATGCACTTATCAAATAACTGAAACAAATAAATCAGCTTATTTAGGCTGTGGTCAGCGTGTGTGTAGCTCTGTGCACACAGGGAGGAAGCCAGCGCCATACCAGCATTTGTATACATTAGCAACAAAGCTGTCTGTGACAAGCTGTCCTCTGCACAACTAAATATTTAGTTGCGTATCATAAGTAACTTCTTAAGCGATTAAAGCGAGAGGGTGCTCTCTGTCCGGGCTGGCGCGGGGAGCCGGGGCGTCGGGGCGAGCAGCGTGGCAGGCTGGGGAGGACGGCCCTCGGCGCGGCGGGGTGGGTGCGGGAAGGGAGGGTGCCCACAGCAGCCCCCGCGCACCCGTGCTGCAGGGCCCCGGGACCCGGCGGTGCAGCTGCACCACTCGGGGACAACCCCGGCCCCGGCCAGGGGTGCGTGGCCTCGGGCACGCTCTGCTGTCACCCGTGTCTGCCTAGAAACTGGCTCCGACCAGGGTCCACGTGGCTTTCTTGCATATTTGTACAGAGTTCAAGTTTTCAAATATTTGTTGCTAGCTTTTATTGGTGTTAGAGCAAGGTTTATTTTTAACTGGGCCTATATTTATGGATTCTGTGGTTACATATTTTTTGCATGTGCAAAATTAAGCTAATAAAGCAATTTCATATTTAAGAATTATAGAATGTATGCTTCCCGTTCAATAAACTCAAAACCTATTAGCTTGTAAAAGCTAACTTTAAACAACAATAAGCTACAAAAGCTATCTTAAACTTGCTCCCTGTATGTTTTACTGTGTGTACAATAAATGCTTTCTTCAGCATTCAAGCACCGCCACAACAGCACTCACTTAAAATGTTGAGGTTATTGGGATATAGATACATGCTTAACAGAATATATTGAATTTGATATTTTACCTAGGGAAAAAGAGAAAGAAACCAGCCTGTCCTAGGGACATGGGCCCACTTTTTGAATGTGGACGTCCCTCCTCCTCCTGCTGCCTCCTGCCCCTTCTCCCAGGCTCTCGCTGCCTGGCTTTTGCTCTCTGGAAGGTATTTCAGCTTTTCCGTACTCTGAGGGTGAAACTCCAGAGGCGATTTGAACTATTTTCAAGAATATTGATGCCATTTCTGTTTCAGCATGTGCCATGTGGAGGCAAAGGGCAGAGCAGGATTGGGCTGTGGCCCTGCATGGATGAACCACGCATGGGAAGAAGGTTGGAGGGGTCTGATGGTGGCAGTGCCTGGGGAGCAGGGACGGGGCTCCCCTGCACCCCCCAGCACCTGGCACATCATCCTGTCTCCCAGCCGCCCCTGGAGGTGAGCCCTTTCCCATCCCAGCCCTCCCTCGGGTGCCTCAGCCGCCGAGGATGCTCCAGCTGTGCCGGGGCCCTCCTGGGCGCCCAGGGTGCATTTTGCAAGGGCTGGTGGCGGTTTGGGCAGCAGCTCCAGCAGAAACCCAGTGCTCCCTATTCCTTGTGGAGGTGTTTGTTCACACTCAGATGTCGGACTGACAAAATGTTTTCAGCTACCCAAAAAAATGCCAAGAGTTTGCTCTGGTGTTGATGGCGTGGAGAAACATTTAAGACCTTGCTTCCATGAAACGTTTCTCAGAGATTTTGTTACTTGCACCTGGGAGAGCAGCATGAGGAAGACAGTAGCACCATCATCTTATTTTCTAGAACATACTGGGTTAATAAGAAAATTAAAGCTCAAATAAATATTCACCAGAAAGTAATTTCAGTCTGTCATGGAAATAATCTACATTTATAAGTTATCTAAAGTAAAGTGAGCCGTACTAGCCTCCAGCAGCTCTGAAACCATTATGAATTATTGAATAAGTCATCTTTTTTTTTATTGTTATTGACATAATAAATATATTTTCTTGAAAACATCCGGAGCTGCATAGGCATAGAAGTATTTATGAGCCTGTGCTCCTTACAGCACTGTTTTACAGGGCACTGTCAACTGTGGAGGGGAAACAGAAAGTGAGAGAAGAAGGTTTCACCTCTGATGTTCTTGTCAGCAGATACAGTGCTTCAGTCAGCCCCATGTCTACAGGCTCTTCTCTTCAGGGGCCACAAAATACAATTGAAAAAAAAAATCAAGGTGCAAATGGTGAGGCTGGATTTACTATTTTTTTATTGGTTCATTCTTGAACCACTAACAAATCTGTGGTCCTGCAAACTGAAATAATACTGCTTTTGGTAACACAGAGCAGCTTAGGCTTTAAGTTGCCACCAGATCAGCTCTGGAAGTCATAAAAAATTAGAGAGCTTGGGATCTAAATGCACTGTCAAAGTGATGGGAGATCTGTCAGGCAGCATGGAAAATCTTTGCACGCAGCAGCTGGGGAGAAGGATGGCGCCTGCAGCCACAGCAGAAGCTGCCACTGCCAAAGACACTTTCCCAAGTGTTGCGTGGGACCTCCTGTGTCACAGCACGCACTTCCACAGAGGAAGATCTGCCTGAATGACGTTGAAATGCTAGGTAAAAAAAATACTGCGGTGAGAATTGCTGCATGCAAGAGCGTGCCCCCACACAGTGAAAGCTGAATCAGTCCTGGATGGGCACATTTGCAATTGGGATCTCGTGGCTAAACCCCGTCCTGGCACCTGATGGGTGCTTGGGCACCCCTGGGGCCAAACACTGACATCTTCTAGGAGACTTCAGGCTTCCCTCTGGGCACTCCAGGGTGCAAAGTACTTGGGCGAAAAAACTCTTTCTGCAGTAAAAGCTTCATTGTATTTTTTGTCTGTCTCCTTAGGCAGTAAATATATCATCAGTGAGTGGCTCTTCAATTTCCCGTAAGCAAAAAAATTAGCACTTACTAGCTATGAATTCACAGGAGTGGTTGCTATAAGCGAGAAAAAAAAGCAGCATATTTTAAAGACCGCTTCTCCCTGGAATGCAAGCCCAGACGAAGATTTAGCCTGTTCTTTTAATTTAAGTCTGGTGGAGCAACATGTCATACCTTGGACATTGACAACAAATCAGCCTTTATTCAAGTGT
The DNA here is from genome assembly GCA_009819775.1 of Phoenicopterus ruber ruber. Classification (NCBI taxonomy): domain Eukaryota; kingdom Metazoa; phylum Chordata; class Aves; order Phoenicopteriformes; family Phoenicopteridae; genus Phoenicopterus; species Phoenicopterus ruber. The sequence continues at coordinate 66,402,962 of CM020246.1, read as the reverse complement.
GAAAATTAAGGCATAAATTGCTGGCTGCTTAGCTCTCAAAACAATGTCACGTTACAAGAAATGTGATATTTTGAAGAGAAACAGGAAAAAATTTATCAAAGTTTTTGTTATTATTGCATTATCCTCCCGCTTGATCTACTAGCTATAGATACTTGGTGTCTGCTTAAGTGCTTTCCATTCTTCCCATAAGCAAATTCTGGTTGAAGACTATATATCATTTTACTCTTGATCACTGCTAGTCTCAGTACCTCATTACAGCAGAGCACTTTTTGAAACTGAGCTATAGCGCAGATAAATGATTGTATAAAGTTTTAAATAAACATACAACATTTATGTTATGTTGTTTCACAGGGATGATTTATAGTCATTTTCTTCTTCCAGTCCTGAGCTCTGGACATAAAAGACACTGAGTTCTCTGCTGTTTATCCAAGCTAAATCCTCTGTTTGTTCTGCATAAGCGTTCTTGATTCTTTAATATATTGCAGGCTTTAGCTTCAGGTTTATTCCCTCTGGGATGGTGGAATTAGATACATTAACTGACAAAGATAAGGTACGGACATTGTAGCTTAATAGCCATTAAAATAGATACTGTGATAACAAAAGTGGAGCTAGAAAAGGGAGTTGAGGTTGTGATATTTTAAAAATATGTATTTATGAGACGTAGATGAATAAATGCAAGATTTCAGAACTCTCCATAAGGAAACCCCCAAATGATGGTGGGATTTTGTTTGGTTGGCTTTTATTTCATAAGGATAAGAGAATCAGAAATGGAAGATATTGTGAACCAGGTTACATGTTGCCTCTCGTGTCCCCGAAGACAATTTTGTTTCTTCTTACTAAAATGACATTACGTAATCTGGATGCCAAGCCACTGAAATACTGCTCTGTGCTACAGAAGAAAATTAAGAAAGTGCTGTGAGATAAAGCAAGTCTCTCTGTCCCAAGAAAACCTGGGTGGATTCTGTTTACCACGTTCCTTCTTTCATCAGTGTATTTAAATACACAAATATATACGTCCAAACCTCATAGGGGTAGTCTGTTTACTTCATACTGCTATTCTTCATCGTAGCCCTTGTTTCTCTATTACAAAACAACACTAAATGCCTGTTTTCTCTTCTTTTGTGATCTTAAAAGAACAAATTTTGAGCTAAGCCCACTAGAAGTTGCTTTGTAGTTCGACTCAGTATTCATTGTTAAATTTTTGTGTAAAAACATAGTGTTAACATTTAAAGACCTAATGCTTGACACAGAAGAAAGATTTTAAGAATTATAGTCTTTAATGTGACATACCCTAAATCATCTCTTACCACAGCACAAAAGTTAAGCTAAGATTTTAGAGGCCCTAAATGGACTTTCATTTTTTTCTAAGTCAGGATTAACTGGTGTATAAGTAACAGACTGGGTGCTTTCACTGCCAAAAATTATCTAACTAAAAGTTTGAATCTGGCAGTATAAACAGCAGCCCTGCCTGTACTCATACAAGCTTGTTATTTTGTGGTACACAAGTTGGTATGTTGTCCGTGCTCTGTAACAGATTGCATTCCATAAAGCATGAAATGCGTTTTTATCTGAAACTTGAGTGGTAAAATAAGCAGCAGGCAAAATAAAGACATGGGCAGTCTTTTTTTTTTTTTTTTTTTTTTTTTTATTCTACAAGCATTTATTTTAGCTAAGATACTTTCCTTTTATAGTGGTGAGATATTTCCAGAAGTAATGGTGCAGATGTTGTGAATGACTTATTCAGTGAGCATGAAAGGAAGCGCAAAAAAGAAAACTCAAACAAACCCTCAGCTCTTTGTGAAAGACTGCTTGAGTATGCATAAAAACTATCTTAAAAAAACCCCCTTATTTTCTGTAGATGCTGCTTTTTTAAAAAGACATACCTGATCAAGACTGGTTTCAATATAAAATATATCAAGTAACATGTAATTTCTCTGCATATTTAATTAACAAACATTTTTTTATTATTCATTGTAAACAAACCACTCCAATTTATTTGTTTGCTGGTGAAATCTGCTGTTCTCTTCATCATGTCTACATGTGGAAAAGGAAAAAAATGGGGCTGGGGGTGGGGCAAGAGTCCACTCTGGGAAAAAACTGGGAATTTGTTGCTATACAGGGAGAGGTTTAGGTTTAGGTTTTGTGAGCAGCAGCAATAGCTTCTTTACCCAGTGATGGCAAGTGCAGTGGAGCAAAGCCGCTGCTTCCTCCTCCTCCTCCCACTGCCCTCTGTGGCCCGGCAGCCCCTCGGTGTTCGTGCTGAGCTCCAGACCTGGCTGGCGAAGTTGTGACCACCTCGTGGGCACCGCCACGTTTTGCATGGGGGCACGGGCGTCCTGCTCGGCAGCGGCCGATCCTTTTCACAGCATTGGAGAGTTACTTCGCTAAGAGTTGGCCTCCCCCCACATTCACGACTCATTTCCAACAGTATCTGTCATGTTTGTTAGGATAATAGGGATTTGCTTTTATTAGTATTTCAATACTAATAAGTCACGAAATGATTTTCCTATAAAAGTTTTCACTAAAACCTTCGCAATTACTTATTTGCTCAATAGATGGGATATGGCAAACAACGCTTGACCTTTTCTTTTCCAAACAGCTGTAACAACCACGCATTAACTGGCTATTCATCAAAGCATCAGTGTAATGAGGAATCACCTTCATCCTACCAAGACAGAGACAAAAGTAAACAGTACTGCCCCATACCACATACAGCCTTGTTCGGAGCAGGCCCAAAACTTCAGATATTTTGCCTTTTTTCTGCCCTCACCAAGTGATTTTATTTAATTCATCTCTTAACAAGATTAACCTAGCCTTTCTTGGAAGGCTGCAGCCTTGGACACTCTCAAGTCAAACATAAGGATTGAAGTATTTTTGCTTTTTTCTAAAGCTTCTGGACGAACTGGTAATTAGCCAGAAGAATGAAAGAAGACACTGATTTATCTACTAAAAAAGAGCACAGTAAAGAGCTTGTACTCATTTGCTGAAGAAGCACCCCAGTAGAAGCTAGTAACTACCCCTTTTAGGGCATTAAGATGACCGTATCCAGCACAGATAGTCCGAGTTTAAAGCAGCTTGTGAACCACTTACACAGAAAAGCTTTTCCCACATTATTCTCATTTTGCTGATAGGAAGTGGAGGTCCAGAGCCCTGTTCAAGATCACTCAACACCCCTATAACCAGGATGGGCAGAGAAACCACAGACTTTGTGCCCACCCCTCAGCCTACCAGTGGGAGCCCCGTCATGAGTGATTCAGGAGAGATTTTGCCACGTTGCACCAAGTACTGCAACACAAGCTTCTGGTCAGGGTGGCAAAGCATTGCTTTTCCCTTACACGGTGTTAGAGAGAGAATGCCTTCTAAGATGCCCTCTTGCTGAGCCTACCTATTTCTACTTAGGCTATTACAAGCCACCTGCATTGATGATGATATATGTAAATGAAATAAGACTCAGTAGCATAAAAATGTTTATTCTCAGGTAAAACCTGAAGACCCTTTCAATGATTTGCTATATATATGCAGTAAGAACACACAGTCATGGAGTAAAAAAAAAAAAAAAATCCATCTGTTCTGCAAGATGTAGTAGGATGGGACAGGTAAAGCTCACTGTAGAGGCACATAAGTACGTTGCTGAGGTGTGCAAGTTTTTCCACAAATAGCAGTGCCCTGTCATGGAGATATACCTACCAATTACTTGTGGCAGTGGTGTGTTCTTGCTTTTTGACGTGCTGCTTAATTTTTTTCATTTATTTTGGGTTATTAGTCCCATTTCTTCAGTGCAGTAATTGGATTGTTATCAGAAAAGTCAGGATAAATCAATAAGCTAGAGTATTTAAAACATCATATGCATCCACATTCAGGAAAACTGCAGTAAAAACCATTATTGCTACACAAGCATCAAAAATGTTATACAGCCCAAAGAGCATAGCCTCTACATGACCTGAACGGTTCCTGGAGAAGCAGGTAGGCTCTGTGGTTTACACCAAATACATATTGATATTCATGAAAACATACCTGCAGTATTAGCTTAGAGTGCTGCCTATAGGAACAAACTATTGAGCTGTCTTATTTATTTGGATGAGAAGCATCATGGCAACTTCATGCCTGGTATGAATGGGACCCAACCTTCATGCATGCATGTCTGATTATAAAGCAAATAACAGCTTATGGTGCCTTTCAGCCCTGATCTGGATGACCTACAATACTAATCTTGTTGCCAAAAATAGCCTTCTCAGGCGAACATACTGACGGTCTGGTGTCCTGTACAACCAACATCTCTCAACACGAGATCAATAAAATTATTTTCTGTACCTCCAGAGGTGAAAAACAAAACAAAAAATCCCCCTCACTTATGCTAAGCTATTAAGCAAATACAAAAATGTTGAAGACTTACCATTACCACTTAAACCTAAATTCTACAAAACATTTATTAGCTTGATTGCCTGCTCAACTCAAAACCCAATGATTTAATTTTGCTGCCCTATTTACATTTGTATTTGTAAAACAAATTTCATGATAGTCATAGTAAATCTAGCCCTCTGACAAGAATTTTTAGTTTTTTTCATAGCACAGTTAAAGCTATGAGCAACGTACAATAACTGTTGAAACAGTGTTAGGCTGTGGACTGTTCTACTAGACTCCATCTGTCCTGGTAAACCCAGTCTAAATTTTGATGCCATATTATTTTGTCAACGCAGTTATGTCTCAGTAACTGCATCAAAACCCTTTGGTCAAACATTCAGTAACACTACACTTCCATAATCATCTACGCTTTATGTATATTGTTAGAACAAAACTTTTTGTAGTAATACATAAATTGTTTAAAATGCTGTCAAACTACTACAAGTATTTCACTTGGAAAAAAAAGAGTACTGGACTACAAAGTAGTGGGTGTCACTTTTCCAGAAGCATTATTAATGGGGACTATTTTAGTCTTCAGTGATGGGGAACGACAGGCTGTAGCGTTTCTTCAAGTTAAGAATAGAAAATAACTGTACTTGCAAGAATTCAATTACTCTGCATTAAAGCCACCATGGGGTTACTGTACATTTATACATCAGAAAGTCAGTAAATTATTTTTCTATAAATTAGTCTCTCAAAGTTGACTTTTTTTTCTTTCTGTTCTGAATGCCAAACTCCTGACTGCTTCTCCACCACAGAGACTTCGTATCTGGATAGCCGACATCTGTAAAAACATTTCTAATGAAAACACTACTAATACAACCCCCTGGAGAAACAAATGAAATGAGATCTAAGTATGCAGCCGCCTTTCTACAGTTCTGTCTTTAACAATAGCAGGGCCAGTGCTTCCTATCCAAGCCTTGACACAGGTCATGATCATTTAGGCACAGTAGTAGCAAAATAAATAATTGCGTAAATATGTAATAATTGGTATAAATACTTCAGTAGCACTTAGAAGATATGATAAAGGACTTCCGTCTTTAGTTGTGCATTAAGGTTTATCTCGGTGGATGGAAGGGAGAAGCATTTAAACTGCAGTAAAGGAGAACTATGGATTGAATACTTGAAAGCTCAGTGCCAGACATAACATCGCTTCTTTTCCACAACAGCAGTTTTGAAAGTGTCTTAGTGTTACAAGTGTTGGATAACTGCTAAAATATTATAGAAACAGTGGTTATAGCTTCACCCCCAAAAACAATATACTGGAAAGATCAATAATGTAATGATGTATTTAAATAATCCAGATTAAAAGCAAAAGTGCCATTTTATTTTTAAAATAATTTGCCATATTTTTTTCATAATGCATTCCACTGCTTAAGTAAATTAGAATTTAGAGACAATTTTTCTGATAAACAGTCTAACAATTAACAGGGGAAAAAGGTCCACTCCTTTGTGAGTTCTCAAAATCTTACCTAATGCTTCATATGAAGGTGTAGAAACATATTAAATCCAGATTTGCTGCCTTACTTTTAAACTTGTACTAAATAATGTCAGGCAATTCTTTACTACCAAAGACCAGTAATAGCGAGTCCCCACCACCGTAAGAATAATTAGCACATACAGAGGCAGAAGGGGATCCTCTGCCTGAAGATTATCAAAAAAGAACAGTGCTTCTAAATGCCCTCATTTTTAGATGGGGTAATGCTTTTCCTTTAAAAGACTGGATTGGACAAAACGCAGGACACAATCGAACTTTCCTTATCCAAAGCCAACTGCAAGTTCTGGGCCCAAATCACAAGGCAGATGAAAGCTGGAACTAATTTGGCAGGGAACCAACATAGAACCCCCACCCCCCCCACCCCACCCTGCCTCCCATTTACTAATTTTTATGGGCATTTGGGCTCACAGAAATGTATTGGTAAGAGTAACTTGTTTCAAAATAATTCCATCAACTTCCCTAGTGAAATCTGGGTGCACTAAAATCAATAGCAGGAGTTCACCAGAATGCCAGGAGGGCCTAGCTGTTGCTCCTCTTCCCACCCTCTTTTCCAAGGCGTACGGAACCAGGACTGAACCCATAAACATGGGTTTCATTTCCAGCAGTATTTTTATGCTGGGTAAATTAAAATAAGCTCGTTATCTCATACATCTGTTTCAAATGGCATTTCTTTTGCCATGAAGAGAGAATAAGATAAAAATTTTAAGAGATTTTTGATTAAAAAATTCTATTTGGTCTCTCCACTGAATAGCTATAAACTTTAAAATGGTTTTGAGACAATAAAAAGGCAAATGGAACCCAACTCAAAAATATTTTTTTAAAAAAGAGTAATATTGAGCTCATCTCTGCTATAGATATCTACTACAAATATAGATTTTGTTTCTAGAGTACTTCAGACTGAAGCACATAGACAAATTGTGCTAGAAAAAATGAAATTGAAACATTAAAGTATCATTTTCTCATTCTAATATAAACAATGAACACTAAGAGTAATGACTATGTAATAAGACAAAAAAGCTACATAAGTTTTTTAATAATCACAAACTTCATGATTCTCACCTTGTAAGTAGTGATTTTTCAAATGACAAAAGGGACCCAAATAGCTTAAATTATCAGGCTTATAAATGTTTCAAAAAAGTGTCGTACCTTTTATTTTACTCTATACTTTGACTTACTAGAAAGAAAACTCACGAGTAGTTTCTTCTTAAACCCCACAGCAACATGACTGCCATTTTCTTTACAAGCCATGGAAGAAACTCAATTAGAAATTAAAAACTGACATTAACTTTGAAAGTGAACTTGTCAATTTTATGGATTCAAGCACTGAAGACTGCCATTATCAGAAAAAGTAAACAAAATTTTGTTCAAATACATGGTCAAAAAATAAACACAAAATCCTTAATACTTAAAATTTGAATTTTATTTAATAAGTAACACACCTGAAAAGTCATAGAACACCAGTTCAAAAAATCATCAGTTACAAAAATTTAGTCAACACAATCTTTGTGATCTTTAAGTCTAAGGCACCCTCCAGTGTCTGAAGAAGAAACTACACTCCTCGCAAGTGAGCACGTATCTGAAGGAAAACAGCATGAGCAAGTCTTCCTGTCAAGACAGAAGCTCCCCAATTCATTTACAATAATTGCATATGATCATGCATCAGTGATATGACAAAGCCATGATGTAATAAAAATTGTAAAATTACTTTTCATGGATTTGTATTGGATTTATGAAGGTGTTATTTGCTATGCTAGTGGAGAGGGATCTCTTTAAGCACACTAATTCGAAAAATGCATTTCTTACAAAGTCTGGTATTGATAAGTGATAATTCCTCACAGAATATGATCTCCATGTTTACACAGCTTGTTTAAAACTTTTCTAAGGAGCCTAAATGAATAGTTTACTTAACAGGAGATACACTCATGGCAGGGAGGAGGAAAAACAATGCACCTAGAGGCAAAGCCAGATACAATGTAAAAAAAAAAAAATCACCATTTTTTATATTTAATACCATACAAAACAGGAAGGTCACATGTATACAGCCATGTCCATGGAAGTTCACCGATTTTATTGCATTAGTATCTTTGTTCATTCTAAAAATAACAAATCCTAAGACATTTTCAGTACTCGACATTCAAATAGAGAAACATTTGTGCCTAGAGGACAGACAAAAATGCCTATTTAAAATTACTGAAATAGAATGAAGGCTGGAAACCAAAAAAACTTTTTCAACTGTGATTATGCACAAACTAACACTTCTTGTGGATTTCTCTTCTGGAATTTAACACCTTGAGACTGCGCCCTGTTCATACTTCCACAATCAAACAAAACCCTACATACAATTTAAGTGGTAATAAGATAACATGCTTTGAAATATATGTTAAGTAACTGCAAAGTGGTTAGGTCTTGATTAAGGAAAACATCTTTACTTAGAAAAGCTCTTGGTTTATGTATGTACTCAGAACTTAAAGGGTATAAATTCACTGAAATAGTGCTTCAAGTATCTTTCCTTATTAGGGATGGATTTAAGAATGCATGTATATTTCTGAACTAGGTCTTTACCCTCCTGGGGTTCACCCTTACAGGCCTATGTGCAAAACTGCTAGAGCAACAAAGGGATTTTCATCCTGTACAATCAGGCTAGTTACTTAATTGATTCAATTTCAGTTTCATAAGGTTTGAGAGTTTTTCCCCACACACACTCAAAACCTTGTCTCTTATTTACTACAGAACTTAGTTATGTTAGCTACAGCTGGAGAAGCAAAAATTGATTACCTTGTGATTTAGTAAAAAAGTGACATTTGGTCTGTGCTGCATTTTGGTTCAGAATTAAGAGTGCTATCAGGGAAAAAAGCTGATGTCACTTTCCCCTAGTATAGCTGAAGAGATCTTTTAAAAAATTGAAAGAAATTATGACAATATTGACCAAAAAATCTTAGAATGAATATTAGAAGTATTACAAACAAACCTAGCCAGGGTGATGCAAAAAGAGGTAGAAAACATTTCAGAAGAAAGTACACAAGATAAATATATTTACATATATATACATACAAGTATAAAAACATTAAAAAACAGCCATCACACCCGTAAAACTTACAACTGTGCTTAACTTCACATTGCAAATATTTACATTGACTTCAAAAAGAGCTAACAACAGTGTGCAAAATTAAGCATGACCTTAAATATTTTGCAAAGTAGTACAGGTTTATAAAAACTACTCACTCTTAAAATTTTGGCTCTTTGTAACAACTTTTTGTATGCTTTTATTTAGTGATGTTCCTTTTTGCAATAGCTTCTCTGATTTGACGATCAAGTTCACTTACAATATGGTCTTCATGATTATATACTCCTGTTCTCAACAGGGTATCCCTCTCTTCTATCAGACGAGAGAGATAATCATCCATGTTCTCATTTAATTTTCTAGAATGAAGACTATCCACTCTACCAGCAGAATTATCTCTAACATCTTGCAATTGCTTTCTCTCTTCTTGTTGCTTTAGCCTGATGTTGATAAAATGGAAAGAATCAGAGAACAAGCCATACTAAAACCCAGTCTGATTTTCATATTAAGTCTTTAGGTTATTTATTTACTGAAGTACTTAATAAAATAAAGAAATCTATTAAAGATAACAAATTATCCTCTCTAGGGAAAAACAAGTAAAAGAAATGTTAATATAATACTTAAACTCTAATAATACGCTTTTTATATGCATACATAGCTACACTACTTGCTACCAAGGCTCCTATTTTGATAAGGCAAACAGCACTCAAAAGGCTTCAACATACAGAACTACTGCAGACAGTTTTTGGAGGACAACATTAGGTAGATTTAAAATTTTAATGTCTTCAAAATATGAATAGCACATGCCTCTTTTTCTTAATGCAGCAGTTATCCTTAAAATTGAAGGTTTAATATAGAAAAAAGCCTGGTGCTGTACAGCTATGACTAACAAAAAACAGGGTACATTGGCCTTAAACAGATTTTCCATCCTGCAGTACTGTTGCATTTTGTAAGTGTGCAATCTTTACCTAAGGGACACTAAACTGTGTTCTTTCACTGGACTGACAGCCAATTATAATCTTGATTTAACTGAACCTTCTCCGATTTTGAGGCAGACAGCAAGAAAAGGGAGAGGGGAGGGGGAAAAAAAGAGGAATCTTACAAATGCTTTTATACCTGTTAAGTTCATTTCTGATATCTTCCAGCTCTTGTCGGTCTGTTTTCCCCAGCTCTTTTTCTTCTGCTGCCAAATAGCGCAACCTCATGTGCTCCAGCTCCTGTTGCTGCTTTTTAAGGTGAGCCATTGCGTTTTCTTGTTCACGCTAATGTGGGAAGGGATGAAGACATAACCCAGTTGACTATGTGATTACACGTAAAAGTGCTAATTATAGTGACATGAGCAAAACTTCAGGAATGAAGTCATAACAATTAAGTCTCCAGCAGTATTAGAAATACCCGAGTTAAACAGAATGTCTTAGCTGTTGATATCTTTAATGTCGCAAGACCAGTGACTATCACAATTGCAGTGTGGATCAGCTGAAGCCCAGACACAGGTATCTTCCCATTACCAAAATAGCAAAAATGCTACAAACCCTTTTACAAACTCTGGCTTAAGCTGGTAAACATAAAACTTGTACTTGTGGAACTGCTCAAGATACTGAGATTTATTCCTTTACTACACAGTATTTTAAATTATTATTTTGAGAAATAAAACCCAGAAAAATGCTAAATAGCTGCAGGAAACTTCCATCATCAGCCCCATAGCGTCTAGTGTTAAAGCTTCAAGAACTATTTTGAAATTGCAATTTGTGGTTAAAAAATAAGCCTTGAAAACCAAAGTCTGATGAGGTTTCCTTTATTATTTTTCAATTATTCTGTGGATTTAATCCAATTAATCTATCCTTTATAGAAGTTTACTTGGTTCTGGGTTTTTTTTAAGCTCTATACAGACACTGTAGCAAAAGTAGGGTCTGAGTCCACTACCACTTTATGACATTAAAGTGTCTTAATGAGAAGTGTCGTCCTCTCTCCACTTGTTTTCCTCCCAGTCATTCTCCATACGACCTTGTACACTAACTCAATACAGTCAGTCTTAACACTCTGAATGAGACAGAAGACCTGAGGTAAAATAGCATTTCTTCCTGTAGTTAAAAAAAAGGCAGGAGGTTACACAAACATCCTGGATCTAGACATATTGTGAGTACAAGGTTACCTCTGTAATTTTGACATTGCTTTCATCTGAAATACTTGATTGTTAATACAATCAGTTTCATATTTATTATAGGGGTAAAAAAGATAATTTTGTTTGATATATGTGAGTGTATTCATTATACAGTCAACATAATAATATTTGGAAGAGTCTAGTCAGGCAGTTTCCTGAATCTCAGTTGCCAGCATCTTAAGCACTCCCTGTTGATGATCAATAAGTGATAAGAAAATCTGAATTTCACAAGGAATTGGTATAAACAAAGACTCTAATTGTTAATGTGAACAGGCAATGCAATACAGAAGTACTTAACAAGAAATCATAGCATGTCTGTAACCCCAAAATACTTCATTTTTATACTAAACCAAATACACCAGCCAGGCAAATTAAATGTTAGAACTGCAGTGAGACAGGCCAGAAAGCCTGAAGAACAACTTGTTAAAGGGATACATACTAATAATAAAACCAGAAGCAGGAGTCCTGCCAAAGAGTCTACGCTGATAGGTGATCGAAGCTTAAAAAAGCACTCAGAAGATAAGGCCATAGTCCTTCCTTCCCCATCAAGAGTTCATTGCAGAAGAACATTCCCACGTGAGAGGCACCCTTTTTTATGTGGGGCAGGTTTGAAGAACAGTCTCAGACTGAAGTAGAATAGGTTTTAGAAGAAGAATCTACAAATACATACAGCAAATACTAACAAGTCACTACAGCCAGCTGATATTTATCCAAGACTCTTCAAGAGTTCTAGGAAAATTCAAACACAGTCATAAGGCTAACTGGAGGTGTAATCCGTCATTACAATTGGTGTTGACATCACAGGAATAACTATTTCCCCATTTTTAATTTTATTCTTTCTTTAAACAGAGGCCTTAGGAATACCCAGGAACTACCAGCAGGACTTCCACAGTGGCCAAATTGGTTGAAATGATAACTAAAACCAGAACTAACAGGATGTATGGGTACACCAGGAAGAATGAATCCAGCTTTTGTAGAAAAGTCACACTTCCAACTAGTCTTAAAAACCCAAACAACAACATAACACCACACCAAAGAAGCGACCTACAACCAAATACAAAACTAAGCTGTCACAGAGAAAGTCCTCTCAGATTACTCAGGGTTTAGAATACCAGAGAAAGGATAGCAATTGATCATCTCCACAATAGCAAAAAGGTAACAGTGGACTCTACAAGAATCTACTCTGATATATTCATAAATAGCAAAGTCATTCTGGAATAAACAGTTTGCTGCTGACACAAAATTATTGAGTGGGGAAAAAGTGGATGTGAAAGAGTGGGGTATTATGGGGACAAAAATATGAATTAGTTTGAAACGGAAACAGGTAAATTAAGAATACATTCACTGTGTCTGTTAAACACAACAGCCTGAATGCAATTGCTGGCTCATGATGCACTTAACTAATTGACTGAGGGCAGCTGGAAGATATTCAAAGATATCCAAGCCAGGTTTCTAGATCTTGTGCATCTACTGCTAGCCTTTGTATGAGCTAGATTGATATTTCACATCAGTTGGCTAGTTTGTTTTTTTCCCACCCAATGAAAAGCACTGGCTGAAAGTCAAAACTAGGTAAATTCCAGCTAGAGACACGATCCGAGTTATTAAAACAGTGGAAATTAATCACTTAAGCAATATACCAAACATATTTGGAGCTTCTTAATCACAGAATGTTTTGAACTAAGACAGACATTTGTATTTTAAAAATGCTACAGATCAAGCATTACTGTTGAGTTATTTATCAGACAGAGGGTGCTTTTTTTTTTTTAATAAAGTCCCAGTGAATATCACAATGGTATTTTTTGCTTCGCAAATATCTGTACAGGCAATAGCATCCAGACAGTAAAGCCAAATTTCAAGTATACAATGGGCTATGAGGAGGAATGGAATTATCCTAACTATTTTGATAGCTGTACTTATTTTGAATTGTTTGCTTTGCTAAATGCAGGTAGTAAGATAAAATGCTGAGCATGATCTGGTCTCAAATAGGTTGCTATAAAAACAGTACAACTTAAGTTATAGTACAAGTAAATGGACAGCAAATCTGATTATCTCAACTACCCAAATCTAGAAGTATGAGGACAGGCTAATGTTTACTTCTTTTCAAGACCATCACTATTCTTGGTATGCTCATTCAATCTCCTAGATTAAATCCTTTTCAAAATGAAGCAAGTTAAAATATTGCTGGGTTTCAGAAAAAAAAAGTTGAGACTAATACCTTAAGGCAAACATGAGACGGGAAATTTTCAGTAGTTTAAATCTCCTTTCTAAAGTTCTACTTAGCCTCAGGAAAGGAGTTGCTGCCATGTACATGTAGAACAAGTCTAAAAATTTCTACTTGTCTGTCTTTACAGGTAAGGAATCCAGTAATTCAGCCTGGTGAGTAGCTACTTTGATTAGACAACGAGTCTAAGAAACTTGTCATACATATCCCTGTAGTAGATACAGTTCAGCCTGCACATCCAAGTTCTGGTTTTGGCATTAATTTGTCTAGTACAACCTGATTTTCCTGTTGAAATTATCTAACAGTGGTAAGAGTCTTGGAAGCCACACAATAAATTATATAAGAATGCAATTTACAAGCAAACTGCCTCATCTGTAGGAAAAACTCCTCATTACTGTGGAGGATCTTCCTCTTGGATGTCAAACCTAAATCTTTTACCAAAGAGAAGACTAACTGCCATCATCTCCTTTTCTAGCCTTTCCACCCATGCTGATTTGTAGATATGATTAGCTTCAGTCCAATGCATTGTTGCAGATGGTGAGGAAAGGATTAACTCTGGAAAAAAATCTCCTTGCTCCACAGTTCAGTTTATTCATGCTCTAATTGTCCCATTTTAAACTAGGACTACTGTCATGGGAAAATATGGTATTAATGTAAGTCTGTCAAATTTGTGTATCTCAGTAATCCTGTGAGAGAATTTTTTTGAAGGTGTGTTGGGCAAACATCACCTGAAAAGTAAATACTGGAAAACAAATGAAAAACAGAGTAGTACTTATTACTAGCACAGCAAGACTTCAACATGCCAGCAGAAAATGACATCCCTACCTACTAATGAAACTGATTGTAATGAGACACAATACACACAAATCAAATCGCTGTGACAACACTGAATAGAAGTCTTCTAATCCAGTTCTTCAGTTTGTGGAGTGTATTACTCAGATCTATAAGGAAAGATTTTGAAAGTGTTCTTACAGTTGCAGCTTCAGAGGAAAGCCGTAACTGTGTGCTGGCCTTAAGAAGCATGTGGGACTACAAGTTTCACGACAACTTGATATGTTACTATTCGAGGCAGGAAAGTTCAATGATCCAGAGGCTTCTGCTGTTCAGCAACATGCTTACAATGGCAATCTGATAGTAAAAAAGGCATTTTAAACAAACTCAAAGAAAAAGTACACATTAGAAGTAGTACATATACTGAAGGTTAATAGAACAAAGTCCAAAGAACAATCAGACCAGGAAGACGACAGAATATTCCTGATCCTTTCCTATTGATCAGAAGGGATCTCTTAATACCTTGCCTTTTTGCCCTTTATGCCCTCACTGAACTAGTTAGTTTCAGAACTATAAGATTTTTGATTAAGGGACATCTTTAGTGATGCTTAATAAAACCAAGAAAAGGACAAAAGAGAACGATGCAAAAAAAAAAAAAAAAAAGAGATCTAGGAAAAGCAAGGCCTTCCTGAAGGATCCTTTGTTCAGTTCCTGAACTCTGATTTTCAACTGACTTTTAAAGGAGTCAAAGACTAATATTGGGAAAGTCTGTCGTAACAATTTGTAGGGTGCGTAACAGCAAACGCGCTCTATGGATACCATTCATAGCAGAGCAACAGAAACCCATTTCCTAATCATTCATCCATACAACAAGATGGCAAAGAATTTACAACAGTTTGATAAGAAGTGAGGAGTGCTGATTTTGAATTAATTTATATACAATTTTGTTATGATATGTTGAGGAACCATAAAAAGACTGTCTTTTGTTACGATGAGAAAGAAGGAAGAATTTCTTATTCGTCATGGTGATGAAACTGGTGCCACTTTATCAGACACATTTGGGTATCAAATCCACTTTTTTCCATCACAGTTTACCAATCCATTGGGCAACAATGCATTAGGCAACACGCACTTTTTTTCCAAACCAGAGAAGGAACCAAACTCTATTCAACAGTAGTACTTGAAATGCAGCAGAATTTACTGTGAGATCTTCCAAAATGAAAAAACAATATTAATAAAACACTTCTGCACATTTATGGTACTAATAAAGCGAAGTCCAGCATTTCTAAACCCACTTGTAACATCTTCACTTTATTCTGTGTATACTTAAAAACTAAGTTCTAATTGAATACAAAGTATTTTTTAGGTGTACCTCAGTGCACACAAGTTTATATATACATACTTACACGCTTAAAATTCTCAGTCAAGACCTCCTGACATACTTTACATTGCCAGAGAGAATATGCTCCTATAATATATCCTGAAATAAGGAACATTTCAGATTTGTTCCCAACTTCTTATTGTAGCCAGTCAGGCTGTTTTAAGCCTCAGAGAGAGCTATTAGAATTTTAAATTTTAAACTTTTAAAATTTTGCATTTTTAAATTTCAGGTAAGGGAACACTCTGGAATCATCAGCTGCTGGACTAAAGGCAACTTTGTGGATAGAAGATAAGACCCAGTGGAAAGTCAGAACACTTGGAATCTTTACTCTTGCATCACCACCTAATTATCGTCAGCCACTATCCCATAGTGAGGTGGCCACAGATGAAACAAGAATATCATGTGCAAGTTACTCTGAAAATTATTTTTGCAATAGACTCTTAGTTGGCCCAGGTACCTTCTCCTCCACTACTTCCTCAGCACTGCTAGTCATGCTATTCCTTTTGCTCATTTTCTTTCCTTTTCCCCCTTGGTAAAACTTACCACCAATATTCCTTTCTCTTATTATTTCGCCATTCTTCTCTTACATCTTCATAAACAAAACAAATCCAATCCAAACAAAGCCACATACTAGTTATCAGATCATTTACTTCAATATTTTACTACTTTTCTTCATTAGTTTCTATCTCTGTAATGTAGTGCTTGAGACACGGAATAATGTTTTAGGAGCTTGCATGGTGGGAACTTCAATCATGTTTTCAAACCTATGGTACTACAGGAATATCATCATTAAATAAAAATTAACCAGTAATAAAAAACCCTCAAAATTTCAATTATAATCAGATTATAAAAGAATTCCAGTATGCTGCCAGGTGCTCTAGTTAAGAGGCTCTTCAATCAAGGAAGCACAATCTTTATTTTGCCATAGCTGCCTATAAATCCAAAAGGGAGATGTAAACATACATACACTAGACTAAACAATGGCTAAATAGCAGCCACTATTCACTCTCCCACTCACACATACCATGCAAGTCTGTGGGAAAAACTTACGATTGAAGCTAAGGAACTCAAGTAAAGTTTTCTGAAAATAACCCAGAGCTGACAAGTCAGTAGGAGGGCCTGGATGGTTTCAAGACACAGTTTTTAACCAAGACTTGGACCTCCAACTGTTTTTTTTTTTGGTGCTTTTTTTTTAAACAAAGATTTACATCCCATCCTTGGCTAAATTGCTTATAAATTAATCAAATTAATTACTGAGTAGATAAGCAAGACACTGGACAAGACAGAGTGAATGTCAGCCAGCCAATATGGTCTATGTTGTTTTAAACAAATGCATCAGTGCTGGTTTTAACAGATCTGCAGGGCACAAACACATTAAAAGCCTTAAAATATTTCTCCCAGAACACTGAATAATGTATGCATGTACATTTTGAGATATTGGTTTTCTAGATTATAACAGAGATTATCAACTGCTGAAAAAGATATTTCTGCCAGCTTTGATTTTTGTTTTGATACATTGTTTCTTGCACTCAGACAAGTACTGAACTTAGCACCCAAGATCTCTGTAAGCATGTATGCAATTTCGTGTAAATGGTTTGATTGCTCTCAGAAATAATGCTCACATACGTAAAAACTATGGAAGTCTCATTTGTGTAGTATTAAGATCTCCCAACCAGAAAACTTTGAAAGACAGTTTTTAAAACCTCTGCAGACGATAAAATCTACCTGGGTGCACAGATACATAGCTGATGTTGACATTTTTGTCTCCCTAAGGTTGAACAGAGGTATAATAAATGAAGTATTAATACAGACTTGCACTGAGTAACAAAGAGCGAAGTAAGCTGGGTGAAGTGTATTTTCACTCAGCTTTACAAACTGTGTTTAAATTCAATTTCTGTATTTTGTTAAGCACAGGTAAGCATGATGTATATGTGTCCTCATGTACTTTAGATCTTTTTTTGGTTACCATTGGCACTGTGTTTAGCATTCAAAATCCTAGACATCGAAATGTTTAAAGCAGTTTCTATTAACAGTCCCATACTTTTCTAAGTTATGTACAGCATCTCATATTCTGCAAAATATAAAACCATCACAGATGTGTGCTAAGAACTAGTTCCAAAGTAAAAGGAAACTTTTTAATTAAGGAAACATTGACTTTTATGGTTGCAAATCAGAAAAGCATTTTACTAAATGCTTAGCCTGTAGATTATGCTTCTTTAATTCACAAATTGACTGTACTAGGTCACCTTTGAGTAATGGAAATCTCTGTTTAAACATTTTTTTGGCAATGGGCACAAAGCATTAGATCTCATTTCCAAGACTTACCAGCTGGGTTTTGTCATTAACATTTATTAACAATCTAAGATATGGCTTTCAGCGTCTAATCCTCACTACACAAATGTTTTGTATAGTTCTCTAGAGAGCTTTGGTGTGACAAATTACTGGCACAGATTACAGCCCTGTGGCTATTCACCAGAGGCAATGCAAAATTAACATGGTACTAATCCAATTTAAACAAGAAATTGGTGAAACTATGCACAATTGCACAAATCATCTGAACTAAAGCAAATCTAGAATTCCTGAAGCAACAGTTTCCAAATTTATATTTGAAACACAGTAAATGGTTTTTGATCAACTCTGGTTCAACTTTTATTTGGCTCTTTAAAGTCACTTAAATCGTTTCTCAATAGACTAAGTATAAGATGAAGCATAGGAATATAAAGACCACAAGAAACTACTTTGAAAGGGTTTCTTCTGTAGTAGAAAAGTTTTAGGTAGCACAATTCATTGTTCATGCCAACTTATTTTATGGTTCAGACTTTCAGCAAGAGGGTCAGCTGAAACCATCTACATATGTTACTAAATTCAGATTGTCATGTCTACAGTGATTTGTGGAATCAAATCAGAACTTGATTTCTGAAGCTTTATGTCAAGGTTTGTTCAGCAACAGGGATTAATGATTTACTAATTTGTTTGTCAAGGCCAATGGAAACACTTGCCATTCTTCAGTATACTGTTTAGCTAATGTTTACTGTAATTCATGAAAGACAGGTGATGACAACACACAGAGGCATATGGATTCAGTGAGGATGAAGCTGCTACTCCTGCAAGTTTGAACAGAGTATTTTCAAGTCATATGTGTATGACTATAGATATATATAGACACACACACGTGCGACCTCTGTTAAAACACAGTAGTAAAAAAGCATGCCATGTTAGTATAAGATTAGGATTTCCAAAAGCAGGAGAAAGTTTCACTTCCAGTTTAAATTTTCTGCAAGTTTACTTTGTTTTACAGCATTCAGCAAACCTTAAACCATTGTTTCTAAAAGCTAAGATTTGTTTCTCATCTTTACTCTTCATTCATTTTACAATTAAAATACAGAACAGTTAGGACTGTAACTGACCAAGATGGTTGGGACAGGAACAAAATATTCCCTCTGGAAGTGCTGACTGAGCATTACTGGGAGTGAGATTAATAAAACTTTTCTTTTTTGAATCATGCCTGCTTTTAGCTATGCCAACCTCCTTTGCAGACGTGAGCCTTGGTCTTTCCTGAGGTCAATGTAAAATTCAAATCAGTTCTGCTGTTCTCATTTTTGTAAAAAGCATAGCTCAGAGCTTTAATTTTGCAAAGACAAACACTAATAAAATGAAAACTGCCCACAGTTAACAGCAATTATAAGTAGCTTCCAACGCTACGCTAACTTGGTTGTCTTGTATGACAAGGGAAAACCTGCATACCTGTTTTAACCTTGCAAGTTCTTTCAAGGCCCTTGTCCATTGTTGTTTGTAGTGGAGCTTTGACTTGGTAGCTGACTCTAACTTTCTTTCAAGTTCAACCTAAAAGCAATTAAAATCATATCAGCTGAAGCAATAACAGCAGTAACAATCACTGAAAGATGTATATATACAAAGGGTCTGGTTTAAGAAAAGTGTTTATGTAGTGTAACATACAACATCATCTAAAGCTGTTATATAATATAACGTAAATATTATGGCACATGAACATTTTCTTGTTTAAAATATAGCCTTATTTTTATTGGATAGCCGTCTATACAAAAAGAAAAAGATTAGTTTTTAGCACTAAATCTGCTGACGTAACCTTTAAATTTAGGATTCTCAAATTAGCACCCCCCTCCCCCCTCTTTTTTCCAAAGTAAGATGATAAACACTAATTTAACAGAAACAGATGGACAAATCCTGCCTTTAAAAGGTGTGTAGATTTTTTTCTTTCCTGCAGCTGATGGAAGATATGCGCTATGTTCTTTTCTCTGAAACAGAAATCTGTTCAAACCATTCTTTAAAATCTATGCATCTAGTGTGAATCTTTGGTCTTGCTACCTAAATAAATCTTTAAAAAATGTTACACACTAAAAAAGCTTATTGCATTCTGTGCAAAAAAAATTTAGTATTAAAAGGCAAATGGAAACCATTATGAAGCACACAGAACACAGTAACCTGAAAAATGAAGCATTTTTAATTAACAACTCTGAGGCAGTGATATTTTCTTTTAATCAGACAAAAATTATTTACCATTAAATTTGTGAACATCTTAAAGCACTGATTTTTTTTTAAATCTAAAAACAGGAAATCTAAAAATATTTAAGCTAAGAGTTTAAAAAGTCTGTAGAGACAGAAACATACTTTGAATCATTTGCCTGCATTATTAGAAGTTATTCAAATATACAGTAACATGCAGACTAGCCATATAACTGAGTGCATTTTGTGCCAAGAAGCCTGGTTCAATTTTTTTCTGCTTATTCGATCAACAATTTGACTCAAACCTCACAATAATTCTGAGCATAAAATGCCCATATCCATGGTTTTAAGTAAAATATCCTCTACTGAAGGCATGTATGGTTTCCAAGAAATCAACTTATGACAGTGATTCCATTCCACTGATAAGTAACACAACTCTTTTCAGAAATAGTTAATAAAAAAACAATGCACATGATGGAATACCAGTTTAAATTAATCCTCACAAGAAAATCTTCATCTTTATTTAGTTTTATAAACAGAATGCTCAGAGTCCCCAGCATAAATCACGATGGTAGCACTTTAAATATATAAGGTTTTTTTCCTGCCTTAGCCTCTAACACCACTGCTTCCTCTATAGAAATAAGGCCACTGTTGGCCTTATTTGTGTCTGAATACTTAAAGTCTGAAGAAATTGTTGGAAAAAGCAAAACAAAATGGACAAGTTAACCAGTTTATCATGCAAGATTATTCTACATCTTCCTTATCAGTGAATGGACCATTGTGACAATTTTTAAAGACTAGAAAAATCCAAGATACCTTTTCTAAAGTGAGAAGACTTATTTCCGATTGTAGCTGGATTTCTGGTTTGCTACTTTGCTGTTCTTTGTATTGCTGGAACTCCTTCTCCAGATTCTTATGCTTATTTTCGGCTTCATAAAGCTACATTAAAGATATCAAGATACAATGCAAGTTAGCAGAAAAACCCATTCACAAAGAATTAGGTTAGAGAACTTAAGTTACTCCTTAGTCCCCGGAACAAACACCTTACTGTCAATTATCTGATATAAAACAGACACTGAAAGCTACACATTCATCATTAATGATTTCTTGATGATGGTATACAGTAATGTTTTAATAGGAAGAATTTTAAAGAGGATCTTTGCTCAGTACTGGAAAGAAAAAAACAAGTCTGTCCTCATATACAGAAGATCAAGATTTATAAACATTGCTGTTCACTTTTCTAAAACAACTTGTACAAGAAACACAGAAAACAAAACTATTTAGATTTACACACATCTTTTAAAGAAAGCCAACAGTGTTATCTACCATATAAGTTTTATTCCTTACTCCATTTCACCAGCATAACTTGTTTAGGAATGTCTGGAAGAGGAAACAACTAATACTTTGTACAGCCAAATAATGATTTAGAAGAAAGGCTGAAGTAGAAAGACTTCAGTGACTAATGACTTAATGCTATGCACCTCTGCCCTCACTGTGTACTTCCACAGTTTCATGAAGATTTTAAAGAGACAGCTTTGCTTTTCATCTTAAAATGGGTAATTTGAAAAATGATACCAATACACAATTACTTTGCTACAAAGAACTAAGCAAGCCAAATGTTTAACAGCTTTTTTCATTACGCTATACTTCAAAATACTAAGATTTTTTTCTAAGATGTTTTCTAAGCATAGCTTACATTCTTCTTCTGTTAAATATTATTCAACTATAAATACCTTAATACACCTGATAGAACCAATGCACTCCATCACAGAATATGATCCCAAATGCTGCACTTGTATTTACGTCCGATTAGTTAATGCAAGTATTTCCATGAATTGTATCTAACAGTTTAGAATACCGGGTGAAAATGCTTCAGAGAATTCATTTCTGTTTCAAAGCCTACAACTTCTTCTATTAGTACATCAATATTTTAATTCTTTGGATCTCCTAATTGGGTCACCTCTATTTTTCTTCCAAAATTTCACTTTGTGTCTATTGTTTTTACAGAATTGATGTAAGAATGCAAAGATGCTTCCTAAGGAGCCATACAAAAATGTAGTTCACTGCAGTTACTTTTCACATATAAATGCAATAGCCAGCTTTGACAAAAGATACCATTGTTTGTCACCTTTTCATTTTTACCAATTTATTTTTTAAAGCAGACATACAGACATGATGCCAATGACAAAGACAGTAAGGACTAGGGGGTACTGGTGGATGAAAAGCTGCACATGAGCCAGCAATATGTGCTCGCAGCCCAGAAAGCCAACCATATCCTGGGCTGCATCAAAAGCAGCGTGGCCAGCAGGTCGAGGGAGGTGATTCTGCCCCTCTGCTCCACTCTGGTGAGACCCCACCTGCAGTGCTGCCTCCAGCTCTGCAGCCCCCAACACAAGAAGGACATGGACCTGCTGGAGCGAGTCCAGAGGAGGGCCACAAAAATGATCAGAGGTCTGGAGCACCTCTCCTATGAGGACAGGCTGAGAGAGTTGGGGTTATTCAGCCTGGAGAAGGGGAGGCTCCAGGGAGACCTCATTGCAGCCTTTCAGTACCTAAAGGGGGCTTATAGGAAAGACAGGGAAAAACTTTTTAGCAGGGCCTGCTGTCATAGGACAAGGGGTAATTGTTTCAAACTAAAGGAGAGGAGATTTAGATGAGACATAAGGAAGAAGTTTTTCACAATGAGGGTGGCGAAGCACTGGAACAGGTTGCCCAGAGAGGTGGCAGACGCACCATCCCTGGCAACATTCAAGGTCAGGCTGGATGGGGTTCTGGACAACCTGATCTAGTTGAGGATGTCCCTGCTTATGGCAGGGGGGTTGGACTAGATGGCCTTTAAAAGGTCCCTTCCAACCCGAACTATTCTATGATTCTATGACTTTCTGTTTGCGCACATTACAAAGGGAATCATCCTATAGTGAGACTCCAAAGCAATCAAAACCCACCCCACCCCCAGCAAAGCAAACCAAAAAAGCTTGTCTTATGCAGAATACGTGGTAACAGCCACCTCATATTGAAGCATGAGAGAGACTCAAAATAGCAGGAACAGCACAGAGAAACACAGCCAGGATGATCAGCTGGAAGGAATGGCCTTCATAAAAAGCAAGACAAGACAGAGTGGGGCTTGTGTTTAGAAGACAGGCAGTATGACAGACACTTAAGCAACCAGGAACAGTATGTAGCACAGGCACTAAAGGATTCTTCATAGTTATTAAGCAACGAACTTAAAATGAAGAAAAATAAGTTTTTAAATATACAACACATAATTAAATTTTAGAATTCACTGCCACAGATGTTGCAATGCTACAAATAGAAATACTTTTAAAAAGGGATCAGATGAGTTCATGAGCAATACTTTCACTGACAGCTAGTAAATATGAAATGCTGCCTCTGGCTGAGGGTACATGTAACTCTTGATGGTACTGCTGCATGTACCAAAATTATATTTTCTCATTGTCCCATTTCTTACTTTCTTGCCCTCTAAACCAACCATTGCTGCAACAGAATGCTGAGCTAACTGGATCTTTGATCTGATGCAATATGCCTGTTCTGAATAGGAAAAATAAAGTCATTGTGATGATATTGCAACCTAGCTAAAAAAAGTCAGTGGGAGTCAAAAGAATGAATTTGGAAGATGACTCCTAGGTGGTGGCATTTGGCTGCTTAAGCCTGAAGAACTATCAGCTATCTTGTCTGGACTGATACAGCATTGGTAGCTGCCAACAACACATGTATGATGCAGAAGTGATCCACTTATCACTTTGAAGTGGACTGCATTCTGCAGTTTGAAACTGCTCATCTCAATTCAACAATTGTTCAGTACAGTAGCCAAGATGAGCATCTTCTAGATTAGCAGCATTTTTTGTACTAGCTATATTTAAAAAGTTCACTGTACTATGTTTAACATACGCCAATGTGAAAAGAAGTAGGTTAATATCAGTGTTTAATATTAAACTAAAAACCCCACAAAACCCCAGCACAACTCTTCCTAATACAAAAATATGCCTTTGGCTGATACAGTTCTTCAATTAGTCAAAGCTATTGTGGGATTATCTCTATCATATATCAGAAGTGAAAAGCACCAAAGGATGTAATTCATCTACGTAAACTAAGTACTTTGAAAAACACCTACGCATTACTCAGATTTAATCTTTTTAACAAAGTGTCTAATATTGTAACTGTTCAAAAAAGCTAGTACTAACTTCAAATTTTACAGTATGCTTTAACAGTCAAGAAAAATAGCTAGACTAGCCTTGACATTAGTGTAAAACCTAGCTTACAGGACAAGAGAATGTGGTCTAAGTTTTCTGGGTTTAATGAGACTACTATTTTCAGAATAGAAGATCACAATAACAAGATAATTCCACCCTGCCCCAATAAGAATAATAGAAATACTCTTTTGCAATGGAAGAATAAAACAAACTGCATAGTCAAGCTACCTAGATGTTTTGCTAGATGTTAATTGGTAACAATTTAAGTTACTGAAATGTATACTGCTGTTTAGGTTCTAAATGTAACGTATGCTTGTAATTACAGTTTGACTTTCAGTGTTAAAAAACCCCACCACTGCATTGCAAACTGGCCCTACTACTGAGCAAGACTGACATAAATGGATCCCAGCATGTGGCTCACTGAACAACAGAGATAAGATGTTTATTACAAAGTTGCCAGAATGCACTTGGTTCAAAACCATTGCTCAACTTATACTTATTTTAAAAAATGCTTATTTAAGTAAGTAAATTGTTGAGGCTGAAAATTTAAGTCTACTTACCTGCTGCTGTAAGCGAAGCTTGTCTTCTTCCAGCTGTTTGATTTTTGACCTTTCTAGCTCAACCTGGTGCGCACATTCTTCTCTGGCTCGCCGCACAGAATCCTGTAGCTCCTGTAGATTTCGTTCATGCTCTGCTTGCAACTCCTTCTTTACTCTTTGAAGCTTAAAAGTGAGATGTATTTATATTAATCCATAGGTGTAATAGCTTTATTTTAAGAGCCTTTCTTACAACTGTTACTACTATTCATGATAGAAAAAATTGTTATCCATTTCAGAAATTATACAATAGAAATTCCATTGTTATCTGTATGTTTGCTATATACTCCTTTATTGGCTGTCAGTTTAACTAACAACCTGCAAATTACTATATTTGGGCTACAAATATACTCTTGCTTGACTATTGTAAAAACAGAGCTATCTGTATCTCTACTGTACTTTCTACATGGAATTGCTAAAGGCAAATTTTATATCCATCTTTCTACTGCAAACTGAAAAGCTAAATATACCCCTTCACTGCAGAAACAGTGAAGTCACAGCTACAGCCAAGACGCCTTTAGATCAGTAAGACTGCACTCTTCAAACTGAGCATATTAAGAGAATTTCTCATTGAGCTAAGCAGGAAAACAGCCCTTGACATGTTTGAACTTTCTAGAAAGATGTTACTGGCCCAGATAACTGCTAGCTGAATAGAAACCTCTCCAAATGGCCCATTTCTCAAACTGTGTAATTGCTAAATGAGCCCTACATCATTTTGTCTAGACGCTTTTGGAATCCACTGATTTTTATTATCTCTAAACCCTCAGGCCAGAATCTCACCAAATTTAGAGCAAGTTTTGAGACAAACATGTATGAGATTCAAAATAAATACTTTCACTCAGACTGAAACGCATTTGGCCAAACCTAATCACCAGATTTTTTGCATAGATGTTAAAGGTAAAGTCAGACACTATTGACAGTACGATCTGTGTCTTGAGGGGTATAGACAGCCTGAGTACAGAATACAACACAGGCTCATCCAGTCAGTTCCTGTGTTGGGAGCTTTATTAACTTTGTTCACAAGCACAGGAAGGAGTGATATGATAAAAAGATTAACCTGAGCTACAGGAGAAAAGAGAATTTGTTGGACTGCTAAATCACCACAGCAGTTTACCTATATAATTCTGAGTTTGTTCTGAAGTACAAAAATAGGCATTTTCTTTCTTTCTCTTTTCATACAACTAGCTTCCCTGAGGACTCGCACCCCATTTCCTCATCTTGGGGTGTTCAGTAAGATCTAGAAACACTGGTAGCTACTGGTTTCTCCTGCATCTTCTTTGGCCCTGTCACTATAAAAAAAATAAGAAATAGGAACTCGTATCAAATTGCTGGATAACAAACCTGGACAATTGCAGTTTCTCCCAGGTCTCCATGTCACCTTCCCCTGTTTTAATCGTTAATCTAGCAATTACTGTTTGAGGTAAGGCACTCTTGTACACATGTACAATGTTCACCTGACAGTACTAAACTTAAAATTGAGATATGCTAATGTTATATAAATGTCTCCACTGACACTAATTCTGTTAAGAACAGATAATGTACAGTTCTGTAATTCTAGCAACCTATTTAAAAGTTCACTGAATTTCCATTTCAGTAAAAAAGTGGAATTGTAACAAAACTTGGCTTAAATTATTAAAGCTCCTCTATGTAGTATGAATGTGGCTATTTCAGTTCTTATACACAGGTCACAATTGTCTCTATATGAAAACTCAAGCCTTATAGAAATAGCTCATACAATTGCATTGCTTAAACGACCACGTTTTACCTCTGATTCAGCACTAAAAAGCTGTCGTTCTCGTTTATCTAGATCTCTCAGGGTTTTCTGAAGTTGTTCTTCCAAAACAGTATATTCTGCTACCTAAAAGAATAAAAAAGGGCATTTTTTTTCCTTGCAATAAGAATAATGTTTTAGGCAGGCAAAGAGTTTAGTCTTGCTGTGGTATAAAATATTGACAATTTTTGTTTGGAAATTTGTGTATAAAACACATCTCCAGCTCTTAACGAAGAAATCACGACAGAGAGCCTTTCTAATACAATAAAGGCTAACAGGTTACCATGCACAGCTGGGCTGTAGAAGTGCTTTCTGACCATACAAGTGAAGGCAATTAAAGTTAAAAAGCCTCCAAAGAAAGCAAGCTACCCTAAAGGATTTCTAACAAGTATTCTATAATTAAGGGCTATTTTTTGCACTGTACCAGTAGGTGTGAAGACTAATCACAGACCCTTTGTTCAATGTTACAGTTACAAAATATCTTGTCAAATTTTATAGTGATATGAGATTTATAAAGAAACTTTCAGCGAGTGTAAGAATGAGTTTCCTTACCTTTTTCTTCACTAATGCTTCTCTCTCTCTATCTCTTTTCTTCCATTCTTCTGCAAGTGCTTGCATATGGGCCATTTCCTTCTTTTTAAGCTTTTAAAATCAAAAAAAGGAACAAAACCCCCAAATCAGAAAACCAAATCAAACTTGTTGGAAGTGCAACTTTAAAGGAGAGAGTACTAGCAGAACTAAGCCTTGAAGCAAAAGAATTAAACTAAGTTTTGTACACTGACTTATGTATGATACTCAAGGTATGATTCTGATAGTGAAAGATATTTCTTACCCTTAAGGACAAAATGCAAAGGAAGCTTAAGTTTGAGAAAATATCCTAACAAATAGACACTAGATTCTCAGTATCTTTTAAAAAGCAGCATGCAACTCTAAGAACACCTAGAATGACTTCAAGAGTAGAAGCACAGCAATGGATTTTGACTGAGAATAAGAAATGCAGTGTTAATATTTAAAACTAATCATTTGAATCTTGATTATCTACTGTACTTTATAAACAGTAAGAGGAAATTGTGAAGGGGGTATTCTGTGTTTCATTACCTAGCACCTACTTCGGTTACTTAACAAAAAAGAATTAACCTTCTTCAAGTATGGAAGATATTTGTGTACATCGGAAGTTCTAATATTCTATATGAGCAAAATTTAGTTCTTATTTGACACAGTGGCAAAGTTTAAGAAAAATTCAGTTAATTTTCCTCTCGCCAATTCTGCTAAAGTTTCTCTGGCAGTCATGCAGTTTAGGAAATAAAGAGAAAGTAAAAACCTGATTTTCAAAAATGTCCTCTTGCATTTCCTTCCACATTTCTAACTCCAGCGCTGCTTTGTATTCAAGAGTTTCTCGAGGTTCTGGATGGTCTTCTGGGGCACAACGAGGCTGAGTGTGAGGGACATGCCGTTGCTGACCAGCACCTACACACTGATATAACAACAGTGGTTTTAGTTCTTTTAAGTAGAAACCCAGCTTTTCAAAGAAGTGTTCAAGGAAGAAGGATAAGATTTATATAAAATTTACTTGAGAAGAATCTGACACCAGAACTTCTTGCATTTTCACAAGCCCATAGTCTTCCAAAGTGATAGCACATGAAAGCTCTGCTATTCTGTTGCCTGACCTATAAAGAGGATTAGAATGTTATTTTAATGAAAATTGTCTTAAAAATACAGACAGGGAATTGTAAGACAACACAAAAGATGGCAAAGTTGAAGTGCTAAAAGGTTCCATGTAAGCTGAGAGACTCTCAACAGTTGCTTACGTGAGGGTCCGAACATGCTCTCCCCATGTATATTGTTTTAACTTAGGGACTGATCTATACATCTATGGTAAGCTTTCTGACTAACAGATAACTTGTCATTGGGAGCCTATTTAACTAACAACTTACTGTAATCAACACATCCCTGTAACACGAGAATGATCCAAAATTGTACCCACAGTCTTAAATCTTTCTAACAAATCTACCTATTGAATACAGGTATTGCTTCTGACTTTGTTCTAAGATACTCAATTTCACTAGTCTTGCTTTTTTAAATGTTAATAGTAACTTTCCAGTTATCCACAGTATAATAAGTCACTTAGCATATCATGTGTGGTAAGCCATCCTTGGATTACTAAACCACAAAGTTCTGGAAGCTTCAGCACAGAACTGACAACTCTAAATTCACTTACAGCTTAAATATCTACCTGCTCTTGTACAGTGAAAAAAAATGTCTAGATAACATTTTAATAAACTAATTTGAAATTAGTTGCAGTTTCTGCTTAAATAGAACAGTGTCTCTGGCTGCCTCAACTCTAAACATGAACAAAACATAGTACACAAAGTTATTTTTCTGTACAGAAAGATACTAAGAGAACAAATACGCACAAATCATGTAACTGAAAGTTATCACTAGTCTAACATGAAAGTACACTGCAGTGTAGACCTGTACTTGATCAGAAACAAAACTATTGTTTCAGTTATAACTAGTCAATGATGCAAAGGCAATTACACAATCACTTGAGGCCTGGAAGATGCAGAATTAGGTATCAAGCAATTTGCAACAAAACGCTGCAGGAATTAACCATGGCTGTTGTTTTTACAGAAATTCTCTTCCAGCAAGTATAAAGAGACAACACAAATATTTTTAAAGGTGTAACCTTCTACACAGTTATTTGCAAGGGCAGAAAAAACAGCAAACATTTGTATTTCACATAAGTTAACATAAACTTTAAACATTAAATTCTTACAACTGTCTATCAGTCACTGATTAAAAAAACAAAACAAGATTGAAGGTAGTGGATCTCAGAAGTCTCACTAATTAAGTCAGTTTAACATATCAGTGTAAAAAGAATGTTACACCAACAAGAGCAGAGCTAGAAAGGTATCAGCACAGCAAAATGCAGAGACCTGATTACATTTTGAGAATGCCATCTAGCGGTTACTAAGTTTTGTGCAAAACCAGGTTTCATTTTAAGAAACTTATTAGTGAAAGTGTAAACCTTTATGTACAGTGAGATCAGAAAGTAACTCTCCACAGAATCAGGCCACGCTGGCTTTCACACAAAAAAGTTTACAATGAAGTCAGAGATCAATTTTCTATCAATTTGGGAAGAGAGAGGACATCAGTCTTTGTGTCAGTAACCTAAAGTTTCCTGTGTGTCAAATATCACATGTTTTAATTGTCTGTAGGATTAGAGGTTTAAAACTGACCTCAGTCTTAATAGCAACTATATTTATTTCTAAAGGGATAATCAAGTTCCATTATCACACAGAAAAAGATGAGGGTCTAGACACTGATTGCTAGCATAGTTTACATCTTCAACAAGGACACAGGACAGAAGTAACTATAAATTAAGTTTCTTCATATACATAAAAAGAACTTCACTCCTAAGGAAATGAACATTTGTCTTCAGACAGAATATTAACTAATAACACTGCTCCTTCTGATGCACGTAAGATCAAACCCCTGCTACTGTCACAGGGTATAATCCTGAAACAGGAAACCTTTCCACTGTATGGATCTATTTGTCCTCCCGACTTTCACTGAAGTTGGTTGCATCTCAAAGCATACTATGGACAGTCTTAACTATTTTCTGGAATATCAGATAAGCAACTTTTGAAACTGTTAAGTAACTTACTCAGGAAAGTGCCTCAATAATACTTTTTCCAATTATTTATTTCTTTAATCTGTCTGTGAAGCTCACCCAAGATTATGATTATACAAAGGTTTATTATGACAACTCTGGTAGTGGTGCGGGGTTGCACAATCTGCCTGTGGCAATTTAACTTTTAATCTCTTGGATGCCTATTCCCAGCCCCATATTGCAGTACCCTGCAGCTTGTTTACCTATTCAAAAAGGTAAACAGGAACAGTTTGCCCTTTTTCAGGGAAAT
Organism: Phoenicopterus ruber ruber; assembly: GCA_009819775.1. NCBI lineage: Eukaryota > Metazoa > Chordata > Aves > Phoenicopteriformes > Phoenicopteridae > Phoenicopterus > Phoenicopterus ruber. The sequence goes on along the minus strand of CM020246.1, from coordinate 66,372,485 downwards.
CCTAAACAAACAATTCTTCAAGACTTGCTATAGAGCAAGTAATTTTTTTAAACAGTTTTACCCTTGTGCTGCTGTGACACTGACTGTTTCATTACAAGTTTGACGCCAGCATTGTTCACCATTACCACCCAAGAACCGGGTTTTTTCTGAAGCCAAAACATTTGAAAGCTGAAGTCTTGCCACCCCTAGAAGTAAGTCTTTAGCTGTTTTATCCTTGTGCCACAATTCAACCAGCAGAGGTAATCTGAAACAAAGAAGTGATTTTAGTGTCAGGCATCAACACAAAAGAGGAAGTACTCCTGTTCATTTGGGAAAAGGACCTCATGTTCTAAAAGTAACTTCCCAAATCAGTGATTGTCACAATTGTCAAACAATGAGATTGGTCTACTGCCTGTCACTCAGAGGAATGAGACTGCCTGACTTTATCTTCTCCATCACTTACTCACTTTGGTCAGATTATCACCCCTTTCTCCAATTATTAGAAAGAACAATGCTGCAGTGAAAGTGATTGACTGAATAATCTTAACAGACCTAGATCATCTTCCTTTATAAATATCTATAAATAAGTTTTAGTCACTGCCACTCATAGAATACATCCTCTCCACCTCTTCTTTCAAAATACCACTCTTTTGACGATTTGTTATTTCACATCTTAATCAGTTATTGAAAGCTGATGGGACTACTAGCAAAATTGTGTCACAGCCCTCATTGTCCTCAGCTTCCTAGGTACTTGCTGTATTTTCAAATATATAGGACAGTAATCGTGTATTAAAGAGAAAAAATTTTAAAAAATTATTTCATTTGAAGCAATGCTTTGTTAAAACTATGCTATCAACCTTTAATTTAAGAACTTACAGCAACAGCACTTGTTTCAGTAAGCAACAATCCCTGCATAAGTACTCAAGAGATAAAAGCAAGAATTTTAGAGTCCCTGACTTTAAATGAAAGTAATAGAGAAACTGGAAGAGCAGTGTATTTAACCTTCGTTAGCATTAGCATTTTGATTCTTTTCTAAATTCTCAAACTGACAACCTTAAGTAAAAAATTTGAACTTGTGACTGCTTTTACAACAAAAAATAGGGAAAGTGTAATTAAGATAAAAAGAATGCAAGTTACCACCTGAAGAATGTATCTTGAAGCTGATGAGGTATAGTTGCAAAGTCAAATGCACAGTAGGACTGCGGAAGAAAGACTTCCATGTTCTTTCTGACTTCTACAGGTGGGCTTGTCATAATAGGTGCTGCACTGCCAAAAAATGGATACGAGTACCTAATAAAAACAATAACGAAATTAATCAAATAATTTAATAGATACTTTTTTCTTATACCTTCTGCAACAAAAAAATCAGTTTAGACATCTTCTACTGAAGCACAACTTGTATTAAAGTTAGCAAAATTTGTAAATACATCCAACAATAGAATTTAGTTCTCAAATATTCATATTTTCACCTACTTCAGCACCGATCCAGCTTCATTTATATTTGCTGTTATTCTGACAAAAAAGCTTTAATAACCTGTATGTTCATAGCCATATGAATTAGTCTTTTATTAAAATTCTGCAATTATTATATAAAAGTGAGCAGAGAAGTAGAAGAAAGGAATATTATATTCAGATGTAGATTGCTACTTGAGAACATTTATAACTATATTTACAGCTAAGACTAATCTAACACGCAGTAACTGATAACTAAGTATACACATATGAAGTGTCAGAACCATTTGAAAACTTCAGTCACATTTGAAGAATTTAGTTTTTAATTCCCACAGTTTAATCCACTAAAAGGAAAGTCAAATCATTTTACCAATATGATTTACAATATGGCCTGAAACTACTCTACTGGCACAATTCAGTGTGTGATAAACTACAGCAAAGGGGATGCCAAGAACCTCTTGAACTCTGCTTTGCTCAAATTGATGATGCCAGCTGTCAGCTAAGTTACTAATAAAATAAATGCTGCATCAAATGCTGCCACTTATAGAATTCCATACTTCAACTGTTTGTGCAGAACTGTTTAAAGAGCTTGTTTAGACCTGAATGAAATAATGCTCCCAATATACAGTGAAAAAGCAATTCTTTTACTCTGCAACTTTCCTTAGCGTTTGTGTGTTTGGATATTTCTCCTCTTCAGTTTCTTACCATATTCATTACTGACTCTAAAAACTGAAGTGCAGGAAACAGCAAAACCTATTTGCTGTCACTGTTCTGAAACAAATTAATTTTTGCAATGTTATGCGAAACAGCTTTTATGTGACAAAATTCCAACCGTTATTTTCCACATATTATTTAATAATATAGCCTATACAGAAAGCCATTAATGATGCAATCTATATTAGTTGTGTTTTAAAATATTCCACCCCTCCACCCCAACTCCACCTTTTCACGCTATTTCAAACAAAGCTTAAACTCCAAGAATGATTAATATGAAGTGACTTACCAGTGACTAGTTAAAACTGTATTGAACCAAACTGTCAGAACAACAAATGCAAAGCAAATGCAGATGCACCTCCACAGCCACAAATATTCAACCCTCTCAAACCAAATCACCATTTAAAGATATACTTCATCATGTGCACCAAAAGGGCCCTCATGGAAATTTGAATGCAAACTGTAAAAACTGCTATGAATCACTGAATTCACATATGCCATCAACAAAATAAAATTCATACTTGTGGAATACTAGTTATTTTTTTAAACAACAGAATCATCCCTGTATCTACATACTCTTGATCCTAAGCTCTAAGGACAACCTAAAACAAAACAACTAAGTCGATAAAAGAAAGTTTCTATCTTCACTGGCAATGTTAAAAAACCAACCAAACCCTAACCTGCATACCAATACTGGTTTCAACACCCTTACTTTTAATTGGTCTTTCACCTTTTTAGTTTTTATTCCTACAACTTAGCATTCAACTTCCACCTAACATCTGCTTATTCTCAAAGTGCTCCCCTACTTTTCTTTCACGTTGACATCAGTAACAAACTAATCTCTAAGCAATTGTTCCAAACTAGCACTGGTAGTTTTTTACTTTTGCTTCAGGCACAAAACTCATGTATACAAAAAGCTTGTCTTTCTTGTAACTCCACAAATTAATGTAACAGAGATGCTACTTCTCTCTACTAAGCTTTGCTTTTTGTATGCAAAGACTATCAAAACCCCTGATACTACCTCTCAGAAAGATAACGCATTTACTACACTGGTTCTTCACTTTGAGACTAGAACGTGCTTCCTTTAGATTCACTGTCACACAAACCAGGTGATCTGTCTCTTACTAAAACACTACAAGGAGTTCTTGTTGGAGATATGGGAAGCTACAGAAATCACTCCTTTGATCAGCTGGAAAGGTGGCCAGAAAGTAAGGAGACAAGTAATCCCCCTTTTCCTCTATGGACTGAATGATGATCTGTGTATTGTCTGAGCTCAGATATTCAAGAGAGATTTAATACAAATTACAATGCAGGTGAAGTGTCACATACTATCTTTAATGCTGTAATGCTCAGAAGTTTAATGATGAACATTCTATTCCAAAGTATTGCGCTACTGTACATCAGCTATGTAAAGGTAAAAGGCATCATGCAGCGTACTGCCAGCAATCATCCAGATTATGAAGGCTTTGTATTGAAACGAAAGATATTGTTATTACCAAGAAAAAGATCAACAAAAATAAATCCTACCTTAAAATGCAATTTATTGGAAAACCAACTTCCAGACCACGTATACTTCGTAAGTCTATTGAAAAGCAAAAATGGTGAGAGGCTGCTGGAATGACAATTTTCTGTGCTGACACAGGCTCAGAAGAACTGGATGCACCCACAGGGTTGGGTTGAGATGCAGCTACTGGACCATTATCAGCTGAACACAGAAGAGAATTTGTGTGCATTTTTAATAATTTGTTCTGTCCAAACAACAAATATATTAAAGATAGGTTTCACATTTTAAATGCAAGTACAGATAGGTTGCTTCCCCAAGAGATTTCAGTTCCTTGTAATATAAGACAATATTATGAAAAATAGCCACTCTATTTGTAAGTTACCACTTCCAAAGAAAGAAAACACTAAAAATCCCAATATACTTTTAATCTTCTTAAAAGATTCTGTAATATTTTTCCTTTTTTTAATTAATCTTGAAAGCTATGTAAGTTTATCTCACTGAAGAAAAGTTTAGACTAAGATCCAAGATATTACATTCTTCAGAAGGATGCTATGAGACTTCAGTTTCAACAGTTTACATAATTGTTACTAGCCAACTTGAGGGCACACAGAAGAGGTGGCCTTACAAAAAAACATCATTTGTAGTGACTCAGTTTGCTTTGAATTAACCAATCTCTTTAGTTTGTGACTGAAAAAGACAGAGTACCAGGTCACTTACAGTGGTCATGTAAGGCAGGATCAACTATTGGTCCCAAGCTGAGGTTTAACTACTGAAATAAACTAAAATGCTCTAGCTAGATCTTTAAAGCACATCTGCTTATACCCTTTGATCATAACCCACCTACTGTGACATCCATTTTATAATTTAGGAAGCAGAAGCTACAGTGAGTGCCCATCCAATTGCATCCAGACTTCTCAAGTCCTTACACTGGGACCCAATACTGTCTTCAAAGAGTAAAAGGTTAAACTGTAGATTTTATAGACAGGGTATCCAAAAATGTTTAAGATAGTAAAGCAGAGAAAGAGGCAAAGAAACTGTCAGAGACTGCCTTTTGTAAGTGCTAGTTGTTCTGATCTTCCTTCTTCATAATTATCTAAAATGTTTCCATTTTTGTAATTTTTAAAGAAATAATCATTGACTTTTTTCCCCTGATTGTTTTTGAGTGTTTTATTTGCATTAACAGTAAACAATGCAAAAAAGAAAAATTCAATAATACTTCAGCATCAGCTAGTTAGCACAACATAGGAATGAAATAATTTTCAGTGATTCAGGTAAAACATCACTAGATTGCTTGGTGCAATGAAATGGCTGAACAGAAGTTTAAGGCTGTCACAGACAAGAGAAGAAAAGTTGCATACAGTCTACTGTTAAGATTCATTTAAGTTGCTACTGTATTCAAGTTTCATTCAATGTACTAAATTCAATAAATTTTGCATTACTGGAATTTTGCAGATCTGACTGTAGAGGTGACTTTGCTCTGCTCTGCGATTTGAAAACTGGAAGCACTTCAGTACACCGTTTGTTAACCTCTTGGCAAGACTCAGCCACCAGCCCTAAAAGATAAATGTGAAATGACATGTTTTACATCCTACCAAAACCAGATAGTTATAAAGTTATTATTACTACTAATAAAAAAGCACAATCCTGGATTTCTTAACCACAGATTCAAACTAGCTGCTGGGTTCACAATACTTTTTCTTGATACATACCAAAAAGGAACTAATCCTTGCTTAGATAAGATCAGTTAGGATTAAAAGAAAGTTTGGCTGCATTAGCAGACAAATCCTGAGAGCATGTTCTAGGACGTAGATTTTCCTCTACAGAACTGAGCGTCTTTAGGACCAATCTCAAAAGAACAGTACTACAAATACCATTAGAAAAATAATCGGCTTTATTCATAAATCATCTTCTAAGAAGATTCATGTTCAGTAGTGTCTAGCAAATTAACATTCTTTCTTCTGAGCTTTACTCTATCATTATAGTACTTCTTCCTCTCTCATCTCTGTGCTTCTTCAACTTCTCCCCAACCCAGTCCTCAAATCAAAAACAAAACAAGAGGAGTCTTAGAAGGCTATGTGGGCTACCAAGTCCCTACAAAAGGATAATGTAAAAACAAACAAAGAACCCAGTTGCTTGGTTTTGTCCAAGAATCTGTACAGTATGAACATTTGTTTTCACAATTTATTATCCACATAGTAAATTCCTTAGAAATCTTAAAAATCCCACATTTCCCCCGCCTTTTTATTTAATAAATGTGAACATTAGACCATTTCATCTCTGCAGTGAGCAAGTCAGTTTCTTCATCAGTATTGTACTGAACCTTCCCATTCTCAAATTCAGGGAATTCCAAACATTTCTGGTATCATTTTTCAAGCTGATGACCATTCACAACACTTGTAATCTACATACCACCAAATACCCAATCTGGCTCTTAAAAGTGTTTTCAACAACCACCTTGTTCAAATTACAACATTTATTCTCCTCCTGTTATTTGTTTTATGTAAATAATTCTTACTTGCCTGAAATTTACCACCACAAGCAAGTAGTACATGATCCAAGACCACACTTGACAACTGGGGAAAAATTTATATACCACATACCCTTTTTCTTTAGTTTTGTGCCTTTTTCAAACTTAAGACTTTCCATTTCACTTTCTGTTGCTTCATCTTCTGTTGAAGAAGAGTGGTCAGCTTGAAACGGGACATTCTGGGATCTCTGCTGCAGGCCCTCTGTTTTTCCACTAATAGGTGAAAGAACTTTCTCCTGTGGCTGTTTAGGTTCAGTTGGAGCATTTAAGGGAATCAAAGGCTGAATGAAGTGATATAGTTTTCTTATTGATCATGGCTTGCACTGAAAAATTCTGTCTACAACATTTTTATAGTCTGACATAGAAAAATGAAGCAATGAAAGGATTATTCATATAAAGCAACTTATTCTTTCAGGTTTTTTTACATACTTAACAGTCAAATATGACTTAGAAATATCATTTTTTTAACATGATACTGTGCAACAGTGTCTAAACCAACAATGAACGAGTAAGTTATACCTGGGCACTCAAGCTCTCCCTTTGCAGAACTACAGATACCCCAACAGTAGGAGCCATATCCAAAGGCAACTGTGGCAGTTTCTGTTTAGCTCTATTTGGTGGAACAAGGACAAATGCTCCTTCTATTGCCACAGGGTGTTGATCAATCTCCACATTTCCTTTCTTCAGTAGGCCAGACAGGGGTATTTCAGTGCTTCCAAGAGACTGGTCCCCACAGCAAAGATGGATCTGTATACATACAAAAGTGCTAGAAAGTAACTGGCATGTGCATTTCCCCTTGAACTGTCTTTTCACTCTCTACTAAAGGTAGCATAAATACAACAAATGAAAGTGATCATCCCTAGTCTAGTCCCTGTACACTGAGAACAAGCATTTTGAGCAATATAAGAACAGCTGTAAAATTTCAGTATTGCGCAGGTAGGATTTGCTCAGTGCTAGCACAGTAGCAGGTCACTGCACTGCCCTTCTGAGGGCCCATCATATCACCCCTTCTGGTGGACAAATTCTGTGGGTTCTAAACACAGGACAGATTCTTGCCCTTAATGTATAGGCATATAAAATGCATGACTGCAAGGTAAAGAAAAAGAGTTACTTGAAAGCTCAGCCTTTGTGCGTATATTTAGACGCCACTTAAATAGCAAGGATTTTTGGAGTTATGTAACTGTGTTCTTAATTCTTGGTAAGAATCATTATTCCTTTTCCAAAACTTGACTGAACTCTTTCTTCTTTCCACAGCTTAATATTTATACACCCAAGTAAAGGATGGATCTTAAAAAAATAACATACTCTAAGGTAATTTATTTTTCTCAGTGAAAAGTTACGCTTTGAAACTTATTACCAACTAGCTCTCTCCCAAATAAGAGTCGCTTCAGTTCTATTTTAGCAGATCAGAACATTGTATCCTGATCCGTAATACTTATTACGCTTAATGAAGACTTTAATGCTAAAAGGTGTCACCTACGTGTGTGTGTATACGTACATACACACATACATATATACAAATACAATCGTATACAATATTATACACACACAGACACCTCCTAGTCTGGCAGCTTGCACCTTTTATGAGCAAAGTCTTCATTTTCAGAAAAAGTTGTATTAAATATTAAGGATCAGAAGCTGTGTAACAAGTCAGAGAAAGAAAACTGTAAATCAAGATACAGATCTCATCTCATGACAACTCTTGTTCAAAAAGTCATTCTTTAACATGATGAAAACGTGTAATTCTGTTTGTGTACATATATTTTATATATATACACTATATATTTTATATATATACACTATATATATTATATGCTATATTAAATACTTTGTTTCAAGACCATAGACTAAGATTAAATTCCAAACACATCACTGCATATAGAAAAATAATCAAAGTTGAGACAAAAAATCTGAAACAATGTAAGATTTAAACAGAAACATTCTTAAACTAACCTGGATAACAAAACTAGAATGGTCTGTACAAGTTTAAAGAATAATAACTTTAAAAGGGTCCAGATGCAAGACTTACTTTGTATAACTAACACTGTCTCATTTACCAGCTATGTTATTAGAAGCCCTACACTACCTTCAACCAATAGTCTCTTGTTTTGTAATGAGTTAAGTGTAAGCCAGACACAGACTGACACAAACACTTTCAATACTACCCAATATTTAGAATCGTAGAATCATTTAGGTTGGAAGAGACCCTTAAGATCATTGTGTCCAACCGTAAACCTAACACTGCCAATTCCACCACTAAACCATCTCCCTACATTTAAAGGCATAGTTAAAGACAAGCAATATCCTGTAACAGCCAAATATGGCTGTAGTGTATCTAAAAATAGTATTTGGCTAAGGAGCAGGAAAAAAGCCAGACCTCTCTTATTATTCACAAAGAGTGCTGGGGACAGTGATTTTAGAACTTAGGCAAGAGGGACCTAAGCAGCTTGTGTGAGTGAGGTTATCAGAGGCAGCACAGAGCAGGACTGTGGGTTGCAGATGGTCTGATTGCAGAGCAGGTCCCAGAGCTCAGAGCTCTTGTCAATGCCACATTAGTTCTTTGTGAATATCATGTTTCAGCTATACCTTTTACTATGACATGTAACTCAGCTTACTATAGCAACCATACTAAAGAGACAGCACTCCATCTGAGCTGGGAAACTTGCTGCTAGTGTTTCCCTCATATCAGCAAGAGAATCAACTTATATTTGAGCCAAAATACCGTAATATAATCTAGTTTTGGAAAGAAATGCTTTCCAGTTTCAGCCTGAGTCATATCCTATTTCTTTTATTTTCAACATTTATTTTCATTCACATTTGAGAAGAAACAGCTTACCTGCAATTTTGACTGTGCACAAAGATAAACTTGAAGGACATCAGCTGTGCTACGTATTCGAACTGAAGCTCTTTCTGGCTCAAAGTTTGGATTAATTAAATCAGTGAAAGGTTCATTTGTGACATCATTTCCCAGTAATGAGTAGTAGAAAAAAAACTCAGGCTGTCGTTCAGGAAGCTTCATAGTACTAGGAACTAACTAAAAAAGATGCAGAAGAGAATGTGTCTTTCTTTAATGTACAGTTACAGTAATCCTTAAGCATTAGCTTGGAAATTAAAGAGCTTAAAGTGATCTCAAACTACTGAGCAGCTGACCTAAATCCTAGCTTGCACTACACACAAAATAAAAAGAAAACTTTTATATTAATACTCAAACTGAATCAAAAAAGAAATCTTACTTTACAAGCATACCAATAACTTACAAAATGACCCATTTTGAATTACCTTTAAGATTTGTCAGCACCAAGGGCTGTAACTGACATCATGTATTCAATAATATCAAACACTGCACAAATATTCAGAAACAAGCAGTTCTTCCACAAAATATTTATAGTGTAAATATAAAATGCATATTAGGTACTGAATTATTATATAACTTATGTGATTGAATAAAAGACTGGAACAGCCAGAAACATCTACTTCATCCTGTAGCCACTGCAACTGTGAGTTCAGTGCCCAAAAAGGCACACGCTGCCCCAGAGTGCTCACAGTAAATTTACTTCACAAGGCCCTATAATTCTGACATGGAAAATTATTTTCTCTGAAAAAAAGATGACAAGACTGAGGAGAGTTTATCACACACTACGAGTTATAGATCAATTAAAATCACACTAGCTTACAGCCGTGACTTTTACCGTAACTTGTGCATATCTATATTTTTAAATCAGATGATGTGTACGGGTGTGGTACAGTACAGCACAAACAGCAGCTGAGGTCTAAAGCGGAAACAATCACATTAGCATGGCACTTCATCCAAGCTAGTAAGTCCTTCCCTTCGGCAACATGTAAACTCTACTGTTTCATATATCTTACGGATCTGAAAGGTATTTCGTCTTGTTTGAACTTCAGCACATGGGCACCACACTGAAGACTGATATTATCCACACACATAATTTTATACTATACCATAATACAAATGTATGCATTTCATGAAAGTGCGTAATTTAAAGTAAATGCAATTTTAGTGCTCCAAAAGAATTCTGATCTTTCATCTGTAATTTGACACGTAAGCCCTACATAAAGTTTTAAACTTCAGATTAATGTATATTAATTCAATATGGGACAAAGGCTATTTATTGCAAGAAACTTACAAGGCAATAAAAAAAATCTTAACTAGAAAGGCAAGGGAGGGCAAAAATACAAACGTAGGACAGTACTTAACAACTACACATAGCAAGGAAACAAACCTGTTCCAACTGTGTGGCAAACGCAATGGTTACAGACAAGACAAAGCAGTCTCTGCAATACTCTGCTGGTCCAATTTGATGATAGCCCTCTTCTTCATTCAAGACTGGTACAATACTTTTAGGGTCTAGTCCAGAAAGAAGGGCAGATGCTAAGAGACAAGAAACAAAGTAAGTAACCTGTGACTTTATTCATTGCTGCAGGAATCTTATATAATTGTAATTTTACGTTTAATTATTTTACATGTGGAAAGATAAGTTACAAAAAAATCTTGATGCTTGGTTCCAAAGCATTTAAACACAAAAAAGTCCCTAAGTATACTTAGGTATAGCTGAAATTAATTTCTATTCAGTAGGCACAGATGTTACTTTGAACACTATGCTAGACAGAACACTAGTGTATATTTTTATTTAATGTTACAGTGAGTAACATTACAGTCACTGGAACTTTATTTCGTTAGGCTAGAGTCTACCATACTGTTTCTTTATTTTACTCGTTAAAGGAAATGCGAGACAGTAACTGCATACGACAATCTGTTCAATTGTTAAAAGTAATATGATGTCTCATTCCACAGATCTTTGGAATGTTTCATTTAATGATTCTTCAACTGAAGTCTTCAGTGCATAAAACACTTCGTATTCTGGTTTACTAGTTTCTACTCTACAGTGCCAGTAATTCAGTAATTTCAAAGCACCTCAGATTACACCAAATAGTAATAATCACACAGCAGTTTTGGTTATGAACCAAAAGGCTCTGTTTCAAACGTTGGAAACTTTAGTCCAGTTAGGTCAGTGAAGCAAAAAAACCATTAAAATAAAAACTGAAGTGTATGAACCTTAAAAGGAAAACATCTACTTAACTATCTGACTACACTACAACTTGGTAGTCTAGCTTTGTCGTACCCAATGCTTGGAACATTAAACCTGCGAAAATCTACATATTTGTTTTCCTTCATTGCATAAATACGGTATTGACTAATCTTGAGATGACAGAAGAAAGGGAAAAGCTGGCAAACTTGTTTGTATTGATTATTCCACAGAAAGCCTGAAGTGGAAGACAGTGATGGGTGAAGGCAGAAGGGATTTCCTGTATTTTCTGCCAGTGTCATGAGGGGTAGGAGAGCTTGCGGGCAGAAAGATCACAAGGGAAGTGCAAATGAACAAATAATTTACAATAGTTCCTTGCCTCCTTTACAAACTTTACAGTATGCAAAATTCCCTGTGCTTTGTTGTGACCCTGAAAGGACGGAGTAAGCTACACTGTGATTACACTAGAATTTCAATACTGCCTTAACCGCTCTTGCAACACAGCCAAGTCGTCAAGTCTGGGCCAGAAACCTTTAAAACACTTACTGCCACTGCCCACTTTGTTTTTACAAAACCACAGCCACAGATCATGATAAGCAGATGATGAATTTAGAATTAGGAAAGAGTTACCTTCAGGGCAAGAACAAAGTATTTTAGGGTAAGCAGGAGAAAATCCACTAGTTGTAACAGAGGCTCAGTTTTTAGAGGTGAAGTAGATAATCTTTTGGTTGAGGGATAAGGGGGGAGGTAAATCTGGTTTTGTTTTAGGGGTCTTTTTAATCAAGTTTAAGGGTTTGGTTTAGTTTTTTTTAAACTACTAACTTGCATTAAAAAATCCTAGATAAAAAATGACTGAAAAGCACAGCACATAAAGACACCTACTAGCATTAATATTTGAGTTCTAATAGATTTGACACATTTCACTAATTACTTTTGAGAGGAATGTACGAGGGAATCCAGAAGTAGAAGTGAGTCCCAACAGTTAAAGTAGATGTTACTACAAAAACTTATCAATAGAATATGATTTAAGTACTGAATTATTCAGATTAGATGAAAAACCCATTAGAAAAGAGAAGCAGCCTAGCCAACAAATGAAATACTGCCCTACTTTACAATTCCAAGCCCAAGCTATTGGAACTGCATTCTGTAGAGAAGCTCCTTTCTTATTTCTTTCATTACAGAACTTTAGAAAGCCCTGAAATATGAGTAAAATAGACAGGAGTAAACTATGAGTCCCTGATGCTGATTTTAAAGATCCGTTGGTTTGCAACTCTGTCTCCCTGAAAGCTACACAATAACCACAGTACAGCATCCTTGTAAAGTTATTACCACAAGGGATGTTAATCAGGTGTAAAGGATTTGCATTGCAAATGTTACGAAATTAAAATTCTCTAGAGACTTAAAACAACACATTTGCAACAAGCGATATGTTCATTTGGCACAGGAACATTTTTAATTCAAAGTGAGTGATATTCTTATTATGTTACTTACCCTTCCCTTCTCTAGGGGGTGCCTCCTTCGCTTTAAAACCATCAACCAATGCTTTTGAATCAGTTTCCAATACAACACCTACTTGTATTTCAGATTTAAATTTAGTGTACTTGTTACTAAGCAGAGGATACCATTTTGGTGCCTACATAATTAAAAACAAAAATAAAAACCAAAAGCATTTAAAAACCAGGAAAATAATATATTTACAGAAAAATTAGACTTGCTCTAGCATTTCTACCTTATCATCTACAGATTAGACTAAAAGATTCTATGGAATGATTCCTAGGAGACTAACTGAACATACTCTTTTCTATTAATTTGTACTGTAAACAAGTACAGCATATTTTTCTTGCTAACATCTTTAATTAGAAGAGAAAATCTTCGAGTTCTCAACTGAAAGTGCACAGTAAGTTATATGGATCACAAATCCTTAAGTGTGATGTCAAAATAAGACAGCAGGGTCCTGTTACGACCCATATCACACTATGTTTTGATCAAGCAAACCAGAATTTTGATTAACTAAATTTACATAAACAATTATATTATGTTTACTCTGTGCTGTGTTAAGGGGCTAGGAACTTCTGATCGCCTAACACATCTTCCACAGAGGCCCATTAAAAAACACTTAAGATTTGATGATGGAGACTCAATTCAATTGCTGAATATCAATTGCTTTGACAATTTTTTCCAGGTGATTAAATAATGGAATTGCTTAAAAGTATTGCTTAAAAGTGTTCCAATTCTCAAATGCAGAAGTGCAAGACTAGCACAGAAGTATTTTCACTTGCCCACATTCTTATATAGAATCAAGATGTCTCTCCTTTAAAAAAAAAAGTACACAATCAACTAGGAGTCGCGCTCCAAATCAAAACTTGAAAGTTTTGCCTGTGCCCTAATTCAAATTCTACTATCTGTAACAGTACTGATGTCAAAACATAACATTTTTTAAAGCTTTCTACCCCATAACATACCTGTTTCTTTTCCTGCACAGCCCTTAAATCAAGTACAATATAGCCTATATTCTCTTTAGCTGAAGATACAGGATCCAATGCAAAACACTGGAGTTTGATAGGTGTACGCTGCAGTCTGAAAGAACAACTCAGTTGAAATCCAAAATGTAAAGTTTAAACTTTCTCTGCAATTAGTTCACAAAAATAATTCATGTTTCAAGCATATCAATGACAAAATTTATTTGTTACAAAACTAGTTTTAGTAGGTCAGAAGCTGAGTTTATACTGAACATCTAAAAATTCACCATTAAGTGAGAGAATGAGCAAGTGGATTAATTTTGGAAGAGGAGTGTATTACAGTCTCACAGAGCCTCAAATGCTATTAAAAAGGACATTAGTGACAAATAAATTCAATCTCATCCACATGCAAGAAATAAGCTCTGCACTTCACACAAAATTGGAATTTTACTTGTGAGTACATCTTAAAAATAGGTCTTATGCAAAAGATATGTGTAAAGCACCTAACAAGCTTAGAGGCATAGATAAGGTGTCTAGCATAAGGTACATGTAGGTGGTTTTCTCTTGTCAAACATCAAAGATAATATGGCCTTTTTAACTCCTTTGAAAATACAGAGGTAATATTATAATCTGTCAGTTAAAACCAAATGACAGTTATGGAAACCTTATGCAATTTCCCAGCTCTTCTATTTGACATTTTCAAAAATATTTTACATAGGCTTTTCAGGCTTGAAGTTAAGTTAATTCTGTGTCACAGTATGCGTAAGAAAGCTTGAATCCAATGCTTGAACTATAGCATTATTAAGTTGCTCTAAGCTCTTGGGCTTTTTTTCAGTAGTGTAAAAACATACCCTTTTGAAATTTTAAACATCACTTATCTTGCCACATACTACTTTTGTTTGTTGTGGTAACATTATGGTAAATCAGTGTATAGCTAAAAGAAAGTTTCTAAAAAAAATACAGATGACAGTAACAAAAATTGTATTTCAGTAGCTGTAAAGACAAGAAAATTAAATTTTATCTCAAATTAGACTTAACTATCTAATGTTACCTGTGCTGATGAAGTGCTTTCCTATCAAGTTCCCAAGCCAATTCTGTAGCAAATTCTGGCTGATCAGTATGCTCTACAGGATCAGTAGCCAACTGTTCACCATCAAACTTTGCTTCTACTATAAGCATGTGCTTGGGTCGTTTTGGAAAACAGCGCCCTGTAAAAGAGTGTAATTGCCATGCACCATCACTAAAAAGAGAATTGAAAGCTCAGATTTATGTTATAAACCAATTACGTAAAAATACATTTCCCATAGCATCTGCCCTGCGCTTACTCTAAAGCTATGTTCTTCATATTAAAAAAAAAAGTCTTCCCACTATGCAGAAGTAAGAAAGAAGAACATAGCATGATACAGACTATTTGTGAAGCATCCAGAAGTAGCAAGACATTAAGTAACAAAGACAGAAAGAAACTAGGCAACTCGTATGATACAATTTTGAAAAACCTATAATTGGGAATAGATCAAGTGAACAGGTGAGACACAAAGATTGAATGTTTTGCCTCTACTACAGATTTTATCACTGTCTCACATCAAAGCAGCAAAACACGATCTAATAAAAGCAGTGAAAGGTGTTTTTCCAACTACTTGTTGTTGAAGAAAAACCAAAACACTACTAGATTAGGAGAGTGCCTAAAGTTGTACGGGATTTGTCCTGGGTTCAGCATCAACTCATATTCTGACTAATAATTTAAGTGACAAAATGAACACTTTTAAACTTTGTGTGTCACAGTGTGGGGAGGGGCTACATACATGTCAGAGGACAGGATCGTATTTTAAAGCCACCTTGGCAAGCTACATAAACGGACAGAGAAATAATAAGATACACTTGACAAAGAGAAAGCATTCAGCCAAAAAAAACCCAAACAACCCAAAATAGAAAAAACCCTCAAACAAACAAAAACCCCACACTCACACACTAATTACACCTCAGTAAGTATTACCTGTAGAAACACAAGTTGAAGAATGCCTAGCTAGGTATTTCAGTCAACGCTAAAAAGGGTTACAGTAGATTGCTAACAGGAGATAGAAACACCAGACGATTACTTAAAAAAAAAGGAGGAGGGGCAGACACCCGAAACGATGCCGATCGTGGTAAGGCATGGGCTGACGCCAGCGTTCCGGTCCGAGGCCCAGCCAGAGACCCCGCAGCCAGCCCGCGAGAACCGCGCCCGCGCAGCCGGTGGGGAAGGGCTGGCGAGGCTGCCGCCCGCAGCCAGGGGAGGGAGGACCGGCACGGCGCAGGGCTGTCTTCGCCCACCACCAGGCTTGAACCAGGGGGAACGGTGGCAAGCGATTCCCCCTGCGCACCCCCGGGAACGGCAGCGCTGTGGGGCTGCAGCCGCAACACAGGCCAGGCCAGCTCCGCACCGCAAAAAGACGGATTTTTTTTTCCGGAGACGAAGGACGCTATCATCATTCATTTTATGCAGTATTTTGGGTAAATACCTCCAGAAACAAACTGGGGGTAGCCTATGCTGCCTTCAAGATATGTACGTCCATAGCTTCATTACTATAACCAGTTTATTAATCACAGCTTGGCTTATCCCGCGCACTCCATCAGAGAAAACACACCCGGAGGCAGCGACCACCCCCCATTCTCCGACCAGGACGGAGACGACAACCAGCAGCCGGGAGGCCGCGACCCCTCCCGCCCCCCCCCGTTTACCCTCCAGGACGGAGACGACGATCAGCAGCCGATCGGCAGCTCTGGAGACCATCTCCCCGCTCCGCCCGGGGGCTGCCGGAGCGGGGGCCGGGAAGCGCAGCCGCTCCCGAGGCAGGACGGAGCGGGAGCCCCACCGGCCCTGCTGCCACTCGCCACCCCTTTTACCGCCTCGGAGCCTTTAAACGCCAACCGCCGCCCGCCGCCGCACTTCCGCCTAGCAACGGCGGCCCCGCCTGCCGCACAGCGCGCCGCTTCCGGCGCGGGACGCTTCGGCACCGCCCCCGCCCCGCCCCGCCGGGTGCTGTTCGCGGGTCGCCGCGCGCCGTCAGCCGCTGCTGGCGCAGCTGGTTGCGCCGCGCGGCTCCCCCCACGGCTACGTCTGGGTACGTTGCGTCATTTGTCTGTTGTCTGGGTTGGAACTGGGGCGTTTCAGGAAGGGCCGCGGGTGCCGCCGGGCAGCTGCGGTGTTTGCTCGGACTCCGCCAGTAACTCGTGCGCCGGGCCCGCTGACTTGCCGTCGGCAGCGCCGTGGCACGGGCGGCGTCGACTCGAGAAAAAGCAGTCGAAAACCTCATATGCATCGATAAAAACATAAATACGGCGTTGCAGTTTTCACAAGCACTTTGCATTGCCAGTCGACAAATACCAGCGACTTTAAAGACATCCTGTCTATTAAAACAGCCAAGTTTCATCGGTTTTTTTCCCACTGTGGTGAGTGTCAGGGTGGGACAGTCTGATTCTAGTTCTAGCAAAATGCAGCTTTGTCGTGCTTAGATCATTTTTTTAAGGTATTCTATCTTCCATGTGAAGTAATAATCAGTTAAGCAATAACACCAGGAATTAGTGTCCCAAATTACATGTATGCCTTGACTGTGAGGCAAAAGAAACCATTTTTATGTTTACAATCTTTATTAGATAGGGATAGTCTTTATTAGACAGGGACAGTCTTCATAGTCAGCTTCTTTCCTTTTTAATTCCTTTTGCTTTATTATATACTGCTTACCTGAATAAAGACTTGTCATTTTTCTCGTCAGTCTTTTTTGGAATAAATAATCTCAAGTCCCAGAGTTCTCTTTGTTAGTCATGTTTTCTGTGATTTTATTAATTTCTGTTGCCCTTCTCTGAACTCTTAATTAGCCCTCATCCTTTTTCATTGACAGTGTCTTGTAGGTGGATAGCCTACATCAGGGAAGGCTGCCTTAGCATTTTCTACATCAGAATTACTGCGTGTTGCCATGCATGTTCTCCACTTTCTTCTTGTGATCTACTGATGGAAAAACAATCGCTGCTTCTTGTAGCTGTTCCTGGATTTGCTTTTTGCCCATTTAGCAAGCTGAACTGCTTCAGCACGGCGTCAGACAAATGCCAGAGCCAGCACAAAAGAATGAGAGCATGTGGTTAACAACACTGGTTTATGGGTGTCTGTGTCTGCACATGGCAAAGCATGTGGGATCTCCCCTTTTGGCAACAGTAAGCCATTAAATCAGGTCACCTACCTCATGAAACTTTATCCTTAGACATTCTCTCCTGGCCCTAGCCTGACTTTTATCTTTATGTTACAGGTATTAACTGTGCCAAGAGTCTCATCACCATTAACCTTTTCCAGTAAAGACTTTAAAAAAAAGGGGAGGGGGGAGGGGGAGAGAGAAAAAAAGGCATTAAGAAGACATTAGGACCTCCTTGGTCTTACCAGCTTCATTTCTTTTGCAGTACACCAAGTCCTTCTCTCATCTTCCTATTACTACCAAAGACTGTCTTCTTGTTACACTTTCAGAGTCTTGCCTAGTTGTATCTCACCTTGTGCATTTTGCCTGCCCAGGTGTCAGGCTGCGGGGTGAGCCCTGCTCTTAGGCCAGCAGCGAGCTGCCTGTGGGAGGTGTGCCCAGGGAGAGGAGGTCCTCCGCCTGGTGACAGAGCTCCGGGAGGCGGTGAGGGGGTTGAGGAGCATCAGAGAGTGAGAGAGAGAGAGAAACTACTGGAGAGAGAGAGACTACTAGAACTGCACCCTACCTTCCCTGGGACAGACCTGTCAGGCAGCCAGGACGCACGATACGGGGGATTCCCTATCCTCTCTTCACACAGCAGAACGTGGTGACTTAAGGGATAGGCGGCAATGGCGACAAGTTCCTGCCCGATGCAGCAGGTGTGTCTCCTCTGTGACTACCCCACCTTTCCAGATACCCTTGCATGATAGGTGTGAGGCTCTGTGAGTGGAACCAAACAATAACAAGGATGATGGTTCATCTATCTTGGAGGTGTCACCAAGGTTAAGCTGGCCTATGACCTGTGTCAAAACTGCTTCCATAAAGAAAAAAAGACAGGTCATTGTTATATAGGAGACTCCCTTCTGAGGGGAACAGAAGGTCCAATATGCAGACTGGACCCACTTCTTAGGGAAGTCTGCTGCCTCCCTGGGACCTGGGTTAAAGATGTGATGAGGAAACTTCCTACCCTGGTACAGCCCTCAGACTATTATATATTATTGCTTTTTCCTGTAGGCAGCAATGAAATTGCTGTAAGAAGTCCAAGGGCAATCAAAAGAGACTTCAGCGCCTTGGGACAACTGGTTAAGGGATCAGAAGCACAAGTAGTGTTCTCCTCTATCCTTCCAGTTGCAGGGAATGATGAAGGAAGAAACAGGAGGAGCCAGCAGATCAACGTCTGGCTCTGAGCCTGGTGTCACCAGCAGGACTTTGGGTTTTTTGATCATGGGTTGGTCTACATGACACCAGGCCTGCTGGCAACAGACAGGGTACACGTGTCTCAAAGTGGGAAAAGAATCTTTGCGCAGGAGTTAGCAAGGCTTATTGAAAGAGCTTTAAACTAGATTTGAAGGGGGGAAGGGATAAAACTAGACTTGTTAGCAATAAGCCTGGGAGTGGCACACCAGTGTTTGAGGGATGGTGTGCTAGCAAGGTCCTTCAGTCTGCTCCACGATGTGCTGAGTATACTGAAGCACATTTGCAATGTCCTTGTACTAATGTGCGCAGCACCCTAGCCATCTCAGTGGAGGCAGGGGATGGAGATCCATGCGACAGCAAAGACGCAAGGGTTGTTGAAGTGTTAGAAACCACGGAAGCACCTGGAAACAGTCACATAGGAATTAGGGCTTCTCCCCCCAAAAAGGTGGCAGGATCAATAGCCCAACTGAAGTCCATCTACACCAATGCACACAGCATGGGCAACAAACAGAAGGAGCTGGAAGCCATGGTGCAGCAGGAAAACTATGAAATAGTTGCAGTCGTGGATACATGGTGGGATGACTCACACAACTGGAGTGCTGCAATGTATGGCTACAAGCTCTTCAGAAGGGACAGGCAAGGAAGGAGAGGCAGTGGCGTAGCCCTGCACGTTAGGGAGTGTTTTGACTGTCTAGAGCTTGACAATGGTGATAAAAAGGTTGAGGGTTTATGCGTAAGAGTCAGGGGAAAGGCCAACAAGGCAGATATCATGGGGGGAGTTTGTTACAGACCACCCAACCAGGATGAGGAGGCAGATGAAATATTCTATAAGCAGCTGGGAGAAATCTCACAATCACTAGCCCTTGTTCTCGTGGGGGACTTCAACTTACCAGATGCCTGCTAGGAATATAATACAGCGGAGAGGAAACAGTCCAGGAGGTTCCTGGAGCATGTGGAAGATAACTTCCTGACACGGCTGTGAGTGAGCCAACTAGGGAAGGTGCTGCTGGACCTGTTGTTTGCAAACAGAGAAGGACTTGTGGGAGATGTGATGGTTGGAGACCATCTTGGGCATAGCAATCACGAAATGATAGAGTTTTCAGTTCTTGGGGCAGTAAGGAGAGGGGCCAGCAGAACTGCTACCTTGGCCTTCCAGAGGGCACACTTTGGCCTGTTCAGGAGCCTGGTTGACAGAGTCCCTTGGGAGGCAGTCCTGAAGGGCAAAGGAGTCCAGGAAAGCTGGGCATTCTTCCAGAAGGAAGTTTTCCAACCTAAATGATTCTATGCTTCTAATACCATCTTCTATTTTTTGCTGCTTCTCATATTCCTCCTTAGTAATTAGCCTGGATCCCTGAAGAGCTAATTTACCTAGACCTATTCTTCCCATTCCTTGCACTGGAATACTTTGCCTGTATGTTCTTAAAGAATTTCTTCTAGGAGCTATGAATTCTCCTAAACCACTTTTCTAATAAACATGTTTCGCAAAGAAATCTTACCCATTTATCCTTTCAGTTCAGCAAAATCTGCTTTCTTAAAATTTGTTATGCCTTTTTCTAAAGGCATTTTAGAATGGGACAACCTAATGACTCTCAGACATCAATAAATATATTAGAGTTGGAAGAGCATCTAAACAGAACAATATAAAGACAATGATTGTATTAATAAGATTTTAAATGTTATTGCCATGCAGCACACTCCTTTTTAATAACTTGAGAGATGGTTTTTAATCTATCTGAAAAATATACACTTAAAAATACCAGGATGTAACAGTCAAAAAAAATCACTAAGAACGATCAAAGTGTTTTATTCTTAAAACAGCCTGTGTTTCAACTGCAGTCCATTTCCATAACATTCTATGAAAGTCAATGTGTTTTTCCATTTTCTGAGTTTAATTGTTTAATGCACATTAGGCAAATTGACATCATTATGCTTCTCTTTTAGCAATAGAATTAGAATTGCAGTACTTTCAAGATTCATTTGTCAATTTATAATCCCATTTCCATGAAGAAGATAGTTTGTCCAATATCTTGTGCTTCATTACTATCTTCACTTACCCCACATCTCTAAGGAAACAATATAACTAAAATGATGTAAATACAAATGATAAGGCAGCTCGTAAAAGCAAATCAAGTAGTGAATATTAGGTACAACATTTAAGTTAGCATCAGTTATGAAATTTTCTTCATACAGCCAATGGTTAAACTAATTATTGAATTAACAAATTATGACTACCATTATTAAATGCTTTAGTCAAAATTAGTTGGTTTTATCTTCTTGTTTTAGAGGCTATTAAGTTATAACAGTTCTTCACAATTATTAACTAATTTTCCTTGGCACGGCTATTTTTTCAGTCACAGCTTGACTTCCCATTGATATCACAGGTTAATTTTGTCTCCATATATTAAATTATCCCTCATTTTACAAGGTTACTTACTCTGCCTTCTTTATTTCATTCTCTTACATAAGTATTTTAAAATTTTCTTCTATTAACACTGAAAGATTTGTACTTGTTGCATTTCTGTCTAAATTTACAACTAAGAGGATTGAGTTATTCCTGCTAAAATTACATCTTTGACCATTCTGTTTATCTACATGTTAGGTATCTGTTCCTACATGGCTTTCATTATTCTAGTAGCTACGACAAATTAAGGCATTGGATATTACAGCTAGCATGTCTTAGATGTTTGGCCCTCTCCTTAATAAGAATATGTACAGAAATGTTTGCTTTGGAATTACTTTTAATAATGTCTGCTTATATTAAAAATGCCAGGAGGGTGAGCTTTCAAACAAGGTGAGAGGGTGATGAGATTGGTAAGTGTTCTATGTCGCTTGCAGGTTCACCCCACTCAAGGCAATCAGTCCTTTCTCATCAGGCATGCCTTCTGTTAGTTTCCTTAAATTGGGAACATTGTATTTCCCATTACAGATCAGATGAGCACTCAGTCAGCTGTAGTATGGCATTACTGAGGTTTCATAGCATGTTGTGATAGCTTCAGAGATTCCCTTTTGTCACCTCTAACAAGCTAGAATAGTATCATCATATGCATAGTTGAGAACAGGTCATATGCTATTCAAACAGGGATGAATTATGTTCTCTGTTCAGGCATCTTGTTTCATGGTAGCTTAGTCCTGAAGATCCTTCTGCTTGGAAGCTTGTATTGTTTCATTCACTATTTGTGTTGGAGAGGGTTCTGTAAATATAATCCCAATTTAAAAAATGACTGGTGCTTTTAATTTCATGTTGTTTCCAGCGTTTTCAGCTCAAAATGCATCATATTTGTTTCTGAATTAATTAATGAATAACCTTAGAGTAGCTATTAATTGACTGAGGATCATTTATTTAGTTCTTATTTAACGTGTCTTGCATATCTTTTAACATTTGCAGATTGTTGATGTACAGAGTATGGTAAATAGCTGTATCCCTTTGTACTTGGGATTTAAATTGCACGTAAGTGTAACGTGTGTTCTAAAAGGGTAACTTGAATTACGCTTCTTGTGGTTGGTTGGTTACACTTTGGAATACTTTGGAAGTATTCTTAAATGTTTTGTTTGTTTTACCATAAAATCGTCCAGGTTGGAAGAGACCTCTAAGATAATTGAGTCTAATCGTTAACCTATCACTACCAAGTCCACCACTAAATCATATCCCTTAGCGCCACATCTAAACGTCTTTTGAATACCTCCAGGGATGGTGACTCCACCACTTCCCTGGGCAGCCTGTTCCAATGCCCGACAACCCTTTCGGTGGAGATATTTTTACAAATATCCAATCTAAACCTCCCCTGGTGCAACTTGAGGCCATTCCTCTTGTCCTATTGCTTGTTGCTTGGGAGAAGAGACCGACCCCCATCTCTCTACAACCTCCTTTCAGGTAGCTGTAGAGAGCGATAAGGTCTCCCCTCAGCCTCCTTTTCTCCAGGCTGAACACCCCCAGTTCCCTCAGCCGCTCCTCATAGGACTTGTGCTCTAGACCCTTCCCCAGCTTCGTTGCCCTTCTCTGGACACGCTCCAGCACCTCAATGTCTTTCTTGTAGTGAGGGGCCCAAAACTGAACACAGCACTCGAGGTGCGGCCTCACCAGGGCCGAGTACAGGGGGATGATCACCTCCCTACTCCTGCTGGCCACACTATTTCTGATACAAGCCAGGATGCCGTTGGCCTTCTTGGCCACCTGGGCACACTGCTGGCTCATATTCAGCCGGCCGTCAACCAACACCCCCAGGTCCTTTTCCACCAGGCAGCTTTCCAGCCACTCCCCCCCAAGCCTGTAGTGTTGCCTGGGGTTGTTGTGACCGAGGTGCAGGACCCGGCACTTGGCCTTGTTGAACCTCATACAATTGGCCTCGGCCCATCGATCCAACCTGTCCAGATCCGTCTGTAGCGCCTGCCTGCCCTCCAGCAGGTCAACACTCCCTCCCAATTTGGTATCATGTGCAAACTGACTGAGGGTGCACTCGATCCCCTCGTCCAGATCATTGATAAAGATATTGAACAGGACTGGCCCCAATACTGAGCCCTGGGGAACACCACTTGTGACCAGCTGCCAACTGGATTTAACCCCATTCACCACAACTCTCTGGGCCCGGCCATCCAGCCAGTTTCCTACCCAGCAAAGAGTACACCCATCCAAGCCATGAGTAGCCAGTTTCTCCAGGAGGATGCTGTGAGAGACAGTGTCAAAGGCTTTACTAAAGTCCAGGTACACAATGTCCACAGCCTTTCCCTCATCCACTAAGCAGGTCACCATGTCGTAGAAGGAGATCAGGTTGGTCAGGCAGGACCTGCCTTTCATAAACCCATGCTGCCTGGGCCCGATCACCCGGTTGTCCCGTACGTGCTGCATGATGGCACTCAAGATAATCTGCTCCATAACCTTCCCGGGCACCGAGGTCAGGCTGACAGGCCTGTAGTTCCCTGGATCCTCCTTCCGGCCCTTCTTGTAGATGGGCGTCACATTTGCCAGCTTCCAGTCAACTGGGACCTCCCCAGTTAGCCAGGACTGCTGGTAAATGGCGGAGAGTGGCCTGGTGAGCACTTCTGCCAGCTCTTTCAGCACCCATGGGTGGATCCCACCCGGCCCCATAGACTTGTGTGTGTCTAGGTGGCGTAGCAGGTCACTGACCATTTCCCCTTGGATTATGGGGCTTCATTCTGCTCCCCGTCCCCGTCTTCCTGCTCAGGGGGCTGGGTGCCCAGAGAAAAACTTCCCTATAACAACCATAAACAACAACCATAAACAACAACTTCCCAACAACAACCATAAAACAGAACTTCAGTAAGAGCATACTTTATATGGAGATTGAATATGAGAAAAGGATATAAAATAGTGTCCCTATGGCAAAATTTAGAATTGGAATCACTGATCCTCAGTGCATGATCTGGTATGTTCAGGAAGAGCAAAAATATCATTTAAACAGAGGAAATTTAACTTTAAGAAGAGGGGCAGCTGGAGGCTCTTTTTAAAGTTTAGATTAGAAGAGCAATAACCTTTATTCTTCTGGAAAAGGGAAAACCAAATGGTAAAATATATTTCTTCAGAGTAAGCAAGAAAAGATTATTTCTTCTCCATTGACAGCTGTAGTACATGTAATCAAACGGTGTAGATGTCACTGGAAAGTTTATTGTAATGCCTAGTTCACATAAACTGTAGTTGTGAATAGTGCTATCAATGAAAACTGGAAAACTGTTGTATTGGGTTTGTGTGGCAAGGTTTCGGTAGCGGGGGGGCTACAGGGGTGGCTTCTGTGAGAAGCTGCTAGAAGCTGCCCCCATGTCCGACAGAGCCAATGCCAGCCGGCTCCAAGACGGACCCGCCACTGACCAAGGCCGAGCCCATCAGCGACGGTGGTAGCGCCTCTGGGGTAACAGAGTTAAGGAGGGGGAAAAAACTGCTGCGCAACCGGAACAACAGCCAAAGAGAGGAGTGAGAAGATGTGAGAGCAACAACTCTGCAGACACCAAGGTCAGTGGTGGGGGAGGAGGTGCTCCAGGCACCAGAGCAGAGATTCCCCTGCAGCCCGTGATGAAGACCATGGTGAGGCAGGCTGTCCCACTGCAGCCCATGGAGGTCCATGGTGGAGCAGATACCTACCTGCAGCCCGTGGAGGACCCCACGCTGGGGCAGGTACCAAATTAGGTACAAAAGCAATGGCTTTGTTCCTCTCTCAAGTCTAGGACTATCTAGAACTCTATGATAAAAAATTAGAGCATCCTGAAGAATATCGGAATATATTCTGGATCTCCCTTAAGCGTGTCTGTGCTGGGACACTTCCAGGACTGTGCATGTAACTTAGCAAATTGTTCCTGTTTCTTTCCAGACCTTTTCAGTAAAAGTATCAGGTCAGATTCTATGTCAAAATGTCTATGATAGGAATTCCTAAGTCTGAAGATGGGTAATGGCTTTTAAAATCTAAAAATGCCATCAATGGATACATTCCTGATGGTCTTCTGTCACATGGTCTCCTGTTATTTGGCTGCTCACTGGTCACCTAGTAAGTATTGCTAATACTGAAGAATCAAGAATTGTCAAACCCTAATTATTTGGAAGGAGGAAAACTTTCAGTCAAAGTGAGCATATTTCACAGGCTCTATTTTTCAGTGCTCTGCTATTCTTAGAGACGTTTATATTTTTCAAAGTTTTAACATACTTGTCTAGAGGCAAGACATCTTAAAGGTTACTCTGTGACTGAAATTTAAACTGAAATAATTTCAGCAAATGGCATTTCCTGATGATTAATGATGAAGGGAATCTCTTACATCATCAGTTTCCCGTCATCAGTCTTTTGTTACCAGAAAACTCCTTGCATCTTGAGAGAACTAATAAGTTAAACTTAAACACGAAGTTGAACTAAGGGCCTAATTCAGAATCCATGTGAGTCAGTGAGGTTTCTTTGACGGGATAACTAGTGGATTTTGGATCTTGTCCCAAGTGACCCGAGACATACTCCTACATCTCTGCAAGCAGGAAGGTCATCCGCACAGTTCAGGTCATATTTGAACAGCAAACACAGTGGATTTTTGTCATTTAACCAAAGAGAATGGTATCATTTTGGCTTGCATACCCTGGCAGGTCAGTGAAAATCTGAGAACCTTGATCTCCCAAATCTTAGTTCTTTTATCTATACATGAGGCCTTGCTGGTCTTAATATAAATCAAGACAGTATCTTTCTTTTTCAAAGAGACCACTTGTGAAGCTGAACATGCTGTGTAATGTAAGAAAGGAGAAATTGAGGACAAAACCATCAAAATAATTCTTAAGTCTGTGGTCAGTGACGGCAAAGATGCTAAAATACTTTTTATAGCATTTTAAGAAAAAGTCACTTGGGTCTAGTATTCCAGTTTGGGTTTCTACCAGATCCACTGTCGATAATGGGACAAACACATCTACTTAATTTATTTAGACTTGATAGGTTAAGAGTAGGCAGAAGCACATCTGACGACAACCGAAAGAGAATGTGGACTCAGAGATGACTTCGACACTGCACAGGAGTTTGGATCAGCTTGTCTGTGCTAAGGTTATACAGTAAGTATTCTTCAGACATTAGTGAAGACAAGAAAAAATAAAAGAAGTATGTTCAGTGCAACAACTTTCCCGATTTCTCTATCACAAGTAGCAATATAAATTTAATTATAAGGAGGCAAGCAAAAGATTCAGAGTAGGCGTTAACAAATGGGTAGAAAATGTAGTTAAGTAGTCTTAATAAACTACTGATGACAATAAGCACTAGTGCTGTTCTGCCCTGAGGGAATGACATTAATCAAAGACTGCTGGCACTCAGTCACCTTTCCAACTTCGGGATTATATTTCTTCCCATAAATATGTGATTTCTAAGATTCTGTCTGTGGAGATGCACAACATAATATTCTTGACAAATTCACTAATATTCTGGGGCACTCAGGTACATAGAAAAAATCCAAATGAATGTCAAATACATGTTGGTGATTGTGACACTAAAATCAAGTGATGCAAGTCACATTCTAGGATCTGCTTTCATATAGCTGTATATATGTATAATAACTCCTTCCAGAGGATTAAATTAGAAACTACTCTTTGCTATATGGTATGAAGAACAGAATATGGAGAATATGTATATAACATCTATTTAACAAAAAATAACAGGTATGAGTGTTCTAGCTGTGAAGACCAGAATACTGGAAGTGTGCTAAAGCTGATCCTTAAGGCAGGGATGACTTCATTGTGGTGATCTGTATGTATCATAGAAAGTGATACACAGAAAAAGACAGTCTACATCACAGGGAGTTTACAGTCTAGCAAGCAGTAATCTGTACTTGCATTTGTATGCATTTGCTCACACAGACTATCTCTGTAACTGGTAACTCTGCCAGGGTGAGTTAGCATCTGGTCCTAGATGGACCAGATGAACGGAGAGTTAGAGACAGGATTTTTAATCCCATTATGGAGATGGATGACTGTATAGTAGAAGGACTGAGTGACTTGCCCAGGGATGCATAGGAATGATAAAGCCATGAATTTAATCCTCTTTTCCACATTTCACTATGGTGTCCTATCCAGAACATAGTATTATATCTGAAAAGTTACTTTTTGAGCTAATTATAATGTATAGTGAAGTTCATTAGATACTAGACAGCATATGCTCTGTCATATATATTGTTTCCATTTTTTTACTAATTGTTGTGCAGGTTGCAAGGTAACTGCTTTTTAAATTTCTAAATCACCAAAATGATGTAAAAAAGTTGCAGCTATCATATAAATGGACTCATTCCTCCTCTCTCACAGAGTTTATGTAAATTACTGTTTGAGTGAAAAGTACTTACGAGACAGTTAAATATAGGATATAGAATCACAGAATATCCTGAGTTAGAAGGGACCCATGAGGATCATTGAGTCCAACTCCTGACAGAGCAACCAAAAGAGAAACCATCTGCTTCTTGAACACCAACAGGCTTGGGGCGTGACCACTCCCTGGGGAGCTTGTTCCAGTACTTGACCACCCTCTAAGTGAAGAACTTTTTCCTAATATCCAGTCTGAGCTTCCCCTGACATTAAGCCATTCCCTTGCATCCCACGACTGGACACCAGAGAAAAGAGATCAGCACTTCCTTCTTCACTCCCTGAGTACCAGTACCAAAAAGTTGTCTTTGTTGTGCTTCAGGAATTTCCTGGACCTCTTTGTGTCAGCTGTATGACAGTCCCAGTTAACATGTGGGAAGCTGAAGTTGCCCATAAGGACACGGGCAACTGATCTGGAGATTTCCCTTGATTCCTTCTAAACTAATACACCAGTGTCATCAGTCTGGCTGGGTGGTCTATAGTAGACTCCCACAACAACATCTGCTTGCTTAGCTTTTCCCCTAATCCTTACCCAGACGCTCTCAACCATGTCACCCCCAACTGCAAGCACTGCACAGTCCAAGCCCCCCTTTACATGCAGCGCTACCCCTCCGCCTCACCTGCCCTGCCTGTCTCTCCTGAAGAGCTTATAACTGTCCGTCACAGCACTCCAGTCACAGGACTCTGCCCACCAAGTCTCCCTTAGGCCAATGTTGTTGTAGCTCTGGGACTGAGCCAAAGCTTCCAGTTCCCCTTGTTTGTTCCTCATATCGCGGGCACTAGTGCATAAACATTTGAAATTTGCCTCACTGTATTTGGTACCTTGTGGAGCAGAGTGAAAGCCCACACTAGCACACTGTCACTCAAACCTCGTCATGCTGTCCCAGAGCTTATCACTAGTAACACACTGTCCTGCCTCACACCTCTGCAGAGTCACCTCCACGAGCAATGGCCATGGCCTGGGCTTCTGCAGGAGAAGGCAGCCAGCGCCTCTGGCACATGGAGGGCTGCTACACTTGAGTGCAACGCTTCAAGCAACAGACCACAGCACGTGCCACTGCACTGACACTTCATGCTGTGGACCCAGCTGAGACCTTGGTCCTTGGGAAGAAAAGCCGGCCTGAAAAGGCAAGGCTGACTGCCACCTTGCATCAAGCTGCAAAGATGGGATCAGGCTGGTATTCATGGGGGCTCCCTCTTGTCCCCCTTCCACAAACACCATCTAGAGTGCTCCAGGATGGAGAAGTTGTAGGGAGGCCTCCTTCTTTACTCCCCTGCAAGCTGCGAGTGGCACAGGAGGGGAACATGCCAGAGCAGAGTTGGGAGTGTGGAGCAGAAAGGGGGGTGAGTATGTGATGCAGAGCAGGGCTTTGCCCACCCCTCTGGTGCACCATCCAAGTGCCTAAGCAGACCTGGATGGGGAGAAACGTGGGTGAGTGGAGCAGCAAGTGCTGGAGGCAGCTCTTGGTGCATCCCTGAGGCTGAGCTTGAGTGGCCAGGAGGCAGCAGCTGAACAGGCCTTGCTCTCCGCCTGCTGAGACACCTTGACCTGGGTGGGCTTGGGCAACCAACCAACCCTCCCGGCTCTGCCAGGCCCGTGGGCATGAGCATTACATGCCATTGCTGGCAGCACAGCTGCAGGACAGGGCTCCTGGCCAGAGACCAGCACACACATGACACCAACACAGATCAAGGAGAAAACTGCACTTTTATTGCATTCACGGACAGCTGAAAAGTGGCGGATCCTGAGGGATCCAGAGCACCCGGGGTGTCTTTGCGTTGCAAGAACAGTGGGCAGCCACTTAGCGAAAATGGCCCAGAGAAGCCCTGGCAAGGGGCTATGCTCAATGTGGCCAAGCAAGGCGACAAACCCCCAGGGACCAGTGCCTGTCTGCCCCACAGAAAAAATTCCTGCCTGACCCCAGACTCGAGGCACCAGTGGTGTCTTCATGCTGCAAGAGCATCTATTTGCTGCAAGAGCAGCAGGCAGGAACTTACCCAACATGGCCCAGCAGAGCCCTGGCAAGGGGCTCTGCTCAGTGCTGCAGAGGAAGGGAAAAAAACCCCTGGGGAGCAGTGCCAATCTGCCCCGGGGGAAAAAACCCTTCCTGAGCGCAGACCCAGGGCACCAGTGGCGTCTTGGTGCTGCAAGAGCAGCGCGCAGTCACTCACCCAAAACGGCCCGGAGGAGCCCTGGCAAGGGGCTGTGCTCACTGCTGCAGAGGAAGGCGAAAAACCCCTGGGGAGCAGTGCCAATCTGCCCCGGGGGGAAAAATTCCTTCCTGACCCCAGAGCTGGCGATCGGCTGCTCCCTGAGCATGTGAGCAAGACCTGCCTCCCGGCCCAACGGGGTGCTCACACCCACCAGGGACGCCACCACTGCCCGACCCCTTCCCTCCTGCAACCCGCGTCCATCTCAGGGGCTTCTGAGAGTGCCAAAAAGCCCCCGGCCGGAGCAGCCTTGGGGGCGAGAACCCTTCCCGTGCCTGGCAGGACACCAGTGGGTGCTCCAAAGCCCTGGGGGAAGTGCTGACACTGACTCTGGTCCTTGCCACATCTTTGCAGCCCATTCCTTAGTGCCGCTGCCACTGGCTTCGCAGGGGATGAGGACGGCGAGCTCTGCAGTGCTCCTCAAGCACCGAGAACACATTCCCATGGTCTTGGCAGGGCACCAAGCCAACCTGTGCCACTGCCATCCAGCTGAAAAGGCCTCACAGCCATGGGCACCTCCAGGTATTTGTGGCGATTCTCATCTACCCAGGGGCTTGTCTCCATTCCCTGAAGGAAGGATGAAGCAGGATTTCCATCCAGCAGGCGCAGTTTTGAACGTGGCCCTGCCAGGAGCTGGGACTGCGGCACAGAACCTCCAGCAGCCTCGTCCAGCCTCGAGTCTTGCCCCCTCAGCCCCTCCAATTAATCCGAGTGGCCCCTCAAAGACGTCCTCTCCCCCGCCGTGGGGCAGCCCCCAGCCAGCTCTGTCCCCATGGCGCAGCCTGGCAGACTGGCGGTGGGGCACGGGACGATGCCCCTTTTATCCTGCCCGGGCACGGTGACGCTGCGTTGCCGGGTGGCGGCACTGTGACATGGGGGTGGCGGGGCCCTGTGCCCAGGGCTGGGGCTGTCCCTGCCCTTGGTGGCCATGCCCTGGGCACAGCCGGGACAGCCTGCTGGGCTCCCTCCCTGCGACCCTGTGCAGCAGCCTCCCGGTGTCACCACGGCAGGGCTGAGAGTCAGGTCACAGCCTGGCCTTGGCCAGGGGCTTCTCCTGCTGCACCACAAGCAGCCAGGGAGCTCTTTAGCTGAGGGCGACATTGCCTGTGCTCTCAGCCTGGAGGAGTCCAGCAGAGCCCTTCCCCACGAGGACCTAGGGAGACCCCCTTCAGCACAAGGCCCAGCACTCCTCCTGCAAGCCACGCTCCCTCCCCAGGGCTCGTGTGAGCAGAGGATGTCATCCAAAGACTTGCCGTGACTATGAGTCCTTGCAGTCATCTGCTTTGCTCATTCTGTTCAAAAGGCGCAGTGGCTGGACCAGGGAGCGTGGGAAACACCTTGTCCTGCCTCACCAGGGTCCACCTGCCCCACGGGAAAAAAGTCCTCCCTGACCTCAGACCCAGGGCACCTGTGGGATCTTGGTGCTGCAAAAGCAGTGAGCAGGCACTTAGCCACAGTGGCCCAGAGGTCTATTCCTGTTTCTATGTTATTATGATATTATCTATGGATTTAGTATCTAGGTTAGTGCTCACTGTGTTAATTGATTTCTCTCTACCATGTTGAATTGTCTCCAACTTAGACCTATAAAGAAGGATTCCACATGTACATTATCTAACAAGAAGGAAATATTTGTAGTTTGGTCCTCAGGTTTACGACACACAATGTCTGCATCACTCAAGAAAGATTCTTTTCTCAATACTGATATTTTAAAATGAAATATAAAGGTTACTGTATAGAAAGTAGACAGCTAAGAAAAAGTTGTCAATACAGATATCTTTAATTTACTACTTTAGGTATTAAAGAAATCTGAAAATAGTGTGAAATTTGGACTGGATTTGGCATCCTTAGCCAAAAGCTGTGTTAAGATTATTAAGATTATTAATTAACATGATATTTTACAGTATATAATAGCAATTTCTCAGTCTATGATTTTGAAGAGCAGGATGAAGGTAATGAACACGTAGTTTGCTAATAACTGAGCAAACCATAAAACATTATTGCAGCCCCATTGATTCTGACAAGGTTGTGGTGAATTTAGGGTCAGGAGTTTAAGATGAGTTCATGATAAATGCTAAAGCAGTAACAGATGCTAAAACTGAATTATTTTAAAGAGAATTTAAAATTTTAAAAAAAGTGTTCTCTTTGCCTTAACACATGTATAAGTTCCTAGTTTTGTTTGTATGAAATTATAAAATGCGTATTTTGCCCTGAAGTGATCCACCTAGTTTAATAGTACTATTTTTTCATGCTGGATTTTTTTTTTTTCTGTTAAGATCTTATGCAGTTTGTTATTAAACTCTTCCAAAGCCTCCTGGCATCACAAGAGCGGAGTAGAGGGGGAGAATCCCCTCCCTCGACCTGCTGGCCACGCTGCTTTTGATGCAGCCCAGGATATGGTTGGCTTTCTGGGCTGCAAGCGCACGTTGCTGGCTCATGTCCAGCTACTCATCCACTGGTATCCCCAAGTCCTTCTCCACGGGGCTGCTCTCAGTCCCTTCATCCCCCAGTCTGTACTGATACTGGGGATTGCCCCAACCCAGGTGCAGGATCTTGCACTTGGCCTTGCTGAACTTCATGAGGTTCACATGGACGGCGCTCCTTGAGTCTGTCAAGGTCCCTCTGGATGGCATCCTGTCCCTCAAACAAATCAACCGCACCACTCAGCTTGGTGTCATCCACAAATTTGCCGATGTGCACTCAATCCCACTGTCTACGTCATTAATAAAGATACTGAACAGTGCTCATCCCAATATGGACCCCTGAGGGACCCTACTTGTTACTGATCTCCATTTGCAGATGCTGCCGTTGACTGCAACTCTTTGCATGAGTCCATCCAGACAATTCCTTATCCACTGAATAGTCCATCCATCAAACACATACCTCTCCAAATTAGTGACAAGGATGTTTTGTTGGACTGTATCAAAGGCCTTACAGAAGTCAAGGCAGATGACATCAGTTGCTCTTCCCTTATCCACCAGTGCAGTCACTCCATCATAGAAGGCCATTAAATTAGTTAGGCACGATTTGCTCTTGGTGAAGCTATGTTGGCTGTCTCTAATCACCTCCCTGTCATCCATATGCTTTGACATAGCTTCCAGAGGATCTGTTCCATCTTCCCCAAGTCAAGTCTGTTTTGTCCATGATGGTAGTTGGTGAGTGATCCCCGTGTCTTTATTTTGACCCATGAGCTTTTGTATCTTTCTTTCCCCCCCTGTCCTGGTGAGGAGGGGGAGTGAGAGAGCAGCTGCATGGGCATCTGGCAGCCAACCAAATTTAACCCACCCTACAGCACCATAGTACAGAAGAATAAGGATTTTATTCATCACTTGAGAATTAAGTAATGGAGAAATAGCGGTTTATTTTTACTACTTGTTAGTAAAATGAAAGTGTGGAAAATTAGTGTACAAGAAATGTATATTGTGCCATCATTTCACTTTGGTAATTCAATGTCTGTGAGATAAAACCACAGGAACCCAGTACTTATTTCTGTTAATGCTATTAGCACAGACTCAGTGGTTTAAGCAGGAACTGTTTCCATTTTAGCTCCAGCTTTAAGGCTGAACCTTTTGGAGCACACCTTGCATCACATATGGACACATTTTCAGAAATGGCATACTTAGTGCATCTTGCTTTCTGGGTATCTAATTTAAAACACATTATTGGTGATTTTTCAGTACTATTGCAAACTCATAACTATCATCGATTTCAGTTGGAACTGTTCAACTACCGACAAGCCAGAAACTTTTGAAAATACGTATCTGAATCGCCTCACCTTGACAAAGGAAATAAAATTAGGTAATTACCCACATTGTACAGGCTATTGTGCATAAATTGACTAGAAGATATTATAAATATTATTTTTCACTGGTTTAGTATTGCAGTTTTTCCTAATGCCCTCTTTGATTTCTCATTTTCATATTCTGTATCAAGCTGTCTTATACTACATCTGCGATATTGCTGGAAGGATCTCTTCCCAGCAATCTTAAAATAAGGTTTCTAAAATTCTGGTCCAACTTTATAGTTAAGTTTGTAGGAATTGTTCCAGGCTAACTATATTCTACTTAGAACGAGACTGTCCCATAATTATTTTACACATATTTAAAAGCCATTCTGCATTTTTAAAATATTCAAGAGGTATGAATGCATTAAATTTTTAAAAATATCTGTTATTAACTTTTCCTGGATGTTTAATGATAAAAGAAGAGTTCAGGTTTAATGGAATCAATCATTTTGGAAAAACAACTATGATTTCAAGGGAAAACTGTTAAAACATTGTCAATCAGTTCTCAAGAAACACATTTGCTAAAGCAGTGGAACCATGACATGTTGTTATTCTTTTATTTGTTGCAGATGCCACAAAGCAAGAAAGCACAGGCTGTCTTCAGGTCTGTTTGAGACTGGAAATGAAGACAGACCTACGCTTAAAGGTACACTATATGGCTTGTGTGTATGATAGTCTTTTCCAATAGGCCTTACCTAAATTATCACATCTGGCAGTACATTACAATGTAACACACAATTTGCATTCAGGAACCTTCACCAAGTGCTGTCATACTACTAGATGCATTGTGAAAATGAGAAGTAATTCAACAACATGCATGAACATCACAAAACAATTTGGGATGTGAAATGAATACCTTCCTGATTAGCACTGCAGAGGGAATTTTAGTTAGCCATAAAGTTTGCAACTGAAATGACATAAGAAGTAGTATATTATAACTATAGTTTTTATATTTATTTAAGAAAAAAATATTTTTCGTAGATGTTTGGAAAATAATTTTTCATTTTCAGCAAAGTAGCATTTTGCTAGAAATTCCCTATTAGCTCTACAGATTTTGTGAAAGGTTCCCAAATACTATTAGTGACTATTAATGGGCTTCATTTGATTTTATATGTTATTCTAAGAACATAACAGAGCATAATATCCAAAAGCTTTTATCCTATCACCCATGTTACGTGTGGCATTATAGCACTAGTTATAACTGATTCAGAGGGGAGAGAATACCACATACTGAAT
Organism: Phoenicopterus ruber ruber; assembly: GCA_009819775.1. Taxonomy (NCBI): domain Eukaryota; kingdom Metazoa; phylum Chordata; class Aves; order Phoenicopteriformes; family Phoenicopteridae; genus Phoenicopterus; species Phoenicopterus ruber. The sequence goes on along the minus strand of CM020246.1, from coordinate 66,337,366 downwards.
AACCGTTAATATATCATCTTGTATTTGCATTTTTCTGACATGTTTAAAAAAATCTGGTGATATGATCCTGCCTGAGGCTGAAAACACATGGGTTCTCAGTATTACAACTCAAACTCAGGGAGAAAAAAGTATTTTATCTGGCTTGCCTCATCCATTGAGCTTTTTTATATTTCTACATGGAGTGCTCCAAAGATCTAAATCCCTTACGTGCATATTAATTTCACCACCATGCCCAGAAGTTTTACACATCCTCCTTCACCAGTAAGGCAGAAGCAAAGGCTTTCACTCCATTGAGGGACATGGAGTGAAATCCCCCGTGAGATACCCAAGGAGGAAAATTGATTTTGTTCCTGACCTTGCCTTTGGAGCTCAACATATTTGTGTTCAGTGAAGCCAGTCTATAAGGACACAGAAACCATAAGCTTGACTCAGTTGCCTACTTTGACATCTCTCAAAGACTCTGCTATATTGGTGTGAATTAGAAGAAGAGTGGAAGCGCAACAGACTACACAGCAATGAAACAACTGTCTTCTTTTAAACAAGCTAAATCACTTTTGAAATTTTTTTCAGTGTGTAAAAATGAAATGCAGAAAAGGCCAAATTATTTGCTGCATTGCACGATCAGCTTTTTATCTAGTACCAGTACAGCGGTCCAAACCTGGCTGCAAATTAGCTTGTACACTGGATGCAAGCATATGTTCCTTCTATGCCACTGGAAAGTTCACCAGCCTGACAGTGCCAGAGGTCCTACCCGTATTTAATGTGGTTATCAAAAAGAACTGCAGACAAGACACAATGTGGACATAAATTGGTTTTTCGTAGTCTTGTTAAAAAAAGATCCCCTTTGATTTTTCATGAGGGTGGGGTATTTTGGAAAAAATCATAGCTGTCCCTCATGAGCTAGCAGCTATAAATGCTGCTTAGGTAAATGTGCCATGTATAGCCTTCTGCTTTGATTCTCCCTGGAGTTACGCTCAGTAGTGTTCCCTGTGAAAAGCTTCTCAGCTGTCCTTAGCATTTCTGACAATGGATTACAATACTTCTCAGAGGGAAACAAAGGAGCTTATCTTTACTTTTTACATTGTTTTTAATATTATTTCTGGTATTAGTTATTAGAATTTCATCATCCACTCAGTCTTCAAGAAATCTTACGGGAAACTGAAACAAAAGAATATAAACACATAGCTCTTTATTTTCAGTGATCTTCATGCAATTGTAAAATGTGCATCTACAGTATCATGTCTCTTAATGTCTGTTGGATATGTTATTTCCCATATAATTAATATAAAACTGAAACAGATTTTTAGCAAAAGATTAGTTTTTACAAATACAATATTATCAAGTTCTGGACTTGTCAACTACATCTGTAGTGTGTATATGCACAAGAGATGGTGTATGTGGATGTTCAGTTGATTTAATCCTACTGATAGTTTAGGACTTCATAAGGGATCTGGATATATCTGTTTTTACATTTGGGCTGGAGGGTGAGAGAGGGAATGTAAACAAATATTTCAGCATAGTTTTTAAATAGGAATAGTAAGAGTTGTACCTCCCTAAGTACCAGCCAAAACCAAGCAACTTTCGTAACATACATTATGGCCTGCAGTTAGTTTGAACAATATTGTTAAAATTGTTACGGGGGTGAGTGCTTTCCTCCACACATCAGAGTGCGAATTTTCTTCTCTAAATACATATTTATAGGAATTGCAATACCATCAACAGTTGCTGAATCCAGTGGCCAATCTTCACCTGATCTTACATTTCAGTAAACTATTGTTCTCTAGACTACTAGTAGCACTCAGCAGGGTGAAAAAAGTATATATGTTAGGGATAATTAGGTTTAAATTAACTAATTTAATCTTACTTCATTATACCATGCCCATTTAAGGCAATATTATTAATTAAAAAAGCCCTAATAAATAAATTCACACTACGTGTGAGCCATTCTGAGACTTTTTTGGAACATACTCTCTAATGCATAGAGTGACGCTGAACCACACTGCAAATGGCTTCTACTAAGTAGATTTTTAATGAGAAAAATAAAATCCAGGTAAAATGCTTAGATGTAATGCCTAGTCTAAAAACACAGAAAGTTTCTGTAGGTACAATACAATTTATTAGAAGTGTGCATTTTCTGCCTGTGTACTTCTACAAACTACAGAGATGTTGGTTCAATTACTTTTTTGTCCAAGGCCCCTTTCACCACTGTTAGAAAGCATATACCACTATAATTGAAGATAATGAAGATAATGAGATGGAAGTGTAAAATGGGGCCATTATAGTTATTATTCATTATAAAATGGCCATGAATATTAACCAATTAAATATTTACAGTGTTGAACAGCATCTAATATAGCATGAAAATGCACAGACTCAGAGCTACTGTCAAACTATTGTAAATCAACCATAGTTATTTTTTACCGGTACTCATTCTTAGATGCTCCAAAGAAGGATCAAGATTCCTTTGTACATAATGTTGACATATATTAAAGGAAAAAAATGTCTCTTGCTCTCTTATTCACTACCAAGGTAAATCAATTATCAACTGTCTGTCAGGCATAGCACTCTTCTGACAAGAATCCTCACTTACCTGTAAGACTAGGATAATTATTGGAGACTACTTATTGCAAATGACAGTGTTTAACTTTACGTTATTATAGAATATTACATTACTGAATATCCTACATGTTGCACATTTTTCCCACTCCAAAGAATTTATACTTGAAAACCTAAGAACTTTGTCTTGCTAGTGCATTCTAATGCTTTTAAAGTGACCTAGTCTGGATTCTTCCCTTCTACTCTTGCTTTCATAGCAGTATTAGAAAACATTTTAAAGTCTTAAATCCTTTGCTTAAGTTGGGCAGTGTCCAAAGACTAAACAAGATATAATTTATTTTGGAATATTTTACTTTTTCCCCTGCCTCTTTACTACACTACTGACAGAAGGGATTTTAGTTTTGTCACTGCCTTCAATTTAAATGCTATTAGGTTTTAAAAGTGATGTGTAAAAATCAATAATATTTATTTACAGTTCCAGATAAGCAAAATTTAGCAGTGCTTGTATTTTTTCTTTTGCATCCTCTAAATAACCTTGAAAAAATTAGAATGAATCAATTGGGATTATACTGGAATGCAACCAGAATAACTAGATTGCAAAGGACACTACTCCCAAGACATACATTTTTAGTAATATATAGAGTTGTAAGAAGATGACTGCCATATCATTCCACCTCCGGGGTGAATAAATATACTGTATGAATTCACAAGCTAATACCTTCTGCTGTATGTTAATATTTCCAAGCCCCAAAAATCTCTCTGCAGAAAATCAATAAGGCCTCAGTGTCTGGGGAAAAAAAAAATTATCTAAGAATTTAATATATTTATTTCAAATTCTAGAAGCTTCCATGAGTTGCTAATTCAGAAAGTATTTCTAGGATGTTCTGGTGCTTGTCCTTTTCTTGTATAAGATTTTAATGGTAAAATGTTAAGTGAATGATATAGCAGTGTAAATTAAAATAACACCTAAAAGCATGTTCTACAGTGATTAAAAACTTTACTTGTATTGCTGAAATAAGTGTTAAATCATAGAAGCAGATCTCTTTCCAGGGCTGCTTTTTTTTTTTTTTTTTTAAATGTGCAGTTTTAGATTTATAGCAATCCATTGAAAATACTGAAATGGTACTAGAAGTATTTTTTTAAAAAGTGGGAATTTTGCAGATAGATTTGGGGTTTTTTTCTAGTTTATTCATCCAAAGAATGTGATGAAAACTGTCTAACTGGTGCTGTGTATTATCAAGAAAAGCATGAGCATTATGGAGTATCAGCACCATGCATGTTTGCTTTATCTGTTTTAAAATGTGAATCACCCTCACATTAAGGATGAATCTCTTGAATAGAATAATTTGCCTTTTACTTGCACGTAACCAGGACTTCAAATAGGAATTTCTGGGACTGAAGTCAAGGGCACAATTCCCGTTGGCACTGATAGCTGGTGGACTCCACCCGAGGTGTTACGCAAGATCACGGGAATACCTCAGCATCAAAGGCTGAAGTGTATGTTAGTGAGAAGCATGCTTTGACAGCAAAAGATACACTGGAGAATGTTGACTTATGAGATGATACTAAAACTGAAAAAGCAGTAATTTAAAAATGTTTCATTTTACTGGATACCTGCATATTTAAATCTAGTTTATTTGCAGTGAGTTTTCACTGTATTTATTCTGGGGATAATTTGACAAGTTTTTGTGATTTCTTAACACTAACAAATTTCTGCCTTGGTTTTATCTTATTAAGTGATTTTTAACATGATAAAACCAATAATCCTCATCCTGCCAAGCCTGAAAAATGTAAGCAGCCCTAGTGAAGTCAACAACATAATTCCTGTGGAAGAAAAGCTATTCATACGCTTGAAAGTGTGCAGGTCTTAAATTTTTTGCATGACTTCTTCTCAGTAGTGAGAATGCATATAACTTTACAATTGGCTCACAGTCATTCTACATGGTAGAGAAATGTATGTCCTCCAGATCTCAAAAAACGATATATTGAGAGAGGAAATTGTACCTGATGACTATTTTACATTTTCATTCTATGACAAAACAAAATAATCACATATTCTGGAGATAAATAATTTTACATGAATAAAAATAATTAATTCTCAAGTGAAAGGTGGATTGAATTATTAGAGAAGTGAGTGACTTAGTTACTTTTTTGTAATTTCCCTAGAGGTTAACCCTACACACACCATTTATTTTTTTAATGTAATACTGTGCAGAAGTAGAAAGAAGTTGATTGGCAGCACTTTGTCTTGTCTTTTGCTTTTGTTCCTGGATTGCTGAGTTTACACTTACCTGTGTGCTTATACTACTTACCGTTTCAGAACATTTTTGATTTTATGTGTATTTGTAATTAGGCCTTTACAACTATATCTTTTGGATGCTTACATCTAAATATAAAATTACTCTAATAAATTAATTAAATTTCCATACACTCCAATGCTTGATAGCACTTCTACTTTCAGCAGTTTTTACACTGACTTTAAAAGGATTTTAGATTAGGACATTAATTAATTTCTTTCAGATCAAGCTACTTCAGTATTAACTTACTCAGTTCCACCTTCCTATTTTTTACTATAGAAGTTCAGCTGCAACTATTGATTATATACTTCTAAACTTAACTTAAAGTCTAGCCTTTTCTGATAGAGCTGGGAAGCAACATAATAATATAAATATCATCCCCATAAAGAAATGAAGCTTTTTCTTGTTGGTCCCTAATTTTTCAGTAGTATAGAACTTATAGATTGACATAGTACTAAAGTCAAGAGTGACTTTTGTCCTATATTCCCAATTACATGGCCATTGGAAATCTTTTAGGAAAAGATTAGACAAGCATCTGCTTGAATTAATGTAGGTATAGTCTTGAAACAGGGAACTGGAAATTATGATCTCTAAGGGTCTCTTAGAGCATTATTTTGTAATTTAACTGTGTCTAATTGTCAGATGCCTACAATACATGTATTGACAATTTAAAATTGATGATTTCAAGATTTAATTAGTTCATGATTTCAAGAAATTACATGAGTACAGGTCACAAAAATAAGGAACAAATTTATCAAAAGTGAAAAAGCAGTGTTAAAACAAAGTTGGATAAAATGCTGGTGTATTTTTCTAAAAAGACTACAAAGCTGAGAGGAGGAAATAATTCCTTTGAATAGTAGTACTGTTCAGATGGAGAATAAAAGAATGTTCAGTTCTTTTATCCTTTGGATGAATGTTTAAAATACGCTGGGTCAGCAACACTATTTAATTTTGGCAATATTGTATGTGGACACAAGAAATCTTTCCCCATGCTGTAATTGCTTAACTGGGTTTTTTTGTTTGTTTGTTTGGGGTTTTTTTGGTCACAATGATCTAAATGACTGAGAAAGTAGTCTAGTAAGAGTTGCTATAAAAAATTTTACAGTGGGCTGTCTGAGAATGGATAGCATATTAACTGAATAGCAAGAATAAAAAAAGACTTCATAATTTCTACAAATTCTTATGGTTCCACTTATGTTAGCTTGCCAGAAAAAAATAAAAAGGCACATAACTAGTGAAATAATTGAGAATTCACTCTATGGAAATAGAATTTGTAGTATATGGAAGTTTATATAATTTGAATAATAATAGCAGAAATAAAGCTATCAGGATAAATGTAAAATATACACTGTAGCATATACCACAAGCAGTGCTACAGTCTATGGTGTGGTAGGAATGCGTAATAAATTTTATAGAGATTCCAAATTATATCTCTACAAGGCTCTAGTCCACGAAATTACTGTAATAGAAATAGCAGTAGAGAAGTTACAGTAGAAAGATAACCCAGCACATTTAAATTGATATTGCTGAAAAATACAGCATTATTGACAGATAATTATAAATGTTACTAAAACTACAACTGGAAGGAAAATTGTGAAATTATTTCTGCAGGATTTATGTTAGGAATAAACAGCCATAAAGTGGATCAGATCATAAAACTTGGAGGATGTTACGCCCCAGGAGAGAACCACACAAATGCATACTGGAAAGATTAGAAAATATTAAAATAGAAGGATGTTGTCTCTGACAAGTTTTCAAGGCTCGGGGTGGTCCTTTGAAGTCATTCCACTCTTTTTCCTTTGACATCTATTTTCAGCTACAGATATGTCCTGATACAATCCAAGCCTTTTTCTTCATTCCCTTTCTTCTGGAGCCTGGAGGGATTGTTCAGGCATAAGGATAGCCCATTATGTTTAATTCGGGAGCGTACAGTATTCAGCCTAGCTTGTGTGGTTATTCATGTAGTTCCTTGTTTAGATTTTGTGAACTTCAGCAATGCCTTGGTAACTCAGATCCTTACACTTTTTTTTTTTCCTTCTGGCACTTCTGATTCTGGGGTAAAGAAGTAGGATACATATATTTCATACTGCCAGAGCTTTTATTAACTACGCTAAGAACAGATGAGCCATGCTTTTCCCACAACAAAAGTATGTTGGTCCAGACCCCTTAAAGCACTTCCTTTCTCCCCTCTCACTCTCCTCCCAGCAGAAAATATTTCCTGTATTTTCTTTGTCCTAAAACTTATTTTCATTATTCCTCAAGTTCAACAACATCAAAAACCTTAAAGAGCCACATCCTGCCAGATAGCTTCTATGTTCTACTGTCCATGAAGTGGACATTCATACTCTTGTCTGCAACTTAAGGTATGTAGTGGAACTGGGATTTAATGCCTTTATGCAGTGTGGATTCTACCTAAAACTACACTGTGGGGTATTCTTTTGCCACATGGAAAAACAAAGATATGGTCTTATAGCCAATTTGAATGGGAAAAAATTAACTTCAATGCAGTGTTTTGAAAAGAGTAAATTGCTTACTCTTTGAAAAGAGCAATTTTTTTTTGAGTTGGATGCACAGAGATAAATATTCAGTGGTACATTGGCTTCCTGTGCCAAATTCAATATGAAGGAATTTCCAGTTTTCTTAAGATAAATGTCTTGTCATTCACTTTTTCATCTTACAATGCCACTTCACTTTTTTTAAAAAAAAAAAAGGTAACTACAAACCCAAGCCTGATCTGTGTTTTAAATGTATCTTAGAAATGTGTACCAATCTGATTTTTTAGATGATCTAATGATAAAACTTCCTGGACAACACTGCACCTTATAAGACCAAATCACATAGCAGTTGAAATGCCAGATGAACTTCAAGACAGACAAATGTAAAGTGATGGACATGGGGAAAAACAATCCTAGCTTCACATGTAAAATGGTGGGCTGGTCATAACTGTGCAGGAGATGGACCTTAGTTTCTGAAACATCTGTGCAAAACTTCAGCTTAATGCTCTATAGAGGCCAAAAAAGAAAACTGGATGTTAGAAATTATTTGAAAAGCAGTATGAAATAAAACAGGGGGATAATTCTGATCCCCTTATCTCAGAAAAGATGTATTAGAACTAGAAAAGGTTCAGAGAAGGGTAACAAGGATGACCGAAGCATGGAACAGCTTCTTTACAAGGAAAAACTGAATAAGGTAGGATTTTTCAATCTGAAAAAAAAAAGGCAATTTAGTGAGGGTTGTGGCAGAGGTTGCAAAATCACTGGCGGCATAAGTTTAGCAGGACTTCTAACAAAAGAGCCAAGGCCAGGAGGAGCCAAGTTCAAAACAAGCAAAATACTTCAGACAGCAGCTAAGTTTTATGTGAATCTCCTCACTATAGGATGTTGTCAATGCAAAAACTTGACATTAGTTCAAGTGGAGCCTGGGCTAGTATGGTAAAGGAAATCTATTGAGGATTACTAAACAGAAAAAGCAGAGGAATTCCCTGACCTGAAAGTAATCAGTGTCTAGGAAAGTATGTGGAGGCAGTCTCATATGTCATTTCCATGTTCTTACTAATCCCTGGGCATTGATGGTTCAGGTCCTTTGAACAAATAACAAATAACGAGGTAGCTGTGGAATGCTGGCTGCATTTATTCTCATGTAAAGGACAAGGGTCCGTTTCCAAAGATGCTCCAGGTTTCCAGTCTTGCTGGTTCCACTGGAAATCCCTCAGTATGTCTTCAAGTCAGACTGGTGTTATCTTTTTTCAGTGTTTCTTCAGATGGGATTGAATCATAGAATCATAGAAGCATAGAATTGTTCTGGTTGGAAGAGACCTCCGAGATCATCGGGTCCAACCATTAACCTATCACTACCAAGTCCCCCACTAAATCATATCCCTTAGGGCCTCATCTAAACATCTTTTGAATACCCCCAGAGATGGGGACTCCACCACCTCCCTGGGCAGCCTGTTCCAGTGCCCGACAACCCTTTCGGTGAAGAAATTTTTATGAACGTCCAATCTAAACCTCCCCTGGCGCAACTTGAGGCCATTTCCTCTTGTTCTGTCGTCTGTTACTAGGGAGAAGAGTCCGACCCCCATCTCTCTACAACCTCCTTTCAGGTAGCGATTGCTATGAATACAAAGCAGTTGCAATGTATCTTATCAAAGTAATTTTCCTAGCTGAATGGGGAAGTTTTGTAAAACGGAACTTTTTTTCAGATGAAAATGGAAAGCATGCGATGGTATCTCTGAGCAGTGATACATCTTTGTCTTCAGAAAGCAAAGGAGGGAAAATTAAGAAATATATGAGCTAGTCAATTCAGTGATCCACTAGCAGCTTCAAGCCAGTTATATTACAATACCTCATTTGCTCATATAGGAATATAAATCAGGATATATTTTACCTTTGCATGCTTTAGAGACAGAATATAACTAAGGATAAAATGTGATCTGTAGAACTAGAAATTTGCTTATGCGATTTTGGATTGACAAAAAATGCTCTCTTCAATTTGATTAAAGTAATACCTAAATTCCTGCCCCCTCCCAAATAATTTCTTAATAGAATGTCTAATAATTTATGTACAGCAACCTATTCGTAAAAAAACCCTCACATTGTATTTATTTCTCTACCCTTCCCACATAATCCAATTTTTTTATATAGCAGCTGCCAGAATTTGTAGATTACAAATGCAAGGATTTTCACAGAAATGCATTTCATAGTAATGTCCTTGATCTTGTCATAGTAATCATCATCCCCTGATCTTAGCATTTTACTGACTATACTATTACTTTTCATGAATAAAGAAGACGAGTTCTGTGGAAATAGCCATGTTTTCAGCATATCATTAGTGAGTTTCAAAAGAAAATTATATCATAGCAGTAACACAGAGCACATAAGGACCACTTAAAAACAGACTTTTATTGAATTAATGAAAAGGCAATGATGTTAAGGGAGCCAAGCAATTAGTACCTCATCCCTTATGCTCCACCTGACGGTATAAATGGTTTCTATTTCTGGATGGAGCAGGAAATCTTATTTTGCCCTCCAAATCCATGTGAATCCAATTTCCAGAAATTTAATACTCATATCTTAAAAAGACATATAGGGCTTCTTTAGGGTTAATGCCCAAATAAAATAAAAGTTCAAAGCTTTCTAATTCATAACTAGTGAAGAAACTCTTAAGAAATCAATAGCATAGATAGAAACATAAATAAAGCCAAGAGAATCTCCTTTTGAATGCGAGTTAGCAGGAAAGTTATTTTTTTAGGGCCAGGTTCTGCCTTGATTTCCTGTCTGTGAAATATAGTTCATTGATCTCAACTTTCAGAAAAAACATAAAATACAGTGATCAATCCAGGGCAATATTTATGTCTGGAAAACCAAACAAAAGCAATACAAATCTGAATATGAATTTTACTACTGTAAAACTTGTTATTTTCAACAGGAAATGAGACTTAGGTGATGATGGATATGATTTGCTTCTCTTTTAACATTTTAATGAAAAATATGCATTCTCATCCATTTTCATAAGAGCCAGTATAATGGGATACAAATCTTCAATGAATTCTCTAGCTTCTACTATACAAAACCCACTTGGTCTAGGTAGCACAGCCATAATTCTGCCATGTAGCTCTGTATCTGATCAATTCCTCAATTTCAGGAAAAATTTTTAGTGTCAATGGGCAGAATGCTATTGATTGGGTGGAAAACTAGAAAGCCAAAAAGGGAAAAATGGAAAACTGGTAGAATCTGTTGTGCTTGTTTAGTAGAGTGACTGACTTGAGCGTCGTCATCATTTTCCGTTAATCAAACAGCTGGTGTTATAGAAAGGGCAAAATGGAAATGTACTCACACTCTGTACAACAGGGCTGGAAAATGACTCCTAGAACGTAAGTAAAAGGAACACAAATGGCATAGCTTTTGGTATGTAAGGGTAAAGGACAAAAGGAACTCATGTGATTTTGGATAGTCAAAATTAGGGTATACGCAGAATTAATGGCAGATACAGACTCCAAAAGATTCTTAAGGAAAGGCGGCACACAGGAGGCTTTTGTGTTGAAATGGAGGGAGCCCTTGATGTGTGCAAGAAATCTGGTTTACAGAGATGATGGAATATGTGATCTCCTAATAAGCAACAGGGTATTCTTGATAATGTTATATGACATTGAAAGAAAAATAATTGGCTTTGGGCAAGAGCTGCAGTGATTCAGCAAGCTAATTAATGAGTCCCTGCATCTGAGTACAGTTCTGCTCCCCCACATACTTCCCATTTAAATGATCTCCTACTATATTTGGTGGCCTTTGACCATATTCAATACAATAGCACACAAATTAACTTGGTGCTATTATGAAACATTTTGTCTCGTGTCTCAGACCGAGAGAGTTTCAGGGGAAGCAGACAGTACACAGACAGTGGTGGGATTTCCTTTGGAAAACACTGAAGGTCATCATCTGACATATGGGAAAGAGCAACAGCTCTAAGAGATGATGAGAGGGAGGCAGAAGTGTGTACAGAAAAAAAAAGTTTATTCTGCATTTTTACCAGCTGCTTCTAATAAACCTTCCTTTTTTTGCTTTGTTGTTCACATATCCTATTCTGGAAATGATTAGGGGGCAGAGTGGGTGAGTCAATTACTGAGGAACAGCAGTTAGAACAATGGTTGGAAAATGTAAATTTTGCATTGCAGAAGAGTCGCCATATTAGTACTCTGTGCGCCAAGAATTAATGCTTTGTGACTAATTCACTATTGATTTTCTAAGGTAGAATTCAAACAATTCATAAACTAGAGGACAGGATTTGAGGGCAGGGTATTGGGGGTAAGAAGGGTAAAAATCTAGATTCAGGCAAAGAACTATTCATTGCTCATCTTCACGTGAAAGGATTAGGAAGAACTACAAATACTGGTGAAGCCAGATCATGAATCATTTAGCAGCTGGCGTAAAAAACAAGTACAATTTATAGTGTAGTTGGTGATATATTAGCAAATGCAGCATTTTAAAAACCCTGGAACTTAACTAATTGCTGTTATGAAAGGAAGTGGAAATATTGCGGAATAGCTTGAAACACATAAATAGTTTATTTGTACTCCCTGACTGTTACATTAAGGGAGGAAAATAAACACAAAGATGCAGTGCCTGAAAAATACTAAAAATGTTTACATCATTGCAGTACTTCTTCTATTTTTTTTTTTTTAATTCAACTTGCAGCGTTATGGAGACATTTCTAAAACATACCAAAACCAGAAAGTGGGGTAAAGAGAATATAAGGAAGTTTATACTACTGAAAAAAAAAGTTACTCTAAAAAACCCTCTTTATATTAATAAAAGAAAGCTCCATTTTTAGAAGTCTGTATCAGCTTTAAATTAAATTAATTACACTTGGAATCATAGAATGAAAATAAAGAAGTAGCTTTATAGTAAAATCAATACATTTATTTCTAAATATTCTAGCACAAGATCTAGTTTTATTTTCAACAGTTACTGGCAAGCTTGGCTTCGGAAGTGCTTACGGGGCAGAAAACCTTTTTAAATACCTCTTAAAATTTTGCAGAAATCTCCTATTTTCCTTTTTCCTAAATTTGACCTTTGACTATCACTTTTACCTAAATGAAAAAATTCATTAACTTCTGTTCAACCTCTTGGATAAATGACAAAGTGATTACCATGGGTTGAAGTGGGTCTATGACTAAATGCTTAAAACAAACAAAATCCTCTCTGTACATGAAGCAGCCTTAGGTCAACAACCAGATCACTTATCACTATCTCAAACTTGAGAATTCTAGCATTTTGCCAAAGCGCCTGTGTTTCTGTACCTCATCATGTGGTTCTCATGCATGTGGCCTTTTCAGTCCTTTCACTTGACATGACTCATAATGTTTTCATTATACAATTTAATGGGCTAATTCCCCAGTTGTTCTGAAATAGATTTTGATGCAGTTGAGGCATGGCACCAGTGAAGATCTACATGTCCTCTTTCTGCTTTTTTTGGGCAACTCTGATTTCCATCAGCTTCTAAAAACTCATTGTTGTCCGTTAGTGTCGAAGGAATGAGCTTGAGCACAGCGCTTTTTCACATCTCTCCCTCATGTAAGAGTACTCCCCCCAGGTTATAGGGAGTTCTTCTGAAGACAAATTGAGAACAGCAAACTGCTGAGAAGTCAGCTCAACCAACAACTTCAGGATTATAGAGAGAAAGTATAACATTTGTATGTGGGTCAGATGACATAAACAGCTGAAGCCTGTTTTTGCTTTTTTAAAGTAATGACATTCTGTCAACTGCTTAATGTTGTATGATGTATGAAGATGATGTATTACAGGGATTCTCAAACTGGGCATGCTTTTTGCCACCATCATTAGCAATGACAGCACTACACCAGCAATTGCATGAGTTCCTGCTTCTTTGCTGGGCCCCAGTCACGCACAGCAGAAGGCAAGCCCCACCTTTCTCTAACAAGTCTAGGTTCCTTGCTGTGCTTTCTACATTCAGAAGAAGACTCTAAAAGGCTCCTTGTGGTCCTTAAATTTTGGAAGCTACAAGTGTACCTCAACCCCCATCTGCAATGCATACAGCTAAGTCCAGCCAGGTAAGGCTTTCTCCTTCACAAACAGTGTGTGCTGCCAAACTGCATGAACTTTAGAACAAACAAGGAGTACCCAGTGTTGTTTGTCTTCTCTGTTTGCAGCACACATTTACAGCAGCCAGGAACGGATTCCCCCCTCCACTGCCTCTCCACATAGCGCTAGAAGTTGGCAAAGTGCTGGCTCATGACCCTGTAGTTTACTATGTTGCAGTATTTTTTGTGTCATGCACTGGGAATTCTTAGTCTAGAACAAAAAACTTAAGCTGAAGGTTAATCAAACAGAATTTGGATGACCATAAGAAAGAATTAATTTACTGCAGCAGCTTATATTACTGCCTGTTTAGCTCTATTTTTAGGTGCTGAGATCTTCTTAGGTACATGGATTAAGTTACAGGATCCTGAATGGCAGGATGAAATTGAAAGGACTGTGATCAAGATACCACAGTGAGAGCAATCATTCTAAGTGAGCTTGACTGGGTCAAGTTGTATGACTGGAAAAAAGACCAAAAAGACTAAATATGAGTTTAAAACATTGGATGCAAGGAGGAATCATATGATTATTTCTTCCACATGTGTGAAAAGAATAAAAATCTTAACAAACTGGAAGAGCTGTTAAGTTGTTAAGGGAAATCTGAACTTTAATACTTGAAAGCCAGAAGTTATGCCTGTGGTTTTTTTTAGTGCAAGTTCTTAATTTACTAGTATCTAGTAATTAAATATTTTAACACATCATGGAGGAATAAGTTCATCAGAAAAACACTGCATAAATGAAATTGTGTAGGCTTCTGGAAACAGCTGTTGAAATCTCAGTGCAAAATGATGAATATTAAAATGAAAGTTGAAATTTCACAGGGAATGAAATATCTTGTCAACTTTATGATAAAGTACTTTTTAAAAATAAAAAGCTTTGGAAAGTTAAAAGGCACGGTATCTGGCAAGCTCTGTTATTTTGCTCTGTGTGCAGGAATTTTCAAAGGATTCCATGAAGGTATTAATGCTAAGTCTAGGATTAAACATTGGAAGTACTTTTTCCTTCACTTGGAACAGCATTCATGCATGTACATTGCAAAGTACATCACATTATAAAGTTGAAACCACAGCATTCCTTCCCTATTTTATGTACTTGACATGCAGCATGGTATGTCAGTGTTGTTCTTAATGATTACGAGTGGAAACACATTTTACATGTAGCAGTTATCCGCCTTCTTCACCACTGCAGCCTAACTGACTGTAATTCTAACCACCCCAAACAGATGCACTTTTTGTTTAAAATTCTGAGATGTGGAAGACATCTTTCCCTTTTGCCTTATGTTCTTCACCTAAATTCTACAAGTACAGGTTATTAAGTAATCTGTTGAGTTGAACTAAAGGCCAATGAATTGCATTTTTTTTTAAAGTCATAAATCATAACTTAACTGGAAAAATACCCTACAGTTTTAACGTAAAAAATAAGTCTCCACTTGTTGTTAGGCTATGACAGCCAGTTTAGAAAAGATCAGGAAAGGCAATGCTAGTATTAGTGAGAATGTGTCCATTTCTGGTTAAAGTTGATAGAAAATTTGAGGACAGATTCTACAAAAAAATCTGGAATCACGTAATGCAAGACTTGTTTTTGTCTCTGCTTAGTTGCTTCTAAGAGTGGAATTCTTAAGTGTCTGACAGGATCCTGCAATACTAGTTAGAACTAAGTATATGCTCACTCCTCTTCAATAAAACCATCTTTTACAAAGGGGAAACTTTTAATGCAGAACAGTGCAAACCTCTGCATTGTCCCAAGACCACATCCTGTATGATGCTAGAGAAGACCAGGTGAATTGCTGGAAGAAAGTTAGATGTTCTGAAGGTGAATCTGTGCTCCATGTCATAAATGAGGAGTGACACATTTCTGCGAATGAATGACAATGACGTTACTGAGGTCTGCCTTATATAACAGCCACCACAAAACACTTAGCATGAATACTGGACAATTATCAATACATTACAAGATCACAGGTAAACGTCAGCAAAATCTTTCTTAATGGGAGTAACAGCACAGATTGCCTATGGAGTTTTTTTGGCAAAGGTAATTAAATGTCTACTGAGAATAGGTAATGTACAGTTGGGGAAAAGAAGGCTGAGCGAATGACTTCGTAAAGTCTTTTGCAGCTATATTGTTTTTAATCCTTTATTCTGCAAGGATTTCTAGAAGGTTCTGGAAAGATGCAAACTTTCCCTAAAAAATGATTTGGGCAAGTAATACTCAAGATCTGCCAGAAGCTCCAACACTTATCCTTTGCATCCTCTCTCCTCCATATTTATGACTGTAAAACAAGCTGTTAATAAGCTTTTAAAGCTATTTTTAAGTTTTCAAATGACAAAAAAAAATCCGTTTACTTAAAACCTTAGACCCTTAGTGGCCTAAATTCTACTCTGCCCTGATCGGAGAACAAGAAAAGGGCCTAAAGGTCTTCTCTTTTGCACAAGTGTTGACACAAAGTGCATTATGTAGCATTTATAAGTCTATTTTTTAACATTGACTTGGTAGTTCTCGCAGCCATCAAGCGAGAGTGGGGTTCCGATTTCCCTGTGGCCTGCAGGGATACACAGGGAACGCCCGAGGCCTGGGTGAAGCTAGCAGCGTGTAACCTCACCCAGCTGTGACTACAGTGCCAAACAAGTGGTGTTATGCCTGTCAAACGCAGGGACTACAAGACGGGCAATATGGAGAAACGACCAAACGTGAGCAGTCCGATGTCAAACGATGTTGGCGTTTCGGGGACTGGTGCCCAGCAGAGGACTAAGGAGAGCTGTATTTCCAGGCGCGCCGCGGCTGCCGTCTGCAAGTGACTCAGCCGCGCCCGGGCACAGGGCAATCCCTGCACGCCAGCCCTTCCCATTTTAACCAGCTACCTTTGCCCCTACTAAGGAGAGCGACAAAGCGCATCAGCTCACCGAGGCTTAAGGCGAGGGAGGCGAGCAGCTGAGGCGGAGGGGCTCACCGCGCGCCGGGCGCAGCCCGCCGCCACCTCCTTTGAACCGGATCTCCAAGTTTTGAGGGGAAGCAGCGGGGCTGGCACGGCCGGGGATCGGCAGTCAAATGCCTCCCAGTGCCCAAAGCGCACCCCAGCGCCGTCCCCCAGCCGGACCCCACCACGCGCTGCCGGCTGCCGCCCCCCGGCGCGGTGACCGTTATCCCCCCTCTCAGCGCTGAGGAAGGACCGAGCGGCAACGGGACCCACCCCTCCCGCTGCCACGCCCAGCCCCTCTCTCATTGGCTACCTCCTCTGCCCACCAGCGAGCCCCGCCCCCTCCGAGGCCTGGCGTTCGTTTCTCGTCTCCCGAGTGGCCGGCGGGCTCCGTCAATCTCTCGCGCGAAGGGCGAGAGGCGCCGATAGCCCTTGGCCGAACGCTCCCCCTCTCCCCTCTCCGGGAGGCCCCGCCCACGCGCCCCCTCCGCATCCGGGCGGAGGCGCGGTCCGCCCGCCCGGGGCTCCTGCCGCGGTGGGAAGGGGCGGGCGCTCCATGCCGCTGCCGCTTCCCCTCTGCCTCGGCACACCTCTCTGGCTGCGCCCCCTCCAGCTGGCCCCATCTCGCAGCTCCCGCGGCAGGGCAGGGCAGGCAGGGTCAGGGAGCAGTACCCAAAAGTGAAGGGCCCGCCGCCGACTCTGCCGGACGGACACGGAGCCGCCGAGCCTCCCTCCCCGTCTCACGGCGAAGCCAGCTCCCCTCAGCCCCTCCGCAGCGGCTCCTGCTGCTCCGCGGAGCCGGTAGGTAGCTGTCCCTAGCCGCCCTCCGGAGGGGTGTCGATTGTGGCGGCCGCAGGACCCCTTCGGCCGAGGCCTTTAACTGGCTCCCTCCCCCTTCCTCCGGTAGCCGCGGGGGGGGGGGAAGAGCCCCCTATGTGCGGGCGCGCGCGCGCGGCAGTTGCAGGTGGCGGTTGGAGGGGCTCGCGCCACCGGCCGGCGGGCGGGGGGAGGGGCGCGGAGAGATACCGTCTGCCCTGGAGATGTCGGGGATCCGCGCTGCGCTCCTTTCTCCGGGTGGGAGGCGGGAGGGCGCCGGGGGCTGCGCGCCCCTCCACGGGGTCAGCCGGGCGGGAGTTAACGCCTCGTAGTGCGGGCCGCGGCGGTGCCGGCAGCGCGGAGCGGGGGGGCACGACCCACGGCTGGCAGTGGAAGGGCCCCTCGCTTTCCTGTAGCTTCTCTCCTGGGTAGCAGAAGCTGTCGCCGTGAGACCTCCGACTGCCCTCTCCTTCTGAAGAAGTGTTGCTGCCGCTCGTTTGGTTTCCTGGCTAATCTCCGCTTTCGGTAGTGCTGGCGGTGGTTAGTCCGACCGAGCATTGGGCTGGTTTTGTAGGAACAAGTGAGTAAGTTGTTTTCCTGTTCTGTAGAAGCAGGTTGCTGGGAGTGCATTTGTACTGGCTTGGTTAGCAGATTAGAGGCAAATTGAGCTGCCAGTGCTTTTTTTCCTTAAAAAAAAAATTTCAAATACTCTCTGAATATAGTGGTTTTAAGTTTAATTCATTAAAATCTCTAAGAGTGGTGTTTCAGGTGATTTGCTGTGAAACTTCTACAGAGCTTATTTTCAGGCTTCCCTCTTGACTCTGCTGGCAAACCCTTTTAATGAATGTTAAAGTGATGTGCTGTGTGTAAAAGGAGTTGGAATATAATCGAAGACTTTTTTCTTAAGGCATTTTGTATCTAAGATCTTTTGTAAGTACATATGTAGTGATAAATATGTACTGTGCAAAATTATCCTTATTTTGCATTTTCTTAAGCATGTTCATAAGTGAATCACGCTGTCAAGCGTGTTAAGTGTTGCTACCTGCGTTGTGACTATTTGTAGGGATAAACAACTTATGTGCACTGTAGACTCAAACCTTTTCTGAATGCTAATAAATGTCTAGCAAATGCATTTTATCCTGAGCTGCATTAGGATGTTAAAATCCAAGATGGGAGTAATGCAATTTTCCATTTAGAAGGAAAAGATGAGATAGAGGTTTCTTTGTTAACTTTATTTTAGGAGATGTCTTCTACTGACCTCAGCATCCTTTTGTCAGTTTCTTTTGACTGGAGAAGTTTCAACAAGTGAAACAGTCTTTGCAGTGGAAATAAGTGGTATTTTATTGTGCTGGCCTGAAATAGAGAAGTTACCTGGCAAACAGCAGACTAGTTTATCAGCTGAGAATGACTTTCAGCTAATGAGATGAATCTTTTTGTCTTGCTGCTGTACTTTTGAATCAAATAGGTGTATTTGCTTATAAAATGTAAATGAATTTCAGAATCTAGAATACCAGTTCTGATACAGTGATACATTGCGTTTTCTGTAGGTTTTTTTTTTTTTTTCTGTGTGACCATGATAAAGATATTGAAGGTTAGTTCGGAGAGTCAGCCTGTTTGTTTGGAAGACTTGCAGACCATGTCTTCATAGCCTTTCTGAAGTTGTTCTTCCCCGGGAAAAAAAAAAATCACTGAACCTGCAAAACAGTTTTTCCTCATCCGGTTTAATTATGTACAATTAACAAGACTGAATTTACTTCCTGTGGTAGTTTTTCACTTTTTAATAGTCTCATAACTAGATTAAATAAATTTTTAAAGCTGATGCAGTGTATCAAAACTTAGTGTTCCAGCCAAGTGTGTGCTATGAAAATAGGATTGTTTATGCTTCAGTAGTGACTATGCTCAGTTGTTCTGTGATTAGAAGTATCAAAGTTACATGTATTGGTAACATCTTTACTTTTGTCTTAAAACTGTGTTTTAATAAAATATTAGGAAGTCTCCTGGTGTTCAAGATAGATTTAGTTTAGTTATGACTTTGAGACAACAATAGATCAAATGTGAGGAATAGGGAAGTGGCAGTGGTTACTTTTCTCCAGTATCTTGTAATTACAAAAAACCAACTTTCTAAAGAACAGCTGTATTAGCTATATCTAACTTTTTTTAATAAGTCATACCTACTAAACAGGTTTTTTCAGTCTGTTGTAAACAAAACATATAGCTACTTCTTGTTCCTTAGGTTTTTCTTTTTACTTTAAACTGATTGTTTTGGAATGGCATACATAAAAGTAATAACTCAAAGGCATACACAAACCACAGGAAGAACAAAGTTGTAAAGGAGTTTGGGGTGCTGCATTTTCACAGTTTAAGCTCACTAATTCAACTGGAAACTAATTGTGAGAGTTTTCACTCAATCCTACATAGCCCACCCACAGTTGTACGAGCAGAAGAGCTGACAGAGTGCTTAGGGGAAGAGTGGGACAATGCTTTTCAGCAGCAGACTGTGGTTAGATGATCTTAAACTGATCATAATACCGATGGGTTATTTAGCAATAAAATGGGATGGTATATTCCCAAGGAGCAACTAATATACCCTGGAAGAGTAGGCAAAAGTGTAAGAATTATAACAAGTTTGCTTTGCATCTGGGCCTTTTACATTCCTTCAAAAGTGTTTTGGGACTTCTATGTAATTGTTTTCCCTGATCTATTAAAAGGTAAAAAAGTAACTTTTGTCTAATTGTTGTATACTTTCTGGCAATCCTTAATTTGAATTTTTTCTTTTTGCTATGCAGGCATTTTAATGCTTCCTCAGTGCTGCTGCAGAACCAATGCAGTGAAATCAAGTCTGCTGCTGCTGAGCTTGTTTTTCTGAGTGTAGTTCTGAGTAGCCTCCTAGACATTGTCACTGAGGTTCTAGGGGTTTGTGGGCCACAGCTGAAGTAGTTCAGTGAAGAAAAATGTGTGTGTTTAAGCCAAATAGTTGCATAAATAAAAGCAGACTAGTAAGAAAGTAGATAAAAGCTAGGCTGATGATCACAGATAAAGACAGTGACTGGAACATCTGTCCCTCCCTGTGACCTTACGTAAGCCACTTATAATTTAATGTCTTCTCTTCGGCATAGAGAGAACGTAGAAGAGAAGATGTTACGCACCAGTCTATGCTGTAGAATTGGTTTGGATTTTGGTTACTTGAAGAGCTTTTTGAAAGCAGTACTTTCAAAGGAAGTTCTGAAACTTAGTAAGTAGTAAAGTACTCAGCTATGTTCCAAAAATATAGATGAATTTGTTTTCATCAGATTTAGCTCACCTGTTACATTTAGTTCTAGTGTTCAATAGATTATGTGTTCATTACCTTAAATGAATGAGTAGGAGGAGTCTTTCTAAGGAAAGGTGCAGAGAATATTTGTAAATATTAAATATGCAACACTTTCAGAATATTACTGGTGTGTTTACCAGTGCATTCTCCAAGGATATTTACCGAACTACATTATCTTTCATTTGTTGCATAGAGCATTTTTGTTTGTGTTTGAATGTGTTTGAACGCATTTTGCTGTAGTTACCCCTCATCCACTCTTTCTCTTGTTTATTCCTTTATCTGGTGTTTTTGAGTATAGCTACATATAAAAGCTCTGCATACATTTTAGGAAAGCTTTTTAGTACAAGATAGATAATATCCACTTTTATACAAAATAAATGTACCCTGTAGGTATGGGAAAATGACAATTTTTTTTGCTATTTGTGTGTCTATATCCTATTGCTGCCTTGTGCAGTGGAATTAGGAATGGGAGGAGACGTATTAATGAATCAGAACTGTCTTTGCAAAAACGTTTACTCAGATAATTGTAGGTCACAGAAGTCCATGACAGACACACCGGTAAGATTTGCATACTTCAAGTAGGTTTATTACTTAATCTGACTTCATGTAGAACATGACTAATGTAATTACAACAGTGTTTTCCTATGCTTTATGATCTTCCCTGTAAGCTTACTAGTCTGTTTAACTTTTAACATACTAAGACTTTTTTAATAACTATTTTACTTAACTGAAATCTATTAGTATTTTAATACCATTTGCCTAGAAAGGACTTTTTCCAGATGACATGGATGTAATTGCCTGTGTGGGAATTTATACTCTCCATCAACCGCATGTTTAAATTTGTTATCTTCAATTAAAACAGGATGTGGACTATAACGATGGAGGAGAATGTCCTCTTCAGTAGTACAAAAGTAGAGATGTTTTATGACAAGCAGAGCCTAGATTCCAGTTTAAAGTATGTGGTCTGACACACTTTCTTGTGGTCTCTGTTTGTTCATTGAGCAATTGTTGAGGTGCTATGCTCTTTATTCAGTAAGCCATGTACAATAACAGAAAGTAGGTGGAACAATTTCAAACAGAAGCATAGTTGATTATGGTGTTTGTGTGGCAGTTAGCCTATGGAGGTCATTGAGAACAAGTGTGCTGTCGTTTAAGAGATGCACTAAACCTACTGTGAAACAGCAGTCATTGAAATTACATCACAGGCTGTTGAGAAGGTTATCCTCTCAGGTATTTCTTCCCCTGCCTCATTCCTGGCTGTGCAGTTTTGTACCTCCATTCTTGCTCTGCATCTGTCTCTTGTATCCTCCACTGAGTTGATTCAACTTCTGTTCAGTAGCAAGTTACTGTTGAGTGTGTGAACTTTCTACTAGGTTAGTGAGTCTAGGGGCTTTATAGAGGTGTTTGAGCGCTGAGGCTGGCCCTAAAGTAAGCAACAGGAGCAGCAGGTACCTGTGGCCAGATGCAGCAGGACAAGAGAGCCATCATGCTGACCCATTATATTGTCTAATTGCATTTTTCAAAACAAAATTTCAGACTTAGGTTACCTGTATTGTAGCCCTAAAACTGTTCTTTTTGGTTCAGTTTGTCTTTGGGCTTGAGGTGCTAATTACCTAGTATATGTTCATCTGTTATGTTTGGAAGGCTGCATGGACTGTATTTTTGTACAAAAATACTGTTGTGCTTCAGAAATACGTGCTCCTTGACAGATTGCCTTTGTGATGCTGGAACTTGTGATTTAGTGCAGGGTAAGACACACCTTTGCAGCCTAGAAGAAAGTACTATTTAAAAATTGTATTGTTATGTATAGAAAAATCACTTGAGTACCTTTCTGTATTTAAGAGACTAAACATTTTCCATTTTAGGTCTTTATATTTGGACTTAAATGAAGCAGCTTGCATTTCTATATGTGAAGACATTAAAGACTTTTCATGTTTCAACAGCTTTTTAATGTAATGATATAAAGCAATCTTATAAAGGTATTCAGTGTTGCTTTAGAGGAGTTCCACTAGCTTATAATTAAGTACATAATTAATTTCAGATATTCCTGATATTGTTGATGTCTGTATAAATGCAGATATCTTAAATTCTGCAGTAATCTTGGGAACATGAAGGAATATTGTAGAGATTGTTGTCAGGGACATGATTGCTCTAAGGGTCATGGGAGACATGTTTCACTCTGCCCTCTACCACTAGTGTTTTCTTACTTGTGCCTTGAAAACACTGGCTTCTGAAAACAAAGAAGTCTAGTATAAAAAGTTCTTCCTTACTCTTTCTGTGGAAGATTGCCTCAAACAATTGCTACTCATTCATTTCTTACAGTATTCCAGGAGAAGGTTGCTCAATGTGTCAGGTTATGAAAGTTTTTACTTCTGATTAACATTTGCTGCCAGTAGGCTGAGGCATCTCTAAATTTGGAGAGATAACAAATGATGAAATTTGAATTTACAGGTAACAGAAAACAGGCAGAGAAGAGTTTTACCAAGAGACAAAAGGAAGACAGAATGGCTAAATTAACTCTTAAGCTTTTGTCAGACTGAGAGATAAATGTCTTTGCCTTCCAGAAATGCTCTTTTAATGTTTGCTTTTAAATTTCTGACTTTGAGCTCTAAGTAAAAGCTGTTGATTGTACTTGGAATTTTCTTCTGAAAAAAAAAAGTTTATCTTTTAAGTAAGTAACGTATTTTTGATCTGCAGTTCTCTCATTTGCTGCCTATACAAATGTAGAACTTGCTGCGCAGTTTTAGCTAAGCTTAGATTTTTATGCATCTGAAGGTAAGTTCCTATAAGCTTCATAAAACACAATTTAGGTCGAGTAATTATCCACAGGGAAGGATATCTGTTCTGTGTGGCAGTAGCTTGAAAGCTGTTGAGCTTGGGACGTGTAGTACTGGGCAAGGAACGGTGCATCTCTCCTTGCTGAGTGAGAAGTGAAGGTAACAGTGTTATCGTGGGAAGAAACTAGGGGTTTTGCAAAGGAGAGAGCTCAAGATGTAACGGCGGGAGGCCTGGGAATGCTGTGGAAACATGGAAGATATCCAACAAGCTGAAGTTACTGCAGTGAGGCTGTGTGGGCGTTGAACGCTAATCTGTAGAGAGCTAAACTAAGCTAACATTGTTACTTTTGAGGAACAACTTGCTCGGTCAAAATCGATCTTAGTGTCCCTAGGTAGTGAATTAACACTTTACTACACAGTGCCCACGTCAAGATGCTGACATTTTCTCATTTTAGTAAATGAGAATTTTGTTTTTAATTAAAATTAGTGTAGTTAGTTAATTGCCATCAGACCTTGGCAAAACTGTTGTCAGTAGCATACAAGCTATTTTGTTCTCAGAGCTTTTCATTTACACCAGATGATTTCATATTCAGTATTGTTTGGTTTTGTATAAAACTTTGGGAGACTTGCTTTTTCCACTCAGTTTCATAGGAAGTCATTGGTTTAAGTATGTTTTATATTAGATGACTAATGAGGAATTTAAGATCTTAACTGTGGCTAATTTTTTTTCTTTAAATTCCTGTCACTATGCATCTTATGTGTTCAGTATGAAGGTGGCAAGCATGATTCTAATTGATATAGTGTCTGAGGCTTTTTTATCTATAACACTTTATTCCATATTAAACTTACAAAGCAAGAAGAAAACTTTATAGAAGCCTTTTTGAGAATATAATGCTGTAGTTAGCTAAACGTTGTAGCACAAGGCATGCATGTGAAGGGAGAGTTGCAAGTATATCTGATAGTAAAGTACTTGGAATTCATTGCTGTAGAAGGTACCTATGTAATTTGTGGAGACTATTAAAACAGCAGAATCATTTGGTTGCCATGTAGTTTGTTATTGTCAGAAAACCTTGACAGATTCATAGCTGTAAAACTTACTCTGGAGACATTTTCTTGTACTGTGAGTTATCCCTTTCCTGGTGTGCAGAGTTGGCAGGAGCACCTATAGTTAACATCTGTTGTAAGGCTGTGTATTTTCAGTGGCAAAAACATTGTCAAATGAAGTCTTTCATACTAGTTTCTACCTCAAACAGAAGTAGGAATAGTTTGGATTAAGCCACTTGGCTGATTTGGAAAATAAACATAGGGAAAGACCTACCCATATGAGGGGAGAAAAAAAAAAAAACGAAACAAAGAAAAACTCACACCCAACTAACCAGCTTGCTGATAAGTTCTGGTACTGTTAAGTTAAAGCGTGCACTAGAGTTTTGGTGGGGTGGTTTATCAATCTCTTCATTGTTACTCAGTCAAGTTTTGCTGATGTCTAAGGCTTTTGGAAACGCCATTTGTAACAGTCCAACAGAGTCGACAGTCTGGAAGAAATTCTACAAAAATTAAATCCTGATCGTGTTCAAGTCTGGGCTGCATGAACAGAACACAACTTTTCTGGAACTTGCTCTATCATGTTGATGGGAGATGACTGTGCTGCCAGGCACTGGACTTTAACACAAAGTGACTTTCCAGCTTGTGATTTCTGCGTTTTCTTTGCTTCTACCCAGGAAAAGGTGGAAATGCATGACTTCAACAGTGAGTGGTTGACTAGGGCTGTGACTTGGGCTCTGTCTGAGCTGGGGGCCAAAGGAGTATTTCCCACCTTTCAGATCCCAGTGCATGTATCCATACAGGCCATGTATGGAAGAGCATGCTTTGAGCTGCAGTTCACTACAGTTGTAGTTGGACTAAAGTAGAAGGAGGGCTATAGGGGGAAAAAACCCCAGGTGGTTCAGGAACAGTTGAGAGGGTAAATGCATTTTGATAAGGTCAGAATGACAAAAGGCGGAGGTACTAAAACATATTCTCAGTAGTAGTTCTGTGTTGTCAAAGCCTGTGAAACTTAAGTACATGCCTCTGGAGCTCTGGCCTCATAAAAAGGAATAATGTTCAATACTACTGGTAATAGATAACTGTCTTATGGGATCAAGTCATGATCTGTCAGGCATGAGCATGTGATGTCTTATTTTCTAGGCTTATTTTTCAGGAGTGTAGCACAGTAGTTAATGTCTGATGTGACTGCAGTTGCAAGTTGAAAAATTCCAGAGTTAAAATCATTTAACCTTAATTTGGCTCCCCTCTAAGTTCTTAGAGTAGAATATGACCATGTAATTAAAGATAAGGGCAGGAGGAATTTGTGTCAGTAAATTAAATAGACTTATTTTGAAAATTGCTATTCACAATCACTGTGTAATGCTAGAGCACACTATGTATCCTATCCAAATTCTAACCTGAAAACAGAATTAGTGTCTTTTGGACTCATAGAAAATGTTTTTTTTCCACCTAGCACTGGAGTGCTTCACCATTGTGATTAATTTTTTCTTCAGATATAGTTATGATGTTAGATGAAATGTAATGCTATCTTTGCTTTGTTTTCTAACTCTTAGATGTGTTCAGCTTTACAGTTTCTTTAGCCTAGCTTAAAGCTAATCTATACCTTTCAGTTCTTCTGCTCTAACAGTTGAGTGCTGATGGTACAATGCTTGATGTAGAAAATTGAGGCATCCATTATGTAGCATTAGCTAGCTCAGCATTAGCTTTCTGTCAGCTGTGGACAATATAGCCCATTTAAGTGTGTGGGGGTGGTGTTGGAAAAGTGAAAAAACCAAATTACTGGAATGCTACTTAACCATCAGTTACCTCCTTTCTCTGCTCTTTAGTAAATAAGCTTTAATACTGTCATTATTAGATTTTTTTTAATTATTACTTGTGTTATACCACTCCTTTCTGAAAACTGACTTTGAACTGTTACTCTAAAATGATGATTATAGTCCTGCAAGAAGGATGCATGCACAAAAAATTTAACCAAATAAATGCATTCACTTGCGTGGAATCCTAAAGTGAAGTTGGTGGGATTTTGTGGTGAAAGCCTATAATGAAGTGTGATCTGTGGATTAGGGCCAAACTTTTCTTCTAGGTTGGTGAGAGAATATAAATGTTTATGCACTGAACAGAAAATAGCAGTCTTCAGTTGATGTTCATTTTAGTTTTATAGAGGTGAAGAGACTCCTTGGGGATCTTAATTGTTGTGTAGTTAGTACAGTCTGTCATTTGGGGAAAAATTGTATTGAGTTAGGGTGACCCTAAGTACTGTACATGTCTTCTGTTGTGACAGTATTTTGACCAGAACTGGCAATTGGGTGCTGGAGAAGGCTGCATTATTGTTAATTAGTCTTTCAAGTGACTAAATTAAATGTATAGATCATATTTGAATATTGATAGCCCTCAGATTTCTTCAGGTGACTTTAAACCTTCGTACAAGAAAAATTACAGTAGCTTAACTAGAATGCACTTTTTAAACAAGCTTCAATAAACATAAGGTATATTTTTCATCATTTTTTGTGCAGATGAAGATTTAATTAAATGTGTTAATAAATGAAGCTATTTTTCTGTTAGATTTTGTGTATTAAAGAAGGATTATATGTGGCCGTATGCAGTTTGCTGGGGAACTTTCACTAGGGAAATAGCTATATATGTGCAAGTTTAAGAGCTCATCCTAGAATCTTGAACTAATTATGTTCATTGAAAATAATGTGTTGTGACAGTTGATACTGTAAGAGGGAAATGTAGTTCTGGATTTTTTTATGTATGTGCAACTTGACAGGAAAACCTGACTTTTTAGAAGGCTTAGCTGTGTAAATTTTTATTCATGAGAAAGCTAGTCAGACTTAACATTAAAACTTGATGTTGTATGGGGAGGATCTTACAAATCTGTAAAAGTAAACAAATAGATTTAAAAAAAACCCCGCATATTTTTCAGAAATGCTGATAATCTCATTTGCATGCCAAAATTAATAAATTCTGTTCTTGTTTTGCTTTGCAAAACTATTCTGTTAATCTAGAATGGGTTGATATTACCGAGGTAGAAGCAGAAGAAGACTGGATGCTGCCTGAACAGTACAGTTGTCTGAGGCAGTCATAGAACGTGAACAGAAGAATCTGTGGAAAACTTAGACTTCTAAGTAAAAAAGACAGAAGTGGTAATGTAGAAGGTACTTGAGATACAAACACTACATTGTTGGAAGTGCTGGTAATGCAAACAAAATTTAAGTGCGCTGGTGATCTGTTAGTTGCCTTGGAGTGCTGAAGAGCACAAATCAACATAAAAATGTTTTGAGGCCATGTATACTGAGAAACAAATTGCACAGCTGAGCTCCTGCATGATCTGTTATGAGGAGATTTCATTTGCCTTTGAAATTAGGGTATTATGTTTGCTTTCTTACATAAACAAGTGTATCTTCTGAAGTGCAAAGAGTTTGATCTGCATGTGATCCAGAAGTAGTAGTTGCTTTGCTTGTTTTTCCTCTTTGCTGCTGAAACTCTAGGAATGATTTCCAACTCATTAATATTTTGTATACTTTGTGGAATGAATGTAGCAAATACCAGATCTAGCCCTCGGTATTTTGAAAGGCACGCTGGCTGGGAAAGAATGTGAACAGTGGTTCTTGATGGCCTGAATGTGGATGCTGCTGAAGATCTGATTCAGGTGCATCTTCACTTCTTGTGTGTTCCATGTATTTCTTGTATTATTCATGTAGAGACACCAGTCCTCTTAGCGAAACTGAAAAAGTTCATCCTTGTTTCTTGGATTAGTTCACATCTACTGCAAAATATTATTGATTTTTGGGGGGGGAGAATGGTGTTGCTTCAAAGGATTTGCAGGTTCCTTTTACAGTGCTTCCAAGGTAGTAGTTTACCTGACTGAAGTCAGAATGCTAAGTACCTGAGGAATGGGAGAAGAAAACATTCTTAGATGAATGAACATCTGAAAGTATGTTGAGTCTTGAGGTGTGCTACAAGTGGTAGAAAGGAAGGAGCAGATAATGCCAAGCTGTATTTTGTTTTTTGTGTTAAAAGATTTAAAAAACTAGAAAATCAGGCTGCGTTACACTGAAGTTCCCCATGTATATCAAGTGGATTACATTGTTGTGAACAAAATGAGTTACTGATGAATGAGTTTTCATTATGTTGAGTTTGCATTTAGAGAACACCTAAGAAATGTACCATGACATGGCAATGAGCAATTTCAGTACACATTACTGATAGCTGGAGAGAGAAATTGTGTCAGGAATTTGGAAATGTTTTTTTGTTTTTCAAAGCTCATGTCATGAGTATGTGGCATCTGTGGAAGTTCTACATACTGAATGTTTCATCACTCTCATTTTGTCCTTAGTTTTGACTGAGATGCTAATAATTTTGCTCTTTTTTCTGCTTCTGAAATCTGGAAAATGAGGAAATAACATTAAGTCAAAATCAGATTGGTTATGTTTGAGTTATGCAATGAACTATTTTGGAGTTTGTATATGAAAGTATGTTTCTTTTCAGGCTCAAATTAGTGATAGAAGGAAACTACTATCAAAGTGGTGTGATACCAATATTATAAGCATCTATTTGTATGAAAAATAAAACTATAGACAAATTTATTTGTAATATAAATTGTTGGAATAGCAACTCTACTTTTTTGGGTCACATGAAGATCATGTGAAGGTTTGAATTTCTCTCATTGGACTAAATTGAAAATAATTAAATATTTAATGAATAAAGAGTGGATTTATTTTTCATTTTAAGTGAACAATGAATCTTACTAAATCATATATAAATTTAGAGATATTTTCCAATTTAAATTCTATCCAAGAGTTTTTCAAGATTAGAAACTGCTTTCCTAAACTTTCAAGGACTCTTCAATTGTGAACCTTTTTGCTGTGGATTTGACATTTCACAGGTGTCCTCTGTTGCATGGAGACATGTATATGAAAATGAGTGAAAATGATGCAGTCATCTTAGAGCTAGGCTAGAAAGAAGAGCTTAATTTTTCCATGAGGCATACAAACAATGCCAGAAATAGTTGATTAAATGTTTGAATTGTGTATTGATTACCTCACAACAAAGCTACCATTCCAAGCTTGATTTTAGATTTGTAGTATGAATTGCAGTTTTTCTACTGTTAAATACTTCTAAAGGAGTTTTGCTGCGTAAAATTCCGTGTTACTCTATCTGTGGTCGAAATGTATTTGTAACATTCAGATGAATGTTGGAAATTGAATGTGACTGTTCTCTGTCTGAAATAAGGGCTACTTAGTAGGTGAGTTATTCCATAAAAACTATGTGTAATGTTAGAGGAAGGCTCTTGGAAATCTGTGACAGAGGCACTAGAAACTTTCTCTGCACTCTTCTAGGAGATGTGAGGAGAAGCTTTGCTGCTCGATTAATGTCAGTGCCAAAAACCATGAGACCTTGGGAGTAGAAGTATGTAAGCAAATAAGCTTGAGAGGTGGGAAAAACTGAAGATGTATGAAAATGGCAGGAGCTTGGGTGAATTTTTAAATACTTTGTACTTAAACCGCAGGTGTTTCTTTACTGACTTGCCTTTTGTTTCATGGAATCTTTTCCTCCCTAGCTTTTGTGCTACTGTATACTTTTTCTAAAACTAGAGGAAAAATGTTAGTGTACTGATACTAGCAGTGATACAGGATCTTGTAATTAAACTCTGAAAGGTAATGCATATGATACCTAAGGGAGCAGTTATGGTTGCATGTTTCATTTAACTTTGTCACTTCTGGACAGTGGAATGTTTTATTTAGCAGCTTTAATGTTCTCTTAATAGGTTTATTTAAGAGTAAATCTGAAACACGAGAAAGGAATGAAGTAGCTAGGAAGTTTTTATTTTAAAGATGACTTGCACATTTGATTGTGAACATTGTTATGACATACACCTTGGAATATGTAAACTTGCATGTAATTACGGTGGTGCTACTGCTGCAGGCTCAGCCATTTGAGAGATGTGTGAATAAAGAAGGTGCTTAAATGAGTTAGTCTTTTACTCTGCCTTATGTAGGGTCTTAGAAAGTCTTTATTGCTGCAGAGTAGGGTTCTTGTTATGTGGCGTATAGTCTTTGGTAGTGTTAATTGGGACGTTTTCAATGTTTTCAATATATCTAATTTAGGGATACCTAAAATGTTTTCTAGGTGTCACTTCTTCCTGTGTGCCAATCCATGTATTAGAATTTGAATTTTAGCAGCTTGTCGCTTTCTGGCAATAATTTGACTTTGACCCTAAAGCAGACTTTGAATGGGATGTTCTTACGTGAGTGTGGCTCTGCAAGAAATTAGAAATACTTATGTGATAATAAAATGCAACGGTGCTCTGAAATTGCCAGCCCAACTAGGCCTTTGAGATTTTTTCTCATCAGTAGATGTGAAAGAAATTGTTTGAGTGGGTGTGCGTGATCTTTGGTAGTCATGCAACCTAAAGAACTGGCAGTTGTTTCCTGGGCACTTGACAAAGGAGAACTTTAATATGAATATGGTTAGAAGGTTTGATCAAATTCTTGTGGCCTTGTGCAGTTATTCTTTGTAACTGGTCTTGCACTGCTCTATTAGGTTTTTGAATACTGAGTCAAGGAGGAAAAGATTAAGAGGATTTAAAAGAAAATTTCTCCAGTAAAGATTGTTTTGCTTCACAGATTTTCTGTAGCAGCGTATGTTTGCTTAATATATAATGTGTTGGAACAATAGCAGCAAAGCTGTTGAATATACTGAGTGTATAATGGAACAGAAGACAGAATACAGCCTGAATGTGTTTTTCTAACTCACGCTTTTATTCATCATGTTTATAATATTATAGTGTTTTTCTTCAGTGCCTTTAAACAGTGTTCTTTAGATGTTTAGGCAAATACTCTTTACGTATAAATCATTCAGAGATTATAGTCTATTTGTTAGAGGGGAAAAAAATACTGACTTTTCCCACAGTGAATTTATTTGGAAGTGAGATATTTGCTTAATTTTAATTTCATATGTCTAGTTCTATATGTATTCTTAGAGTTTTTGGTGTTCTGAGTTCTTCAGGATTATACAACTGCACAAAATAAATTTAAATAAAAATCGTTTGAGTATAGTGAACTGAAGGATCATTTTTGTTTGCACACCTGTATAGTTCCATTAAAACTCATTCACTTGTTCTCTGTGTAGAATTTTATGCAGCAGAGAGAGTGCAAACCAAACATTTCAAACAGGCTGGATTTTCCGATTTTCTCCTTGTCTGTTAAGTAAGCAAGCTTTGTGTGCAAATCATCCATGTGTAAAACATATTCTATAGAGTAAAAATGTCCCTTCAAGGAAATAGTTGTCTGTCTGTGCTCATCAAATAGCACAAAATTGCTCATCTAACCTTTAGGCAGTAGAGGTCTTTTAGGGTATGGTCCATTTAGTCCTTGCCTTGGCTTTCTTGAAGTATTTAATCACCTATTGTAATTCAGAAGGAACATTACTGAAGTTGTGAGGTCAAGTGCACAAAAGTTTGGAAGTGATAATACATGTAGGTGACTTATAGCATGTTCATTTAATGGAGTAGAGAACTGAGCAGACCCTCCTGAGCTGGGAATAACTTCTGTAGTTCCGGAGTTAGCAGTTTAGCCACACCAATGTGTCCAAGCTAATAAGTTTTGCCTTTGACTTCTTACATCAAATGTGGTAAAGCCAGTACTGGAACAAATAGTTAATTCTCTATGGACCCAACAAATGCAGTTGTCCTCACATGTTTCGTCATTGCAAATTGGGATTTTGTTTCTGGATGGCATTGCTGTAGTCTTGTGGCTAAGTTTGTGTTTATGGGGTTAATTTGACTATGTTCTGTATTTAAGTCATGTGTTGACATGGACCAGTAGCCTTGATGTCTTTTGACATCGCTTTTAATTTATTTTTCTAAAACTGAGCCTGAGATTCCTTTTACGCTTCTGCAGGTGTTAGGTGTATGACTACTGTCAGTCAACTGAAACATGTACCTAGCTATTGTCTTCACTCTTCTTGCTTGTCTTCACCACTCCTCTCCTTGCTCTTCAGGCAGTCTCTCTACAGTGCTTGGGAATGTCTATTAAATTCCATCAAATAAATAAAACCTCTATTAGCTGATGTTAGTTTTGCATCTCAGTTACTCTGACTACTTCCTTGCAGGTCTTCCAGTCTCGTTTCACCTTTCATCCTCAATCTATATGGATTGTACATCCAGTTTCTAATTAAGATCTAATTACTTTTCCTGCTATGTAATACCATTTTGACTTTTTTCATAGCTTCCTTTGCCTTCTCTTTCTCTTCATACTTCAACATAAATAGTCATTTCAGTCCTATGACATTACTTTGTTAACTTGGCTTTGGTGGTGTGTTTGCCATTATACTGATATTTGCTTAAAAAATATATGATTAAGAACGCTTGTTTAAATCCTAACAATATTCCCTGATGTCTCGCTGAAGCTTATGAGTCAAGCGTGCTCATTTATGCAGGCAGAGATGAAAATTAAACAGAAAATCAAGCTGTGAAATGAGGACGAGGTCAGCACGTTTTTCAGGCAGATTGCATGTGAGGAGAATATAACCCATATAACTAGCACATCGTAGAAAAGGATTATGCAAATAATTTAGAATGCTTACACTGTATGTGTTATTTTTTCACTTTAAATGATGCACACTTCTGAATGGTGTCTGACTTTTGAGCCCTACAAATTACGTTGAGTCTTTGAAAAAAAAAAATCTACTGGATCTTCATTAACAGTCTAAGAAAACTAATGTAATTCCCCTAACGTGTAATTTACTTGCATTCTGCATCAGAAATTTTTGCATGCCCAAGTAATTGCAAATACTACATATATATATCTTTGCCTTTTAGTGCTTTTCCTTTAGAACGTGAGCATTATGGTGAAGAAAAGATATTGCCATCAACAGTGTAACTCTGTCATAGGTAAGTGCAGTGTAAATAAACAAAACCATGAATGCCTTTTGTATTTCTAAGGTAAATACTTCATAAAATGTTGTACAGGAACTTCAATATGAAGACCATTCTGTCATTCTGTGTGTGATTCTGTGAAAGTCTAAGTGCTCTCCTTATTTTAAATTAGCTGCATATTATTTTATTAGGAAATGTTGTAAGAGAACACTTGTGTCATGGAGTAACTGTGACAGGAATGCTTGTGTGTCTTCCTTTTGACTTGTAGTGTGTGAAAAATGTACAGGGCTTTCAATGTTTGTTTAGCAGGAATCTGATAAAAGGTGCTAATTTCAGTTTATATAGAAAAGCATACCCATAATGTAACTGGAATATCTGTTGGTTCAACAGCAGAAGAGGGAAGGGCATAAGTTACCGTGTAATAGATTCGTCCATGTAATAGATGCATTTTTGGAAATTGAAATTTTTGTTGCTAATAATATATTTGGTTTCATGCATCATTGCCTTAAATTTCAGTAAAACACTCAAAGCATTACGTAAACATTATGAGAATTGGTTTTTTGGAAGAAATTCAGTAATCATTTCATTTACTATTTACTCTAAAGTACTTTATTGTGTTTTAGTAGGTTTTTTTCCTGCTTTGTGATTTGCTCTCAAAATGCTACTACCATTTACAAAACAAATTGATAAATACTGAAGTTTATACTCAGGCTTATCTTTATCTCTTGAATCCATTGTAACTTATCTTTTCTGTAACTGCATTCTCAGTTTTTAAAACGACATCTGGCAGGCAACTTGTGGTGGGTCTGTGTGCAGACACAAAAGTTTTGGAAGCAGTGGTTTCTTAAATTGAAAGGTGTGTGATAGGCTATTTCTCCTGGAAGCACTTGCTGCTTTAAAAAAGCAGTTACCCATAGTGTTTGGAATTTCACAAATTTGAAAGACATGACTGTTGCTTTTGTAAATGCACTGGGTATCTGTGCCCAGGTGCTGCCAGGGGACTGCAGGGGCCTCTGTGAGCCAAGGCCGGGGCTGCCCTGTGCTGGACACACTGCAGGGCACCGCAGAGCACAGCGGTGAAGATGGTGGTGTCTCCAGGAAAACATATTTAAGAAAGGGTAAAAAAAGCTGCACAGCATCTGTGAGAGACGAGTGAGAATATGTGAGAGAAACAGCCCTGCAGTTACCAAAGTCGATGAAGAAGGAGGGAGAGGAGGTGCTCCAGGCACCAGAGCAGAGATTCCCCTACAGCCCATATAGAAGACCATGGTGAGGCAGATTGTACCCTTGCAGCCTGTGGAGGACTCCACACCTCAGCAGGTGGATGTTTCCTGAAAGAATCTGCAGCCCATGGAGAGCCCATACCAGAGCAGGCTCCTGGCAGGAGCTCTGGCCTGTGGAGAGAGGAGCCCACGCAGGAGCAAGTTTGCTGGCAGCACGTGTGCCCCATGGGGGACCCATGCTGGAGCAGTTTGTTCCTGAGGGACTGTGCCCTGTGGTGAGGACCCTTGCTGGAGCAGTTCTTGAAGGACTGTCTCCTGTGGGAGGGACCCCACACTGGAGCAGGGGAACTGCATGATGAGGAAGGAGCAGCGAGAGGAGCTGTTACGGATGGACCACAACCCCCTTTCCCTGTTCCCCTGTGCTGCTTGGGGGAGGAGAGGAGGTGGAGGAGTGGGATGTGAAGGAGTGAAGTTGAGCCTGGGAAGAAGGGGGCTGGGGGAAAGGTGTTTTTAGCTTTGTCTTTGTTTCTCACCATCTTACCCTATTTTAATTGTTGATAAATTAATCTTGCTGAAGTCAGGTCTGTTTTGCCCGTTACTGTAATTGGTGAATGATCTTCCTGTCTCGATCTTGACCCATGAGCTTTTTCATTGTGTTTTCTTCCCACTGTCCTTTTGAGGAGGGGGAGCGAGAGAGCAGCTGGGTCGGTATCTTGCAAAAAATTAAAAAAAAAAGGGGGGTCAAAAAGAGATTTCTCATAAATTAGCTCTGTTTCTGAAACTAATTAAAACTTAAACTGCTGTAACTTCAGTTTCAGAGCAAAGACTGGAATTAAAAAATAGTGGCAATAATTTCTTTGACAGGATTCTGTTCCAAATAGGCTGTTTCAATTAATTTATTAACTTATAAATTGCTTAAAAGAGCATCTGATTTGATATTTAAGTGTGTAGTGTTATATAAGACACTTTCAGTGCCTGAGGCTGTGTGTGTATTGAGCAATCAGGAAAAAGTTCTCTTGATGAAGACTGTAATATTAGCATAAACTGACTTGAGAAAGTCTGTTGCTGTTAGTGCCTGATAAACTAGTACCTAAAATATTAGACTGTTAAATTGTAGAAAAAGGTATTTGGGTGTGCAGATAGGATATTTAGAAAATGAAGATTCTAAATGTGTTGCAAGTCTTTGTCTCTGGTAAATTAATACTATTAAGGGTTGGTCTTGGTTATTATTTGGACTTTCCAAATTAAAGATCTTCCTATGATTATAGATGGGTTTAAAAAAAAACGTATTGTGCAAATTAATTTCTCACTGCAAAGCTTCAGTGTCTTGTTAACTACTAGGCTTCATCTGGACAAGAATGCACGCAGAGCAGCTAATATGCTTTGCATAAATATTAAATAATCTGTCCTTGAGCTCCCAGCTTGGCTTCTCAGGTATGGTTTTATTGCTATATGAGCTGTAACAGTGTGAGATTGGAAGCTTTTCTGGTGATGATGGACTTTCTTTGGCTCACAACTGCTTTCTTAAGAGATCACCATTGCCTTAGTGCTGCTACTGAATTTCTGGTGCCCTTTGTGCTCATGTTGCCTGCTTGTTATTCCATGCTCCTGATGCATCACAACTTCTCAGCACCCTCAGAACCCAGCCTGTTATAGCTAAGTTTTCTGCTCAGTTAAAAGGCTACATGCTGTGCCCAGGTGATAGTTAAATACAAAGACAAAATGTGGAAATCTGAAATAAATGGTAAAACTAGAACACTTTTGTCCTTCTAAAATGAAGTTGTGATGCATTAGAAGAAAACAATTTTAAACTCATTTTGACAGGTGCTTAGATATTGTATATATGTCAACAGGTAAGCTATGGAAAACTTGTAAGCTAGGAATCCTATTAACTCTGAAATCGGATTTGGATTTCTTCAGGTTTGCCTGCATACACAGTCCCTTCTGTAGTCCTAGTGCTCCGTTGTGGAACCTGTTGGTATGAACTATTAGTGCCTTTCTAGCCTTTCACTGTTTCACAATATGTCTTTCAGCACTTGGTAGTATGAAGATTTTGGTATGTGGAAAATAGTGCCAGGAAGTTTGGACTCCCACTCCTACTGAGGTTACCAAAGCATTGTGTTAGTAATTGACTATGCTTTTTTACTCTTTGGTGATGGTGGTAATATGCTGTGCTTAGGTGCATTGCTTCTGTTTGCCATAAAGCCTGTGTATTAGGACTAAAAATTCTAGGATTGTTTACCTTGTTATTTCTCACTGGAGAACCGGTAAGATATGGAACATAAGTCTCTTTTCTTTGGTACTTAAAATATTTACGTGTTCTGCTGCATCAAATGTACTGACTTTCTTTCTAAGTACTAAATGATGCCCTTGAAGTCCTACCTCAACACACTCCATTTTTATTTTTCTTATTTCTTCCTTAGCTTTTGTAGCACAGTGGGTGAGGAAAAATTACCTATTGCTTCCCATTGAGTCTATTTCTGAGATCTGTGGCTTGGAAGGGGACTTTAGGGTATCTAGTGGTGGTGCTTGAACCTGCAAGATTATGTTGTAGCTAAATGTGCTTCTGTTTTTCTCTTAAATGCCTCTGTCTATACCATACCACACTACTACATTCACTACTCACTGCTGAAGTCCTTTTCCCTTGCATTAAGCAAGTCTACTGGGACTGGAACCTGCATTTGCACTTTTTGATCGTTCTCAGAACAAGTCTTTCATTCCCTCTTTCATAGTAAGGTGATCATGTTTCTTCGCCGAACAAATTTCCATGTGCTTCATTGTTCAGGTGATAGGTTAGTCAGCTGTTGGTTAGTGATTTTTTTAAATGTCATCTAGTTGTGACCATGCTATGAAAATACAGGGTTCAGCGCATGCAATTATTTGGGTGATTGTTCATATTCTTTGGTATCTTTTTTCTACTGGATCTTTGATTTCTAAAATGTTGTAATAATGTAAAATGTGACTAATAATTTTACTTTGTGAGAAATGGGTTTAAGAAATGAAAGTGTCTTCAGATCAAAGTGTTTAAAATAAGCTCCTGATGACTATCTTTTAAAACAGGCTGTAGCACATGAAATACATTATTTTTTCAGAAGATGTTTTCTTTTACTGCATTGTAATCCCAACATTGAAGCAAATGTAGCAAAATAATTTTGAACAGATATTTAACTTGCCCTGAAATTTTGGCTATGTAGTAGCCAACTATCTTCTGAATTTTGGGCTTTTAAACCACTGTTGTCAAATAGAAAACAATATCCACTATTCTTATGGGTAAGATAAAAATGAAAGCTTGCTTGGGATTCTTTATTGCAGTAGTAAGCTAACATTATGTTTTTGTTGAAATCCATGTTGGAATTAGTGCCTGGGCAATGATGCTAAATAGTGGACAAGGGGAGTGGGGAAGTAAATTTATGACATAATTAAATGGGACAGGGGAAAATAAGTAAATATATTTTATTTTCAGACTCTAGGAGTTACTGAAAGAACTGAAGTGTCCTTTCCATGAGTTTATAAATTGTGTGTCTCAGAAATTATAATTCAGAAAAGGTAATGGAATCATTTTGGGTTTGAATGTCTTTCTCTAACTTCAATAACTGCACAGCTTGAGCATTTCCTTAGATCAACAGAAACTACTGGGGGGGGGGGTGTGGAACGGGGGAACAGACGGACCTAGAAATAAAATGCTTTCTTCTGCAGAGCTGGCATAAGATGCAATGAGTGTCTAAATGTCGATTTTTAAGTGTGTCTACCTAGTCAGGAAGTAGTTTTATAGGGGTGTTCTATTTTGGGAAAATACCTGTTGCATTAAGTCTTGAGATTTTTTTAGCTCACTTCAGTCACACCAATATCTCTTGTCATGATGTGCTAGAATCAGAGGCTTTAACATTACAATAGTGCTTTTCGTAGAAGATCTGTAAAGCAAATATAATTAGTTACAGCTTAATTGTTTGACTAGTTGAAGGGAGAGGTAATTTTGTACAAGAATCTTACCGTATTGAATAACTTTGTTTTTCTTTAACAGAATTCCTGTAAATACTAGTAAATATTGCTGGTGTTGTGCATTCTGGAGATATATTTTTACTACAGATACTACCAAGGCTTTGCGAATGGGATGAACGCGCTGCTGTTGACTGCTTGCTTACAGTAACCAGCTGGGCACTTCACCAGTGATGTTTTCGTTCTCACATTGTCCAATTGGAGTTTGCTTATACTGATTTTTTAAAAAGAGGAAGAAATCAAAGTGGAGTACCGTAAACTTGACATGGATAATAAAAAGAAAGACAAGGACAAGCCAGATGAGAGAATGGCACGGCCTAGTGGGAGGTCAGGCCACAATCTGCGTGGAACTGGTTCTTCAAATTCTGGAGTGTTAATGGTTGGACCTAACTTCAGAGTTGGCAAAAAAATCGGATGCGGTAATTTTGGAGAACTACGGTTAGGTAAGATCATTGTTTCTTTATTTCAGTTTACATTATTCAAGGTCATTGTATGCAGTCTAGGCATGAAAATATCTACATGAACACAGCATACAGCTCTTGAAACTACTTTCAAGCTTCAGATAGCTTAAATTTGCCTTGCACATCTTTTGTGGCTTGACGCTGACCAGTGCAAGCTCTGTCACATATGAAGAATCTCTGTAGCAGGAGACTTTCTGGGACTAAAAATGTTTCATAAGTGTGTGCAGTGCTGTCCTAAATTCAGTCAGTTGTCTCTTCCAAGGTGCTGGAAATTGCTTGATGGTTATTGTATTTTGCTGCATTTCCTGGCTTCCTGAAGCAGTTTATTCAGATGGATTTGGGGCTAAGTGTACATGAAACACATCCTCCTCTGGTAGGTCTGGCTTGTAGTACTGTGCTCTTGGAGATCTCTTGGAGACAGTGTAGCAGGCACTACAATGTTTTTAATAGCAGCAAACTCTTGCATTCCTTGGCTTCCTTTCTATCAGCAGCAGTGTAATGAGGCTAAACAGTTAGCTGCTGTTAGGGGCAGTGAGAATCCACCTGTAGAGAGAATCTGGGAGATGGGTAATTCAGTCACTTTGTTCCCTGCTGAGCAGATGAATGAAAATCAAATGGTGAAGAAGGGACAGACGGAGAAGGACCTGTGAAATTTTGAAGAATTTGGGCGGCAAAGGTGGAAATTTTACTGTTAATTAAAATAGACAGTAAATGATGGGTGTGTGCTTTTGAAAGAGTATATATTTAGTTTTGGAGATTTAAATTTCCATGACAACAGCATGATTAGCCAGAGTTTTCAAGATCTGGGAATTCTGTATGTGTTAACAAATACAACTTGACACTTAATGGCATGAATTTATTCCAGTATTCCTGGAAGGGCTGAGTTAATGCAGTGCTTCAAGGTTTAGAGGGTACTACAGTAGCAAAACTTAAAGTGGGCATCCCTTCTACAAAGACGTACACAAGTTCTTAATTTGTTTTATGTACTTCCACAAACTGGAATATATTTTGAGCATGTGTCCTAGGGTCGAATCTTAAAGACTTAAAGGAGGAATAAAACTGTTAGAGTGGTGAAGTTGCGCTTCAGGAGATGAAGTTCAGTTATAAATCAGTAGCCATTGTAGTTCTACCTGAGAAGAAAGGAATGGCCAGACTTCTGTAGTGGCTTGTGGATCAAATGGTAAATGGGCTGTATGCAGCAAACGAGTGTCTGTGATGTGCAACCATTAACTTGCAAAAGACTAAATTGTTTTGAATATTGAGCTGTTAAGATTAAGGCTCTTCTGAGTTACACTTAAGATAAACTGATGGGGTAGTAAAAGAAGGCTTGTTGCTGCTGCATATGATGCATTGTGCAATACCTGTTCTGTGCTTAGAGATAGATCAACTGTGGTGTCAAATCTACTGTCTTCCAGGTTTTAAAGAGACAATTGTCTTGAATCACCACATGGAAAGTTATAATGTCCTTTCTCTTGTTTTTTCAGAATAAATAGTCTGTCATTACTGCATTTGGCTACTGGAACCCAATGTCCAGTCGCTTAACTGTAGCTGGGTTTGTTAGTTATCAACAGTAGCTGATTTAGGTATCTAATAGACTGAATGAGCCTGGCCCCTGCAAGAGTTTGTTTTAATGTCTTCTAGATTGGGATAGCATGCAAAGACACAGAAGCAACTTCAAACAAAGTATACTTTTTTGTCAAAAATGTAATTGAAATGATCATACGTTAAGAAATAACTATTTAAGATGCCTGGATTTCCACTCTAGTCCCTCAATAGTTCTTGGAGTTATCCATTCTTTTGGTGGCAGATTAAGGCATGCTACCCATTCTGATTCTGTGTTCATTATTGTACAGCCTTCAAGTAACTTGCTTTTTGTAAAGTTGATCCTTCAACAGACACATGATTTTAATACATCTTTTTTTCAGCTCTACAAGAGTACTCTATTTTAAAAAATAAGGATTAGAGCTGAGATCGTAGTCTTTGACTATAGATGTAACTGTCTTTGCAGGGAACCTTTTTATCTTGATCCATGTCTTTTCCCCGATTGATTTCTTTAGCAACACTGAGTTAAACATGCGAAATTCAGACCTGAGTAATACTACAGAGAAAAAAGTAGAATTGTCATTAAAAGTAATACACAAAAAGCTCATTTGAAGACTAGAGAGAGAAAAAAGTTTTGGAAGTGACAACTTATTTTTTCCTTTATGTGCTATTTTTTAATTTGACACCTATAAAGCTTGTTTAATATTTTAGTCATTGCATACAGTTTGAAGTAATGCTTGTTGAAATATGCTTATCCACTTACAGAATCACTTTTAAAGCAGCAGATGCATTTTCCAAGTGGTGTAAGCATTTAACTCAGTAATATTCTTGC
The DNA here is from genome assembly GCA_009819775.1 of Phoenicopterus ruber ruber. NCBI lineage: Eukaryota > Metazoa > Chordata > Aves > Phoenicopteriformes > Phoenicopteridae > Phoenicopterus > Phoenicopterus ruber. Next base: position 66,296,123 of record CM020246.1, on the reverse strand, counting down.
CATGTATGTTCTGACTTTAAGCTTTAGTAAATTACAGAATTGAGGAAAAAATAGTCCTAGTTAATTCTAACTCTAGTGTCTGTGTTCCAAAACCATATGATAATTTTAAAATAAATTTTAAATAGTTTTCAGCAATAAATATGAAAACATAAAATATCACATTCCACTTACAGTAACTTTCAAGCATTACCAATTTACCAATTTTCAGACTTTTCTAGTGTATAAAAATTTTACAAACTGGGTGAAATAGCTGAAACCCTTTCTCGGTGAAACTGCCACTTCTTTAACTATTCAAGTTGTCTTTAAAGTCTTGTATTGGACTAATAAAGCCAAATTTTTTTTAAGTCAATACCAGAATACCTAGCTCCTTAGATCAAAAATGTTTCAAAGACTTTTTTGAGGTTTAGATGGCATTTTACTTGAACAGGAAAACCAATGTCTCACAATCTTTTTTTTGTTCTTTTTTCAAGGAAAAAATTTATACACAAATGAATATATGGCAATTAAGCTGGTAAGTTAATTTTTTTTAAGGATTTGGGATGAGAAACTGATTAGAATTTTCCTTTCATATATAATGGTTTGATTTTCTTAATTGAAAATAGTTTTGTATGTTTTCAACTGACTAGATGAAAGCAGTTAATGATAGATGTAATTATATGCTTTGGCTATATTGAATATAACCAGTGTTAATTGTTGTCACTGTTGTCAGAGCTAAATCTTTGTAAAGTCGATGATTGCTGCTTCAAGGATATGCTCAGCAGTCTTCCTAGTAGATTTTGGTTTTGTGCAACAAGTAGAGGAACACCAAATGTAATGTGAATCTGACATCAGGTGACTACAGAGAAGCTCCAGAAATACTGCAGACTGCCTGTATTTTGACACCCTTATTCCCACCCCAAAGTGTTTTTTGTCTGTAATCGTTGGTATTTACACATCTGTTTTGGTAGACATGTTTTATTTGCAATGATGTGTAAAATGTTTCCTTCACTTACAAACATGATAAATTGGGATATGTTGCTAATATGTCATTGTTCTGCTTTTTCTGAATCTTTCATCAGAACTACTCAGTTTACTTCATGTTTTGCTTCTGGATACTTTTAACTTCTTGGTAAATGACTGTTTTCATAACCAAAGTATTTCAATTCAGTTGTTTACTTTTTGTCATTGAAGGAATTTTAGGACTCCCATTAATTTTTTTGTCGCTGTAGTAGGATAGAACGTTTTTCATAGCACAATATGATGAATTTCTGGTTCATCATTTCATAGGTAAACTATGGAAACAGAAATACATAGCTTTAGATGGGGAATATAAAAGCATTACAAATGTATATAATAAACTGCTGAAAAATATTTGTATCACTAGCCTTACTTAGAAAAATATTTAAAAACAGATTTAAAAACACCTAAGTTATGTTTGAAAGAGCAACATTGGATGCAGCTCTGAGGGCTATCATGTGTGCATTATACCAGATTTAAGTTCGTCTTGTTTTAAAATATCTTGAACTTATTTTGTATGTCTGGTAATACTTGAAAATGGTCTGAGAATTCCTCTAGTTAAAGGCTGTTTACTATAAAGCATGTTCAGAAATAATTTGCAAGATAGTGTGGTGTGTGGGGTTTTTTTGTTTTCTTTAAAGCATGAGTTACTTGATGATGTAGAGCAAGAAAACGTTTTAATCTGATCAGTGGGTTTTGGTAAAAACATTTTTATTATATATGTAACTATTAATAAACTCAGCTACTATTTCAACCCATTTTAACTTTCAAAGATACTGTTCAGTGGCAACTTACTTTGTTTCCAAATTACTCAATCTTACAGCTGTTCATTTACAGCTGTGCAAAAAGCTTGAAGTGTCGTTATTGAATAACTTACTTTGAAGTCACTAAAGAACCAGTGTAGTAAAGTATGTCTGTAATTTACTACTAGTGCTTAAAGAACTCTGAATATGTAGTTAAATTTTCGAGTTGTCCTCTTACATTAGTGGTATGAAAAGCGATAGTGTCTTTGCAATAAACAACAGATGGAAGGAATCATAGTGAAAGCCGACACTGGAGCTTGCATCATTGTTGTATGGTAAAAATACATTTATTAGCAGGTAGAACTAGTGGGTTCTTTTAATATGGTGGTTATTTTTTTGTATATCTTTCAACTCTTTTGAATTTGTTTCCGAATTGGAAGGGATTTGGGTCACAAGGTTCAGTTTTTTAAAAGCAGCTGCATCAAATTGTAGGATTTAGTTGAATTTTGCTTTTTTCTGTTTTTCTTCTATTGGAGACAGTGCCAGGACTTTATTCTTAAACAGGTAGATAGGTTGTCCTTGCTAGTGGTATAGCATCCTTTCCTTTTTAAAATGTAAGCCTAACAGTTTTTCCCTGGCTCTGGCACTTATTCGCCTTGTGTTTTGAGAGCAGTCATTAGGCCTACGCTCAGTCTTTGTTTCGTAATCCTAAGTGAGGCACTCTTCATTTCCTCTCTGTTTTGTACCTGTTATAGTTCAACTTTAGCCCTCCTGAATGGGATTACTTGAATTAAGTATGTATTATAGTTTGAGCAGTAACCCTTGGCAGGTGCAGTTGTGACTGTAGTACAGATCTCCTGCAGTATCCTAAAAACATACTTGTATTCCTCATGGTAGCATTCCATTGTTGACATACTGTTTTCTTGTGAGCAGCAAGACATCTCCTATGCCAGATGTTTTTGTGTATAAGCAGTAACCATATACTCTAGTGCAGGAGGATTGTGAGTTTCTCTGGAGAGTGTGAGTTATAATGGCTGCATTTATACAGCAGCTTACGGGAGTGCTTCTGATGTTAAAAGTAAATGGATTTTATAACTACTGTTTTGACTTAAACTTTTTATTGTGTTGAATTAATATTTCCATCGTGGACAAAATATTACAAGTGTGTTCCTGTTTATGATGCTTATGGCAACTTCAGGACTGACTTTGTAAGGAAATAGTTTACACACTTAATTTTTCTGTGTGAGGCCTAAGGGTCGTACAATGTATGCATTTTACATATGAAGTTTATATGTAAATGCATATTTATTCTGGTAAAACAGCTACAGTTCCAGGATCTTGCTCAATCTGCCTTCTTTCATTATGGCCTGTTCTGGTTGGGCAGATACTCAAGTTTGAAAGGTGGAATGGACTTTTTTAAGAACTGGAATGAGACTCTTAAGAACTGGGCTTTATCAGGTGTGCGCTGTGTAGTGGTGTTTGTTTCTGCTGGTCTGTTAGTATACAAATTGGTATCTTGTGATGAGGTAGTTCTTCGGCAATAACCATTTGGTATATATGAACTGTACCTTTCCGACTTACCTCCTCATTTATTGTTTGATTCACTTACTACATGACCCTCTACTTCACTTAAATCTCCTATTCAACTCTTCCCTCTCCTCCATTCTTTTTTGCTTTCCCTTTGACAAATTTCTCCATTGCCCAAACTTACCTCCCCTGCAGGATGCTTAACCACTAACTAAATAGCAACTAAAGGAATTTCTGCTTGAGCTGCTTCTGGAAATAAGTCAATTTTTCTTTCTGGCTTTGTGTGAAAGATAGCAAGTTATGAGGTAGTTGCCACTTTTAATCTGTAATCTTTAGTTCATTGATTCATTAATCATTCAACTGTTAAGATTTTAATCCTTAAAGTTGTAAGCGGGAAGTGTATAGAAAGAAGATTGCAGTTGGTTCCAAGGCTGGAATGTTTTTTTCCTCCTTTTTTTGTTTTGAAAGAATTATTGTGGTCTAGAATTATACCATTTCAGAAGCTCTCTAGAAGGCTGTAGTAAATCCTAATCAAATGCAACTCTGTTTAATAGTCTGATCTTTTACTGTAAAAAGAGCCTTTCCTCTTAAAGAATTTTTTCCTGAAAATAGCTTTTATTTGCTGTTGCTTAAGAAAATATGAAGCAGAGACAGAAGATATACTGAGTAGGAGTTCTCACTGGATTACTAAAAACATGAAAAGTAGGTAATATCTGAATGTTGATATTGTGCTTTGGGTTAACATCAGAGTTCTTGAAAATTTCTACACTTATCGTTAGAGTAAGTAAACTAACTGTTTTCTCAAAGCCCTTTAGAAGGGAAGTGGCATATCTTGAAAATCGTATAGTAGTTGATTCCATGTATTTGGCACAAAAATAATTGCAAAAAATACATTATGAACTTGAAACAGATTTCACATTTCAGGTGCCTTTTTTCTTTTGTTTGAATGTATAAGCATCCCACAAAAGAAAAAAGGAGGGGAAAAAACTTGGTTCAAAAGAACCTCTCTGATGAACTAAGGAGCTGTTTCTGCTGCTCAGGTAACTGGTGCTTAGTAAACTGCACATTAATTCTTTGATGGCAGCAAGACCCTCATTAAGTCCCTGAGTCCCTCTTTAAGAGAGAGAAATGCTCTTTTGCGGGGAAAAGAAGCTATCTATGTTTTAATATAGAAGCTTTGAAATAGACTTAAATGTGAAAGCTGTGTAGTGAAGGTCGTTTACAGAATGATGCAGAACTCCTGGAACAGTTCTTTCAGGATGCTTTAGTAAAGACCTGAAACAAAATACACTAATTTCTTTCGGTAACAGGAAAAGTTGGCTTCAAAGTCCTCCGGTGTATTCTTCACTCTTATGTTAGGGTGGAAGACTACATTTAACATACTTTTGTCTTGATTTATCCTTATCTATTTATCTTTTCTCATTTATCAGTAGTTCACTGCATACTGCAAAGTGGGATGTGTGGGAACAAAACAAATTTTATGTGAAGAGCTTATTGTGCTTGCCCTTTCACAAGTTTTGGTGAACAAAAGATTGTATTTCCTTTGTATGTTTGGAGTTACTGAACAGTCAGGAAGATTTCTAAGCCTCCTTATGAAAATAAGGCAATTCCAGAAGACTGTCAGTGAATAAATGGACTACAAGTACACGTTACCACATTTTTTCACCATTACTGGAGCGAGTAAAAGTACTTAATTGTCTCTTTGCTAGACAAGGTTTAACTTCAGTCTTTGGCAGGTGTACAGTTGTCAAGTAGACTTGTTTGACTGTTTGAGAACATTTGCCTTCTGGAGGCTTATCAGAATTGTTCCCTGTTGATGACTGGAGCAAGCAGCATTCATTTGAAGAAATGTAGACGTGTACGTCAAAAATTGGAAGCTGTTTCTTCTCCCTAGGAGAATTTTTTTTACCTATTTACGTAAATTTAATACATACAAGCTATTTTTCATAGTTATTATGAGAGCATCTTATAACATTGAGTGATGATTAAGTTGTTAATGTACTATCAATTAAGGCAAAACTGTATAACTGAACAAAATCAAACTACCCATAAGCCAGTATCTTGTCTTAGTATATTCAGCAGACATGCAGAGTTTTATGGACTAAAATATTTTCCTCTTAGCAGGCAGAATTACAAGCTTTAGTTAGAGACTATGTAGAGAATGGTTTATTTTGTAACTAACAGACTTGCATAATACTACTGCAGACAAACTAGTGGCTAAATTTGTGTGGTTCTGTAAAAGGTTAAAATGTTTCAGTAATATGCTTCTTGGTGGATTTACTTATACTTCTGAGAGCTGAGTACTAAAGGTTGATAGTTGCACTGATTTGCTTAGGCCCACATTTACAATTAAGTGTTTTGTTAAGGAATATCTGTTTTTAATACTTGACAATGAATTTCATGTGTTCGCCTCATAAACTGTAAGGAGGACCTTTTGATGGCCCAATTAGTCTTGCTTAGTAATTCAGTTCGTGAAGGATCAACACTGTTTTAGGAAGTTCTTGCTCACTTCTGTGGAAAGAATTCTGGTGTTCAGCTAGGATGAATGCTCTGGAGCGTAAGCATGTATTAAATTCTGTTTATTTTTGGCAGAAACTGTTACATTTGCCCCTTTTTACTTTCGGTCCTCAACCTTTGGCACCCTGGAAAAATCAAATGCATAAATGTACCCTGATAGGGACTTCGGCTGTAGCAGTAGCAGCAATTTGAAACATCTGAGTGTTGGAGGGAGGTGGGTTGAGGAAGAGGACTAAGTTTCTCATGATTGCACATTGACTCATGGTTTCTGTGGCCTTGATGTGCCACTGGGAAACAACACAAGTTAATGAACTTAGCTTCTGGAGAAGATGGTGTGAGAAAAGAGATGAGCACTTTGCTCAAACTTTTCCTGAAAAGTGACATCCAACAGTATCAATTATTGCTGATAAGTATATTGACAACCTTGCTAATTATGTGCCGCAATTCTAGTAGGAGCAGTCTGTAGGAATAATGTGCACTTAATGTCCACACTATTACTGATGCATTGGAAGATGTGATATATCACAGGAAACTGGGCATATCTTCTAAAAGATGCTCTAGGAAATTGCTTTAAGAATCTTGTGATAAAGTAGCTTTACTTTGCAAAGGGAAATGCTGAAGAAGTTAAGGCTTTCTTCTAGGCTGCTTGTGTGTTCCTGTGCTTGGTCTCATGACACTTTATGAGACCTTGCCACATTAGTGTGTAGAACATGGAACTAGATTTCATTAATTTACATAAATTATGTTGGGAAAAGAAAGATTTAAACTACAAACTGCCTTCTTTTTTTTTTAATTTTGAATTATAGTTCAGAATGGTGCTACGTAATTTCTGCTAAACTTATTATTTGGTGGAAAGATTGGGTATTTTTTTGTCAAGATCCTAGAATAAATCTCTTTTTGTAAAGATACATTTGTCATGTATAGCAGGTGTGTGGACAGTCTTTTCAATCTGTTAAGCTGCATATCAATGCCACCTTTTGAGAGCTGCAAGACACATCACCCACGTGCTTTGGAGAGACAAATTTTTTTTTATCTATTCCATTGTGGGTCTGTGATTGGGTTTGCATGTTGGACCCCAGTCCTGTGGAGCAATACAAGATGTAAATGTCCCTATATGCTGTAGTCTCACCTGACGAGGTTTAGGTTTCTTAGTTTCTTAATTACCAGTCACTTTGGAAGAAACATTCAAACTTTCCATGTGGCTTGGAAGCAGTAGGGTTAGTTTGGCTGGTACTAGGTTGGTGTACTAGTTTTTAGGCTTTAGCAGAGAGGCTTTGTTTTAAATGTTGTTTTTGTTTTTAAATCAGGAGCCAATGAAGTCGAGAGCACCACAGCTACATTTGGAATACAGATTCTACAAGCAGCTAGGATCTGGAGGTAAAAAGCAGTGTCATGCATTTTACTGTGATGTAATCCAGGATCAATTTTTCACAGAAGTTTTCTGATTTAGGGGTATAAATCCATTTAATAAAGTGTCCCTAATTACTTAAAGCAGAAAAAAGCCCAGGAGTCAGTGGATTAATGTATAATTTTTTCCTAGTATCATAAGACTTTTTTGTTCTACACTTTAAAGTGTGTCTATAAAATCGTAAGATTATTTAATGTCTGAAATGTCTCAGAATTTGTGTGCGTATGGGTATACCTTAAACTAAGCAGTCTTAGAGTATTCCCAGTGCGTTCTCTTTGAATAAACGCTATAAATGACCGAACTGCTAATCTACTAATCACATATTTTTATGTAAAGTTGCTATGATATTTAAATAGCTTCAGTCTCAGTTTTGCTTTACTTCACTTCCATTGATACAATATATATTGCCGCTTACTAGTTTTAAGCCGCTTAAATACTTTTAAAAAAGTTTAACTTTAAATGCAGTTTAAGATTTGAATTTCTCATGTCGCTCCCCTTGGTGCTTTTACACCCAGAAATAATCTTATGATGACCCCCTCATAAGAGAGGACTTTTTGCTTTTATAGGTGAGCAATATTCTCACATATTTTTGTACCTTTGACAGAACTGTATATAGTCAGTTAGCAAGATGTGAAGCTGCTTAAACTAAGGGAGTACAAATCTTCCCTAAATCAGTTATACCCTAGGAGAAAAAAGGATATATTTTCCTTGAAAATGTTTCTTTAATTCCTAGAATAGTTTTTCATAGGTCATATAGTGAGTTACTTTTCCCATTTTTTTCTAATGTAGACGTTTATTGTATAAAATGGACTACTAATAGTTGTTTTCTACATGCACACTCGGGCGTCTTTTCCCCCTATCAAAGGCAGCTTGGTTTTTGTAATGGTGATTTAAAAGTTATGCTTAAACTACAATAAAATACTGTTTAAACTGAAAAGTCATCTCAAAGTCAGGGAATACAAAATGAACATGCCTATACCCCTTTCATTTTGTTGCATTGAATGTATGTGTTATGATGAATTTCAATACTTATTTTAAAATACCATTTTCACTTTCAAAAATTCAGGATCATATGTTCATTAATGCGCAGACTGGATAGTGTTTCTCTAGTCAGGTAGCTTTCAAAATTTTGTGCTCTTCTTTAAAGACTCTCCCTAGGGAAGCTTAGTTTCCAATACTTTAAATTCCCGTAGAACTTTTTTTTGATGCTGTAGTATGAATGCTCTGCAACCAGGAATATTCAGAGAGAACTCTTTGCAAGACATGACATTGTCTATTCCTGTTCAGAGATGGAAAATTAAGTTGTAGAATGTCTAGTCAAAATGTTGTCTTATATGCTTGCTAATTGGAGAAAGTCATCAGGATATAATGTCTGGTTTTTTGTAAGTAGTTGTAAATTGTTAGCATACACTAGACTAGCATTGTGAAATAGCTGATAAGTGGAAAGGAGAGATCTTAATTGCTTAACTAATGAGACATGGCAACCCACAAGTTAGGGACAGTACCCAGTTGTGAAAACCAAGGAGTAACTATCTAAAATTGCAAAGGAGCTGTGTAGTGGAGCTAGGAATAAAGCTGTAATTACTAGTTCAGACTGCAGAAAACAGGAAATGCTTCTCAGAGGTAGGAACCCTTATGGGAATATTTCTTGGGAAAAATGTCTTGGAAAATGTAACTTTGTTTACCTTTTTGTTTACTGAATGAGATGGAGGGACTGTGTTTAATGTAAGAATGTAGGCAAGTCAAAGTTAGTCTGCTTTGGATATCATTCAGTCTTTGTAACACTTTTTGTTGGTTGCAACAACTTTCTCCCTTTCTCTGTTGCCTTATTGAAGTACTGTAAGGGAGAATGATCTCTCTGATTCTTTGCATGAAGATGAGGAGACCTTTGGGATGAAAACAAGAAGATAAAGCTGACGAGTTACTAGCCATCTTCAATATTTATGAAGAAACTTGTTATAGACCACCTCTGTTTTTGAAGCAACCTGCTTTTATTCCAAAGTGAAAGCCTCCCCCAGTAGTCATAGAACCCTGTAAGCTCCTTTTTGAGTCTTGTCTGACTTTCTCAGGCACCCCACTTGACACCCATTTTAATGGGTTTTGTGGGAAACACTCATCATGAAGGAAGTATATTCATGCTTCCATCTTCTTAGAGAGAAGTTAAAAATTACTGATTCCTTGTCTTTCTGCAGCACTCTCCCTTTTCATATCTTTGCAGGAGTTGGGCCCTCAAGCCCGGGAAGTTATGCAGCCCAAGATTCTTTTAGGAAAAGGGTTGCAGAATTACATCATTTCTGTCCTTAGGTAATCTGAGGCAATTGGTTTTACTTTACTGATTTTTCGTGTGTTTACTGTCAAGTGTAGGTTTAAGAAATTTTGTCACGTGAACAGTTGGAAAACATAGTGGTGAAAATTTGACAAACCAAGTGGTAAATTCGGGAAGCAGCTAATCCTTCCTACATAGAACAGGAGATAGTAAAAAAATCTTATGCCTTATCTATCCATATAGGTAGTGTTGCTTTATAGGCAGTGGTTGTACTTTTTGTCAGAGAGAGTAAATTGAAGGAAGTGTATCTTCATTGTGCAAGTGGCAGAAGAGTCCATTGTAGGAGGTATAAAAATAGCTGTTACTGCTGGAAGAAATTTGAAGTGTAGTAATTGTGAGCAGATAGGAGGTTTCTCTAATAAGTAATTACTCACTGTACTAGCAGTTCCAGTTGTCTGGAACTTTCTGGCTTCTAAGCTTCTAAAGATCCACACTTGCAGGCTTTCTTAATCATGATGAAGTAGTCTTTTCCTTAGCTGTTTTTGTTTATTCACACAAAACTTCTTGTAATTTGGCTGATAGCTTTAAACCCGAGTGTGGACTACTTATTTGGCATTTAATTGTATTAAATAGCCGTTCCACTTGTTCTCCTCATGTATAAATGCATACATGTGTATTAATAGCAAGTGACTACTAAAAAATGGTTTCAGAAGCAACTGATGAAAAGAGAATAGTACTGCCTTTCTTTCCCAGTTTTGTAAGCAGAGCCATTGTAATCAAAACTTCATTTTTCACAAATAAGAACTTAATTCCAGAGGTTATGCTACAAACGGACTCATGCTTAGTGTGAAATACCTTGAAGCTTAAGGGATAAAATACCTGTAGCCCCTGTGAAATCCCAGTTTATTTGAGGGTGGCATGGTGAGGACAGAGAGGCATTAACATGTGAATGAACAGTTCTGGAAGAAAATGAGGTTATTTTCCTGAAATATCTTTCTGAAAGCAAGTAGAGAAAATGTTATTGGGCAACAGTTTATCTTGCATTCTGACCCCTTTTAACAGAGCATATTAGCACTTCCTCTGATCTTGTGAGCACCCTTGATGGAAGGAGTAGAATTTTGAAATTGTATGTTTTCTTGGTATTCCCTTATCTCTAGCCAGTATTTGTCTACTACAAGTCTACTTACTCTATTCTTATAATAACTCTTTTTCTTTCTTTTCTAATGACCTTGTGACTTAGATTTTTTTTAAATTATTATTAATTTCTGTGATAAGAGTTTTGCTATTCTGCTTCTTGAATGCCATGAAGAAGGAAGACATACTTGAGTGGAAAAAAATTGGAGGATCTCTTATATTTCTGCTCCCTGAAAGAACAAGGAAAAAATAGACATGAAATATGATAGATGTGCAGTTTTTATACACAAGACTTTTGAACTGAGAGTATTCATTCTTTGTATTTAATAGAAAGTACTTTTGACTTGCATGAAAAAACATTAACATTTCAAAACTGTATTCCCTTGGAGAGAATCTGGTCGTAAAGAAGGCTTACAATCTGTAACTTTGCTCTCAAATGTACTTTTTACTGCACATGCCTGTGAATGTGCAGTAGCATGTAGGTGTTTGTCAGGAAAAAAATGTGAAGAATCTTTCTTAAACAAGAAACATTTTATGTACTTTTGGGCTGGTTTTGAAACATTTTAAATTATTCAGGGGAATGATTTTAGAATGATTTTAGAATGATTTTAGAATGATTTTAGAATGATTTTAGAATGATTTTAGAATGATTTTTATATCTAAAACTTATTAAAAATAGTTCTTAAATTCATTTAAAGATGTAGCTTGTTTTGGTCACATCATTATGTAGCTTTCATTTAAGTTTTATATACCAATACAGATTTTTATGAAAATTGCTGTCTCTTCTCTGCCAAAGTTTTGTCGTTCAGTAACTGTGAGCATGCTCTCCTGATGAAGTTTGAGATCATTTAGTCAATATGTAGAAATTTCTAGTCAACTGAATGAGCAACCTACAGATGGAATTTAAAATATCTTTAATTCTATTAAAATTTTAGTTGAAAGTATTTTTTTCTTAATATCCAAGTATGGATGATAAGAAAAACTGATGCATTATCATAAATGCAGTACTACAAATGAAGCTATAGCTGAGTTCTTACCTGAAATTACACTAAGACTTTTGGAATGAATAGAAAACACTTTTATATTTTTTATTGATTTTTTTGTACTCATCTTCTACACTATCAATCTTTCTCCCAGTGGTAAGAAGATGAACTGTAGATGTATTTCATGTGCTATGCCCATAATTTAACTGCACCTAAATTCAGTGTACTTTCCTACTTGTAGGGATTGAGAGGGGGGAAAATCAGTAACTGCTGGCTCAATTTGAGTATTGAGCAGTGAAGCTGACAATTGTTTTTAAAGTGAGTTTTTTTCAATTTAAAAACCTTATTGGTGAAAACTTTTTAAAATGCTTTTTGTTTGACAGGTAATTACAGTATGGTTCAATTCCCTTTTACAATAGGGAGTGTGTGTACATATTAAAGAAGTTATGTATTGTTATGTGTTGAAGAGCGTAAAAACTATTCAACTTTTATTGTCTGGTTTTTTTTCTAACACCTCTTAATAAATCTGTAGGTCATTAATCAGAGTGACTGAGAGTCTTTACAAGTGAACGAGGACTCTCTCGTACTTACCCATCTGGCAAGTGGAACAAAAGAATGGCAGGTGGCTCCTGCTGCTTAACCTGCCTTAGTAGAGCTTGTGTCTGCAATGCTGCTGTTTTACTAAGAACAGACTGTTACTGTAGTACCTGTCTATAGCAACAAGCAGTATCCATTGTTAGATTTTTGTTTTTCATTTGAGGTCATTTTTGAAAGAGGCAAAAATCTGTTCAGCTGTGGATTATCCTACTTCTGAAATTGCTGTATGACCATTTCGGAGAAGGCAGATGCTCAGTATTGTTAATGGTATTTTATTTTTCTTAACTTTTCTACTTCTGTTCTTTTAGCTGAAGTCTAGTTAACACTTCCACTCTTAAAACTGGCAATCAAACACTTTTCTTACAGGGCGACTATTGGCCAGTGCATTTATGAGATATATATTTGTGTACTATGGAAAAAGGTATTGTATTTTAAAAGGTTATGGACAGTGTAAAATGAATGCTAAGTGTTGCATTCTGTACAGAGTGTCTTTTCCATGGTTTGGTACTAACAGTCATGTGGTAAATGTGCTCTGTGTTGCTCTCTAAAACCACATTTTTCAGTTTTGAGATCATGACACTCTGCCTTAGACATAACAGAATCATACTGCTTGGACAGTGGTAGTGAAAAGGTTACTGTTGGGTCAGTGGTTGAAGAAGATTGCAGTGCTGCCCTAATGTGATTTTGGAAGATGCAGAAATGCTACCAGATCACTTGTGTACGTATTGGCTAGTAAATGCTGTTAGTGCAAGAACAAGTCTGTAGGTAGTCCTGAGAAGTTGCAGCCAGGGAAGTACGAAGCATTCATGCATGATGGTCAGCTGCTGTTGTAGAGGAGTGGAGTCTGCTCGCCATTTTGGTAATCAGGCTCAGTGGAATATTTATTTTAGCATTTTGAGCATGCCGGGATTCTCCAGATTGAGGACTGTATTTTGGTTTGGGAATGTAGCAAAGTCAGCTTGAAATACCCTGAATTTCTGGTGTTTTTTGGTGCAGAGTGCCTTAAGGCTTGAGATTGAACACTTCTTTGTTATAAGGTACATTATACGCAGTTTAACATTGACTAGTAGGGCAGTCATTGCTGTTTATTTGTTTTCCCTTGTTTTCTGTGTTGAAAAGGTGTTTGGGCTGAAGGCCAAGAATGAAGTTCAGTACTTCGGTGTTCAGTGCTTTTTCCTGTAGGTAAAGACAAAAATATTTATGGGAACGACAGTGTGGTTCTTCATCTAATTTCAGTTCAGACCAGCTCTAGCGTGTGTGTGTGTGATTTCAGTGTTGAATGATACCTTTTCAATTTTTTTAAACAGCTCTATTTAGGATATAGAATACATGAGTCAGCCTCCCTTTCAGTGCCAATATCTATCTTTTGTATTTAAGATAGTGATAGGTGATTTTTTTAATCTTTTGCTGTGAACCACTAAAAATACTTCTTTAATGTGGGAGAAGACAACAGGGTTTCAGATTCCTATTGAGATCACCTCTAGCTCATCCCCTGGGCCATAGCCACCCTGTGTTCCACTTCAGCCTGTGGAAGAAAATGCAGCACAGCATGGTTTCATCACAGTGTATCAGCATTTATGCTCTGCAATAACTATTCCCAAGACAAAGTTGTCATTGCTTTATTATGATCTTTTAATTCCTTTCTTAATTGGTGGATTGTAATTTATTTACTAGATGGGTGTTCTACCGTATCATGAGGAAGTATCTCAATAAGAAGTCTGCTTGATTGCAGTGCTAGAAGTAAATTGTAGCTAGATTAATGTGACAAGTGATCACTTTGTTTCTGTAACATGAACAAATCTAAAATAACTTCTCCCTTTCTATAGTTTTCAAAATATTTTGGGATTGGCACCCTGCACTTGCTGTTATTATAGGATGAAAATTACGGAAGTTACCAGGGTTTGAAGTGAGTTTGAAAAGAAGATTTTTACAAGAGTACTCTAATGCAATACATGTGTGAACATATAAATTAATTGAATGTTCCCGGTACTTAATTAAAGCAGTAATAATTTACTGGAGCTTCAGATTTTAGAATATAGTTTCATTTCTAAAACAAGTGCATTATGTTTCTAACAATCAGTAATAATGAAAGTTGAAGACAAAATGCCTAGCTGTTAACTACAGAGTTAGTAAGTAACTCACTTCAAGGTAGTCTTATTTTTACATATGTAAACAATGTTCTTATGTGTGCGTCTTTGAGTTGTCTCACTTCATGACCTGTCCATGTATCTTGCTAACAGTCATTCAGTATAAATGCAAAGTGAATGTTTTTAGTAACTTTTCATGAATGTTGCCTTGAGCTGTCCTTTTAGGTAGGTAGCTGAGAATTTGCTCTTAAACTGAAAACTGGTTGGTTGGTGTGTGTTTTTTGTGTGGTGGTTTTTGTTTTTTGGGGGTTTTTTTTTAGTTTTTTCACTATACTGTCCTGCTTTATTACTTTTGTTCTACTGTGACTGGGGTTATTATGTAGGAGAATACAGAATAAGCAGTTAGTAACTAAGTGTTTTTTAACCTCTATTAAATAATAAAAATACAGGGCAGGTGAACTTAGAAAATCATACTCTATGCTTAATTTAAAAATATATTGTTAAAAGCACTTAAACAGAATCGAATAATGAATCTCTTGACTGAAGAAGTATCTGTTCATATACACTGTTAATCTATGTACTGATGACTGCTATGGTTTTGTTGTGCGTTGTTTGGGGAAAAAGCTGACTCAGTTTTGAGTTTTACTGCTGCCAATATAATTTAACAGGAAGGTTGAGCTGCTCAGTTATTAATGTGAATATACTAATATTTATGTTTAAGTGAATGAATGATGATGATTACAAATTTATTTTTTTAAGTATAGTCCAACAAAAACTGTAAGAAATGTTGCTGGTAGTTTTTCTTGTTTTATGCCAGTCCTTTCTAGCATTTGGCTTACAGAAATGTACGGAATTTTCTTCATTTATATTTAAAGTAACTTTATTCCCCAGAGTAAGTACAAGAGATCTGGTAAGAATGGCAGCTGCATAAATTTAAATGTAACTTATAGGTGCACAAGTTAATGTTTCTGAGAAACAATGAGTGACCCTAAGAAGCCTGGTGGTATACAAAAATTTGTATTAATCTTGGAATATGACATCACACACAGATTTCAGATTAATCAGTGTTTTTTCTATAAAATGTAATATATAGCTGTAATTGGGAAGGAGGCATGATGGTACAGTTCACAGAACATTGTGAATGTTAGATAAATGGGTATTTGATTTAATAAGGATTACAATAAAAATGCATGTCTAATTCTGTTTTAGTAATGTAAATAACTAGTTGTATTGGATCTATTTCAATGGAAGAATCTTACTGTTATATTACTATTTCTTATATTTGTAAACATATTCTTATATTTGTAAATAAGAAGTGCAGTCTAAGTGTTACGGTGCATGCCTCCAACATGGCATTTTAGCAGTGCTGAATTTGTATTGCTTATATAGTGTCTCATTCCATGTTTAGAGTTTTACAGTGCATGGATGATCATGGTTTCAGTAGCCTTAAAGTGCAGCATTTCCAGAGATTGTATGGCCTTCTACGTGTGCTGCTTTGGTTTTGTGTGTGCTGTTTTGGTTCAAGTCAAAAACTACATCTGGCACTATCCCGGATTTTGTTATCACTTACTTTCAGAGGATTCAGGCCAGATTCTGTAGGGAATACTTGTTTGTGGCAGGTTGTTGAATTCCATCCTTGACAGAGTACCAGTATGAATGTGCCATGGAAGATGGCTGTTTCTGCAAATCTTTTGATTTACTCAGTTTCGGGTATTTTGCTTGTGTCCAGTAATTGCCACATGTGAAAATTAAAACTACAAATAAAAGGCAGTGGGGTATAGGAAGCTGAATACAGAACAGGTTGTTCTGCAAGTGAAATCCTGTGTAGTTTACTGGTCTTCAGGGCTCTGATTTAACAGACAATCTAAGCAATAACATACAACGCAGATGACATCAGTAGGTGTATTTCTTGACTGGCTTAGAGGAAACTCTAAAAGGAAACTGATATTACAAGAAACTGAAAAGTTGCTTATTTGCTTAATAGCTTTACAAATGTAGGTTGTGTTTTACAGAGATATTTTGCCAAGATATGTCTCAAAATTAAGTTAGTGGTAGATTGGGAACACAAGGTTAAGTACAAGTGGTATTGTCATTGACCTGTGTGTTACATATTTCTTTGATATTCAGTTTCTGCTGCTTGTTTATAAAGTTGGTTTTTTTTTTTTTTTCTGAATGCGGACATGCACATGCAATAATTGAGGCTACTATGTAGTATCTGTCTTAAAGCAACTAGCTGGAATTTGTGCTTTAAGATATGGATATCTGTTCATGCTAGTCATTATGTATATTGCATTAGATAATTGCAGTGCACGGCATGTAGCCTCAGGCTTAAATCAGGTTTGATGATGAAGTTCTTGAAAAAGGTGGCAGCCAAGGTGGATAACAGTCATGAACTAGTGTGGTGGGTTGACCCTGGCTGGACACCAGGTGTCCACCAAACCTGCTCTGTCACTCCCCCTTGTCAGCTGGACAGAAGAGAGAAAATATAATGAAAGGCTCATGGATCGAGATAAGGACAGGGAGATCACTCAGCAATTACCAGCACAGGCAAAACAGACTTAACTTCAGGAAAAATTAATTTAATTTATTGCCAATAAAATCAGAGTAGGATAATGAGAAAATAAAAACTAAATCTTAACCCCCACCCCACTGCCTCGTTTTCCCAGGTTCAACTTCACTGCCAAATTCTCTACCCCCACCCCCAGCAGCACACGGGGATGGGGAATGGGGGTTGCAGTCAGTTCATCACACGTTGTCTCTGCCACTCCTTCCTCTTCAGGGGGAGGACTCTTCACACTCTTCCCCTGCTCCAGCATGGGTCCCTCCCACAGGAGACAGTCCTTCATAAACTTCTCCAACGTGAGTCCTTCCCATGGGCTGCAGTTCTTCACAAACTGCTCCAGCGTGGGTCCTTTCCGTGGGGTGCAGTCCTTCAGGAACAGAATGCTCCAGCATGGGTCCCCCATGGGGTCACAAGTCCTGCCAGCAAACTTGCTCCATCGTGGGCGCCTCTCTCCATGGGGCCACAGGTCCTGCCAGGAGCCTGCTCCAGCACGGGCTTCCCACGGGGTTACAGCCTCCTTCAGGCATCCACCTGCTCCATTGTGGGGTCCTCCCAGGACTGCTGGTGGATATCTGCTCCACTGTGGACCTCCATGGGCTGCAGGGGGACAGTCTGACTCATCGTGGTCTTCACCATGTGCTGCAGGGGAATCTGCTCTGGCACCTGGAGCACCTCCTCCCCTTCCTTCTTCACTGACCTTGGTGTCTGCAGAGTTTTTTTCTCTTATTTATTCTCACTCCTCTCTCTGGGTGCAATTGCTGTTGTGCAGTTTTTTCTCCCTCCTTAACTCTGTTACCCCAGAGGCGCTACCACCGTCGCTGATGGGCTCGGCCTTGGCCAGCGGTGGGTCTGTCTTGGAGCCAGCTGGCATTGGCTCTGTCAGACATGGGGGCAGCTTCTAGCAGCTTCTCACAGAAGCCACCCCTGTAGCCCCCCCACTACCAAAACCTTGCCATGCAAACCCAATACAACTGGACATAGCTTGTACTTGATTTTCTTTATTTTAAAGGTGTTTGACAGATACACTTGAAATCTACCAATAATGTTTTATTTATTCTAATGTTTTTATCTGTTATCCTTATAGAGGAAGTCAGACCTGTCAGCTTTAAAAACTTTCTGGACATCATGTACCTAAACATGGTGGACTAAAGCATTTGAGTGATAAACCAGTCTTGACAGATGACAGAGGTGGTTCTATTTAATAACTCATTACTCAGTGCTAAGAAATTGGAAACAGGAGAAAAGAAAACAACACTTGTTTTCTTTTTCTAATCTCTGAATATAAAGCAAAGTGTCAGTCTGACTTAGTAAAATACTGGAGGGATTGCAATGCATACAGTTACGGAAAAATGACTAACTGGAGGATATGTGCCCCTTATTTGATATTTTTATGATGATTGTGATGATATTTTGATAATATTTTTGATTTTGATATTTTGATGATGCAGAGTTTTTATCACAGCATGACAATTTATATGGAATACTTAATGCGGTACGTTGGGCACCAAAAAAGGACTGTTGTGGTTTATCCCCAGTTGGCAACCAAGCACCACATAGCTGCTCGCTGACCCCTCCCTTCCCAGTGGGATGGGGGAGAGAATCAAAAAAAACCCCAAAACACCCTAGTGGATTGAGATAAAGACAGTTTAATAAGATAGCAAAGGAAGGGAGAATAGTAGTAATAATAATGATAAGAGAATATACAAAACAAGTGATGCACAATGCAATTGCCACCACCTGCTGACCAATGCCCAGCCTGTCCCCAAGCAGTGACTGCCCTGAGCAACTCTTCCCTCCACCCAGCCATGATGCCATATGGTATGGAATATCCGTTTGGCCAGTCTGGGTCAGCTGTTCTGGCTGTGCTCCCTCTCAGCTTCTTGTGCACGTCCTCACTGGCTGAGCATGGGAAGCTGGGAAGTCCTTGACTTAATATAAGTACTACTTAGCAGCAACTAAAAACATCGCTATGTTATCAGCATGATTCTCATACTAAATTCAAAACACAGGACTACACCAGCTACTAGGAAGAAAATTAACTTTATTAACTTATTAACTGGGTTCCAGTTTGTGCCCGTTGCCCCTTGTGCTGTCGCTGGACACTACGGAAAAAAGTTTGGCGCCATCCTCTTGACACCCACTCTTGAGATACTTATAAGCGTTGATGAGGTCCCCTCTGTCTTCTCTTCCTCAGGCTGAACAGCCCCAGCTTCCTCAGCCTTTCCCCGTAGGAGAGATCCTCCAGTCACCTCATCATCTTTGTGGCCCTCCGCTGGACTCTCTCCAGTAGTTCCTCATCTTTCTTGAACTGGGGAGCCCAGAACTGGACACAGGACTCCAGATGGGGCCTCACTAGGGCAGTGTAGAGGGGGAGGATAACCTCCCTTAACCTGCTGGCCACACTCTTCTGAATGCACCCCAGGATGCCGTTGCCCTTGCGGCCAGGAAAGCCACATTGCTGGCTCATGGTGAATTTGTCATCCACCAGGACTCCCAGGTGGTCCTCTGCAGACCTGCTTTTCAGGAGGTCAACCCCTAACCCGTACCGGTGCATGGGTTATTGCTCCCTAGATGCAGGACCCTACACTTGCCTTTGTTGAACCTCATGAGGTTCCTCTCTGCCCAACTCTCCAGCCTGTCCAGGTCTCGCTGAATGGCAGCACAGCCTTCTGGTGTATCAGCCGGTCTTCCCAGTTTTGTATCATTGGCAAACTTGCTGAGAGTATACTCTGTCCCTTCATCCAGGCCACTGATGAATAAACTCAACAAGACTGGACCCACTACCGACCCCTGGGGAACAGCACTCACTACAGGCCTCCAACTAGACTCTGTGCCGCTGATCACCACCTTCTGAGCTCTGCCATTCAGCCAGTTCTCAATCCACCTCATTGTCCACTCATCTAACCCACGCTTCCTGAGCTTACCTAGGAGGATTTTATGGGAGACAGTGTCAAAAGCCTTGCTGAAGTTCAGGAAGACAACATCCACTGCTCTCCCCTCATCCACCCAGCCAGTCATGCCATCATAGAAGGCTATCAGATTGGTCAAGCATGATTTCTCCTTGGTGAATCTATGTTGGCTACTTCTGATCACCTTCTTTTCCTCCACATGCTTAGATAGGACCTCCAGAATGAGCTGCTCCATCACCTTTCCAGGGATGGAGGTGAGGTTGAGTGGCCTGTAGTTTCCCCGGTGGTCCTTCTTGAAGACTGGAGTGGCAT
This sequence comes from Phoenicopterus ruber ruber, assembly GCA_009819775.1. NCBI lineage: Eukaryota > Metazoa > Chordata > Aves > Phoenicopteriformes > Phoenicopteridae > Phoenicopterus > Phoenicopterus ruber. The sequence goes on along the minus strand of CM020246.1, from coordinate 66,276,081 downwards.
TGGCTTTCCTTCAGGCCTCAGGCACTGCTGTTCTCCATGACCTTTCAAACATGATAGAAAGTGGCTTGGCAATGGCCTCTCCCAGCTCCCTCAGCACTCGTGGGTTCATCCCATCGGGGCCCATGGATTTACGGGTGTCCAGTTTGCCTAACTGATCTCTAACCCAATCCTCCTCAACCAAAGGAAGGCCATCCTTTCTCCAGGCTTCCTCTCTTACCTCCAGGGTCTGGGATTTCTGAGGGTCAGCCTTAGCAGTAAAGACTGAAGCAAAGAAGGCATTCAGTAACTCTGCCTTCTCTGCATCCTTTGTCACCAGGCCACCCACCTCATTCAGCAGAGGGCCCACGTTTTTCCTAGTCTTCCGTTTGCTACTGATGTACTTGAAGACCTTCTTACTCTTCTTGACGTCCCTTGCCAGATTTAATTCCAGGTAGACCTTAGCCTTTCTCTTTGCATCTGTGTATACCCTGACAATGTTCCTACATTCCTTGCAAGTGGCCTGTCCCTTTTTCCACATTCCGTAGACTTTCTTCTTCCATTTGAGTTTTGCCAGAAGCTCCTTGCTCATCCATGCAGGTCTCCTGCCTCCCTTACTTGATTTCTTACTCCTGGGGATGCATCTCTCTTGAGCTTGGAAAATGATGTTAGGTTATTGTTTTTAAACAAAAGCAGTAAGACTGTTTTGATTAAAAAACAGAACAAACCCCTAAACTTCTAGTACTTTGAACTGTTAATATGAAATGATTTCATAAACACAGGGAATTTTAGACATAATACTCCTTATCTGCCTTGCAGAAGTTAGAAACAAAATGTTAAACACAATTTTGGGGTATTCTGGAGTTTTTGTCTAATCAGAAGATCAAGTGTTGTAGGTAGAATAAGTAGTATTCTTGCTATGTTAAATAAAATGAAATTGATCACAGCTGCAACACTAACTCCTTGCCCTGGATGTATATTTAACAGGAGTTGCTGTGGTGCTTTCATGATACGATGTGGTAGAATAAAATGTTAAAGGGTATTCTTGACATCTACTATAAACACAATTCTGGAATTGGCAACTCTGCCTGCCAATCTGACAATGTCACAAATTCCTTTCTACGAATGTTTCCTCTTTTACTAGCATGTAGTCACGCAAACAAGTTCTATAAATCTAGATAAAGCCCCAAAGTCTTTGGCTTGTGTATTTTTGAAGTGTGTTAAATATTTTAAAATGTTATAAAGAGACACAGAGCAGATGCAGTGGTAATAGAGGAGAGTAATTTCTCTTGAGAGTATTTTGGAGTTAATGTCTTTAAACGTGCAAATATAAGAAGAGATTCTTGGAATATGTCTCCAGGCCATTACAAGTGGTGCTTTTTCTTCCAAATTCCCAATGCTTGTCTTTCTCTTTGCATGCTCAGGTGGTTTGTGGTGGTTTTTTTTTTTTGGACTTACATTTCTATACATCTGTTGGATAACTTAATTTGCTGCTGCAGATGCATCCACATTTCCATGTGTAATTCCACCATACTCGAAAGTGGAGGCAGAAAACTTGAATTCTAGAGTTCTGATATCCCCTTATGTGTACAAAAGTCTTTTCTGATCTGTTATCTGATAATCGGGGATGATATTTTTAACGTTAAAACCACTATCTTGTACCACGTTCTGATGTAGTGTGTAATGTGGTCTATGCTCCTTCGTTAGTAGCAATAAGCTACTCTTGTGAAGTCTTTCTGAAATGGGTATGATTATGCATGTTAAGTATATAAGTACAGATATGCGTATGATTATGCATATTTAAAAAATAAATGGAAGCTCTAGTCTTCAGAAAATTGAATATTTAAACTGGATTTTTGGGGGTTATGTCTTCATTATTCTCACTTGTAGGAAAAGAGATCAGAGAAAATGCTCTTTAAAAAAATAATACGTTCATTTGCTTTTAGTTTTGCTAAAACAGGTGGGTTTTTTTCACCCAAAGTTGTAGTGGACGCAATTATAAATTTGTGCTGTGATTGTAAGTAGTGCTGTAGTAAGGTATGAAAAACTTAAGACTTGATGTACCTCAAAAAACACCCAGAGTTAGGGATGTTTTCTTTTTTAAACTTACATTTGATCTACAAAGAAGGAAGGTGAAATCCAGTGTTTCATTAGGGTGTTCTGAAAATAGATTTTGTAGTTCTGTGTAGTATAGTATTGTAACAATGGACACGATAGAAAAAGCTCACATGAAAGGAAGAATACATTTTCAGAGTATTGAATATTTAGAGTAAATGAGACACAGAGGATACATTCTGAAGAACAAAAAAAAATCGGAATAACTAGCTTCCTTAAGTGAACAAAATTTATTCTGCTGAATGAGGAACAGGTCCTGTGCATATGAGGAAGTGCAAGATGAATAGAGGCAATGATACCAAGTTATTTTTAATTATATTGTCACACAATGGACAAAAAGGCAAAGGCAAAATTGGATCATAAGGCTTTAAATATTGATACTTTCAAACTTCTGGATTGCCTGGCTTCTGAAGGCCAGTGTCTATATAAAGCTATAAAGTCTAGAAGTGCAGAATATTTTCATATTTGTTTTTGGAATATATGTGCCGTTAATCGTATTGATAAAGTATATGAGTATATATGAAGATATATAAGCATGAAGATAGAACATGGCATTGTTTCTAGCGTAATTGTAAATGAAGTACTTGAGAATATTAAAGAATGTTTCCAGTCTTTTGATGCCTACGTTTATTTTGTCAAATATTCTTTCAGGAAGCACTTTGTAATGAAGTGGGTGATCTTATGTGCACTGCTGACTTAAACTGAAAGTTGGTTAAGTCTCTACTAAAGGTTTAGATACCTTTAACAGATTTGTTAAACATATTTAACTGATTCTTCTACTGTGCCAGGAGAAGCCTTGGCTTGGACATGCTTCTTATGCTTCTGTTCAGGGAAAAGAACAGAAGTAATTTTTTCAGGTAACATACTTTTGCTAGCCTAAGCTGTGCACATCAGGACGCCTTTGTTCAATGATTCCAGTAACAGACTAGATAGTAAGGCAGTCTTCTCCGTGCAATGCATATGACTTTTAGCCCTAGTTTTCCAGACATGTATGGCCTTGGTATCACCATCTGCCTGAGGAAATGTGTACTGTAAGTATGTGTTCCTTCCAGGGATTCTGGAATGCTGCCATAGAAAACTCAACAAAAATAAATTTTTCGACACAGTTGTACAGTCTTTGTTTTTTATTGTTTTTATGAACAGCAAATTAACATATTCTTCAAATGTTTTGTATTGGAGAATATAACACTTATTTTACATCAGGAAAAATGTTAGACTTAGAAATAAGGTATTAGAGTGGCAGTTCACATTTTAGACTTCATGCAAGATTTGAAAACAAATGTAGCTTTAACACTAAATTTGCCTTTTGCCCTCCTAGGTAGATGTATTTTATACCTGTTTACAGAGCATTTAAGAGATTGTTACCTGAACATACAGTGGGCTATTTTTCTTCCCATATGTTGCGTTGGAAATGATGTATGGTTTATTCTGAACTTAATTTTTATTTTAATAACTTTCTAAGTAAAAACAAAACAAAACTAAAACTTAAAAATTTGTTAGTATAGAATTTTAAATGTGAAATTGTGTTTTATTCAAAGATCTTTTTCTTCTAAATCATTTTAATGATTTGACAGTAAGAATAGAATTTATCGATTCTTTCTGAACATCAATTTTTGAAAGAATTTAAGAAGTTAAGAGTGGTGTTTGGTGTGATACTTCAGAAGTGAAATCAGAGTGAATCTTTATCATAAGTTCCCCTTGAGACTTCTAAAAATTGCCTTTATCATCTGTTCTTATGATTACATTAAAAAAAAAATCCAGGTCCTTCATACAATTTGAATTACTAAATCTCAATCTACGATACACTTTACTATCTAGATTAAAAAAAACCCCAAACTTCCACTCTGTGGTGTTTAGATTTTTAATGGACTAACTCACATTTAAAGAAAATGTTTTCTTTTATGTGCTATCTAAACAGAAACCAAAAATAATGGAGGAAGAGAAGACAGGAGAAGCCTTCCAGTGCAAATTTAAGTAGAAAATGCTTGTATTTGGAAAAAAAATAATACTAACAAGTGATGACTATAACAATTTGTCATCTATGGTATTTTTATTTTGATGATGCATCTGAAACTTGACTTAATGTCGTCTTAAACTTGAGGATTCATTAATCTCTTTTGGATTTTTAAATGATTTCTATAGATAATAAGGTGGTTTTACTCCTGAATGTAGGTTTGTCATAGGCTTAATTTAAAAAGTGTAATTTACATACCTGTTTTTTTGGAAAGGAGCTTATTTAAACCTCCCTTCAATTTACTGTTACAAAACCTAACAGGTTTTGATTTTTAGTTTTTATCGAAAGCTTTAAATCTTTCACAAGTCAAACATGTAATATTCATCAAATATTTAATGAATCTGGTACTACCTTCATTAGTCCTGTTACATCTTTTATGTGTAGTTTTTACGAGGTTTTATTGTTGCATTTGTGTGAAAAATGTATTTTTAATTTCAGATCAACTTGAAATCGGGTCGGAATTTTATTGGTATATTCATTAATCTTATTTAACCTCTTATAATTACTTTGTCTCTTCATTTTACAGATGGAATACCTCAGGTTTACTATTTTGGCCCATGTGGCAAATATAATGCTATGGTGCTAGAACTACTTGGACCTAGTCTGGAAGATTTATTTGACTTGTGTGGTAGGACATTTTCTCTTAAAACCGTTCTTATGATAGCCATACAGTTGGTAAGTAGAATAGATGTTAATTTGAGTGTTCATTAGAATAACTAAGTCAGTCTTCAATGGATTAAATGCTTATTTCACTTAAGAGATTTGCACTTCCCATGTTGTAAATTGGTGTTGGTGGCTTCAAAAGAGCCTGTGATACAGTGTTGTCAGGAGGCCTCTTTTCTCACTTTCATTTACTTTGTTCTAGTTTTTCAAGAATCATTGCATGAATGTAGTTTCATTGTGCCTTCTAAGTTCTCATAATCACAACCTGAAATGAATTTTACTTTGACATACTTGGTTAAAAAGAAAATCTTTGTGAAGTAAAAATAATTTTAATCCACAAAAGCAGTTGGATGATAGGACTCCTAAATAGCATAAATATTTTTTCCTGGGCATTCTCAGAAAGAAAGAAAGCAAACAAACAAATTATCCCCCAAATAGCACAAAATTATTCAAGGAAGGATTTTTCCCATTTTTTTGAAGATTTCCTGATTTGGTTCCCACCTGAGGGTGGGTGGAAGTGGAAGGAGAGAGAAAGTGAAATAAGACTTTGCATATTTGCCTTGATACAATATGTTTTAAATAAGTCCTTATGAAATATTAAAGATACTGAACCTCCACTTCCCTAAATAGGTAGTGATATTTTTACCAATGAAGGGTAAAAATAACTGTTTAAAACACGACTGTAATTGGGTAACAGGCCTACCATAGACATATAGACATAGTTATCTTATTTATAGCCAAAAATGACAAAGTTCATTTTTTTAAAATGCTCAAATAATTACAGATCCAAAGGTCATCTTTATTTAATACTTGCTATTCCTTTCTGAATATATAGATTTTGATAGAAAGCGATCCAATTAGAATGGAGGTTATATGCATATTGGTGAACTTTCAGTGCTTGTCTCATTTGTACCTTTAATATGTAATAGATCTACATGGAACTTTGCTGCTCAGTGCTTGATGACATAATTTCTGGTTATAGTTTTAAAATGCACAAAACATACTTGGTGCCAGCTGCTCTTAAAGAAGATAACTGCTGTTGTATACTGATTCATGTCTAATGTCCAGTGTAAAAGTTTCCAGTACATGATGTGGTGTATCTGCTTAGGGGATGTGTACATTTTTCATTGACTTTAACTGGGAGATACCTTGTTAAGAGCAATAGACCTTTAGTTTTAAGGTGATAGAAGGAGTGATTTCATCTAAATATAAAGTCAATTTAAGATATTTAGCTTCTACGAAAATTTAATGTGGCAACCTGAAGCTTATACTAAACTTTCTGTTGTTTTTTCCTCTTATTAAAGATTTCTCGTATGGAATATGTCCATTCAAAGAACTTGATATACAGAGATGTAAAACCTGAGAACTTCTTAATAGGACGACCTGGAAACAAAACCCAGCAAATTATTCATATTATAGATTTTGGTTTGGCAAAGGAGTATATAGATCCAGAAACAAAGAAGCACATACCATATCGAGAACACAAGAGCCTTACAGGAACAGCTAGATACATGAGTATAAATACACATTTAGGAAAAGGTACGTGTGCTTTTTAAGTGTAGCAACAAGAATTCAACAGCTGACATTTGTCTGAAATCATCTTGTTTTCAAGTTGTCATTTTTCTCAGTCTGTAGTCATAAAGAACTGCAAGTTTTGTGTACTGTGCAAAATTATAGTTTGTCTTTTTGGAAATACTATTTATGGGAGTAAGGTTCTCTGGGTCTCTAATTGTCATGGTTATGTCTCAGCAAATAATTACATTATTTTTGTTAGATATCCATAAAAGACAGATGAGGTGTATTTTTTCGTATCGTAACGTCTTCACGTTAGAAGTATACCATGGCAGGGTGAGGTGGCTGGGAAGTAGATATGCTTATTAAAGATGATCGAAGTGAATACACTGCAACAGCATAGGTTTTCAATGCTACCTTGCCAGTTTTTTGATCCCTTTGAAATGCATGATGTAGTGGAAAAAAAGTAGCTTATATTTGATGCTGAATTTTTTTTTTAAATGCTTATACTGTTAATGAGGCTTTGTCAGAGTAGTTAGAAGTTATGCTAGTGTTGTAAATATGATGAGCTAAAGAAATGACAGGATATAGAGAGAGAGGTAAGTTGTTATTATTGAATGAATAAATTTAGCTGGAAAAAGGTGCATGAGCACTCAAATTGGTCTTTGTTAATTCCAGTTATATGGAGGTTTTCTAGTGAAAACAGATTTCACACCTTTGAATTTTTGTAAACCAATTGCATATCATTGTATGGTAATCACCAATTAGGTTGCTCTTTAAATTGGTCATAAAAAGTGTTGCACAACACTTATAGTTCAAACGTACTTCATGTTAATATGGCAAATTAGAAACCATTCACATTTTCCAGGTAGTAATAAGGTGTTTTATTGCTAAGATCAGACCATAGTAGCTTGTGGTTGGCAGCCGTAGCTGATGAAATTATGTTAACATGTAGAATCATAGAATCATTTAGATTGGAAAAGACCCTAAAGATCATTGAGTCCAGCCATTAACATAGCACTGCCAAGTCCACCACTAAACCATGTCCCTAAGTGCCATGTCTGTACGTCCTTTAAATACCTCCAGGATGGTGACTCCACCACCTCCCTGGGCAGCCTGTTCCAGTGCTTGACAACCTTTTCGGTGCCAATCTAAACCTCCCCTGGTGCAACTTGAGGCCATTTCCTCTTGTCCCGTCGCCTGTTACTTGGGAGAAGATATTGACACCCACCTCGTTACAACCTCCTTTCAGGTAGTTGTAGAGAGTGATAAGGTCTCCCCTCAGCCTCCTTTTCTCCAGGCTAAACAACCCCAGTTCCCTCAGCCACTCCTCATAGGACTTGTGCTCTAGACCCTTCACCAGCTTCGTTACCCTTCTTTGGACACGCTCCAGCACCTCAAATATATAGTTCATAAGAAGCTCAATTTAATATAGTTTCTATAATAAAGTCATAATAGATTTCCTTTAAAGCATAGTAATTGGACATGTGTGTTCAGCCGTTACCTTGTCTATAGGCAAAAATTTTTTTACTTCATCAGTATGAGGCTGTTCTGCCTATTTGTTCATTTCTCTTGGTGCCTGCCTTAGTCTCAAAATAAATTGAGATGAAAGACCTGTCTAACTTTCTTGACTACTAAACTGGCTTCAGATATGCCTTTTCTATGAAAATGTAGAGAAAGAATGTATACAATTACTGTTTAGTGCATACCATGGCAAATGTAGATCTGTGTTTACAAAACATCATTCAACAGTACTTCAGGACAGCAAACTTGGGAAACTTGCAGCATCTCCAGGCAAGGTAAAGAATGTGGAGCTTTTTCAAATTCAAACAAAACCTGCAAATCTTCAAAACAGATAGGAGGAAGACTTGAGCAGGTACATTTAACTGACGATGAAAAGATGATGTTTTTCTATGTTGACATTTGAAAAGAGTATTGATTTCACATGGCCAAACATTACTTTATAATTTAAAATTAGTTTTGAATTGTATTTCATGTGACTTGCACATCTGCATCCTCTGGCTTCTTTGTTTCTTCACAAGCAAAGCCGAAGGATTTAATTTCATGATGTGCAAACCAATTCTGCCATTCATTCCAGATTTTGACATGAGTTGATGTTGCTTCCTCCACGCAGATTCCTAAAACAACCTCAGATTTCTCCATTAAGTAGAGAGAAAAAAGCAGGTGTAACTATGGCTATGTTATGTATCCATGTGTAAGATTAACAGTACATACAAGGTCCCCAGATTATTAGAAGCATATGGTCAGAAATCACTGAATTGAACAATTGCTGAAAGGTGGTCCCAGTCATTTGATAGGAGTTATATTTGGGTACTGTACACCTAAATCTAAATAACTTTTTACATATTTACACACTGCATATTCATCTTCCACAGTCAGTGACTAATTGCTTCCAAAGGTCGATTTTGTTAGATACTGGCTACTTCAGAGCTGACAGCTATCATTGCTTTCAACTGTCTACATGCATATTTTCATGTGGATGGGGGAAAGGAGCTGGGGGGGGAATCTCCTTATTTCAACTGATACTTCAGAGCATCAAGATACTACCCTCATTCTGTTTTGTTCATCTTCAGCTGCTGGTTTGAGTGTCAGAAAATGTCTCAAAATTAGAAGGTATTGGTTATGTATTTCAATAGTGGACAGTTTAAATATCAGCATCCCTATTTGCTAATAGCATCATGGCCACTGCGGTTCCTTTCCTCATTACAGAAGTGTCTGGTGACCCTTGGCAAGTAAAGAAAGATTCCAGTAGTGGACTCCTAATTGCAGAATGATTAATGTTGGCAGGGATGTCTGGAGGTCATCTTGTTCAACCTCCCTGCTCATCAGGGCCACCTAGAGCTGGTTGTCCAGGACTGTGCCCAGACAGCTTTTGAATATCTCCAAGGAGGGAGACTCCACAACCTCTTTGGGCAACCTGTGCCAGTAATACATGTTCCTGTAGTACATACAGTGCAGAAAACTTTCCCTACTTTCTTGCCACGTGAAGTTGTTACTGTTTCAGTAGTTGCAGTTGGAAGTTTGTCAGATGAATAAAAGGTTTGCTTATTAACTTTTTTATTTACTATTTATTAGAGGGAATGGTCATGAGGTTAACCTAGTATTTTTTTCTTGTTATTGTTTTACAGTTATGTAAAAATAGGAATCCTTTTCCTTTTTCAGTTAAATTTATTTCCACAATGGTATTGAAACCATATCTGAGAACTGGCCTACTAGAATACATTTTTGCCTTTCCCCATGTTAGAAATGACGTACAGTATGCTGGCTTTATTTCAGCAGTTCCTTTAGTGTTTGAAAATGGAAGGAGAATCCTATCTTTATAGTATAGCAGTGTTTACTGAGTGCTACAATATTTTCTAGTTACGACCACAATGATGAAAAATCTGTCATGACTTCAAGTCTTGTCATCATTGATGTCCATGGGTTTTGAAATTCTTGATAAGAAGCAGTCTGTTAATTAAAACAGTAGAATAGCATATTCCAGGGAATTTAAATATAATGAAAGATGCCCCACCCCACTTACCCATCCAAAAATGCATTGTATATGAAGCTGGCCTTAATTCTGTATGCACTCACATAGTAAAAGGATGTGTAAAAAGTAACTGAACTATTGTAAGCTTGTCATGTTTGCTAGATTTATTATTTTTTCACCAAGTAAAGACTGAAACTGCATTGTTGTTAAGCCGTATTAGAGCCAAAGAGCTTTAAGATTCGATTAAATGATTTTTTTCATTTAAAGAATAATAGTATAAATACTGATATTTTCTGATAGCGTCATGAATATTTAACACTGGGAACACGTTAAAAACTTGGTAGCAGGGTTTGAGCTTCCTAAATATAACTTTTAGAACACAAGTTCCACAAGTAAAGGAAACACTCTTTTTCATGCATGGTATACCAAGTTGGTGTCAGCTGAAGGTGATACAACCAATTTTAAAATCAAATAAGCTTTTTTAGTTCTTCTTAAAAAAGAGACCCCCCCCATAGGACAAGAGGAGGTGGCGTCAAGTTGTGCCGGGGAGGTTTAGATTGGATATTAGGAAAAATTTCTTCACTGAAAGGGTTATCAAGCACTGGGACAGGTTGCCCAGGGAAGTGGTGGAGTCACCGTCCCTAGAGGTATTTAGAAGATGTGTAGATACAGAGCTTAGGGACCTGGTTTAGTGGTGGACTTGGCAGTGACAGGTTAATGGTTGGACTCGGTGATCTTAAAGGTCTCTTCCAACGTAAATGATTCTATGATTCTACGACATCATTTAAGAAAATAAACCAAAATGTAAAACTGGTAATTGCTTGAAGAACGTAACTGAATTTTGAGGGGATTACATGTCTGATACTAACACAGGAACATAGTAAATGACACTTTCTCATTCAAAGGAGAAGTTTCCACTCCTTAGGTAGAATTTTGATCTCTGGTTGGACAGATTTATTTTTGTGTAATGGTAACTTGATTAATATGTATGAAAGTTCTGCCAAATTTAACTTGTGTATCATGGGTAGTTCTGTACCCCTCAGCCTGATGCAAAGCCATGAGGAAGAGTGGATAGGTATATACTGGCTCCTCTGGCAAAGGTAGCTATAACAAAGCTAATATTCTTTTCAGTAGCTTGTCTCACTTTAGTGTAGTAAGTCCTTCTCACAGGAGATTCTCAAATATATAGATAATTCTTAAATGTAGATGGCAAAGGTTTAGAATGCTGTTCTGAAATCTTTACAGTGATGTAAATGCTGGAGTCCTCAGCACAAGACAGACATGGATCTGTTGGAGCGGGTCCAGAGAAGGGCCACAAAAATGATCAGAGGGCTGGAGCACCTCTCCTATGAGGACAGGCTGAGAGAGTGGGGCTTGTTCAGCCTGGAGAAGAGAAGGCTCCGGGGAGATCTTATTGCGGTCTTTCAATACTTAAAGGGTGCCCATAACAAAGATGGGGAAAAACTTTTTAGCAGGGCCTGCTGTGATAGAACAAGGGGTAATGGTTTCAAACTAAAAGAGGGGAGATATAGGCTGCACATAAGGAAGAAATTTTTTACAGTGAGGGTGGTGAAGCACTGGAACACGTTGCCCAGAGAGGTGGTAGAAGCCCCATCCCTGGAAACATTCAAGGTCAGGCTGGATGGGGCTCTGGGCAACCTGATCTAGTTGAGGATGTCCCTGCTCATTGCAGGGGTTTGGACTAGGTGACCTTTAAGAGTCCCTTCCATCCCAAACTGTTTATGATTCTGTGTTGCTAAACCATGCAAAGGAGCACAACATCATGTAATAACTCTGCTTTGGTCCAGACTCAGAGCAGTGGTGCTTCTTCATCTGATTATTTTGCAGGCATTTCTTGGCTGACAGAGAATGATTCTTCATGATCTTTTAGGTCTAACAAACACTGAACAGCATGAATGGAACTCTTACTTTCATAGTGTCTCCTTTATGCGGAGTTTGTTTTTTCTGTATGTTCTGTGATTCCCCTCTAAAAACGTAGTATTTCTTTAATTGGTGCAGTGAGACGTACTGAACACTGAAGCTCTTCAAGGTCTGTTCTCCCTTTGGTTGCAGAGACAGTGGCATATAGGATACATTCAGCACTGAAAATACTGGTAGTAAGAGAATTTTTAAGGCAATATTTTTAGTCTGTAGGTAATTTTCTTGGCAACTTGAATGATCTGGTAGCAAAACTAATGCACGTATTACTGCTTCTTGACTATCTAAGGTGTCAGCTGACCTTTGTAAAAAATAAGTGTGTTTTCAGTAAAGAGGGAGACTGTCAAGTTCACATTCTCTTAAAGGTTGATTTCAAGTATGCATTTATTGAACTGAACATGTTCTATGTTAGTACATATGAATGAGAAAGTACATTGTCCCTTAATCAAAAGTACATTTTAGGATCCGTAGTGTTTAAAACTGTCGTAACAAGTGCATAGCAACTAGAAAGACTTTAAATGTTTGCATATGCTTAGTTGAAACATGCACAAAATTACCAAGGCCCACTCCTTTGAGGTGTATATAGAAGGTGATGTATAGTTACTGAACATTGTGTGGCCAATTATTTCAATAATATTTTGTTCCAGGAACATACATTTGAACAAAGGTTTCTGGTAGTTTTGTGCCAAGCTGGGAGTTCATATCTGGAATAGAAGGTATTTTGTCTATGTGAAAAATAATGTGGCTTTATTCAGATAGCTGTTTGAAGGAAATACAATTATTGTGCAGCCCTTATCAGCATGTGGCTGGTGGCCTTGCTTCTATAAGGTAGTTTCTCTTGGGCGTAAAATTACTCCATGCTGCTTTTCCAGTCCCCTTCATTTTCAGGGAGAGAGGGATATCAGAGAATGTAGATTCTCACTGGGAGCTTAAGGAAGACAAAAATCTGCATCTGTAAAAGTCCGACAATTTTCGTATTTGCTGGAAATCTAAATGGGCAATTGTTTGGGATTTCCCTAAATTCAGAAAAACAGCATACTGAATTGTTGCCTAAGTTATTTGGCTACAGGAAGTGTAGTTACATGAAGTTGTAATTGCTGTAATATGGCTATCCCTAGTGGTCTCTGGGGAGCAACCAATATCCTTGGTGGTATTGGTCTTCTCTTGGTAGTGGTTAATTATTGAAGAGGCAGAGGTTAGTTATCTTACAATGAATGCCTGAGACTCTTTTGGGAATGAAACAACTCTGCTCTTTCATGCTAATTGAAAGGCCAAATGAAGTCAATTTCTTTAAACAGTACTTACCTTCAAACAAAAAAAACCCACCCTTACCTTTATAGTAGATCTACTCTGTTATCAGAGCTGTCATGTTCTAGATTTAAAATCAGTTTTCTAGGGACCAGACTTTTTTGTAATCAAAACCCGCAAAAGTAATTTTACATTGTATCAATTTAATGCATTTCTTATAATAAGAACAATAAATGTTTGGACCTAAAATTGTGTTAGCCTAAATCCCGTAGTTTTTGCAGAAGCTCAAAGAATAAAAATGCTTTCTGCAGTTACAGGCTGTGCTTTGTGGTGATGGCCTTCCAGGAGTCCTGGCACCTACCACTTCTCACTGAGCCAGTAGTGCAAGATGAAGTCCTTTTTCAGACCTAGGACCACAGGAGGTTCACGAGTCGTCTTTTTGTACCCACTGAATTATCCCTGGACCTCAGGGACAGGATTGTAGCTGCCTTAGATAAATACCTTTTTCTGTGTAAACTAACCTTATAAATCCATAATTATATGAAACAGTGTCTAATACAAACGGAGCTAAATAAATCTTGGCTCCCTTAATTAAAGGTATAACTGAAAATAGGATTTTTTCCATAAAGTCCACATTATTCTTAACAAAACAGTACGGCATACAATGTGTGTTTATGGTAAAACTGGCATACAACTTCATTTTTATGAACCAGAATCATTAACTTCAGGATTCATGATTTTATTCAGGAAGGAATACTATTCTTTCCCTCAAATTATATTACGGTATGGAATCATATCATTTTTAGTAAGGCTACAAACTCTGGGTGGTAACTTTCAAATTTTATTTTTGCTAAGCTTTAGAGACTGACAGTTCAGGATATGTAGATTGTCACTCTCCATCTACTTTGTGATTGCAGTAATGAGTCAGTGTATCAAATGGTGTAATCATCCCTAATAGCTAATACTGTGTTTTCTGCTCCAGATAGATAGTATGTTTTTACTGTTTCAGCGTTCCTATAGCAAGCAGGAAAACTTTTTTTTGAGGTGGAATGCAGTGTTTATAAGGGATGCTTACTGAATACCAAATGTCTGTTGTTTGACCTGTGTTATGGTTCTTACTGGTGTATGCTAAAAAAAAGGTAATTTCTGGAGATGGTCTGTTGAATGAGGTTCTATTTCTTATTAAAATCAGCCTATTTGAATCAAGATGATTAATTTATCTATAGCTTGTGAACTAAATAACAAATACTAGTTTCTTACTAATTTAGCTAGCTTCACGTGACCTCCCTGAGAGAAGGGAGAACCTGTGCCCTAAAGCTTTATTATGTATTTGTCATCTTATGATCATATTACCTTTTAGGCAACAGATGCTCTCGATCTCATTAAATTGTGATGCACTAGGATTGGCGTACATCAGCAGCCCTTCCTCCAGCTGATGCTTGAAATCCTTTTGTTCCATCTAGTCCACTGCTAGGTTTTTTTCCAGTTTTCGGAGGCACTTCTTCCAACAATAGCAATACAATCTTGGAGTTTCCTGTTTCTCAGCCTTATCTTGAAGAATTCCATCAATAGGAAAGGGTATTTGATTACTATTTTTTAATTACTCCAAAGTGATCAGTGAAGAACTCAAATGGATTCTAAATAACAATCCCCTTCCCCCCAAATTAAAACAAATAAAATCCTTTCCCATAGCAGATTCTTGAGGGCATTGTGAGTTCAAATGGTGTATCCCAGAAGTAGTTCCCACAGAACTATCTTACTGAAATATCTCCAATGGTCCAAAGCTCATTTAAAAAAAAAAAAAAATCCCCTAATTAGAAATCAGGGTAAGATTGAAATCTTTTCCTTTCATAGAAAGGACTCCCAGTGAAAGAGCAATTGCCTCAGTAAGGTGTTTATGGTTTTTTTTAAAGAGGAGCCTAATTTTCATCAGTGTAACTTGTAGAAGTTAATGCAAAAGAAAGGAATTATTGTTGCTTAGCAAAGACCAAGTAGAACTTTCCAATACATTTTGTGGGCCATACCTTAGCATTGCCCATAGATGGGCCATCTGTTTGTGCACTTGTAACATTTTTGTATGCTTTGCCACCATCTTACCACTGATCTGTCTTACATAAAACACACACTGCATTGCACAAAACATTTGCATGAGCAGTGCTCATGAAGTACTCGTTATCTCCATGTCCACCCTATCTCATAAAGAGCACAGGATTTCTGCAGGCAACTGGAGTCAACGTTTCCTTCACGTACTGAAACCTGTCAGGCACAGAGCTGTACCGCTTATTCCTGCTTTTTTCTTAACCTACGTGGTTGCATCAGGATAGCATATCGTCAGCAAATGGGATGTTGCAGGGTTGGCAGAAAAGTTCAAATAAGACCAGATTGTCTAGAGGGTGGTCACTGAGAAAAGTGGCAGCAGTGGACAAGAAGAGTGGCACAGTGGACACAAACAAGAAGAGTCTTGGCAAGGGAATTGGAAACATGGAAAAGAGTGAAGGAGAAATGACTGTGAAAGAGCCTCATATGTCTGGCAGGTGTGTGATGAAGTAAGGGGCTAGATGTGGCCTGTGCTCTGAATTACTGTACTTTTTTTTGTATTTTCTTATTCATTTGCTAGTATGTGTTTACTCAGTGTTCAAATGAGAAAATGGTGATATAAAACAGAGTAATAAGTAAATTGTTCTTTTTATATGAAGATTAAAAAAATTGTTTTTCAGGTGCAGTGTATATGTGGCAATATTTTATGATCAGATCAAAGTCAGGTTCCCTGTATTCAAAATCTAACAAACACACATTTTTTTGTTTACTTTTGTGCTCTGTTTCTCTTGCTGTCAAAGCATAGTGATTCTGTCTTTGTGAAAATATTGAATAGAAACAATGTTAATATTTTGGTTTTCTACCTTATGTCAGGGAAGAGATCAAAGTTATAGGTAAATCCTACCTGTTACTACAAAACATAATACACTCTGTAACAGTTGTTTCAACAGCAATACAGAATAAAGTCAGGTGAAAATGTAAAAATCTGTTTTCTATTAGTCATTTAAAGACTTGTACTATTCTCTATTACATTCAGTTTTCCTAAGAATAATGGATTTTATTTAAAAATAATATGGAATGTACTTTGAAAACTTTGAACTTCGTATGTACTACATTTTGCTTATTACTTTCTTTTTTCTTTAACCTTTTGTGAACTTTTTGAAGGATTACCACTGCCCTACTACAGATGAAAAATTGTAGGTCTGCCAGATATTGTCTTCTATAACTTAGCTTTTAAGTCAGCTAAACTTGAGAGCAGGCTGTGTGTATATGCCTCTTCATGGTGCTTTCTGATCAAATAATAAGACTTCTGAGCCTTCTTCAGTCCACCGTTGTCTTACTCAGAAATTCTATAAGGGGTCCCTCAGAAACATGCCATCTTTTCCATGATTTTGTAGAGGAAAAATGATTTCAATTAAAGCTTTTCTTAAATTGTTTCAGGTTCACGACTAATGGATCAAAACCTATCGGAATTAAAATGCAATTATGTATGTAAAGGGTCAAAATACATTTTAAATTAAGAACCATTTCTTACAGCGAGATAATTTGTTTAAAGTACTGTTGAGATGAATATACCTGCAATCTGCATCTGCTTTTTTTTTGTTTTAGCTGTGTTCTTAATGGAGTCCATAGTACAAAGGAAACCCCTCACACGCTCAGTTTGATTTCAAGTACTTTATACCTGCCAATTATTTTTACATAATTTAGAAGCTAACCTTTTAAATATAGCGTAATAGGATGCAGATTGAATGTTCTAATAATATTTTAATTTTGTTTCAGAGCAAAGTAGAAGAGATGATTTGGAAGCTTTAGGTCATATGTTTATGTATTTTCTCAGAGGAAGCCTTCCATGGCAAGGTTTAAAGGTAGTGGGTTTTGATATCTTCCTCTATCCTATTTTCAGATCATCGGCTTTTCTTGCCATGATCTTTTTCTTTTTGAAAGTTTGTCTGCAAGCTGTATAACTTCAGAAGCTTGTTTTGTTCTTGTATCATAGGCTGATACATTAAAAGAACGTTACCAGAAAATTGGAGATACAAAACGAGCAACCCCTATAGAAGTATTGTGTGAAAACTTCCCAGGTAATGTCTACTGTTAATAAAAATGTTATGTATTGATTTAGAAAATGAAACTGGCATAGATAATTGTTTACTATCTGATTTTAATAATAAAATAATACTTCCAAATACGTATATTATGTACTATGGTAATAGACACAAGAATTATCCTTTGAAGCAGCACTAGGCTAATGCTGGTGTTCTTCAAAGATAGATTCTTCTAAAGGAAACATTAAAAAAAAATTATGATATGTATTCTTATGGTGATCAACTAGTCTACACTTGTATCTTCACACATAAAAATTTTCAAGCCTTTTCAGCTCAAATCTGATACCATATTCCTTTTTAAAACAAGCTGCATTAGGAACAGCTTGTAATGGTATTTAAAATAACATGTAAATAGTTTCAGGTGTCACTTTTAGTTCTCCTTAAGTGCACACAGAATCGATGAGGTATTGGAAAATTGTTGAGAAGCAAATAATGACTTTTTTTTAAAGCTGGTCTCATCAGCTTGGGACAGTGGACACACACATGACATGGACACAATTTTGCCAAAATACAAATAAACACCTTGAAAAATAATCACAGTATCATTGATAAGCAAAATGGATTTGCTGAGAATAGCTCATGACAAACTGCTTTGATTTCCTCGTATGAAAGGAAATCCTGTTCACAGCAGGCCTTGTGGATAGGAGGCAGATGTTTTATGTCATGAAATCTTAGTACTTTTGCTTTTGATGCTCTTTTTAAATATTGTCACAAGTAATCTTAAAAGCATACTCAAGAAGAATCTACTATGGGAAGAAGAGTGTAAAACAATTTGAAGTAGTTCAGTACATTGTTGCCAAATTTGAAATAGGAAATAGTATTCCACAGGGATCTGGGCTGAACATGTTCAGTATTTTTGAGTGCCTTGTATAATTGAGAATGTTTATTAAATTTGCAAATGGTAAGTTTGAAATTTGTAGGCCCGACAGTCGGGTTAGAATGAAAGGGTCTTGACAGATTGCAAATACAGTCTTAAAAATATAAGGTACAGTTCAATAAGTCATATTCAAGGTAGTAGATGAAGATAGGATCAAATCCAAATTAAGAATTATTGGATATGGAAAGGTTCCTTAGGTAATAACTGGAAGTAAGTCAGTCACAAAGTAAATGCAAGTGAACAGTGTCATGCTGCTATATTTTTAAAAACAAACAAACAAACCCTATATTGAACTGGATTATATAAACAAGATATAGCCTGAAAGACACATGAATTGCCGTTTCCACTCTACATGATTCTGTAAAGCCTCAGCTGAAGCAGAATGTTTGGTTTTGGGGACTGTGCATCAAGAAAATGTATCCTATTTTAAGGGTATCTCATAAAGAAGTGGGAGTGCTCATATGACATATTTGCTAGACCTATCACCAAAGACTGAAGGCATGAAAGCTGGCTTGGTCAAGACTGTGAGGGAAAGAAGTTCTCCTGTTCCTTTCGGCTGCTACAAACATGAGAGGAATTGGTCTACTGCAGCCACAGCAGCTAGAGCAAAGTAATGGATGTAATCGAAAACCAGTTAAGTTTAGACTTGAACTCCCATGTTTCAAATATGGTGAAGAGCATGAAGGGATTGCCATTGCCAGGGAGACTATGGACTTTCTTTCACTGGAGTTGTGTGAGAACAGACCAGACAGAAAAGGCTGTAACCAATTTGCTATGGGATAGGGTGGTGTACTAGATGGCCTTTTGAAGTTCTTTCCAACCCTGTGGTAAAAATTAGTCCATTGTCAATTTTTCTTATGTTTTTCATTTCACTTTCTTCTGTGTATTAAAATAATAAAATCAAGTGAAACTGACTTTTGCTATAGAACTTAGAGCAAATGTCTGAACATGTTTGGTGAATTGACAAAAGTTTTAAATGTGGTGAAAAAACCCTGTTCTAGAATATAAATCTTCTGCATCCAGTAATGCATGCATGTCTTGCATGTTGATTTTTATGTAGTTGCTAGAGTGCTTTAAAAAATAAATACCTAATTTAACATGTGTATGGTGCAATTCCTGGAAATAATTATGCACGAGTAGCTCCATATATCTAGTGGAATGTTTCCACCAAATTTAATCAAGTACATTCTTGTTGACGGGACTGGATCTGAAAGTTTGACCTTGGAGAACATAAAAGATAAACTTCTTTGATAGTACATATATACATTTTCATTAAAAATATGGTTTTTTATGTGGAAGTTTTTGCATGGCAAATATCCAAGGATTTTCTACCTTTTCCTGTCCTTCTTGTGGCTTAAGACATAGAATAGAATAAGAAATACTTCCACCATCATTTCAATTCTTTTCAGTCAGCCTGCAGACTGAGCTAGCTGATTGATATTCCATAAGGCAAGAGAACTCAGTTCTCTTGTATCAGGGAAGGATACTTAGGTCTTTGTCATATGTGAAACTCTTATGTTTTTCATCCCCTGTTCTGTGGAATTGTACTGTCTTTGAGTGTGCAACACTACTGCTGTTTCAAGCCTTGTATAAAATACGAGCAAGGATTTAAACTCTGGAATTTCTGTTTCAAATGCATGATAAGGATGGTATTTGATTTTTGGAGTCAGCCAGTTGTAGCAGTTCCAGCTTTTGTATCTCTGAAGACATGCCTTCCATGCTTTGGGTTCCAGTTTGCATTGGGAAAGTATGGTTGAAGAGGTTTCTAGCAATGGGCCAATATTTCTCTTCACCTTCTTCAAAGACTGATCTCCTTGGCTAGTATTGCTGAAGGATCTTGCTTGTCTGCTGAGCTGGACCTTAGGTGCCAAGGAATTCCTCCTGTCCACTGCTCCATCTGCTTGTGCCTAAAACATAGTGCTTAATACTCTCTTTTTGTCAGAACTGAGTAATTTGGGATGTTTTGGCACCATTGTCCTGTGATTCATTCTTGACAGCAGCAACATGATGCTGCCTCACAACTTTTTGTTATCAAGCTAGTCTCAAACCTTCACTTCTCCATCTTTCTACCCCACTATCTCCGGAAGTTTAACTTAGCATAGCTCATTCTTAGCCCTACCTCTGCACTTCTCAGCCATCCTGTTTCAGAAGATAGGCTTCTTAGGGCACCTTGTTTGTACCACAAAATGTCATCTTCTCCAGACTTATTGAAATGTGATGTGTAGGTCAGGGTGAGCGTGCAGTGATACTGTTGCGCTGCTTCTGACATACATACCTCTTCATAGGTTTGGTGCATGCTGGCGGCATCTACTTTTAACCTTATGTGTCCTCTGACTTTCTGATCATATAGAGGTGCCTTCTCTTGTATTTTGGGATCATGTGAACAGCCTTTTTGGCTTGTTTCCCACTCTTTCATGGGCTACAAAGGTTTGTAAACAAGTGAGATTTTAAGAGCTCTGTCCACCTGGAACTCATGTCCCAGGACTCAGGTGAAGTACTTCACCTGATCTGTATCAGATTGTGACAAGTTGTTGCGTGCTCTATTCCAAACCACTGCAGTGTGATTTTTTTTCTTTTTTTTTTTTTTCCTTTCTATAACAGGAAGGTGTGGATGGATGTGGTCTGAATGAACCAAAATTTACGTATGTTTGTTGCTCTCTTCACTCTTCCAGTACTTTAGTTCTTTCTTATTGATACCTGCTGGAGTGGAAGGACCTGTAGGACTTAGTCTTTTGTGAAAGCTTGTTAACATATATCTCTTCTCACTATCTGCTGTTTTCTCAAACTGTTGTATTTCCACATGCCCCTCATTTCACTGATTCCTGAAGGAGTTACTGCAAATGTAGTCACATGTCTGAGCAGTTTCTCAATGGCATTTGAAGCTTGTCCTTCAGATGTTCACGGATCCTCCCTTTCAGCCCTTGGATTCTTGTAGTCTTCTGTCCATAAGGGTGCTTGTTCCTTACAGCTTTTGTCTCAGAAGCCTTTCATGGCTTTATACCCATTATCGAGAATGGGACTTCTGCATGCTCTGTTCCTCTGCCAAGAGGTTTCTGCTGGAACTCTTGTCTTAACTAGAACGTTCTGGCTACTAAGTCTGGACTTCATACACTTTAATGACTAGGAAAGCTCTTTCCTTTTATCTTTACAGGTCCAGGCCCTTTCAGAAATCTCCCTGGTTGTCTCCACTACTGGGAGAATCTTATAATTTCCATCTAACACCTACCCAAATGAATCTTCATTTGTATGCTGACATGGTATTTAAACAGCGTTACTAAACTGACGCTGGTCAGAAGTCATTCTACGAGAGCTCAGGTAACCTTAGTACTTCTCTGCAGTGTTTCTCTTCAGGATGTTTGCCACTTCTGCTCAGCACCTTCACATAGCATGATACCTGAAGCATTCAGTGGAGTTACCCTCTTCAGAACGTACATGTGGATCCTCTCTTAAAGAAAGGAAGGCTACATTCCAGTAACAGGCGTTCTTTGAGACATTGTCCACCCTGTACATTCATAA
Source organism: Phoenicopterus ruber ruber (assembly GCA_009819775.1). Classification (NCBI taxonomy): domain Eukaryota; kingdom Metazoa; phylum Chordata; class Aves; order Phoenicopteriformes; family Phoenicopteridae; genus Phoenicopterus; species Phoenicopterus ruber. Next base: position 66,254,587 of record CM020246.1, on the reverse strand, counting down.
ACCCTCCTCTTTACCTTTCCCTAGGCTTGTCTTTGTACAATTAATTGCAAAAAAAAAAAGGAAAAGTAGAGGCATTTCTCTCCCCACTTTTTTGGCACACTGTGCATCAAGATTGGAAGGTTGATTGGAAGGTCTTGACAGGTAATGCAAAGGGAAAATTAGTGAGAGGTCACTTGGTAGGTTACGTTTAGAATATGGCAGTATATTTTGAAGAATATGATTGCTATTAAGTAACCTTTCCTTCTGGTAATTCACAGATTCACGGTGAACAACTGTTCAGGTTTTATGGTGAGAGGTAGAAGTTGCTTTAAAATGTAATAATAAGTACTGGGTTTTGAGTGCCATTAAAACGGGCATGGCAATTATGTCAATTTCTTATTTATATAGAGGAAATGGCTGCATATCTACGTTACGTAAGAAGGCTAGATTTTTTTGAAAAGCCGGACTATGACTACTTAAGAAAGCTCTTCACAGACTTACTTGATCGGAAAGGCTATATGTTTGATTATGAATATGACTGGATTGGTAAACAGTTGGTGAGTACAGTTAAGCTATTAGTAATATACTGGGGTTTTTGTGTGATTAGTTTTGAGCCAGTGTTGAGTTTCAGAATACAGGTGCATCTCATGGCTGCTATTAGTGTTGTGAACAGCTGCTATTACAAACGTGTTTTCAGATGCATTTTCAAACATTATCTTTTGGCTTGAGATGTTTCGTATTGAGTCTGTTTCCAAATGTGTACTCTTAATATCAAAGTAAATCTCTGTTCGATCTAATACAAGGTCGTAGGAATTCAAACTGGTTTTTGAGTTGAAGAAGGAGTTTAGAACTTCGCAGGTGAATGTCATTATTGCACGTATTTTCTTGCTTTGGGGACTCTCTTGCTCCCAGTATTTTTAAAATGTAGAGCAATCACTTCTCTGCATCTGAGGTATACTCCAGATATTTATCAGTTCATTATGAAGAAACTGTCTATACTTTATATGCAGTTCTAATGAAATATGATGTAGAATATAAATTTCATTTTTTTTACCAGTTGCTACATATTATTTATATTTGTAGCCTACTCCAGTGGGTTCAATACATTCAGACCCTGCACTGTCTTCAAACAGAGAAGCATATCAGCATAGGGATAAAATGCAACAATCCAAAAATCAGGTAAACTGTCATGTAAGATTATCAGCATTACTGTCTTTTGTCTAATGATTTGTGCTATGTTGTTGCTTTTATTAGAACTCCAAAATAAAATTGACTCCAGATTTTCTTGTTTTTTCTCTGATTTAAGTAGGTCTTTGTTAATGTGTTTACACGTATGCAGACCTTAAAATGTCCTAAAAGGTTGCTTGTTTGATGCCGTAATACAACGTAGCTTACATCGGTAGTGAATTTTTTCTCTGATACTTCTTTAATTATTTTTTAGTTCTCTGTTTTTAATCACTGTCTCTTCCCCATATACTATATCATCTATTGGGTTTCTAACATGTATGTGTAACATTTTCACTTTTTTTTTAAACCAGGATAATGACCAAGGTGGTAAAAACATTAGAAATTTAGCTCTATGTCCATTTACCTAAGCTAAGTTACAGAGTTGTGTTGGTTGACTTTGTTTCTTACTAGGAATTTTGAGTTTTAGCTACATTACTTATCTATGAAAATGTTTGTGTAGGCATATGTAAGTATGCAGATAATGTTGATGTACAATCTATATAGGAATTGAGCATGTAGTGCTTCTGCACTTTTAAAAAATATAATTAATGCATGAATTGTTTATTGTTGGAATTTTTATTTCTTCTTTTGCATATATTCCTAATGCATTCAAAAATGATAGTCAACAGACCATAGGGCAGCTTGGGACTCTCAGCAAGCCAATCCACATCATTTGAGGGCTCACCTAGCAGCTGACAGACATGGTGGCTCGGTACAGGTATTTTCTGCTTCTTTGCATGACTTAATCAATCCTTTAGCATTATATAATACTAGTTTCCTGTAGTGCATGACATGATTCCTGTTTTCATATTAAGCTCGCTTTCCAGGAATGTTCAGAATGTTCCTATTATTCCCTACTTCACAATTGCCACACTGAAATTAAAACAAGTGCAGAAAACTATGGATCTTCTTGTTTGTGGAATTTCTGCTATGTGTTTCTTAGTGAAAGCCTAAAACAATGGAGCTATCTCTCTTTTTGAGGGAATATACATTTACACCAGTGCAAGCAACTGAAGTTCAGACATTCGGTATGTTCTTGAGTTGTATTACCAACTAAAACAGTATTGACTGAATTCAGTGTTGTTCAAGTCATGGTTTTTATTTCTTAAGCAAACTTCAAATGAAAGTGTTAAATAGTGATTTTGCTTAAACTTTACTACTTTGTTCAAACAGTAGTTGACTAGAAGAATGTTTCCCAGGGCAGTACTTCACATTTACCAGCGGAAAAATGAGTAGAAACCAACAATTTTTCCTTTGGTTTATTTCATCTTCAAAGAGCTTTTTTCCTGGTTTGCTCATAATTGTACTTTTTGGTGTCTTGCTCTTTGAATATATTTAGGGGCAAGATGGTTGGGATAGTATATAAGCAAGTGTACATTTAATATAGAAGGATTCAAAATGCCAGAGGTTTTAAGCTTTCAGCCTGAAATGAAAATAATTTAGCTTTGTAAAGTGTTATTTAGAGAAAAAAACCCCAACTTTTGTCTGCTGCATTTTGATTCTGACAATCTTGACAATCAAGTTACCTATATTTCTTCTGAAGTTTGTTTTGGAAAAAATTGTCAATGCCTGAAGAAAGAATGAGAAGTACAGGGTAAAGAAAACAGTGCTGTAGTCTCACCGGTGTAATAATTCCATATCTTCTTCAAATGCTTTGAAACTCAATTCAAACTTAACATTCTCTAAATTTTGCTGCTTTAGAAACTACTGTCATATGTCATGTAGGAAAAGCTAGCAGATTATAATTATCACTATGCATCAAGAAAAGTTTAAAAATTGTTCTATGCTTCCCATTAACATGTATTTTGAAAACTTTACCTGCATCTTTAACTTGAATTGCAGTAGTTCTCCCAATAACATCAGTTTTAAAGGTAGTCATTTATCTTTTGAGAACAGTATAATGATATGGAATCAAAATTGGTTTTGAAATTGTATCTTCCAAAATGATTACATTTCTTATTTTTTTCATTATTTAGGTTAGAAAAATATATATTTAACTTGTTAAATTCCAGGTAGTAGAACTTCCAAATTGTGTATCTTATCGTTGTTTTGGCAATCATAGCACTTAAGAAACCTTTTATTCTTTCTCAGGTAAAATCTAACAATAGAAAGAGATTTTATTCCATTGTAATATATGTTAAATACCCTTTCAGGGTGGGGAGAACATTTTCTAGGAAATACCAGTAATATTCCTTTCTGTTAATGTTCTTCCTTTTTTTTTCTTAAAGGGTCTGGGCATTCTGAGTTCAGATCACTTAAATCAGTTGAGACTGAACAGTTGCCATGTAAAAAGAGCAGCGTGCAAAGCTGCAGCCATTTGGTCTGTGTCTTTGAAGATCAAGTGTTGTACAAAAGGACATTTTCAAGCCAGCTTAATTGGGTTGCTTTTTAATGTGGAGTGGTCATGCTTCCTCATTAAAGACACTTATAAAACTGCATAATATCTTCAGTTTTGTTTTGAAGTTTGAGGCCTTGACTGTTGTCAAATAACCCTTTGTTGTAGTGTTACTAACTGAATCATGCTATTAAGTTGGACGATTAATTAGCTAGTTTAGCTGGATTCCTAACTGCCTGAAAAAGAGAAGTTCTAAAAGTGCCATAATAATTGTTGAAAGGAAAGTTGAGTCTAAGGTATGAAATTAAAGTCTATTTATTTTTTCTGTGACTTTAGTGAGTCATTGCTCATCTTTGAGATCAGTTTTATGCTGAATTATCTGGTTTTCTGCAAGATATGAAAATCTGGCAGATAATTTTATTTTAAAGTGACAATGGAATGTTTTTTGGGTCACTGCTATTACAGTCATATGTCATACTACTGCTGATGTCATCTCTGAGATCCTTTCGTAGAAGACTATTAAAATGTGTTAGTGATTCTTCACTGTGACATACTAAATTCAAGTGGACTGAATGTTGGTATGTGTGTATATGTATGTTAGTACATATTTTTATGCTCTTAGTAACGACATTCAAGTGGGAAACATTCAGCTTCTAAATGGTTTGTTCATTAGTAGTGATCATTCTGTTTTTTGTATTAAGTTATCCCACACTCTCTAGGCCTATGTTAGAGAGATACTAATGTGTTTAATCATGTCTAATTTTACTTTGTAGCATCAGTTCATGTTCAAAGTTTAAATACTTTTAGCAAATTGAGTTGTTAAGGGAAGACCTCCAGAAATAGTTCACATCCCTTCTTCCACTTTTCTCCATTTAGAATAAGATAAAAATGCTGTAGTATGGCAGTCCATCTTTCTAGTTTGTGTAGCCTTATTAATGAGAGCAACTTGTACCTCCCAGCAATTCATTCAGCAGCTTCCGGTGTCTTTATTTCTATACGTTTGCCTCTGTTCCCAAAAATGTCAGTTGTACAACACCAAATTGTTTTTTCTCTGTATGAACTGCAAACTGCTTATGCACTCATGAAGACTGTACTAATCTGTTCATTGCTTTTTTTCATCACTCGCTAGCTGGTCTCCTTCCTCTTATCCTTTCTCTTTCTGTTTTCCCATTTGGAAATTCTTTAAAAGGAGGTGAGATTAAAAGATCAGGTTAAAGAGTTCCCAGTGAAGTGCCATACATCTTGAAAGGTGCATAGGAACTGCTTGAAAGGTTAGATATTTGCTGTAAGTAGTTTTGAGTTGCAAGACACCTGTCCTTCAAGAAGTCAGGATAGCAATGCATTAGATGAAACAAATCGATTTCCCTAAGCTTTTGTGAATTAAGAAGGTAGCATGAATTTTTTTGATTCTTTTGTCTTTACTAGAAGCTTTTTGAAGGTAAAATATAGCATTCTGTAATATCACTCATGAATTGCTTACCCATGAAGGCTGGTTTTATTTTTTGAAGAGTGGAGAATTCCGTTACTGAGTTTGGTAATGAAATGAAGGACTGTTTTCTACATCTTTTTCAAATTTTTGCAATTCCTTATTGTGATTATGAATATGAAAACCAGCAAAATTTGTTTTATGAGAGACTTTCTGACTGATTTTTGAACATAACAAGTAAAAGATCAGTTTACCTACTAATCCAAAACAAAGCATGGGGCTAGCCTGGAGATATGCTGTTACCATTTGGGGAAATTGGTATTCAGGCTTAACTTTGTCTTATTATAACTGGCCCTTATCAAGCTGTGGAAGCACCATATATCTAAGAAACTAATCTGTTCCACAGTTAGTGTGTCTCATTATTAGGGAGTGAGTCTAGTATTTTAAGTTTGTTTGCCTTATGACGTAGAGGGTAGCAAGAAACGGCCAATGTGACACATATGCTTCTTTATATATGTGCTCTTCAAATTAAACTTTTAAAGAACCGATTAAATTTGAAGGAACTAAATTTAAACCAGGGTAAGTTCTGTTATCAAAATACTTAAAGTTGTCTTAGATTTTCAGTTTAGCGGTTAATCTCCCACTCATATATAGGTGAGTAGTTGAAGTTAATCTTCAACATTGTAACACTTCTAATTTGAAACTTAGTTTAAAATATTAGTTGTCAGAAACCTAACTGTGACTATTCATGGAAAAATGTTCATGTTCTTTTTGTTAACATAATTCTTAGGTGCAAAAACATAACTTCCATATCCACGTTTTTTTCACTACAATCGTATACAAATCTATTAAGAGATGAATTGTACCTCCCATCTTTCATCATGCTACTGAGGAAATCCAGTCCAACTCTAGTCATAAGTACAGAAATGAAATTAGAAGTTTCTCTTTAGGCACTGTTAGTTTTGTGTATCAGTTCTTCTCTCTCCTTTCTTAAAGTTTTAGCTTTTTCTTTGGATCCACTATGATGAATCGTCTTTGTGCCTTACTTGTGGTACATTCTGGCTACAGAATTTGGTGTACTACACCTTCAGTGTATAAGCTGTCTTCCAGGTGACTTACTCTTGTTCAATTTTGTTATATTCCCATGTCTTTCTGCCTGTGTTTTGCTGGTTTTTGAGATGACTGGTGTGTAGTCAAAGAGGGAAGTCTAATGGTGTAACTTAAGCCCATATGCTCCAGGATCAGGAGTGTACTGCTTCATTTACCTTGCATTATCAGTCTTTTACCAAATGCACTTTTTGGTCAGACTGAAAAATACTTTACTGATTTCACAGGGAATTTAATTTCTGGCATTGTAGGTTATGTTAGCAAGCTACAGAACTTACGATTGTAAGATCGTACAGTTATAGCCTTACTGATACTGGAACTGAAGCACTCCTGCCTATCTCTTGCACTCCTCTAAATGAGTCTTTGTTATTTTTAAAGGTAAATATTTTGCTCTGTTGCAGGTGTATTAATTATTCGTTCTTCATCTTACTGAGACTGTTCCTAGAGCTGTTTTCAGCAGTAGTAGACTAGAGTGAAACTCAGGGCATTTGTGATTCTGGAGAAGCATGACTGATGATGTTTTTCAGACTACCAATATCCTTTTGTTCACTTATGCTTTCAGACATCACAGCTCTTTCCAGAAGGATGAACTTCATTTTCCTCCCATCTAAACTAAGCCATGTAACAGGCAGTTGTACTTGATCGTATTTGGTTGTGTATTTGGTGTGTCTGGTGTATGTATATGAGAAGAACTGAGGTCTTTTTCTCCTTGATCTCTGTCTTTTTGATAGAGATCAACCAGAGTGAGGCAGGACAGTCTTCTGCTGTCTGATGCGAAGGTTTCTACAAAGTTTGTGTCAAAGTTTCTTAGAGAAAACAGTGGTCTTTAATTAAAAAACACCTTAGGACAAATGCTGTCTTGAAAAGAAAGACTTCTTCCATGAAAGATAACCACTGTCAAGAAATACTATTCAGTTTTGAAGTCAGTTTGAAGAATTTCGAGAAAAGTATCACCAAACAGGTTGTTATAGCTTCTCTGCTTCCTCTTTTATAAGCATATAAAAGTGTTGGGAAACCCTGAAATAAGCTTTGTTCTTTATTACCATATGGCAGTGCATTGACTCAAGCAGAAGATTGTTATTGCTCCTTTAAAGCTGAATTCAGCTTAGATTAGTATGACTTTAACTAACTGTGATTTTTTTTTTTTTAAAAACCCAAACCAAAAAACCAAAACTGTCATAAACCAGGAGGTGTTTTCTTTTTATGAGTTGCTCAAATCTTGCAGATGTTCTTTTAACAATTGCCAGGAGAGGTTCCAAAGAGACCAGAAGAGAGTTGTTGACAAAGGCTGATAAGAACCATCCATGAATCTTGAACCAGAGTAGCGAACTTTTTTTTGCTGCTCTGCCTGCCTCTCCAAAATAGATTTCGTCTAGCGATGATAGAATGGCAGACTGTAAAAACATGCTTAGATACAGTCTTTTTCCTGTCAGAATGTTTTCACTTTCTCCTAACTTTTTTTTATCCATCAGAAGAGAAAGGAGGAAATATTTTTATTGTTGAAAAATAGTATTCATAACTAGATTATTAATGTAGGAAGGATTTTTAGATGTCTACTTTCATGTTTTCCAGTTCAAATGAAGAATGTGTACATGCTTGAGTTTGATTCCTTTTTTTGAATCTGCTGTCCAAGAAAATAAAGGTGAATAATTGAATAGGCATTCCTGGGAAAGAAGTGTGAAGGAGAATGCCACGTGAAAGCTCTGTAGATGCTAGACTTGGGCAATGTGTTTGATATTTCAGTAGAAGTCCTAAATGTTTTCATTTACTTTTTGTAGGAAAAGACAAGAAAATAGGAGTTCTTGCAAATACCTGTGCAAACTGTCACCTGTTCTTTACAACAGTCAGGAATGCTAAGGTGTATGGGTTTGCTTCCCATCCGGAAAGGGGCATATACCTGTCTTGTTGTTTCTTGATGTGTACCCTATCCTGACTTCAGTAAACTGAAGACAAAGGCTTCTGTTTCTGATCAACTGTTGTTACTAAACCTTGAGCACAGGTCTGAGGATCTCTTCAGAAAAGTTCATTTTAAGTCTCGATCATGGAGCAGAAATCCTGAATGATTAGGACTGCAGGCAAGGTGGACTACAATCTTAGTTGGATGGCATTGCCTTATATGGATTAGTGCACACTGTAGTTGTGATTAGTTATGTAGTTATGATTTGGATCCTTTGGATCCAAAACTGATTTGGTAGACAAGTTGAGCAAATTTTTTTAGCCTTACATTTTCATGAATGATCCTGTCTTATTTAGCAGGCAGTTCCCATGCAAACATCATATGTTTCCACTCTGCTTATCACTGTTACAACTTGATATTTCACAAGAAGCAATGGAATTATCTGCACAGTAAGATACCTGGTAAGATGGTTGGGATAATACTATTTCCCCTTACCAGTAAATATGGACAATGATGACAACAAATATTAAGATACTTGTAAAAAAAAATATCTAGTAACCCAGAGTGTTTAGTTTAAGATGCCTGATCCACCATCTTATGATTTGTTAAAATACAATTTCTACCTCTTTCTGTCACTGCATGTTTAGTGCTTCTGCCATCCCCAATGGTACGAAACTAAGCTTAAGCCACCTGGTTGAAACTCCACTGACTTACCTGTCATCACAGAAATCAAGTCCAATCTCCCAGAATTCCTTCAGTTATATTGACCAAAATTTAAGTAATTAAATTCTTCTAGTTTCAGACATCTTTCCTTTTGTTTTGTTACTGGGCTGCAGGGGTTTTTGGCAGTGGTTCCTATTTTAGTGAAACTTGAAGAAAACTCAACCTGATGTAGGCATATGGCATGGAAAATGGCTTAAGTTCCGCAAACTTCTGAAGCTCTCTGCTTAGCTAGAATAGTAACCACAAAGCAAACCTCAATTGGCAAGGCTATTAGCTCTGGTTATAAATAGATGAGACAACTGCTACATTGAGAGGAGAGCTTGGAAGAGTGAGAGGAATAGTAACGTTATGATGATGACTTCCCTCTGCATTCTTCCACCTTAATCTCTGACCTTCAGGCAACAGCTGGTAAGAATCTTGAACTACGAACTACTATTGGTCCACTTTCCTGTAGCTGATTATGTTTTACAGATGTTTTCTGCAGGCTGTTATATTATTTGGCCAGAATGATATTTTTGTGCAATGTTGCTTGGCCAAGCATTTGCTGCTAATTTGTAGCTAGTAGACCTCTCTGATACTTTAATGGGTCAGTTAGCACTGTCAGCTGCCCTGACGAGCTATGCACTTGTCTGTATCCAATTAACCATCTTCCTGGCAGATTCTGGGAGGTGAATAAGAGAGAGGCCTCTGGAATAGCTCCACTTGTCATGCAGGAAAGCTGACAGGAACTGAGAGAGAGAATATTGGGTTCCATTTGGTTTAAAATCAAAACAAACATTCCCAGAGAACCAGAGCTGTCCCGGTGGCTCAAGAATTTACAAAGGTATTTGAGAGTAAATTAATGGGAATAAAGATGAATCTGATTTTTTTTTTGTTTTTGATGGCAATAGGTATCCTCGTGCTCTAAGAGTGAAAACCAAACACCACCTACACTCTTAGGTCTAGAGAATGTCTTAGTTTTCCCCTCTTCTGGTGGGTACTCTTTGAGATACAACTGAATCGGGCCACACAAAGAAGGAAATTAAGGAGCTTAAATACACTAAAGAAGCAGAGATAGGGTAAGACTGACTGAACTGATATCAAGAATGGGGTTTGTGCCTTCCCTTAAGGCTCTGAAGAGACATGAGGGAGATCAGCAAACCTGATCAGCACAATTGCTTTGCTTAGTCCACTCACTTTGAGTCTGTCATTAGATGTCAGTTCCGCTAGTAGATATGAAATAAAAATGACAGGAGCACGGGGATGCGGGAATAAAATCTGGAAAAGATACTATTACTGGAATAAAAAGAATTATGGAATTAACAAAAATTACTGATTTTTGAAGATGTATTGTAACTTTAGGAATTGACAAATGTATGTCTGGCACTAGCATAATTTCGGGTATTTCTGGTGATTTCAGGTAGTAAGCTCAACAAATGGAGAACTGAACACTGATGACCCAACTGCAGGCCGTTCAAATGCACCCATCACAGCTCCTGCAGAAGTAGAAGTAATGGATGAAACTAAGTATGTCCGTCTTTTTATATTCTTTGGATCTTGTGTGCTCAGCTACCTCAAAATTTTTCTTGTACAGTTATTCAAAAAATACTGTCTAAACTGAATAGCCACTGGTGAGGGGCAAAACTATAAAGCTATACTTAATTTTGGCTTTAAATACTTAAATAATAGACTTTCTATAGCTTGTGCTTTTTATGCTAAGCCCTCAATGGCACATCTCTCTAGTATAGAGAAGTGCATGCATTTTTGATATTTCAACTAATCTTGAAATATTTATTTTAAGATAGTGTTCTGACTACCAAAAGTTATGTATGAAAAATGTAAAATTCTTCCTCTGTGTGATATTCTGATTCTCTTTTTTCCCTTACTCTCTTTCTGTATAGCTGCCAGAAAGTGTTGAACATGTGGTGAGTTCTACAGCACAGGCAGGCAGAAATAGCACCAGGGGCTTTGTTCGTGTTATTTGGTTTAAAACTAATTTCAGAGAACTTCTAAAATAATGTCCATTTGGAAATCACAAAACATGTTTTAATATTGTGAAACGATTAACTGTTTTTACAAACAGCCACCTTCAGGAGCTATTTTGCCTGCTTCAAATCTTGCTTGCTTTTAAGTTGTGTAGTCGGTGGTGTACTTTACTTTATTTAATCCTTTTTAGTGGGTAGTAGAATATTTTTTTTCTTACTTGCTATCCTATTTTAGAGGGGAAAACATTCTTTTCAGATGTTGTAGCATTCAGTTAGTATTTTAACATCTAGAAAATAACTCACTTATATGAACAAGTAATAAATGCTAGCAAGCGTTTGAACTTTGCCCAATATCTCTGTGAACATAGTATTTACCAGTGTATTACTCTTTGATAACCTGCTAACTAATTACTAAAACATAACTTCAGAGTTCCTGAAAGTTACAGTGTAATGAAAGGGGAAAATGTTAAGGTCTATTAACATGGGATGGACTCAAATGTATGGGACTCATACATTTGAGTAGTAAAGTCAGACTTGCAAAACAGTACAGAAAAATATTCTTGATAGCTAATGGCAGTATAACTTTCAACATGTTTTCATTTATAATTGTGCTTGGAATAGGATTTTACAAGGGTATGGATCTAGTTTATCATAAAATAGAGGCACTCAAGTGTGAAGGATACATTAGTAGCAGAAAAATCCAGTGAGTGTTCCTTAATAGCACTAAGTGTTGTAGGACCCATTTTCCTAACTTTTAGATAAGGGGAAATTTCTCAAAGTACAAATTTTTCTTGAAGTGATTGTTCTGCAGGTTCTGGTTCTGGTATGTAAGCTTTACGTGCATGTGTAGTAAAAAATTGTGAATGGAGGTGTCTGTTGTGCCACACTTGTGCACTAGCTTTCTGTGAGCACTGAGAAGACCAGTTCTTTATGTGCCATCTTTGCAGAGTACTGAATTATTATTTTTCTGGCAAGAATTCAGTTTTCTTACATATATTTAAAATAAAAAAAAGACCCCAAAGAGCAAGGATGTTTATAGAGACACATAGAGAAATTACCTACTCGCTCCCTTTGGATAAGTACAGTGATAACCTGCCTTATGTCCAGTTTATGTACACACAGGAAAAGATTACGTTTCTAAAGTTTTGAGTAGCACTTAGCACAATTAAACCTATGCTTAGTTATCTATAGAAAGTAAGAGATTTCTCAGAAGCCAAGATGCTGCAGCTGCTTTAAAAGTGTAGAAGTTCATTTCCTCTGATATGCATAATTGATGGACAAATAGGCTATCCTTGACCTTTTTGACCTAGTCTTTACTGGTTTTGTTACAGATAAAATATCTAGTCTCAGTTTCCTACTCTTTAGATTAATCTTCTGTTTCAATGTGAAACACACAAATTAGTTTTCCAGCAGTGTACTTAAACTGCAGTTTCCTCATTCACTATTTTTTGGGGACTAGGAGTTGTTTTATATTTTGGCAGTAATTAAAGCAACGTACACACAGACACCCCCCCCCCCCCCCCCTTACCCCATCCCCAGCATTGCTATCAGACATCAATGTATAGGTATACATCTCTTCTCAGTAACAATACTTTAGAAGGTAATTTACATTTTAACATGATAGTTACAAGCTTAATATAGAAAAATATTGAGATGTTTAAACATCCATTTATAGATTTTACATTGCTGAAGAGTGTAAGGAAACCAAGTATCAGTATCTTTCATGCTTGTAGTATAGACATCTTTGGTTTTAAGAAGACATTGTTTTATCAAAAGATTCTCACTTTGTGCCTCTTTCATAATATTTTCACCATCTGAAAATCTGAACAAAGTTAACCTCTCTTGTTGATATCTTCTGTTTGTAATGTTTCCTGATACTCTGAGGAGACAAACTTGAATATTTTTGAGAAACACTTCATTCTTTGTTTTAGATGTTTTCATAGTTTTAGAAGCTTAGCATGACTATATCTGGTTTAAAAGATTGAAGAACGAGTGCCCTATCACGTGTGATTTTAACTATGAACACAAATATTGTTTAGCTGAATACTAGAACTTCTGTTACCATTTCAGTGTGATGCTGTAAATCAGAAAGGATAAGGATTTTTTTCAGTAAGCGTTTTATTGTTTTGGGACATTCATCCAACACTTTCATTGTTTGATACATATTTATATACTCAATGCAGTATATATTTTCTAAATCTTATGCCTTGTCATCTTCATGCTCCACAGGTGTTGCTGTGCAGCACCATGTGCAGCAAGCATGACTTAGCAGTGAGTGTTGGGTTTGGGGGGTTTTTTGGTTAGTTTTTTGGGTATGTGTTTTTGTTTCATTTCACAAAAGTAGCTTTTGAGCCCTATTTAGGTTGCTGCTTACTGGAGTTGTAAAGCAGAGGGAAAACTAATCTGATCACTGTTCTGCCCTGGCACTTGTAGATCTTATCTTCTACAGATGGTCTTCCAGTTATCACTGAGCAATTAGCCTTTCTTTCCTTAACTCTTTGCTAGCCATCAGAACAGTTGCTTCTCTGCAGCATGTGTAGTTTGGATAACCAAAAGGCTCTGCCACAGAATGACAGAGAAGGGCAAACAGGAAAAGATGGTATGATCTGTCCTTTTTGCATATTGCATTCTTTTTGCCACTTTAAACACCTGTTAATAATCCTGCAGTGAAGTGCTGCCACATGCTAGATGACAAATACAGGTAACGCAGCTATATAAACACAAATGAGAACTGAAGTTGCTTTAATGTGTTGTGCCAAGGGACTGCTCAAGTGGTAGAGGGAAGGGTATTTAACAGAAAAAAGGTGTGATAATGTTTCAAGTAGGACAAGAAATGTTTGTAACCATAATACTGAAGTTACTACCTAAGGTAATATCTCAAAGGTCACTTTAGATTGTAGAGGAAAAGTTATTTCTTGATTTTCATAAATTGGTATTATACAATCTGCTGTAGAAATGTTTTATACCCTACAGAGAAGGAGGTTAGCAGTCATTCAATGCTTTCCTTAAAAAGAAAAAAAAAGTTCTTTCCCTAGAATTAGACATTTTCAAAGCGTATCTATTCTTATGCATTTTGCTTGCGTATTGAATAATAGGATAAATTTGTGGTTTAATACTCATTAATAATGCCCCTATCTGTAGCTTTAAATATGGCTACAAGCAATGTAATACATATATAAAAGTGATAATGACACCCTCTAGTGACAGTATTCTTAAGAACATGTCTGCATTTCTATTACAAATTATACTCTTCAAAAGATTATGCACTATGGATCTCTAAATTTTATGAAAGAAATGTAACCCTGAAATTATTATCAGGCAATGTAGTCTGACCTGTCTTATTCCCATGTAAATGTGCATATACTTTAAAATGACATTTATTTGGCATTGGAAGGTTTGAGAGGTCTAGCACTTCTAGGCTGATAAATATACATTTCAGTGTATTTCCAAGCTGGTCCTGTGGTTTACAATGCTCTATGGAATTTGCATTCCTTTAACACTTTTTAGATATATTTTAATGAGGGATTTATTTTCCCACACCGAATAACAGTCGTCAGCATTTAGTGAAATTCCTTGAACTGGAATACAGTTGAATAGTTCTTACAACTTAAAAAATCTGTTACTATTACAAAGAGTATAACTGCTATTATTGTGCAAGCTGCAGAAGACCAGGAGATTAAAAAAGCAGTGCTTTCCGTTGGTTAAAGATAGAACTCTTGAATTCCCCATTGCATGATGCCCTTCTCTGGTTGACAGAGAAGCAGCAAACTAGGGTATGGAGAAGGAATAAAGGACAGTATGAGATTTGCAGCAAGGATGGATTAAAATTTTCTGGGAAGGAAAGCACGAAAACCTAACGTGTCCTTGAATTACATGGTGGATCCAAGCAGTCCTAAACATTTAAGAAGTGTGAGCAGCTGTTCCTTGAGACATACTCCATATAACCAAAACGTAGTTAAACAGTGAAAGTTAAAATTCTAGATTGTTTTGCTAGAATATAAGTTAACTGTCTGCCACACTTTTCATCTTCCTACAGTTACTTATGTAACCTGTGTTCTATATATACTAAAATTATGAATCGAGACAAAATTTTTCTGTAAGCTTTCTTTGAGGACTCCTAACCTGAAACAGGTACAAAAGTGATTTACCATCACAGTCCTAGGTAGGATTTCCTCATTTACAGGATCATAGGATAATTCACGTAGAAAGGGAGGGACCAATGTAAAATGCTTTGTTTTGATACGATGTTTGTGGTATATACATATATAAAATACTTGGGAAAAGATTGGGGTCAAAGTAGTATGGAGTCCAATTTAGTTTAATCCATCTACATATAAATTCAAAGCTTAAGTGATAATGGATGTTAGTGGTTGTAGAGAGATGCTAAGAAAAAGGGTTAGTATTATGGGGGAATTTCAGTTGCAGTTGGTGGCTACGAGGCTTCAAAACCAATTATATCTCTTTTAGAAGTACTTTAAAGTTAATATCATAACTTTAAAGTTAATATCATACAGTATGATATTTCTGCTAGCTGTAAAAATATTTATCTATGTAGTTTCCCCCATTGAATTTTAATGTTGGGCTTCCTCTCCCTCAATAACCAATGTTTTTTTTCTACTGAAAGTTATGTAACTCTCAGAGCAGCTCTGGTCTGCCTCTGCCCACTGCTACTTTTTCAGTGACTGAGCGACAGGGTGCCCTTGGATATTTTGAGAAGGTAACTTCTGTCTCCCCTTACTTTGGATGTTGTTCTCACCCCTTGTAGAACCTTATTTTTAGACCCTTATTCTCCCTGGTTTTTGAATTATTTCCCTATTTCACATGTTCCAAACTAAATCAGCAGGATTCCTTTTGAATTTTAGTGACATAAAATGCTTGGTGAACTTAAGGACTTATGGACAGGCTATTGATGCAGTACATTTATATTTTCACTTCTGTTGTAATTCATAGTTTAAGAAAGACTCTTGAGCATGTAGCACTGCAAGTGAGAATTCAATAACCAAACTGCAGAACTCCATGGGGCAAGCTCTGTTAAGGTGGACAGCTTGCATTTCACTTTTGATTGCAAATTGTGAATACTTCATGAAGTAGAAGCTTTAATTTTAAAGCTGGTGGTCAGGAGCTGGGAGTTGCTTAAAATAAGGCTAACATTGCATGCAAATGAAGAAGTTTTCTTTGTGTATTTGTTGCTTTCCTCTTTGTTTATTTTCAAAAATACTTTCTGGACTTCTGAACTCCTCCTCTGTATTACCTATCTCTAACTCCCTCCAATTCTTTTTCTTTTGTTAGAATTTTTTCATTTCCTTTCAGATTGTCTCTATTTGCTAAGTGAAATTCGCAGTATTTGTCAATTTTAGTTTCCTTCATGTCATATGCAATAAAGCAGAAGAAAGAATATCATTATACTTCAATATACTTAAAGCCGTGATTTTTCACCGTAGTAATATCATCACAGCACTGAATCAGAACATTAATTACATTGTTCATGAACATTTTCTTCTAAAATATTTTGGGGCATAGCCTTGGGGAAGGTTTTTCCAAGTTCTGGTTGACAAAGGAAGCTCAAATTTTTTTCTTGTACTAGCAACAGTAGTGTCTTAAATGCACAGTTCAGGTGACACAATCTTAGGCTCAAGCTTATATTTGGCATACTACCAGTTAATGTGAAAGAGTACTCAGGTGACGGAATTTTCCTTATTCTTACAAATACATTTTTAAGTCAGCCTGTAATGCCTATGCTTTTGATACCCTCACACAATACTCAAAACTTAATAGCTATTTTTATTATAGCTTTTTTCATGTGATACTTATTTCAAAAAAAGGTGAAATATCTCTACTCAGTTTCTTTCACTAATAAATCAATCACCTGCAATAGAGCTTAATATGTTCCTTGTGGTGCTGGCTATACCTGAACTACATACTTCAAGTGAAACAAATGCAGCAAACAGTTTAGTTTTGTGATTTCTTTTTATATCATATGTAATTCATGTCACATCTGCAGGTGCTGCTGTTTTTTCAAACGGAGGAAAAGAAAAACCATTCAGCGCCACAAATGACTAGAACCAAGCAGAACATGGGGAATTGCTTATTTGTTCGACTGCTGTCTCGTGATCTTAAAAAAAAAAAAACAACAACAAAACCAAAATCTCTGTAATGACCACACGTTTTCCAAGGACTCCCTGAAAAACGTCATGCCTATGTGCTTTGATTTGGTTCTCCTTCATCCATCTTTTGTTTCTTTAATTCATCTGTTTTGAAAGCTTTAAGGTTTTGTCAAATGTGAATGCTGCTTTGGCCTTCAACAAATGGACTAATGAAATGGTACAAATGAACAGTATCTTCAGCAAAACTGAACTTGAAAAGTATTTCTGCTGTCCTAGGAAGTACTAGCAGTGTCTTAGCTGAAGACAGATGTCATAAATCTGTTATGAGTTTGTAGCAACATATCAAAAGCATTTTTCTTCAAAAATGAAGAAAAATACAGATGCACAACCATACAGAAAAATAATAAAATCTTAAGATTTCTTTTCTGACACCTGCATTGATTTTTTTTTTATTTAGTTTTTCTCCCAGTATTACTGGTGATACTGTAGTCAAATTGTGTATCAACATTAAACCCTGTCTGTGATATCGTGGTACAGTCACTGTCTAGAGATACTGAGGAGGCTGATTTAACTGTTGACAGTTGTCTGAATGCTGGTGGTACTAATGAATGGAAAGTATTTCCAGTAGCCTCTGGGTTTGAAAACCTGTTTTTGTTATACCTGCAATGGAATTGCAGTACAGTAGAAATGACAAGAGTATTTGTACAGAAAATACAGAAGTTTGTATAATTTAAGTTGTGCTTCCAGTAATGTTGGTAAGATTGAAATACCTTCAAAAGAGGATCTACAGAGGAATTATAAAAAGAAATAAATGTGAATCTCGTTAAAATGGAATAAGTATTAAAGCCTGTATGTTCACTAAGGTAATTGATGACTGACAACATCTTTAGCTTGAAAATATGGATGTGCCATGTAATGTTAGAAATCTGTTTGTAAATTATTTTACTCTTTAATTTAGAAAACAAATGCAATGGAAGCGAGTTAGACTTCTACCTTAACTGCGGACTAGCCCATAGCACTCAAAATTTCCTGAGATGTTTTTTCCTGGAAACTTCTTGTCTTTCAGTGTAATGTCACTACTATAGTAGGATGGCAAGGATGAGTCAGGTACTTCCCCACAGTCCAATGAAGTGCCTGCAATATGAATAAACCAGCAGTCCTGTAGACAAGGCAGCCCATTTATATTTTCTTCAGAAAATATATGCTTCTTTTAAAGCCATAATGACAGAGGTGTGCTTTTGTCATGTTTAGCTGCCAGTAATTGAAGAAGGGCTGTGAAAGATGGAAGTGACTAGACAGATCTGTTGACCAAAACTCAGATTATCTCAATTTTTTATAATTCTTCTAGAGCTAATTAGCTTTTTTCTATCCACACATGCCTTTTGGCATACTTATTTATTTTTAATCTGTTTTGTGGTAGCATTTAAAATGTATATTAAAATAAATGCACACCTTTTGAATTCATTATTGCATTTACAAGGATTTTAATTGTATTTTGTAATTTATTTTTCCTTAACAGCCAAAAGTGTATTTTATTGTTTGGATTATGTGCTCATATGTATACTTTGATCTTTGTCATTATTACTGTTCATGATCTGAAGTTTTTGTTTTAAAAAACCTGAACTTGACCTACAAAAACATACTGTATAACAGGTGGTAAGTTTCCACTCCACCAGTTTGTGTTACCGATTGTCTCAAACTCATGAAGTTACTTCTTTGTTTTTATTTGAGCTGAAAAGGTAGCAGGTTACTTGACCATTCTCATGTGAAAACACATCCTTCTTTGTAGTACTTGACCAAATTTGTTGCTTTGTAAGATTTGTAAGTACGTGTGGTATGTGTGTTTCTCACACACCTGTTTAGTTTTATTCTCAGAGGTTTTTGACCTGTACAGTGTTTGTATGAGAGAAACTCCATACACAGAAAAAGAAAGTGTGTATATTACGGACTTAAAATATTTGAATATATAAAAGCTGTTTATTTGCTGAAATGACCAGTATGTAGGCACTTGCTTTTCAGCAATATTTTTTTAAGTGTTTGATTTTAGTGCTGAAGAAGGTTTTCTTCTGGCAAAGCAAAGCAGTCAGTACTAACACAGGTATGTTCAGGTTATGCCAATATGATTTGCATTTATATCCTTTTTTTCTGTTTAAACTAATGAAGTCAACATTGGCTGGATGTCTAAAAATGAAATATATCCCTGTTTAAATGTAAGACAAAAAAATAAAGATAGTTTTTTAAAACTTGCCTTTTTTCCCCCTTTCCTGTAGTCTTGGATGAAATAATGGAAGCTGTTATTTTAAGAATTGCTGAACGGTTTTAATCTTTTTGGGTGGCAAAGAGTTTGAAAGCATGTTACTCGAATTGCTGTCTTAACATTGCGGTTATAGTTATGTTTGCTTAGTTAACAGGTGTTATTGTTACATGCTTTAATACACCCAATGATAACAATAGAGTGAAGAGACCTCAATGCACATGTTTGTAACTAGGAAATCTACTCAGGGTCTCCATGGATTAAAGTCTGTGCCACCTAGAATAAACGGCAGTGCAGATACTGTGGCACACGCAATAAATGCGTCTTTCATTTTGCCAGGTAGGTATCTAGAAAAGGAAGACTTGTAGCTGGTTCTTCAGTCACAACCTTGTGTTTGGTAGAGATGATTGTTCCTAGCTGTAGAGCATTTCATATGATATAAAAAAGGGTGTACTTACTTGAGAACAATATTAATCGGCAAAATTGGTTGCTAGACTTGTAGTTAAGATTCCTAGCACTTTGCTTCATAAGCACATGTTCTCATTTGCTTGTGCTCACAGATTTACAGAACTATTGAAAGTAAAAATTTTTTTCAAGTTCATATTTTCTTTTTGGTCAAACTAAAGTTTTCCTCAGAACTTCTTTTTGAGACTTGGAATTTTAACACCCGAGTGCTTAAAAATACACTCCCTTGTATTTTTCAGTAGCTTTTTAGGAGCTTTTAGTAGCTTTTTTAAAGGATATTTCAAACATGAAGATTTCAGAATTGCTTATGTCAGAATTAAGCCACTGTACAGCTTCAGTGGTTGTCTTATCACATTAAATAGTATATGTTCCAAGAATATCGTCGTCCTCAAGTTTTCAAGATGAGTGATAGTAACTGAGGTAGTATAGTTTCATGGATGTATTCAGTTCTCAGATGCTCAATTTTTATTTTTCTTGTAAGATAGGCTGTTCCATGTCTTACTACATCTGTTTGAACCTTACTCAAAGTACAGTTTTACTGAATATTTGTGGGGCTTCCTGTGGTGATGCATACTGTAAGATAGGGTATTTAAGATACTTATTTATGTCTTCACACAACTTGCCTCTGAAATACTATCCTGTTGTCTTTAAAGGCTACTAAATCTAAAAGTACTGTTCAAAAAAAACTAAAACCAAAACCAATCCAACCCACCAACTTCATTGACTAGTTTGTGAGAAGCAAGTTAGTTTTCAGACTACACTTCATTTTCTTGTGTACTGAAGAGCACTTGAGTGTTCAGCTAGCCCTGAGGGTTTAGCTAACCCTTAGGTTTTGAAATGGACAACCAAAGATAGGGAACACTAAGAAGCTGCTTTGTAAAGTTTTGAGTGGTTATGCTACTGTCATGTTTGTGTCAGGGACTAGTATTTAATTTTTAGAAAGGTGTTTTCTACACTACAGATCTCTACTGCAGTGCTCTGAGCTTTTCTGTTGCCTGGAACAGGAAAGTCATTGGTACCTGGCCTTTGGTGATAGTCAAATACTCACAATTTCGTGAAAACTTAAAGGACTTGATGGACAGAGCAAATAAGGAAGCAAGGATCTAGTGAGTTGTGATTATTGTACCTGACCATTTTTTATGTTGATCCCTAAACTACCTTTTGCTTCCTTCTGAAAACGCTTAAGAATTTGACTTGATTGAGGATTTGTAAATCCTGACCTGTGCTCTAACTACTTTTTATCACCTTAAGTTCATGACATTGAACTGAAAATACAGTCCTGAAAATGTAGGTTTCTGTCTTTTTATTAGTAAATAGAGGGCTGAGCCTTCTAGGTCTTTCAAGAGCATTCAAGAACATTGAATATGAGTGCTGCAACGGATGGCTATAAACTCTTCAGAAGGGATAGGCAAGGAGGGAGAGACAGTGGGGTAGCCCTGCATGTTAGGGAGTGTTTTGACTGTCTAGAGTTTATTAATGATGGTGACAACAGGGTTGAGTGTTTATGGGTAAGAATCAGAGGAAAGTCCAACAAGGCAGATATCATGGTGGGAGTCTGTTATAGACCACCCAACCAGGATGACGAGGTGAAGGAAATATTCTATAAGGATCTGGGAGAAGTCTTACAATCACTAGCCCTTGTTCTCATGGAAGATTTCAACTTGCCAGATGTCTGCTTGGAATACATTACAGCGGGCAGGGAACGGCCTAGGAAGTTCCTGGATTATGTGGAAGATAACTTCCTGACATGGCTCTGAGTGAGCCAACTAGGGAAGGCGCCCTGCTGGACCTGCTGTTTGTGAACAGAGGACTTGTGGATGATGTGGTGGTTAGAGGCTGTTTCAAAATGGTGCTTGTGCAAAGGGGACACGGAGGAGCCCCCATGAACACAAGTCTGATCCCATCTTTGCAGCTTGGTGCAAGGTGGCAGTCGGCCTTGCCTTTTCAGGCCGGCTTTTCTTTCCAAGGACCAAGGTCTCAGCTGGGTCCACAGCATGAAGTGTCAGTGCAGTGGCACGTGCTGTGGTCTGTTGCTTGAAGCGTTGCACTCAAGTGTAGCAGCCCTCCATGTGCCAGAGGCGCTGGCTGCCCTCTCCTGCAGAAGCCCAGGCCATGGCCGTTGCTCAGGGAGGTGACTCTGCAGAGGTGTGAGGCAGGACAGGGTGTTTCCCGTGGTCGTGGGCCAGCCACTGAGCTTTATGACATGGTGCTTAGGGACATGATTGAGCGGTGGACTTGGAAGTGTGAGGTTTCCTGTTGGACTCGATAATCTTAAAGAGTCTTTTCCAACCTAAGTGAGTCTGTGGTTCTATGAACAGGAAGAGCAGAGCAGGAGATGACTGCAAGGACTCATAGTCATGGCAAGTCTTTGGATGACATCCTCTGCTCACATGAGCCCTGGGGAGGGAGCGTGGCTTGCAGGAGGAGCACTGAGCCCTGTGCTGAAGGGGGTCTCCCTAGGTCCTCGTGGGGAAGGGCTCTGCTGGACTCTCCAGGCCGAGAGCACAGGCAATGTCGCCCTCAGCTAAAGAGCTCCCTGGCTGCTTGTGGTGCAGCAGGAGAAGCCCCTGGCCAGGGCCAGGCTGTGACCTGACTCTCAGCCCTGCCGTGGTGACACCGGGAGGCTGCTGCACAGGGTTGCAGGGAGGGAGCGCAGCAAGCTGTCCCGGCTGTGCCCAGGGCATGGCCACCAAGGGCAGGGACAGCCCCAGCCCTGGGCACAGGGCCCCGCCACCCCCATGTCACAGTGCCGCCACCCGGCAACGCAGCGTCACCGTGCCCGGGCAGGATAAAAGGGGCATCGTCCCGTGCCCCACCGCCAGTCTGCCAGGCTGCGCCATGGGGACAGAGCTGGCTGGGGGCTGCCCCACGGCGGGGGAGAGGACGTCTTTGAGGGGCCACTCGGATTAATTGGAGGGGCTGAGGGGGCAAGACTCGAGGCTGGACGAGGCTGCTGGAGGTTCTGTGCCGCAGTCCCAGCTCCTGGCAGGGCCACGTTCAAAACTGCGCCTGCTGGATGGAAATCCTGCTTCATCCTTCCTTCAGGGAATGGAGACAAGCCCCCGGGGAGACGAGAATCGCCACAAATACCTGGAGGTGCCCATGGCTGTGAGGCCTTTTCAGCTGGATGGCAGTGGCACAGGTTGGCTTGGTGGCCTGCCAAGACCATGGGAATGTGTTCTCGGTGCTTGAGGAGCACTGCAGAGCTCGCCGTCCTCATCCCCTGCGAAGCCAGTGGCAGCGGCACTAAGGAATGGGCTGCAAAGATGTGGCAAGGACCAGAGTCAGTGTCAGCACTTCCCCCAGGGCTTTGGAGCACCCACTGGTGTCCTGCCAGGCACGGGAAGGGTTCTCGCCCCCAAGGCTGCTCCGGCCGGGGGCTTTTTGGCACTCTCAGAAGCCCCTGAGATGGACGCGGGTTGCAGGAGGGAAGGGGTCGGGCAGTGGTGGCGTCCCTGGTGGGTGTGAGCACCCCGTTGGGCCGGGAGGCAGGTCTTGCTCACATGCTCAGGGAGCAGCCGATCGCCAGCTCTGGGGTCAGGAAGGAATTTTTCCCCCCGGGGCAGATTGGCACTGCTCCCTGGGGGTTTTTTTTTTCCTTCCTCTGCAGCACTGTGCAGAGCCCCTTGCCAGGGCTCCGCTGGGCCATGTTGGATAAGTTCCTGCCTGCTGCACTTTTCAAATGTTTATGCACTAGTGCCCGCGATATGAGGAACAAACAAGGGGAACTGGAAGCTTTGGCTCAGTCCCAGAGCTACAACAACATTGGCCTAAGGGAGACTTGGTGGGCAGCGTCCTGTGACTGGAGTGCTGTGACGGACAGTTATAAGCTCTTCAGGAGAGACAGGCAGGGCAGGTGAGGTGGAGGGGTAGCGCTGCGTGTAAAGGAGGGCTCAGATTGTGCAGTGCTTGCAGTTGGGGGTGACATGGTTGAGAGCGTCTGGGTAAGGATTAGGGGAAAAGCTAAGCAAGCAGATGTTGTGGGAGTCTACTATAGACCACCCAGCCAGACTGATGACACTGGTGTATTAGTCTAGAAGGAATTAAAGCCGCTCTTTAGATCAGTTACCTGTGTCCTTATGGGCAACTTCAACTTCCCACATGTTAACTGGGACTCTCATAGAGCAGATCTGAAGAGCTCTAGGAAATTTGTACAATCACAGAATGTTGTGGGTTGAAAGGGACCTTTAAAGAGTATCTAGGCCACCTCCCCCTGCCATGGGCAGGGACCTCTTTCACTGGATCTGTTTGCTCAAAGCCCCATCCAACCTGACTTTGAACACTTGCAGGGTTGGGACATCCACGGCTTCTCTGGGCAACCTGTTCCAGTGCCTCACCGCCCCCACGTAAAAAAATATCTTCCAGTCTAAACCTACCCTCTTTCAGTTTAAAACTGTTGTCCCTTGTTCTGTCATTACAGGCCTTTGTAAAAAGTGTCTCTCTGTCTTTCTTCTAAGCCCCCTTCAAGTATTGAAATGCCACAAGAAGGTCTCCCCAGAGCTTTCTCTTCTCCAGGCTGAACAACCCCAACTCTCTCAGCCTTTTTCATAGCGGAAGTGTTCCAGCCGTCTGATAATTTTCATGGCCCTCCTCTGGACCCGCTCCAACAGGTCCATGTCGCTCCTGTACTGAGGGCTCCACAGCTGGATACAGTTCTCCAGGTGGGGTCTCATAAGAGCAGAGGCGGAGAATCAGGTCCCTTGACCTGCTGTCCATGCTTCTTTTGATGCAGCCCAGGGTACAATTCACTTTCTGGGCCGCAAGAACATGTTGCTGGCTCATACACACTTTTTCATCCACCAGTACCCCCAAGTTCTTCTTGTTCTCTGCTCTCAATCCCTTCATCCCCCAGCCTGTATTGATACTGGGGGTTGCCCCAACCCAGGTGCAGGATGTTGAACTTGTCCTTGTTGAACTTCATGAGGTTTACATGGGCCCACTCCTCAAGCTTGTCAAGGTCCTGAAGCACATTGAATATTACTTTTTGATAAAGGTGCTAAGGGAGCTCACTAGGAAAAGTGCCCTCCTAGATCTGTTGTTTGTAAACAGAGATAGTCTCGTAGGTGAAATGATGATTGGTGGCTGTCGTGGTCACAGTGATCATGAAATTGTTGAGTTTAAAGTCTTTGGCAATATGAGAAAAACTGTCAGATGAGATGCTGCACTGGATTTTGGAAGAGTAGTGTTTAGGCTGCTGAAGGAACTAGTTAGTAAGATCTCCTGGGAATATGCTTTTGTGAGGGTATTTGGGTCCAGGCGCTCCACTGGACGTGTTATTTATGTACATAGAGGGACTTGTGGGTGATGTGATGGTTGCTTATCTCGGGCAGAGTGACCATGAAATGATAGAGTTTTCAGTTCTCAGAGAAGTAAGGAGGGGGGTCAGCAGAACTGCTACCTTGAACTTCCAGAGGGCAGATTGTGGCCTGTTCAGGAGCCTGGTTGGCAGAGTCCCTTGGGAAGCAGTGCTGAAGGGCAAAGGAGCCCAGGAAGGCTGAATATTCTTCAAGAAGGAAGTGTTAAAGGCGCAGGAGCAGGCCATCCCCATGTGCCCAAAGACGAGCTGGTGGGGAAGAAGACCAGCCTGGCTGAAGAGAGCTTTGGCTGGAACTCAGGAAAAAAAAGGAGAGTTTATGACCTTTGGAAGAAGGGGATGCCACTCAGGAGGGCTACAAATATGTTATTAGGTTATGCAGGAAGAAAATTAGAAGGGCCGAAGCCCAACTAGAACTTAATCTGGCTAATGCTATAAAAGACAAAAAAAATTATTTCTAAAAATACATTAGCAACAGAAGGAGGGCGAAGGAGAATCTCCATCCTTTATTGGATGCGGGGCAAAACATAGTGACAAAGGCTGAGGAAAAGGCTGAGGTACTTAATGCCTCCTTTGCCTCAGTCTTCAATAGTAAGACCAGTTGTTGTCTGGGTACCCACCCCCCTGAGCTGGAAGACAGGGATGGGGAGCAGAACAAAGCCCCCATAATCCAAGGGGAAATGGTCAGTGACCTGCTACACAACTCGGACACACACAAGTCTATGGGGCTGGGTGGGATCCACCCAAGGGTACTGAGAGAGCTGGTGGATGTGCTCACCAAGCCATGTTCCATCATGTATCAGCAGTCCTGGCTCACTAGGGAGGTCCCAGTTGACTGGAGGTTAGCAAATGTGACGCCCATCTACAAGAAGGGGCAGAAGGATCCAGGGAACTACAGGCCTGTCAGTCTGAGCTCGGTGCTGGGGAAGGTTATGGAGCAGGTCATCTTGAGTGCCATCATGCAGCACGTACAGGACAACCGGGTGATCAGGCCCAGTCAGCACGGGTTTATGAAAGGCAGGTCCTGCCTGACCAACCTGATCTCCTTCTATGACATGGTGACCCGCTTAGTGGATAAGGGAAAGGCTGTGGATGTTGTTTACCTGGACTTTAGTGAAGCCTTTGGCACTGTTTTCCACAGCATCCTCCTGGAGAAACTGGCTGCTCATGGCTTGGACGGGTGTACTCTTCGCTCGGTAAAAAACTGGCTGGATGGCCGGGCCCAGAGTTGTGGTGAATGGAGTTAAATGCAGCTGGCGACCGGTCACAAGTGGTGTTCCCCAGGGCTCAGTATTGGGGCCAGTTCTGTTTAACATCTTTATCAATGATGTGGACGAGGGGATCGAGTGCATCCTCAGTCAGTTTGCAGATGACACCAAGTTGGGTGGGCGTGTTGATCTGCTGGAGGGTAGGAAGGCACTACAGAGGGATCTGGACAGGCTGGATTGATGGGCCAAGGCCAGTGGTATTGAGGTTCAATAAGGCCAATTGCCGGGTCCTGCACTTGGGTCACAACAACCCCAGGCAACGCTACAGGCTTGGGGGGGAGTGGCTGGAAAGCTGCCTGGTGGAAAAGGACCTGGAGGTGTTCATTGGCAGCCGGCTGAATGTGAGCCAGCAGCGTGCCCAGGTGGCCAAGAAGGCCAACGGCATCCTGGCTTGTATCAGAAATGGCGTGGCCAGCAGGACTAGGGAAGCGATTGTCCCTTTGTCCTCAGCACTGGTGAGGCCGCACCTCGAGTACTGTGTTCAGTTTTGGGCCCCTCACTACAAGAAAGGCATTGAGGTGCTGGAGCGTGTCCAGAGACGGGCAACGAAGCTGGTGAGGGGTCTAGAGCACAAGTCCTGTGAGGAGCGGCTGAGGGAACTGGGGTTGTTGAGCGTTGTGGTTTAACCCCAGCCGGCAACTAAGCACCACACAGCCACTCGCTCACTGCCCCCCATTGATATGGGGGAGAGAATCAGAAGAGTAAAAGTGAGAAAACTTGTGGGTTGAGATAAAGACAGTTCAATAGGGAAAGCAAAAGCTGCGCACACAAGCAAAGCAAACCAAGGAATTCATTCACTGCTTCCCATGGGCAGGCAGGTGTTCAGCCATCTCCAGGAAAGCAGGGCTCCATCACGCGTAATGGTTACTGGGGAAGGCAAATGCCATAACTCTGAGCTTGAGTGCTTGACTTGGCAACTTTGACAGGTGGTCTTTCTAGTGTATGGTTATGTGTCAATTCGTAAACACACTATAGTTGTTTTTTCAGAACCTCTGGATTCATTACTTAGCTCCACCTCTAAATGAAATCAGTTTGCTAGTGAGCTTTTAGGAATTACGTGAAAGCTAAGAAAGAGGAATGGAAATAATTAGACAATAAACTTGTGTCTGTCCAGCATTCCTTCACCAGATTATTTTAGTCTCTCTGTCTATTCCCCAGCTCCTTATTTTGGGTTTTGTGGATATGTCAATTCTGAACTTGTGCGTCCACTTCAGTTTGAATTTATCTTTGAGAGGTAAATCAGTTTGTCTCATCAGCTGAGAATGTGCTATCTGCATTCAGCCATGTAGGGTTGTCCTGAGAATCCCTGCTATAGATTTGTTTTCAGCGTTAGTGCCCTCTGTCAGTGAGCAAGAGGAACCGGAGGCAAAGTTCTTCATAACTCTAAAGTATTAGTTAGATGATAGTTAAGTATACATAAATTACTCCGATTTGATTGATAAACCTCCCTGCATGGATTGAAATCACAGCTGGATTAAGCAATCTAAATTTACTGCGGTAAAGCTAAACTTGAATAGTTTCTCATGTGTGGGACAAAATGAATATGTTCCTATAATGAAGATTTATTTTCTTAAATTTAAAAAGTATATGCTATAGCCTGATTGTGCTACATTGCTTTATAAAATAGTTACGAAAAATACCCTTTCTGGAAAAAAACAAGATAAACTTTTATAGCCTTCTCAGAAATACACAAATGTTCCAGGTGAAATGAGCCCTATGTGTCAATAACCAGTATAGGGAATTTTAGTGTCTGTTAATTCTGCTTCCAAGTTGAGCATCAGCTTTGTGTAGTACATCATTAAGCAACCTACAACACCTAAATGTCAAATAGTATACCGTGATTAAACAGTAACATTTTATTTAGCATATTCCTTTGATTCAGCAAAAGTAGTTGGTTTGTCTCCTGGCTTTGGCTAGCCTTTGGCTAAAGCTCCTCCTATGAGGAACAGGAGAAGTGTCAGCTCTGCCGTGTTCTTGTTCACTTTAGGTTCATTATCAGGATTATCTTCCACCTGCGGTTTCTTTGCAGGAAGCTCTCTAAGGTCCATGTCCCTTTTGTGAGGGGTAGTTTAGTTAAAACGAGACCATAGAATGCGTAAATCCACTTAAGTGGGTGCACATGAACTGCACTATGTGGCGATACTCTGAAAGTGAGCAAATGAGAGAGGGCACCTCTGTGAACCCCTCTGTGCTGTGGACACCCTCTCTTCCCCCAGGAGACCTCGGTACCATGTGTGACACAGGATGCTCTGATGTACGAAGTGAGTGGGAACACCGGTGTCAATTTGTATGTTAAATGTTGGTAACGCTTAATTTCTTTCTTGCGCTTTTTGGACATAAACTAAATATAAATAGAAGTTCTGCTAGTTCCTTCCCACACCCCAGGGGATATTATTGCTCACTCCTGGGGTTTGTGCCCCCCACATTGGAGCCCACAGGCTGAGAAAACTGAAGTGAGGCACAGTGGACTCCTGCATGTCCTCTGCAGGAGACCACATTACAGCACTAGAAGTCTTCAACACCTGGCTCAGTACAAATGGTGTTCCCAGCTCTGGCTTAGTGTTTTTAACAGTAACGATTTTGTTGGCTATGTTTTGTGCGTTTCCACCTCTGAACATTACTTGAACTCATGTTCCCACCTTGGTTTGCTTCTATATGACTTTATGGAGTCTTGGAAAGCTCTGAAATTAGATGAAAGATCTGGGATTTCTCAGAATCTGAGCTTTATTGTTAAAAGAAATCATGCAATTGTTTGTGGATCAGTTGCTCCTGAGTGGCTTTGAGTGGTGAGATATAAACTCAATCTGGGATTCAGATGTAAAAACAGGACAGGACAACTGGAAAGGGTTCCTTACTGAGACAGTTTATTCCCAGATGTCTGACGCTCTGCTGGCTGGGTACCTAGTGTGTCTACTTGATCTCATCTAATGGGCGGTGGGGTCCCAGCTGGGTACCTGCAGTGGCAGGATTTGGGCTGCAGGTGCAATTTGGGCAGTGAGGGGCGGCTGGGATTTGGGCGTGCAGTGGTCCTGGCATGGCCAGAGAGCAGAGGCTGCTGCCAGCATGGAAAGCCATGGGAAACCATGGGTGCCAGACGGGAGGTGGGGCAGCCCCGGGGGCCTGCGGAGCTGCTGTGCCTGGCTGCAGGGGTGGAAAGGCGGTAAACCCCAGCCCTGGTGTGAAAGGTGTCCTGTTTGGTAGGGGAGGTATGCCGTGGCTTGGTGAAGGAGCAGGTGCAGCAGAAGCAGCCTGCTGGAGGCCAGGTGGGGCCTGGCTGCGCTACGGTGGTACAAGGGAGGGGGCGTGAGGTCCCACAGCAGTGGCTCCCCCCCCAGGCTGCACATCTGGGCTTCTTGTGGGGCGGTTTTCCTTCAAAGCCAGGCCTGGTGAAAATGCAGCTCTTGCTCTCCTCTGGCAGCCAAATCTTTGCTTGCACCTCTAGAGCAGGTGGGCATCATCTCTCTTGAAGCTGGGGTTGTAGTAGAAGAGTAACTAAAACATGCAAAAGAAGAAGAGTTTTTTGCCAGCCTTTGGAGATGGGAAAACACCAAGACAGGAGAACTGAGCCTCGTAATGGCAAAAGACCAACGTGGGTCTTGAAAAGGTCTGTTGGGCATTTGAAACCTAAAGCTTAGGCTGACGAGAAGGTTATGCTACGGTTCTGTTAAGTAATGGCCACCCTTGTGTTTTCACCTGAGAAATGACCTGAGAAAGAAATGAGTCTCTGAGCTCCTGTCATCCTCTTCCTCTCCTCCACTGCTGAAGCTTATGTTACTGGAAGGCGAAGCTCTAATACTGAAACATTCTTATAGTCAGTTCATGTGCAGGGGAAGTGATGTACCTTGCTGTGAGCAGAAGCTGCTGCTGCTTCTGCTAGAAATTCATCAAGCGAGTCAGATGCTTCGAAGTCATGGTGCGCTTTGGTGAATTTGTAGAGGTGGAGCTGACAAAGGAAACGTTTCATGCTGTCAGTTTCAAAAACTCTGCAAGGTTCTCTCCCTGCCAGCACTTCCCTTTGGAAGGCTTCTTCATCGACTGCAACACAGATGTGTCCACCCAATGGACTGAAACGGGTGGCTTTGGACGGTTTTCCAGAGCTGCTTTGGAAAGGCGATGGATGCAAAGTCATCAGCTTCACCAGAGCTCTCCTCCGAAGAAATGAGATGGACTCTTGGTCCTGTGGTCCTTGCTGCATGCTTGGAAATGCTTTTCGTCCTTGAGGGATGATAGATCAGCATCACAAGGTGCTCTTTTTTCCCATCCTGGAGGGACAGGAGAAGTTGAGTCTGCTGACTCAGTGAATTCATCGGGAGCAAAAGCAGATGATGATCTTGCTCTCCTCACCAGCAGGCTTAGGCTGCAGCCCTGATGGTCACTCAAAGTGGTGGCTGTGCAAGCCTGCTCAGAAGTTTGAGGTCTCTGAAGAGTTAGACTTAGAAGGCTAACATCTTTCAAGAGAATGATCATTTTATAAGTAAGTGGGCCATTTTTAAAGGTCCCTTCCAACCCAAACCATTCTATGGTTCTATGAAAGTTAGGGCTCAAATGTCTGTTTCACAGCTGATGGTAGTTCAGAGTCCATGCTGCTGGGATTCTTCCTTTCCAGTTTGAAATAACAGTTAGCTAGGTCTCCCAGAAAAAGAAATGGAAAATTCCAATCTGAATCCTGGGGCATTTGTATTTATGATAAACTAATTTTAGATATCATGTTTTCAGATAGTTTGTAGTTATTCTTTTAGGAGCTATGTATATCTTTTATATTTATTTGCTCAATGCTTTTATCTTTTGTGTCTTTTGTTGCTTTAGTTCACCTTTTAAGAATATATGCTATAACTTTTGAAACAATTGCAATAGCTATTGAGAAAGACTATTTTGACATCAAAATAACAGGTGAGATTTCAGGTTTTGTAAAAGCCATATTGTTTTACAAGGCAACTACCAACTGCTTTTTAGAAAAACAGTTGCCAATTTTGAGGAAACTGTCAATATGCCAGATAGTTCCTCTTAGCAGATGTATTAACACAGGATGAAATTCACTGTACAGACGAGCAATGCAAAGCTTTTTCTTTAGTGTCATGGGGGCTGGATTCATGCTATGTCTCATTTTGACTACAAGCCACTCAATCTGTGGAGGCTTTTTGTCAGTGCTGACAAATCTGATGTGTTACGGGGACAATAGAGAGTAACTGATCTCGGTTGGTTTGTTTTGTAGATAGCTGTAAGAACTAACAAGCTAGAACTTCCAAAAAGATAAATGCAACAATTGATACCAAATCTTGCTATAAATGTCTAGTTTGCTCAGAGGACCATTGTATATACAATGGTTTTAAAAAATATGTTTAAAATGAAATATTTCTGAGTAGCATTAATACATTTTACTTGATAGCTATGGATAAATAAATCAAATTTAATGGAGACCAACAGTAGGCTTATCTGACTTGACTTAAAACAATTCCAAGAAAAGATAATACGAAAAATGCAAATTCAGCATTGATATTTGGACATTTTTTTACTATTTTTTGACATAACTTAAGAAATCTGCTGTTAAAATGTGTGGTTATTTTACTCCAGTGTCACTTTGAATTATTTATGAAGAGACAAGAAAAACACATTTTTTAGAGAAAATGTGTGGAGTAATTTCTGCTTTCTTTCGCTGTTACACTGATTTGCCTCAATGATCAGCTTGGTCAGTCCCAAAGTTAGCAATTGCTTAGATGAGATTAATTTGATCAGCAGGGAAGTGACCTATTTCATCTTTGAGCTGTTAGAGAGCAGTAGTGAACAATTGATTGAATAGTAAGTATGATGGACTGTTTTAGAATTGTTTGTCCTGTTATTAGAGAAACTTGGATTCATGGCTTTACTCCAAAGATTGCCGGAGTGCTAGACTCTTTCTGCTAACAGAGAGATGTGCTCTTCACGTTTTAGGAAGAACAATATTTACAAAATCCAATCAACAAATTTAAACTACATGGATTAGTCTGAAAACTGTTCCCTGGTCAGGATGGCATTCTGGAGAAGAGCTGAGACTCTGCGAGGAAGCCCTGTTCTTGAATTAGTACTTACCACATGTGCTCTGTATTGCATTACACATCCTACATGCACTGCACAAAATTACAGTTGAAAGTACAGTCTTAACTTTAGCCTGATGAGAACATTTAACGATGCATTAAGATCATTTTAGTAAATCTGAGAGTTTAAAATTGTTATTAATCATAAACATACAAAATTTACATCTGAACGTTTCACCTAATTAAGAAGTGCATCTTGTCTGCGTAGCAGATGAATTGGTAGCCATACTGTGTGTCAATTCGGAGATCTGAATTACATTTTGTAATTCCACTACCTTAGAAAGTCATGGCTTCATAATATGGACTGTAATAGGAGAAGGCAATTCATTCCTCTCCTACATTGCTGCCATACTTTAGAGATGAAAGCATCAAACACTTTTTGGTTTGTAGTCGAAGCCAGATTTTAAAATTCATATATGTCTGTACACATAACACAGTTATTGGTGCTTCAACGGCAAAAACCCTGCACGCTGCTTGAGGGTGATTGTTGTATAAAATTTGTTGAGTTAAGCATACTGTGGGTAAAGGAATATGAGGGTAAAAATTAAGAGGCAGTAGGTAAAAGCCTACCAGACTGAGATATTTAAAGGAAGAAAAAATCCAATCCATATATATGTAGTTTTCAAAAACAACATGATATTTTCCAGTGTTCATTTGAATGATCCAGAAAATTAAGCCAATTCAATACCATATTTTTAGGACTAGTGTTAAAGGCCAACAATTATAGAGTGATTTCTATTGATAGGTAATTTTCTGTTCTGGTGAAGATAATTTTATTCAGGCTTTTGGCTGCAAAGATTTTCTTTATGGTATGCTATCATAAATGAACTTGGATGAGTTATTGACACACTGAACAAGTGTGATCCAGGCAACTGTAACAGCTGATGTGGAAGTTGTTCTAAGAGTCTTACGCAACTGCTGTATTTTTAATACAGAAAGCTTATTAGAGGTACTTCGCAATGATACTTGATTTCATGTTGGAATTGCTATCTAGCAGGTCATCCATGCAAATGATAGCATACAGAACTCGGTGGTCTGCATTCTTCCAGGGTCAAACCATTTTTAAGGGACATATTCTAGAGAAGAGTTATTACACTAATGCCTGTGTTGAATTTGGTCCATGAGGCAGAATTTAACCTTGCCAAGAAGCATGTCAGTAGCAGCCAAACTGTTTTGTCATGTGGCTGTTTGTCTAGTCCTGTCTAGTAGCACACTGTAACCATTCTATAACACTGCTTCTCAATGCTGAAGTCTACAAATAACACATAAAACGGTGAATATCCATCTCTTGAATGTATGACATTCAATGTTAGCATTGGGTTCTGAAGTTAGTATGCTGCATTTTGACCTATGATAATTATAGATTGCGTATGAGCGCAACAATGGGCAACGGTGTTCTGCAACTAGTTGCAATTTGTGTATCTTCTGTCAAAATAATGGTAATGACTCCACCCCCATCTCCATATAATGTCCTTTTTTTGGTCAGTGTACTACAGTGTATTAAATCGACATTGCTGGAGTTCATTGGATACAGCTGACATGCTTTGGCTGGATTGCTGTTAGTGTCGAGGTTGTTTCTATCAAGTTCCATATTTTCACAAATACAGCATTTGCCTCAGCTGATCTCTATCCTTGTATGAGTGTAACACCTTGGCAGTAAGCATTCGTATAACCACCTTCACCAGACGCTCGCGTTTCCCTCTCTTTCCCAAGATAACTGCATAGCGGGTAGGTTTCCAGTCTCTTGACAGAGTTAATTCCCTGTGGGAAGGGAGGAGTATGGAGGTAAGGATTGTTGTGAGACAGGAGCTGGGCTGTCTAGGATCACTGGCATGGAGCTGTTGAGGGAGAGAAGAAGACCTGGGCCAAAACATTTTGTACTACTTGTGCAGACACAAAACTAAAATTGCTGCTCAATTAGTTTTTCCATGGCATTGTGTTTCTCCCCCCCCCCCGCCCAGTCCTGCTATGGGTGTTAAAATACTTTATTTCAGCTGTGCTGCAATGCTGCTACAGAGTTTGAAAGTTCTTATTCTATGTGCTTTGTAACTGAAATCATTGTATTTCCAATAAAATATACTTTATTGGGAACTGTAACCAGGATGGAATAAGTGCTTCAGAAAATTCTCCATTTTGTGGCTAAAATGTGTTGCTTAAAAAAACCCCAAACAACACACACACATAAAACCCCAACCCAACTACTGATCTTGTGTTCAGTAGGTTAAACTGCTGTAAATATTGATACCCTATGAATGTTCAATAGGTGTCTCATGTAACTAGTCTACAAAAAAGACTGTAAACTTTTTTTTAAGAACCAGCTTATAAATATTTGTATGTTTTACAACTTGTTGAAATTGTATTGTTTTAAATTGTACAATAGAGCATCTTCTGTAAGCATGGAAGCGTACTTACAGAGCACAAATAATCATATCTGCATATTTCTAAATACATTTATCTGCTTAAAGAAAAAGCAAATGATGTTTTAAACTACAAAAATATGCTCAAAATTTCATTAGCTTTCTTTTCATGGTAGCATTATCTATTGTTCTGAGCCTTCCAATAACTTTGGAAGTCTAATATGCAAAAGTGTAATGCAGAAATTAGCACAGTACCTGTAGTTACTGTGTACTGCTGACCAGCTAGGAACTGAGGCACTAGTGTCCAGATAAAACTGAGTTAGAAATCGACCACATCTTTCATCATGGAACTAGACTTGTGCAGTTATTCTTATTGATCTGGTTTAATAAGAACACGAAGCTTAACAACTTATAGATCTCTTTGGGATCCTTTCTTGGAATGCATACTCCAGAAAGGTAAAATTATTTCGCCATTGGGATAAGAATGCATGAATAAAACTCAGGCACAGACAGGGCTGAGCCTGGTTGTTTTTGGTGTGTGTGGGTTTTTTTTGGTGTGGGTTTTTTTTTTTTTTTTTTCCCCTCAGCTGTATTACACAGTAAGTTCTGAATCTGTGTATTTGCTATTTTTATCCTGTAGGCGGGGCAGTGCTAATGATAAACTATATGCCTGACTTAAAAGAGAGAAAAAGGAGTTGGGGGAAAAAAGCAATTTTGGGAAGCACTTTATTATAAGTGATTATAACAAGGAATTTAAAATGTATGTCACAATTGAAAAACACGAAAAATTACATTTCCTTTTATGTGAAGTTGGTATGACCTTCATTGTCTGAAATAGCAGGAAATATTATTTCTGCAGTAACTATACTACACTTTTAGCCCGATCGTTGTTAAGCAGAAAGCTTAGCATGAATAAATATAGATAGAAATTGTCAGGTCACATTTCAGTGAGAGTTCGTGTTAAGCAGTAATATAAATGTAAGAGCTTACAATGAAATGAAATTCATAATATAAAGGTCAAACCTACCTATAAGAGTCTTTTAAGGAAAGCTGTTGGACTGAAAAGATTCCAATTTTGTTTTAATAGATGGTGACATCTATGGATGGAGTACAACAAAACTCATTTCAGCTGGATACAATGTGATACAAATTAGGGCCCGATTCAGCAGAAAAACTGCATCAGTTTCCATACGGATGATCTTACCACGCAGCAAAAACTATCTTTCTTTTTAAACATGAATGCTGCTCTTAGATCAAAACAAAATAAAATGAAAGCGTAGATAAATAGCCAGCTGTTATAATTTTTAACTTTAAAATACTCATGCACTGAACTTTATGGTTGCTGAAGTGTTTTAGCGATTTAAATTCGAACACTCCCTATTTGTATAAGTAAAATGTTAGTTTATGGTCATCACGGATGCTGTGCTTGTTTGTACCTTGCCTTCAGCAAGCATGCTAATGTAAGAGCAGTGTTGCAGTGAGCCATCATAACCTATGAAAGAAGGTGCAGAGCTAAAGGCACAAAATCAGTTTGCACGGAAACTCAGCAGATCACTTCCAGTCGGTGTTTCATGTGAAGATAGAAGGTTGTCTGACTCAACAGCTGTGAAGCTTTTAATGAAGTATATTTAAACTAAGATGGCTTATCAGAAACCACAAACAGTCTCGGCACAGACATGATTACAAGGACATTTCTAATGAATTTTTGTGACTTTTTTCAAATGTAGTTTTTCCAAGTATGCTTAATTCAAATTAAGAGTGAAAACAGATAAGGTTTTGGAAGTCACACTACAAGAACAGTCACGTTGCAACAGACGGAATATATATTTAGCAGAGTATTCTGTCACCATCAGTGATCACTATCAGATACCTAAGACAGAATATGAGAAAATTAAAGCTTACAGTAATACTTCCCCCAGCAGACACCTCTT
This sequence comes from Phoenicopterus ruber ruber, assembly GCA_009819775.1. NCBI lineage: Eukaryota > Metazoa > Chordata > Aves > Phoenicopteriformes > Phoenicopteridae > Phoenicopterus > Phoenicopterus ruber. The sequence continues at coordinate 66,218,165 of CM020246.1, read as the reverse complement.
TCAGCATTTCACAGTTCAGGAACTTTCTCAGTCACAAGCAGTATTTATCAGTTTAATAACCTCAGTGAATCTTATTTTTTCTTCCATTAAGTTGCCTGATGGCTTTCTGAACTCGAACTTCTACATGTATCCAGAGCATCTTTGACAACAGCTTTCATATTCTACACCACGTTAACTGTCATGTACCTCTTTTAGACACTAGATGCTTGGAAAATCTTGCTGTTAACCTTTCTAGATTCGTTCAGCAGAGCTTATCCAAAACCTAGTCTTTTTTTTTTTTTTTTCTTTTAACTTCTGAAAATGTGCATCAGTGCTACTGTATGAAAGAACTGGTAATTCTGTGCAGTAATTGCAGAACTTCAGAGGCTGATACTCAGAATGCAAGATCATAAAATGCTGCCACTTGACGGGGATAGTTTTGTTCCTTGTAAAACATCCCACTCTGCTTATCACAGGTTCAGTTCCTGCATAGTAACAGTGAAAGCTGGTACACTAGTGTGCTGATGCTACTAGGATTTTAGAAACTTGCCTTCGCCTGGCACTGAACAACTTTAGCAATGACTGGTCACAGTGCTAGAGCCTGATTTCACAGATCTCCCCTCTATTGCTGTGGCATGGCAGTGACAAGGAAATTCAGAAACAGCCGCAACATTAATTGAATTGGCAGGTTCCGATGGTAGTCGTGGTTGCACTGGCACATTACCTGTCCCTAATACATAGTGCTGCATGCTTTTTCATGTTTTATTTTTGTCCTAGTTTTTTTGCTGTTGTTGATTAATGCATTGCAATATTTCACGATGTCAAGGAAAATAATCTGGAAGGGACAATTGCTATCGTTTTTCTATTTGGAATGCCTGTTTTGACATCTTGCATATTTTGTCTGTACTTAGTTTCTCGTTTTTCACATCTGCTTATACTATGCAAACCAGTTAGATTTGTCCTCAACTGGTCATGCTTTGGAACCTTCAACAAACAGTGAAAATCTTGATTTCTGAGTAACTAATAAACGATAAAATGTAGTCTGTTCAGTTGTCTTCTGATTATATACATCTCTGTTTAAAAGTACTCGAGGCAGAAATTAAAAATGTCAGTGTGACATCGGTTGTGATCTTAGAACACATGAAAGGAGCAATACTAATGCTGCAGCATATGCACCACATTTGAGGGGAGTTTGGTTTTGTCTGTAATGTTCACTCCCTATTTAGCCGCAGGCCTCCTAAATTGAACTTTTATCCTGGACTCTTTATTTTTTTTCAATGTGAATTCTTGGCTTAAGTCTTGAGAAAGCTTTTTAAACACGTTTTTTTCTGACCATCTGACAAGTATATCCCCTGATTCTTTTTAAACAACTGTGTAAATTTACACTGTAGTTAGAGAAAGTGCTATTAACTACCATTATGCATATGTGTCTGTAACTGATTCTAACTTTATTTTGTTCATTTTGTCTGTCTTCGTGATGCTAATTTCCCCTAGGCTTCCACTTCTATTTCAGTACTCATTTTAGCCTGTGTATTCATTGACACAAAGGCTTGTTTTCACTTGCAATGTGAAGTACCATGCATTAATATTTACAGAGGAAAGACTGTCTTCTGACACTTTACATACAAACACTCAGTAATAAGGCACAGAATACAAGTTTCTTGCCCGCTGCCTTAACATCATAACTTAAGGTTTATGAACTGTTTCCTGTAACACTAGGCACATGAAAGCAAAATTCTGGAATCATAATAGCTGGCTTCGGTAAACCCAGCCTTCTATCACATCAGCAATTGGCTACTTTAAGTTTCTGGTTGTAAAACTCCAGAGAGCACCTAGCAATGCTGAAACTTCATAAAGGGTGTATTGGCTGCTTGCTTATTATATATTTGACGTTCACTGTGTATGATATCCTTCCATGGATAACACTTGTAACAATCTGGCTGGTGATGGGTAAAAGTTCCAGGTGTATGCAAAATAATTGGTTTAGATCCCCTTCCTTCAAGAGGAAGATGCACTTCATTGCAAGCTGTCCATGCAGAAATGATGCATGGAGGAAAGAGTCACTGAGCTGCCCTAGATAATCTGACTCTTTCACAGGCAAACCAAGTGAACAAAACAGCTCTTTCCCCAAATAGCTTTTCTGGTAGAAAAACAGCTGCTTTCTTTCCCATATCTCTATATTTCTCATTAGGCAAAAGCTGTAAAAATGCTTTTAAACATACTTCAGCCAAAAAAAATCTTTATTTAAGTTTATTGTCTAAGGAGAGCCCTATCACCTGTTTCAGACAAATTCATTTTCTTGGGGACAGTAAGTGGGACTTCTACATTTTGGATATCCTGTTCTACCTAGCTCACAGGAATATTGTGAACAGCCTTGCCTGTGAATTTTTTGGAGCTGGTCACGTGGTGAGCATTGTGGGTCCTTGTCTCTCGCTGACACCTGGAACTTGTGGAGTATATATAACACCTTAAATTATGTGCCCAATACAACTGCAAAGTGTTTGCCTTTTCTTTCTGGGCTGTGTGTGTGAGAGCAAGCTTATTTCAGAAACTGACTGTTCATTGGAGGTGGTCGATGCCCCATCCCTGGCAACATTCAAAGTCAGGCTGGATGGGGCTCTGGGCAACCTGATCTAGTTGAGGATGTCCCTGCTAATTGCAGGGGGGTTGGACTAGATGGCCTTTAAAGGTCCCTTCCGACCCAAACTATTCTATAATTCTATGAAATGTATTTACAGATGTTTTGCGTGACTTAGAACGTATGGACGTAGACTATGGTCCAAGATACACACTGAAGGAACGAGTAACCTTTTTCTGGTCTGTCTAGACCTTGAGGTGAGGCTTGTCTGGTTGAAATCAAGGGGTATTTGCTGCTTTTTGTCACACCCTAGGCTGCGGTAGAAGTAATGGGTTGAGTTCCAGGCGCCCAGCAGAGCTGAGGGAGCTTGGGCACAGTACCTGTATGCTGGAAGAGCTGCTCGGGCGTTGGAATCCACAAGTACGGGCTTAATGCAAAAGAACCTTGCATGCCTGCCATCTCTCGCCCCTGCTCCTCCTCTTGCGTGCGTGCTCGCTGGGAAGGAAGGGCGTGCGGGGAAGGACGGACGAGGGGGCAACCGGGGCGTCGTGCAACTGCTGGTTGTGCCACTGGATGGCAGCATTGACTACGTGTTTGCATCGAGTCGTGCCGCTCCGAGGCTAGGCTGAGCCCTTGTTCAGCCTCGTTAAACATCAGTCGTGTAAAAGATTGATAGCAATGCAAATGTATTTATAACCACTAGAGATAGTCACCTTCCACCCCAATTAGCCTTTGAATTGATTTAGTGAGAAAAACATCTATTATGGAATAAAAGTCTTAGAGATTAGTGTTGCATTATTTCACTACATTTGAAATAGCTGTAGGTAAAGGGGCCTTGCAGGCATCAATAAGCTTTAATATAATAAAGTGCTTTTAGGCTACATCAGAAGCAAATTACAAGTCGAAGGTTTGTTTGCTGAGTGAGATGTAACTACAAGTATGTTGGGTTACACTGGGCCTCTGTAGCATTTACAAAATCTAGCTTATAAAATTTTTCTTCTCATTCTTTTGTTTTTAAAAGGGATTAGTCCATGAGAAGTTGCTTACAATAAAATAATGGATTACAAAAATGTGCTTCTTTTTGCAAGCTAACAGAAATCAACTATGTTTGGAAGTTGTCTTTTTTTCTATTTTCCCTTCTTTCTAAATGCAGTTTGCTGAAAAGAGCCTGGAGTGAGAGAGGTAATAATGGTTTTCACTGTGGAGTGCAAGTTGTAGGTATATCCTGATGACTGACTAGTACTGCTAGGAGAGGATTCAGGAAAGAAGAGAGTTCTCTAGTTGACATGTAGCAAAAAGAAATTACAATAAAGGGCTGGTATGGTTTAATGCTTCTAATTTAAAGACCTAATTTAGGTCACGTTCAGTTTCCATTACAGGTGAGAAATGCTATTTCTTTGAAAGACAAAATTTCCCTGATATTTTATAGTACTGTACTGGTTTTGCTGCTTTGCAGCTATGATGTAAATTAGCTTTCATGCTAAGGAGTACAATGTGAACAAACAGCTTTTGAAAACAGAACCGTAGCTGTAGCTGGGGGATTCCCGATTAAGACTTCCCTCCTCCCCCCCTTTTCTAGTGTAAAATCTGTGCAACTCTTTGCTTTCTAATTATTTATTCATTTGTGTTTATATAAAGGATGAAGCTTAATGAAGTCTATGCAGTCACAGCAGGATAAACCGCTGTGAGATCAGATGTGTGGCCCTGTGCTGTGTGTGAGAGCAAGACCTTTGAGCCGTGAGTGTTCTTACTCTCTTCATTGTTCCTCAATCTATCTTTATTTAGTACGTAGCTTATATGTTTAACACCATTATAAACATATAAGGCAATTTCAACATATACTTCTATCCTTTTCGCTTTTAGGGAAAAATTGTAAGTTACTGTGATTTTTATGACAATAGAAAAATATTTTACGCAATTTGGCATGCTGAGGGCTTTTGAGGGCTGAAACCACAAAGATCACCTTCCACTCCCCGCAGCAGCTATTGTGACTATTTCAAAGCCTAGTCTGAAATTTACCTGAATTCGTAAAGAACACCTGTTTCCAGATGGCAAAATATTTTTATTGATACCAAACAAAACCACTCTCCTCGGTATGAAGTTGTAACTTTAGATATTTGTATTTGTAGTTTGCTTTCCAACATTTAATCAATGAGTATGGGGACAAAGAAAAATGATAAAATAAGAAAGAAACAAATTAGCAATGTTTGACAAGTATTTCTTTGAAAGCACAACAGGGCTGAAAGGTTTGCTAAATCTAGATTGCCCTATAAAAACTGGAAAAAAAGTGAATAACTGTACTTTTAGTTTCTTTTGTAACCCTGTTTTGGATATCTATGGTGCACTGCAGCACTGACACCAGATAATACAGTGATATCCAACTTAGTCATTGTGAAGCATGCTTGACAATCAATCAAAAATCAGCTGGAAGCAAAATCTCCTGAAGGCAGCCTAGATCTGATGGGATTTGTCTTTATGTGTGTGTACATAAGTGTGAGATACGCAAGCTTTAAATATAAATGGCATGCATGCAAACTACACTGGGATTTAAAACATACATTGTACATTCTGCAAAATGTTTGCTTCTGCATATCTCCAATTCCAAAGAAATAACCAGTTCGATAAAAATATTATCCAGGGAGCTAAAATTGGCATTGATTTTTAATTTACACAGAAGTTATTACAAATATACATCAGTGTCAATTAAAGCAGTTTCATTGCTTACAACATATAGGAAATCAAATTCCATAATTACATTTGCCATGCGGATGGTAGCACTACTTCCAGGGTTCAAAGGTCACTGAAAATTAGCATAAGATTTAAAATTAAATTACACTAAATATTGTTCACTTTCATTGCTTGAAAATTTGACAGGAGAATATGAATGTTAAATATAAATAATATATTCTGGCAGAAAACCTTTTTCCCTAAGGTCTGCATTTTTAGATGTTTAATTTTGTATTCAGTTCATAGAAAATGGTTTGTGTCGTGCCTAGGTAACCAGATAGAGCTTATTTACCATATAGACAAGGCTTTATGCAATGTTTGTAGTAGCCTGGGAACACAACAGTGCAGATAAGATTAATAAAAAGGCAAAGGTAATAATCTGGCACTGGTTAAACATTTCACAAGATAGCAACAAAAAAAGTCAGTTCAATCTATAACTGTAGGGTTGTATTTGTATTTGTTAGATCTGATTTGTCCCTACAGAATTTTTTGGTTCAATTTCTTCTCAAATTGTATTATATTTTTAGTGATCAAAATAATGTGTGTGCTCTAAGTCTAATGGATGATTTTCCAAGGAAGGAAAGGAAGGCCCTTCTGCAAGGACATAATTTTAAAGCAGGTATTCTGATAGTAGAGAGTAGATTCAAAGAAGAGACACTATTTCAATTTTCTCTGTAGATACAACTTCAACGGTTATAGAATGATTTCCACAGCAATTTAATGATACAAAGGCAGAGGCGTGTCAACCCAGAACTTACCCAGACTGAGTTTTGTCTTGTGTCTTGATTGGCAATCTCAGATGTGCTAAGAAGATCTGCACAGCCAGCTGAATATGGGATCTATGCCCTTTATATAGCTGGGGAAAAGAAGTGGAATAGCCTTGGGCCTACTGTTGGAAGGCATTGCCAATGCTTCTTTAAATGAGGGCAAGCTGTCAGCTGTTCTCAGGGACCTGGTGGCTCAGTTTCTCATCGTCTGTGAAACTCTTGCTTGATGCTAATGTCTTCTTTAATTGTTGTCTGGTTTCTGAGAGATTGGAAAACGTTATAGTCTATGGCATGTCCCATGTGTTGGTGAAAATTATTTATGTCTAGTGAAAACAGGGATATGGCTGGAAGTTAGCTGGCTTAAGGTCAGCCAGACTAAAAAGGCAGTTTTCAGAAGATGGAAATCTACAGCAGTTCACTCGAGTGAACATGTTTTCAGACTGTATATGAGACCACAAAAAGTATTTCCCACATCCAAACCTTTGAGAGAGGGAGAAGTGTCACAAAACATGAAAACCATAAATTCCTCAAAAAGTTTTCCCATTCTTAACAGATGAGAATAGTAAGACAGATGTGCAATATTTTACATATGCAAGATGTTAGAACATCTTGGTTTAAACTTAAAAATGCGTAGGAATTTTCTATGTAACAGAACATAATCAAACAAGCCTTGAACTAAGGAAATAAGGCAACATACCATTGTCTGGGTTAGTGTACTACAGATTTCTAGAGGTATACTTAAGGAGAGTATTAGTGTATTCTGTAAGGACGAATCTACACTTTGCAAACAGGGTTAGTGTGCAAAGGTCTGTGTGAAGAATACTTGTGACATGAAGAGAACACAGATCAAAAAATATTATGCTTTTAGTCAAAGTTAATATATTAATAAGAAACCAAACTATTTCACAACTTTTCTTTAAAGATAAAATGTGCATTATTTAGGGAGTAAGATGTTTTTCTATTTCCTGTGTGGTAAAGAAGAATTATTTGCAGAAAGTATTCAAGGGTCAGCAGTGAACTAATGATTATAGTATCCTAAATGGAAACACTATTGTTTAACTCCTTGTGCATCGGGGTACGTCTTGTAATTGGCTATTTGCAATCACTGTGAAGTGTTTCTGGACAAAATATGTGATAAAATTGACATATGTTAATCTTAGTGGAGACACGATTTCTACTGGGAAAGTGAATGAGTTTGAAGCAAAGGTGAAGCAAACTCTCAAGAAACACCATAAAGTTGTATACTGCTGATGATGTTATATATGAAGATCAGTTTGAGGTAACTTCAGGACTGTAGTCCAAAAAGGGCAGAGATTTGTTTGTATAGAAAATCAAAGGCTATGTTGACTGTAGATGATTATTCTAAAACGACAAAAATAGTGTTATAAACTTGTATGTATACTGATTGCTAGACAGTACGTCAATTGTCATGGCAGATAAGGGGGCACAACACAAATGACTTGAAATGAATTGCTAAAGCATGTGACTTTTAATGTTGGGTCAAATGTGTGTGCACCCTATTGCTGTGTGAAAAAAACAGTTTCAAAAAACAATAATAATTTCAAAGTTGTACAGTAGTTACTTTATAACAGCAAAGATCACTGAAGATTTTCCTATTTCTTTTCTGTTTGACAGAAGATGTAGGAAAAAATAGATGTTGAGTCTCCAGCCTCAGAGGGAGAACAGGACTACAGGTGATCAAACCATATCAGGGGAATGGACTTGAGAAGAGCAATACAGAGGTGCTTTAAAGATTTATAAAACAAAGAGGATTGAATCAGAGACCGATTTTTTTTTTGATGACGATGATGATGATGATGATTACTGTATACTTTTTTAGCAGAGAAAGCAGTAAAGTTATTTTGCTCCTTAAAGCTTTGGCTAACATGTAACACCCTTAGAATATTCTGGTTTAGATGGTATTAGTTAATCAGTGACCCTTGTGCCGTATCTCTTGAGAAACCTGCAATTCTCACTTGCTGTCTCTCCCCTCTTTCCTTTAGTATCTATTACTTTTCTCTTTTATCATGCTAAAAGGCTTTTACTCATAAGCTGTCACTGACTTTTCTGCAATGACCAGAGACAGTAGCTAGTCTGAAACTGGGAGAATGTCTTAAAGCCACACAAGCACCTAATTTTTCTCATCTGAAACTGTTGAAACATACCTCTACGTAAGAGCAGTGAATGTTTATCTTGTGCAGACAGTGCTAGGAAATTTGATGACATTTGTGATTATAGTTGGTCTTTACAAAGCCAAAACCAGCATATAGCATTTTTGCAAATTTGCATTTTTATAGCAAAAATAGCATATACCTTCTTGGTTTTCATCAGGGGAGAGTTTTTTAGGACAAAAGAAGACTAAAACTGTATTTAACAATAGGTTTGATTTTACTAACTGCCACTTACAAGAGTGGTTTGAATTTCTAAAAATAGTTTCACTGTTTGCACTGAAACAGCATGGAGGAATAATACTGAGGATTTAAGACCTCCCATTACAGCCATATTTATTTTTGAGGAGAACTGGAAAAAGTTAGTCTGCCTCTAATGCACAATTTAAAGTAAACAAATTCAATCCCTGTAGTGTTTATTATGTTTTATTTTAAGTAAATAAATGTACAGATTCTTTAGATATTTGCTGTCTTTTTTGTAGCTTTATTGATTTACAACTGAGGCTAAAAAAACCACTCTTGTTTTATAAGAAACTTTCTAAACTATAAGAATTAAAGAATAGTAAAAAAAAAAAGAAGCAGAAATGAGACGGCCTTTTTTTTTTTTTCCCCAAATATTTTTTCTGATGCAGTCAGGATAGGGCTGTAATGCCTTCCAAAGATCTGTTGACTTTTAGTCAACTCCTGACTTTAAACTTTCTCAGTCATGTAACTCTTTACTGTACAAGTTCAAAACTCCTGATGAATGGCTTGCCACGTTTCAAACATCTCTTAGAAGTACCTACTGAAAAAAAGGTGAAAAACCTGAATGCAACTGTTCTGCATTTTGTTTTCAAATCTGGTTTAGGTCAAGAACAGTTACTATCTGATGTACTTCAGTGTCATTAGTGCTTTGAAACCGGTTTATAATTGACAGGGATTCACATGACATAAGCTATTATCAGGACTGTCACATTTGTTGGCATTCTTGGAAGACACGAAGTTTAAGATCAATATAGTGATTAAACGAGGTTAAAATGAATGACGAGGATTTAGAGGATAAATTAGATGTCAAACTGAACAGGAGGATGATGCCCCCCAAGCTTAGATATTTTGAGAATAATACCACCCAGAAGCAGGAGACTTTGCAAGCAAATTCCCATATCAGAATCATTTCTGAATATTTTTATGTCCCATGGAAAAGAAAAAGACTTCTGGAGTAACAAGAATTCCAATCCTAGTTCATCCAGTAGTAGAAATTCCATGGACTTAGGTCAAACAAGGATAGCTGATCCCCAGTTCTGCATGTTCTTGGCTTCTAGCCCTTGTGTGTTGATTTTTCATATGCTTTTAGGTCATGTATAATTGGAAATGTATCAGACTTTGGTATAAAATAGATATCAGGAGATGCATTTGTTCACCTCTATAGACATATGAGACAACCTTGGGAGTTACAGCTTTTTTGTGTTACTCAAGGTCGCAGATAAACATCATGGAATATAAATAGAGCGCAATATGGCAATTGTATGATGTTGCATGATTAGGTAGCCATGCAGATAAACAGAAGCAGTACCTTTCCCAAGTATTATCTGCTATTACAAGCATTGCCCTCCCCATTTTATAGATAGGAAACAAAAGCTGTGAGAGATTAAATCTCTCTGTAATTCTCTGATGTAAGCAACACTTGGAGCGTATGCTGCTTGAATCTAAAGCTTCAGCCAGCAGTTCTGCCTCCACTTAAGTTACAGGGTAATTTGTGGTTTAGTGGCACTCTTATCACACATTAACAGTTACAAGGGCATACTATAAAAATGTTTCTTTGGAAGAAACTGTGATTTATTTATTTATTTTTTTTCCTAAAGAAGGTCTTATAAGAGCCATGCGACTTTGAATCCCTGATTAATTTATTAATTAATTAATGAGAGAGTCACTCTTATTATTCCTGACTGCTTATAAGCTGTTTAGCCATTGCCATCTTTACACCTTAAATAAGGCATAGTTAGCAATGAGTTAATCTTTTTTTCAGTTTTGTTTTGTTTTTAACTGGCTCTTCCAATTTGTGGAAATGTAGAATTTGTTTCCATGGTAACTTTTAGGCTTCAAGGCTTATGGGAAAAAGACTGGTAAGTGTATGATTTAGATTATAGTTGCTGAGTTTTATTGTGTTTAAAATGTGGTTAAGTTGGAGCAATTTAGAGCAGTGAGATTTGGAAGGTCTGACTGACATATTTTGCTAACATCTTTGTTATTCTGAGGTACAAATAATTCCAATGAAAATTTGACTCAAACCAGGTATTTTTTTTAATGAAGTGAGCTTATTACGCAATGGTTGCATTTGTGGACTGAAATGGTATTTGCATGGTGTTATTTCAGCAGAAACACTTTGTTTTGGGAAAACTGAACTTCTTATGGGTCAATATTGAACTTGAAGGCCTAATTAGATTCCTTGTATTTGTTGTTGGTACTTTTATATATAAGCTGTTTATTTCTTTGTTACTAATTCAGTTGCCAAAATCACCAGAAAAACCAAAATATACCATTTCACCTCAAGGTGAAAGTACTCAAAAGGAAGCTCTTGAAATCTGAAAATAGTTCTGCAGCTTTGACCTACAGTCTTGTGATTTCAGTATTATCAAATCCAAATGTGAACATGTTTTTGATTCAGCTTCAAACCATGGTCTGTATCTAATGTGAGTATGGTTACTATCTTCTTAAATTTGATTTTCTTTTCTTGTAGGTATTGTTAATACAAAAACCAATAGTGGTCTTCAAGGTCATGTATGTACAGCCGGTCTTCCAAGGCAGGCTTCAGTTCATCCTAGGAAATATCTTGCACCTTTAATGTTTTCATGTAAAAAAAAAGAATTATGAACAATTTTGAGAGCTGACAGGTGTCCTTCAATGTAAGAGATTACCTCTGACCATGCAACTTGATTGGAACTAAACACAGCATCTGAACTGTCATAGTAAAAGAAATGTTTGTTTTTCTTTAACTTACTTTTCTTTGGTTAGGCTAATTTTTAATGGTTTTCTTTAGCTTTCATAATAAAAATCTTGCATTTAAATGCATCTGTTCATGGTATAGAAAACATTTATTGTTCGTAAAACTGAAGGCTTTTCTTACGAAGAGTAAGAAACCATAACACAGTAAGATCTTTGAAGAGAAATCATTCTGCTGACAAGGATTTGGCACTGCCTGAAGTTGATGAGGCAATATCATTAAATTTTACTTCTCAATTTATTTGGATCATCTCCATAGAATCTCTTTGCCTTCTCAGTTTTTTTGTGGACGTGAATATGCATTGGAATCTACAGAATGGATAGCAAATCAGTACACTTGCTACTGAAATGTACAAGATTAGGATGACTGCTTAGATGGGATTAAGCATGCCTAATTATACGTGCTTGAAAATGTGATGCTTTGTTTCTCAGCTTTGCCAGTTTAGAGAGAGATTAAGTTGAGATACATTTGTCATATCTTTCTTTTGATCATTTTTTGTTGGTGTTGTCGTGCTTCTTTTCCAGCTTAAAAAAGTGATCTATTTCTGTTAACAGTTCTTCAGATAGTGCTAACTCTTGAGACTTCCTTCTCCAAAATATGTTATTTGAAAATATCAAATATGTGAAGAACACCTGTACTACGCGTGTATTTTGAAACCTAAAACCATGAACTGAACATTATTATGCAAACTAGTGGATTTTTTTGTTGTTTTTAGTGCACACAATGCAGTTGGACTGTGTTCCTTGTGTATCTGTATGTAGTTATGGTGGTGCTGCTGCTCATAAATAAATTTTTGAAATAAAATGTCTGATTTTGAATTAAAAGTCAGGACAAACTAAGTTAATAACTTCAGCCCTTCAAGTAATGGTCATAAAAGTTGTATCTTAGAGTAGGTGCCAGCCTAGGTACTTTGAGCACTCTAACAAACTGGGAAACGAAGAACAGATGAGCAAAAAAGCTAATATCCATACTTCTCCATCATTTAATTATGTATATTGGTGACTGTTAAAAGACCTAGAAGGTAGAACAAAGCCATCTGTTTGTTGATTCCCTCATGCCCTCCAAAAATTGGTCAGTTTCAAACAAATTTGAAAGACAGTTGGATTTCTCAAAGATAATTACATTCTTTCAAGATTCAAGAGAATCAATGGAAAGAGAGCAATGGCAGGGACAGCAGGCAGAGCTCAACCATTAGCCATTCATTTGGTACCAGCCTCAGCAAGCAAACGCTCCTCACTACTAGAGATAAAACATAGGGACTGGAAGGAAGAGCAGGGCTGTTGGTAAAGAAAGATCAGACAAAACTGTAGGAAACAAAGTCTCAAAAGTTTTGGTACAGAGCTACTTGTTTTTCAGCTGAAGGTTAACCAATGGCCATTTAAAAATACTCTCTTTGCTCCCCCCTCAAATGGTCACCTGCAAGTAGTATATCCATCTTTCCCCTCTTTACCATGTCCCCTCCATTTGATCCAAGATTTGGAGTTTTAAAGTTGTTACCAAGAAGAAGTTTCTTTGTAGTTTAACATTTGCATCTATATCTAAGGTATTTGCATCTATATCTTCAGTAAGGAGCCATCTCTTCTGTTCACATTTCAATGTGTTTGAAAAAGAGCGTGGTCTAATCTGAAGGCTCTATGCTCTACTACACTTTAAGGTCTTCTGACATCCTGCCTGACATATCCAGATGCATATCCACAAAAAAGTCTCTGCAGATAATTCTCACGTTGTTAGCGACAGAAGCTTGAATAAAGGCTGCATCTTGGTTGGACAGAATAAACAGTAGAGTCAGTATTTACGAATTCGCAGGCAGATATTAGCCCCCATCCAGAAGAGAAACTAAACTATATCCAGATACCTTACTGGCTTGGTACACGGTCATGGTTTTAACTTGTTTTTGAATGTTTAGATAATGGGAAGTTCTTGAATATTTTATAGTATGGTCACAGGTAGTGAAGAGAAATTAAGGAAGAGTTAGGTAGGGAAGTGAAATTTTACAGGCTGTAATATGAAGTGAAATGTAGTAAGTCTTTAATTGGTTGGGGTTTTTTCTGTACAAATCAGAAACATTGATGATGTTCTTTCAAGTTCTGTTCAAATCCTTCAGACTTAAGAAACAATTATTACTGTAAATATGTGTTTTGCTGTCCTCTGCTGTTTGAATAGCTTTACATGGTTTGTTGCTCTTACATATCATCAACATGAATGTTAATCATAAAGGAAGGGGAATAAAAGTAATGCACCGTAACAGCGTAAATAGGAGTGTGTCAACATTTGCAGGTCTCTGAACCAGGTCTCTGAATTTTCAGGTCTCTCCTGAGCCAGTGCTATTTCTTTTCTGCCTCTTTCATCTTTTTTCTCTCACCTCAGTATAACATTAACTTTTAAGGCACTACTTTTCAATTTACAGTTCAAGGAGATGGAAAAAGCAGCTAGAAGAAATGAATGGTTAACTACTGTAACAATAATGTAACTGTCAATCTTGGTTCCTTTGTGTCATTTGCTTAAGCCAGAAGCAAAAATACACATGCAGCTAGGAAAAGGAGGCTGTGACAGCGATGGCTATCACAGCGATGGCTATCACATCTATGACTAGTTATGGAGGCTTCTAACTTAGTTTCACATCACTGAATAGTATTATTTTATGGTTATGGACAATACTGTTGGATAATGATTTTTGAGGTGGATAGTCATACATTAATTTATTGAACACTTAAGGGAAAATCAGAGGCAAACATCAGTTCTGCAGGGGTTTTTTTGTGCTGATGTTACATTTTTATTGATGGATTACATTTCTGGGAAAAAGGAGGTTTCAAGATAAGTAGTGCATTCTTTCAAATTGAAAAATATGAAATGTGGTAAGAGTTCCTGGGGACCTGACTGTGAATAATCAGTACTAGGAGCTTTGCCTGTCTGTAAGACCCAGATTTGCTTCCCTGTAAGAATCTATTGGTCCTTAGGGCCTAAAAGAAGCAAATGTTGACAGCAGGGCTTAAATCAGTGTGGTGTTTTTTACTGCAGGCATTTTTTTGCTTTGCAGAGGCATAATGGTCATGCTGTTGTATGGGGTTTTTTCTTATTATACATTAGATTTTCCAGGTGAATAGGACTTCAAGCACTCAATTGACACAGCATTCCTCCAAGAAATTATATAAGCAAATTGGAATCTTTTTTGAACAACTGCAAAATAAACCCACTTTCTCAACAAAAAACTTGCTACCGCTTAACACCTTCATGCTATTGTTGCACGAACAGTAATGGATTATGCTGTCCAAGTTTATGTCACATTGGTGGCAGATGGCACAAAATAAACAACCCACGGTTTTTATTTCTGCATGCTTTGATTGTTTGTCCAAATGAGCTATAGGTGTAGCTTATGTTAAGGCCCCAAAGTATCTTGGACCGTGAATGGAGAAGGCTGCATTTGTTCTGCCAAAGTGAGTATTCGGGATGCTTGCTTCCTACCAGCATCCACAAAACACCTATGCCCCTGGCATAGCTGTGACACTTGGTTCTCTGACCACTAGACAGCATATTTTGGTGTGTGCTGGTAAAGCAATCAGTGTCACCTGTTACAAGGAGACTTATTTTGCTTGGTCTGCTATTTCACTCTGTTCTCCTCCTTCTTCCTTCTCTCACCAATCAGGAAAAAAATTAAAATTACCTTTTATTCTTGTTCTTTCTAAAGTAATAACAAAATCTATATTTCAAAATGTTTTTGGATCATCCTGTTCCATTCTTTTTATCTTTCTTCTGCTTTGTTCCACAATCAACTCCCAGGGAAATTTAACTGTACTATTATTTGACTGCAGGATAAAAAATTACTTGCAAAAGCCAATACCGGTTGGTGCTGATGTGTTTGCTTTTTTGAAATATTGAACGGCTGAATGTTTGATTACTCAGGATCAGATTGGAAGTAATTTCCTTGATTTTCTTTGATCTCCAAAGACAGCAGGAGTTTACCTTTTTGAATGCCACTTGACTGTAGGCTAAAAAAAAAAAAAAAAAAAAAGAAAAGAAGCTTGTGTGAATGAAT
The DNA here is from genome assembly GCA_009819775.1 of Phoenicopterus ruber ruber. NCBI lineage: Eukaryota > Metazoa > Chordata > Aves > Phoenicopteriformes > Phoenicopteridae > Phoenicopterus > Phoenicopterus ruber. The sequence goes on along the minus strand of CM020246.1, from coordinate 66,202,933 downwards.
ATCAGGGCAATTCATACCCTGAATGACCTGCACTGGTATTACAATACTAAGCACAACTTGTTCTGCCCTCAATAAATAGAAATATTTAATGCAAATACGTATATGAAAATTACCATTTGTAGGATTTAAGTCATGACCATTTAACTATTATAATCGGAATTGATTGTCCGAGTTTTTGTAACTCGGTTCCATGGTAACAGTTTGGATATTAGTGTGCTACAATAAAATTACCATTGCTATGGCTACACTGACTGATGCCTTGATCTTAAAATGAACTTCGCATGAGAACAGGGCTTACACTTCTGTAATCACTGGCATTTTCACACCTTGTTGAAATCAGCTGGCAAAACACTCGGGCATGAGCAGGAAAGACTGCTGCTCCCAAACACTTTAATGTTAATCTCTCTGCACTAAGGTCAGAGGAAGACTTTTTAGGAATAATTCTCTAACAAGTTTAGAAATTTAATAATGGTTGAATAGGGAGTGGGTAACGGGCTAGTGTTTGTGTATGTAATAAGGAGTGACTGCATGCTAAACAGGGCAAATCTTTTTTTTCCTAATATGAATGAGTGAGAATTTTGAAATCCATTGGCTCCCACTGACTTCAGCTGACCATTTATCAAGCCTTTACCGTAGCAGAAGGCACCCTTCTACAGTTTTTCTGAGCTGCTATCACAAGATGCATGGTCCTTCTCAGTGAAGATCTAGCACCCTGCTAGAGCAGGTTCAGCTCAGTTTTACCTGACTAGGGTGGTGAGAGGTCAGATAAATGTGATAAATACAGAAAGTGAGAGAATTAGAATCTGTCAGGAGTTTGAGGGAAGTAAGGCCTTTAAAGTGTCACTTAGGAGGGTTCCTAGAGGAGACAGTTACTTTCTGGGATGTTGACCTATCTTTTGTTCTGAACTGTCATAGGAGATCTAGTATTTCCCATGGTAGCATTTGATAGAGGAGATTCTGTACAATAACTGTTGAAGATGGAACAGGATAAGAATGTAAGCAATCATTTAATATATATGATTAACAATTACAGGCTGTTTAGGTCAATTTAGCTTTACTTAGATTAAGTGAAAGCAAAATTACCATAGAGCATGAGGTACAAGAGAAGAGCTGGAGCTTTCCACAGGCAAGGATTAGAGGAAACAGCTTCAGTGTGAAGTTGACAATAAGATTCATCTTTTGGGTCTTGATTTAGAAGATGACAGGCTTGCATCTGATTACCTTGTATGGATATTGAATGTCTTTTAAGACAGGAGAGAGGGATCCAGCTTTTAAGAGAGTGATACTTCAAAAAGCCTGCTTGAGCAGCCTGAGAATGAAGGGAGATGATTCCTCCAAATAAAGAAGCTGGGTGGCTCCTGCTTGTAAGAGCTTTGGTTGAAGGAGAAGGACTGATAGAAAGGCTCTGGTAAGTGTGTTTATATATTGCACATTTGTGACTCTGAGGTTATGATGTACAATTCAGTGTGGTGTTATGCAAAGATAAGTGAGCTAATCGAAGTTCTGAAAGCTGTATAGCTGCATCAATACTATTTAATCAGTACTATTGAACCAGTTAATCCTGCTTCTCGGGGTGAATATGACTGTACTCCTGCAAACTGAGCTACCGTCTCTACCTAGCAGTATTCTCTGCCTTGTAGATACTGTAGGCTGGTGTGTGAGTATACTTTTGCATGGTATACACTGGCCTGAAAAATTGCATGTCCTTGATAAGGAGAAAAGTCCTTGTCATGAGACTGAAGGTTGAGAACTTAAATTGTGTTTTTGTAATTGAAACTACTGTAAGACTAACAAACATTAAGTGAAGTCCTCAAGGTGCTGAGAATAGAGAGAAGACAAAGACGCTTGTAGACTCCCTTTTTGCAGACCTCTAGCTCTGAAGAGATGAGGAAGGAAAGGCCATGATATATTTTTTACTGCTGAAGAAATTCAATTCTTCATGCAAAGAACTTGTTTTCTGTTAACAGATGCTCCTAAGAGGTTGTATGTATGTTTCTGAAAATTGTTTCCAGTTTTTTAACCATTTCATTCTAATGCAAACACCCTCCAATTTTTATTTGACTGAAATAATCTCCTTTTAATTTAAGATCTGCAATTTATGAGCTTGTTAACCAGCTTTACTTTTCTGAAAACTTCCAGTTTGACTCAAATCAGAGTCACCTTTTGAAGTATATGTTGATATTGCATATGAAATGACATTTTTAGATGTCCCAAATGCATTGGAAGCTTTATTGTTAAATGACTTGTTAGCAGAATGTCTTGTTAGCGAGTGTATAGTTGCCCGTAATGCTTTTGGGCTTCCTGTTGATTTATAGATCATACTATTAATAACATGCAGAAGAAAAGAATGCAAAAAATTGTAAGTTATTTCAGAAGTAGTTGGTGAAGTGACGACAAGCTGCTAAAGCTGATAACAAATTGGCACTGTTGCCCAATTGAAGAAAAGTTTCTTTAAAAAGCTGTTATTTCACCATTATCTAGAAAGCAGCACTATCGTCTTCTAGGCATCAATATTAATCTTTCTGTGTATGAACACAGCAAAGTGCTTACGGGGAGTAACAGCAGATCAAGGCATTGACTGTAAATAAAAGGAAATATTTAAAACTTTTCAGGTAAAAGCCCCCAACACTCTTCACAACACACCGTGAGATTGTACATGGTGTTAGAATCTCTTCGACATGTTATTTTAAAGCCAACCTTAAGTGACTTTCTCTGTTCAAGTATCAAGGTTCTGTTTATTCAGAAAGGGTGAAATCTTTCTTGATTACAGGCTTAGCGGTTCTACTGTGTCCAAGCGCATCAACTCAGAGATGAAACTTTATGCTTTTCCCTTTGCTGAGATGATATCATGCAAATCTCCTATGCTTAGATCACAGGAACGGGGAGAGGAAGTCTTCTGTACCCAAAAAACTTCTTATGTGGTTTGGTACTCATCAACATTCTTTGCAAACAGTGAACAGAACAACCACACAACCTTTACTGACTGAAGTCTTTTGTCCAATTGAATGAGTAGGAACACAGATTAATCCAATGGAAGGCATTTTCTTTTTTTTTTTTGGAAGGCAAGGACTGTACATGTGCCCTAACAGGAGTCCTGCAACTTTCATATTGAGAACTGAGATGAGTGCCTACTCTTCTGTTTAGTCTCAGCTTTGGAAGGCTGGGTTTGGGCCTAATTATTTTCTCTATCCCTTCCAAAAACTAACTAATTTTTTATGCAGTCAGATATACTTTGTAAACTCAAGGCTTTTTCACCTTTTTCATAGAATAGAATCATAGAATTGTTCTGGTTGGAAGAGACCTCCGAGATCATCGGGTCCAACCATTAACCTATCACTACCAAGTCCCCCACTACATCATATCCCTTAGGGCCTCATCTAAACGCCTTTTGAATACCCCCAGAGATGGGGACTCCACCACCTCCCTGGGCAGCCTGTTCCAATGCCCGACAACCCTTTCGGTGAAGAAATTTTTACGAATGTCCAATCTAAACCTCCCCTGGGGGTTTTAGTCTGATTGATCAAAACTGATAGAATGTATTCAAAGGAAAGCTGACCCAGACCTTTCCAAGCCAGGGAGGACTCCTTCTATCACAAGTTATAAGCATTTAGCAGAGAGGAGGGGTGGTTCTTTTTGAAGCAAGCAGAAACAACTACTCAAGATGATTTCCAGAAGTCCTCTTGGTTTAGTGCAACAGTTCGGCTACAGCAAGGTCAGATACAGTAACAGTGTGTTGCCAAGTGGCTCTGCATCTACTGTGGCTGAAAATAAATGACAAATTATGGCAATTAGTAATGCAGAACCCGATGTCCCCAATGTGTAAATATATTTATTTTCAGGATAAGAGAGGATGTGAATATACAGTGTAAAACTAGCACAAGCTGAATAGAAACATCCAAAAGTTTGGTTTAGAAAGAGGAGCAGTAGGAAAGTCTAGTAAGGAATGGAAAATCAAGCATTGTTTGGTATCATATTGCACAGCAGAATGATATATATCCCATTCACAATTGTGAATGTAAACGCTGTTCAGTGCTGGAGCTTATGATAAGGATTTTTCCCTTAAATTATTGTCCTTTATTTTCTCAGTATTTTGAAAGCCAGAAAGTTTGATTTAAATCTTGTCACTAATTTTTTTCAAATAACAGTTTTTTTCCTATGATAGTGGTTTACTCTAAGAATTTCTTTCAAATCACCAAAGCCTATTTGTTATTTCTGTATTTCTTTTGACCCATATTTTACTTGTCAAAATGCAAACAGATTCACAGTCTTAGTTACATTTCAACATAGTAATTGCTAAATCATTTAGGAAGAAGATCAAAAAGTCACATAAGCAGTTGTTATTATGCATGTGTATTTTTAATATCTGATTTTCAGCATAACCTTAGATTACAATGCAGGTTAAATTTCCCTTGCTGATTTATAAGTATAATGTAAACTCTAGGCTCAGCTAATGATATTGCAATATAAAACTGTTCTGTTGCAAAGTAAAGACCTTGCTTAGCACTGCAAAGCTCTGGGTTCATTTCAATGTGATCATTCAGGCACTGTGGAGGGATTATGCTTTTATTGTATTTTTTTTCATGAATACATGAATGAATAATAAGTTCAACAAACAAGAGTTCCCTACTGGGTATGTCAAACAAATCATTTTGTAAGATGTTCTGAATTTCAATCAATCATCCTCAAGACTCCTTGTCCTGCTGAGATCTGTGTATTAACAAAGTCAGCATTTTGGAACTACTGTAAATGGTCTTGAGTCTTGAGCAGAATGTCCAAGATCAGGAAGTTGAAAAGGAGTGCGAGAGAGGAAGCATCCTTTCTGTATTCATATATATATTGGTGGTATCTACCTTTCCACACTTGACAAGCATCGCTTGTGTTGAATTTGCATGTCCAGAACGTGCGCTTGTTTTGTGTGCCTTCACTTTCAATGAGTTATTTCTCTTAAAAAGAACTGAAAAAGTAATGCTAAAGCCACAAATACATATAAATGCATACACACACACACACATGAAAGCTTGTGATTCAGAAACAGCAGGATGGAAATGCACAAAGAATGAGGACTGTATACAGAACACTACAGTTTTATTCTGCCTCTGTGGAATTCTACGGGTGTGTAAAGTAATGGCAAAATACTAGTTCATTAAAAGTGTAATGGGAAGAATAAACACATTGGTAAGAAGGCCAGAACTTTGCAATATTTGGATGTAGGATGGCATCACTATCAAAGTAATGTATCTAATTTGTTTATACCTTTTACAAAACGTAGAAATAAATACACAGTACAGTATGTCACAGTACATTATATGCTCTATTCCTGGGGCTAGCTGTCTTGTGGAGGTGCCTCAATTAAGAGTTAAAAAAAAAAAAAAAGGAAGTGTTTGGAAGATTTCCCAAAGGAGAGATGGGGGGACGGAACCAAAGATGTATTCGGATGGAATCAATAGTCTAGTACGAGGCATTTAATTCTGGGCCTTGCCCCAACTTCATCCCTACTCTTTTTCTGAGAAGGGCAAGGTTTGTTACGTTGCATTTCCTTTACTCCCTTCTGCCCTTCCTATCTCAGGCTATTACTGAGGTTTTTTTCTTGGTGTTTGTGGTTATTGTGTAAGAACGAAACCAACTTGTACAGCATAGTTTTGCTTAAAATACATATCTACACATTTTTATAGGTGTTCTTCAACAAAAACATACTATTTAACTACCAGGCTGTAACTGTGGAAGATGAAAATGACAATTAGATGTATTCTGCAAAAGCTAAGCATTGTTATATTTTTGACATACTTTTCTTAGTAGATAACTGGTCAGCACTAAACTCTCCAAGGATGTAGCTTCCATGTCATCTCAACTCGTCTCCACCCCCACCCCTCCCACATGCCTCCAGGATGTACTGCTAGTGACTTGCCCTTTACATTTGCCAGAGACGAGTAGTTATGCCAACAAGTGTAGTTATTTGTTAGTTTGCTGCTGTTTACAGGGTTTTCCTTCTCCCCAGCTGGTAAGTATTGCTCTTATGCCTTCTCTTTTATCAGTGAGAAGTTGGTATATCCTCACCGTGCAGTTGTTAGATTATTTTAAGAAGCATTACAGAATGTAAGTTTTACAGGATGTCTGTTTTTTCAACTGGACATTTTTATAGAATCATAGAATCATTTAGGTTGGAAAAGACCCTTAAGCTCATCGAGTCCAACCGTAAACCTAACACTACCAAATCTACCACTAAACCATGTCCCTAAGCGCCACATCTACATGTCTTTTAAATACCTCCAGGGATGGTGACTCAACCACTTCCCTGGGCAGCTTGTTCCAGTGCCTGACAACCCTTTTGGTGAAGAATTTTTTCCTAATATCCAATCTAAACCTCCCCTGGTGCAACTTGAAGCCATTTCCTCTCATCCTATCACTTGTTACTTGGGAGAAGAGAGCAACCTCCACCTCTCTACAACCTCCTTTCAGGTAGTTGTAGGGAGGGATAAGGTCTCCCCTCAGCCTCCTTTTCTTCAGGCTAAATAACCCCAGTTCCCTCAGCCGCTCCTCATAGGACTTGTGCTCTAGACCCCTCACCAGCTTCGTTGCCCTTCTCTGGACACATTCCAGCACCTCAATGTCTTTCTTGTAGTGAGGGGCCCAAAACTCAACACAGTATTCGAGGTGTGGCCTCACCAGGGCCGAGTACAGGGGGACGATCACTTCCCTAGTCCTGCTGGCCATGCTGTTTCTGATACAAGCCAGGATGCCGTTGGCCTTCTTGGCCACCTGGGCACACTGCTGGCTCATATTCAGCCGGCTGTTGACCAACACCCCCAGGCCCTTTTCTGCCGGGCAGCTTTCCAGCCACTCCCCCCCAAGCCTGTAGCATTGCCTGCGGTTGTTGTGAGCTGAGTGCAGGACCTGGCACTTGGCCTTGTTGAACCTCAACAGTTTTCTACCCAACAAAGAGTACCCCCATCCAAGCCATGAGCAGCCGGTCTCTCTCCAGGACGATGCTGTGGGAGATGCCAAAGGCTTTACTACAGTCCAGGTAGACAACATTCACAGCCTTTCCCTCATCCACTAAGTGGGTCACCTTGTCATAGAGGAGATCAGGTTGGTCAAGCAGGACCTGCCTCTCATAAACCCATGCTGACTGGGCCTAATCACCTGGTTGTCCTGTATGTGCTGTGTGATGGCACTCAAGATGACCTGCTCCATGACCTTCCCCAGCACCGAGGTCAGACTGACAGGCCTGTAGTTCCCTGGATCCTCCTTCCGGCCCTTGTAGATGGGCGTCAAATTTGCTGACCTCCAGTCAACTGGGACCTCCCTGGTTAGTCAGGCCTGCTGGTAAATGATGGAAAGTGGCTTGGTGAGCACTTCACCAGCTCCCTCAGTACTCTTTAATTGGGGAGGTCAGTTAAACTGGATGGTGAAATTGTTGACTTGATTTATAGCTATCTAACTCTTGTGCATGAACGCCAAGAGCAGAAGGTCACTTGAAAACTGTTTTGCCTTTATAAATACTGACTTAAAGTTCATTGCCTACACTTTTGTTTATATTTAAGTACTAAACTGTTCAGTGAATGGGAGGATGGCCTTAGAATCCAGTCCTAAAGTTTTGGTTATTATGTGTAAATGCTGCTTTTTTTTTAAGTTGCTTTGTTTCATCTCAGGCACTTTGAAACACGTGGTTTTGGCAAGAAAATGATCTGGCAGCTAAAGCATGTAAATCCAATGTTTTGGATTTATATTTTTGAACCTGCAGTGAAGTATTTGGCAGTGGTCTCTACAGATGATACAGTCATATTGTCTGAATAATGAGTAGTGTGTCCGTCCTTCTGATACGAGTTCTTATCTTTCTTGCTTATGTTGTAGAGTTGAGGTTTTGGTAGCTAGTTGGCTGAGAGCTATATGGAATTGCCAATGTAAAACAAACAGACCATTTATTGGCACATTGACTGATTTTGTCTTGTCAAAATTGTCAAATCCCCTTCAAAGTGACTGTCACCACCTCTTTGCTTTAGCACTCTGTTCCATGTACATCCACTGTTCATGTAAATGAGGTCAAATGGGGCTTTTTCCCCTCTCCTATTTAGGTCCAAAAGGACTACTTTGGCTTAATTAGTTATCTGACCAATTGTATAGGTTCGCCTCATTTCATGTTCTCAAGAAGTTTGTCACTTGTCTCTTTCCCCCTTAATTTTAGAAGTCAACTTGTATCCTCAAATTCTTGAAGAATTTTGGGAGCTGTTTGCAATCTTGTTGTTATTTGTTTTGTAATATATTGACCAAAAATGGGTAAAGTATATCCAGTGCAGTCTCATTAATGCCAGAACACAGCAACCATATTTGCATTTTCTTCAAAGGCTGTCCTTCCCTTTGGTGATTTGTTAGTCTTTTTCACTGATAAACTTTTCTCTGTTCAAGTATAATGCAGAAATAACATTTCTTTCCACTAAGGGACTAAGATGATTTATGCTAGTAGGTAATAAACTTGGATTCTACAAAAAAATCTGCACACGTGTATTGAGTGCACTGTAATTATCCTCATTAGAAACAGCTTCTTCTCATTTTAACATGTCTTGTAGTACTCTGTAGTACTGGAGGAAGAGATACTAGACTTATAGCTTACCTTTTTTGATTTAATTTATTTTTCTTCTCCTATGCAAACTTTCTACAAACAACCACGCCTTAACACTAGTCATTCTTTTTTAAGTCACTAGCTAGTCACATAATCCTTGAAGAGGTGGGCCCTTCTCTTTATAAAAACTTCATTTGCCCCAGAACATTTGTTCAGAGAGTTTTCTCACATGCTTTGAGACTAGAACATCCTCTTAGTGCATGGAAAGCTGACTAATACTGCTTGTGGTTTTTCTGTCTAATGATGTCTCAGTACCTTCGATAAGAGGCAACTGCATTGTGCTGTGCAAAGAGAGCTGCTGTATTAAAGAGCTCACAGCCTTGTGGGTATGACATTGAACAGAGTGAGAGTATTATTATTATATGGAGGAGGAAGGAGCTGATAAAAAAGGTGATTAAGTGACTCACAGAAAGAAATCTGTAATAAAATTGTTTTAACTGGAGAAAATCCTTCCTGAATATGGTAATCTTAAAGGCTAGAATGTGCTTCAAATTGTTTTCCCATAGAAAAAGTAACCAAATATTTGTTGGCTACAGGCTTTTCTTTTAACCATTTGGTATAACAGTTGCTTCTGGATAATGCCCTTGTGGATTCATACAGGTGACTCATTTTTTGCAAGATGCCCAGGGTATACTGCATTAATTTACCAGCGTGGGGAGTTAGATAGACATGCACTGATCATTTTCCAACTTATCTTCAGGTTCAATGAATTACGTATTTGTTTGTTTTGGTGGTTTGAGGAATCCTTCTATTTCTTTTTCATGTCTGAAATGGTTCGTATTAAAGCTTTCATAATACCCTTCAGATTCTGTGTTAAATTGATGTTTAAATTGGAATGAAAGTAGGAACCTTGGCAGTTTAGATAATTCACTTCATCTGGTGGCCAGCTATGTTAACAATCACATCATATGCCAGCACTTACACTAGATGAAAGGAGTCCCTGGGGCACTAGAACTGCATTTTAGAAGCAGAGTGAAAATACAGTTATGGTCTTTGTTTCATCATTTTATTCTGTAAAATGGTAAATTATTTTAACTGGAATTTTAAAGTGTTAAAAGAATAATTTAAAGGTTATGTTGAGGGCTATTTTGGGTGGATTAGCCTTGGAAGCTGAATGACAATTGATCAGTATTCTGGACAGGAAGTGTTCAGCACAATGTCAGCAAATTATGTCTTTTATTCCAATGTATTGAGCACTTGGAGGAAATGGTATATTGTTAGCATATGAATAACATCAAAGCTCCACATTGCAAGATGTATTTCAGTCTTCTGAAATGAAATGCATGGCCTCCCCTTCATGTATTTAAGTGCCTCCCCTTGTAATATAGTGCATGCTTGAACCCAAGAGCTTTTTCTTGCCTAGCATGGACAAACTGAATTTCAGGATTCAATTGCTGGTGCATGACTGCACATTCCATCACTTAGCAAAAACATTTGCAATAGCAAATTGGCTTCCTGCTTGAAGAGTAAAGTGTATTTGATTAAAAATAAGATTCTTGTAGGAAAAGTGTGGTGGTTTTTTTTTTTTTAAGAGCAATTCTCACAGAATGCATTTATGTCATCTGTATTTCCCTGATAATAGCAGTGACTATAACTACCCTGCATGAAAAGCATGAGTTTAAACAGTTCCTCACATCTGAGGTTATGCTGATTTGGCCTTCATTATTGTCTCCTGTGATTACATTTCTAAAATTAAGCCAAATTAAAGAAATAAAAGTAAATCCCACAGATTTACTGAACTACTGTCCTCCTTAATGAATATGCTTTTCCTTCTTTTCTTCTCCCTTAACAAAGACAAGCAAGTGCTCTTTTCCTTTTTCTTTTAGAGTTGGGATACTGCACATAAAAAGAAATTCTTATAACTTGAAAATATCAGCTAGACTGAGTCTGTGGAATGAGAGCTTGTTTGACAGCCTATCGCAGACAAAGTAATTCTTAAATGCTTCAACTATTTAGTCCATTAGTTTAAAAGCTATAGGTAAGAAAGTTTGTTTATACTAACTGTCAGCTACTTATTAGCAGATATGTTTGGCTCATGAAGACATTACTTGTTTTCCGTAATAGCTTCATTTACTGGCGGAGTAGAAAAGCACTTGTAACTGAGGGTCAGTATAAGTTAAATCAAAAACATTTAACACTAGTATGAAACTAGTGGAAATTGGAGGCTCAGCAACTGTCAGGAAATTTCCAGTATTCTGAACCTATCCCAATTCACACCAAGGGTGAGTCTGGCTCAGATAGCTACGTGTGTCAAATCAATATTGGTTTCTCTGCTTTTTAACACCATTTATTACAAATTTTATTTTAATTAACCTTTTTAAAATAGCAAAGTGATGTATTTCACAATTACCTTTGCATTCAAATTTATTGTTAAAAATTCAAAAGCCATTGTTTCTGAAAATAAGTACTGTTACTATTGCAGCATTTCCAGCACTAGAGGCTCTGTACTAGGTTCTGCTTTGTTGCCCTTGCTCAGCAACACTCTCATCCACCAAAGCGCTTAAGCATGTGTTTCACTTTGGGCCCATGAATAACGCTATGGAAGTGAAGGAGACTACAAATGCTTAAGTGCTTTGCTGGACAGGGGACAAAGGGTGTCCTTCGCTTCAAATGACAATACAGATGGAGGAAGAGGGGACAGATTTGTCTCATGGTTACTAAAAACGGTGTTGCTTACTCTGTCGTCTTATTACCAACATGAAATACCATTTAGATACTTAGGAAATACTTCCTTAAAGAAAATTTTAAAAGAAAGTATAGTTTTTCTAAAATAGTTACTGCATGATACACATCTTAAGCTCAGAACTGCACACTCATAAAACTAAACAAACAACTGATGTTGTCTCACACTAAACATACAGTTCTTGTTTCATGCAAGGCAAAGAAGAGGGTGAAAGAAAAAAAATTAAATTAATTCCAGAAAATCCATCAATTTACTGTGCACACATGGCCTCGCTTTAAAATAAAATTTAAAAAAATCACTGTTGTCTTTCCAAGTATTTTTCCATCACTCAACTGATAAAAAGATTTACAACAAACTGTTTTTATTTTTTAAAAGGACACTTGGGAAAAATAGTTCCCTGAAATGAATCTATAACTTTAAAGGGTGAATCAGCCAATAGTGTGATCACTGCATATTTGGGATTATTGCTGGTCTTGCTGCAGTTAAACATGTGCTCAAGATTTAAAGACATCTCAGGTGGTCTAAAACTCTTACCACCCAGCCTGATTTTGGTTTTAGTATACTATAAATAAATGTCAGAAACCACACATTGTTATTAAGCAGTGCTGTGGTAACTCTTAGAACTGGCAATAAGTCAGTGGAAATGGTGTGTTAAAATGAACTAAAGTAAGACCGGTAGACTTATGCTTTTAAAGGAATAACTCCCCATCACAGTAGCCCAGCTCTACCCCTATACATCATTTGATTGTGAAGGGTGTGATTAAAGATTATGCTAACTGACTGTCAAATGTATGTTAATGCAATGAATGAGAACCAACAAATAAAGTACGCTTTAGAGGTAGAAACATTACATAATACTATTTGCACTGATTTTCAGATCATCAGATCTGTGGCAAGTTGCCTCTACAAGAAATGCACAGGTATTTTCAACAAGATCTTGAAAAATGTTAGAGACATTTTTGGCTTTAAAAGGGCCATAAGCTGTTAAATAGCAACTTTTCCTAACAAATCCCAGTCCCGGAAACACCTGTGCTAAAGAGCTTTGTGCTGATCTGCTGTGAAAATTGGCAGAACACTTCAACATTTGCTGAATAAAACTAGGATGAAAATCTTTCCAATGAATTCTTAAGACAATGTCTTTGAGGTACTGTGCAACTCTTCTACCCTAATAATATTTGCTAAGCATAATTGAAATAAGCAAAATACTGCAGCTGGGTTACTGGTGAAGTGAATGAAGTAGGATGAAAAGCGAGCTATGGACTTTGCTTTTCTACAGAGAAGATACAAATAATTGTGTAGCTTCATTATGCATGTTTAGTGTATGTCAGAGATAACTGAAGGAAGAGTTAAGGATTAGAAAAGATACTGAGGGATGCCATGAGGACCTATGCTTTCTTGATGGAACAATGCTTATTTGTACTAAAACCACGCAGAAAAAAGTAGATAAAAATATTTTTCTTTGAGTTCGGAGACTACTTCATGTTTTTTCTAAACCTTCAAGCGCCAAGTTGGCAGGAGGGGCTAGGAGGAGCAAATAACAAAGATAAGGATGAGTTCATACTCCCTAGGTGTGGCTAACCACACTCTACTCTCCTCCTCCCTCACTCTTCACTTGTTCACTCAGAGGGAAAATATTTCTTCTTAAATTCTGTTGAGAATGTGAAAAACCTGAAGGAGACTGCAACTGTGTTAAGCTTGTTGGTGCAGGGGACCCAACGACCACCTCAAGGATTCTGGATTTGTTGCAGTCACTCATAAGCTCTTTGAACTATCCTTTCTATTGGTTCCTGTTATATGAACCAGCAGGAGGCTGAAAAGGACAAGACTGTAACTTACTGATGTGTTCAGAGAGCTACAATCTTGTGAATTCTGTTTCCCACTGACATGAAGAATAGGATGGAAGAGAAGAGCAGAGTAGCAGTACAATATATCATGATGGTATCAAACCTCTGTGCTCTGGATGGTTTGTTTGATCACCTTTTAAAGGATCTGTAATTTTAACATTATTGTGACCCTTTCTCTAGGTCAGTGGAAGAGGACTTCTGTCCTTGCTCTTGCCCTCCTTACCCTTCACTATTATCTAAAGGCAATGTATTTTTTCAGGACTGATGGTAATGAAAGGAAAGCCGTAAAACGGAAAAAAGTAATGAGAAGTTGGGAAGAAAATAAATCAGCAGAAAAACATCCACAGTGAAACCTAACACTGCTCAAAGGTTGCTTCCTTGCCATTATGTTACAGACAAAGATCAGATCCCTTGTGATAAAAGGTCTGAGTATGCTTGCAACCTTTCCAACTACGTGGGCCTAGGCAAAATGAAAAACATGGACATGTTTACAGTGTTACAATAATTTAACAGGAAATTATCCTTTACAGTAAGGTGTATCAAATGTGGCATTTGTTAACAGAGCTTCCTTTAGATCCCAAGTATGGACTTGTCATTCTTTTAATTTGTAAAAAAAAGAAAAAAAGGCTCTCTTCATGTGAATGACTCCTACAATGGGTCACGAAGAAAAACAACACTGAAGCACTGTTTCACTTCTTAACTCTTGCCAAGCTACTTTTGTCTCACATCTATTGCAATCTTAGGGCTCAGTCTTGCACAGAAGGTACAAAGACTTCTCTATATAATCTTCAGGTGCAGTAGATTGTACCTGGAGAACAGGGGAATTTGACCCAAATTGGGAATGTTTCTTATGGCCGCCAAGTCAATGTGTCAGACAAGGAAGCAGATCACATCTAAGGGAAGAAGGTTCAGCCCAATATCGTAAGATGATAATCATTCTGAAGAGTGTTTTTTGGTTTTACTGTATGTACTGGTGAATAAAAAATAATAATCAGGGAACCTTAGATTTATTGTACCTCTACTAGTGCTGAACTTTGCTTATGCCAAAGCGTAACTCGGTGGTGACCACATCGAGCAAAATGAAGGCCGTAATCAGAGTTTGGTGATAGACTTAAGCTCTATGTTCTTTGTATAGCAGTTCATTAAATAGTGTTTAATTGAGTACGTTCTCTTACTTCCTGTGATCCTTACCTCTCTGCTTGCATAAATATTAGTCAGTGAGAAATATGTGACAGAAATCTGAATTTTAACGTGCAGACTCTAACTGCAAAACATGGTTTGATTATAGTATTAAAGTGAATTTAGTTGTTGCATCTGTACATACAGCCTACATTTTACTTCTGCTACTGCTGTGTAAACTACCCATTGCTTGGTAGTATATAAAGACAATCAGTAATGGGACAAAAGGGAGTAAAGAATGTGTTGTGATTTTCAGTGTAAGTCCTGTGCACAAGGAATCTGGCCTTTGTTGGTACATATACTTTGCAGTTCTCACATGACCTTGTCTAGGTTTCTTAAAATTATATCAATGTACAGGTAAGTTGATTTAAAAAATATTTTAAAAAAGAAAAAAAAGCACTCATATTTATTTTGAGGGAAATTGGACCGGCATCATAATATAGCTTATTTTTCTCTCTGAACTTTTGAGTTAATATTTATTTACTACACGGACCAGTATGTAGCTGATGGTAGTCTCTCCTGTAGCACCAGAAATATAGGGGGAGTGTGCACCAAGAACTGCTTTGATTCTTTAAGAGAAAGTGGAAATAATTACGCACAGATATCAGGTATTTTAGCACTAACTACATCCTAAGCAGTAATGGTCTTTTTTTTGCTACCAGTTTTCTTTAATGGAGTTTGCTATTGAGAGCTAATAGTGGCTTTTTTGTTTGCTTTTTTTTGTTTTTGCCTGGAGTAAATTACAGTCTCACTAAATCATTAAGACTGAGTCCCATAGCCATAAGATTATTGATTTGTGTGTGTGTGTGTTAACAAGCAGAAAATGCTAATCAATTACATAAAGTGGTTTGATGGCTTATTGGTTGCTTTTTCAATAGCAAAATGACTTTCAGGAGGATGATTTTGACGACTGCGCAATATGGCAGGTAAATTTTGACGTATCTTCTGCTTCCAATTCTGCTCAAAGATGTCTGAGGGAAGTGGCTCAGTTCCTAACTCTTGGAAGAGGTCAGGAATGGTGTTGCTAGAATAACAGTAAGAGACCTATGTACCAGGTAACTCACTACAGTGTATGATGAAGTAGCTGAGCCATGGATTTTATTACATGTAATACTCTATGAAAAGTATACCAGTAAAAGAGAGCCTGCCCTGTGAGGTGAGGTATATATTTCACTACTGGTAACATGTACAAAATGCAGGAGCTCAAATATTACAACGTGGAAATTAATATGTATTGGTGATCTTCAGACAATGGTGGTACTGTGTCTACTAAAGTCTGGAGTTTCTGCTGTGAGTTTCCATAAAGCTTATTGGCCTTTCATGCAGCATGTCCCATAAATCAGTGAGGTTTAAATAGTGCTGCCCTCTCGAACACCTGCTTATCTGCCTTGAGAAAATTCTGTAGTGTTTTAAACGTCACTTTACGACGTTGTAAGTAATGCCTGCTCTAGAAGCACTTGGAAGAGCCATTAAAGTTAAGGGTCTATCAGCATTTCATTATAAAACTTGATTTCAAGGGGTTTATAACTCAGCCATTTAAAAATGCATTCGACTGAAACCTGGTATGTGACACATTGCATTTTTTTAGTGCTGGACAAATTATTTCAGGTGGTCTTTTTGTTTGTGGGAGGAGGAGTGGGGAAAGATTGTAGGTATAAATATTTTTTCTTACAGAAGAAATTTTTTCTTACAGGCAACGAGCCTTGAATGTAGATATTTTATTTTCATACAAAATGTCTTTCTCGTTATGTACTTTGAAAGATCTTATCATGTCATATGAACTAATAGCTTGCAGTTTTCATACTCTATATGTGCATCCTTAATGACCATGCAACTTTTCTCTTTTTTTCAAAGAGCATTTTAACAGAGCTTTTTTATTACTTGTAGTTTTAACAAATGGTATTAGGTGCTTCGTGTAATGGAAGACAACATTGAACTCATAAGTTAGGGTTTATAACGATTTTATTTACTACCACTATATTTTTTTTTAAATCTATCAAGTGACATCTTTATCAGCTGCCAAGTACGTCAGTGCTATGCTTTGTTGAGCTATCCCATTTGATCCTTGATAGGAGAATGAAGAGTGGGGTTTGAAATATACTCACAAGTTGGCTTTTGTGGGGACACCAGATCTGAAGTACCTTCGCAAAGAAAGTAATCAACAGAGTTTTATGAAAACAAACAAAACCAAATGAAATTGTCTTAACTGCTCTTTTATAGAATTATAAAGTTCCAGAATACATACCTTATTGGAAAGGTATGCAAAATGAAATAGAGAAAGAAACAGCTTTGTTGCGAGGTGCTGATAAGCATTCCAAAATTTATAGTTAAAATAGCACTTGAAATTCACCTGTAAACTCAGTGACAGTGATTGTAGGTCCAAGACGGTAAGCATAATGTACTCTCAGCAGAAAGCACTGCTATGTAAGCAGGCTATTGCACTATATGCTGTTTTCAGTGTCAAAATTATCTTGAGCTATAGCTCTGTTTGAAGGGCAGCACTACAAAAAGTCATGGTATGGGGATACCTCAGCTGAAGTACTAAGAAATTATTTTTACTTTTCTTAATAAAGTATTTAGGTGTACCATTACTTTATAACTTTATGTTCTTTAATATGATATGTTGACGTTTAAATGACCCTGATTATGCAGGAATGGGAAGCTATCTTTTATTCAGTTCAGTGAAAGCTGATTTAAAAGTTGTTTAGTGTTTTCTCTCTCTTTCCACTTGCTCTTTCAACTTAAAATCTGGATAATTGCAATTCAAAGTAGATGTTTGCTCGCTCTTTGTGTATGAAGGTGAATTACATAAAGGCTACTATAAGTATTTTGCATTCCTTTAATGGACAACAAAGGAATGTGAAGGGGAAATGATGAGCTAAGATGGTCTGAATTTTTGTTTGAATTCAGCCAGCTGTCTGCAGAGCTGTAATTCAGTCAATATCTTTTTGCCTTGTTTTAGGTTCCCTCGAACATATCCATATCCTACAAAATCACAGGTTAGGAGGGACTTCAAAATGTGTCAGATCTGGTATGACTAATTGTAGGAAGTTTTTGGTGAACAGGAACTTAGGTAGTCTGCAGAACAGCTAGGAGCCCATTCTGGATGGGGGAAGATGTTTAATTTTCTCCTTTGGCCAGTGTCGTGGTTTAACCCCAAATTGTAACCCAATACCATGCAGCCGCTCGCTCACTCCCCCCCTCCCCGCTGGGGTGGGGAGGAGAATTGGAGAGAAAGGAAAACTCGTGGGTTGAGATAAAAACAGCTTATCAGGACAGCAAAGGAAAAATATGAAAATATATTAATAATGATAATAATGATAATATATACAAGGATAATAGAACATATAAAACAAACGAGGCACAATTTCTCACCACCCGATGACCGATACAGCCCATCCCGAGCAGCAGTCAGGGAGCAGCGGTATCCCCCCCAGCTATCCCAGAACAGCAAGTTTCAGAGAGAGCAGGCGAGGGAACAAACAGCCGAACAAACGAAAAGCAAAAAGGTAAAAATAGGGAAACAAAAAAACCAACCCAAAGGGAAGCTTAACGATTAAGGCAAGTTAAGGGTCTAAAAGCCTAGTGGGCCACTGATCGACCCTCACTTATACAGGGCCTGCCGTCTATGGTATGGAATAATCTCTTTGGCCAGTTTGGATCAACTATTCTGGGTTTACCCCTCCCACGTTTTTTGCCCTTGCATGTTAGCAAAACCTGGAAAACAGCAAAATGTCCTTGGTGGTTCAGCAGCAACCAGCAACATCAGTGTGCTATCACCGTTTCACCGTTCTTCTCACACTAAAGCTAAAACACAGGAGCTGCTGAAAACAAAACTAGCTCCGTCCCGGCCTAAACCAGGACAGCAAGCATCAGAAGATAAAATTCCAGCACAAATTGACATAGATCTGTGGGTGGATGCATGTGTACAGGTTTATATGCATTTCTAGGTAGTATAGAGCTGTGATGCATAATGGAGATATACCTTTTTTGTTTAATGAAAGTTTTTGTTTATCTTAGCAACTCTTCCTGCTAAGCTATTTTTACAGATGCTTCTGATGATTTAGCCAGATGTAACTTTGCAGTCATAGCATTTTTCACTGGGTGGACAGGTGGAAAACAGAAGCCACTCCTCACTAGTTAGAGACTGCTTGTGTTTTCCTGTATTGTTCTTATACATTTGGCAGTCTGACTGAAATCAACTCTTGTTTTCTCATCTACCTATCGCATCTAACTGTTATGCTGTTGTATTATACATTGATTACAGAGTTTAGCAAGGCTATAGAATTATAGCCCTAGTTCTCTACTAAACTCCCATACCCCAGCGGCCTGTCAGTTTAAGGAGACAAGCATTCAGTGTTTGTATTTCACGTGGCCTGCAGTGTTTCTGCACTGCACAGCCCAGCTGAACTTGAAGACAAAATGTGTCGTTGCTCCTTGGTTAGGGAGATGCGCTAAATGACCTCCAGAAAGCTGTCTAGTCCTTTAACGCTGTGAACACATTGTTTGCCTGTGAAGGGCGTACAGAAAGTGAGTCAGTGGGACCCAGATCAAAGTGAAGGACATTGACAACACAACGGTAGTTCCCTATTGATCTGGCCTGCTACAAGGGCTTTCACATACCCCAGGAACAGAGCTGTATACCTCAGCTGCCAAGTTAGTGAAACAGAAGGTTTTTAAATTTTTTTAAAAAAATCTGTTACTGTAACTTGTATTTTAAACCAGACCATGACAGCAAATGTATGAATGACCTTGAACCAATTGTATGATCAACATCTAAGTGATGTTATGTTTATTTCCAGGGTTAGACTGGCACCAATACTGTTGTTGGGTACGTGACTGGCAACAAATTTGGAGGAAAAGGACCTTAGGGATTCATGGGTTTATGACCAATGCGGTTGTAGTTTTGGAGTACTTTTTCTGGTCTGGGGCTTCTGTTGCATTAATCAACTTTTTGCTACCATTTTCTGAGTAATGTATGTAGGCAAAGTGTCTGTGTAAAAGTAGTGAAAGCATGTAATGGGCAACTACTGATTCATCCTAGCGAAGATTTAACTGGTTGCTCCTAACAAGCTTACTTAAAGCTAGGATTACAGGCTTAGCAAAAGCATGAATGCATAGCTAAATATATATCAACTGCACAGTGTTTATAACTGTGATACTGCTACTAGCATTACAGCAGTGTCTCCATCAGAAAGTGTTATAAATTCCTCATTATACTAAATGGAAAGAAAAGTCTTTAGTGCTGACAGTGATTGCCCTCATGTACACTTGCTTCATAGCTCTTCCTCCTTTAAGGGGAGGACAGAAAAGAAGAAAAAAGTACTAATTCAGCAATTTATTGTTGGTTATCTGATTGTTATAGCTGTTCTCATTCTCATCCAGGGAGCTTTTCTTCCCAGTATTCAGAAAAGGCAACTTATAACACACCTCATGCCTACCCCTCTGAACTCCTGATCATCTTTAATTACTGATTTTCTGTTCAGCCACCAGGCCCTGAAATATGTTTGGCTGAGGTAGTCCACTTTCTGCCATGGGCTTGGAAGTGAATCCGTGCTCATCCTCCGTGGGCTCCAGACTGGAATGTTTGTTGCCACTGTGGCTCACTTGGTGCAAGACCACAGTGCAATCTGGCTGTATTTTTTTCCTATAAAAGGTAAAGAGGAGTGGAAAGCTAACTCCTCTCTGTGGATTGGTAGCCTGGGATGCCATGGTTTCTGATCAGCAAATGTATAGAGGTGAAATACAGGTTTAGGTATCTGTAGTTATCATTCTTTGTCTTTGTACTATAGAAAGCAAGATGACGAGAAATAATAATGATAAATTCTCTGTCATTGTCTTGGCAGTGACTTTTTCTCTGCAACACTAGAGGGGAAAGGATACAGCACTGGTTGCCCATTAGGCTGCCACATGGGTAAAGAATACCTATGGCCAATAACATACTCTGAGCTATTCTGCTTTCCTCGGTAGCCTTAATGCGTATTTTTAGTTTCCTGTGCTGTGGTCAGTGCCAGAAAACCCTCAGGGCAACAAGATAATAGTGGATTGTTGCCTTAAGGGTTGATGGCTCTTTCAGCTAGCCAGTAAGCTGTGGACCCCAGCGCTATCAGTGTTGCATATCCTTTTGCTGTGGTGCTCCAGTGAAGACCCCCAAACAGTTTTGGCCTGACTGATCTGTATGATCTGTCCAGAAGCTCTTGGTATGGAGATTCACTTTTGAAAGCTATACATATGAGCCAGTGCTTAGTCCTCAGCCCCGCTTACTCCCTCTGTGTATGTCAAATTCCATTGCCATGGAAGTCAGAGTCACTGTGGCATTCATTGCAGTTCCTGTTTTCTAGCATCTTATACTTTTGCTGCCAGCTGTCTTTTCTGATTCTTAAGTGTAAGGTGAATGTTTACACTCAGAAACGGAGCAAGTCAATTATTATCTAACTCTAATCACTGAACAGCCATCGCTGTTTCATAATTCACTTTTTCATAATTCTTTTGCCTGAGATTGGAGTGTAAAAATTGCCTTTAATATCCATTTTAGTGAAGCATCTGACTACTCTGGATAAGTTCCTGCTCTTCTGTCATAAAGAATCATCTGACTTCAGTTAGGACATTTATTTGTCAGCTAACAGTTATGCCCCATTTTCAGGAACATTAAGAACAGTCACAAAAGGAAGTCCGAGGAGGCTATAGAAAGATGAGGGAATGGAGTGTATTTATATTTTCCCTGCCCGACATAAAACTAGAAATGCTGCAAGTCAGCACTTTAAACAAAGCACCCTCTTTGGAATGGTGATGTGTTCAGCAGCAGCTCAGGAAAGGTGCAAGTGAAAATGTACCAGATGGCAGTAGTTGGTGAATACTGAATTCTGACTTCATTGTCTGCATAAGTATTCACAGGTCATTCTATCATTTTATAAATAATGGAGGAAATGACTTATGTTTCCCTACACAACACACTAAGAACATGGAATCGTCATTACATCATCCAAATTTCTGAGTGCAAAGTCCTTTATAAAACCAAATGAGCCCATGAGAGACTCCCACTTTACATAGGGCCTTTAAAGAGTTTTCCAGTTGCTTTTATGGAAACAGCATTCTTTTAATTTTTTTTAGGAAAACTGGAATGTATTTAAAAAAAAGACAAGATAAACATTAGGAACGGAGGTAGGAAGAGAAGACTTAATTCTCACAGTTAAGGATATGATACGCACATGATTATATGAAGTGGATAGGATGCTACTGATTTATCATGCATGCCTTGCAGGGAAGATGATACAGATTCATGAACGTGATATGTAGGCAAGATGTACGGACTAAATTCACACCTGTCATCTCTGTACTTTACTCTCTTATTCAATTAATGCTTCTAATTGTGGATCCAGGGAACATATCCCTATTGCTTGTTCTTGCCAATCTGAAGCACCCAAAAAATGGCCCATAGGAGCCCTGGCAATGGGCAATTGTCTATGTTGGAGAGGAAAGTGAAAAAACCCTGGGGACCTGAAGTTTCACACACCTGCGTTTCTTCCCATTCAGGTCTGCTTAGGCACTTGGATGGTGCACCAGAGGGGTGGGCAAAGCCCTGCTCCGCATCACATACTCACCCCCCTTTCTGCTCCACACTCCCAACTCTGCCCTGAGACGCTCCCCTCCTGTGCCACTCGCAGCTTGCAGGGGAGTAGAGAGGGAAATAAAAAGGAGGCCTCCCTACAACTTCTCCATCCTGGAGCACTCTAGATGGTGTTTGTGGAAGGGGGACAAGAGGGAGCCCCCATGAATACCAGCCTGATCCCATCTTTGCAGCTTGATGCAAGGTGGCAGTCGGCCTTGCCTGTTCAGGACGGCTTTTTTTCCTAAGGACCAAGGTCTCAGCTGGGTCCACAGCATGAAGTGTCAGTGCAGTGGCACGTGCTGTGGTCTGTTGCTTGAAGTGTTGCACTGAAGTGTAGCAGCCCTCCATGTGCCAGAGGCGCTGGCTGCCCTCTCCTGCAGAAGCCCAGGCCATGGCCGTTGCTCAGGGAGGTGACTCTGCAGAGGTGTGAGGCAGGACAGGGTGTTTCCCGTGGTCGTGGGCCAGCCACTGAGCTTTATGACATGGTGCTTAGGGACATGATTGAGCGGTGGACTTGGAAGTGTGAGGTTTCCTGTTGGACTCGATAATCTTAAAGAGTCTTTTCCAACCTAAGTGAGTCTATGGTTCTATGAACAGGAAGAGCAGAGCAGGAGATGACTGCAAGGACTCATAGTCATGGCAAGTCTTTGGATGACATCCTCTGCTCACACGAGCCCTGGGGAGGGAGCGTGGCTTGCAGGAGGAGCACTGAGCCCTGTGCTGAAGGGGGTCTCCCTAGGTCCTCGTGGGGAAGGGCTCTGCTGGACTCCTCCAGGCCGAGAGCACAGGCAATGTCGCCCTCAGCTAAGGAGCTCCCTGGCTGCTTGTGGTGCAGCAGGAGAAGCCCCTGGCCAAGGCCAGGCTGTGACCTGACTCTCGGCCCTGCCGTGGTGACACCGGGAGGCTGCTGCACAGGGTTGCAGGGAGGGAGCGCAGCAAGCTGTCCCGGCTGTGCCCAGGGCATGGCCACCAAGGGCAGGGACAGCCCTGGCCCTGGGCACAGGGCCCCGCCACCCCCATGTCACAGTGCCGCCACCCGGCAACGCAGCGTCACCGTGCCCGGGCAGGATAAAAGGGGCATCGTCCCATGCCCCACCGCCAGTCTGCCAGGCTGCGCCATGGGGACAGAGCTGGCTGGGGGCTGCCCCACGGCGGGGGAGAGGACGTCTTTGAAGGGCCACTCGGATTAATTGGAGGGGCTGAGGGGGCAAGACTAGAGGCTGGACGAGGCTGCTGGAGGTTCTGTGCCGCAGTCCCAGCTCCTGGCAGGGCCACGTTCAAAACTGCGCCTGCTGGATGGAAATCCTGCTTCATCCTTCCTTCAGGGAATGGAGACAAGCCCCCGGGGAGACGAGAATCGCCACAAATACCTGGAGGTGCCCATGGCTGTGAGGCCTTTTCAGCTGGATGGCAGTGGCACAGGTTGGCTTGGTGCCCTGCCAAGACCATGGGAATGTGTTCTCGGTGCTTGAGGAGCACTGCAGAGCTCGCCGTCCTCATCCCCTGCGAAGCCAGTGGCAGCGGCACTAAGGAATGGGCTGCAAAGATGTGGCAAGGGCCAGAGTCAGTGTCAGCACTTCCCCCAGGGCTTTGGAGCACCCACTGGTGTCCTGCCAGGCACGGGAAGGGTTCTCGCCCCCAAGGCTGCTCCGGCCGGGGGCTTTTTGGCACTCTCGGAAGCCCCTGAGATGGACGCGGGTTGCAGGAGGGAAGGGGTCGGGCAGTGGTGGCGTCCCTGGTGGGGTGTGAGCACCCCGTTGGGCCGGGAGGCAGGTCTTGCTCACATGCTCAGGGAGCAGCCGATCGCCAGCTCTGGGGTCAGGAAGGAATTTTTCCCCCCGGGGCAGATTGGCACTGCTCCCCGGGGGTTTTTCGCCTTCCTCTGCAGCAGTGAGCACAGCCCCTTGCCAGGGCTCCTCCGGGCCGTTTTGGGTGAGTGACTGCCCGCTGCTCTTGCAGCACCAAGACGCCACTGGTGCCCTGGGTCTGCGCTCAGGAAGGGTTTTTTCCCCCGGGGCAGGTTGGCACTGCTCCCCAGGGGTTTTTTCCCTTCCTCTGCAGCAGTGAGCAGAGCCCCTTGCCAGGGCTCCGCTGGGCCATGTTGGATAAGTTCCTGCCTGCTGCTCTTGCAGCAAACAGCTGCTGCTCTTGCAGCGTGAAGGCACCACTGGTGCCTCGAGTCTGGGGTCAGGCAGGAATTTTTTCCGTGGGGCAGACAGGCACTGGTCCCCGGAGATTTGTCGCCTTGCTTGGCCACATTGAGCACAGCCCCTTGCCAGGGCTTCTCTGGGCCATTTTCGCTAAGTGGCTGCCCACTGTTCTTGCAACGCAAAGACACCCCGGGTGCTCTGGATCCCTCAGGATCTGCCACTTTTCAGCTGTCCCTGAATGCAATAAAAGTGCATTTTTCTCCTTGATCTGTGTTGGTGTCATGGGTGTGCTGGTCTCTGCCCGGCAGCCCTGTCCTGCAGCTGTGCTGCCAGCAATGACATGTAATGCTCATGCCCATGGGCCTGGCAGAGCCGGGAGGGTTGGTTGGTTGCCCAAGCCCACCCAGGTCAAGGTGTCTCAGCAGGCGGAGAGCAAGGCCTGTTCAGCTGCTGCCTCCTGGCCACTCAAGCTCAGCCTCAGGGATGCACCAAGAGCTGCCTCCAGCACTTGCTGCTCCACTCACCCACGTTTCTCCCCATCCAGGTCTGCTTAGGCACTTGGATGGTGCACCAGAGGGGTGGGCAAAGCCCTGCTCTGCATCACATACTCACCCCCCTTTCTGCTCCACACTCCCAACTCTGCTCTGGCATGTTCCCCTCCTGTGCCACTCGCAGCTTGCAGGGGAGTAAAGAAGGAGGCCTCCCTACAACTTCTCCATCCTGGAGCACTCTAGATGGTGTTTGTGGAAGGGGGACAAGAGGGAGCCCCCCCAAACACGAGCCTGATCCCATCTTTGCAGCTTGGTGCAAGGTGGCAGTCGGCCTTGCCTTTTCAGGACGGCTTTTCTTCCCAAGGACCAAGGTCTCAGCTGGGTCCACAGCATGAAGTGTCAGTGCAGTGGCACGTGCTGTGGTCTGTTGCTTGAAGTGTTGCACTGAAGTGTAGCAGCCGTCCATGTGCCAGAGGCGCTGGCTGCCCTCTCCTGCAGAAGCCCAGGCCATGGCCATTGCTCGTGGAGGTGACTCTGCAGAGGTGTGAGGCAGGACAGTGTGTTACTAGTGATAAGCTCTGGGACAGCATGATGAGATGTTGTTGTGGGAGTCTACTATAAACCACCCAGCCAGACTGATGACACTGATGTATTAGTCTAGAAGGAATTAAAGCCGCTCTTTAGATCAGTTACCCGTGTCCTTATGGGCAACTTCAACTTCCCAGATGTTAACTGGGACTGTCATAGAGCAGATCTGAAGAGCTCTAGGAAATTCGTACAATCACAGAATGTTGTGGGTTGAAAGGGATCTTTAAAGAGTATGTAGTCCAACCACCCTGACAGGGGCATGGAAATCTTTCACTAGATCTGTTTGCTCAAAGCCCCGTCCAACCTGACTTTGAATACTTCCAGGGATGGGACAGCCACAACTTCTCTGGGCAACCTGTTCCAGTGCCTCACCGCCCCCACGTAAAAAAATATCTTCCAGTCTAAATCTACCCTCTTTCAGTTTAAAACTGTTATCCCTTGTTCTATCACTACAGACCTTGGTAAATAACTCTTTCCATCGTTCTTCTCCGCCCCCTTCAAGTATCGAAAGGCCACAAGAAGCTCTCCCCGGAGCTTTCTCTTCTCCAGGCTAAAAAACCCCAGCTCTCTCAGCCTGTCTTCATAGCAGAGGTGTTCCAGCCCTCTGATCAACAGGAGCAGCTGGAAGCCTTTGTGCAGCAGGGAAACTGTGATATACTTGCAATCACTGGAACATGGTGTGATGGCTCGCATAACTGGAGTGCTCCAATGGATGGTTAAAAACTCTTCAGAAGGGATAGGCAAGGAAGGAGAGGCAGTGGGGTAGCCCTCTATGTTAGGGAGTGTTTTGACTGTCTAGAGCTTGATGATGGTGATGAAAGGGTCGAGTATTTATGGATAAGAGTCAGGGGAAAGTCCAACAAGGCAGATATCATGGTGAGAGTCTGTTATAGACCACCCAACCAGGATGAAGAGTAGATAAAATATTCTATAAGCAGCTGGGAGAAGTTTCACAATCACTAGCCCTTGTTCTAATGGGGGACTTCAACTTACCAGATGTCTGCTGGAGATACAGTACAGTGGAGAGGAATCAGTCTAAGATGTTCGTGGAGTGTGTGGAAGATAAATTCCTGGGATGGCTGGTGAGGGAGCCAACTAGGGAAGGTGCCCCGCTGGATCTGTTGTTCACGAACAGAGAAGGTCTTGTGGGTGATGTTACAGTTGGAAACATCTTGGGCATAGCAATCATGAAATGATGGAATTTTTGATTCTTGGAGAAGTAAGGAGAGGGGTCAGCAGAACTGTCAACTTGGGCTTCTCAAGGGCACACTTTGGCCTGTTCAGGAGCCTGGTTGACAGAGTCCCTTGGGAGGCAGTCCTGAAGGGCAAAGGAGTCCAGGAAGGCTGAATATTCTTCAAGAAGGAAGTGTTAAAGGCGCAGGAGCAGGCCGTCCCCATGTGCCAGAAGACGAGCCGGCGGGGAAGAAGACCGGCCTGGCTGAGCAGAGAGCTTTGGCTGGAACTCAGGAAAAAAAAAGAGAGTTTATGACCTTTGGAAGAAGGGGCATGCAACTCAGGGGAACTACAAGGATGTTGTGAGGTTATGCAGGGAGAAAATTAGAAAGGCCAAAGCCCAACTAGAATTTCATCTGGCTACTGCTGTAAAAGACAATAAAAAATGTTTCTATAAATACATTAGCAACAGAAGGAGGGCGAAGGAGAATCTCCATCCTTTATTGGATACAGGGGAAAACATAGTGACAAAGGCTGAGGAAAAGGCTGAGGTACTTAATGCCTCC
Source organism: Phoenicopterus ruber ruber (assembly GCA_009819775.1). NCBI lineage: Eukaryota > Metazoa > Chordata > Aves > Phoenicopteriformes > Phoenicopteridae > Phoenicopterus > Phoenicopterus ruber. The sequence goes on along the minus strand of CM020246.1, from coordinate 66,176,033 downwards.
TTTGCCTCAATCTTCAATAGTAAGACCAGTTGTTGTCTGGGTACCCACCCCCCTGAGCTGGAAGACAGGGATGGGGAGCAGAACAAAGCCCCCATAATCCAAGGGGAAATGGTCAGCGACCTGCTACACAACTCGGACACACACAAGTCTATGGGGCTGGGTGGGATCCACCCAAGGGTACTGAGAGAGCTGGTGGAAGTGCTCACCGAGCCACTTTCCATCATTTAACAGCAGGCCTGGCTCACTAGGGAGGTCCCAGTTGACTGGAGGTTAGCAAATGTGATGCCCATCTACAAGGGCCAGAAGGAGCATCTGGGAACCACAGGCCTGTCAGTCTGACCTCGGTGCTGGGGAAGGTTATGGAGCAGATTATCTTGAGTGCCGTCACATGGCATGTACAGGACAACCAGGTGATCAGGCCCAGCCAGCATGGGTTTATGAAAGGTAGGTCCTGCTTGACCATCCTGATCTCCTATGACAAGGTGACCTGCTTAGTGGATGAGGGAAGGCCTGTGGATGTTGTTTACCTGGACTTTAGTGAAGCCTTTGGCACTGTTTTCCACAGCATCCTCCTGGAGAAACTGGCTGCTCATGGCTTGGACAGGCACAGTCTTCACTGGGTAAAAAACTGGCTGGATGGCCGGGCCCAGAGAGTTGTGGTGAATTCAGTTAAATGCAGTTGGCAGCTGGTCACAAGTACTCAGTGTTGGGCCCCATTCTGTTTCATATCTTTATCAATGATCTGGATGAGGGGATCGAGTGCACCCTCAGTCAGTTTGCAGACAACACCAAGTTGGGCGAGAGTGTTGATCTGCTGGAGGGCAGGCAGATGCTACAGAGGGATCTGGACAGGCTGGATCGATGCGCCGAGGCCAATTGCATGAAGTTCAACAAGGCCAAGTGCTGGGTCCTGCACTGGGCTCACAACAACCCCAGGCAACGCTACAGGCTTGGGGGCGAGTGGCTGGAAAGCTGCCCGGCGAAAAAGGACCTGGGGGTGTTGGTTGACGGCCGGCTGAATATGAGCCAGCAGTGTGCCCAGGTGGCCAAGAAGGCCAATGGCATCCTGGCCTGTATCAGAAATAGTGTGGCCAGCAGGACTAGGGAAGTGATTATCCCCCTGTACTCGGCCCTGGTGAGGCCGCACCTTGAGTGCTGTGTTCAGTTTTGGGCCCCTCACTACAAGAAAGACACTGAGGTGCTGGAGTGTGTCCAGAGAAGGGCAATGAGGCTGGTGAGGGGTCTAGAGCACAAGTCCTATGAGGAGCGGCTGAGGGAACTGGGGATGTTTAGCCTGGAGAAAAGGAGGCTGAGGGGAGACCTTATCCCTCCCTACAACTACCTGAAAGGAGGTTGTAGTGAGGTGGGTGTCAGTCTCTTCTCCCAAGTAACAGGTGACAGGGCAAGAGGAAATGACCTCAAGTTGTGCCAGGGGAGGTTTAGATTGGATATTAGGAAAAATTTCTTCACTGAAAGGGTTGTCAGGCACTGGAACAGGCTGCCCAGGGAAGTGGTTGAGTCACCGTCCCTGGAGGTATTTAAAAGATGTAGATGTAGTACTTTGGGACCTGGTTTAGTGGTGGACTTGACAGTGTTAGGTTTACGGTTGGACTCGATGATCTTAAGGGCCTTTTTCAACCTAAATTATTTTATGATTCTATAACTTTTGTGGCATTGCTCTGGACCCACTCTATTACACCATCCCAGTTGCAGAATCTGGCACTTGTCCTTGTTAAACTCCACACAGTTGATGGTTGCCTAGCACCCTAACCTATCAAAATCTCTCCGTAAGGCCTCTGTATCCTCAAGGGAATCAATGGTTCCTCCTAGTTTTGTGTTGTCGGCCAACTTATGTAGTATGAACTCAACTCCTGTGTACAGGTCCTCTCCTGCGTCCAGAGAGAGGTCTGCAATAACTTTGGCCAACTCTTTCAGTACCCTGGGATGAATCCCATTGAGCCCTGTAGACTTAAGTGTGTTGAGTTGCAGTGGGTGAGTGGAGCAGCAAGTGCTGGAGGCAGCTCTTGGTGCATCCCTGAGGCTGAGCTTGAGTGGCCAGGAGGCAGCAGCTGAACAGGCCTTGCTCTCCGCCTGCTGAGACACCTTGACCTGGGTGGGCTTGGGCAACCAACCAACCCTCCTGGCTCTGCCAGGCCCATGGGCATGAGCATTACATGTCATTGCTGGCAGCACAGCTGCAGGACAGGGCTGCCGGGCAGAGACCAGCACACCCATGACACCAACACAGATCAAGGAGAAAACTGCACTTTTATTGCATTCAGGGACAGCTGAAAAGTGGCGGATCCTGAGGGATCCAGAGCACCCGGGGTGTCTTTGCATTGCAAGAACAGTGGGCAGCCACTTAGCGAAAATGGCCCAGAGAAGCCCTGGCAAGGGGCTGTGCTCAATGTGGCCAAGCAAGGCGACAAATCCCCGGGGACCAGTGCCTGTCTGCCCCACGGAAAAAATTCCTGCCTGACCCCAGACTCGAGGCACCAGTGGTGTCTTCACGCTGCAAGAGCAGCAGCTGTTTGCTGCAAGAGCAGCAGGCAGGAACTTACCCAACATGGCCCAGCGGAGCCCTGGCAAGGGGCTCTGCTCAGTGCTGCAGAGGAAGGGAAAAAAACCCCTGGGGAGCAGTGCCAACCTGCCCCGGGGGAAAAAACCCTTCCTGAGCGCAGACCCAGGGCACCAGTGGCGTCTTGGTGCTGCAAGAGCAGCGGGCAGTCACTCACCCAAAACGGCCCGGAGGAGCCCTGGCAAGGGGCTGTGCTCACTGCTGCAGAGGAAGGCGAAAAACCCCCGGGGAGCAGTGCCAATATGCCCCGGGGGGAAAAATTCCTTCCTGACCCCAGAGCTGGCGATCGGCTGCTCCCTGAGCATGTGAGCAAGACCTGCCTCCCGGCCCAACGGGGTGCTCACACCCACCAGGGACGCCACCACTGCCCGACCCCTTCCCTCCTGCAACCCGCGTCCATCTCAGGGGCTTCCGAGAGTGCCAAAAAGCCCCCGGCCGGAGCAGCCTTGGGGGCGAGAACCCTTCCCGTGCCTGGCAGGACACCAGTGGGTGCTCCAAAGCCCTGGGGGAAGTGCTGACACTGACTCTGGCCCTTGCCACATCTTTGCAGCCCATTCCTTAGTGCCGCTGCCACTGGCTTCGCAGGGGATGAGGACGGCGAGCTCTGCAGTGCTCCTCAAGCACCGAGAACACATTCCCATGGTCTTGGCAGGCCACCAAGCCAACCTGTGCCACTGCCATCCAGCTGAAAAGGCCTCACAGCCATGGGCACCTCCAGGTATTTGTGGCGATTCTCGTCTCCCCGGGGGCTTGTCTCCATTCCCTGAAGGAAGGATGAAGCAGGATTTCCATCCAGCAGGCGCAGTTTTGAACGTGGCCCTGCCAGGAGCTGGGACTGCGGCACAGAACCTCCAGCAGCCTCGTCCAGCCTCGAGTCTTGCCCCCTCAGTCCCTCCAATTAATCCGAGTGGCCCTTCAAAGACGTCCTCTCCCCCGCCGTGGGGCAGCCCCCAGCCAGCTCTGTCCCCATGGCGCAGCCTGGCAGACTGGCGGTGGGGCACGGGACGATGCCCCTTTTATCCTGCCCGGGCACGGTGACGCTGCGTTGCCGGGTGGCGGCACTGTGACATGGGGGTGGCGGGGCCCTGTGCCCAGGGCCGGGGCTGTCCCTGCCCTTGGTGGCCTTGCATTGGGCATCACCTTGAGTACTGCATGCAGTTTTGGCAGCCACAATATAAGGATACAAAAATACTACAATATGTCCAAAGGAAGACAACAGAGATGGTGAAAGGACTAAAAGGTAGGACTTATGAGGAGCAGCTGAGAAGAAGACGTTTGCTCAGCTTGGAGAAGAGAAGACTGATGGGTGACCTCATTGCTGTCCACAACTTCCTCATGAGGGGGAGCGGAAAGGGAAGTGGTGATCTCTTCTCTCTGGTGTCCAGTGATAGGTCACGAGGGAATGGCTTAATGCTGCGTCGTGGGAATTTCGGACTGGATATCAGGAAAAAGTTCTTCACTGAGAGCTTGGTCAAGCACTGGAACAAGCTCCCCAGAAAAGTGGTTGTGTCCCCAAGCCTGCTCTCTGTTCAAGAAGTCGTTGGACAGTGCTCTTAGATATATGGTTTAACTTTTAGGTTGCCCTGTAGGAGTTGGACTCAATGATCCTCGTGAGTCCCTTCCAAGTCAGTATATTCTATCATTCTAAGTACCTCATCTGCACTGCCTAATTTGCAATTAAGATTCATGGACACAAAAAATGCAGTTTCCTTTTCTGCTTGCACCTGTGTGACAAAAAAATGGCTTACTTCTGTCGTCCTTGAGGTCCCTCAAGTCCAGGATTGCATTCTTATTCTCCAGGGTTATGCATTCTTATTGAGCCATTCTTTTCAGTTTGCAAGACAAGTTTTGAAATGTTAATATGTCAATCATTTCTGTTCCTTTGTGGCAGAACACTAGTACACATGTGGTTTAACTGTGCTCAAAATTACTGAAAAAATAATAGTCTTAATCCTTAAAGCTGGTTTCAGATTAGAGGTTTTGTTTGCCAAGTTTGGGGTGAAAAAATAAGAAACTAATCTTCAGCGGCTCATGGCTAGAAAGTGTTTTTTGGTGTTTTGGGGAGGAGTTTGTGTGTATGTGTTCACATGTCCTTGCACGTGTGGACACAGCATGTTCAGTTTTGGACTTTTAGGTGTCATATTAGGAAGTGATTTTGTGTAAGTTTCTGATTGAAAGTGAGACACTGATTTTTTTTTTCTTTTCTTTGTCAAATGGGTATTTGCTTGCAAGATGTAGATTGAGATTTGAGCTAAAACATTTGGGGCCTTTTTAGATGGAAAGAGATCTGTAGTAGTAGGGACACCAGAATAAGACTTGTAAATTCTGGCAAATGTACTTGTTGACTATGGTGAGAAAAAACAGGACTAGATGAAGTTCAGTGTGTCTTGAGGAGCTCTGTAGCTGCAATACCTTTCCTACATTATGTGCCTTGGAGTAGACTTTGACTCTGAAAGGCCTCTATGGGACATGCAGTCTTCTAAAGATTCTTTTTAGCCTCTCTCTGCACCAAGAATCTAATGATTTGTGACTAATTTTTAACACTGTTTCTAAACAGTTGTCTGCTCAATCACCATTGTGCTCTTAGTTAAGGCTACCAACCAGTGATTTTAGGGTTAAGACAAATCGAGTGATATGGGTAACAGTCCTTTGGGTACTAAGCTGTTTTCATTCATCAGTGCATTTGAACAGAGATTCTTATTTATTCCACATTCTGAAACATAACAGTAAGTAGTTTAAAAATACAACCAACCTCTTTTTTTTCTAAAAACGAAGGAGCACTGACAGGTATCTGGTGATATTGCCAGGGACTGGTAACTCTGTTGCTTGTGATGCATTCAGGATCAGACACTACAGCTTCAGCTGACTTGTTTGGCCAAGTGAGGAGCATGTGTGTTCTTTCATTTCTTGTGCTTGTTTTCCAGACTAGAAAGTACAATTGTAGAAGATGTCAGACATCATGTTACAGCTTTAGGTCATGTCTTGTCCACATTGCAAAACCACACCAGGACACAGCTGACTTGAACCATGCCAGGCACACATTCATGTCAGCTCTGCTGGAACTGTTGTGCTGACAGGTGCTGAGCAACAGAATAATGAAAACCGTGGAAGAGGCAGTTTCTCCCATTTTCTCTTTTGTTTCATGGGCTAATTTGATTTGGAAAAATAACTGGAAAGTACAAATTTTACACAAATTGTTTGAGGCGCTTGATATGAATTTTTTCTTTTTATTTTCAATTTCTTTTATATACATGTAATTTTTCTTCAAATCTGTTATTTAATATAATGGTCTGATCTTACTGCCAAGCCCAGGGAATTTAGAGTGGATGAGAGCAGCTATTCGTGAGAATAAACTTCAGCGAGAGAAAATAATTACGTGTCTGTCCTTTGTCTGTTTGTTGAGATCCTCTCATTGCAGCTTACATGGTCTCTAAGTGCAGTGTGAAAGGGATCGGTTTAGCTTGGGCAAGCACTTGCAGGCTGGGGTTTACCTAGGACTATCAAAAATGTGGTGAATCATTATACTAGAGGATTGAATAGAAAAATTTTCAACATGCAACTTCCGTTAAGTCTTAATTCAGTGATGTTCTTCTTTATCCAACAGAATAAATTACAAAGTTTGTATTTCCTGCTTGTATTAAAATTTAGGGTGAAAATATATTTTCTTATCAGAAAATTGTTTCCTTCTTTACACATCAGAAGCTGCTGACAATGAAATGGAAAAAATTACACCTCTGTCTCCTAGTCCAAGAATTGTTTTGTGCATATCTCTGACTTGCCTAATTTTTCTGGTAATTGAGTCTTATTTTGTTTGATACTTTTAACAGGTTGACATAGTAAGTGTAGGTAACTGCATACAACATAAGCGTAGAGGACCTTTCTGTTGCAATGACAAATTTTGCTGAGATTTTTGAAGCTTGTTGGTCAAGCCTCGTATTTTTCTGAATGTTACTATTTTTGTGAGAGTTTCAGAATTTCCAGAATTTCATTATTTGACTGAGTGTACTAATCCCTCTTCTCATACTCTGGTAAATATAAAACTTGCAAGTCTTATTGCTTAAATTACATCTGTCAAATTATCAAATCATACAAGCCTGGACACAGTGCAGACATTTTATGCATATCCAGTTGACAATCTGCCAGCCAGTCATCATGAGCTTTTAACACTGTAGTATACTTCTGCACAGAAAGGAAATTTAATACACAGAGCCTAACATTTCTTACAACTTACTGCATCTGGTAGATTATGTGTGTGTGTATAATACGTATCTACTTTTTATCTTCCTGAGGGAATTAGGATTTAAAAGATTGCTTTGCCACATATTACAAGAAAACACACATCATTCTTGTGTGAGGAAACCTTTGAGTTCAAAGGCTTTATCAATCACAAACATCTCTCAGCAGCTCGAAAACTGAAGGATCTATGGGAGTCATTCTTTAAGAATGGTTGGAAATGACTACCGCATGTTTATCTGAAATAACCTGGTATTTCCCTGTTGTTGTTTACTTACAAGTTTAATGGACTTGTTTGTAGAAAGTCTTTGCATCTGCTGTGCTGAAAATACATCTCTAATCTTTCAACCCTTGTTCATGCAAAAAATTCTTGTTGAGGTGATTAGATTCTGTGAAATAATAAATATTTGTGGGAGCAGAGGTTGCCACATCATGTCTGATCTGATCTGGGCTGCAGTATTTTTTTTTCCTTCCAGCTACGTGTTTTGTTGGAAGATCAAACGAAGCCATGCAAATGACGGTAACACACTGTAAAGAAGAGTATGTCTCAATATTTCTATCATCTTGTATCATGCGCCAGAAAGACAGCTGTTTTCTCCCCTACTATGAAGACGTAGATGCATATTAAACTGTGGTTTCTGGCTGCCTTTCAGAACAATAAGAAACTACACACCTGTCAGCTCTTGGCAAGCAGGAATAGTAAAATTACTAACTTTGTTTCCACAGCATTCTCTCACTGACAAACACACCATTGGCTTCATTTTTCTCTCCATCACTTCTCAAAAGGCTTAGATTTCTCCCTAGAGGCACAGAAGAATTAAGCAGTTTTACTACTGCTTCTCATAAACGGCTTACTTTTTAGAAAGGGTACATTTTCATGCTAGGCTTGCTTTATTACTACTTTTCTTCTGGAACATTTTTTTTTGCCAATCAGTGTTTTGCATCTGTAAGCCTTTGTGCTATATAGCACCCTGCTTTCCTAAGGCAATCCAAAAACCCTGCAAGCTAATGGCTCATTTAGTGATCAATTTGTCAAATAATATTCACAGATGTTTTTCTGGTAGTACAGTGCAGGTAATACCCATGTGAATGATTCCTTCTCATAACAGGCTAGGTACAGGATTTGTTTTGTAAAGTGTAGCGCCGAGTTCTCCAGCAGCCAAGTTTCCCTCTTGCCTGTCAAGCTTTAATCATGGCATTCTGTTTTAAAAATGAAATGTGAATGAACATAGGAGAAAATTTCTGTCCTGAAGGAGCTGCAATAGATCCCTAGGGTGGACTTAAGGGCTGATTTTCAGTCTTGGATCTACATGTCTAACTTTTGTGGTCTTAGCTAAATTGTTAAAGTTGTAAGAAAGCCGTTAGTCTTTTTATTGTTTTTTGGGTTTGGTTTTTTTCACTTAGTATATTAACAATAAAACCAAACTGAAGAGAAAGATGGTTCAAGACACTTTACGAAATGATTAAAAACTTCCCCATGGCGTTCCTGCTCCCACTTCCCCTCGCTTCCCAGTTCTTGCAGCTCCCTCCCACTGCCCCCAAGTTAGAAGCACAAACCAGGAATTCCTCAGAAAGTCTTTTACAAGGAATGTTGAAAACTTTGAAGACATTAATCTGAAATGATCTGTCAAAGATCCAGAAGAATGGAATCTAACTGAACTTTAACTACTTTATCCTACTTAAGCCGGAACAGAACTGCTGAGCCGAGCAATTTAAGATTCCCACAGCTGCACTAGCTATGTTTTCGTTCATGGTACTAAATTGTTTCCATTAGCCTGAAAAGGGTTATAAAACCTACAATCAATTTAGTTTCTGGGGCATTGTGTTTTGAATACCGTTTAATAGGGTGTGACAAAAACACATAATTTCTCCACATGTTCTTACATTGCAAGCAGATTTTGCTTGGTACTAGGCAGTGCACCAAATGTTCTGGACACAGAAATGTTCAGCAGAGAAAGCACTGGAATTGGAAATAAAGGAACAGTATCAGACAGCTAGAATGCCCAGGGCATGACAAGAATCTTAAGTGCAAGAGATGAGCACAAAGGAATAATAGGAATTTTTATCATCCATTTACTCATCAGCTCCACATTTGCTATGGATAGAAATCATTAGATTTGTTTAACGTAGGGGAAAAGAATAGATTCAGAAACTGGAAATACGAGTAAACCCAATTGGACAGGAATATATTTAATACTAATATTAATAACCAGAGATGGCTGAATATGATGAACAGCTGTGGGCAGAAGGAGGAGGATTCTTGCTTTCTTCCAGTGAACTCAATGACTTGGATTACATTCTCAGCTAATACACCCACAGCATCTTTGTTACATGAATAACCACATTTATTTTAATAAGGCTTCTTGATAAGGGAGGACAGATTGATGCCCCTAGTCTGTTTATATACCATACCTCCTTACAATGCAAGCACTTCATCTTGTGTTTTGTATTCACAGTGTATCTTCAATCAGTTTATTGCATGGGAAAATGAGACTGTTTAATCAGGAATTGTGAGTAAACATGTTTAAGCAAGTTATACGATAAGACATTTCTGAACGGTGATGTGGAAAATCCCACAATGTCCCATGACAGCATGTGCCTGTCAGTGTGTTTTGGTGGTTCTGTAATCATGCAATCATGTGCTGAGGTACACTGTAAAATATGTGAATGCTGACCATCAAAAAGGTACTTAATTCTATTTCTGACACTGGATGAGCTTAACTATCTTCCCTAGGTGTTTTATTGTCTCTTAATTTACACTTAACACTTTTTAAGTGGAAGCAAAAGAAAACTGACAAATTTCACTTTGAGTCTAGAAATATATTACAACATTAATAAGCCAGCTCTTTGCCAACCAGTGCTGTAGGGTAAGAAATGAAGCAATGACCAGGGCAAAATTGGATTGTGTTGGTTGTAGTGCACTGATTTCAAGGTGTGATTTTTTAATTTGATTTGTTCTTGTGAGTATTTTTAATGGATCCTTTTAGAGATCTTAAAAATTAGGTGAGAACTTTTCCAGATTGAAATTTTAAGCAGGGAAAATTAGCACTGCTAAAGGAGTATGTCATAGACATTTCTAAGCTGCTTCTCGCTAGCATGTATTGGGTTTTTTTAAGTGCTGTATGGCAATAGGTGGTATCACTAGTATTTTGTAAGATGATGACAGTAAAAGCCTAATATGCTTTACTTGATGTGTAAAAGTAGCGAGCATTAAACCTGATTGAGAATAGCTGCATAATCTTTTCATGCAACAATATTTAAGATGCCAAAATATTGGTTCCAACGTTCAGCTCAGTGGCCTACCTGAAACTGGCTGTAGTAAAGCAGAGAGTAATCATAGAAAAATAGAGCTAGAGGGGGATTAGAGAGACTATGTAAACCATCCTGTTTTCCCAAAGCTGAACAAAGCATCCATCACACCTAAGGGTGTTTCCTTCACCTGTTCTTACATGTTTCCAACAGCAGAAACTTAGCAACCTTCTCCATCTATTCCAGTCCATTCCATTGGAGAAGTTTTCTTCACACCTAGCCTAATCTCCCCTACTACTGTTTAACTCTATACTTTGTCTCAAACTTGGCAAATATGGACAACAGTTCTTTCCCTTCTTCGCAGTTGCATTTTACAAAGAAGAGTTACATCACGTCTTCTGTTCTTTCCTCTCATCACAACGCTCATCCCGATAGTTTTCGGTTCCTGATCACGTTTTACAATCACAAATACATAGAGGCATTTAGGTTGGAAAAGACCCTTAACATCATTGAGTCCAACCATTAACCTAGCACTGCCAAGTCCACCACTAAACCATGGCCCTAAGCACCACATCTACACATCTTTTAAATACCTCCAGGGATGGTGACTCCACCACTTCCCTGGGCAGCCTGTTCCAACTCTTGACAACCCTTTTGGTGAAGAAGTTTTTTCCCAATATTCAATCTAAACATCCCCTGGCACAACTTGAGGCTGTTTCCTCTTGCTCTATCGCTTGTTACTAGGGAGAAGAGATCAACATCCACCTCACTACAACCTCCTTTTGCCTGAAGTGAGAAGGTCTCCCCTCAGCCTCCTTTTCTCCAGGCTAAATAACCCCAGTTCCCTCAGCCGCTCCTCATAGGACTTGTGCTCTAGACCCTTCACCAGCTTCGTTGCCCTTCTCTGGACACGCTCCAGCACCTCAGTGTCTTTCTTGTAGTGAGGGGCCCAAAACTCAACACAGTATTTGAGGTGTGGCCTCACCAGGGCCGAGTACAGGGGGACGATCACTTCCCTACTCCTGCTGGCCATGCTGATTCTGATACAAGCCAGGATGCCGTTGGCCTTCTTGGCCACCTAGGCACATTGCTGACTCATATTCAGCCGGCTGTTGACCAACACCCCCAGGCCCTTTTCCGCCGGGCAGCTTCCCAGCCACTCCCCGCCAAGCCTGTAGCGTTGCCTGGGGTTGTTGTGACCCAGGTGCAGGACCCAGCACTTGGCCTTGTTGAACCTCATGCAATTGGCCTTGGCCCATCAATCCAGCCTGTCCAGATCCCTCTGTAGCACCTTCTTACCCTCAAGCAGATCAACTCTCCCGCCCAACTTGATGTTGCTGTTTTCTATCTATCTGGCCACTTCTATGCTCTTTTTTCAGTAGAGCACATCTTACACGTCAGCAGGATCTTCTAGGGCTCTGTGCAGACAGAGGGATTCCTCTGCGTGCATGTTGCATCCCAGCCTGCAGTGCTCATGCCTCACCTTCTGTTTGTGGTGTCTGCTTATCCCCGGAGCCAGAGTTACTACCTGGCCAGTGTGATATATCTGCTATATGGCTTCCCCAAAGTAAAGCCAGAATTTTATGTCTGTCTTAATTGAACTGAACCTTTTTTTCTTCTTCACCATGTCACCAATCTCCTGAAATGTTTACGATTTCAAATCGTATTCTGCTGTGTGATTTCAGTAGACCTGTACCTGTAGTCTCGGAATTAGCTCTCTTCTGGCATCCAAATCATGAGTGAAAATAGTGAATGATAGTGAATATTTTGATAGCTGATTCAGTAGGGTGGCAAATTTAAATTTTGGGACATCTTTTTTGTGTTAGTCATTATTGAAAACCTCATAAATAACTGATTTGATCTCTTGCTATCCTTTTTGTTTAACCTTCCTGTCCTCTACTGTAGCTTGCTTTTTACCTGTAATGTACTTTTTATTAAGGAACTACTAAATCTGTGAAGTATTTTACTCTTAGATTTGTATTCCACAGAGTGTAATCTGCTGCTTATCTGAAGTTTCCTTTACCAAAATGAGTTGTCATTATTTTGTAAGTTTCCTCTCATAAAAATGACTGTGCTTACAGATAAGATTGTTCAGTACTTCTAGTAACTATCTGCTTTCAACTGCTAAAATACTTTTCAAAAAAAATAATCATCATGGCTGACTTTGTTTTTCAGGTTTAGTTTCTGTGGAAGTGTTTTTAGAGCAAAACAGCTCATCCATTTTTGTGGAAAGGCTTTTGGGGTTTGGCATCCCTTTAACTATTTTGCGATCTTTCTAGCATTGCGGTTCACCTGCCAAAGCAGATAGGGACATAGATGTGTGGATGCAGTGTGATCATTTGTGACACACCCAAAGGGTAAATAGCATCATTTTGACTCTATCATACCTCTATGTAATACATTAATATAATTTTTTGAGCAAACTGTGCAACAGCTGATGATAGAGATGAAGATCCTGTGAAAGAGTGTGTCTTTGGAAATGTAATGAAACTGAAGAGGTCTTGGATCTATCCAGAATGTGGAAAGGCTTTTTTTAGGAAAGAATGTTTTTAAAGTTTTAAAAATGTCTGTCGTTTGAGAAAAATGAACCAGTGTATCACATGATTGAGAATGGACCTTTGTATACAGAAAGATTGGAAGAGAGTACAGTGGCTGTTGAAATGCTGAGGGGGGGAAAAGGTGACTTCACTGAAGTGTGTTGGATGTTGTTGCTTCTAAACTGCTATATAATTCAGTTCCTACTAAACCAGGTTTAAATCAGGCTTAAAAAGACAATAGTGAATAAAGAAATACAGTTTGATGTTCTCAGACACTGTGGGTGTGCAGGCCAAATGAAGATCCATACCATAGCTTCTTCTGACCACGCCTTCTTGCTCTCAGACCTGAGGAGCAGAAGGAGAGAGGTCATTAATTTCATGATGGAGGTAAAATTAGCCTCCATGGCAAGTCCTCCATGAAGTACAAATTCATGAGAGTCAGTCTTGTGGACTTGATTGCAGTATCATGTGAACCTTATAGAACAATTTTTAAAAGTAAGTTTTTAATAAGGATGCCTGTCAGTACTAACTAAGTTCAATGCATTTACTTTTGTTAAGCCTTTTTACCCTATTAGAATGTAGTTAATTTTATTATTGTTGAATGGGATGTTCTGTGATTGAAATGAGAGTTTGTTAGTTGGTAGATTCCACTGAACAATATAGATTTTCATTCTTCTTATGGAGATAGAAAAATGTAGCAGAACACAAGTTAATTGAAATATCTGCCTAAATGTTACTCAGTAATTTATATAAAGCTTATATTTCTTTTTTTCTAAATTAAATGAAAAATATGCAAGATAGTAATTAATAGGCAAAGTGCTACTGCTCTGAGATTTCATTTCGTACTAGGTATGGTGGAAGGAGACTGTGGAAAAAGTAGAACTTTAAAGCAAATAACACAGATTTCTAAAAAGACATTAAAAAAAAATTGTTAAAGTTTTCTGAGAATCTGAATACCAGAAATCACATAGCTTGAAAGTCCTTGATGCTGTTGGCTCCTTTCAGTTCTTAGCTTTTTGACATTATCACAAGGCCTTTGGCCTCAAGGGAAAGGCAAGAAATTTATAATCACATATGTCACTTGGTTATAATACAATATACTTTATTTATATCCTGATTTTGATTGTGTTACTGTGTCTACCACCTTCTTCATCCTTGAAACTACAGATACCTTTGACTAGGTTTTACAGAATGCTCTCCCAAAGTACGATTATAAAACCAAGCACACTAGTTGCATGCAGAAAAGTCAGAAGTTGTATTCACACAGCTTGTGAGTATGTACAACCTCATAGTTATGTTTGCATTTTGGAAATAAGATGATCTATTTAAACCTGTAGATCGTAGCATGATCTAACTTTTACGCATACATTAGACCTCTTGCTTTGCAAAACTGGCTTCATACTTCTAACAGAATGAGAAACAGATTCGATAAAGTGTTCAACATGTAACAATACACAACTAGAGTACCTTTATGGCATATGCAAATAATGAATAGAAATTTGGAAAGTTGAATGGGACTATATTAGCTACCAAGAAGGTACAAATAATCTTAAGGAGTTTTTTGGCTGTATAGAGCGTTAGTTAAGAGAACAGAACTGAATTAGTTCATATCTCTGTAACAAAAAGAAAATCGTCTACAGAGGAAATCTCTCACTCTGTGCTTTCCTTAAAAAAGATAGTTTATTCAAAGAGTGTGTTGACTTGTTGGCACCAGCTGTAGCAATGTCAAGCAGACACTACAATAGATCAAATGTCTGTTTAAAATAAAAAAATCTGCTAGTGTATGAACTTTTTTTTGTTACACAAATCCTAGACCACCATGGCATAGAAGGTGAGTAACCTCTGTTTTCTTGTAGCCTCCTATTTATCAATCTTGTCGAAAGAGGGGTCAACTGTTCAGATCACTGTAGCCTTGCCCACTCTTAATCAGTACCTCAATTTATTCAAAAACTTCTGGGTTAAGCTGAATCTTGCCATCTTCTGTACTTTATATGATGGCCTCTGTCCCTCATACTTTGTCATCTATATTCCCTCAACCACTGGAAAACTTATAAGTGCCTGCTTCAAAGACCAGACAGGTTACTTAATTCATTTGTATGATGATATTCATTCCATCTTCTTGCAATATGAGTAACATTCTGTTTGTCTTGTACCCAGTGCAATTTGATTTGGTATGGTTTATTTTGCATGTTGTAATTTTAAACATATTGGATGTTTTTATTTAATTCTTGTTACATGTGTGGAATTGAATTGGATCCCTTCTGTGCATTGAGTTATTTGTGCGAGCTGGGGTTTGAAATGTTGGTACTGAGGTGTTTACCAGGTCAAAGTATGTTGTTTAAAGCAGTATATTGATTTTTGACAGTTTGGATGACGTAAGAATAAAATACCATGAAGATAATGGAAAACAAAAAACTAATGGAAAGAGAAAAATAATTCAAATTGGAGCAAATGAGAATTATTCAGGCTTCTGCAGTTATTACTGGTTTGTGTCAGAAATGAGCCTGAGTATAATTAAAAGCTGTTTTTAGAATTTATCCACAGCTTTCTTTTTAACATGAAAAATATGCATGTGAAAAATACATGTTAATTATCTTAGACTATTGGAAAGAATTTCTTTCCCAAAATTACAAACTCTCTTTCTAGAAATGAGACTGTTTAAGTGTTTGCTCTAATGTAGCTGGTGCTTCCAGGGCTGCAGCTGAAACCTCACTGTTTACTTTTCCAACGATTAGTTGCTTTTCTCTTGGAGCATGAAAGCCTAGTTGTTCTGCTGTTCTCAATGGCCTGACCACACAGTTTAGGGTTTTTTTTAAAGGAAGGTACCAAAGAACAACGTCTCTGTTTCCCTTCGTAAATCTCAAAGGCTACTCACTCCAGTGCTTTAGCAAAAAGACTTTTAATTGCATCAGAGGTGTAAAAAGTTCAATTCACATGTGTGTGTTTGCTGTAATTACTCTGATCTTGATTTTTAAAACCAGTAATTTGGATCTGTTGAATCAGGGGACTTTTCTCCTGCAACTAGCTTTCTTAAGCCTATAGACACTTGGGACCTCTTTTCATTTTTGCATGTGTTCTTTCTGGCTGTAATCTCTGGTTTTGCTCAGGAAATTGTTCTCCAGAAGTGCTTTGGGGATACCTGCAACTTTTAGACTATTCAGGTCAAATACGGCCAGAGGCCCTGTTACATCCTGGTACAAAATATTTAAAAAGGTGGGGAATATAAGCACAAACTGCCCTGTCACTGCCCTTTACCTCACAAACTATAGCTGCGCAAAGGGAACCAAAAGAACACTCTTTGCACCACCAACATGCCTCTTGTGGTGTCCAGAAGGCAAATACTGAAAATGCTGGCATTTTCTATCCGATATGGTATTGAGTCTTGTCTCTGCACTCCTACCTGTGAAGCCAGGTCCCTGTTCGAAAATGTCCCTTCAGCCTTAAAAAAGGGAGAGATGTTAGTAATCTTCCTTTTGTAGTTCATGTGCCAATCCTTCCTTTCTTTTTCTCTTCATTTTATAACCAAGTTAAACATTCATTTAGAAGGAATTCTCTTGGCCCCTTACTGACTGGATGAACTCAGCTAGGAAGCTAAAGGTGAAAGCTGCTATGCCTTTCTGTCAATTGCCTCAATTAGTCACTTGCTTGTATTGGACTTCCCTGAAATTGCCTCCTTTGGTCTTTATCGCCCGCTTGCACTTTTCCCTCATGTGAGTCCTAAAGTTTGTGTCATTTTTGATAGTAATGAGTCAACAGGGGAAATATACCGTGCTACAAGTCAAATGAGCACGTAGATAATGAATGAAAGCATCACTGCTTGTGTAATAGCAGGTTGTAGTTCTAGAGGGCTGTAAATAATCACCGAGAGCATACTGAAGCCCAATTTATTTTGACAGTGATGGACTCGTTGGTTAGAAGTTTTCAGATGACCTTTATCCAGTGGTAGGTTGTGGATACCCTTCTAAAGTTTTGATGCAGGGATGTCATAATTTGTGGCATGGTGTCATGACGATACAGCAACATCAACTCTTCACATCATTTCAGAGTGATTTTCAGTGTTTCCAGTTGTGTGTAAATCAATGAGGAGCTGAATTATGCTGGAAAAATATTGGAAGGCAGATATGTCTGAAAAAGCAAAGCTGTTGAACTATTTTTTTTTCTATTCAGACTGTTAAAGCTAATAGTAATTACAACTAACAGCAATGTGTTGATTCTTGCCTGACAAGGTGACAAAGTCTTTCAAAATCTCCTGTCACTGACAACACAGAATAAATGCATACTGAAGTATAGTGATTGTGTTATAGTTGTGTTTGTCTAAAACTGCAAGTGAGGAAAAGTTTGGGGATTTGTTAAACCAAGTAATACAGTTGGAAAAACAGAAAATCCATTATATATTGAAATAAGATTACATTCTCCAAAACTTCAGAAAAACACTGGAGGTTTTTCTAGGATGTTTAGGGAACACATACTTACATTTACAATGACACATTTTTTCTTTAAACATAGCTGCATATATTACTTTGTGAATAAGGCGAGATTATTAAAGTGAGATTGCTAGGATTTCTTTCTTTGTGTTCAAGAATGTCTACATTTACACAAATGGATGTTGTGCTTTCCGAAGAAAGACATAGCATACAAAATTGCTGGATGAAGAATGATAATCCATCTAATTTATTTTCTGAGAATGTAGCATACTGTCTGATTAACCTTATTGGCATCTTTCTTCCACTTGCAGGATGTAGCTCTGGAAAGGGATTAAGTGAGAGACAAAGCTTTTATTTTTTGAGAAAATGCTCATTCTGATTTTTTCATTGGAAAGCAGAGATAAGCAGTACAATCCCGTGTGTAGGGGTGCTTATATGTGAATGTGAGTAGCATATCTATGCGCATGTGCTTGATGCCTAAAATCTTTAGGAATTGTGTGGCGAGAGAGGTAGAGGTGAAGGAATAAGGAGTTTCTGACAGGAATGTGTTGGAGACTCCCGGTAAGCACAGTCATTTTGACTATGGATGGCAGCATTTTCAGAATGCAGACCACACAACTGGGATTTGTATGTGTGTTTGGTTTAAAAATAGAACAAAATGGGAAGGCTTAGAGAAAGATGTGAGGAATGACCAGTCTCAGTAACTTGTATGGCTTTTCCACATTTTGTGGAACAAACAGCTATTGAAATCTGAGCACACAAAGCATGTAGTAGGTTTAATAATGACAAGCAGTGTCAGCACACTATAATTAACATAGGGTGCTATAATTTATAAGGAATGTACTATGCGGTTTAACACCAACGCAGAGAGAAGGGGAGAAGAGAAAGAATTGTTAGCCTGCAAAACCAAAAGTGTCTCTTATCCTTAGATGTAAACATTTTATTTTTCAAATGCTCATTACATTTTTTGTCACTAACAAAAGGCCTCTGTCATTTTAAGTTAACGCAGTGGCAAGCAAGAGTGAGTCGTGAAGATGACCTCTGTCCTTATGCCTCCATATTAATCTGAAAGGGAAAGTCTCAGCAGACTGTTTTTACTGTACGTAATTAAGCAATTCTGAATGCTCAGTGAGACTTGAATGGTATGGCATAGAGCCTAGTAATATGACAGTTAATGAGATGAGACTTACACTTATTCTGCCTCTATAATAAGTGAAAGGTTTTGCCTTCAGATTGAGGGCAGACAGATACTGAAGCATTCATTAAAAATGCTAAAACCAACAACAAGGGCACTGTTCTGTGTCTCTCTGTTTTATGACTCTCTCCAAGAAAGGAGAAACTAGATGAAATTATTTCTTAATTATACTTATTCAATATCTGTAATAAGCTGTGACATTTGCATTCATGGTGGAGAAGACTGAAAAGGAGACATTCAGAAAACTGCTAACAACACAGGGAGTGATTTATGCTGCTGTATCTTTCTTTCAGAGTCCAAAATATTCAGACTGGCTGAAGCTACATAATTAATTACACTCTGTGTCTGTAATAAGAAGATAATATTGCCTTGAAAAGACCTTTTTGCCTTTTTCTCTGCTGCCTTTCCACATTCTTATACTAAATAATTTTGCTTTGTGTAAGTCTTCTACTTGCCATTGGCGTATTTGCAGCATGATGTTCTTTGCAGCTATGTATAGTGCATAGTTGGGGAGGCAGTTTTCCAATGAATCACCGAACTTAGCTGATATTGAGAAAATGTATTATCTGGATTTTTAAAATTGCCTAGATTAATGTTGGTAAAAACAACTACACTTAGATTCTGTATTTTTAAATTTTTTTTCCAAAAAAATAGTCACCAAAAAAATGGTATGAATGATTTTCTGAATGTTTATTTACACGGTAGTAATACCAAAAATCTCAGTAATTACCTAGGGTTAGCTAGCTTGGCTATGTATATTTGGCTGCAATCACAGAAGTCCAGACCCCTCCCCAGAGAAGAACAGTGACAAGACCATGTCTACATCTGAAAATGTAATCAGGGCCGAAGCCCTAAGCTTTAACCCAGCAAGCCTACTGAGACATCGCTGTTGTGTTCAAATTAGGGCTTTGGTCTTAGATTGAAGGAGGCAGCTGGGGCACATTCTTCTCCACACTGCTCTGTTCCCCCGGTGACTTGAGCTAACCTCTTTGATTTCTCTCTTAACCTGTTTCCACCTCACGAGCATTCAGAGCCTCTCTTGCCTGGTTTTGCTGGCCCTCCTCCAGCTGGACAGATTCTGAGATGCTGCGTGGAGACTATCCAGGCCCAGGATCATGGTCTAACTGATGAAAAAAGCCGTGGGTGAAGATGCAAACCCAGACTTAGACCCAGGCATACATTCGTTACAGGTGTACTGTATTGTTCAGTAATTCAAAATCCTCAAAATTCAGAGGAATTTTGATATACTGTCCAATGTTGGATCACATGAGCTAACTGTCACTGGTTTTTTTACAAAATGCAAGCGAAAGCCAACCTATTTCAAATGTTTTGAGCTCTAGAGAGATACTGGTTAATGCATGACTTACAAGTTACACAGAGATTAGTCTTTACCAGATAGAGTCACCTTATGATCAGCAGTTCATACAAAACTGCTTTTGTCAGTTGTTCCAAAAGGAGCAATCCACAGAGCATTGTTCTGCTCCGTGTTTTTCTTAAATTGAAGGGTACTTTTGCAAAAAGACCAGGAACTGCATGTGCGTAAGAATTACTTTTTTATTTTGCAATGACTTTCAGAATTATTTCATTTCAGAATTTTGTTTCACAGTCAAATTTATAACAAAAAAAGAAATCCATAAAACATGAGGTTATACTGTATCATCAGAAGAGGGGCTTAGCAGTTCAGATGTGATGTATTTTAGAGTACTTTGAGATGTTAGGCTTGAATCCAGAAAAGTGGAACATGAGGCAAAGCTTATGATGATAGTGGTGTAAGCTTTGACTGAGAAAGGGTTGCGGGACTAGGGGTGTTACAGTATTTGTTCGTTTTTCACTGACACTCGGTGTACACTTCAGGAGAGAGAAACGCCCTTCCCTGTTGATTATTTTTTTCCCCTTGATTATTATAAATGCCACAAACGGCAAGTGAATTTGTGGAGGAGGGGAATCAAGAACATTTTGTAGTTCTTGAAAGGTTAATTGCACTATTTATAGACGTAAATGCAAAAGGAAAAAACTCCCAGTGTGACCTGGCAAGGTCAACGTAGTAATAGCAACCTAAATGGAGCTCTGACCAGTCATGAATTACTGTCTGTGATACTGGGAATGCTGACAGTTCAATCACAGCACTGTTTCAATAGAGAACTCCATATATTTAAAGCGCTGATACTGTTTTCCCTCTAAATGACAGGCTTGACAGATGGGCCGAAAGCACTGCAGACGTTTGAACAAGGAAATAGAGAGGGAGCCTGCTGGAAGCAGGGCTTCACGCAGCCAGCCGCGGATGATGAATAGAGTGTGATTGTGTCTGACAGGTAGTAATATAACTATTCATTCACCACAGAACACCTGGAGCACACTATATTAAATGGTACAAGATGGAGAGATTCTGTGACAGGAATGGGAAGTGTGAATCCCACGCTGAGTTTAGGTACAGCAATATAAAAGGTCAGGGGTTGTGCAATATAAACTGCCTGAGAGAAGGCTGTAATTAAATTATTTGCTTACTAAAGTCTTTCTAATGTTTTGCTAACATGTTGCCAGGATCATTATTTCAGCATGTCTGCGTAGCTGAAATGAAAATAGCAAACGCTGCTTGCTGACAGCCGTGCTCCCTTTTTGTGTTCAGAGGCTTGCTAATCAAAGTACCATCATATTGCACAAAGCTGCATCACAGAGCAGGGGTGAGGAGGGGCAGAAATGCCTAATGGCGTTGTAAGTCCTAGCAGCTGCGTGCCGTGTCTTGTCTCATATTCTGAAGCTTGTAGCTGACCTTATTTTAGGATGTTTGGGGCTAAAAATCTGCTGTGTGCAACAGACCCCTGGACAATCAAAAGATACTGCATTTGCGGGTAATGTGGACTATGGAGCTATGTAACATCATGACTTTGCTTTGTGTACTGTAGCTTTAAGTTTCAGCTTGTCTGAGCTGAAAGAAGCTGCCATTTTCATCTTAATGTGAGAGATTTGTAATTCAAAGCCAGAGAAACTTCATTTTGCTAGTATTTGTTTTGTTCTGTTTCTTTACCGAGGAGCATACCATGCTTAAAGTCTAGAACTGTTCTTTATATATAGAAAACCTGTGACCTGAGATTAGATCTGATGTCAGTATGGGTTGGAACTGAGAAGCAATAAATTGACTTATTACATTACTGAATGTTTTCCAGACAGGAGCTATTGAAAACTTCAGGAACACTTGTTAATCTTTTTTGGAGTATACCTGGGATAATTAGAAACTTTTTGGAAGATTTCAGTGGGTATTATTGTGTGATGATATGTGCTTCCAATAAATAATATCAAAAAGTAAATCTTGCTAGTAGTCATGTTCAGGTAAGATTTGTATTGCAGTTCACGTCTTGCTGAGCAGGAGTGTTAATCAATTTTTTTTCAGAATCCTTGTCATCTACCTGACCATTGAGAACTCTTAAAATGTAATCACAAAACCACACTGTTCTTTTGAAAATATAGACAGGTAATGCATTTATAGTCCCTTCTCTTGTATGTCCAAATGAGGGCTTTACTTTTGCAAGTATAGGTGAAAGAGCAAATAAAAAAACAAGCAGGCTTAAATTTTTTTAAATTATTTATTATTTCACTTACAAGGAATCTGACCTATTGTATAACTAGAAATGTTACTGTGGAGGTAGTCATGCATGATATCACCGTCCTTTGACCTCGGATTGTTGAAAAGTGTTGAATAGAAAGGTTTATATTTTAAAAAATTTCAAATTTCAAACTTGAAAATTTCAATGTCTAATGAATGTGTTGATTTTTTTTTTTTTTTTAAATCAAAAACATCAAAAGGGATGACTACCTAAAAACACCCTGCTTTTTGCTAGCTGAAACATCTAATTTTATGTTAGGTACTAACATAGAGAATATTTTAATTTCATCCCTCACACTCCATCCGTTATTCGACGTTATACAGATAAATTATTTCACATTAAAAATTTATGTTTTCAAAGCAACACATGGTATAGTGTCAATTATTTATTTCTTGATTTTTCATTTTATATATGATAAAATTGTAAATGGTTTTTGATACTGGTTTGAAATAAAAATAAGAGTTACATTCTGCCATAGAATGGACATTCCAGTTTCCTTTTTAATGTAAGACAGCTAGTGAGGTGAACCTTGTTTTCAGTGTAGTTGAACTCTTTGATCTCTGAATCCACTCTGCTTCACTTTTTGCTTCTACTTTGCCTCAATATCTTATTATAGCATTACTGACATATTTTAAATTATTTTGAAATTGTCCTGCAAAGTGTTGATTCCAATTGGTATTGTCAAACACTATGGTTGGGTGATTTTATTTAGCATTTCATGTATTTAGACAATCACTTCAGATATCTCAGGCAACCTAATCATGAGAACCATACTTTTAAATATATGCAGTGACATGACTGTTGACTTGTCTTGGAAAGTCTTTGTGAAATGAAGTATTTGGTTGTTGATTTTCCATAGGAGGATATTCAGCAGCTTTTATCTCAAATTAGTTTTGCTTGTCACTTACTTTATTTGCTGAATGCTCTGGCTAGGTCAGTTACTGTCTGAATGCTTATTTAGTGACCTTTCCTGAAAACAGAAGGCATAGCAGGCACTCTTGCTTTTCTTTCTCTTTCTCCTTACATTTCCAAATCTGGCAACATAAGTAGTAGTTAAAGGATAACAGTAAATAAGCAAACATAATTTAAAAAAAAAAAAGAAAAGAAAAACCCCCCACTTTTGTACCACTGATATTTTTATACAGATTCAATATCCCCTTTTCATGAAAATAAAATATAGAAAGAATTGTTCTACATGCCCAGCAAATTAAAGAAACTGCTCTTGAACCTCCTGCTGAGGAAGTTTGTTAGACTCTGTATACTTGGCCTTTGTCGGGGAGTGGCCAAAGTCATTGTGGCTATTAGGACATCTCTGTTTCACCAGAAAGATTCACCAGGGTTGAACCTGAATTGGACTAATTTCTTAAAAAAAATTTGCAGCACCAGATTGGCTGGTGCTTATTCATTTTCTGTTCTGTCTTAGACCTCATTGCAGGCTAAATTCTAATTCTGTTGGATCATCAGAAATGGATAAGAAAGTCAAAACTTTATTGACACACAGCATGGTGGGTTTTTTTGTGGGTTTTTGCTTGTTTGTTTTTTTAATTTATTTTAAACTAAATGAGCAGTATTGCAGGTCTGTAAGTCAAAAGAGTCTATGTCTCATTTCTTTGCCTGCCATCAATCTGGCAATATTCACTCAGTGTATTTGTAACTCTACACTGAGGCTGCACCTTCCTTGAAGAAATTGTCTGCTTTTTTAGATATACTTTTTACATATTTTATTTTAATAAACAGTTTCTCACAATTTATTGTGTAAATTATTAGAAATATCTGTCTGTTACATTAACTTGTTGCTTTCCTTAATAAGGAAAGGGACATCTGATTATTTGGCCTATAAGGAACACTGGTAATGTACAAAACAGTGTCACTGAGCATGAGAGACCTGCAAAGGTTTCTGCTGAGGGAATTGAGGGCAACTGCAGCCTTGCATTAACAGAATCTTAATTACCAAATAACATTGTTTTGCCAGGAGCAGAGATGTTTTTTCTCCCTCTCAATGTTTGACGATTTCTTTCAGTATTAAAGGAGGTTGCAGATATGACTGAAGAAAATCTACCTGATAAATTCATAGTCTTTTGTGGATACTTAAAAACTCTCTAGCAGGGAAAAAAAATCCTAAATTGGGTGATGTCATTAATTTAATGCTTTGCAGTAGGATGCAGTGACAAGAGATGAGAAAAATTGTCTTTTATACTGAGAGGCTTACATTCATTTTGCTTTTCAGTGTCTATAAGAAGTTATGTGTTAATGGTTACCAAAACAAGGACTTTATACATGGTTTGCAAAGACTGCTGTGGCTATAGAAGAGTAAAGAGTAAGCCATAGAATGAGGCTATCCTCCCTGTCTACAAGACAGTTTCCCCTCAGGTAGAAAGATGTACTGAACTTCCATTCCAGTCAGTTCTTCCCTGAATGGTGGATACAGTTAAGTAAACTTTCTCCTTTTCCTCGATGTCAAAGCTGGAAAAAGTCCTTGATCTCTTACCAACAACTAATAACATCAGTGTATTATCAACAATTCTCACATACCCAATCCCATACTAAATCCAAAACACAGTAGCCACTGGGCATAAAATTAGCTCCATCCCAGCCGAAACCAGGACAAGGCAATAGTCTATTGCTCATCCAAATATGGAAACAGCCACGGCTGGAAAAAAAGAACCCAAGATTTGCCTCTTCTGGTGAGTTCAGTAACAACCAGTCTACAAAACTATCCTATTCTTTGTTGCTCAGTGCATCGTGACTATAGGACCACCTCCTTTCTCTGAGGAACAGTCAGCTTGCTAGTTAGGATATTCTACTGGTAGTTAAGAGCTGTACATTTAAACTTGGACTGAATCATGGTCCCCTGATGTCAGGTGAATGGTTGTATCAGTTTGCTTACCAGTCTGTATCATGCTGTTTTGTTGGTTTTTTTTTTTTTTTTTTCCCTGTTCATAGAAATGCAAATCCCGTACTTTCATTGTCATGGAACTATTTTATTTCTTTTGTCATGCATGGGTAAGCCAACTCAGCTGTTGAACACAGTCCAAGCGGCATGTGCAGGCCATGATCTGGAGCCATAACTTGGCTGAAAGAACTAGAATGTTCTTTACCAAAGGGAATTTAGGCGATCCTTCAAAGATGGGAAAAGGATGCTTAGTATCAGCTGTGTCCCCCAGATTTTCTCTCCCAGTGGGAACTGTCCCAGTTTAAACATAAATGCATCAGAAGGAATTATATAAATAAGTAAAAGTTGTGTCTCCCTCTCTCCCCTCCCCACAACCAATGACTAGCGAAGACACTCTCTTAGGCTGAGACCAAATATGCCTTTATGGAGATTCTGTCATTCAGTACTTTGGGGGCGAGCTTTCTTAGGAAAAAGTGTGGAACAGTTAGACTTCGGCATTTTCTGTAACCATTTCTGATAGCGTCCTCTGCAATTGCTACAGGTATGTTTTCCTCCCATCCTCCTTACAAGTAAACCTTTTTTCCATGAGACCATGGGTCTGACACACTTTTGACCCAATACTGAGTACTTTTTTCCTGCTTCCTTGTCCTTTGACAAATTATTTCTTTGCTAATTTGTTATTAACTCAGACGGTTTTAGTTCATATATCCCCCAAGGAAGGAATTTTGTTCAGTTACCTACTAATGTTTGCGACTTTCCTTTTTATGTTAAGATTGCTGGTTTTGGCAACACCCTACCATTTGTATCATTGCCCCCTTTGAAATGAATAAATGTCCTGCTTTTTTTCATGTAGAGCATGCAGATCTGAGTGCTATCTTTTATTCATATGAGAATTTTATCAGAGCTAGCAGAGTTAATGTCATTCTTTTTTTTTCAAATTACATGTATCTCTGCAGCTTGCAAATTTTTACTAAGTGATGTAATCTATTGTATTTCTTGAATATCTTTTCCAATCTCCAGCCTTACCTCAGCCTATGTTTATCACTTCCCTATGATAAAACAGTTTTATCATGTCCATGTGCTTTTTTACTTTGGTCCTAATTTCCATATGCCTTTCTTCTTCAAATGACTTTTCTTGTAATATAACATTTCGTTTTCTGACCCATGTCTTTGGAGCAGAGTCCGTCCTGTTATGGACCTGGTGACTTTCGGTGCTACTTCTCACTGCTTGTACAAAAGGCTGACTCTGGTTCTTCTGATGGGTTTGACTTGTTCCAAATCTCAGTCATAGTTTGATTTCATAGGACAAATTTGGTTTTTCAACTTTATATGAGTTAGAAAAGATTGTGCTTTTCTATGGTTCAAAAATAATTTTTGTTTCCTACTAGAAGGTATTCCTAACCAGCCTTGTTTCTGTATGGAGCTCAGTACTTAAATTTGTATTAAATAGTTTCTTAATTACTTTCCTCTATGTAATTAACAGAAGAGCATTTAATGTATTCCAGAATTGGCAGTTAGAAATAAAGCTGCCTCTAGTTCATCTTCCTCTCTTCCTGACATCCACTGCTTGCAAGTGTACAGTTGTGCTCCAATAAGCCTTATTTATGTAACATAGCAATACTCCAAATTTCTGTGAATTTCAGGTCTGAGGAGACTTTTAACTGGTTCTGGCTTCTAAATACTACTTCCAGAGTTCATTTATTCAGAGTTCAGAAGTCATTCAAAACTTAGGTTCTGGCTATTTGTTTTGTTATCAAATATGAGCTTTTTTGTAGACAACAGCCAGTTCCAGTTAGTTTACGTCAAAACCTCTTCAGGCACTGAGAATGGAAGTAAGAGAACTAGAAATCTAGAATTGGCTTCAAAGTAAATGGGAAAATAAAGTTGTTGGTCCAAATAAAAACAGTTGGATTCTGGAAAAAAAAAATAAAGGTAGCGATGGATGATTTTGTGGAAAGTTTTATGTCTTATCATGGCTTGAGAACAGAAACCATGAGCCAGTGACACAAAGGATCCATTCTCGTCAGGGGCTTTGTGGCTTAAACAGCTTTGTAGAGGAAGGAACTGGTTCTTAGTGCTTCTTTTCATCTTGCCATTTCTCTAGTGCACAGAGGGTCTACTGGCTATAAAGCCTGCTGGTGTCTTAGTTATGTCAAAGTGAACTACTGATACTTTGGGAAAAAAAATAAGGCAACTGTTATTGTTTGAGTTAAAAGGGCCAAGGAACTGCTGAAAACTCAAGACCTTTATTTTATGCTGAGGTTTTTTGGGTCCTCCAAATCTTTAACTGCTATGGTTAAATGTTTGCCCATGGTGCAGGACTTGATTGCTCTCCTGGTGAAGGCCTGTGGCTACCATCTTACAGAGATAAAGAGAGACACTACTCTCTGTAGTGTCCCTGACAAGTTGAGAGACTCATCTACGCCCTGAAAGCCTGAAAGACTTAAATGTGCATCTACTGTGCAATACACTGTGGTGCAGACACCTCTTATACAGTGTTGATTGAGCTGGCATTGTAACGGGAGACAGAACAGCTGTAGTGGTACAGCGTTGTATTAATATTGTGTCATAGAGACACAGTAGTTTATTGGATGTATATCCACTGCCCTTGTTGCTGCTTCTTGCTGTATATGCAGGACTTTCATCTTATCTCACTTCTTAGCCTATCACTTTTATTGGACAAAAGTTTAAAATTTTTCAATATACCCTGCCTTGAAGTAAGTGGTAAGAAAATATCTGCCTGTTACTGTAGCTTAAAGAGCTACAGTCTTGCTTGTCTTTTTCATCCCGTGCTTTACTCTGGAGGAAGCGCTCCTATAAGTAAACAATTACACACACTTAAGTAGAGAATTACACATTTCTATGTGTGGTAGTACAGACTGGATAACGTATTAGTTAAATAGTTAAGGACTGAACTTGGATCACGTATGTTATAGACTCTTCAGTCTTTGATAATGTTTTGTCTTTATTGACTGGAAGAAGTGCTGAAGGGTAAATACCTTCTTAACATCCTTTGTGGTGAATATTGTTACTGAGGAATCTTTCAGCTTCTCTGAAATGTCGCCTTCATCGTTTATAGCTGCCTTTCCTCTTTGGAAGTCTGCAAAATCCATCATTGTCATCTGGACTTTTTTCTTCTAATAAATAATTTCTTACGCATTTCTCTCAATGGATTTTTTTGTTTGTTAAAGTTTTGTCTAGCCTTCCTGATTCCTGTCTTCTGTTTTACCCTGTGCTGTTTTCTATGTGACTAAGTTGAACTGTTTGTGTCTTCTTAAGCTTTCATGTTAGTCTTGTGGAACCTTTTCAGCTGAATGTTTTTACAGTATTGCCACTACCTCTCTTCTGTGGATTTTTGTTGCTATTTTGTCTAAGAGGATGTATCTCTGCTGTGATTTCATGCTGTTATGGTTAAGCAGCTTAATCCTGTTTCAGTCTCCTCATTTTTTGCTCTGGGATGTTCTTGGTTAGGTTTCTTGTCTGAAGTTTACGTCAATAGTTCTTGGTTTCAGTATTTCACCTTAAAAGGAAGATTAATTTAAGCAGATTGTGGTCAGTGTTACTCAATGGATGATCTGCAGATACTTCCTGGACTTGTTCCTGATGTTTAATAATGTCAAGCCCTCTTGTACACTCCAGAACTGGCTATTCTGAGCAGATAAATACAGACATAGACTCTGAAGAAAAGTTTTGTCATTTATGAAAGAATTTTCTCTCTAGTTGTATCAGCAGGAACTGTGTAAGCAGAATAAAGGACTACGTATTTATTTACTGCCTTACTGTGTAGTATGGGACACAGGGATGTACTGAGTTTTTTTAACATATAGAGAAACATTGTGTTGCTTAAATGTAAGGCAATGTTGGAAAAGATGTCCAGTGGACTCATCTGAAGTAAATGTCTATTGCATGGTGACCTCTAATTTTGAGGATGAGGCTCAATGACTCACAGTCTATTCCAGTTCTATGGATCTTATCTGAAGGTGCAATTTGACGAGTTCAGAGCTGTAATATAGTGTTTATTTATCACTGTTTTGATCATGGTTACAGCTGTGCTCTGCAGGTTTTTCATGATCTGGAAATTACCAGTGATACCTCTTGTAAGTGTAACATTTTTGAGACTTTGTCATCTTTTTATTCAGAAAAGGATCTGATTAGCTATCACTGTGATATCAATTACATAATAATCATGACACTTCAATGGATAATTCTATTGTCATTCAACTGTCTATATTGGCAGCATAGTATCACTGAAATGTTTCTGATTATCCCTTACATTTCTATATTTGATAGCTATGGAGACCGTAATCTGTGTGTTTTACAAGTGAGTGTATTTTATCCCTTTTCCTTTCTACACTGCGTGCATTGTTCAGCCAATATGCTTGAGATGAAAATTTATGTTCATAGACTGTAAGCATGAGACATCACTACAATCCATAATCAGGCCATTAGCATTCTGCTCATGCAAGCCAGTGTAAGTACAATTTTCAGTGGCCTAATGTAACAGGTAATCATAAATTAGTATTTGCTTTAAAACAACACCAGATTACGCAGCCTGCATGCTTAAGAAGAATGACTCACTAAGTAGTGCAGCTCTGTAATGAAGTGGGAGCTCATTAAACAGATGCTATCTACTTCAGTGATCTACATAAGCGGCAAACAAACCAAATGGAAATGTTTCAACAGAACACTGCAGTCAACCAGAACAAGTTCAGGTTCATTTACTGTGGCACCATCTACAGGAATTAGTCACAGTAATAATTGAATAGTTGCTTGCTAATTTATCATTTTACATTTGTTATTGCATTTGCATAATGTGTTGATTTTTTATGTCTTTGGTTACATTAAAATGCCCTCATCTGTGTATACAAAACCAGAACACAGTGGGTGATTTTAAGATTCATCAAACTGGCAGTGTTCAATGTTCAGTGCTTGGTCTGTGTTTTTTAAAAGTGTCTCTTTTCTTCTGGTTTGTGTGCTACATCTTTGCACATGCAGGCTTGTAATTAGTATTTAGGAAAACTGACATGTTTTTATTTCTTTATGAATCATAGGCAGAGGCATGCAGATAGGAGCAATGACTAAGCATCCAGTATTTCTAGGAGTAATTGCTAGAAATGGCATAGGATACTTTTTCAGCGGGCGGAATAGCCAGAAATAACAGTCCTACAGAACTGGAGTCCATGCATAATTTCAAAGGTCAGTGTTAGTTTCATAGTGTATTACCCGAAGGACATTTTGCTGACTTTAGAGGCTTTGTAGCTGCCGGGGAACAACAGTACTGTATAACATTGTTATGCAACTCTGTTTGAGATGAATGAGGTGGAAAAAGGTTAATGACTAGAATTTGAAAAATAAAAATAATTTTTGTCATAGTTTCAACAATCTCTGATATGCATTAGTTGCAGGTTTTACAATGTGTATGTGAACTATAGTCGCTCAAATGAAGATAAATGGGTTCTCACTTTTTATATGGTAGTATTTTTTGTTAGACTGTATTTCTGGTAAGTGTTGACTCAGTGAGGTACTATTCAGTGATACAATACCAGGCAGAATTCTTTGCTGCTTCAACGAGATTTTTAATGTTGTTAGACCCTTTCAAAACTTTTTTTTATTGCTTTACCTTCTGTTTATATCTCTTCATCTCTAGTAGAACTTTGATCCCACAGATAAATTAGTTATCCTGTGAATTCTAACATATTTGAGGTTTGGTGTCCTCTGCAAAAGCTGTTACTGTTGTGAGCACTTGTCAAAAATTGCTATTTTACAAGTAGTCAAACATAATGCTTGTGACCTTTACGCAGACTGTGCATAGAGCAATTGTAGTAGCTTTCTTTTTCTGTGCAGATGTGTCATACACAGAGTCCTAATCACCAAGCATGTGTGGATGAGCTTACTGTTGGTGAGGAAAAATTACAAAACATTAGTGTTTAGCTTAAAAAAATATGTTTAGAGGAAAACATATATTTATCAAACACCTTCCAGCAAAAATGGTTAGACTTCTTACAGGATACAAAAGCCATATACTTACTAGCAAGGTGCAAAGTGTATTGTCAAAGTGAAAAGCACTTTCTGTTAAATGTTCACAAAACATTTTCAGGCCACATTTTCTATAGGGATATTGTATTCTAAAGAGTTTCAAAACTTATTTCTATATACCTACATGGAAAAATATGGTAAAGGACTGCAGGACATACATGTGGGTTGAAAAAGACTCCTAATTTTGGGACCCTGGTTGCGGGGAATGGGGGTCAGGAGATAGATGGGACTACTCTGCCACTGGTGCTATCTTATTCCGCTTTACCAGGAGCACAAGTTCTTTATATTGTAATACAGACTAGATATTTTTTATGTCTCCTAATTGATCAGAATTACCCCTGTAAACATTGTGAGAGGACCTGCGAGTGGTCAAGTGATCTGCATGGTGAAGCTGCTTGATGTTATAGGCAAATTTGAGCTTTGGAACAGAAGACTAAAAGGCATTTGAGGGTGCTGAGGGATGCTGGCAGAGTGCCAGTGGATTTTGTAGGAGCCCAATGAAGTTCTCAGGTGCTGTGGAAGAGTTTGGTAAGGTTATGGGAAGGATGTGCTGATTGTGGGAAGGAAGAGGGACTAGATGGCCTCTCAAGCTCCCTTCTAGCCTAAATGGCTCTAGTGCCTTCATCTTTGCCTGGGGCTCTCTTGGGTCCCAGGACAGCAGTTTTTCTCTTAAGCACTCAGCAAGCTACTTTGCTTCCCTTCCTGGGAGGAAGGAGAAGTCCCGGATTCAGCTTCAATTACATGATGTGTGGGCAGTGGAGAAGAAGGGGGAGGCAGAGGGCTGAAGAGTCCTGGGGAATAAGGCTTTCTGCTCCCCCTGCCACTGCATGCAGCAGCTGCAGTGTATAGCAACAGCAGGGTTGGTACTCCTGGGGTCTCTCCCCACAGATGTAGTTGCCAATCCATATCCACTACCCCTCTCCACTACTTTTTCTCATTGCATGACTGTAACTCTAAGTAATATATTTAACATAGCCTAGTATTTTCATTACTGCACCTTATTTAGAAGATAGAATACCTTTCCAGAAAAACTCCTGGCTATAATTTTTCACTGTGGATGCCAATATCAGAACCACTGTTTACAGAACGTCATCTGAAATTCTTCAGTTAACAGTTATAAGTTTATTGTGGGGAAGCTAAGGTGCTCTACCCTTTCAGCATCATTTAGTACAGTATTAAGTACTTCAGAAGTGCTAGTGTCTGCATAACTTTGTCCTTTGCATTGGGGTTGCATTTTCCCAGGCCTCCTGTTCTGAGAATGAAGTTTAGAAGTATATTATTTTGCCCACACATAAAAATAAAGAAACAGTCAAATGTTTCACTAAGAATATTGTATTCCTCTGTGCTTGAAATTTGTCATGCTTTTATTGATGTCAGGGATGATTCTCACTGATTTTCACCACCCTTACACTATACTATAGAACACTATACTAATTTAACTAAAGCTATATAGTTTTGAAAATCTTTGTTTGCATGTACTCCTCAGAGGTTTATTACAACCTGGCAGCAGATTAGCTGAGGCTGACGTCAGCACTGAGCAACCTTTGTCTCTTTGCTGCTTCTACTTGTAGTTTGGATTGCATAAACTTTAAACAACTCAACTTTGGAGTTGGAGGCGTACTTCAGAATATTTGTTATATTTCTCTCTTTTCCAGGTGATAGCGGTTAAAAATACATACAGGGGGAAAAAAAAAAAACCAGAACATGTAAGCATCTAGCAATGTAGTAACAAAAGATATATGTGAAGTTCGTTCATGTGTTCCACAGAAAACACACACTTGGTAGACCTCTACATTTATAGCTAACTCTGTTTCTATTGCTAACATTGCGGTGTTAGCAATAATTCTGCTGAGGTAAGTAGTTAGAAGTTGCACATTTGTGAACACATAGCAAAACAATGTTAACAGCAACAAGTAGTAGTTAGCAATATTGTACTCACTTTGTGCTAATCTACTGAAAATTTGCATGGATATGTTTTAAAAACATTGACTTGTAAATTAATAGCTCTCTGGGATCTTACCTGGGTTACTCAATACTTGCAGGAAATTTTAGCATTCTTTTTTTCCTCCCATTAATTAAAGGAACTAGAATTTTGTTTTATAAACATGTGCTTACATGAAAAAATTCATATTCCATGTATCTGAAGCGTCTAAGTAACTGGAATATACCAGGAGTATCAAACTTGTGTTGAAGGAGAACCTTTCAGTGAATATGCCTATCATCAAACTGTGGGAGACAAAGTAAAAAATTTTCAATGCCAAAACTGTATAAGCCTTTCCAGTTTACAGAGTACACCAGTACAGCAGAAGAAAGTAATAGAGATGGAAAATCTAACTCAAGGTGGCTTCCTACAGTCCCTTCCAATTTATTAATCTAGTTTATTTAGAGTATTTTGAAAATAGGTCATCAAGTTTTCATGCTGTTTGGTTGTTTTTCCAGCATTTCCTCTATGAAGTGGATGAAAGTGCCCACAAACGATCCATATTCTTGCATCTGCTAATATGTGTAAACTACAGTTCTGTGTGAACCTCATGAAAACCTAGGACCAACTATATTGCATTTCAACACTTAGTTTGTATTAATGTTCAGTTGCACATTGCAATTCTGCACAAGAATGATGAGCAGTTATTGCTGCCAATTGAATTTAACCTTTTTCCGACATAAAAGAAGCTTCTGGTCATATCGTTATCCTATAAAGTTAAATTCAATCCATATAAGTAGCACCTCATTAACAACAGGATCAAATTTAGCTGTGAAGAAAATGGCTGAAGAGAAGCGCAAAGAAATACGGGTTGATGAAACTTGCAGTTCAAAATGAGAGTTTAATATTAGATTTGTAGGAGCTTTTGCTCTTCTTTTGGCTTACTTTTCCAGTCCTCTGGACTAAATCAAATAAACTCTGACTCAGTTAAATATATTTATTATTTTTTAACAAATAGGGTTTAACAAGTCTACTTCTGAATTTCACCCTAGATTAAATCCTTTCTTTGTTTAGTTTTCCACCCCTCCCTGAAGATTGCTTGCTCTCCTTGCCCCCCTCCCCTCCTGACTAGAACAGTATTAGCACAAGCTCAAGAGACTGAGATGCTTTCTTTGCTCTACTTCTATCACCAGGAACAGATGATGATGTACAGCTGCAAGAGGGTGTTTCTACCGCTTGTGAATCACCAGTCTCCCCTTTGGAGGAGACAGCATGATGTCTATTTTCTCCTCAGTTTGCTTCATATGTTATCTGCCCCTTGCTCTACAATCTAGCTCTACAGTTATTAAGACTTTTCATCTGGGGCATATCTTCTGATATGTTTGCTTTTGGTGTTGAAATTTCCACTGATTGATAGCTTTCAAATGCACAGATGAATCTGCAGCCAAGGTATGGTCTATAATGTAGACCATTTCACATGTGCAGATCTATTTGAATAGATTAATAGCACTGGTAGAACGTTGATCATAGAACTCTGATGATGGGTTATCTACCACCTCTTCAGTGGAAATTGTGTTAAATAGAGTGTTTATTGGTATTTTCATTAATAAAAATGGACAAAAAAATACTTCTACAACTGAAAATAAGCCTCCTGCACTTTCTTTTCCTAATGGATCCAGTAAGTTCATTGTAGTAACTTGATTAGTTATATGGAGAAGTATTTGGGCAATTACAAGAAAATAATACAATGAATGTATGACTTGTATGATCTTATGATTCCTTTCTCTGCTTTTTGTAGTTTAGTTGTTCCTGATCTTTTCCTGGCCTTAAGGCTGTCATTTATTTATGTTTACAAATTTAACCTTACGACCCGGCATACTTAGCTTCTCTTCTCACTTGCACATTTTGTTTCAAGTTTGTCTTTCTCATTCTGAGTGTATGAGTATCTACTGCGTGAATGTTGCCTACTTTGTGGTTTTGTGCATGCCATAGACATCTTTAGAGATGTCTAGAGCTTTAAATCAGATTTGAAGGGGGAAGGGTATAAAACGAGGCTCACTAGAGGCAAGCGTGTGTCACACATAGGGTGACACACCTATGTGTGAGGGACGGTGTGCTACCGACGTCCTTTGGTCTGCCATGTCAGTGAAGGCAGCGGATGGAGATCCATGTGACAGCAAAGACTCAAGGATTATTGATGTGTTAGAAACCACAGAAGCACCTGAGAATGGGCACATAGGAATTAGGGCTTCTTCCCTCAGAAAGGTGGCAGGATCATAGCGCAACTGAAGTACATCTACACCAATAAACGCAGCATGGGCAACAAACAGGAGGAGCTGGAAGCCATGGTGCAGCGGGAAAACTATGATATAGTTGCGACCATGGAAACATGGTAGGATGACTCACACAACTGGAGTGCTGCAATGGGTGGCTAAAAACTCTTCAGAAGGGATAGGCAAGGAAGGAGAGGTGGTGGGGTAGCCCTGTATGTTAGGGAGTGTTTTGACTGTCTAGAGCTTGATGATGGTGATGACAGGGTTGAGTGTTTATGGGTAAGAATCAGAGGAAAGTCCAACAAGGCAGATATCATGGGGGGAGTCTGTCAGAGACCACCCAATCAGGATGAAGAGGCAGATGAAATATTCTATAAGCAGCTGGAAGAAATCTTACAAACACTAGCCCTTGTTCCCATGGGGGACTTCAACTTACCAGATGCCTGCTGGGAATAAAATACAGTGGAGAGGAACCAGTCTAGGAGGTTCCTGGAGCGCATGGAAGATAATCTCCTGACACAGCTGTGAGTGAGCTAGCTAGGGAAGGTGCTGCTGGACCTGTTGTTCACGAACAGAGAAGGACTTGTGGGAGACGTGACAGTTGGAGGCCGTCTTGGGCATAGTGATCATGAAATGATAGAGTTTTCAGTTCTCAGAGAAGTAAGGAGGGGGGTCAGCAGAACTGCTACCTTGAACTTCCAGAGGGCAGATTGTGGCCTGTTTAGGAGCCTGGTTGGCAGAGTCCCTTGGGAAGCAGTGCTGAAGGGCAAAGGAGTCCAGGAAGGCTAGACATTCTTCAAGAAGGAAGTGTTAAAGGCGCAGGAGCAGGCCGTCCCCGTGTGCCAGAAGACGAGCCAGCAGGGAAGACGACCGTCCTGGCTGACCAGAGAGCTTTGGCTGGAACTCAGGAAAAAAAAGAAGAGTTTATGACTTTTGCAAGAAGGAGACACCACTCAGGGGAACTACAAGGATGTTGTGAGGTTATGCAGGGAGAAAATTAGAAAGGCCAAAGCCCAACTAGAATTTCATCTGGCCACTGCTGTAAAAGACAATAAAAAATGTTTCTATAAATACATTAGCAACAAAAGGAGGGCAAAGGAGAATCTCCATCCTTTATTGGATGCAGAAGAAAACATAGTGACAAAGGCTGAGGAAAAGGCTGAGGTACTTAATGCCTTCTTTGCCTCAGTCTTCAATAGTAAGACCAGTTGTTGTCTGGGTACCCACCCCCCTGAGCTGGAAGACAGGGATGGGGAGCAGAACAAAGCCCCCATAATCCAAGGAGAAATGGTCAGCGACCTGCTACACCATTTAGACACACACAGGTTTATGGGGCTGGATGGGATCCACCCAAGAGTACTGAGGGAGCTGGTGGAAGTGCTCACTGAGCCACTTTCCATCATTTATCAGCAGTCTAACGCCTATCTACAAGAAGGGCTGGAAGGAGGATCTGGGGAACTACAGTCCTGTCAGCCTGACCTCGGTGCTGGGGAAGGTTATGGAGCAGGTCATCTTGAGTGCCATCATGTGGCATGTACAGGACAACCAAGTGATCAGGCCCAGTCAGCACGGGTTTATGAGAGGCATGTCCTGCTTGACCAACCTGATCTCCTTCTACGACATGGTGACCTGCTTAGTGGATGAGGGAAAGGCTCATGTGGATGTTCTTTACCTGGACTTTAGTAAAGCCTTTGGCACTGTTTCCCACAGCATCCTCCTGGAGAAACTGGCTGCTCATGGCTTGGATGGGCATACTCTTCTCTGGGTAAAAAACTGGCTGGATGGCCGGGCCTAAAGAGTTGTGGTGAATGGAGTTAAATGGAATTGGTGGCCAGTCACAAGTGGTGTTCCCCAGGGCTTGGTATTGGGGCCAGTTCTGTTTCATAACTTTATCAATGATCTGAACAAGGGCATCAAGCTCACCCTCAGTCAGTTTGCAGACAACACCAAGTTGGGTGGGCGTGTTGATCTGCTTGAGGGTAGGAAGGCACTACAGAGGGATCTGGAGAGGCTGGATCGATGGGCCGAGGACAATTGCATGAGGTTCAACAAGACTAAATGCCGGGTCCTGCACCTGGGTCACAACAACCCCAGGCAATGCTACAGGCTTGGGGGCGAGTGGCTGGAAAGCTGCCTGGTGGAAAAGGACCTGGAGGTGTTCGTCGGCAGCCGGCTGAATATGAGCCAGCAATGTGCCCAGATGGCCAAGAAGGCCAACGGCATCCTGGCTTGTATCAGAAATAGTGTGGCCAGCAGGAGTAGGGAAGTGATCGTCCCCCTGTACTCGGCACTGGTGAGGCCGCACCTCGAGTGCTGTGTTCAGTTTTGGGCCCCTCACTACAAGAAAGACATTGAGGTGCTGGAGCGTGTCCAAAGAATGGCAACCAAGCTGGTGAAGGGTCTTATGATGAGCGGCTGAGGGAGTCAGGATTGTTTAGTCTGGAGAAAAGGGGGCTGAGGGGAGACCTTATTGCTCTCTACAACTACCTGAAAAGATGTTGTAGAGAGGTGGGGGTTGCTCACTTTTCCCATATAACAAGTGATAGGATGGGAAGAAATAGCTTCAAGTTGTGCCAGGGGAGGTTTAGATTGGATATTAGGAAAAATTCCTTCACTGAAAGGGTTGTCAGGCACTGGAACAGGCTACCCGGGGAACTAGTTGAGTCACCATCCCTGGAGGTATTTAAATGATGTGTAGATGTGACGCTTAGAGACATGGTTTAGCAGTGAATTTGGCAGTGTTTTACAGTTGGACTCAATGATCTTAAGGGCCTTTTCCAACATAAATGATTCTATGATTCTATAACTTTTGTGGCACTGCTCTGGACCCACTCTATTACACCATCCCAGCTGCAGAATCTGGCATTTGTCCTTGCTAAATTCCACACAGTTGATGATTGCCTAGCACCCTAACCTATCAAAATCTCTCTGTAAGGCCTCTCTACCCTCAAGGGAATTAATGGTTCCTCCTAGTTTAGTATTGTTGGCAAACTTATGTAGTGTGCACTGAAATCCTGTGTACAGGTCCTCTCCTGTGTCCAGAGAGAGGTCTGCAATAACTTTGGCCAACTCTTTCAGTACCCTGGGATGAATCCTATTGAACCCTGTAGACTTAAGTGTGTTGAGTTGCAGTGGGTGAGTGGAGCAGCAGGTGCTGGAGGCAGCTCTTGGTGCATCCCTGAGGCTGAGCTTGAGTGGCCAGGAGGCAGCAGCTGAACAGGCCTTGCTCTCCGCCTGCTGGGACACCTTGACCTGGGTGGGCTTGGGCAACCAACCAACCCTCCCGGCTCTGCCAGGCCCGTGGGCATGAGCATTACATGCCATTGCTGGCAGCACAGCTGCAGGACAGGGCTCCCGGGCAGAGACCAGCACACCCATGACACCAACACAGATCAAGGAGAAAACTGCACTTTTATTGCATTCACGGACAGCTGAAAAGTGGCGGATCCTGAGGGATCCAGAGCACCCGGGGTGTCTTTGCGTTGCAAGAACAGTGGGCAGGCACTTAGCGAAAATGGCCCAGAGAAGCCCTGGCAAGGGGCTGTGCTCAATGCGGCCAAGCAAGGCGACAAATCCCCGGGGACCAGTGCCTGTCTGCCCCACGGAAAAAATTCCTGCCTGACCCCAGACTCGAGGCACCAGTGGTGCCTTCACGCTGCAAGAGCAGCAGCTGTTTGCTGCAAGAGCAGCAGGCAGGAACTTATCCAACGTGGCCCAGCGGAGCCCTGGCAAGGGGCTCTGCTCAGTGCTGCAGAGGAAGGGAAAAAAACCCCTGGGGAGCAGTGCCAACCTGCCCCGGGGGAAAAAACCCTTCCTGAGCACAGACCCAGGGCACCAGTGGCGTCTTGGTGCTGCAAGAGCAGCGCGCAGTCACTCACCCAAAACGGCCCGGAGGAGCCCTGGCA
This sequence comes from Phoenicopterus ruber ruber, assembly GCA_009819775.1. Lineage (NCBI taxonomy): Eukaryota > Metazoa > Chordata > Aves > Phoenicopteriformes > Phoenicopteridae > Phoenicopterus > Phoenicopterus ruber. Next base: position 66,137,187 of record CM020246.1, on the reverse strand, counting down.
AGGGGCTGTGCTCACTGCTGCAGAGGAAGGCGAAAAACCCCCGGGGAGCAGTGCCAATCTGCCCCGGGGGGAAAAATTCCTTCCTGACCCCAGAGCTGGCGATCGGCTGCTCCCTGAGCATGTGAGCGAGACCTGCCTCCCGGCCCAACGGGGTGCTCACACCCACCAGGGACGCCACCACTGCCCGACCCCTTCCCTCCTGCAACCCGTGTCCATCTCAGGGGCTTCCGAGAGTGCCAAAAAGCCCCCGGCCGGAGCAGCCTTGGGGGCGAGAACCCTTCCCGTGCCTGGCAGGACACCAGTGGGTGCTCCAAAGCCCTGGGGGAAGTGCTGACACTGACACTGGTCCTTGCCACATCTTTGCAGCCCATTCCTTAGTGCCGCTGCCACTGGCTTCGCAGGGGATGAGGACGGCGAGCTCTGCAGTGCTCCTCAAGCACCGAGAACACATTCCCATGGTCTTGGCAGGCCACCAAGCCAACCTGTGCCACTGCCATCCAGCTGAAAAGGCCTCACAGCCATGGGCACCTCCAGGTATTTGTGGCGCTTCTCGTCTCCCCGGGGGCTCGTCTCCATTCCCTGAAGGAAGGATGAAGCAGGATTTCTATCCAGCAGGCGCAGTTTTGAACGTGGCCCTGCCAGGAGCTGGGACTGCAGCACAGGACCTCCAGCAGCCTCGTCCAGCCTTGAGTCTTGCCCCCTCAGCCCCTCCAATTAATCCGAGTGGCCCTTCAAAGACGTCCTCTCCCCCGCCGTGGGGCAGCCCCCAGCCAGCTCTGTCCCCATGGCGCAGCCTGGCAGACTGGCGGTGGGGCACGGGACGATGCCCCTTTTATCCTGCCCGGGCACGGTGACGCTGCGTTGCCGGGTGGCGGCACTGTGACATGGGGGTGGCGGGGCCCTGTGCCCAGGGCTGGGGCTGTCCCTGCCCTTGGTGGCCATGCCCTGGGTGCAGCTGGGACAGCCTGCTGGGCTCCCTCCCTGCAAACCTGTGCAGCAGCCTCCCGGTGTCACCACGGCAGGGCTGAGAGTCAGGTCACAGCCTGGCCCTGGCCAGGGGCTTCTCCTGCTGCACCACAAGCAGCCAGGGAGCTCCTTAGCTGAGGGCGACATTGCCTGCGCTCTCGGCCTGGAGGAGTCCAGCAGAGCCCTTCCCCATGAGGACCTAGGGAGACCCCCTTCAGCACAAGGCCCAGCACTCCTCCTGCAAGCCACGCTCCCTCCCCAGGGCTCGTGTGAGCAGAGGACGTCATCCAAAGACTTGCCATGACTATGAGTCCTTGCAGTCATCTCCTGCTCTGCTCTTCCTGTTCATAGAACCATAGACTCACTTAGGTTGGAAAAGACTAAGATTATCGAGTCCAACAGGAAACCTCACACTTCCAAGTCCACCGCTCAATCATGTCCCTAAGCACCATGTCACAAAGCTCAGTGGCTGGCCCACGACCACGGGAAACACCCTGTCCTGCCTCACACCTCTGCAGAGTCACCTCCACGAGCAATGGCCATGGCCTGGGCTTCTGCAGGAGAGGGCAGCCAGCGCCTCTGGCACATGGACGGCTGCTACACTTCAGTGCAACGCTTCAAGCAACAGACCACAGCACGTGCCACTGCACTGACACTTCATGCTGTGGACCCAGCTGAGACCTTGGTCCTTGGGAAAAAAAGCCGGCCTGAAAAGGCAAGGCCGACTGCCACCTTGCCTCAAGCTGCAAAGATGGGATCAGGCTGGTATTCATGGGGGCTCCCTCTTGTCCCCCTTCCACAAACACCATCTAGAGTGCTCCAGGATGGAGAAGTCGTAGGGAGGCCTCCTTTTTATTTCCCTCTCTACTCCCCTGCAAGCTGCGAGTGGCACAGGAGGGGAGCGTCTCAGGGCAGAGTTGGGAGTGTGGAGCAGAAAGGGGGGTGAGTATGTGATGCGGAGCAGGGCTTTTCCCACCCCTCTGGTGCACCATCCAAGTGCCTAAGCAGACCTGAATGGGAAGAAACGCAGGTGTGTGAAACTTCAGGTCCCCAGGGTTTTTTCACTTTCCTCTCCAACATAGACAATTGCCCATTGCCAGGGCTCCTATGGGCCATTTTTTGGGTGCTTCAGATTGGCAAGAACAAGCAATAGGGATATGTTCCCTGGATCCACAATTAGAAGCATTAATTGAATAAGAGAGTAAAGTACAGAGTTGACACGTGTGACTTTACAGGCTTGGGGAAGAGTGACCGGAAAGCTTCCTGGTGGAAAATGAGCTGGGGTTGTTGGTCAACAGCCGGCTGAATATGAGCCAGCAGTGTGCCCAGGTGGCCAAGAAGGCCAATGGCATCCTGGCTTGTACCAGAAACAGTGTGGCCAGCAGGACTAGGGAAGTGATCGTCCCCCTGTACTTGACACGGGTGAGGCTGCACCTCGAGTGCTGTGTTCAGTTTTGGGCCCCTCACTACAAGAAAGACATTGAGGTGCTGGAGCGTGTCCAGAGAAGGGCAATGAAGTTGGTGAAGGGCCTAGAGCACAAGTCCTGTGAGGAGCAGCTGAGGGAACTGGGGATGTTTAGCCTGGAGAAAAGGAGGCTGAGGGGAGACCTTATCACTCTCTACAACTACCTGAAAGGAGGTTGTAGGGAGATGGTCTCTTCTCCCAAGTAACAAGGGACAGGATGAGAGGAAATGGCCTCAAGTTGCGCCATGGGAGATTTAGATTGGATATTAGGAAAAATTTCTCCACTGAAAGGGTTGTCAAGCACTGGGACAGGCTGCCCAGGGAAGTGGTTGAGTCACCATCGCTGGAGGTGTTTAAGAGACGTGTAGATGCAGAGCTTAGGGACATGGTTTAGTGGTGGACTTGGCAGTGTTCGGTTAATGGTTGGACTCGATTTTAAAGGTCTCTTCCAACCTAAACGATCCTATGATTCTATGATCTGCAGCAGAATGGACAAACCTAATATCTTGCTGGGGAAATATTGTCTAAAAGTATTTACCAGGCTAAATATAGCAGCTCATGAGATGTGGCAACTTAGACATTCCATACGGAAGCCCTTTATGCGTATTTTTCTGTCATCCCAAGTAATGAGCGTACAGAATCAGATTACCTCAAGCAGCTGCTTACCTGCAGATGCTTCTGGGTCAAGCTTTGTGGAACACGAGCTGTTTGATGTATAGTGCATGTTCTGCTGCAATTTGACTTTGAAATATGGGGTACAGGTTTGCCAGTGAGGATGCAATATGCTCAAAAATTTATGTTTTCCTCCACAACATGTGGCTAACTTTAAACAAAAGAATGGTTTCTGCAGTGTTTCAAAAATATCACAACAGAAAGAAAATGAGAACCATTATTTATTATGATAATATCAGCTTAACTGTCATTGTTAGCATCACGGAGTCTAAGCCTTATGAGAATCTCTTGAATTATTGTGTGACAGTGAATAAGGTCACAATTTTACAAAAGACAGAGAATGAGGAGTATCTACTCTTTGGGAGTACCTAACCATTTCGGTCTGTGATAGCCAGCCAATGCGGAAATTGAGCATACGCTGCAGGCTAATGAGCTGCATGTCAGGAGGTGAGCAAAAGAAATCACTAAAAGGGGGGTGGGGAGAGGAAGAACCCTCTCCTGCGTGTGCTTTTCAGAAAATGGGAGACAAGTCAAATTTCAGCCAGGAAAGAGATGTCAAGAAAGATAAAGAGATATTGAGGCTTTAGTCTGTAAGCTGTTAGAGGAAAAGGAAATAGATGATTAGATTACAAGGGTGTAACAAGCATAGATACAGGTTAGCTGGCCTGGTAAATGTGCAAATTATGGTTGTGACAGTCAAAACCAAAGGAAAGAACAAGCCAGCTGTTTTTTTTTTCTTAAAGAGCACTCTGTAATGAATAGAAACTGAAAAGGTTGGGCAAGTGCAAGGTAAAGCTAATGTGGACCAAGTGCTGGCAAACAGATTTGATCTGGATTTGAACGACATTTACAAAGCAGCAGTGATTTATGAATACATCTTTTGATACCAAAAGTATGAGTCTCTGCATGTCCTCTTCCCTTCTTTGATACTTTTCAATTATTCATGTTGCTGCTGCTTACTCCCTGTGAAGTGATTTAAGCCTAGGTCACACAGAAAAATTATTCAGAGGACTTTTCAGAGTGTTTTACCTGTGTTTTTAGTGGCTGAACATAACTCTTATATGATTAAAGGGTTTATCTGGCAAACTGAATTTTTAGAGAAAGGATGTACTTTTACAGATCTTTGCTCTTTTGTTTTCCCTCTCTGACTTCAGTCTGTCAGTAGCCAAGCCTATTTGCCATTTCATGTATTTATTTTCCATCCAAAGACTCACTAGCTTTTTGAAAAACATACTCTCTCCTCCCTTTCCTCATCCTAAAAATGCTAGTCCAGGTCTGCCCAGCTCAGTTTTTGCATAATAGTTTCCTTTGGTAACCAAATAAAACTATGACTAAAAAGTGTGTGGTGTTAACTTTTACTCTGCTCCCTCTATATTTGTTTCTTGTTCACAGGAAGGTCTGCCTTCTTTTTCAGTTTGGGAGTGGTCATGGGAGATACTTCACAGAGCATCTCTTAATGGCTGCTCCTATCCAAGTATCATAGACTGAGGAAAACTCTTCTAGCCTGTTTGCTGGTTTTGGCATTATTTCAAATAAGTTTGCTTCAGACTTGAAAAGAGGGGATTTTTGAAAGTTTTTTTAGAGAAGCTGAAAACATGGGAAAACACTGTATTTCTGAGAAGAAAGGAAAGAAAGAGAAGATATCATGAACAAGACCAAGATTAGAAGAAGGTGATAGTATGTAAAATGCAAAAAGTTCACTGCTATTTCACCATTAATCTGTAGCATTGTGCACACAACAACCCAGAGAACAAGAAATGCATGATGTAACTTAATTGACTGCCCCTCTACTGCTTTCTTCCCAAATAAAAACCAAACAACCAAGCACTAGTTTTGTTGAAAGAGTCTAGGAAGAAATGGGTGTTTCAGATTCTCTGAGGCATTATGCATGTACAAAGTGTCAGCTACAATTTTGAGCTAAGGATAATTGACATAAATACAGAAACAAGCAGAATAAACACGCACTCCAGGCCTTGCAAGCAATCTGAAACCCCAGTCGTTCTTCTTGTTATATCCAACGATGTGTCTTCTCACTGAAGAGGAGACAAGGTACAAGCAGTACTGCAGCACTCGGAGAAACTGCTGATTGTCTTTAATATCTTTTCTAGTCAGACTGTTGTAACTGATCAGTTTTATGTGCTTGGAGAAGAATTTTCAAAAATTATATTAGGTACATAGGACATGTTTATGTGAGAAGCAAAAGAGCTTATTATTGGAAGAGAGGAGAGGAGCAAGAATAAATTACCTCAGCTTTGTCCTGAGTACATTAACTTGCTACATAGACAACAAAAATGACAAGAATAAAAATTACAAGGGCTGTACCTAAGTGTTACAAAGTTTGTGGCTGTCAGCCAGAAAAACAGAGTGTCCATGGTTGTCACAAGAGCACAAGGGAACAAAGAAGACTTTTTGGTTGAAGAGAGAGATTATAGGGCTGGGAATAAAGACCTAGGAGGGAGCTGAAAATGAAAACTTAACCCACACAAAGAAGGTACATTCAGAGCCAAATGGAGTACAATGATCGGTTGAAACCTCAAAGGCGTGATGTGTCTGGGGTTCCTTAGCGAGTGCCCCGGTCTCATGCTTTGGGACAGACTCAGAGGTGACGTGGAAGTCAGGCTGCAGTAGGTGGGTGGAAGGAATTCAGTGCCCAACTTTGAAGCCTAGAAAGTGCAAGTTAAAGAATGGTATGTCCTTCTGTCCATCCCATCTCTTTAACGCATTTCACTTCTAGGTCCCCTGTGTATGTGACTAACTTGACCTCCTTATACCTAAAGCACGAATATTAGCTGTTACCTGAAAGGGATATTAGTTATACCAATGTTTGGGTGTAATTCTGGACTGGTGTACATAGCTAGTGAATCAAGGTGAGGCACAGAAACAGAAAAAAGACAGTTTATGTGAATTTTGACTGTACGCTGAATTAGCCCTTATAGGCTCTTTGTGTTTACGTATGTGTGCATACATATACCTATATACATACATACGTATCTACATGATGGTGGGAAGTATATAGTGATACGTTGAAACTTCTATTTCTTGAACATAGCTTCAAAGTGAAATAAATAGCTTGGTAATGATGAACTACTATTGGGGGATCTTATTCTGGGAAACCACTTCTAAATACAGGCTTATGGGTTGAATTTTTAAACTGTGATTTTAAAGAACATTAAGATTTAGGAATGAAATTCACACTGTAGATTTAATGCTTTTTTTAATCCATGAAAGCTTAGTAATTTGACTCAAAGGAAGAAAGTTAATCCTAGGAACTACCTTTCTCTGTCAAATATTGCAAGTCTCATTTTTATAGATTATTAAAATGGCTTTGAACTATTTGCCTGTGTTTTAAAAAAAAAAAAAAAAAAAAAAAAAAAGATATTTTAGGTCACTGCTATCTGACCTGGAGTCTCTAACTAAAAAACAAGCTAGTGATATGAATGAGAGTAAAAAGAATAAAACTGCAAAATTGCCAGGCTTGGGCAAGTTCTATACACAATGATGTGATCTTATGTGATAAGACTTTTTTTAGCTACATCTGATCTCTTTGTTTTCAAAGCTTCTCAAAAAAAAGAATGGAAATTCATTCATGTGTGATGCTAATACCAGAATTCAAAATTTCAATTCAAAGCAATATTGAAAGAAATATATTATCACCGTGTTTACTTGATTATTTGGTAACAAAATGTAAACAAAGGCATATATGCCAGGGTCGGGAAGGAGGATCAAACAAACATACACAAGGACCTCCACACCTACCTTTCTGTCTATAGCCAAAGACATGTATATACAAACACACACACACATTTAGATAGCACTTGCCATCCCAGATGTCTGGGGTGGCAGGTGCTATAACTGCCCAGCTTCTTTTCCTATTTCTTATATTCGTAGTTGTTTTATTTATGCAAGTTGTTTTCTTTTTCTGCCATGGTCCCCAGTTTCACTTTTGATGCTTTTCTCAGTTGTCATTTTTGGTCAGAAAACGTCAACAAATTTGACTGGCAGAATTCTCAATGTCCTCAAAATGATGATCAAAATTATAATCAAAATGAGTATCGAATTTTATTACAGGTAAGCAGAGAAGGGGAAGAAATACTTCACTGAGCTTCACCCAGACATTATCTAAGCAGTTCTGGCAAAAATGGTATAAATCCATCTTCACTCTTCATGGCACTCAAATAAGATTGCCAGAAAAAGAATTAATTTATTGTTTCAGTTGAGAAAGAAATGTTTAGTGTGAAATCCTTGTAGAGAATCATCAGTCTAGTGGCAAAACTAGGTCATCAAAAATTACCAGTTCAACTTTAAATCGCAAGAAATAATTGGTCTATGTAAACTATGCATCAGTAGTACAAGATTCTAAGGAGATCTGTTTTACAGTTGATACTAAGCCTCAAGGCAGCCAGCTTCCTGAACAAAATTTTGCAACCTTATGTTGCTTTCAGTCATTCTTCCCTCTTCAATAGTTTTGCATGCACTAACCATTAAAAATGCATTGTTGATGGAGCTGACATAGGTCGATGTCAGAAGTTTATTTTTCATGTAGACAGATATATTTCACAAACAGTGGAGCCACTTTGTTACTGAAGTAAAACGAAGACTTTTTTGTATCTCAGGTTTAGGCGTGTAATAGTGTCCTCCTATGCTGCCAACTCTTTCTCATTTTAAAATTGAACAAAAGTCTTCTCCATCCAGCCAACAGGTTTGGAGTCCACTTTTACTAAATCTAAACAGCAGTAACAGCTCCATATGCTTTGCTTTGGTTCATTTATTCATGAGTGCCTGAAGCACTGTCGTTTGTAGGGCCCTTGCACTATTTTATAGAAAGATGATTTGGTGTGTCAAGCATGTCATCATTAGAAATATTTGTCATTTTAGTACCACATATATATGTTTTGTATTGAAAAAACGGAAAGTCTGAAAGAGAGAACACAAGAAAGTAGTGATGTTCTGGATGAATGAATGGTTGTTCAGAAAAAGCCTCAGTGAAAAGAAAGTAGAAGGGAAAGGCAATTGAACAGTGCAAAGGTTATTTTCTTTGGAAGATTTTGTACTTATTTTAAGCTCAAAACAGTGAGCAAATGGTCTGCACTGGAGCTGGTATTGATTTTAGGGCCACCACTGATTAGGACTGAGCACCTACACATAGCTAACAAATTCACCTTCTTTTTTACTTCTGCAGTCCCTGTATTAATACCTCCCATTAGATCCATCCAGTTTTTTAGGGATCACTTCTTGATTGACTTTCTTCTTGTAAGAGAGAGGTGACACATGCATAAGGTCCCTGTATATTCTCGTGTTCTGCTTCCTCAATTATTTTGGACTTATATTGGCTTATGTCAGAAGAGTGAAGGAAAGAACAGTCAATTTTCAAATAAATTGTGGAGAAACAAAGAGATATTTCTCAAGTATTCCTCTGGATGTCCTTATCACTGGGGAAAAAAAAAAAAAAAATCATTATTTGAATCTGAGGTGTCTTCTCATTTATAAATACATGAGAAATACTTTTTGGATCTATGACAGGGAATTTTAAAGGCTGCTAAGTAAAGAAATATTGTCCAGTAACTTTCTTCAACAGCAATAAAAATGTTTCTGCCATTCAGGCAGTAAAGGTACAAGCCTTAAGAAGCAAGAGTGATTTCTATGCTGGTAATATGGATGTGTTTCTCTATAAGAACTATAGAAAACATTTCTACAGTAAATCTGCATTTCAGCCTTTCAGCAATGGTTTCCTATGACCTTTATAGCATATCTATTTTTTAGCAATTAGACAAAAGCTTTGCTGGGTAATCAAAAATGGTTTGAGCATGTTTACTGGAAGATATTTTCCTTTGCATGCCTGCTCTGTAATTAAATTTGCAAAAAAAAAAAAAAAAAATCCCAGTTATAATTCTTGCCATATTTTCTCTTCTGTGCTTTCTATATGTACAATGTTGTTACCATACAAATCATGTTAGCATGTTGTTATGCATCTACAAATTAGCCTTTTATTTCACTCTGATACTACAGCAAATCATCATCTAAAGTTAATTTCAAAAGATATAATTCTTGTGTACTCCTTCTGGCACTCAATCTCAAATAAATGTAAGAGTGTTCCATGTAGGCAAAAGGCAATAAATAGGCTGAATTCATTTTTGCAGCTCTCTGAAGGTTACTTGTAAGACCATGGAACTGGCCTCTATGGACTGAAGAGGTAATAAAACTTGAATAAAACTTCATAGAAGAAAACTGAGCTATTCTTTTCCAACTATTTCAAGCTCTAACAAAAATCAAACTGGTAGAGAGCAGATAGAAGAGTATTCCCCAGTGGAGGACATGAAAATGTTTCATTCTCTTTTGGTTGTTCTATACCAAACTAGAATTTAATAGATATATTACTTGCTATTTGCCTTGGTATAATGATATCACAGAAAAAAAAAAAAAAAAGATAAAATACTTTCTTCTCAGAAAAATGTATTCATTTTTATGTATGTTAGATGGAAATGAAGTGCTTTTAAATCCTAGTGGGACTAAAAGGGTGACATCTCACAAAATTTCGGCTTACGTGTCTGAGAGGATTTTCTGCTATGTCTCGTGGCCTGAGTCTATATCTTCACAATAACCAGCTGCACTGTTTTAAGCTGAAGAGAATAGGTGACAAAGTTTCAGGAGGAAAAAAGGACAATTAAGATTCAGATGAATCTTTAGACTTTCAGAAAGAAAAGGTCTAAAAGTACATCTTGAAAGATCAACCTTCTTGCCTAAGCTAAAGCTGTGTTTCCGCCCTGTAAGGTGGTGTGACAGCAAATATCTTCTTTTAGCTCCAAACCAGCTGCCTTTTTTTCTAGCTGCAAACCACCTGAATTATATCGAGGCAGCAATGAACACTCTATGATTTGCCAACTGCCATGCAACTGGGAAAAATAAAAGTCCAAATGTTCTAATGCTTAGCATTTACTGTCATTCATGGTTTAGTCTTTGCTTGTTTTTAATTAAAATTTTATTTCATTTATTTACTTGTTATATTGATAATGCAGTATTTCATTCTGGTGTTTTCTGAAACACAGTACTGTCCAAGAATAGTTAGCAATTGGTAGACCTCAAAGGGTTCTGACTTTTTTTTTCTCTTTTCCTGAGATTATCCATGTCAGAGTGTTGTTCCAAGAGCTCTGCTATCTTCAGCTTTGCAAACATTTGTTTTCTATTACTATTCTGTGAGGCAAGAGAAGAAGGGAGGGGGAGGGAACCCAAACTCTAACAGATACTTATTTGCATTAGGTTAAACATAATCAGAAATGAATTTAATTTGAAGGAACAGGGGAGTGTAATAATATGCTCTTGTAAAAAATAGAGCTAGTTTTCAGCCAGACTCTTGCCTCGGCTAAATCCATATACACTTACAATGCTCGATGCTTATGTAATTTCATCCCTGTTGACTAAAGTAATGAATGTGTTGACAAAGACACTAACAGATACACAGCCTTTCTTACATGAAATCTTTTCCTTCTGAAAGGATACTTAGCTGGACGCAGTCTTACTGTTCACTTTTATGTTTTAAGAGCGTGTGCCAGGCATCCAATAATTTGATTTCTCCCTGTTTGCATTTGAGCTGTGTGGCTCCATGTCTTAAGAGTAGTGTGAGTACCAAGCATTGCCATTAGGTTACCATGAAGCATTGTGTGAATGGTTGAGTTGTATGTCATAGCTCTTATTAACTCTAGTGCCATTGCTAATGTTTTAATGTATGCGTATATGTGCCTTGAGGGAGTAGTTTGTGTGTTTTACTAGCGTGATACACAAAAATACTCCCTTCCTTTTGCCTCTATTATAAATTAATACATGCCATCAGGGGACCTCTTATGATGTAAAATTGTCATCTTATGAACGGTGTGGATGAGATCCCACGAAAGTGCAGCTGAGCAGCTACCCATCCTATGAACAAAACAAAACTCCCTGCTAGCCCCTGGTGGCTCACATTAATTTGTTATGAATAATTCACATTCCTTCATCACAGTTATTATTCCTTCCCTCATCTTTTGTTTGCCAGTTTTGAGAGGCATAGCCTTTGCTGTGGTGGAGCACTCTCAGACAAAACCTCACCTCCCAGCCCCCGGGCAGGGCTCCCTGGCACTGGGCGATGCCTGCGTGTCCCTGTGCCGGGGTGGGGTGTCACACCTGCACAGGGATGAACCCTGATGGGTTCATAAACCTGCCCGCACACCGCTTCCGAATTAGTGTTTTAATTGAGAAGCTAATGGGTTAATCAGGATCCCGCCTGATCAGAGCCTGTGTTGCAGAGTGGATCAGTTGCCTGGCAACGACACCTGCCAAAAGGAGGAGGTTTTGTGCTTCTGCCGATGTGCCATGCAGGCTCTTATCTTGTGAGAGTTTGGGGAAGGGAGCTGCTCATTTGCTGAGCCTCTGGGTCTTTCTTCACTTTCATGGCTGAAAGTACTGCAGGGCAAACATCAAAGGGTTTCCAAGTCTGACTCTGTAATTGTAAGGCTTCCAAAGTTCAGATGCCTATTTGAACTTTTGGAAGTCTCACTTTTGCCTTGTTACCCAAACAGGTCGTTCCTCACCCTCCCTCTGTTCTCCTGACCTGCATTCACATCCCTTCCTAAATCCAAACTACTTCCGTTGACTATTTTTTTTTTCTCAGCAGACCTCCCCTTATCCAATTTCTTCTAAACAGCTGACCAAAGCCCCCTCGATTTTGACGACGCTCGACCAGGAGAGATTTGGCTCTCTGTCAGTCAGTCTGTGTTGCTCTGCTGGTATCTCAGTTCAGGGTTTACTTTACCTTGTGCATCCCAGGATGCATTACCGTCCCAGAGAAACACCAGAGCACAAAGTTGAGGACACCTGACTTAACACAGGTAACCTGTTGGGTTTTGGGGTTTTTTTGAGAACTGAAAGAGAAAGTCTGCTGTGGTTGTTTTGGAAGCTTAGCTGTTTCTCCAAAGGCCTCACAAATCTGTGGGGTTTTGGAAGTGTCTGAGCTCTAGCCTGAAGCCAAGGCTGCCTCTCTTTGAACGCTGGTGGAAATCTCATTAAGAAATCAACAAAACCCTGTCTCACTAGTTTGAGTCAACTCAGAGTTGCATAAATATGATCTTTGGCATGCTAATAGATTTTCTCACAGATACAGCATGTTGAGTATTTTCTCTTTATGCAAGCTATGCACTTTGGTTAAAAAGCCCTTACTATGGCACAATATGTTACTTCACCAGTTTGCTTAAAAAAATCATTGTTACTTTGATCATATTTCTGTGGTACTACCTGCATGTTTTGCTACACAAGCAAGATTTACAAAACCTAAGCATTTCTAAATGTATGCTTGTGTGTATAAACTTCTAGAAATATTTTTAAAATCCAACTCCCATGACTTTTCCCTGCATTTTGTAGCTTTTACAGTTGTGATAACAACTTGTTCTGAATAGGAGTTGTCTAGCTAGACAGCACATTTTTTTCTCCATTTACTAGGAAAGAGAATGACAGGACACTGACATTTATATACTCATCTCTTTAGGTACTGTGTCATCTAGCACTATTGTATTGTGGCTTACTTATTTTTAACAGTAAAACTACAGTGACACAAAACACTCTTCAGTAAGCCTCATGGGAAGAACCTTTTTCTGGACAAGCACAATGGACATACAAGCAGATGAGCCAAATGTCAGGACTCGGATTTTGCAGGTGTGGAAATAGCCTCTCATTTGTTGCATCGTAGTAAAATACAATATCCAACACCTGATGGGACAGCCAAATTACACTATTGTACCGTGTCTTGTTTCTAAGGCCAGTGTAGACTGTACTGTAATAGCTTGCCTCTGATTCTGGCAAGATGAGTCCCTCAAATCCATTCTCTACTTTGTTGCATCTTGAGGCAATTTGCTGTAGAGTGATTAAAGTGTCCTTTTGCATGGGAGCTGAGGCTTCTTTGACAAGCTCTGTGCTTGTCATCCTGAGACCATGTAACCAGTCTGGTTTTGATCTTTCAGGAGGACTGTGCTGAGACGGACAAGGCACTAGTCAGATTAATAAATGTGATTTGTAAAAGGGGGAAATAGATTAGGATCAGGGACTCCATAAGGAAGGAATTTATGGCAGAGAATATCTGAAGGTAGATCACACAAAGAAATAATTATGTCTCATTTTACTTGGAACAGAGCAATAGTAGAGGACAAAACCACATCCCCTGCATAATGTTGAAAAGCCTGCCTTCCTTTTAAAGGAGAGCCTGCTCATCTTTTAAGTGATCAAGGCATGAGGGTTTATGTTCACTGTCAGGCTAAAACTGTTACTTTTTATCAGAAAGCATCTGAATGCGATTTTTTATTCATTAATTAAATTGCTGATGCAGCCAGTAAATGCTCTTTAAAAATAGCACTACAGAGTGTAATACCTTCATAACCAGACAATAACGCTGAGGAAAGCTGCAGTTCATTCTTTGAATTTAATAGGCATCACCCTTACTACAGCAGTATTTTCTTACAATTGCTCATCAAACTGCTGTTCACAAGTCTCTGTACTAGTTGACTTTAACCAGTGAACGAGATGCTGCGAGAACTCTCCATGGGACAAGGTTTGCCAGGGGGTTGCTGAAGCAGTTCTATTCATGAAGTCAGAAATCTGGAGCAGTGGGACTCTAGCAGCTGCATGGGCAGCATAGTGATGGAAATACATCTTTCCTCTGCTGAGATGTTGGTCACCTTACATACCAGCTTTGTATTAGAGTAGAAATCAGAAGAAATTGCACAACACACCTGATACTTAAAAAGTCTCTTTAGCTATTTATGTTACAGACAAGTTTTTGTGTGTGTGTGTATAAATATACAAATATGAAAGTACATATATCTATATGTATATACAGATCTATATGCACACCTATTTTTTTCACTTAAACAGCATAGTCTAACAGCATGCCAGACAACCCCAATGCTCAGGTCTGCACTCAGGTCCTAGAGAACGATGCTGTTTTTGAAGAATGGACCAAAGCATAGCACAGGCAACACAGAATCACAGAATGGTTGAGGTTGGAAGGTCATCTAGTCCAACCCTCAAGCTCAAGCGGGTCACTTAGAGCTGGTTCCCCAGGACCGTGTCCAGACAGCTTTTGAATATCTCCAAGGATGGAGACTCCACCACCTCTCTATGCAACCTGTGCCTGTGCTTGGTCACCCCCACAGTGAAAAAGTGTTTCCTGATGTTCAGAGTGAAGGATCACCTCCCTTGACCTGCTGGTAATACTTTGTGTAACATAGCCCAGGATACCATTCGCCCTTTTTGCAGCAAGGGCACATTGCTGACACATGCTGGCTCCACCAGGACCCCCAGGTCCTCTTCTGCAAAGCTACTTTCCAGCATTATTTGATATCGCCTGCTCCTCAGAGACCTCTCCTGGAATTAGCAGGGGGTGGTGCTTTGGCTAGACTGGGGTGTTGAACTTGCATCGTAGTCAATTCTTATATATTCACCTTCTGAATAGGTAGTGGGGAGTAGAATGGTTTTAGCTTGACTGCTTTGGGCACTATATTAGGTGTCTTTCAATTAGATGTCTAATTAGATTGCTTAAACATACAGATTCTGTGGGCTGTCATGTGAAAACAGAATTCGTTACACACTTTATGCTTCTGAATTTTAAGAGGAAAGAGTCCAAAGTGCCTGCTGCGGCTCCATTGCTCAGTATGGATGACAAAGTAGTGGAAAAAAATGTTCCATATATTCTTATGGTGGGAATCCTCTTCTCTCTCTCTCTGGACATGTAATAATGCATCATCTTACTGGACATAGCAAACTCATGGTAACTTGAACCCTGACTCTTTTTCATGAAAAAGTCCTAACCAAAAAATTAGGATTTTGTCCTCTAAACCACAGCATGTGTTGTTCCATGAGAGTCGTATCTGACAGCAACCACACTGCACTGACAGCTGCAGAATGTGCCTAATGATAGAGTTCGGTAAAGTTATTAGGGATTGTGAAGCTTGGTTTTACCTACAGCACTGTAGAACGGCTTATGCGTGGAGTAAAATTGTTGTGCTTCAGGGTAATAAAAGTGTGAGCGTTGGTAATAGCTTGAGTAAGTTATTTGCAACATAATAGTTTTATGTCATTGTTAACTTAAAATGGTTTGGACCTGAATTCTTAGCACTCTTATTTAAGTTTTATATAATGTATACTAATGCTCTCTAATTCTCTTCGTATAATCCAAGGTTGAGGAAACAAATTCCATGAGAGAACTAGAGGGTATTTAGCAGGCAGTCAGAAACCTGACCTGAATATTATTTGCATTTAAATATGGTAACGCACACACATTTGGAGTACAAGAGAATTCTCTAATTTGATAATTTAAACTCTGTAGGCTTTTAGGCTCATTTCTGTTAACCATGAAATAGGGTGCCAGGAACCTTATCAATGGGCATAGCAGTGTGCCTTCATTTGTCTTCACTTTTAACACTTGGAAATACATGTTGGAACAATGTGTCATTTAGAGCTGGGTGAAATACTCGGTGCTCACTCTCCTGGGAGCCAGACGTGGAAACAGAAACCTGCTTTGTGCCCGATTTTGGACAGAGATTTCAAGAGAGACCTCCCACTCTCGATGAACTGAGATGAACTCCCCAGCAGTCTCTGGGCTCAGCGAGGTGGGGCTCTTGCAATCCTTTCTTTGGGGTTTGTGCCACTTTTTGCATAGAAACTAAAGAGTCATTAAATGACTCTGCACAGTGACTCCCTAGGGTGTCTCTAGGGCTCACCTCCAGTTGCTGTGGTAATTCTGTATGGAAGGGGGAAAGTGTTGACTCAGGCATCTTTCACCCAGTGGAGAAATGACAGGGACCTAGGGCTCCCATAGCCTGGTTTGGCAGGCAGAGAGAGGTTTATAGAGTGAAATGTGGAGAGGAAAGATGTGTAAGTGTTTGTCCCCCAAGGGACCTGTGTGCTTTGGCGCAGTGTGCTGTAGCTAGAGGTAGCAGCATCCTCTGTCCTGCTGCTGGGACTGCAGTGCAGGCACCCCCCAGGACATCAACTCACACATCAGATGGGAGGGGAAAGGTCCCTGTGCCACTGCCTTCTCCGCAGGTGACTCCAGCTTTCCTCTCTCCTGCCCAGGGTGAAATGTTTCAGTCAGAGTCCAGCAGGACATTCCAGGCTGGATGAAATGTTTCCTGCCTCTGCTTTCTTTCATTTACGTGAGAAAAAGGAGAAAATTTAAATTCAGCCTGGATCGAACCTTTTTTTTTTCCCCTTCCTTCACTTCATCTGTTCAGCTGAGAAATCAATTATTTGCACAGCCTCAGTATCAGGAGAGAGATCTTCTATTACCATTTCCTATACTGAAGAGCTTATTATGACTACATAGGGGTTATTGTATTCAAAAGCAAAGGGATTACAAATATCTCAATGTCTTCTATAGCCGCTAGTAATTATTTTTGCTTCCAGCTATGTTACAACCATTAAAGTTCATGTTTAGGTTACAACATTCCTTGTGTGAATGTTTGCTTTTAATTAATAGAAGGATGTACTGGGCTTGTCCTTCCACGGTCTAAACCCTAAACCTAGCAGAAATAGCTTACAGTAATGGAAGAGCTCTGAAAAGCTCTTTCCTGTGAGAAATGTGGCCGGAATTCCTTGACTTCCATATTACTAGACAAAGATAGGAATGTTTGGGGTTTTTTGTCCTGCAGGCTGTATTAGGTAACTTTGTTGTACTCTGTGTGAAACACAGCCCCTGACTTTTGTCAGCCGTCTGTATTTTTTCCAAGTCGGCAAAGAAATAGCTGCTAACAAGCAAGCAGAGGCATAGTTAAAATTCAGCATAGATGATAGCTGGAAACATGCTGAGGGTAAAAGGGCTGCAGCCACTTCAGCTCCCTGTTCCATAACAAACTACAGAGCTTCT
Source organism: Phoenicopterus ruber ruber (assembly GCA_009819775.1). NCBI lineage: Eukaryota > Metazoa > Chordata > Aves > Phoenicopteriformes > Phoenicopteridae > Phoenicopterus > Phoenicopterus ruber. Next base: position 66,120,205 of record CM020246.1, on the reverse strand, counting down.
AACAGGACCAAATGTCCTGGCTCTTCTCCTCCACTGTGGAAATGCTCTCCCCCTCCCTCTCCCCCCTTCTGTAGGGATGAGAAAAACTCGATGCAATCTAAACATTTGCTGATATCATCTGTCAGAAATAATCCCTAAAAAAATATTAAGGGAGAGGAGGGAACAGCAAACCTCAAACCAATGTTTAGGCCATAAAGGCCAAAGGCATTTGTGTTTGTTTCAAGATAGTCGAGACCAGAGTGAAGGTCTGGTATTTTGCTGGTGACCGCTGAAGAAGAGGGATTTGGCTGCTGGCAGAACATAAAGCAAAGCTGACAACAAAGCTTTCCTTTCATGCTATCCAAATGAACACATTTCTAATCTGAAATTCAAATACTTGACAACAGAGAGCCTGTGAGCTGGGCTTTGAACAGGAAATTGCTTCATGGTTTTAGCATAATGAATTAGGCAGTTAGAGTAAATCCGTTTAGAAGGCATAGAATGCTTTCACATGCCTTGTAAAAGCTAAAAAACCCTACTAATTTCCTAAATTTCTCATGACTTGCAAAAATGTCTGAATGTTCTGTGCAAATGTGGTTGTGCATGTTATGTTTGGCTTATTGCAGCTATGTAGTTTGACTTTTCTATTTTACAACAAACTGATTATTTAGATAAGATTGTACCTTAATTAAATGCCATAAATAACAGCGAGGACATTCTTTGAAAAGCAGCGTTCTCACCAATAACGAGAGTACATTAATTAGTCCTGACACTCTGTTCTGGTCAATTACTATTACACATTCTGGAGATGCAGCATTAGGCTGAGAAAACAGCCGGGGTGGAGTCACACCAAGAAAATCAATAGAGGGATTCTCTGAACTGTTAGCTGTGTACTGACAAGCGGCAGCTTCAGTCTCGTGTTTTGGACATAACCGGACCCATTCTACATGGCAGCCTTCATAACCCTTCAAGGGGACCAAACAGAGGCAGTGTCAGAGGCAGCATAAGGAGAGATGCTGTAACAGGACACAGAGTGAGGAGCTGTTGTTTCTTTTGTGCTTATGCCTGACCTTGGAAATCATTTGTCAGGCCTCCTGGGAATGCGATGTTCCTTTCTTCTGTGCTTTGCTTAAGCAAACAATTGCAAATAGTACCACTTGGAAAGCCAAGGTTAAATGCATTCCAGTCATGTTTGCGAAAAGGAGCTTTCTCTTCTTCTTCTTCTTCTTCTTCTTTTTTTTTTTTTTTTTTTTTGTGATAACCCTCAGCATTTTATTATTTTGGAGAAAATGTTCGAGTTCTTGTTTTCGAGTTTCTGTTCTGCTGCAATGGCTAAGCCCGAGAAGACACACTGAGTGTATAGGCACCTGCATAATGGCTTTTCAACAAATGCATACAAACAGATAACAAGGCATGACATTCTTGTATTCAGAAACTTACTAGGTATCACAGTGAAACCACTTTTTTCCCATGGAAACAAACTGAGTAAATAAATGGATTTTATTTTAACACTTTTTTTTTAACTTTCCCATCAGAGATACCACGGTACAATGAAATAGTTCTTAAGGTTGGCATAGTGATAAAAGAATTATGATGGATTATTTTACAAAGAGTTTTTTAATCATTAATGAGTGTCAAGCACCTAATTAATGTTTACAGTTAGGAATGTAAAGGAAATCTGTCCTCACTTTCTCACAGCTGCTAAAATATGAATAGGTCTTTTTAGGTCCTTGGAGATGCATACTGAATATATGTATACAAGCATCTGAACGTATGCATGATGAATTAAACTGAGAAACACTGACATTTAAATGCATTAAAACTATACTGAGTTGGAATAATAATTATCACCAGCAGCACAATATAAATATTTAAAGCTACTGTACCTATGCAGTAGTCACAGAGGCACCAGGCTGAATTTATCAAAAATCAATTCTGAATGGCACCTCCAGCAAAATAATGGGATATGGAAACAAGGTATCTTGAAATCATTAATATGGAGGAAAATTTAAGCCTGCGTTGCAGACTTGTTCCTTGGTACCAACACAAACAATAGGTTTCCATATCAAGCCTTTCTGTATACAAGGATGGCATGAATATCAAGCAATGCAGCTAAGATCTGCCCTGCTGCAAGATATTCTACTGCTTGAATTACTCCACTATATCAGAGAGAGATACTCAGATTTTTTAATTTAAGAATTAGCTGAGAGGAAAACAACTTTTTTTTTATTTTTAACTTGTCCAGGAGCATGTTTTTTCACACAGTATTGTATGCTATGTAGGAAACAAAAGCAATATCCTGTGAAATAATCAAAGATGGATGTATATACATATATATTTATAAACTCTTAAATTAGAGGAAGATGTTCAAACTAGTTATTGGTGACCCATAAAGATACTTACGTTTTGCCTGGGCAAAATTTTTTTCATTGATTTTCACCAAGTGCCATTCTTTGTGATTGTATGCTCATGCCAAAACCTCACTGAAATTTATGAAATTATTTGATGGGCAAGGAGAATTTTGCCTGCACATGGACTTTGAGACTGAGTCCAGTCTCTTATGCCCTGATACATTATAAAGTTCCCTTACACGTGAGGGAGTTGAGTTGTTTAAAGGCGAGGTAAAAGGTGATAAAATACTAAAAGCTTGGACTGAAAGAAAGACATCATGTTATTGGATGAGATAAATGTATTCTGCTTAGAAATAACTCTCTGGAAGAGAACTGATAGCTAAGTACTATTTCAGCTAGAAATAACAAAAGGAACCAACCACACTTATTGATTACTATAAAAAAAATAATGACTAATTTCTGACATCTTAACTCTAGATTCTTCGTCAGCTTTTAATTAGCTGCTATATCAAAACACTGTTTATTTTCCTTTGTTTCTTGCTTGCACAGTGGGAAAAGGTGAAGAAGAAATGAAACAGATTACAGCCTTTCCCTTCCATCTGAGAGAAGTACTTCTTTTTTCTGCTCTCATTTATAAATTATTTGTAGTAAAATTGCTGCATAAAACACTGCATAACTACTCTTACACTACCTAAATCATAGTATCTTATTTTGGCGATGCCTAAGAAGCAGAAGATTTGTACGTGGTATAATCCTGTAGCTCTGCATGGTGTAATCCTATAGCTCTTCTAACTGGAAGATCTGGGTTGCACTGTCTAGAGGTACAGTGTAAAATTTGAAGCCCAGTGAAAGCTTTGAGCCAAATTTCTGTCATCTTGATCCTACCCCTCTCTGAAGCACAACTTACACCCCTTCTTTCTTTGTAACGATGTTGGATAATGTTGGGAAGGAGAGAAGCTATTTAAATTATGGGAGATGTCCAGGTTAATTGAAGGTTATCAGTGATGACCAGGAACTCACAGGGTTTGCACTGCAGTCTAGTGCAAAATGTGGCTCCTGCCTCCAGCGTATTTTGCTTCTTACGTTAAGGTTTATGAGGGACTGTGATGGTACAGCTCCTTCACACAGCACCTGCACTGGGAGAAACTTCTCTCAGCTGAATGTGGTGCCTTAGGCCCCTTTCACAATTACGTGGTCCATTTATGCAGGAAAAGATAAGATGTTACCTTTCACAAATACGAGCTTCAAGATTTGATCTTAGGTCACCCAGCTCATTTCACAAGTAAGATGGAATTGCATCATATTCTTTCATAAATGTGAAACATGTAAAAATTTTCATTACAACATTCTCACTGCTAAATTTTCTCTCTGAAGAAATGTCTCCAAACCAAAGAAATAGGCGCATTTTCCATAAGTTGGCTTCAGTGACTTTTAATGTCACAATGTGAAGACTTTTGGCAGAAATACATGCTAGAATAAGTCTTGGATAAAAGTTTAAAAATATCATGAAGTGATTTAACACACACAATGTATTAAAAGCAAATCCTCAGAAACCGTGTCTCAAACAGGAAATAAAAAAATTATCTATCTTATCAAAGATTCAAAACAGAAGGTGAATTTCTTCTTTTCCTTGACCCTATCTGTATTAGAAAATACTTGATCTCATTTCTTCAGCTGATCCCCACCAATGTAGCCAGCTGTTAACCTTAAGTTTAAATTCTCCTAAGTTGCATTTAGATTTCAGAATTATTATATGGGTAAAAAAAACTCCTTAAAGGCAATCTATCCTGTGAGTGAAATATGAGCAGAGTTGAAATGTACTTTGATTACACTAAGGTACTGAAGCAGGTTGAAATGAGATGCAATAAAACAACTTTTTCAGCAAATTCAGTGCTGTGATGAACCAGTGCTTTCCCAAACTGATTAATTTGTTGAAGGGAATACTCTTACTGTCTGCTAATTGTCAGATATGTCTAATTGCTTGGAAATCAAATACTTTCTGTAGCAGAGAAGGATTCAAGAAATGCTATTAGATAATTAAAGCATAAAGGTTATGCACAAATGTCAAATCAATAAGGACAGTAAACATGGTTTATCAACCACGGCAAGTACATTTTTTCAATTGCAAAATGTAAATAGGTTTAGAATAGAGCAGTCTGGTGGGATGATGGATAGGATACCCGTAACAGTTTAATTAACTCCAGTTTCCTACATGTTAAAGGTTTCTTCAGTTCACTGGCTTATGTAACAAACCCTCTTAGGATTTCATTAGCTGTTGCTCAATATGAAGCACAGGATGCCGTCTTAAGGGGTTGCATTTTGCCCTGCCCTTCTGTTCACCTAAAAGTCTTATCAAAATACTACCTCTGTTTTCTCTGCAAACATCCAAGTATTTTCAAGTATCAGCTGAGGATGTTGATTTGGTATTTTGCTTTTTATTATCAAGAAATAAATGGCAACAACCTTTAACAATGAAACGCAAATGCTTCTTTAACTGCACTTAATTGATTTTATACTAAGAGACTACTGTGTTGGCTCAATGACTATTATTTGATGCAAATTTTCCCTCTAAAATCTGGGCTTAAATTTAACTCAGTTCTTCCAATTTCCTTTGTTTTTTCAGGGATTTGGATGCTTTATGGTTGATAGCAGGAAGAAAAATTGCTTTTTTTGTTTTTCAACTCAGAAGACATGATTAAAAGAGAATCCACACTCAGAGTTGCAATAAAATTAAGCCTTTTTTTTTTCCATAACGCATAGGGTATTTTTCCTTACACCTGTTTTTCTGATAAAGAATATTCACATGTTCTATTTTAAATGAAGAAATTCTTCCATTCTGAAAGCAAGGATGCTGAAACTGGGGCAGCCTTTTCTAGCTATGTCTACTAAGGATGTTTTTTTTTTTATCCCTATAGAAAGAAAAACATTAATCAGCTTGTATTCAATTTGGCTTCAGGCAATTAAATTTATCATTAGCAAATAAAAGGGTTATTTAACCTTTAACCCTAACAGAATAGCTTTATTTTAACTTTAGAACAGAGAAAACATTTTTATTTAAAACAAAATACTGTCTAGTTTTTCACACTGCCCCTTTAGAGCTTTAACACAGGAAAACATCACATACAACCCCAGTTAATAAAGATCTATTTGCTTACAGAAGCAGGTTTTAATAACACTCATTAACACCATTTTCTAACATTCCTATGGGAAATGTTATCAAGCTCTCTGTTAAGGACCTATTTCATTTAAATTAGCAACTGTTGACCTACCTTGTACATAGGATACTATAAGCAAATGTATTTTGATTCTGTAATGACATTTTGGTTTAAGATAACTATATGACGGCTGTATTTTGTATGCCTTGGAAATGACTTTCAAAAACATCCACTGCCAGTGCATTTTAAATCTACTCTTTTAAGATGCTGCTTAGTGTCTCCAGACTGAGTCAGACATGCATGACTATCCTTATAAACAATGATTTAGAGGAAGAAATGCAACACTCAAGATTTGCTGCTTCCATTTCTCAATAATTTTGTGCTTTCCTTGCCCTCTGCCGTGTTATCAGTCATCCGTGTCCCAGGGGAAATACTACAGGCTTGAGGTTAAATTAAGGTTCTATCTCTAGTGATTGTCTTCAGCAAACCCTGTACGTTCCCAAACAAACCTTATCTGCATTGAATGCAGCCTTAAATGCCAAGGGACAACAGGGACAGCTTTCTTCCTTGTTGACATGAGTGCTAAGATTAATATAGGATAGTGTTTGAAAGGGAGAAAAAGTAACTGAGCTTAAAAATAAATTGTACATATATTAACCTATTAATCAGAACTGTGCTCTGAGGTAGAGATTAGTTTGGGAAAAACATTACCAGCCCTCATCTATTACCTGAGAGAAAAATAATGGTGGACTCAGAAAGAAGTGTTGTTACTACATCTCTCTTATTTAGTTTTGCTAATTAAAAAATCAAGCCTTTTTGTGTGCTACATGTGGGGTACTCTGGCACTTATTTCTGCATATAACTCAAGGAGATCCCTGGCTCAAAAGATGGCATTATGTGGGCTTATCAAATAAAAGCAGCACAAAATAATAAACTAATTCAATAGAAAGCTTTTCCCAGCTGCTCTGAGGTAAGGTGATAGAAAATTAGGCTCTGAGCAATTGTATAGCTGTGTATGTGCTAAATGGCATGGACTAAATGTTAGGTCATTACTGGGGTGAAGAACCTTGCAAGGAATGGACTTGCATCATGTTTTAATAGGAAATGTTTTTAAAGAGCTGTGGGTAAGTGGTTAACTGTAGGCTAGTAGGAGTACCCTTCACGGCTGCTGCTCCACATGCCCATAAGGACAGGTTTGTGATGGGGGATGGAGCTTTATGGGGAGCAGCAGTATTCCCAGGGACAAGCTGCAGAACCAGCATCAGTGTGACTTACTCCACTGGCTCCACAGTGCCAGAGCTGCCACATTTGTTTCTGCTGGCTGGAAAATGGACATGGGGCAGCCCCTTCCCAGCCACCACTCTGGGCTATGGTGAATGTCAGGGGTGGACCCTGAGAGATAAGTAGAATATATTTTAACAAAGGATTTACTTGTTTACCTAAAGTTAAGAACAAAATTACAAGGTTTCAGATGCAAGAATCAAATAAAAAATCTATCGTTGCTGACCTACAAGATGAGTTTGAAACTAGGCTTGATACAGTGCCTCATTTTGACACAGTGCAAATTCTGTTTATTTTTAAAATAAAAATTTACCTCCTTCACAAGCTAAAACATATCACAGAATGGTTGAGGTTGGAAAGGACCTGTGGAGGTCATCTGGTCCAACCCCCAAGCTCAACATCAAAACTGTTTTCCCAGCACTCTGTCCAGACGGCTTTTGAATATCTTCAAGAATGGAGACTCCATCACCTCTCCGAGCAAGCTGTGCCAATGCTCAGTCACCATCACAGTGAAAAAGTGTTTCTTCATGTTCAGACAGAGCCTCCTGTGTTTCAGTTTGTGTCCATTGCCTCTGGTCCTGTCACTGGGCACCACAGGAAAGAGCCTGGTTCCATCCTCCTTGCATTCTCCCTGCAGGTATTTATATACGTTGATGAGATCCCCCTGAGCCTTCAGTTCTCCAGGCTGAACAGTCCCAGCTCCCTTAGTCTTTCTTCATATGAGAGATGCTTCAGTCCCTTCATCATCTTCATGTCCTTTTGCTGGATTCTTTCCAGTATGTCCATGGCTCTCTTGTAGTGGGGAGCCCAGAACCGGACACAGCACTCCAGGAGTGGTCTCACCAGTACTGAGTAGAAGGGAAGGATCACCACCCTTAACTTGCTGGCAACACTCCTCCTAATGCAGCCCAGGATGCCATTCACCTTTGCAGCAAGGGCACATTTCTGGCTCATGTTCAACTTGGTGTCCACCAGTACCCTCCGGTCCTTTTTTGCCGAGCTGTTTTCCAGCTGGGTAGTCCCCAACATACACCGGTGCATGGTGTTGTTCCTCCCCAGGTGCAGGACTTTGCACTTCTCCTTCTTGAACTCCATGATGTTCCTGTCCTCCCAGTTCTCTGGCCTGTTGAAGTTCCTCTGATTGGCAGCACAACCCTATGGCATATCAGGCACACCACCTAGTTTTGTGTCATCAGGAAACCTGCTGAGGGTGCACTCCTCCACATCATCCAGGTCATTAATGACAATTGTAAACAGGATCAGACCCAGATTTGGTGCCTCGGGTACACTCCAAATTACTGACCTCTGACTAGACTTCATGCCATTGATCACCACCCTCTGGGTCCAGCTATTCAGCCAGTTTTCCATCCACCTCACTGCTCATCCAGCCCATACTTCAACAGCTTCTCTATGAGGATTTTATGGGAGACAAAGGCATCACTGAAGTCTAGGTAGACCGTATCCACTGCTCTCCCTTCATCTGTCAGTCCAGTCATTTCACTGTAGAAGTTTATCAAATTGGTCAAACATGACTTGCCCTTGGTGAAGCCATGCTGACTACTCCCGATGATTTTCTGGTCTTTCATGTGCCTGGAAATGGTTTCCAGGATTAGCTACTCCACCATCTTCCCAGGTATCGCAGTGAGGCTGACTGACTTGTAGTTCCCCGGGTCCTCCTTCTTGCCCTTCTATTGCGGTTTAACCCTGCAGGCAGCTAAACACGACACAGCCATTCACTCACTCACCCCTCCCCCAGTGGGATGTGGGAGAGAGTCGGAAAAAAAAAGTAAAACTTGTGGGTTGAGATAAAGACAGTTTAATAAGACAGAAAAGGAAGAGAGAGATAATAATAATGAGAAAAGAATATACAAAACCAGTGATGCACAATGCAATTGTTCACCACCCACTGACCGATGCCCAGCCTGTCCCTGAGCTGCAGTGCCCCCCAGCCGACTCCCCCCCAGCTTATATACTGAGCATGACGTCATATGGTATGGAATATCTCTCTGGCCAGTTTGGGTCAGCTGTCCTGGCTGTGCCCCCTCCCAACTTCTTGTGTGCCTCCAGCTTTCTCACTGGTAGGGCATGAGAAGCTGAAAAGTCCTTGACTTAGTATAAACACTGCTTAGCAACAACTAAAACATCACTGTGTTATTGATGTTATTCTCATCCTACATCCAAAACACAGCACTATACCAGCTGCTAGGAAGAAAATTAACTCTATCCCAGCCAAAATCAGGACATCTTCTTGAAGACAGGAGTGGCATCTGCTTTCCTAGAGTCTTCAGGCACTTGTCCCACTTGCCAAGATGGATCAAAGATTATTGAGATTGGCCTCACAATGACATCTATGAGCTCCCTTGGCAGTCATGGGTGCATCCCATTAAGGCCCATGGACTTATGTATGCTCAGTTTGCTGAAGTATTCTCTGATCTGATCCTCTTCCACAAAGGTTACATCTTGCTTGCTTCATAAATGGTAAATTTTAAAAATTTGCAATAAACAACTGGGTTTTTTTTAAACAGGAAGGAGCTTTTATTCTGCTCAATGTACTCTTGTTGTAATGTTGCTGCATTATGGCATTTAAATTTTAAGTGTTTGACTCTTTCAAAAATAGTAATAATTATACCTTTTTGTCCAGCTGAAAGCTCACCTTGAAACCAAATTTTTATAAAGGAAATTATGAGTATTTTTGTAGAATGGCTTGTGTTTCTTTCAGTTATCTTAAAGATGTCATTTTTAGAGGTGGGAGAAAAAGGTGTGTGAGTGTAGGGATCTGAAAAAGAAGCTTCCAAAGAGTTACAGTATTTGTATTTGCTCATCTATCCTGTCTTTGTGTAGATTACAGCTGTCTTTATAGTGCTACTTTATCAGTGCAAATGATATTACTTTCCCACTTACCACCTTTTTCTCACTCTTTAATGTTGGACATGTAACTCATACTAGCAATCTTGTCACTAAAGAATTTAGTGTGGCGATTTCTGTGGGAGCTACATTCGCACCAGATCTGATTTATTTGAGATTTTTTTTCCTGTGGGTGGGAAGCAATAGCTAATTTTTCTCCCAGCAAAATAATCAAAATGATCTGTGCTACTGTGTTTGAATAGAGGCTCAGACCAATGCCCATGTTTAACAGGGGGGGGGGAAAAAAGCATATTTGAATAGAAATTACATATGAATACTTTAACAAATGTTATACACATTTTCCTTTTTATGATCATACTGTCACCCTCCAGTAAATGATAGCAGAAGCTGGGGCATGGCAAGCTATGCTCTTGCTGGAGAAATTAGTGCTGCTGAGCCAGGGTGCTATCTTACTGGAATGAGCTTGTGTAGTGTGTGTGCTTGTCCTTTGCCAGAGGTGATCACAAACTGGGCTGCCCAGTTCCAACAGAGCACTTGTGTTGGGGGAATAGGCTCAGCCAGGAGACTAAAATGCACAGAAAACTACCATGCTCTTCCCAAGAAATGTGAATTTAAAAAAAAATAACAATGGCATAATATTTTTGTGTAAACCAAAGATTGCTCACTTGTCTAGAAAAAGAACTTGTAACACAATGTGTGACAGTGCCACCAGGTGCCCCCTACAATAGCAATGTAATCAGACAGATGTATCTTAATTGAAGTAATCCATCTCAATCAACTGAGCTGAACAACTCAAAGATGTGTCATGAAATGATGTGGTGAAAATTCCCAAGCCTTTTTCCGCTGCACACTTGCATTTTTCACTGCTATGCAAACTAAAGTGTACTTTTTATTCTATCAGTAAAGAATTTGTCCATTCCTGGGACCAAAACAGAGAAGCTCTTGTCAACTTAATGGGTATTATTAGAACAATTAGCAAAATTTTCTCATGATAAATTTGTTCTGATGTATGGAACTACATAAACACATTAAATTACATTAAATAAATTCCTGTGAGATCTTGTTCTTATGATATCATCATCTCTGTCATGTTTTAGATTGCCATCTGTATTATAACAACAGCAGTAAAGAGTGATAAAATACATTTCATCCACAATAACAACTTGTTTAATAAAAATAACCATTTTCTCATTCCTTGACTTTTGCTAAAGGATCTATGTGACCTAGTTCTTTAAAATTTTCCGAGATTCTCATAGGTTTTCTGGCTGACCAAATTATGTTGGAAGAAGGATGTGCCGTGCATGGTTTTCAGTTCTGCTGCTCTCCATGAACAGAAGAACCATTGCCATCTCTCTGTCCAGCCCTCTGTTTAAAGCACTTGCTACTTTTGCAGCTGCAAAGGTTATTGACTTGCTCACAACAGTAAAAAAACCCACAACATGATCATTCGAGCAGTGCTGTTTGTGAAGCTGGAAGTGCCAGAGAGCGAATGGATCCACTCAATTCCCTGATGCTCTGTGCAGTATATTGCTTTACTTCCACTTGATGCCAAAACTTTTATCTCAGCAGTGCTGATTTGAGGAAAACATGAGGTTTATCTTGATAAGAACGATGTTGTCTGTAGCCTCAGTGTATGTCAGAGCATCATTCAAAACACGATAGTCAGATTTGGGCTAGGAATAACTGTTAATGGACTTAGGTGCGTCCTGTTCTGTGCCTGCCTGTGGGGTTTGTTAACAGAGACAGTATGTAACAGGTTGTTTTTTCTCCATCATCTCAGTGGGGTTTAAAAAGAAGTCATCTGACTATTGGTTTTGAGATTTTGGGAGGATTGGGAACATATTTTGTGGTCCTGCTGCAGAACTGAAAGTCTTGAGTAATTACCGGCTTCAGCTGGCAGAACTGCTCCGAGACCTGACTTGATATTTTTCATGAAGGAGCAATGTCTTTGGCTTGTGTAGGTTAAAGAAGCATATGCAACAGTGACAGGCCTCCATCTCCAATTTAATTCTCATCAAAGATTTTTTCTTTGTCTTTCAGTCTACTAAGGAAATTTGTTTAAAATCCAAAATATTTTGTATAAGGCCTTCCATGCTTAGCATTTGATGTAATTTTTTTCTGCTACTTGTTTTTACTGCAGTATACACTAAATGAGTATTTTCAACACCAGACTCAGGTAACTTCTCTATTTGCAAATATTTGAAAAATCAATGCTAACTGAAGAAAACAATTCTGGGTTTTTGGTGATTTTAGATTATATTTTGTAAAATTGTCATAAAAATGTTGCACCCAAGACAGCTAGTGTATCCATTTTGCCTTACAATTATGACTGATACTGAACAAATGAGTATTCTATGATTGGCAGAAAAGATTCGTGGAGCCAGAGAATAACTTTTGGCAATTAGTGGCCTGCTGAAGTTCATCTGTCACTACCTTCTGATCCTAAAATTTACACTGACAAGAAATAGAAACATGGCTGTTTTTTAGAAATGCGGGAGACCAGCATTGACCCACCAACTAGCCGCGATGAGTGTTTGATGTAATTGTGGTAATGTACAAAAATATTAACTGTCAAACTTGAATGAAGCTGTGATTGTGAACTAATTTAAAAAGACACAGGGTTATTTCCAAGTCACCTCACACATTTGGTAAAGGAAAGGTTAACCAATCATTATAATTAGTATCTTCTTTTTACCATATTTGCATTTTTCAGCTACGAATAGTTTGTTAATTCCACATAAGTTACAACTTCAAAGCAATTGCTGCATGAGTAATTTCTGTCCCTGAAAAAATTGAAACTAGGCTCTCTCTCAGGGATTTTAGTGACGTGAAATCACTTCTATATTATGTCAGGGTTACTATAGCTGACTATTTCAATCTGAAGGTCACTAGTTTAAGAATAATTTTACCAGACACATTCTAGCAAATGGTATTAGCAAGTGCTATGCATGTTGATTTTTAAGCTGTGCTTGCCAAATGTCAAGGTAGAAACGTACCCAAGAAGATACTACTTCTGCTCATGCAGAAGGTGAAGATGTTCCAAATACGTATCCTGCAAATAGATTATGCAGCTCTGCCAATGAAATCACTTCGAATTAGATCAGTCTGATTATTGTATGGTCTTAAGGTAGAAGGATAAAAGTATTCCTATGTTTCTCTAGAGGCTTTCACTTTTTTTCTGTTGAAGCTTTGTATGCAGCCGATCTGTTAACATTTACAGTGATTGCGCAAAATACAGTTATGTTTGTGTATATGAATGACACATCCACTTTTGAATATTCAGTTCACAAAGACTATGACTCTGTTGTTCTTTCTGAGGCAGTGACCACTAAGTGATGATTATTCTGTGTTTTGAAAGAAACAATCTTTATGTTTGGGTTATTTAGTTGGGGTTATTTGTGCTCTTTTGTTGTTTAATATGAAAGCCCACTTTGTTTTTTCATCCAGCTTCTTGCTTTCACAAGTATTTTTGTCACAGGAAAATTAACACTTAAGTTACTCCTAGCCCAGATTCTCTTTGTTTTGTGTCTGTATGAAAGGAAAAGTTTTAACAAGATAAGTGACGTAAGCTGTGGTCCAGAGCCATGTGAAGATGAAGTGCAGCCAAGTGTTTTGAAGATGGTAATGGAGAATTATTACTACTTTACTCTGAGACAGGTTTCCATGCTCTCTAGAGTCTATGTGTATTGCATAATAACAATATTCTGTTGATCAGAAATTTTTATTTTCTGTTTGGAAGCAGTAATAGTGTTATAATATCTATCTACAATGAAGATTACCTAGGAAGCTCTGAATAGGACTGGGAAATGCTTTATGTGGCTTCTCCATATGTTGTCAGAAGGACTGTGAAGAATAGATCACTAAGTGATATTGAGATTCTTTCCTCCACTTAGCAAAACCCACCGCAGCTCTTCAAAAATCTATTTCTTTCTGCCTGTTCTCTTTCCTACCCTTCCCACTTTCCACAACATCACTTTTAACTAGTGAAGTCTTCCATATAAGATTTTTATGTGTCTTATTAGGTTATGTCCAAGGACATAATATAGGTTGACCCAATCAAATGTTTGAGAAAACTTTGATTTTTGTAGTTTTACTCAGGCAATTCTCATATGCCTGTTGCTACTTGCATGACATCTTTTGGTTTTGATGTGCTCTAGAAGTGCACTTTGCTGTGCATACAACTGATCTAATTATGTTCCAACTTGTAGGAGAGGAGAAGTAAGTTCAAGTGACTCCTGGCATGCAGGTTTTTTAAAAAAACCCACTAGTTTTGTTTGTTTATTTATTTATTAATTAGCTTACATATCTTGTTAAGAGTTGAAGACTAAATTTCTTTTGGGACCAACAATGCCAACATGTAATTTTTAAAGCAGGACAAAGATCTGCATCAAGAATATGATTGATATCATTAACACTAAGTTGTTAGGGCATTTTTTGTTGTGAAAACATTCCTCTCTGGTAATGTTTCACTTAATTCTAAATTTAAAAGAGCTATAAAGCATATTAAATATGACAACAGAGAAAATAGGCAGTTTTAATTTAATATAATTTTCCAGCTTTTTTGTCGCAGGTTGTTTTCCTTGGTTTTCATCAAAAATACAATGTAATAAATGTTTCCTCTAACCACTTAATTTATCTCTTTGAAAATATTATTAATAAGTTTTATGATACATTCTGGAAGCATATATACATATATTTAGGTTTGTAATGACTTTTCTAAAATGTGCACTTGGAGAGACTTGGTGCCTCAAGTAATTGGAAGTAGCCAACAAACATATTACTAGTACTGAATGTCTGGAAATAATTTTGTACTAGTTCAGTTCCAAGTCAACCGTTTTTCACATTCTCAGGACTGTGAACAGATATGGGATGCAGGTTGACTTTGGAGAGACAAGTAACTGTAACAGTTGTGCCATTTAATGTCACTCTTTATCCGTGGAGAACAGGGTTGAAGTTATTAAGTGGGAAATGGAAAATGAATCTATGCTAATAAGTGACTTGAATTTAATAGCTGCTATCTTTGGGGTTATATCATGCATCATGTACAAATATTTCTGGCCCTGTGAGTGACTATGGATTCCCAAATGCAACCATGAAATTTCAGAGACCGGTTATCAACCAGAATGTGTGTTTTCAGCAGCAAATATCAGAAACTTGTTGCTCTCCTGGTCAGTCAGCAGGATGAGTTCTTTTTGTTCAAACACTTTGTATGCATTAAGTAGCTGAGATGATGGATTTTCAAAGCCTGTAGGAAAATTCAATAATTTAAAGAAATATATCAATCTTATTAAAAAACCTTGTGGCTCTTTATTTGGATGAGTTCATTAGCAGAGATGAAAAATTCATTTTACCTTAAACACATAATTTAAGTTTCTCCTAGAGCTTTCGTTTAATGACAGTTCACCATACTGTCCTTAAAATCCTTAATTTTCAGAGACAGATTTGAATTGTGCTAGGTATGATTAGAACTCTTCTCATGAAACTGACTTCCCTTGAAATTTCCATATGCTAAAATAAGAATGTATTGCAGCAACTTCTACTCTGGAATGGCAGGAGGAACGACTTCATCTGAGTTGCTAACTGTTTTGGGAGTTTATGTTCCCATGTTCAAGAGGAGTTCAGTGTCTAAATCTTTTAGGATCAAGTACCTCTCTGAAACACCTATTTCTGCCATTTGACTCCTCCCTTGTGGTCGGCAGGCCTCAAAGGACCAGGACTGAAAAGCTGCTGCTGAAGGGACGATGCAGTGGCATCAGACAGGACAAGACTCTCCAGGTGACCTGGCAAGCTCCAGAACAGGACTCTTGGCAGCTGATCTACCAACATCAAATGAATTAGCTCGTGCCCGATGATGGCTGTGGGTGCTGAACTTCCAACCCCTGGCAGCACAGTGCTCCTGGGACCTGAGGAAAAGCTTCACGTCAGTGTTTGTCTGCTGCAGCTCCTTGTGGGCTCTGCCCAGATGATTGCTGCTTTTATTTTTCCCATGGGGAAGGGAGGTCTTTCTGTACTGAAACTGTGCTGCCAGTCATCTTGTTTCTGCAAAAAGGGAAAATCTGCCCAGTGGTGCTATGGCAAATATGTGTGTGTTGTTCAGTTCATATTAGAATAATTACAGTGTTAAGTAATGGATCATTGATGTTGCATGACAGCAGATGAGTAATGCTTTTGATGATGCTAATGGATACCAGAAAAAGATTTCAAGGAGTGCATTCATTTGACTCTATTTTGCTCCCCCGCCCACAAATTTCTTTAATTTCAAGTGGGCCTCCTACAGCACAGGAAAAAATCACAGTTGCAAACACTGAACCATGAAATATTGGCTGGGAAGTTGGGGCAGTTAATTCAGACAAGTACAGAGCTGTTTGGAAGTTATGATTAATATGGAAAATATTTTAAGCCAGCATGACAAACCAGTGCAAAAGCCTTTCAATGAGATGTATTTAAATTGCTGCACTTAGAGTGAACAAACTAGATTGATGTAATGTCCTCGTGTAGACATGCCCTTGCTCTGCTTGCCTCCCTGCTTTGATCTGAGATCAGGGAGCGAGATGAAAGCAGAGTAGAAGAGTGCTCCCTATTGTACCTCTGTAAGTGATCACATCTATCTTCATGTGACGCCATGGCAGCTGAGGCCAGCTCAGGTGGCGGAGCTGATTTCCCACAGTTATAAATGCAAAGGGACAGCAGGCAAAGAATTTCAATGAGGGGCACTTGATTTTGCAACTTCTTTCCAAGGCTAAACAGCAGGTCCTGAGTCAGCCGACTGAACCTTTTGCGCTGCCTATCCATTTAGCCCTGTTTTTGGAAGGGGTTGCGTTAGAGACAACGGTGAAGGTGTAGGTCCCCAGTTCATTTCATGGCACAGGACACATTGTTATTTAAGTGACATATGCAAATCATGGGTAGTTTCTTAAAATTAATGTAGCTATTCTGACATAAAAGAGAGGAAATGAGCAGAGTGTAATCGAATGTGTTAGTTACTGATGTGATGTATGGGAAAATGAATACACATACTTGATAGATCTATGTATACACAAGAAATTATTACTTATTTGTTTTCTGCTAGTTCTACTAGTAGCAAGGAATAGCAGTCACGATCCCAAACATACTGTGTTAGGCGTCATATGCAAAGACTGTCTTCATCTAAACGAGCTTACAACACCGACTATACATCTACAGTCAACTTGCTTGGCTAGGCTTGCAGTGATGCAGTGTGGTTTGTTTTCATTCAGGATGAAATTTTTTTATTCCCTCGTGAATGCAGTGTGGAGGAAGTAGTAAAATCTTGTTCTTCTGAGTTTCCATGACCTGCTGGAAGCAGTAACGTGTCGGCTTTTGCTGGAGAACAGCACTGCTGGAGCACTAAATCACACCCTTTTGCAGATAATGTTGAAATGAACTCCATGTTTATAACTTCAGTACAAAAAGTCCTTTTTTCTGCTGTCCATGGATCAAATTTTCTTTTTATACACTCACACAGAAGCTAGCTTCATTCTGCAATTGATAAGTTGTTGCTGTAATTTTTCCATAGTTTATACAATAACAGGGAATTACTCTTTGCAATCTTTAAAGGTAACCATCCTTCACAACAAGAATCTTTGTCTACAAAAGTAATGCAAATGGAAATAAGACAGCATATATCATTTTAAAATTAGATCTTTTATGGCCCATAACTGAATAAGGGTCAAAAGCCTCAAGTATGTTATAAATGATTTGTTCATGCAAGTAAAATGGTATCACGTTCACTTACCTTGTCTGTACATTCTCTGTGAGAATTATAGACTGAGATCTAGAAAAAGAGTTTACTTTTTGCTTAGAAAAAGACTCATTAATATTGCAAATCAGTTCTTTCAACTGAATAATTTGTTTTCCTCTTACCACCATTGATCAAACCTTTCCACGTCAAGCCAGGGAGAATTGAACGAGAATTCAGGAATATCTGAATCAGTCCATTCAGACTGTTGTTCTTTCTATGGCAGTGGTTGATGATGGTTGCTTAAAATTCTCAAAATAACCGGAATCGGAGGAATTCCCTGCTCTGTACTGAATTAAATGTTATTTTGAGTACTAGAGAGTAAAGGAAGATCTTAAACAGTCTCATTTTCTTATTTTCTATGTTATTGATTGGGGTGTACCCATAAGAATAGAGGGGTTGTTTGAAGGACATTTGTTCAGTTTGACAGTTTGAAGGACATTAGTTCAGTTTTTGGCCATGGCCTTTTCCCACAGGACTTAAATATTAGTTTTTGTCTTCTGGAGACCTAGTCCTGTGGCTGCAAGAGCTGTCAGTAGTTACTGCAGTTGTGAAAGCTGATTCTGAGTTTGCATGAGAATGAATAGCTTTCTACTCAGGCCTTTCGGCATTTGTACTAGTTTAGTGCTTTCCACTGAAGAGACGTTCAGATTTCTGAAAGTGGGCAGCAGTAGGGAAAAGGCGAGCCCTTCTTTATTCACTAGAAGACGGATGGAATGGAGGCAGCCAACAAAATTAGCTACCTCCCTGGAGGCTATGGAAAATAGTCTCCATTGTAGTTCAGATCTGGACTTTCATGAGCATAGACAGACAATTGCATGAAATTGGGTTGAATTATGGGTAGGTAGTTTAGTAAGATGGACTACTGCCCACTGGGGAGAATTTTGGAGCTGTGAAAAAATGATCTCTGATAATGATAATGGATGTAAAGATAACAGTTTATCTTTGACTGAGATGACTTTCCAAGGTTTTGGCCTTGTTTCTTTTCCTAAGCATCAGATTCCTCTACATAGAACAAAAGGAGAAATGCAAATAAAACTAGGGGGGAGACAGGGGGTAAGGAAATGACATATACTTGCCCTTTTAAATAACACAAACAAGTCAATTTTATGTAATCTACCTATTTCTAATCTGAATGATGTTATTTAAAATATTTAGAACTTGCAATGTTTATGCAACAATCCAAGCCTAATAACACAACAAGTAATTCTAAATAATAGCCTAACATATAATTCAATTATACCATACTTTAATATAATCAGTTTGTACAAAAACACATTAGAAGAGACAATCTATCTCATTAAAATTCAACAGACATTTAGTTCAGCTGGAACAGGAGTTATTTCAGCCTCATTCACACTGAATTTTCAGATAGATTACAAATACGCAGGCTTAAACAAAATTAAATACGAAATACTTTAAGAGCTACAGCACTGAAAATATTTGAGTGGCAGCATCTGTATATTTTTATGACATACTATATCATTGCCTTTTCAAATTTGAGTAAATTACAGTTTTGCAAACCATAATTATATTGGATCATACTTGATGGTTACACTTTGTAATGCTGAGCCAATATTAATCAAGTTTCTCTGAATTTATATATACTTTCTCCTGTCTCATGATGGTACTTATGTGCTTTGAGTAATTACAGTCATCTATAACTTTTATATGTGGTTGAGTGCCACTCCTATAAATCTATATATATTTGGGATCCAAACTTTCACACTGTGGTTCTCATCACAGCTTTCTCAACTGAGCAATACTTTTCACTCATGTACCACCTCAGAAACAGATCAGATTCTGTTTAAGGCAAGCATCTTCAATTTAAAGGGTTACAGAAAGAGGGGGAGATTAGTTGCTAAAGCCTCTACCTGCTGCACTGCTGAAGACTGAAGCACTAGGATTAATACTGTTTGCATTGAGAATAACAAACAATGACACAAAAAGATAATTTTGCAACTTTAAGCATGTGTTTTTTGCAGGTCTCAACTAAGGCAGAGGACATCAGTCTCTGTGATGAGAGAAGCTATGTTAGTAGCCTGAAACCTGTCTTTAGGAAATGTGCATCTCTGCCTGTGTGGTGCAGTATGTCAGCTGCTCTCTGAGCTCTATCCCATGGAAGCTGCACCGTTTAACTTTGGTTTGAGCTACGAGATGCTGTACCGACCATTTGAACCCCTGCACTGTGCTTGACTAGATTTCCTAATGACGTTCTCCCTCTCTATCCTGCGAATTCTTGAACTTTGAACTGATTTCTTGCTAGCTTCATGTGAGCAAAGAATCTCTTTCCTAATCAGCTGCTCTTACTGGTGAATAGTGCAGTAACTAATGAAAATCCGTCTCTTTCGGGACCACAAAGTTGTTTCCTATTTAGTTTACGGACTTCTTTCAGCATATTTCCCCATCCTCCTCTGTTGCCCAACTGGTAAATTTTTCTGCCTTTTTGCTTGATAGTCTGAGTTGTCTTTGTTTTGTAGATAAAAGAAAATGAGGAACTAAGATTCCTGTGTGCTCTGTTGCAGTTCAGATTGGAGACAGAAGCAGAGCTGGGTTTGATTCCCAGTTCTTCATTTTATCTAGTGGGGCAGATATAGTTAAAGTTTCCCCGTAGCATTCTGTCCAGCAGGCGAGAGCAGCTTGCACGTTACCCCAGGAGCTGTTGGCTCTCATGACTGTTTCACCAGTGACGAGTGCCTGTGATTGCATCTTTATTTTGAGACCTTCTGTTTTTGCAGGAAGACTTCTCACAGTGATCCTAGTGGCTCTCTAAAATTTGTGACGTGGCTGTTAGACTTTATTGCCTCTTTTTCTGTTCTTTCCAAATGTAGATTTAATGATCGTAATTGGGATGGATCGTAAACTGCTCCAGCCATATTCTGTTATGCCTAATAAATCAGGATCTTTGTCATTCAGCACCCCCTCTGATTCTGTTTCCATGTTTCTCCTGCGCCTTATGGGTATAAATATTTCTGTGAATTAATAATTTTCTCATTTTTTGCTTTTCATTTCAAAACTTTTCCATTTCTGCTTTTCTGGGTGTGTTGAAGGTAGATGGGATTTGGACAAGGTGAGAAAGTTTTTGTCATTTTCTGTTTACTCTTCTCATCTCCTTTTCATTTATTTGCAAGGATGGGTGTGGAAATCTGGTCCAGGAGCCTGTGTGTGGAAACTCACGACTTGAGAAGGGAATTACTTACCTTGAGTCTGGCCTCCTGTCTGGTATATCTGGGTGACCTTTCCCTGTATTCATTGTCAGCTGTGGATGACCTTGACATGAAAGGTGAGCAAGTTTTGCACATCCCTTAGCTTTGAGAGTTGCGTTAGTCCTGGAGGGACCAAGATCTGCTGTAACCTGCAGCTCCAAGGAAGGATATGCACGCTGATAACCATGAAGGAACAAAATGCAAAGGGTTTCACACACCAGTCCATGATAATCTACCTGGCTTCCTCTCTTGGGAAACTGCCTCTTCACTCTTGGAGGAGAAAATCCTGTTCAAAGAAGCACTGAGACCAAGACAGCCAGGCTTGGGGAGAGGAGTTTGGACCTAAGGCTGTTCAGTGAAGGAACTGTGGCATTGGCAGCAAAACCTTGTGCAGAAGAAGCAATACAAGCTAAATTTTCTAACAACAGAGTCAGTTTTTTTCCTCCATAGAAAAAACAATTCACAGAGAAGCCTGTGTTTTTAAAATTATTATTATCATTTTTATTTCTTATTCCACCCCCAAAAGTTATTGTTGAATCATTTGCCATATGCTCCTAAGATGGGAATCGTTTAGTTGACTATTTAAGCTATTTTGCTATGAAAGAAGATGTTTGTGGTTAATCGCTGTGCTCTTGGGAGAAAAGAGAAGATTATTGCTCTTGTCTTATTGCTATACTCCTTGAAGAGCGTTCCTAGTGCTGGGCTCATTCCTACCTTGGCTCTTGAGTTACTTTTTTCTTTTCCAATCCACTCCGCCCTTGCTTTAAAGGGCTCGTAACCTAGACTTCAGCAGTTGCAGTAGCAATTCTGTAACAGCTGCCTTTCAAACAGATGATTTATTTTTTTTCAACACAAACCCAAAATATTACAGTAGGATTAGGGACCTGCAATCTGTCATTTATGGTATACTGCCTTTACTGGAGTTAAATTCAGATGGACTACACAACCACGTAACAATTATATAGCTTTGAAAAATGTGTGAAATGCTAGGTTTCACGTTAAAGGCAAATAATTCACTTAATGGAGATATTTTGTCTAATCACACACATGTTAAAAACAAGAGTTAGAACCACAAAAAGCATAACATCACACTTCTGATCTTTTTTTATGTTTCAGTGATGGACCATTTGTCTTAAGCCAAAAAGAGGCAAAGCACATCTGGCTTTTATGTCATTTGCCTTACCCACAGGAGCTGCTTTGTCACGTTGCTACTATTGTATAGATCATTTGTACCGGAGAGGAAAGAAACAAGAAACCAATGAATTGCAGCAGCTTTTAAAAAGGAGCTTAAAATCAATAATATATTATTGTTTTCTATAGCAGTTTAGGTTCCTCATGTGTCCCCTCTGACATGTGGATGTAGCTATAAATTAATTTAGTTTGAGGCTGTAAAGAACCTAACTTTCTATGGACTGACTAGCTGACATGCATTAGTGATATAAAAATAACACACCTTGGCAGGATAGCTTTCGAGGAGTGGCGAACACTGCAAGTTATTTTTATAGTTTAATGAGATATAGGCCCATACTTCCAGAGGGAGACACAGTGAACAGAGCACTCTATAATTTACTGCTGTAAAATGATCAGGATTCATGCTGTCTATAAAACATGAAAAACATTCTTCGTTCCTTACCAATTAGATCATAGTTACAACTCTCGGCTCCTTTGAGCTTAAAAGAAAATTCTAACTGCTAGACATAAATGAATGCTGCGGTTAAATTAAACCCTTCAACAGCCCAAACAGACTTGAAAGAAATGCCTTCTGGATGTTATTAACATGCATACTTAAGTGCTATTTTTAAAATTTAACTGCAAGCCATAGCAAGCACAAATGTTTATAATAGCTATTTCAAAATTGAAGCATTACTTTGAAAAGCATTTTCATTGCTGCTAATTTCTTCCCAATAATTTTATTTCAGCTTTTACTATTCCTGATTTTTTAATTTTTTTTTTTTTTTTTTTTTTGCGTGTGATGGCAGAAAACTTGCACTGAAGGCCCAAGATATCATCTTTTTCCAGCCTTGAAATGATGCTCCCTTAAAATATATCGCATACCAATGCAAGGTTCAATTCCTCAAACATGTCTGATTTGCTAAGTGAGCAATCCTATTTATTTCGGTGGGACCTCAATGTAGGGAAGGTAGATGCTCATGTCTGCAGAGTCAATGTTTTGGTCTTGTGCTTCAGTTTACAGATGGATCTGCCTACAGCACAAAACTACCCGTGCCTTGTCCTCCAGCGTAGGGAGCACAAAGCAGCGTGGAGGAGCAGGAGGCGAGGAAAAGAACAGATAGCAAAGGGGTTTGGTTTTCTGTCACAGATTGCTGGTGTGGTTAATCTTCCCTGCTTCAGTACTCCACATTTTCAATTCTTTTGCAATTTGGTCACACTGACAAGCCACAAACACTGCTTGTTCCTTACAAGAAACATTGATTGCTAGACAGAAATGAATTCAGGGATGGCTGAGAGGTGACCTTGCAAGACTTCGAATACCAAAGTGTGTCATTCTGATATGCCTGATAAAAGTGTCATTTCAATATCCATGGAAACTGGCTTTCACATTGAGCTCAGGGGCTTTGGTCATAAACAAAATACTGGACTGTGAAGGGATTTCAAAGATATACCTAGTCCTTTTGATCTCTGCAGCTAATTCTTTCCCTCAACTCAGTCCTTAGGAAGGCTATTGAAGGTGCAGCTAAGCTAAATGTTCAGTGGGAGTGCTGTGATCTGTTTACTGCTTTGATGTTCTCTATAGGCTACTGCTTCCTGTGAACACATGAATCCCCTCCTCTTTATTTAAAAATTAAAAATACATTCATCTCTGCATAAGTCTATATTTGCATGTGATAGGTGGGAAGCAAGCTAAACAGTCCTAAATTGCCATGGATGTATTCAAAACCAGGCAGCAAAATCAGTAAGAATTAGTGTCCCATTTTCGCTGCAAGTTTGGAAATGTGTTTGTGCTGTGCACTGTCATCGGGATCCTCCCCAATGCCTTAGTTATGTAAACAGTATTTAAGTATAGGTGGTAATTTAACTAACATAATGAACTACGGAACTGTTGATATAATAAGCGAATTAAAGGACATGAACAGTACATAGTCTTTCGTTTCTGATTTTGCACCAGCTGAGTGAGACAGATATTTTTCCAGCCTGTGGACAAAGGTTACAGTATCATTTAATAGCCTTTTAAAGATCATCACTGTAGAAGTGAGAGTTATCCTCTTATTACTTTATTATCTTGTTTAGCAACAGAATATTTGTAAAACTACAGTTGATTTCTCTCATTGTTAATATAAAACATTTTTCCTGCCTTTTAAAATTTCACCAAAAGTCTTTGGGGAATGGATTGTTGTATCTAGGTATGCAATGCTATCAGAGATTCTCTGTTATTTTGATGTTTTTCCTTAGCTTCATAATTACTGAGTAGATTAGGATGCAAAAAAAACCCCAAACCAACAACAGAACCAAACCCAGTGTTTTTAAAGTACTTGACACCTTTTGTTGATTAAATCTTAATCAGGACTTTCAGGTTTTCTAGAGGGTTAATTCAATAATATCTTCCTAAATTTTTGGTCTTTTTTCAATACTTCATTGATTTTATTTTTATTTTTTTTAGGCTTTATACCCTCTATGACGCACAGGCCTTCAGCAATTTTCTTGAGAATGTGAAAATGACAGGATCCTTTTCACTAGCTGCTCTTTTTTATAAAAGACAAACATAAGAATGAGAATGTCATTAAATTGGAATAACTGATTTGGAATAACTAATGAAGGACACTGTTACTTTTATGTGAAAGCTTCAAAGCATTTTTAAGTGCAAGTTAATTGAGCCTACTCACACTCTTTGGGGTGAAG
Source organism: Phoenicopterus ruber ruber (assembly GCA_009819775.1). Taxonomy (NCBI): domain Eukaryota; kingdom Metazoa; phylum Chordata; class Aves; order Phoenicopteriformes; family Phoenicopteridae; genus Phoenicopterus; species Phoenicopterus ruber. The sequence goes on along the minus strand of CM020246.1, from coordinate 66,095,754 downwards.
AGTTAATTAATATTATCCCCTTCATCATAAGCCCCAGCTGTGAACAGTCAGTCCTGTGCCTCTCCTGGATGGTAAAACCAAGCAATAAACAGCTCTGTGTTTTGTGACTAGATGGGACTGATGTTTTCTTTGAAGATGTGATCCTGGTGACCTTATTAAAAATACAATGCAAGGAGCTACCTTGGAGCAGGTGAGAAAGTCCTCGGAAAACAGCTTCAGATAGCCAGCTATATACAATTTCTGTCCACTATCGGTCTCCTCTACAGCTCTGGTGAATTTTCCTGTGGGTACCAAAGTCATACCTCTCTGTCAGGTCAGCCTGGCCATGTGGCAGGGCTTGCCACTGTAGGAACAGCAGTGAGAAGAGCAGGACCACGTGCTCCTGCTGCAGGTGCTCAGTCCCAGGTCATAGCTTCAAGGACAGTATGTTTTTGCCAATGTGTTGATCTAACAACAGTAATGGTCATAGTGTGGACACAAATTCCCTTTTGCAGTAAGTGAACTCTGCTGTAAGAACAAAACCTTTCAGTTTCCAAGAGTTTCCATCTCTTGTCTTCTTCCAGTGTGCAAACATCGGACATATGGAGAGAGGAAGAAGAAGAGATGGAAACTGTCATAAAGGTAGCAGCGCAATGAATGTAAATTAAATTTCTACCTCTGCCAAGACTGATACAACAGAAGAGAATAGGAAGGCTTTAGTTAAGGAAATAATCTAGTCATGGGCTGAAGTAACAAAACATATAAAACCTATTGTCTTTCACATAGCTTATTTATTTCAATTTTGTTAAGATGTAGGAGCCAGAGGGCAGTAATCTACAAAGAAGTCCCATACACGGCCTGAATTGCACAGCAGCTGTGTGCAACATTAGGTTTGACTTTGCTCTGTGTAAAGGAAAAATATCATACCCCAACTCTTAAAGCATAGATGGGGAAGAAAACCAATAACTGGTAAATGCCAGAGGAAGTTTGTGACACCAGGGTTGATGACAACTGGAAATAAGAAGCAAACTGACTAGAAGTCTTCTAAAGATTTGACATGCAGAAGTAGTGGGTGGAATAGAGGGATTTTGCCCATGTTCTTGCCTTTTGGAGAGCAGTCATGCTTCATGAAAAGGTCTAGAGTAAAAAGAAGGTTTTGCTCACTCTGGCTGTGGGGATAGTTTCTTTGATCTCCCATTTACTCAAGCAACTTCCTACTGCTCTACTTCAAAGCAGAGTTTTGGAACTCCAGGGCATTTTAATAAAGTGTCCTCAAAAATGCTGTGCCTATTGGCCATGGTGGTGGGGGGTTCACAAATCATCAGATGATTCAATGCCCAAGCCACCAAGGAGGTTATGCAAGAGCGGAAATGGAGCAATCTGAGGAGTAACCCTTGTAAATGTATGTGGCCAGTTTTATATACATTATCACAGCTTGCTTTACACTAATTCTCTCCTTGGGGAAGGGAAAACAAATCAAAGTTGCTTAAAACAGTGCAAATTGTGTGCTGGGAAATAGGAGGTGGGGGGATGAGTGGTGTTGATGTCCTAATCTAAAATAAATGTATGGTCAGACAAGGGAAAAAAATAATGATGATCAGATAATCCAAATACTGGACAAAACAGCTGTAAACTGATTGATTAGTCTCCTTTTAAAGGACACTGCGGACACACAGTAACAAAGTACAATGCAGGGAGAATTTTGAAAACGATGGAAGGAAAAGGCTTTAATGTTTCTGAACTCAGTAAATTTAACGATGATATGCTTTTCTACTGACTGAGACTGTAACTGAACTGCATGGTTAGATCAGAGAGTTTGAGATACGAGGACTTTTGCATGCCGCACAAGTAAGGCTTCTTCTGTTTTGAGAAGACCCTGTGGATTTGGAGCAATCCCAATCTCCTCAGTCAGCTAAAAGCCAAATCCTATTTGTGAGTGAGAGTGCTGAACCTGCTACATTTGTATTTACAAGAAGGGAGCTGTGCATGAACATTCAGTTTTCTTTGCATGCTGAAGTGGCCCTCCAGGGTCTCTGATGTGGTCTCGAGAGCAAAGGCCAGTGTATGCCTAGTGTGTAAGTGATGCCCAGTGTGTAAGTGAATATGTGGCTTCCCTTGTCAGAAGTCTACATATTTTAAAGCACAGCATCCTTTGTTGGCAATGTAGTCTGGCATGAAGTCTACATAGCTGTTAAAGCTGCAAGACTGCTGCCCTGGGGGTCCCTGAGCATTGTGGAGAATTTGGTTCTTCTTTTTTTTCTCCATTCATAGATGACTGTCTTCAAGGCAGTGTAGTGTGGGGACCTAGAGCTTGATCAGAAAATGACTGGAATAAATAATCTACTACAAAGTTTCCAAGAGGTTGTCCTTTCTCTGTCACCTCACTTTGAGTTTGATTTTACTCCTCCCTGTTCGTTCTGCTGCTCATCTCACTTTCTCCTTCCCTGTCCTTTTCTGCTCTGTCCCTTTTCCACTTTTTTTATTTGTTCTTCTTCTATTGCTGACATTCTCTTTCCCTGCAGCCTTTTCTATGTCCTTCCTTTATCTTTCATACCCAGATGCCTTCTTTAATCTATTCTCTCTTATTTTTTTCATCCACATATCCTACCCTTTGAACTTTTGCTTCCTATCTCTGTTTAGTGATGATGGTTATCTCTCTATGTGAGGGAATTGGAGATGTACAGTTAAAGGACATTCTCTGTTACTCTCCTTTGCACACTCTCTCCTTGCTCTATTCGCTCAGCAACTTTCTTCCAATCTTCTCTTCCTGCTTCTGTGCTGCACACCCTGAAGCTCAATCCTTTGCCAGTTTTCTCCAGAAGGTTGTGGCAATTATTGTTTACCATCTTGTAGGAGATTTTTCTTTCTTCATTTGGCTTGCCTAGTTTCTCCTCCTCTTCTTCTCCTCTCTCCCACTATTCTTCTTTACCTCTTATCCCTCCATTTTCTCCTCTTTCAGATGAAGTTTGCTTCACAAAAAGGAAAAGGATTGCAAAAGTCAGCTAACATGAGCAGCCCCATACCTACCCTTTACACACATTTGAACTAACTGCACAAACCCACAGAGAGTATAATGAGGTGAAAACCAGCAGTAATCTAGATTTCCCCTGGCTGTCTAGAAGTTCTTTGTTTGCCAGAACTCTGACTTCTGGTGAACAGGAGGTTTAATCTCTAAGTATAAGTTTATTTGCAATTCATGAATTTCTTTGTGAAATGGACATCTGAAATAGTCGAAGGATGCTTCACAATGGGGTTGGGGTACTGTAGCTGAAGTTCAGCGTGGCCTTGGACCACTTCTGAATCACGAGTCTCCTTTGTCCAAAGGCTAATTTTTGTTCTGTGATTCTATTTCATTCCTGTGCTGCATCTTCTGTATTGTCTGTGAAGCCAGGTGGTGAGGACCTTGATGATTTTAATGTAAAAGTGAAGGAGCTGGAGGGAAAGCAGTAGGCAAGACATTTTTTTTAAATGAATTACTTCAATGGTATTTTATAAGTCTCTCTACTATTGATTTTTATTAGGGTTTTTTTGTTTGGCTTGGTTTGGTTTGGGGTTTTTCTGCTTGTTTTCCTAATCCTTATAAATGGAGAATGGGAAATACTCTGTGAAGGTCAAGAGAGGGAGTCTGCAGTGGCATGGTATGCATAGTAACTTCTAGTAAATTACAGAAAGTTCATCATAACTGAATTGGAAACTTCTACTAGTTAGAAAATTTGCCCTCTGTGGAATCACCAGTAAATCGAGTTCTTCTTGTGTATAGAAGTGAAGCAAAATGTAAAAATGAAGGAAATGAGAAGCAGTAAAAACACAAAAGATGAACTGGAGCTGTCTACTATTGAAACATTTGTCTCAGTACTGACCTAGTCCTCATTTTCTAAGTTAATATGTAAATTAGGGCCTATATATGTTACTGGTTTGTAAAACCAGCAAGTTTTTTTATAAAGTGAATTTTTAGCTACATCACCAGGGCAAATAGTAACATACTATGTCATACTTTTATTGCTTTTCCCTCCCTACTGCTCAGAGGGAGGAACAAACTCTCAACAGACAGTGCATCCTTCCTTTCTTCTGTGAAGTTAGTTGGAGAAAGGTGAAGAATGAAGGTTCTTGGTGCTGTGTCCCTGCAACTAAATCCATGTGGGCAGTAGGACTCGTTCCCTCCTCAGTGGGGTGCAGAGGCTGGGAAGGAACCACTACCTTCTGCACCCGCATAAAATGCTACTCTTGACTATGGACAGATAAGAAAACTCATCCTGTGCATGATAAGTGTCAGGTAAACTGTTCATTAACTTCTCTCCTGACTTAAAACACGTCAAGTTGCTGCATATCAGCTGAACTGCAGTAGCTGGCTGTGTGGTTGCTTCTAGCTGTTGGCAAAGTAAGGTAAAAGATTTTTTTCTTAAACTTAAAAAAAGAGATTTAAGTCACCTCACATTTGCAACACACAGCTTATTACACTAGCGCAGCTGACAGGGAATTCATGATGCTATTGCAACTCGATCGTGCAACTGACCCCTTCCATAATGTCTTAGTGATAAGACATGTCTTAATAGGATTTGATGTAAACATTATCCAGGATTTCCCAGTAAAAATGCTTAAAAACTGGAGGTAGTTCATGGTACAAAGGGCAGGTTCATTGATAATCATTCTCCACAGGTAAGGAAAGAAAGTAGTCCCTACAACAGGGGAATGAACTAGGCTGCATTAGGAGAGACAAACTCTGCTTTAGCTTCACTAGCAAAGTCCTGAGCCAGCATTGTTTGGTGTCATGAGAGCTCTTCAGCCTATACAGTCCTCGTTACAGGTCTGTACAGGTGTCCTTAAATGTCCCCTACAAAAAGGTGGTGCTGCATCTCACTAGTTTCTAGTAGCAAGTTTCTGAGGACTCTGCCATTCATTCTGTTTAAACTGATCTGAGGCAGCACAGTTTTTAACATGAAGAAGTAACCTAATTTCAAAACAACGAGGTTTTTAGGCATAAGTGTATTGCCTCAAGTTTGTGAAGTTACCAACAATCATTGAAATTTGGCTGTTTTTCCTCCAGCTTGGCTGTCTTTCTCCTCCTGTTGGTGGGGGTTAGGAGTGATGCTGCATTGGGATTCTCGTTGACATCCACCATAATCAATGTCTCTAATCAGTGTTGCTCTGCTGGCATCATGCGTGGAACAGAGCAGAGTGCCCGGTCAGCATAATGCAGAGACTGGAGGAAAATGAGGAAGGGAGGAGGAGAGAGGCAGGGAAGAGGCTGGAAACAAATTAAAGAGTCAAGCTTGAAAAAGCAGAGGAAGCAATCTTTGGGTATTTGTTGCAATTCAACAGGAATGTGGTTAGATTGTGCACTTAACTTCATGTCTTCTGTCTCCGTGAGCACTTCATCATTCTTGTTTTATTGGCATCAGTGTCTGCAGCAGCATGTGCTCGAATTTGATGTGCTCAACTATTCACTGGAAGTATAGTCTGAAGCAAACTGGTGATGCAGAGGGTAGTTAGCAAAGATAGCCACTCACGGAAAATCACTTGAAATTTAGCACTGTGTTCTGTATTGGAGGTTGATTTGTGACCACCATGCAATTTTCAGACTATCCTAACAGAGAAAATAATCACAAGTTTCAAAGAACTAAATTAGCTTGAAAATACTGTATTTTTCTGAAAAAAATTGTAGCAGAAAAAGTGTAGCTCAGTAACGGGGCTAATCATAGGGGATTACATTGAGGGAGAGAGGAAGTGAGTAGAAACACAAGAAAAAGCTATATATAAAAGAGGAAGCTGGAAGCAGAAAATGTTGATGACAAACATTTTTCTTAAATTTATGTAACAAAGCAATGCTTCAGGCACCAGTACCCTTTATAGGACTGGAAGAATACAGGTGCCTAAATGCTCACTCTGCATGGACTGTTAGAGACTTCATGGCATGTCATGAAATATACAGTTCAATCAGTCTTACCAGGCCGTGTTTAAAGAGCAAAAATGTTTCCTCTCTGACCTGCAGCTCAGTTCCTCAAATTTCTACCTCAGGTCTTCTGTCAGCCATCTACTAGTCAATGAAAACAACCATGGAAAAAGTCCATTTGACACAAAGCTTCATGTAAACTAAATTTTTTATTAGTCTTTCCCAGATCACAAGTGGCATATTGATATCCTTTTCCTACTGTTAGTCACAGCATTTTTTGGTTTTGGCCATATTAATGTCTCTTGCTTAAATTCTATATTTGTATCCTTTTCATTTTCAAAGAGTGAAGCTCAATTATTTTTATTTTAGTAATCAGTGATTGATTTTGTGAACTAATGCCAGTTCACCGAAATTACTTTAGCTCAGCAGCAAATGGGAAAAAGAGCCTCTGTATTGATGCTATGTGCCAAGTAGATTATACTTCTTTAAAAAGACACATTGTCTTCGTCTTGTGTGTGGAAGGATGATTCAAAATTATTTCATTATATATCAAAGACTTTCCTCTGTCTTTAGATCTTTATCAAATACTTTTGTGAGACACTTTTAGAATGTTCTGACTTAGGGAAGGTAATAAGATGGTTCCCTTTGAAGAAACTCTAAACCCACAAATGAGAGTAAGTGCTTTTGAAATGCCGTAAGAAGAGTTTTTATACTGATACAGAGGAGTGTTCATGAAGAGTATGATCTGCTTAGAAGCAATTATCATTTAACAGTTTAAACAACAGTACTTACAGGAGAACACATTTTAAAAATAGCTATCTATTTTACAATTATAAGGCTATCAAACTCGTTGACATGACAGAGGTCTCACTTCTCAGAGTTAGAAACCGTGCCTGCAGTAGTCATAGTATGTTTGTTGAATGAAAGGTATTCCACTTAGGAAAATGAACTTTATCACAACATGCACTTTTCATAGGGGAACAATAATGCATAAAGAACCAACCCATTATTTTTCAGCTGTTTACTAGGAGATTAAAAGAAGGGATAGTGCTACCAGTAACAGCTAGAATTTTTCTTCCCATTAGTTCCAGGTTAGCTTGTAAATAGTTTGGATTTGTCGTGTTCCTCAGCTGAATATGTCCAGGGGTTAAAGTGACTGTGAAGAAGATGGCCAGTAGTCCAGTAGTCTGTGCATGATTTCCAGGATAGGTGTTGAATCATTGAGCATACTTACCTCTTGTTCCCACTTGCAGCTTCATAAGCCTCAAAAAAAGTTGAGTGAAGTAGAATAGGGTCATTGATATCTATTTGCCATTTGCATTTAATGGACATGTTTCAAATTTTGTTGAATACATAGTTTGCATTTTTTCATGGATCCTTAAATTCTTGTTTAGAGTGTGTCTGCATTATCGATTTGGTTTGGAGCAGCAGCATGATTTTGAAGCAATTTCTCTTACTTTTCCTCATAAGGGATAAGATTTAGTGGGGGACTTGGTAGTGATAGGTTAATGGTTGGACCCGATGATCTTGGAGGTCTCTTCCAACCAGAATAATTCTATGATTCTATGATTCTATGTTTTGTTGGGTCTGTAAGTGGTTCTAAGAGCACAGATTTTATTCCTGTCAGGAGAAGCTGGTGTACTTTCATATGCACTGAGGACAGAAGGTCTCAAATCCATGTGTAGGACACTAAAGTCCTCCAGGAATGACTGCTCGTCACTAGAAGACTCTCAAACCCTCCAGATCCTGTGAAACAGCGAGGGGTTCATGTACTATGTGGAGGACATGTGCTGTGCGTGGTTTCCCCTTTTGCCATTGACTGCCAGCCCTCTGCTGACTATCCACCAATGGATACTCTTCTCTGCAGCCGCTTCCTCAGCTGCCTAGGTTTTGGATATGAAGATGTTTCCCTGCTTTTTGGATCCTACCTTTTGCTCCATCACTCCTTGCTGCACCTTTTTCTTTTCTTCCATTTTATTCCTGCCCAATTTCTTCTTAAAGTGGATTGTGCCATTTTGATAGATACTCTTTCCACACAGCATAAAATTCAAAGAGGAGAAGTCTAATGGGAGACTTTTATTGCTGTCTTCAACAACCTCACTGCAATCTGTAGACAAAACAGAGCCAGGCTGTTCTCAGAGATGCACAGTGGTGGGATGGGAGGCAACAGTCATATGTTACAGCAAGGAAAATTCCAATGAGACATCAGGAAAAAATGCCATGAAGGTATTAAAACACTGAAGGGGGTTGCCCAGAGATGTTGTGGAGTTTCCACCCTTGGAGTGATTCAGAGCTTGACTGGTCACAGTTCTGAGAAACTTGATGTTTGTTGGTCCTGCCTTGGCTGGGAAGTTGGACAAGGTGTCCTGCAGAGGTCTTGTCCAACCTGTATCATTTTATGAAAGATAAGTTCCCCTAACTCTTGAGCTTGGGTATACTTTTGACTCTCCTTGAACCAGACTTCAGTGAGCACATGATCTATTTGTTGCAGTCTGTGGCCTACTAATGCTCACAGAGTAGCTAGCATCTGCTTTTAGTCCACCTGAAGCAGTGGTAGTATGCCTATGTTTTTATGTATTTAGTGTACAGTTGGAGGTATGCAAAAAAACCCAAACAAACAAAACCAAAAAACCCCCTGAAATTAAAAAAAAAAAAAAAAAAAAAAAAGAAACCCAACTAATCCTTCCCTCCAAAACAAAACAAAACAAAGAAACCCGAGCCCCCAGCCTGCTACTTAGGAGAAGTGCAAGAAATGTGCAGACAGTACAAAGACAAATTTACCCCCAAACTCCTTTAAACCTATTAGTTTTCTCTGCCATTAATTTTCTGTGGATTTTTTCAGGACTTAAATTCAAGGAATGTATCTTCAATGATTTGTAGGTTACATGAGCCACAAGTTTTAGGTATGAAAATACAGGATACATATTTTCGTTCTTAGCAGGAATGTGGCTCAAAGGCAGCTTCCTCAAAGATACTGTGGGAAGACAATTTGTTTACATGAGTTTTTGTTTTGTTTAAGCCAGTATTTGGCGTTAGCTTAAACTATATTGAAGTAAACCATCCTTGAGAGAAATATGTCTGTACAGAGATTTCCAGAAGTTTAAATGATCTATTTAAAAATCCCAGGTAGTGAAGGCTTGGGTAGTTCTAGAAGAGCCCTGGATCAGAGATACAGCTGTCAGATAAAAAGGCAGTTGGCTCAGATGGAGACGAAGAGCAATGTAAGAACACAGATATGGTATACAGAGTAATAAAATATATCAGCACCTGAAAAAGAGTTTACCTGCCTCAAAAGATGACGGCCAGCAGGAAGAATAAAGTTCCTTACTTTTGAAGTAAAATGGAAAGATTTTGCTAATGTGATTGAAATTGAGATCTACCTTAAACGGTTTGTCCCAGCAAAACTGTTAATCATTTGTTTCACTTCAAATCAGTGAATAATTGCATTTACTTTTATGAACCAGGGCCAAAGAATAATCATGTTGAATTCATTATAAATGCAACAGATATTATGGCATAATTCCCACAACTGCACACACTGGAAACGATGAACTAGATTTTCCTTCCTCTGCTGATTTTTCCTCCTGAAATGTTGCTGCTATGTTTTTGCTTTCATCTCACCTCCATTTTATATGGTGTTAGGTTTTTTGTTGCTTATCATCTTCTGACAAGTATGTTTTAAGACTAGGTGCCACACAATCACTTTTGGTATTTTGTTTGAACTGATGTCGATATCAGTCTGAAAGCTTTACTCTGAAATGTGACATAAATGTACTTTGATTCCAGCACATTTGTATCTCAAACCATTAGTAGCTGATGTTTCATTTTTGCCTTCTGATATTAGAAAAAGGGAACTTGGAAAATAAAACTTCTCAAATCCTAAAGGAATAAAAATAGTTTTAGAGCTCTCCCCACAAGTATATATAAATGTCATTTTTATAGATACTAACAAATACTTCTCTTGCAAATAAAAATAATTGCAAAAAATTCAGCTTTATGACTAGTTCTCAGGCATCACGTTTTATGAAATGTCTTTTTTTATAGATAATATACTTTAATCAGTTTGAGGACCTTACCATCTGTGCTATGGGAAAAAAACTTTAATTTCTCTTAATTATTCCTATGATTCATGAGTTATGACCTTTCTCAGGGACAAAAATAAATGCCAGTTTTTTCAAGAACAAAATGTGCGCAGTGGAAATACAGAACCCGCACAGTGGTATTAAAGCAACCAATGTCCTGAAATGAGCAGATCAGCAGAGGCATCAGGGATCAAATATACTGCATTCAATTTAGTAGTTGGAGTGGTTTGCTTATATACTGTAGTGGATAAATATCTCAGTAATTAAGCAGGAATACCATGAACAGTTTAGATGGAAATAACAGCAAAGTCATGCTCTGGGATATCACATGAAAAGTAAAAAGCCACCAGAATGTGGTGTATGTTTTTTCGGGGTAACGCACTGGAGACTCTCTGGCAGCTGCTTGCAGGGTGCTGATGCCCTTCTTTAGGAGCATCTTCCTCATGGCAGGTCAAAGTCAGTAGCAGAGAGGTAAAGCAGAGTCTCCATGTTAAATGTCTTTTATTTAGGAGAGAGAGCCATGGACAGTGGAAGAGCTGCCCAAGGCACATGACAGGTCAAAGCAAGGCTGGATTGGTGTTGGTTCCTGCAATGAAATGTGTGCTGTTTTCTTCCTAGGAAGAAGGAGGACATTATATGCGGTAAATGCATTTGAATCTCTCCATCAGTTTTTCATTTAGGTGAAACGGGTTCCTCTAACTGCAGGTTTCTAATACTGAAATTGGAAGGAGTCTGTCTGGACTGAGAGGGCACCTGTCCTGTGCAGCGGGTGCAGATCTGGTCCTGTGGCAGCCTAGGCACGATTCCCTCCAAACTAGCATGTGAAAACACAGTGGTGATGTAGGGGGGTTTAAGACGTCTCTTTCCTTTCTAACATAGGTGTACCCTCTGATTTGCTTGTACTGAAGCAAGTCTGAACACATTCTTCCCATCCTCAGGGCATTGCTGGAGAGCTGGGAGGAAAAATGAGCTTTGCACCCCACAATACTCTGCCCGTGCCCAGGGATAAGTCCACTGTAGTGCCAGCAAAGAAAGCAAGGGCTGAGCAGAACTGAGAGCAAGCTTATGCCCTGCCAGAGACCAGTCTTTGGGGAGAGGCTTGTGCCAGTCTCCAGGGCACTTTGCTTTCTGGTGTCTGTCACAGTAGCTGTTATTCAGATTTCCTTTTCATACTCTGTGTTCTTTTCCAGACTAACATATCTCATGCTCCATGGTACCCCCATTTCTGGTCCTTTCCAGCTTCTGGTTAGATGTTTCTGTTTTCCAGCATATGCACCCCTGGGTGTGGGGTGGGAAGGTCATTGGGGCGGTGGAGTCACAGGAGGGGCTGACCATGACAGTCAGCTGCAGCTGTCCCCCAGCAGAGGAGCTGCACACGTGTAACCGCATCAATACTGGGCATGTGCCATCCACCCCAGAGTCCAGCCACCAGGAAAATCTGTTCCTGTGGCCAGCACCTCTGAAAACCACAGACCTTGGATTCCTGTGACCTGGCTCTCAAAGTCATCTTTCAGTTCTCTTAGAAGTGTGTTTTTGGCTTCCCTACATGCAGACAAGAGCCTGGAAAGATGAATTTTAAAGGATCCAGTACCAGAAGTTAAATAAATAAATTTTGTAATTTTTAAATATGTCAAGACTTGTAAAAACACATGACACTTCTCATGGCTCAATTGATGATTCTTTGAATATTTGGCAGTATTACTCTTTGCAGGTAACCCCGTCCTTGCTTGTTTGTATTCATTGTCTAGCACTGAGGAGACTTATATACCTTATCTATAGCAAGGCAGTTAAGTTTGATGTGATTCAGTCACTATATCTTTCCTTCCTCCTCTAGTTCTCTGTCCGCAGTGTTATATTCTCCCTCTCTCTGTTGTTACACTAGTTAATGGTCTATTTTTGAGGTACTTTTAAGAAAACCTAAGTAAATTCTATCCATCCAGTTACTGCTAGCAACTCCTTTAGAGCACAAACAGCTGATCTCTGACGTGATTTCACTTTTAAACTCCGCTCATTTGACCTTGCAGAATTAGTCTTATCCTAGTCTTGTACTGTTTTATCCTTAATTAGGTTTTCAGTCCATTTTCTTCAGAACATAGAGATTTAGCTTATGAATCTATAGGTTCTACGACACCCTTTGTTCCAGTTTCAAAAAGAAGTCCTTGATTAATAATTTTCCAATTTCTGTGAACGCTCACTGTTTCTATGGATGCAGCACATACTGTATCCTTGCCAGTGCTGCCACTGCTTAACGCTGTTCTTTTCTGAAATGTCAAATGACTTCAGTTTCTCAAATTTGCCTGTAATTTTCCTCCCCATAATTTAAAGGTTTTCAGGGCAAGATTCCCTAGTATGTCCTGTGCTTTGTGGTTAGAGATTTCCTTATCTTTCAAGATAAAATGTGGGTTATGGGCAGGAACAACTTTATTTCTAATTTTAATTTCTGCTTTAATGAATGTTTCTACCTGTCGTTGTTAGCAGCTTTAAAACCTTATCTTTTCAAATACATTTCTAAAAAAAATTTGCTTTAATATGAAGTCCTTTCTACTTAATTTCCACTTTTTCACTACTTTATCATAATTTTCCAGGTCCAGTTTGTAATTCTAATGTTCTCAGTAGTGAAAAAGGACAATAAATCGTTACTGGGGTTTGAGTCAAGTTCACAGAATAACATTTAAACAATCTTTTTTATATGGCTAGTTTTTAATGAATCTTTTTTATATGGTTATTTTAAAGTTTCAGGCCAACTCAGGCAAAAGACTTCCCGCCCCCCAAATTGCTGACTAAACATTATTATGTCTGGTTTGGAGATTTGCCACATGTTTTGTACGGGATATACATCTTTGACTCTCTATCAAGGTTTCTTATCACTTTCCCTAAAAGGAAGATTAGAGAAATTTTCTAAAGTACTGAAATGTCAGTTTGCATGTTCAGGCCCCAAAACTTAAGATTGCATCTTAAATAATTTAATATGTCATTCAAATGTATTAGAGCTATGATAGAGGTACATTCATTTGAAGTTTTCCTTTGAAAGTAAGACGAAAGCCTGGCATTCTTGTCATTCTTCTGCAGCACCTTTTTCTTGCCCATGATATATAATTTGAACTCTGTCATCTGCTGCCCTTTAATCCTCCATTCTTTTTCTTAAGAAGCCTTTTTTCTTCATCACTGTGATCTCAAAATAAAAGGCCTCAAAAGATTTTTTTAGTTTTGACTTAGAAAACATCTTAGCTTCTATTTTGGAGGAAAAAAATGCATAAAAGTTATTTTTAATGTTTGTGTCACTTTAGGAAATCAAGATGTGAACTTCATTTTGATCATTTTCCTGTGACAGTTCCAAAACAAGCCTGTTCAATGTAGTCTAAATCTAGGATTCATTTTAAATATGCAGTACAAAAATGTCATGCTGGTTGCCAGAAATGTTTGAACAACTTTGAGGACCAAACCTCCCCTAGGCTCGAGGACCTAGAACTCAAATCTAGAGTGCATATAGTTAAAACAAACTGTATAATTTGATTATGCTATTAAGTGTATTTTCAGACTGTTGTGCTAGAGTTGCAAGTATCTGGGAAGACTTCTGAAAGAGACTTCTACTGGACAATATAGCATCAAAATATTTAATGCCCCTAATGAGGTGAGGTTAAAAAATCAAACCAGGTTAAAATATTTGGATCTTTTGCAACAGTTGCCATACTTTGCTACAGCTCACTTAAGCCAGCCTGATTAGTGGCTGATGCCGAAATTCATGGGCACACAGGAAATTGAAGGAGTGAGCTAATTTTGGGCAGGAGCAGCACAGAGCGCTTTTCACAGGAGGCTTTCAAAATGATGAAAGTAGCTCCCGTCATTCCCTCTCTCCTCCTTTGCAGGTTAGTAGGGAAGAAGGACAAGCTATACCTTTCCCTTTGCTGCTGCCTTTGAAAGAGGAAATGGATGCTTTTGTACTTGGAGTCATCATGAGGAGGCTCCGATGAGAATACTGTTCACTGTAAGGACAATAAAAACCAACAGCCTCCGATTGTCAGCAAGTCTTTATTTTCTAACAATCCCTGTGCTAAAGCTTATTATTATTATTGTTATTGTTACTGTTATTGTTATTATTCTTTTTAAGGCGCATCAAGATGGTGCCAGTCCTGCTAAGTTTGGGGGATGAAACAAAAGACAGGTAAAAGGAAGAGCTATGATGTGGGCTAGGAAAATTCAAGTGACAAATCTGCCCAGATTCTGTTTAGAGGGAAATTTATGTTTTAAGAATAAGCTGTGAAAAGCTTGAAACAAATGCCGGGACTGTGATCATTCCATGAATCATCCCTGAACCTTTGTTATATATGTGCCACCCACTTATTACATAGCATGGCACATAATTAGAAAGGTAGGCCTCTTGCAGAAAAGAAGTCTTACTGTGATTTTAGACATATCCATTTCCAATCTGATTTCATTTACTGGTACCCACTTTGTTCCAACTATCTGGTCAGGAGATGAATTGCCGATTGGTCCCATTGTCAGAATGACAGCATGAAAAGGGAAGCATGTGGGTTGTAATAATAATGTGGTACATGTGTAGAAGGTCAGAGAAGCAACAGATTAACATTCCAGTAGATGATTTCCCTAGGGACAAGTCTTGAAAGTATCAAAGGCCAAAGATCATGACACTGATAATGTGTCTAATGTTGTTGGCAAAATAGTTGCTTGAATTTGTCAGTTGTGGGGGTAATGCTTTTTCTCTTTTTTCAATTAGGTAGTGAAACCTGCTGTGAACACTGAAAAATTAGTTCCATAAATATTAGTCTAATTATGTAGGTAGTAACAGTGTTTAAATCAACTGACTGTCCAGTCTCCATTATGTCGTGTATTAAAATGAAGGAGAGTAAAACTAATGGATTAACTGAAGAAGTTTTCATTATGACACAAAAATTTTGGCATGGAAAAGTTCAGGAAATGGGTGAAACCTTTTTTATTGCAGGCAATGCACAATGGATGCTATGCTTCATTTCCTTCACAGGAAGTGTAAGAGATGGGAGGCCTGTGTGGGTAAACAAAGAGCTCCTAGCCAAACTTAAACACTAAAGGGAAGCATAAAGAGGGTGGAAGCAAAGATGAGTAACCTGGGAGGAATACAAAAATGTTGTCTGAGCATCCTGGGATAAAGTTAGGAAAGCTAAAGCCCAAATGGAATTGAATCTGGCCAAGGACATCAAAAACAACAAGTGCTTCTGTAACTACATGGGTGACAAAAGGAAGACTAGGGAATATGTGAGCCCGTTGCTCAATGAAACAGTGGACCTGGCTACACAGGACATGGAAAAGACTGAGGTACTGCATGCCTTCTTCACCTCAGTCTTTACTAGCAAAACTGGCCTTCAAGAATCCCAGGTCCTACAGACCAGATGGAAATGCTGCGGCAAGGAAGATGTACCCTTGGTGAAAGAGGGTCATGTCAGAGTATACTTCAGCAAACTGGACACATGTAAGTCCATGAGCCGTGATGGGATGCAGTCATGAGTGCTGAGGAAGCTGGCAGATGTCATTGTGAAGCCACTCTCAATAATCTTTGATTGACCATAGCAACTGGGAGAAGTATCCAAAGACTGGAGGAAAGCAAATGTCACCCCCATCTTCAAGAAGGGCAAGAAGGAAGACCCAGGGAACTACAGGCTGGTCAGCCTCACCTTGATCCCTGGGAAGGTGGTGGAGTAGCTAATCCTGGAAACCATTTTCAGGCACAGGAAGGACAAGAAAGTCATCAGGAGTAGTCAACATGGCTTCACCAACGGGAAGGGCCACAAAGATGATGAAGGGACTGGAGCATTTCTCACGTATGAGGAAAGGCTGAGAGAGATGGGACTGTTCAACCTGGAGAAAAGAAGGTTCAGGGGATCTCACCGATATGTACAAGGATATGAAAGGAGGGTGGAAAGAGGACAGGGCCAGGCACTTTTCAGTGACAGCACAAGAGGCAATGGGCACAAACTGAAACACAGGAAGCTCCCTCTGAACATCAGGAAACACTTTTTCACTGTGAGGGTGACTGAGCGCTGGCACATGTTGCCCAGGGAGGTTGTGGAATCTCAATCCTTGGAGATATTCAAAAGCCGTCTGGACATGGTCCAGTGCAACCAGCTCTAGGTGGCCCTGCTTGAGTAGGGAGTTTGGAACAGGTGACTTCCAGAGGTCCCTGCCAATCTCAACCATTCTGTGATTCTGTGATTTTATGATTCTGTGAAATTATAGTATTTAAGCAAAAACGCATTTTAAAAGTACTCTAGTCAAAAGTCACTGGAAAAAAAACAGCTTTCTGGGCTTCAAATCATGTAGGCCTTCTTGGTAAGTAAAAAGACATATCCTCTATCTGCCAGCCTTGCCAAACCCAAGCGGAGGTCTGAAATTCAAGATGAATGCTTTAGTAGTGAAAAAGGTGTTTGAAAATGACTGACAGTAGAAACTGCTAATGGACTCTTTTAATTAGGTTAGGGTACCAAGATGAAAGAGCCAGCCCTTTTCATGCTCCCGGCTGTTTTCACCGTGTGTGGTATTTCCTTCCCCCACGGACAGGACATAGGTGTGCCTAACCAATACTTCATTATACAGAAACAGAAAAACTGATTCTCGATTCATTTCAATATATGACATATGGGCTGGAGTGAGCAGCACTAATGTGCTCAAATAGCCCGAAGCAAGTAGTTTAATAGATTCCATGACTACTTGATGAGTCTGAACACAAAAGAGGGGCCAGGGGGACTCTGGCAAGAAGTAGCAGGAGGAAAATGAAGAGGGGACATAAAATGAACCAAAGGTTTTCTCCTGTTTCTTAAAATATTGGTATGTCTTCTCTGCTGAATGTACTGTTTCTTTTAAAATCTTCTGGAAATACTCTTATGAACATTCAAAACACAGCCACAAATCATTTATAGGAGACAAAAAACAATAAGTAGTGTCAGCACAGAGGGATATATTTTACTTGACCGTGCCAGGAGGAATTATGGTGGGCTGTGATGAGTGGAATATAAAGTAACATAAGTTGCCTGTTGACAACAGGGTTTGAAATTATAAAATGTAAAACCAATACATTTCCCTCACAGTATCAAACAGCTGGGATTTTTTATACTTAGTGGCAGAATACCATGTCATTTTTCAGAGCCCCATAATTCTGTAAGTATATTTAAGTACATGCTGTTATTTATTGTTTATTTGGTTTCAAGTATTACATAGATTGTGATGCACTGAGATGCAAATACAACAATAATGGTCAGCATTTTGTTGAAAGCTGTTATCATAGATGATTTTCTTGTCTTAACTTCGGGTTTGGTCATTAAGGAGATTGCATTTAATGTACTAAAATAACTAGCAATAGTACCACCCTCTTATGAATCACCACTGAGCTAAAAAATCCTGCAAGAATCTTATTTTTTCATGCTATTTAAAAATCTAATTATAAAAATAAGTCTTTATGAGGAACTGACAGCAGCCGAGTTCAAATAAGAGCTTTTCGAGTGGCAGATGGTAATAAGCAAGTCAGACAGTTAGATGATGGTTTATGTGCTAGACATTATAGGTGTTGAAACTATTGACCCATGTTAATGCGGTTACTCTGGCAAATAAAATGCAGGAAACAAAGCTACCTTGAATGACTCTTATCCCAGCTGCTGATTAGTAGAATATCTGTCAGCCAGCAGCAGGATCTGGTCAGTTGCCAGATCTTAAACCTTTACCACCTTATCTTTTCCCTCTCGGTCCCTCTTTTACCTGTTTTCCATTCCTGTTGCTGTTCTGTCAATATTCCTCTTTATTACCACTTTGATGTTTTTGGTAGGGAACCTGCTTCTGACAAGCAGAGCTATTGGGGTCAAGAGGAAGCAGAGGTGGTAGCGAAGGTATTTATCTCCTCCTGCAAGAGGTGAATGAGTCTTTTGTCTACAAGGCACTCTAAAGGCCTTGTACAGAATTGTGACAAAAGAAAATGAGGCACAGTGATAGGAAAGGCCGCAGGGATAGTTGTGGGGTTTGCCATCCATATGAGCTGGACCCATCACCCATAATTGTGACACTGGGGGACAGGTAATAATCCGAAATCTGTGATTCAAGTGCAGAGGAAGTATGTGGGAATGGCAAATACATTTGAAAAAAATCAAGCTTAGATTGTGAAACATCTAGCTTCATAAATATCTCAAAAAGAGTAAATTTTTCCACCTCTTGTAGTAATTGCACTGGAACGTGCAGTTAAGACGCAGTCATTACTGTGGTTCTACACACTATTGCTTTCTGCCATGTTGTTTGGTGTTGAATAAAGCTGGCATGGCTTTTGGGCCATTGCCAGCTATGGGAAGTATGCCTGCACTGAAGAAATGGGCTGTTAGTAAGTGAACCAGCAGGATTACAGCATTTCCTCGGTAATTATGATGGGGTGATTATGATACTCTCTGGCTACATCTCTCCTAGTTAATCTATGTTATTCTCAAAACCAGACCATAGGAATGACAATTCCAATCTTTCCAGAAGAGAGAGTGAGTACTGTCTATCAAAGTTGTGCTTTTTAAATTGGTTGCCTGTGTAGGGTCAGGGAGTCATAGGGTGGATGATGGTGTGGTGAAGTAGTGGATGGTATTGCAAGGCATAAGTTTTAGATAGCCACGTCAAAGAGCATTGAGCAGATTCAACACTTGTGCTGCCTGAGGGGTGCCTGAGCTGTTAATGGAAGATGTGGGCCCATTGCCAAAACAAGCTCAAGGTGGTCATAATGCAGGAGCTGCTGCCTGGGTCCTGTGGCATAGCTTATGACATCACGTAACATGTCCAGGTACAAGTTTGTGGTGTCATTTTTCAGTCCTTTGGATTCCTTCAAAATCAGAAGAACAGAATTTATTCCCTCTATATTACCGTAATGATACATTCCCCTCATTATTTTCCCCCACTGTTGATTGCCCTTGCTGCACATGACTTTCGCATTACTTTCTAAAGCTATTCCTACGTTAAACAAAGATGAAGAAACTGAGCCAGCTGCAGTCACACAAGATTCAGTGTGAATGTACACAATCTGCTTTTTGGTGATCAAAATCAAGCTAGTGATGCATATCATTCTTGACAACAACCCAGTGACATCAGTAGTGCTTATAATTGTTGCTACTGTTTTTTTTGTGAAGTAAATTTAAAATTAAAAAAAAAAAAAAGGTGGACTCTTTAGTACATAGTGAACTAGCAGCATTGGCTTTTGCTGTAAGCTAGGCTGTGACAAACACACTGTTGTATAGAGCATGGTCCTTAGCCTGTTGTTAAACAAGAAAGTTCCTTGCATAGATGGGGGAAATCAAACATATAGGCATAGTCCATACAGAAATCCCATCTATTTCAAAGTAGCCACCAGCATAGTTACTAGAGCCCTCATCTAGGACACTGTGATTGAATGCCTAGTTGAGAGGGAACAGAACTTCTTCAAATCTGTAGTGGGGATAATGACATATAAAAAGGATTGCTTGTTAAGGTATAGGGAGGTGTGTTGAGAAGGCTATTTTAGCACAGTGTGTTCCCTTTCAGAACAGTTTGAGTACGTATCTTGCTGGGAAAGGCACCTGGCTTTGTGATCAAACTGTGGGAAGGAAAAAAATTTTCATCCCACTGCATGTAGTGTCCAACCTATTTATGTGGCTGTGGTATATTCAGACTGGGGACAAAGTAATAGCAAGGTCACCTGGCTCCTAGGTGAGGACTCTAATCGCAGAGCTAGTGATTACTTTGGACTTAATGAGGTCTTTGTGGACATGAAGTGTGATTTCCCATTTTCCCTGAAAAAATACAATTATTTCATAATATATTTATATACAAAGAGTATATATATATATTTCTGAAAGATACTGGTTTCATCCTGATGTGGAACAGGTTAGTGTCCCATGGGATGGAAGACAACTTCCTCTGAATAATGCTTAGTGACAAACTTATTTCTCTGTTATTTTCCCTTGCTTGCCTACTACATTCAGGTAGATTTAAGCAGAATGAGTTAGCAAGGTGATGCCCACACTGAGCTCAGCACTTCCACTCCGCCTGAGAAAGCTGTAGCCAAAAAGAGGGGAGGAAGATCAAACCTAGTGAAATACCGAGGAAATGAAATCAGGTTAGAGGAACAAGAACACATGGTCTCCTGCATCTGTTGAGAAGGAAGGAGGACAGGTAGGTGGGCAGAAAATAAAGGCAATTGCTCCTCATGGGAGATTGTATCCAACTCTGTTAAGCCTGGCAGAGCTGTTAAATGTCTGCCGCCCAGTCTCCACTGCAGCAAAACACACAAGTCACACATGCAGCAATAAAAGGTGTGTATCTGGCATACTGGTCCCCTCTTCTTTCTGTTCTTCCTCTTCTTTCCATACTAATCTTGTTAGTGTTGTCTCTCCACTGGGTTATCCCTGTGTTAAAGTCCTGGATTTTGCCCGTCCAGCTGTTTATCCATCCTACTGAGCCTTGCTGATGGAGCACGTGTTCTCAGATCAAACCACTCAAAGACAAAGTTGTTTTATGGTTTCCTGTTGTGTCACAGAAGGTTTCATGGAAGACCAAGTACAAAGGATGTGCTTCAAAAACCAGGTTTGTCTTCATTCACTGCATCAGATCTGCTGTTAGTCTTACCTGGGCTTTAAGCATACAACTGGTTACCTCTGAACTAGACAACTTGGATGTTCTTCAATTTTTCTAAACTCATTCACCTATGCCAAGGTTACTTGTGCTTCATGCCCTCAATTTCTTATTAACTGTAGTCTTGTTCATACCCTACTGTTAGCTCAAATACCTGGTTTCTGTAATATTCCTTTCTGCTGAGTTCAGCTAGGACTGGCTTTCTTTGCCTCCCTACAATATGGCTAGTGTCCATGTGCCAGCTGGCAATAAGCATTTAGGAGCTGACACAGGCTAAGGATTGATGCAGACTGAGGCTAATTGCTCTTAATGGGCAACATGGCACTTTCTGGGACCTAAGACTTCACTGGGTCCTGTGGAAAGAGGAGGTACCATTTTCACCAGCGAGAGCCTGAGGCAAGCAGACTTGACAAACCATCTAAATAGTGACTGGAGGACCATAGTGGAAGGTCTGTTTGTACCATGTAAGCTATTATGCCAACAACAGTTGCCTTTATTGGTTGAGCGCCAGGGAAGACTGGCAATGTGGACTTTTTGCTGAAAGCAGGTCTGAACTATTAAGCCGATGTTTTATTGCTCAGATTTTCAAAGAGTTTGCAGAGTGCTTGGAGTCTGGCCAAAGAAATACGTTCATTAAATCAACCAATGGACAATGTAATGTTTTAGTAATATGTTATGTTTCCCTGGCAAACCTTGAAAATATAGGACTTGCATCTCTCCTGAACACACTATCTCTTTTAAAAAGGGCTTTCTTTTCTTGGCTGTCGGTTGCATTGTGTGCTAGCTGTTGGCAATCAGTAATAGACTGCAGAGAAATCAGAAGAGAGATAGTCAAAGGAAGAGACAAGACCTCAGGATCTGCGCTCTTATTTTGCATATGTCCCTGGTAACTAAGGCCACTAGATGTGGCTAGAGACAGGAGCCTTTTTGGGTCAATTAGTTCTCTTCTCCAGCTTGGACAGCTGGCGTAAAGATCTTAAGTAACTTTCTCAGGCTGAAAAGCAAACAAATATACCCTTCAAATATGTACCTGACTAAACAACTAAGCACCAGCATAAAACATGGTGTGATTTCCATTTATGTGGTGCAGTTTTGCTTCCTGTTAATACTGCCTGGAACCAGGCTTGTTTCTTGCCACTGGAAAATAAATCATCCCACTATTTAGAAGCTCAGATATAGATTTAGATGTCAACATACAAGGATTCATTGTTGAAATATTTGGTTGCAATTTGGTGCTTGGAAATCAGTCAAAATTCTTTGAGATCATGAAACAAATGCAAGCAAACTATCCTGTTTGGGTTTACTTGGCTCAGTTCAGTTTCAGATGACAAGCTTTTTTATTAATCTTCCATTTTCATTTAGGTGCCATGTGCCTGTAACACAAAATTGGCATAGACTTGTCCAGAATCAGGGAAAGGAGGTGAAAGTTATTGGAAATTTACACAGAACTGGTGAGCAGAGTGAAAGGGGAACAGAATTTAACTGCCAGGTAGTAAATGGCCTTGAACAGAAGAAAATTGCGTTGAAATGAAGCAGCTTCCCTTGAGACAAAAGATACTGAGCTAGCCTGAAAACAAATTCTGTGCCTCAAGATGTGGTACCTTTCTTTTTCTTTTGCCTTAGGAAATTGGTAGGGATAAGCACTTCTTGCCAAATAGCAGTTCGTTAGCTGTCAGGAGCACCTGGAGGTGACAAAACCAAAACCCAGTTTTTGCAGATTCTTGATAGTGGCCAGTCGTTGAGTTGAAAAGAGAGGAATCATCAGATGTTGCTTATCAAACAAAGACGCAGTTTTCATGCTCACAACCTCAAAGAAAACTTAGGTTTTCAGTTCTTAGGACTCAAGAAAAGACCTTTGTTCCCTTGAAGTAATAGCAGGCGATGTGAAATGAATTTTAATCAAGACCTGCCAATATCTATCAGTGCACAGCATTTCATATCACAGATAGTAAGAGTCTGGACAAAATGACAGGCTGGAGAAAGTAAAATCTGGAAGCAAAGCACAGAGTTTCCAGTATCCGGGTCAGATAAGGGCACCGAATGTCTTTTGAGTATCAGCAGTGCCTTCCACCGAAAGATAAAAAGCAGAAGACAACTCCTTTTATACCTATCCTTAATATGATCCTTTTTTTTTGAAGGACTTTTTAGAAATTTGCTATTAAAACCCAAATGGAAAGAATATGTTTACAAAAGAAATACAAATTTTAGTAAAATAAATAGAACCATGTTCTGTAATATAGCTGTAAATATTCAGTACTTCCTGATAAAACTACTTGATGCAATAATAGAAAATAGGATATAGAAGTTAAACTTAGAAATACAGAAACCAGTTGCACGAATCAATAACTGTCAGTGCATAAGTAGTTAAAATCAGGATAACAGGAGAGACGGAGTCAAGAAATCAGGGGTGATTCTGTTATTCTTGTTTTGCTCACGTTCTGGGAGGTGTTTTGCCTTAGTATTCATCTTCTGTAACATGAAGTTGTGATGAACCTGGTAGGAAGACATGATTATTTTTAAAGCAAAGAGATGAAATAAGAATGACCTCAAGATTACTACCGTTAGCTCTTCTGCATGTGGCAGAAAACTGGGGCATGAATCTCAGTTACAGATATCAAGACTCTAAATTAGCTTCTAACACAGTTTTGGGGAAAATAACAAATCAGTGCTATTAAACTCTATAAAAAGGGAGGATGACAGACAAGATAAAACAGATAAGATGTGCCAGAACTTTTATTATTTCGTTTCCAGTCCTCTGGGGTCAAAGTCTCTTACTTCGTCTTTTCTGAAGTAAGGCCAAGTTCTCTGTTTATTTAACTTCAGGCTTCAGGACATAAGCCAGGCTTCCTAAGATATTATGGGAATATCTTGTCTAGGTGTTTTTCACTATCATTTCTCTGAACCATCTCTCATGGTCACTGGATTAGCTGTAACTTGAGTCTCACCCAGTGAAGAGGCTCCTGTGTTCCCAAATTCTTCCGGTGTCCCAGGGATATTCCTGTTTAACAGCCACTGGTAAGAACAGCCTTGTTGCCAGGCTTCATAGCGCTGGTCATCATAATGATGAAAATAATGGTGAAAAAAAGGGAAGCGGAATAAGATGGATGGGTGGAAGGAAAATACTTTTGAATAATGTCTAACGGGCAGAAACACAAGATGTTACGTACCAAAGAGAAGGATTTTACTCTTTTCAGATGCCAATGCACACACTCACTGCAACCCAGAGAAAATGTGTGTTGCCCACAGGACAACCAATGCTTACAGACAGGTATTTCTACATATGTAGGGCCACAGGGAGTGTGCACTCAGGTGTCACAGCACTGAGGCAGTGTAGAGCATGGCTGGAGCTGGAGTGAGACGGCAAATGCTCTTGTCCCTTCCAGCCGTCAGATGTTTGTTTTGACATCACCCTCAGATTATGAGCAAGATTTGCAAGATTTCTTTCCTGCCTTTTGTCCTTTTCTCCCTCTTCCCTTATGTCACCTCCCTTGCCGCTCCCCCTACTGAGAAAAAGGTAAAAGCTAGGCCAGTGGCTATAGTGCTTGTTAATGTGCTGCAGGGACAGAGATGTGTCTAGATCAAGATTCTCATGCTTGCAGCTAAATGCACAGAGAGCTAAAATGAACGTGCACAACACCCGCTGTAATGCACTTAGAGAAAAATACTCAGAGCTGAAAACAAACATCACTAACACTGAACAACAATTTACCCCAGGCTTGTGTTCCTATCCAAGGAAAAAAGTGCTAGAAAAAAGGGCATTGTCCTGGGACCTTCATGCAACACATCTGGATTGTGTATGTTCTGTAAGGATCTGTTTGTTTGTTGTTGGTTTTTTTTCTTTTTCTGCAAGAACCCAGAGATGTTTTGCAGGATTCTTATCAGGAAGTGTTAAATGCAAAATGGGTGTTTACCATCCAGTTCAGAATGAAACAACTAGACACTCTCAGGACATCGTATTCTCATGATATGCTTCAAAGCCCCTGATGGTAAAAGCAAAAGGAATATTTATCCTTCAAATATGAAACAACACTCCCATTGTCATGGAAAATGCTGATTTCACACCTGCCTACAAACTCCTTCTCAAATACTGTCATAACCATCATAGTCCCCAGAAATTCCCATTGCAACTCTTGCTGAACACAGCAAATCTAAGATGCAGACATCGCTAGAATACGGTAAAGTGCTTGAAGGGAATCTGAAAAATAACCTATGTTATTGTAGAGAGTTTATAAGCACCGAGGCTGTCTCTTGAATCAGCCAAGGAAAAGGCATGCTGTCTGCAAAAAAACACTAAGGAGCTGGACAGATTTACTCCTAGCTGAGGGATGCACATCATACTGACTATAAAAATCTCGTGAAATTTATCACGCTTGTGTTCAAATGAACTGTGCAACTTCAATATCCTAAATTACTCTTCTCACAGCACCAACCCTATCCTGCTTTTCTGGGCCAGTGACAAACCAGAAAAACTACTGAAGCAAAACCTAACAGAACTCCCTCTTTAAACACCTGTTTAGCCGTCCATATATATATCTATTCTTGGTATTTCTACAGTGACCATCTCCTTATATCGTGAGTTCTGAGGGCTAGAGACTAAGAGGATTTAAGGCAGTGTCAGACGATGATATCAGGAGTGAAATGCAGAGACTCCCGCCTCCTGAAGTGCTACAAAAGCCACTCTGGAATTTCTTACTGCAGTTGTTGAGCTTTCTCTCCACCCTGTAATCATAAAAGCCTGCATTGCAAACCGTGTCCAGTTACTACAGGAGCAAAGGAGAGCGTAGCTGAGAGATTATGATGAGATCTCTGATTTCACAGTGCCAGTTCCTGATTATGACCACACTTCCTGGATTTATTATGATATCATAATGAAGTAATACAACAGATTAAATCCCAGGATGACATCTTGATGCATTCTGGCTGTGAGGGCTTTTTGACCTTTGTGGGTTTTTTGTGGACAAAGAGGGTCTTAGATCAAATTAAGATATGAGGGGTAAAAAGAAATATTCTGGTTTTATAAGTGTAGCCTTGCCAAACTGAATGACAGAGTTCAAGTCTGAATAAGGCAAAAATATGAAAAAAGAACATTTTACATCTTTGCAGCTGATTCCAATTTTCTTCTCCAAATGTATTCTTTTTCTGCTCTGTTCCAGTCTTTCTTCCTTGTCTGAAAGATGACAGTGGAACAAAATGTGTTTTGCTTCATTGATGTTTCTCAACAGTTTTCCATTAGGAAGGCTGGTGCATGTAGAGGCTGAATGACGCCTTCAGGATCAATACAGATACAGTTTCAATCTGCTCTGGCTTTGTGTTTCTGGGAGACAAGCTTGTCTAATGCTACAGCTCTGTTGCAGTGGTGTTGCCATTGCTTCCCAGGAGCAAGACTTTTTGTGTACTGTCCTCCAACAACAGGTGAGATGGGAGCATTTCCTCACTGAAAAGATGGAAATGGACAGGAAAATTATTCTGTCTACCAAGGAAAGAAGATTGTATCTATCTTTCTCACCTAAACAAGCCTGTGTTTCTGCTGCTGGTGTCCGTGATGCAATAATGTAGAAAAAAAATGCCCCAAAATCTGAATTTTGTTTAACACTTTGGCACAACATTTGCAGTTTTAGAAATACTCCAGAAAAAAGTCATTATCTTCCTCCTATTCCTGGGTCATTGATTCTCCATTTCAACATTTCAGCGTTTCTCAGCACATGAAGAAATCTTTGATGTTTTCTTCAGTATTGCATCCCCCAAATCTAAGCTAAGAATGCAACCCCTTCACACATCCCCAGCCCACAGCCTTTTCTGTGTCTGAACAGCTTTGTCACATCTCTCTACACACTTCCCTTCTGAGCTGCCCTCTCACTGTGAGCCACAAATCCGCACAGCATCCTCGACTACTTATTAAGCTCTGACAATGTGTTCACTAACATAAAGATATCAACTGAAGGCAGTGGCTGCTCTGGAGAACTTAATCGAAAACATATAAGAGAGAAGGACATAGCACTGTGAAACTGAGGGAAAAGATTAACTTTCATATACCAGTGTGCGTATGTGTGCGTGTAGCATGATTTTACTTGCTGCCTGCATGCTTTCTTCTCTATTTTCACAGCACCTTAAGTGGCAGCCATAGGTATAAGGCACACAGCTGTCTACATCAGTGCACGTAGAACTCAGGATCTTATTTTAAAAAGTAAAAAAATCTATATTTTTGTCATGACTGGATTTGACAGATGGGAGGTTTGTGCACATATACACACAAACGAGATTTTGTTTATGGAGAGAACAAGCAAGTTCTTTTAAAAAAATTACTTACCCCCCACCCCAAATGTACTTGTTTTCAGTAGATATTTATGTTTACCACAATTTTTCAATAGCATGGTGACTGACAATTTGCTTTTCAACCCGATGGATAATGTGTTTTTTAATTAAAAAAAAAAATCAGCAAAAATTGACTTGCTCAATTCTAGGCACTGTGGCTTCAGCCTTAGTATTTAAATGAGTGTATTAATAGAGTGTGCATACTCTATTAGCCAGCCTTCCATTTCCAGGTCCTCCCCTCATTGTAAAGTCCTCATTTGAGTCCTCAGGCATTCTTTGCTCCATGAGCTCTCTTTCTGCATTTATGCAAGAAAAATGTAAAATGGATAATAAAAGAAATTGGAAGCTGTTCGTGGAATCCATAAGCCTCTGGTAATACAGTAAGGAACATGCCTGCACAGCATACACATATACTAGAGCAGCCAGTGAGAAAAACAAAATAAGAAAAGATATTATGAGGATATGCATTCTCAAAACACATGGGTACAATAGAAATCAGGGGCATTTCTTTATATGGAGCTTCGGGGGATGCTCAACAAGTAGACTCAGACTCCTCATGTAGTAACAATTGATAAGGAGCCAGCCAAGCCTGAGTAATGAAATATTCTCTTTCAAGGTTAACTGTGGACTCTCTCAAGGCTTTTCATTCCTTACTGAGTTAAGTTTTCAAGAAAGTGTTTGCCAATTGTGGCTGGACTTGATCGCTGTCTGACGTAGAAGAGTGCAGGTGAGAGCTCAAGGATCTCCACTTCCACAGTTACAAAGCTGCATGTGAAAAAGTAGTCTATGCCCTAGCATCAGTCCTGCCATAAAGGCAACGTTATTCTCACCTTCCAAAAAGCCTGATGGTGATTGAGACAGCTGACTAATGTCAACTGGAGACAGACAGGGAAGTCCAGTGGGACAGTTGTTTCCAGGATCTTGGGTTCTCTGCTTCTGGTATTGATGGGTTTGGATAGGTACAGGATCTTACAGGCACTAATAAATGATAAATGCGTCACTTTTGGGGAGGGGGAGTGGGGTGGGGGAGAGTTCATCTTGAAAGCCTGTAGCTTCAGAAAGCCTAACCCACAGACTGGGCTGTTTAACCAAACAAGATATTTAATAAAGGTTGTATGATAAATGTTAGCAACTTGGAGGGCTTCCCTGGATGAGGCAAGGGACGCTTGTTAGGAGGGAGAGAGCTGGTAAGGTGGCACATAACTGCTATTTACTTCCCACCTCATGTGCCAAAGCAAATCTGACCCCAGACCACTTCCCTTTCTTTTGCACATTCATTCCCTTATGCTCACCTGGAGTGTGAGCTGGAGACAAGGTCGTAATGGCAGCAGACAAGCATCAGCACTTGTGCATTTCTGATTTTTCATAAGGCAAATGTACATTTATTTCATGTAGCAAATGATATTGACTGAGTTTACTTTCCTGTGTAAATTGAGTATTAGTGGTGACTTTAATTCTTAAGGTCTGACTTAGATTTCATGGTTTCCACAAGCCTATCATTTCTAACAGTGTACAAGCTGAACACATTATTGCAAATGATGTGTTCATTGATTGTAGTTCATCTTTCTGTTTGCATGCTGTTAACAGCATGCAGATGGATTAAAATGTATTTTTTTGTTTGCTATTTAAAATTGTTCAAGCACTTTATCTATTCATTTAAGGGGGAAATACGTCAGAATAATGAAAAAGAGTGTCAGAAAATGTAAGTATTTGATATGTATGATGTGTGATTGGTTACCTTTGTCATGCAACCCTGTTTCTGTATCATGGTTTTGTGATTGTAACTTTTCTAAGCAAGAGGAGGGAAGTCAGATATTTCAGTACGGCCATGGGAACATTTTTTAATAAAGGACCTCCCATTAGCACATGCACTGTGACAGAGCAATGGAGGAAATGGTTTGCAGATTTTACCAAAGAATGACTGATACCTGGGCAGTGTAACAAATGATCTCTTTCTCTAGAATTATATTCTGCTACAGACTTTGTTCTTCTTTAAAACCTGGTGCAAAGTCTTTTCATATTGATGTGTAACATTGTTCCATAAAGGAGCTGGTTTGTGTATGTGTGTATTCCTTTATGTAAAGGAGCTGGGGATTTTTTTTCTGAATTGATGTAAAAAATAAATTGTTTGGTGAAATGGTTTACATGTGCCTTGAGGGTATCGTCTCAGTTATACATCTTTTCATATAGGCAGAAGAATAAAAATATCCATTAGACTGGGTATAGTTGTAATTGCCCACTAAAAAAACCCCACAACATCTCATCATCTTTTATACAGTCATTATAAGTTACAAGCACTCTTGCGTTCTTATCATTTGCTGTAAATTCAGTTTTGGTAGTGACTTGGATGCATCGTAAATATCTGTATGCATTTTGTATACACCTGTTAACATTCACAGAAATAACTTCAGATTCCTTACAAAATGCATGTATTGATCTGCGCTTGCATAGATAAATAGATCAATACTGAGAAGCCCCTAGACAGAGGTGAACATCAAGTACAAATGCAGCAGCACAGTAAAGCATCAGCACAAAAAGTATGGTACACAGTAGAAACCGTGAACTGAATATATTCAGAAACAGCATTATAATCCTCATTCTGGATTCTTCAGGTTCTCCTTGCGTCAGGGAGGAAACGTAACAGAACTTTTAATATCTCCCATTTGTCATGCTTACCTCTGAGGTGCATTGCTAAAACACACAGCATCCTAATTGCACCATAAAAAGGGAATTATTTATAAAAGGGAAAGCTAGACCCTGTGGACTGTGAACCATTCACATACTAACTATAAACCAAATCAAATTAATCTAACAATTCCAAAGGGAGCTGTATAGTTTAACCAAAGCAGGGGAAGAAAAGAAGCCCACAACAGTTTGATAGAAAATATGGAGCACCACGTTAAGCAAATGGTTTGCTACTGCGTAACAGTTTCTAGTGGATGTGGCAATGAGTAAGTGTAGTAATTAGACATAAAATTCATTATTTATATTTTGCCAGAGTCTGAGTATAAATTGGTATCTTGATGTGTTTCACTGTTTTCTACCATCTCACTCAGAAACAATCTCAACTGACTTTGTTCTATTCTAAAATAAGATAGAACCAGTCCCCAGATTTTGCTGGAATCCAAATAATTAGATAGCCCTGTATCCAAAGAAGTAAAGCATTTTTTTTGCTTTTGCTTTGATAAAAAATTACTTTCCCCCCAAATTCTTACTACCGGGAGAAGATTCTTTACTTGGCTACCCCGGTTTATAGCTGTGTAACTTTACTGACCTCTGAGGGGTTGTGCCTGATTCACACTAGTGAGAGAGGATAATTAACAGCCCTGTTTTCATTTTGCTTCTTTGTCGCCTTCAGTAGCAAGTGTGGGGGCAGCAAGGGTCATTTATCCCAGCTAAACTTTCTTGCTCTCATTATAAGTGCACAGCTCTCATTTACTGTCTGTAACCCAGTGGCTCCCGCACATCCCCAGGCCAGTGAGGCAGGAGGCATGGTGCGACTCTGTCACTCATCTGTAGAGGGGCAGAGGCAGCAGACTTTTGCCAGTTTCTGCTCAGCTACTCTCCTGTGAATGGCAGAAAACTCCTCCAGCAGAGGAAAGAGGAACCAGGGCAGAAGGGGTTGGGGTGGAGTACTCTACAGGAGGGAGAAGCAGCATTTGCTCTTTCATCTCACAACGAGCAAGCCATGACTATGCCTTGTGGAGAGTTATGTACCCCTCTGGAAAGTGGATTCTCACCAGCAGTCCAGCCTTGGCCATCTCTACAACTACCTGAAAGGAGGTTGTAGAGAGATGGGGGTCGGACTCTTCTCCCTAGTAACAGACGACAGAACAAGAGGAAATGGCCTCAAGCTGCGCCAGGGGAGGTTTAGATTGGACGTTCGTAAAAATTTCTTCACCGAAAGGATTGTCGGGCATTGGAATAGGCTGCCCAGGGAGGTGGTGGAGTCCCCATCCCTGGAGGTATTCAAAAGATGTTTAGATGAGGCCCTAAGGGATATGATTTAGTGGGGGACTTGGTAGTGATAGGTTAATGGTTGGACCCGATGATCTTGGAGGTCTCTTCCAACCAGAACAATTCTATGACTCTATGATTCTATAATTGCTGGTTGTGGAGTCTGAGTTTCTATTACAATTTAAATACAAATATTCTCTGGCAATATGTTGTGTCAGGACTGTGTTCTAGATCTTATGTTTTGCCAGTAGTAGCTTTAGCCAAAAATTGCAGAAAATGAACTTCCTTCACCTGGGATCAGATTAATATCTACTGTACTTATTGTTGTAGGTTCACAGAATCACAGGCTGGCTGAGCTCAGAAGGGATCTCTGGAGGTCATCTGGTCCAGTTCCCCTGCTCAAGCAGATGTTTCTGTGACGATGGAACCATGTCTGAGGATCAACCAAAAGGCTGTTCCCACCAGCTCCACAACCACTTATTGACATGTATTATCAGTGAACTCTTCCTCTCTCCATGCTGGCAGTGCTGAGAACAGTGCCTGGTCCCCCATGCCCCTGACTGTCACCCCCAGAGCTATGTAGTCACCTTTGGTACTCTCCCAGTTGCCTGAGCAGCATCATTGGTGCCCACATGTAAGAACATCAGAGCGTCGGACAAGCCTTGGCAGTATCCCCACAGCATCCCCTATCCGGGCCGCCAGCAAGCAGCAAACTTCTGTGGACAACAGGTCAGGTTGGCAGGTGGGTGCCTCTGTCACCCGCAGCAGGGAGTCACGTACTGCTGTCACTCACTGCTTCCTCATGGTGGTCTTGCATGGTTCAGGGTCAGTTGCCCCAGATGTTTCGCTTGAAAGCACAACCAGTTTCCTCAGCCTTGAGGGCAGTGAACCTGTGTTGTATCCTCTGCCCTGGCAGGGACAGCTTCTCCAACACCTGCTGGGCAATGTGCCCCATGGCACGTCACCACCATAGCCAAGATCATTTAGGCTGGTCTAAACTTAGAGGAGGACCCCTTCTTTCAACACTTCTGCCCAAACTGCTGCCCTTGGGATCTGTGCTCTGGGCTTTTATTAAGGCACCAGCTAAAAGGGTGCTTGGCCCTCCCTCGTTGTGGAGTGCCTGCAACAAAGGCTCCCAGCACCCTCGGTCAAGGGCATCTGGCCAAGTTTTGAGACTCCATTCCCTGTATCTGCTGGACCAGACAGATAGCTGTCTCACTAGGTGGGCATTCTTATTTATTTGGGGCTTTTAAATCTCATTAAGGGTAGAAGTTCTTCAAATTGTAGTAATGTTAGAGATGCGATCTCTGTGTTACTGATTAGTCTCCTTCCTGAAACCCTTAGGAGACTAATTGTTGCTCACTGCTCTCTGTATGTTCTTCCGTGTGTTCACCCCAGATGGCCAATTGATCTAATTTGATGTCTGAGGCAGCTGCAGCTTCTTGTGGCCTGGCAGATACTGATGTTTTGCAGCAGCGTGATTACAGATCCTTCCCCTCTGGATCGCATTTCGGCTCCAGGGGAAAGCAGACAGATCCCGCTGCCCAGCCCAAGGCGAAGAGTGATCTGTGCGACCGCTGACAGCAGGCGCTTTGTCTGCAGGGAGCGGGAAACAGTGCTGCTTTTCATTGCCGCTAGTCTTTCGCGTTTTGAGAAGAGAGGGTTTGGATCTTTTAATAAATATTTGGATTTAAAAACCTGCTACTTGTGATTGAAGCCTTGATTTTGATTGTACAAGTTTTACATCAGCTTTTAAGTTTTCAAGGGCTATTTATGATGAATCACAGTTGAGGGCTAATGATGTTAAAGAATTCTAATGCTTGATTTTTCCAAAGACTACTCAGATTAGGTAAAATATTTATATAAAACTTCACAGATATTGCTTTCCAAAAAGGAAAACCAGTCCTCTATTTGTAGAAACATAAATTATATTTTTTTATATTACCCACTCTATAAAAACCTTTACTTCTTTTGCTACAAAGTATTTCTCTTCCAGAGACCACATTTCCCCCAGAATGCTGCTACAGGTAATGTTCATCTCTTTTTTCTTTAATCACTGCTTTAAGCACGACAACTGCATTGGACAGAAACCAAACGTTCTTTGAAACTGATTAAAGTTTAATTGTAGAGAGAAGAATAGAATTAATAAATGCCCAGCTGTGTTTCTTGATCCCTTTTCTGGTTTGTAGTTAGTAGAAGATAAAAAGAGGGAATCACTCTTTAACCATGTAATTAATTTAAATATTGGAATAACTTAGCATTCATGAATGCATCTCTGTTTTACCTCCTCATTTAGTATCTTTGTTTATCTTATCATAAAATGTGCAAAGTCTGTTGATTTCATCTATGTCCAGGCCTGTGGCTGCGAAGGAAGGGAAATCTTTTAGTTTTGCCATTTGTAAAATAAATTGGTATGCTGGCCTTTGCTTTTGCGGATAAAGGCATTTTGAATTTTAAGGAAAATATCAGTGTCTAATGTTATCCGACCGGTTTGATTTACTCTAGTGATGATGTCTTCATTAGTCAGAACAAATGATTAATCTCTGCTTGCCACAGTGGCTGTTGTGCTTTCTCAACCAGCCATTTTAATTTTCAGGTTGACAATCAGTCAGAAAGAATCCATTATGGATGATCAAAGCTCATGTGAGATAGTTTTTGCCGCTAAAATGACGAGTGGAGTCAGTCTGAAGTCTGGGGAAAGTTATTTGTGCTGTAGTCTGTGGGTTTCGGTGCCGCCCGCTTGGCACTCTGCGTGCTGACAGCTACCTCGTTCTTCCCTGCACTGGCAAATTTTGCCTCTTTATCCACTTTGTCAAGGTAAGCTGGAGAGCCAGAGGGAAGCCCGTCCTACAAACCCAGGGTGGGTGAGAGGAGGGTCCCCTCCCCAGGCAGGCACTGCCTTGCGATCCCTGACGTAGTATTCGTCCATGCCAGCAAAAACCCCAGAAATCCTAAACATGGTTCAGGAATTACTGTGGGCCAAGTGCCTTTCCCAGTAAGCAGTTTGAATGTGCCAGACCAGGGTTCATGGTATGCTTTTATTTATTGGCATAGACACAGCACCAACTATTTCATTCTAGTGGGCCTGGTGGGATACACAGGACCCAAACCCTTCGGCTGGCTGCACATGAGTCTGCCCCGGACCTAGAACTAGCAGAGATTAATCAGTACCAATAATTACTAATAAATTCTTCCGTGATTAACTTTTCACTGAGACTTTTCAGACTGAGGCTGGAACCATAGTACCATAGTATTTTGCAAGTTCACAGTGTTTCTGCATGGTGTGATTTGGGATCACAGCGACTCTGCCGAGCCAGGAGTTAGAGTAGGTGCCGCGGTAGGGAGGCAGAGACTCCACAGCCACTCCATGAATTAAAGATGCTGATGCATGGGTCTGACC
The DNA here is from genome assembly GCA_009819775.1 of Phoenicopterus ruber ruber. Lineage (NCBI taxonomy): Eukaryota > Metazoa > Chordata > Aves > Phoenicopteriformes > Phoenicopteridae > Phoenicopterus > Phoenicopterus ruber. Next base: position 66,061,520 of record CM020246.1, on the reverse strand, counting down.
TGGGCTTTTAACTAGCTCGGGGTTCTCTATGCACAGTCTGCCTGTGGGTGGTCAATCCATCTCGTCTTAGAGAAAGGTGAGAATTTTTCTTGCCTTCAGTTGAGGATTTTAAAGACACAAAATCTTAAAACTCCCCTTCAGGATGAAACTCATATACATGCATACACATACATACATGTATGTACGCATATATACATACACATATATGCGCGCATATATATATATATATATGTGTGTGTATTTCCCTTAGGAAAAAAGACATCCTTTCGGTGGCCTGTTGGTTAGGTCACACTGTTCAAATTGAAAGATGAGTTCAAGTCCCTGCCCTGCAGACACAGTGTCCATAGGGTAATGATTGTACATTCCCACAAATTCACAGTTTTTCTTCCAGTGTAAGAACGAGACCAGGTCATTCAGGAAGCCACGGAGACTTCTCGTGCGCACAGCATGCATGCAGAGTAAACACTGCTCTTCTCTCAGTGCTTCAATATCGCCCTTGTTTGTCTGCCTTCTTACATGGAAAGAAAAAATACTGTTTTCTTATCAACTGTACAGTTACAGTCACAACTTAAGACTTTAGATTACCTACCAATATCCTTGTTAAAGGATATAAAGATATTGTTTTTTCATAAAACAAATTTAATTCCCTGTTGTTTGTAAGATAACACTGCGTATTTTTTTCTAACAAGGCCAGTGTAATTTCTGAGCAAAAAGAGAATTTGAAACTTTTTTTGTTAGCAGGCTCAATGTTATATATGAGTTTTTATCATGGCAGGAAGTTTACACTCTTTTCTGTTGCATCCTTTTTTATGGTATTTTGGTCTGTGGGAAATTATTTGCAAAATTACTTTTGTACTTTCCACACTTCAGTTAGTTCTGGTAAAAAGAAACATAGAAAACTGTATTTATTTGCTTATGGTAATTGCCCCAAACTCAACATGTGATGTTCCCCTCCCCCTCAAAAAAAGAAAAAAAAACAACCCCAGCAATGAAAAGAAGTATTCTCAATTTACAATACCAGTTTTACGTTTTCTCGAAGTCTAATGTTTTCTGATGCCAATGGGAAAAAAGCAATAAGGGAAAAGTATCATTTGGTTTACAGTTTTAGAATTTCTTTTTTTACTAAGAAAATAAACATACTGTGTTTACTTCTGTCCACCTACTTTTGGTTTAGGTATTTTGTTTTTACTCTGTTTCTCAGGTTCTGAGTGGACTTTTAGCATGAATTCCTTAAGCACAGGCACAAATAAATAGTTCATTTGTAAGGAAAATTGTATCCTACAACTTAGATCTGTTATTCCAACCAAAAAATCCTTCCTCTCTGCAATAATCAAATCTGTAAAGCCTTATCACAGAATATGCTGTATACAGAAAGGTTCATAAATGGAGCAGGGTGGCAAGACACTTATCTTCTGAATAGATAACATACTCCATAGCAAATTTTTGTTTGCATAATTGTAATGGCTTAACGCAGCAATTCCACTTAGCTGCTCTGATGATTTCAGCAAGCCCTAGAGTTTCCAATCTACAGCCCAGAGTTTTGCAATCTCTGGGTGTTAAATGCTTCCTCAGTCAAAAAAGATCACTGGAAATACCTGTGCACTAACACCACGTGCTCCACCCCAGGGTTAGACACATGCAAGTGATGGTGGTCTGGCTGGTGAAGGCTTGTCAAAAAGCTTGTCTTTTTCTCTGAAAACTTTAGCAAAGCTAAAGGAGAAAAGGGTGATTGGCAAAAATTGGCCTTTTCTGAGAAACTGAGTCTCCTTTTCCTGATTTTTTTGGCCTTTCTTCAAATGAAAGCACTTTTGCTGCACCACTGACTGCCCTTGTGACGGACAGCTGGACAAAAACATGTACCTGGCTTAGGAGGCACCACAAGAGATGTGCTCTGGCTGGGAGTCTTCTCCTGTAGTAAACAGTAGGGCTAGAACCTAAATGAACAATTACTCCTACAATGTTCCTGTGTAAGAATCAGAAACTTCTTGGGGTGCTGGAATTATCAGTCAACCTACTAAAGAAATCAATTGTAAACCAACTACGTGGAAGAACAGTGGACAGAGGGAGCGTTCACCCAAGATTTGTGGCATGGTTGTGCTGTGTTCTCAGAGGAGCTGTTGCATGCTTGCATGCATTTAAAGTTGTCCTTGTGCCATGGGCTTGGTATAAAATAGAACAGAATTTCAGTGGGGAATCTAGTTTGTTTTCTCTATTAAAAAATTGTGTAATTTTAGGCCATTGTCATCTGAAAATGGAAACACTCATGCATTTAAAATGCTGCAGGATAAAGATTTGTAGAGCCTTTCAACTATAAGTAATAATGGGAACTTTATCTTACTTATTTGTGGTCAAACGTGTTCAGTAGAACAGACAAAAATATGCTAATATACTTGTTTTTATGAAAAGAGAGAATTTCCTTGTATCAGTAAAAGAAAAGGAGCAGAGCAGGCCAGCATACACAATTTGTAAGCGGGGGTGCTCTGAAACAAAAGAAAAAACGTGGAGACTGTTCATTGCAGACACCTTGCTATCTTTGTGAAAAAACTAAACATTTAGTGATAGCCAACTAATGATCTTACAGTAAATGCAAATCCAGTGGATCTGCAGCCCTTTTTGTTCACATTCACAGGAGGGTATCTCTAGTAAGTGCTTCCAAAAAGAACTAACTTGGAAAACTTACAGAGGAAATCAAGCGAGATTTTCTTCTAAGGGTCCCCAGAGCTTGATTACACTGATGTGACCAATCTGCTATAAATCCACGGTTTGTTAAGGATTTTACTAGTCTTATTTTTATTTTCTATTGTGGCATTTCATATATAATTATATGTTTTCTGTCTGTGTCTGGGCTCTCTGTCTAAACTGATAAATTCAAAATGTGTTTTGTGTGCAAAACCTGACAGGAAAGTCTTGGGCAGTCTTAATCTCTTTATACGATATTTGTTTCTTAGATTTGCATTGCATTTGACCAACTCAGACCTACCTGCACAGTTTAAGGGATTCTGAGTTGACGTAAAATACACGCCAGGAAGGTATACTTCAGTGGTTCTCATTTCTTGTACATGCTTTTGTGCCCTCCTGGTGATGACTGAGTTTCTTAATATCTACTGTCATATCCCCTGAAATATGAGTAATGTTACTACTAACACTGTAGCATCCACAAAGAAAGACTGGATAGACAAACTTCTACAGTTATGGGCTTGTGGATGTTTTGTTTTCTGTGCCTTTTTTTTTTTTTTTTTGTGGAATGCTATACCCCAGAAAAAATGCATTTCAGTTGTATGTGTGTATATTGAGTACGGTATCTGCCATTATTGTGTTACTGTAGCACCAAAAAAGCTGATGGTGAATTTGAACCCCCTTATGCCAGGCATTTTGCAACTTCAGAACAGAAGTATTGATTCTCAACAAAGTTACATTCTAGGTGTGCTTTCCTTTTAGGCAGAAGGCATTAATATGAATAATGTTATCCAATATTTCTAGCATTAACACTGTCATTTTCCCCAACTCACAAACTTCACTGCCAAAGTTCTCATGGCTCATCATTCTGAGAGTTTCCTTCTCTGTAAGTCACATCAGTCCTTTGAAAGTATCGTTTTCAAAACCTTTCCTTTGAATGATAAATAAAAGAACCTGAAATGTTCATCCTTTTCATTAAAGATTTCATTGTTTAGGATTATGGAGGTAAAGAAGAGCTGGAGGCCTAAACTGAGGTTGTTGTACTTCACAAAAGAGGTGAAAAGCAATGTGTTTTGCCTTGTTAGCAGGATCCTGCTCTTCTAAAGCCTGTGAAAGTGCCACTGTGTATGTTAAATAACTGCTAACTAAGACCTGAATTTTGCTTTTGCACCAAAAACCTGTCCAAAAATTCTATTTTATAAGTGGCTGCAAAAACTGGGTTGTAATTTATATTTTTGGTCCTTTTTGGCAATGTGCTAAGAAAGTTTCAGTAATAATAAATTACTTTTGTATTTTTATTGACTTTCTCAACAGGTACTAGTGATAGATGCAACAGGTCATTCTGTCCCCTATTGTAGAGAATGCGAAGAATTCAGAGCTTCTTGTCCAGTGCACTGTGCACTGCCAAGTATTTTATACTCCCATACCCATGTTCAAAAAGACCCAAGCAACATTTTTAGACACGCTTTTGTTTCTTACACTTACATAAACCTAGAGCAACTGTAATAACTGATCTTGCTAAAAAGCTTTCTAGTGGAAAAAAAAATCACCTAAAAATGCTGGTTTGGTCTGATTTCATCAACAAAGTTTGTGGAAAACATTCCAGTGAGCTTGAAGTATTTTCTGTTGATTTCATTATTTTGATTTTACTACTATGTATTACGTTATGAGATGTTGAAGTCTGTATATTTCAACTTTAATGAAACTCTTTCAACCTTGTTGATGAGGAAACAATGTCAAATGCTAAAAATGGCACATATCAGGCTTTTCTGGGTGACCCAAGTTCTGTGAATAGAGTGCCATAGTAAAAGCTCAGGGTGGTGCTTCTGCCCTTGTTACCTGTAAATCAGCTTTACATTCCCTCCTTTAACTCAGCACTGCTTTGGTCACATTTGTTAAAGCAACAGCTCTGACCTAATCTAATTTTCTAAGTAAGTTGGGTAGCAGGTCTCATTGCTACATCTAATGCTCTTATGAGTAGCTTTGGGACACCAGGGTTTTGCCTTCCTGCAATTCAAAGGTGTGACTATGGCTAGGAAAATAAATACGTGAGTTAGATTTAAATCCATTAGCTTGGGCACACATAGGAGGCAAATTTGTTAAAGAGAGTCTAAAGATGTCCCAGGTCAGGGTCCTGTACTGGTCTGGATAATGATTCAGCACAGCCCTGTGTTTAAAGGAATAAATTTCCAGCAAAGCTGATTAGCTGAGGCATGTGCTATATATCTCAGCCAGGCATATTGGCCTGGCAAGTGACGTGCTTAGGCAAGACACCAGTTTCTGGTCTGGTTTATGCCAGACAATTTGGAGGGGGTGTGTGGGAAAAAAATTTAGGTTTGTCTCCACCTACTTTTGTGTTATATAAGCAATTGTGCTTAGTATATGAGTTTAAACAGGTAAAATAGCTCGTGTCTGCTACACCAAATTGGGTGAAATACAAAACCCTGTGACAGACAGAAGTTCAGTATAAGTAATTTCCCTAACCTTGCTAACTCTGAATGCTATATATGTAAAACATATTCTTGTTCCAGACATGAATCCGGATTTTAAATCCTCAGAGTTACGCTTCCTTTTGCCCAGCCATAGCAATGATTTCTCTAATCAAAGATATCATTTTTGTAAGGAATCTATTTTCTGTACAAATACATTTGCAGAAAAGATTTCTGTACTGCAGAAAAAGTTTTTTTTTTTTTTTATTTTCAGGAATAATAATTGCTTCTAAACCAAAACACTTTCCTCAAAAATGGACTTTTCAGTATTTCTACTAGAAATTAACATTTCATATGGAAAATTAAATGAATAATTTCGTGTTTTGTTTTCTCCATCTGTTTTTTTTTTAAAAAAAAAAACTGTTCTAGAGAAGATTGAGTAGAATTATACACTCGCTAAATTTTGTTACTCGGGCTGCTGTAGCCTGACTTGGCCAGATGAGCTACCAATAAAGCTTTTACAAGTAAAACCCTTTTATATGTGTTTTTGGCAATTTCTTGCCTTCGGTTCTTTTTTATTTTTTCCTCTTTAAATTCCTCTCTGTAAACCAGAAACCCTGGGACAAATGAACTTGTATTTAGCTGATCTCAGTTCTTCCATAAACTAGCCTTATACTTTTAACCTGAATTCTACTGTGCAGAATAGAGATATGCTAGTTTCTTACATCCTGGGGCATAGCGAGTGTATATACACTATATCTTCAAAAACTCTCAGTCTGCCATAGTAAGAGACATATAAATGTTGAAAATGAGGGAGGTGAAAAGAGAGAGTAAGTGCTGCCACAATGTGTGTGTGGGATCACTCGTTGTAGAGATAACGAGGTCCATTGATTCCTGATGAAATACCTCCAGGCAGCAAAGGTACCTTCCTGGTTTCTATAGGTGTTACTAAGGTGAGCTCAGTGATAACCATTGCCAGAAGTTCAGCTCAAAGTACAAACACACTGGATCATTATAGATTGTTACCCCTGGCAAACTTATGCTGCATTATTTAATTACCCACTTTCTTCTGTTCTACAAGGACTGTGTAAGCCTACAATATTTAAAATACAAACAAAACCCCAACCAGCTTTTAAGTACAGGTAATTATTATACCATAATTGCTCATACAGCACCTTGCCAAAAAATACTGGTTTTACTTTCCCTTCAATCTTTTGATTGTTGCTTTGTGGTAACATGTACAAACCTCAGTTATCAGTCAGCCATCCTGAAGCTACATATTCTGAAAGGGCAAAACATAAAGCTGGTGATTGCTTTGAAATTGTTACAGTTTAAGTGGAGACCAATGACAGCTGATAGGTTTTATGACAGGTAACCATACTTTTGTAGAACATTGTATTTAGGACAATAAACAAAGTTATCAAAGTTATTCAACATTTTGATAACTGCATCACTGGAAGCTCAGTCTGTCATTTTTTTCTGTGAAGTTCAGCAGCAAATCCTTATGCCTTGGTGATTTTTGGTTGTAGCGCTCGGTTTAAAGACTTATGTGGCTTTCATTAGTAAGGAGAGAGTACAGTGTAAAAGATGTTCCATACCATCCAGACTGAATACAACAAAATAAAAACAGAATGCAAATTGAGGGTTAACTCCATGTGTATTAGAAAGAGAAATAATACGCTTCCTGTGGGTATAGATGACATGATATTAAAAGCAAAGAGAAAATTAAGTATTATTTTATACCTAAGTAAGACGAAAGACTGAATGAAATGTCAGGGCATGTTGCTTTTCAAAGTTTTTCACAGCTTCAGGCACTCAAAACTTCATTCAAAACTGCAGTGCCAAGATATATGCTTTTGATATGTCATCTAGCAAGTTTTGTGTTCCAAGTTTACCAGTTACTGTTAGTTCCATAGCTGAAATATTGCTGTGAACGATGAAATATTTATCTGAAAATTTAAACCTTAACACAGTGCTTGCTGACTGTGTTTACAATACCAGTTGGATCACAACAGCCAGAGGCCATTGCTAGTTTCTAGAAGATAAATCATTTGCTCTTGATTGTTTATGGAGTCTGATGCAAATTATAAGGTGCTAAAATAATGGTAAAGCCAAAAACAAAAAAACCCCTTGTGTTGGATAGTAGGTGTGACTAATTGTTTGAGCATGTTTTTACCAGACAGACAGCAACCTCTAAAAAGCTCAAGGAGACACATCAACAGACCAAAACTTTTATCAGTTGTGGTAAGAAACAAAGTAAGTAGATAGAGATGACATGTATTTTAGTCATCAGGGTACTGCTGATGTTCTCTAACCTGAACAATGAATGAAAACATCTGTTCATACCTCCAGGTACAGTCAAAAAAGAATAATTTTCTAGGAGATTTTTGTCTTTTTGTGGTATATGGTCAAGAGTGATGTCTGAGACTGAACTTGTCAGACTACATTAAAAAAAAAAAAAAAAAATTATTCCATGGATGTATTTCACAAACTTTGTTTATGAGTCCTTTCCTAGATGCCTTGCTATATCATAAGTCAACTTCAGTAAATGGAATTACTTCAGGAATGAATTTTGCCTCTTGCTCTTCCAGCTTGTTCACTGAAGCATAAAATGAGGTAGAAACTAGAGATGCAGAATTGCGTCCTAAAACTCAAACATTAAACTTGTGCAAGCACCTTGAGGGCAGGTTCTGTAAACAGTGGGATTTCATCAGCCCTGCAGAAAACCTAATTTGGCTGGCAGAAAAAAGCCTACAAAATAATGGGCCAAATTTTCCAATAAACTTTGGTTCCTGTAGGCTACCAGAGTGGAGCAAGATGAGTCAAATATTAAGAATATAATCTTACCAGGGAAATTAATGAGAATGATGCCTTTCTGAGATGAATTATTTGCACACAGAAGAAATAGACATCTCTGAAAACTAAAAACTTCACTTCATTTTCATTTATATCTGGGATAGATTTGTTAATTAGTTTGTGTACTAGAGTTCAAAGACAGAGGTGAATCAGTTAATGACATTGATAATACCTATATAGTGGAAGAAACAAAAGCATACCTGTAATTGGAAATAGAGCTTTATCTCTGTGTTTAATTTCCAGGCATATTGTCGTATGATCAAAACGTCTTAGCTAGAACATGACAGACTGTCCAACTTATGGAAGAATTAGCCTTTCCAGAGACATCCTAGAAACTTACTGAGTCTGAAACACTTGAAAGAAGTGAGCATAACAAACTTAATATGTTGCCTTAATTTAAATTCTCAAGAGTGTCTCACCTTCTTTTAGACATGGAAAAACATACGTGTGTGCTCCCATTGTGAGGAAGCTTCCACTTGCCATTGGAATTCACTGGCAAATCAGTGGATGTCAAAATAAATATGTGCATAATTCAGAACAGAGACGTAAAGAGCAAACTCTAGGCAAAATATGTTCATAAATCTATGTTGGTTGGTTGAATTCTTATTTTTTACTAATGACAGGTAGCATCAGCATGAGAAAATGGGAGTTAAAATATGTTTCAAGGAAGATTATGGGGTTTTGTGCACCCAAGCAATAAGTTTTTATTTAGTTCTTCAGTAGAATTTTTTAATTTCAGTTTCAAACACACACAAAAAGTTGTCATAAAAAAAATCTTTCACTTTAGCCATATATAGAATTTGACATACCACGGTTGCCTATTCAGAGAGACATTTAATATTATTTGAGTGAAAGTCTTATCTGACATAATTTTAATCAAGAGTCAGTGGAGAGGGAATTATAGCTGTGCCTGAGGTTGGATTCTGGACCTGCTGTGTAAACAGAGACCACTGTGCAACATGAACACATCATGTACATAACTTCTTCACGACCTGCAACTTCACCAAAATGTATGACTAGATCTTGGATACGGTTTATCTTCTGTGTGTGGAAATAAGAATGTTTTGGGGGCACCTGTGTTGATGGATTCTCCTTCCTCTTGTGACTGCTCTAGTGAGTCTTAAGACATAATTTTTAAATTATTTTAAATCTAGACTGTACTGGAAGCACACTGGGTCCAGCTTGACTGAGCGAGGTGTTAGAACTGCAGCCAGCTCTTTTATTGTTTATTATTAGCTAAACTTACCCACGACATAGTCCCTTTCCTTGTGGGATTTTGACAGACACTTCTACTTCTCTGCTGGTTTTACCAGCATAAATTTAAGGTTTGGGTTAACAAAGCATCTCAGATCTCATTTTCTCACAATAGCAGCTTTTATCACAAGATTTCCGTCCTTTTGGGCTGCATCTGGATCAAATTTAGAAATAGAACATTCTGATTTTGGCCCTGAACCAAATCTTAGCTTTCTGACTGAGAACCCTTCATCTTGACGTGTGCATTGCAGTTGGATTTGAGTTCCCAGCACCTCTCTTACATAAACGTAGAGCTTTCCATGCTGTGTCACTGACATAATTGTTGTTCTAAATAACAAATGGTTGAAAAAGCACCTTTCCCCTTTCAGTTTTGCATGCCAGATTCAAGTTGAAACTCGTGTAGAAACACATAATTTCTAGAGAGTGAGTTTTTGTGCTGAAATCCATGTAGTTTTTGAGACATTTCTAATGAAGTGCAATCTGAGGTATGTTTTCCTTATCTTACTCTTTCCTTCTGTTAAAATGCAGCCCTCGAATCTCTGCCTTTTCTTTACTGGAAAGGTACCTCAATACGCAAACATAGAAACTGGCTTCACTGTTCCTGGGACATATGAAGGTTTATCCCAGACAAGAGCCATTGTAGGAATTATGACAAGAATGCTGACCTTTTTCTCTCCTTAATAAGTTCCTTTTGGTAGGTTTTTTGTAATGGAATAGCTGGAAAAAACTTTCCATTCAACATGAATCTTTGAGAAATCTGTGTACCCAAGGCAGTTCTCTTTTTCACTTTTCAATCCATTTTTCTATTCCTAACTTTGCCACTTACTCACTTTATGATCTCGAGGAAATCTCTTCTTCCCTCTTTCCCTTTACTTTCCCTCTTTTCCTCTCCCAATTTTCTACATGGATGCTAAGATCTCCCTTCACATGTTGAGATCTACTGATAGAAAATGTTACACTGACCAATGTTTTTATACTTATAACCAAAATTCTCTGAGCATGCAAATCTACAGAAATATAAATAAGAGAAGGTACTGAAACAAACTACTGGCTTGGTCAGCTAGCCATAGTATTTGAAGAATCTCATAAAACTGCCCAGGCAAAACTCATTTGATTTGAGTGGCACTATCCCAGGAATGTATTTGTCCTAGATGTGTTTCCTGTGAAAGAAGCTCAAATTAAATCTCTATTCCCTTTATACTGCCACTAAATGCAGAAATACTTTTATGGGGATAATATAGGGTATGCACTAAATTCTTACAGGAATAAAAGTTCTATCATCTTGTTCAAACTGCATTGATTAAAAATAAGAAAAATAACCATCAATTAGTTGGGGTTTTTTTTGTATCAAGGTTTTTCTGTATCAAGTTCAAGTTATGATACACTGGAAACTTATTTTGGACCCATTGTCTTGTGACATGATTAAAATATTCTCCTGTAAGTTGTAAATTTACATTTGTCAGCATCACAAAATCAATACACCTTTCAACACATCCAGTATTATATGGCCACTAGGGTCCTCAGGTTAAAATGACATCAGTAGCAGAGTTCAGGGTTGGCAGATTTCCTTTCTATACTATATGAGACTCCTGGCAGTAAAATTTTCATTCACGTCCATAAGCACTAGAAATTGTCAGAGTTTGCTCAAAAAATTAAGTGAGGAATGTGTATCAGTGCTTTATAGAGTAAGGTAATGTCTCTATGAGCTGTTGAAAGGTATTTGAGTAACCACTCATTTTTTGATAGAGAATAGAAAGATATACAACTCCTGGCAATGTCATAGAACCAAAATGCGTGTTTCAAATCAGAAAGTGCAGCAGGTTAATTTCAGAGGTACATTTTTATCTTTGCAGCAAATAGCCTTTAAGTCTGTATCAGGCATTTATAAATGTATTGAAATTGGGTCAGTGCTAAACTGTAGATCACAGCAGCTGAGCAGCTTTGACACTGACTGGTAGCAGGGAGAAAAAGAACAGGATTAGAGTTGATGATATAGTGCGCCTTGTAACTTCAGCGGGTAGCATAGCAACTGGAGAAACGCTGGAGAAAAATCCCCTTGTTGACTTCATAGAACTGGAAATGTATTTAGTCTACAGCACAGCTTTTATGCCCAGCTTGCAGAATTGCAGAATTTTTCAATTTGGTGTTGCTCCAGGTTAAAAAACATACCAGCTGAAAAATGTGAATTGGAATCATTTGCCATCAGTTCTTAATATAATGACTGATTTCCCACTCTGTATTCAGCAAGCTGCAGGCAATGGGTTTGAACTGAATCCAGGTGGAAGTAGGCCAGACACGTTAAATTTAAAACCTCTATTTCACAACTCCCTACAGAAATTGTGCAAATAATGTAGCTGAAGTGCTTTCTACATACTGTGTAACCCAACTCTTTTTGGCATTCTGATTAATTCCTTGCCCTTTTCTGCTGTATGCACCGTTAAGAAGTACACTAAGAGGAGGAAGGAATTGTAATAGGATCTGTCAAGAATTAGATGTAAAATGTTCTTGTATTCGTTTTAAATTCAGATATAAACAGCAGGAAAAAGACAGAAGTTCATATACTGATGTGGTAAGTAGTCAGGCTTCTCTGCTTAATTGTTATTTCCACACCTATTGTCTTGTTAGTGCTGCCAGCAATGAAAATGTATAGCAGTAATCCAGTTCCCAGGGTTTAGGTGCGCTCTCCTATTTATCTTGAAGTCCAGACTTAAAACATATACTTCCCTCTTAAATCCTTTATGCCTCTTTCTGAGTATTGTGTGATGGTAAAGCTCTGACTTTTTAAAAACATAAATAATGAGATGATTTTCATCCAATTATTTAGCCTCTTGTAGTACACTTTAATTCAGTGGAGGCTTCCAATGAGAAACTCAATGCCAAGACTGGCACGCTGAATTTTCTACATGCCAACAGAAACCTCACCCTTGCCAGATGGAACTAACGCATTAAATAGATCATTTTATTTCAAATGGAAACATTGTAATGACCGTTTCTGTGCTATCTGTCTTCCTGTTTAGATTTTATTAAAAATTTGCACTCGAATGGCTGAGAGTGTAGAATATCTTGCTAATGAATGCTAACATTATCATTTGGAAGCCAAGTTAAACATGTGACACAAAAATACAAGTCCAGATAGAGAGAACTGAGTATACTGAGTCCTTAGGAGAACTCATGGGTGGACTTAGGGATTCTGTAAAGACCAAAGAGGCTTTGGACCAAGATTCAATAGAAGTTCAAAATATGAAATAGAACTGGGGCAGTATCAAAATCTTGGTATCTGAAAATCCCACAGACTTTGAAATTAATGTTATTAATTTGTTCTAGCTGAGTAGCCAGCCCTTTGTGTGTCTGACAGCTGTCTGTTACAAACAGGAGTGTGTTTGATAAGGTAGAAGGACAGACTTGGATTCCCTGCGTCTTAGACAGAGGAGGATCTAGCATATCCACCTGGTATGAGCACATAAGCAGAGGCACAGTTGTGTGATTGTAATATGTCATTGTAGATTCTTGTTCACTTTGGATTTAAGAGTCCTTATTCCTCCCTGTTACAGGATTGCACAATACCAAATAGACAACATTCTCATTTCTCTTGTTTAGCTAACTTTTCTAATTACAAACTTACACTATGAAAAAAGCTCTTTAAATAACTATGTGAGCCCAAGAAAAAAGATAGATATGCCATTTTGGTGGGGTTTTTAATGGTTTCTTTGACCATGTGCACAGTTACTTTTGTGTTCTGTGATTGAGGAAAAATATTTAGGAAAAGCAAAGACTCTAACACTTAAAAGATTGCAATCTAAATTAACATGTGGAATATGAATGTATGTTCAGAAAGTGAAAACTAGAAATAATTCTATTTGATCTGACGCTTGTGTTCAGTTGAAATGTTGAATATTTGCACCCAATCAACAGAGAAGTAGTACAAAGATATATAAACTTGTACACTGAATACATTCAAGTACATTAGGACTACTCAGATATTGCCTCAGTACAAAAGGACTACTTTCCATACATAAGTCATTTGTTGCAAGTGGCTTGTCAAAACATTAATGTTAACTCCATTTAATAACCAGAAAGGTAATGCAGAGTATACACAAGAAATGCTGAATCTTTTCTCTGTATTCCTCTATTTTGTACATTTGACTCATATGAAGGTTACATTGCTTTGCCCAGCAGCCTCAGGAGCTGGTGGTTGTGTAATCTGGACAATGAGCTGTGAATAAGTAAGACACAGAACAGTATGATGGGCAGCAATAGAAACCTGGGTACCGAGGCAGAGATGTTTATATATGTTGACGCTTTTATTAATTTGTTCTTTGGTGTGGTTTGGTTTGGCTTTTTAACAGACCACATTACATAGCAGTAAAAAAGCATTGTACTTTTTTAGGTTAGCCTCTTGAGCTAAAAATAAACTGTTATTAAGATACATCCCTGTGTAAAAATCCTTTACTTCCTTTATTTAATTTCCTTACCATAATTCCTCTTTCCCTCTTGTTCATGTCTAAATAGTTACTTTTTTTGTTGAGCTCTTCAGATTGTTTCTTATTTCTATTATTATCTTTGTTTTTCTTCAAAGCTATTTTCTATTTAAATTGTATAAATTCTGAGGTATTCAAGTTTGCAGTTCCTGTGCCTTTTATTTTCATTGTTTCTTCCCTAATCTGTAGAATTCCTGCCCATCTCAGAGGTGTGCCTGCTGTTCTGTTAAATAATGTCAGCTCAGAAACCAGTGTTCCTTACTCCACAGTTACTTGTCTGGAAAGCAGCAAAAACAGTGCTGCAGGTGTAAGCTGGCACCCTGCCCACTCCAATCCTGATAGCTTCATAAATCTTGACCCTGCCATAGCCCCACAATTACATTTCATGACACAAAGCCAAGCAGTGTTATTCACTCAGTGCCCTAATTTACATTTCCCAAGACAAAAGAACATACAGATAGTGTTTCAGAGCTCTCTTTGCTTTTACATTTGTCTAAAGGTTAGTTTCAGGTCAAGTACAAGAAACCTGGCAAAGGGGATGGTAGTGATTAAACTTTAAAACGAATTAGAACTAAATAAAGATTAAGGAAAATGCAAGACTTAAGCTCTCATTGTTCTCATGCCAGCTGAAACTATAGATCAGTGTATATTCTAATATCAGAAATGAGCAGCTGCTATTTCTTTTGTGGAACAGAAAATAACTATTATGTTCCTTTTGCTGTGTCTGATGAGACAAACTTTCCCCGTGTGTAAGTCCTTGGTACGAGTTTTGTGCTTAGAACACCTTAAATAAAGAAAGACACAGCTTGAAATGCTCTGAGAACAGCACGCTGCTTTGTGCCTCCAGATATTATAACAGGACTGGGATTTACATCACCTAACTGTAGACGTCTGTACTGCATATATGTGCTTCTGTGCTACTGCTCCGGCCGTCTTCGTAACCAATAGGAGGAAATAAGCACAATGAGGCCATGACTCACATCTGCTGTAGATGTCTATTTAGGATGAGACAAGTTGTGCCCAGAAGTGTTTGTTCCTCTAGTGTCCACACTAAAGGAAGTCTAGGCAATTACTGAAGATGGAGATGTCTACATTGGAGATGTCTAATGTCTGGTGACCTGAATGCCACCCTGCTCTGTTGAGGCAGAAACTCTATCTTATGTGATAGAGTTTCCAGTGAGAAAGTTCAGTGCTGTAAAAAAAAGACCTTAGAAGTATTAAAAACACAGTGGTTTTCACTTAGAAGAGTTTATGGTCATTATTGTCATGTTGTATGTTAGAACTAGTATTTCATGGGTTTGTCTTCTGGGCACCTACACATGAGCCGAGATTTCCCTCCGCTAAGCCCTCCATAAAGATGCAAAGCACAAATTTGGTCTCTGGCCAGCTTGCCATCTGGTCTACACAGGAGATGGGGAGCAAAAGGCAATAAGGAAGTGACACAGTTAAAAATAGCAGCTAATGGATTGGATGCACCAATGGGCTAAGTGTTATCCACCTTCTGTTAGAGAAAGGGTACTCGTAGGAATTGTTTGAAAGACTATAAGGTAGTTCTGTGGGTTTTACTAGGAACTTCTCCCAAGCATAAAGAGGATCCTGAGCGTAAGCCTGAAGCTGCTTGTTTGAAAATTTACGAGATGAATTATGAAGGAAGTAATCAGAGCTGGAGATGGTGTTCAACCTCTTGAAGCTGAATGAGAGATAATAGTTAAATAGGGCAAGAAAAAGCTGTGAACAGCTACAAACAGTCAGTTACGTGGCGGTAGAGGAGGGAGAGACTATGCTGCAAGGTGAAGCATATTGCTTGTTTCACTCAGTGAGCCAGGGAAATGATCTTTGCAAGCAGCAGTATTTGGAACACACCAACGTATTGAGGTTCCTTTTGTCAAATCCAAACAAAAGAAAGCTGCAATAATGAAGACATTAGATGATCACCTGGACAAAAATTTTAGTTGCGTGAAGGTGCGGAAGGGCACATTTGGAGGTGCTGTGCAGCAGGAGTCTGGAAAACCTTAGGCATATTCTTGACATTTGAAAACAAGGAGCAATCTAAGTTAAAGATGTCATCTTTCTGATATGAATACATATGATACCATTGCCCACAGTAACTGAGTAAGAAACTAGCAGAAATGCCTCAGGAAGAAGACGTAACCATTGGAGCTTAATTTGACAGTTGCCCACAGGAGGTCAAAGAGACATGTTCAGAGTTAGTTTGGAAGAGAGTGAGGTCTGGAATAAAAGGGTAGCTTTGTGACTCTGCAGCCCAGAGATAGTAGATGAACTTCAAAATAATATGGTGAGTCTGAGGGTCAGAGAGATACCAGACTGGAGCTTTGGGGAACCCCAAGATAAAATTAGGATGGGAGGCTAGAAGAACCCTTGAAAGACCAATACTGAAGGAATGGAGGGAGAATCCAGGGCTTGCCCAAGAGAAAAGGGCATGCCTGCAACCCATTTATAACCTCTCTATGCCAGAAAAAAATGGAAAAAATGGAAAATAAACAAATTGGACACATTTTGAAAATAACTCACAGCACAAGATTTCTGATTAGGCTCACAGCATCTGCATAGATGAAAACAAGCTTTCAGAACCTGAAAATCTACAAAAAGGAATAGTAAGTCTATAAATGTCTGTAATGGCATGAAGAAGGACCTGTTAGCAAAGGGAGTGGTCATAACTGTCTGCAACATGGGGGACTGGGCTTGACGATCCTTTATCCAGGTCTTTTCAGGCCCTAGATGCCGTATCAACACGTGGAAGAGTGGGTTATTGCTTAGTCTTACTGTCGTTTCAGGCAGTGTAGTACTTAAAGGGGAAAATTTGTATTTTGGATAGAATTGACCAGTTTTTTTATTCTTCATCAGTTGTCCATCTATCTGATGAAGATTGATTTTGCAATGTATCCCATCTCTGACTGGAGGGAATGTGGACAGGACAAGAGGCATCCAGAGTTAAAATCAGATAAATGTCTATTTGAGTGAGTATCCTCAAGTGTTTGGAATGCAGAGGATACCATGAGAAAAAAATAAAGCCATTTTATTCATTGTTAACAGAATTAGACATCACAGATGTTTCTGTAATGCACAGATTGCTGCCATCTCAAAGAAGCTTTTCAGCTGTCCTTGCAATTTTAAGAGTAAAATATTCTATTAAAAGAACAAGTGAAAATAAATGAAACATATCATTACTTTTACAATGGACAAATTGTCGATTTGTCAAACCACAGAGACAGGAACTCTAAGTTATAATTCTCTTTCCCATTTAAGAATGTGTTTAAAGAAATAATTAGAAAAATACAAGCCATCCCCCTCTCTCAATGCCTTCCTGAAGCTTCCTTTACAGACCCATTTTACTACTTTTTTGTTAAATTTTTTTAATCTTCCTATGCTTTATCATAGGGATCATTTGCAGTTGAAAAAGAACATTTAGGGGCTTTTAGTTTAACAGTTGTCTTGAACAGTGAGGACATAGTAGGCTTGTACAAATTCCCTGCAGTTTGGACGTGCCAGACTTTTACAGCTGCATTCTTCTTTATCAACCTATCAAAACCCTTCAGTGCTATCTTTCAGCAAAGCTGTGAATTATTTATCCCTTTGGATTTGGACATTTTTACAAATGTCAATGTAGCTGCAATGTGCAATGAAGCCAATCGTTTAGCTGCCCCTTCCATTATGTGAAATAATAGTGCATCTTTTGTGTGGACACTATTGATACAGAAGTGAATGAGCCATGAAATCAAGGTGTGAATCGCTGTAGGACTGTCTGCCTCCCTTCCCCCTTCCCTTTTTAGAAATTTTCTTAGAACCAGATTCTCGGTAAAAAAATTTATAACGCTTGCACAATCTCACAATTTGTTTCTCAGTATTTTATTACCCCTTAGTTATGAGAGATTGAGTTTATGTCTATCTTAGACACTATAGAAGGCAACCTTGACCCAAACTGAAGTGTGATAAATGACACTTCTAAACTCATATTACACATGCTCTCACTCTCTGTCATTCTGAATTGTTTAGCAAAAGGAATAAGCGAGTTTAGTAACTTAAAATTCTATTTTGTAACCATTGCCTTTGAAGGAAACTAGGAAAAAAAAAGAAATTTGCTTCTGTTTTTCCCTCAGAAGTATCATATCTTGTTTTCTTTTAGTGACAGATGAGTTTTAGGTTTCCATCACTAGGCTGTGTTTTTGTGTGGGGAGCAGGAGGGAGGAGTAGTCTACAATGGGTCAAGAGTATTTTTGAAAACAAACAAAAAAGAAATGTTTAGTTGTGACTAATTTGAGTCACAAAATGCCAGTATAGTGCTGGATAGAAAACTTCTGGTAAATTTTTCTTCCTCTTCTAATACCTTAGTGCCAAGGTAGACCTCATTTTTCAAAATATCCTACATTTCCTGCTATCAACATATTAGAAAAACTTGCATTTTTCTTACTAAACTAGTCAGTTCTTGCATTTTCATGGATTCTAGTCACTGGTTAATACTGGAAAACTGACCAGGCTATCATTTGCTTAGGTTTTGGGGGTTTCAGTGTGCATTGTAGAGTTATCCCCCACTACTCCCACTGCAGTACGAAAAGCATTGCGAAAGTAGCATTTGAGCTGGAAAAAAACTGCCTCTCAAGCTATGTGACCACAGTGGTTCCAGTAATCCCAAGCCAACACCAGTTCCCAATCTCTCTGCTGAGTTGTGCAGTGTAGTTTGCCACAGGATGGGTGAGGAATATGTGCGCCTGCCTCGGGGCAGGGTGATCCGCTCAGGTTCCCCCAGTCTGACATAGCGCGATTGTATAGGATTCACTGTTAACTTTTCCGTTTGTCAGGAAGTGAGTTTTAGTGTTCTGATTTTTCTTTCTTTCTTAATAAATACCTTTTAGCCAGCAGTACTGCAACAAACCACATGCTGGGAGGCAGCAAGAGGAGCAGTACCATTTTCTTTTGAAGAAAACTATCTTTTTCATTGTGCTGATAGTAATTTAGTCTTTCTGTGTGGCTGTTGAAGGAAGGGAGTGTTTCTCTTGAACTCTACTTTCACAAAATGGTTGGTGAAATATATGCCAGAAGCAACAGTATCCATAACTGGTTAAAGAGGTCAGTGTCTTATCCCTTAGCTTAGCACATATATCACTTGTAGGTCAGTTGTGCCAAGTCGAAGGAGTACAGCTTCTAGCTGCCCCACTTTTTGTTGCTATGCTCTTCTGTTGCTGGGATTATTGAAAAGCTGCTTTCTGTCCTTATTGGATAAATTGGGTTTTTATTTCCTTTTTCAGTCCTATCTGTAACTGCGAACTGCCTACCAAATCTGTTTACAAATCACCCTCCTGTTGCTGCTGTGTTCAGGTTAAGGTGGAGGTGGTGGTTTGTCGATTTCAGTTCTTGTGGATGAAGTGCCATAAAAGACTTTGTACAAGCCATAAGAATCACTGTCACCCAAAGAGAAGAAAACTTACAATGTCCCACGTTATCCACCTCATCGTCTTAAAAATTCTTCCTCTCTCCTTCTCTGGGATTTCATTGGCAGACATATTAAATAAGAAGCCTTGCAAAGTCATTTGGTAAGCATTTCTTCTGGCAGCTGTCAGTTGTCCTGAGACAGCTCCACATCCCTGCTCTGGTATGCGTGGGTCACTTGGTGACCTGGATTGGAGAGCTGACCTGAGTTTAAAATAACTTTGCAAAAAGTCACTTAGACCACTTCTCCAGTCTGGTCTGCAATGTGACCCCACTGCATTTTTCATGAATGACTGGCTTTGCCACTGAAAGCAGTACTCATTAAGTTATATGCTCAACACTAGTTGTTGTCAACACTTATAGGACCCCATTTCCAGATTGGGACAGAACTTAATCTACCAGGATCTAGATTAATTTACATGGAACTCTTTTGTTTACACTTAGCTAGTGGGTGATTCCCCTTCTCCCCCTCCTGCTCCTTTCTTTGGGCAAAAGATCCATGATGCAAAGAGGCAAGTGCCTAAAACTATAATGAACAATAGCTGAATGCATGTATTAAGGTCTTCATTGTTTTTACTATCTTGTAGCATTTGCATTGCTTTTGTACCATTGGTAAGACCTAGGGTATCCTTTAACCATTATTTGTTTTGCTTTGAAGATCTCATCAGTTCTTTCTTATTGTAAAATATGACTAATTTAAAACAACAAAAAAAAATCTGTTGTAGGCCTTGAAGTATGTACTTATTTGGCCTATTTTTCCAAACTACCAGCACTGCTTTTGCTGGTAGGTTCTCTGGAGTGAATGAGAAAGTTACCATTGATTTGACTAGGAGCTAGTCTTTCAGTTATTCCCCAAATGCAGAGAACTGCCAGAAAGATTTACAGATTTGCTACTAACTCCCCTGAGTATAGAGCTGATTCAATTAAAGAAATCTACGTGTGATTCAACACGTCTCTGTTTATGCTCAACAGCACTTCTGCTCAGAGCAGGAAGAATTACACGGATTTCATCACCACTAGCAGGAAGAGCATAGATAATTCCTGCCATTAACATTATGATGAAAAATTCCCCCAGTGTGTTTGATCTCAGTATTTTCCTATGGGCTCTTGTAGTTTTTCCACTTTCATAGTTCCCACTTAGAAGATAGATTCTTTCTTATGATATAAACTTTTTTTCATAAGTCTAGTCACTTCTCTTTCTTTATACTCTTCCCAAAGTATTCCCTTTTTTGCCAAGTTTTCATTAAAAAAAACCCAAACCAACCTCTTTAACCTTCATGCCTGTGTAGAACCTTTAAGTGCTTTTCTTAGAACAAAAGTCTTTTAAGTACAGTAATATATCAACAAACTGTAAAGCATTTGACCTATCATGGTGAAATGGTGCTTGAAAACATCTTCAAATACACCAAACAAGAAAAACATATGTAACAAAAAAATCCCATAAACCTTTGAACTGTAGGCTTTCTTTTGGAAACCTCTGTCTCTGAACATGAAAGAGGAGATCAGACCGTATGTATGTGTAACTAATATAACATTGATTCCCCAAAATGTTACTGAAGACTTATCTCTTCATACAGAAAATAAGTACAGAGTTTAATGGATGTGCTCTTGGAAACGCTAGTCCATGTATGTAAGTATTATTTCAGTTTTAATTATATACCACATAGTAAGCACATAGTTTGTGGTTATATTAAATACTATATTTCCAATACATTTGTTATGAGAAAATGGGTATTAGAATTTCTTTTTCTATAGGAAATGATATACAACCCTAAAGAAAAGATGGTATATTGCTCTATCAGCAACAACAACTATTTTGAAATCATTGATAATTACCCCAAACCTTTACTTAGACAGATTTAGGTACAACCATGTAGCATCCATCAGTACCTCTTACAAACAAGATGGTAAAAAGGGGGATAGTTTTAATAGGAGTTCTTTCTGTGATTAATTGCATTGCAAACTGAGTTTTTAAATTCAGCTGCTTGGCCACCAGCAGCAACAGTTTTTTCTCTAGCTATGGTAGATGCAGACTTTTCCCTTGTAATTGCCTGTAGATTTGGCAGTTCTAATTAAACCGCAGCAAAGTTTTCTTCCCTGTTCATAGCACCTTGCCGCACTCAGCTCATCCAAGGCTCCTGGAAGTCGCAGTCCACTAGGTCTCCTGAGACAGGGGCAACCTGTGGCACCAGGCTGCTGCTGCAGGGTTTGGACCTTGCCAAAAAGGGAGTGGTGAACCTCTGCAGCCCTTCTGCAAAATGTGCCAGGTACAGCCCATCAATCAGCTAATCACTGCCAGGACCAACCACGCTCATGAGGCAGGGAGAGGCTTGCGCTGAGCTACACCTGTGAAGTACAGGAGCTGGGAAGGGTGTACAAAAATAAATGTGTTGCAGGTAGAAGGAGCACTAATATAGGACCTTTCTAGCTAATGACTGAGAAGCCAAGGCAAACATTACCAAAACGTGCTGAGGATTTAAAATGATTGATTTTTCCCTCTTATCCTCTTTACGCTGGGTACTTTTACAAAGAGCTTCACAGGTGCATGTTAACAGTTTGTTAGTGCTTTATATCGCACCTAACCCAAATGACAGGAGATAGACTACTTTTTTAAGTAATAGCTGAACAGCATCCAGGCTTAGCGTAATAAGCTCTGAATTTGTAGTCGCTGTTCTGCAGAGCCGTGCCTGGATGCTTCCCATGTAGCTCTGGAAATACCTGTATCACTGTACTAAAGCTGGGAAAATCTCCAACAAAATTATAAATGCAGAGGAGTCTGGCTGTTTGAACCCAAACCTCTCAAGTTTTACCCTGTTGCTCTGACAGGGCGATCTATGGAAACCTGATCTCACTCCTCACACAGGCAACATGGTGAGAACTGCCCTCCCCACGGCCCTAAAATCATTGACCTTAGCATGGGTTTTAGCTCAGATTATCAACAGTGAAGGCATATCTCACCAGAAAGCCTCAACCTCACATTTAAAAGACCCAACAGATGCATTTTGCAGGGGAAAGGGATGGACAAAAACAAAAACAAAAATGGGAGAGTGAAAGGTTAAGGACTGGGAATATTAAGACGAGGAATTAAAAACAGGAAAGGAGAGAGGGGAAGATTTTGCTTTTACAAACAACTCTGCTTGTGTACGTAGAAACGTAACAAAAAGAGCCAACATAGTGAGTTCCTCCTAGTACCTGTACTCTTGGTTATTTTTCAGAACCAGACAGGAGTATCTAGCCTCAGTGCTAACAACAAATTAATACCAATAAAATCATGGAAAGAATGACATTTTGTCTTTAGTTCACTGGTGTAAGAAGTTTCATTTCTTTTTTTTTTTCCCCCCTTTAACGCATGGCTATTTTACTGGTAGCTGAAACCAACCGTAAGCCATTTATTAACATTGCCAAAAGGGGCCTGTGAAACACACATGAGTAAAGAGGTTGTTTTTTCAGCTACAAACCTGTGGTTTGCAAATTGAAAACAAACTGGGGAGGGATTTGATGGTTATGTGCAAATCCTCAGGGTTACTTGATCATAATGCCTTAGAGTACTCAGTTCCAGATTTGTCAGTTCGGAAGAAAAGTGTTGTAGAAAACCTTACCTGCCTCCGATCAAAAGGGAACTACTGTATTGCCAGAACTATTGCTAAGGATAAGACCCCACAAAGGTAAGGAAGCGTATTAGACCATGGTGGTTTGGACAGCTTGTTTTCAGCCGATATTATGTCCTTACAAGGAAACACTATATATTTGATGGGATTTATTTAAAGACCACAAGATGGTGCTCATTCAGGTGCTGATGAAAATGTGTTTGAGAGCATGCAGAAGGTCATTTAAGGTTTGAGAAGTCTATGAGAAAATCTTGAGACATTTGATACTGGCTTCAAACAAACAAGAACATTGAAGGACCTTTGAGGTTCATTGCACATACAAAAACCCTCCAGACCAGATAAAGCAAAAAATGCTACTGTTACTAGTCCAGAAAATACAGATTTCTAAAACAAATAAGCATTAATTTGTTTACAGAAGGAAAGTTCTATATTCATTATAGTCACCAGCATCCAAACATACTAGATGAGACTGGGTACTTGATGTTTCCATCATGGAGGGAAGGTGACATGCCACTGCCCTTCCGCTATGCTGGCATTTCCTGGAGGGAATGGATTTACTTACTGACATGTTTAATCCCAGGTACCAAGATGCACATACCAAGAAGAACTGGACCAGATGTGCAGTTCTGAACTGCCTTTCTGTCTATCCTCAGTAAATTCAGTATTTTCAGGAAAGGATTCATTTTCTTGTTGCTGATTTACTGATTTATGTGCAACGTGAGCAGTGTGTACTCAATACATTTATTTGGATATGTACAGCACTATGGTAAGGGAAGAGTCTGAGATGTGCTGAGAGATGATGGTGGCTAAGACCAATCTATTGCCATTTCTCAAAATCTCCCCATCCTGCTAGGAAAGATGACAGTGATAGCAGGTCTTGAGAGTGGAAGGATTGCCTGGGTAGCCCAAGTGCATCAAGAATTTTGGTGTGATTTTCACTACTCTGAAACAACAGTCTTATGGCAAATTTTACTGATCTATCAAGTAATTTGTTTTTTAAACATGGCAAGTACAGCATAGTGTTCTCTGACAGTGGGTCCTATGCATTAAGGAAGAAATTCTTCACTATGAGTGTGGTGAGGCGCTGGAACAGGTTGTGGATTCCCCATCCCTGGAAGTGTTCAAGGCCAGGTTAGATGGGGCTTTGAGCAACCTGGTCTAGTGGAAGGTGTCCCTGCCCATGGCAGAGGGGTTGGAGCTAGATGATCTTTAATGTCCCTTCCAACACAAACCATTCTATGATTCTATTTTATTTTAATGGTTGTGAATTTAAGTGATTTAAACTGAGGTAGGAGTTTAGATATATAATTGTTACTCCTTTTAACCTCCAACAATTGGTAGAAAATGGTGCTGAAGTGCCCACAGAAAAAGCCTGATGATTTAGACCCTAACCTACATTTAAAACAATAAGATATAGTTTAGTTATTAGCTTTTTATGAGTATTTTTGTGTTACAATAATATAATTTTTAAAATACTTTTCTTATTAAACTTTGTCTGGGAGAGGAAAGCTCAGACAATGAGGAGAAAAAGGAGGAGGAAAACAAGGTGGCCATGGGACTGTCAGAGCTGCTGTTGTGGGTGAGGTGGGGCCAGGCACGGAGTTAAGCAGCTCTCTGCAAGCTTAGACACCGAACAATCATTGTGCACCACGGACGCATCTGGCACCCCCAGGTACCTTGGTCGTCTTTGGGCCAGAGCTGGCATGTGCCAGCCTTCCCGTAGCAGCCTCCAGGGAGACGAGTCGTTGTTTTCTCTCCTTAAAGTATCTATTCATGCTGTTACATCCCTCCTGCTTCTTTTTCTTTTAAGGCCACAGTACATTTCTCCTTGTCATTAGTGTCCAGGGGATTAAAACAAAGTTAATATTAGGATATACATGATATATGCGCTCATCAACTTTGTAAGTATATATGTATATATATCTGTGTGTTTGTGTGTATGTATATATTTAATTATTTAGATAAACCAGTATCTGGTTTCTCCTTAGTTGGAGATCAAGATAGCAGCACTGCTATACGTTCACAAAGGTTATCTGTGTGAAAAAAATACTGGTTTTACACTGTGATTGAGCACACTTACAATCCCTAAGCCTGAAGGCTGTCAGAGTGTTTTCCTCTTCATCTGGTTAGTGTTTATCTAAATACTGATTTACATTTAATGAAAAGGATTCCCTTTTTGTCCCAAGGGGGAGGATGGCCAACAGATGGATCACAAGAAATGTCATTAACCACTTAGGATGTTTTGACATCTTGCTGAAGATTGCTTCATTATCAGTGAAATGAAATTGCTCTTCTCCTTGTCTAGCAACTAACATTATTTATAGAAAGCTGTTACTATGACAAAGATACTATGAAATGTATGTTGGAGCTACTAAGATATAGATGTTCTTCAGATCCTTTGGGTGAGGTTATTAGAAAATATGTACTTTTTGCATTTTATTCTCATGTACAATTGTGTGGATATTTTTACTCAAAGATTAAATCTTCAAATTTTCAGTTCAAAGATTGATTTTGAAATAAAAATATAAGTCCCATCAGGTAGGCCAGATGGAATCTATTTAGACACCTTGCTTGGATTTTCTTTTGCTTTGGTTTTCTTTTGCTATAAAACTGAAAACTTTTATTCTTCAAAGCAGTTCGTAGGGTAAAGCAGAATGGATTCCATCAACCTCCTAAATTACACTTTTATATGATAAGACAACTGGGAAATTAATAGTCTATGAAAATTGTAAGATATATTGAAAGACTGGATTTGGTTTCTGTCCTTGCCTAAATAATGTCAATAATAAGCATCTAGTTCCAGCAAGAGAGGTGTAAATTCACCACAAAATTACAGCTGGAAAATATAAATAGAATAAAATAAGATAACTAAGAAATAATTTTTAAGGTATTAAAGAAGTAACCATTCTATAAATTACTGATTGAGGCTCTACCATAAGGTCCTAGGTACCTAACTAGGTACACAGATAATCTTTTCAGGTTGGTGTTCGTTCTGTACTCAACAAGTGATTTAAAGTTCAATTAATCCTTTGTGTTAATTATTTTCTTTCCTAAATTAACATACTATTAAATGATGATAGGTACAATGGAGTAGTATGTACCAATGCTTTTGCAGAAGCTGGGAGAAGATGTTAGACTGGCTGGAAAACAAGAATTCTGGGAGAATATTTGGGTATGTCTAAGTATGCTTCCCTTGAGCACACAAGGGAACCAAAGTAAAATTTTCCTAAAATGTTCTTGAAAATTTATGTGAGTGCCCTAAAACAGTTCACAACTGGAGGATTGTCCTGTGTCCTTCATGGGTGCCCTAACCACCAGGCGGTGGGCTGCCTTAGGACAGTTAGGACTCTGTCCTCCCTCCTCTCCCTTGTTTGTTTTGCCCAGAATTTGCAAAAAAAGTTGTTATCTAAAAACTGTCATCCAGCTCTAATAAATAAATATTGATACCCAAACATTTCAAATAAAGTCTGTCAAAAGCTGAGTGAAATATGCTACCTAAAAAAGTCATCTGAATAAAATCCAAAGCTGCAAGCTTAGATCTTTTTCCAAACCTGAAGTCAGGGACTGTATATTTCCTCACTAATACGCTGTAACAGTTAGATCTTTATTACGGTCTCTAACCACAGTTTTTGGAAGACACATGTGGTACTGCAGGAGAACTAAAGCATATGTGTCAGCTCCTGCTGCCAAACAAAGTTGTTCTTGGCATCAAGTCACTTGCCTGAGAACTGTGATTGAAGCTGCTGTCCAAAGTCAGTGGCCTAAGATCAAACAGAAACTGCTGAAAAGCTAAAGAGCTAAACTGATGGATCTTGACTTTTTGAAGGACTAGCTGTGTGTCAGAATCTTTGGAAATACCATTTTCTACACTTTACGTGAAATTCCTAACGCCTTCCAGTGAATGAATTTCAGTTCACTGCTTCTGTGGCCTGAGAGAGGAAATCACCTATGCAAATTGCCACCACTTTATAGTCTTTCAGCTTCAGCCTTAATTTCAAACTGTTTTCACTTTTTCTAAAGCCTTAGTTTGTATGAGTCTGCAAATGAATCTACTTAACAAAAAAATATTACAATTTTTAACTGATTTTTTTTTAAAGTAAATATATTGAGATTTCACTTCCTCCCAAAACATCCATGAGAGATATCATGCAGCAGAGTTTTCTATGATGGTCACTTTAATATTAACTGTCCCTGCAGGACAGCTGCAAAACAAGGTTTATTATCATGCTATTTATTGCCTCTCTACCTGAAGGATCTCAAAGCACTGTGTAAGCTTTGACCCAAGGGTTGTGCACCTAGGCGTAGATGCAGTTTAATTATGTGTCTTGAATGGACCTGTGAACATGCTTGGGTCAGTTACTGAACTGGGGTTGTAAGCCTAAAGAACCACTGGAATAGAGGTAATGGTAGTGTATCCCTAGTTCCCACCATGCTACAGAAAAGGAATGAAAGGGAAATCATTGACCAAGCTTAACAACAAAGGCCTGTTCTTAAAAAAACCCTCCAAACCCCCAAAACCTTATGTCTGTGCAAAATGCAGACTCCTTTTGTGAAGCTTCCCTCAACAGATCTAGAGAGCATACATTCCTGTTTGCTGCTTCAGACCGAAGTGTTCAGCAAGGTTCTCCTCAAGTACCGACATGGAGCACTGTACTTTTATACCAGTGACTATAAAAAGATGTACTCATTATCGAGAAAAGTTATGGGATTTCTTCATTGAGGCCAGGGAGATACCAAGGTCATACATAGCTTCGTACAAAAATTATGTTATTATGTCCCTTGGACAATATGAACTGGACTGGAGGAACACCATTCTCACATTCTGTGTGTGAGTGATGAACCTTGAGCACTGCTCCTTTTACTGGATTTAAAAAATTTTCCATGACTGGGCAATTTCCTTAGGAAATACAGTTTATAGATGACAGCAACACTGTACTTTAAGTGGCAATACACAAAGGTATATCTGTGAGATATACCTAGAGATATACCTAGAGACTGCTTGACAGTGATGATAATGACCACAGTCTAAAAGCCAGCAGCCACCAATACTCCTATTTTATCCATACAACTTAATGTTAACACTAGCAAATCAACCAATAGCACACAGAAAACCATTTGAATATTTGCTGTTTCTTCTAAGTACCCTCACTTGCGATAGCTTACATGAAAATATGTTAGGTTTTGTGATCCCAGCTGATCCTTGTGTGTTCCTACCATTCTATATATTCCTACTATTTAGCAGGCCTTGAAAGTGTTGTCCTGCATAAGAACATTTGCAGTGCAATGAAATAAATAAAAGATTTAATACCTCTTAGTATTATGGCACAAAGCATATTAACATTCATTATACTCTATTTCTCTCAGTCTCTGTAATTACATAATATTGAATCTATTGCTATTTTACGTGAAAACAGGAGCTAGAGATATTTTACTGTCCTCATCTTAGTCAGTGTGACGTTTTATTGGCAAAATCTACTCATACAAAACATTACTTTCTGAAACTAATGCACACAAAATTACCAATCAAGTATATGAAAGAGGAATAGTGACTTCCCTGGTTTTAAATGAAGACTAATATATTTTACATTCTTCATGCTTACTGCTTTGTCTCATTCTGAATGCATGGCTCTGTCATAGTCCCTGAGTGCTCTGAATTTTAAATAAAACCTTAAAAGCTGATCTAGTTCACTCGAGGTCTGTTACACTTTTCCACAAAGCCAAATCGGCTAACCCTGCCAACGGAAAAGGGGAATCCTGAGTGGTGCAGTCAGCTCTTGGTGGTTTGCAGAAACCAGATCTCACAATATAATGTGCATTTTTGTTGGTATTTGTGTGTTGATACATAAGTCTATTAGGGAAAGGTGGGGAGAAGAATTGAGAACTAGACTTAACTAAACAGGAAAAGCTATGACGGAATGAATGGAATGAAAAAAAAGTCTCTCTGTGTACACGTCTGAGAACAGGGATAGCGTTTCTTCTTCTGACCAAGTGTAACCCACATAGTGTTTGTAAGCATCCCCATGAAAGGGAATGGGAAAATGCAAGTAACAATGGGTGAAATTATAAAAATTACAAACTTGTCCCTAGGAAGAAGATAGAAATGGCAAAAAAGTATGGGCCAGGGCTATATTTAGTATTGAGAAACATAATTTTTCTGCTGCCTAGGACGAGCATCCTGGGCCATTTGTTATTTAGATTTTAGCTCCACTGTTCCCTTTGTATGAAGGTTAAGGCTTTAGTAAAAGGTGTCCTTGGCTGGACTGATCTCTTGTGCTTAGCTCTTTTTGCTTCAGCTAGATTAAGCCCAGATTGGGTATCTCTACTTTTCTCCGGTGGCTTGTATAACTGGATGTTGTATAACATCGCCTATATTCCTGATCTCATAGTGTAGTAACAGGACACCTACACTGGGTCCATGCCAGGCTGCACCAAAGAAAGTATGTATACTATTCACGTGGGCCCTAAACTACCAGTTCTTGTAAGGGGTAAGTTTTGATAAGCTTGGTCTGGCAGTGACACAACCTTTCATTTCCTGTCTGCAATGTCAATAAACTCGATGTTCTAAATCTTTCCAAACGCATGGTCTTATCTCTAATCAGAAGAGATTGAAAAGAAGGGTAGCATTTACCCTGGTTTTTTTTCCTGCCTAATGCTTATCAGAAGGATGAAGGATAGGAGCTGCTGCAGGAACAGCATAGTATGAAAAGTGCATGGTGTAAATACAATAGGAGAGAGAATTATTCTTGAAACATAGCACTGGTAGTTAGCAATTGAAAAAGATACCAAAGAAAATTGGAATTGTTTTGGTATTTAAATTCCTTTTTCTCCATTTTTAAGAGGAAGAGGAAGAAGTCTGAATAGTTGTTTCAGACTTGTTTTGAAGGAGACAACCTGCCAGGCATTGAAGAGCTGTGAGCAGTATGAGTATGGCTTCTGGACTCAATGCTAAAATATAGCTGGGCACGAAGAGGTGCCAAACCTCATGTGAATATCACAAAACAGTGGGTCTCGTTCTCCTCTTGAGTGAGAGTGACTGAGAGGGAACTCTATGAAAGTCAGTGAAGATATGCAGAAGGGACAACAGAATCAGGTCTAGGGTGATTTTTGATGGACAAATGCCTTCTGCCGTCTCTCACCCTGCCTGCACTATAATGCGAACCCTGCAGCAGTTCTTTTCAATTATATAGCCAGCTTACAACAATCCTGGTCAATGTTCCCTCTATAAGCAGAAACTGAGCATCGTAAATGACAACAAGCAGTTACTATTACTGGTTATTATATTCTGCACATATAGTTAACCTCAGAACTTACGGGCTTTATTATTTTGAGCACAAATCTCTCTTTGGAGGATAGACATATATACTTCTAACTTTTCATTTTCAAAGATGTTTTCTTTTATTCTAGGGATAGTTGCAAAAGTGTATATTCAGCTCTAAGAAGTGAGGCTTCCCAAAAACCATGCCCACACACATACACACACATACGTTTCTAATTGCTTGGCGTTTCTTAAATAAATGTTTCGTAAGATTAAGTTCTGCAGGAAAATGAAGCTGCTATGTCACTCTTGCTGTGCATCCAGAGGCTTTTTCTGACAGTGTATCATTTACAGAGTCCTGAATCCTCATTACTGTGCCTAGCAGGCAATAGGAAACTGCTGTACTGATACCAATCCTGTTATCTGTTTTAATAAAAACTTTATGTCCTTTCTTTCCCCCTACACTTACAGAATTTTTAAATAATTTATTTTTCAGAATGGTACTGGTCATCTAGCAAGCAGCCAAATCATATTGTCTTAATCCTTGGAGAAAGGAATAGAACAACTTTACTGTGAAGGTGAGCCCAGACTAGACAAGCAGGATGTCTCTAACTCTTTGACAGCTTATCACAGAGAAAATGTTCTTGGGGCATCCTTGTCATGTACAGGTCTGTCAAATGCTTCACTGTACATTTGGAAAGTGCTAATCAAAGGCAGTGTAACAAATTAGAATAAAACATATGATCAAGATTCTTCTCTCTCTCGCTCGCTTTTTTTTTTTTTTTTAATTGCAAGTAACATTCATTAAGAAACTGCTTTTCACAGAATGGCTTTTTAAACCATTCCTGATGTAAGAGTGCATCAGTTATGTCAGGACTTATCATATGTGTTTTTGACATGGCTAGACAGGATGTGATTGTGTTGACTACAGTGGTCCACTGCCAAAAATATATCAAAACAGGCTCGTTATGTGTTCCTTTCCTAAACTACAAATTTGGTAATGTTAGTCTTTGAGGAATTGTTGGAAATCAGGTATTCATTTCTGAGGCCTGAAGTGCAATGTAGAGCTCTCTGTGGGCAAGGGAAGGCAGATCTTTTTTTTGCAGCCCACATGCTTTTTCAATGTGTGAATGCATGAGGCAGAGCACAAGTACGTACAATCACCCCCTGATGTGCTTATTTATTCATTCTGATCTAAGTCCTGGTTGTTTTTTATATAGGTGTAATTTCTCAAGCTCAAGTGTGTTTACCTTTGATTTATGCTGGTAAATCCACCATGCTGGGTGCTCACAGTCCATTTGCTGCTAGGAAAATTCAGAGAGTGGCTTCATTCACTGTATTTTAAAATAGTAGGATAACATGTAGGCTTTCTGAGGTCCAAAGGGAAAGCTGTCACTGAGTGACCAGGTGCGGTATTTCATCTCACATCTTAACCCAAACCACAGCTGAAATAATCAAATCTTGTGGCAAAGTGCAACCAGGATGAAAATCTCATGAATGAAATCATAGTCATGGGTTGATGGGACACCCTTTTTAGGTGAGATTCTTGCAAAATTGGTCTTTTGGAACAGTGCTTCAGTATCCCATCTCTACATAGTAATAGAAGTGAAAATATGCAAAGAAATTGGAAGCAAATAAGGAAACTTTTCTTTTTTATTTTGGGAGCTAGCTCTGGAGAGTGTTTCTCCTTTTGCCCAAACTGTTTCATGTATTTATTCCCTTCCCTCATGTTGCTGAGATCTAGGCAATAATGAAGTTCTGCTGCAGCCTGTGACCAACATCTGCCTAATGTCTAGTTCTGGAGTCAGAGATTGAAGACAGTGAGAGGTCGTTCTAGGCCATTCCTGTGAGCTGAATTTAGCCTTCTAGTGTGTTTCCTAGAGCTTTGCTATATTCAGTGCTTCCCGCTTGGAATTTGGTCTGCCTAATGAATGGTATTGCTACAGATGATAGTTCCCATTATATCATCAACATCTATTTTTTTCACAGATTTACAAGGATTAATATTCACTGTGCCTTGATAATATCATAAAGCACATAGTTTTGGGAGTAATTTAATTCTAAACTTGTTAAAAAAAATAGAGTATTATGGCTATTTTAAAATTGCAGTAATATCAGATGTATATTTTAAAAGCTACCAGATTCCATTGCAAGGCAGAGACATTGATTCCTTGTTTCTCTGACTGGATCAATTTTTAATGAATGAAGTTGCTTTATTTTTGTTGCAAAACCTTTGGCATTTTGGGTTATGTTATTGACTGAGCAAGCTGAGCAATTCTGTCATTTGTGTAACATAGGCATTTAATAAGAGTTTCATCAGAAGTTTGTGGTAGAGTTTCCTCTTTAAGATACACCACTGTTCTCATGAAAACATATCACTTTCCCAGTCAGACACCAGTAGAGTTATAATCAAATAAACATCTGACAACGGCAATTAAACAGATTTCAATAAACTTATAAAAATGATTGCATGCTTTTGTCCACCATTTAACTGAAAAAACATATACTAAAAAGTCTTTGTTTCAATCATTATTTTGTTTAAGCCCTCTTTTGCTTCATATTATATCTTTTGCAATTTGTTGTATCAAGCATGCACACTATAGCAAGAAGGAAGTTTGCTTTCCGAATAACTGAAAACACATTCAAACAAGAGCAAAAGGAAAATACTGCTGTTTTATTGGAATCAGCTCATCTGATTTACCAGAACCAGATTCCATTCTTGGGGTTAGAGTGAAAAGGCCTAACTTCCCCCTTCCCTAAAAAAAAAAAAAAGGAGGGAGAAAACATAGACAAACTTACTTGAAATAAAACAAAGATATTCGTAGGTCATTATACCCATTACATCTACATTAACTCCTATGAAATCATCAGATAGAATACATTAAACTTTCACATAAAATCTTTCTTCTAAGGAGGCAGAGGAAAGCAGTAGCAGATATCTAAGGAAGACTTGTAAGGAAGCCTTTGCAACAGTTGTCATGCTACTAATCAGTTGGAGGAGTATTATTATTCTGTATTAATGCTCAGAAGTGGTCTTGTCTTAGCCTTGTACAGAAAGGGAATTATGAGTCAAGGAAAGAAGCTCTGAAAAAGACTTTGTGAAAGTCCAGCAAGAGGAGACAACTTTTTAATATGTGTTCATACACAAGAGTATTTCTTTTTTTTCAGCTAAAGGATAGAGAGGCGTCCTCAGAGTTTTAGCCTAAAGAAATTGTCCAGGCTTTAAGAAGTGTCCTTTTAAAGCTGCCTTATTAATGATAGCAGCCTGCAGATAATATACATCAATGACTTCAGCTTAAACAGTTGGGATTTGAATGTTCCACTGCTGCATGTCCTTTTCAAGCAAACTATTCAGATAATAAAGCCTCCTTTCCTTTCCTTTCCTTGCCTTTCCTTGCCTTGCCTTGCCTTGCCTTGCCTTGCCTTGCCTTGCCTTGCCTTGCCTTGCCTTGCCTTGCCTTGCCTTTCTCTTCTCTTCTCTTCTCTTCTCTTCTCTTCTCTTCTCTTCTCTTCTCTTCTCTTCTCTTCTCTTCTCTTCTCGTCTCGTCTCGTCTCGTCTCGTCTCGTCTCGTCTCGTCTCTTCTCTTCTCTTCTCTTCTCTTCTCTTCTCTTCTCTTCTCTTCTCTTCTCTTCTCTTCTCTCTTCTCCTATCAGACTAGGACCTCTTAATTTAAAAGGATTCCTTGTTTCTTTTTCTTTCTAAACCTTGTTAAGGAGTATAAGAATAACACAATATGAAAGTGATTTCCCCTAAAAGACAGAACAGCAACCTAATGAAAACGAAGCAGTGCTGTTGCTGATTGTAATCTTTCCAAAGAATAAAAAGCCAGAGTTGAAAGTGAAGCACTGGCATATGCTGCCTGAGATGAAATCTACTGTGATAGGAATTGGTATTTTGGCCTAATGGAAGATGTAAAGAGAATAAAGAGGTTACATGACCTCACACTAGCTTTTAAATCACTGCTTGCTTAAAAGAGCATTTTGTTTTCAGCAGCTGTCTACCAATTATACTATCTAATGAAATACCACCCCTCCCCTCTCCTGAACCAGTGGTGTCTCTTCTTTCTCCCTTTCTACTTTTAAAAAGGAAATCAGAAGAAAGGCCTCATCTTAACTTCAAGTGTGCTTTACATGGATTTAAAGTAAGTTAATTTGAAATGACAGTAAATAATCCTCCACCATTCAGTCACTGGTTTTACATTTCTCTGTAATTATCATTGAATAAGCTTCTTTTTAACCACGCTTAATACATAGGTTTTCTTCTTCCTTTACTACTTTATGCCACAGATAAAAATGTCGTTTCTGTAAGGAAAACTAAGCCACTATTCTTTGCCTTTAGGGACCTGTCCAAGGAGACTTATGAATTGTTCAGGTATTGTAATGCCAGCCAATGCAGATTTTCACCGTGCTTCCCTGCCCTACAACCCTCCTTGTGCTTCAAAGGACATAGCTGTGTCCTGCCAGTCACTGCTTGATCAATGCTTTTGTGGTGACACAACAAGCTCCATGAAAATATCAAGAGAAGAGATGAAGGTGATTAACACCAGTGTAAAAACTGTCTGCAACAGAAAAGTGGTGAGGGGATAAAAACAAATGTATACCTCAGGATCCCACGCGTGGATATTTGTGCAGGGACTAGGCTGACACCTCAAGTGAGCGGTACATACTCTGCTTTATTCCCACCCTTAAACATCATCCTTATTACCTTATTAGTAGTTACTTCCTGATGTATGACCCAGTCTCTCTGTAAAAGGAAAGAGTCCATGCAGCTCATTTTTCTAAGGCACTTAAGGGTCATTACTCTAGCACTGCAGCAAATGTTTTATTCATTTTGCCACAGCCCAATTTCTCTGCTAAGACTTTTGTAGCAAAATGCTAAACAGCTCAGCAGAGAGGTGATTGATTAAGCAAGAAGGAACAGAATTTGGGCATCCTGATAAAATTTTCTCAGATTCTGCCCAGTTAACATCAATCAGTTTTATTTAGGTAGTAACACCTGAATACTAACTAGGCGATTTCATCCATTGGAGAAAAATGGATGATGATACCTTTAGGTTAATATTACTTGAACTTTTCATTCTTCAATAATTTATACCTGTTAGTGAGCGTCTGCCTCTTCACAATTGTCTTCTTTGGTCTTGCTAAGGTGCTATCCGTGCTGGCAGGGTTGGTCTGAGACAGGAAGACATGGTCCTCCTAGACTGACTGCAACCAGTAGCAAAGATGCTCTTTGGGCAAGCGCAGTAAGGCTGTGGACTGAGTGAAATGTGCTTAATTAACAAAAGCCCCATCTAATCAGTAGAACTGCATCTACCCCGGAGTTGCAGGGGCACCGCTGTGACAGCCAGAGTCACACCGCTGCAGCCCCAGGCTGCCCGACGGTGCCAGCAGCTGCCCTCCCACAGGGAGACCCAGCGCCAGGCTGCAGGTGTGCCCTGGCCGCTAGACCCGGGGCTACACAGAGCCAGGCTCTGGCCAACACAGCAGTCAAAACGTCCTTTACCTGGTTGGATTTGTACCGACAGGAGTGCTCGTTTTCTTTGACCAAGGTGCTTTTCCAAGTAGCATATCCACTTGGAGTGGGAAAGGCAGAAGCCTCTTTAGCTAACAGAAACATTGGCTGAACTGCTCTGGATACCTATTAAAGAGAAAAAAAGCTGCCTAATTTTTAAACTAAAGAATAACGCTTTTCTGGACTGAAACCAATAGGTATATCATTACGGAAGTTAGTGATCCTTTTTTCACTTTCTATCACAAAATGTTTAACACTGCACTCTAAATTAAACAACTCTATCTCATATTAGGGAGGTTCATAAATGCTATCCACGTAGCACAGAACAAAGCGTTTTGATTTTGACTTTTATGTAAATAAAAAGAGTGATAATTCTACAGAAAATTTGTATAACAATGATGAAATATTAATTACCATGTAGTGACTCTTTGTGTAAAGTAACCGAGTGCCTTTTTGCAGGTCATCAAAATCCAGGGTTCATTTTGGTGCCTTTGTGTCTGTCTCATCGACAAGTATTCTGGTCAACTCACTGAGAAATGTTTTTATCTCCAATGTTTAGCTGGATTTTAACACTATTTAACTTCAGTGAACTGGAAAAAAAATCTAATTCTTGGGAATTTGATTAAGGAGAATGTGATACAATTTGAATTGAATGTGCTCTGGGCCTCTTTAGGGCCTCTTTAGGTGCACTTGAGCCAAACAGAATTGATTTGTATTGGACATATGTGTAAAATTATATAAGGGACTGACCTTTGTAACAGAAATACATGGCTCATTCTGAGGTGCAGATTTCCCAGTGATAATATATTTTTAAAAAGAAAATAGGGGGAAAAGGTAACCAGATCACATCAGTCAGAGCGGTTGAACTGAGCCAGGAATGTGTCAGCTTGAATTTCCTTCTTGTCAGAAACACCCTATATTATCAGCAAAGAGGAAAACCTATTACCATTACTTTTACATTTCTACATGATATAAAAGAGAGAGAAAGAAAAAATCCTTTATGATACACTCAGTTAAAAGTCTCCATTGGACCAGAAGGAGTTTTCTTCACCTCATGAAACACAAACACTTTTAAAGAGCTACATTCAAGCCGCTGTTACTTACATAGTCTTGCTCCAGGAAAACATTTGACAGCTGTTAGAAGGGAATACAGTTGTGTGCTGTAAAGATCTGTTCACAGGGCTTCTCCCGGTGACAGTGGATACCCGGTGCTCGTTGGCCCGGTCCTGTAAACTCATACATGTATCAGTCAGAGGTGCAGGGAGAATTTGCTGCTGTAAAGCCTGTTCTTGCAGAATGTATAGCTGATGCGATATGCTGCCAGACAGGGAGGCCACCCGCAGCCACCAACACGCTGTGCAGTTGGTGCCACCATGGGATGGAGGGACCTTGGGAAGCCTCTGGCTGGGCTGAGAAGGGGGCCGTGTTCTTTTGGGGCAGCGATGGCGGTGCAAAGTTCCCTCAGGGCCAGCACTAAGAGGATGCTGTTTTACAGACTTTACCTTTGAGTTGCACCTACAGTACCTCAACGTACACATCTGAGGGCCTGGGTGAATTCTGGGTGATTTTGAAAAAGACATGACTTTCTAATTTAGATAATGAAATGACCTTCAGATTTTAAAACATCAGCAACAGACAGGGACGGTAACTGTACATCTAAAGGTTCCCACCTCATCCATAAGTCCCACGTAACTATGAGGCAACTGGAGCTCTTTGATGTGGGGTTTCTCTGTTTATTTATGAGTAATTTTTCACGTCGCTTATGCCCTTGATCCAGATGTGTGGTGGAATTGTCTGCTGCAAAAATCTGTAACTATGGCTTGTGTATACAACTGATTGATGCTCCAGCGGTGACTGAGGCAGCGCTACAGGTAGGGAGTGGGGCTGCTTCCTTCTGCCGCCCTGGTGGATTATCTGCCTGCCTGCCTGCCAAGAAGGGCAGTGCTCTCCCAGTTTCTTCTAGAGTGCTTTAAACCACAGAAAAACACACTGAGCAACTAAACTAACGCTCTCTTTCTTGCTTTTTTAAATCCACATATGTATTTCTTATAAACTATGTCTTGATCTGCTTTATAATAGGACATCATATCTGAAGGTATAGTAGACACCCAAAGGAACGGTAAACTGAACTGTGTACCGCAAGAGTAAAGAAATAGGCTCCTGGTGGGAAGCCATAGGACTATGTGTATATATGTTTCCTTCTCAAGGAGAGGAAATTATTTCGTATGGGAGGACGTAATTTACTAAGTCCTCCTGTACATTTTATTCCCAGTATTATCAGTATGTTCTATTTGATAATGTCTCCACACATTTTTTTTTTTAATTTTTTTAATCAAAATAGTCTACAGTTGCAACAAGGAAGATGTAGAATAACTTATGTAGGAAAATCAAAAGGTGGATTGTTTTAAGTGAGTATAGTGCTGATGACCTTATTATCACAATGCAAATTCACACACACTGTGTATTTCACCCAGATGTTGTCCACAAAACGTGGGAGGACCTTTCTTTCATCTTTTGAAGTGACCCTGATAGAAAAGAAGCTCATGAATAGTTCATCACTGCACGAGCTGTTGACAAGAGAAACAGAAATCTATACCCACTTTTGTCCAAAGTTTTAAACAATGATATCAAAGGAATTTTCCTATGTTTTTTTCAGTTTACCATTGAGGAAAGTTCTTATTTCTTTTTAAATTAGTGCCTGCTGTCTGTTGGTAAGAGTTACAGTTTTTTGTACGAAAGCATGAGCAATGTTAGAGAAAGTTTCTTTCAGATGCAGACAAAAATGCTGTGTCTGCTTCTTACTGCGCTGTGGAAAGAGCTTGAAGCACAGACTTGGGCAAGGAGCATCAGACGTCCACATGATGTAACAAGTGTTATGCTTTACAGTGGGGTCTCTGTTACAGCTGACATATGTCTAAAATAACGTGCAGCCAGGCAAATCCCTATTGACTTTACATCTGAGATGGATCAAGAATGAACTTTACTGAACTTTATTTCACTCTTGTCCATCATTAACTTAAACTCACAAAAATTGGCTCCAGATCCACCTGCTTCAGACTATTGTGTCAGGGTATTTTTTTCTGCCAGTTTCATCTCCTGTAATGTAAGTGTTCTCCTTTTCGTAGTTGTCCCAACAGAAATGGAAGAGGATGTTACCTCTTTAGTGTCTCTGGACTCATTTTCTTCCTGAAGCTACTGAGGAATAGGAAAATGCCTACACGTCTTAAAAAAACCCAGAGACTTCTCAGGCCAGCAGATATACAAACAAAGACGTATTACAGAAATCTACAATACATTTCTGTTGATAGCATGCTGACAACAAACTAAGTCTATAAATATCTGCGTGTCAACTTATAGTGTTCCTGAACACCTGAGAAGGATGTAATGATGGACCTTTACAAGCAGATATTATTCATTTTGTAACTACATAATGATATTGAAGTTATCATTTTAACAGTGTGTTTTCTAGGCGTTCTGAAATACATTTTACTAGATAATACAATCTATGTTGTTGATCCCACCTGAATGGCAAATGTGACCTATCTCGCACCAGCTAACCATGGTGACATGGTGGAACGGTCTGGCACAGATAGGACAAAGAAAGTCCACAATTGCTCTTGTGTCTCACATCATGGCTCTTTGAGGGCCAGCTTTAATGAATATGTAAGACTTTTTTGAAGTGCTCCTTATCCTAAGGTCTGTTGTGTTTTTCTAAAAGTGTTCATTTGTGTACGCACATACACAGAGATGTGTGTATATATATATACACATGCATATGCAAGCTATTTCTGTAGAGTCAAATGGGATTTGGATCAAGACACAAATCATCTAAAACACCAAGTTCTCTTCTTAGTAGAAAAATGACCTTTTCACAAGTTAAATGTACCTCTTCAAATGACAGCTCATGGAATGAGAGGTAGCAGACGTGAGAAACTTGCTGACAAATGCCATCCTTGTTTAATTTCAAGGATCTAGGGCAAAAGGCATGTTGAAAATTATTAGGTCAGAAAAAAAAATGGCATGTCAGAAAAGCTCCACAAACGACTTTTGGCGGAAAATAATTTAGTTCTCATATTTGAGTTATATTCTGCAAATTTGTTATGTAATAATCTCTTAAACTATTGCCTTTGAGTTTCAGCATACTATGCACAGGTTCTGAATGCAGTAGAATCCTCTTAACTGGAGCAGCTTGGAGATCAGCTATCATCCTGATTAAGTAAAGACACCCCTAACAACAAGTCTGACAAAATTGCTCTCTGAATTTTTGCCTGGCAGAATTGATTTATTTTCTGCCATGCCTAAGAGTCTAGGACATTTATTGACATAATAGCAGAGCAGAATCTCCGAAGTCAGATGAAATGCTGCATCCTGTGTAAAAAGATTTTTTTAAGATAGAAATTTCTATAAAGAGCGACCCAAATTTAGAAGTTTCCACTTAGTTGATTTATTTAATCTGACCCAAATTGAATTTTCAAAAATAAAAATGTGTAAATAGTCCCTTTATTTTTAGGCTAACCATAAAGACAGTTAGAATCCTTTCATGTGTCAGTATCTGTTTAAAATCTTGGAGAAAACTGAATTTCTAACTGGAAAGTGGTTTCTACTTTTTCAAGTACCTATATGCAACAGTAATCTAATAATGTCACATAACAATCATGCTACTACAGGGTTTTTTTGCAGACATTTGGTGGGTTGCAGAATAGAGGATTTGTCCATTACCTTGCTAGGCAGTATCTATTTCTATCTACCATTATGAAACTGAAATGATCTCCCAGGAACACACTGTTAGTCATTAGCAATAATATTGGGCTATGTTGCAATTAAGGTAAAATAAAACGTACTCTGAATATAGCTAAACAAAACGTAAGTACAAAATATAGATATATCAAAAACACAGCTTCCATTTCAGAAATAATGACCTTTCTAATCTAAACTTCTGGAACGATGTAAGAGGCAAAGAAATTAAAAAGGGGCATACAATTGTATCTTTCAACAAACAATGGTTGCTTACTTTGCTTACGAGGATAGTTCGACCAAACAATCAGGCAAGTCATGCTTAATGCTATGTCTCTAGAAAGCACATGGCTTATGTAAGCTCTTTAAACCTCAGCCAGATCTTTGTATCAAATACATAAGTACCTAAGATGAAAATATAGCTAACAGTTGTCTGAAGGCCAATGCCATGACTTGTTGTCTTCCATTTGTCCATGAAAACACAATGTTTACCACACTTTGTTCAAAGTGGAAAAAAAAATTGTTTTCCCTGCTCATAACTTAAACTCATTCCTAGAGGTATGTACATGGAGAATAAAAAAATTACACAAATGAATACGCACTAGTGTAATGCATAGGTATTGTGTATCATAATAAAAGTCTGTATGTAGTCAACTTTCAACTCTTTGTGATGACGGGATGATAAATACTTGGTACAGAATGATTGTCCACTGGTAGGAATGCTGTCACTTTTTCAATAGCTAGATGCAAATGATAGCTTTTAACACACCATTATTAACTTATATTAAGAACAGCCTGACTGAAGATATCGCTGTACATCTTCTTGCAGAAAAATGATCACATTCAGTCAATCTGGAGAGTTTGAGATAAGTTCAGCCTAAACTGAATCTTATCCTGTTGTAAACAGCATTGCTTAAAGGCTTTTTGAAAAGATGATCTTTATTATCTCCAATGGCTGTTGATACACACTTACAAACAAGAATTTCCTGCTCTTGAAATTGAAGGTCACCTTCAGGTTGGAAAGTCCTGACTGATGCTGTAGTCAGCAGAAGGCTGAAAGCTGCCCTGCGTGGTAGTGACCTGGCACACAGCTGTGGGATCACCAAAGTGTCCCTTCTGCTTGCATACGTGGCCTCAGACTTGGATTTGTTCCCCTGCAGCTGAGTTGAAGGAGGTGGTGTTGGACTGAGAAGGAAGGTCCATAACATCTACTCATCAGTGCTTGGACCTACCACGTACACACACCCATCAAAGATGTTGTGCAGGTGTTACAGTCAAGACGGTTCAAGCCTTTATAACTATTTAGAGTAGCTCTTGATACCTACTATGGTCTGAGGCATGGGATTGCTCCTGCAAGACTGTATATATGATCTGCAGCCAGATTGTATCTTGCATGTGGTTTTAAGACCCAGCCCCAGTTACTTCTCCAGACTGTTCTGTTTTGTGTTTTTTAACTACACTTTGGCTGATTGCAGAACAGGTAAACAATGATACAACTGCCTGAATATCAGAAAAGATTGGTCTGAATGCTATGATTTGGGGGTGGATGAGTGCAGGAGAAATTTTTTTATTTAATTCAAATGCTATGCTATTTTAAATACATTATCACACTAAGAGAGAGTGAAAGAATAGAGAAAGTGTAGATCTATTACATACCACAAGTACAGATATTTCATATATACACAACTGTTTGCTGTATCAAAAATATAAATGTGCATTATAAAAAAAAAAATTACTGCTTAGCAATTTATCAGGATTTTCCGAATTTGCAACATTCACACAGAGGAGCAGGCAGAGCACTTTTCATTTTGTGGTCAGCAGCAAGTGACAGCCATTTTGTTCTCCTCCAAGTGACTCTTGGTACCATTTATTCAGCTGTCATGTGAGATGAATGGATGAAAACATTTCGGAAATTGAAAGACTCTGTTCTTGGTACCAGTTCTCTCTCTGGTTCTTTGGACTCTTCAGTTCTTTGGTCAAGCCTTCTCCAAGCTCTGTGTGGATGCTTACACCCCTGGGGAGACTGAAGGAAGTCCTGAACTGTGACGGTTTACATTTCTTCTAGTGCTCTCATTTTTAGTACTTACTTTCTCAACTCAGCACTTTTTAATATCTATATAAATATCTAATCTGCTTCTGGATCCTGCTGAAGTCTTTGCTCCAGTGATATGTTGTGGCAGTGAGTCCCAGGGACAGGCTGTACACTGGGGAAGGAGCTTTAGCGATTAGAGAGCTATGTTGGGAGCTGCAAAAAAAAAGGCTGGCTTTGATCTCTTTCTTTGCCAGAGGCTGTATGAATCGGGTCAAGTCTTTTAAAATTATTTAAAAAAACATGTTTAGGACACATAAGAATTTTGTTAGACGTGCATGACTGTCACTGTGAGTAAGGGGCCTAAATTTTGGATGTGACTCTGTCTTTAGACTCCAGATATCTCCTTTATAAAGCTCTCTTTCCCTCTGTGTGATTCCAGCTGTGCCTAACCCACAGAACTGATTACAGCTCGCAGTTCCCGAAGCTCGTTCTCCTGCACAGCGCAGCCAGCGCAGGAGCTCAGTCCTGGCCGGAGGAGTACACCTCCTGGCACGGCACTGCGCCTGGGCTCGCTGGCCCAAACACGTCCCCAAGGTGCACCGCACTGCAGAGCCAGCTGCGGGGCTGCAGGACACCGCAAGTCCCCAGCTGTTGGAGGAGAATGGTTCATCGAGGAAAGGCCAAGCCAGCCCAGCCTCCAACACCTCTCTGTATCTCCTGGAGAGACGTTCTCCACATCTGCCTCCCATCCTTGCTGGAGCTGCCCTTCCCCAGCTCCCGTGGTGCCTGGGCTGCCTCTGTGTGGCCACTCCTCTTGCGCTGCTCCTTGTAGGATCCTGGCAAGGACCTCTCCCGGACTGCATGAACAAGTGTTTTACTTTGCCGCTGCTGAATGTGGCACCTGCAAGCAATACCAGGTTTCTTCAGAGAGAAATTGTTCAGATTTCCTCCTCCTCCAAAGGTAATTAGGTGACACTGAAGATATTTCGTATTCAAAATGTCTTATTAGTGAAGTCATTAGGAGCTACAAAGCTACAGTAAATAAATATATAACTAAAATCCCCAACAGTACTTGGGATAATTTATTTATTTCTCTTCTAAAACTCAGCTGTTAACACATCAATTCTTCTTTTAATAGCTTCCATGTTGACATCCTGTATGCCATTCTTTGAATCCTTGCCACTTTTTGCAGGTTTATTCTTCCAAAACAGGGAAAAAAATATTAATGATGGAAAGCCTGAAATGTCCTTAATAACACCCCAACAGTAATAATAACATGAATCTGGTCCTGAGGACTAGTAATGTACTTTGCCTCCATGGTAATGACACAGTTCACTTCATCTGAGACAATTAGTCAAGATTCTGCATATCTGCAGGAGGATTTTAAGCGGATGACCTCGTGCAAGATTGTGTTATTCTGCATGAAGCACTCATGAGTTTCCTTGGAACTGCTAATAGGGGTTGGGGGAACAACAGACACCAGCACTTCAAGCCTTGTTTAGCTTGAACAGTCACAAAGGACTTATTGTACTTTGTGTCTAATAGGCTTTGCTCTGAAAATCTTTAGCCATTAGTGTGCCAAATATCCTTCTCCTTCTGCTGTATGTTATGTTCAGCAATTTCATTAGCTAATAAATTCCATGTTCCCTTGAAATCCCGTCTGTCCAGGCCCAAGTCTGCGATGATTTGGACTATAACATTTTCCTCAAGACCCTCAGTTCTGCATTTAAAAAACACGTAGAGCTCTGGATACCAGCTGCTCTGGAGCCTTAGAAACCCCTTCTCTGTACTGTCCAAATCAGCATGACTTACGGATACTTCTTTTTTTTGTTCATTAAAATCAGGGAGTGACAACTCACAGAAGATGTCTACTGCTCTTTGATCACTCTCTTGCAGCCCAAAAAGTCTGGCCTGCTTTGTTTGACAAGAGAAGTCTGAAATGCACAGAAAGGAATATAAGATTTCAAAATATAGGAGGCAAGAGTGCACGTATCAAAACTGAGGGATCGACAGGCCGAGTCTCACTTGCAGAACTAGAAATGCTGAGGGAAGCTGCGGAGACAGAGAGCTCTCTGTCTGTGTTTGCTGCATTTTATAGCCTTTGGTGTACGTCTGTCTTGTGGTTTTGTCTCCCTTGAGTTTATTCAGGTGGAGGTATAAAACCGATGAGTGCTGGAGAAGGTCAATGTTACATATTCATTTTGTTTTAAATAATTGATGATGTTTCCTGTTTCTGCTTACATTAATTGCTCTCAGGTGTTCGAGAATTGCTCAGTGA
Source organism: Phoenicopterus ruber ruber (assembly GCA_009819775.1). Lineage (NCBI taxonomy): Eukaryota > Metazoa > Chordata > Aves > Phoenicopteriformes > Phoenicopteridae > Phoenicopterus > Phoenicopterus ruber. The sequence continues at coordinate 66,016,963 of CM020246.1, read as the reverse complement.
GTTGCCTTTTAATTCGTTTCTTTAGAAAAGCAGCATGCTGCTTTTCAGGATACTGTAAGTAATGTGTTCCAGGCAGTACTTTCTAACTGGAGGTTAATAAGGGTGTACTGAATGCATGTTTGGGTGCTATTGCTTCTCCGCATGTGCATGTGTGTGCCTGTGTGCGTGTGTGGGAAGAGAGGAGGATGAGGTAGAGGAGTGCAGACAATGAAGAGCCTCAGATGCCTCTGTGCTGAAGTTTTAAAGTATAATTTATGTTCCCCTGATGTTTAGGGCTATACATTAAGGCTCTGATCCAGGAAAGCGCAGAGTACTCAACGGTTGTTGATTTCAGTATAGTTGGTATTATTCAACATCTGCAAGAACTTGGATCACAGATAGCATAGTCTTGATTTTTCTCAGAGGCAGGCTTAATTCCATTGTGTAATTTATCTGCTTTGCTACAGAAACAAGAAGAAAATAAGACTTACAAACCCACGCTACCTGAAATTCAAGCAAAATTATTTTATGGGTATCATGCCTACAGAATAACAGTACTATTATCATTAATTTCTCCTTCCTTACTGTGCTCTTTCATATGCAAATACAGAGTTTCTGCAGTTTATAATTGACATGCCAGTGAGGTTCAAAATGTACTGGAGGTACACTTTGTGAGTGGAACTATATGACATGATTTGATTAAAACAACTACATCTGTGTTATGTTACTATCTTGGGCCCGAGCTTTCACTGCATCTAAACTTCCTGGCGGTTCAGAAAGCCTTGCATTTTGGCCGAATCTGGAGTGACATAAGCCAGCTGGTTTATCTGGCAGCGAAAATCAAATGAAGGTGCGGGATGGCTTGAACTCAAGCCCTGTCCCACCAGGCAGTCTGGATGGGTGTTTTTCAGTTTTATCTCAACTGTTCAAGGACAAGGAAAGTCCTCTCATTTGGGGCAATGCTTATTGACTACACCTATTGCAATTTACATCATTGATTCACTTTTCTATGGGAGAGCTTATTGGCTCATGACCTTTGCAAATATTTCATGATTTTTGGAGGATCAAGTTGGATGCCATCCTACTGTTTTAATTTTTCTATGCTGGCAAATAATCTGCTTTCTGGCTTTTGGTTTCCTTATTGTGTCATCGTAGCATGATGAGACTGGCCTCATTTTTCAGTGTTGCTGAAGGAATAAATATATTTCACGGTTTTAAGCTGTCTGTCGTTTCTCGTTTCTCTGTCTATATATTTTTCAGGAGCCTATAGAGCTTCCATTTCCCTGTAGCCACCAGTCTCCCTGCCTGTGGCTTAGAAAAGGACACTGGCTTGGCCCAAGAAAAAGCATGTTGAAATATCTGAAGAGCCAGGTACCAGCTATATGTTAGCGTTGATAAATCAGCCCTAGTGGCCCACCATGTCCTGGTTTATAACCCAGTAGCAGCCGCTGCATATCTGATTATGGACGTTTCCCTTGGGTGGGTGGCAGATTGGAGTATGAATCTCAGGTGCCTGCATCACTAAAAAATTGTTGTTGTCAAGAAAATGCCTGATGTGGTAAGACACATCTCTCATGCCCACTACAGAGGTGTAGAACAAAAACTCTAATCACTCTCTGAGTGACAGGGCTCAAGAGGGACACAGGCTGGATCATGATAGCTTTCCTGGGCTAAATAAAAACTGAAAAAGAAGGCAACTTGCTGGCCAGGGTGACTGCAGTGTTTGCTATTGCACCATGTGCGTTAAGGTCACAGCACTCATCGTCTCTCTGCATTCCCACACTTGACCCCATGGAGTGCCAGAAAGGCTTGTCGCGTGGGACTGCAATAACCACCACGCCTGGTCTTCTCTTGCAATCTCTTGTTGCAAAGGCATATGAGATAACTAGCATGTCCAAGTTTGGTCTCACAACTTGATTACCACTGGCTAAAGTCAAAAGGGAACTGTGCTTACAGTGTGGCTGTGACTGTCCTAAATCCCATGAGCATGAAATCACTCATACACCCCAAAGGCAGCAGAAATACAAGGGTCTAGGCTTTCAGTCGGGTGAGACCCTATAGTTGCATGTTGCTTGCATATATATCCCGGGAGGATTTCTGAACCAGACTTTGTATATGGACGTGATATGGACTGAAAGCTGTTGAGAACAGGCAATTTGGGAATATATATAAATAGTATGGGAGTTTTTTTAAAAAAAGGACCTATATTTTAAGGTAGACAGCTAGTGAAGTCTTACTTCTCCACCTTCAAAATAAAAGCTCTCTTTATGTCAAGGAATTGAGGTAGTTAGGTTTTGGCCGTGAGTAATTTCCTTGATGTGACAGAGATGTGTCCAGCTACTAAAATACGCCATGCAGACAATAGCTTTCCACAGCGTGTCATTTTGACCTTGTACCTCCTGGCCAGGGCCTTTTGGTTTTGTACCTCCCTGTCAGGACAGTCCTTGACTGCTGGCAAATGCACTGAGTTGGTGCTTTTCTCCTGCCACCTCTGCCAGTGTGTGGGGAAGCCCAGAGGGCGAAGCTGGTAGTGACGCCACCTGCCCACCCCTGGGAGGAAGGCTGTGGCCAGCCCAGCTGCTCTCACGGGGTGTGCACAACATCTCCTCTCCCTGTAAGGGCAATTTTGTCCCCTCCAGCTCTGGGAGAGAATGCTAGCCTGATCTGTGCCATCTATTTTTATATCTGTGTCATCTACTGTGTCTGAATATCCACCCAAACACAGACCACAAGTCAATAAGCCCAGCTGTTTGGTATTATTTACATTATACTGGCATCTCTGCTGACCTAAAGAGCAAAAGAAAATAACAGGGCATATTTGAGGCTTAATAAAACATTGCAGTAGGGAGTCCTTTCTGAGCCATTACAAGCATTTGCTGGAAGTGCATTTGCTGATTTAACAAACTGGTTAGGACAAATGTTTAACATGCTGTTGTAATGATATTCAGATGCTTTTCTTAGTATTTGTTGATCTGCGAAAATGTGTCCTTGCCCAATTGCACTAGAGAATGGGATTAAATAAATAAATAAATGCAATGTGATGCGTTTGCACAAAAGCGGAGCAGTGACTGCCCCTGACAGATGGAAAAAAAGTCAATATGATGTCTGAGACAGCCCAGGCTCTGCACTGCAGAATAAATTACATGATTCGCTGAATGCCTGGGCTTCACACAGACATACACAAAATTGGAAAGATAAAAGCTTGCATTGGCTTCAGATGATATTTACTGCTTGATGGATTTACTAGCAGCCCCAGTACAGTCATACTGTATTGAATTATTGGCCTCTATTTAGCTGTGTGTCCGTCGAAGCTTGAGTGTCCATTTAAGCGTAAGTGAGCTGGAGCCCTGCCAAGGCTTTTTGAAGCTTTGTGTACAGAGGAAGATGCAAGCTAATGGCCACTAGCTTGAATAACAGGGAACTTAAGGATGCTGGGGGTAGACAACAAAGCATAAGGTACATTCTTATCAATATTAATGCCAACATAAATATTAATGCAGGCTGCCCGTCACATCATTTTTGAATGATTCTTGTTTTCTTTGTATTTTAACACAAATGGCTGGAAATTACTATGATTTCTCTCCCTTTCTTTCTCTCTCTCTCAGAAGGGGGAGTTTAAGAAAGACCATTAGCTTTACAGCTATCCATTGTCACAGCAGCAGGATTTCTACAAGGCAAAGGAGGCAAATGAAATGATAGCTTTAAGAAGTGTACTGCTACCAATAAAATATCTGATTAGAATAGTAATATACTGTACAAAGCTATTGTTATGGATTCATTATTATACCCTACCAAGGCATTTCAGTTAAGAAGTAGCAGTTCATTTACAGTGAGCCCCACGAGATGGTCGCAGCGTTGCTGTAGCTACAGCATAGGGAAGGCAGGCTGAGTGCTTAGCTGCTTAACGCATTGGCGTGTGCTGCAGGAAGCCTGGGGCTCCGTTTTTGGCCTGGCCCTCGCACATGATGAGTTTAGTTTGTGTAATGGTTCAGCATGCCAAGGGAGGGGGACTGCCTCTGAGAAATGGCTGTCAATTGCAATGCTGCTGGCAGAGGGTTTATCCACTTAACTACACTTCAGTAAAAGGAAAATAACCCTGAGACTGCATTGTGCTGATCAGCTGGATCGGCAACAAAAATTAGCAGGGTTTTGCTCCAGGTGAATTAGTCACAGTGGCAGCATGAAGGAAAGAGACGATGAGGAACGATGTGCCTGTGGGAGCAAGGAGGCACACAGACCGGCGAAGGACAAGACGTTATTTTGAGACATGAATAAAATGCATCACAAATCTTCCATCATCTTACAGATAACATGTTCATGTCGAGGACTCTGACTCATGGTATCTGGCAAGCTGTAATGGGGATATTTACAAGGTTATTGCTCTCAGCTGTCCCTTTGTGCTGCTGCCAAAGGTTAGTGCCCTGAAGTGGGCATGGCAGATGTGAATATGCACTCGTTCCTCAGCTGCCCCAGTTCAAAGCTCACACACTAGCACAAGCCATAGCAGCAGAAAATGCCTCAGCTGAATCCCATAGAGATAGTCAGAGCCCACAGTTTTGTCCACTTGCTTTTGAAGCAAGCCTGGTGTTAAGTAGCTATTTTCTCTGAATTTTCAGGAATAATGGTGATAGAATTACAGACTTCTGGACTTTACCCATAAAGACTGTTTATCACTGAATAGAAAAGAGAGGGAATGGATCCAACTGCTGCCTGAGAAAGTGAAACAGAGGGAGGTTTAGGGTGAAAGATCTCTTGATCTGGCATTCTGATAGTTTTGTTGTTTTCTCCTCGCCTCTTCCTTCCTCTGAAATTGCTCCTTACTAAAAATGAAACCGAGATGACCACCTCTCTCTAGTGGCAGAGGGAGTGATCCCTCTAGACCCCAGTGTGTTTGGGTCATGTGTGCAGAGCCAAATCAAAGGTCACTTGAAAGATAAGGAGAAAAATGCCTTCTGTTTTGAAAAGGCTTTGGACACGTGTATCTTTTGTAGTACGCAGGGACACATTGCAACTTGCTACTGTAGCTGCCTCACACTGTTCCTTTCTGCCAAAGGACTTTCAAGTGGGAGCAGTAGCTCAATTTCTCTCATTTTCTCTGCTTTGGACTGAAAAGTTTGATTTAAATGATGCCATTGGACTTGTTAGAAGTTAGTTACCATGGTGGATGAGGTCTGAACAGGCCCTCTGGGTTTAGGTGCTGTGCAGCGAAGATTCATCCATGCTTATGCACCACAGCTTGATGTTCACTATGAGCTTTTCAACTGGCTGATATGAAATGTCATCACCCTCATGTCTTCTGTCATACCAAGACCCATTAACAGATTCCAAGGAAGATCAATGTCAAGACAGAATGATAACTACTGAATTTCACCTCAAAAAATACATTTTTCACATTCTTAGCTGATAGCAGGACTCATGAGAATGCCTGTTTAATTAATTTCTAATAGGGATGGAACTATATAATCTCTGGTAACATAATAAGGAATTCTCCAAATTATACATTATGATGCTGCAGAATCATGCCTGATTCTCATTTACGCTACTGTCTTCTTACATTTTTCTGTGAAATTAAAGAGCTGCAGAAAGGTGTAAGTTAAATGAGCATCCTGGCTAAGGTTTTCTTGCTTGCCCAGTGCCAAATCCATCTCTTCTTTGTAATATACAAGAAGAGGATTTGCGGCTCTTGTGTCTTGGTCCAGATGTCTATGACTTCTCTAATGCTTCAAGGTCAAATGTCAGTCTCTTGCCTTCTGGAGTGCCTGACTGTAGATGTTTCCAGATTTAATGCATGCAATCTATTCTAATTATCTTTTTTTAAAATTCAAAATATATTTCACTCATGAGGGAAAAAAAAAAAATCAAAAGAAAGTCCCAAGCAAATGTTAAGCAGCATATTAATGAAGCAAGGCTAATTGCTGTGAAAAGAATAGTTATCTGGGTTCCAAGATTAGTTACATGTGCTCTGGTTAATAAAATGAAAACCTTGCATATTTCAAAGTCCTTTGTCTCATCCAGCTGTTTCCAGTTTGTCTGTCATTCAGTGTTGTGGAATACTGTGTCTAAAATCCCTTGGAAGGCAGTGGATGTCTTTTCACAAAATACTGTGTTTGCACAGTTTAATACTCCTTTATTCCCTATCCTGTAACAAATAAACTCTGTGGTAAGAGCGTTGCCTATTTCTAAACCCACTTATCCTTTCTCACTAATAAACATTAATAAACAATTGAAAATTAATTGTAACAGTTTAGTCTGAAAACGTTTTTTGTCTTGGATGGAGCTACTTTTAGTTCTCTGGAATATAGTTTAGTCACTTTTGGGAATGAAAAGAAAAAAAATGCACTGTTTTGCCTGTGTTAAATAAATTCTACTAAGCTTCACTTTGAGAAATTAACACTCCACATGTCATAGGGCAGAAATAATATGCGGGGTTTTTTATGAGATAAATATGTTTTGCCACCCCTGTGAACAGTGAACAAGGACCACAAGACCTTGAAAAAGCATAGTTCATTTCACAATCAGCAGGGTTTTCTTGTGTACCTGGAAAATCATTCGGCATTAGGCAGATCTTGTCCCAGGACTGAACGGGACTTTCCAAGTAAGTACTATGCACGCATGAATGTTTTAAACGAGTGCAAGGACTCTCTTTCACCCTTTCATGAAACATTTGTTGATCTTAGGCACTATGGGAAAGAAAGTTACCCAATTTGAACGCGGAGTGTCAAGAGCAAAGTTTCCTGATTGTCCTAGCAGTATTTCTTGGTATCACTTGCACACATGCTTATTGTTTGCCAAATATGTCTTCAGGAAAAAATTTTACCAAGGTCATACTGGCAGGCCTATTGTAGTTATTTTGTCTTCCTTTGTGGCATAATCTGTCTTCTAAAGTCATCTGGTAATTTCCACATTTCCTGCTACTTCATGGATTTAGGACATTAAAAGTGTCCTTGTTCTTTTCTGCTTCATTTCCTGTGACACTTTATAGCTTCTGTGGCTTTGGTTTTGTACTAAAGGTTTTAATTTTGCTGTGGGGTATTGGAAAGTTTTTTATGGCTGGCGGAGCGTGTAGGGGATGTGAGGCAGGGGCTCTGTGGACACTTTTGATGACTGGCCGGTAGCACGACTGTCTGCCTTTGTAAGGGGCTGGACATGGCAGCTCAGGCAGCCCCCACCGGTCCCACACTCCAGTGTTTGCTCCCAGGACTTTCCTCTGAGCTCTTCCTGGGGTGGTTCCCCCTGCTCCCAGCGCCTTCCCCGCCAGCAGCCCATTTTTCTGCCTGTAACCTGTCGATCCTGTCCGCTCACACACTCGCCTCCTCTCCCAGCGGCCAGCAAAAACCAAGGTTTATGAGGAGTGTAAGTCTCCAGCAGATTTCCCAAGTGACACTGCTATCTAAAGATCCCTCCCCAAATAATATGTCTGATGATATAAAGAAGGAAACTCTGCAGGTTAATAAATCCCTAAAGTATGCTTAGGGAAAAACAAGCTATTAAACTGAGCTGGTTTCCCAGGTGGACTAGAGATAGGATAATTGTGAAGGTTTTCTATGATTTGGGAATTGAATAACATATTCCTGAAGTAGAACTCCCCTGTTATATATGATTATGATCTTTCCTATTGACAAATACACAAAATTTTTATAAAGCTCCTCAGGTTTCAGAATATGTGAATTATGTAAGCAAAATACAGACTTTATAGCTGGATATCCCGATACAGGCATGAGCCACAAATATTATATATTGCCACATAGTGCTAATTGAGTGTACCCTATACTGCATATTCAGCATATGGTAACTGAAGTCCTGTCGTGTAAGTGATATGAGTTCTGAAACAGGAAGGGAAGAAGAGTAATAAATGACTCATTCCCAGCTGGCAAAAAGTGAAGGTGGCACTTAAGTTTTTTATTAATAAGCTCATAGAGATGGTAGATACTATGGTGAAATAACGCACAGCAGACGGCACAAGTGCTGAAGTGATTCAATAGTGAAGAAAACTGGAAAGAGCTTCATAATACCATTAAAAAAATGGCCAACCAGTAAGAAATTAAATGCAAGACAACCATGTATGGTGGAAGGAGTGTTTTAAACTGCTGGTGGGTTCTGCATTGGTCACTGCTTCTGAAAAGACAATGTGGGCTTCAGTGTCAGCAGCTCGGTGAAATTGTCCATTCAAAGTACACAGTTGCAGTCGTAAAAGTAAGAGCTCTGTCTAGGTTAAATTTGCTGTTGTGGCTGCTAGCCCACAGAGGCTGTCCAAGACCAGTGAACTATGCAACCATAGAACTGGCTAACTGAGCTGAAGTATTATAACCCCTCCAGAATTATCCCCTAAAATAATGCTCTGGTGTGTAAGGAACGCCCTTCCTGTAGCCAGATGTCATAAACCATGTCAAGCTGTATTGCAATCAAGTTTCTGGTGCTGATGTGTAGCTTATTGCTGATCACTCTAACCTGTAGAATCCATACATGAGGAGCAGATTTTCCTGAGCTAATTGTAAGATTTTTTACCAGGCGCCTTGCAAGTGCCTGCCCCAGGGAAGTTGCCATTTGAGAGGCCAGGGACTCATAAAGGATTAGTGTCTGGACAATCTCTGTAGCTGTGTCCTAAAAGACTCGCAAGCAGGACTAAAAGTTCATCTTCTCCTCTGACAGCCAAAGGAAAGATGACTGAAGGAAAGAGCTTGATCAGAGCGGAATCCACAAGGATTTTCCTTTTTAAGCTCTTTGGGTGTGGGGGCAGGTCTGGGAAGAATATTGCTGCTAGGGAGTGCCTGGGCAAGGCTCCCTACAGGCATCTGTTCTTGGAGGGAGACTTATGCCTATTAGGAGGAAGGTCTTTTGTATATGCAGTTGAGGTCTCATTTTGCAAATACAGCCTGTAACAAATATCTCAAAATGGAGCTGGAGAAAAAAACACTGACCAAACTGACATTGCCTCTACAAACACAAGTGCTGGGCGGCTGCAGTTGCAGCGGCCGCAGGAAGCACGGCTTCTGCCAGAGCTCGTCACAGCCAATTTTTACTAGACCTCCAAAGGCACCTCTCTGACCAGGGGACCAAGTTCCTGCCAAATGTTAAGTTTCTGTGGTACTTTACACTCCAGCATGCTAATTCTGTTTCTAGAAAAAGTTACAGCAATGGAATTAAAAAGGGGAAAATGTATTTTTTTGCTTCAGCTCTTCAAATAGCCAAGCCAACTTCACTCAAACTCCCCAAAAAGGTTTTTCCCTTCAAATAACCTTTCTGGGTACAGACTGTATGCAGCTTTTGCTGTCTGTGTTGCTTTACGTTTTCCCTTGTGATCATTTGAATCATGTAAAGCACAGAGTAGGTGTATAAAAGGCAAAGAATGAATTCATTCTGAGTTTTTGGAATAGGTTTTTCAGTAAGGCATATTATATAGAGAGTAGCTTCCTTCCCAGTGTAATTGCAGTTGTATTTTTAAACAATGAAATATATCACCCCAGAGAAAATAATATATACATTAGTTCAAAGCAAAACGAAATGCTTATTACATGTAAAAAAGAAATACGAACAAAAGAAATCCATCATTGTATCACCAGTCTTTCCAACTGAATCCTTTCCAAAGTAAATCAAAAATCTTATTGAAATTGTTTCTAGTTATCATGATCTCACTGGGAAATGAAAGGATTTTCTTCAATAGCCTGTTATAACTCAGTCATTATACCACAGTGAGGTAATTTGCTAAAACAGCTGCCTCTGATGAGCAAACCTTTCCATCTGGCAGAACCCAAATAGACACAAACAAACTCACGTCAGTTTTTCTTACCAAAATATAAAATCAAAATAAGCTCCTTCTGCTCTGATGGGAAGGGTCTTTGAACTGCAGGAACCAAGATTTGTTTCTTTTTTGATGCCCTTCTCTTACCCTCATACCCACAGACTTGGCCCTGGCTGTGGTAGTGTTGATATCATGCCACCTTTGAGATGGATTACAGCATAGCTGGGAATGTGTTTGCAATATAAACCTTCCACCAAGGAACCAGACAAAATTAACAGTTGTTGGAACTTGTTAGCTTTAGCGAGACAGCACTTGTGGATAGTTTGTTTTCATAGTAGCTTTTTTTTCTTTAAAGACTCTTTCTTTTTTTAATGTGCTAAGGAAATTTCCACTGTTTCTTAGTAAAACCAAGGTACTGCTGCATGCACAAATGCCTTGCTATACAGACTATACTTTTCATAAAGAATCAACGAAGACTGACATAACTTCTGCGCTCTCAGGAGACCTATATGGAGTTGTAATCTCTAAAATTAATATTGAATGTGACCTGGTTTTGCATAAATTGTTTTTCTCTAAACTATGTAAATATTCCTGGTTTTTCACGACCATTTAGACGCAGCTAGAATAAACAAATTTTCATTATTTTTTTTTAAACTAGATATATTTTGTCCTCTGTAAATCTTAACAGTATATGTATAATAAATGAGCATATGTATTTCAGATGAGCATTTTAATTTGATATTAGAAAAGTCTTTGCAATATATTTTCAAGACAGAATTCATATTCAAAAAGGCATTTCAGTTTGTTAGCTTTTCTTCTTAATGGAAAATGCTGTAAACAAAGTTTAAAAACATGTTTATTAAAATTAGTGATGGGATGAATTCCTCTGTCTAAATATTTTCTCAGACAAGAGCCTGATGTATTTTGTGTGAAGTCAGTGGAAAGTCTCCCACTGGGTTCAACAGAAGTTACATCAAGCACCAAATAGGGAAAACTTGGATCCATGTATAGGTCTGGATCCAAGTATTGCACTTGGGTCCCATTTCCGTAGTAAGCGATGCCAAAATGTTAATTCTAGAAAGTCTTAAACTTTCAGGAAGTTCAGCTTGGGATTCAGATGTATCTCTGCACACTCTTAATTCTTTGAGAAGGAAATCTACACCTATGGAAGTGGTTTTCCCAGTACACAGTATTATCAATGTGCTTAAAATGTTGTTACCCTCACTAGCAGCCTAGTGAATATAACAAGGTCCCTTGACACTGCAGTGATGAAAACACAGGGCCAATAAGGCAAAAAAAGATCAAAGAAGTACTTTGTGGAAAATCTGCCCTGTGATAACGTTCTGTAGACTCCCTATAGAGCCAGCAAGATTTGGCCACAGCCTATGAACTCTGCCTTGCAGAGTACTTGGAATCTCAGAAATTTAATAAGTGACCATTAATAAAGTCACAGTTCTGTTTAGTATTGTACAAATCCTTGTACTATAAACTCATATCAGCACTTTGGGAGAAAGGATATTATGAACTTGTAATATCAACATATTTAATGTTCTCCTTGACTGCTGGATGTAATGTAAATTTAATGTACAATATGGCAAGGTTGTGATACCCAGCATTGTCCAAAAGTATTGGTTGCCTCTTGTGTCTCTTTCACCCATATGCTGTGTATTACTGGTAATGGGAATATATGATTGAAAGCAAATTTCTCTGTCAGTGGTCTTAGCCTTGTGCCAGCTGTAGTTAATGAGAAAGTTTCTTTTGACTTCAAAAGGAAAACCACTGTCAAATACAGGAAACACAGTAATAAGATCTAATAGTTAATTATACAAAAGAAAGGTAAGAAAGAAGCTTCTGCCAATCAGTCTACTGCTGAGAGGGTTATGAAACATGTTTTGCAAGAATAAACCCTTCTCTCTAAACACAAACACAGCTAGAAAAGATTAAAAAGCAAATATCGTGTTTACTGACATTTAATGTGCCGAGATCTAACTGTGCACCTGTTTGTCGGGTTCCTTTCATTTCATCTACTTATATTCCAGATCCAGCTATTCTATATTCATTTAGCTGGATATCATTTTTATACCAAATGTATCACGCTTTAGTAAACCACATTGAGAAAAACTAAATGCAATTCAAATATTTTACAAAGAGCTTTTTGTACACAACAGATGTGTAGGAATGAGACAGATCAGTATTTGGAAAAAATTACCTGGAACATAACCATTTTGTGAGTCTTAAAGGTGTTTATTTTAACTAATAAAATGATTTTAAAAGTCCTTAGGTGAAATTAGTGTTATACGAAGAACAAATGGTGGCACTGGGCAATATCCTCTGTTGATATTTAATGCTCTGATTAATATTAGCTGCAATAAATAGCAATAATCACACTGCATCTTAATTTTGCTTTTAACTTTTCAAATACATCTGTGGTCAACCTTAAAGGAACTCGTTTGCAGCAGGTTTCTTAAATATTTCAACAGTAGCAATAATATAGCTACTGCGCGCATGTCTGTATATTGTTTTATGCATATGGATTTGATTTTATATTTGTTACAGTAGATAGCCTGCAGCATCTAGATTTTTGCACAGAGAAGGTTATCATTCCCCCCAGATGCTGATGAGCAAGAGAGAAAATACTCTGCTAGCCCTAATATCTTTCAAAAAATTCCCTGCTTTGGGAGAGAGGTGCTGATTTCATTCATTTCCAGGTAACTGTTACGCGGACCTTCTTTTCCCTAATGGAGTGGAAGATTGCTTTGCATGAAACTAAGTTTTGACAAAAATAATATACTTATGGCCTAGCTCCTGCCTAACTAACACAATGGACCTTGTTTTAGTCTTTCTAGCTTTGCCAAAAACAGGTAGATTGTTGTTCTTTATCAGACAGAGGTATGAAAAAGAGAAGTTATATGTTGTTATTGCTTATGGACATCAGCATTCCCTTCTGCATAGCCATAAACAAGAACTATTTTTTTTTTTTTTTTTTTTTTTTTTTTTGTTGGGCAGATTCACAGTGACAGAAAGAGAAATGATGCAAGCAGATCTGTACCTGCATCTTGGCTGGATCTCCCTGACCCTTGGGGAGTCAGTCATCATACTCTACCTGCAATTGTGGCCCAGAGGCAAGCCCTGAAACATCCACACCTGCATGTTCAATTCCCATAAAGGTAGCTGGAAAAGAACAGACTCTTCCTTCATTTGGGTCCAAACACTTCAGTGATATTTTTCAGGATAGCCTTGAACCTGTTGTTGGAATCTCTGACCTTTGTTTGATTTTAACATCACTAAAAGCATGCAAGAGCCTGTTAGAAGCACAGACAACTAGGAGTTTGTTGATTCAGAAAGAAATCCCAATTTTTCATTTTCTGAGACAAGTGAATTCTGGTATAATTATACTGCTCTTTTTCCTGATAATATTTACACCTGCAACAAAGATTTCTGTAAAGTACATTAGAGTTAATTGAAGAAAACACAAGATGAAATCTATGGGGAAAAGTTGGTCCGAACTCATGACTAGTCTTTATTTTGAATTTCCTTACACTTTGTCATTTATATCACTGTGTTAACTTTATTTAACTTTTCTTGACATTAGAAATGGACTCAGCATTCCCATTTTGAATTCAGATTTGAAATACCCCAAAGTTCAAGGAAGTTCAACTCTGGGAGTTTTGTTTGGCCTCTTATAAAGAACCAAATTTAGAGCTGGCTTTAAGTTCTGACATACCTAGTAGTTGGGTATTGCTTTTGGACCAGATCCTTTTCTACTTATGATGTAGCTACAGGGCTTGTGTTTCCAGAGCTTTGCATACATATGGCTATGTAGTGTTTACAAGATGTTATCATTCTGATCTGTAAGTGATTGTGCAAGGGGAGGGGACATATTATTTCTACATTTTATGTTTATATGATACTCGTAAATATTTGGCAGCCTTAGTGAAGGCATAGTTATCCTTCAACCAAAAATATTTTTACACAGTGTGTCCATTCAGCTTTTGAAAGCCAAGCTTTCAGCATTCTTGCAGAGGAAAGTCCTCTGGAAGCGTGGTTGTAACAGTACAGCTTCCTTAGTGTTGTTCAACATAGCTGGGTGGGAGTGGGGACATCACAAAATCATCAGAGCCAGGAGGTGAAATGTATTTTCCAGAAAACCCTCATTACAGAATTTGTCAGTGAGCACCAGGCAGAGAACAAGACCTCCCAGAAACCTGCCTTCCCCTCTCCCAGTAGCTCTGGGAGCACAGTGATTGCCTGCTGCACCCCTCAGCCCTGACAAGAGTGGAATTCAGTTCGGTGCAGTGAGGATACACACATCTTGGAAAAACGCATATCATTATTTTTCTTGTGCCCAAAGATCAACCAGGCAATTTAGAGGTCAACAGTGAATATGTGGTAATTTAAGAATTATTAACAGCACTTTCAGCTGTGACTTCAAGACTGAAAACTACTTGGCACAGGGAGCAATTTTATTGGCTGTTAAAACATTTTTAAAAGGTAGAATAATATATAAGGCTTGCTCTGCTACACAGTGTCCTTAATGGTCAGCTTTCTTTTAATCAGATTCTAAAATATTAATTTTCTGAAGAATAACACTACTTAATTATAAGAGCTTTAATAAACTAAATCTGTTGGTTGTGGATATCTTGGGATAATCAAATTCTCAGGGGTAGTGAGGTGTTTTGCTTCTGCCTCCTAATTGGCCAGGATTGTGATTATTTTATGATAAAACTGCACCTCCTGCTAGGTTGCACTGCTTAATTAACGTGCTCTTTTCCAAAGAACTTACTAGCCCATGAGAAACCAGGCTGTAGCCAGATCTTAGACTTGTACTACTGACATCATTGAACATGTAGAAAAGAGTTTGTTTCTGTTCTTGAAGTACAAAGACTGGAGGAAGTTGATCTTCCTCTCTGCCTTATTTCCCTTTTGCTGGGCAGTTTCAGCTCATTGATCACTGAAGTGAGCGTGCAGCATTTTTATTTAGCTGTATCTAATGCATACCAGGATAGGCCAAGAGACAGAAAACTTCAGTCCTTAGCCCGATTGTAGAAGGGGACATTCTAATGTCGAAGTTTGTATAGTTTTAGCCTTCAAAGACTAACTCTGGGAAGGAATGAGAGTATCATAGTTCAGTTTCTGTGGCAAACTGGTCTGTGCCACACTCTCAGAGGCTGCCAGTGAGAGTGGTGGGTGGGATGATGCTCTCGGTGTGGCTTCTGGGACTTGCACAGATGCCCACAACACGTTTCACTCTATTGACCTGCCCTTGGTATGAGCTGATGACCTGGAGGCTAGGGGTGCCGCAGCTGTATTACCCATCACCTGGCCCAGTAAATGCATCAGTAAAGTCCATCTCCAAGTCTCTGTATGTACAGTGCCAGATTTTCCATTGATTGCCTCTCACTTCCCCAAGGGTTAATTTGATACAAGATACAACCCTGGGATTTTAGGCCACCTGTGAGTCTTTGGAAACTCTGGTCCTCCCTTGCCTGATGTCTTCTGCACTGTTCTTGAGCAGGGCAAGTGTGGTGGAGACAAAAATAATGCTACAATAAGTAAATCTCCACAATGCCCTGCACTGATGCAACAGCAATGAATTTAGAGCTTTCACACTTCTAAAAAATGAAATGTTTTGACCTGCTATTAGATTGGTTGATGGCTTCTTCGAACCAACTCCAATTTATAAGTATTATGTTGCAAAAGCCCTGATACCATCAGTGAAAGCGGCACCCATTGGAATAGAAGTACCCTACATCAAGCACATTTTGAAAATAATGTTACCACCTAAAAGCTTGTCTCCTGCAGAAAATGGATTGTACAATAGCTTATCAGTTGGAGAAGAGTGCACAGGAGAAAAAGGGAGAAATAAAAATAATAAAACCCACTCCTGTGTAGAACATTAGAAACGTGGTGCTAACAAAGACTTCCCGTTCCACACAGAATTAGTGCTGGCAGAGGCAGCTCGCAGGGCTGTGGGTGTACTCAGCTGTGCAGAGCTGATTATAGAAGATGAAAGAGCCTGGCAATTTATTTCATCTCACGCTGAAGCACTGCTGACAACTGAAAGTGAAGACAGAAGGATTCATTTGTTCAACTTCTGTTTTAGAAAGCAGGCTTCAAATGATATCACAGAGAAAGTGGAGGGAAATGCTGTGGTGTAATAAAGTGTCTATTTTTTTATTTCGCTGACTCCAAGATTTATGTTTTCAGCTGTTGGGGGTTTTTGTGGGGGGGAGAGTTGGTATTTGAGAAGCTGCAACACCATGTTGCTGGTGAAAAAAGTAGGTGGTGTTGGCCTAACTTAATACATGTAATAAAATGTTATATACGCGTGGAAATATGCAAATGAGGAAGCAATAGATAGATATGTACACAAGTTTATATATATATAAAAGTAAATATATTTAACACCTTTCTTTCCATTCTATTGTACTGTGGCCTCAGGAGTTTCATAATCCCTTTCAATGCTGAAATGTTTGAGCTGGGGTATTTGATTGTAGTATTAACATTCATTCAGCAATCATAATAGTGTATAATTCCTGGTAAACTGGACAACATATATTTTACTCTTACTGCATTTTTCACGCACTAGAGTTTCAGGGATAGATGGTAGGAGCCCTTAGGTAGGGGACACGTGCAGGTGTACTGGCTAAGGAACAGATAGGGTACCAAGGCACAGTCTGGAGATGCAAGTTGGACCCTGCTTAGCCCTCATCTCTGTGCCTGTGGCAGGTGGAAAAAGAGACAGTAGCCTTAAACCGCGGGTGGAAAAAGACTCATTTCAAAGGATAAGGACAGCAAAGCATGGGAAAAGAGCACCTGGGAGCCCTGCCTCCAATGGAAGTCTTTAACAACGAGTCAGACTAACATCTGTCAAGGCTGACAATAGTATAATTGATCTCGTCTTTGAGCAGGAGGAAAACTAAATGATGTCTTGAAGTTCCCATGGTTCTCTGTATATGTTGGTTATTTCAAGGACTTCATTTTTATTTTTAAATTGTGGTTAACCAACCATGTTATTTCCCTTCAGTGCTAAAACATAGTTTACAAGTAAAAACAGCCTTACTATGTAAGAGTCAGAAGAAAGGTTTGCTGAAACAGTTGTTATGTTGAAATCTGGTTAAAATCTGACCATGTATTCTGCATGTATCCTAAACATTAGATGCAGTCAGTAGGATCTGGCATCTCAGAGGACTGAATAACAGCCCCTCAGGCTTTGTGAATTGAGACCCAAAAGAAATGACATCCCTCCCGAGATTTTGTCACAATTATGTTTGATTCTAGAATGATAACATGCATACAGGCCAAATTCTCTTCCTTCAAATTCCAAATTCCTGTTGCTTTATTTTTTCACCACCACAAAAGTACAGCTAAATTATTATCCCAAAGTGTAAGCTATGTGAATATTATTGATTTTTAAAATTTCTGGTCTAACGGGAAAATAGTAATATATAGCTTCAAACTGATCTGAAATAAACAAAAAAAAGTTTTTTCTCATGAAATTAGAATTCAGCAAGACCACTTTTGTATCAAAAGATGTATTTTCCTGAAGAAGTTCAGAGGCTTTATAAATTGAAGTACTGAAAATGTCATTTTACACTGATCAGAATGAAAAGTTTTGATTCTTCCCGTGTTTTTAAGGTTTTTATTGTCAAAACTATATGAACAATGAAAACTCATAAAATTCTTCAGGTGTCTGGAGCTTTGTTTTTAATTATAGGTAAAATTGTTCATCCAACAGTATCAAGTATGAAGTCTTCTAGAAAATCCAGGTTAAGAGTAGTTACAAAAAAGAACAGACAGAGTTAGGATAAAAGAGAGATTATGCTGAATCATAGCTTTTGTGTAAGTTTGCAGGGGCAGGTGCAGCAGCAAAGTGAGTTGGGGAGGCTGTGCAGTTGCTAATGCTTCATATTAAGATAGTACTTATGGGAGAATACATTAAGTTAGATTAAACTACATGTATAATTTTAACCAGTGTTGCCCTTTTCTGCATTATAAAATCTCTAAAATTTCTCCCCCAAATGTATTTGAGTATATTCCTTGCTTCCAGAATATCAGATTTCAGCATAATAATGCAAAAGAGAATTTTTCTGATGCAGCTCCTTCTTATCTACTCTCCCCCTTGCAGGGGAAAAGTAAATTTTATTCCCTAATTTTTATTATACCAATGCGTATTTGCAGTGATGATAATTTTTGGAACATCCTGCTGTATAACAAAGGGTACAGTCACTAAGTCACAAAGTGTCCAGGAATAGAAAGGTTAGATCTTTCAAGGATGGTACTTCTCAGTGCTGTGACCTATAGAAAGAAAAAATACAGTGCTAGTATTTATCACAGCAGGTTGCCAGGTAAACAGCCATTAGTCATTTAGTACTTTAACATACAAAAATCAATTAAAGGTATTCATCCAAATATTCTCAATTGCTGCTTTGTGGACCTTCTGTTCAGCATGAAGTGGTGTAGCAGGAGAAACACAGACGGAAATTGGTCACTAACTAATCAAAATCAGTTCTGCTTTGCAAAGCAAGGAACATCAGACAAAATGGCAGCTTGGCTTAAGCAGGCAATTATTTACATAAAAAAACAAGCTGCTTAGGTGAATTGTAACACTTCCCCATTTGCTGTTGTCATGCTATGTCCTTCCAAACCTGAGTACCTGGTCCTGTTGCAACTCTCCTCTGAAAGCAATGCCTAGGCAAAATTAAAAACCAAGACGGAGTTTCTTTTGTCTTTTTCTCTGCCTCCTTAACCACTGGATTCAGCCATGGCAAAATGTGGAGAAGAGCAAGTCACACGCCTGTGAACAACTCAGAGGGAGTACATGCTCTGCTGCCCCTCCCAGCCAACACTAGGGCTGCGTGGCACTCTGCAGTAAAACCATGCCTAATACATCGTGGTTCAGCTCCCACGTCACCCGGACACATGCTACAGTGTAACCTGGTTTACTCCTATTATTTTCATCATAATTCTTCTTATAAACTGATCAGCTTTGGCTAGTCCTGTGTTTCAGAGGACAAACACTGGGACAGAAGGTTACCTGGTACAGTGCTGTGTGCCAGGTAAGCTGTGAGGGAGACGTGATCCTTCTTGTATCAGCTGAGTATCTGGCACATACATTTGAATCCGTGTTTCAGCCTGTTGGTCTGTCCCTACTGTACTCCTAAGGCAGCAGTAACTACCTCAATGTCCTCATATCCATAGATGGAGGAATTTATATTGTGTATTCTGCTGGTTACTTCTAGGTTAATAATTTTCTGCTCTGAATCAATATTTGAGAAAACAACTTGGAGAAGAAGGAGCTTCAGCATATGAATAGTAAGAATACAGACTGAGTCTGGATGTCAGTAAGCACTAACTGCAGACAGTATCCACTTAATGAGCACATTTACTTTGTACATGGTGTGTTTGGTCCACATTTTGACACCATAGAAGTTGACTGGTTTGCTACTGTTTGCCTTGTTAGCAACATATTATAAAGTATATATTATTTTAGAAAAATGACTAGATGGTAAGGTGTCATTTACAGTTAAGAGAATATCCAGTTTTAATGAATGTTGTTTCATGAAGAATTGTGCTCATGATAGCTTATTTCAGACTATATATACCAATTTTGTCAAGCAACTGCATATTAGTAGTAACTGCTTTTAGAATCATGAATCATAGAATTGTTTTGGTTGGAAGAGACCTCCAAGATCATTGAGTCCAACTGTTAACCTATCACTACCAAGTCCACCACTAAATCATATCCCTTAGCGCCACATCTAAATGTCTTTTAAATACCTCCAGGGATGGTGACTCCACCACTTCCCTGGGCAGCCTGTTTCAATGCCCGACAACCCTTTCAGTGAAGAAATTTTTCCAAATATCCAATCTAAACCTCCCCTGGAGCAACTTGAGGCCATTTCCTCTTGTTCTGTCATCTGTTACCTGGGAGAAGAGATCAACCCCCACCTCTCTACAACCTCCTTTCAGGTAGTTGCAAAGAGCAATAAGGTCTCCCCTCAGCCTCCATTTCTCCAGGCTAAACATCCCCAGTTCCCTCAGCCACTCCTCATAGGACTTGTGCTCTAGACCCCTCACCAGCTTCGTTGCCCTTCTCTGGACACGCTCCAGCACCTCAGTGTCTGTCCTGTAGTGAGGGGCCCAAAACTGAACACAGCACTCGAGGTGCGGCCTCACCAGTGCCCAGTACAGGGGGACAATCACTTCCCTAGTCCTGCTGGCCACACTATTTCTGATACAGGCCAGGATGCTGTTGGCCTTCTTGGCCACCTGGGCACACTGCTGGCTCATATTCAGGCGGCCATCAACCAACATCCCCAGGTCCTTTTCCGCCGGGCAGCTTTCCAGCCACTCCCCCCCAAGCCTGTAGCGTTGCCTGGGGTTGTTGTGACCCAAGTACAGGACCCAGCACTTGGCCTTGTTGAACCTCATACCATTGGCCTCGGCCCATCGATCCAGCCTCTCCAGATCCCTCTGTAGCGCCTTCCTACCCTCAAGCAGATCAACACTCCCACCCAACTTGGTGTTGTCTGCAAACAGACTGAGGGTGTACTCAATCCCCTCGTCCCCTCGACCTTTGAAGAGCTACAGCAGATACTAACAAACTTATTTTTCCAACATCATTTTGGAAACTGTTTTTTCATAAATTCAAAACCAAACTGTACTTAATATATTTACCAACTGTTTTATTTCAATGGGTATAAAAATCAACTTTTCTCTTGTGGAAGCAGTAAGGTTCAGCTCCAACTAGAACATAGGTAGTATCACTGTAAGTCACATTGGACAAATATTCATGTTTCAAAACAATGGTGTTGCCATTGACATGGTGTGGTGCTGTCTGTGACAGGAGATGGTGTCCTTCATCAGCAAAAAACATAAACCAAAATGGTCAGAAAGCCATTCTTCTTCTATAGATGATCATACCTCCTTCAGCTAGGGTCATGTTTGCAGGACTGTGTTGGGAATTTCTGTTCTGATGGTGAGCAAATGAAAGCAAGAGTCCTACAAGCCCTTTACCTACAGTAAGCCTGGGAAAGGTTCGTGAGTCTTTAATCTCTCCCTGCAGCAACTAATCCTCACCCTGTGTGAAGGCATGACAGGGAAGCAGTAAGGAGTTGATGTCCTTGCCCTCACTCCTACTGTCCAGTTCTTACTATCATATTTGGAAGTTGTTGACCTATACAGTATAGAAGAGACCACTAGACTTCAAAACTCAGTATTTATATCATATGGAATGAAGGATTGTGCTTGCTTTTATCTGTGAACTATGTATTGTGGGTAAACTGTGGAAAAAACCTACAGTGGCAATTGATTTCATCACTATTAAGTCAGTGCTATCAAAGAAAGAAGAAGAAAACCAAGTTTGTGAATTGCAGAAAAGGGCTATTTGAAAGATGACCTCCCAGAATCTTCTTGTTTGGAGGGGAGCAGGCACCTGTGTTGTCTTTGAAAAGGTTTGTATATGTAGGTAAAAGGGAAGAGAATTCAAAATAATACGTGGGACAGAGGTGATTAAATAGTAAAATAGCAACTCCATTAGCATTGAATCTTTTCAAAAGCTTAAAATCCTGAGTCTGCTTCTGAAAGACGCCAGATTGATAACTCTGAATGAATTCTCTGTTGGAGATTCATTTAGAAAGCAAACCTAACTTATTGTAATGTGGTTAGAAAGTGCACTGGCCTCTTATAAGGCATAGGAAGCATGAAAAGGAGAAATGAGTTGCTGCCTTTTTTTTTTTTTTTCCTTTGCAACATTGACCTTGAAAGGAAAAGGTGCATTGAACAAATCATGGAGTGCTATTCATATTTTAGGAATATTTCTCAGTGTAAGTGTAAATAACTAAATGTGTTTATGCTGTCACTAGCCGTAGTTCCTGATCAAACTAATGTCTCTGATTTTTAACCTAATATGATGCCTTTTCTGTCAACATTTATAGCCCTTTGAATTATACACTAGTGTAATGATTATATGTTAGAAATGTAGAAGCAGGAGATGAAGGGAATTTATTAGTACATTTTGTCTACCTATTTAAGAAATTAATTCCACATCTTCTGAAGAAGTGTTCTGTAAAAAACTGTTGTTCGGGCCACTATCTCTCATATTACGTACATGCTGAGGCCTTAACAATCTCGGATTGCAAATGTACTGATGCTGAGACCTTCAATAAACAGTGCCAAAGTAAAAAAATACAGTCATCAAAAATTTTACAGTTCAGTCTGTTTTCATTAAACAGCTAAGAAACATTAATTTGAATCACTGCTAGAAAAAAATTTCATCCAAGTTAAGCTGATGGTGGTTTGGATGGCTCAGCAAATGTCTGAATACTGTGTAACAAGTTTTTACCTTTCCAATGCATTTCAATCCAGTTACAGGAACGAAGGTTGTTTTGCTGGAAAACAAAGCAGGAATGGTTATTCTTTTCATAATGTTGATGTTACTACTCCCTTTTTGTGCTCTAGCAAATGTCAGCAAGAAATACTGTGAGTCTCTGTGTGCCCAGAAGGTACGAGGCTAGTTAGAAATGGAAGCCAGAGTAAATTGTTTCACTTAAGGATTGGAGACTGTGATAGTTGTAGGAAAAAACCACAGTATTGGTCAGTCAATATGGGAAGCTGTGTGGCAGAGAAAGGTCTATGATGTTTTAAGTAGGGAATTATCCACAAAATTTTAAAATACAAAGAGGAAAAAGTCATTGTGGGATTACTTAGGTTGTGGTCCTCTCACATGCTAAGTGGTTTTGCGAGAAGATTATCTCTGGCAGTATTTCCTGTGCAAAAGCCAGGCATCTTCCAGGGTTTAGCTCTTGATCACTCCCACAAAGGAGCAAATCATAAGAGAATGAGGAATAGTTTAGCGGATAAGATGTAAGATAAGGATACAGTTTTGCAGGAAACCTTAGCCCAGTTCCCAGTCCTATTATAGACTGTAGCCTTGCAGAAATAATTTAATTATTTTATGCCTGAGTTTTCTATCTATTTTAGTACCTACCTACACCGCAGAAGCATCAAAAGGTAAATTCTGTTAGCTGCTGGAAAGGAAACATCTCAGGTACTAGGGTGCCAGGGCTGATAGAAGGCTCTGATAAATAGGTAAGGATATGCAGTAGTTAGCTGGGTGGTCAGGTTTGCTGAAAGATGATGGTGACGACAACTGCCTATCCTTCAACCATCTGCCCACATACACTAATCTCAGGTCCTCTCCTACAAGCATCCTCCAAGACCATGGTATACAACTACTCCGAATGGTGCTCGGCAGTGCTAGCAAGTCCTGTTGCAGCACTGTTGATACCATTAAGCTGTTACCATGCTTTTAACTCATGGAAAATAGCAGCCTACCAAATATTTGGGTAACTAGGTTGTCCTATGGACCCCTCCAGGAGGTAGTTTGCTTTGTCTTTCTCCTCTGCCAACAGGAGATATGACTGGTGAAGACACGGGCTGTGCTGTCCCAGCTGGGCTTGACATCCAGCAGCTGTTCTTAACTGGACTTCATTAACTACTTAGCTGTGGTCTTTAAACCAGCATTGGCTGGGACCTTGCTTTCTGAATACTGGTGTTTCCTGATGTGATGCAGTGCTTTCATGTCTCTTTCGGAGACACAGATTGTAGTTTGAGCTAAATCAGTTGAAATAATATAAGCAAGTCTGGATGATCTTGATCCTCCTGACTAAAGTGGCAATGGCCAGAATTTGTATCCAATGGTATCGGCAGGAACCAAACCTTTCAGGGTTCTCCGCTGGCAGCCTAACCTTCTTGTCTGATTCTTTCCCAAAACTATTGGTCTTATTTCCAGTTCCCAAAACTGCCACATGTAATTGCCAGAGGGGAGAAAATTGCCAGCATACGTGATCGAAGTGATCTTCTAATTTTCTTGAGCCAGAATAATGAGAATAACTCTAAATAGGAAGCAAGAGAGAAGGAACCCACACAACAAATCTGGTCCTTGTTGGTATTACTGATACATGGTAGCAGTTTCCTTGTAATATAGCTCTGAAATACCATTGCAGACTCAAAGTGATTCCAAAACATTTAGCAGTACTTGAAAATGAGTGCCAAATACAAAATTATTTTCTATACGTTGGCCTCCATCTCACCCCAGATTGCTGTTTTACATGCCATAATAAAGACAGAAAAAAAATAGATTAGACTGAGAAGCTGTATAAGCCTTTACATATTCCCTTTCTTTTACTAGCATCTTAAGACTTTTTTTTTTCTGTGTGGGCTGATGTAGGTGCCTGCTTATGTCTAACCCTTTTATAGTGCTTTGTCCTCACACAAATAATCATGAAAGCACATCAAATAATAACAGCAGGGGAATTACTATGCTGCCAAAAGGTTCCCATCAAGCAGCTAGAGTGTAGTCATCATTATAATCATTTCGAGATGTTGAATGTAGTTAAACCAGCTAGCTCAGCTCCTCTAAAATCTCTAAAGCTTTTCTCCTAAGAGTAAAGGAGCTTCCAACTATAAATAAGGATCAGTAAAGTGTACTGGAAAAAAAAAAAATCCATGTCGCTGCATACACATATACCTATATGTATGTGTGTGTATATGTCCAGCACCGCGACAACGAAATAGATTTTTTTTAAGGTTTAAATATTTCAGTGTTTTCTTTTTTTACTTCAAGGTTTTGGTTATTCTTCAAGGTGAAAATGTGGAACATAACAAGAAAGGGATGTCTGCTTTAACCTTTCTCCTTAATTTTCACTGCTCCTCCAAATGCAGTTCTATGTAGAAATGCTTAATTTAGTAGAGGATGTTAAGCATTCCAGGTGATATTTGTAGTTAACTTAATTAGTGTAGCAAATTGTCTTCCTGTTTTATACCTTCTTGCAACCATTTATAAAATGGAATTGTATGATTCTACCTCACAGATGTGCAGTGAGACTGAAAATATAATTTTGACTCCCTTTAAAGAAAGGAAATTACCTAAATGTGCCAAGTGTTATGTGAGTGTGGGTGTTAAATTAGTGTATTTTGTCTTTGGCCTCTGATTCCTAATGTTATTTGCAGAGACAGCTGCCCTTGTCAATCTCTTCCTGAAGACTCATTTCATTTTCTTCATTTCTGGTTTGAGAAAACTTCATTAGTGACTCTCATTTTCCAGTAAACTTCCTTTTTCTTTTTTTTTACCCTCTGTCTCTGCTTGTTTACCCCTGTTAGCTACCTTTTTTACTTTTTTTTTTTTTTTTTAAGCTCTGCCTCCTAACTACCCAGATTTCTTTCTCCAAAACTGTGCTCACACTTCAGGAAATATTTTGCATCTAAGGCTATTCCAGTTCTCTGGATCTCCAGATCTTCCTTTGACCTTCTGACAACACTGTTGCAGGCTTACCTCTGGCTGATTTCCTCAAGTCCTCCACACTTCTTATTCCACACAGATGGGAAGTATGTGTTGGGGAAAAGGAAGTGTCATACAATATGTCAGCTCCACTTTAAAAATACCTAAGGTAGATAGCATTTATGCTACAGCACTGTGAAAATGCACAGAGTTCAGATACAGTAAGTCTCAAACAGTGTTATCTGTTCTCTGTGCTAAATGGTTTGGTATTTGCATATTAGTCAGGCTGCAGATATAGGGACAATTCCCTCTGCGTTTTTCACACATATTTCTGACGTGCCCTCCAAGTTCTGTGTGGTCTGTTTAGTGCTTAAAACACATAATGGGAAGAAATATACTGTAAAGAGATGAGCCTGTAATGTCTACACTTCACCGTAATGCATGTGGCATATCTGTTCTCACCTCTTAGAAGGTGTTTTGGTGAGCCATACATTTCACAGAATATACTACAGGGTGCTTACTGTGAAATATTATGATAAAGCATTAAGCAGCCACTGTAGAAATAGATGAATGGAGAGAAGTGTAAATGAACAGCGTAAGTGTACAGTGTCTCATCCTTAATTTTTATTTTATCAACAGTACTGACAGTTTATAAAAGGTGTTGTAGTTACAAATATGTATTGTAATTCCACTACTCTAGTGGAATTGAGCTTCGTCAGAAAATGTAAATCACTGATTTGCAGAGTCACAAAGGTATGTAACTTGTCTGTTCCCAGGGTGATGGCCATAGTTCTGAAATCACAATGAAAACAAAAATGGCGTTGGGAGATAAATTATTTTGCTCTGCATCCACATTGCTTTACTACTGTGTTTACAGCATGTTGTCATCTACATCTAAAAGAGGAGAATGAGAAAAATAAGAACAAGCCCTTTGATTTTGCAGCTCTGCAAATCCATACTCAGCTGAGTGACACTCATCCCTGTGGTCTGCTGAGTGATCAAGAAACCTGACTTGCAACAGGGTTTTCAAGATCGTATTCTTATGTTGTCATGTCTCATTCTTTTGATTTCCCTTTTGTTCATTGGGCACAGGGAGGGTTTGCACCAGTCACCTTCAAGCATCTAACACTATACACCCAAGTTAGGACCCTAATTGCCCTTAAATAGCAGTTTATTTAGGAAAGAGAAAGATGGAGGCACATTCAGACTGTGGTTCAGAGCTGCACGGTGCTGATTAGCCCGTTGGAGGTGACCAGCCCTCTGCAGTCACATTACGGGTAGCCCAGAGTGAGTGAGGTTCCTGGCTTTGGTGTCTCAGACAGGTGCTTAAGGTTGGGTTATGTGAATCGCCTCTTTGTGTCTGCTCCTGCCTTCCCTGAAAGCATTAGGAATCCTTTTGTTCATTTGAACAGAAGTAAAAAGAGCTCACTCTCTCTCCTCTACACAGCCCATAAGCAGAGTTTAAGATATACCTTGAATTTCATGACCTATTTTTTTCTGCAATTCAAATTAGCCTTTTTTTAAACCTCAGCACTTTCAGCTATCACTACAGAAATGACAGTGTTTCCTTTTTGAAAAGTCATTAGTAGTGTTTTGAAACACTCTGTTTACAAAAGCTTTCCTCTTATCCGTTAAAACAAATGAATGACTTATCAGATTTCAGAATACTTGTAAGGTGAGCTTTACAGATCCCATTAAATGTTAAAAGCTGTTTGCAAGAACAGTGTGCCTGTCTTCAAGCGCTCAGCTCGCAGTGTGCTTTCCCTAGATCTTCAGATTTGTGAGATACACCAACAAAATATAGAAAAAGGATTATCCTAATTTGAAATAGGTCAGTCTAAAGGTGA
Organism: Phoenicopterus ruber ruber; assembly: GCA_009819775.1. Classification (NCBI taxonomy): domain Eukaryota; kingdom Metazoa; phylum Chordata; class Aves; order Phoenicopteriformes; family Phoenicopteridae; genus Phoenicopterus; species Phoenicopterus ruber. The sequence continues at coordinate 65,990,115 of CM020246.1, read as the reverse complement.
AATCCTAAGACTGGTTATTTTAACTCTCTGGTGTTCCCAACAAAGTTCAGGAAGGTTGAGAATATAATACAGGAAAAAATGGACTGAAGTACAGAAAAGATTAAGTGAGTGAACTGTACAATCATGACCCCTATATATAATAAAAACGTTTTCTGGGCAAAATTAAGACTGCTGTTAGATGTACATGTACAGATTGACTACAGATATATACAGCAGTGTAATTTTTGTCCACTCTGACTTTTCTACTGCTTGATTAAAAGACTAGACATTTCCCCTTGAGATTCGCTCCTCTGCCTAATGTGCTGTAATTGCAACAGAGTGCTTGGTACAGCAGCAACGAGCACTATTCTGTAATAAATTTAGGTCACTGCAGAGTTCATCATGTAGTCCATGGCAACAGAAGATAAAGCGCTGGTTAGTTCATCTCTAGCTTTTAGCTGCAGTGTCACTGATTCTCCTGTCTAATGATATTAATAGAGCTAAATGTAGGCAAATTGTCTAAGTCCCAGGGTCTCTTCCTTCCTACTGTGTATGTAATATTTCAGCAACAGAAAACATAGTGTAGCAGCATTATAACAGAAATGTGAACCAGAAGAATTCTTAGCAGAGAAAAAGACAAACACATTTTACCTTGGAGCATTCCTTTCCTATTACTATATAATCCCTCAGATCAATATTTTTTAAACCTTTTTGTTTTTACAAACCCCTACACTTATTTCTTATTTCTCTAGTGAAAAGCAGATGGAAATTGTGCAAGGCTTTCAGAAGTGTTGATTGCAATTGCTAAGTATTTGGAATGAGTTTGGGGAGCACTTTGCTACAAGAAGAGGTTTTCTTCTGTCTGCTTATTTACTTGACCTTGTGCTTGAGAATATTTTATTCATTGAGCTTGTTTGCAAAGTGGCCATTCAGATTAAATCCTAGCTGCAGGCCATTTGCAAGTTTTTTCACTTCAAGGTTTTATAAGTTTTATTGCTTCACCATCAGATATACTCAAACACCACTAAATACCTATTTCTATTCTCATGCTGCAATAGGAGTATCAGTAGGATTGAAATACTGTACCTTGGCTTACATTAAACTGTGCACAACTAAATTTTTCTTCATTTAGTTATGTATTTTAATCTTTCACTGTTGCTCACGATGATGCTTCTTGATTACCATATCTTCAATGAAGGGATTGAGAGCAAAGTTCAAACCGTTGAAGCATAAATGTAAAGCAGTGGGATCTGAAAAAAGGCCAGGGGTAGGGGTATGGTTTGAGTTTAACATATATTATACTTAGAACTAGGAACAATGAACTGCAGTGGATTTCAGAACTTGGACACATTTCTTTTTAGCTTTGAAGAGCTTAGCCTTAAGAATCTCAAATATTTTTGAAGAGTTTAATAATAGTTGTATGCAGCGCCATATAAGTCTCTTGTAGTTGTGGATGTCAAGAACAATGGCAAAAAGGGTATCTTACAAGAATATGGAAAGTGGAAAGATGTGAGTAAATTGTCTACCAAAATAAGGGCATCGGGTTGCATCTCTCTTAGCTCTTTTATTTGTGGCAAAACCAAAGTATTGAGTCTACATGATTAGGATGGATGTTTTGAAGGTAATTTAGGGAAGCTAAAAGTTTCTCACTTGTAACTTATAAGTTCTTGAGCATATCACCTGGAATTTCCTTGTAAAACTTTTCCTGTGTAAGTTCCTAAGATGGAGCTTTTTTTAATCTATAAGTTGATTTCTGTTTCAGTATCTTACTCGACACCTCAAAGATGAAGTCCAAACTGTTACTTGTGTGACAGTTGGAGTTGATGATCTTAAAGGTCTCTTCCAACCTAAATGATTCTATGATTCTATATTGTATGACCCATGGCCCACTCAACTAAGCCTTTCTCAGCAAGTTTCTCTAATTATTCTTCAGTTTTCAGATTTTTTTGTTTATAGCAGAGCACTTCTGAAACATATGGACCCTAATATTCATTACATATAAACTGTCTTTAGTGAAGTCAGTGAAGCTGTAAGAATTTGTATCAACTAATGACCTGATCCATGTTTTGCACAGTTCTTGTTTATGGAAAAGGCTAAAGTTTTTAAGACACTAGAAAAGCCCATTGGATAGTCTATGAAGTGGTGTTTATTTTGATGTATCTGTGGAAAAATATACTTTTGAAAGAGAAATAATGAAAGAAATTACAGTTCTGCTTATACCTTATTGAAATGATTTATATGGAGCAGAAAAGAGACACAAAGGGAAATTTCAAAGACCTTTCAAATCTCTACATTTTCAGATCCTTTCACCAAATATAGCTCTGACCTGAATCTGCAGCCATATGATTCAAGTAACTCTTATTTGAAACAATACTGAACTGATTACGACTCCTGAGTTTGATTCCAGTTCTGTGGTGTGTCAATAACTTTGAGTGAAGTTGGTGAAAGGTACCAAGATCTTGCTGAGATAGTCTCAGATCACAGGCTTTCCATGTTGTGTCACTTTTGTTTTCCACATTTAAGAGTACAGAGTAACTGCTTTAATATGGCTTTTCCATCCTTACCTTATATGCTTCCCTTATCTTTCTACAACATTTATGATAAGATCTTTCTTTCAGGACTGATTTCCCTTGCACTCCAGCTGTGCTTACAGTTCTGTTCTTAGATACCCTTTTTCCAGATGTTTCTGCTGTCAATTTACTCCTGTTTTCACTCACTCAGTTTTTTCCCCAAGTAAGGATATTGTTACAGACCTCAAGATTTGTCTTTAGATAATCCTGTCCCCAGCAGTCATGACCGTTTCATTCTTGTTTTTATTCTGAGACTAAAAAACAAAGCCGAACTTCCTTGTTTCAGCTTAGTTTTATTGCTAAACGTCCACAATTTTTTTGAGTGCTTTCGATCTGCTGGAATTTGTTTCTCACATCAGGCAAGCAGCTCTAATGTCAGGTGACAAGGCCCTGCTGATCACCTGCAGGTTTCTAACTTAATGTCAGACTGAATTTTTAAGATACTTGCAAGACAATCATCAGTAGAGTCTACAATTCAAGGTCTTAAAATAGATATAGTTTCAGGATAGACATTCAGTATAGATTTTTAGGGATATAATTTTTTAAGGAAAATTTTACTTTCTGGTGCAAAGCAGTTGACAACTCATAAACTGGAGACAGACTCACATATAACGAAGTCTTCATAAGGTCCTACTACTAGAATATAGAAGATTAATGATAAACTTTGGAATTTAATATCCCAGTGCCTTATCCACTATCATGACAGAATGAAAAGAGATTACCATCAGACAAACAGTACTGAAAGAAGAGTAAGATTGTGACATTATCCTAACTGAAAAAAGTAATTGATTTTTGATAGATGTTTTATTGCTGATGGAAGTTATGATTTTATCAACTAAGGAAGGAAAACTTCACTTAAGACAGGCGGCCTTGCAGAAAATCATCTGGGTTTTTTATCTGGCATTTTAGAAGTTTTACATAGTTAAACCTGTTTTACTGGTTTAAATTTAAGAGAGATTCAAGCCTTTTAGAACAATGAACGAAAGCTCACTTACCGTATTCTTCTGTGTCACAGTGGAAGGTTTCTGAAGCCTTTTGGTCTTACATATCTGAGATATTTCTGGAAGCCTGAGAGGAAATTGTTACCTGGAGACAGCCTGTTGTTTTTCTGTTTAGAAATCTTGAAGATGGCCAGAATCCAGCTTTCCAAACTAGCTGTCTAAAGGATGACAAGGTTACACAAAGATTCTCACCAAACTGTGGGAAATGGGGAAAAAAATTAAACACTTGGTGACCAGGTGCTTCTTATGAACCTGCAGAGATGTCAAGATTTTGATACATGCTGGGATTAACTGGATTAACTGAGTTACTAAGAACTTATTTTATACTTACTGTAAGATTAACTTTGATTTTCAGGGAATACTGAATCTGAATGGATAGTAAACGTTATTAACATACTTTCATATATATAACACATTGTTATTTTTAAATATAAATTGCATAAGTAACTGAAATACAAAAGAAAATTTGGTTTCTGTTAGCATGTTCTGACCGTATCTGTTGCATTCTCTCACCTGGGCATTTCACAACCTAAATAATAAATACTGGGAGCTGTCCTGTAGCAAATAGTCTGATCATCACTGGGAACTGGTAGAAAGTTCATGGCTTAACCTGCTTTTAGATTAATGTTGAGCTTGGGAAATAATAGCGTCCATAAGCTGGTAAGAAAGTCTGTCTCTTCTAGCATTTCTCACAGGGTTTTCATCAACATATGCTTTTGTTTCTCTCAGTATTTCATCACTGCTTTCTCTTTTGCCCAGTTTACCCTTCTGAGCAACCAACATATGCTTAGGATTAAAACCTGAGGCTTAGTACCAAATTTAGAAGAAAGAGAACAAGTGGATCTGAAGTTTATACCTGTTAGGCAGAAAATACAGGGACTGTTAGCAACAGAAGTGGATGTCGGTCTCACATCCCTTGTAGGAACAGAAAATGGTTTATTTGTTGGCTATAGACTGTAAACTGATAGACTTGATCTCTGAGATCAGTCAGTAAAAGCTTCTACTTATCTACAAATCCTGGGTTCAAACCCCATTGCCAAATAATTGCCTGTAATTTTTGTGACAAATTTAGACAAATAATGATTGACGCATCTCTCCATACCTCTCTCTCCTCTGCCCTGCATAATTACCAACCAGGCTAAACATTCCCTGCAGGCAGGGAAGATAATCTACTATCAATATTTTGATGATCCATTAATGCAGGCCCTATCTGATTGAGTTTTCTGCTTGTTCACTTGGAATGTAACACTCTGTGACCTTGAAATATGAGCATTAAAGACAGGATACCTTATCTTGCTGCATGTCACTGTCACCAAATAAAGCTTCTATTACGGGTGCTTTGAAATGAGCTGGTGGTGAAAAGAGAACCTCTACTGTTAAACCTACCTTAACACAAAGTCTGTGTTATTTATTTACGATGTTACATGAATCATCTGCACTTTCTGTGATAAGCCCAGGGCTGTGTGTCTTTCATTTCAGCTGACATTTTGCTGCCATTTGCCAGGCTAAGTAACTACTGTGCAATCACTCCAAGCTGATGCATGGTCATTGTTTTGCAGAAAATGGATATTTAACTCAGCTGAAAGATCTTTTTGAAGAATATAATTTGACAAAGTAAATTTTTGCTCATAAATGAGAATTCAAGGAGGTCTGTACCAAATACACTTTTTGAGATAGCTAAAAGGATTTCTGCAGAGAATTTGACAAACTATTTTTCTGCTGTGCACAAAGCAAAAAATGATTAGTTTTGAGCAAAAAAGATTTCTCAGGGTACTGAAAGGCTTTTATTTGGAATTATATATTCTTAGCCTTGCCTGATAAGATGTTTGAAAGCTGTGTCTTTGTAAAGACAAAGAGCTGTCAATTACATACTTTTGAATGTGTTAAAAGGATCTAATAAAATGACATTTTTCTCTACCTTCTATTTGGGTTTTTTTCCCAGAGATTTGATTCTGAATTGTAAGGCCAATTCTTGATAAACCTGCTGCATTTCGTGATTCTTTAGCTTGCTCTAAAATGATAGAATCACTGGGTATGTTGTGCATAGAGTAATTGAACATTTTTGTCTCTCTAACTGTAAGAGGTAGAAAATTGAGCACAATTCAAGGATTAGAAGTTTTGCCTGCAGTTGTTTAGCTGCTGAGAAAATTTACTGACAAGTTTGCTTGGATGCTTATACTCCTATTTGAGCCAAAACTAAATAATAATAATAATAATGCAAGCCATACAAAAATGGACTGGAATTGTCCACAACTGACAAGCTACTGCTATTTAGAGATTTAGAGACTGATAGTTAATAATTTATGAGCTTCTTATGCAGTACACTATGTGACTTTCATTTTCTTGTTCATGGAGCATATCAAATGCAAGGTGTTACTTGTAGATCTGGACAGATTTTTCCCATTTTTTTTCTCTTCCAATTATTCATTAAATACCTGATGTGTTATGCAGAATTGAGGGGGGGAAAACACAAATAATTCTAGCCTGAGAAAATGCCATCATGGCATTCATCATCACTTTGTGACATTTGCTGTCCTTTTATTAAACTGTCTGGCATTTCATGAAACCATGCCCAGATTAATTGTACTTTCATTAACTGTTGTTTTCCCCTATTAAATGATTTTATAGTCTTTTCCATGCAGGAATGTCAACATGTTTAACAAACTCTAATAACTAAAGCTTTGAAACTCATCCTGATGTAGAGTAAAAAGTCTCTTGCCTGTCCCCAACTTAGCCTGAGACACAGTTTTTAATGGCAAGACTGTGGGCATCCTATCCAGCTGAAACTGATATTGAATGGCATTGATGATGTTGAACAGAGTCAGGATTGCTTCAGTTTCAAAACCCGCCAAAGATCTTGCCTTTTGCTACAAAGATTTCTTCCCATTCTCCTCCAGTGTGTAGTATTCAGTAAAGGTAAATTTGCAAAGGTGGATCCAGAAGTGCCTTTGCCTGGCATCACATTTATTTTCACCTCCCTGCAGGGTGTTTTCCGTTATTCAGCTCCAGTGTTACAGTTCTCTGAAGCTCACGTTCCCTTGCAGAAAGCCAACATCAGTAGATTTTTACAGCAGTGTTACACAGGAGAGTGCTTGGGTTAAGGTCCCCTTAGCAAGGGAGAGGCAGAGAACAGCAGCCCCATAGCGAACCTGCAACACACACGAAACCCGCAGGTTGATCTGCTGCCTCCTCCCCTGCTCTCCTTCAGGAGATGTGACCCAGAGGACCGACACACTGTGGGTAAAGCAGCCCCAAGCACACCAGTCCCCAGCGCTGTGCGCAAGCTGAAGGAGGGCTGTGCGCATCTCAGCTCTCTGCCCGCGATGTCTCATGTCCGCTTCCCATCACCTCCTCCTCCAGTTTTATCTGGTCCTTCAGGACTCCCCGGAGGCCTGGTTTTTGCTTTGGTTTATTAAAATCACTTTCCTAGAGGCATTTCTATGAAAAGATGCACATTGGGCCCTTCCCGTTAGGATGAGGTTTACAGCGTATCTTCTGAGTCTAGAATTTAGATGAAAATCTCAAGATATTAATTCCTTGGGAACAGATTATGGATGTAAACACCAATCTGTGGTGGCAATGCTAGTCATTTGTTAGTCATATAAAAACGAAACATGAGGCAAACAATCTTATGCGCTTGCTATCTTGTCAAAAATAATTGGCTCGTTAATCTTAGCTATATTAATTTAGTTGTATTATGAAGGTCAAATGCAAGAAGATCCTTTTGGGTTCTCATCAAGTCAAACACTGCTCTCTATATATTTACCAGAGTTTCTTTCTCTCTAAAAATAAAGTTTCAATAACACCTTTAGCAATTAATTAGGGAGAATAACCAGGGATATAGTGAGAGATACAGAGTAAACAAAGAGACCACATAGCCACAGAAGAAATAAACATCACCAACACGCTCCTCATGTCATCCCTAACATTAGTTTCCTGTGAAAATAAAGCTTGTTTATGAGAATAGTATTACCAGATCACCTTATAAATACAGATCTACCTCTGATATCTGTATCGATAAAATCTGAGGAAAGGAAATCAAGCAAAATCGTGGATGAATTTTGGAACAAATAAAGTTTTGACTGGTTTATTGGTATGTGGCCAGTTATCTCACCCACCCCTCCACACACACACCCCCCTCGTCAGACACACACACCCCCCCACGCCCTATTGGATTTGCTGGACAAGACACGATACATGATTTTCCTGTGTTCCTAACTCCTTTTCCATGATGTGGTTTCCAGAATTGTTGCAGAAGGATTTCTGTAATTTGTAAAAATATGGAAAAACTGCCCTAAGTAAGCAATCTTAGTATTTGTTCTCCCTTGCCTTGTAGACAGTGATTATCTTGGATTGCAGGTTAACCACTGAGCCAGAGCGCACTTGAGGAAATGCAGAACATGAACATGTTTCTCCAAAGACATTAACGCTCTATCAAACTTCATGCAATGTGTATACATTGTTCTGACTTCACAAAATAGCTCACAAAATAGCAAGGTAAAGAACTTGTAAGAAGTTTCAACACAGTAAAAGGAAGTGGGTGGTATAACAGCTGCTCAGAGGAAAAAGAGTAGGCAGACAGCACTGAAGTTTATAGATGTAATCATTTCAATTCCTATCTGTAAAAATTTAATTTTAGGTAGTTAGATACTGTTTTAGTTGCTTCCAGACTCTACAGTTTAGTCCAAGTCCATGGTACAGCATTTTTGGTTGCATGGTTTTACACTTTCTTCTTGTACTCTTTCTAACCACATAACTTTAGATATTCTGAATATTTTAGTAACTTTTTTTTGCCATTCATAAGCAAGTTGTCAATTCTCTAAAAAGGACCTGTCTAGGAGACTTGCCTCTTGAAGCTTATTTAGTTAAAGCAAATAACCTACACTCATTGCATGTACACTTGTTATTTCAAGACTATTTTCACTTGCTGCCATCAAAATTTGTGATTTTGCCTGACATTTCAGAAATCTATGTCCATCACCTGCAGTTTCAGAAATCCTAGTCCATCTGGACCTTTATTCCACCACATTCGACTTGTACAGTTTCTTGAACTTAGTGCTCTTCTTGCTTTCAACAGCAGTTTATACCATATACCTACAGGTTAGAGTGAACCTTACTATCTTCCACTCACTTTGGATAACACAAGCCAGTAGAGACAACCAGGCATGGTCATGCAGAAAGAGAATGAAAAGGAAAATGCAGAACGAAGTGTGTACTTGGGTCATGAAACGACGCCTGTTTAAGCATGACTGTGCCTGTGTTTTACTGCATTAAATTGCCACTGTACAGGAAGTGCCACAAAGGTGTAAAAGCTCAACCGCCAACCCATTTGCACACCAGAAGGCTCACTGTGAGCATATTGGTCTTACTGAAACTATTCCTTAAAGGTGACTGACGCCTGAAAAACATTTCCAAACTGACTCTAGTGGTTTTGTGGTATGTAGTGGTATATGTGGCCAAGCATATGTATACCTGCACTGTATAATGTGCTGTTGTGTAGAAATTCCTTAAATGCTCTAAAACTGGTGTCCTCTTGCAGGCAATAATTTGAAAGGAATTGCCCAGAATAATGTGTACAGACTCTCCTCTTATACCTTTCTAAAAAGTATTTCACCTTGCCAGTTTTTACGTTATTGCTTATTATACAACTTCATCTTAAGTATTTTTTCATTAGTTTCCTCTTACAGGTTTTTGAACCATTGTTACTTAATTTTTTTGGCATATCTAGTTCCCCAGGTGCTGCAAGCTATCAATCACCTTCGTCACTTCATATCTATTTCATACTTTTCCAGATCATGACAAACAATCAAACCTATCCAGCTAAGCGTGTGTGTGGAGAGCTCTCAAGAAGAGCCTGCTGGAATTAAAAGTACAACGTGACTCAAGCTCATGGACAGAAGATGAAATTTGTAGAACCACTTTGTCTAGTCAGTGGGTGCTATCCTCTTTATTTTTTTCTTCTTAAGCCCAGTAAATCTCTACTCACACGATTCTCCTTGCTACAAATTGTAAATCTATAGGACTTCTCTAACTAATGTAAGGGATCTTTCCCTCACCCATAGCAGCAGAGGCCTAGGAGAGTTCAAAAGTGTCTTTAAAGATATGTTTACTTCCTCTTAACATGTGGGTGGCAATTTCTGAAACATGAATTTTCTTTCATGTTGAGAATCTGGAATGTTGCCATCTGTTACTTACAAGTAATTATATGTCTGCTCTTTTTTCATCTCAAATATAACATATTATTGCATTCGTATGTATACAGGGTGAAATGCAGGATATGCTTGTGCCCAGTTACTTTGAAATTAGATAGGTATCATGTCACAATATTTCCGTGCAGTGTTACAAATTTTTTTAAACAGAATATTACTACTGAAAAGAGGTCGAGCACTGCTCATGGATATGTCTTGAGAGTCCAGGGAATCCAAAGGGCATCTGTTTCCTCACCACAACCAGAGGGTCTGTGGCAGGATAAAAAAGAAAAGAGGGGACTTTTCCATTTCTTCCCATTGCAGCCTTCCTTCTGATTTTCTTACCACCACGTAAGACACTGCAACCTAGCCTATCCTTTTTCTGGAAGAAAGTCTTAAATGCAGTTTGGGAAGTGAGTTCACAACAGTGCAGTGTCTGCCTTGTCGCAGTCTAGATTAACTCTTCTACTCCTGTGGGTGCCAGGGGAGCACGTGTTCTGAATAAGCATGACAACACATAATTAATCCCATTTCTATAGCTTTACTCAGTTTTTACAATTTAATATTCTGAAATGACGGATGTACTGCTGCCTGGAACATGTGCTCTCTTTAAGTAAGATGCTGGTGTGAAGTGTCCTGTTGGGAGTGATAATAAGACTTGTAGCCTTTACATCATCTGTTTCTTAACTCAGAGTTGTGGTTTTGCCGTGCAGTCAGTATAATTCTTTTTTATATGGAATTTAGAGGGGCTGTGTGAATGTTGTAGTCAATGATCCTTATTAAGCTAGTAGATTAACTTGGAGTAGAATAAGAGTATAAAATAATTACAGAAATAAAAATTTACAGAAAGGAATATTTGATGTTGCATGGCCTCAATTTTTCCACATCTAGCAAAACTATCTTCAGCTTTCAAATAAGTGCTTTAATTTAGAATTCTTTCTGCATATTTTGCCATTCTAGTTAGGCACTTTTTCATAATTGTTAACCTTGCAGCAGTTTCTAATCAGTTATATACCAGGCAAAATCAGACATTTTTGAAAATTAAGTCTCATACAGACAGCTATAGAGATATAGTTACATAGATAACTCCTATACAGATACATGGATTTAGATACTTTGAAAAAATTATATCACAGCTCTTTGAGGTTTTCTTTTCTTACACTTCATATGCAGATACAGCTTGTGCATCCCTCCATTGCGTGTGCACTGGTTGAGATCGGTATAAAATCAAGCTGGAAAAAAATGTAATATACTACAAGTAGGCTTCATTCCCTACATAATTTATGGCAAAGCTTTTGCATGTAAAGGAAAATTAGCATAGCGTCTTTCTGTTAGATCTGTTAAAGGACAATAGTAAAATATATTTCTGCCAGCGTCGTTTCACAGCTTGTATTTGCTGGAAAATGTTGTTTTATTAGCACATGTTCCCTCAGTCTGTGAGACTATCAAAGTGTTGATCACCTGTCCACTGGCAGTTTTACTTTAATTCTTTATTTGTCATTCACTGTGATCTAAAAGCCACTTGTCTGTCTTTTTGTTTGGTGAGAACTGAACAAATATATTTTTTTCTTCACTTCATAAATGGCTTGCAGTGAGATGCACAATTTACTAGCTTGCTTTGTGGCTGTTCATATATTGCTATTCAGTGATCCAAGGGACAGGACACTACAAGGGTAACTTTGTTTCTGTCCCTATTAATCATCATGGGATACAAATAATAGCTGGTAACATTTCTGAAGTTGAACCACTCTGGTTCTGCTAGAAGTTTTTCAAACTTTTGTCAAATGCTGTGATAACATCAGTGTCCTCAACAAATTCTGCCTGTTCTAAGTTTCCTTTCTGCTTCAAATAGGGGTGATATTTCTTCTTTCCCGTCACAACACGAAGGTGTGTTTTGCAGGGTGAAGTGGCTACAATAATACACCGAATCATTGTTGTGAATAGCAAAACCTTTATGTAGGTTCAGAGACATAGCTGGAAATGTGAGCGAGAGGCATCTTGTTTTATTTACAGTGACATGTAGACAGCAAGCAGCTAGCCAACTTGTTTATTTCTGCTCATATTTATTACTGCATACTGTCCTGCTCTAGCTGATTTCCAAACCTCTTGGCATTTTGTGTAACATAAGTTCTGGAAACATCAAAAGAGTCATTAATATTATGGAAGGACATTTCTTTGATGACTTTTATTATTTAAAGGTTCTGTGGAAAACACTAAATGTTAAAGATGATAGAATTTTCTGTCTCCTGCCCTTTCATTTTGCCTGTGTCCAAACCTCCTCTAACAAAAATATTGCAGTAAGTTGCATAAGGCAACGCCTTGTCTTTGCTATTTTCCAAAAACTTTCCCACTGCAAACAGCAATCTGCAGCCTACTCCCCGCCCCCCACCCTGCACTGATTTGTCCTTTGTTTAAAGACCTTTTGTTCACCTCTTGTGATGATGTTAAAACAAAAAGAAAGGAGACGTGCACAATAATATGTGGCCATCCGTGCCAAGCCTTATTGTCCTGTGTTGTTGATGGTACAACCACTGCCCTTTCACCTACTGCGCCAAGTGCTGTTAAGCTGCCAGCCTACAGAATTAATAGTGTCTTGCTCTTCATGCTCACTGCTTCCACCAGTTACACACTTTCTCCTCAAGAACCAAGGAGAGAAAAAAAGCAGAATTTAATTAATTTTTAGGTGAATTTTTCTACCCATTGTTAAATGATTCATATCGATGTTGATGGCTATTTTTAAATGCTTTGCTGTTGCTCTCCTCTTAGTCACTGCAGAGTAGTCCATCCAATCCTTTTAAGTGTGACTTACTCGCTAAGAGTATTTCCCATAGCCTAAAAATGTCCATCGCTCAGCTGTTTCCACATCTTATCTGTGCTGTTCTGCTTTTCTCATGGCTTTTAATCAATGTGTTCTTAAGTAAAGGACAGTATTTACGTCTTGCATGGTAACTGAAATACAGATTTAAAAGCTGAAATAGATATTCTGTTAGGGTACATGCATGAGCAGGTGCAACCTTAAAGAGAAATCAGTGTGCTGAGCCCACTCAGTATTGGACACATGACGGGAGTGAGACCCCTTGTTCATCTTGCCAGCACCAGGCATCCCCTTGAACACCTTTAGGGAAATAGCAGGACTGGCTCTATGGCTGCCCCAAACTTGCCTTTGTCATGAAGAAAGACACCGGCCTTTGTCCACTGCTCTCTTGCCACGGTACTGGCATGATGGAGGTCCCAGAAAAATGTAAACGATACCAGATAGGGCATTTGTGGGGATAAGAGGGAAGAACGAATGGAGAGGCTAAAGCTTTTTTAGCTCCGTACTTTCCTATAAATCTATGCCAAGCTACACACACACAATGGAAAAAGCTGTAGCTTCAGTTAAGGAAAAAGATACATAACCATTAGGATCCTTTCACAAAAAGACATGGGCCTTTTCCCTCTCTTGCTATTTGCCAGTCAACACCATCTTTTCCATGAAGTGTGTACAGCTGAAATGGGATATTTCAGATGTGGTAAGGATTATCCTAAATCTGCTCCCATCAAAGGCGGTAGTAAAACTTCCACTTCGGACAGTGCCAAGAATTTAGGCCAATTCTGAGAACGGTGGAAATCTTATCATTGGCCTAGTTAGGTGTTTGTTTTTGTTCGCGTCCTAGGAGGATAATAACATCTGTTTGTTGTTCTACTCAAAAATAAATTCTAAGAGAAACAGTATTCTTGTCATCTTTACTTCTTCTTATTTTTAGTATTAAACGTTGATTAGTGGAGCATTTTGATATGGCACACTTTTTCCTAATCTTCCCTCATTTGAGGTAACTACCCTTATAAAATAGTACATCATTGCTCAATCTTCTCTCTTTTTACTTTTTAAATAATATGAAACACTCTGTGTTGTGCGTTTCTAGGAACAAAGCTCACCCGTTCTTCACATACTGTATTGTTTTCAATGAATCAGTTATTTACAATGCAACCCGAGAGAGTAATGGTTTTCCCGACTATTTGCAATGCTGTTCTCCTAGTGCCTTAATAAAGATGAACAGTATTTAACTGCCAGGCATCAGAGATCTCTTTATTTTAATTAGCAAGGGTGCTTTTCCTATCATTTTCCTTGGAACAAAATATATCCTGGAAGATTCCTTACACTGCTCCCCTAGCTGTTGTTTTGGAGTAAATTAAAGGAAACATATTGTGAAAGGCGAATAGCTAGGGAAAAAAATAAAGTCTAACATTAAACAATATAAATATTTCAGCCTTTTGGTCTATCAAACCTTAGGGCAATGTCTTTTCAATGTCATGCTTCAGTAAAAGTCTTTTTAGCCCATGCATGTCTTTCTAAACAAGACAGACAAAAGCTTTTATTTTAAAAGCAAACAGCTAAGTGATTTGCTGTACACTTGCCATGAATAGTAACGAGTAGATTTGTGGTGTGTTCCTCTTTTTAATTAGCACATTGCTATAACCTGACTGCTGTTGTTGCTGTATGGATGAGCACTGTCTTATTACAATGCGTCTAGAGGATACCACTTGAAGCAGTTCATGAAACAAGTTAGAAAAAAAATACCATAGAGTATTCTTGGGATTGGTTTAAAATACTTCAGTGTTTTACTCATTTTTTTATGGGTAGAATTGGCTGTTAAAGCTCTGAGTAAATCCAGTTGTAGGTATTGTGTCGTATAAAAATAACTTTAAAATAGATTTTTGTAATCATACCTGGGAAAGGGTTATTTTCCAGAGCTAGAATGTATGTATGTGTATATGCTGTTTTAAAAACAAAAGCATTGTCAGACTGGGTTCTCTTGTTACAAGCCATTTCTGTATGCCTTAAATATAATGAAATTTTAGGGTTTCATAATTGAATAAGATTGAAAAGATAATTTTTTAAAATCACATTTTTGGTAAATTTATCTGATATACCATTTTAAATGCTTTTCAAAATTCTCACAGCTTTTCCAGACAGAGCAGAATTTTAAAGCAGCAACATTAAAGTAGAAAAATATTACAGCTATAGTTGAATGAAAGGGAGAATGGAGACTGACCAGAAATTTTGTCAGAAGCTTCAGGCAATGAAAGAATAAAAAAAAAGAAAGGGTTGGCGAAAGGGAACCTATATTTCAGGATTGCAGCTGCACTTTCAATGAAGACTTCTGGCAATTCATGAAAATATCCTCTCCAAGATAATACGTACCATACTTATTACATAAACAAATCATTAAAAGATATCAAAGAATAAAATAGAATGGCTAAATCAATTACAAATGTCTTCTGTTCCTACAGATTTCAGAAATATTCCATTTGGAGACTTTTACCCAAATTTATTCATGAACTCTTCACAACCAGGGGAAGTTCAAGATTTTCTCTTAGTGTTTTTCCACATGGGCATTGAGGAGATCAGTCACGTCTGACATTTTTTGCTCCAGGAATCCTCTCTGCCGTATCCTGTGGAAGGTAAGTGTAGGTATGTGTCCATACAGGGTTCACTGAAGCCAGGAAAAGGGACATGCAAACAGTCGTTGCTGGTCTTGCATTTCTGTAAAGTTGGTAGTGGATCCTCACTGGAAAGGTGCACAAACCATCTCCGTTACTGCACAAGGAATGTGACCTCCTGAGTTATGATTGACATCAAAGTATCTAAGAGAGAAACCAGGCTTTTAAAACAAATTCCTATGAAAATATCAGGACTGTTCAAATACCTACAGTGTGCTGGATACTGTCTAGACTGATCAGAAATGAGGCTGTCTTATGACCTGCACTCTAAATCATGGTTAAATGTTAATGCAAATACTTTTGTCAATAAACAATACAGAAATATATTAGAGAAATTTAAGTACTTTGCTCTGGAATTCAGTTTTTTTAAGTTACTTCTTATTGGTCTTCTACCAGTTCCACAGCAGAAGAATCAGGAAGTATTTGCTGTATTATTCACAACTGGGATTTTTTTTCTTTTTTTTTCTTTTTTTAATGAGGGACATTGGGAGTTCACGTTTAAAAAGCATCAGATGAGTAGGATGAGCAGTTAGGCAAATACCAAACTCTTAACAGTAAATAAGAATTTCTCCAAAATGATATGAACTCCAAAAGGCCATAGTGTTTTCTTGAGACATATGTATGTGCAGCCATTCATACAGTTTAGAAATGAAAGGAGTGAATGCACCTTCTCAGTTCTATGCAGTGTGAGTGCAAAAATATGACATCTACTTTTTATATATATATAAAAATATATATATATTTACATATTTACCCATAGCTATGTGTATGCAGACATATGGATTTTTTTTAAAGGTAGCTAGTAATTCTGCATGCTGTTTTTTGAAGGGGTTGGATTTTCAGATAGTACTATTCTGGTCACTTGCAGTGCAACATTCAGGTCACCAAATCACACATTGCTTTTGGATACCTTGTTCATACACACAGAAAGACACAAAGGATGTTGTTGTATTAGCCAAGAACTAATTGTTACTCATTGTTAGTGAAGCTATTGAATTTAGAAAATGTGAGGAATGAAATGGTTCTAAATCATTTTATATTCTAACATACTATTTATATAGGGCATGTATGTTGCAGAAAAATTACCCATCTTACGACATTAAAACCACTTCATATGATTTTGTATCCAATTGCCTGGAAAATCAAGAGTTCAAATATGGTTCCTGAGAAAGGAAGAGCAAATTATTAAATTATGCAATTATATTATGAATTAACAACTGTAAAATAAATTTGAAATTACTTAAAACCTGTGTGATCTTTTCTGTAAAAACTATATAGATGTACATATTTATATAGAATATATGTAAAATAAATGTAATAATAACAAAGTCTGTTTTCTATTGACTGTCTAAGGTTACCAGTTGTGAACCAAATACTGTCTCTAATAAGATAAGATGCATGTTTCTAATCCTTCATGAGTGAAAAGTGTTGATATTTAAGCTGCCATCACATCAAACTGCCTTTGACCTAGGACAAAAGTTATCCAAAGGTGATCTTGGAAGTGGATAAGGGGCTACAAAAAGTTCCACACTTGAGAAAAGAGAGGGAAAAAATGGCTTTGTTAGCTGGTTTTCAAAAAATGGAGACTTTGTGATGCTTCTTGGAGGATTCAAATAAATGCCAGAGAAGGATAATGAGCAGACAGCGGACTGTGCAGTCAAGCTGAAAGGTAAGTAAATATTTCACATAGATAGTGCCTCACCATATATCATGTATCCGCATAATTTGTCTGTACAACTAAAACATACAGCACCCATACTGAAGTATAAGTCTGACTTCACCGCCGCAAAGTACATCTGAGCGTGTAGACACAGACAGCATAATGTGTCTGAAATTCTTCCAGAACTTGCTTTTCCTAGCACTTCGCCTACAGCTGTAACCGGCAGTGCACCGCAGTGATGTGACACCTTTCCTGCAAGGTCTTTTGTGGAACACATCTGCTGTACAGTGGGAAAACAAAATATGAGTCTTGACTGAATCTTGCAGTAGAAAGGGCTCGAACTGGGAAACTGTTCAACACAATTTGCATATTATGCAGATGAAAACCTAATGACAAAAGAGTGTACTGGCAAACTCTGCCTTGTTATCTGGCAATGATGTGTATGGCAGCATGGGGTACCTAGACATAATCTTTTCTAATGTTATTTTGTGATTAAAAAAAATAAAGTCAGAGAAATGCAGTGAGAACTGTGTATGTAAATAAGATTCACTTGCGACAAACAACGTAATCCCGCACAATCCAAGTAATCCAGTTCACTTTGGGACACAGGCATCATGATTGTATGTTATTAATTCTGAATGGTGGAAGAGGGAAAGTAGCCAAGTGCTTACTGAATCCTCATTTCTAGTTTAAGCGGCTGCTTCTTCATCCTTGCTTGCCAGTTCTGAGTGTATTTCAAGGAACATTACTGAGAACAAAATCGAACACCATCAATATTAATGATCTGAACTGGGAAGATAGCTTTTAGTGTGCAAATTAATTACCCTAATCACAGGGTTTTTTGTATCCATTTTAATGAAATAACTATTTATTTCACTGAGTCCTGAGCTTTTCTTTTGCAAATAAGGCACATTTACATGATAAATACATGAAATTTAAATGGATGACTAAATTAAATTGAGGGGGAAAAAAGACCTTTTTAAATACAATTTCATAGGAAAAACAGCTAGATTAATGGGTTGGTTAGCTGACTGGCATCTGTGATTAAATCTTTTTAATGTATGTCAAATAGAATTTAATGGACCTCAGGAAATGTCTACATAGTCAGTAATATTCAGGGTTTAGTGAAGATGCATTTTATCTCCTATTATTGAAGTGTAGACAGCTGAAGGCATATTGCTTGCCATTGCCCAGTACAGTATAGAGGCATTACGGTTGGAAATAATAGTAATATAAATTTGCATTTCTCCTTTCATGTGTTGTGTGCCCTTTCCTCTGCAAATAATTTTTTCTACCTACAGGAATTTGAAACAAGTAACTCCACTCTAAAATGGTGGTTTCTGATTGTTTGTATAGTCTTCTGATTTAATCACCACATGCACATTAGTTTCATACTGTTGTTTTCTAATAAGGACAAGAAAGGGGAAAATGCTTAGTTCAGAGGGACTTTAAACATATCTTTTAGATTCTGTGTGTTTTGAAAACTTTATTTATTGTGGCAAAGCTTTGAAAGGCTCCACATTCAACAGAAGCAAGATTTGAAACACATTCCAGCTCATTTTTTGATAACAGTCCTGCAGAACAGCATCTTTCTCTGCTTGCTTTTTTCCCAGTCGAGCCACCAGAGACATCTCCAGCTTCCTTTGATTTGAAATGATCAATGGCAGCTGCGGCAGGCAGGCAGGGTGCTCCAGGCACAATGCAAACAAGTCTCTCTCCCAGCTCACTAGGATTTACATTTCAATTGCTGCCACATTTTTAAAGATAATTATAACCTTTTTATATTAATATTTTTCTGTGGCGTCTCTGATATTTTAACAACATAAATATTAATTTAGCACATCAAGGAGAACAAGCTTTCTTCACTGCAATCACTTGAACAAAAAATCTCCCAAAAACACAGGGCATCAGACATGGCATCACAATCTCTGAGCATTAGCCACACTTCGAAGGGGGGCTTCTGCTGGATTTGATTTTGCATGGCTCTGCACTGTTTTAAAGATTACCGGAGAATAACCTTTCCTTTTGACTTGAGACCAAACTGTCCCGCTACAAAAGCAGAATGTGTTCACTGTCTGAGCTGACATCTGTGACTTATGTGCTTCCGAACAGTACCTTTACCGTGGTGAAAAATATCAACTAGATATAGCTGCCTTGATAAAATTGATTTTCTTGGAAAGAAAAAAGGGGGAAATTGCTGCTGGTGGTATTGAGAATTTCTAAAGAGTTTTGAATTTCATTACCGCAGTCTTTTTTTATTCTTGTTACCCCTCCAGCCCTTTACATCCTTCTCCTTTTGCATCAGGAAAAGCCATCATAGTGTACAAACAGATGTTCCTTTACTTACCCAGATCATATGTTGGACCATAATAAATTTTTTGCAGCCTGCCTTATAAAAGTTTAGCATGTAGCATATTTGACTTATTTTTTTAAGTCCTCCCCACGCCTTTTTTTCTTTTCTTCCACAGTTTCTCATGCAACTACAACATTCTTAACTGCCCTTCAGTGCCGAGTATCACTCGTGGTTCTTACATTCAAGCATATGTGTGGAAATCATGCGTTTTCCATAGCAACTGATAAATAAGGGGAATTAATGTATATTACGAAGAAAATTGATACCAGTACTCATCAGATGTTACAAGGAGGTCATTCTGTTGCTCTTTTTGATAAAGTGCAGAGTTACAATCATTGCCTTGGAATCTTTTTATGGGCAAGACCTTCATTTCCTACACACCAAAGCCACGAGCTTGAGCATCGCTTGAAGCTGACTGGGGGAATAAAACTGCTCATGAAATATGCATGACTAACACATATGCTGCCAGGGGAACTTAGTGTATTATGTATGACCCTTCTGTAATTGTAAGGAAATGATATTCATTTAAATGGATGTTTATCACAGTTAAAGGTACACCTAATGAGACAAAGGTCATATGCCTAAAAACACAGGGTTAGCCCACTATTTCTGGCCTTGTTTGAAAAGACTATGCCTTTTTCATAGCTGTTTCTCCAGCACATGTGATCTATATTTATGCAGCTTAAAAGAGTCCCTGTCTTCTGTATTTGGATGCCAAATGCAGTATTAAACTAAATGCAATTCTAATATTATATGCATACATCTGGGAAATATCTAGACAGCATATTAAAATTCACATCAAACCTAACTCTCCTTTTTCAGCTGCCGTTGTTTGGGGCAGCTATAGATTTTTTTATTATTATTTGCCTTTATGAAATATATGCATTTTTATTTTTTAAAAAAATCACACCCAAATCTCCTAAAGGGGATGGTTTATTTCAGCTTACAAAATAGCTGCAACATAGCTTGTCCACTTCTGCTTCTATCAGCCCTCCTCCATGTAAAGCAGATTTTGAGCAATATGTTTTAGTTTGTTTCTTCCTAAACTGTAACATTTTTGTAATATGGATTTGGCTTCATCTTTGCATGAATACTTTCTTAGAGTTCAGGGAGAGATGTTACATAGAACATCACACACAGCAGCCTTCAGCAAAAGCCAGATTCAGTGCAATAAATGAACCTTTTCATTAGTACTGCAGAGCTTCACCAGAGGTTCCTCTCTCAGAGTTATGCGTCTCCACAAAGATCCCTGAAACTTTCTTGCAGTGCTTGTGAGAATGAATCTGCAGCCCGGCAAAACCTCTAAGTCAAAGAAGAGAAAACCAATTTACTACAATTCAAATCACTGATAGGAGAAGCTGACAAATGTCAAGGCATGTAACTGCTCCAGAAGTGAAATTGAGTCTGGATGTTATTATGCTCAAGGAAGTGGGCCAAATTCAACTTGGTCTAATGCCATTGATTTAATACCACATCTTCAACAGTACTGAAAGCGGCTGATAAATCTAAAAAAAATCACAATGGATGGATACTTGATCTTACTTCAAGCCAAGACAACATTGACCATCACGGTACTGCTGCTGTACTATAACAGGCTTGAAGCTAGACTATCTAGGGTAGAAGAATGAACTGCAGATATTTCAGAAGATTTTTTTTTATACTTTGTCCAGGAGAAGATGGTTTGAAAAAGATACATAATTAGTCAGGTGTCAGAAAGCTCAAAAAAAATCAGCCCCTTCACCTCCCTGTGCCCTGAGTTTCTGAAGCAGCACAGGCTTAGGGCTTTGTTTGGCCTTTCCTCTTCAGGATGGACATGGGTCTTGTTCAGACCTGGGCTCCTCCTCTTTCTCCTCAACAGGTCATGCTGGCTAATAGTCACATAGAATGCCTGCCCATATTCCTTGAAGTTCATGAAAAACTTGGGTTTTTTTACTTAGGTTACCATATAACATCCCCGAAACCCTGAAGTCAAAATAATTCTCTTTCCTTTTCTTGTAGCAGCAGTAAAGGACTGGTCTTGCAACTGCATCCCAGAGAAGGTTCATTTTTTCTGCTGGTAAGAGAGAGATCACTCAGTCTGCTGATATAAGTTCAGAAAAAAAAAAAAAAAGGCAAGCCCAGAAGAGTTCCACCATAAATAGTTTCAAGATGTTTAATTATTAAGTTGCTGTTTTGTCCTATCTGGTGTGAGAAATTCTCTGAATGAGAATATTTGTACCAATACACTAACAAGAGTTATCGTGGGGTTACGCCCATGTAATCAAGAACAGAACCTGATCTGCTTTTTGCAGTGCTTTTTTTGCAGAGCTGAGGCCAGAACATGGGTCTCTGAATCCAGTCCACTCCATGGAATGGGGTGATGTGGAGATTGTGAAAGATGCAGTACAACTTGAAGAAAATCTACAACTGTACAAAGCACAAGCCACTTGTCTTTTCAGTTTCTTATCTATTTTCTTGCAACATGGGCAGCATGCACCCTATTCCTGACAGTAGCTCCAACCCATTTGCCTGCTGTCAGAGGCTACTAGTAGCTAAAAGTTCTCTCTAAAAATCCATCTCAGGTAAAGTGAACAGAAAAAAGAAAAGAAAACTGGAAAAATATACTGGACACAGTCACAGATGGGTGTTACTAACACTACCTATTCCCCTGATTTAGCAATCAAATGAGAATTTTTTATTAGTCTTCTGTAGTGAAACCTTACATAAGAGGTCACAAGTTGTGGTTGTAACCCGCCCAAGACATCTGGATGTAATTCCAGATATAATACCAATAGTGACAGCAGCACAAGGAGCTCTAGTGGGCACTGGTAATCCAATTGTGCTGCCTAAATCCCACAGGTACACCTGCAGGTTGCCTCTTAGCCTGAACAATGCAAGGAAAAGGGAAAGAACAGTTTACTGGAGGTTTTGGAAAGCTGGAGATGGTTGAAACAGCTGATAAACCTTTTTCCATTAAAACCTGAAAGAAGGGGAGAATTCAAGAGCCCACAAAATCTGCTTAGGTGACTGAATCACTCTCTCTTAAAAGTAGAGGTATATATTGCAAACCATGCTTTAGTGTTCTGAATATACTCTGGCAGCTTAGACCACACACACCTCTTCTGAGCCTAGATTTTATGTAAATTAATTAAGTTAATTAGCAGGCAACATTGAACTCATGCCATTAAACCTATTCCTGTCCCTGAAACAGAAGCAGATTTTCCCAGCAATCAAAAAATGGGAAAAAGGGGCTGTTTGTTTTCTCTTCTTTAATCTCGTGTGAGGAGATACTGTATCTTTTATCCATCTTGCTACCTAAATAGAAGCTGTAAGAAGTCGGTCGCTCACAAGCATACATTTATACCGGGCAGCCTCCATAAGGAGTGCATCCACATCAATATGCTGCTGCCTGCCAACGGCAGTGATCCCTTTTCAACAGGCATGAACTCCCTGCACTTTTCTTTTACTCTGTGAACTATTAGAAAACCAAGAGCAGAGATAAGAATGAAAAATAAGAAGAGAGAGTGCCCAGCATGATTTTGAAATATTGTATCAAACAATTTTGCCTGAACAGTACGTGCACAGGAAGATAGTGGCTCTGTGCACACTTTATATGTTCCTTAAACAGACATACAGATACACAGCATTTGTGTATCATAATGCTCAGAGTGCTGTGGAGATAACGTTTCACTATTCTAACTATACAGATTGCTAGAGGGATATTCCTGGGATTATCATCACTAAGTCTGTCTTTTTTTTTTTTTCCCCAAGATCAATTAAGAAACAGCACTTCTTTTCTGCTTGATATTGTTTATTTTTTGTCTTGTGATAACTCCAGGGCTTTCCCTGCCTTTGTAGTATGGTAGCGGTGAAAAATTCAGGTGAGAGAAAGCTCAGTGCAATACAGTTCCAAAAAGTAATTTTTCATGTAGCTGCTGAGGCTGTTAAAATTGCCTACCTTAAAGTATGAATTAGGTCATTTGAATTACCTTGTAAAATCTTAGTGTTAGAAGCAGGTACCTAGAATGACCAAATACCCCAAATCCTCTTCAACTCTGCCTTTCAAATTATATGTTTAGCTTCATTTTTTACACTTGCAGCATTACCTGTAAAGCATTCTAAACCAAATGGCTCATTTGGAGAAACTGGAAGGAAATGGAATACTGAACCAAAATTATCAGGGACAGTCCAAATTTAACTGGTAAGACTCTTCAAAATGTCTACTGGGGGCAATGGGACAATTTCATTTCTGTAACATTTAAGATTAAATAATTCTAAATAAACAAACCATGTGCTTTACAGAGGACATTTTCCATGCAAATACTCTCCTTACTGTTGGTCCAAATCATGATGGTAAGTACCATTTGCACTACCATTTTATTTTATTTCAGAATCACACTTTCAAAGCACGTCTTCTGATTGTTGTCGTTTACCAGGCGATGGCTCACATGGCAAAGCAGTTTTGTGGTGCATGAACTGGATTATGGCATATGTGTCTAATGTACTCCCATTGTTAATGGACATTAAATACATGGGAGCTGACTGGAGGCAGTCCTCTTGAACTGGGTGTAAAGTGCTCTTTGCCTTCTCAGAACCACCTAAGTTTTTCTATGGATCTCCTTCTAAGGTGCTTCACCCCTTGCAAAGGTAGACATGGCCTGAAGCACTGTGAGCTAGAAGAGAGTGCAAACCTGACTCTCCTGGAACAGATGGCAAGAAGTCTAGTGACACAGGCAAAATGAGTATCCAGTGGTTAATTGCATTCTTGGCTACTAAAGTAATAATTCTGACAATGACAAACAAAATGGTGCTGTTTATTAACGGCTTTGTTTCCAATTCATTTTGCATGCACAACTATAGCTTGTAGCTTCATGTTATACCTAGATTTGGCAATATTTTTTTTTAAAGATGACCCTAGATGATGCCCTACTTATTCTCCATTTGTGGTTTGTGGTGGGTTTTTTTTACATTTATTGACCATTCACATGCACATCCTAGTTCCCAACTCAATTTTAATTAAAACTTCTTTTCACTCATGAGGTCAGTGACTTCTTTAAATGACGTTTTCTTCACTAGTCAGAATTTCCCAAACTCTCCTGAGTCTACCATTAGTTTTAACAGTGATCTTCAGTTCATATAAATCTATTGTCTTGCCTATAAGAACTGTTCATTTATTCACAAGGTGCCATCAGTAGAGATGGAGCAAAAAAGGACAACCTGAAAGTCATCCTGAAACAGCAGCAACAGATAACAAGTTGGGACAGCCCATTATTTTATTACCTAGAGCCATATGTCAAGGAGTAACAAAGAAATCGCAACAATATATTGAAGTGCTGTTGTGTAGAGAGTCTGAGAGAGATCTACTGAATAGTAAACCTTGAATAATAAGAATTAGTCCTCCGAGTATTTAATCCCGAAAGATGATAGAAAATAGAAAGCAAAAAAACCCTGCAAATTAGAAAGATTTTATGATTTCCTATCTGTACGTATTCTGCTAGGCTAGCTACAGCCAAGAGCTTTTTAACCTTCTCCCTGAAGGATACTTTGAAAACTTAACAAATAAGCATTATGCTATGGTAGGAGGGATAAAAGTGTCCGTGTAGGGGTGGGCTGAGGGGCGGGCAGGTGGAAGAAAGAAATTGCAGAATCAAACTCCAATGAACAATGTTAGCATTAGCATGTGTGCGTATCGCAAACAAGGAGGAGATCACACAGTAATCAACAGTAATACTGGAAACCGCAGCCTAGGCTTCTACCGGCTTTTAGTTGTTTAGGAGTGTAAATGTATAAAGTTGAACGATAATTTTCTTTATGGCCTAAAAAATCTGCCTAATATCCTTTCACTTGCTGTATCTTTTCCAAACATCTTTTCTTTTGTTTTTACTAATTCCTTCTAGAACAGCTTCTCTGCAGCATCGAGGCTACTGGTACAGTTTCAGCCATTTATACACCTCAGACGGACTCACAGACCCTATTCTTTTGCTCAGTAGGAAGTCATCAGGAAAGGTTCTTAAGCAGGGTCTAACAGCACCTTAAGAGTTTATGGGGAGTTTATTTTTTCCCTTGTGGGAAAAATATATCTCCCATTTTGTGGGAGATATAGCCAAGATCTTGTGACTGCCTGCCTCTGGCTCGGTCCTGGTACCCAGTGCTTGAGGCATCTGTGGTCCTCGGAGGCCCCGCAGCAGCTCCTGCAGCAGGCTAGCTCACGCGGCTTGTAAAACAAAAGGAGTTTCTCTGAGCAAGCTTATCTGCATTAACAACACTTGATTCTAGATAGTTGCAGTGCACCAGCCATTCAAACTAAAAGAATAACAGTGGCTGAGCAGAACAAACTTCCAACTGTGAAGCAATTATAGTGCTGTTGAATGGCTGATTGCTTGTGTGTGGTCCCCTTGGTTCCCTGATGTGGTGTGCTTATAGTTTTGCAATTGGATAAAATAGATTGGAATGAGTGCTGTCATACAGAACTGCCAGCTGTTCCACTGTTAATAAAGACACTATTTAGCTATTAATACATCCCATTCTTCTCTGCTGTGCTTATTCAAACAAACTATCTTTGTTTGTAGAGAGGGTGTGACTGCACCTGTTCTGGATTCAGGAATCCACGGCCTACGAGAGACCCCTTGATACTCTTCAATAACAATGCTAGCTTCCAGCCAGAGCTCCATACAAAGAGCAGACAGAACGGGCTTGCTTTTCCAACAGATTTAGCAGACAATGTTCTAAAAATATACAGGCTTTGGAGTTAGCTTTCTACTGCTTGTGCTTATGCCTTTATTTATTAAACCAGCTCGTTCGCTTTTAGCATGGGGACCCTTTATTGGCACTCAAATTTTAATGTTTAGTGCTTCATAGGAACAAAAAAAAAGTGCTAAAATAAGTAGAAATTGAGGGGATTGCTTAAGCCATCCTTTGTATTCAGTTTTACTGGACAGTGAAGTCTTGATTCCTTGCATTTTGAGAGAATGGAAGAAAAGGGCCAAGTCTTCTTCTGGCATAAGATCATTGTAGCCAGCTGACTTTCATTAAGAGAGATTTATTTTTAGAATATATGGAATATTTTTCATCTATATGGACTCCCTAGAAACTGTATTTTGTTGTGTTGGTAAAAGAAAACTGATGTTAAACCTGGCTTTAAAAAAAAAAAAAAATCCATAATGGAATAGCCCTAAAAAAGTAATTTCATAAATTTCCAGTGTTATATGACTGGTGCTTTTTTAATAAGCCTAGATGCTAGAAGCAGATGAAGGTCGCAGATGGCTTGTGATGATCCCATGTCCTTCATTTGGCTCCACTAATGACTTGCAATATGAACTTGGGGAAGGACTTTCTTTTTTCTCCATAGAAAAATGTTGCTGTTATCATCAAGTTCAAATGTGGGAAAAGTTCACCATAACTGTCAGTGGTGGTTACCTAGGTTACAGATAGCAAGCACATTTCTCTAGTCTTCTTCCACATTGATTTAAGCCAATGATAAATACTCTGAAAATCCCTTGCCTTCTTTAGACAGTAAGCTTGGAATAGAGTGAGAAGCTATCTCCCTAATATAATCCCATTTCTAAAGCTAATTTGTAGCATATTAAAGCAAATGGCTCTATTAATTTTAATTAATGAGTAATGATGCGTAATGTAATAACTGCAGACTAAATATCAGTCCAGACCTTGGATCTATGACTGGCTGTGATAAAGAGTGTGAAAGAACTGCTTCTTGGCCTTATGTAATATCTTCAAACTGGGGGAAAAAAAATCACTACTAAAAGTCAGTGCTGATTATTTTAGAGGACACTGATTAAGGGTTTTTTGAAATAAGATGGGCTGATTAAATAAAATACCGGTACAGAGACACTGTTCATGGATTGTACTTTTTGTTTAAGTCTGGGGCCAAGCTTCAAATGCAAACTTATATATATTAAACCTCTGAGAAACCCAAGTATGGCTACCTTCCAGGTAAGCAAATAACCAAAGTGAATGCTGGGATACAAGCATTCCTGGGATGCCAAGAAAAAGAAAATATTTTCAAATGCACTTTTAACTATAGTTAAAAACTGTAAGTTTTTTAGCTTTCAAGTTCACAGAAAGAAGGAAAATTTGTTTATACTTGCCTAAATTAAATTATTTGGAAGCTTTCACACGGTGATTACATATTGTTTTAAGATAGTGTTTAAAAGCTAAATAGAAAAAAAAATATAGTTTATAACAAACAGTAAGAATATAGGTATAGTGTTTACCTGCTAATTGTCAGCAAAAAGAATCTATGAACTCCGAGACCCATAGCTGTGGCAAGAACTTGATTTATTCTCTACAATTATGCACTGCCTGACCAGGCAAGGTATTAAGATGAATACTAGTAAGAGTTTCTTTAACTCATTCCCTGTCCTAGTTTCATTTCCTACTGCAAATTTTGGAGGTTCCATGTTTGCAGGATGGTTATGAGGGCTTGGGAAGGGCGGGCACAGCTCTGACGAGTCCTGTGCTTGGTGCTCATGGAGTGGGCCGCAGCTGCAGCTTCTAACTGTGCCACACACTTTCTGAGTAAAATTGAGAAAAATGTCTCGTCTCTGGAGCACTGCTCCCCATACCTGCCTAAAAGCAATAAGAAATTGCAAAGACAAACCTATTTATTACTTTCAAGACCTTCCATCTGTCTTCTCTGTTTAGGTGAGAAGCTCTTCTGGTCAGATGATGTTCCTTACTTCGTGCCTATATAATGACAACTGTAATGAATAGCTATTTATGTTGGTGCTCCTTAGTGTTAGTACAAATAAATAGATAATAAAATAGACGATGAAATGTCCTTCACGCCAAACCCCGATTCATTTTTTTCGGAATAAAAATAATGAAGATCATTCAAAAATTATCTGCCTAGGTAATTGTTTTGTTGTCCGGCTCAATTTTTCTTTAAATTCTATGGGAAAATAAAAACAACGAATGCAGTATTTTGTGGGCTGCACAAAAGACAAAGAGAGAAGAAGGGGGAGTTATACTAAAAGAGCCAAATATAAATATAAATAATACAAATATATAGTATGAACTTACTTTTCCTGTTGAGGAAAGAAAACACTTGAATTTGTCCATCCAGTGCAATTCGTTTTAACATTCCACTATTTACAAATATAACGTATCGAGTCACTTGTTGGGGTTTGCATTATTGATGTGCTTTTTTGTTAAACTAGGCCAGTAAAATATTTAAACAAAGGCATTTTGTAATACGAATAAACAGAGAACAAAATGAAAGGAGTCTGTGCTGATGACTTGTGAAGGTTACATTAAACACATTTATTCTTAGTTGCAAATTGCACTTATGTGCGAGTCTCACAGTATAACTCTGGGATCAGTTCTGCTCCTGTTAATCAGTTTTACTCTGATGTAAATGCTTCGACTTCTTGGAGTTACTCCTAATCTATAGCGATGTAAGCAGGAAGAGATCAGGCCATGAATGTTTTTCCCTTATCTGTAACTTGTCAAAAGATAACAGCTGAAGAATATTATCATCTCTAAAGGACTGAAGCAAATATTTGTAAATGTTAATATCTTGAGAGAAGATGAGATTTTACTTTTCCTAGAGGCATTTGTTTGTAACACTGACACATAATAATAAACCCCACAGTGAATGATAAAATGACATTTACAAATTCTGACTTTCTGAATGTTTTTTTACAGAATTGGCACTGAGAAGATGGATAAACCACCCACCATAAAACATCTGGGATTAATCTTTAAAAAGGATCTAAACCTGCTCCAGCTGATGTTGTTGCAAAACCTTTGATTACCTTGAAAGTGAGCAGGAACGGGCTGCAACTCAGTGTTTGCCTTTTAATGCTAGCCTGACTACAAAATTTTCAGAGGACCCCAGTGGATTTCACCGTATGCACTTAGCTAAATTGCACAGCATCAAGCTTTGGTGTTTGTCTCTTCACACTGCATTGCTTGGGGCCCAATGAGTGACTCCAGAATAACAAAACAGGACAAAGCACAATACAGTGAAGTTGAATTCCAGCAATAAAACCAATTCTAGGATATAACCGTGGGTAAAATACAATTTCATTTGTGATTAACTGAGCCTTTTCACTCAATGCAGGACAGTCCTTTGTGGGATGTGAGAAAAGGAGAATGCGAAGATGTCCCCTGGGTTTTTAGTGACATGAAGTTCAACATTTTAATGGCAGAACCCCCATATTAACAGCAAGAATTTCAAACACACATTGATATGGGAGGTGAGATAGAGACACCGTATAAACAGTAGTAATCCCAGCCTGCATTCCTATATAATCACATCCTCTGTTTCTCCTGACCTCAATTCAGGAATGTATCCATGCTGTTTAATCTCTCTTGTTGCACCTGCTCCTTCAGTCATATCTGGAGCTGACTGAGCTACTCATCACGGGCAATTTATCAGATCTGCTGAGGGGATTTTTTTTAGAAGAGTTCAGTGACTCAGAAGCCAGAGAGTAATTTCTAAAAGTGACCCAAGCATTTATGAATCTAATTCAGGACCTCATGACTCTGGTCTCTAAGTGCTGACATCACATTTAGAAACAGGACTCACACTTCTACCCCATCTTATTTCTCACTTCATGGTAGCACTTGAGTGCAAAGTTTAGTTTTCATTCATTTGCCTACTTTTCATAATTAATTGACAATCCGTGCCTTTAATACCTATAAAATTGGAGGGGGTGTTATGAACTATTCATATATGGTATGTCTTTGAGAGTCTCACTTGCTGCATCTATGTTTAGTCATCTCATTTCTGTGACATGGCCTTTTAAATCCTTTGAAATGGGAGCAAGTTTCAGCAGAAATCACTAGGGTTTGCATTTCGCAGGTACAGGATTGGGAGCATTTGACAGAAAGAGAAAAATACTAAAAAAATACAGGTGAAAAAAAAATGGTAAGAAAAATCTTTTCCTGTACTCTTTTCATGTCTTCCTGTTGACTGGTTTCCTGGAATCTAGTTTTAAAATACCTGGGCTTCTTACAGGCCAAGGGAGAGAGGAAGATATAAGCCTGATTTATTGGCTGTCTACCAGACTTTACTTTCAATTTTCCCTTGTCACATTTCCAATGAGTAATTGGCCACCCTAAACGTAGGATGGCCAGGTAGGCACTTTCAGCATCTGTATACTTGCTTGTCTGATAAAGATGAAGTTCATGGCTAAATGTTCTTCCTTGTGCACTTGTATCAGATGTACTCAATCAAAAATTTCTACCTAAGGTCTCATGCATTATAAATAATAATAATAATAATAATAATAATAATAATAATAATTTTTTAAAAGAAAAGTGTGGTAAAAATTGACCAAAAGGTAACCCAAACATTCCAGATCAAAGTTTTATTTCACAGGTCTCTGTGTTATGTCAGTTCTACCATTTGTGGAGTTTGAGCTTTATCCATTTTTCTCTTTCTATCAATGAGAAAGCACTTTTCCTTCTTTCTTACTATCACCTTATCAACGAAATCCTGTGGAGTTCTACACCTCCCCAAGACTTTCAATTCCCCCACAGAACTTCAACTCATGCATTAAAAAAAAAAAACAAGAAAAAACACAAACAAGTGCAAATAGTATATATATATTTACTTTGAGATTTTGACCCTTTTGGCTTTTCCATCCACTTTTTATATTTCTCTTTGTTTTCTACCTCTCCACTTCTTCTTCTCCTTTGCATTCTGATGTTTCCCATCCTTTTTATTACATTTTGCTGGCACTATTTTCAGTTCAGTTCTTCACAAGTTCATCCTGCACTCATTTAATGCCATTAGCCCCACTAGGACAGAATACAGCTGCAAACTCCAGTCAGTTCCTCTTTCCTAATTCCTTCAGAGCAGTTCCTTCCTTCCTTCTTTCGTCCCTGACTTCCTCCTTCCACATCTCATTGCATCTTCCCTTCCACGACTCTGCTTCCTTCCATTTCTCTTTCTTCCAACATAATGGATTCTTTAATTTTCATCTCTGCTTCCTGCTTCTTGTAACTACCCATCTTCCTGAAATACTCACTCAGCAGATAGTGAAAGAATGACAAAACTTGATGGGAGCAACATGCTAATATATATATACACACACATATATGTATCAGGCAATGCATTGCAAGATGGATTTAATCCGTACATTTTCTATCCATCTGTGCAAAACAAATGATTTTTTTTTTACTACTGCTGTTGTGGTATTTATACCACACAGGAATGCAGAAGAGAATAGCACATACCCTCATCAGGCTTTGTTAATCGTATAGCTGTTGCAGCACTCTCTAGAATGGACTGTACTCAAGGAAATGTAATGCTGAAGAATCAAAATTCTTTGATAGTTGGTAACTTTGTATTTGTTGAACATTTGCATGCTTCTGCCAAACCAAGGAGTTTCGTTATCTTGTGCTATGATGTTAGCAAATTGCTTCCATTTGTAACTTACTCATATGAGGCAAAAGCTTTTAAACATGTTTGACAAGACAACTTCTTTAGCAAATTCATTAAGATAAGAGACCTCTGCAGGAGTAGAAGTTATTCAGGTTACACACAAAATCTCTTGTGTATGTGTACCACAATTTTTCTCTTCTCTACCCTCTCTGTCCTCCCCCTCCTGTTTTTTGGGGAGGGAGGGGAGTGAGTAGAGGGGTGGAAGGAGATCTTCCTTCAACTAAATGCAATACAATGCAACAAACCAACACATTGCCACAAGTAATGTATGCGTCTGTCAGTGTTCAATGCAGTTCCACTCATGGGGTTATAAAACACTGAAAATGGAAATGTAGCCTAAGGAAAAGTTTTGCATTCTAAGTGCAAAAGTAATCTCAGAGACAGTGGATATTAAAAAGACAACATACAACTTCTTCCTTTAGAAAAAGACAAGCAAAAGTAGAAGGCATGAAGTCACTGGGCAGCCTATCTAGCAGAAATAGGTAGGTTAAAAAGCTGAACATAATGCTCGAAGGCAGAAAAAGCAAAGCTGCTGCCATTATATTACTGATTTCTTTGTGTTGTGATACAGGCCAGCAGCATTTGTTATAGTTGTGTTTAGAGCTGTTAAAAAAAGGAAAAGGAAAAAGAATAGAGGACTGAAAAGACCTTTTTTCTCCTCTTTTTAATCTGCAAAGAGGTGAAAAAACAGACCACAGATGTGGGGAAAAATGTGCTTTTCCTCCCCTGATTCTCGGCCTGAGTAATACACATTTATGTAACCTGAACAAACAATTCTCCAAATCTGCTCTGTGGGGAAGGGACCATGGCTCCTTGTTAAGTTTTCCAGCTTAAAAGAAATGTTAATTTCCAAGATGGGTAGAAAACTGTTGGCTAAATATTACCTTTCTAGATTTTGGCTTGCTGAATAGGACTGTTTTTCTAGATTGTAAATTATATGTAGAGTGTACTTTTGTTTCACTTGTCCCGTTAAAGAATTAGTATTCAAACAGCCACTGCAAGAGTAATAGGTAACAATAAAAACAATCTTGTATTCCACAGATTTAATGGGAGGATTGCCCATATTGCCTGTCTTACTGGCAGACTAACTCCTACCAGTGAAATATTTATACTGAATGTAATATAAAAATAAATATGCAATATCTATTAAAGATTTAGCAAAGAAACCAGCATTCACATTTACAGCATACAACAGTATGTGAGATGCAGCTGAATCTCTCTGTACTTGGAACAGGTACTATCTCAGATGTACAATCATTTTTAGTACGTGTTGTCTTTTCCAATGGCTACCTCTGTAAGTCTGATTTCTCTCATGTCAACACTCTGTACACATTGAATCCACCATCTGTAAAATGGCAATTTGAAAGGCACTTCCTCCAGCTACACTAATGAAAGAGGTGCTACCAAATTCAGTATTGGCATAAATCTGTTGTAGCTAGCAGGAGCATGACTGACCTAGTAGTTGAATGTGAGTACAAGCATGAAAGCAGTGGGAACAAGCCAATCTGACAAAATGTGGCATAGTGTAGGGGCTCAAGAGCACTTAAGACATCAGCCCCTTTTAAATGTCTGCCAGAAGTCTGGATACAGAACATAAGTTGCAGTTTACTGAGTTCGTAACAGACTGGTTTCATTTTGCCACACGCTCCAAGAGCTTCTAGCTCTCTGTTGCTTCTGAGCGGCTCCTGCAGCTCGTGTTCAGAGCTCAGGCACTGAACAAGGCTGAGTGATCCTGCTTTTAGCTGTGTTTATTTTCAGCAGACCTGAGGCTTGGACCTATGTGACATTTCCTGACAGCTCAGCAGCTCCCTGAGAGATGTATTCAGGTTCACCCACGATAGCTGTGATAACAGGTGACCACAATAACAGGTATGAAGGCTTGAAGCAGCCTTGGTAATGAGGCATGAAAAAGGGTTGTGTCCATAATTTTAAACAAGCAAGCACTATTGTGCATGATACAGATACACAATTATAACCAGCTTATTCGGGGATTGGTAGTATTCATCACGTTGTTAGTATTGTAAATTTGTACTGTCGTAGATAGGAGTCATACAGCTTGGGGCCTTGTACCTTCACCTATTGTTTTCCCTGTGTTATGATAAATTTTCAGCAACACTTGATTAAAACTGCCAATTTGTTGGGTATAAAGAAAATCTCTCGACACCACCAGGACTAATTACGTTGTCCTTGCCAAAGGGGTAGTTGAATAATTGCATGTGATTATTGCACAGCTATGGTGCTTTTCATGTCAGTGGCAATGCAATGAAGATTGATTCCCTTTAATTAATCATTCAAAAATAACCCCTCGTATAATTCCTCAAATAGGAGCAAACTTGTTCCTACATCTTTCTTCCAAAAGGCTCCTGGATGCAATTGGTTCCCTGATGAGATAGCATTGCAGTGTATGTGTGTGTGTCCCAGATAGGAGGGACTGCTTTGTAATTATTTGGTGACCCTACTCTCCTTATTCTTTCTTCTTGTTCTTGAACATGATTTATAATTTTGATAGCCCCAAGCAAAAGAACATAACAAAAAACCCTAATGTTTACTAATTGAACTCCAGACAGTTCATTAGACAGAGTGTCACCAGCTCTGAACTTATTTATATTTATCTACTACTTCCCTTTCCTTTCAAATCAAATGGTCTATGCAATTATGCAGTATTACATGGTAATATTCATTATTGCAAGAATATCTTGTCTTCGTAAAACAGTTAGAAGTCAGTGGGTTACATCCTGCTGTAACTGCTGCCCTCTTTCAATATTTATATTAGTGACAGAAGTTAACCAGCTGTACTTGTTTCTTTTCTATATCTATATTTTTTAAAGTCTATAGCATTCATTTATAAGGAAACCGATTCTTCATTTAATTTTCTTTCTATAAGGATATTAAAATCTCAGATAAACTAACAGGATAGTATCTTTTAAAGGGATCAACCATTTATGATATCTAATACCATAGATTTTTTTTCCCAACAGTAGATTTATTGGTCTTCTTTTGGCATTGTAAAGTTATTTCAGAGACTGTATCACTTCAAGTAACAAAGATAAGGTGCAGAGGTAACAAACATGTGGATTTAGGAGCATAATTCGTGTCTATTTCTAACTAAGATTTTACATAATCTGAATAAATCTCTGTTAAATAAACAATGAACATCTTTGTATTTGATTATAAAATATTTGTGTATCTTATGACTCATAAAAAAGGGAGGAAAGAGGCTGATAAACAAAGCTACACACAATCATACATATGCATGAATTTGAAATGTTCTAACACATTGTAATTCAAGATTTGGAAAAAAAAAGTTTAGCAGTTTCACCACATTATAATATTAGAGTGTCTGTTTGCATCAAAGCCTACACACAGGTTGTTTCCACAGTTCTTCTAATCAAAGGTTTATGTTTATGCATAATTAAAATAGACTACAACAGCTAGGCTGCTATATAACTACAGGACATGGATAAAAGTCTTTATGCACCTAAGATATCAAACCGAAATCATTGTTTGTATTGTTTTATTTTACTGCC
This sequence comes from Phoenicopterus ruber ruber, assembly GCA_009819775.1. NCBI lineage: Eukaryota > Metazoa > Chordata > Aves > Phoenicopteriformes > Phoenicopteridae > Phoenicopterus > Phoenicopterus ruber. Next base: position 65,954,962 of record CM020246.1, on the reverse strand, counting down.
TATGTGTATTGGATACTATTCAGTACTTTGCCTGCAAGTGTGCTCGATGGCAATGGCTCCTGCATGTCGGAGGATATAGGGATAGGAAGGAAAGTGGGTTGCAGGTTTGCAAAGTTGCAACCGTTTGATTTAGTGGGAGCTGCTGGGATAAGGATGTAAGTCCTGGCCAAGTAACTTTCAGATTCTAGAAGATACTGTTTATGGAGAAATACAGTGAAGTGGGATTTAAAACTGTCCCATCACTAAATACGGTCTGTACACCAATATAGTCATGGACAAGTCTCCAAACTGCAATTGAAAGCACAAAATGAACCTTTTTTATCTGTCCTGAGGGAGGTCCCTAACAGGCCCAGTGCATTTAGCAGGCCAAGAACAAATGTCTGCACCTCTGTGTGCATTCCTCTCAATCACTGTCAGGTAGGGGCTAGTTTGGCCAAGGGAGATTTTCAGTGTAATGAAATGTAAATGCAGAGGGGTTTGGAAACTTGGAAACACCCCCTTCTTGACTTCTGCTCAGGATCCCACAAGTCCAGCTCAGCCTCTGTGCATGCCACACCATGAAGACACCATCCAGAAGGGATTTCTTTCCAACGCCTCCATTCTCTGTAGCAGAGGTTAAAGGCACCTCCTGCTTTAAAGGAAAGAAGGTAAGAGTCTATGCCTTTAGGAACAGTAAGGAGAAAAATTTAGCCATAATGCAAAGTATTAAATTTGTTATTGGAAACAAGTGCTTGGACATTATCCATGTCATGCCAGAAAGGAAAATAATGTTTTACCACTGTACTTTCTAGTTTACCAAACCATCTCTCTAGGGAACCTGTTTAGTAGAAGGAAGTATACAAAAGAGAGGTAGCAGGGAATGTAGATGTTATGAATTCCTCTGGGATTTAAGATGAAACATCTATTTCATTTTTGCAAAAGCTGGTTTCTCTATAAGCTGATGGCACATTCATTCTTTAATCTTTATATGTTTAAAGCTTAAAAAAACCCAATGACCTAAAATTTCTCCTGTAAATTGTTGAACATTTGCAACAGATATAGAAAATCGCACTTGGAAATCTACTAACCCTATGAAAAAGTAAATTGGACCTACGGCAGGAAATAAACTTTATATGTAAGGACCTGAGATCTCACCAGAATACAAGAGCCTATTTTGTAGTAAAAGACTTTATACTGCCTGTAAACTCTTCATTTAGAACAGAACCTCAGATTGACTAATACATCTACAACAATTAATATTAAATTCTTTCATTTTATGAACCAGCACTACATATTTTCAACTGGATTTCCCAGGGAATAGTGCCTATGAACACCAGAATTGTTGATTAGGTCGAAATAGAAAGCGTTTTTTTTCAGCTTGTTGCACAAAGGACTGTCATGGTACGAGATCCCATTTTTTGTTCTTGCCTGACAAATGGAGGCTTGAGGTAAAATGAAAGCAGAAGCAGTTCCATTTAATTAGGTATACATTTTTGATAGAAAAGAATGAACCTCCCTACAGCTGCTGTGTTTCTTTCAGCCCCGTATTATCAAGACTAACAAGGCAGTAGCCTCAATATAGTGATCTCAGATCATACGTATATAAGAGCTGATGCAAATTACTCTGCAAATTTTTAGTTGTGTACACAGCTCCAAACTGTATTTGCTTTGTTCCTGATTACCAAGATTGCTAGTGCAGTTTTAATACTAACAGTGCAGGTTTGTGACAAAATATTTGCAGATGTGTAAGCCAAAGCATTGTAGCAAAAATTGCATCCATCGTTGTAAAATGAAAAACAGTAGATGAAGCTATGCAAGAAGGGTTCTCCCTGCTTTGCATGTTGTTTACATTGTGAGGATGTATTCCCATGATATTATTACAATCTTTATTACCATAGAATGTGAGTGCTTCATGGTCCCAGTTATAGTTATTCTCATCACTAGCATGAGCAAGATGGAAGTACCATTTTCCATATTGTACAGCTGGGGAGCTGTTGCTCGAAAAGATAAAGCAGCTTGCTTCGGGTCACCTAGTTAAGCTGCTGCAGTTCAGGGCTTTGTGCACGGGTAATCCAAGTCCTGGACCAGTGCTACAACAGCTTTTCATCTGAGTGGTAAAGGTAGAAATCCTTTGATATGAGAGTCTGTCTTCACCCGTTAGCTAGAAAAGACCCTTTTCTTTTTCTTCCTGGTCTCACAGATTTTGAAGGTTTTGGCATGTGGGTGGTCCAATATCCACAGAAAAGGCAGCGAGTGCCTCTAGACATGCTATTCTGCCCCATGTGGACAGCAAAGTCTCCTGGGCAGAGGAAATGGCTGAAATGGGAACGGGATCATGCACCCACTTTATCCCTTAATAATGCTTTAACAAGCTGGGTACCTCTTTACCATATGATTGTTGCGCTGTAGCAAGTGCTACTGGGGCTCTGAGTATGCTGAGCTTTTCCAGCAGAGGTTAGGTATCTCTCCATTTCACCTCCAGATCATGATACAGAATAGCAGGAGCCAAATGTTAACTTTTGCGGTTTGAGATGCTTTTCTACATGGTCACTTATTTGCATTAGACATCTAAGGAAGCTTCAGGGTAAATGGGAAAATGCGTAGTGAATTAACATAAAAAATATGGATTTTCTTAATCATTTATTTGTACTAAGGTGCCACTTAATTTTTGCTAGGATGTATTGTAGGTGTCAAAGCAGGTGCACTAGAGTGGAAGAAAAAAAGTTTAAAAAGCTGGCTATGCTTTCTCTGATGATCCTTGTATCTGCTTTTATTATGAGAATGACAGAAAATAAAATTCTTCTACGTTCTCCATTAAAGGGAACTTGGCAGCTGTTGCTGAAAGGTATTTTGAAGTCAACTAGATCAACATTTTCCTTTGGAAAGAGCAGTGTACATGTCTGATAATGACATAAAATATCTGTCTTTCGACCCTGTATTTACAACATTGTGCCAAGTCCTGAATGTGATATACCTATTAGCTTTTGGTACTAGACTTGGAATGACTCCCAAGACAGGTCTGATTCTGACCTTGCTAAAGTGGTGTGTCTCCGCTGACTTCGGTGAAATTATCCCAGGTTTACAAGTGAGGTCAGAATCAAGACAGCAGTTCAAGTGAAAAATGTAAAAGATGGCTGATATGAGGCCTGCCTTTGGCTGTGGGGTGTATTGTGGACCAACCACTTTATTGAAAAGGTAACTATATATATATGTGTGTGTATATATATATGTTTGGGGCTTGAAGATACAGCCGTGTTACACAGGTATAGCCAGCTGTCTGTGGTGTAGGAACATTGCACCTGTTTCATTTGTTTGGAATTGAAGCATTGAATGCACAATTATCCTTATTTTCTGTCACCAACAGCAAAGGAAATTCTGCCTGATGTGACGTGTCGTTTGAAACCAGCAGACGGCATTTCGTGGCTACATTGTATCCCTGAGTCAGTCAAATGACCGGCAAGATAAAATTCATTTTACAATTAAGTTTTTAATTGACATTTTTTTGTTTCTAATTTCAAAGTTTTTGTTTTACACTAGTTAAAGGTAAATAAAAAGCTCAACAAATACAGCTTTGTAGGATTAATCAAACTGGCCACAAATCTGACTGAAATTACAGAATAATGAAGCAATGGGATACTGTTATAATAGTAACTGGTTTTTTAGTAAAAAATCGTGGCATTTTGATTACGGGACAACACATATCTGTCTGCTGCAATAAACCCTTTAAGCAGAACTTGGTGTAAGCAATGTTATGTCACATGCAAAGGCATGCCATCCAGTCATTTCATGACGGATGTATTAGAATTGTCTTAATGAAGAAAGAACTGATCTTGGAGAAATTGTTCCAGTTCTGAGATATTCCTGCAAGAAATTCTTTAAAAAACAACTGTCTCAGTAATAGGTTTGAAGACACTCCGAGGTTTTGCAGGCAGGGTATCTGAAGTCAGTTTCTATGACTGGTTTGGGAATCATCAAATCAAATGCTCATAATTGTACTCCAAATGTGGTGTCTAAGACAACACAGGTGCAGAACAGCAAACCTAGTTTTGCAAATATAGTTTATTGCCTCTACTAAGTCATCTGCCATCAAGCTTCGGGTTAGGAGAACCGGACCAAACGTGCAATAGATGGCATTTAAGAGAATGTGGTCAAAAACACCCAAGCTCGCATCAGCAAGAGCAGACATACCTATGAGAGGCAAAGTAGCCTATGCAGAGATTTTAGCTCAGAGATGGCGCAATAATCTTAAATTACCTCTGCACCGTGTCTACTGCTAAGTCCTGTCTCTGGGTTGCTAGCTCGGGTGTAGCACCATGCTGATGCCAATCTGATACTGCCAATTCCTGAGCACCAAGAAAGCTGGAGGTGAAGCTAAAATACAGTCTTTCTGAGGTAAGGGTATATTCCCTTTTTGAAGAAAAGCAGACTGGACCAGAAAAAAATTTAGTGATTAGCCTGAGATTTCACAGTGGCGCAGATCAGAATATGACGTGGTGGCTCCACTATTGGCTCTCCATTCTTCCCATTAGGTCCCATTAAAATATTTACAATGGGAACTCCTGACACAAAACTGGCATTGTCAAGAAGGACTTAGTCACAACATCGCAAGTCTGCATGTGATGTTGTACCTAACAAGTGATTTTCAACACATGAACTCTCACATTACTGTGGTGAGCAAAAGTGCCATTTACAGATGAGCATTATTTCCATGTTGAGAAAGAAAAGAATCAGAGACTTGGTAAAATGGAAATACTCTGAGCAGATGAAAAATTTTGTATAAAGAGATGAACAATAAAAACACTGCAGCGGCTGTAGCACGGTTTTGTAAGATGACTACAAAAAGAAAATAAGCTGAACATGGGAAAATCTTATTTAGGAGCAATAAAGGCTTGATGTATATTCAACAGGGCATTGTTTTCCAGAGTTTAAAAGGAAAACATCTGACAGTAATTCTTCCATAGATAGTCTGTCATCTAACTATTAGAATCTTAGAATATAATTAAAGATTAAGAAATATTACTTTATGCTGAATGGTTAAAATTACACCATTTCTGGCAGAGGGTATAATCATGAAATTCCCTATTTAATTACCATCTACATTTATCCAACAATTTAAAATTAGAATCCAGCACTACATATTGATCTCCTATTGATAGATATCATCTATGCTCTAATAAACTGACAGTCTTTCAAAAACCTACCAACAGAGACCTTTATAATATATGACATGGTTTAAACATATTTTAGTTAACACCAGAGAGAATTTGCATTTCATCTCTCAGCCTTTTACGAAACTGCTGTAAATGATTTAACTTGGCTTTTAGATTTCAGAGTAATTTCATTTCAATTTGAGCTCACTCTTGGATAATTCCCAGGTTTTGTTCAACTAGATGTAGGCTACTGACACTTAGCATGTGGAGTAACATGTCAAAAATGTGGGACACTTAAATTCATGGTTTGTGGATTTAGTAAAGATGCAAAATAAAGTATTTGATGCATGTTAAAATCACAGCAAAATGTAAGTGAAACCTAATGGTAAAATGTAAATGAAGGTTAATTGTTTACTATGCACTTGTAGTTGAAATCCTGCTGTGTAATGCATGGCAGAACCTTTTCAGGATATGTCAGAGCTCCAAAAAAAAGTCCAAGGCACTTTCAAATACCTTAATTGTTCATGAGCCAAATGTGAGAGAGCTTTTCAGATGAAGAAATGAGTCTTCTCTACTAGAAATCTGAAAAGAATAGTCCTAGAAAACACAGGAAACATTAATTATGAAAAAACCCACCAAGTATTAAAATGCATTTTAATTTGTCGCCCAGAAAAGAATTAAATAGAAAACTTTTGTTGTACACTTTAATTGCTCCAAAATGATGTTTTATTTTGGTTTCAAGGGGAAAACCAACTTCCTATCAAGCTCATTAGTTGGATAAGCTTTCATTTAAAATACAGTCCACTTTAGTGGAATACTTACTTCAAATTCCTGTACAAAGCCTTCTAAACAACTAAAATGCCAAAACAGTAAATCAACTAAGGCACCAACAATTTCTCTAACATAGTGACAAGCTGGCTTCAAAATGACGTCAGTCCATGTTAAAAGCTGGGGTTTTTTGAGACTATTTTAAGCTAAATGTTGGGATACAGAGGAATCGGGGGTTTTTCTTCCCCAGTCATTAGTATTCAATATATGTTAGGTGTTCTCTTCTGAGCATATTACATTTTTTAAAACTGGCTCTAATGTCTAGCCAAAAATATTTAATTTTCTGCCAGCTAAAGGAATATTTGCATATGCTGAACCCCTGATTCTGTTTTTAAATTTGCATAAGCTACATTTAGACAAAACAAATGTCCTTTTAAATAACAGGCAGCACTTCAGCAGTAAATTGACAACTTCAGATTCTGCTCTCAGTTATGATCAGTGCTAATCTTGGTGTCTGTGCATTTGATAGGGAACATGGTCCTGGTTCTGACCATTATCATGAGCTGTTTGCACAGTAGTGTAACTCACTTTCCAGTGCAGCAGCTTCTTGCTTTTATCAATATGGGAAAAATCTACGTTGAATGCATTGTCTTTTTCATGACAGCCCATTTCAATGTAAAACAGTTAGATGGTGTATTTTATTAAACATATAGTAATTACAAAAAAGGTCACATAAGACCTAAGACTGCAAGATTCTATAGTTTTCTTTCAATGAACAAGTGTTTCTTAGCATAATTGTTTAACCAGCCAAAACCTGGATATTCTCTGACCGTGTCAGTTCCAGAATGGTGAAAGAAAATTTGTCAACATGGTTGCCACTGCACTCTGCTCTCATGTTGAGTGAAACATTAACTCTGTGACTGTTAAGACACCGAATACTTCATGCCTTCCCATCTCTGTTTTAGGCAAGCTTTCCCAAATACCTGAATCTTCAGGAGTCGCCTGGTACAGCCCGGCACATGTAGCAGATGAGACAGGGGGACTATATGATATAGGTTCTGTGTGCCTAAAATGACCTAGTATTAACAGCTGTGCAACCTTCTTCAGGTTATACAGAGGTATACATCAATCCATTCAACAGAAGTCTGACAATGAAGGAGAGATGTTATTGAACTTACATAAGTCTATGGCTTAAACATCCATTTTCTTCCTCATGCTTGATCACAGTGAGGTTTTGTATAACTATATAATGTTTCTCTATGTCCTGGGATTCTGATAGAGGAAGGAGAATGTGTTTCTCCTAGAATATTTTCATTGGGAGGGCTGACATTTATTTCACTTTTTAACTTCAGCTGCAGACCTCACAGAAACCCCCATTATTTCACATCTTCTGTCTGTCATGCAGATTAGGACTGAGTCGTCCCCGTTGAATCACGAGCTGTACTTTATTACGGGTCATGACATAACGTGATTTCACACATGTAAGCATGAGGGACTTGTCACCATAGTGCAACAGAAACATTGGAGTAAACTCGTATTTGTGGAAATGGTGAATGTAATATAAAAATGTTATGTTTCTGTTGCCATATTTGTTGCTACCTAGCCATGTGTGTATTTAAAAACCATGACTGGAAAGCTTGACCAGATTGTTGCTTACAGCTCCCTCCCTTTTTATTAGGAGAAGAGGATGTTACAACATATTTAGCTTTATCAGAGCTTCAGTCTATACAGTTGAGGATACAGCTTCTCAATCTCTTGAATGGGCACTAAGCCCTCGCTGAAGAGCCTGTGCTCCCGCTTCTCTGCTGTCACTGAGTGCTGTGGGGTGGCCAGTGAGAGGGCAGACCTCAGGATTTTGTCATTACCTATTTTCTCCTCCTGTCCTGGGCAAAATATTCTCAGCTTGGAGAATTTTTACTTAATTTAGTTTAACGCTCATTACCACAAATTTCTAATAACTGATTCAGGCATTGAGAAAAAGAAAACGTAAACAAGTAAACCAACAATTAAGAGGCCTGTGGGGAAGGGGGACGAAAAGTGTTTAACCAAACACCTCCCCACATCCCCATTCCAGTTGCCCCAGCCAGGCGAGGGGCAGCCCTGCAGGTTGGGGTTGAGTGTGTAATGGTTCCTGTGTGCACCTCCGTGCATGCTGGTTTCATGCGTCTCCACCTTCCTCTTTTACCAGTTTTCCCCCGCTCCAGCATGGGCCACCTGCAGGCTGCAGTCCCCACAGGAGTGTCCCTGCCCTGGCGTGGGTCCCCTTACGGCCGCAGTCCCTTACGGGTGTCCCTGCCCTGGCAGGGCACCCCTTTGACATGGAGGGCCTCCTTCCAAGCGTCTCCAGACACTTCTTCAGCAGTCCCCTCAGCAGCATGCCTCCGGCCACATGTCTCCAAGAGGTTCTCCTCCCTCCCCATGTTTCCTCCCCTCACGACTGTGGATCTCCATTAAATACATGTGAGCCGTGGCATGAGGGCTGTGACTTCAGGGGGCAAGGGGACACTTGTGGTGGTGCCAGAACCATCTGCAACTAGCTGCAGCTGACACCGGGCAGCTGCCGGCTGCCTCCCACAGCCACCCTGCTGCCCCACCACCCAGACCTGCCAGGCTCGGCAGCACACCTCCTACCTATCACTTTCTTGGCCATAAAAAGCCATTCTGAAATTCTGAGAATTTCAGAGGATGGGAGGGAATGAAATCTATTTGACCTTGAAGGTAAAAGCAGTGGTGTGCCCGACATTAGAGCTTTTCCTTCTCCTCCCTGGGGCAGGCACAAGGAGAACAGATGCCAGATTAAGCCTCGCCCCAGTGACATCTCCCTGAGCCAAAGCAGACCAGGAAAGACCACCCTTCGCAGGGGTGAGTGCAGGTTTGGTTTCCAAACCCACAGCACAGGGTGGGCTGTTTTCCCCAGGAACTGGTGAGACACCATCAAACACCTTCAGGTGAGGGTCTGCAACAAGCTTCCAAGGAAAACTGGGTCCAGACTTGTGTCCTCTCGGTCACAGCTCTTGCATCTCAGGGCTTTTTTTCCTATGCCTTTCTTTTCCATCTGAAGGATTTATGTTCCCTGCTCAGGCTCCTTCTTGTCCTGTGATTAGCTAAATAAAGAACATGAAGTGCTGACAGTTCAACTGCCCTCATGCCCAGATTCCGTCTGCGCTCCTGCTGCTGCATATAGCTACCCTCTTCATCCTAAGCGTTATTCAAAATCTTTTACCATTTGCATTTTAAGGGCAGTTAATTGTTATTATTCCATCCTTACATTTTGTCCTATGCCTGGTCACCTGGGTATGAGACAGAGGGCTGTGTATCATCTAGGATATTCTCATTACCACTACTTTTTACTTAATGACCTATATAGTTGTAACTATAACAGTACCTTCTGAAAGTGTTCAGTGATATCCTGTCAATAACACTAACTACAGCTTAAGGACCTATGCTTTTGCTTCTGTGCTATACCTACACCATAAAGCACTCAATAACCGGTGTCACTGGAAGAATTAGAGTTTTCTCATTTCATTAGTGTGGCACTTCTACTATTTTGCACTAATTTGATAATGGATATACAGTACTAACTAGAGTGGGCTGAATATGACAAAAGTACTGTTTTAAGGATTTTACACAAGCAGTTTTTTAATTGCACTCATTATCAAGAGATTTTTTCATATTAACATCTGTTTTCATATTAATACCAAATCATTCATGTGTTAACAAGTGCATTCACTTTGACTGTGTACTAATTACTGTTTCTGACTCATTCTTTTCCTGTTCTCAGAAGTTTCAGGCATCCAATCAGAATACAGAAACAATACTTAAACACTCAGGTAATTAATCACAGATCACAAATAATGAATGGCAAGTAAAGTGAACAGTGTCTAAATAATCCATTGATTTAAAATAGTCCATCCAGACTATTCCTCTGATCCTTATAAATAAGGTAAACATAAAAATGAGGCCTGTGTCACAACAAATTTGAGTAAGATAAAGGGCTACATTTTTCAGCTCATTTATTTGTGAAGAATGACTCAGATATAATGCAAACCTCATCAAAAAGGATTAGTTTCTTCAGGTGTCTGGCTTTTGAAAAATACATAAAACAGAGACTTTCCAGAGAGCAGCCCCATGGAAAGAGATCTGGGAGTTTGGGTTGATGGCAAGTCGAATATGAGTCAACAGAGTGCCCTGGCAGCCAAAAGGGCCAACTGTGCCCTGGGGTGCATCAAGCACAGCATCGCTAGCTGGTTGAAGTATGTGATTGTCCCACTCTATACTGCACTGGTGCAGCCCCACCTCAAGTAGTGTGTGCAGTCTTGGGCGCCTCAATATAAGAAGGACATCAAACCATGGGAGTGTGTCCAGAGGAGTGTGACCAAGATAGTGAAAGTTCTTGAGGGCAAGACTTAGGAGGAGCAGGTGAGGTCACTCGGTTTGTTCAGCTTGGAGAAGAGAAGGCTGAGAGGTGACCTCATCTCAGCCCTACACCTTCCTTGAGGGGGGCAGCAGAGGGGGAGGTGCTGATCTCCTCTCTCTGGTGACCAGCGACAGGACACGAGGAAATGGAATGAAGCTGCATCAGGGGAAGTTCAGGTTGGACATTAGGAAAAGGTTCTTCACTGAGATGGTGGTCGGTCACTGGAACATGGTCCCCAGTGAAGTGGTCACAGCACCAAGCCTGTCAGAGTTCAAGGAGCATCTGGACGATGCTTTTAGACATACGGTTTAGTTTAGGTAATCCTGCGAGGAGCAGCGAGTTGGACTTGATAACCCTTATGGGTCCCTTCCAACTTGAGATATTCCGTGATTTTATGATTCTAACACTTAAGATGATAAGCACTATTCTTTCATAAGCTGTGTGGCTCTCAACAATTTAGTAACATATAGATATACCCCTACACATATACGTGTACGTTCTCCCAAACCAGAAAAGCGCTTTTGCATGTGCTTATTATAAACATCTGAGTGGTCCATTGATTTGAATAGGACTGCTCACATACTTAAATTTAAGCATCTGTTTAAGTGCTGTACTTAGGACTGAAGACATAGAAATGAAGATAAAACCCACAGAGTTTCATTTAGCCCCTACTGAAGCCAGTAAGACTTTTGCCACTGCCTATGGTGAGAGCTGGATCAGATCCAACCCTGGATGAAGCGCTCAGCATGAGAAAGCCACTGAAATGTGCAAGGCATTTGTAACTAAAAACATACCTGAAGGAAAGTGACATTTCCTGACATATAAGCATGAGATTGTGCTGAATCTGTGACACTGAAAGGCTATTATCTATATTCATGTGTTATCTAAGGGGGAAAAATCAGCAACCATCATGGGAGTGAGGCTTCTGAGGTTATGTGGAAGAGAGAAAATCTTAAAAAATGAGGCTATGCATTGCATTTAGGAGGCAACAGTAACAAAAGAAAGCCACTTTTCCTTAAATTACACTGCATCAAATGCATGTCTGAGGTGTTTTGTTTAGCTTTCTTTTTCTGCCAGCTGAGCGATTTTTGAACTATTCCTGAATACTTAACAATATGACATTCAAGTACTAAATATGAAGTCATATTTTTCAAGCATAACACCCTCAGGTAGCTGTTAGTAGTCTCTGGAAGACAAAATTATTTTGCAGCCTACTCCTCGAGGACTATCTATAAACAAATTGGATATTTCAGTGGGTTTGTTTTCTGCCTCCTGGCTACCAGGGATAACCGTATTCTTAGCACCTTAGCATTCCTCATACGATGAAGCAATTGGGGGGGGGGGGGGGGGGGGGGGGGGGAAGTCTTTATGTGGAATACATAAACAAGGGCTCTTCTTTGTCTCTTTTTGAAAGCCATATCCCCTCACTTTTATCTTCATACTTCATCCTTCCTGTCTCGTCTGGTCAGTTTTTTGTCAAAATAAGTTTTATTATCTGGCACTTGAAGTCCTTCAGGGCAAGTGTAAGCCATGATGTGAGCTATTTTCCCTGAGCTATTTTACCAACTAGAAGAAAATGGTGAATAAATCCTGACTCAGCACTAGTTCTAAACAACAGCAAAATTGCCTGAAACTGATGTACATCACTTCAGCTTTTATAGACCAAGCATATGAGTATATATCATACAGCAAATTAGCAGTAAAATATGTACTAGATGGTCACTAAACATCATTATTTTTCTAGGAAGTAGGTAATTTTAATCTTAGAAAATATCTCTCCCCCATAAAAGATTGTTCAACTCATTTCAAGGCCGTTCCCCTCACCAGTTTTTCAGATTACTTTTACACCAGTGAATTACTTCTAAACTACTTCTAAACTTCATAATACACAAATGCTTTAGGCACCATAATGACCTCAGAAAGTGCTTATGTGAAAGCAAATTAAGCACCACAAATTCAAGAAAATTTGACAAAAGTTCCTATCATTCAGTGAAGACTTGGGGTCAGAGAAAGGAAAATTGTCTTCATATAGTTGTAGAAGGTATAAATGTTACTGTTCTCATTTTCCCTAAATAATAGCACAGTACTTTATGTATAGGTCATTATTACTCCAAATTTCCAGTAAGATTTTATCTTCTCAGATTACTATGCACACAAAATTGTTATTTGAACTGCAATATCAGTTGCGGACCTCAGTCAAGACCTAAAGATTCATTGCAGTAGGTGCTATCCACAGGTTAAATATCAGATCTGGATGAGTAATTTGATGGCAGTTTCCCTTGTATCTCCATTTTTTTATTTGCAGGTGTGTCTAAATTATTTGCCTTATTTAAAAAGAAAAACTTTTTTTAACGCGGATGTCTTCTGTGGTAGATCTAGGAAGATAAGAAGACAAATAATTTAGAACTAGAAATTAAAAAAACCAAACAGACGGACTTCTAAATTCTTTTACTGAGATGCATCTCTGGGGGGAATTTTGCTTAAGCTGATCCATGTAGCGGCAAATCGGTGAATTCTAGGGCTGGACGTGTGTTTGTAAGAACCACAGTCTGCAGATGCAGGGTATATCCTAGGTGGTAGGGCCTAAATTGAGGCACAGGTTAACGAAAACCTTAACCAAACAGTGGAAATGCTCAGACTCTTGTACTGTGGCTTGTAGCTGTTGTCCAGGTCTCCACTGTCTTTTATAGGTGCAAGTGCAACACCGCAGAAAACACATTTTTAGTATTAGGAAACCAAAGTAAGTATGTTTTCCACTGACTATATAATAAAAGCAAGTATACCTCAGTGGTTTGCAACTGTGTAGTAGTGCACGCTGCTATGCTTCTTCAATAAGGTGAACTTGCAAAGCTGGGTTTACATAAAATGTTTGGATTAGCAACACAACAAACTGTATAAATTAAGTTCATTCTTTCAAACACAGACATTGATAGAGCTCAAAAGAAAGAAAATTAAAAAGAAGAGGGACGGGGGAAATTTTTCTATTATTTCTAGCACTGCTTTCCAAACTTTATTGATGAACCGTGTAAACAATACTTTACAACCCAGACTAGCCCATGCTAAAGGTCTATAATACTGTGTTGGTGAAGGTTTGCCTGGTTTCTGGGGGAAACGGGGTGTTATTTTCTTCCCTATTTCTACCCCTCCTTTCTTCACACAGAGGTCTCCAAATGCAGAGCGTGTGGCAGAGTCCAGCTGAGAGAAATTAACAAGACATGGGCCAGCAGTGGTGCCTAGGTTTGTGAGACCTACACAGCTAGCCCTCCAGCTGTTGAGTTCTGGCCTGAAACCTGTTTTGTGAGGGAGCAAATCCTACCTCTCACCTTGCTGCTGCCATGGGGCAAAATAGGAGAAATGACATGAAGGAAGCCTTATGGCGATATTCTCCTCCAGGGCTCCCTTGGGATGAGAGGGAGCTCAGGTGCTTTGGGGCAATATGATTAAGCAGATGTAATCCACATGAATGAAATGTAAATCTCAGAGGGAGTTTACACAGTTTATTCAGGACTGTGGTGCCAGTTTTACAAAGTGATTTTGTGCCAGCTGGACTCTTTAAGTTCCTCTACAAATACACAAGTTCTAATGTAAAATCCACACGATGAAATTTAGTGGCTCACAAAGATTTTGGGAGGTTTGCCAAGCAACCTCTGTGGAGCTATTCCTAAACTTGTACAGCTCCATGTCTTACAAAAAACAGGACATTTAATTCGAAATTTGTTCTCCTGATATTAAGTAGATTTCAGTAATGCTGCAACCCAGGATCTGTTTAATGATGCTAACCTACTTTCTGATGCAAATATTTCACCACCATTCAGATATTTATTCAAGGCCAAAAAAGCATTGCAATCCATACAGGTTGAGAGAGCAGAAATCAGAAGTGAGACACACCATGTATTCAAATAACATAATTCCAGTCCACTTGGTTTGTAGTCAGGGTTAGTTTTAACCCCTACAGCATTCACATTCAAAACATGTAAGCAATTTTGTCCTATGAGGTCTTGCTGTTCTCAAAAGAGGCTAATTCAGCATTTTAATTTCGAACCGTTGTCATCTGCTCGTTTCAGTTATTTACAGAGTTTTGCACATCTAGCAAAACTGTATCTGACAAATAAAACTACTGTTATGTTTTTCATCTAAAAGATCGTAATCACTGTTTCCACCATGGCCACCCTTTTCTCTCATGAGCTGTCTGTGCCTTAGGAAACAGGCTTGTTTATAATTAACAAAAGAAATGGGTGACTTATTTTTAAAGATGTGTTCCCCTTGCTAATAATCTGGTTTTCATGAACTGCAGCTGCTCCAGCTTTAGAATCATTGATGTATCATGTGCATAGAGACACAATTCTTTCCACAAAAAGGGCATAAAAAGGTAAAGCAATCAGATAATTTCCTTTTGGAAACACGATCTGTGCTCTTGGAATTGCTCATGAATATCTCAGGTGGTACTGTACAAGCAAACTCCCAAATAAATTGGCTTTTACTCTGTTTAGCACAGGCAATAATTCCTTTTTAGGATACTTCGTTTTCATTTAGTCTCTGGTTCAATTCTATGCTGACACTTTGCATTAATGCAGCCATGTGTTAATTGAACATAAACCACAATATAAATGCAACATTTCTGTCCTGAAATTAATAACCATCATTTGTAGACCACATCATGTATTTTATTGTAGGAATAATTTACTGATAGGGTATTTTATGCTTAGCAGTGATTAAGAAACTGTGCAATTTACAACAGAAACAAACGGAGCCATATAAAATGGGTAATAAAATGTGTGTAGATGTATATAAATTTGTTTATATGAAACACAAATTAAAAATTTAAATGCTTCTGTAATATAAGGCAAAGTAGAAAGGGCTTTTCATATTATTATCCTTCAAATTGATATGCAACCAAATAAAAGATCCAGATTTACAGGAGGATTTGCTTTATATAAAACCAAACCCTTTCACTAGATGGAAGCATCTGTTTCAGCCATTAATAACACGTGTAATGTATACGCTGCTTTGAACTAAACATTTCCATTATAACTGAAAGCCCATTTACAGAGACAGAAGCAGTGCCTGAGTGTGATCAGTCATAGTGTCACCCTCGCATACGATAACTGCTGCAGAGCTAGGAACTTGGGCATATGCTTCACCGAAAGCCTCTCATGTCACTCTCAAACAGCAGGGGGGAAACATGCAGTGCACCTTGACACCATTAGTGCGGAAAGGAGCATAAGTCCCTGTGATTTGCTTGGCAAGTTGCACTTGGTGCCGGTACATGTTTATAAAAGTTAAATTGCTGCACTGAAACTAATGCAGAAAGTATATTCTTGGTTTATGGTTTATTGGCGCCTCTCTCCTGTTCTCTCCTGGTAACAGCAAAATGTCATCCTTTCCCCATTCTCCCCCCACTGTTTCTTTTTTTTAAAGGTTTGAGCAAAAGCCACTTTTGAACAGAGCTTTATGAAGAAGTCTGCAAGATTTTTTTTAAGTTTTAACAACACAACTTGAATGGGAGAAAGCCCGCACCTGCATTATTGACCTTAAATACTGTTAGCTAATGTAGCGCAAAGGCATTCAGCAGATTTTTCACACCAAAGTTTTCTGGGCAGCCTTCCAAAACATAGCAGCAGTTTAAAATGACCCCAACTTTGTGAATGTGAATGGAGCCATTATAGAGTAATCGTCTTTCCCGAGCTTTAAGTTACATTTAGCGGCTTAGACTGAACTAAGGATTTTTTTTCTAAATGACAAGCTTTAACTCCTTATAAAGTTAATTCTTCTGCAAATTTTTTTTTTTCAGTAATGCACAATGAAACCATTCCTAGTTTGTCTATGGAAGAAAAGTCTACAGTGGCTTGACAAATGCAAATATTGTAGTGTTCTCTTTCATGAAAGGTAGGAGATCATTTTAGCACTCAGGCTTTCAATAGCACGTTTACACCCCTTAAATATAAATTCTGTACTTGGTTTTGCTAGTGTCCTACAGTACATGATCAAGAAATATGGTGAGCATGGGAAACTAATGCATGTAGGGCTGGAGGGAGGGATGCAAAGCTCTCTACATAAAATCCTTTGAACTATTTCCTGGAACCTGTATAAAGTAAAAAGCACCTGGGCTGATGCTGGGTGTTCTTTAAACCCCCCAGCTGCACGATAGGGAGCCTGTAAATGCAGGAGTTCCCCCTTCAGCATGATTCACGTGGCAGAGCTGCCTTCATAATTTGGTATTTTGGAGCCATGCTGAATCCAAGCTCTGTAGCTGGTAAGCTCCCAGGACTCAACAGAGTCACACTGAAAGCCTGTCAGCAGAATTTCACAGAAATCGTTATTTTTCTGTGAAATATATTAGTATGATCAGTTCATTAACTCCCATGATAACGCAGTCTCCCAGAACAGCTGCACCATAGCCACACAGTGCATGCTGTTGTTTAAGCAAATACAAAGAAAACAATCTATTTTCTTAGAATAAATACATTTTTTTAGAGCATTAGAATTTTTGCTTGTGGGGAAAGGGGTTGACCCATTGCAAGGAGGTGAAAAGCCATTTTTATATGCCCACATGAAAAAGTCATAACAAAATTCTGGAAACAGGAGATGCGTAAGAATCTGTGGGCAGCCGGACCAGAGGAAATTCTATTCTTTAATCTAAATCATGTCTAAGTGTGATTAATATTCTGCTGAGTATATGGTGATAACAGCATTCAGTTTCACTTTTATTTTTGTAGTTCAGCCTATTAATATTTTATGGAAGAAAATACAATGCCTATAGGAATAAAACAATATTTTATTGCTTGATAAGATTGCTTACATTTCCTCCTTGTAGCTGAAAATCTGAAATTAATATTAGTTGAATTACTAAAACAACTACATTTGTCCTGAAGCCATGACAGAGTTTGGTAACCCAGTAAGAGAAGGGTGCTTCTGTCACAAATATGTGGGAGGCTCTCAGACTGTCAAGCAATTAAGTGGACCTGAATAATCCTATGTAATTAAGCTTCTTACTGCATAATTATCTTTATTTTAAATGTGTCTTTTGATGAAACATCTGTTCCCTGCTCTAGATTTGAAAAGATATACCCATGCACATGATGAAAATGGTGCTTGTAAGGCCATCACACATGGTACTGCTGCTCAGTTCCTTGGCGACAAATGTTGTAATTTGCTCCGTCTTTGCGTGCAAAAGGCAGGTGCTGTTGCATCCACGGCCTGCTTTGCCTGACCTCCACGCTCGCTGCAGCTGCCTTTCACATTGTTACCCGGAGAAATAATTGTGTTTGACAACCCAGCTGAGCATCATCATGCAGTGAAGTGGGGAAGGGCAGCTCACAGTGGAAGTACTGTCAGAGCTCTTGGAGGTGGCTATGCCAACCCACTGGGCAGTAAGAGGGAAAAAAAAGAAAATTGGGCCCTAATAGTAGGATTCTATGGTTTTTTTCCTCTGATATCAAATATTCTTTGACTGCTGCTACAAAGATGGCTGCTGAATTTCTGTTAAATATATTGTCTTTTCCCACATATTTTCAATTTGTAGACTACTATATGCCTTCATTTACAAGCTACAGCGTCTGTTAAATAGAATTAGCTTACTGATAGGTTTACCTTCTGATGGAATTACCTTCTATTCTTAAATAGAATTTCTTACTGATTTTTAAAGCAGAGGGAGCTTCTACTAAATGTAGGAATCATTTTCCCCTTGGGCTTATATAGTACATGTGCAGAATAGTACTGTGGATTTCTACTAAGAAATAATTTCTCAGCAAAACCACATGAAATACTAGTGATGCTTTTTTTTAGGATCTGAATTGTGCTTAGCAACTCTAAAGGCCATGGTGTCAGCTTCTGTCTACTCTCTTTGACTCTGGGATGCTCAGGAATGCATCCTTAGGCTTCTCAGAACTATGCATGGCCTCAGATGAGATTTCTGTAGACCGCCAGACACAGAGACATCTGTGTCTCACTCATTATCCTCTCTTCTTTGTGTGATATTTATGTCTGTGTCTACAGGAGGAGATCATGTACAAACATTATGGCAGCTTATTTTTCAGTTCCATAGGGTCCCACACACAGGAAGGAAAATTACCCACTTTCTGGTTGAACAGACACTATAGCTACGCTGCCACAGCACGGTTCACAGTCAGGTTCAAGGTCTTTAAATTTGGGTCTATCTAATAAAAATGAACAAAGGCATAGCTGTTAACTTCACTAGGAGCTAGACCAGGCTCTTATTTTTCAGTACTACTCTAGTACATGCTGTTATATCTTTTTTTGGGTGTAGAAACTGGCAAAGAGTAGCTGTGCTTGTAATTGTAGAGAGAGGTGATGGCAGAATCAGAAATACATATTATTGCTTCTGGGCTCTCACTTACCTGCTCCACTACCACACAAAGCTTCTTTTCTTTAATGATCCAACTCATTGCAAAATAAACCATACCGGCTAGATACTAAAAGCTCAGCTTGATGGTTCTTTTTGATAAAGCATGCCAAATAGTTGAGACATCTTAAAACTGTGCATTGCTTTTGTTGGTCAGCACAGCTGAATGAGCTGTTGAAAATAGCCTGGGGAGGTTCATAAACAGGCTGACATGCTGCAGTATTTAAGGTTCCCAGGCATAGCCTTGACTAAATTTTGAAATGTTTTGGAAGGAAAGTGTTCTAAGCAGCATCCTGTCAGCAGCCCTAATTACTGTCATATATCCAATTTTCAAAACAAACTCTCATCCACTCTGCTGCAGGATTCCTGAGGCAAACCATTTGGTCTGGGTCATTGTCAGAATTCCTAGACCTTCATTTTTCATGACAATATGTCTACTAACGCCACTGTGAACAGCTTTATGCCTAGCATTTAAGGTAAAGTGAGACACGGGTTAATGGTATTATCCAAATGTAACTGAAGTCTGGAGGCACTGTCGCAGGAGGACAGACTGGGACAATCAGACACTTGTAAGAGTAGAGCAGGTCTCAGCTCCCTGCAACAATGAGAAGCTGTCTGGCCCACACAACTCCCAATTACTACTGATCACCCCACCCGGGCCCGTTCATCTAAGAACCCGTTATAAATCACAGGGGGCAAGACATACTGTCTCCTTACTCCCCTACCTTTTTGATCTGCTAGACAACAGGTCCCATCATATTCAGGCATCCAGACTGCAGCCATTTCCTGAACACAACATTTTACCTGAAAAAGCAATACGTAATGCTAATGGAAATGATAACAATGCTAATGGCAATGCATCATGTCGTCTCTTGTTCCTCACTTTGACCATTGCATCCACTGCCACCATATGCATCTATATGTTGCATTATCCCTGTAAAATTATCTTTTCAGTGAGATTTGCCTCTGATTTTTCATGATGATATATGAGCATAAGACCCTTTTTGAAACTGGTAATATTTACAGGGCAAAACTTTTGAGAATGCCTCTGGAGAATTGTCAGATAGACCTAAACAAAATGGAGGAATAGGACAAGAGGAGCCTCATGAAATTGAACAAGGACAGATGTGAACACCTGCCATGGGAAGGAATAACCCCTTGCTGCGATACAGGCTGGCGACTGCCTGGTTGGGGAGCTGCTCTGAGGGAAAGGCCCTGAGGGTTCTGGTAGCAGCAAACTGAGCATGAGCCAGCAGTGTGCTCCGACAGGTATGAAGGTCAATCACATCGGGGGCTGTTTAAAAAGGGATATGGCCAGTCAGTCACTGGGATTCCCCCTCTACTCAACACTGTTTAGACCACACCTATATATGGCATTCAGTTTTGGGCCCCCAGTACAAGAAAGACATCAATAAACCAGAGTGAGCTTAGCAGAGAGCCACCAAGGTTCTTGGGGCTAGGGCACTTGCCCTGTGAGGAGAGGCTGGAGGACCAGGGCTGGTTCAGCCTGGAGAAGGGGCAGCTCCAGGGGCACCTAACAGCAACCCTCAGCGCTTGTGAGGAGCTGGCAGGGAGCTGGAGGCAGGCTCTTCTCAGTGGGGCACAGCGGGAGGGTGAGGGACACGAGAAGCTGGGACTGGTCATAAGGAAACTTTTCCCCAGGAGGACAGGTGAGTGCTGGCAGAGGCTCCCTCCCTCCCTGGGGATCCCGCTGTGACCCCATGGCTGATGCTGCTGTTAGACCAGACACCTCTTGAGCTCTCTCCCCACCAGACTTATCTTCTGCTTCTGTTCTGTGGTTTTCCTTGGATGCAAGAGACCTTAACCTGAAGTTGGTTTATAAATGTACTGAAAATATATAAATACTATTAAGCAGTGTGGGCTTCATTTGGGGGAGGGGATGTTAATAACGAGATCATGTAGTCCTGCATTGCAATGTGCTTCTGCTCTAAAGCTTTCTTGTAATTTGTTTATAGCTTTCCAAGCCTTTTTTGATTCAGGCTCAGTTTTCCAAATGTTTGCAGTTATATGGTTCTTTCCTTTCTGGGAAAGGGGTTAGGAAGAGATTAAGCCTATCTTTACAGCTTTTTCTTTAGAAAGGTGTCATTTGGAGCAATAAATCATAACAAGGCTGAGGACTGGTCCTTGATTCACAGGTGTGCCTTTTTCTGTCATTGTAAGAATATTCCTAAATTTAGACAAATTATAAAGCTGTTGAAAATTGGCATTTCAGACATCCAGGCTATTTTTAGACTTGAGTCACCAAAATGGAACTTTAATACCGAAGGCTGAGCAGTGTGTCCCTCCTGCTGCCACTCTCCATACTGCTTGCTTGGCCCTCCTCTGCACTCTCTCACAGAGGCTGGTCCCAGGCCAGACGAAGGAGAAAGCAGCCTGAGTTGAAATCAAATTATTTAAGCTTCAAATAAGTTAAGGAGCCAGGGAGGGAAAATTAAAAATTAGGACTGGAACATAGGTTTGGTAGGATAAGGACCAATAATGTAAGGACTTTGAAATGGGACCTGGAAGAAGTAAAACTAAATAAAATATCATGAGGGAGAAAGAAGGGAGGAACAGAGAATTAAGGTCTCTGCCAAATCTCTACAAACGCAATGTTGCCTATTTTTGTATGGAAACATTTAACACTGGCTATATTGAGTAATTTTTCTCTTTGCTGGCTTTTTACCCACATATACAGACTGATCCCTCAGTCTGTCCTGAGGCAAAGTTCCACTGAAGACAAAAAGGATAAAACAAAAGGTAGGGCTTGCTATTTTAAATTGCAATTTGGGGCAAATATACTTTATTTAGGTGGCAAAGATATAATAGGATATTGAAATTACAGTAGCATAGCCATGAATATGTTGAATTCATGCAGGGTTTTTAATATAATTTCCACTTGTCAACATCTATTCCAGACGTTTTTATTGCTAAAGACAGTAGCAATTTAGAGAAAATGTATTTTATGAATACTATCTATCCTACAGTCTTCTCTGTGAAATACTCACTGCATACAGAACTTTGCTTTTAAAGACTTTGAATGCTGACATGAGAAGTGCTTTACGTTACAATAAAATGTGCAAATTGCATGCCCTTTTTGTGTGCACTGTATGCAAATTGGCTTGATTGAACTCATTTGAATGTCTTATATGCTGGGTGGGTGTGTAATGGCTAACAAGCTTTTTTTTATGTTCTTTTATGGATTTTTTTTTTTCAAAGCGTGTTCCAATGAAAACTCCTTTTCATATATTTAAAAAGCCCTTCCAGGCCATTTCATTATCAAAGAGCAAAGATGAAATTTTAGAAAGAAAAACACCATAATAGAAACTGCTCCATGGTCCCTTCTGTCTTAGATCATAGAATCGTAGAATGGTTTGGGTTGGAAGGGACCTTAAAGATCATCTAGTTCCAACCCCCCTGCCATGGGCAGGGAGACCTTCCACTAGACCAGGTTGCTCAAAGCCCCATCCAACCTGGCCTTGAACACTTCCAGGGATCCACAACTTCTATGGGCAACCTGTGCTAGTGCCTCCCCACCCTCATTGCAGTTCTGTTCCTACATCCCCTACAGGTCAATTCTAATTCTGTCTCTCTTTCCCACCTTCCAATCCTTGCAGACTGCACATTGTCTGAGGTATGGATGGCAAAATGTTCAGGATGAGAGAAGAGTGCTGTCACCGAATTGATAAGGTAAAAAGAACTCTCATTTACACTGATATGGATCTGAAGGCACTCACTGGAGACTCACCACCATGAAACTAGTTTATGAGAGAAAGGGATTAGGCCCCTGGGATTAAAAAAACCCCTATTTTAAACATTTTTTTTTTAAGTGAGAAAAAAAGGGAGAGGAGAAGGAAAAGCTGGTTTGAATCTGGCTCTGATTGCTTTTCATAAGAATTTTTCAGTGTTCACACGTGCACTGCAGGATCTGATTTTTGATTATATGAAGTGCCAGTGGACACTTTATTTAGTAGATTTCTGGGCAAATGTTTCTTTGGAGCCAAAGGAAAAGGCTGTTTTCTGTGTGATAACCTGGGTGGAGAGAGTATGTGTAGCAACTGATTATACTTTACATGAGTTTTAGGTCAGAATGCAGGTCACAGCTGGAATGGTTGGTTAAGACCTTGCCTCTCTTTGGGGAATTTCTCTAGCACCATATGCTTGACAGTCAGTAATTTTACTGTGGATATATGCTTTTGCTAAGCATGGTTTTCTCTGCAGAACAGCTGGAATCGCCACTCAGGGCTGGATCTGCGCCAGTACTCTGTCTCTGCTGGTGGTCAGCCCCATTTTTAAAGTTCCAGGGAAAATTTATCAAAAGACACTAAAGCTTTTATGAAAACAAACCAACCAAACAAACAAACAGAAAATTATTGCTGCATTCTTCTCTCCTCAGTATTTCTAATAAAAATAATCATTTCAGTACAATTTCTCCATTAATTAACCCAAATCTTTGAAAAATCTCTTTGCTTGTGTCCACCAGTAATTTTTGATGCTGATGGAAAGGTTTTGGGCACTGGGACAATCAGGTGGGGGTGGCTACCCAGAGACTGGAAATGTAAGAAGGATTTGGAGCAGAGAATCCACAAAGGAGGAAGGAGAACTGCCAAGGAACTGATGATGTGCTGAGGGTGAGGGGCCATCTGAACAGACGATATTGAAGTGGCAAATAGAGAACTAGTAGCAGGAAAGATGTGCTGATACAAACAGAATGAGAAATCATTCTCATTTCCAATAATGCTTTTACTCCATGCCAGCATTATGAAACAGCCTTAATTCGTGTAAAGCAATGCAGGTTTGATTTCCAGCCACTAAATATTATCATTTCATGAAAAAGGGATGTTTTGCAAACATAAATTCAATTTTGAGATTTTATAGGGAAAAGGGTTCTTGAAGCCACTTGTGTCCATAACTCTACATAAAAGCTTCTGAAAGATAATGTACAGGGTCTAGCCCTCTGCCTTTAAATAATTTTTTAATTTGGGGAGAGGAGGATGAGAGACTAAGCAAGAGAAAAGGGAGGAAGTTTCCATAACACATTAGGATATTCATATTTCAGACTTAGTCATGCAAAGAAGAGCTTCTGTGGCAAAAATATGTGTATGAGGCCTCAAGTTAGAAGAGAACTAAGTGGGAAACCTTTCCTTGGATGATGGTAGGTACTTCAGGGTGTACCTGCTTTGTTAGTCTGAACCCTACATTTCTTTGTAAATGGGAACCATTTCCCACTTGCTTAGATTTAAGCTCTTCTGTTGCTTGATACATTCATTTGAATGCTCTCTGAATTCTGGATAGAAATAAACTTCTTTCCCCTAAAAATCATAATGTGATAGTTTCTGTGAACATCTTAACTTTCTTCTTCTTTCTGGATGTTAAAGTCTCATAATTATACTGTCTGTTATAAAAGCTATCTATGACATGTATTTAACAATTCATGTGCGTGTTTGATATAGCATCTTAAAGAGTGCAAGTTCAGGCCCATAACAATAAGTGTACAGGGACAAGAGGAGAAAGAACAAGGAAGCATGAAAAATCTTGATCTTGCTTATGGACAACTGTTCTTTGAAAACAAAACACTTGCAGAATCTGTCACAAACTGAACTTTTTATTAATCATGATCTCTGGCTTTCCAGTGAATTGATGATAGCTTTGTTGGTTTTGATCCTTTGAATTTCAGAGTCCTTGTGTGTACCACAGAACGTGCAAGGGCTTCCTCCCCTCTCCCCCCCCCCCCCCCTTATAAAAAAAGTAATTGAGTTATTGGGACAAAGAAGAAAGTTGACTTAGATTCCTTTGGTATTTGAATCACTTGCAATCTAGGAAATGGACACTGGATTACAGATGGCTTAGCATAATTTAGTGGTAAAAGCATGTGAAACCATTTATATTCTTCAAGGCTTTTGTTCTTGCCTTCCTCAGTTCAGCAAAAAGAAAAAATGAAAGATAATAATATCAACTTTGAAAGAATGACTAAAAACATGACCCTATTTATATAGTACATTGTGTTAAAAAGGGTGTATCACTGTCAGACAAAAAATTACAACGCCGTAAGTGGATATGCAAACAAAACAGAGATTTAAAAATTAAAAGATCTTTCTTCTGGGAAATACTAGTTACTGTTCTGCACTCTGATAAATATTATTCATATTAAAACAATCTGAAATATACATCTGCTATCTAGGTTACAGCCAATTATTGTAATGACTTCTGCTCTAGCTGTGTTGTTCTAGCTTGTGTTGCTCTTGAGTTTTCTCCATTTCTCGTTAGACAATTGTACCTAAAATGCCATTAATAACTGAGTTCTTAATTACTGTCCCCAAGCCCTGGATAATATTTGTATCTGCTGTTCTGCTCATGATTCTTAAATTAGAATCACCCTTCTCTGAGATCCCCATGTTACACAGCAGTTTACTAAAACTAACCTGTGACCTTTCAATAAATGACTTCTATGCTATTTTCTGTCCTTTGATAACTCAGGGCTGCTTTTGTCTTTTACTTGGAGATATCAAAAGACAAATGCAAAACCTGTTTCTAAAAGGTCTTTGGGGATTTGCTTTGATTCAATTTCTTTTAACTGCATGTAAGGGAATTGCCTGAGAGCACCTTCTTTCACTAATACCACTTAGGATTAGTTTAGTCACCTCTACTGTCAGAGTTACCTCACCTATCAATGTAAACAGTATCGCAGATATTGGGGAATACTAACTGATGGACAAAGATGTAATCTATTTTTACTGAGGACTCTTTGCAAGGTATGAAAGCCAGATAATAAATACTTGCATTTTTCAAACAACTGAACTGAGTTGTTACTGTGTCTCTCTACCACTCTTAATGGAAACTGTGATTATTACAAGGCACAAACAAGAATTAACAAGGATTAATTTTTTCTTCAGATTGGTTTATTTTTAAGTTGGTTCTTTTTTAGCACTTGGGGGAAAATGTATCTCTTTTGAACACATTACTTGAAGCTTTTGAAAAACATTTTGTGTGAAGCTCATTTAGGGAGGCAGTAGAGGTTGAGGAAAAGACACCAAATTGAACAGTAACAAGGAGAAAATAGGCAAATCCAAAATTTAAGGCATTATTAGTCACATTTCCAGTTTACAGAGTGCTGTGGAAGAGTTAGTAAGCAGCCTTTCTCTGTCTGGGCAGTACTGCAGCGCTGGTACAGCCAGGAGCGGGACCAGCCTCTCTTGACAGCCAGGCATTACTCCACACTGACTCTCCTCTTTCGATTCTGTGTGCGCTCCACCCTGTAACAGTGGTAGTCAGTGAAGAGGGACAAATACCAAGCAGGCATTTCCAGAAAAATTCTTCTGGGTGTTTTCCTCAGCATATCTACCTTTGCATAACTACTTTGATACATATTTCCATAGATAAGATTGAGTCATACTGTTTCCTTGCAGAAAATAAATAAATAAATACATTTTCTAAAGACACTATAAACTCTCTTAATGAGATTCTCACCAATCTATGCTGTATGTACCATGCTGGTAAAGAGGTCTTTCTAGTTAGAGCTGTCCTGCAGTCTCCTGAGTGTTCACACTGGGTTGTAACACAAATCTCTTAGCTATCCTTTTTTCACATAGTCCCCACTGGTTTACTGTCCTGATTGAAAGCTATTTTTTTTTCTATTTTTTTTTGCATTAGCAAGTTAATCTGATGTACTTTGCAGCCACATGTTGTGGGAGTTGGGCAAGAGCAAAACGGTGAGAGCTGGCTGATGACAGCAGATGGGAGGGCAGGGTTCTTCCTTTCGGCTGCAGCTCTGTCCTAGACCGTCTTAAGCCATCTGCGAACCCGCACACTATCATGTTGCTTTGCTCCTTTAAACCTTTTGCCTCTCCTTACTTGAAAGACTTTCCCTTCTATTCTTCAATGTTTGCCAAGGCTTTGGGAGGAGGGAGTGAGAGGTTGTGAGGAGGAGGAGGGGGATAAGGAGGAGGAGGAAGCCAGTGCTGGGATTTGAACAATTAAGCCTTTTCTTTGTGAAGGCGACAATCTGTTTCACTGCCAGCTCTCCCTTTGGGTTTGTGGAAGGAAGGGTTCTGCCTGCATTGTCTGCTCCCTTTCCAAAATCCAGATGTCTTTGTTTGCTTATCACAGGGATAGATATTTGGTTTTTAGAGCATCTTTCACACTGAGGAAAATACACATTCATTATGTGCTTGCTACAAATGATTACAAATTCCACTATGTAGGTTTCCTGCCATTGTAAATCTCACCTAAGTGGTTGGTCCATCTTTTTCTTCACATTTCTTCTGATTTTATGTCACTCTTCCATTGCATTTGTTATTTTCCCCCTCCTCTTGAATATTGTTGCTTCATGTAATTTTTCCCATAGAGTGTTTTGAGATTTGTAAAGCACTGTGTAAATATTAAACATTAAATAGTAATTATGAGCTTCTAAACTTAGTTTCTATTGAGAGAGTGGTACTAATACAATGCTGTCAAACTGATGCTTGACAACAAAATAATCAAGCAAAATAAGACCAGCCTTTGGTACAGAAAACAATTCCTACCAACCTTGTTTTGAAATGAATAGTAGACCAGGCAATAAGTATTTGATTAAGCTGATAAATGTATTACTTTGATGCAGCTGCCACTCATGCTGATTCCTATCCCTCCTTCTGAGGTATACAGGGGTATTTCTGTTTTAGAGTGGGACATCATTCATGCAGGCATCAACCTTTTTGGCCACCCTCTCTTGTAAGTTTGTAGTTTTGTGTAGAAGTTTAAACTCCCCATCAAGGTGAGCTGTACAGGGAAGATGTGCTGTGAGCTCGTGGTTCTCTGCAGACTCTGCTGCAGGCAAAGTAGCCTTCATCACTTAATAACAGCTTCATAGCTCTTCAGTGAACATGAATGAGTGTCTATACATTTGTTTCTAAAGAAGGTATCTAAAAAGGAGTAAAACTGAGCACATGCTATGGTATTAATACCTTTAGCTGTATTTTTTAGCATGTTAACAACAAGAAAGAATAGTCAGCTATGCTGGCTTGTACCCAGGAGGTTCAGGATACTCTGCTCTATACTAAAATATTCTAAAAGTTCCTCTCTAAAATATTATCTTCTAAAATAGCTAGGACATGTCTATAGTTAAAAATGACAAAAAAAAAATTCTCGAGTGGTACTAAATTGGAATAGTTGTGCATGAATCAGTTGAGTTATTTTAGATTTGTAAAAAAATAACAAATGTATATGTAGCTTCCCTAAAAAAGATACAAATCATATTTTGCACTGAAGACATTTGTACTTGTGGCTTTTTTTTTTTTTTTTAATTAAACTGTAAGTCCAGTTTGATGTGCAGTGCAGATTAGAGAAGTGATTTTTATGACATTTCTGTAAAGTAAAGGACTTGTAGTACATAGAACTTTGCCACCTGAAAAGTGCTTTTGCCAGCATATTTTGTTTGAGAGTTTGGTCTGGTATATATCAACAAAAATGCTCTTCTTGCCTACTGTAAGGGAAAATGTAGAATAAGCCTGGTGAGCTTGAGTAGAATAGACTTCATGCCGTCCTTGAAGCATATACCCTGCCAACTCATTGTATAGCCCTGACTGCAGGACTTATGACAAACAGATTACAAAGCTAGTTTATTCAGCTATTGTATTTTGTCTGAGTCCTTTCTGAACCTGAAGCAGTCATTGCAGCAGGGTGCACTAATTGCTCATTTGCTGCAGTAACCTTTTCAACTGGACAGCATCTCATGTCTGATTTCATGTTGATGTCTCTTTCCTTTAATTACAGTGTGCTGGCAGGGAGAGAAAGCCCGGTGGTGTGAAGTGCCATATAGTGCCTGCAATGGGCTTGCTGTGCTCTTCAGAGATTTACTCTGCAAACAGAGTAACATGAGTGTATCTTCTGTGCACTTTATTTTTATACTTCATATTCTTGCCAAGCTTAAAGACAGTAGCATGAGTGCATGAGTATGTTATTATAGTATGTATGTTGAAACTCCTTTAAAAATCACTTGTGAAAGAAGGCAATTGCTCAGATTAATTTGGGAAGGCATTGCCTGTTCAGATATAAAAGGAAATAAATATGATCAGAAGGGGTGGGAGGGAGGAAGGAAGAAAGGAAAAAGATTATTACCTTTCTTTAATGATTCTTCAAACAACCCAGAAGTGATTTATTTTACTAATGACCATAGTAATGAAAATTCTTGTTTCTTACACTAAAAATATTGGGACCATAAAGTCTTTTTTTCTTTTTTTTTTAAATCAGCCCCAAAATATCATTAAGCAATGCAGCAGGGCAACTTTTGTCTTTTATTTTTAAATCTTTAAATATCTGTACCAGGATAGGTATGTCTTTCTCTCACAGTGCCAAACGATAATAAGAATTGGCTCCCAAGAGCTGGCTAGGCAGAACAGGGAACTAGTAGTCAAAGAGGTTATCCAATGTGGTAATGATTTCTTCTGGTTTGAATATTTCTCTATCACAACTTAATTGATGCAATTTAGAATGTAAACATGGTATTTGTTGACATGACTTAGTACCATCACCGCTAAATTATTGTGAGGGTTATTCTTCATAGCAACAGCCTAATTCCCTGCAGTGGGAATTCCAAGAAATGTATTTTAATTCTCAAAATTGCAAATCAAAGGAATATCCCATAATAAAGGAGGTGAGTATTTTTTTTGGTCTTGCTTTTAATGAAACCGCTGCAGAAACAAATTCCGTCCTTCCATTCAGTGGTGATGCATCCAAAGAAAGTTTATTGTTTCCTCTGTGTAATTCGAGAGGGCTTTGGCAACTGGGCATTATGGGCTCTTTACATCTCTCAGTGTTGTCTGTTAAAGGTTATCATTTTCCTACTTAAGTACAACTAAGCCAAAATCTTCATCTTTGAAAGATAATTTAGCCAGGTAGAACCTGAGTACACGGCACATGATTAAACATAACGGAAGTTATTTTTTCCCTACCCTCAGACCCGTCTCCAGTCTTCTTACTGCAATTGCATGCCTGCAACTAAATACAAGCATGATGGTTTTTAGACACACTCCAGTAGTTGAGCATCTGCACCACTGCACTAGAGGATGTTTTCTTAAATATGAGGTTTTAACAGTGACTGGATATAGGACCTTCATTGTACTGAATTGTTATCTTAATCCTGTTGGAATACCTTTTAAACAATTTAAAACCTGTAAGTGAATTATGAAAGCTATCAAATGTATTTCTATTAAAATGAAAGAGCTTTGATATTAAGTTAGTTGTTTTTACTTGCTCAGCAGACTGAAGGTTAAAAATGGACTAAAGGAAGAAAATATGGAATATAGCCATGTCTTGAAATGTGTTAGAAATGGATGATGGATGTAGTGTAGTTCCTTTCTTTTCTTTCCTGAGGTTTACCATCAGTATCCTTATGCACCATCTTAACATTCTGTGCATTTTTTTAGTGCTAAGCTTTACCTGGATGCCAGAAGTTTAGGTGAATTCAGTGAAATGTGCAGAAAAATATCCTAACTTGTGATGTGTTTACTTGTGGTTTGGCCAGCTTGAGGTACATGATTTTTTCTGTGGTTTGGACATTTCTTATATATCTCTATCTAAATGCTGAATTCAGTGCAATATTTGTGTTTCAGCAAATAAAATACATACTGAATAAAATCAAACATCAGGGAAAAATTATTTTAAGCCTGCCATAACATTTATATTTTGCACTTATTCAACTTTCCATCTTCATCCACTGAGAGGAAACATGACAGAGAAAAGGCTTTCCATTGTTTACTTTTGACACATACAGCAAGAACAAAAAGAGCAATCAAAGATTATTCCATGAGATCTATCCATCTGTCACAATGTTTTATAGTATACCACTGTGACTGCAAAATTGAGCATGAAAATTTAAAATAAAATAAATGTAAAATGTTTTTTTTTTCCCCTTTAGGTGAATAAACGCAGTGGTGAAACACATGATCTATAACCAAGCTGCACGTAATGCGGCCCTAAAGACTGTCATTTGTACTTACATTGAGACTCAAACTAAAAGTCTGAAAGTGTCCATATTAAGAGATTTTATCAAAGCCTCTGTCTAGTTACAATGATGGCAGGTAAACCTATAGGTAGGTATGTTCATTTTGTCTGCACTTGAAACGATAGCAACAGGCCGGTCCAGCAGACTTGAGGGTTCACTAATAGATGTAAGTAAATCTTTCTTGCTAGAAAATAGCTGGCAAGGCGCTGAAGGAAAGGGAAGAAAAAAGACAGCAGTCCAACGTTAAAAAGTATCCATTTAACACATTAATTGTGGCATTGCTGTATTATAAAATGTCATATTTCTAAATGAAATCAATATTAACAAAATGCAATCTGCGAAATGCTAAGGAAGGAAAGAAAAAGAGCTGAGAAGTTCTTACATAAAAATAATAAGACTAAAAATATTCCCAAAGGATGAGGTTCCTTATTACTAGAAATTACATTTGACAGGTGTCAGTTTGTCGGCAAGAGTTGCCTCTCTTTGATTTTTCTCTCCATTTGCAGAGATGTATTAACTGCTTTGGCAAGACAAATTGGCATAATGAAGACAGGAATATTAACTGCTTGAGTTTGAAAACCACCCCCAGTTTCATACCCATGATTAATTATAGCTGTACATGGCAGCAGTTAGATCGCTAAGAGCTAGACATGTGATCTAGCCACTGGAACAGTCTTTTGCGGCATGACAGCGAAGCAACTCACTTCCATTTGCCACTACCATTGAAAACAATATTTATAAAACTTCATCTCAATAAAAGTGCTTCTACACATTAAGAAAAGAATCCAATAGGAATGCAATGATTTTGTTCTTATCTATGATTTTGTCCCGTATACTACTTCTTATAAGACCTGACCAGATCTGACGTATCTAAATGGAGCAGCTTAAGAAACTACTGGCATTACCTATGAGGGTATATTACAACTCTCCTGTTTCACACTACTACTCCTCCAGCAGACTCAGAAGTCCAGAAAATGCAGTGCCATCTCAGCAGGTCCGTGCGCATTCTGCAGTGGTAGTTTAAGTTCATAGTCACTGGAGGTTTGCAGTTGACCACCTGACTTTTCATTGAAGGTAAGAGGTATGCACGTATGATGGCTGTGACAGTGACAACTCTGGCAGAAGTAGCAAACAACTGTGATCATCTAGGGCTGTTTTAACGAGGTACACGCGTCCATAATCTACAACAGGCCTCTCAGCCCTATCCCAACGTATTTTGGAACCTCCTAAATTTGTCCTCCTCAAAATTATGCTGTTACCTACTAGGTGACTGGCGTGTAGCTAACAACTTGCAGGCAGGAACAGTAGAACTTGGTATGAAGGCTGGATTGCTGCAATGTTGTGCCCCCTGTTAGTTTTTCCTTTGCCTCTTCCTAGCACATTCCAAATTCCAAACTAAAAGTGATGTGTCCACTGTTAACTCCATGAAGAAGACGTTTGCTAATGATTTCCATGAGAAGTATGTCATGTTATTTTTTACCATTTCAGATGATTGCATCCACTATGACATAAGCCATGAACTAAGTCTATCTAGTTTACGAGTATAACTGTCCCTTCTATCTACATTATAAACAATTTTATTCTGACATCCAAGATTTTTTCAGTTGAATTTATACCATTCAGAAGGAATTTAAGCTGAAGCAACAACTCCATCAGACAACTTATGAGTATGTAAACATGTGCATATGGAGGTTTATGCTGTCAAAACTGTACTAATTAGTTTTTTATCATATTATAAAGGATAAGATGATACAATACTCCTCTGCAGTCCAACCACTAGAGGTGACTTCTGCAGGAAAATTCACCACATCTGAAGGAGAAAGTAATCTTGTAGAAACAGTTCCTTTTTCAAATGTACTCTTCCACTTTCACACTTCAGGAA
Source organism: Phoenicopterus ruber ruber (assembly GCA_009819775.1). Lineage (NCBI taxonomy): Eukaryota > Metazoa > Chordata > Aves > Phoenicopteriformes > Phoenicopteridae > Phoenicopterus > Phoenicopterus ruber. The sequence goes on along the minus strand of CM020246.1, from coordinate 65,922,424 downwards.
TTTCCAAACTAGATCACAGAAATGTTGACTGGGAAGGTGAGAGGGAAAGCAAGGAAGTTTATACAGCTTACATGTGATCACTTGTGTGAAAAGCATCAAAGAGCAGACCCAAAAGACTTTTCCCCCATTGCATAAGAAATATCTCAAGCTAAGTAGGATGAAGGAAAAGGGGGATAGAGAGATAGAAATGAACAGATTCGTATCTTTTAAGTAACAAGTCAAATTGGCCTCACAAAGAGTGATGAGAGAGCTCCAGCAAGCCTGAAGGCCGGGGAAAGGTTACAGTTGCAGATCCCTTTATAGCAGAGTACGGGTTCCAAGCAGAGTGCTGGTTCCAAGGAGTTTCAGGTTACCTGTAAGCTGCTGTGAACATTGTGTTGTTGCCAACCTGAACCTTCACAGGGCATGACTAATCCTCAAAACACTCACAAGAGTGACAGAAGAATGTGAGTATAAAAATTGCTGTTGCACAATTTCTATTTGGCTTCTGGATCTTAACCCTCCAGGGTGCAGTGGATTTGCATACCCCCTCATGTGGCTGAAGGCCTGAGAGCGTTTATAAAAAAAGAAGAAAGCAAATAAGCAGGGTTGTCACATAGTCAGTTATTTCCTGGAACTACAGCTTAAGGTAAAGCATCAGATATCATAAATCTCTTAACAAAGCCATGTAAATTGGCAGTGCTAATTCTGCCAACATTGCGTCTGAGACCTCTGCCCACTGCTTCCCGGGGGTGTGCTCCTTTCAAGAAAGGACACCCATGAGGAGAAGGGCAGTATGAAGCAGGGAAGAGAGGCTTGTGACATTCAGGAGGAAGTGTGTGAGAGAACAAATAGGGAGGCTGAAGAGCAACAAAAGAGAGCACAGTAAAAGAGAGGGAAGGCGAACAAGGAAGCAAAGTGATGTTAGGAAACATAAAAAGCATCTCAGTGTGCGAGGTATAAAAACCTACCATGGTACAACAAGGAAGTGAAGGTGAATTGGTACTGTGAATATCTGAGTTCAGGACATGAAGGAAGGCAGTGTGATAAAGGGATAAGCAAGACATGGGGAACTACCATCAACAAGGAGTACAGGCTGTGCAAGGAGAGCCTGGGAAGTGGACTGTGTGGACAAAAAGGAGACTAAAGAAATGTAGCTTCACTAACAAGACTCAGGCTTGGGAACATGGGGGCTGTGAAACTCTAAGGAGAGATTTGAGACAGTATGAGGGAGTATAAGGTGTGAAAAAAAAATATAGGAGTTTGAAGAAGGCAGAAGAAAGGAGATTAAAGGTAGTATGAGAAGCAGGAGAGACTATGTACCTTTGCACAGGGGACTGAATGGAGTAGACCTGATAAGGAAGCTATTCTGATAGATAGGACAGGCAGAAATCCATCAGTCTTCCACCAGTGGTTGGGGGAGCTAATGTGCAGTCAAAAAGCCAAATCATAATTTGGCATGTGCAAATAGTATTGCAGTTGGAAATGGGAATACTTAACCTTCCAGCATTTACATTAAGAGGTATGGCAATGCACAAGTTTCAAAAATTCAAAGAAAGAATAAAAATAAAGATATTTTTAATATTTCTCGTGATTTTTTAGAGCCAGTCTTGTGATTTTTATGGAGGTTTCATTTGTGAGTTCTGAACACAGGGGATTTCCAGTGAGTTTTATTTTTAAAATTATTTCACTGAAGTTTGTGGAGGAGAAGGATTAATAATGCCAGTTAGGAAAACAAACTTCAGCTTTTCATACTTTTCATTACATTTTAAGGTAGATGCAATTCTTCTGATAGCAAAGCTGGGTGAAGACATTTTCATAAGCATGAAGTGGAGACTGCTTTCTTAAAAAATAAAGTAGACAGTGGCAAATTCTGTTTTTCAGAAAGCCATTTTCATTTCCAGTACTATACAACATAGTCTTCACTGTTCGGCTTTCATACTATGCATCAATGCCAAGTTATGCCCCATCATATGAATTCAGGAGACTTGATGTAATCTGGCACATCATCACGCACCAATTGTGTTGCCTGAACAAATCAGTGCTTTGCAAAGTCCTCAAAAAAAAAAAAAACAGACAAAAAACCCCCCACCCAAAATCAAAAGTAATAGGAAGTAATTAATTATCATCATGAAAAGGCTTTCAAAATCAGGCTGTACTGGAGCTATGCAACACTGGCCTGGCAGCATCAACAAGTCCTGATGGTAACAAGAGTATGAGTGTTCATTCCATTTCATCTTTGTGTGACTCACATTTACACCTAACCGTATGAGAATCCAAGCTGCATATTTCACAATGCACTTTCCAGGGTGCTCAGGCTCACGTCCCCTAATCTTCAGAAATGAAGCCAGTGAAAGATATTTCTTTCTATATTTTAGACAAAGAATGATTACAGATGGAATTACAGTTAATCTGTACTAAATGCTGTTGTATGAATATTAAAGTGTAAGATATAAAAAGCACACAGAAGCAGTCCCTTCATAGAATCATATAGAATCCTTTTGGTTGGAAGAGACCTCCAAGATCATCGAGTCCAACCGTTAACCTAGCACTGCCAAGTCCACCAGTAAACCATGTCCCTAAGTGCCACATCTACACGTCTTTCAAATACCTCCAGGGATGGTGACTCCACCACTTCCCTGGGCAGCCTGTGATGGTACTCAAGATGATCTGCTCCATAACCTTCCTGGGCACCGAGCTCAGACTGACAGGCCTGTAGTTCCCTGGATCCTCCTTCCAGCCCTTCTTGTAGATGGGCATCACATTTGCTAAACTCATGTGTCCATTCTCGTAGGAAATATTTCATCTGGCCATTTGGAAGGGACTCATTCATCCAAGTACATAGCAAAATGCACATATACAGAAAAAAAAAAAAAAAACTTTTTGAGTACAATAGGGTGAGTATTTCACTCCTACAGTTTCAATTCCATAATTTAAAAATTATTCCAGATTCCTTCCAGATTCCTCCCTCAATCTTGCAAAATTTGAGTGTCTCATAGTGAACAGACTTGTAAGTAATTATCTATTTTCAATAATATCTTTAAATTATAGAAGTGGTATGTTGTCCTTGTTTGTTGGTAAAAAAAAAATTACTCTTACATCTGTAATAAAAATATAATAAAATTGTATAGAATTTGTATTATTTGTTGAAAGTCAGAATTATGATAAAAGCCTGGAATAAGCAATTATTGAAATAATACTTGGTTCGCTTTTCTTTTATCATCTAAATGTTATCGATAATGTTAGTACAGGGAGTTTAAACTCAAAGCTTTGACTTATACAGTTACCAGATGGTCTGCTAGCTTGTGTTTTGACCTTGGCCAAGGTCTACTCAGACTTCATGTTACTCATCCGAGTACACCTTCCACCTGATGCCAAGGAGCGCATGGATGAAAGAAGGAAGATAAGCTGCAAAAGCAGGATAAAATTCCTTAGTTCTGTGTAAGTACTTGCAAGTCTTAGAAATAGTATACAGATGCAGCCTGAAGAAGTGGCTGATACCCATTCCCCACTACTCTCTCCAACAACTGGGGAAGAAGCTACAGAGACAAAAGTGAGGTTTTCTCTGGCTGTCTTTTACATGAAGTAGTTACAAAGGGAGGGGTGGTGAGGGGGAATGGAGTTATTGTCAATCTGTTGGATCTTGAGAAACTTCACAAACTGAAATGGTTCTTTTGGAGCTCTTTACCTTAGTTATAATCACATTCTTCCTGTTAGGAAACACAAAAGAAGCCTGGGAATCTGTCTGGGTTTATTTAGTTATTTTATACAAATATTTTTTTCTTCAGTAGTATGCTAGAAATGATTATACTGTGAAACAGTTTCATCTACTCCAGAATACACAGTTGACCTCTTTTCCTTTCCATGTCTGGTTATATGTAATCTGGTAATGGAGACTACACAGTCTGTAGGATAACAATGTATTTCCTCTCCTCGCCCCTTCCTTTATCTCGCTCTATAGCAGGCCGGACTGATTAATCCAAATGTATCTAAGTATATTCATTCTAGATTTTGTATTTTAGTGCTTCATTTACACTTGACATGCCTGGCTGATAATGCTTGTTAGTTAACATATTTTTGGCAAGATGGGAACTTATAGCTTGGTACAACAGGAAACAAACCTTTCCATGTTTTAGGGTGATAAGAGCTGCTTTAGCATAACTGATTGCAACAATTAGGAGAATATTATTGCATTACAGCTAAATTCTGATTTGATGACATGTGGCCTAGAGCAGACAATAAACGCCTTGCTCCAGCATAAAAACATTAATCATTCTCTAGTAAAACCATGAATTGTTGACATGTACAAGTCTAATTGCAATAATGACCTCAAATTTGGGCATTTCTTTTGCATTAATCCCACTAGCTTTGGTAAAACTATCTAATAGAACGATAGAACTCTGACATGAATGGATCTAATTGTAATAATCACTCCAATCATGGGTATTTTCTTAAGTTAATCCCACTAGCCTTCATTAAACCTTCTGCCAGGAGTTAAATATTTACTTAGGAAGACAGTGCTGTTTAACTAACTTTCAATAAAATCTTGATTCTGTAACAACTTAGGTTTTGAAAGTGAGAACAAAACCCAAGAACAAACTAAAATGCTTGTTATTTCAATTCATTTGCTTTTTCTTCTATGTAAGTCAAATTCAGCTTCCTAACATGGAAGTTCCAGTCTCTTACTACCTTTATTGCAACCAGCTGCTTTTTCAATATTAGTATTGATTTTTTTTTTTTTTTTTTTTTTACCATTCTGCTCTGCTGTTCAGTCTGAGTCTAACTGCAGTGTTCATTTGGGGCCTGGAGCAACTTAAAAATAATTTCACTGATATTCAGTGGAATCTCAGGCTTTATTATTTTCTGTGGCAAGGATGGATGACTTCTGATTATCCATGTAAGCTTGTTTTCTTTTTTAAAATATCAACTGCTTTCCAGAAACAAAGACAACAGTTATTGTACCTCTATGCAGACTGAAGATAAATCCCAGCAGCAAATTCTCTCAGTTGTAATTACACTGAGTTACATTAATCCTCATAGTAATATGAACTTCAGTGCATTAAAGCAGTAATGAATTTGGCCCATTGATGTTAAATCTGTTTTCACATCTGTTGTGACAATATGCAAAAGGGAAATACCCCTTTTCTTGTGATAAAAACAAAGGGCTCTTCAATAAATGTGAATGGACTATGATCACAATTCCATGGGCAGAATAGTGCTTACATTCAAAAACAAAAGTCGTAAGAGGAAAGAGTATAATACCTAATTTTCTGAAAATTTGTTGGGACCTTAAGTAGGTAGGGTCTCGACCCTTGATAGTCATAATATAAAAACAATAAATAAGTTTTGGAGTGATGAAAAACAATATGTGAAGGGGGCTTTTTAGTTGTGGAACTCCTCTCTCGCCACTCAGTGCTTAACCCAGCTTGCCTCCCATCTTCCACATTAATCAAACAAATTTTTCCTTGACTGCACTAGCGATGCCCATGTGGACACCTAAGCTACTCTGAAACCTGATTTCTCATGCCTGTTGCCTTCTAGTAACTGCCCCTGGGAGTAGCATTCAGCTCCTCTAACTGTAAACTTCTACAGTGCAGAATATCCAAATCTGTTGTCTAGACCTCTCTTATAGGCACTGGAGAGAAACAGGCCCTTGTGGGTACTCATTTCAGGTATTTCAAACACCTCCACTAGCCTGAGATTATGGAAGCCTTGGAAATGCCTCTTTCCCTTGACTGACTACATAGAGAATATGGCTAACTGCTTCAGCTGTTGATGCCTACAAAGTATTAAATGAGATGACTTCCCCAAAAGCTCACTTAAAACTTATATTCAGAACTCAAGGTTGGGTTTTCTAAGATTATTGGGCCAGTTCAGCCACATAGGCTTTCTACAATGTCCTGTGTGGATGTGGAGAGTAACGAGGCCTTGAGTCCTCTGTAATTTCAACATCAAAGCCAGTCGTAAGAAGCAAAACTATGTAAACAAACTTTTCTACCATTCCAACCATTTTATGTGGCCCACACAGAGAAATTATTCACAGTCTCTACATTTGTAGAGGGCTGTTGGTTTTCAGACTGCCTATTTCTGGCTTTATCTCTATTGACAGCTGTATTCTTCTTGTCTGTCTTTTCAAAATGAAGAGTATAAAAGGTTATCTGCTTCCAAAAGCATTGTGTCAGAGCTAGACCTATATGGTCTTTGCAAGTGAACCGCAATTTATTGTTCATCCTAGTAAATCTGCAGGGGTGAGCAGAGAAACACAGACCCTGCCCTCACCGACTTCCTGACGTGTCTGCTGGAGGCATAATGTACTGGTACAGGAGAGCACACTGGCGTCTCTGACAATACAAGAGGAGAAACAATGTGATCCCTGCGATGGGGAATCCATCTGATGTAAAATGAGTCAAGAAGCCTTCAGGTTTGAAGCCTCCTTGTTTGAAGGAGTTCGGAGAATTGATGGAATATAATCGACCATTTTCTCATTCTTGGCAAAAGTGACATTTAATGTGAAGCTCAATAAAGCACTACACTTGCCACCTAGGTATAAAATGGTTGTTAGCATTAGCTATATGGACAGGGTTAATGAAAGAGACGCTGTACAGCGTGCCTGAAAATGTAAAACAAGTCTGAGGCCAGCATGGAGTAACTACAGAATTGTGACTGAAAGATGTCAGGCTCTGAAATAGAATCTTTATTAATTTCACGGATATGTTAGAAAAATCTGTTACCTTCTGAGAACTAGACTTTAGCAGCTGTGCAACAGCGGCATACATATTTTAAAACATCCACACCATCACTAAGTGAAACGTGTAAGCAATCAGATGTATTCCATAGGCAGCTTGTGCTCACTCTTTATGTTCTCGTTGGCACATTTTTCTGTAGACAGGAAGTTTAAAATCATACTTTTTAAAATATAACAACCAATATTCTAGTTTCACGTCACCATTCTGAGACCAGGAACCCTAAGCACAGCTACAGCACCTGTTTGATCTAGCTCAGCCCATAACTACATGTCATACTTTAGTTTCAGAAAAAAACCTTAGATTTAATATTGGCATGAGGTAAAAGGGGGGATATAGAACTTAATCCTCATGAGTCACCAATTTTCAGTTCATTTGATGGCAAAGGCCCTTTCATCACTGTTGTTAACTGAAGTGTCAGTCAGTCTAATAAGTCTAATTGCAGTAATGACCAAAGGATTTGGTGAGAGCCTTCTTAAACTTCACCAGTAGGGTTAACAGGGCCATGACTCTGTTAACTAAAAATGACACACAAATATGCATGCAAAAGTCTCTTTAATAGCAACTGGAGTTCTGCTTCTGTGTCAGTAATAATTTGTCCTTTTCTTTTTAGTATTACCTCAAAATTGTATTAATTAAGGACACTAGTTTCCAAAAAGCTGTAAGTCTTGTTACAGTGAAGGGCCTCCTATGACATGGGGTTGACCAAAAGCTTGTGTAGTCATTTCCAGTTTTTTCATATTTAGAGTTTAGAGTGAGTCAGTGTCTTTACAATCATAATCCATTTTCCAAAAGGCCTCTCTTAGAACATGACCTCTTGTTCATTATAGGTTTTGAAGATTTTTTTCAAAGTGGAAATGAGTATTACAAGAGGAAATGCCTATAGATTTATTTTAATCTGTAACATATGGTGAATAGTTCTGGCCTAACTCCAAGATTACAGTTCCTGATATAAGAAACACAGCTCAGCAGAAGATAGAAACATATTTCTTAAAGCTGGACTTCTGCAGGAAGAAGGAATCACGTCGTCTCTACCGTATCCTCACGTACCATCCGAGAACTGCCATATTTCAACACAGCATACCTAATTAACTCACACAAGACGATGCTGTAATCCAGGAAATGGGAATAGTTCCAAAAAGATTTAGATTATCTTCTGGAAAGGAAGGTAATATGGTGGAAAACACAGGGTTCTGTGATAAAGTCATGAAGTTATTAAAAGCTGTGATGTGATCAAACGCATAAAAATCACATCTTTACCCTCGTCTTTGTGTTCAGTTTTTAATCTCTCCTAATGAACTCAGTGGTTGCGGTTCAACTTGCTGAGATACTGAATTAGATCAAGCTGCTTCCTATTCCAATTTTTTCTTCAATTAATAGTAATTTTAATTCTTTTCATTCATTTTCTGTAGCATGGCAGCAAATAAAAAAAGATACACTGCATAAAAATGAATTTGAACTACTTCCAGAAATAATGTAGTTCTCCACCTAGGCTGTTTTTTTTTTGCTTAATTCTTACAAATGTTAAATGCCTTAGAAGAAGAATTTATTTTGGTTCAAAATAGAGTATTGGCTTTACTATGGAAAGATTAAATCCCTTATGATTTTCTGGTACTTTATTGAAGAAGAAGTCTATGAAGTAAAAAAAGTGGAAGAAGTGCACAAGACAAGGATCACACTGTAACTCTCATCTTCATTTAATAGACCAAATAATTTTATTACATGTACAGTACAAGGGGAAAAAACAGGTACAAAATTCCATATATATAACCCAAATAAGCATCAGCTGTGCAGGAATAGAAGCAATCCGTTACACTGAGCATTTCTTTTCAGCATGAATTCAGATAGCTATTTGACATGATGCTGAATGTGATCTGGTGTGTGCAACACTGGCCAGTCATTTCTAATTAACACTGTGCCAGTTAGCTTTTTACAATCACATTAATGTTTTCTTCTGAGCATACACGCTCTGTGTTTAGGAAAGATAAATCCAAAATAGAAGGTGTCTCCCTAGTGCCCCTTTTTCATCCCTTTTACAAGAGCTAGACAAGCCTACAGAGGCTGTGAAAAGGTCCATATCCAATGAAGAGAATAATCTGCTCATTCTGGGTCTGCAGAAAATAGCCTTTGAAGAATTCCTTCACAATCCCACAGGGATTTTGTGTTCAGGCCACGGAGTAACTCAGAAGCTTCTGTAAATTAAATAGGCAGTAGCCCCCTCTGGTAACAGTCTCCACACAGAACCTTTCCAGGAAGTATAAAAAGAATAAGTCAAAGTGAAAAAAAAGTGATTGGGATGGACATCACTCCTGCAAGAAGGTTTATCAACTATGCATAAGAAAACGTACAGCACAAACCTTGTATAAAACTGTTCCAAAGGCCTTTGGTTTAATCAGTGTGCTTGAGTGGTCATGAGCAGGGTTTCTTGTTTTAACCCCCCAAACAGTCAAATATGTTGATTCTAAATCAGTGAATTTCATCTAAGGAAAACAAGAAAGAACAAAAGTTGTATGTTTACATGGGAGCATGCATGCAAGAGAATGCATGTGAACTGCCCTTTTGTAGCTGTCTCTACCAGTGTACTGCCTTCAATAGGAAATGTGTAAAGCAGAGTACAAGAAGAGCATACATGGCATTCCTAGATTACTTTCCTGTCCTCCAAAAATTTGCAGCCTAAGGACTTCCTGAATAACAGAAACATAAATAATGGTAAATAATTATATCAAGTAATATTTGTTATGAATTATTCACCACATAATATATATAAAGCCTTTCTCTCGTGCATACAAAAACCAATAAAGGTTAATGTATGTTGCAATGTTTAAATGCATTCACAGCCAGCAAAAGAAGGCTCTGTGCTCCTCTATGAGTGGAAGAAAACAGGAAAAGAGTCACAGGAGTTTTTTTGTCATTTATTATTGCATTGGGTTTGCGCGGTAAGATTTTGGTAGTGATAAGGGCTACAGGGGTGGCTTCTGTGAGAAGCTGCGAGAAGGTTCCCCTATGTCTGATAGAGCCAATGCCAGCCGGCTCCAAGACGGACCCACTGCTGGCCAAGGCCGAGCCAGTCAGCAACGATGGTTTTGTCCACAACACGGCTGTGTTTCAGCTACCTGACTACAGAAAAGGAGATTTATATAGCTATCTTAAGGAAGAGATTGTTGTTATCTGTCCATCATCTTCAAAGATGTTACTTGACACCTAACAGTACCATTTCTTGATCACATGGCATGACTGAAACTACTTTCTTTAACAGAAAAATAGAAAGTTCTGCCATGTTTGGAATGAGAAATCTCTAATTTATGCCCTTAATTTTGAGTATTTGTGAGCCAATAACAAAGCAGGAAACAAAAATGGAAGGAAAGGAGGGGTTTTTAATTGTTATTTGTTTTAACAAAATAAATGCTGCATGGCTGAAAATATTGGGGCAGCAAAGAGAAGAGACTGTCAGTAGAAGTACAGAGATTACTGTTTCACAAATTTATTCTCTAGAGGATTTAATCAAAACTTGAGGTGAATAGTTCTTGACTGAGCTTTGCATCTGGAGGTAATCCTGTTAAGGGTCTAGTTTCCTGTAGATCTTGCATAGTAACATGAGCAAGACGATTGTAGCCACTTCTGTCTAGCAGACTGCACTGGTTCGGTAGGTTTGTCAGGCATAGTGTTTGGTTAGCTCTGTCCAATGGAGAAAGAGAAAAGAAATGTCTGCAAGAATTACAGTGGTATGGTGACTGCTCAAGTGTAGTGCCCTGCATGTTTGTGCTTTGCTGTCTGTGCAGGCAATGAAATAAATAACAATCAAATGAACACCACGCCTGCAGTTTAGATGAGAACTATTGATCTGTGTAATTTATCTTCTTGTTAATTACCACAGATTTGAAACAAACTCAGCTGTGTGGGTCTATTCAGCTCGGCCACATGTGTATATTTTAACACATGAGTAGAGCTAACACATGAGTAGTCCTATAAAGTTGTGCCTCTCCCTTAAGTATCTTGCCAAAGCAGGACCCAATTCCCACAGAAAAGATGTTTACTAATATCTTCATTTAAATATGCCTGTATAATGGACTTAGTTATATTTCCTGGATTCTTCACTTTGGTTAATTTAGATAATCAGTAGAAATAACTCTACATGAAAACTTGTCTTTCTGCACTTTGCTTGGTTTACAGAAGAAACTCCTTTTTATATCGAAAAAAAAAGTGTGAAGAAACAGCTATTTGTATTGAAGAAATGCCTTCTTTGTCTCAGTCTTATGCACAATGCCTGCTCCCAGGTTTCCCAAGTCTCCATACATGGTAGCAAACTTCGGGCTGAGAGGTGCTACCAGCAGTGGAGGAGAATTGCATTAGGGACTGCTTAAGCAATTTGAATACAAACAGGTTCACAGCCCAGATGGGATATGTTTAAGGATACTGGAAGAGCTGCATGATGCACTGTGGGCTTGTCCTTTTTGAAATGTCATGGAGATTGGGAGAAATCCTTAATGACTGGAAGAAGACAAATGTTTGGCACTTCTTCGAAAAAGGCAAGAAGGAGGATCTGGAAGTATGAACCGGTCAGCCTCACTTCAATCTCCAGGCAAACAGTGAACATGAAAGACGTGAAGGTGACTGGGAACAGAAGGTGAGAAAAAAAACTGGTTGGGCATTTGGGCTCACAGGATAGCGGTCAACAGTTTGAAGCCAGACTAGCAGCTAGTTGTGAGTGGCACACTTTGGGTTTAAAACTGTCATGGAAAGTGTTCAACAACTTTATCAACAACCCAGCCAGTGGGATGAAATGGACCCTCAGCAAGTTTGAAGGACAGCAAGTTGGGGGCAGGGTGAGCAGCTCATACACTGGAGGGCAGGCCTGCCACTGAAGGGGACATGAGTGGGCAGGAAAAATGGGCCAGCAGGAAACTTACAGAGCGCCACAGGGACAAATGAAAAGCTGAGGCAGAATGGTCCCATGCACTGCTACAGGCAGGCTGCCTGGCTACTCAACAGCGTTGTCCGCCCCCTGCCCCGGGGGTCCTGCTAGACAACCTGAACAAGTTGAGTAGAGCTGTCATCTCAGGTGCAAGTATGTGTGTCTAAAATATTTTCATTGATTGCAGTAGTTATTCTAAATGACTTCAGTAAAGTTACTACAGATTTACATCAGTATAAGTGAGATCAAAAGTGAGCAGTACTTCCCTTATGGTGGAAAGTAATATGATTGATTACAGCGTTTTAAGATTCCTTCTACATACCTATAGTAGCTTTGTCAGTTCTCACCTTAACCATCACACACACACACACACAAACCACTGTGAACATAATTTTAACACCCAAGAAATTAGCCCAAGTATTCAAATAGTTTAGTCATGTCGTATTAAAACTCCTAATGCAAAAAGCATTCTAATTCCACAACTCTGCAGAAGGTTATTTTGGAAATTGTGGTCTGTTTGCTCCACAGCAAACCAGGACCCAAGATTCTCAGATACTCAAGACCCTAAAAATGCGTGAATTTCCAAAGTACTCTGCTTCACTTAAACTCAGTTGGAAAGTGAGCACTTTGGAAAATCATGCACAAAAAGGACAAAGATGAAACAAAGAGGAATTATGACTGACCAGCACAAGCAGAAATGATAAAATAATTATCATATGTACAAATGCAATTAACCTTAACTTCACCCTGTGCTGCTGTTGCTGGCTTGGTTATTCTTTAATTGCTTGCCTCTTATTTAGATCATCATCTGTGAGGATAAGGAAAAAAGAAGGCTGAATAGGAAAACAAAGAACACATCATTATAATATTTTGTTATAAATATGCAATTAATTGTGTATCAGGGAAAAAGAATTGAAGTCACAGCTTCATGGCTCTGCTACAACCTACATTGCAAAAAAGAAAGAAACATGCATCTAAGACACAAAGGGTGAATCTTTTCAGTTTTCTCTTACTAAGATTATTAAAAAAAACATTCAAACTTATTGTCATTGACAGCAGCACAGACCTCTGTAGGTATCAAATTCAGCATCAGTGCTAGTGGTTTGCCACGTTATAGGTAAGGGCTATGTATTTCTTACATCCTCCTGTGCTCAGTTTCACTTTGTTTCCACTCACTAGTCGAGTCTTTATTTAAACTTCCTTGCACAGCTAACAAAACTGTTAACATTGCCTTCTATAGAAATGTAGATCTTTACGTCTCTGTTTTGCATTTACATGGTTTCATTCAGAAGAGTGAACTGAGTGCTGACTGACTTGTACTTGTCCTGTCCCCAGGCTATTGTGACTTTACATTTCCCATCCATGTGTGAGTAATCATATTAAAATTTTCCAAGAAGCAACTTTGATCCCATGTCAAATAGACAAATGATATCTTTACAAAAATACCGAGCCTGTAAAATGGAATGTATTTCCTTTTTTGGGGGGTAAGCAACCTATTCTCCGTTCCATAATAACCAAGATTTACACACAGCTTAGAAAGTAGATAGTGTTTTTCAGAGGCTTAACACAACTAGCAGGACACAGCACTGCAGTCTTCCTGAACTGAAGCAGCCTCAAAGGAAAATAAAAGTAAAAATATAGCCAAATTCTCTACACACGACAATATTTTCTGAGATCATCACAGCTGGGGCAACTATTAACAGAGGTCTGCCAGTGGTTGGCATTACAATATGCCACCTTCTCAGTCTTTATGCCAAATGTGATTTGTAATGGAGAAAGGGACCAGCTTCTATAAGCAAGACAATGTTCGGTTTAAAGCACTTGTTAAAAATCCCACTGAGAGACTTTATCTTTCTTGCATATTTAATCTCCTTGGAAGCTACCATCTGCATGTCACAATACCCTAACAGATAGGCGTGGATTTTTCAAATAACACTTTAATTGCAAAAACAGTGTCCTGAAACTTGTTAATGTTTCTTGCTTGTTTTGATTTAATACATTGTGTAAACTTAAAACAAAATTATATACAACACAGTGAGGGCGGGAGGGGAATTCTGCACGTATTAGCTCACATTTTACTGACATCTTGAATAGTGTTTTATTTTTGCTGAGGGTTTGTTTGTGTTCTTTTGGTGGGGTTTTTTTTAGTGTTATATCTGAATATAAACCCAACTCTTTTAGGCACTGATATGCATCTTACTTTATATTGTGATACCCTGTGCCCTGTCGCACTGGAGAAGCCTGCAGCTGTCTAAAGCTTAATTATGCATGAATGCAAAGCCCAGATGCTTGGCCAATAGTGCCTCAGCAGAGTATGGTTTCTCACTTGTTTTTGTTCGAATTATAATTGGGTAGATTTATATTTCCCAAACCTTTTTGCCCCTTGTGCATGTTCTTCCTTGCTTCTGTTGCCTTTGTTTGAACCAGCTTCTGAACAAGCCTTTTTGAATGTGAAGTGTCTATTAGATCTAAGATAGGTCATTAATGGATTTGACAAATCCTTTCACCTTTAAGACAGTTAAAAAAGGTACAGAAATGAGTCCCCTCCCCTATCAGTTCTACTCCAGATGGTTGGGGGGGGGGAGGGTGTTCTTTCTTTTTTTAATGAATAGTTAAATAGAGGCTGGCATCTGGGTTGAAACAAAGGAGGCTTGCAGCCAGACTTCTAAAAGGGAGAGTAGTATCACGAAATAAAGTGCTACACCTGCTGAAGGGAAGGTAATAGAGGCACTGAAAGAACATTTGTAGCCACAATTACCCTGTATAGAAAGGCTTTTGACCATTGTTGTCAAGCAGACATAGGTGGTCAATCTACAAAGTCAACAAATAACATTGTCAAGGGTGTTAAAATATATGGCCCTATCATTTTATACGAATAGCACAAATCGGTGACAGTAATAGCACCTATTTTCTGAGAGCCCTGCATATTTATTCAAACTTGTTCTTAACAGCTAAATATCTAGGTTGCTGCTCTGCCTTTTGTAAGATTTATGGTGTCAACTCCTGTACACTGTAGAACACACTTTAAGTCAACATCTGCATGCACATCCTTTAGAAATGCATAGCCATAAACATGGAGAGATTCAAAGGAAACCTAGAGGCAGGTGGCTATGTCCTTGCGCTGACTGTCCTAATTCTAGGAAAATTAATCCCATTTGGGATGTGGATGCTCCCATGAAATAGTACTTACCCCAGCACTACCTGAAGGGCTGCTGACAAGGAGCCTGTTTATTTCCCCACCATTGTGTTCAGATTTAAATGCTGATGCATAGAGGATTATTGCTCTTTAGATTTTTTAAAGGTACAGAAGCTAGCTAGCTCCTCTCTCTGCCATGATCCCAGTACAGTCATCAGTGCCTTACCGGCAAGCAGAGCTACTGTATACCCCACTTCGTTTTGTAATGCAGTTCTGAAGATAGGGGAGGATACTCAAAACAGCCGAAGCAATGCACGTCTCTGTCTCCCTGCTTCCCCCTTTCTCAGGGAGAGTTTTGTGTGACAGAGAGCTGTCACAGCGCTCACCATGCTGCTGCCTGCCTCCCTCCCTTCCCCTCATCCACCTCAGACCGGCCTGGGAGAGGGCAGGGGCTGTGCCATGTCTCTCTGCTGCTGGTCCCAGCCACTCTCCCAGTCTTGCCCATTTGCTCCCCTCCGGCACAGAAAAGTGGTGTCCGAGCTTGAGCCCAGGTACTGCTTAAAAGTGCTAGCCCTCATTAAAGATTCAGCACATGGGAAATTTGAGTTGCTACTAATAAATGACCACTGTGCCAAATGGCTCAGCATTTTGACACTTGATTCTCTGTGGATTTAGCTCTATTTTAACATTGTTTTAATGTGATTTTAACACTGACCTGAATGTGAACAGGATCAGGTTTTTCTTTTATGTCTCTTTCCTAGATTCTAGCACATCACATCAAACAGGCTTCTGGCAAGGGCTTCTTAAACCTGCAGGTGTTTCTAAATATGTATTTTAATGGAGTATAAAGGAATCCATTTTTTTGTTCGTAATGTATTATTCCCTGCTGGCCCTGACACATACCATTCAGCATATGTCTTACAAGGTACTGCAGGGTAACAAAGAAAAATAATATCCACAATAGATAAGGGCTGTTTTCCCCAGTGGATGATGGGAAAATGATTGGGTGTGTAGAGGGCAATTCCTCGCCCTCTTGAAATTTGAGGCCCAGAAAGATGGAGCTTTTGTGTGTCTGTTTTAAAAGGACTAAAATCCATTTACACATCAATGTCAGCTCCTGCTAAAGAAAGCCAACATTGTTGATGTTATGCTTGTCAAATACAAACAGTTTGTTTTCAAGGGAAGACAAGTACAAAGCTTCTTGTCCACTAAACAGAGCACATTAAATATGACCCTTTCTCTGGGCACATGTACACTAGCACAGGAAAGCACAGGAGATATATAATTAATATTAGCTAACACACAGTAAGGTTAATTGTTGCTTCTCTGAACACTTAATCTGCAAGCAGTTGATAAATCCCACAATGAATAAAAGCGGCTCGTATTTAGGTCACACAAAGTCATTGCTGTTTTTTAATTTAAACTGTGCTCTAGATTAAAACACAAGAGTATTGCAGGAGGACAATTCAGAAGCAGTAGCAATAGGCTGTAATTTGGTGTAAAAAGTTTCCCCAGCACACCCTAGGGACATGTTAATCAAAGCTTTTTAATGGATTCAGTCTGATCTGTGACAGGCTTTGTTCCAGAGATCGCATTTGCAGGATAGAGCTGCAAGTTATCAATAAGACACAGTAATTGCTGGGAGTGATTGAGCCTTGTTCCTTAGGCTTCATACCATTCACTGCTTTTTATTATCAGTCAAGGCCAGAGATGTCTTGCAGTAGGCAGTCAAGTGATGGCTTGTTTCTTTCTTTAATCCTAAACCATATAATGAAAGAAAATGAAGTAACATGAAAATTTGCATTAATTAAAAAACGTGTAAAACTTGTTCTTGTTTTTCCCCTGCTATGTTTTATATTATTTTTGCCAGGATTTAATGGTAATTTTTCAACCTCTATCATGTACTGATAAATCCTTTTTAAGCAGTCAAAGCCTTTTACTGCTTGGTTAAAGGCTTCAGTTCATCCATTGACAGGTCTTTATTAAGTTATTCATTATCTTTTGGAAATCAAAGCATTGGCACAATCAGTAATGACTAGGGATAACACTTATCACCTACATGGATAGTTAGCCCTACATCCATTTAGGAAAGATAACTCCCAACACTGAAATGAAAAATCTTCAGTGCTATTCAAGAAAGTAATGGAAACCTAACATTTTTATATAGTGAAAGGTCATAATCCTCCCTTTGTAGCACCACAGTCATTCCCATAGCAACAGATTATACCTAAAACCACTAGGGATTATGACCTCTCAGTATGAACAAACAGAAGGAAAAGTTGTTTAGAAAAGAAGGAATCTCTTTGATTAGTAAAAGGCAACACCAGCCAACCTCTGTGTGTGCACACATAAGACAGACATGTACACAGCATCTAAATTGATTTTTGTTTAAAGTATGAACGGACAATGAAAAAAATTGTTAAAATCAGTTTTGTTGGTTTCAATCAAAGTTTGTTTTGTACAGCAACCAAATAAACTATAACGCATTCTGCCTACTCTATTTTATTATTTTTTTCTGGATTTATGTTTGTTGGAAATCAAGTTAAGGTTGAATTATTCTCATAACCTTATTCTTGATGAAGCTTGGCCATGTTAACAGGTGAAATTTACTGCTTGCAGAAGAACAGAGGTGGGCGAGTAAGGGTTAGTCTGTCTCATTGTTTTTACTATCCAGTAAATAACTGGCCAGTGTAATAATTACAGATGATCAGAAAATATAGTTTTGAGGCTGTGTGATAAAAAAATGCTTTTGTTGAAACAGTTTTAAGTGTTAGTTTCAAATGTAACAACAAAAAAAAAAGAGATTAAGTATTGCACTACTTCTTTTTTACTTCTAATGTTTGAAATTAACTGACATTTTTACATATCTCCTTTTTATTTTAAACAGTTAAATTCTGAAAAGATGAATTCATTTTTATTGAAACAACTTCTGAAATTTTGTACCATGGGAATTTTTTTTTATGCTCTACTTTTGAATTTGAGGAGGTGTCACAGAACTTCCTATGAAGCAGTAAATGTAGTAGCCACCCTGCCTATTAATTATGTTTTTACCTCACAAGGGAATTATTTGCTATGCCTATGTTTGTGAAATATTCTGAGGTTTTCCATTTGAAAACACTAGAAATACCATTATCGTGTTCTTCTATGTGTCGTTATGTCTGTGCTGAAATTTAAAAAGCCATTTGAAATACTTGGAGAGTTAAAAATTCATAGATGCTAATTATATATGAACCTGTAAAATTTCCATTTTCCATCATCTTTAAAAGCTGCCCAATTTTCTTATAGTACTGCTAACTTATTGCCAATTATTTCAGTGAGAAGCAAAGCAAGACACTCTCTTACACATAGGAGCAGTCTGCATTGTATTCTGCCGTATCATAATGTACGTGTGTTTGCAGCTTTTAGTTTTAAAGACATGAACATTTCATGAACTACTCTGCATTGAGCACATAAAAAGTGAAGCACTTCCACTCAAGACCAGCATTCTCCTGATGATAGGTAGTATGTCATTATTTTCTGCTCCCTCTTTAAGCTGCAGTTCATGTAGTAAGCATGTGGGCAAGAGAGGTCATGATGCATGAGCTATATTGTGCTGGGGCACTGGGAATATAACTTATGACCAGCCCATGTACCTACTTCTTTGCTTGCATGAGTTAAAAACATAAGGCAAATAGCGATATCTTATTTAAATCTTTATCCTCAAAAGTATAGTTTACTCCTTAAAGTGTTTTTTTGCTGTAACATTAGCAGGTATATAAAATGCTCAGATATTTATTTTTAGTAAAATATTGAGTTTTCATTAACATACACCTAGACTTGATATGCTAGAAAAAGGTCATGTGATATTTGACTGTTTTACAAAAAGCTGGACAGTTAAATATAAGCAAGTATTTTCTAGACTTTACAATTTGTTTATACAGTGGAATAAGTATTTAGCTACAACTGCTTAAAAGCTTGTAGCTAAAGCTAAGCAAGTTGAGTATTAACATAACCTACTACAAAGCAAATTGATTGTTAATTTGCCTTTGACATTGTTCAGCTGACAAAAGATGAAGGCTTTGTCCTAAGCATAGTAATGTAGGAGGATTGTGATCACTGCAGTAAAGATCAGAAAGCAAGGTTTGTCTGATTGATTATTTACTGTTCTTAATTTCCGTATTATCATGGTCTCATATCACTGCTTCAAATTTGTATTTTTAGTGTGAAATAGTTATTAGAATGACTGCTGAATTCAATGCAATACATGGTCACACAAATAGGCCCTTCTTACTTGCCCTGAGAAGTGAGTTGTGAAAAAGGGAGCATTTATATCAAGGTTGAAATGTCGCACATAGAAAGCCTTTCATAAAGTGTAACATGGTTGAGTTTCTGAAACAAGTTGTTAGATCCTGTACCCTAGAACAAAACCAGACAATGATTTCATTTCTTGGCATATTTGAACAGGAAAGGGATCATAAGAGCATGATCTCTACTTGATTGAGAGTGCAAAGCTGTTTCTCTGAGACCATAGCTCCTAAGGATGATTGGAAACATTTTGGACTTTTTAAAATCTCTTATATACTTCACATTTCTAAGAATAACCAGATTCAAGCATATTGTGATGATGACTACTTTTCCATCAAATTGTCACTCATGGAAGAAAACATTTTCACAAGATGAGAGTCAGAGGGGCAGTTTCCGATCTAACTTACTGTGGTGTAATTCCAGAATAAACCCTATCGTTTCGGTGTTCCCTTTGGATTTCTACTACTGTAACAGAGTCAACCTTAGCCCAAGGTTTTTATTAAAAAGAAACAAAATAAAATGCTTACACAGCACATGCAGACATTCAAGGGGAGCTAACACGAGTCTAGGAGGGAGAAGTTAATATAAGCTGCCAAACCACAAGGTGATTTTTCTCCAGTGACACAATACACGTGTTTAGCTTCTCCCCTCCCCTGCCCCCAGTACATTTATATTTGCCTTTTTTGATTCTTGTCCTGCCCTCAAACCCTTTAGTGCCAAGGCCTGTACCTCTGTAGAGAGCCATTTATTTCAGTAAAATACCACAGAGGTGCAGGCTGGCATGCCTGTGAATTTTCCTGTAGGACAGAGGATTATAACTTTCATATTATCAACCAAAACCTTCCTAACTCTTCTGTCAGACACAAAATAGAACTTTAAAATTTATTTTTAACTATTTATGGAGAAAGCCAACAATTTTTACAGCCTCTTTGTTTTCCCTAATGTATTTCCTATGGAGATGAACACCAGACCTTTTTCAAAATGTCTGTAAGTCACACAATTTTCTGTAGAATTGAAATTTTAAAGAAAAAAAAGGTCTCTTGGGGAAAAAAAAGGTCTATGTAAAACAAGAAAATGGGACTAAAAGAGTTCTGACAAAAAGAAGTTATAACAGGCAGTCTAGCAAATGGACATTGGAAGGCCTGACCTTGCTGGGGACTGAACCTTTCATATCCCAATAATTTCAGTGAGAGCTCAGTCTACCCAGTGTTGCAAAAGAAGAATTCAACACCTTTTAATGCGTGGTGAGATGTTTATGCTGGCTGTCAGAAGAGCTACGGAGGGAAAGCACTCTATGTGTTTTGGGAATGCAGTCTCATAAAAGAGGTATGAAGTGTGATGCCTCAGGAATTCAGGAGAAACCATTGGAAAGAGGCAGCATGGCTTGATGTTAATGTAAACTTTTGAATGAAACAGAGCCTTGGAGTCTGCCAAAAATAGAGCGGTTTATTGCCCTGTTACTGCAATAAAAACTTGAGTTTCTGTTCGTTCTTCCACATAATATTTGAGCACTTTATATATTTACGAACGTATTGTAAATACTCCTGGCTCTCACAGGAAGACAGAAAAGCTTGTACTTATCTATTTTTACTCTTAAGTAGCCGAAGAGTGGAGACCCCAATACAGTTGGTTTTCAAGATAGGTCAGTACCTATTTAGACAACAAATTACAGTTTAAAGAACACAGCGCATAATTTTTCTACTCCCCAAAATGTGGCCCTAAATCCCTAATGTTCAGTGCTGTGGACCTTTAAAAAACAGATTTTTTGTTATATTTTGAGTAACTGAGACTGACTTGCCTCGGATCAGACAAGGTAACTATGCCAGAGCCAGGATATTAGAGCAGGCCCCTAAATCTGACTGCAGGAACTCAGCAGGAACAGAAATTTAGCACAAGTAAGTACAGATTTACCAAGGAGACTTAGTCCTCTCCCATTTTTCTCCACATGGTATTGATAGTTACCTGTACAGTCTGCAGCTTCTGTGTTAAAACCGAGCAGGGGTTTCCCCATTTGCTATTTGCTGTCATGGCCAATTAAACAGTGACTCCATCTGCCTCGGTGGAAAAAAAAAAAAAAAGAAAACACCTATAGGTGAAACAGAGGTGTCTGAAGACATACAGACTAATTCTGTATAAAACACAGATGCTGGAGTAAAGCAGACATAAGGATTGTCTTCAATGGAACTGAGAAACAAAGGAGATTTAGTTCAGGAATAGTACATACTATCAAAAGCAAAACTTTAGTAAACCTGAAAGTTGAACTACATACATCTATTTATAATGGACCTTCTAATAAAACCGTGGTTGAGACAAATTTTCTTTCTAATTTTTCATCTGAGTTAACGCTGAGAAAAGATCATAGCTGTTAGGGAAGGCAGCGCTATCACTGCCATGCTACAGAAATAACAGCTCACAGGACATATTTTTAACTTCACAAGTCTACAAAATTCTACCAGTTTTTTAAGCCACAGGAAATAATATTTGATGTCAGAAGTGATTTTATGAGACCTAATAGTGCGATATGGATGCTTGTCTTTTAGAAAGCAACCAATTGCAAGCATAGAAGGATATTAAGTCTCTGAGACATCCTATCCTAGAGTCTAATTTGATGTGGTCTTGGATCTGAAAATTTAATGATCCGAGGAGAAGGTTTAACTGCAGTAAGACTTGAAATAAGATGCCTTTAGTGTAGGAATATTGTTCTAAAGGCGAAAAGCAGAAGTGAAAGAAGAGAAAGCCTAATGCAAAGAGTAGTGAGATAGACTAGAAACTTAAAGTAGTATAAGATAATAAAATGTTATTGTTCCATCTTTGTCCATACAAGTATTTATCAGTCTGTTTGTCATCCCAGCACCTATCTTTTCCATCAGCTTAAAGAAAGAAATATAGCAACAAAGCTGATCATTGCTGAGATTTTTCTTACATGCTGTAGTAGGGTACATGTTGCCATATTTGTCCTACTGGCATATCATCAAGCAAAGCAAGTAATATGTCTGCTATAATATTTATTAAAAATGTAAATGACGCTCAGAAGTATGCTCTTTAAATTCATTTGGGAGAACAAAACAGTAAGTATTAACAAATGCAGCCAGTCTGTTTCCTCCAACGACTACTCTGCTTCACTGAATTGTTTGAGAAGAAAATAAAAGCCTCTGCAAGAAAAGCATTACATCCTTGGCTGAAAGAAAAATCAGTGTGTGCCAGAAGATGTAAAATTCTTCCTACTTATTTCAAGTGTTAACACATATTTTGATGGTTAATGCTGCATTACAATGAGATTTCTACAGTCAAATGACATTCGCATCAATGCCAAGCAAACCTTCTTAATGTTCAGACTTTTACTATGGTGAATAAGAGGAAAGTTCTTGGGCCCAAATAAACATTACTTTGTATTATTTCACAAAACAGTTGCTACCCTGAGGTGTTAGAAGATAAGAGATTCATCACTAATAGTGTTTTCTCTCCTTGCATTCGGTTTAAACTCTTAGGGAGAAGAAGCTGAACTCCTCTGGTGAGAACATCTTTAAAACACTAAGGTCCAATTTTGTTCCTTCTTTCTGTTTACCATTTTCCTTATTGCCTCTTATACTCACCTCCTCACCTTTCATTTAAAATATTTAAATTACTTTCCAGATTACTGTTAGACAGTATTCCATGAAAATTTCTGATTGCATTTCTTCTGCTAGCACTAGGTGTAGCAATAGTGATGAAGGATTTTTTTGGTCTTTGTATTTTATGAATAAAAAAGGCCACCTTGGAGGGCCTAGAGACTGAATTCCCCTGCCTTTGCACAGAAAGACGGTAGTCACACAGCTTCTCTGCAGTGACTTCTGACTTATCTTAGAGAGTGGTTCTGGCACAGTTCCTGAAATTGCAGGGAGCATGAGCCGTTCTCACTTACGCTTGCAGAGAAAATTGTTCCTCCATGTCACATCATCCTGCCCCGTTGCCGACACCCTCCGACAGACAGCACTTCTTCAGAGGAAGCTCAAGTGCTTTGGAATAGAAATAAGCAATATGGCTTGAGACCACCTGGCAGCTCCTGGCAGCCAACGGAGGAGAGTCCGTGCCTCCCTGCTTCCTCTCCCAGCCAGGGGCTTCAACCTCTCACCACTGCCACCTCCAGAGTCCTCACCCTACCGTGAGCTGATTCAGCAGAAAATTAACCAAACAAAGAAGTGAATAATTTCTGCAGTTTATTCTGTACCGGCCCTACCAATTCATAAAAGAGGGTCCACGTGAAGAAAGCAATCAAAAAACAACTTGAAAAAATGTCCAAAATACTTTTTCTCTCCTTAACTAAGGTACTTCTAAGCTTCTGCCTCCTAATTATTTCCATCTGTGCACATAAGATTTGAAACTACACAAACTGCCATACAAACCTCTAGATGTAAGTTTAAATTCAACTCCAAACAGACCAATGTTCCTCTGTCCCGCTGATGTTTATCTCCTTATCATTCTTTCATCCAGCAGCATCTTACTAATGCTGAAACAGAAAGAATAAGAACCCCTGTATTAGAAAAGAGCTTGAAATCATTAATTTAAATGCTAGTGTCCTAAGATTAAAAACATAAAATACACTGATTTCTTGCAGTCACGATAAGCACTAAATGTGCTCTTTTTTTTGCTCGAGACTTCCTAGCTAATAACAGAAAACCTTCTTTCATGTGTAAAAACATAATGGAGTGGAATCTATGGAGTTGATGGAGGACTTGGAAGGGCACTCACAGACCTCCATTTCTGGGAAAAAAAATATGAAAACAAAGATATAGTTACTTCAAAGCTAAGTGAAGGACTATGCTGGTAAGGTTATACTAGTTATTTGTCCTGTTAGTCCTTAGGTCTCCCTACGGTGATGATTCCATGTTTAAAATGGTAATTCTGAATTATCAGGGCAGTCATTGTGATGGTTAATATCCAAATGGGCATAACCACATGATGTGAATTATATTACATATTTTCCTCCAAAGCACTGGCGACTGTATAGGAGTGCCAAGTCTTTGCACAAGGCTTCCACAAATCAATCAGAGATACATTTGTAATCTCTATAAAGTTACAAGAAATCAGATGGTGATAAAATTACCATCCAGTACACACATGCACACACACCACATAAGTCTAGCTTGACTTATGGATACCCTTAAACTAAAAATAAATTTAGCTGTGCTTTTGCCTGAAGAAAACAGGAACTTCTCACAGATGGTGTGCATTATTTTCCAGGCTACACCATGTCTATATACCCAGCAGCTCTAACCAAAGAGAATAAAAAATGAGAGTCATCCTTTTTATCTGATAATAACTCACAATACTCATGTCATGTTTTGTAAATACGGACATAAATTTGAATTTCAAAAATTTTAAAAATATACCTCCTATAGCATAACATTCATGATATATGAAGACAGAAACTCAAAAGATTTTTTACTATATGGAAAGCTACCCTTTAAAAGAAATTTTCATTCTGGTGACAGCTATACAAACAGATGCCATAGCACCTAGAATTTAGTGACTTGAAGTGCTCTCAGTATGTTGTTTGCAGCTCAGGAACAAGCATTTACATATAGGTGAGCAGAGGTACAATTTTGTGCAAGACAACCGCCATTTCTGTGAGTGTCCAGGCAGAGAGGGGACTAAAAGTGAACAGAATGTATGTTGCATTCACACTGTGAATACATATGCATGAAAAAAATATTGGGTCGTTTTTTTTTCAGAAAGATGCTCGTAATTGTGTAACTGTGCAGAAATTGCTTGTTACTACCCTACATGCACAAAACCCCAGTGGACAGGGTCAGATCTCTGAATGCAACATACTGTAAGTGCTTTATTGTAAGCATCAGTAACTATATTATAGATAATCATAAATGACAGTGTTGTAACTGTGCTGAAGCTTTAGTTTCAGGCTGAGTTAAATCTATACTTGTTTATCTCACAGACTTACCTGAAACCATATGCAAGAAAGGTTTGGAGAATATTCACCTGCTTTCTTAGACACCTAATTTTAGGACCAACCTCCTTAGGCTCCCCATATGACTGTCTGAGAGTCAGGCTCCATATGTGAGCAATATGGAACAAGAACTGCATTGAGCTTCTCTGAGCTACACTGAGGAGGAGCTCATCTCTTTCCTTTGAAGATAAAGAGAAACAACTAGACTTAAGTACACCAAACTAAGATTGGGAGAACCTGTGTGATATTCTTTGTTTCTCATCTGCAAAAATCAGGTAATCATCACGATTACTTATTTTATTGTTGTTTTAAAACACTTAAAGCATTTTGGGAGGAAGGTGCTATGGAAATGTATATTACTACTATGCATCATGATCTGAAGCGTAAATTAGTATCTGTAACTTGTAGCAGGCGTATAATTGCTAACCATCTAATAATTTATTTTCTATAATACTTTTCCATTTCCCTCTAATCTCCCCTCTTCTCTTGATTGTCTGTTTTCTTCTGGGTTGCAGTTAAAATGGCTGGTACACCTGACTTAGAAACACTATTCCTCTTACATTTTCCCCTGCAAAATTTCTTTAAAAGCTTGTTTTCTCCTTGCAGAGATGCTCATTTCCAAAGCACAAGGAGAATGGTCAGCTATGACAATGCAGGCACCGGTATCTAGACTCTGAACGGCACCTGTTAGATGTGACTGGATTGAGCAAAGAATGAGCAAAGGTGGGAAACTCTTCCTACATGAGAAATAGATTACACAGGTCTCCACCCTGAAAAGGGGACAAATGGGGCCATGGGGCTGAAAAATTGTAGAGATTCCTTAAATTATGTGTGGCATAAAGAAGATGAATAGGAAATTATTAGTTTCTGTTTCTTGTAATACAGAATATGATCTTATAATACAATGGGCATTAAAGAAAAATACCAAATTCAAAACAAACCAGAGGAAGTGTTTCTCACACAATATATAATTATGCCTTAGAACTGCTCTCCTCAGTTGACAGTCTGCTGTGTCTCAAAAAGCAGTTGGTCAAATTAATATTCTAAATAAAGTTTTCTTAAGTCATCATATGGTCTAAATTGGTTTTTTGAAGGCTGTTAACACCTCTGGGCAGAAAGTAAATCTCAAACGTTTCCATAAAGCAGCAAAAAGGTAGAGCTGGATAAAAGAAGTACCAAAGTTGAAACTTAACACTTCCTTTCTGCCCTCTCAGTTCTGTATGTTAAGAGAGTTACAGTGAAACTTGATTGAGTTCACTTGCTTGTCAATATCTTGGTACCCACTGAAGTAGTAGGGAAAGAGAAATTCAGAATTACTGGCCTCCTCCTTTGGCCAGTTTTCTTTACCATATGTAAATGTTCAAGGATTGCCATCCTGAGTACAACTCCTGTGACTTTGTAACCAACAGGCATACTCACAGGCAGAAACAAACTTCATGAGACAATTAAAATTAATATTTGTAAAATTCCTTGGTAACTAACTGGAAATCAGGGCAGTCTGTACAGCCCAAGCCTATAAAGTGGTGTGTGCCTTGTTAGGCACCAGTGCACTCTACACAGGGTGATGGGACAGCTCCTAAACAGCAGCCTTGACTATTCGCTGGGAGGGGAGAAAGGAATTAGTCTGTATCTCCAACAGATCTCTCGGTACCTGACAGTCTTAGGGGCAGTAATTTCTGTTTACAGCTTTTTGATCAAAAGTGATGGCAGTGATTTGTGGATTTATGGATGAGTGGGATAGGAAGCATCCTGAGAATCAACTCATGCAGTTCCTAATGGAGCTCCCCCAACACCTTTCCTTTCTTTCCTTGTTCATCCTGTGTTTTGGAGCAATTTGTTCTTTAGGTAAAATGACTGGTTTTGCATCGGATTAACAGATTTTCAAGTACTACAAACCCTTGTTTTTTGAAAGTGAGAGCAACAATACCGTTAAAAATGTCCAGGCACAACCAGAAAACCCCAGCAGATGTTTGACCACCTCACTAAATAATCCTTTCCAGTTCCTCAACCAGCTTTCTGAAACATTTTATGAGGAACTGTGGAAGATGGCCAAACTGTTTTAACTCAAAATGCATAAATAGGAAGACACCTTTGAGGACAGCTGAGCACAGATGTTGTTTATCTTGACTACACAATAAGTGAAAAAACATTCTCAGAACTCTGCATTTCATTACTAGTTTCTTAGGAGTTTAATGTTTTCAGTAATTTGGAATTGAGTCTTCATGAAATGGTACCAAACGACCTCTCTTCCGAATTATTTCTTGCCACTCCAAATACTGTACAGGAAAGTATCTGAAGTCAATGGATAAATGTCAAGAAATTCAGTTGTGAACACCCCTCAGATATCTTTTTTTTAACAACCCAGGTTCTTGCCCATGTATTATGCCCACATAATTCCTCTTCTCTGATTTCTTTTTTACTTTCTTAGTTCTTCTACCTTCCTGCTTACCCTTCAAATAATTTTTTCTGAATTCCAGAAGTGCCAAAAATTCTTGTTCCCATTCTGCTTATTCCACTCTGAGGGAGTTGAGACAATCTGGCTTGCATAGAGAAAGAGATCTCTAACCCTCACAGGACACTCTGGGCTATACTTTGTATTAACAACATCTGCTTCAGTCACTAGAGTTGCTCCAGGAAACTTGTGTATTTCTGAGGGAGAAAGGGGGGAGAAAAGTGGCTCATAAACAAAGTATCTGGATTTTCCTGGGTAATTTTTTTTTAGTCTTTGACAAAAAGAAAATCAAAAGCATTATTCTTCAGTCTTTGGATTTTGGCCTTTGACTCTGTTGTCTCTCTGCTTTTTCAATGATGTAACAAAGGCAGTGAGAGACAGGAAAAGATGAGAAAACCTGAATACCCAAATATTTGAGGTATTTTTTCACCAACTCTGAACATTAAGTTGAAAAGCTATTAAACTTTTTAACCTGATCGTCAAAAGCTTACTTTTCTGAAGTTAAAAATCTATTTTTCATTAGAAAAAAAAAAGCGTGTGGACAAAAATATTCAGGGCAATTACAACAATTATACACAATTAGAAAAAGTGATTTCTATCTTAAATTAAGTGAATAACTGAACCAGAGAAAACAGAACTAAATTATGTCAAAGGACAAAGGTAGGAGGGAATCTTCATTCCAGCTAACTTTATAGTTAATGTAGAAAAATAGGTCCTTCTAGGGTACTATTCATCTTAACCTAAAGTAGACATCTAAAATAACTGCTTTTAGGGTGCAATGTATCTAATCTCTTTCTCTCAGCTGACAGTAAGGGAGCATAGAGTGATTTAGACAAATGTATGCTTTAGGTCTCTAAAGGTGAGAATTCCACCCAAGGGGACTAACGCAAACCCTATTACAAAACGAAATGTATCAGTACTGATGCACACCGTGGAAGTTAGCATAGACTTTGTGCCCGATAAACCAGACTGAATCACTGGAAAGACTGCATAGCGCTTTAAAGGTAGAAAGTGCTAAAATCATTGTTTTCTGAAGGTGAGAGAAAAAAAATTGGTTGTTTGCATTTTTCCCTCTCTTGTTTCTGTGCAACAGTCACTGGAGTTGAAACTGTTTTGATGTCTCTCTAACCTAGCCACAAACACAAGACAAGAAATGGAGAAGCTAAGGTATTTAGTGATGAGGGGGTTCACTTTGATACCATTATCCTTATGAGTTTAGTGAACACCATAGAACAGAAGTGCCTAGTATGCCACTTACTGACCCAGGAGCTTTGTTTGTTTTGCTGACTTCTAACTATCTAGATTATAGGGTCTCTAATGCAAAGACTACCTTTGTAATCTGCATTTCTACAGAGCCTAGCACAATAAAGCCCTGATTTTGATCTGTGCACGGCTACACTACCAGAGTAACAATAATTGCTATTATTATTATTATTATAATGATCAGGCTTATGCAGTCTCATGCATATTATGCAAACAAGTTAATATGAAAATTAATATTAAGAGAAAGACATTTGTTTGACATTCAGTATAGCAAGAAGTTTTGAATGACATAGATGTAGGGGTGTCATGAATATGTAAAACATTGTGATCATTGTCATACTTAGATAACTGCATTTGAAACAAGCTGGCCATAAAATAATAAATTGGCAGTACAGTAAATCATCATGATACCAGCTATAAATACCAAACATAACTAATTATTTCAGCCTTAAAATGGTCCTGCCAAGTAATTTTTAATGAGGCATTATGTTCAAAAAATGCCCTTGTTTCTCATCATGTTTCTACGTGCAACCTGTGACATAGCAGTCATTCTGTTTTGAGATACTGTCTGTATTAGTAGATACCAATTTGAACATAAACTAAAATGAAACTAATCTTACGTTTTCAATGTTCTTTAGCTGTTTAGTGATTGTTGTGGAAAATGCAGGCAGATTCTTTTGTTGTTGACATCAGAAGTTGGGGTCACTCTGGGCCTGCTGAGTACATTCTGAGCTCAAGCAAAAATTGATTTCCTTTTTTAAAAAGCAGCTGGCATTACAATGAATAGCTTTCTTTCAATTTTTCTTTTCCAGTGAAGCATTCAGTGAATGCAGCAGGCATAATAGGCTGAAGTAAACAGTGTCAGGTTCTGTTATATCAAGAGCTCTTTTAAACTAAGCAGACAAGCTATCATCAGTGCCTGAAACCCTGTAAATGGCAGTAGAGACTGAAAATGAGTTTGTTTCCTGACAAGTGTTTTGACGACATTTTGAAGAATGGAAGGAGATGCTTTGCTAATTACTGTGGCTGCCACACGTTCAGTCATGATACTGTTTCATTAATGAGCAAATATAAACAGCCTGTGTAAGGCAGTAATCGAATTAGAGATTCCATGAAATATATGCCAGCAACTCAGGCTGTCATAAACATGAAAAATATAGGCAGACCCTTTCAGTTTCCCTGTGTTCACCTTTATTCATTGAAGGAGTCTGTATCTCTCTCTAAAATGTTTTTGTAAACCAAGAGATGTCTGTGGTAGGGCAAGCTAAGAGCACGTACGAAAGGGGTAGAGGTGAATTTTTTTCAGTAAACTCACCAGCAGGGGTGTAAATTAAAACCAAGAGGAATATTTATAGCAATAGTTGAAATTGGTCTTTCTGAACATGGTCTAACTTCGGCCTTGGTGAAGTATTGCGTTAGAAGACTTGCAAAGCCATAGGTAATCGGGATTGGACATATTCTGGAGCAGCAGCAAGATGGTCCTAATGAGTCATGACAACTGGAAAACAGCACTGCAGCTGACCACTACCCTTTCTGTACTAGGTTTCAACAAGGGAATTCCAGTTTTGGCTACAGTCAGAGTTGGCTCCAGCAGTACAGTATGTTTTTACTCATTAAGAAAAATACTTGGAAAAATCTTTTGTCGCTCTTCAATGAGCAAAGCAGCCATGTAAAAAAATAATATATTTACATAACTTTAAGCTATCAGGTTGCCAGGAACTAGACCTCAGTGTTATGTAAAGTGGATGCTGCCTCTTCCCACTGCAAGATACAGTCTTCTTGTGTTACTGATCTTTGGAAATCTAAAAGGAAAATGTCTTTTGGGACATGTATCTGTCCTTTCTTGACACAGTATAAAGGGACATGTTGGGGCCTTCTTTTTTTGCAGCTGGTAGTGGGGGAAGGAGATCCCTCTGTTTTGTGCAATTCCTGGATTTTTGTTTACATAAACTCCCTTGTAGTGTGTATGCATCTTATATGCATGTTATATCCAAAGGCTACTGTTCTCCTTTGAGAGACAGAATATTTCTTGCAGCTTCTCTAGTGACTTGCTGTTGCCAGTTCCAGCCTCCTACCTTATTCTTCTTCACTTTCTTCCAAAGTACATGTTATTTGTCAAGATAGATGTTAAAAAACATTTAAAAATCAATTTGACAAATATATTTTTCTATTTTAAAAAATCAGCAATATTAATTAAAAAGAATAAGTTTGGGTTTTTTTCAGAAAGGTGTATTTTTATTTTTATTTTTGTG
The DNA here is from genome assembly GCA_009819775.1 of Phoenicopterus ruber ruber. Classification (NCBI taxonomy): domain Eukaryota; kingdom Metazoa; phylum Chordata; class Aves; order Phoenicopteriformes; family Phoenicopteridae; genus Phoenicopterus; species Phoenicopterus ruber. Next base: position 65,891,459 of record CM020246.1, on the reverse strand, counting down.
AATTTTGATGGTTTTGAAACATTTCTAACAGCATGACCAACAAGAGGCAGAGTAATGTGACTGACTGATTCTCAGAAATAGCTCATGAGAGGACATGAGCTGAATATTATGTAAATAGTTAAGAATGTGAATGGTAGGAAATTAAGGGAAAAGGTAGTGGAGAGGATGTTAAGATATTAAGGTCAAAATATCAAAGTGATGAAGTGGCTGGTAAAGCAAACAGACTTTCAGAGCACTTAAACTCTGCTAGTCACATCAAACTGAGCACTAGCCATAAAAGTAAGTATAGGCTGTGATGGAAATACACTGAAGTTGCATGTATCAAAGGTCCAATCTGAGTATCCAAATTGGGGGGGGGGGGGGGGGGGACGACATCTGATATTGCTTTCAGTCCTTGTCCTCCAAAGCTCTGTTAAATTACTGTTTGTTACTCCATAGAGTCAACAAAAAGCATAACTGATACGATAGTTTTTAGTTTGCATAACCATATATATACAGTAATGTAGCTAATAAGAACATAAATGAAAAATAAATACCCTAAATGTAACTATAAACTATGTGTAGAGATGGAGCATTTTCTTACATTGTTTTTTCTTATTGAACTTATAGATGGGGCAAGAGACAGAAAAGAGCCTTTTGACATTGGAAGGGATCTCTTTCTTTGCTATGAGATGTGGCCACCCCTTTCTCATTCTATGCTTAGACAAGTATAGATCTGCTACTTGATTGCTAAGTAACTAGAAGCTTCCTTAGTAAATTAGTTACTAAGATTTAAGTTACAGACTCTAGAGCTGGAATGTAGCCTTAGGACCATTGATTTGCTGGAGCCTCTGGGGAGCCTTTGGACAGCCAGCTTAAAAGACAGCTTCTCTGTTGATGTTAATGCTGGGCTACAGGACATTACTGCACTTCCAGAGCATACAAGAAGACAAATTGGCATTTTCAAATGGTACTTCAAGGATTTCCATCAATTCTGTGAATCTTCTGGTGTTTTTACCATAAGATGCAGGAAACCAGATATGAATTCTTTGTCTAGAAGACTTTGAGGCTTTCTTTGGATAGAAGTAGGCCTTCTAAGAAATAAGCAAAGTTTTGTTTGTTTGTTAGTGGGTTTTTGTAGAGCTCAACCTTAAGGAAATAATGTCATTTCTACTAATCTTCATTTTTATAATATGTTTGACCAAATAACAATCACTCTAAAATAGCTGGCAATGTTGAGAATTTGAGCTTCCTCCAACAGAAATTGTAAATATCCATGGAAAACCCATGTGAAAGCTATTATCCCATAAAGTTACCACACAGTCTTCTGAACACTATTGTTTGTTTCTTTTTTAAAGAGACATCTGTATTAGTTATATTTCTGTCAGCTCTGATCCAAAGGCGCTTCTTTTGACCCAGTACAGTAAACTCTGTGGAGAGGACTGCAGACAATGGTGAGGCTACATGACTTTTGGATCAGACACCATGAGACCAGGTATCTTGACAGAGTGATTGAGTCCCGAACTGTTTGTTTATTTGGGACATGATGTGAATATTCTCAGATGACACCATTTACTACTCAAATGTGGCATCAGTGACACTGCTGTAATTTTTGCCTTCCTAGAAGTCTGTAAGGCTGCTGTCTTTTGTTCATATACATACTAAACTTTTTTTTTTTGTCTTGGCCCCTAGCTCCAAAGCCCACTGGCCTGGGGTTGTAATTTTCACTGAGCTTCCATAAATAAGAAGGTACTTTATAGTTTCTTAGGAATGACATCTCTGTACGTCAACAATATGAAACTGCCTATCATCCTCTGAGCCTTGTTCTCATGGTAGGACTTGCAAGAGGGAAGAGGGAGGAACTGTGGTTGCAGAGCCATGTTATACCCTTGACTCTTATTGTGTGGTATTGCAAGAGGAATCTTCCTTTGCCCCAGTGTACTGCTTTTTAGAGGGTGCCTAAATCTCCATGACAGACATCAAGACTGAAGGTGTACCCCTACAAGTGCCATTGTGGAGAAGCAACACTGTCAATCTGCCATGGTTACTATGGCTACTATGACAAGTAGCTGGGGATTTTTTTTTTCCTTTCACAAAGACAGTACTCACATAGGTTTGGGGTGCGTGCTTATGGTGGCAAATTACATTTAAGAATTAATTTGATGTTATAGTCTATGTTCTGTGCATCCAGCTAAACAGAAATTCAAATAGTAAAAGTAGAAGAACATAATTATATTCCCTTTCAGTTCTGTAAGGGCCAAAAAGAACTTATCTTATTCAGGGAAATTTAGAAGGTCATCTGATTCCTTCCAGGATGACCCTTCCAGTGGACTGGATGTCACTGATAGCTTCTGAGAACAGTTTTGTCAGGCGTATTGCAGGAAAGAGGCACACTCTGTGTATGGGGTGTGGATGGTGTAAGTTGTAAAGCCTGAAAAAAGGGTGTGGATATAAGTTGTAAAGCCTGAAAAGAGGGCAACAAGATATCTTCTTCCATTCCCTTCAATTCCGCTGTGGTGCCAAAGATCTGATTTTTGCCATTCCTTGGGGAAGACATAGCAAGCGGGTGTTTCTGAGTGCCTGCTCTTCTAAGCAGAATATAATTACTGAGGAAATTAACTTCACAGCTAAAGATTGTGGTGTCACGACAATTTAGAGGAGTGGGAAGGATGTTTTCTGAGCAATCAGTAATCTTTTTTCCCCTTTCTTTTTGGTTATCACTTAATAGCATTCATTAAAACTGGTAACAGGAATTGTTTCTCTTTAAATTTCCTACTGAGTCTCAGTTTAGTCGAGTTAAACTTGGAACAATATATTACTGTCATGCTCAATTGACTTTCTTTATAAAAGTAATAAATCTTTTGTACAGGTTTATTCTTAGCAGCACTAGAAACTGCAAAAAATACACATGTTGCTGGCTTATGGTTAAAATAATTGTGAATGCCAACTCTAGTTGTCAGGCACAACCTTTCTACCCTGATGAGTAGCAGCTTATTCAAGTTCTCTCTTGCGGGAAAGCAGTCTTTGACTTTGGAGTCAAAAGGAGGTTAGCAGACGGCAAAGGTGTAGGCTTCCATTGTTATCAAATCCTCTTCTCTTTTTTTACTCATTTTCCCACCGCAGCTTGCAGATACAAAACATGCTGACTTCCAGGGCAATTGTTTTTCCCCTGTTTAAGCTCCTTGTTATAGCTACTGGACATACCAGAATAGTTACTTTGGTCATCCTTCAGAGAAAACACTTCTAGGTGGGTTAATCCATAATGAGCAGAGGAAATTTTGTGAGTTTTGATCCATAGCCTTTTTTTGTAATATGTTCCCTTTGGGGTGGCATGAGGAAAGTTGTTTGTCAAGGCTCTCTCCCATTTTGGAATGTAAAAGAGTGAAATGTGTAATGGAGGAAAACCTTCACTCTATTTACAGTCTGTTGCCCTAAATTAAACTACTAAAAATGCAGCAACATTATGCTTACTTAGGAGGTGGCTGTAGTAAGTGACATCATTGGTTATACCTATTATGTGTGCAAAAGGAACCAAAAATGCAGAAATAAAGATGAGTTGCGTTTTCCTCATCATAAGCTTATAAAATGCAGGGCAGTCTATGAAAAAAATGCACTGGCTTCCCAAAACAATATCTTTTAAAACCAATCATAGAAGAAGAAGGGTTATGAAACTATACCACTGTTCACCCCACCAAGCTTTTACCCATTGTGCTGAAAGAACACTTAATCAAGAGCAAAGCCTCTGTCAGCTGCAAGAAATGGCATAAATATAATTTTGCAAAAATGAAAGATATGCTCAATACATACCACATGAACACTTTTAGTCCCCCAAACAGCATTACATGAATACACAGGAATAAAATGAAAACAGCATTTTACATTTAAGTTCATTTTTATTGAAGCAGTAAAGAGTCACGTGACCTTGTATCTAGCCCTTAGGATAGCAATAGCACTCACTTTGACAGCCAGGCTGAAAAATATTGCCGTTTCACAGAGACGAAAAGTGCTAAAATTGATCCAGTCCTTGACTAGTGGTAATGAAAGTAGTACACGAGTGATGGCTATTACAATTTAAATACCATATGCAGAAGTTTTTATTTCAACTGTCTCTACTCATGTGTGTTATCAAAATGGAGACTGGAAGTCAGACCAAAATGCCATTTGTCTATCTACGACTGCTAACTGATTGGCTGCTAGAAAAATTCACTGGGCTGCTCTCACAATAAGGGACAATATTTAGGACTTTGTACAGTGGCAACATCCAGAAGAAGTCTTTTACAGTGTAAGGTCTGTGTAGGTCTAGGAAGTGAAGATCCTTGTAACCAAAGGTTAGGTGCATGTAGGAAACAGCAAATATAAAGCGTTTTCATAACACACGAGGTCTGAGTTGCAGGTTGGAACGTGCACACAACCGAATAATGGATTCTGTTGTGGTGCTGAATAAGAGCTAGCATGGCCAGCAGTTTATTTCCTGAACTAAAGTGACAGAGAAGTGTTTTATAAGCAGTTTTCCACCAGCGTTTAAATTATTCTAGTATATATTTCAGAACTTAGTGGAAAAACTGTTATAAAGTTTGCGTGGTTTGAATTGGAGTAACTAGTGCAAAAATGTAATAGTGCTGTCCCAGAGAGGACATGATGAAAGGAGGACTTCCTGGGTCTTTCTCCATAGCTTTGAAATTGGGAAAAACATAGGTGACACAAGAAAGAAAATGCATCAGAAAATCTACAATACAGCAGTTTCATACTTTTCTCATTGCGCATTCTCACTTATACATCCCAATGCAATTTTAAGAATGCTAACCATTCATATCAAGATTATATATGCTAAAATACTTTTTAATATGTTTCAGTCATACAAAGTACCCAAGAGACAGCCCTGAAGTGTGAAGCCCTTTGTTTATCTCTCTATATCTATATTTATACATTGGAAATGTAAAGTATGGGCAAAAATCCAGCCACTGTAACTTTGATATGTGGCAGGATTATCTGCTGAAGTGAAGTGATAAATCTTCTGCTAAATCCTTTAAATCCTGAAGCCAACAAAGGCACTATTCATGACGCTGGGAGGCAGCAAATGATGCTACCTGCAAATCTCACTTAATTTTTTTTATCATAGGCCTAAAATATCTTTCATGAATCCTTTTGGGTAGTGGAATTTATGTAAACACCTTGCAATAGTTTGAGTAGTTAAACTGGACAAAGTAAATCTCTTCAAATGAGTGCATTACTATTGCAAAGTACAAATCAGCTGTCTGATAGCATTTAAGATTCTTCATTGAATTCATTAAAAGTAAATAAAAATAAAATTAGTAAGAATCAAACTTTCTCTGGCATCTGTGGTTTGACTCAAGGTCCAAGATGTGTGTTGGAGCCTATACTTGAAGAGGTACTAAAGAGCTATGGTTATATGACTGGTGCTTCAGGTTGTCAGATGACAGGAATTCAGTCTTCCCAAGAAGTTGCTATTATGATGGTATTCAGAGAAAAATGGTTATTTCTTTCCATTCTTTACAGACAAGTCTCTACAGTAAAAAGCAGCATTTACCTCTTCTTTTTTTTTCTTCTATTCTAGGTGCTGATACTGTTTATAATGTCAACTTCACCATGCTTGTGTTTTCTCACTTTTTCTTTTGTTATGTTCTACATATAGTTTTTATCTCTTAAACTTTAATTACAACAAAATTATCTGGATTCTATTATACTCTACTATACTTTTTCACTGTTCCCAATGGAAAACCTTTCATTTAAAAAAAAAAAAAAAAGGAAAAAAAATAAGATGAACTTCTCAGCTGCTAACATTCAGATAATGGTTCCTGTTGTCTATAAGTGCTACCCATACCATGCTTCTTTTCTAGTTAGGATATTCATTAAAAACTGTACAGAACTTGTGTGGCAGTCAGGTGAAAATTAAAGATCTAAGACTAGTGTAGACGGTTTTGTTACAGTTTCTGGGAATTGAATTAGTAATTTCTAATTCATTCTGTGTTTGACATCAAACAGTTGATGGCCTGAAGATTTAGAGATGGGTTTAAACTGGAGTGTTAACGATTTTATTCAATATCTTCTAATGTCTTATTAGCCTATTGGACTGTACATATTCTAGTGCCAGTATATTGCATCTAAGAGAAAGGGGCCAGTGCTCTCACTTACATCAATTAAAGACCAGAAAGCTTTGCTGCTGTCAGGGCAGCTGCTAAGCAGAACCAGGACAAGAAACTGGGCTTATGTTAGGCAGAAGGGTAATGACGTATCCAGAGACGAGGCAATGCTACATTTTCCTTCCCATCTGGGTGGTTAATATATCAGATCACAGATCCTGCGTGTTGATGATTCATTATTTATTGTTCCTGGACCTCTCCTGTGGTATATCTGCATGAATATTATCCACCACTTGAAGCTGAAAGCCATCCATTTCTCAGATCACCTACCTTAGGGCTTTTTTTGCTTGTTTTTCTTTTTAATCATAGCAAATGATTGACTCTCTCCATTGCTTTTCTTGGTGGTGTGACAATTTTATAGCATAACCCTAGTTTTCCTATCCTTAATGTGTTTCCTTGCCATGCAAACTTCTAAAGGCTATTAAAAACACAGGCTTTTCTTTGCTTGTTCCTTTTTAAAACTATTTTGTTACTATTACAGCCTTTTCCAATACCAGGAAGTTACAAGATTCCCAAGGGATATGTTTTATATGCTTGTTCAGATGATGTCAATATCATTATATTGAATTAGCATGATATTATGAAATTTGAGTTTAACAAATATTGTTAAAATATGTTTTAAATATTGGTTAAAATATGTTTTAAATATTGGTTAAAATATGTTTTAAATATTGGTGCTTCCATTAAGGTTTGTGCCAGGTGTTCATTACCTAAAACATTATAGGTGAACTGTTGAGTAGAAAGTGTGAAAAGAATAAAGGTATGTGAAAAACTGTCACAAACACCACTAAAATTGTGACACTTGTGCTTTCGTTTTATGACTGATTAATTTTGCCATATGCAGGGGAAAAATGCTAATAACTAAAACTCTAATAACAAGAAATCTGCCCTGCACATAATTCAGGGAATTTAACTGTCAGACAAATGGAAAATTAGTTTGAACATAAGGAGTGAGCATGAGCATGTCATATGTAATAGTTGAACCAAGTGACATGGAAGACTTTATCATTATTTACTTGTTTTTAAAGGGTTATTTCCCATGGGAACTTAGTTTTTTGACAGTTAAAGTACTGAGTAGTAGTAAGTAAAGGAAATGGTTGAAACTGCAGCCTCACAAGAACAGCAGTAACATTCACTCCCTTCTGTTCTCTCCTTGCATTTCTCTTCTACTTCTGGAGTTTCTACATGTTTAATGTGAAATGTAGTGCAGCCTGTTGGTGTGCATTTCCAAGGGGCAAAACTGGCTGGCTGTCATGTCGGGTGTGCAGTGCCTTCTCCTCTTTCATTCCTGTGCTGACAGGCGTGCTTGCTTGCTCCTGCTCTGTGGTGCACATCACTTGGACCGTGCTTTGGAGAGTTCAGCTGGCGGTGCTGGCACCTACTGTCTGGCTGGTTGTCTCACTGGGCCCTCAAGGGAAACAAGATGCCACTCTTCTGGCAGAAGAGGTGACTTTCAGCAAACGTAATGTAGTTGGGAAATGGGAAGGCCCATTTTTCCACAGCAGACAGGTCTGTACACTGCCACCACCATCAGGATTGCCTGGAGTCAGGTTTTCCCAGGGAGGCCGTTACCGCAGCACGTACTTATTTACGGAGTAGTATCTCTCTCCATATTTCAGTGAGGTCTTGGAGTTGTTCCTTATAGGACAGTTCTTGATGGGCAGCTGGACATCTCACAAAGCATTCTTTGATAAATATATCTACTATCCAAGCTGCAGAGGAAGTTTTTGCCCTGGAAGTGGGAGCCCAGGAACGTGTTGTCTCTACTCAGGAAGTTGTTTCTGTCATACCATGTACGGAGACTACGGATCACATGTGGGTTTACACTGAAGTTTGTCCTTGAATAACCAGTTCTAATTTCTCTTGCAAGAGGAGTAGTATTTCTTTTTTTCTGAGCTATTCACTTGTTGGAAAAATGTTTTTGCTAATAAATTAAAATTCAGTTGTATAAAATAGGGAGAAAAAGTGATTTTAGATATCAACTAAGTCTTCTTTCCTTCTTAAATATTCACCACTTTTTGCCACGTTTTAGTTATTCAGCAACCATTGATTGGCTTTACCTTTGTACTTTAGCAAGACCCAGTATGCCTTCTTTTCTGTAGGCTCAGTAAAAATTATATGCCCATCGTCACACTATCATCCCTATGCTAAATATGTTATTATAGCAAAACTGTAAAAGTCTCATTAGGTGCTTTCCTGGGGTCAAATACCTGAAGATCCCCACCTGAGACCTTTACTATACTGGAGCTGTCATTCAGAGATTCCAGTCTCAGTGGGAAAGTGGCTAAAATGTTGCTTTTCTTCCTTTGCCTATGAAAGTTACCCTAGTATTTCCTTTAAAGGATTTTTCTAAAGAACTGAAGGGAAGAAACTCAGGTTGAATTCCCAGAACATGCTGTGCACCTTATCCTCTCCTGCCGCAATGTTTGGTTCTATCACTGTATTTCCCACTCTTTTGTAATTGCAGCTCATGATTGTCCATTTATAAAGCAACCTGGGGTTTGACAGTTTCCTAATGAGATGTTACAAGCCCTCATTACAGCTACTTTCAAACAGCTGAATGTGGTGTCTTCGGGGTTTTTTTAGATCTTTTTTGTCACGGTTTTGACTTCAGTGAGAAGGTTAAGCAATCAGGGAGTCTTTTATTCCATTTGTAGCCCCTTATTTTCAGTTCTCTGGAGAAGAGGCTTCAACCCTCGTTCTGCTGGAAATACACAACGTAGTGATGGAGTGAAATTGGCTCCTTTGCAGACCATAAGGCTGTGACCAAGTCACTATTTCTTGAAAAGTTGCAGGATTCTTTAGTATTATAAGAAAGCAGACAGTAGAAGTTTCAAGTTGGATGCTCAAAAAAGTAGCCGTACTTCAGGATTTGGCCTTAACGTCTCAGTGATATCAGGTTTCATTTGCAAAATGGGTGTCTTGCTGTTGATTAGGTTTCAGGCAATAAATCTCCCAGTCTGCTGCTCATACTGTATACATGAAATAAACAGCGTATATGTGTTGTAAGTGACTTAAATTTTAGGTGTCCAAATAGAAATGCTTTGGAACATGTATTTTTAAAAAGCAAATATGCAGTTTTGTAAAGATATTCCAAGAACATTGTTGATTTATTCTGAAAAATAAATGTCATGTGCAGACAAACGTTCATTTATACATATATGTGACAGTGGAACAGCAGCAAACACACCCATAAATGCATTCAGTCACATAGGCACATTTACAGACAGAGGTGGATATTAGCCTTTTTTTCTGTGAGGAAGGAATTTTTTATTCAAATGTGATCAATTACCATTTACAGTGCCTATTAAGTCTCCCACTACATTTAAGTTTTGTGATATATTTCCTTAGCTTGCAAGTACCTTTGCAATGATAGTCTTGTACATTCTAATAAACAATTGTCTATTAAACTGCTCCCCACCTTTCACAGAATTTGGAAGCTACATAGTGCATGAGGCCGGGAACAGTAAAACAAATAGATGATATCTTTACTTAACTAGCTAAAAATCAAGCTCGTTACTGAGTCTCCCCCTGATGAGGTACTAGCTAGTTGTTTAAACTGATTTTTTTACCTGCAGTCCATTGAAGTTCCTCATTTTCTAGGCAATCAGCTTGAGACATTGGTGACTTGATTTGCAGATTTCAGAGCTTATTGCTGCCTCTGACATCAAGAAGCCTTACATTTGCATTTACCAAGCGATGTGAAAATCTTTCATATTCTAAGAAAACAGGCTGTAGATGTTCCAAATTGGGCACCCAAAAAGAGTAGACATACCTCAGGATTCAGCCTTAAGATCTCTGTGATACCAGTCTCCATCTACAGAACACGAGGCTGAGAGGCGTTCCACATAAACACAGCCACACCTGGTACAGAAGTCCCTGAGTAAACCTGCAGTTCTGCGTTGTCAGGAAACTTTAAATAGTGTGCATGAGTAGGACCATAACTTGAATAGAGGGAAACAGAATATTAGCAAAAGCACCAAACTAACCAAGAGAATGTTTTTTTCAGAGAGCACCGCTCATTTGTGGTAATGAGTAGGTAGGTGACTTGTGGAAAATAGCATCTAATTTCATATCGTGCCTAATGTATTTGGTTAAAACTTTCAATTCCCTTCTAATCAGAATAGGAAAGAAACTCAAATGATGATGAAATGAAAGACCAAAACCGCTTACTTGTCCAATGATTGCATTTGTTGCTTCACTGTGAAACTGTATTATTCCAGTTATACTTTATATCATTCTAATTAGATTTTCTTTAGCAATCATTTGCCTAGTAGAGTCCAGATCGTTTCAGAAACTAATAAAAAAAATTATTTTTAGCTGTAACTCTTACTAAGTTGTGGACATCCCTGTGGCACATGGATTCTTACACAGGAAATAAATGAGAAACAAAAAGAAAAATTGCCTTTTGCTTATATTGTGGGTATGAAACTTAGAAAATACTGTAACATATATCAACATAAAACTTCTCCACCTTTCTGTTACCTAAAATAAAACAGAAGTACCTGGCAAAAAAATGGCTCACCTGCACCACCCCCTACACCTGTCTTAGCTCCTGTGTGTCCTTTGTGGTTTGAGAAAAACTCAGTTTTACTACACCCTTCCTGACCAAAAGCATAACACAGATGTGGACTATTTCTTTTGCCATCTGCCTTGATGTATATTCTCACAGCCAGGAAGGATAGGAGCAGTTGTTTAAGTTGACCCTTATTAGGCTTTTGGATGATCTGCTTAAAGCATCTATAATTAAAATTCTTTGTAAATTTTCATGTAGATGTAAGATCTTGACCTTAGGTTCTCCTATCGTTCTGGGTGTTTGATCCCATCTAAACCTGCTATGTTATGAATCCACCGAACTTACCCATTACATGCTGGTCCTTAATTAGCAGACATATCACTTTCAGAGCTAAAATTTGGGACTGATGCATTTTACTAAAAAATTTCAACTGACAGCACATCTCTGCTGTGAAACTTCCACAAAGTGCTACAGGGCATTTTTTTCAATTATCACATACAATAGTATGAACCATTATTTTGTAATAGCAAATGCAAATACCTAGAGTATTTCTGAGGCACTGTTCCTTCGCTATTGAAGTACGATGCCAGACTGAAGATAAAACAGGAATGGTTTAGCACACAACAGATTTCAAAGACATGGTTGGTAAAAATAAATTCACCATTTTCCTTCACCTCTTGCTTTACTGTTGCGTCCCACGTTCTGGAACTGCCAATGGTTTCCTACAGCGCTGTTACTTATTAAGTATACCTTTCTTCTTTCTTTAGACAGTGTAGTCCTAAAGACTGCGTATCAGTTAAACCAGACTGAGTGAGAGATGTCAGGCTACTAGAGATTAAGAAACACTCACGCTTACACACATGTAATTCTTCTGCTATAGATAAAGCAATTTTTTCTCTTCTTTGGTAGCTTTTTTTTTTTAAGATAAAATTGCTTTGCACAGGATTTTTACTTACAGATTTTTACTTACACTCTCTTTTTTAAATTTCTTTAATACGGTCAAGACTATTGCAAGCATTTTTTGATATCCAAATACTAGACAATGATACCATTTTACCTGCAGATCCTAAGTACATATTTTGGAAGGTATCCTCTGGGATGATTCAAAATAATCCTTTATTTTATGTTACTCTGTTGTCTGGTCTCTCTAATACAGCTATTTTTCTTCTGCAGCTGATATAAAGTAAATGGAGAGGATTCTAATTTTACTTTGCTGGTGTATAAATGTGTCATTTCATACAACTAGCTGTTTTTCTTTGTTGTAACTTCTTTCTCTCTGTTTTAGCCTGCGGCTTCCCTTTTTATTTGATCAGTATAGTTTATATCATATTCCAGGCATCACTTCTTCCCAGGAGAAAAACGGGATTTCAAATTGCTACTCATGATTCCTAAAGCGAACTGAAAGGGCGCTGACTGAATTAATGTTTCCTTTGCTGTTTTCAGGGCTTATTGGTTTTATTTCCATTAGCCCATGGATGCATTGTTTTTTCTACCACTAAAAACATTCTTTATCCAATGATTGGCAATTATTTTTTCTCAGTGGTTTACAGTTCACCAGAATACAATTTCTGTTAACTAGAAAATTAATCAATCTGATTATTACCTGACACAAGAAAAGAATTAAAAATACACAAAGCCTAGAATACCAAATTTTCTAGCTGTGTCTTCAGAGGGAAAGTCATATAGCCTAGTATTCAGGTTATCTACTCAGTGTCTCCAGGAACTTCCTGAACTCCAGTTCTTCCTGAACTGGAAATGTTGCTATGGATTTCTTAATATACTCAAATCCATAAAATGATTTATTTTTCTGGTTAAAATGGTTTCCTACAACACAATGAAACAGCTGTAATTAATAACACTTTAAAAGAGAATCTTCTTCTAAAACTAATTAAATTTCCACAGAGGAAATTCCCATCCCTTATAGTCTAATGTTAGAAGGTAAAGTTTGGACATTGCTATTATTGCTTGAAGGAATTAATATTCTTTTATTTTCTCCCTCAAAACCACTGTACCTTTTTATTATAAACATGTTGTTACAACTTTGAAGCTATGGGCAAATATGCCATTGACATCAAAAAAACAAACCTGGACTTTAAAATACTATTTCTCCTCTGTATTTGTATACAGCAGCATAGATATAGGTTCCTTATTCCCCGTATAAGTAACATCAGAAGCTGTAACTGAGGTGGATAGTGTAACTGAATTTAACATTGAAGGCCCATCCTCCATGTCAAATATTCAGTTTACGAGAAGATCACCTCACAGAAAATTTTCTGTACTCCAGGGTTTGGTGCTAAGAAGTTTTATATATAGAAAATAAGTTACTGGTGCTCTTTACTTCTCTTATCCATCCCAAATCCAACTATGTATCATACTACACTCCTGGAATTCAGGAAATTTTATCTTAGAGGGGTATCACAACTGCAACAAAAGGCAGTGTTCAGACATTTGACTCCATATCTTGCACTTACAGGACAGACTATTAGATGTATTTACAATGAGGGTGGTGAGACACTGGAGGAGGTTGACCAGAGAAGTTGTAGATGCTCCATCGTTGGAAGTGTTCAAAGTCAGGTTGGATGGTGCTTTGAACAACCTGCTCTAGTTAAAGATGTCCCTGTCCATGGCAGAAGGGTTGGACTAAATGATCTTTAAAGGTCCCTTCCAACCTAAACGATTCTATGATTCTGTTCTTCCGTATACTACTGTCCTCCAGCTAACACAAAAGGATGATTCCACTCAGTCCCAGGCCAAAAAGTCTGACCATCTGTCTTTCACCAATGACTTTGACACCTTTATTGATGTCAAGTTTACATACATTTATTGATATTCTGTTTGTCATTTCTGTCCAGGTAGCTCTCTCTCTGAACAGTTACTCATTTTTTATGTTGGCCTGGAAATTTTTTTCAAGTAAACGCTAACCCTAAATAGATACGTGGAAAAAATAGACGAGGGGAAAAAAGGAACTCCAATCACTTGTGAGGTGAGAAATAACACTTCTTCACAATTTCATGTTGCAGAGCAATGTGTTTGGGTAAGGATATTGTTTGTGGATAGCTCAAGAAAAAAGCTACTTTCTGGTAACGATCTACTTAAGAGTTTTTTATAAAGATGTTTTTAACATCTTCAGTAGCTCTTGTTCATAACTATTTCACAAAAACTAATGAGAAGATATGTGAAGCTGTGGGTCAATTTTAAATATTTGGCACTCTGTGCATTTTAAAAATGCTATTAAATTAGAAGTCTGACTGTGTTCTCTTCCACCCTTAGCCTTCATCATTGATTGGAGAGAGGGGCACTTCCAGTGGTTACTCAGATCTCAGCTGGGCTTAATCTAGACCTTGAAGTCTATTTTCTTTTCATTCTGTCAGATGAACTTAAAAATTGACTCAATGCAATGACATGGTTTACCTTTGCTTGATTAGATGAATATATTTGCAGTAAGTGGAGATGAAAGGATCAGCTCATTGGGTCTTTGATTATCTGTGGGAAGAATATGCAACTGGAGAGGCTGGTAAATCAGGATTAAGCACTATGAAGTTCTGAATCTTTTGTTTTGCCATTTGATACAACCTTTGACAGAAAAGTCGAAGCTTGAAAACATATGCTATTATAACATTGTAGGCCAGAGTTAAACTTCCAACTAATTTTTCCTTCTTCATATTCACACTAATTAATTGTGTCTGCCATAGTCAATTTTGTCTGTTTTTTTAAATTGACTCTGTATCAAGGCTCTGGCCAGGGGTTTGATCTGTCCCTGCTGTGAAGGGCATGTTTGTGTTTGTCTTCTTCATCCTATTAAACTCCATCAGCATCCTGGTTATGGCCTTTGGGAATACAGTCTGTGTCACTGATGTTGAGCACTATTTTTAAGCCGAGGTCAACAACATATTGTATACCTAGCACATTAACTCATTTTTATCATCTGTACTTTGCTAGAAGCCTTCAATATCACCTAACATAGCACTGAATGAAATGTGCAACTCTACCAACATACAGATAACTCTGCTGTTGATGTCAGGGGAAAAAATTAGTAAGTACAATGCATGGTTAGGCGCTTCTCTTGATGTCTGCAACAGCTGCCAAACAAGACCCCTGATCAGGAAGGCATTGCATCCCTCTTGCTCTGTATTAAATAGCATTGTATACAAAAATATTGCTTTGTAATTGCAGTGTTTCTCTGCACTAATGTTTATTTTTTGATGGCAGTGTGGAAGTTTATTGGATTATTATCACTGAATGTATTAAAACACTTGGGAACGGTCTTGGAAACAGGATGGCAGATACTCTATGCTGCTTCCTATGTCTTGATTTGGAACAGGAATGGAGCTCAGCAAGTCCATTCTTTCCAGCACATTAGCTTGGTCATTTGAGTTTATTTTTCACTGTCTTTATTAGTTCATACTTAATTAGTAAGAACAATATGAAAAAATAGCAGAAGAGTGAAGATGTCTCTGCCAGGCAAAAACCAAAAAGCAATACAATGAAAGTCTGATAATCTTTGCAGCATTGCTTGGTCATTGCAACTTAACAACCTCCGACCCCTGCCCTGTTTGGAAGACCCAGTAACCTTCCCCATTTTCCTCACTCCTACTCCTTCCTCCCAGCCCCTAAACAGTCTTTCTGTCTCGAGATTCTTTGGAAAAATTGCAGAATCTACAGCTTCTGGCGATATCACGACTTATTTTCTGGTAGTTACAAAGTAGATGTGAGCAGGCAGCTCCATACTTGATTTCTCTGAACTTCAGTATATTTGTCTTGTAAAAGTGCCTGTGAAAGGTGAATATGGCTGTGCTTACCAGTGTAGCCAGTGAGTTCAGAAATTACTTTAGGGCTATTATTTATAATTATAGGACACATGCAGGAGTAAAAATCCATCTACATAACTCACTGTCAAATTTACCTGTTAAATACTTGAAAATGACTGCCAGGCCTTTGGAGTAACTGTTCTGTATAAAGAAGAGGATCGTTGTCTCTGCCTTTTCCCCTTGGCTTCACAATATGACAATGTCAGAGTGACAGCAGCCAGCAGTCCCGGGCCTCCTTATTCTAATTCTATTGGATATCAGTTGACACCACCACAAAATGCTGACATTTTTTTTCACTGACATTACAGTATGTAAAACTTTACCTTGGGATGGACTGCAAAGTTAAGAAAAAATGCTGGTGCAGCCAAAATACTGCTGCATAATGCTGTTGTGGCAATAAGGGACCTATCATTTTGTATTATACTTCACTGAACAGAAGAACCTTATAATAACAAAAAAGGCATTTGCTTTATGAACACATTTTAAATCATATTCAAAAGCACAGCATTGATTTTTCTATACTCTATGTTGTTAAAGATTGCTGTTTTGTGTGATAATGTTCTTCAGCTCTATCATATTTTTCCAGAAAAATTTTTCAATGAACTAGGGAGTCTTTCCCTTTTCAGCGAACCCTTCACTTCCCAGGCACCACTCATAGCGGAGTTACTACAGGAGCAGACTCCAGAGCAAATCCTGATTGTATGAACCCTGGGACACCCAGGTATGATGGTTCCCACCATTTTCCCAGACTGTCAAACAGCACGTCTGCTGCATCACTGTATCTTCCTGCACTAAGGACAGAACTAGCATGTAGCTTTCTGATAATGGACCTCAGTGAGAAAGAAAAGCAATATCAAAGCCAAACAGGTCAAATTAGCAGTCCTGGTAAAACTGTCTAGCAAAGTGAAATAGAAATGAGAAGCTCTGAGCTGCAGAGGACAGCCCAGAGGACAGATGAGTCAAGCAGTCTTGACTTTTAAATAATGTCTTACCACTTGTCTCACTGCGTGGCCTTGCACACATTACTCAAACATTCATTTCTTCCATCTGTAGCACAGGGAGTCTAATGCTTATTTACCTGCCTAATAGGTATCTTGTGAGAATTAGGGAATCGATGTTCAGTAACAAGTTTAACTAATGTAACCAAATGAAGCTAATTAAATGGTTAAGCATTGTTGTTAAGTGGCTGATCCAAAGGAAGATGGAAGTCATACTTGAAGGCAAGCTGGAACCATAACATTTGGAGCAAGGAATCCCATTCTGTTTCAGCTCATTATGGTCCATGATCATGACATTTGTATTTGAACTGGACAAGTGGATTTCAAAGCATTTCTGTGATGTTATAAGTTCCCCAGATCCCAAGTTCAGGTTAAGTACCTTGGAAGTCAGAGAGCCTTGATGGTTTACCTTGTGCTAGGGAATCAGCTTACCAGACATCCGACTGTATCAACTGCTCTGATTTTTTTTATATAGGGGACCATTCTTCTGTCTACAGAAAAGACCAGGTTGATTAGACTTCTGACTGGAAAGTCAAAATACTCCAAAAGACTAGGTAGAGTCAAAAACTCTAGCTAGTCTTTCCCCTTGAGACTGGAAAAATCTAGTCAAGATGTGTTATAAGTTGCTCCATTCATTTATGCCAGGAAACACAATTGCTGGCTGTGTTTTGCAGCAATTAGTTCTTGGACTCTTCCAAAAGAATGGTTGAGTACCTGGGGAAAATGCTCCCCTCAAAAGTATTTTAAGATCCCCAAGGGAGAGTTAAGCATTACCCTGGCAGAAGACAGTAGTCGGAAACTGGAAAACTGTCCCTGGAAGACTTATTTGAATTTAGTGATTCAGATTTTGGACCTTGCAAATTTCCAGGACATCTTTTCAGGCCATCACAGTTAATGTGATAATCTGCTGCAGGAACTTTTCCTGTTTAAAACTAGGTGTCCTTAAATGCAGAAGTAATGGTATTATCTAAAGCAGGTTTATTTTGATGTGACTGATCTTTCAAATGTATGCTTTTTGTTACCGGATAAGATACTTAAGAATTGCTGAACTGGTTTGGATGAAAGGTGCATCAAATATGTATCCTATATCTGAAAAATACCCATAGCAGACACTTTAGAAAAAGGAATAGGTCATATAAGAAATGATTGGTCCCCTCTCATCTTCTTCCAGCTTCTTCCCCACAGCAATTTATTGACTTTCTGTGCTAGAGATTGCATTTGGACAGTTATGTTTAATAGCCAACAGCAAATCTATCTTCTAGTTCCTTTTTAAACCTATTTATACATTCAGTCTTCTGTGGGAATACTTCTATAGTCTTCATTTTTATGTGTCCCATGAAAGTATATTTCCTTTTATTTGTTTTAAACTTGCAGCTCCCTCTTTCTTTTGAGAAGTCATGAATAATCTCACTGCCATTCATCATTATATAGGTCTCTGTCATGCCACCTCTCATCCAACCAGTAGTATTCTAGACTATTTCACATGCACACGCAACCTGCCCCACACATCTGATCACACATGTGGCCTTTCTTGGATGTGTTTCTGCACTCAAGTACAGTATTCAAGAAATGAGATTTAGACAATGACTAAGATGGTGATTTCTATCTACTTTCCAGCTCTTTTTCAATTAAGTGCAAATATTTTACTTGCATTTCAGACTGACATTGACCATTAAATTGATGTCCACAGGGAGCTATTCAAGTGATTCCAAGTCATATACTTGTTTTCAAAAGCAAATGTAACCAATACATACAGTTTACTATGATTTATGGCTACTGCGAAGCTGTTATTTACATTTCTGTTATTCCCAAGCCATCTTAAAATAAAGCATACTCATAGAGCTGTCTTGATTGCAAATTACAAAAATTAAAAGAATGTGAAATGTCATTCCAGTGTGTATTTTATTGCCATGGTAACACAAAGGTAACTGAGTAGGTTAAGCTACAAATTAGGTACTCAGCTATTTAAAGACCTCAATGAAATAAAGTCACTTAATCAAGCTTATCATTGCTTGTGCTATGTAATCAAGACAACCCTATTAAAGCCAAAGTCAAAATGCTGGATGTTTCTGTGTTGTCTCTCTTCAAAGAGCATTCTGTATGCTCTAGTATATCAAACATGGCCAATCAATGAACATTATTCGTTGTTACAGGCTATGTTTTGCAACCATGTTAAATAGAAGTGTGTTTTCTTTTGCAAATACTCCACATTGTGAGTTTTCCTGCATCATTTATAATTAAAGCTTAATCTTTTCAAATATATCCTTTCATATACTAGATGCTCTCTAATTGCACACATCTCAAGCAACAACAAAAACAGATGCGCTGAAAAGTACACTCCTGGGTTTTCTACTTCTAATTCAAAATTATATGCATGGAATACAATTTTAAGCTGTGGCTGTTGCCAAGCAAAATTGCATTATAATCAAAAGCACACAGAACAAGGGTAGAAAATTTAAAAACCCTTCTTAGTGAATTCAGACGCTGTGCCAGGATAGTAGAAAAATATTTATTTGGAAAAATCAGTAAAAATATTTGCTACAATTTATTCTCCCGGTAAGGCAGTAGAAGTTTACATTGGTTAATCACATTAACATCAGTAATAACTTGCATATGTATAGTACCTTCCATCATGAAGTACCCTATAGGGTTGTTCTGCAAATTGTAATACCAATTACTGCTCGCTCCACAGACACACTTGCCCTTAGCAAGTGTCCAGAGTTTCATGGTCCCATGAACTTCAATACTGTGTTCATTTTTTATCCATACCTAGAACTGAACTTTACCAGAAATGGAAAAAAAACCCCACACCTGTTTTTCCAAGTGAAAATACAAGAAGAATTTTCAGAGGCCTGGCCAATCCATAATGCAATGTTCAGGAAGAAGGCTGTGAAAACCCAGAGAGGAAATGTCCACTTGAATTTAACTCTGAATATATAAACGGAAACATTTTGTTCCTGTACAACAATCTCACAGGCTTGACACTTACGTTACCCTTTATTAGCATGAACAGTCTACACCAGTGTTATGATAGCTAATTAATGTAATAATTTCTAAATAACAAAGTGGCTACTCAAGTGCTACTACTTATCCTATCTTTACAAAGCATGTCACAGGAACACAAGTGACTACTGTGCATGGTTAGGGACTCCCTTTTCATCCTCTCCTAATGGACATCTCCTGCAGCAGGCACCTTCCCAAGGATTCAGACCCCAATCCAGAAAGTCACCTATGCACCAATTTAAATTTAAGCATGTGAATAAACCCATTCACTTCAGAGGGAATACTTAATGCTTAAATTTAAGCATATGTTTACGTTAAGGATGATGAGGGCCTATGGCGTACTGCAGAGAAATGTGCCACCTACCGTTTCATCAACATCATGTCCTACAGCACCTGGGTTTTCTTTGGAAATTGTCCATCTTGTTAAAAAAACAGGCCCAAACTTGATTAGCTTATAAAATCTTGAATAGCTTGCAGTCTGAGGTAGCTCAGCTGCACATGAGTGGGCAAAAGAAGTTTTGTGCCAGGAAAATAGACTCCCTCATTTTTCAAAATGAGCCAATTTTTTCCAATGGCTTTTCATTCATATCAAGATAAATTATTAGAAGGAAATCACAGTTTACTCACCTCATGAAATATTTACAGTCTTGTCACTATTTTCATCATATTGATTTGGGCCTCAATCCCATTCTTCTTGATTTCAAAGGAAACGAGATCAAACCTATAGAAAATAAAAAATAGCTTTCAGCAACAAAGTTCTGTTAAAATCATTAACCAAAAATGAATAATTTTACTTTGTTTATACAAGAACAGTAATGTTTTTTTCACGTTTGTGTAATTTGAGGTTTGACTCCACTAAACCAAATGGAGAAAACCATAGTTTGAACTTCCCAGAGAGTTCGGACCAGGTTCGTGTGCCTGGCCTCACTAGCGGTGACTAACCACTCTTTCCAGAGTAGCTCATTGTATTTTGTGTGGCAGACAATGTGAAAAGATATTCTTAATTTCATATGATTTTGGTCAATAACGTGTTGGGGTGTAGGTGTATAGCAAGACAGGAAAAAAATCTTTTGAGGTAATCCAGAATAATACTCAACTATTTATAAAAAAAATTAACTTTGCTATAGCTCAAGTATTGTGTTACACAGAGAATCGGCTTTATACACATGTGCGTGTCTATGGTTAACAACTCCATTTAAACATCGATGGAATTTTCTACTGCATTTTCTCTGGGGCACGCTTTAAAATGTTCATAACTCCATTATTTTACAATCAACTCTTATACAACCCAGCAAAACGTGTACTATTCACTGGGGACTAGTTACATGCTGAGTTTCATATATCAAAGTTTTGTCATTTCTAAGTTATGCCAAGGAGAAAAAATCCAGTTGCAACAACTTTTCTCTTTCTTTATTAAAAAGAAAAGTGTAGTGTTTTCACTCAGGCAAAAATCAGAAACAGCTGAATGCATTTTACTGCAACTGCAAAAGGAGAAAAAAATCACCTTTGAGCAGAGACAAGTTATATATAATCATGAGGCAGAAAGGTCAGAATTTTGGAACAATGAGCATCTGCAAACAGGTACTTTCAGCAGCAAATGTTTTCAATCTTAACCACATCTCCATCTCTTTTCCCCAGTCTCTCTTCCTCCCTTGTGCCTTTCTGGTCTTCCTCTCTCCCTTTGCTTCCCTTGCTTAGGATAGTTACCGATCTGTCTTTGTCCCTTTTCTAAGGTAGTAATCTTTCTTCATCCCTCCTCTCATTGCCCAGTTTTTGTTGTTTCTGTGGCTATCTGTTGATACCTAGGAAGCAATAAACTCATTAATAATTGTATGGCTTGAAAGATGCTGGTAGCAACAGGAGTTTAGTATTGTTAAAGTGAATGTTTGGATTTCACTGAACTAGAAGCACTAGAGTTGCCTGCATGGGCCTAATGACCACAAACCAAACTTTTTTGAATACGTACTTCAAGTCGTCCTTTCAGCAGTTTGTGATGAAGTTCAGGAAGGCAACATCAAAGCTGAGGAAGAGGAAAAGAGAACATGGCAGAGAGGTGGGCAGTGAATTCTAACGGCACTTAGTACATCCTAAAAAACTGTGATTTGTGGGCATGATTGTATTATTGCCATGAATTACACATTTTCAGAAATGCTTATCTGTAATTAATTTGCCAATTACACACCACTAATTTATCATGCAACTTTATTTGCTCCTCCTCTTCCCTTGTAACCCCCTCCAGTGAATTAACCAGATGAATCCTTGGTAATGAACTGAGAGACATGAATGATCCTAATAGCCATAGGCCATCCTCATTTTTCTTTTTTGTCAGACGTAAGGTATTGCAGAAGAGGTCTTTACATTGTGCTGGTTATCTGTGTGAACAGAAATGATGCTCGAGCTTCACCATTGCACTTGATAGGCGTTTCTTTCTGTAGCTAGCCCAGGAACATTAAATGATCCACTTTGGTGGACTCACTCAAGTTTATCCCAAGGTAATCAGTGAGCTCTCTGACAGAGCCTTAAGAATGTTCCAGTGCTGCCGTGCTGATCAAAACCAGATGGCTGTCATTAGGAGTTTTAAATCTGACTCTGTCATGTTGCTGTACATCAAGTTCAGCTCTTCATGCATCCTTGTATATGACCATGACCTCTTAACTACTTAATTTAAATCTGAAGTCCCCTGTAGGCTGAATACAGCAAATTGCTGATGTACACAAATATGAAGTGTGTATGTTTATAAAAGGACAGCTTCAAATACATGTGTCCCTCCCCAGCAACTGCTTGTCTGCTAAACAATGTGCATAGCACTTTATTTCATAATGAATTTGTTCGTCTCTGACTATAGCATTATCCCAGCCATTTCTGTAAACAGAGGTATAACACAACCAAGTCCAAAAAATTATGTATCTCTGCAACTGAATCTGAGCAGAAAGCTATCAATCCACTAACATGCAAACACACTGAAAGATAATGTGTGACACCTCATTCACCTTAATTAGAGCTCATTAGAACCTGCTTTGATTCTTACAATGGTGATTCCAAAGTTCTTATCTGACAGGTTAATGAGGATCTGAAATGAACAGTGTTACTAATGAAGATCTGCTGAAATTAATCATCTGTTATTATTAACAACTCCAAAAGCTAAATTTCTAAACATTAGATTAGGTAAGATAATGCACAAAAGGGAAGCAGTCAAAGTGAAACATTATCAAGTGGTAGGTTATTTCCAAAGGAAAAGCAGGGCATCAGTTGTATTTTTGAGGGAGGAAATTCAGCTATTTATTTCTAAGAGAAATTATTTTGATCCTATTAGATGATTTCTTTACAGTTAAAATGTTTTTGAAAAAAAAAAAAGGATATTAAGAAAAATTTCTATGAGAAATCATTTAAAGTTTTTGTCATAGTGGATGGGGGAACTATAGGATACAGATTGGACTCGGTTCTACAAGCCTTGAAAAGTGAAGCTGACAAAACTGAAGCCTCTAAACCAATAAAATGTCAAGTCTACTAGCCATACAACCCTAATTTAAGAACTGTCACTATTTATCACCCTCTTCAGCGTTCCTGGGCATCACCAGTCCCTACTTTTGGAAAAACAGCTTCCGAACTGTGAAGTTGTCATTCAAAATTTCATGCTCTATAAAAGAGACAACTGGGGGAAAACATCCTAAAAACGGTTGTTCCTTTGAACATTATGGCTTCAGATCTTTAAAGGAGTTGCTTCTACTGACATCATTGCAGTACTGGAAAGAGGGCACACGAGAAAAAAGAAAGCATATGTTGGTTTGATAATACTCTCCTGATTCACTCCGTACATAATTCTTATCGTTTTTCTTCCTCTGTCTGAACATATGGCAGTTTTAAATCAGGCAGGTTAAGCAATGCAGGAAAGAAAAATAATTCTTCTTAGCAATTCATCTGAATTTAGAACTAATCATTTGCCGTGTATTCTGATTCATTTTCTGGTGAAGTGAAGTTGCGTGATGGCCTTTTCCGTTACTTCCATGACATAGCTCTATTATGTCCTCTCTTATGTGTTTTCTTCCTGAGCTAAACAGTCTTTTCAAATAACTGTTCAGTGAGCATTTTCTATGTTGTAATCATTTTCATTGCCCTTTCCTAGACTTTTTCATTTTTCTCCTGTTAGCTGGTATTTTATCATCTGAGATAGGTTGGTCAGAACTGAACACAGTATCCAAAGCATTCTGTGCACTAAAATAACATCAGACCACGTTCAGTGTTTCTTGTACTTTCCCTAAGGCAACGTAACATCTTGCTTTCTGCTGGTTTTTTCCCCTCATTGCTGCAGATTTATTTTTCTGTTAACAGTATGCATGGTAGCATGTACTTTTTTCCTGAATTAACAATTCATGTGTTGTGAGATGCTGGATGTTTCTTTCCATTACAATACTTCACATTCTCTTTCATTCAGTTGCATTTCCCTGTTGGTTCTTCTGAGAGGATCTTTAAGATTTCTTATGGCACTAACCTTGCCTGATCTACCTAATTTTGACTCATTTGAAAAAGTAGTAACATTTTTCCTGGTGTATCCACCCAACAGCAGGCCAATGACTTCCTCAGCAGAAGCATTGTATACAGCTGTCATCCATGAACCTATCTGCTATGACCTTGTCTAAATTGATTCTTTTTTTTCCCCAATCCCCCAATGTCCTGTGCCAGAGAATTTCACCCTCTAACTATGTGCTGTGTGAAAAGTTTGTGTTACACGTGCTGCTTGGTAAGTTCATTGAGCACCCCAGTACTTATAATGGGAGACAGTGAACAAATATTCCCTGCTTATCCCCTTGATCCATTGATGATTTCATAGGCCTTTCTTTTCCTCTTTTCCCTTCCAACTCATCTCTTTTCCAAGCTGAAATTTCTTATTGGATTGTCTCTTTGGAGAGAGACAATTATTGTTGCTTTTCCAGATACATATAAAAGTTTGACCACTTTCTTTCTGAAATGGAAAAAAAATACTTTCTGCAGTGTTCAAAAAAGGTCTATATCATTGACTTGCACATTGGCATAATGTGGTTTTCTGTTTTATTTTCACGGCTGTTCCTGACAACTCTTAACATTATACTCACCTTTTCTTGATTTCCATTGAAATTAATTTTTATAGAACTATCCACAGTGATTATCAGCCCTCTTTCCTGAACCAGTTAACAACCTATAACTGTAAATGCATAATTAGGATTTTTTTTCTGTATGTACATTACTTTGCATTTATAGACATTGAGTTTCATATGCCATTTTATCACCCACTCACTCAGTTTTGTAAAATTATTCTGCAACTCTTTGCAGATAAATGCAAATATCATTCCAGACTTGAAGGATGAAAATCTATTCTGGTGAAAATCTGTGTCCAGACAGAGCAGAGATAAAGCATGCTTTTTTGGGTTAAACACATGGACATATTCAGAACATCTATACAGGTCCTGCCTGCCCAGTTACTCTCTCTTACAGTCAACCAGACTTTAATGGCCCACTGAAAGGTCTGAAAACTGCTGACTTCACAGTGCCTGAGATTTCGCTTATACGCTTTTGATTCAGGGAGAAGAAAGTGCCTGGAATGGACTAGCTGGAAGAGGAATTCACAGAAGTATGAAATCAGCTTTGTACAGTTGCCTCCAAGGAAGAGGACTCTCAAAGAAATGCGAACAGCCTTCATTTCTTAATACCTAATACTCTGAAGGTATTTCTTAAACCCCAAAGAAAGATCCACAGGAATGCAATCATAGGTTTTTCTTTCTTTCTCTCTTTTTTTCTTTTCTAATTTTTTTGACTGGTATTTTTGTCACACTTTAGCCAGCTCTAATTAGCATATTTTTGCAAACTGGTGAAACAAGCAACATTTTCAACTTCCCTCTGAACATTTTGTGAGGCAAAACACAGAAGTAACACCTACATGTAGGGGGTTCCGCTGTTGGCCTTGTTCCAAGTATCGTTTGAAACTAGCTGTAAGGAATCTAAGAGAAGTAGACAACTTGGACCTTATACACGCATATGGAACTAGAAAATCTAATAACAACACAGGAAACTGTCAGCTGGTTCTTCAAGTGTCACACAAGAAACCAAAGCATTACTAGAAAGATAGTTTGTTGAACCGAACTGACATGAACAACAACAAACCAAAATTAGTAAAAGCATGTGCCTAGGGCAATCTACTGCTGTTTATTTATTTTAGGTTTCCTAAAGCTGCTTATTCCTTAGGTTTCTCTGTTGGGTATTGTGATATGGCAGTCTTGCTATGGCAAAATGCTATATTCTGAGAGGACAATTAATGACAATCAAACACAAAATACATTTCTAAATAAACAAAAGAAAACCTATATTTATTCCCTAATAAATATAATATTTTAAAAAATCTATTGCAAATAGATAGTTTTCCTGTCATGGCCTTTTATTTACTCTAGTATCAGGAAAATAAAAAAAAAAAAAAAAAGATAATGGACTTCTCAAAGTACTAGCTTGCTTTGTAGGTGAACCTGAGAAGGTATGAAGATTCCCTGTTCCCTTCAAGTATCTACATCTCACTGCTAGACCCGAATAGGGCAGAGGTCTTTGCTTTGAATATATGCTCCCCACTTCATTCCCAAATATAAATGGATCAGAGGATGAATTCATCCTCTGGTCTGCTGAATTCCACCTAGAAATAGTTTGCCAGTGATTCATGATCTGTCTCTGTTCGGACCTTCAGATGAGCTAACATATTCTTCTTCACAATTCTGTTTGGCTTTTATTTTCCTCTGAAATACTCTTGTCTCATTCCTTATTTATTCAATAAATAGATTCTGAAGGAAGACTCAAGCACGGAGGACTCCCTCAGGCACCACATCCAGCATCCGGATGCCACTGACACACATAGTCCCTGGATGGGTCCCTCAAGCCTCCCAGCACCTAAGGTTTGAGAAGCAGTCTCCCCGGGCATTCAGCTCCTACATGTTCCCAAGCTCAGATATGTCCTCTACCTGTCTCAGGCCTTGACCCAGTAAGACGTGACCTAAACAAGTTCTAACCAACCCCACAGAAGAGGCAGGTAGAGGGGGTTCAACCAGTATCTCTAGCCCACAGATCAGGGCACTCAGGTGGAAATGAGAACACACTGTTTCCAATCTCTTCTCTGTCTGAGAAGGTTTGAACCACAGACTCCCATCTTTATGGTGAATATGCTAGCTGGCAGATTACTAGGCAAGTATTACTTCTGTCAAAGTTATTTCTGTGACATGCTTAGGCTTTCTTTAAGGAAAAACATCTCTTACATTGTACAGCAGCACTTCATATTGGGAACATGGCTTCTGCTTGCGACACATAGAGATGCTGGATTTGCAAATCCTTGTGCAACTGGCTTTTTCTTCCTTTTCCCTCTGTGAATCCATGTCTGCTCTCTCCCTGGGACCTCCCAGTTAACTAACGATACCTCAGGCATTTTCCTTGCAAGCTCTGCTCACCTTTTCTACATATGCTGTAATTTCAATGTTTTTCCTGCAGCCCAAAAGCCAGTAAGATATACGGGCCAAAATTTGGTCTTGGTGATATCAGGTGGACTCCCTTTATTTCTGTGTCTTTACTTTCATTGTACACAGATACAAACTCTAACTGATAGGAAAATTTGGCCCACTATATATAGTGACATGTATTCACAACATAAACCAATGATTATATTACCACACAGCACAGCAAATTGTTTTTTAGGCAATAAAAAAGCATTATTAGCTCCAAAGGAGCAATTACACTGCGCACTGTGAATGCATATTAAGAATAATACACAGAACTCCTCTCAGTCTAAATTAGTGTATTGATGTGATGGCAGCTCTGAAGATGGAACAGTGCAGGAGACCTGGGTATTCTGTGCATTAAATTCTCATCAGAGTAACTAAATTGACATAAAAACATCAGTGAAGACATTTGAGGCAGATCTTCCTCTAATGTAAAATACTGTTGATTTCAGTAAATCTAGGTTCGCTTAAACCAACTGTTCTTTACTCTTTAACAGAGACAAACTGGTACAAAGGGGGAAGGGGAGGTTATGCTTTATTTACCTAATCAAAGAGAGCTTGCCAGACTAGCTTCTACTTTGCAGCCGTGCAACACATCTGCCTTGTATTAACGACTCTTCAGTACTCATTCTGCAAATGCAAGGGGCCTTACTGACAAGTCTGACCCTGCCTTCTGTGCACGTCCTCTGAAGGCAACGGGAGTGGCGTGAGTGTAAATGAGATGAGTGTTTGAGACCAAATCATTGTCTTGCCCAGGCAGATGGACCCTGATCTGTTCTACTGCTTGGGTGAAGGTACCACACGCAAGCACTCCTGTTGTTGTTTTGCTTTCCCTGAAAATACAAAAGGCTGGAAGGAAGATTGCAGGGGAAGGTTTAACATTACACAACCTGAAGAGAACATTTGTAAGCCCTCTGATTCCACTCACATTGGTTCACTCAAAAATGATTGTTTCTCTTGCAACCTGCAAGTCGATTACTGGCTTTGTAGGGCTGGTTTTAGAATCTGCCATATTTATCACATTTGTTAAAGTACAGACATGGAAGACACTAACTATGATATGTGAAATCATGTTCTTTCACTGCTGCACTGCAAATCTCATTGGAAACAATGAATTTCCTTTATTTAGACCTGTTCCACATTAATAGGTAGGGAAATATAGATTTTTTTTTTTCATTTGTATGAACAAGAAAGACTTGTTAGTGATTTACCTCTGATGTTTATGGATTTCTCTTTAGCACATACAGTATATAGCAAATTGTTTTTAGGCAATAAACAATAATTGCATTTTAGGACTCAGAGGTGTCAATGCCATATTATGTTCCAAACCCTGGTAAATTTCTCTGTTCTACCTTTCTTCTGCAGACAGAAAAATATACGACAAATAATGTTTCTTGACTCCCAGCCTACCTTTTCTTCTCCTTTTCTCTTTCACGTCACATTTTTAGATTAATGATATTTACAAAAATATAAAAAAAACAAATGTTGCAAATGAATGTTTGTAATTATGGTGCCTGTTACCCCTCAAGGACACAGCAGAAAAACAGAAACTTTTAATCTGGAGCAACTTTACAAGCCACCAGAGCTAAAAGTTAATTGGAAATTAATTCCATATTCCGTGTAAATTATTTGTGTTAAATCATGTGTTACTGTATAAATAATATACATTTAAACAGGCTATTGTAAGCACAAGATAATTAACAACAAACAGAAAGCATTATTCTGCAATAGAATGCTTTGGCCAAGTCCAATTTATTTTTCTCACTTATAACACTAAAAGAACATCTTACAGTTGTACTTAATATGCAAGTCACAACAGTTCTGTTCATAACCACACTGTGTCTCTTTTATATATTCAAGCCATTTGCAACATTTCCATGATCTGCACTACAAAAAACCAGACATTACTAATGGTTTAAGAGCTTCGTTTTTTAACCCCCAAAATCATTTAAACTGTTTTTTTTACAAAACAAATGAAATTCTAAACTGGGAGTAATTTCAGAGCAAATTCTAGTTTCTAATCTTGAGATTCTACGAAGCCAGTCCATTTGTACTAAAAATACATGTCATCCATAACTCTTAGATTTTGGACATCACTTTTTTCTGATCGGGCTACTGACACATGCATAATGCTCTATGCACACCCTGTGTTAAATATAATCCAAAGAAGACTTTCTGCTTAAATGCAGACACCTGAAAACAGCTATATGAAACATTAATTGATTTTTTTTTTTTTAATTCATGTCTGGCAGTAACAAATACTGAGCAGCTTTTGCTTTGTTAGTGTAGGTGTTGTTAATGCACTTTCTGCATCCATTTAAATGCAAATCCTCATGCAAATAATCATTTGAAGGAGAAAAAAAGGAGTATGTTCAGCTGAAGACAAAGCTAGAAGGATAATAGAAAGCATGAGTAGAGTGTCAGTGGAGGGCTTTACAATAAAAAACCCTTTTGGAATGCCAATGAAAACACTTTAACAACTGCATTGAAAATGTCTCAATAAAATATTACAGTAGAGTAGTATGTATACATACTTTCCAGAAAGTGAAATGAAACAAATTAATTTAAAACATATGCATGTTAGATATATGTTTGCGAACATGTAGTACAGTATATGCATTCATGTCAGAGCCATAAACAGAGCCCCAAGTATTGGCTACAGGCAAATATTCGTTATTTGAATCTAGAACTGGAGAAGAATCGTTAAACAGACTACTGTATACCCAAATAATGCTTTGGGGTGGCATTTGTGCAGAAAACAGGAAATTAACTGGGACTTAATAAACATAATTAAACTAGAGAATAGCAATTTTGGACCTGTTTACTCTGGGGAAGCATGATCTTGGAAAAAGTTGCAGTTTACACATTTCTCAAGGCCACTTAAGTAGCTAAAAACCACAAACCCCTAGACTATGCTAGAACATAGAAATAAGCTTCCTACCTTTTTAATATTTTCAGCATCTCTCACTCTGAGTCAGTTAGCCTATCTGACATGCAACACATTACCATGGATAGAGAGAGCACTATAGTTTTAATGCACTGCAAGCTTCCTGGCTTACCACTGACTCATTTGATAAGAGCATTATGATGATAAAGCCTGGAAATGCTGTTCAGCCCATACTTTGAGAGACAGTCATTAGTCTGTCTGGAGTCAAATACTCTCCAGCGCAGGGCAGGCACCTTCTTTCTTGGAGATTGATTTCTGGAAGTCCCTGCTCATGAGCTTGGGAATCCGAGAAAGTTAATTGAATTTTGAGAGTGTTTGTCTAGATTACGCTGCAAGGACAGTGCTGGAAACTGTGCTGACCACCATCAGGTTGAATTTTTTAGGTCTTTGAAGTTGTTTATGTTTGAGCCACTGGGCAGAGCAGCACAACTGGTCTTGGGCAGCCATATACAACCCCGAGTGGGTGGCTGCAGAGAGGGAAAAAGGGTGTATGGTAGGGAAGTCCAGAAAGTGGGAGATCTAGCAGGGACTGGGAGAGGTGGAAGGAGTATGGGAAGAAGCACAAAATTTGTTAGAGTAAGAGTTAGAATGAGACCAAATAGAGATTTATTCCCTTGCACGGTGGACAGAGGAGGAAGGGAGAATGAAAAAGAATCTTTCTGAGAGAAGGGAGACAGAATACGTTTAACGTGCTGGGTGTGTTTGAGTAAAGTGTATTAAGTTGTTGTTCATACAGGCAGGAGAAAAGAAACTCTAGACAGGAGACCACGTGTGTATCTGTCTTTCTGTCCATCAGTTCAAGTACATCTCTCTCTTTGGCATCCTTTCTCCATTAATTAACTCTGAGCTGGTTCTTTCCTCTGTGGAAATGACTAGATCTTTAGGAATTTTACAGGTTACAAAAATTTTCACTCTTTCGCTTCTTCTCAGGCACAAAAAGAAGACAGCTCCAGAGATTCCCCCCCCTCCCTTCCTGGCCAGGGGGAGCAGTAGCAGAGGGGGTCCTTTGTCTCAAGCTTGAAGCCTGGAAAGAGAGGGAGGGGAGGGACAAAACATTCATAACCAACATGATTTTCATACAGGACACAGAGGAGCATGAGACAAAATAAAAAACTTCCAGCCTAGAGGCAAACCTTGGAAAATAATTCAAATATGACCTCTACACTGAGAGGATTTTTTCGAATGCTGGACATAGCAAAACCCCTTACTGATTAGAGGGATTTGGTGGCCTCCTTCTGCAAAGAGTGTGCAAGAGGCACATCGTGGCCTTCAGGTAATAGACATGTATTGTGAATCAAATACATAGCAATAATATTGTTTTTATCCACCTTCCTTGTCTAACGCCTTGGCTTTTTGCTGTTCTCCTTCTAGATCAGATAAGTACTAATCAACACAATTAGAGTTAAGCGAATAATTTGCAATGAATAATTTAGCAGATGAATTTAGCCTCTTTTCCTGACTATGGAATATTGCTGAGCAGATCATGATCTCCTTTAATATATTCATTATTCTAATTTATTCCAAAAATGTACTCCATGAAAGCTTCTGTATACTTGGCACTCAACATTTCCTCTATGTGTGTTGCCTGGCTATGACTGATCAAATAAATCACATGGTGTTGATATTGTTGCCTGACTGGAAACACTTGAATACAGTATATCAAATGAATATATATTAATTTATGTTTAATTTGCTTACTACTTAGAAAATAATTTTCTTTGAAAATCCACAATAGAAAGATCTTGTCTGTTTTATCATCCTTCAACAGACTGAAGGGATTTTTGGTTCTGAACGCAGCTTGTGCATGTGTCTCACCAACCCCAGATGAAAGTAAGTGCAGAAAATTCTGCAAAGTCTGGAAAATGCTTCTCTTTCCATAACCTCTTCAACTAAATGATTCCCGATTGTGTGATGCACCAACTGCATTTGTATAATGGTTTTGACCAGTCTTTTTTCCATGTTCTAATGCAGTAAGATCTTATAGCATACACTGGTGGCA
This sequence comes from Phoenicopterus ruber ruber, assembly GCA_009819775.1. Lineage (NCBI taxonomy): Eukaryota > Metazoa > Chordata > Aves > Phoenicopteriformes > Phoenicopteridae > Phoenicopterus > Phoenicopterus ruber. The sequence goes on along the minus strand of CM020246.1, from coordinate 65,859,546 downwards.
TTATTGGCATTGATTTGTATACACTTTCTTTACAATATATTTCTTGCTGTAGTGGTGTGGAAGTAGTTGTAGAGTGAACTGACATAAGCACTGGTAGACTGTGTAAGAGGTATTCCAAAACACAAAGCAAAAGTAAATTGAATTATAAACATAAAATGAAACATCTCAGATGTAATCAGTTGACTGTGCCTGTAACTGGTTACAAAATCACAAAGGGTATCATTAAAGGCCATTTCAATTATATGGTTTGAAACCAGCCCCAAAATGCACCCCAAAACCTACCTGAATCTAGCTAGATCAATTTAAAAAAATGAAAAATATGAGCAGAATTATGTTTTCAGAATGTGACAATTCCTATAGACTTGTTACAAAGCTCAGAGCTCTATATGGATAAAATTGAAGTCAGGATCAAAACCCTTCCTTAGGGCACATAAATATTCTTAAACCCACTTCCTACCATGAAGACCAAAACAGAGAAGCCACTGGCTTACCCCGAATCACACAAGGATGGAGTAGTAGACTTACCACTGCTGACCACTGAATGATGGCCACAGCTGAAGCAAGATCTTCGGCCCCTTTCTAAGAGATGGGACAGAGTTTTCTAGAATTGGTTTAACAGATCCGACCCATGCCTGCCAACCTGAACTATCCTGAACTGATTTTAAAACATGCTTAAAATGACAAGTAACACAATATCAGCCAAGAATTTTCCTGTGAACCAATATTCATCACATGCTAAATGATGGCTAAAGTGCTGTTTTGACATAGTTGTGACATGACACACTGTAGGATCTTTGTGTTTCCCCGGTACTCCAGGTGAATCATACTGTCTCCTGTGATGAAGCCATGCCCTGAATGCCCTGGAAATCCTGTGATGGGTCTAAGATCCTGGAAACAACGCTGTCCAGTGCCAAAAGTTTCAGCCTGACAATGACGGGAAAGGTGTCTGCACTCTGGGTTTCTCACAAATCTGCCAAAAGGGAGAGTTAAGAGCCTTGAACTCGAGTTTCCAGGGTTGGGTTCAGCTTGAAATTCTACAGACCATTTTTAAAGTATTTTTTTTTTCCCTTCTATGGGAAAGCCTCAAATATATCTTTTGTGTTTCAGGGTGGGACAATTCCCTCCCCCCTCCCGCTCTCCTCTCAAATCCAGAATTTTCTATGAAATGGAAAGGTCAGCTTTTGACCTTGTCACTTATACACAGCTGACCTCTGTGCTACGCACATGAAACACAGTCAGTTCCTCCGCACGCAAACAACTCAAACTATTGTATGGGTTTGACCCCGAGTTGTCACTCTATTTTCTGTAACAGCCCATATGATGATCTCACGAGCAACCACGCTGGGCTTTTTCAGATTCCAGACTTACGGAGGTTTGCAGAAACATCCTAAATGTTACAGGTCAAAGGGTATATCACAAAGAAAGTTCATCAGAGAATAACAAGAGTGTTTATTTTAGGAACTGGATTTTCTCATACTTCGTGAAGCAACATTTTGAAGTGTTGGAGACGTGACATTCTGTTCCAACACAAAGACACCAACTTCATGTGCTGCACCCATCTCAAACTGAATGTACAGCAGTACAATTTATTCCCTTTTACAATTTACAGGAGCAAGTTCATCGATCTCCTTATCCCCTACTCCCACTCAGTTTTCATTCTTACAATGGCTGGGAAATGCAACACTAATTTAGACCAGCTCTCTGTTGCTCTGTGTCCTAGTTCACAGCAAAATGCTCAGTCCCAACAATGAGACTTAATAATGACCCATTTAGCTAAGATTTTTAATGGCTTAACCAAGTATGGCACTAGGGAGCTCTAAAAAGCCACATCCCAGAATACAGTGGACTCTAAATCTTGTGTTGGATTCTCCTCTGCCTGCCCAGAATTCAAAAGAAAAAAAAGCTTAGACTCCTTTGATATAGAAATGGATCATTCTTACTCTTTCAATAGAATTTACATTACAATTCAATGGCGTTTGTAATACACATGGTGACAGTATAGATCTCTTACTTAGTATCCACCATCATGGTAGTCTACTGCAAGTCCCAACATATTGTCAGCTACACATTCAGGACATGAAATATGATTTTGTAAAAGTTTATATCTATAGGCATGTTGCTGCCACTGAAGTAAAAGACAGTTTTGTCATTAGGCTTTCAGAGAAACCATGAGGGAAAATATATTCTCGTCAATTTTGAACTGAGCAAACAGGCAAGGGAATGTACATAATAGTACTGGGTTTCCTAATGGCATCATAATTATGCGTGAGTCAGGTTTGTGGCATTTTGAAGCAGTACTTGACTTTCTTTTAAATGGCTTTATATATATACTTACATATACTTTAAGGAACTAGTATGCCGGTAAAATTTCTGGTTTTCAGCAGTGATGTCAGTCCAATTGACTAGCTGAAAGTCGGTGTTGACTTTTGGATTTAACTGTTTTTTTTCTTCTATTCATCAGTTACTCAACAGCAGTCTTAATTTTTTATAGTTGTTTTGGAAAGCAGATTTCCTCTGTTAAAATATAGTCAAAGAAAAAAAAAAACACTTGTATTTGTTTTCAGTGGCAAACACATACACTACCCTCATCAGAGCTCAGCCAGTGGTGCCAATAAAATCTCACAATCCTAATCGCTCAGATTAACAAATTGCAATTCACACTGTGTTACAGTTTCACTTTAATATTCCATCTTTTTTTTAAAATGCTGATCCAGGGATAGTGTTAACACACATCAAAAGGGATTTCTTCCACTCTATATTGAACAGATGGCAGCTAGAGGACTGTATGACTAAAAAAGAAGATAGCTGTGGGGTGTGCGCTTGCTGATACTAGCTGGGCTAACAGTTCTCAAGATCCATTATGCATCCATGTGCTTGGGAGTGTTGGTTTATGAGCATTCTGCAGTTCAGCAACTCATTGAGATATAAGTACATGAAACAAATTCCTCTCTGTCAAATGGATGCTAAAATTAAAAGCAGCCTATTTCAGTTCAAACATAACTTTGCTGTCATTTTGGGGTCACTTGTACTTACTTTGAAGGTCAACACAGGAAAGCCACGCATGCACACATATATTTCCAAAGGAACTCTTTCTTGCAGCTTTCAGTAAAGCTTTTTGTTTTGGTTTGGTTTTTAACAACTAACTCTTCTCCCATGCTCCAGGCACCTGGTGACCTCCTCCCTGCCAACATGGGCCACAAGGACCAGGTAAACCAGGATTACATCAGACTTCAGATGCTCTCCCTTACACTACAGTACTTGCTGCAATTGCTTTTTCATTAAATGCCTGAGGAAAGTGCTAAAAACACCATTATATACAAATGTACAAAAACATTAATACCTGAGATATAGAAAGGACGGAAGAGCACACAATTACGTTAGACAAGTCTGTATTAGACTATACAATCTTATCTTGTATCTTGCCTTAATAATGTTACAATATGAATTTGTGATCAGAACTTTAGAAAGGGCTTAGAGTCTATAGAAATGATCTGAATACAAAGTCTCTCTTTAAAAACATGCAATTGTGATACAATTCATGAAGACTGTGAAAATGTATTAAAACACGTCCATTGTCTGCAGGGATATGATAAGTTAATGGTTCAGTTATCAGGTAATTATGCAGTAACGTTTGCATGCATTATCATGTAATTGCCATGCACTATTTTACATTAGCCCATGGCACCATTTTATTCTATTATTTACATGGGGAAACTTCATAAGTAAGTGTGTGGCCCTAAGCAAGCTTCGAGCTGTGATGGAGAGTTTACTCTCTTATGTTCTGTTGGTGCAAATAGGATTTAATTTCCATTAGCTATTGTCCTACCAATACCTGGCACAGTCAGGATACAGTGCAAGCTTACAAAATTCTTGCAAAATATAAATTAAAAAACAGCATGGCAAAGTGACAGCTTTAGATTTTGAGTGTCCCATTCAGCCAGGATGGTCAGACTTTACGTGAGTGTTGATCCCTTTAGACAGAGTTAATGCTAGGATGGAACAGTCAAAGGCCAGCTTGGCAAACCTGCAACATGTCTGTGTGCGTGTATTAGCTTTTTTTTTTTTCCTTCCATACAAAATTTACTCTGTTTTTTAAATCCAAATGCACAGTCATATCCTTATACCAAATCACTTGGCTCAGACTCTTTTACATGAAATTTGCTTCAACTTGCATGCCATACCTACTAAACACACACTACATACTAGAGACAAAAGCGAAAATCTTTCATTGGTGCTGTTGTGTAATGCTGTGCAAGAGTTGAATGCAAAAAACTGAAATAAAACTCCACTCTAGCAGAATTGCATCCTAACTTACTGTTTTCATAGCACCTGAATTAACTGTGTACATGGTATCACACAGTGGTTTATATTTCAAGGTAAACAATCTTACAATATCCAGATGTGAATCCTTCATATGATGATCTACCTCTCTTGTCAGTACTTGACCAGCCCTTATGTGTCCCTATTGCTGTTATGTTTCTTAAATTCAGTCTTTCTGCAAACTGCTTAACAAGAGAGAAATTATTTTAATCAGTCATCTTTGCATGTTCGTTCAGCTGCCTAGTGGCATGCCTGACAGACCTTCTGGCTTCAATTTTATGTGTGTCTGAAATATTTTCCTCTTCTTTCCTTGGTAACCCTAGAGAGAAGGGTTATTAAATTCTGACAAATCTTCACACTTGTCATCTATCCTTTCCATGAATAGCTTGTGCTTTTCTAAACCATTTGTGTTCAGATATGCTTGATATATGCATATAAGACTTCTAACATATCATATGGTAGTAAACAACCCTTGATTTCTAACTTTTATTTGAACATAGTCATTTTATTTTTCCACAGATCTACGTATGTGAGCCAGGACCTGGAAGGGACATTTTATTTTCCTCCTTGTTTGGTTGGTTGGTTGGTTGGTTGGTTGTTGTTTGTTTTTTTTTTTTTAGATTTCATTACATTCTCATGTCACTCTTAAATGGTCTGCACAATCTGTCTACAAGGTCAGTACACAGTTCATTTCAAAGTCAATAGGATTTTTTTTTGATGAAGGGATATGAAGTTCAATTAGGTTGTAATATGACTTAAAATACAAACTTACATGTGTGTTTGCATTCATAAAAATAAAATTTCTCTTGCAGGTGTAGCTGGGATTAGAAAGTGTAATTTTAAAAGCTGGGTACTGATAACCTTGGTTTTTAAAAAGCTACATATTTAGCTAATGCTAAGAAGGATTAGTATATAACCCTTTTTTGAAGATGTGATGTGTTTCATGACACTAACAAAGAAGGAACAATACAATTATTGTACTGTATTTGAGCATTTTTTACTAGAGGCTTCAAACAGGTTGGGGCATCATTGTGTGAGAAACTGTGCAAACATAACAAAAGATAAGCTACACTATGCCCTAAGAATTACTTTAGAAAACAACACTCAGGATCAAAGATGTATCTTCCCTATAATAAGTTGTAAGATATCATTGTATTTTCATTTCAGGTGAGTCAAGGATCACCCATTTTCAGCTCACTGTTCTTTTGGACTTGCATACCTGCACAACTAATAAAAAAAAAAACATTCTGTAACAAAAGAGAGATGCAGATGGATTTGTGTTTTCAATAGCTGTTGTGGAACAAAATAGTCATAGATGAGAACTGAAAGGATCTCAGAAGAATGTGAAAAGTGTAAAACCCAGAGTCCAGAAGGAGACGCAAATATCAGCTACACTGAAAAGCCACATATTCAACGCCTCTGTTACTTGTATATTTTGCCAGCAATGTACAATACTTTCTGATTCTATTAAAACATTCATATTTGTAGATGCTAACAGACCTTAACCTGTTTGTACACTAGGCTTCATTGAATTCTAGGCTTCATTGTCAAAGTCTTTTTATACCTTGTCTGAGCAATGAATATATCAGAGTTCTTCAATTATGAGAGTACAATAGTGCCCTCAGGCTCTTTTTAGCTCTGTTTTCTGTTACTGATCATGGCCAGTTACGTTTGCTAAGGCGAGGAGTATGAGAAGCAATGCTATCATAGTTCTTCCTCCTTGTATTTGTTGTCAACTTGCTGATGCAGGGACATGGACCGTTGTATGTAACCACTGATTATGCACGGGTATCCTGGTGAATCCCTCTTCCAGGAATGTATCTAATTGTTTCATGTTCATACGGCATACCTTAATATTTTTGTCATTTAAAATAAGTAGTACTGGTAAGCTCCACCGTTCTACACACCTTTTTTCAGCTTTAAGCCTTCTGCCTGATAGTTTTCTTTGGGTGGTAGCTAGTTCTTATGTTGCATTAAATGTGAACCATCACTTCATACCCATGGTCTCCACGTCATCCAGCATTTCAGAAGCTCCCGTCACATTTCGCAGTCATTACCCTTTTGTGGTAACAAATTCTAGTTCTTCTCAGCCTACTCTGGGTGTATTCATACAGAAGTTGTTCTCATCTCTGATTATCTCCTTTATACTTTTTACAGTATCCAGTCATGTAGCTCAATATTTTCACATTTCAGACAGCTTGAAATACTTATCTTTACAGCTCTACAAACTCATGTAATTTCTTGCATTTAGCTTACCTGAAAAACAAATTATTCTGAAACATAAAGCAGTGGGCAAAAATGTTGGAAAAAAAAATAATATAGTGAGTTTATCTTGGGAAAATGGCTTAGAAAGCAACAGTGGCCCATCATGTCTAACATTTTTACCCAGTTTAATGTCTATAAAAATAATGAGGTGTAAATTTTTAAAAACAAATATTTTAATCAAGAGACTTCCAAATAGCAGGGGAAGGCTAGTCAGACTAGACTCATTGGGTGTTCAAATACATTGCAACTACATTCTCTGCCAAATTGATCTCAGTATCTCTAATTTGTTCACCTACAACCATATACAGCTGATACCCCCACAGCTATACACAGTTGATATTACTGTATGTAAAACAGCTGTATAGAGACTGTATAGGCAAAATTTTTTATAAAACAGACCAACTAGTATTTTTATAGCTGGAAAAATCTCATTTTAAATCTTTTTATCTGTAAATATGCTATGAAACTTGGCCTGAAGTGATTTGCTTAAAAGAGGGATAATTTGTAATGATCTTATCTGATATCATTTGCATTTCTCAAATTACAAAGGTATACTTCAAATTGTTCATTCAGAAAGCTTAATTTTCCTGTCTAATGATATGGTTGCCACCTATATAACACCTGGTGCTCTTGTCACCTCCTCCCAAACATTGACATAGATGTCCTCACTATGTCTCTGGCATTTAAAATCATCATTCTCCATATTTTGTAAACAAAAATGTTTACGCATCTAATTATTGTGTCTCTTAAACCATTAAGTTCTGGGCTCCCCAGTTCAAGAAAGACGAGGAACTACTGGAGAGAGTCCAGCAGAGGGTACGAAGATGATCAGGGGACTGGAGCATCTCTCCTCTGGGGAAAGGCTGAGGGAGCTGGGGCTGTTCAGCCTGAGGAAGAGAAGACTGAGAGGGGACCTCATCAACACTTATCAATATCTCAAGGGCGGGTGTCAAGAGGATGGGGCCAGACTCTTCTCAGTGGTGTCCAGCGACAGGACAAGGGGCAACGGGCACAAACTGGAACACAGGAAGTTCAACCTGAACATGAGGAAAAACTTCTTCACTGTGAGGGTGACAGAGCCCTGGCACAGGCTGCCCAGGGAGGGTGTGGAGTCTCCTTCTCTGGAGAGATTCAAACCCTGCCTGGACGCAGCCCTGTGCAGCCTGCTCTAGGTGACCCTGCTCTGGCAGGGGGGTTGGACTAGATGATCTCCAGAGGTCACTTCCACCCCCTACCATTTTGTGATTCTGTGATTCTGTGTAAGTACAACATACAATATGCAGAAGTTAGGCACCTAAGAACATCAGCAGATTCAGACTAAGTGATTTCCCCAGGTTCAAGCTTTAAGATCATCAAGTCCACTCGTAAACCCAGCACTGCCAAGTCCACCACTAAACCATGTCCCTAAGTGCCACATGTACACATTTTTTAAATACCTCCAGGGATGGTGCCTCAACTGCTTCCCTGGGCAGCCTGTTCCAGTGCTTGACAACCCTTTTGGTGAAGAAATTTTTCCTAAAATCCAACTTAAACCTCCCCTGGCACAATTTGAGGCCATTTCCTCTCATCCTATCATTTGTTACTTGGGAAAAGAGACACCCACCTTGCTACAACCTCCTTTCAGGTAGTTGTAGAGAGTGATAAGGTCTGAATGTGTATAGCTCATTCAAAAGACATCCTAAGATCAACAGTTTTCCATTATGTAGTAATTTCTCTACCAAACAGCTGGAGCAAAGACATGTAACTTTGCTTTACATATTGTTTGATAACTTCATTTTGAAACACAGGTTCAATCCTAAACTGATTTTGAAGCACCATACAAGGCAAGGAGAGATACCTAAGGGCTTTATGTAAATGTAATTAGTTTGTAAGGATTACTTTTTATTGATTATTAATAAAAAAAAAGTCCATGTGAATTTCTAATGATTTCAGAGAAGAATATATATATACTTAGAATCATAGAATCGTTTAGGTTGGAAGAGACCTTTAAGATCGTGAAGTCCAACCGTTAACCTAGCACTGCCAAGTCCACCACTAAACCATGTCCCTAAGTAAGTGCCACATCCATACATCTTTTAAATACCTCCAGGGATGGTGACTCCACCACTTCCCTGGGCAGCCTGTTCCAGTGCCTGACAACCCTTTCAGTGAAGAAATGTTTCCTAATATCCAATCTAAACCTCCCCTGGCGCAACTTGAGGCCATTTCCTCTTGTCCTGTCGCCTGTTACTTGGGAGAAGAGACCGATCCCCACCTCGCTACAACCTCCTTTCAGGGAGTTGTAGAGAGCGATAAGGTCTCCCTTCAGCCTCCTTTTCTCCAGGCTAAACAACCCCAGTTCCCTCAGCCGCTCCTCATAGGACTTGTGCTCTAGACCCCTCACCAGCTTTGTTGCCCGTCTCTGGACACGCTCCAGCACCTCAATGTCTTTCTTGTAGTGAGGGGCCCAAAACTGAACACAGTATTCGAGGTTTGGCCTCACCAGGGCCCAGTACACGGGGACGATCACTTCCCTACTCCTGCTGGCCACACTATTTCTGATACAAGCCAGGATGCCGTTGGCCTTCTTGGCCACCTGGGCACACTGCTGGCTCATATTCAGCCGGCTGTCGACCAACACCCCCAGGTCCTTTTCCACTGGACTCTTTTTGGAGTCTCCAAAACCATATCCAGAGAGGTCTTTTTAGTTTCATCTACCAGTTTCAACAATAAACAGAATTAAATTACATGAATTATCCAAATTGTATGATCTAATACATCTCCTAAAGTGGATTGCACTTAGGGGATTACATTGTTTTGGGAAGCAAGAAAAGCAAAAGTCATTTTGGAACACAGAATATTCCAGCTATTGATAGACTTCAGCTCTGTATTTCTTGCACACAAAACACTTATTGTGCTACACCATGTGTTATGCAAGAGCCTGAATGTAGGAAAGTGTATAATTCTGCAACTGTACAATAAGAATAAGAATAACAAGACATCAACATCATTAACCAAAATAATTTATTAAGATATTTCTTCACAAAATAAAGATGTATTGTTTACCACTGTAAAATAAAAGTGCTTTCCTATAAAGATGTAGTGTTGAAAAACATCGAAGGCTAGCAATGAGGTAACTGTGGACTAAGAGCAGTGGTAACTTAGGGCAAAAATTCCTTTCTCCACTTAAGTTCCTATAGAAAGATAAGCATTGTGCATTAGATTTACTTCACTCTAAAATTAAAAAAGAAGAAAAAAAGAAATAAAATCTCCTCAAATGACTGTTGGTAAAAACAATGTTAAATTCACTCCTGGTAAACTCCTCCCAGTTTTATCTTTTTTATCTAAAGCAAGAGCTGTGTGCTAGTTGGTGGGATGTAAGGGAGGTGCATCCACACCCTGATGCATAGCTGGCACTTGGGAATGCAAAAGAGATTCTACTTTGCTATCTAGTCACGGAGTGGGGGCAGAGCTGCTTTTTCTCCTCTTTGACCTAGGGCAGTGAATTTCTTCTCTGAGAGTCATGGAAGTTAGGGTGTCACTCGTTTGTGATGGTCATATTCGTCCCCTTGTGCTTTTCCTGCCAATCAGGAAGAAGAAAATATAAAAAATGTAGAACTTGCACAGAATCTGTTAAGCCTGCAGGAGCTGCTCCTCCCCTTCCAGTACTTTAATTATACCTTTCACAGACTGAATTCTTTCTGAAAATACATTATTATGTAATATTTTTGCTTTAAAGGAAAACTTCTTTGTTGGACAAAGGGGTTTTCTCTCTTCTGTTCATTTATGATAGGGCAATTAGACTTCACCAGAAGCTTCTCTGATAATTACACAGAGCAAAGAGAAAACCTTAATTAAATTTTAACGATGAGTGCGATGGTGCTGATTAGGATAATAGTGGTCATTATACACTATCACAAGACTTCTTGTTTATATTGTATGTTGCTAGTACCATGAAGCTTATCTCAAAGTTTGTATTTATCTTAATTTGGTAATCTCTGCTGTTATTAATTGCAAACTCCATTTACACTCTCTACACTTCATCACTATTATAATATCATTACATGTTCCTGAAATAGCAACATTTATATGAAAGACAACCACCTTTCTGTAGTATATCTAAATATTTTTCTCATGTAGATTCTAGGAGCTTGGTGACCTAAAGTAGACTGGACTTCAGATTTGAGTAAATTGAGTGCCCAAAATGTGGACATGGACTTTGTGTAAAAGCCTTGTTTGCTCTCTTTTGGTAAACTCACCAGATATAAGGTGGGCTGCAGGACTTGTATTGATCTCTTTTTCTGTGACCATCTTTGTAATACCTTTGAGGCTGGCAGAAATAATTGGAGCATAGGGCTCTGTGTTGAAAAACGTTTAGACACTTAAAGACATGGCTCAGCCCCCAGAGTTGTAGCGCAACAATACATCTGGTGCCCTGCGATTCTCAGTAACTACGCATCTGAGCCATGTGGGTTATCCACAAGGTGGGTAAGTTGACAGATGCTGAAAGTCCAGATGCAGTCAATAGGAAAAGCCAAACACAGGTCTGTTTGCAAAGGTCTATAACACTGACCTGTGCATTTGGTGTCTTTATACCCTTCAGATGTACAGAGTCAGACTTTCTTGAATAGTAACAGCAGCCTCATAAATGAGAAACATGATAAGTCACCTACGTGAGATACTAGGCTACTTTCCTCTGATAAAGTAGTATTCTTATGTAAAAGTAAGATCAGATGTATAAGGTCAACAGGAGAAAAAGCAAAGCAGAGACTCACTCAAAACTCCCAGTGACAGTGCACCCTGGGGAGAAAAGAAGTTTGTAGACTGGTGGTAACATCTCTGCAGCAGCCCGACCTCTAGGAAAAACAAGCGAATTAAACCCAGGACTTTAACCTGTTGTATGAGGATGTAAACCTCTGACATTAGCTGTAAACACTCGCTTATGGACTAACAAAGTGTCGAAAATGAATACAACGTCCTCTTTTGTTGCAAGGCTTTGTCCACTGCCCTAAGGTGCTGGGAACCCAAGCACTTTAAGCACAGTGACTTAGATCATGCTCAGGTTTCCATATTGCCCACTTGAGCACCAAAAATGCATGGAGTTAGAATTCGAGCGTTCAGATGTAAGAAAGCAACGCGCATTGCTTATTTTCACATCTCAACAGAAAAAAAGGAGTCCAGGACACCGTAATGTTACAGGTGGCTGTGGGTAAATACGAAGTATGGAGACATCTGTGCTGTATCAAGGGGCTCTGCAGGACACCTGGGAGGCATTGAGTCTTAACTTACTGTCCCCACTGATCCCTTTCGCATCAATACCAAGGTAGGACACTATCTCCTCCACCTTCCCTTTCCCTTGTGAGCCTCCACCTGCACTGGCAGATATCCTGGGCAGTAATACCTGCGTACCCCGATACAAACGATCACTGGCGACCTTACAGTCTTAAGTTTTGTCTTAATTCACAAGGTGGGCAATGCCACAAGTTATGGCATCACAGCATCCACTCAGAAGAAATGTTCGGTTCCTTGTCCTGCTATGTCATTAGAATATCAGTCAGTCTCGATTGCCTCCATCTTCACTGCAATTACCCAGACTGCTGCTTGCTGGCTTACACAAAAGTTGTGTCCCACTTGGGGATAAGGGCGTATAATTTTATATCGATGCGAGTGTAAATTACAAAATCAGTCTGAGATTTAGTGGGCTGGCAAACATGTTAATGCGCTAAGGTGGCTGAAGGCAAATAGCTTTGCAGTGTCAATGGCTAGCTGCAGCTGTCAGTCCCACAAGTAGGATGTGATCCTCCAAAGGAAGGAAGTGTGAGTTAGCAGGAACAGAAACAAATGGGTTGGGATGAACAAAGGGCTCAGCCTTTGCAATTTAGTATTTCAGATTTCACTGACAATGGTATGGAGGACCACTTGGAGTCTTTATTAAAGGCTGTCTAAAGAAATAATGAACCGTGAAGAAGTGACATGATCAATAGATTAGCTCCAGTTTACATTTGTTATAATTCTCACCTAATTGCTTGCCTGAGTCTGCCCATGGCCTTAATTGCATACTGGTATGTCACCTTTGAACTCTGCTCTGTTAATTTTAATTGTAAACAATGGACTGTCTTTGAAATATTTCCTCCAGTTTTCTTTCTTTTTTGTCACAACTGAACCTATGCCTCCCTGATGTATTATAAAAAGGAAATGTTTTCTCCCTGTTGTGCCTGAAGACTGACTCTAAGTCAAAATTCAGAAGTTTCTAATGGCCTAGAGCTAACACTGGTCCAAGAAGCACCACCACTATTTATAATAAGCTGAAAAAGTGACTCACCAAGTATGGAACCTGTTTAATATGCCCATATACCTGTGAGCACATGCACACCCTATGTTCAAAATAATTCCAAATGCCATGTCAGATAGGATTTCTCTCAACTATACAGCAAATTTTGCAGGATTTGTGGATTAGGGTTGTTTTAACATTGCCTGCAGACCTTAAAGAATAATGTTGCACCACTAAGGTCCTTCAACTTTTTCTAATATAAGTCAGGAACAGATCTTTCTATCCACTGGGTAACACTTACATTTATTCGTTCGTATGTCATACAGAGCCATTAATCATTCTAGCAGCTTCTCTACCTCATAGGAGATGTACGGCAATGATAATGTTTTATGTGTGTAATTAATTCTGTGGCAGATGTGTAGTTTCCAAGACTACTGCCATTAGAGTATTGACAGGATTCAGAACAAATATTCGGGCACTAGGTTAGTAATGATTTTAACATTATAATATCCAGTTACTCATAAACACAAATGTGCTGGTTTTGGCTGGGACAGAGTTAATTTTCTTCATAGTACCTAGTATGGGTCTATGTTTTGGATTTGTGATGAAAACAGTGTTGATAACGCAGAAATGTTTTCGTTATTGCTGAGCAGTGCTTACACAGAGTCAAGGCCTTTTCTGCTCCTCACCCCACCCCACCAGCGAGGAGGCTGGCGGGGCACAAGAAGCTGGGAGGGGACACAGCTGGGACAGCTGACCCCAACGACCAAAGGGATATTCCAGGGAGGGACATTCAAAGTGATGGCGTTTATCTTCCCCAGTAACCGTTACGCGTGATGGAGCCCTGCTTTCCTGGAGATGGCTGAACACCTGCCTGCCCATGGGAAGGAGTGAATGAATTCCTTGTTTTGCTTTGCTTGCGTGCGTGGCTTTTGCTTTCCCTATTAAACTGTCTTTACCTCAGCCCACGAGTTTTCTCACTGTTACCCTTCCAATTCTCTCCCTCACCCCACCGGGGGGAAGTGAGCGATTGGCTGTGTGGTGCTTAGTTGCTGGCTGGGGTTAAACCATGACAGCAGAATATTCAGATCTTAAGTTTTACATAAGTGTTATTATTTGTAAAGGCTTTCAGAGAACTAGTGAGGAGGGCTTAATGTTCCTAATGCTGCTGTTGAACAAACAGCACACAATTAACATAGCAGCTGGGTGTGCATAATTCCTCAATTCCACTTCACTCTGTGATAGTCATCATTTGTGAGGTGAGAGGGGTAATTTACAGTGAAAATAAAAGTTATCCAGGGAAAAGAAACGATGCCAAGCAAGCTGTATATACCTTTAAAGGTTTGCTTTTAAAATTATGCTTCCTTTCATTTCTGCTAAAAAGACCTCCTCAGCTGGATTCTTGGCAAAGGGACAAATTCAGTTATATATAATGATAAAATTGAGGAAGGAAAAATCTCCTAATTTTCTTTTACAAAGCAACCCCTTTGCAAGGCACATGGATCTTCAGCTGAGGATGGGCAGGACTGCTACTTTTCCATGTTTTGATGCTTTTTTCTCTATCGACGTTTTGTTATTTGTTACTGTATTATTCCTTATTCTGCCAGGAGGTGGGTGTGCTGGTGAGGCCCACAAATTTGAAGACTACACGTTACATGGACGTGTTTTTTCAGACTTTTTTAAAACAGTATATGCTTCCTAAAATGCATGAAACTGTGGACTGGTGGCAGTGCCTCCTAATTTCAAATCGTATAGCATATATGCAGCTGATATGTCTCCTTATGGAGGAATGTATTTTATATTTAGTCTGGACCATCTTTATTGCCCAATTTGGTGGGAATAATGAATGTATTAATCCAATAGTCCTCAGTTTGGTGGCTCTCCATCAGACTTGTTCCCCAGAAATAAATGTGGACCAATGTAAGAAAGACAGAATTTACCTGCAATGGCTCCACAGTATGGTTACTAAAACTGATAAATAGCTGTAAATCCTGTGCTCTCTACTTCAGACAGAGGTTTTGTGGAAACTGTTGCAGAGTAGGGGAGAAATAGGTCTGCAGTGTTTGCTTTCCAAATCACTAAACCAGATGAACAAAACAGAGATGCAGGGAATCAACTTATTGTGTTCAGAAAAGGACTTGGGAAGGGGACTATTCACTGGAGAAAGCTTCGTGAAGCTCTTGTGGATCTTGAACACTGCCTACCCTCAACATTTATCTGTGCACCATTGTGCAACTTTTTCAGACTTGTAACTGAAAATACCCAGACATCTATAGGACTTGACAGAGCAGCTGTCATATGCCATGTGCGGCAAAGATGAGTGGAAAGGAATTTCAGCTCCACTGTGAGCTATCTCCACATCTGCTTTCTGCAGTACAGCCACGATTCACTTCAAACTTCCCACTCCTCAGCTCCTTCACTGCCCTGGAAAACACCGTCCATAGCACTCTATTGCCATTGGGACATTTTCATCTCCTGCTCTGCCTCTACATCATTAACTCACCTGCAGAGACAGGGAAACAGCGCAGGTCTCTGTGGGCAGGGGTTAGCCTCAGCCGCATGCATATCGACCCCCCCCCCAAAATCCATGTGACTTTGGTGACTGAATGCTTTGGGTCTGCTTAGGAAATCTGTATTAGGTAGGGTTTCTATTAATTTTAATTGTCCTCTGTCACTGCTCTGTGTGAGGACATTTTGACCTATTTCCTTGTAATAGTCTCTAAGCTATTTTGCAGGGTAAAGAACTGGATTGTCAACATTATTTACAGACTCGACTCAGGATGAAGGTGGTCTCAGCAGTTCCCCCAAAAGCAGGATATTCATCTCGGAGACACTGGGAATATATAGCCTGTTTCATCATCTGTGTTAGATGTGCTTATCTGCTCTCTCATATTTGCCTCACTTGATCCACTTACTGAAGGGTGATTTTTCCCTTTTACATTTCCTTCTGCAGAAGCAGTAGCTACAATTTGCTACGTGATTTCCCATATGCTGAAATTAAAAAAAGTTCACATCACCTAAATTAATGTTTTATGGAGAATTTAGATTAGTAAAAGGTTATACACATCAGAATGTATGCACACTTCATTTTTTTTTAATTATCTTTCATTTATACAAAATATGTTTGACTCTATTTCCTTTTTTTCACCCAATCTATAGCAATATATGAGTTCTGTATGTAATATTGAATTGCTGTTAACAGCATAATTAACTGTAGAGATTTCTTTTAATATTAAAATGGTGAAAGAAAAGATAATAAACATGTTGTCAGAAATGTTTGGAACGCTTGAATTCTGTGATTAATATCTGTGAATCTGTGAGTAGCTGCTTGCCAATTTGTTCCAATTAAAATGTGAAAAAGAAGGTTATTCATTATAAATAGCACAATTATTATGTACACTGCTCCTTTGCTTTTTTTAGGTTAGAATGAAGCTAGTTCCTTCATTACAGAAACAGCATGTAGCAAGGTTGAAGTTAGTGACACATTTTATCCCGTGTAAGTCATTGTGTTTAACAAAAAACAGATTAGCCCCATGTTCTGTCTTTACTCCTATAAAGAAATAAGGAGGACTGTAACAGGTCAAACCAAGCATCTGTCCAGCCCAGTAACAAGCAGGAGTTAGTACAAGGTGCTTCAGAGTAGGATACAGCATAATGGAGCACTATGGACCTATAGCATAGTGTAGGTCCTAGTTTCTGGCAATTCATGGGCTAGAGACTCTCTGAGTTGGAGGTTGCATCATGAGCCTCATTCTTAATAGCCACTGAGCAGCCTAATTCCGTGAATTTGTCAAACCTCTCCTTGAATCCACTTATACTCAAAGCCTTCACAGTCTTCTATAGCAATTAGCAGTATAATGTTAATTACATGTGGCATGGAGAAATAATGTTATTTTTGTTTCTTTTAAAGTTATTGCCTGGGATTTGCATTAAATGCTCTCTGTTCCTGGTATTACAAGAAAAAGCAGGGAAACATTCCCTTTTCACCCTTTCAGTACTGCTTATTATCTTACAGATACCTGTCCATCATGTTTATCTGGAGTTGTCTGTTGTCCTACAGAACCTTCCAAGCCAATTTAGTTTTTTTGTTTGAAAATCATGCCATATGTTTGAGCATCCCTGGTGTCCCTTCCTGTGTTTTCCTGCAAAACTTACCCAGATAAGGTGACCAGGTCTATATTTAGGAATCAAGGTTAGTGGTTTTAGGTGTAGTCAAGGATTTATACAGTAGAATAATGATATTCTTTGTTTTGCTCTCTGCTCTTCATATGCTGTTGTCCCTTTTGCCCAGTTGGTGGTTCATCATGTTCATATCTGATTTTCTTTGGAGTTAATGCTGGCAACAAGGCTACAGCAAGGGGAAAAGATTGCATGAGTGAAGCATTCACCTTCCCAACACGTCAGAGATGCCTAATGGAGTATCTGAGCACCTGAACTCCATCAACTGCTGGGAGTGCTCCCCAAATTACAGTGTCAATGAAGTGTTTTCTAGAACAAATCCACAAAGGGGCTACAAGTCTGTAATCGTAGGATAAATGGAAGCAGGTGGAAGGAACCAGAAGAAGAGTGAAAACAAGGTGCAGAAACCAAGTGCCATCCTGGATCTAGACTGTTTCAAGGTGGTTCAGCTTAGTAATTTTATCCTGTTTCCCCTGTTGATTTGCTAAAAGCAGGTTTTATTGACAATTCAACCCAAGCGGATCCACAGACTGATGTTGTGCAGAATGGACCCAGCCAGTGAACCTTTAGGATTTTCTCCTGAGTGAAAGAATGAAAATAATCTGGTTTGCTTTTCTGCAATGGTTTTTATCTTTCTTTTACACCTCAATCATGTACTAGTTCCACTAGCTCTCTACCCAGGTTCCTGGTTCTGAGGTACTTAAATAGACTTTATCACAAGCCTTTTTGTGTTTAACAACTTGCTCTTTAAAATCTTTTGTAGCTTTTTTCATTTCAGTTTCAAATTTCACTTGTCAGAGCTAATATTATTTTCTATTTTTCTTTTTTTTAATATCGATTCTATATTCTTTTTGGAAAGGATATCTTTTTAACTGCCTCCTTTTCAACTTCAGGTTTTTTAATTGTGAAAAAATATTTTGTAAATATTTTTTGTGGGATGAGAAGGGTAGGTTTTGGTATTTGTAATATTAGTGTTGCTATTTCCAATTTTTCCCCCACAAGCTTGGAAATAGGGATACTGTAACCTCTTTTTTCTCTAGCTCAAACCTCTATTAATTCTACTGGTTCACTTAGTTTTAGGACTCCCTCTCTCTCTCTCTCTCTCTCTCTCATGTTGCTTGACCTGAAAGCATACAGTTAACTAGCTACCAGACACAGTCTACAAAGGAAAAGGAGAAACCTAAAGAGTCAAGTGAAAATAAAGTTGCACTCAGTTAGGTCTCCCTGACAAATAGCCTGGATAAGAAAGGATACAAATATAACAGTTCATAGGCAGACTATTAGTAATTCTGTGCTTAATTTTAGCACAGAGGAATTTTTAAAGTACTACTTCTTTCAAAAACAGAGCATGAAAAGAAAATTCAAACAATAATGCAAAAATGAAATAGGATACTTGTTAGTCTGTCCAGACCAAGAAATACTTGACATAGGCAGATCTTCTGTTTTCCTCCAGTAAATCCGAGTATACCTTTCTTTTAAGTAGTTTACTAGCATACACTGACAACTGGGTTATAACTAACTGCATGACATGGTTTATTTGGAATCTGTCCTCAGATTTTTGCCATACACATTTGCCAGTCCTATCAATCATTTCCAACATGAAAGACACATTGTTTAACTCCTGCTCAGCTGCATAGATTTTCATGTTACTAATTTGAATTATATACAGCGTATGAGCTTACCCTAAGAACCGAGCAATGCAGTATATTGTTTCCTCTTGGCAGTGTTTATAGCTGTAAGAGAGGAACTAGTGTAATTTTTGCAAATTGACATAATATCTGTTTATGATCTCTCATTAGCACATGCTGAACCCATTTGTACTATCACCTGCTTTTAAACTAGATACCATGAGCTGTGGAGAAATGTTGGCTATTGCAGCATGTGAAGATATAATACAGCCTCACGTATCCTCTCTTCCAGGAGTGTTGGGCCAGAGAGAAATGCCTAAGAAATTCCAGGCTGTTAAGCAGATTTCAGATTTGCTTTGTGAAAATCCCTGTCATGCAATAAACCATGCATTGAATAAACTGTGAGTAAAAATAGCTTTGTTATGCTTTTAAGCTTCTGGCATACCTTACCAAAATATGTGGAGCTAAGGCAAAATGGCTCTCCAATTTTAGGCAGATCTCCTACAGCTGACCAAGTAGCAATGGCAGAAGTAGTGTTGTCTCACAGACTGCGTTTTTATCACTGTATTATCCACCATTACTCAGAGCAGATGCTCCTTGATTTATGCCAAAACGCACTAAATTCAAGCCAGTGACATCCATATGAAACAGTCTAACCCACAGTTAATCTAGTATACTATGTGGTCCCTGCTTTCTTGTGCTTTCAAGGCTGTCATTGCACACAAGAGTAAAATATTAGGTAATGCTGCTTTAACAACAACAACTGTAATTAAAACCCTATCAGAATGACAATCCGCAAAAAAATAAATTACGGAGGGGAAGTACAGGGGGTTTTTCCATGGCAAAAACTGCTGTGGGATTAATGCCAGTGATACTCATAGTGTTAATACATAGAGTAGCCTTTGCACAGTTAGCATGTACTGATCAATATTAATGCAAATTAATTGACAGGAATTTACTGCCTCTGGTTAAACCTGAACAAGGCCTAGAGAAAATACCTTCGAATGATTTATTTTTCTTCATCACTCATTTTACTGTTTCAGCAAATATTTGATTTCTTTTTGTTTAGAAAATAATTTCACCTAGCAAACAAAAAAGCACTATGTAACACAAATGCTTAAAATAAGTCATTTGGGGGTTGATCCAAAGCCCTTTGAAGTCAATGAGAGGTTGCCATTGACATCAGTAGCTTTTGAATCAGATCCTCTAAGGGATAGATATAATAAAAGCTGATGACAGAGAAGAAGGTTAAAGCTAAAAGGTAGATAAAAGGAGATGAAAGGAGGAAAAATTGCCACACTCACCAATCTTCATACCACTTGCAGTGAATCCATCAGGATATTTAACCACTTAAACTAAATAAGAGTTTCTCTTTATCATGATCTATTAAATGATAGGGAGAACACACAAACAGTGTCCCAGATTTTCAGTGAAGGTAGGCTCCCAAATCAGGCTGTGTGATGTTCAAAACTGTTGCGCTTACAGAGGCTGCCATTGATTTCAGAGACAGTAAAGGCTTCACTGAAACACATATGAGAAGTTTAGTGTCTTTCATGGGTGAGCCTTTTCTTGATAATCTCTGTTTAGCCAAGAAATGCAATGCCAAAGTGCTATAACATATCACAACTGAAAAGATAATTGAAATGCCCTTTCAAATACTATTCTCTTTTTATGGCTAGGTCTTCTCTTCTTGAAAGATCCTCCTTCCAAATACTATCCCTTAAGCACATTTTGATTGATTTTTTTAGCAGAAACATTTTCTCATTTATTTCCACCTTTCTGTAGCATCTATTCTTCCACCCTATATTTTAAGTATGCATTTTTCAGCTGGGACAAGCTGAAGTTTAAGCAAACAGAAAACAATTTTTTCAATCATAGCTGGTATTTTTAAATATTAATATGCATTTGTGGAAATACATGCTGGTGGAAGGCATCTCACTAATAGCAGGACAATCTTTGTCAAGATAATTTTGAGACACTGTTTTCTGAGCTACGTGATTATAACAGCATGAACACTTCCTGTAACTCTTGCCTGTATTTTCCTGAAATACATACATAGGCCAGCTAGGAAGTTATATGACCCCCTGTGTTGGGTCTGGCTGAGATGGAGTTAATTCTCCCTGTAGCAGCCCTCATAGTGCTAGAGGTAGCTAGTAAGATGTTGATAACACACCAGTGTTTTGGCTACTGCTGATCAGTGCTGGCACAGCATCAAGGCTGTCTCTCCAACATTCCTCCTTCACCAGTAGGCTGGAGGTGGGCAAGATCTTGGGAGGGGACAGAGCCAGGACAGCTGACCCAAACCGACCAAAGGCATATTCCATATCAGACGACATCTGCTCAGCAATAAAAGCTAAGAGAAAAGAGGAGGAGGAGGGGCATTCATTGTTACGATATTTGTCTTCTGGAGCAACCACTACACGTACTGAAGCCCTACTTCCCGGGAAGTGGCTGGACATCGCCTGCTGATGGGAAGTAGAGAATAAATCTTTGGTTTTCCTTTGCTTCTGCGCATGGCCTTTGCTTTTGCTTTATTAAACTGCCTTTATCTTGACCCGTAAGGCTTTTTCCACCTTATTTTCTCCCCTTCCTGTCCAGCTGAGGAGGGGAGTGATAGAGTGGCTTGGTGGGCACCTGGCATCCAGCCAAGGTCAACCCACCACACTCCCTCCAGCTTTAGGCCAGGTCAAACACTAGATCTGCATGTGCCTTTGAATTTATACTAAAAATCCTACATGAATAGTATTAGTATGGTCAAATACATGTGGCTAAGTTTGAATATCTGATTCATTTAAATGTTCTTAATTTTCATATTTGTATTAACTATGAAGCTTATGTTCAGTTCCTAAAGAACACTCCTCCTATCTTAAGCAATATGCCTTAAACTCCTTTCTATCGAGCCCACAAAAATTTGTTATGTCTTTCCTCAGAGTTTTCTAATAAATCTTTCATAATTTTCAGATTTGAGTATAAATAACAAAATACACCCAGCTGTGTATAGTAAACTATAATCTGAGTAATTTGAGGTCAGGTTTATTTTGAAAGCTCACAATCTAGGCTTTACTTTCATAATCTATTGTCTCAAAGCTGCGAAAAATTGGCATTAAGTAGAACTAGGACTACTTTATACAGTCCACTGTGAACACATGTACCTGAAATAAATGAAACAACAAAAATTTTCCCCAAGCAGTACTAAGTACTGGTGAAGATTTAGAGAGCAGAAGCATTGTCCTATTTAGGACTGTGTGTTGGGGAACTGGGCAGGCTTGCCACCCCTACATCCTTCGATGCAAAGAAAGCATTGGACATTGAAGTATTTCATATTTTGAAAGATTTATAATTTTTATCTAGCCTTTATTAACAATCAAGGCAAAGGGAAGAGGTATAGTTCAATCAAGCATTTATTTTCATGGATTAAGTTCCAGATGGATTAGCTTATGTTCACTAAAATTATCAGTAAAGGACAAGTAATGCCCAGTGAGAAATTTGGCACAAGAGCAGGACCATCATTTTTGCTTGTACAATAAACACAGAGCCTCCATGTTTCGTAGTAAGCCTTAATTGTTTTATAAAGCGAACTCACACAGGTAGGGAGGAACATACATTAATGAGATTAAATGCTTCTGCTAATGAAGAATCCTGGGCATTTTTCCAAAGATTTAATGAACATTCTGGAAGATTTTTCTCCATTCTAAAGGTGCAAAAGCAAGTAGGCCATTTTTTTCCACTCTGAGTTTTGCTTTATTTTAAAGGACTTTCAACTTGAATGATAAAACTGGTTAAGTGGATAAGATTTTTTTCAATTTCTTGCAACTTTTCCCGGTTTCAGTTATCAAAGCTATAAATTACAATGCATAATCATATTTTCTGAATGCTAAACATTCTGACAGAAACTACTACTGATAAATATCAAATAGTATATTGATTCATTAAAAATGAATAAACAGGATTTTTCATTGTATTTCTATAACAAATAAATGTGCTTACATATACCCTTTCTGTGAAAATATACATTCTCAGCAGCATGTACAGAATAGATATCAAGGGTATAGTGAAATGGGGGAAAGAAATCAAATAATATTTGGTCATTTTTTCTCTCTGTGGCATTATCTGCAAGGGCTTCAATAGATTAAAACTTGTTACTGTGCTAAAAGATCACTTGGATCAACATCATGAACTCAGCAATGTGCATCTCAATAAAAGGGATCTTTTGAGATGCATGTTTAGTGATCTTTGGAACCTTTAAAGATTTGTCATTTCATAATAATGGCTTCTTTCGGTTGGTTTTTTTTTTTTCCACACTTATAGCTTTGGTTTTCTGAGATCAGTCAAGTACATGATGTAAGCTTACCATGCTGGAGTCGTGCAGTCTGCTAGCTGCTCCTCTTTTTATGCTGTGCATGACTTCCTTTATGGAAGAGACATAATTACAGAGTTGTCATTGTATCCTAGTACCTTTCAGAAACCTTAAGATGTAGACAGAGTTACCCTGGACTTTTCAAAACAGCAATAGCAATTGCAGCTGAACTAAAATTATTATAAGGTATTTTAATCATTCACATGACAGCTGTTAAATAAGAAATGGTCCCAGTGACAGAACTGCTCCCAGCAAATGTTTAGTAACTTAACCGCTAAGGAATTAGAGAGGTGCTTCTTAAAAGCTTTTCCTTGCTATTACATTTGAAACCAAAGTCTTATGGTGACAAAGTGTGAGGAAAAGACTGCCTTTCAGATGGTCAAACTCTGTGTGCCAAGTCACCACAGATCTGGAGTCTCAGGATAGCCAAATATTTTCCATGGAGGAGGCCAAGCGGCAGCATGAACTGGGAGCCCAGGGGCCACATGACTGCGATGAGACGGGCTCAGCAGCACATACATGTTGCTCTCAGTCTCTGCCCATGGCCCGAAACCTTCTGCTTGTTCTTCTGCTGGCCCCAGTGAAGGGGAGTGGGCCCAGCCTGGAGCTGCCATGGCTCTCGGATGGGGGCTCAAAAATCACAAACTTGCATAGTGGGGAAGGGAAGTGGAGAGGTCATCTGGACCAACCTGCTCAGAGGTGTTCCTGTTGGATCAGGTTGCACAGAGCTGCGACCAGTTAAGTTTTGACTCAGTCCCCTCAGCCTCTCCTGGCATGCCAAGTGCTCCAGGCCCCTGACCACCTTGTTGGCCCTCCTTTGGACTTGCTCCAGTGTGTCCACACCTGTCCTTCACTGGGGAACCAAAACAGGACACTGCACTCCAGGTGTGGTCTCACAAGTGAAACCCCACAGCTGAACAGTTACCCAGCATCTCCAGTCCCACCTCTTTCTCCTCCCACCCAGATGTAACACCTCGCAAATCTGAGGATTCAGTTCCATTGCCTATATATTGGTGCCTTGCACTGTTAAAAGATGGCCATTCCCAGGCCTTCGTGTATCTGAGATACCTGCCAGCTTCTTGCACAGGTGATGCCAGAGCTTGGGAAGCCTGTGACTTTCTGGAGTGGCAGCTGGAAATCGGCTCAAAGGTGCTTCAAATGACACTAACACCAGTGTGTGGGCAGCTGAGTCCCTCCTTCAGTGCCTGATTGTACAGAGCCACTGTAGGAGGTGCTCAGATGCTGGATGACAGGAGCTGCCCTAACAACTTTCCCTGTCTGTTTCAAGGCAAATGTTATGGCCTCGAAAAAGTCATCCTGTGGCACACATCTAGCCACCCACTTGGTTTGCAAGGTCCTTTTAGCTGTGCTTTTTATCCGTCCGTCTGTCTGAAATGCTCCTCACCTCCACGAACTTCAGTATTTGTCTGATAGCTACTCCATTTCTCCCTGTCATCAACACCAAAATGTTGTGATTTGGAGCCCTGGGTTACAACTATGCCAAATAGCTGTATCTAGCGTAGGGTATGTGTGGGGGGTATGTTGAGCTTTTCTTCATATATTTCTGAGACATAAAACTGCCAGGTGGGAGCTGAGAAAGGAAATTTGCAGTTAGAGTAATAAGAAGGAAAAGACATTTAATGTAATGCTGTAATTCTGCCAATTCAATTGAATTTAAAAGCAGACTAGAAATCCAGGATAATAAAGTTCCTAGAACTTGTGTGAAAAATGGCAGCTGGGTAGAGGACAGAAATATTCCCAGTGCTTCTGCAAAGGGGAAGAGTGGCCGTGCTCGGCCATAACAAGTGCTGTCTGACAGCAGCTGGCTGGCCAGTGGCTGCAGGAGGGGCTCCAGAGCAGCCTGTCCCTGCTTGCAGTGGGGTCGGGAGGAGCACGGAGATACAACACTGACGAGATGGATGGAGCTGGGCAGGATAAAGCATGCTGCTCTGTAGAAAACCTGGTTTCATTAATTCTCCTGTTCCGTGAAAACCATTTTTTTTAAACAGCAGTAGCAACCCACCAGCAAACTCATGGTACTAACAATAATGTGGGACTTAATTACTCCATTTGTCTAAATGTTTTCACCTCTAGCCCTTCCTTTTCCTGACAATTTAGATTGATGTTTTTAGGGGCAGAGCTTGTGTCTTAGCAAATGTTCTTAATAGTTGCAAAGGTCCCGCAGCATGACAGAAAAATTATGTCTACTGGTTAGTACATTGTGACTGATTTGGAGCCCAAAATAACCCAGATGAGTAGGAGAGCTGGATTTGGTAGCTAATCTGGAGCTATCAAAACTGTCTTAGCACCACAGATATGTAGAACATCAAACTGAATAACCGGTGACAAGAGAAACCAAGATGGTATCAACACAGGGGCTGACAGCAGGTGTTAGACACCACAATTAGCTACCTACATCAAAATGCAAGTGATACTTGATGCTACGACAAGCTAAGACCATTTAGAGATCAGCCAAGTTGGGGGGTTGTGACAGGGAGGACAGGACTCATGCCACAGCTCTGGAAAAAAATTGAGACTGTAGTTTCATGTTTGGTGGTAGGGTCCACCTGCTTTTTTTTCAGGTCACGAGATTGTAGCTTTAGTTTTTGCTATTTGACCATTTGGGATAATCTGGAGAGCATCACCTTTCTGGAAGGTTTTGCAATTAGTAAGAAGGGCTCTCAACAGACTAAGGGGGTTATGCAGACTAGACCAAATGCCAAAACTCATTTTTCAAATAATCTCAAAACTGTTTTCATTCAGTCCTTCTGAAGTTCAAGCACAATCTCTTGAACCCAGTGTAGCTTAGGGCCAAGGAGAATTCTCCCTTGCCATTTGAGCCAGACTCTTCTCAGTGGTGCCCAGCGACAGGACAAGGGGCAACGGGCACAAACTGGAACACGGGAAGTTCCGCCTGAACATGAGGAAAAACTTCTTTACGGTGAGGGTGAGAGAGCCCTGGCACAGGCTGCCCAGGGAGGGTGTGGAGTCTCCTTCTCTGGAGACATTCAAACCCCACCTGGACACAGCCCTGTGCAGCCTGCGCTGGGTGACCCTGCTCTGGCAGGGGGGTTGGACTAGATGATCTCCAGAGGTCCCTTCCAAGCCCTGTCATTCTGTGATCCTGTGATTTCTCTGTTCGCTGACCTGGCTTCAGAAAAATCTTCACATGGAGCACACAATGAAGATATTAGACCATCCTTGTTTGGCTTTCTGACTACACCGGAGCAGTCCTAGACAATTCTATTTTCCTGATCAATGATACTGTACCTCTAAACAAGCTGTATTGCACTATGAGCTGGTCTCTGCCATAAAAAGGTACACATGGTGTATATAAATACATATACATACATTCATTTATATTCTCAGCACAGAAATAATTCTGCACCATGTACATTTTTGTGCTGTTAAAGCACACTGTTGCTTTGCAAGCAAAACAGTAGATCTTTCATTTGCCAGTGACATTGCACAAAGTGCTTATAATTCAGTGTTAGCTTATCAGCCGTCCAATCTCCCACTCCAGGGAATGTGTCAACCATCAAAAGGAGTGGAGGAGGTGTGCTGAATCTTAATGGCTTCTATTTCATCAGACTCACTTTCTTAAGGGCATTTAATCAATGAGGACAAGTAGTAGGCAGATTTTTAAATAAATGTGTCACTTTAGGTTAATCCGCAGTACAGTTGAATGTATTTGTTTATGCGATTCCCCGAATATGTTCCTCTGCTGCTCAGCTGAATTGATAATCTGTAAATCAAAACATGTTACAAGTAGTTTTAAACTAGCCCTTGAGCAATAACTTCATTTGACCTACTGGTATCTAAACCATCCAGAAGTTTCAGATCCAAGGGTGTTTAATGTCGATGTTTCATATTCAGCAGAGTTTCAAGCAAGCCTTTGGCTCAGTGAATCAAATCGTGTTTTGGTCATTGCAGGTTAGTAATATTCTTGTGGATTGTTTTTAATTTAATTGTGTTTTCTTTTTCTTTTTCTTTTTTTTTTTTTTTTTTTTAATTTTTGAAGCAGTCCTTTGGGAAAAAGAAAAACCAAATGAGAAAGTGGAAAAAATCCCTTAAACATTTGCAATATTTAAGCATTGCCTCTTAGTATTGCTTATTACTAATTATTTAACTTTAAAAATGCTATTTACTTTTAAAATGGTAAAAACATACAAACAGATAAAATAGGTTGTATGGATACGTAGATACATTTGTGTGTGCATGTGCAGGTGACAAGCAGCTACCCACAAGTTCTGATCTACTTTTTAGCACGGCCTGCTGTCATAGGACAAGGGGTAATGGTTTTAAACTAAAGGAGGGGAGATTTACACTAGATATAAGGAAGAAGTTTTTCACAATGAGGGTGGTGAAGCACTGGCACAGGTTGCCCAGAGAGGGGGTAGATGCCCCATCCCTGGCAACATTCAAGGTCAGGCTGGACGGGGCTCTGGGCAACCTGATCTAGTTGAGGATGTCCCTGCTTATGGCAGGGGGGTTGGACTAGATGGCCTTTAAAGGTCCCTTCCAACCCAAACTGTTCTATGATTCTACGATTCTGCTATGTTAGCTTCCAGCTCATTAAACACTGAAACTGTTTATCCTTCCTGCTCAGATATGAAACAAAGATTATCAGAAATTTCATGGAGGGAAAAGAGTTGTGCATTAGTGTATGTTAATCATGTTTAGTCCATTGTAAAATGGATCTAAATTAGCTGCTGTTACAATGATACCAATATATATTGGTGTTCAGAGAGAGGAAAACTGACAAACTAGTGGAAAAAATGGGTAGTCCATCTGTACTTGAGACTTGCACTGATGCGAAATATTGGCAAAGCTGCTTTGATTTACACTGATATGAACAAGATTATAATGAAGCCTAACAGCTAGACTGAATGCTATTTGTGTTACTCAGCTGTGAGAACATGTAAGGCCTGACTGTGTAGTTAAAAGCCCCTTGGAGACCAACGCTAGTTTTACCTGCATAATGACCACAGAGCTGTACTGTAATAGTGTAGAAATTATTCTGTGCTATAATAGAAAACTTTTACAAACAGCCATTTATTGAGGTCTTCGGTGGAAATATTCTGCAGATCTAAGTGTGTGACATTGCAAAGGACATCTGTGATTACAAGAGGCGGCTTGTGTTATGTAATATAAATCATTTGAGCATGGGCATCCAACCAGAATATGACTTTCCAGTTCATGTGAGGAGTAATCACATTGGCAAGAGTGTACCACGTGCAGAATAGTGAAATAAAATAAAATGCATCAACAGGTTGCATAGACAAAACAGAAAACAGGGCTGAGGAGGCGTTACAGGTGCTCTCAGCAATGTTCTTACAATTTTAAGGGTGATTCTGACATGACCTTAGCCTGCCACAACTGCTCGGTTTCCAAGCTATGCAGCACTAGCATTGTAAGTGCTCTTATAAACATACATATAATGGGTACTTTCAAATTTGTATCACAATTTCGCTCTTCTCCATTCAAGATAAATTAAACTCATTCCTGTGCATCCTACTGGTAATGTACAATTAGCTTCCTGAGACTGCAATCTATTTTTCTCTCCTACCTTGCAGGAGGTTTTGAAGATACCAGGTAAAAACCACCTCATTGCTTTAAGAAGGATTTTTAATATGGATCTGAATGACATGTAAATCAAACCATTCTGTAAACTGTGCCTCAGCCTCTTAAACATATCTCCATGTTAGCTTTAACATCATTATGTCCCATTGTGATGAAAATGGACTTTCTGTATCCTGTGATAATGAAAATAGCCACTTTATGCAGTTTCTGTCTGCAATTATCCAGGCTTTTCTCAGACTCTAGAGAAATCTAAGCTAATTGCTTTGGGACTTTTGCTACATTTCCATAAATTCTTTGTTAATTTTTCATGAGAAACTGTTATTGCAGTTGGCCTTAAAGTTCCCATTGTATTCAATAATGTAAAGAAGTCATTATGAAAACAGAACCAATTCACTAGTGCCTCCATCAAAGCTACAGTCTTTTATCTACATGTATTCTCAGGTGAGATTGAATGACTCATCCAAACCCTTCAATGGCTCTTTTTTTATATTTTGATACATGCTTTTCTTCATCTGAGCTTACTCAAAGCAAATCTAAAAGTGGTTCTATGTGGTGCATGACCTTGTCATTATAGGACATGAATTGAGTTTGCTTTACCTGACAGTTGGCTGTGGAATTGCTTTTATACCAACTCATCAAGCCAAAGACAAAGAATTCTGTTTTAAGTGACATTGTAGTAATAAAAATGAGGCACATTTCCAAGGGAACGCTTCACAACTTGTGATGTTGTATTTGATTTATTGATTATTTTGAACTCAAAGTCACGATTTCTGTAGACTAGAAACAACAATAAAATATTAATCTGAATCCATTGTAGTGCACTTTGTGCAGATATTCAGTAATACAAACACAGGCTCTACCCTGATGGGTGTTCAGCATTTCTTATCAGGATCCTTTTTTTTTTTTTTCCTTACCCAGCTGGAATTCAGTACACTGATGCACATTTTCCTCTGCAACATTCTCTTAAAATGCAGCGATTATGAATGTTAACTGTTATTAATTAGATAATACCCTACAAAACAGTGGATGAGGGGTTCTGGGATAACTGCAGTTCTTTGCAGGCTCCTGAAATAACAGCAGCTCTGTGCAGCTGGCTACAGCTGGTCAAGTGTTTTGCGAAAAGAATACTACACAAATTAGAAACCAAGAATTGTCAAATGCACGGCTGAAGTTGTTATTGACTGTGAAAATGTATGTCACTACCTTCTTCTGCAAGCTGCAGTGTAAAAGCTTTGACTGCATTCTGAGGACAAGCTTCTCAATACAAAAAGCAGCAGATTTGCATTCGTTTTAGTGGCGCTGTGCCAGTTTACACTCACTACACCACCAGCCTCAATGAGGCCTGTACTTAAACAAAAGCATTAGTGCAGTCCACCGAGATGCCACTTTAAAAGTCCCTGAACCATATGAAACCTGCTTGACTCCCCCAAACCCCTGAAAAACACTGATAATGATGAAAGCATCTGTGCAGATTTTGGCTGGGATGGAGCTAATTTTCTTCACAGTAGCTAGTATGGGGCTATGTTTTGGATTTGTGCTAGAAACAGTGTTGATAACACAGGGATGTTTTCGTTACTGCTGAGCAGGGCTTACACAGAGCCAAGGCCTTTTCTGCTCCTCACCCCACCCCACCAGCGAGGAGGCTGGGGGGGCACAAGGAGTTGGGAGGGGACACAGCTGGGACAGCTGACCCCAACTGACCAAAGGGATATTCTACGCTGTATGACGTCATGCTCAGCAGTAAACTAGGTTGGCTGGGGGGGTTGCTGCAGGGGGGTTGCTGCGGGGGGACTGGCTGGGCATCGGTTGGTTAGCGGTGAGCAATTCTTTTCATTTGCATCACTTGTCTTTCTTGGGTTTTATTTCTCTCTCTTTGTTATTTTCCTTTTATTACTGTTGTTGTTGTTATTATTATATTTCAATTATTAAACTGTTCTTATCTCAACTCACGAGTTTTCTCACTTTTGCCCTTCCAAATTATTTTCCCTTCATCCTGCTGGTGGCGGGAATGAGCAAGCAGCTCAGTGGTGGTGCTTGGTGGTGCTTAGTTGCCAGCTGGGGTTAAACCACAACAGCATCTACTCCATTATCAGAGCTTATTGCATATTACAGATTTTCACCATTTAGCTCTTTCTGTTGTGATCATAAAATATTGACATCTTTGTAATCAGATACATGCCACTGCCAGCTCTGAAGCAGTTACTGTAATTTGCAGTGCAAGACAGACTTCTGCAATGATTTTCCCTTGAATGTTGCAATAGAAGAAAGCATACACTACTGAGAAACAGAAGAAAATGAAAAGGATCAGGGTGAAAAAATCACCCTGAAAAATCCAGATAAGTCAATATTTTTCTAGTTACAGAATATTGCTTAGTAATATGATTTATGGAAAGCACAGGTTTTGCTGATATCAATAGTAACCATTATAGATTAGAACTGAATCATTTAATGACCTACCTTTCTCTAAGGTCCTCTAACGTCTGATTGCTGAAAAAGGCAAGGGATTGTAAGCAAACCTCAGAAATCTCTAAGGTTTCACTCAGAAACAGGCTCACAAATCCCATTGCTTATCCTAAGCTTTTCTAAACCTCTTTCGTGTGGTAATGAAGCAGAGGATCATTGTATGATTGGATCTCTTATTCTCTTGTAGGTAGGTGGTCTAAAATAAAAGAAAACCAATACTGTTCGTGATATTTATCTTAATCTTAAGTAAGTAAAATGCAAAAACCTTAAATAAGTAAAACGTTAGCCATACTTTTTGTTTTCTCACCAAAAAGATAAAGCTGGCTTCAATCTTGTGCACAGATTCAGGTTTTTCACATTTGCTAGTGGCTTCCCTGTGCTGGAGATTATCAATTCAAGACCTGTGCCCTTTCCAGAATTCCCAGGAGCTGTGGTGCTTTATTCTCCGAGGAAGTCACTGACATGAATGGGAATATTGGCAGCATATGGCACCACTCAGGATGCCTGAAGTGGACGGCGCGTTGTACCAGAGGGAGATTTACTCTGTTTTAGTTCTTGTTGTGCACGCTCCTGTGCAGCGCACATTCACAGCCTCTCTGAGACAGCAGTTTTACTACCGCCGCTTTTCGAGGATTTGCTGCCACTGACATTAACAGTGAGACAAGTGAAAGAAGCAGTACAGTAGCCAGTATGCTGAGATTTTGACTACTAAGACTCTTAACTGTTGGGCTTTTCCTTACTGCAGTGGTAGCAAAAACAGTGAGTGGTATGAGGAAGCTAAGCTTTCCACGTATATGACTTCAAAAGTGCTTGAAAACAGTGTCTCTCTACTTTATCCAGAGCACTGGATATGTATGTTTTTCCCCAAGATGTACAACCACCCTCTCCACATTGGTTTTCTTCCACACAAAATTAGT
Organism: Phoenicopterus ruber ruber; assembly: GCA_009819775.1. Classification (NCBI taxonomy): domain Eukaryota; kingdom Metazoa; phylum Chordata; class Aves; order Phoenicopteriformes; family Phoenicopteridae; genus Phoenicopterus; species Phoenicopterus ruber. The sequence goes on along the minus strand of CM020246.1, from coordinate 65,827,584 downwards.
TTGCTTTGAAAGAGAGAAATGATTGCAAGGCCTGCCCTCATCCAGAAGTCTACACCTGTTGGAAAACTAATGGCCTTAACAGCTGGTTTGCCTTTCTTTTCGCTGTTTTCCCTCATACATCTGCTCCAAGCAGCAAATCCAGCCCTGTGCATTCAGAGTGGCCCAGGCAGGAAAAATGGATCCACTGGCAGGGGTGGGGGGTTCTCTCAATTCATAAGGGATGCGAAAGGCAGGAAAGTGCAATTATGTTTTCCCCTGTAGCTGCTGAGTGGATCTGAGGATACAGGATGTTATTTGGGATTGGGCTAAACAAGGTATTAACTGAGAGGAGTGGAACAAAGATTAGTGGAAGAGGCGTGGGACATGAAATTCTGGAAACTAAGAGATCCAAATAGGAAGGAGATATAAACACCTGTGCTTGCATGAATATGCGTGCACATCTGTCTGCTCACACAGGATTGGGGCGGGAGCCAAAGGAAAGAAAGGAAAGAGAACTGGAAAGGTGCAAATGCAGAGAGCACTTCCAAGTCCTTTTGCTTAAGAGAACAGCATCAGCCAATGTTTCTTGTACAAACACTGATGCAGTAACGCAGGAAAACAGACACTGAACTTCTGGGGATTAATTGAATGGTTTGGCCGTGCTTCCCTAAGCAAGTCATTCTGCTTTGTTTGTACATGATAATTGCAACAGGCTTTACAGCTAGTAGTCCCTTTACTGGTAAAGAAAATTTCACTTGGGTAAATTCAGCCCAGCAGGTCAGGTTCATTGTGTCTTGAATATACTCACAAGTTCATACACAGGCTAGGTAATTCCTTCTTTTGTAGCTAGGTCTTAATGGTGACTTCTTTCACGTGTCAGTTACTTCCTAGCTTTTCGGTATTTTGTTGCTCTGATACTGCCTGAACCATGATAGCACATGAAGTGATTACATGAGCTAGTGAATATGGCTTGGTTCTTTTCCCTTTTCTTTGCTTCTGTATCTGCTAAATAAGTGAAAGAAAGACAGCAGCCTGATCTATTTGGGAAAAAACATAAAACAAGAGCAAACACATACAGTAAAGTAGCCTTAGATTTTTCCAGAGCCCTTAGTGTTTAGTTTCAGTCTACTAGACAATAAAGAAGATTATTTAGGGAATATATACACAAGGCACGCATAAAACTTTCTCTGAATCGTTAGCTGGCAATAAGACTGATCACCAAAAGCAACGAAAAAGGCCCTTTCATTCTTACAACAATCATTATTTTTCTATTGGCTGAGTGTATGGAAAAATCCCTCGACATACATACATATAGCACCGGTTTCCCTACAAGTAAGTGCCGTCCAGCACTACCACATTCCAGCTAGCTCTGCTGTGAAGACAATTGTTCATTGAAAGCTGCTGAGAAGATGAAGTTCACATGCTTTCAAAAAAATCCCAAACCAACAACCAAACCAAAACAAAAAAAACCTGCAAACTTTTGCCTGTTAAAGTCCATTATGCATTATGTTGTTCTTTACTTCAATGAAGGACCTCACAGAAAAGCTGTTACAATAACAATGAAAAACACATCGCTTTACATGATGCTTCATTTGTGAATTCCCTGTGGCTAGTGCATTTCTTTCCCAAACTGAAAGAAATGAAGTGTCATGTGCATCATCTTGTTCCTCATTGCTCACATTCCTCTTTGTGTTGACGAGAATTTTTCAATACAAGAATGCAAGAATGGTACTTTACTTAAAGATACTGTGTTATGTTAAGCAGACAGTATTGTCATTATTTAGCGGCTATGGTAGACTGTGGATGCAGTCCTGTTGATTTTGTTAAAGGGGCTGTCAGGATCTGTAATTCACACATCATTAACTGCTTCATTAAGACTACAGCAGCTCTGTGAGCCCTAAACTTGTAGCAGTTTCAAGACAATACAAGTAAATGCTCACTGGCTGAGACACGCAGGCATCTCCAGTGACTTGTTCACTGGGTAGTTAAAAGCTAGTACTGTTTTTTAGGAAACGCTTTTTTCAAACTATAAGCATAAATGCATAAAACATGTTCACTTAGAATTGATTTGATTTAAGTTAAAAGCATTACTTTGCAATGAGGTGTGCACTCTCACATCGTCAATCAAAAAAATGGCAATAACATACCAAAATGTACAGTCATTTAAGTATTTTCATATGGTTTAGGTTTTCTTTACTGGAATATGAAGCAGCCTGTGTGCTGAAACAATGTGAAGCAGAACCCTACCAGACACGAGCAATGTGAATCATATTTATTTAAGAATTTAAAATTAATGGAGCATTAATTATATAGAAAAAAAATTATTTTCCTATTATTTTCCTCAAAGTCCTTATGTATTTCCATTCTACTATACCCAGGCTTCTGTGCTTTTTCCCCTTCCTCTCTTTCAGTAGAAACCTCCTTCCCTCTCTCCCTGCTTCTTTTGCTAGAGCTACCAACTCAGCCATAAACACATAGTATGGATTTTGAGCTGCATTTTGGAGCCTGATAGACTTGAGCGGATTTCGAAACAAGCAAAAAGATTTGCACTTCCACCGATTATGCAGAGCCGGCTGTGGAAGCCTCCCGGGTGGGATGCATGTGCAGCCCTCACAGCACCGTTCAGCTCTTTCCCTCTCTTTTCCCTGACCTTTTTGCCTTCTTCCTTTGCTCCCCCACCCCATTGCATAGTCGCTGCCATTTGTGCACCCCTTCGGGTGGAGAAGCAGGGAACGGACCAGTGGCCAGGTGCTGTTGGCTTTGGCTCAGCCACCCCTGATGCCTCCTCCCCCAGCAGAGCTCTTTCATACCAGAGCACTGGTCATATTCTGCAAATGCATGTCTGCCAGTGGGGAAGGGGCTTTCCTTCTGCTGCCAGCAACCACAAATTACCAGCCTTCCCCACCTCGGGAGCTGCAAGCACAACTTGCTGGAGAAGAGCCACCAGCCGTCCCTCCTTCCATGCAAGAGAGCTTTGGGCACTTTGCTCCAGAGGGCCCTTGTGAAGATGCCGCCCATCTGCCCCAGAGGCTGCCAGCCTACTCCCACAGCTCCTTCACCCCAAGCACCCTGGTCCCTCAGGATACCCCAGCGGGTCAGCCCCATGGCCACCCCCGGAGCTATCCTGGCTCAAGGACATAAGGCTGTGGGGTAGTCACTGGGCTGGGGACAGGCAACCAGACATTGTGGCGGCTCACCACCATCGATGCTCCAAGCCTAGGTGTCCCCACGGGTCTGGAGCAGCATGTCTGGGGCCCAGCGTGTCATACTGGGGCTCTCCAGCAAGGGCAGCCTCACACCCCCAAACCAGTGCTCAGCGCAACCTACAGGTACTCCCTAACAGGTAGAAAATCAAAATCTACTTTCTTTGCAAAAAAAAAAGCAAAGGTTGTGCTGATGGCTGTTAGGGGCTGGCAGCTTTGTGTGGGGCTCAGCCTGCTGCTAGCATTAGGGTTGGTGTCAAGAGAAGAGCAAGCCCAAAGCTACAGTAAGAGTGGGGCTGCAAAGGGGCTGCCAAAAGAAACTAAGGACTGTCTGGCAGTCACACTTTCTGCAGGTATTCATCATGCACTTTTTGAAGGCTGCTAAATAAAATAAATAGCATGATATTGTATTCGCTGTTATCAGCCCAGGAGCACTATGCAAAGCATAATTGATTGATGTTACTCCAAAAGTCCATTTGAATTTTGCTAACTTAATTCATTGTAGCTTTACTGACAATTTAAATGGCATAGTTGTTGCCATAAAGTAAATCTCTAGGTAAATGTACTGTCAGAAAACATATTGTACTTTTCTTGGAGCCAGTATGTGAATATCTGTATTGACATTTTTGAGGGAAATAAGTAAAATTTTTATTTTCAGATTTTTTTTTTATCCTCTGCATTTACCTAGAGAGACTTGCAGATAGATTTCTGCCCAGTCATAGCAGATTCTTTCAAGGTTAAATCCCAGGTCTCCAGGGGAATGTATTATTCTCTCTGTGAGATGTCAACGTTTCTAAGAATGGTCTAATCAGAAAAAAAATATCTTCTACCAACAGCACAATGCTGACAACTATTTTTGCTGGAGGACAGTGGTTGCATAATGGTCACCACTTACAAGATACTTACAATTTATTAGGATGTCTGGGCTGTAAAACTCTGGCTAGGGTTGGGATTATTCTTTCTGTGTTTTGGTGTACTAGTGATTCCTGAGAAATAAGGTCAGCTATGGTTTTCCAGCCTTTGTCTTTAGTGCCACCCAAATGTGTCAAATACTATAGGACAAAGCTGGCTTTTGTAAAAGGGGACTGAATGAGGAGCTCCATGTTTTTTTCCTGTAATTATCATGGGTGAGTATTTGTGCTCTCAACAGCAAAAGTGCCGGTTATTTTGGGAGCTGGTGGATTTTGTACAAACCAGAAGGGTAGTCACTGTGTAAACAATTAGAGGCTAAGATTTTTCACCGTGACCTTGCTCTGACCTCAGCCTTGAGGTATAAACTTCTTTGCAAGAGGTAAAACATGAATGCTTTCCTGTCTGTCCAGGACAGATGGCCTAAGACGTGGTAGTAAATTCAATGTGCCCAAGGCCATTCTCTAGCAATGAGGCCAACCTACACAGAATAGCACACATCCTTTCCTTTAAATTATCCTACTGTTCAAAACAAGACAGCCAAATCCAAACCTACAGCTTGGGTACAGTCGTGTCCCACGCCCAGCAGACAGTACAGGCCAAAACTGGGCTGAGGCAGCTCCGGTGTTGTGCCAGTATGGATGGGTGAGCCTAGTGCCCAGCACCGCTCCCCAGCTCTCCTTAATTTAACAGTATAGAAATAGCAGAGGGGCTTCTTCTGGTGCTCCTCACTCTTTCTGGGGAGTAAATCTACTCATTCTGTGCTCATTTTACTTGGAAAACTTGAAGGAAATACAAGCAGTTACCTCTTAAAGGAAGGTCAATAGTCACCACAGAAGCATCTGAGCAAGTCACATCATATTCATACATTTTCCCAGCTCAACTAGCATATTCCTTGCACAGCGTCATCTTTTCCCTGCAACCTGTATTCATTCTCAAGTTTAAAAAGGATGAAGGAAAAAAAAAAAAAATCAGCTCAGATATTCCTAGCTGACCTGCTTGTGTGGAGGGCTGTTTGTGTCCGCAGCCAGGACGCCAAGAGGATTGTATCTATGGTAAATCAATGAGCACTAAATGCTACAGAAAGTTAGTAAGGCTTAATCATTAGTCCCGCAAGATACCATTGGGCAAGCCAACAGTAAAATATTTTTCCTAAGAGATCATCCATCTTTGCAAGAGCTGAAAAATTCAGCAATCTGTAGTTATGCACTGCAAACAAAACCCCATGGAACTCAGCATAAGAAAATCTTTCTGATAGATAATTGTAAAAAAACAAGGAAACAAAAAAACCAACCAGAAATGGTTTTCCAATACATGCATAAAAAACTAAAGGGGAACTGCCCTATCCATTCCATGCAATTCCAGAAACTTGCAGACATAACAAAAAGATACTGTGAAAGCAGCAAGTACACCTGTAACATTCTCATGAACACTCCTCCTGGTGACAGAGGATCATCATCATTTAGTGTACTAAAGCAATCATGGTCTGTACTTAAGCCATGCAAAACTAAAAAGCTCTCTTAGGAATACTTAGATATCACCACAACCTTTTTAGTTAAAAAAAAAAAAAAAAAAAAAAGAATAAAGTAGATACTGGATGCTGGCTAGATCTCAGCTTGAAATGTTAGCCTCCAGAGCTCATAACTTACCAATGCTTCAAAAACCAGCTACAGATGATGGCCTAGATGTCCAGTATTTTGGGCTACAAGAACTTTTGGTAGGACCTCATAGGACAGGCCTTAACAGTCTGCCTTTCTGATGGGTAATGTAAATCCCCCTTGCTGGAATCTCATTCCTTTATTTCTCAGCCTATCCACAATAGCCAGGAAGTAAAGTTACTTTCCTTTTTTGTTCTTCCTTTTATACTGTTTTAAGAATTTCACCTCTGATCAGACTCTTCTCAAAACTGAAATCCCTCATTTCTTACCATTCTCATTCTCCTTCAGACTCACTCTACTCAGTCCACATCATGAAGTGTAATGACCAACAGACGGACAGGGCACGGAGCTGACTTCTTCCCGTTGCTCAGTAGAGAGGGATCATTAGTTCATGTGTTACAGACTATGCTGTTTTATATCCCCACATATGATGTGTTGATGCTTTCCCAATAGCATGCCATTGTTGACATTGTCCACTTTGATCCATGATAAACCCCTACAGACTCACTACCTCACCACTACTTGTGCAGTTTATTTTCCTTACCTATGCATCACATTTTGCATATCTTCTGCACTGCGTTTTTCCAATTTGTGAAGACTATTTAGTGCTCCAGTCCCATCCTTTAATGTACTTCCTCCCCATTTCAGTTTGCTAGGAACCGTATCTTTGAAAAGGGTATATACTCTATTTCATTATGTAAGTTATTAATATACTGAAGAGTGGCCTCAGAGCAGCTGAATGGGAATCCCCTCTCAGTATACACTCTACATTTGACCAAGAAATGTTGGTAGCTATTCTCAAAGCACAATCTACCAGTCATGTTTGTTCCTACTTCACAACAGCTTAATCAACAACACACCTCCTTCACTTCTATTTGGGACCATTGTGTAATACACAGTCAAAGTCATACTAAAGTCAAGCTAGATAACATCTGGTATTATTCTCTTAATGTCCCATCAGAGAAGGAAATTCAATTGTTTTGTCTTGATTTGTTCTTGTTTTGTTGACAGTTACTCAACTCCTTGTTCCAAGTGATTGCAAAGAGTTTGTTTTATCATTTGTTGTAGTATTATTCTGTGAATTTGAAGATACGTTAGTCTCTTAGCCTCAGCTAACAAGCTGCACTAACCCTGGATTCCCATTTTCTCCCCCTTGCAAAGCCGGTGGAATTACTTCTGCACTTTGACACACAAAACAAATCCAACTGGTCCAACTGCTTAGGCAAAGAATCACTTTTTGTACACGTGCACTGACACACTCTAAAAACGCAGAGATTTTTAAGCACCTTGTGGCAGTCAGCTGTTTCAAGCTAGCGACTTCAACCATAAGCAGTTTACTCATCTCTGCTCTTAAAGCAAGTTTTGCATATGATCTCTGAAACGCCATAACTTTGAAGTCCAAGGCTTGGGAAGAAAACAAAAATCAGCAACTGATGATAAAATAAAAAGATAAAAGCCTATCAGCAACTAAAGAGAAGTCTCCTGGCATAAACAATTTCTCCCATAAGGTCCTTGGCCTTCTCACTCTTCTTCTAATGTCAGACTGACAGTTCAAACAGCTCCCCAGCAAAAAGTTAAAACACCTGCTAAGTTTCAAGGCTGAGCTTGACAATAGCTTCAATTCCATTACTGCTTCAGATAGTGTTGTGATACTCAGCAGATACCGATGTAAGTTAAACTATTAGCTAAGCAGGTATTAAGATCTCTCATCAAAGTCCTAGAACAACTCTACAAGTTATAAAATTCAATTGCTTACGGGGTCCTTTTGGCTGTGTGGAAACTGGAGTCCCAAAGTAGTTTCATTTTCATATTTATCATGTATTTCACATTCATCATGTATCACGTATTTATCAGGTACCTCATATTTGTGGTAGCTATATATCTTTAGTCTTGGTAAAACACGACTTCAACTCTAGATCTACGATAACCTGAAAAAAGATACAAGGTCTGCAATAATACCTCTGCCAAAGGTGCTTTATAGAATACCCGTCCAACACCAGTGTGACAATAGGAGTCCAAACAATTGATCAATGGATTTTCACTCATTTCTCCAAAAAAGAGCCACCTTCCCATTCTAACTGTGTATTTGCCATCAATAGTTACAACCAACAGTTGAAATCACAGTCATATATAGATGAAATTCCTCAGAGTGCTTCTGAAGGTTGGAATCAAAGACGATCGCTATAAAAGTATTTATACATCCCCATCGTCAGGTACCATTCACTGCTGTTTTTCTGGGATCTGGCCTAGATTTCTGACCTATTTCTGGGGCCCTACAGCATACACCAAACTGCGTACACAGCCAGGATGTGTGTAATACACCGAACACGCACGCCAAGCAAAGCATTTCTCACATGTGGCACTGTGCAAAACACGAGCCCTCACATGCACACAAGCCTGAACAGTGTAGTGACCTCTTCTTGTATGCGATGGCCTTTGTCTTTCGAATCCTTGCTATTGTTTTTAGGCTTAACGTTAATCGAACAGAGCAAAACTTTATTTACAGATAAGCAGGTTTTAGAGAAACGAAAATGGCAGCGGCTTTAAAAGTGCCTTTTCTATCATGGAAGTAATGTGAGGACAACTAATTCAAGATGATAACGTTAATGGAAGTTAGACAGTTGTATGGATTTATCAAGTGAAGCATGCATCTTAAATGTATTAGAAAATGATCATCGCACACTGATTAAGGATGTAACATTTCTTTCCATTGAGATGTGTTTTACATCTGGGAGGCTGTAATGTGTCTTGCAAACGGCTTCAGTATTTCACAGACAAATTACGTTTCTCACTTCCGCATGTTCTGTCACTAAGTGAACGGAGACGCTAGAAAACTCAGCTCTAAAAAAAGTTCACTGGTTTTCCGTCCAAAACAGCCTTTTTGTTACAAACCAACCTTTTTGCAAGAGCTTTAATCCATTTTGAGATGTTTCTCTTGTATTCCCTTAGCAAGCTATGACACAGTTAGACAGACATGAGGAAACTTCAGCCCTGTGAACACTTGCCCATGAGAGACATGTAATCCCTGGCAGTAGTGCTTAATCACATTCCTCAGTCAGGTGTCAAACAGAGCAAAGGCACAAACACACAAGCAAGTTTTGTTTAGAGAACCTCAAAAAACCAGCCAAGTGGCAAATTTGGACATCTGTGCTAGACTGCGGCTGTCCTGTTTTTTCAGTCTAATCTGTCAAGATAACCATTTCCCCATTCTCTTAAACAAACACAGACTTCCTTGTTTAAACACTGCAACAGTTCTAACAGAGCACAGGTTTTAATCATTCTCTGCTAAGTACACTAGCAAGAGACTCAGAAAAGAAGCAAAACATCTTACCCGTAATCTGCTGATTTTGCTGTGTGCAAAAGAGCAGGGCATGCGACCCCCAGATTTCAGATGGACTCTAAACAGTGGGCTTGTAAGAAAAAAATGTGACTCAAAAAGAGATGAGCTCTTTTTTGGCCTCTTAATTAAAAGCGGCCAAATTAAATTCAATTCCACTCTGAAAGAATAATTAGAATAATTAAGGGGGGAGGGGGTTGTCACTTTTCCTATAGGGTATGCTTTCCTACAGATCGCCTCTGCTTCTCAGATTATATTAATGTAGCAGTAGTAAAAGCTTTTCCATGAGCAATATAATCATAAAATGTGATAAATGTTGAACATTAATCTATAGGTAGCCACTACTTTTAATACCAAAATCTAGGAAGATATGCCTCTCACAGAAAGACTATTAAATATAGACAAACAAATAAATCTAATTAAAATCAGTCATCTATTTTTTCTGACTATTGACTTATCTTTTTATTGTCTTCAGGCTTTCCCCCCTCCTTTTCCTTTCTATTAGTTCTGATTCATTCCATCCACTTCTGTATTATTTATCTTAGATTTTTTATTGTTCTGCACATTGTTCTCTTGCCTTTCTCTTCTGTAACTATTTGTTCTTTTTTTCTCTGAAAGGGGCACTTCTTTTCCATTCATTCTTTACTGCATTTATGCCCAGCACCCTTTACTGACCCACACACTTTCTCTCTCCTATGATTTTCCTCTTCTTTTCTTTTCTTTTGTCTGTTTCTTTTCATTGCACTCTACTGTTTCTCTCTTGCTCTTCCCCACCACATTCATCCTTCTTTATCCTTTATCCCCAAAGTCTCCTTTTTCTTGCCATTGAATCCCTCCCTTTATCTCCTTCTCATTATGGGATTTCCCCACATCCTAATCTTCCATCTTTTCCTACCCAGCATATGGTGTCTCCTACCCTCTCATTCCTCATGGGGTCCTTCTTCCTGCCCTGCTCCAGAGGACACATTCTCATGGACAGAAATGCTACTCTCCCGTCTTGCTCTTTCACCTCTTGCTTTATTTACACTGCAGCACTGGCTGACTCTTACCACATGCTTGGGAATCAGCCTACCCAGGGTTTGGATCTTGTGATTTCCCACACAAATGATCCCGATTATTGTGAGCCACCTGGGTGTACTGTGGGTGTGTATTCTTTGTCGGGAGCCTCCTTCTCCCTTGGGATGAGGGTCTTGGCCAGGTCAGTGCAGAAGCTCCCCATCACAAAGTTTCCTTGGTAGTTCATGTAGACTTCCAGGAGCTCCTCTTTTGCGGCAGTCTGGTCAAAAGTGTTTCTCCTTGGAAAACATCGTTAAAGAAAAGAACGCACAAGGTCTGCAGAGGAATTTTTAAAACACTTTATTCTTGGACAATACAGGAACCACACAGATCCATGCACAAACAAGAACACCTACGTATGTGTCTCAGAGTTCCTCCTCCCCTCCTCAGTGATTCTGCAGGTTCAACCTACGATTAAGGCAGCTATATTCCCTTCCTCTTCTTTGTTACTCTCCTGTTTTCCAAGGCCAGTTCATCAGTGAAGTAGGGAGCGAGAGCAGGTAGATCTGGAGAAAATATCCATCTTCTGGTAAAACTTTGCTCACTCCTGTCAGGTTACTCACCACTTCGATACCCTGGTCAAATGGCTCATGCCCAGCTCTCAGAGAAAAACTAAGACAACTGGCTTTCATTAGCTTAGTCTAACTGCTCTTGGCAAAGACAGTTTACAAAATATCTCCTTTCATCTCTTACATTCAGGATAAAAAGAATTAGGCACTTGGTTTTATAGCATAAGTGGGATGAAACAATCCAGAAGGAAAATGTCATGGACAGTGTGTCTGAAATACAGTGTGTTTTGACAAAACGAGATGCAGACAAATGATCATGTTTTCTTGCACGGTAATGTATAGACATTACTTCATCAGTAATGTATAGACACTGGAAATAGCATGTCACACACCTGGAAAATGTTTCTCTTACCCAAAAAGGTGCAGTGATCTCCTCATACCAATACTTCAGATTGAAAAAAATAGTAACTTTTAAGTGCTTCAGTGATATAGGTCATTGCTGAACAGTGCCAATGCCCAAACTACCATTCAGAAAGAAGTAGTAGCTGAGGATCATAGGTAGCCCAGATCCAGAAAGAGACAGAAGGTGTGCATGAAAGTTCTACCAGGCGTAAAGTCTCAAATGCTTGGAAACTTCAAACAAAAGTCTGCAAATTCACCTAGAAAGTATCCAGGACCAGGGAAATACTAGTCATAGCCACGTGAGGCAGAAGTGAAAAAACAGCCCTGCACTGACTAATTGGAAAACAAAACAAAACAAAACAAAACAAAACAAAACAAAAGAAGCAAAACCTGGCTAGGGCCTGTGACCCAGGTTCTGATTATCTCCAGTGGTGAGTTCCCCTCATACTATGCTCATCAAGCCCAAACTGCAGTTTGCTACAGGAGGTTCCTTAAAGTGCCAAGCACAGAACAGATGGTTGTCCATAGTCTCCACCTTAAAACAGTGATTTTAAATATATACAAAGATTTCTAGCAGTACTTACACAGAAATCCCTTCTGTTGCTGAAGACTGTAAGCATCCTTAGAAAACCTAGAACTTATATAGAGACAGACTTTAGAAATTTCTATAATTGCACTGTACTCCTCTGTGCTTACAAAGTTATGTCCATCTTTGGGTCTTCCATACATTTCAATATTGTGAAAAATAGCTTGCATCCTTCAAAATTATAAGGTCTGTTTTGGAAGATTTCTTCTGTCTACTTTGTTGAGGTCATCCATCAAAACAACACATCATTGCTGTGTGGAGTCTTCCACTTAGTGTTAGAAAGTTCTGCTGAGGGCTTTTATGTTTATGCAACATTATGGTGCCTTTCATCATTTCTGATAAGACTAAAAAATTCATTGAAGGATCTTGAATTAGAGACACAACATTCAGATTTCCTTCCATATTTTCCTTCCAATCCTGCCGTACAAGAGGGTCAGCTAAACAATTTCATAATCCATCAAACACGTGAACATTCTGCAGTTATTAGTCACCTGGTGAAATTTACAGCCTGGGGAAAAGGGCATAGTTCCAACATGAATCCAAATACTAGTAAAGGCAGAGGTTGTAGAGTTAAAGGATTTTCTCACAAAGGGAATATTGTCCTGAAGATTTAAATGTCAGAAGTTTATGTGGGAAAATACCATCTCAGGGAAAAAAAATGAGGTTTTCATAGAACTAGATGCAACGAGTGTGAAGTAAGGAGTCCAGAGGAAGACAGGATGGACGCTGCAAGAGTCCAAAATTGGAATAGAAGCATCAGAGGCATCAGAACGGAACAAATGACTAGAAAGCAGAAATCTGAGAACGAAGAAATAGGGCTCTGCAAACATGGTATATGAGTCTGACTATCCAGATTTCAGGTTGGTGGCAAGGCTAGGATAAAATTTGTCCTGGTGTGGCCCAGGACTGGCCTGCCTTGCTGCCAAGGCACATCGCTAGCTCATGCTCACCTTGGTGTCCACCAGGAACACCAGGGCCCTTCTATTCAGACCCCAGCCTGTGCTTTTGCTCTTGCTTACTGTGTCCCAGGAGCAGGAATTCACGTTTACCTTTGTTAAACATCACGCGATTCTTTACGACCCAATCTTTCAGCCTGTCAATGTCTCTCTATAGAGTGGCTGTTCCTTCCTTGTGTATGCACAGCTCCTCCCATTTTGGTGTCATACACAAACTTGGAGCAGGTGCACTCAGTCCTGTCACCTGGGTCAGTTATAAGGATATGGAGTACCACTGGTCCCAGTATTCCCCCGAGGATCTCTGCTTGTGAGTGGCAGACAGTTTGACTTTGAGCCATTGACCGCCACCAGTCGGTTCAGACAGTTTTCCATACATCTTGTGGTCCATGTGTCCAGTCCATATCCTAATGGCTTGTCAGCAAGGATGCTGTGGGAGGCTGTGTCAAACACCCTGCTAAAGTCAAGGTAAGTGATGTCCTCAGCTCTCCACTTACCACTGAGCAAGTTGTTTCACCATAGAAGCTGCCCAGAGTGGTCATGCACCATTTACCCTTCATAAATCTGTGTTGGCTTTTCCCAGTCACATTCTTGTCCTTCACATGCCTGGATATAATAGCTTACAAGAGGACTGGTACCACAATTTTCCCAGGGACAGTAGTAAAGCCTGTAACATCCTGGATCTGTATCTGCTTTGATCTAATTGTGATTTCCTGTAACTGTTTTCAGTTTAACACCATATATATTGGAAGGACACAAAGGAGGTGCCTCCAGAGTTCGTGTATAGCACTTGAGGACAGGTCATGAAAAATGGTACAGTAGAGGTAGATGCTCCTGTAACTCACTTAGCCTCTAAGAAGCTCTTTATAGGTTCATTTGGGTCTTAGAGCATCCTATAGTGCAGCTCATGGAATGACTAGACACCTATAGAGAAAAAAGAGAAGAAAAATCCTATCTAAACTGTGAAGAATGTCTTCAGTACATATGTCAGGGCAAGCACCTATGATGATACCTCTCCCCTTTTCCCAGTGACCCAGTATGTGTCCAATACCGTGTTGCCCACGCACACACACACACAGAATCTGAGCATGGTGAGGTCCTGCGTGCCCATGACGTCAGTAGCTTCACTAGCCTGCCCTCTAAGGAGAACATACACACATACTTTGGGGGGTTGGTTTGTGAATATGTTAGGCTGTGTGTGAGTGTTTATTTATGAAGGCCAGGATGTTTTGACTTGCACCTTAAGACCTCTCTGTTGAGGAGCTGAATTTCTTGCCTGAACACCCTAACAACCCAGGAGATAGGATGAATATTTGTTTGATAGATTCAATAGAATAGATACCTGAATGCATTTCTTATAGGACAACACAAAAGAGATCTTACAAAATAACAAAACCTTACTTTGAATATTTGCTAAAAGAAGAAATAGGTTTTGTAAAATAATATAATAGTGAAGGAATAAAGTTGTCGCTAATATATTTCTATCATAGTATATCGCTGCCTTTAATTTTAGGCAAGGTAATTTCATCTTTTACACTGCACAGATAGCACATAAAGTCACAGAAAGGCTGCATTCTTTTTCAGAGGAATGTGAATATTAGCTATTCAACAGCGAGGCAGATTCAAGACCCATGTTGGCACAATCAATATAGTTTTATGAATACTTAGTTTATTAGTGTCATAAATAATTAATTCAATCCAGGTAGACTCCTTTAAAAAGCAATTTACTAAGCTGTCCAACAATAGAGCAACAAAATACCAGGAATACACTTTGCTAAGAGGCATAATTTTTAAAAGGGATTAGCTATTAGATTAAAAATATGATAAATACCTTTCTTCTGAACCTGCAGTTCAATTGCAGCATTGTCTTCACAAAAATTCACCACTATGTAAGGCAGATGGACAAACAAAAGATGTTATTTCAAATAATAAAGATTAAAAACTGTAACATACTATAAGAGATATTTCCCATCTAAAGGAGGTGGTAAGTGATTGTATTACTTACTTCAGAATGATTTAAATATTGCTCAATAATTAATGCGCTGCTGTGCTAACGTGGCATTATAGAGAAGAACTAATTCAAAGGCAATTAGTAGTATTAGATGAAAGTTTTGCTTTGGGGACTTTTATTATTTAGAAGCTATTTTTTATCATTAATTTAAACTCGATAGCTTACACTTAAGCTTAGGCAGCTGTGGCTGCCTGCTACATACAGACCCTGGCAGAGATGCATATTCTCAAGCCAGTTAGTCCTTGCAGCTCAGAGGCAGCGATGCCAGAACAGCTCCGTGCATTCAAGTTGTCCCATGGGTGTGCAAACATTTTTAACCCTGCCACCTCCTCGCTATTGTAGCTAAGATATAAGGGAAGAATGCAGCATCTCAGCTTTGTCTTGCACTTCAGTCCCACAGAGAGGCAAAGGTTAAGAATGAGGAAAATTAGGCAGACAGCCCTGTGTGGCCCAGAAAAAGACATGCTATTTGGTGGGGGCCAACTCCCCTTACATAAATGGGAGAAAGCTCTATGAATGAGATCATTTTGACTTCCTTTGCTCACATGCTAATGTGGGTTTTCTTCCCTTTAGTTAGCGCAGGTCAGCCGTGCAGCAAGGTTCAGCGCCGCATTGTGAACCGCTTCCGAACCCCCGGTGCCTGCGCTGCGACTCGCCTCTGAAGGACGTGACTCGCGCGGGCTTTTCCCGCGCGGCAGCCAGCCTGCGAGGGCCCGGCGTCCCCGGAGCCCGCTGCCCCGCTCCCGGCGACATCCCCGCAGCAAAGCCCTCCTCGGCAGTCCGCACGCCCACAGGAGCCACGGGAAGCTGGCTGGATTTTAGACCACCTTTCAGGGGCTTATTAAATTCGCATTTGTGTGCGCCCAGCCCTCGTCGGTAGCACGTTAAACTTAATGGAGGGCAGCTCCCCGGCATTTAGGAGTGCCGGTGATCCCATGCTAGTCACAGTGATAAGCTATCAGACAGACACTCTTTCTGCCGCTGCTGTTTGGTCAGTGGCTTTTTTTGATCCTTGGATTACTTTGCCCTCAAATTCTTTTATAGTTTGCTCACTGAATTATGTTCACTCCAGAGAAGTGAATCCAGTTTCTTCTGTTCCCACAGTAATCATCAATTCAAGCTGAAGTGAAAGGGTCAAATTTAGAGGCAAGTAAATGGTGGTGTAAATTTCTCATTAGCAAATCAATGCAAATCTGTGAAATTCAGTGTCATTGAACCACAGTCAGCCCTGCTCTAAGTGAAAACAAATTCCATTAATTTCTGTGGGAATAGCATGGTTTTTACTCTGTGTTTGATCCATTGGGCCAAATTACCTTTATAACCTTGACATCACTGTGAATTTGAATTAATTAGGGAGGTCAGCATCTCTGACACGGTGAATGCAAATCTGTACAATTCACCTGCTGAGAGGGGAACAGAGCTGAAGTAGCAAAAAAAGAGTCGGAACAACAAAATAAACTTGGCCACTGTAACATTTTTATCATCCCCTTGAACCTCGCTGGCGGTGGCAGCTCCTACCTTCTCAAAATGTGCGCTGCATTAACAGACTCATACACTCAATGGACTCGATGAGCAGATGGCTGGGAGGTGGGAGATAAAGTGCCCAAAAGGAGGCTGCCGTGCATACAAAGAAAATCCCATCCCTGCTGCCCCAAAGCCCGCCCTTGGCTGGCACTGCCCCAGACCGAGTGATGCTGCTGGGGGAAGGAAAGGGGCAGCACCACTCTGGAGTACTGGCTAAATATGTGCTGAAAGGCAGTAGGTTATCTTACACGTAATAAAATCTTTTAAAACAGATTAGAAATAGTGACGAATGAGAAGAATGCAACACACAGCCCAAAACCTGTAAGATGTCCTCCAACCAACTAAAGAGTCGCCCCACAGCTCGCCAGCAGCACGTGCTGTCTGCTCTCCTTCCCAGTGGCCCACAGTGCCTCACGTGCCGGGGAGGGTGGTTTATCTCATTGCACTGATGAGAGTGGAGCAATTTATTGCTTCTGGTGCAAGAAGGGAAACCTGCCACAGATGCTGGCCAGTGCTGGGGCACACCCTGGACCAGCAGTTAACATCAGCTCGCCACTTCTACATCCACAGTCTCTGCGTATGCTGATGAGACTCCTTAATCCCCACTGGTTTATTTCAAAAATAGCCTTTAATCAGGCTTCTGCACTCATGGAGAAGTTAATGAATTATTTTACTTATACCTTTGACAATGTAACATGTATTTAACTGTTTGAAAATCTATAATGTAGTTTTACATGTATATGTGCATGTATACATACTTATACATACATATATATGTATGCATACAAAATTTAAGAAGTAGACTTACATATAATATGTCACACATTAGAAATAAGAAAAACAGAAAGGGAAAGAAATACACTTTACTATGAAATTAGGTCTAACTATAAGCTTTTTAATGAGCCCTTATTCATTTAAAGTTTGCATCAGATCCAATTTTCTCCTCTTTTCCAAAGGACACCTTACCGATGTGATATCATATTACAAACCCACTGTAAGAGACTTAAATCCTTATGAAATGGATGCATCAGCCAGGTCAGGTCACGTTCAGCAGTAATGTCAAGGACAGCCTCAGCTGCTCTTTTTTTTTATTATTTATTTTTCACATTGTCCAGATTTGCTTGATATTGTTCTGCATTTTTGGCATTGTTATCTCTGAAAGCCAAGATGAAGCATTTTATGAGAGTCTTATTATTATCTCTGAAATATATATGAACAAAGGCACATGCAAAGTGTAAGTAGTTTGGAAAAAATACTATATTCAACACTGGAAATATTTAATGGATCAGATTCTAGTTGGTCCCTTTAGGCAGAACTGTTTCTTCCCCACACACTCATGCAATTATTACTAATATACTTTTAAAGGAGATTTGTGGGTACTTTTAGCTCTGTGTACTTGCCCGCACAAGAGCCTTACAGAACTCCTATAGTGGCTAAAATGAATTTGTGAACAAGCCAAAACCGGATGATAGCACCTACAGGTGTAAAGGCCACTGAACTGTGGGCCAAACACATGAGGACTCGCCCACTCTTCCTGCAATAGATATCAATATATGTTCAGGCAGACTGTGTTGTCTGGAGTTAGCACTGGGGTCTGAGTTGCTGTCATGTATCTGTCTGCAAGAAAAGCTGGAGCTTGGTTTGCAGTCTGCAACACTGTTCCTCATCTGACACTCACTAAACACACTGGAAATGGTAGAGAATTGCAATAAATTTCAGGACTATAGATGTGAGGACACACAGCCTGGATTAAAATTCTTGGCTCTGAATGTTTTAGATTTTAGATTTGGATCGCAATCTAAGCAGACAGTCAATGTTGGATTTGCTGTGGTCAGAGTCTCATGTGAGCTGCCAATTGTATTTCCTATCAAAATAGCAGGAATTTTATGAAAGCAGCTGTTCTGGAGAGATTTTTTCCTGCTCTCCAGACTGATTTCAGCTGATTTGCCTTTATCTACCTTGCACTGTACTCAGACTCTGGG
The DNA here is from genome assembly GCA_009819775.1 of Phoenicopterus ruber ruber. Classification (NCBI taxonomy): domain Eukaryota; kingdom Metazoa; phylum Chordata; class Aves; order Phoenicopteriformes; family Phoenicopteridae; genus Phoenicopterus; species Phoenicopterus ruber. The sequence goes on along the minus strand of CM020246.1, from coordinate 65,809,475 downwards.
AAATGTACTTCAGCGTGCTCTGTGGAGTGACTGAGAGATGAATCTGTGTGTCACCAGCAGACTGAAAAGACTCATCTCACCTTCCCACTTCACTTGCTGGTAGACTGATATATGTGAAATAGCAAAATGGCAGAGGAGAACTGAGTGGTGTAGTATCTAACACGCTGTCAGACAGAGGAACAAACACCCAGTGCCATGGTGAAGGCTCTCTCTGCCTCCCTGATGTGAAGCCCCATCCCTTCTGCTGGGAACCACAGGGACATCAAGAGCCACACACAGCTGCTGGAGACTGTAAGACCCAAACCAGCAGTTAAAACCTCAGCTGGTCTTTGCAGACCCACTCTGATGGATCATGATATTGAAATCACTTCAGTCTAAGCTAAAGCATCCTGAATGGCTTTAACTTCTACTAGCTTTTGATGGCCCCCTCTGGGGTCATTATTCTATTAGGGCTGAACTTCGTAGTGCACACACGGTCTCTGCCCTGGTAGGTACTGTACATATTACATCATTCAGCCAATGCTTCAGGAATTATTAGTCACTGACTTCTAGTGCAATTCTTTAGATCTAACTGCCTATTTTTGAGTAACCTAATTAAAAAAATTGTTAAGGATTTCTTCCAGCTCCATGTGGATAACACTCGCATCCTGGCCCTGTCCCATTCATTATTAAGAACAAGAACTGAAACATGGTGCTGTTGCTGTCAAACCGGTGCATCAACTCTTTTTGGCTAAAAAGAACTGGGTCTGTTCAGCCTTGAGAAAAGAAGGCTGAAGGGAGATTTGACTGCTGTCTACAGCTACCTAATGGGAGGAGGATGTAGCAAAAGTGGAGCCAGACCCTTCCCAAAGCTAGACAGGGGTAGGAGAAAAGACAAGCTAGAACATGGGAAATTTCAACTAGGTATAATAAAGGCAATTTTCACCGTGATGGTGGTGAAATACTGTTACAGAGATCTAGAGAGGTGTGGGATTTCCATCCTTAAAGACATTTAAAACCCAGTGGACACAGCCCTGAGCAACCTCATCTAATCAAACCTTCTTTGAGCTGGATGTTGGACTACAGACCTCCACAGGCCTCCTCCAGCAGAAATTATTCTGTGATTTTAAGAGAAAAACAAGGTGGTGGATTTAAAAAAATATCGCTGAGGGTACACGTTTCTCATCTTCCTAAGTTGTCTCCTGAAAAGTGTCCTAAGGACTATGTCTCATCTGCCCTGTTCCAAGTCTGTATAAAATCTCAAGACAATTCACAGAACTAGATTAAAATGTCAAAGTCCCCACAACTCTAAGTGACTTGACTTCCCTTTCATGCTGGATACGAACAGAAAATGCACTTCCAGGCTTGGCTTCTGTATACTGTTTCTGGCAAGGGAAGTCCTGCCTTACAAACCTCTTGACAGTCAGGGGATCTACAAGCATACGGAAAAGGATGATTCAACCAGATCACCCCTATGATATTGTCTACTTGGCTTTCCAAAAGGCTTTTGACGGGGACCTTCACCATGCCTTTTAAAGAAACTCATCAGCAAAAAAACACATATAAGAAAAATTACTGGCTAAAATCCAGGAAGTTAAAGGTAGGAATAGATGGGCTGTTCTATAGTGGAAAGATAGATATGAGTCTCTACAACTATAAAGGATATATTAGAAATAGAAAAGTTTCAGAGAAGAATGACAAGGATGATTAATAGGTTCCATACAGGGGGGAAAAAAAAAAAAAGATTAGGCTGGGAGTCTTTAGTGTGGAAAAAAGATGACTTAAGGTGGAATAGGTTAAAGTCTATAAAATCATGAGAAGTATAGGGGAAAGATGACTAGGGAAGAAATTGTTTGCTGTTACTTCCAGTACAAGAATCCAGGGTCATCAAATAAAGGCAGAGGGACTGCATCCAGGACACACACAGGGTCTTTATGCAATGGACAATGCATGCGGGAAACTCCTTGATAAAGGAGGACACTGTGGATACAAAAAGTTTATACTGAATTTAGAGGAGATTGAACAAGCACTTTGGGGAAAAAAAAAGTTTGTAAATTATTGCATAGAAAAACCACAATAGAAAATCCTCTGGTTGAAAATTGTCAGAAGATGGGAAAGTATTAGTATAGATACGTTCCCTACTCTTGCTCTTCTCTAGGCATTTGCTTGTGGCCGCTACTGATGACCGAGCTAGCTGGAAAGTGGTTGAGTTTATGTTCTTTGAACTTCCTTTACCCAGTGTACAGAGAAGAGTGTTGAGTGAGTAGATCCCCATGCCATGGCTGAGTGAGCTGGCTCACCCATGGCCATTGGCTTTCCTGCCTCCTGATCGATTCCCCAGCACTTTGAACTCCCAGGATGGCCAATCATAGAATCATAGAATCATAGAATCATAGAATTGTTTTGGTTGGAAGAGACCTCCAAGATCATCGAGTCCAACCGTTAACCTATCAGTGCCAAGTCCACCACTAAACCATGTCCCTAAGCGCCACACCTACACTTCTTTTAAATACCTCCAGGGATGGTGACTCCACCACCTCCCTGGGCAGCCTGTTCCAATGCCCGACAACCCTTTCAGTGAAGAAATTTTTCCAAATATCCAATCTAAACCTTCCCTGGCGCAGTTTGAGGCCATTTCCTCTTGTTCTATCACTTGTTACTTGGGAGAAGAGACCGACCCCCACCTCTCTACAACCTCCTTTCAGGTAGTTGTAGAGAGCGATAAGGCCTCCCCTCAGCCTCCTTTTCTCCAGGCTGAACACCCCCAGTTCCCTCAGCCGCTCCTCAATCTGTCCTCCTGAGCAATGCACACGCGTCCGGAGGCTGCCGCATGAACCTTGGCCACGAAGTCAAATCTCAGCAGACCTGAGACGGCAGGAGTGGGAAAGTGAAACCACTGGTGGCCTCTGCTATGCGACCTGAACCTTCCTTTGGCAAAAGCAGCTGGATTTCCAAGAGCGGTCAGGCTCTTCGCAGGAATCTCAAAATGTGTTTCGCAAGATAGCTGCCAGATGCCTAACTCCCCTGGATTGCAGTGAGATAGCACTTCTGAAAATACATAAGACACCTATCTACATCTTTAGGTGCTTAAATCTCTCTAGCGTGCTGACCCTGTGCCCTCCAGAACTTAAAAATAACTTTGCCTAATTGGACTCCTACTTGACCCTGTGTGGTTTGAGGCCTGCTCCATCTGCATAGGCTAACAGGGCAAATGAAAATATATTAATCTGAAGTGAAAAGCACTTATTGCAGACGGAGCAGGATCCCTTGAGGTACATTTCTGATCCCAAAGCTATGGACAGGCACAGCAAATTTAATATTAATACTATGTTTTAAATAATAGAGAAGCTGTGAGATTATCGATTTATGGCCTAACAAAATACGAATCACACTGTTATATGCCAGATTAAAGGACTGCAATCTATAGTTTTCATGGTTCTCTATTACAACAATACTGTAGGGGTAAATACTATTAAACAGGAAATTGCTGTTTGTGGGTTTTTTTTCCTCAACACAACAAAAGAGAAAGAAAGGAAGAAGAAAAATGATGGGGACAGGTCTCTCTCTGTAAGTGTGTTTGTGCAGCATCGACCTGAGCAGGCTGGAAGCTTTGGTGGGCAGGGTAAAATAATTTAAACTCCAAACAAAAGAGCTCAAAAAGGCAAAAGACAGAGCAGGAGGCATGTCAGACAACAGTGTTACACTCACTGTGTGTGCCCATGTACCGAAGGTATATCTGATCACCAGATGATCTCGCACATATGCATATTTATCTAAGCGTTCCACTATTTTTTCTATCAGAGAGCAGTTTTGTTATCAAACACAGGCATTCCCATGTTTGGCACATTCACAATTCATTCACATGTCTTTGCTTTTTTTTTTTCCTTTGTTTTTTCCATTGCAGTATGAGGCTCTGTAAGCACATTTTTTTGGCTCCTGATGAGGTGGAGAGATCTTCTTGTCCAATTCAAGGACGCATTCGCGCACATTTTCAAAGCAGATGATTAGCTGTCCTAGGCTTTGCCAAGACAGTGGGAGCTGCACAGCTAAATCCTTGTGCAGGTCTTTGAAATGATTCTCTCTTGATACCTAATTGCAGCAGCTGACCTTCCCAGTCTCACATCCATCCATAGTTTCCGAGCAACAGTGCAATGCACCGCCTACTATGCCAGTTATCCAGTGGCCATTATTTGCAAAACTGCACGAAAAATTTTTTTTGTCCTCTGTACTTAGTACACTGCTTTAAACTCAAAAGCGGGTAAATGGATAATGTCTGGGTAAATGGGTCTGACCCTGCTCATCTGACCTCAGTGGCAGCTCGGAGCTTTAGGATGTTGTTACCCCCAGCTGCCCTCCGTACCTTTTTTTTTAAAAAACCCATCATGCCCGCGTGAGAAGCAGCCAGCCAGGCGGTGCGGCTCTGCTTCCAGTTTCCCCCGCTGGGGTCGGCGCAGCCCGGGGCAGACGCGGGGCAGCTCAGTGCCATGCCGCAGTGCCCATCCCCAGCACGAGGGGCACATTCAGCCGTGGGGCAAGCAGGGCACGCGTGGCAACAGCATCCTAAAGCCCCGGAGCTAAAATTGCCGCCACAGCTCTTCCCCCTGCCTCCTGAGGTTACAGCTCGGGAGGAGCAGGAGATACGGAGGAAACTCTCCCGTTGCTCTCCCAGCCTCGGCAGAGGCAGTCTGCAGCGCACTTGAAGGGCTTCTTTGGGGTACAGTAATTATTTGCTGAATGTTTACTGGCTTACTTCAAATGGAAACAGCATGTCTTCAGCAACACTACAAAGGGCATTTGATTAGCAGTGGAGATGAGCCTGTACCAAAACCTCAGGTTCAGAAAGTTCGTGTTCAGCCTTTATGGCTGTAACCCTGCTCAAGTCAGGATGTACTCTTCCCCCAGCTATTTATTTAGCTGAAACACATAAAACTCTTGTTAGTGCAGCTAGGGTTGGATATTTCCTTTTTCTCTGTTCCAAGAGAAGCATTGTTCTACAAGAAGAAACAGCTTGTCTAAAAGTAAATAGGTTAGCAAAATAGCTCGTGTCAATGGGCAACGGGAGCACTCTCCTCACAGAGAACAGCTCATTCACTTGGGTGGTTAAGTAAGAAAATAGAAGTCTGACTTTAGGTGCCCAAGTTGGAAAGTAATGGCCTATGTTCCTGAACTGAGTCCTCTCATGCCCTAATTCAATTCATACTGAGCCTTCTGCACAGCAGACTGGTGAATCCTAAAACTGGATGTTTGTTGTAAACAAGTAACATACAAAAAAAAATTACCACTGCAACTTCAATGACAGTTATCTGAGCTCAGCACTGTGGTGCCGGTATGTTCTTTGCTTGATGTTTCCTAACACTAAATGTACATGTGCATGAAAGGGAAAAAAGATCCCCAGCAGCCACGCCAACCTCATTTGAACATTAGATTATTCACTTTCCCAACTAATCAATAATTGTTATAATTAAAATTGATAGCTGCAAATAACATGACAGAGTGCTGCTGCCAGAATACTGATTGTGTATTTGGCTTGGAAAGATAGGCAGTAGTGTGGAACACTTATTTTCCAATTTGCTTTTAGCTGTGTGCAAATTGCTTTAGCTGTATCCAGCTGATTTAGACCTTGCCTGGAGGTACACTAGATTAATTGGGAGCCACACATTCATTGCTTACAGAATGGACTCTGTAATTGGTGAAATTTGTTAGTGCCAGTTATAAAATAACTATATAGTTCTGCTTTTTAGTTGTCCTTTCATTACTCTTTCAGGAAAGGGGGAAAACAATTAGAATCTTTCAGACGATCAAGATTGCCTTTAAGTCTTTATGTAAAACCACCAGTGTGACTACAGTCAATATTTTATGTAAGCAAACATTAGTGTGAATATGGTATTGATTTTTTTCCAAAACTGAAAAGCTCTTCAGCATACACAAGAGGGATTTTTTTTTGTCCTTGTTGTGACTGAACTTTAGATAATGAAACCATTATGTTGTTACTACCCAGAGCTTTCAAAAATAACCCTTTGTTCTTTTTTGTGTCTTAACTAGCTTATTATTAAACAGTAGAAAAATTCGTTGCTGTTTGTTGGTGCTCAAAAGCATTAAAAAAAGTCTATGGTCATAGCTTTTCTTAAATCCAGACTCCTTTTTTACCTGTGTGTATATAATAGGGACACGTAAAGCCTACAGCTAAATACATAAATATAATGGACTACTTCCAAGTTATAAATTCTTGTGATTATTGATGGATTTAGGAGTCAAGAGCCATGACCTAGGCTTACTTCAGCTTCCCTTGTTCATAGCTTTACCCTAAAAATGAACAAATTGTAAACCACCTACTTTTCTTTACAACAGCTAAGATGTTCTGCATCTTACTTGTGGTGCAGAGCATGGTGCAAGAGACCGGAGTAATTTCCCAGAGAGGGTCCATGCCTGACCCTGAACTCACCCCATCTTGGTGAGGGGAAAAGATGCTGTTATGCTCACTGCCACCTTTAAAGTTTTTGGCTGCTCAGGATATACACACAGCAAGAGGAGGAGGAGACCCTTGCACAGCTTTCATTTACAGTTCCTATGGTCACACCGTGCGTATAAGCTTTCCCTTGCACATAACATTTGAGCCCGTTGACCAGTTGCAATTAAACTAGATACTCCAAAGACACTCTGTAATTTCACAAGTATTGGTAAGCAGGCAAAGGAGAGACAGCCTGTTAGTGGCCTCATTTAGGAAAAAATTAAGAAGTTCACACTTTATTGAACATCTGAGAGTATAAACAGGCAAGAAAGCCATTGAAAACTGGTCTTCATTAGCTGCACTGGTCACAGAACTATTTGTTGTTCTTCAAGTCTCTTTTCCTTGGTGATTAGCTAGCAATTTGCTTTTGATGGTGTCAGAAGATAGGGGTAATTCAACCTTGATTCAAGTAAAGCATCTGACCTTGATGCTATCACTAGGGACTAACGGATAGTAAATATAAAAAGCGAGCCAGGGGCAAAGCATAATCTAAAAAGGGATGTGGGGGTGTGAAAGGGAGATGGGGAAGTGGTCTGCATCCCTCACTGCCCTTAGCTACCCTGATAAAACCTTCTCCTGAAACCAGTGTCATGTGTTTGCTTTACAGATTTCACATAAAGAGATTTTCAATTCTCATCCTATTGATCACTGTATACTAGTCAAATGAGCTTTAGTGTGAGTTAGAGGGGTAATGGTATTATTGATAAACGTTGTCTCCATGAAAAAAAACTGTCAAAGTTGAATTCCTGGAAGCTTATTTTTCCCTTTCAAATGAACAAGATTTAAAAAACAAAACAAAACAACAAAACATTACTAAATATATGTGACATTTAATATGAAAGTCTAGTACCAATTTTGGACTTGAACATATGAAATACTGCATCCTGAAGATTCAGCTGAGACCCCATCTAAGGTGCATGCTGAAGTGCTAACATCTAAAAATATAGCAGCCAAAACAGAAGCATCTAGTAAGGACAAAACTATCATGTCCCATGATAGAAATATCCTTTTTATAGGTAAAATACTCAAGGTGGCTTTATCAGCCAATTAATGAGGAGATATGGGTCCTTTGTACTGGTGGCTAGTAATCTAATACTCCCATTTAATGGGCCCCAAAAGAATGTAAAAATCGATCTACTTAATGGCAACAAACAATGAAAGAGAACAGGACAAAAGGTTTCAACTTTGGGATGAAGTCTGAATGGAGACACACACTTCTAGTTTGCCATATATGGTCTCGTGGCTCATAATTTTCTACTCTGCAATGAAGTTCTCTTTCTCTGTAAAAGAGGGACTCCTCTTTACTCCTGTCTTCACATGGCGAACAGAAAAGACTGGTTCTTGGTGTATAGCAGTTGGAAGCAAGCGAAATCATGTTCCCTTGGGGTAGAGGAGTTGCATGTGAGTAATGGGACAGATATAGCGCCTTCTAAGGACAAAGTTGTCAAGGCCATGCTTGAGCTTTAAGGCTGCCTCATGCCATCTCATCTGCTGTAAGTGGCTCAGACGTAGTAAAATAACTCTCACCGCTCTTTGGATCGTAAAGACCCTGTCTCTTGATGCTGCAGACCTGTGCCACTGAAGAAAGCGGAGCGTACTGAGACGGCAGCTCATAAGGCAGCAGCATGTGAGCCCGTAGCAAGCACCCGAGTGCTTCAGGACAGTCAGATCAGCTCCGAGGGCATTTTGCTCTGTGTTAGCTGCATAAAGAAGATCCGCCTGTCCAGTGCCAGAGCTTTCTTTACTAGGAGCCATTGCAGTCCCTGATGTCAGTGTTTGGGGACCCACCTGCGCTTGCTCAGTGACTTATGTAATGCCACTGTTCTTTGCACTGTCTGGGTGACCTTGCTGGACCCATGAGCCTCCAAACCTGTTTTTCAGTACAGAGCTCAGCTCTGGAGTCTTTAGAGCAGACTCAGAAGTTTTCAGCCAGGTCACTTTCATGTCAAAGCCTCCTGTCCTCCCTACCCACCAGGGCCAGCTTTAATCATCCCCCCCCCCCCCCCCCCCCCTTCTGTTCGTATCTTGAACGATTTAGCAGGCCCATACAGTGACATATACATACTGCTCTTCTTCAATAAAACAGAATTTTAGCACATCCACAACTTAGGAGAATTAACCCTTTTACAATTGCAACATGTTTTAAAAGCTCGTGACATAGTGTAAGGTGTAGAGATAAAACTCCAAAGCTGAGCAGTCATTAGTACCCTAGAGAGCTATTTTATTGCCAGTGGGCTACAAAAGAAACCCCTACGCAAATTAATATCAAATCATGCATATAGCATTTATGTGTGACCCTCTAACAAAGGAGAGAGTGAGTACATGAGCATCTGAGAGAGATGTACATGTGCACGTACTCAAGGAAGAAGTAAAGAGCTATAAGCGAATAGCAATTACTGCTCTGCCCCAAGGGCCCAAATCCTCATCCGAGTTGCAGAAGTAGAACCCACCTAAGCCTAATGAGAGGTGCCCTAGCATAAAAAACAGTGGACTCTGTCTTGCTATTTTTAGTGTTTTCTTTCTACAGTAGTTTCTTCTGCACCTTGGTTCTTTAGGGAAGTAACTCCAAAAATGGGGACAGACTTTTGGCAGATAAAAGGGAAAGTGGTCAGCTGGTTTCAACAAAGCCACAAGCCATTTACAGCGGCTGAGGATTTGGCAGATTCTCTATTAAAGGAAGCCAGCTTCTTTCCAAGTACAAAGATCATGAACTAGCACAGCAGATACTCGGGGCAAAGCTTGGTATTAAATTGTTATGTTCCAATGTACGGCATGGGGAGACATACTGTGTCATTGACATTTTAATGACCTTTTCTGTCTGGAGCTCTGCTTAAAAATCGGTGGCTTGATGAGGCTCATCAATGCAAACACTTAAACTGACTTAGTGACAGAGCTGAGGAAAGGTGTGGACAAAAGGAGATTATAAAAGCCTTGCTCTGGCATGTGTGAGCAATGGGAAAGCAGAAACTTCAGCTGTCCCTGCAGTCGGTCTAGCCCTTGATCTGGTTCCTCCCGCTCTCTTCTGGGGAATACAGAGCCCCAAGGCAAGAGGCAGAGCCACGTTTCTGAAGCAGCCAGCAGAGCTGACCACTGCTGAACAGGGAGCTTACCAAGGAGAAACCTGTTCTGTGTAAGGAAGGTGCCTAGTTTGAGCACATGTATTAAGCGCCAGCTCCTTTTTAAGTTAATTGCAAAACTTGTCCCTGTCAGTCACCCACGTTGGATGGGGAAAGGAAAAAAGTCCCCTCTCCCCTCAAGTTATTTCTAGGGTCACTTAGACTCTCAAACACAAGTTCATACTATTGAGGAAAAAGGGGAAAAAATTAAGGGAAAAAAGGACTGTTTTTTCATGGCAGCCTGTTAACTATGCAGGAGGTTCTTCAACCAGAAAACTCCGTGGCATTTTATTCCACATCTCATTTCCACTCTTCTGTAAGAGTTTGAAACATATAAAGAAAAATTCCTCCTTCACCTTTCATTTTCTAATTAAGAAAATACTAGTAAGAAAGAGTCTTACTGAAGCCCATTCCCTGCATACCATTGTACTAGGAGCAGCCTAAACCCAAGCCCTGTAAGAGCAGAAACTGCACACCCTTGTTCACAGCCGTGAGAGCACAGCCAGGGCTGGGGCTCCTGGGGGCTGGCGGGTCCCCTCCCGCCCACCCCAGCCAGGGAGCCAGACAACTGGGTACAGCCCCGGCCCGGGGCATCAGGCGGCCCTGGGGCAGGGATGAAATGGAGCCCTGGGCCCCTGCGGAGGCACGGGGGAGGCTCCAGGGGAGGCTGGGCAGGGCCAGCAAGGCTTGGTAGTGCCCTCAGGGCCCTGGGAACAATTAGGAGAACTGCAGTCATTCACTCTACCTGTCAAAATGGATGCTTTAAAATTAGTCTTCTGTATTAAGGGTTTAAACAGGCTTTCAGAGAATCTTTGCTTCCTGATTTAGCTCTTTTTTTTTAGCAGGTGTTGCTGCACCGTTCAGTTTCATGAAGAAATCCTGTAGCATTATGGTCAAAGCAATAAGTAAACACTATTCTACCACCAGCAAACTCAAATGATGGCAATCATGTAATTAACATACACCATTATGCCATCAAAAATGACTGCAGAATGCTGCTGAAACGACTATGAGGCTACTGGAACTGAACTACAGGTACCAGCCTGGTCTGCAGGAGTTCATTTGTCTGTAACAAAATCTGCTTTCGAAGTCCCCAGAGCACTTCTCCATAATATTACGGTGCAGAATAACAAGTTTTCTGCATGATAAATATTTTCAGGCTGCAAGTAATAATTACCTTTGCTAAATCCTTAAGTTTGCTAATTTATCAGTCCAGACAATAAGTTTCAGAGTTGCTACTGAGGTTGAAAGCATTATTCAGCATATGCTGCACAAAAATTACTAACGGCCAGTGTGAGGATTTCAGTGGTGTCTACCTTCCCACCACTGCAACATGTGTAACTTCAGCTGATGTCTCCTCCCCTCAACGAAAACCTCTTGCATTTCTTGGTAAGATTCCCTCAAAAAAAATCTTACAGAAAAGGCTGAAGTTAAGAGAACTTAGGAAATACTGACCTAAGAAAAAAACCTACATCAAGGAGAACTGTGGTTCACAGTAACACTGCAGAGTGTTTAGTATAGAAAGCTAGGTAAAGGGCTAAAACTGAAACAAATTAAGAAAACAAAGCTGTCTTTCTAAAGCAGAACAAAGCCAGTTCATTATTTAATGACTATGTCTCCAGTTCCCTCTAATAGGAGGAGATACAGCTTCAGACTTCCTATGTGGGCTTGGTATCATTCCCCATTTTTGAGGCATTAGATGGTTTCAAAATACCTTTTAAAACTGTATTTTTTTCCAGTTATCTTAAGCTCCTTGTTAATAATGGTCTGCTCTAGCTACTCATGGCATCTTGTGCTATCATCTATGGGATGCTATAGCTATTATTCAGAGGGAACTATAAATATGAACTATGCTGCATGAATTTGAAGTGAGACACGTTCTCTGTCCCAAACACTTTAGGCTGAAGAGAGACAGGATATATTAACACAGTATAAGATACAGAAAAAAGAACAGAAGTCAAAGGAGGGAGTGTGACAAAAGGAAAGAGAGGAGAGAACGACTCAAGGGCTGAGGTCACAAATGTATACAGAAGATTTTTAGCTGCGCAAATGGAGTGAGTTTTAATGATATCAAATGGATGTAAGAGGGCTTATTAAGTGGGCAAGTGGGGTAGAGAGGGGAGAGAAGAAAAGGAGGAGTGAATGTGGTAAGCAAACATTAGAGTGAGATTCTGAGGCAGAAAGATGAGGACGGTACATTTGTCAGTTGTGACAAAGATAGCGGCAAGACTGTGACGCCAGAAGGAAATACGAACTAGCTTCCCTGCTTGACTCTTTCACTGGTTCCCTGAGAAGAGCCAGGGCGGAAAGCTGCAGAAGGGAACTGTGGTGCTCTTCGCTTACGCCAGTTTTTGTGCTATCAGCAATCCCTGGTGTTTCAGGATGGATTCAGGGGTTCTCTAACTTCATGTCCTTTGGGGCCAGCATATGTCAGAGTGACAAGTGGGACTCATGACCCAACGGTAAAGCCCAACCAATGCACCTTTCAGAACCAAGGGGTGGATGGCACGGCACAGAATTAGCTCTGTGAGTTCTCTACTATTCCCTAAGGCCACCAGGGAATCTAAAATTACAAAACTGGAGAAACGTTACTCCTAGCCCCCATTTGCACCAGTCTAGCCCTGGTAGCCAGCCAGCTCAGACAGTTAGACCACCGTCCTGTTTCAGCCTCTAGAGCTACACGATAGCTCAAAATACCCCCAGCCCCTGCTCTGTTCACATCCATTTCTTCCCAGTGCAAGCACCACAGGCAGTAACTCCCCGGCTGCGTTTTCTGGGTCTGTGTGATGGGCTCCTACTGACAGACCTTTCATTTCTCTAGCTGCATTCCATGGACACGCTAGAAACTCAAAGTGGAATGCGTAAGCCCTGCTTCACCTTTGCAAGACACCCAGCAACATCTGGATGAAGGATAGGAGCAGGGTCACTGCTTGCTGCTGCTAGAAGAGCAGAGTGGCAGAGGTGTCAGCTGGAGGTAACAAAAAGTACAAGCCCTTCCTGTGGAAAACAGAGTGCAAATGTATCTGTATCTTGCTGCTTCAGTTGCCCCTTTCCAGTGACCAGCCTGTGCAGCTCTTAGCTCCCGTTTGTAAATTGTGTTCCTTGCAGCTCTGCTTCAGTTTGCTCATCCTTTGGATGCTCACGCACTGGTGAAATGACCATAGCAGCTGCACGCCAATGCTCGGACACGTGGATGGATATCTTTTGGTTTTGGGGAGTGCTGAACCAGGAGTCACGCTCACTGTTGCACAGCCTTTAAGGAGGTCAGCATGGCAAGTGTTAAACCAAAAGGAAAGCTATAAAGATAGAGGGATGACAATAACCTTAAGTGGAGGAAGACAATAAATGGCAATGCATGTTAGACCCTCTTACAGACTTCAAGGATATAATAAAGCTATAATGTTAATTATAATTTTAACTGTTGCTTACCCTGTATCAATCAATCAGAGTAATTCATTCCCATTACTTATGACACAGTCTTAAACCACATTAAATCAAAATCACCAACAGTGTGAATTTATAAGATCTGTTTTGCTGCAGAAGCATTAATGGTCTAGGCTGAAAAAAAAAATCAATGGTACGTTTCAATACAAAAAACATCTGAGCCTTTGCTATAGAAGTAATAAGGCATTTATTATTTTAAGAGCCCTGCATTCACAATATCCCCTTTCAAAAGAAAACACCCCTTCCTTCCCATTTTTTATGAGGCTAATTTGTAGTATGTCACCACTGTGAGACTTCTGAATATGTTCAGAACAAGACAATAAGAGTAAGCCACAGATGAATGATGTGTAGTAAAAATCAATAAACCTTATAACTAGTCACTAAGGGAACTGATTTTATGCCTATAAAAATAAAACAATTATAGCAATATTAATGGCAGATTCATCATAGTAATATAAAAAGTCCAAGTGTGCTTGTCTGTTGGGAATCTTTAATTCATCCTTCTGTATTAAGTATTCACAAGGTAGGAGAAATGGAACCGACTTCAAGAACAAGCTTTAACTTGTAGTAATTCACCCTGTCAAAAAAAAACCAAACACAAAACCAAAAAAACAGTAAAACTTTAAAAAAACAGTTTTGACAATCAGTATAACTGGGATATGCAGGAAAGAACAAAAGTTAAAGCCTCAAAAATCTGACCAGTAAATCTGATTTTTTCTCATGTAATGATTAGTGATTTCGTATTACTGTGTACTGTGTTAACCGCACTGTAACAGAACAGGTGGTATAGCCACAAAAAATATTTATTTTGTGGTAATGCAGGTTAAGCACAGCAAGGGACTTTTCTTTTTTTTTAATCGACAGGTCCTCTGTTTTCAGGCATCTATTCATTGGGGGGGGGGGGGGGCAATACAGATATAATAGAAAAAATTTGCCTATAAGTTACAGCACACAGAGCTGCTCTAAAACAGGTATTAGAGATTTAAGTTCCACTAATACCATCCAAGGTGTTACTATGGGCCTTTTTTGAGCCTATCAATCAGGGTCAATTGAAAGAGGTCTGGCCTGGCCCCCGCATCGCCCGCTGGGAGAGGACACCACCGCAGGCCCAGCGGGGAGGCACGGGGGGGCTGCCGGGGCACAGCAGTCACTGAGGGGACACAGCCTTGTAGCTGTGTGGTACCTGCAGCCTCTGCCGTCTGCTCCTGTGACACATCTTTCCAAGTGGCCCATAGACACCAAGAAAGTATAAAACCGACTTTTTTTCTTTATTCTGATTGCCAAATTATTTAAGGCAGGTATAAAAATGAAAGCATTTGATATACATTTTACATAAAATAAACTAGATTACAGCATAAAACAAGTAACCAGGCAATGGCATTAAAGTCTCTCTTCTAAAACTGGGTAATTGTAAACATTAAAAAAAAGACTGCAGGACTATTCAAGTAATAGAACAATCACAGATGTCTTCTGGTATGCAGGCTATTAGGTTATCTGCCATTCAAGATTATCAAAAAAGACATTTCATTATTCACAGATGCTCATTATCTCCATTTAAAATCTATACATTATATACAACACAGTTTTTGTGGTACTAGAATCCCCATGCCTTCCAAAGGTATATTTTTCACAATACACAATTACAATGAAACAGTGAATACAGTAACATTTTACACTGATGCATCTTAATAGGAGCCACCAAATAGACGTCTACATTGTACCAAAGTGTCATCACAGTTAGCCTCTCTGAGAGCTTGTGGGAAATATCAGAAGGGTATGCAAGGTTCAGGCACACTGATACATAACATTATTTATTTACAGTTGGAAAGGAAAAAAAAAAGAAAAAAAGGAAGAAGAAGAAGAGAAAAGAAACAAACAGCCTTTTGCGGTTAACGCTTTCTAAACATGACAAATACATATCTCCTTTTACTGTGTGGTTCGCAACTTAGCAGCAGACCCTGTGTGCGAGCCTTGGTACTGATACAAAAAAAGTAAAGAATATATATATATTTTTATATATATATGTATATATATATATACGCATATATATATATAAAAACAGAAGTCTAATTACAGCAACATTTGTTACTCTGTGATAAAATCTGCAATTTACAAAAATGAAATGACTGGTTTTTGCCTGCCATTAAGGCATTTCAAATTAACACCATGGAACTGATGTCTGTAATAAAGCGCTTCCTCATGTGATCCAGTCACATGACAATGTATATCTCCAAACTCATCATTCTCTGAAAAGAGAAAGAAGAATGTTTTAGTATGCAGTATCCTTTCCTCCTAGGTTTTTTCTGCACCTTGGATACACCATGAAATGGAATCTGCACAGTTCTCTCAGTCCCAAGAAGGAAAGATAGCAAGCCACGTCCTCGTCCCTCCCCTGCCAGGAACAACGTACTAACAAGTAACCTGTGCCGGGATTTATCTTCTGGGTTCTGACACCCTGGCATCCATCAGCTCTTTCAGGGCTACAAACCTTTCTCACTCAAGTAATTCCAGCTAAGAGCCTTACACAGTCGCTTGTTTTCAGAGTCAGCTTTCAGAAAGACACTGATAACCATGGAACATTACAGTACTATTTAATACTTTAAACTCTGAGGCTTAATACAGCAGCGATGAAAGAAACCCTAAAGTTAAGGATGCTTTGGGTTTTTCACTTGAGATGGGATCATTATAATACAGAAGAGTCTCTTTCCTCTTGAAGAGTAAGGATGATGGTTAAAGAGTAAATTCTACTGAAAACCTAGTAAATAACCAAGAGGCAAATGCGTGGAATGGGTATGTAACTTAAATACAATGTCACCTCTAATGGACTCCCAAGCAAACCTCTCTGAAAGCAAAATCAGCAAAACAGGCAGACTTGCAGAATAGATAAAATCTTTTAAGTTTTCCTGGTAGTACCTGGATCTAAATTAACATGAACTTTAAACCCCTTTTATAAAAAATTTGGATCTTAAATTATATTTCATAATACTTGTTTTATCTTAATACCAATCCTTAAAACATAGTCTGTGGACAATCTCAGAAGACAGACTACTTGTTTGTTCTTAATGATCTATGTTACAGTTAAAGGACACAACTAAAGACAAAATGTCGCCTTAAAGAGAATAAAACTACAATTAACCCAAAGTCCCAAGTTTTTCTTCATCCTTAAAAACTGTGTCATACGAGGAACTGCAGACCATCAGGCTCTAAAATCTATGATTTGCTTTCTCCTTTCTATGTTAAGATACATGATTTAAGATTTACTGGCTACTTACCTTCTTTGTGCAGGAAACATACCAGATGCAGATGCCTGCGCAGCCACCTGCTGAGTGGCAACAAGGGCAGCAGAGGTCAATCCTGAGGGAAAGAAGAAACGAAGGAATGTTGACGTACTGCTGGTTTTAATGGGTTTTTGTGCTCAGAGAAATGTTAGGAAGCATTGCTAAGGCAAACAGACAAAAAACCCCACCATCAGAAAACAGTGGGGTTTTAACACTATATAAATGGCAAATATTTCAGGCAACAGTGTTAAGACAGTCTGCCCAGTACGATCAGTATGCCTTCATACAGTAAACTGAATTGTCCTTGATAGATATTTTACAAGAAAATACAGCATTCCTACTTATTGTATTCCTTTCCAAGTACTGCACTGCATGATGCTAAGTGGTTTGTATGAGTTCCTGAATAGGAAGCTCAGTAGAAATAATAGGTACCAGGAAACAACAAGAATCAAAAGTCACAGTGAATTACAGAAATGACCACGCCAGCTGCTCAGAATACAATACTTTCATAATAACTTATCATTTTTACAGTTTTCCTACTGAACAAGCATAATGCATCCCAAAAGGCATATGGAATCACTGAATCAAACTGAGAAATGTCAAGACTTTTGCACAGGAAAAATAACTGCTGAGGCACCAAGTGAATGTAATGAATTAATGTCATTTAGCCACCAATTGTGATAGCATGTACTTTGCTGCATGGGAGGAAATCTCCTTTTAATTCAGCTACAGTCCAGGGTTAGAGAAAAACAGTCAAAGACTGGTATAAAACCTAGGGAGAATGAATTGTATCTTACTGTGCTGCTTTTTCCTGACTGCAACTTTGTGCACTGTATTTGCCAAAATACAAAGAGTCCTCTTTCAGACAGTCAAATTATAACAAGCTCAAACCCTTGTGACTGCAATGCCTTGTACATAAAATATGTTCAGTATAAAAAGCTTTTGTCTTTGCTACACTTCTTCCATTGCTTACACAACCCTAATTATACAAAAAGGAGGTTGTTTGGTTTGGTTTTTTTACTGCCTTTCAGCCAGTTAATGTCAGTTTGCAGTAGGAATCAAAACATTCACATGAATGACAGCCTAACTGCTACATCTTTAATAATGCTCTAACACCCAGTTTTGCAAACAAAACTTGGTATTTCTCAGGCATGAAGCTATTCATTTGCTGTTAGTCCATGCTGTGAATTTTCAAGCCTTCTTCCTAAATGTAAAGCACTTCTGATTTAACAAGTGGATCTCTATTCAAAATGCGTCACACAGGCGTGATTTCCAATGTCAAGGTAACAACTCCATGAGGCAAGTTAATCCCACCATTGGAAATCTGCTCACCTTGAAATGGGTCATATTGTCCAGGTATAAGGGGGTAACCCATTCCAACATGGGTGTGATGGTGTGTATGGAGGTGCCGCTGGCTAAAAGGAGAATGACGGTCTCGTTCCCTTTCTGCTTCCCGTTCACGCTCAGCTGCTGATTTTTCCACAGGCTAGTAATAGAAAGAAAACTCCTGTGAGAATTTTAAAAGGGATGAAATCACAACAAAACTACACTTGCCATTACTTGGCAACAACCTTTTGAATTCAAATGATGAAGCTGATTTTTCCTGGAGACGAAGTATCTCTACTGGATTATTTGCACTTGATTCTAGTCTAAAGCTGGTGCATCTGGCTAACGAAAGATTTTCCAAGGCACGGAGGTTTTGAGGCAACACACCGCCTCTTGAAGCCACCACGATGACTTCTAGTTTTGGGCTCCCTTAAGCTTGGCTGACTTGCCAATGCCTGAACCACCTAATTGAGCTGCTGAAAGCTGATGTAAATGAATCCTCAGCCATCTTTAATACACTCTGGGGATCAAGCCTGCCTGAATAGCAAGAAAGCCCTTTTAAAAATAGGATCAGTGACTTGCTCACAGTTGAAACTAGCACCAACTTATCTGAAAGTAAAATAACAGTATTTGCTTCAATGTGGAAATCTTCAGACATGGGGGCTGGTAATCTGCTATTTGGAAGGTGTAGCTTCTTGGCAAATATAGGGAGGGGATATTACCAAATCCCAGAGCCCAACTTCTAATTTCATTATCTGTTTCCAAACAGGAGCTTCCTGTTTAACTGCAATAAACTGTGCAACAGGAGGTATCTCTGAATATATGTTTCTATATGAGTCCATTCATTGAAGACAGGAAAACTCTGAGCACAGAACTGTGTTATATGTGTCACTTCCAGTTTATGCCACGGAAGCATACTGACTATAAATTGCTTTTATTTTAAGCAGTACTATAAAGAAGAATCATGCATTCAGAGCTTGATGCCAGATTGTGTGCTTCTTAAAATGATGTTCTCTACCCTTCCCCATATGTACTACTCTTCAGTAACAACAGATGAAGCCTTACAACAGGGGACTTGCTGCGATACTGGTTGGCATGCTGCTGGAGCAAATCCAGTGCTTTGGACTCAGTGGTTGATTTCACATTGATGCTCGGGCTGGTATTGACTTTCTCCGCCTCTTCTCTCCCTGACATCTTCCCATAAACTGGATAATGAAACCCTGGAGAGAGATAGGCCCCTGCAGGTAAACAATAAATACCACATCAAGTTACTGTTTTTACATTTTGGTTATATCAAGGTGGGAGGAGGGGATGCCAGGACAGAAGATAACATCAAAAATGGATCATGTGACTATGAAACGGCATCTTTGCTCTTCAGTTTCTTCACCTAATTTACCCTGATGAATGGAGGTTATAAAGAGGGTTGAGCTGATAGCCATTTTAGACATTTATGGGTCCTCTTTAAGTGAAAGGAATAGTAACTATAATGGTTCTGACAGTAAGTGCTTAGAATATTTTTATAGGCAATAAACTATCTGTCAGTCTAACAGCAATAGCACACTGTCAAGGGTTGAGAAAACGGTAGCTGGGAACTGTGACAGTTCATAAAAGGAACATCTTGTATTAAATCAGTTTCATCTACAGAACTTTCCGTAGTGGAAGCACCAGCAAAACAAATACCATCCACAAAGCTTCTAATTTACCCTAGCTACTAACAGAAATATTAAAATGCAGGCTTTAGTGCACTTTGAGGGTGTAAAGCTTAATTAGCGTGCAAGGCAAATTTCAGAATACATACCAGGATAGCTGTGCATTAGGACAGGAGAGACTGCGCGATAGGCTGGATGGTTGGGATCGTACATCTGTGGATAAGGATAAGCATGCAAGTACTGGATATATGACTGATGCTGACTCATTGGTGAGGAAACTGCTACTCTAGCACCCCGAGAGTCCTTCCAATTTACAGGAGTCTTTCGATCATCGTTTTTTATCTTGCTCTCATCCACTGATTGAGAATCAGAACGCTTGACCTCTTTAGGCTCCTCTTTAATGCTTGCTAATGAGACAGGAAGGTTAGGCAGGGAACTTTCCTTGTTAGGTGTTTTTCTAGGGCTATCTTCTTTTAACTTTTTCTCACGATCAAGTTCTTCTGATTTTTGCTGATCAAGGTATTTGGGCTGATAGACATAATGATGCCATGTTCGTGAATCTGGATCCTAATATGAAGGAGAAAAAAAATTTTATTCTGAACTTAGATGTTGAACTAAGATCGTTATTGATATTTCCCATACTTCAGTTAATGTATTTTTAATAGCTGTTTTAATAACATATCCTTATTACATAGAGGAGAGGTTTGCTTGCTACAGAGTGCCTTGAGCTCAAAGTCAAACCAATATTCCCATGAAGGAGCAAGAGACTATTATCAAAATTTAATTCAATTGCTTCATCTTATATTCTTCTCCATGCCTTTAACTAGTTTAATCATGAAATACATATGCATTGTATCAAAGTTCTGAGACCACACTATTCATAAAACATTTTAATTAAAGCCCACAGAGAGATTTTCCCACTAGAGAGCAAAAAGTATCTGTGAACCACAAAATTAAAGCTGGCTAATGATATGCCAGAGCACTTAGATTACCTGGAACAATGAACCTGAAAAACTGATCTAGCTGGAAAGATGCTAATGCTGCCTCTGATATTACAAACATTCAGGAGTCAGTCGGAAGTCAGACATTAAGGCAGACTTCTTCAGCTGAGTCTTATTTCAAGTTTGCAAAATTACACATGGATAAGTATTTACAGGATCAGGACCACATGGTTTAAAGAACATGTACAGGATATCATAAATACATTTTTCCATAATATACTACAGAGACCAGTTTATAAACACATTACAGAATTAGGTAGGTGAGTTCTTTACAAGACTACACCAAATCAGTACTGAGTAGTAACAGGAAGACTTTTTTTTTCTCTAACACAGGATACACAAGAGCTAATTGTAAACATTGTCTCCAATTGACACACATTTATGGCACATGCAAGAGAAACATATGCACACAACTACACGCTTGGACAGTCTGGTTCAAATACTCATTTGAATCAGCAGAAATCTTCTCCTACCCGGGGCTGTACCATCCCACTTCCTTTAGAGCTCCCTAACTCCCGCTCACCTGACCCCACCGTATCTTGAAAGACAGCCTGTAAGGGTGAAGTCTGGGATGTACCGTACAACAGAACATGAAAGCATCAAGTCTTGAGGCTCCAGTTCAGAGCACAGAGACAGTCACATTGCCTCGAATGAAGGCAATGTGACATCTAGGAAGGTCAGCACGAAGTCACTGGATGAAATCCTGGTTCCACTGAAGTCAATGGCAAAACTATCACTGACTTCAATGGAGACAGGATTTCATCCATTGTGTAAGTCTGTAGGGGCCTGAGGTTGGTTGAGGAGAGAAGGGGAACTTAACTGCTTCAAAAAGGTCACCGTGGGTTAAGATAAAGAGCTGAGCTTCTAGCCAACTCTTCAAAGAACCAGCTCACCCATCTTTAGTAAATGCCAACTGTCATTTAACAAAAAAAAAAGAAACACTTCATGTTTCAAATGTACTTTAAGTCCTCTCACAATGAAAGCTGCTTATTTTGCTTGAAATTTCTCATTTCTGAACTAAGTAAATTGCTTAGAATTTACATCCGAAAGAGAAATCTAATTCTATTTTATTCATGCATGTAATTTAAAATAGTCTATTCAGGTCTTAAGCCTGGGTTCTGTCATCACCTTGCTAGACTTTTTTTTTTTTTTCCTTTTCCCTTTTCAAACAGCTCAACTGAAAAGTCTGTTGGTCTATTCACAGACTACAGTACTATCCTGCATGAAAATAGGATGGCAGAGCTTGTTTGGCTGCCAAGGTAGAAGAACATAGCAGAATCAGGGACAAAATCTCACATGACTTAAGGATAAACCAAGACATTCTTGTTCCATTTCTTGTGATCTCACCTGTTTAAATCTTGTGGTTGGATCTACGCCCGTTTGCTTCATGGAGTCCATAACAGATTTCATCTCCACAGCCTCCTTTATGAGCTGGTGGTTCTCCATTTGTTTGGCTTTGAAACTGTCAGACTGAAGCTGCTGCTGGTGATTGGAGAGGATCTGTGATTTGCTTGTCTCCTCACCTTTGTTAGGGACGGATGACCCTATTTTACTGTTATTTTTGCTGGACTCTGGAGTTGAAGGGGCCTTTGAAATAGTGGCAGATGGAATATTCTTCTGCTTGTTGTCATCCTTCCCAATCTCCTTCAAGGGGGGGTCATTCTTCCTTTCACAATCCCTCCCAGTTTGTGCCATTTTCTGTTCTGCTAGTCTCTGGTCCTCATAGTATTTTTCATACTGCTGCCTGTAAGCAGGGTTAGAGGCCATTAAGGACTTTTGGTCCATATAGAGCCCATAGGCATACTGTCCATAATAAAGTGACTGAGCAAGTGCAGGGTGTCTTTGCGTTATTACTGACTGATGCTGTGGCTGCAAATTAGAGGAAGTGCTTTCGCTTTTCTTGGCATCTGACGGTTCTGCCTTCTCTTTCTTTTCAGCCTCTTCCTCAGCCTCTTTTTTGATCTTCAGTCCCTGTGGGGTACTGCTGTTCCCAGCTGCTGGGGCACTGACCTGTCCAGAGTGCATGTAACTTGGGGAATAATAAGGATCGTAGCCATGGTAATAGGGAGAATGGGACTCTTTTGCTTGAGCCGATTGTGCTGTGGTTGAAGAATGTCCTTTTACAACACTGTCCTTATTAGAAATAATATCCGATGGAGAGCTGGCCTTTGACCTCATGCCTTCTGACCTGCTGTCAGAGCCACCATCATCAGCCGCATCAGAAATATCCGAGTAAGCAGGGCTGTTGGTTTTAGCGGCCGCGCTATCTGCACCATTTTGTGTCAACACGTGCAGTGGCGCCATGGCAGATTGTCCATTCACCAAAGTGCTGCATTCCATCCTGGAGGCACTCCCTATGGAAGGGCTGGGCGCATTGTCTGTGAACGTGTAAACCTTATCAGCTTCAGCCTTAATACTTGCCATCCTGCTCTCTTGAGACTCTGACAGTCCATTAGCTAGCACTTCATTCTTGTTGAGATGGTCCTTTAAAAAATGTCCAGATAAGTCTTTCCCAGACCCTTTTGAATCCTCCAGCTTTCCCAGCTTACAGTCCATCTTGGGGCTTCCCGTCTCTTTGCTTTCTTTGTCCTTCAGCTTTCGCTTCTCCTTTTTCTTTTTGTCTTTGAGTGATGTGAGAGCTGGGTTTACAGTGCTTGGCTCTCCCATAATTGTGGGCTTTGGTTGAATAGGTTTTAGCGGAGGGCTCTTTGGTGTAGCCTGAACAATAGTAGTTGTTAGAGAGGGCAGTCCCGGTATTGTCCCTGTAGTGGTGGTTGTAAAGGCTGTAGTAGGTATAGCTATTAATTGGGGAGGAGTCGGTGCAGGCGCTGGGGCAATGGGCCTGGCCGTTTTCAGTTTGGAAAGGTTTTTATCCACTTTGCAATTGTTTGCTTTCTTGCCTTTATCACCCAAACTCTTCTTGTCGATTAACCCTTCAGCCTCCAGTTTCGGCATTTCAGTTTGCAAATTGCCATCTGCTACCGAGCAATTATCCAGTGTGGCTGCCATATTAGAAATTACAGGAAGGCTGTTCAGTTCACTGTTCAGACCCTTCTTTTTGCCAGAATTCTTGCCAGTTTTGGAACTGATAACTGAACCGGGGCCGTTGCTGGTCAGTTCCCTTTTTCCCTTGGGGGTCCCTGGGGTAGTAATGGAGGAAGGGGACGTCGGTGCTTTTAGTGGATCAAAGCCTGGCAAATTTGTGCTTGGCTCACTGCATTCAAGTGCCACATTACTCAACGCTTCCTCACAGTCTGAAATTTTGTCTTCACTGTCAGGCTCAAACTCCAGTTTGTTTTCTGGGTCTAAATGTGCATGAGCCTGATGGTATCGTAGTCCATTAATGTGCTTGTACTTTTTGTTGCAGTTCGGGTGAGGACAGTCAATCAGCACTGGAGAAGAGCAGCCTTGGTCCAAAAAAGTAGTCTCGGGTTTCCCCTGTGGGGTGGTGGGAGTGCTTCTAGAGTTAGTACGAACACGTTTTCCAGATTTATTGTCCTCCGAACTGGAGTTCAAATCTAGCTCCATTGGAGGCTTAGTTTTCCTCTTGTTCGTGGATGAGGGGCTCGCTTTGACTTCATCCATGGTGCAGTTTGGGGGTGTCCTGCGTCCACTTGAGTTAAGGCTGCCCCTCCTCCCCTTGCCATTGGCACCACCTCGATTCTTATTCTGAAGTCCTCTGGACTCCGCAAAACTCGCATCATTCCCAGGTACAGCTGCAGCTGCAGCGGACCTTGCCCGCTTTCCCCTGCCCCGTCCTCCGCGCATTTCCAGGTCACTTGTTGGCGATTCACAAAACCTATATAAACAATAGCAGATTTCATCAGCAGGAGCTGTGAACTGAATAAATACCAAAACATCAGCACTTCCCATAACAGAACCTTCACACATGTTAAGGATGTCCTTCTTCCAAATGAGAATTGCAGTCTCAAAGGGAAAGTCATTAAAAAAGGACAAAAATGGTAAGAACAAGACCACCTAATTAGAACAACAGAGAGAAAAAACTTCCAAACTTACAGAAATGCATTTTTAAATTAACTGCCCTCTGATTGAATCCCATGTATTTCCCCTTCCCCCTCAAAAACATAAACCAAAAAGAAATAAAAACTCCCACCCCGCATTACTCATTTCACTGGTGCATGTTTTCAATTATAACCAGTTGTTTTTTATTAATCTCTGTACAGTCTCCTGACAGAGACTGGGGATGAAAATACAGCACAGAAAAAACAGACTCAGAATGATTGCCTACCTAGGAGGGGCCCAGTCATGCTTTGTGCAGTCCAGCAGTGTTCCCACATAAGTCTTGTTCCTCCATGTAACATTTACCACTAGGACACCTGCCAGAGAGAGAAAAACAAAGTATTATCACAGTCAGAACAATAATTGGGGTAGGCTTTTTGTTTTGCTCGTTTTTCTTTTTTTTCTCTCCTTCCCCACAAAGTGAGAGCTTTATTCTCATTTGCTTTCAAACGCTGTGGTCTATACTCTTCCTCTTTTCTGGTTTCAGTGACCTCAAGTCAAAACCCACAGGAAAGACAGAAAACGACAAAGAACAAGAGTGTGTGCGCACGCGTGCGCGTGTGTGTAAGAGAGAGTGTGTGCTTGTGTGACTCTGTGTGTAATCAACATACAGCTGACAGAAGGAAATGGGTTTTGCCATGTCCTGCTGTAAAACAGCAACACTCACCTCTTAATTTTGCTATTATTGCACATAATTGCTTTCGCTTGGCAGCCAGCCAGCATAAACTAAGCACCAGTTACAGTGTTTAAATCACTAGGTGACTGAGAAGAATCTGCTTTGCTTTGAACAATATGATAATGATGCTTCTATTTATTTGAAATTGCATATATCCAAACACACAAAAACACATACACGTATGCATTGCAAGTTTTGTTCAGCAGATGTAGATGGAAATGTGTATTATTTGCCTTGCTTTTTCTTCTGTGGAAAGCGAGGGACTAGACATGAAATTGCAACCATACAGTAAAGCTAAGAGGAATTGCAATACAGATACATACAAAGAGGGATCCTTTAAAAAATGTACTATAATTTAATTGCTTTTCCACTTACGACTTTTATTAAATGTAAATTCATCTGCCCATCTAAAGCCCACTTATAATTTTGGTTTATTTGAACTACCCCTGTAAAATATGTGCACAATAAGGATAGCCTAAGTAACAATAAAGTAAATGCGAAGGATGTCATTCAAATGTTTTCAGGCTGCCCTCAAACACTTCTTCACATAATTTATCATCGTGTTTATAGACTAGCCAGTGTAACGACCCCTTTAATTCATTAACTTCCACAGATAAACACAAGGTAGTATCATTGAACCAGCCATCTCTTCTCATTAGAACATACACTGACATTAAAAATATATTTTACCTAGCAAAGAAAGGCACGATGCAAAATGTTTCCAATTTATGAGAGGCGTGAAGACGCTAACTCACAGCTGCCAGCCTTGTGACTTGTTTTCCCTCTACACTTCCCTTGTTCTAGCTGTAGCATTTCTATAACGGATATAATAATGGCACTGTGCCAGAACGTTTCCAGCCGGTCTCTTTGCTTTGTCTTACCAGCGCGATTTATAATTTTGCACTAAAACAATCCCTCTCTGCTGCACCAAGGTAAAGTAAACATGCAACCAGCCGCTTATTTCCTCAGGGGCCTTTTAACAGCGGGGAAGCATTTGAAGTGTTGTTAGCGGAGGTACTAGGGAAGAAGGGATTTCCCTGAAAACTCTCTGTAGCAGATTTGAAAATTATTCCCCATATGGTTTTAAGTTGCCATTACGATAAGGTGACTAGAATTTCGTAGGCTGGGGCGAACCGGTCTGAAGGATGAAAGATAAACGGCTCTTCCAGCCAGGGTCAGAGCCAGGCTTTGAACACCTAGAAGGATCAGGGTTAAATCTCTATGCCGTATTTTTACCACCTACGCAAACTTGGCAGCCTGGAAAAAAAAAAAAAAAAAACAAAGACATTTTACCCTCGCCCCCTTCGAAGGGGAACCGCCGTCGAAAAAGCGCCGGCGGGCGCGCTGCCGAGGGCTGCGGCGACTGCCCGCCTACCCCAACCCCGGTCCCAGCTCCGGTCCCGGTCCCGCTTCCGCCCGCCGGCGCTGAGGGGCCTTTGTCGCCGCCAGCCCCAGGGGCGCCCCGGCGCCCGCCGCCATTGGCCTGCGCCCGCCACCAACTCCGGCTCCTGATTGGCCGCGCCCAGCTCTGCGGCAGCCGCCGCCACCAGCCCATTGGTGGCAGCGGCCAGGCGGGGTGGGGGTGGGGAGGCGCGTGCGGGCAGGCAGCGTTCTCGGGCAGGAGCGGCGCGGCGCTGCGCCTGTCGTCCGGCCCTGCCGCGGAGTCGGGTTGTCCGGCCGCGGGCCGGGGCTGCGACACCTCGCCCACGGCACCCACGCCCTGCCGCGCTGAAACCGCCCTCTGCCGCCTCCTGGGCCCGGACGGCGCCTGTGTGGCATGAGGCGGGCGGAGGAGTCCGGTCGCCGGGAAACGGCTCCTGCGGCCGAGGGCGGCCCGGCGGGCTCCGCCGAAACCGTGCCCCGTCCGGGAGGGGAGCGAGCGCTTCCACAGCGCCTCTGCCACTGGCACCGCAGCGGAGGGGAGCGTGCGGGCTCTGGAAGTGCAGATGCCGTGTCGTTTTCCTCGAGTGGTGAAATCACGCCATGTCTTGAAACCTCTATACCTACTCAAACGTACGGGCAAAAGACGTGAAGAGGAGAACACGTCAGTAGATCCACAGAGGAAGTACTTGTCAGTGGAAACTGGGTTTCTCGGAACAAGCAACTCCAAGCTACACTCCCATCTGCCACTTGCACCCTAGAGAGAGATTAAAAAAGGGGCTCTCTGCTAACCTTCGTGCTTCCCTCTGCCTGAACAGCATGTCAGCTGTGACCCCATAATGCTCCGAGTGAAAATTGCGGGTATTTTCCATCGCTAAATTCTATATGTCATGCAGCCCATCTCCTTGCAGCAGCACAATTGCTCCCTCCTGTCCGTTTACCAGTATTTGTCCAATCTTCAAAATGTACAAAGCAAGGAGGGCTTTCTGACTTCCCGTGGAGTACTACGGGAAAGCTAACTGTTCCGTTCATTTTTCTGCAGCTAGTTCACCTTTATCCTTTTGTTAAAATGTAATTGTTAGGTTTTGTTTTTCTTTTTAAAATGAAGGTGTATTCCTCAATAAGTCTCCATCTTCCTCAATATTTGTAGTCTTGTCTATCTCTATGAGTGCTTTATTTATTTAATTTATATAACAGACCTAGGGATAGTCTGTTTCCTATTAATAGCAAAGAGGGCAAAGTAGAAGGCATGGAGTAGGTATAATAATAAAAACCCCTGAAATCAATACATGTTTTAGTAATTCTTAGAAGACATTCAAATGACCTTCCAGTGTAAGAAAGTCAATACTTCAAAAGCAAACACAAGTAAGTTCCTCCCTTAAAGTCAGTTACATTTAGCATCTCATTAAGTTTGTTAGTCTTAGCAAAGGCCCCAGTATGTAAGTAGGAGGGAAGATTAATCTCCATGCTGTGTTAGAGTAACTGCGGCAAGGAATAAATTTCCTTTCCCTAATGAACAGCACATTACTCAGCCACAGGTAAGATTCCACAGAGCCAGCAGCAAAGGTAACTCATTTAATCTTCCAAGATTATCATAGAAATGGGTCAAGAGAATATAGGTAACATGGGAGGTAGGACTGACCCCTAAGGAAACATGCAGCTGGAGGCTTATTAGACCAAAGCACTGGAAAATGAAAACGGAGATGAGAAAGGTAAGTAGTCCACACTACATACTAGATGCACTACTGAAAAGAAAGGATTATTTTTTGCTGCAGCCAGTCAGGGTGTACTATTACAGGGTTCTTTTGTTCAAAATACTTGTCCTGGCACAGAGTTCAAGCTCAAAACAAGAACCTCTGCTGGGACTTCTCTGCACTGTCTCAGAGGCAGTACACAAATAGTACTACAGCAGTCTTCAGTTCACCTCCGACTATGACATCTGAGCACACTGGGCATGCTGTCATGGATGCACTAACCCTTCTCTAAATTGTTCCAACTCCTCTTCTGAGCGTGTGTGTACTGGGGCATAGCTCTCCACATACTCCCTCCATCTTAGGAGTAAAAATACCACATACAGGACCAAACTTCACTGGGGCTGTGTCAAGTTGTAAGAAGTCCCTATAAAGAGATTTCCCATTACATTAGACTATACATTAGACTGTTACAGTCATTTATTTAGCATTGCCTGAACAAGAGTGAAAATGCAAAGACAGTCTGAAGAACACACAGGAGTCATACTGTCTGAATACAGAGATGTATTGTCACCTTAAAAAAGGGCCAAGAAGCTGAACTATTTAAAGTAACTATTACTGAAGAATGGGAGAAAAATTCAGATGCTTGTAATGCAGTGTACCTGAGTGTATTGGGACTCTGAGATTCCAATTCAGGAAACCTGGCACAATATCTAATCCTGTTCTTGTGAGATTGGATCAAACAGTGGTGAATATATTTAGGCTACATGCAAATGTTTCTTCCACTAGGTAAGGGTGTCAACTCAAGAGTTTCACCAATTACCAGAGCACAGTTCACAAGATTTGGATGTATCCCAAAATGAGGGTGTAAATTTCTTAATTTGGTTTATCATTCCATTTGCAAACTATGTAACTATTCACAGTTACAGTATATATGAAATTAGCAATATCCTCTGCAGTCTTCCATGTCAAGTATCCTAAATTAAAGCAGCCAAGGATAAGAAAAAGAAAATTTCAGAAGTTACTACCCATGCTCCTCTTTCTCATTGAGGAGTAGACACAGTAAGTGGTGAACGTGTTCTGTGTAGGAATTACGAAATGGTGTCCAACAGAAGAAAATGGGGTCATGTTACCTAGGAGTTTTACAGTTCACCTACGCTAGTCAGTACCTTTTCTGCTGAAACCCATTATTAGCCAAGGCAGGATCATACACAAAAGCCTCAATGTACGGCAAAGGTGCACACAGGATGTTACCTAGTGCCCACCACTATCAACAGAAGTCCCTACTTTAACATCAAGGGGAATTTCATTAGCCTGTCAGGAGCAAGAAAAGAATCGGTATTTTTGTGTTTTCCTTCCCAGTGCATGTACCATTATGAGCTTTTTTTCTTTACTCATCACATGCATAACTACAATGTTTATGGCAAAAAATTACCCAACAACAGATAGGAAAAACTACCGTGCCTAGAGGAGCACAAAACCATTTTACAAAAGCAGTTCTGATAGATACAATGTAATAATCTGTACGAAATAACAGTGACAATTTGTACTTGGATTTTATTATGGAATGAAAGGTCACATGTCACAAAAGTGATTTGTAATAAAATCATTTTCAGAAATCTACAGAAAGAAGCACTTTTTATGAGTTCTGTGGATGCGATGTATCTGTTCTCTTTCCTTTCCCCTCCCTTCCTTCTTTTCAGTGACTGCATAACAAAGACCAGAACTACAATTGGCTATTTACTATTAACTAAATTTATAGAATGAAATATGTCATCACAAATTGGAAATGAGCTACCAAAATTTGTTTTTCACTATTTGAAAAAAGAGCCGTGCTCTTTCAAAGGCAGCCTAACAAATGCAGATGTGCTATTTTGATGTAAAAACATCACAATCGCAAGGCATCTTCAGTACCAAGACATGGTACCATTCATGTTGACTGCTTTGACACTGCATTTCTAGCAGCCACATCAAGCTTGTAAAGATCTACTCAAATCTAACAGGATACACTCTTGCAGATGTTCCTTCATCTACAGAACAAAAGACTGAAGGATCTGGTCTAAAACAGATACTAATCCCATTGCTTTCTTGCCTCTGTTTTCTGCAATGAACATAAGCCAAGAATTTTTATGCTTTGTATTCAAAACTTTGAAAATGAGATCATGTGGGTAGGAATAAAATTATCACATTAATATCTTAAATGCAGGCCCCACGTTTTGAAAATACTGGCTTTAGAAAACAAACACATTCATATTCCAATATAAGTAGACAGTACTCAATTAATCATACTGGAAAGCCTGACTTAATATTTACAGCATAGGCTGCTTTTGTGTTCAGATCACAGCAACTGCTACAAAATCCTGTTTTCGTTCAAGTTGATTATTTTCCCAGAAAACTCAAAAGACCAGTTATCTGAATGGGTGAATGGGTACGCCTTCATTTTTGTACAAGGAGCTGTTCCCTCTGTTCTTAGAGAATCTGGCCAAAGTATCTGCAAAATTCTGGAGAAAGCCGATCTGCAGAAAGTCTTTCTGAACACTTCTGTAACTGATTTGTTGAAGAATATTTAAATGATCTTCCAAAACTAGAAATCATTTGTTTTTCAGTCACCAAAAGTCACTCAGGTTTAAAAAGTCACATTCCAACAAGCTGGAGTCCTACTTGCTCAAAATTCCCATTCAGTTAACAGTTCTGCCTACTGCCTTTACTATTCTGAGTATCATTTTAAGACAACTTTTGCTGATGTCAGAGGAAGATCTACCAAAGTATACCATGTTTTGTAGTAATTTTTATAAGATTACTTCTTAATAAGTTTAATATGACAAATTCTTGTAGCAATATTCCTGTGGCATAGCAGCTCTTCAAGATGCAATTCTCAGTATTGAGAAGGCATCACATCATCACTTGATGTAACATTACACCAAAATCAGTTCCTTGTATCTTTATGATCAGTGAATCCACAAATTTGTTTACAAACCAAATTCCATTTGCCTTTTGTCCCAGCCTTGCCAAGTACAAATAATACAGACATGCCTGGGACGGCCAAAACACGGCCTGCCTGTTATCAGTGAGCACACCGCCACCATGGATTAAACACATTTTATTCTGCATCTGGCACTGCTAATTTTTTAATCCCACGTGTATCTATTTGACATCACTGTTCTAACAGTAACTAAAGCATATGAAGTGCAAAAAGCCGCAAGATGAAAATCTATAATCTTAGGATCATCTCAAGCTTTTTCATTGCCATTGGTTGAGTAAGAGCAGTATAACTCTTTTGCCTCACAACATCTACCACATCATCATCAATCCCAGATCCACATATACACCTGCAATTCATCCAGCCATAAAAAACACAGAACAATGTTTATATTAGACTTGCAATGCAAATGGCTTATTTCTCCCTGATTGCTTCCATCAAGAAAGTAATCTAAAATTAACAGTAAACATTCTACGTATAAAGTCAAGTCTTCTACACTGAATACTGATCTGGTAGACATACAATTCATTTACTACTTTAATCACACTCTCTGTCTTGCATGGCACAAGAACTTAACTACATCTACAGCAGGTGCACATGTAACAGACATCAACATCAGCAAGCCTGAGAACGTAATGACTGTCAGGTGGCCTGGAAATGCAAGACTGGTGGGGTTTTTTTTGGTTTTGTTGATTTTGTTTTTTGTCTGCGTGTGTTTTTTTTTTTTTTTAAAGAGCCCTACTGCTGTGCTGAATGTTTGAAAAGTCTCTTTAACCACATCCTGTAATCAAACCATCTGGAGCACAGATCTGCAATTAGTCATCCTGGACACTGGACTTTATCTGAAGAAATACTGTGTAGCAATGAAGCTGAGAAGATTGGACAGCATTAAGGAAAAGCAGCATAATGAAATACTGCTGGTACAGTCATAAACCTTTGAGATGCTTAGCTGTGGTGTTAATTTAGTACTTTATGAAAGCATAGTAAGCTTAAAGGTTAAAGGGCTGAAAGGCTAAAACCTGCTATTTTACTTGATGTTGCCCTGCTGGTCGCTAAAGCAGGTTGGCATTATTCTAACCACATAAACTACAGAAGCTTCTTCAACAGCATAACAAACTTAGTTCATATCCATATGATTTCCAGTAAGTTCTAAGTAATGTCAACCTAAATTTCATGGATACTTTATTCAAATGGCATGCCCTTTCTTTCCCCCTTCATTATGAAGTCATCAGTACAATATATTTAGAGTAGCAACCACCACCCTAGCTTGAAAAAGCTGTGTTATACCTTTAATGATGATATACAAACAAAACATATATTCCCTGGACTTGCATTACATACTCCCATTTGCATTCAGAAAAGAAGCAGCAATTATACAGTGAGGAGTACCTCTTGAAGCCATAGAGTTAGGCCATCAAGGAGACAACATTTTCATCCCACCTAATAATAACTGTAATATTTTCTTAATCTAGAGGCTTAACCCAGAGCATATAGAAGAATAAACACTGAAATAACTGAAGAAGGCCAGTTTCTTCAGCCCATGAGCCCATGTGCTTAATACACAAAAGAACACACAGCCACTTCCATCACTGTCACGTCTCCCGCCGCCTTTGTTCTGAAGCCTGATGAGCTGTATTGATTTGGGAGAATCATTGAGCTTCTTGGAAAACTAGACTCTAACTTATTCACCACCATCTATTTCTTTCTCATGAAGACAGTTGGTCAATATTCAGTTGAATGGTCAGCTAAAAGATCTGGTTTCTTTTCTTCTTCTTGCCTAGTAACATTATCCTTACCCAGATTTAGTATAAAACAAAACACATTAGGAAGACTTGTTGCTGAGGGTGAGCTAAAATGGTAGTGCCTCTGGACAAAGCTATGACTGAAATGCTAAAGGCAGGTTGGCTCTGGAAAACAGGGCAGCATCTGATCAAAGAGCTTATGTGCCTTATCAGTTCTAACAACAGTGCCACTATAATTTTCTCAGTATATGTTTCTTCTAAAGACAGTCTGCCTAACAAATAACCAATAAGCAAGACCTAAATGCAAATGGAGAGCTGAAAGAAAAAACAAATGGTCCTAATCAAATACAAGGCTAAATTTTACACTCATTAAAAGAGCAATAAAAGACTCAATGAAAACTGGGTAATACCCCAGAAAGTACATCAGATTGGGTCCCAAATGGCTTGTAGGTTTATCCACAACTGAATAGTTCTACTAAAATATGAGCTACTTAGAATGGTGATTTTAAAAACTATGAAGCCACAGTGACCAACATAATTTTCCCCTGTCAGACTTGTATCAAAGTAATTAGATTTTGGCAGGACTAGGAAGACTTTTGGATAATTTGCTGTTACACCTCTTGAATGTCAGACCACATGTTTGCAATGTTTACAGGAAAATGTGCAATTAATGTTATTACAAACTAACCATAGGTTTCTGACCTCCGGAGTACAACTAAAGATTTGTTTTTGTACAAACTTTACCTTTTCTTTGGCCAGAGTAACTGAACCACTTCACTGTTCTACTGAAGCTTGAGAATAAAACTGCAGTCTTACTTTATTTCAGCTGACACTAAAAATGCAAGTTGAAAATGATTTAACATCTGTGTGTTCTGAAGAAAACCAAATCTGTTTCAGAAATAAAGTATTTTGTTTCTAGCAGATTTTTTTCTCTCTTACTTCAGTAATCATAACTGTGATTCACATAGCCTGACACTGAAAAATGTCACATAGTCTCAATTTTAGAAGAAGGAAATGCTGTTCTGTAATCCCCTGAATTTCCCACTCGCTTCTCAAGGAGCGTTATTTCAGCTCCTATATTGCTGCCCTGTGGAACACACAGACACTCTTCTGCCTTCTACTAGAGTGAAAGAAAAAGAAGCCCCACAATCCACTGCCTTTGCTTGTACTCTAGGACCATATGCCACTTGAGATAAGCAACAGAACATATGGCTTTTTCAACTCATCTGTCACACTCGCTTCCTGCACTTTATATTAATTACAGGATCTCTTCAGCTACTTATTTCTCTCCCAAACTCTTTCACCCTTAAAAGCAAGTAAATAGCAAAGCAAAACAAGACTGAAGTGTAGGGAAAAGCACTATTGTTTAAATATGAGAAGTAAGACCAAAAAGGGAAAACTAAAACCATTTTTTCTTCCCCTGACAAGCATTCAGGAGTTCCTTTAATAATTATCTGCCTCATTTCTATTCTTCATCTCAGACACCAGACCACAGAAATACTGTTTTCATCTGCAGACTGTTGAGAAACAGCTGCAGAAATAGGGAAGCTGGTATAAATTTATGTGTGTATGCATGCCTGTGTGTATCTGCCTATCAAAAAAAACCCCAAACCTCTTAAGGAGATAATACGTTTTTGTTTTGTTTCTTTAAGGTGAGTATTAGGACTTCTCAATAGAAGTTTGTGTCCCAGCTCTCAACTCTGCTACTGTAGGAACAATTCACTTGGAGAGTAAAAACCAAGCAAATAACAGATGACAAAATGCACCTATAAACCTTCAGGTGTCTTTGGTGATTAGTTCCCCAGTGCTCTACATCATGATAAAGAGCTGCCAGGTGCAAACAGTGGTACAATTATTTATCAAACAGTAGAGCAGCTAATGAAACATAAATGATTGGAAGACAGAAGAGAATGAATTTGTGGAAAAGAAACAGCATGGATAAAGAAACAATTCCAAGCCCAAACCATGAAAATGCTTCCAAATCTGTAGACTGCAGATACCAGAATTGCAGTTGAGCCAGACAGACAATTCTGCTCAACCTCAAAGAGCTGCTGCTGATCCATGTACCTCATTGGGATTGAGAAGCAGAGCCTCTTATAAATTATGATGCTTTATTTAAAGTCAAAGCATTTATTTGCTTTTGTGCCAGCTTTGGATCCTTTTCATCTCTAGCTACCAGGCCCAAGAGAGAACACATTCCTGTAGCTGTGCTGGCAGCCAGCTGTGGCCTCAGTAAATCATAAAGCCTCCTAACAAGCCATTCTTTACAAAGGCCAACTGCAGTTACTAGACATGATAACTTCTCTATTATTCCACTCACTGGAATTTAAAATAGCAATTTAAAGCAGTGGCGGAAAACACTGAAATCTACTGAACTGCATTTTACATCTCTCCCTCTGCATTAAGCTTCACTTATTTCATGAAGACTTCATTGTCCTCCGCCTGGGAAAAGGGTAAGTAAATAGCTGAGACAGACACATCCAAGACAAAGGGGAGGGGAAAAAAAACCATTTGGGATTTCTTTTGCAGACCTCTCCCAAGATTTCTTACTACAGCTAACAGGAGACAAGTACCTCTTCCTCTTTCATTCAGTTTGTGGGACTTGCAGGGACACATCTTTTATGTTTGTGGAAGTAAACTCTATTAAGATCTTAATACAGTAATACCCTAACATGAAACTTCACAGTAAAATACATAAAGCTAAAAGTGGTGTATAGTTAAGCATGGGATGTACATCAGAGTCCTGTGAATACTGCAACCGTAAATGAGGAGTTCTGTCTCTTCTACCTCTTTCCCACCCATGCACCAAAAAGGAATCAATTAAGTATAGTATGGTGAGCCCCACCATTCCACTTTTACCTCTGTCTAGGAAAAGCAGATCAAGAACCTTACACACCTGAGGCTCTTCCTCCTATACAATTGCTTCAGTTTAGTATTTGGAGTAAGCTTACTGTAAGGTTTTTCATTAGTATAGTTAACAGATTAAAAACAAAACTATGCTTGAAACTCCACCTTCTAGATTTGAACACCACAGAAGAAATACTATGCATTGCCAAGGCTCAATGCTATATAATTTTTACAGCTCTTATCCCACAAACTAGTTCTTTTCCTTAAAAAATAGTAGGCAGTGCTGTCCTTCCTATTATAAAATTCCTGTATTTTAGTGGGGAAAAAGATGCCTAGAACAGTTAGCAGTATTTCAGTAACACACTTAAGGTACCAGTTCTGTTGTGTAAACAAGCCTAATGAACTATGACTAATAGTGTTCTCCTTGAGCAGAAGAAAGGTAAAAGGGCTTTTGTTAGCATCTACTGAAGCAAAGCAGTCATTTTGCTGGGACAGAACAAAAGTGAGCTACTTATCAACTAACTAGCTTCAATAGGTGTCAGAACTGCAGAGCAGTTCACCATGATTTTCTTTCCTCTGTTTTAAATTACTTCCCAAGTGGGTAAACTAGTAAAGCATCTAGTTAACCAGTTGGCTTAGTCCAGCTGTTCGTCAATACTGATGCAATGCAAAGGCAAGCTACCAGCAAACTGATTTCCCACTAGCGATCAGTACACTTTCTGCTTGGCTTCTCTTCTCTTGCCAGCGACTGGTTGGACTATTTTCCTGTTAAGTGTCCTTTGTGGTGGCTGTCCTAATTTCTCCCTTTCCTAATAAGAGACTGGCTCGTTTTCCCTGACCTGATGTGATCTATGCCGCTACTAGAGCTTGTCTTGGCTTTTTCATGCACTAAAGCTGATCAACCTTTGACTCTCACAGGTTTAGAAACAAAACTATTTAGAAATTATTAGGATAGACCAGTGTTGCATAAAATGTAAGTAAAGTCTTAGGGTTCTAGGAATCCTAATATAATCAGTTAAAAATCTCTGCATTTCTTTTGGCAATGAAACATCCCTCAAAGGATCATCATAGGCATGCCCTCCCTCATTAAAAGACAACCAACATGATGACAGAAACACATATTTCAATATTAGGAGACTATTTTCCTGTGTCACTAAAAGAAAAAAAAAGGCTGGACTTTCAGACATGACTTAATTCTTTCCTTGGTCAGACAAACAATATCAAGATAAAGCTTGCTTTACTCCACAACCTACACACAAATTTCTGTATAAATTATTGACTGCGCTTTGGCCTCATATGAAATGTTGGCCCCTGAGGCTGATAAGCTCTGACCCCAGGTGGCACATCCAGCCCTCTCACAAGAGGAAGGAACATTATTGCTTTGCACTGAGGACTGCAGTCGGAGAGCAAATCAATCAAGCTCCCTGACAGCTTTTACAGCCTCCTCACATTAGGCCCAAGTCAAACTCCATGGCTCCTATTGTTCACATTATTCTTTTCTCCTCTGCTGTGATGAAGTTAGGGCAAGTCCAAGGCTTCAATGAGAAAGAAAGGCTATTATGAGCAGCTCAGAGTTTATTGACTCTGAGCTGTACAACAATGGCCCAAAAGCCTTTTCCCTGAAAGTAACACATTCCTAATTGCTAATAATCATCAGTAACAAAGATCAGCCCTTAGACACATACTTGTATGAAAGAAAGGTGTAACATTCAAACAGCTAGACTCACCATCTTTACATACTAAGAAAGATTTCCTAAGATAATTTTATGCACACCAAGAACGATAACCTTTCAGTCACACAGAACTGTTACACAAATGTTGGTATGTTCTGTAACATAACTTGTGTATCACAAAACCAGTGACCAAAACAGATTTGATTAAAAATATCCCTTGTGGAATCATGCTATGCTAACTGTGGACAAACGGATATGTTCTTCTTTAGTCACTGTATAGTATTTCAAGATCAATATCACATTGTGCTCAAAATGGAAAAACACTTTTAGAACTAATCATCATGCCATTATTTTTCCCTAGCTTTCTCCAGAGGTCTGAAGAGCATTTAAGTGGGACTCCTACATGTCTGACATGGAAGAATACTGACTTGTCTTTGAAAACATTCACCTTTAATTATTACTATTATTTTTACACAACTGTGGATCACTTCAATTGCATGCATAAATCTTACTACCACCACCAAGTCATTTACAGAGTCATAATGTTCTGTCACCAAATGCTCAGAAACCCTTTTTTTGTGTAAGAATTTCAACATTGCATAACATGACTAGATTTTACAGTTGGCAAAGTCTTCTATGTCGTTTTTCCTATTTATCAAAGTTAAAACTGGAACAAAAAAAAGGAAAGAAGTTTTTTAACGACTTGTTTTGATAGGAATGGAACTTGTGATCAACTAGCAGAAACCAACTGCAGTAACTCCAGAGATCAGATTCCTTGGATATTGAAAAAAAAAGAAAGAAGAGTGGCTCTTTTTTCTTTCTTTCTTTCTTTCTTTTTTTTTTCTTTTTTTAAATTAACTGTAGCTTTAGAAGATTCTGCCATTATAACTTCAGCTTTTAGGAAAGGATAATCTCATTTTAAGTTACAGAGTAGAAATTGATAGCCATAAGTGAATATTTATTTACTTTCTTAAATCTGAATATCAGTACTAAGACAGTGAGAGGTACTTTCAATTAAACTGTTTCATCTGCGTATTTGTTAGTGCACCGACTTCACAATTGGACTGAACTGGTAAGAGATTCAGAGAGCTTTCTGGGAAGGTGCTCGCTGAAAGAACAGCAGCTTCCTTATGCTAAATCCCCTGATACAGCAGCTTGCCTTTTCAGCTGTCATTCAGTCCAATGTGGCTTTTCATACAAAACCAGAGGAGATCAAGTGCAGACTAAAAGCTTATTTCAAATGAAGGATTCCCCTCCCTCCCTGGCTTTCAGCTGAAAGCGTATTTTACACCCTGAAGAATGAGAAGAACTCATAATTTGTAGTCCATCAAATAGCTTGTTTTCAGATTCTGCTGAAGATGAAGTTTCACAGTTATTTAGGTGGACACCTGAATAAACAGAGCAGTAAGCACTGGTAGTGCTGGAGTAGCATAATAAAAATTAAAAATACACCAGGCACAGGCCTTTCAATTTATTTATGTAGCTACTGTGGATCAAACGGTCACAGTATTAGTAACTCAAGTTTTTATCCTTATCGCTTATTTCCTTTCTTAAAAAGTAGTAACAACATTAAATGTATGTCCCCGTAGGGACATAAAACGTGGCTGAGAAAAACTGGCAAAGCAGTGTGAAAAGGTAAGCACCGCAGCACCCTGGACTGTACACTTGCAGTGTACAAGGATTCCTGTTTACAGTGCTGTCAATTAGCTCTCACTCACAGGCACTGCATTCAGCTTGAGCATTTTTTTGAAGGGAAATAAATGTAATGCTATTCTTGTCAGCTTACAAAGCTGAGAAGTAATGCTGCTATATTTAACCTAAATGCTGTTTTTCATGGGTGCTCTGTAGAATGAATGATATCTGATTTAGAAAAATGACAGTGATTTTGCTGAGCTTTCCAAAATCAACACCCATTTTAGTTGAACAAAACAAGAGGCTGCTGAAGCACATTTGTCTCTCTGATGATGTATATTCACTAAGTACAGCCCATAACCCACCTACTCACAGCAGCTTCAGACAGCTAGCCTCACCCACAGATCCTTGCAATTTAATGAACAGTCATATCCAACAAATCTTTTACCAATAGCCTGACAGTAGTTATTCTTTTAGACTCCAGGCCCAAAAGAGAAATTTGTCATTGCTTAAATAAATTTTACAGATGTAATAGATAAAGGCAATAAAGAAAACAGGGCTTTTATAAAACAAAATCGACAGAGCAGAAAGCTGTTCCTCTAGACTGTGCGCAGGCGCGCTGGGCTGGCGTGTACCGAAGGGAAATAGACAATGAAGGTTAGGAAGCATGAAATGACAGCCTTCTTTGCTTTTCAGGGAACGTAGATTTTACTCACAGAACGTAAATCTCAAAGTCATGGTTTTCAATCTGCATGCGTGATCACACGGAATTGATTTCAAGGAGATTTGGAAGTATTTAACTCATTGCTCAGAGATGCAAATCCCATCTTGTACAATCGTTATTGTAAAAACTGAGGAAAAAAAGGGGTGACGTTTCAAGGGCTCTGCCTATACATTTTCATTTTTCAGATAGTCACAGCTCATTAAACTTCCATTTCAAATACAGACCTGTCTGTATTGAAGCACCCAAATAAAGCTGTGTATGTTCCATATGTTTTAGGGCAGCTTAAAACTCTTAATGAATAATACAGCTTAAATGAAAGACATTCTTGAATATGTTTGCCACAATGTAACACACCCGTGCTTATGTTCCTCCCTAAATGAGCAGGAAAACATCGTTCAAATGCTTCAGTAAACATGGCAGCAGCCCTAATGTGGATGCAGTGCTGAAAAGTTTTTGGAAATGCATGAAAACATTTCTTGACTTTGGCACGTCTGCTGCATCTCACAGTGGTTTTCTTATAATTTGATACCTCTTTCTTGATACTTCACCACTTATCACAAAACCAATCAGGTAGAAAAACTGTTGTTAAATTAAGAAATCCCAAACCACAGATTCTTAAGCATGCTGTGTCAAGTTAATACATGATAGTATTAAAAATACCTCTGAAGTGCAGCCTTTTCTAACAGAAAACAGATCTATTCTTGAACACAGATGAGCTTCCCCTGTGTCAATAAACACAAACTGACTCTGTTTAAAACACAGAGGAAACTGGTTAATTTCTATCTCAATAAAATTTATGAAGCAATAAAAACTCTGTAGTACAAGCTGTGTGGTTTGTTTCATTTCCTTGTCACATGAATTAATGAGGAAAATTCTTCCCTTCATTCTGTTACGGAGACACACGCTGGAAAGGGTACCGTACACTGACCAAAAGCCCCAAGAGCCTAATTCCGATTTCCACTCCTCACCCGCAATTTCTTTATAAAGTTTGGCAAGGAACATTTTAATTTCCCATCTTTGTGATGACAGTGTTTGTGAACTCAATCGCCACTACACTGTGAATTGTGCCTAGTAATATAGTGTAACTGACAGGGGCAAAAAAGAAAGAAATGGCATGTCTGAACTAGGGTAACTGTCACCAGCTCATACTAGTATAAACCTTAATCCTCTATTTATGATACTGAAAATGTCAGCTAATTTAAATTTCTGCAACCCCCAAAATATGAGCAAAAGGGAGGGAGGGGGAAATGTACTGAATGTCTGAAAATATATGCCTACAACAGCAGCAGCAGCAGCAGCAAAGACCGATAAAGACTTTATGTGTAATATTTAGTCAGATTAAGTGTAACTCTTCACTGCATGTTTTATTGTCATTTACTTTCTCTCTGACCAC
The DNA here is from genome assembly GCA_009819775.1 of Phoenicopterus ruber ruber. Classification (NCBI taxonomy): domain Eukaryota; kingdom Metazoa; phylum Chordata; class Aves; order Phoenicopteriformes; family Phoenicopteridae; genus Phoenicopterus; species Phoenicopterus ruber. The sequence continues at coordinate 65,768,416 of CM020246.1, read as the reverse complement.
ATGAAGAAAGCTGCTTCTGACAGGCCACAAAAGCAGCGCTTCTGGGAGCGTTTTGTTCTTTCTCTTCAAATCCTCCAATGCATTAATTTCCTGACCTCTCTCCTAATATAAAACTACAGCTCAGTCCTTACATGATCATCTTTGTCAGAACAACTTCCGCTCAGACAGCAGCTAATCCACTACAGCTAATGGCTTCTGTCAGGAAGGGAGCAAGTGAAATGATGCCATCATTATAGTACATGGAATAATCTACATACCTCACGTGGACCTCCCCTGTCGTGAAAGACCAGTGTGAGGTATAAAACCCATATAAAATCTAGCTCCCTCAGTCCTAATGTGTGAATGTGGTTCCATTTCGCCAATCCGTTTTTTGTTACACCCCTGGAGATTGTGGGGGTTCACTGGGGTGGATATTCACCCTCCTGTGGGCTGGGAGACAACTGCACGGAAAGACTGCTCCCTTGCTCTTGGTCCTCCACACCATTTGTATAGTCGTTACCATCTTTTAACTCACCTACCTGCCTTATAAAGAGTCTTTGTGTTTCAGGACACAAGATCACCTGAAGATGACCATCTGAAACTACAAAAGTAATTAGCAAAATCAATACTGTATTTTTCTCTCCCTTATACTTTCTGTGCAACATTCACCAGCAGATTAAGGCCGCTTGGAGGGAAGGATGGAGTAGAATCACACAGAATCAGGGCATTTCATCAGGAAAAGAAGGCAGCACTGACAGAGAAAGGGTGCCAATGGGGAAAAGGTCAGACCTCCATATGTCTCCACCCATGGGTTCCTGTTGATGGACCACATCTCTGAGCAGTAGACAACCAAATGCAGTAACAACAGATGCCACAACAAGTTGTTTGTAACACTTCAGGAAGGTGTGAAAGGAGTGACAGTTGGCCGCCTTTCTCAAATCTCTGGCAGAAGCCTCTCTCCTCACCCAGAAGGCAGCCGAGGCTGTGGCACCTTTTCCTCACAGTTTCACTGTGTTCAGAGGTTCTACCAATGATCTTTGGGCATTTTAGTCAAATAGTTACTCAGGTTACAGAGGCTGGGTTTCTTTCTCATGGACCCTCCTCTGTGACAGAGACAGAAAAGAGTACTAGAGATCAAGGTAAGACCATACATTTGTTTTAACTGCTAAGGGACACCAGAACATGGAGGTCTTTCCGCCTCTTTGGGGAACTGAACAAAAGTAGGACTTTTGTCCATTGGTAAGGGGATGTTTTGTCCTGGAAGAGCTTTCCTACTCTGGTTGAAGAGCTTCTGCAAATGTCATTTTGAGAAAGAAATGTTAAAATGACCTATGAAAACTCCACAGAAGGGGGACACCTTGCTTTTGAAACAAAGAACACCAGTGGAGATTTGAGGACTGCAGATTTAATAAGAGGAACTGATATATTCTTCTTAACAAAGATCTGAAACCACCTAAAATAGCTACCAGACTAGTCAAAAAAAGAGACTAAACTAGGTTTTTAACGAATGTCCAAGGAAAACATTTGTAGAGGCCATGTCTTTTTCCCTTCACCATATTTCTGACAGCCCAGAACCAGTTAGAATCTTAGTTATAAGAAGATGCCTTTTTCTTTGCAGAGTCCAATGCACTATGCACAATCAGAAACAACCTCTTTTCAGTAGTAAACCTTTTGAGGATAGGCAGATAAAAAGGCTGCTTGGTGAATTGAATCAGATTCCAAGGAAGAAGGCTTGAGGATACAGAACAGCTACACCAAAGGAAACCCACGTCAGGTTTCTGTGGTCTCTGTCCAGCTGACAGGATTGGTAGGCTGGTAGAAAGCTGCTACCTTTACCCTTTCATTTGAAGGTTTTGAAAACTGAAGGGACACTATGGAAGAACCTCTTGGGCAAAGATGCCCTGTTGCCCAAAGTTTTGCAAACTCATTTTACTTTTTGCATGTCTGCTCTGAAAAGGCTCTTTTTTCCTGTCTTGATAAAAATGCTTAGTGACTGAGAAGTATTTCTGAGAACACCAAGATGTGCATTTGGTCCATCAGAAATGCAAACTTGACCGAAGAGTTCATAAAGACTATTAATATAGACATTTTGTTTACGCTGATAGGATCCTGAAGGTGTAAGCACACTCGTGAAACAATTTGTATTTCCTAAACAGTGATGAATTTAACAACCATTCCTTTCAAGAAGTTTCTGTTTTTTCTGAAAAGAAAAATGTGTATTATCTTTAATCACCTATAGACTAGTGCAAAGACATGACTCAGCATTTCAGATGACAAATGACAAAGGGCAGATCTGGTAAAATTGAAAAACTGGGAAGTGTAAGTAAAATATCCTTAAACCAAAAGACTGCAGGTGATTCTTTCAGTATCTAGCCTTTAAGGTAGTTCAGAAATTATTCCATGCAAAATGGCAGCCACTGAGTTTACTTCAAATACTTTTAAATTTCACAACACCCACTGTTTTAGAAAAATCAAAACCTATTTTTATCTCTGATAGTAACCTTTAGGGGTTAAATATATCCACTTCTGGTACATTTGGGAATTGCTGAAAAGGAGCCTCTAGACATCCATGGATAGGAGGCTCTATCTGCCAGGAGACTATCAATCAGAAACATTCAGAGAGTAGAAAGATAATTTCTTCTCTCCAAAGGATTTCCCACCTACATAATTAACAGTCCCTTGGCAGTCATGGCAGAATGCTTCCAAAAAGATTTGAGTCAATTCTGATCTTTGTTTTTGAAAGCAAAGGAACTGCATACAGAACCTTCCAAATTGCTCTGGATTTCAGATATTCACAATGATAGCTGCTGGAGACATAAAGGATGAATTTGTGTCTAGATAAAACTGCTTTAAACTTATTTTTCTGATGCTACCATCTCACCTGTCCTGTCTAGAGAATGTAGCAGGCACAATCAAAAGTTAGGTTGTTATTGGCTGAGGATCTCTTTTCTTCAAGGCCTTCTCAATGGGAGATTAGTAAACCATCTATATACGATACTTCTAGATAAGTGTGGGGTTTTCTGCTGTTGTCCATGAGAAAACATCCTCTTTCTTTTAGAGATTCTAGACAGAGTGAAATGTAATGTGTTTGCAAGCCAGTTGCTCAATGGCATAAAGGTGCACGGTTAGATAATCAAATGCGTAAAGACTTTCTTTGACAAAACTGTATGGCTGACCAACTGAGAAATTCATAGGAGATCTTTAGACTTCATAAAACTTCAGGAGTGCAAGAACTAAAATGAATGATGAATCAAAGAGAACATTGTTGGTAAAGCTCACTATTACTCTTTCTCTGTCACAGGAAAGTCACCTATAGGGAAAAAAAACACAGAACGAGGAAAATCTTAAGTACTACTACCGATAGGTGGTAGGAAATAATGAGGAAAGAATGAGAAAAGAGGAAAGACTAAGAGTGAAATTCTGTCTCTTTATGGCTGTCTGCCAACTGTCTGATAGACGCCATAAATAAAATATACCTGTCTGTATCTTTGAGACCTTGAAGAGAACTTTTTTTTCTTCTCTCCAAGTAAAACTCAGCATACAACCAGTACCCTTCAAAGAAATAAACAAACAGAAATGCTAATACATATTTACTGCTGGAAAAATATTCCATTGAAAATAGCTTGAAAAACTGAAGGAGAAGAGCAGTATATCTTTATTACTCTCCAAACTGAAACCAACAGCTGTCCTCACAGAAGGAAGATTAGTGTTATTTATGTGCCTCACTCAGACTCAACGGTATTCTTGGATCTGAGTATGCTGTACTATGTTTATAACACTGCCTTCCCTCATTCCTCATAAGACAGCTTTAAAAGATTATGTTACAGAAAAGCAAAGGTTACTGGAGAAGCATCCTTCAAAATTATGAGATATTTACTAGCTAGGTATTGGTATGAAAAATTAAAGCTTAAGCCAAGCACAGTGGTAACTTTCCAGCAAAGAGTACCTGCACACTCTCCTCCTTTTTCCCTCAGCTGTATAGATTCAACAGTTGGTCTCTTCATTACTAGGCTGTCTATAAGAGAGTTGTTCTCTGTTCCATATTTGGTTCCCATGAGCCCTTGATTAATAGCTGTCTGCTATAATTTATATATAGCCCTGGTTTAGGCAGCACAATTTCCTTTTTACTGCCATTTTAAAATATTTCACTAATGCTGTTCAACTAATTTTAAATCTAAAAAAAAATAAAGAAGGTGACACAGTGTGTCCTAATTTCCTAGGAAATCCCCGTGTGAGAAGTAAAAACCCAACCAAATCAATTATGAACTATCCTGCCCTTAGAAACACTGAACTATAGAGCTGAGAGGACCTCAAGAAGTTGTCCAGTCCACCACCCCTATTTCTGAAGCAGTATCAGCGTCTATCCTGAAAAATGTTTGCATAGATTTTCCTCTAACATAAGACTCCACAAGCTGCTAGACAACCTACTCCACAGCCTCATTATCCTTGCTATTAGAAATGCTTTTCTAATGTCTCACTTGAATCTCTCTTGTCACAACGTAAGATCATTATTTCCTGTCCTTTCTGCCATGGTCACAAAACCCAGCCCAATCTGTGATAAACAAGATCTCATCTGACTTAATACCCCCCCCAAACCAATGAACCAAAAAAACCCCAAACAAATCCTAAATCAATTAATTTATTTAAGTATTGTGAAGTATTTTCTAACCTATGCTGACCTTCTTCAGTCAAGATCTGTGTTTAAATAGAGCTGGGGGCAAAATGGAAACTTACTAAATCCTGTGATTAGGAACATAATGCTATTTACTAGTCTATTTCCACCAAACCTGTATTTCTTGCATAAATGCACTGTGGCTGACCCGGACTTTCTGTCATAAACACCTTATACTACAGCAGCAGTTAAGTATTACGTATTTTTCAAAACGTATTTCAAGGAATGGGTGTGGAGGGTAGGCTTTTTTAAGCACCAAAGAGGAAAGACATTGCGCTGCTGTTTGGTTTTTTTTTTGCACTGCTTATAATAGAAACCTCTTGTGAGGTCTTCTAAAACAACAATTCAGCAAAAAGCGAATGCTGAAGCCACTGAGTCAGCCCCTATAAGCCTTTTTTTCAAAAAGGCAGCTTTCAATGAATCCATTTTAAATGTTTCTCACCCCCCTCCCCAGTTATTCTTATATAAAACTTTCCCTCCCAACCCTTTCTCTTTGGAAATTTGGTAACCATAGTTTCTGTGTCCTGCTGAGACTTGATATGTAGAGCTGTATTCTACCTGCTATTAAGCTGCTGATAGCAGTGTTTCTGTTGCAATTTATGAGGAATGTCAGTTGAAGGCAGAGAGTATTGTACACACTATATTTTCCCAGCTGGATACCTCCGTGAACAGAAAGCAAAAACATGAATACACATGCACCATACGTTTGGGGGAGGGGAGGAAAGAGACTGCAGGAAAAAAAAAGGCTGCAGGTTAGATGTGATGTTGGGTGGTCTAAAGCCAGCAGAAAGTGAACACGTGAATGGGAAGATGCCTCTAACATGATTAGAAAACACCAGAGGTTCTTAATGCAGTCCTTGGTGCTACATCACCAATACAAAGACCCCTCTGTAGACTCCTCAGATGCCTCTTTCCCTTACACATCTAAATTGAATTGCTGCATTTTGAAAACTGTCACATTCATCTGTTTATTTCTCTGACCCAGGCCTATAAGTTCTTGTTTAATGTTTAGCACGAAGACATTTTAATCCTCAATACAGCCTGGCCACTTTAGCAGTAATTATAGCTGAGGGTCTCTTGGGTGTCGTGTGTTGCGCTCCCCTCCACCCCAGCAGAATGAAAACTAAGCCACCAAGCACAGGAAATATAATCGTGTTGCATCACACTCTTCAATGCTCTTCAACAGCAATTTACTTACTTCAATGACAGCAATATCATATAGCAATACATTTGTTTGCGAAAGTATTATAGCCTTTCCTGGATAACAAGGATAGCAGTTTTCATGTTTCTTCATCACACTGGCTGCTGAAGGTAACAGACTTTACAAGAGAGGAACTGAAGTCCAGTTCAGCAAGGAGTGACTAGGAATTAAAGCAAACTGTTGGTTCTGTCTCCTCAAAACATCATGGGACCATAACTTTTTCTACACCAGAAAGTATTGAAGATTACAGTAGACACTATTCACCAAAGATTACTACTCTTCAAGCACTGCCTCCCTGCAGATCAGAGTTTTGTGGCCACGACCTTCTCTCCAGTGAGTACTGTATTGAACCGAAAGTTTGCAGGCAAATAGTTTAACAAATCCCATAATTTAGGTCTATTTCACAGTCTACACTATACAGAAACATTCACCTGCCAGTGAGGAACTACTCCAGATGTAAAAGTCACCAGTAAAGACAAGACAGATTATTACAGCAGCAAAATTATTCACTATGGAACACATGTTGCTCAAATAGCATATGTGCCTTCCCAAAAGTTATCAACTCTTGCCACTAGTAACTAGCTTCCAAATTTGCAAGTAGTCTTTGTCATTCCCCAAATCACCTCCTCCATTAGAAGCACAGAACTGAAAATAATGAAAATCCCAAACCTAAAGTTAAAATGCTCACAGTCAAACTGAGGATAGAGCCAATTACCATTTAAATAACAACATGAAACTCTTTGAAGAAAAGGCCTTTTGATCTCGAAGATTCAAATGCTGAACAGTGAGAATCTGAGTTCTTTAAATTTCCAGGGAAAAAGCTACAAAAAAAGAACTATGACCTAGGCTGTCAGTCATGTGCTTAAATCCCTAGCATTTTTTACTGTTAAATGTAGCTCTCTTGGCGTGTAATTAGTGGCAATGTCATCATCAATACCACAGTTAATAAATGCTTAAGTAACTCTTTTCTTGGAGGTCATTCTGTGTGGGGGTGCAGGGAGCAGCAAGAAGTGAAGGGGAGACATACCAAGCGTGAAACATGAGTTGTATTTTCCATCTTTCCCCCTGTGGAACGTTAAATTTAAGATTTCCAAGTTTTGATCAACTCACACTTAGTTGTTAATACAGATTTTGTAAGTTTGAATGCCTTGTTAATTTAAAATGCAAAATAGTGTAAGGTCAAATGGCATTAAAAATCTCATTTGGGTAGGATTACGAACTCTGTGCCTTTTGAGTGGCAAAGGCAAACAATAAAACTGTACTGAACTGCGGTTCAAATTTCTGTCATTTTTAATCTTTTCTCTGGAGAGCTGTGAAGGAATGATGCTTTGAAAAGTGCTTTAGCCTTTGACAGCCTATGGAGTTTGCTGATGTCACACTTCCTAATTGACACAACACAGGGTCTGCATGGCACATTGCTACAACATTTGTTTTACAAGTGCACATTTCACAGGAAACCAACGATTAATTTCCCAAAGACTTACAGGCATACATTTCCAAAAAGGGAAAAATAAAACTGTTACATATCCACACAAATCAAAATTTACAGAATCGTGGCAGCCAGCCAGCAAAACTACTCCAGGTCTGCTTTCCCATCTGCTTGGCCTGTTAACTGAAAGAAAATAAAATCAAATTGCTCCTTCTGCAACTAATTCTCAGAAGAACTCCCTAAAAAACTTCCGTGACACAATTTTAATAATGCAGAATGCCTTACGACAATCAGTAAACCTCCTAGCACTCTGCAATGTAGACACAATAGCTCAGAAATGGGTATTGAGACAAGAACAGTTCCCTCCTCCCCTAGCATTGAAAAGGCACTGTGCCAAGCCGCTATTGCTGATCACAAAACAGACCTCTCTTGATCCTTGTAGCAAATGAAGCCCTCCAGCAGATAAACTTGGCCAAACCTTGATGTAGTGGGTGATGCCACCCCCTCCTGTACATCTGCCCCAGCCCTTTGCCTCAGGCTACGGCCCTTGGAGCAGGGAGGGTAGAAACAAATGTGTGTCAGATCCTTGGTCACCTGCAATCACAGCATTAATGTAAAAGAAACTAGCACTGGCTTATGCAGATTTGTGGACTTGCTGGCACTGGGAGCACACACAATCCCTGCTGTTGCCTCTGCTAAATGGGAGGTAACTTACACAGATCAACGGGCTGAGCAGTTGGGGTCAATAACGCCTTCAGCTATTTGTCTGCTGGAGCCCTGACAAGTGATTCTCAGTTTATGGCAGTGTACCATGTCAAAATCATTACTTTTTCTTTTAATCTATAAATTAAAAACCCATAGTAAAGACTTGCACAGCTTTTGTCTGTCTACCATTGCAATGGTATACAGTAATTAATGTACTACAGGTTTCTGCTTCACAGATGAAAAAATAATTTGACTAGGAACACTTTCAACAGCTGCCCATAAATCAGCCCACTCTCAAGAGTTCAACTCAAGAGTTATTGTGTCTATTGTGCATCTTAAGGTTCAAAGAAAGATTATTCATGCATTCATTCATAGCCAAGAATGTATCCCAGCAATGAAATTTACCCTTCAAAGCTGACCCAAGCTTAACCACTGGATTGACTAAATAATTTAATTGCTCAATGATATGCAATATCCCTGCTCTGAAGATTGCATTTTTCGTGAATTGAGCTAGGTTTATACCAGTGGTATGTTAATGGCACGTATTCCAAAAGCGTAAGCAGCTGCTGCCCACAAACATTGCCAAACTGAATAATAGGAATGCAAACAAATTTCCCGGTGCACAGTTACATTTTTTTAAGTATTTAAAAATTGTAGGGTTACAAAATTACTTTTGTGGAAGAAGGAGGCAGAAAATAGATGAAAGCAAAGCTGTTATTTACAGAGAGCCCCTAATAAGTGAGTAACGTTGCCAATGTAAGAACATTAATTCTGTCACCTCCTTTTCATACACAACAATTTATTTTCCTTTCTGTGCAGAGGGGTTTCTGTGACTAGATGTAATCATGAAAAGAACAGAGAGTGTTCTCCTCACATACTAGAAAGTCAGAAGAGTCCCGGAGCAACTTCTCCTCCCCTGTTAGGAGAAGCAATCCGGTGCAGCTAATTCAGTCAACATTCCAGCCTTTCCTAGCTACACTAAGCCAATGCAGCTAGACTGAAGATTAAGGAGAAGGGAAACAATTACATTGTGTGTTACTGCCAAGGATGCAAAGACTCTAAATCTCCTTGAAGCTGAAAACAAATTAGCAGCTTTGCCTGCATCAAGCTGTCCGTCCAAATGGAGGTTTCTTTTCACAACAGCATTACTAACTGTGCTCCTTGAAGATAACGCTTTGGGGATACAAAAACATTTTCTCGAAGTTATTTCCTGTCACTTGCTTGTCTAGACCAACAGAACCATTTGTAACCCAATCACCACCCACTGCCTTGAAGCAAAACCAAGCACAGATTTACTCCCGTCCTCTAAGAGTCCATCTCTCCCTTTATTTTTACTAATTTCATGTGCCACGTGCGTGGGCAGAATCAAGATAAGATGAAATGGCGTTAGCCTTCTGGTTCATGTTTCATAAAAACACACCATCAGTTGCTAAATCCAAACCTCTGTGCCACCTTTAATCTCTACCTGAGGGAGAAACTGCCTGTCAGTTCTAGTGGAAAAACCTCCAGACTGGGTATCATGAAATACACAACTAAAATGCTACACAACTTCATTCCCACTGTCAACAGGAAGGTGTTTGCAGGGAAGGTATAGTCATTCAAAATCTGTTTCAAGTCCGCTGGCATCTGCCGTTTCCCTGGTCAGCAAGAAGCTGTACCTCGATCTAACAGCACAGCAGTTGAGGCCATCAGAACTTCAACTGCTGGAGAAAGGAAAATTCGAAGAAACCAGTCTGCATAGCTTTAGAATCATAGAATCATAGAATTGTTCTGGTTGGAAGAGACCTCCAAGATCATCGGGTCCAACCATTAACCTAGCATTACCAAGTCCACCACTAAATCATATCCCTTAGGGCCTCATCTAAACGTCTTTTGAATACCTCCAGGGATGGTGACTCCACCACCTCCCTGGGCAGCCTGTTCCAATGCCCGACAACCCTTTCGGTAAAGAAATTTTTACGAATATCCAATCATTGGGGACACACACACACACAAAAAACAACCCTAGGAGACAACTCTCAAGTAAGATGTGAAGGTTTGTTGTGGGAAGTTTCCAAAAGAGCTGGACTGGAAGATGGTGCGTGCGGTTCAATGCATGCCTCCGCTCTCACACGCTGGATCGGCACAAGTCGGAGGCACTGTGGAGATCTCTCAGCCTTCCACCAGCGCTTGTGAGGACAACTTCGCTGCTACCTCTTCTCTCCCCACCAGAGCTATGTTTGAACACTTTCGCAGCTAAATCTGTTTCTAACAAACCATGACTAGCCAGTTTAATGAGAAACAAACTACTATGTCACTATGTTTCAAAACCAAGATCTTCCACCTTAAGTAGCCCTTCCCTCCAGAAGAAATGGGGCCTAGATGGGGTTTGCAAAAAATTAGTGAAGTTGAAAAAGCTCAGAAATTGGCTACTGTGAAAGAAATGAACTACACTCCACTTAAGAGTCACACAGGTCTGTCGTGCTTAAAAATACTGAATTCTTAATTTTTATAAGACTACCAAGGAAAACTTTTTCTTTCCTTTATACAACAATGGAAAAATGAAAGGCTTTTTCAAGAGCATGCAGACTGTGCTGAAATGTCATCCTCTCTTTCAGAATTCAACAAAAATGATCTGATTTTCATTAAGTAACAAACATTAGTAGCTTCCACTGGCCTTAGTTCAGATTGTATCACCTCTAAATACAGGTCTCTGGCTGGGAATTGTTGCAACCCAGGAACAATTTTTTTTTATTATTTTTTTTTTTTAAATTGCTCAGGCTTGTAACCAGTGATACTTCTTACTCTGAAGCTAAATGAAGTCTACCAATATCCAGTGGTTCTTCTGGATGAAACTGGCTTGGAGGCAGACAAACTTGTACTGGCGTCGCCGGTAGTGGTTTGAGCAAAATTTCTCAAGAAGCAAATATTAATTCAGAACCTACAGTCATAACCTTCAGAACTTTAATAAAATTGTAGAGAATAACCTAAAAAGTAAGCTTTTTTTTTTAAATCTGTAACACACATTAGAAGTCACACTCTGCTAAAAACTGACATCAGCTTCTCTCTTCCCTGAGGAAAACACCTCCTTTAGTGAAACCTGAGACTCTTCTTTCTGTTTCTAAAATCTCCCAACTAGAGGGGGTCACATAGCCTCAGGCTTTAAAGGATCCACAAAAGCCAGCTCTGTATGAATGCAAGGTTAAGAAGTACAGGTTCAGTCACTGTAGGGGAAAGTAAACAGGCAGTAAAACGTAATTACTTGTTTCAGCCTACTTAAATGCATGCGTTTTGAGTGACTGAGGAAAAAAAAAAACACCTCTAGATTAATTGATCTGGAACTGCCTCCTGCTTGAAACTGATTCTCCACAACACTTGTCCTCAGTGTTAGGGACCGGCTACAGAATAGCCATCTACTGACAGCTCACTTCAGTTCCATTTTATTAACGGAGATCTTTATACTATTGGCCAAGTCACTAGAGAAAATGCAGCAAATGGCCTGATCTGCCTGTTAACGCTCATATAGAAACGACAACAAAACTCAGACAAAACAAAATCACTTAAATACACTAAAATACCACCCCAAGCAAAGCCCTAGTAAACTTCCCAACTAAGCTTAACAAGTAACTAACATCTATTAGAACAAACAAAAACAAAAGAGTAGGGGAAAAGGTGGCTTTTCTTAAATACTCTTTTTTATTCTGATTAAATCTTTAACAAGGGTAGTAAATTCTGCACTTAAAAAATAATTCTATGACCTTTTATTTCCATAGCTATACGCACTTAAAAATTCTTTGAGATTTGAATTTGTAGCTCATAAATACAAAGCAGTGTTAATTTTAATGGACATATAAATGTTGCTGCTTTAGTTGGTACTCCTTAAAACTTAAAACCACAAAAAAACCAATGTACCAAAAAACAGAATTAAAGCAAAGTGCTCTAATACTGGCCTTTTAGGTTTTTATCTCAGGTGTTTTGGGGTTTTTTTCCCCTAAATCTCACAGCATTTGGGGATATAAAATTGGTGAACCTCAATTGTGGTTTCCATTGCAACACTAGCTTTAATAAATCTAGACCTAGTTTTTCAGTCTAAATCAAGAAAGCTATTTCCCTTGAGCTTTTCTTTTTTGATATTCTTTGTCTTCACCCTCAACCTCTACCTTTCCTGTCTCCCTTTTTTAGAACAAAAATATAAGCTGTAATCTTTTAGTAACCCTGAAGGCCAAAGAACTCTTCACTGTTCAAAATTCTTAAATTGAGGTTTTCCGTCTGCTTTTTGGATTGCCTCTTGTCACCAAGAGTTCCAGACTAGTAGCTAGTTACTACCCCATCAGTAATAACTGGAAAGAATTATGAATATGCCCTCAGGGTGTCAAAAATGTAAGCTTCCACTGATTCTAAAAAATGAAAGGCTGGATGTTAGGCCAGCCACTGATCTTATACAGGCAAGTTAGTCCCAATGCCAAAAGCAGCTTTTCGCTATGTAGCCTGAAACGGAGAAAAAAAAAATTATTTTATTAAGTTGATACTAATCTGTGTTGGTGAAAACATGCAGTCCAGGAACCGAGAGAACCTCTCATTCACCACTGCAGAAGACCAGCAATACTTAGGACTGCAACAAAACGGGAAGACCACAGCTTGTCCTAACTAGTTAAACTACGTAGAAAATTAGAGTGACTGTGAGAACATCTTTAAATAAGTGGTTTAATCCCTGAACCACACCAGTTAAAGATACCATTTCAGTTGTGCTTTCATTCCTTACTCCCGTGCTATTTATTTAGTAAGAAAACACTTGCACGCATACACACTTTCTTCATTAGCAGTCATTTCTCCCCCCTGCTATCTACAAATCCAAACACCACATGTTGCAAGTATTTTGTACTGGAATGGTCTCACTTCTAAGCAATCTGCTGCTATTGAGATTTCGCTTTTGAGCAGTAAATGCTCAAAACTGTTGCTTTTCTTAAAGCTACTCCTTCAGTGTTCATAACCTCACTGCTTGAGCAGGCTCAGTTTCACATTCACATAGCTCCAAGCAAATGTTTCCAATCTCAATTATCCTCCTTCCTTTTTTCTATGCACCCTCCCTGCCCCCATATGCTTGTTTGTAAAAGGGATAATTTTCTATGTATGTACAAGCAGCGCAGGGAGTCTTCCTCTGTGGCAGTCTGGCAAGATACAGCTTTTTATGTAAGCACTGTCTGGAATTTGTTTTTTCATTCTCTGCCTTGGGTTATACCAAGAGAGTTGCACCCAGTCTTCTCACTGAGCTGTAAAATGCAGCATTTGCCAGGCTCCTTTAGATAAACTGGCCATTATATTGCAGGGTAAATAAGACACTTTGGATATTTTTTGTTAGTTATTGCAACTGTACTGTGGCCATGCTCTGCATAGCATTACATCTGTATCCGCAAGAGTGAAGAAACAAGACACGCACTAGGCAGTGAACAAATCACACATCTCTCCATGCAACAGAGATGTGGAGCCTCTCTAAACAAAGTTGTAGGACTAGCACTAGTTAGACCCTGTGGTGTTCAAGGAGGAACGCTGACATTGAAATACCAAATTTAACATTTAGCAGTATCTTTACACAAATTTCTTAAGTGCTTCTCTTCCATGGTGGTCTGCAGTCTTCAAAAATCTTCTGAAGCGTTAGGAAGGAATGGAGGGGGTGACGAACTAGCTTGACTTCTCTGCTGCATTAAGAAAGCCTGGAAATTAGCCGTGGTTCTTTTTTCACCTCATTTTTTTCATTTTTTTTCTGTTACAGATCTTCACTAATCTGTGATGCTTTCCATCACCTAGACAAACAGCCTTAAACTTAAATTACTGTTAATGAATGACTAATTGAACATTTCTGGGAAAAGGAGTGCTTTGTAAAAGAATCAGAATTAAACTCAAGGAGGTCGAAATATCTCTGATACAGATAGCTTTGCCAGCAGGGAACATCCATAACCTATTTTGCATTTCTCCTTCACTGAGAAGGTTTACACTGACATGATTTATCTACTGTTTACTGTGAACAAAGAGCCTGCAAAGGTTTGGTTATTGTAGCCCAGCTGATTCATGGCAACTCATTAAAGCCACATCAACTCAGCCATGTACACCTGGTTCCTAAGAGCCAGTCCCAATGGTTTAAGACCACTTCAAGGGGCTTCTGTGGATACACGGGGGTTTGGCTCTAAAATTTGCTTCATTTATTTTAGATGAAAACAGTATCAAATGGACTACAAGTAGTTGTCTAATTAAGAAATTGAAGGTTGTGTGTGACAGTTACTTGGTTCAATCAAAAACAGTTCCCTTTTTAGTTCTCTCAGCATAAACATTTTGTGTCATTGCAATAAAATGTATCAAAATTAAACTACTGCCATACTGGCTTTGACCACACAGTCCATCTAGCTCACTCCTTGCCTCTAACACTGGCCAGCACCATACGTTTCAAATAAATGTGCAAGAAACGCTGCAGAAGCCAGTCACAGGACAATGTCAGAATTTATGTCCCTAAACAAGCGCATGCACTGATAAGGTTAGGCAAACTGTTGAGATGATCAAAAAGGCCCCTCAGAGTGTACCCACAGCTAAATCTCCTCCCACAGCTAAATCCCCTCACAGTCCGAAACTTGTAATGTTAAACTCTTACAACTTTTCTCAGATACTCTGTGTACATCCCAAAGTACAATCTCCCAAACTCCTCTCATAAAGTAGGTAGAGCTTCCATAAACCACAAACATTTTCATGCAAGCCTGTGGCTTCCCATTGTGAGATACAGCCCATTTCTCTTTTGCTACAAGTTTCTGTGTAACACATACTAGGTGTCAGACTCCAAGTGCCTTAGATAATATAATGAGACAGTTGAGGTCTATAAAAAAATTGCCTATCTCAGGCTTCCTTAAATCCATTAATTTACTGAGTCTGATATCACAGACAGTAGAAAGAGGAAAAATTAAACATAACATCTCAAAATACAAACACATGCATAGGCTTTTTCTGAACAGATGACATTTTGATACTGGCTGACATTCATACTGGTTAGCAGATGACTCACACGACAGGAGAAAATAGCTGGATTTTAGGTGTTCTGTTAATGTAGCTAGCCACAAAAGCTAGCTCCTCCATGAACCACTTCTCTGTAACATGGACATAACAAAACCCGATTTTTGAACAACGGATATCTTTATGCTTCTCTCCTATAAAAATACCCGCTCTCTTTCAATTCTGAACTATGGTGGTTAACAATACCAAACCACTGCTTCCTGTATCCAACAAGTCAATGGTCTACATCACACAGAAAATAAATGCACCCAGTCTGAAAGCTTATCCATTTTTTACCATGGTATCACTTGGTTTAATAAAGGACATTACCTCTCTCTATAAACCTTGCCTGAGCTCAAGACAACAGTGTGATTTAATCATGTTTATCTGAATTTCTATGAATTATTGTAAGGTTCTTTGATAAAATAGATTTTTTAAAAAAATCTCTAATTTCTGCGTTTGTTTGCTTACATATTTGACACTGTTTTCAACATCACAAGTTTCACAGTTTCATCATGCCTTTGTATTTGTGTATGGTGGGTTGACTTTGGCTGGATGCCAGGTGCCCACCAAGCCGCTCTATCACTCCTCTCCTCAGCAGGACAGGGAGAGGAGAAAGTAAGATGGCAAAAAAGTTGTGGGTCAAGATAAAGGCAGTTTAATAAAGCAAAAGCAAAGGCCATGTGTGGAAGCAAAGGAAAACAAAAGATTTATTTTCTACTTCCCATCAGCAGGCGATGTCCAGCCACTTCCCGGGAAGTAGGGCTTCAGTACATGTAGCGGTTGCTCCGGAAGACAAACGTTGTAATAATGAATGTTCCTCTTCTTCCTCTTTTCTCTTAGCTTTTATTGCTGAGCAGATGTCGTCTGATATGGAATATGCCTTTGGTCGGTTTGGGTCAGCTGTCCTGGCTCTGTCCCCTCCCAAGATCTTGCCCACCTCCAGCCTACTGGTGAAGGAGGAATGTTGGAGAGACAGCCTTGATGCTGTGCCAGCACTGATCAGCAGTAGCCAAAACACTGGTGTGTTATCAACATCTTACTAGCTACCTCTAGCACTATGAGGGCTGCTACGGGGAAAATTAACTCCATCTCAGCCAGACCCAACACATTGTGAAAGTAGGAAAATGTGGTTGTTTTAAACCACAAGAATTGCTAAGGGAATCAGAGGCAGTCAGACTACTTCTCATTCTTCTAATTCTTCTATAGACACATACATACCCTTACTTATACACACATGTACAAACACATATATAACCAAAGACATTTAAAATAGACTGTTCTTTTAAAATAGTTTTTGCAAAACTAACACCACATAGTAAGGCAGGGAGGAATCCACGTCAGCTCTGTGTAACAGATATGTTTTCAAAACAACATCTACGCATGCTAGTTGCAAACGTAGCAGGCTGGAAAGTACCAGCATGCCTCTTTGTCATCTAAGCGTTCTCCTTTCTACTGAAAATTTCTGCAAAATAGTGTCAGAACTGATGCTAGGATAAATTTGGAATACCCTGGAGATGATCCCATCAGATTTCTGAGATCCAGCAGATTCCTATTTCTTACATTTGAGAACTAGTCTCAAGTTATAAAAATCAACAAGCTAACCCAGACAAGAGGACACTTTAACAAATACAGCTAATTTCCCCATTATTTGTTACTGAACAACAACAGCAAGTTGTACCCAAATTGCAAGAGGAAGAATGTCAGTGAAGCAATGCAAGAACTTCAGTGCCGCATGTAGACAGCTTGTTCTGCACACAAAGGCAGCAAGGTGACGGATGGCTGTCTCCTACACAGTTTTCAAGCAAACAAGACATCATCAGAACTAGTGCTTCCCACATCTAAAGGCAGACTCTACTACTAGATGCAGAACCAAAAACAGGACATGACCCAGGGCAGCTGTGTGTGAGAAACAAAACAAAAAAGCAAGCTCTAAGCAATTTAGAAAGTTGGTTGGTGGTTTCCCTTTTTTCTGGGTCATTTTTATTTCCTCCAGGCAGTTAGAAACAATTACTGCTCTCTTCAAAACTGTTTTCCCAGAAGATAATTACACAATTTAGCAAGTACCTGATTCTAGATAAACCTTATTTCTCAGTATAGAAATACAGACTTTTAGCAGCTGTTTCCCAGAGTATCAGAAGAGCCAAACAAAAAAAAATACACTCCAATAGCACTACCAAACTGCTTTTTGTGAAGGACTTTTACTGTTACTGGATGGTAGTTTCTGGTGTCAAATATCCGCATCGGCTGCCAACTTTCAGGTTGACTTGCTCATAACCATTTCTCATTCCACTACTTACAGGGTAGCCTCAGCTAGTTCCTTCCATATTCTTTTCTACAGCCATTAACACCACTTTGGATACCTTATCAAGTCATATCCAAACAAGGTCATTATGCAGATAAAAATGCCTACAGCAGACACATGTAGAAATTAAGCACCACACGACTTAGTAGTGCAACTGAGAAATGCCCACGTGATAACCAGCAGTCTCAGTCAATTATACGAGTAACCAGCTATGGTTAGTTACAAAGCCCTGTAATAAAATGTGACAGACTTCAGATGCCAGCTTCCCTCTACACGTCTTAAGATTGAAACACTGGGAAAAATGGTCTGATTTATTAAATCTGCTGATCAAGTCAACTGAATAGATTGGCATGGAAAAAATGAAAAGACCTGTAGTAACAATGCTCTCCTTGATCTGCCACAGTTTTGTCTGAAATCCCATGCTGCTTTTTCCCCCAATTTGGAGTGATTATCTTAAAAATATGACTAATAAACCCAAACATCATCCTTTTTCTGACCTTGAAGAACAAATGCAACAGAACGTGACAACTTGTTTAACATTCCTAAAAGAAAACTGGTTATTTCAGATACTGAAAACCTTCAAAAAATAAATTCTCAAGTGTAAGCCTTCTCCTCTATAAAGCATATATTACATTTAATAATGAGTTCTACATAAACTGATTTCATCTTTCTCTACTCACTCTACTGTTCTTATCATAATACCTGTGATCACCACATCCTTTTTGTATTTGCATTCCCATAGCAAGTTGCTACAGCATATGAAGGCTGCTTCAGCAGCACATTTGGTTCATAGTTCCCATATGCCATAGAGTATGCAAACATCCTACAAGCCTATTCTAATCACCTCACAACGCATCTTACAGAGTGGCTAAATCAGATACAAAATAATTCAAGTATCTCAAAACACAAGCCAAGGTCATAAATCTCCATATCTTAGCTTCTTAGAATTGTTTTACGTTAAAAAGCTATCAGATATGTAGATAGCTAGATAGATGTCAGTTTGCATGTGTGTTTTTATTAAGTTTTGGAAAGCAGTAAACAGAATGAATATGAAAGAAACATATGGGCATCACAAAAGAAATTTGTATTTCAGTTGGTCATTATGAACATCAAGATGGTTTTAGATGTCACCAATTACAAAGATTTCAGTTAGAGTATTCTGGATTTACACCAATTTAGGAAAGGTCATGTTCTGGCCTAATGAAAGTCAAAATCATAACTGGAGAAAATGAGTATCTAATAATCTTCCTTCTGTTAAAAATAAATAGAAGACCCATCTGCACCCTGTTTTCTAAAATTTGGCAGAAATGGCTTTACACAAGCTGCTATATAGCTGCTTTCATGAACATGTCAGAAAATTTGAAAACAGCTAAATATATACATATATGTGTTTCCCCAACGTCAAAACTTAATTAAAATGCAAAAATGATCATTAGGAACTCATTTTTCATAATATAGTGTTGATTGTGAACACTGGGAAAAACAGTACAATTTATGTTATTTTCTTCAGTCAGCAGGGTCTGAAACAGTAAAACACAAAGAGCACACTACAAACCATACGATATGAAAGCATATCAATTATGTTCAGTCTCTTCATCTACATTCTAGCTTTATTTCTAGACTATTTTAAAATCCCATTTTATCTATTATTGTAGTCACTCATAGCTGTAGTGTCGCCAAATAGTATTTGTAAAGCTGTGAAAAGAGGCACATTCAAAACCATTTCACTCAAACATGCCGCCATTGAACTCTGAGTTGTTTCAGAAAATTGTTTTAGACAAACTGGGAAAAGGTTAAGGGAGTTAATTTCTATTAAATAACAAGAGTTTTTAAACCAGTAGAGTGCTGAGAAACTGGTAAATGGAATGTCATCCTGACCAGAATGCACTTTTTTTAATCCTTCATTTCTGGTGCCAAACCTTTAACAAGGCAGGCTTCTTAAATTCAGTGGGGGTCAGAAGTTTAGTTTATTCAGCAAGAATAACACTATTAACAGCTACTGCTCTTTCATGTCAACAGAGTTAACGCCCACACATTCCAACTCTGGTTAATACAGGCCAGTCAAGGAAGATTGGAGCTGCTAAGGGCAGTCATCTCTGCAGGGATATTTTAAAACAGAATTTATACTGTGCTTTAAAAACAATCTAAAAGGATCAATCTACCTTATGAATCTGCTGTAGACATACATAGAGAGAAAGATGGATGGATGAAAGCATATAAAAGCAAGTAAATCTGACTCTCTCTATTGATTTTTAAGAGGACAGTGTAGAGCACTTTGGTGAGGTCTTATATATCATTGCAAAGGACCAAACGGCATTGTGCGTATGGCTGAAGGATGTCAGGATTTATCATGAAGCAATGCACTGCTGTATTCTTTCATTATATCCTTTTGTAAATAATCTTGTTTTCACTGTTGAGGTAGGTATATCACTAAAAATTAAATAATCCTCAGAACAAACATAAGAACAATCACAGGAGGACTCTCAAGCAGCTATAACTGGAGAAATCCACTACTATTAAACCAAAAATTGGAGAAGTTTACTGTACACATACAGTATTTTTAGCATTAACAGGAGAAAGCTGGTATTTTAATAATAAGCTTTTGAAAACCAAAATGGAAAAATCTGCATATCACAGCATAATCCTTTTCCTGCTTACTTTGTTCTAAATCATAGCAAATCAACATTTTGTATTCCCCAAAGCTCTCCAGCACTCCTACTTGGCCAAATGCCTTCAAAGGATATTAAAGAAATCATTCTGGTTTAGATAGCACTTTTTCACCAGATGGAACACTTCTCTTTGAGCAAGAATGCTTTCCTCTTAAAGCATGTTTCAAATAACCAAAATGCAAATAATAATCACATCAAATTGAATTTCTGCAGGGTCTCTGGGGCTTCTATTGTTACGTAATGGTGGCATTTTTGATCAGTGTCTGAATTCCAAAATATTCATCTTTCTAAGTTTTCATCTAAGCTATGCATATATTCACTCCCATCACATATACTCCTCTCATGATGTACATTTAAATAGCACATTTATGCTATTCTATTAGCTATTTCTTTATATGCTTTTCTCAACATAGTAATAGGAAACAATTCTATTGTTAACTGGGGTTTCATGGTAGGTCATTTGGAAAATACAGTTGCTTAAATAATAAAACCCCTGCCATTTGTTTTTAAAAGAAAAACTCACTAGCTGAGCCATAAAGCGGTGATTGCCATTGTACATAATGGTGTCCCAACAGACTAGCAAGCCCTTAGTTAGCACCCAGGCAGATACAGCAAAGTCTCGTCCTCATTAACATATCTCACAGACAAACCTAATGGAAAAAACAATTTACCTTCTTCAGTTTCATGCCACACAATTCCTTCCAAGTTCACGCTGGTCCCGGGCTCACAGGGTCCAAGGCATTCGGGTTCTGTTACTACTCCAACCTCGCAAGTATTTACACCCACTGAACGAGTCCGTACCAAAAGCTGCTCGACTGGTGCTGCAATATTGGATGAAGATGGGGAAAAGTAGGAAGGCAGAATCTGAGGTGTGATACTGCTGGAAATCGGAGGTGGAGGTGCAGGCACTGTAAACAGGGGATCAACCTGAAAACAACAGACAAACTTACTATAATGGTGCTGTGAGATTTCAAAAAAAGATAAATTAAAAAAAAAAAAGCCCAGTTTGCTGAGACTGCATTTGTGTATGCAGGGATTTGGCATATCACGGGTAATTTCAGTCTTATGAGTTTAATTTTTTTGACATCAGCCCAAATGCTGCACATGAAAAATTAAGTACAAAAATATCTATCATGCTAAACAAGGAGGCAAATTGCTAAGTTTCTACAAGACTATTCCCTATTGTCGTAGACTGCTAGTATGAAATAATAATAAATTTTAAAAACAGAGATTAAGGCCACTTTTTTCTTGGTGTTGACAGAGACTGATTTGTGGATGGAAATTAATTTGGCAAACTGGGAACTTCATTTTCTATTTAAAGAAAAACATTTATAAAGACAGTACAAAGACATATAAATGCCATTTTTTCATGTGCATCATAGAGAAATTAGCACTTGGAACAATTCTAATATCCATATGGCATCAAATATAATCTCTTGTCATCCAATCATTTAAAATACATTAGGATCACCCACCTAACAGCTTACAGATAACATTTACGTCTTTCTACTTGAAATAACAGATGAGGACTTTTACAAGAATCTATCCAAACTATCTAATTTCTCAGGGTTTCCAAAATGCATATCTGGAAGAATACAACTCGTCAGACAATCAGTCTGTACACAGACAATTCACACAGAGACAATATCTAGATACGAACTGAAGAAGTTATCTTTCCTGTTACGACTTCCAATATACCCAGTAGAAGACTTTCCGTATGCAGATTTGGCCTGAGGGTTCTCAGTATTTTACTGTGGCCATAAGGTCCTTTGTCACATAAAAGATAGTTAAATGAGGATACGAGTGTGCCCACTCAGATATCTAAACCACCTAAAATTCATGTTTATTTGGCCCACTGGATCATAGATATCACACCAAGAAATCATTCTTCAATCCAATGATTTAAAAAAAATGGCTGCATTCTAGCTGCTTTCAAATAAATGATCAAATGTCTTTAAGTCTATGCTATTTTTAATTTTGGGCCCTGTAAGAAGACTCAACAGAAGAGACATCATGACTCACAGTACATTGTCATCTAGGTTTCATTCAAATGTATCTTAATGTAGATCAAAGTTAATTCTGCTTTCTTTTAAAGCCAAGTTGGCAAATGGGGATACAAAGCAAAGAAAGGACTAAAGAGTATTATCCTTGTATTATATATCCTTCATATCACAGATCAGATCACTTCATCACGTGGCCACTTTTCATAATGAGAAAATAAAATGGAACTCTAAAATTAGAAAGAACTTTTTAAAAATTGTAACAATTGTTACAATTGGCCTTTGTAACAATTCTTTTGCTTTGCACATCATTCATACATACAAACTGAGAAACAATACTTTTAATTGTGCACACAAGCCTTAAGTGTGCTAAATATTTAACAGAAATGTTTTGTATGGTCTCTGTATGAGACCAGCCTGGATTCTGATCTCAATTACAGCAGAACTAGTGAGGAGAGAGGAAGGACCTATAACCACATTTTTC
Source organism: Phoenicopterus ruber ruber (assembly GCA_009819775.1). Lineage (NCBI taxonomy): Eukaryota > Metazoa > Chordata > Aves > Phoenicopteriformes > Phoenicopteridae > Phoenicopterus > Phoenicopterus ruber. The sequence goes on along the minus strand of CM020246.1, from coordinate 65,745,961 downwards.
TCCAAACTATTCCTCATTTTGGGGGGAGTCTTTTTATTTAGGACTAAAATAATCTTCAGGTTAGAGACAGAACAAAGTAAAAAAAAAAAAATCAAAGCAAAACATGAATACTAAAAGCATCCACTAAGAGTAAAAACCTGCTAATACTAGCAAAAATCTATTGAGTAAAGCAGGGTTCCTGCAGCATAAAAGCAATGCAGTCAAGCAGTGATATCTTTATTCTTTATGCCATCGCAATTGCAGAGTTAAAGCACAGGCAAGAATGCTTTGCAGAGCAAACTTGAATGCACACAGGCAAGGCAAATATCAACTGACCCCCAACAGCAGCTGTTACTTGCAACATCTAATAGAGAGCATAACATAAAACCGTAACTGCGTATGCCTAGTACAGGGGGACACTGATTCTATGCTATACAGATTCTGGCTGTCTGATGCCAAGTGGAGGCAAACAGTTGGATGGCACAGAGCCCTGCTCCCTGGCGCTGGCTGCGGAATGGGGCTCTGTCAATGAAGTGGGGTCAGTATGTACCCCAGGCATAATTTAGAGGAGTTCTTAACGTATCCTGCTTCAAGCCAGAAAAGAACCAGGGTCAGTAACAGGCAGGTAAACGGAGCCCAGTGCTTAAGAAAAGCTAAGCCACGTCCCTTTATAAAACCAAGAAATGGTGATGAATGGCCTGTTTGATGGTTCACATGGTGTTTTGTAAAGCTGTGCAAAACCTCCTACTACACATGCAACATCATTCTTCCATAAAACATACTCATCACAAAGCCAGAGAAAAACCAAAATGTTTGCTATTACCATACTAAACTAGCCAATGTTTTAAATGAATGTAGACTAAATTGGCAGATGTGTCTTCCATTTTCCAAGTATTATAAACAGCGAGAGGGAGCTAAAGAAAGCATGGATCTGACAGTGTACCCTACTCAGTTCTTTGTTACAAATATTTGTACTCAGTTCTGGTTTATTTAGACCTGCTAATAAACGCTCATGTTTTCCACTAGAAACACTCAGACAGGACAAGGCCAAAGAGCGGCTATTGCAGTAAAAGAGGCTGTTTCTCTGTGAATTAAAACACTAAGCCTTTGGTCGAGAATTAAGTGGACATTTACAGTCCCTGAGGTTCATGTTCGTTGCACAAATGTGACCTTACTCATAAGAAAAAAATATGCTGAGCTTAAATATTGCTCCAGCTTTCCATGTTTTAAAATTATCCCATCTTGTTTGATAATCGTAACGTCAGCACAGCAAAGTGGTGGTTCTTAGCGATCATTGTGGCGACACAATTGTTTTCATGAATTCTCCAAAGGGCACTGATGTAAGCTATTAGAGGCAAAGAGAGAGGCAGGAAGGCCGCCATCTCCAGTGGAAAAAAGGCACATAAGACTAACATCTGGTGGTGGCAGTCTGTCAAACTGAGGAAAGTTAATGTCAAGAACAGATGCTCTGCAGTTTCTCACTGTTATTTTTGCATGATTATTCCCAGGTGTTGGCGCATACTGAGCAGTAGCCTTGCTGTTTATCACATGAGAGATTCCAATATGAGAATGAAAATCTAAATCTGAGGAAGGTTATTTACATAGATGCTCTCTTTATACACATAATCAAAAGGCTCCAAAAAAGACAGAAATATTCAAGCAATATTTTCTTCATTCACCTAATTCCAAGAGCTTTTGAGAGCTGATTAGTGACAAAGGCTACAGAGCTGGAGTGTTATCCATGGCAGCTTTCCACTGCCAAGTGTTTGATTGTATCAGAGAGCTATGGCTCTCTAGTAGAAAGCTCACAGAAAATGAAGAATGCCTGCCAAGCAATGTAGTCAGTGCTCCATGGAGCGCTCCGCTATCTGAACATGACAAAAAAAAATATTTTGGTGGCTGCATAACATTAATCAGTATGAGGAAGAGGGTATGGAAGAGAGAGGAAATATCATCCTAACTAGAAATAGGCAAGACTTTCTAATAAGCAGTGTTCTCCTTCAGTTACTGAGGCACTTTACATGCTGGAATTAAGTTCTGCTCATCAAAACTCGTCTTCCTGATGCAGTGTAAGCTTCTAAAATTGTATGTGAAAATTAACATTTTGTGTCCTTTCTACACAATTTCCTGACAACCAGGAGAGATTCCAGTGGGTAATGCTGAGCTCACAGAAGGTACCCAGATTTGAGGGGACTTCCCAGATCACAGAGTGCCCAACATCATACTATTGCAATCAGCTGTATCATATTCCCATTCCTGCAGGAATGGGAGAATTTTAAGTCTTTATGGGACAGAGTCTCTCATGTAATCCTGTGGAAAACTCAACCGAATGAAAGAAGAGCAAGACAACAGTAACACCTATGGCCCTTTTGACATGGTACTAATCTGACAGAAGCCAATTTACAGTACTAGTCAAAATAAAATCACTTTTCACAGAGATTTAAATGGATAACTTTTGATCATATTATCAAGTGGCAGTATTCTGTATCTATGTATTTCATTCATTTCAACTTTGAAAACTTTCAGAGGGTGTGTATCTTAAGTGTGAAATGTTTCTGTCATAAATCACAAAATGCAAACTAGAAAATAGCTGCCATGCAGCCAGACCACGTGATGTGACCCAAAGTGTGCTACCACATGTTCAACTATGAATGCATGTGTAGTTCCACCTCATTAATGAAGGTATATCCTTGAAGATATATCTTAATGATGACATAGTCTACCAATCTAAGACCAAACGGGTCATACACTACTGCTGTGTCACCCACCATGTGACTTTGAAACGTACACACCAAAAGCCATTTAATCCATCTACCAATATACAGCCTGAAGGAAGGCAAAGGAGCAGGTTGAAGGCTCAGGATAAGCCCTTCCAAGAAAGCACTGCTTTTTAAATTGAGAAAAACCTACTGTTAAAGTATTCCCAGTGGGAATGTCTGCACTAGTAGAAAGAATGTGGAAAGATGATCCGAATCCTATTACAGGATATACCTAAAAAACAAAGCTTGACCCTTTGCAAAACTAAATCCTTCCTTAGAAAACACACCAACATAAAAACTGAAAGGAATAAGAAACCTCCAACCTTGAAAATTACATTGGCAGGTTCTTTAGAGTTATGAATTAATACTTCACAGAATCACAATGTCTGAAATGAAAAACAGGAAAGAAAGGAATTCAGCCCTATGTGGAAGTTTTGCTTTCTCCAAATTGCTTTCTCTAGATTTTAAGGTGAAAGTGAAATTACCTTGTTTTTATATAAAGTATTCTTGCCTCTACCTTCATTTTCTAAAGAAACAGTGACCCCAGAAGACCTCATTCTAATCTCATTCACAGCATCATAAATCAGAAGTAATTCTAATGAAATCAATGAAACTACTTTGGAAGAAAACGAATGTGGGAGAATGTGACATGGAAAAAATGTTTGTGTGCTCAGAGTGTGTCTGCATTTCTAGACATCTCATTGATCTTTAAATCTCTTATTGCTACAAACCTTGCCCCCGCAAAGAATTTACATCTAAAAACTAAAGCTATTCCTTCATATTCTACCATGTAACAGAAATTACCCCTATGAAGAATCCCCATTTCATCTGAAAAATCTCAGTTTAATCTCAATTCAGTATTTCTTGCATCTAAATTCACATAAGAGGCTGCTCAGAAGTGTTTTGACACCATACTTACTTAACAGAACTGATGTTTTGTTTTCTTAAATAAACTAGTATTAATTTTGAGATGAGAAGGTCTTAATTATACCTTTGAAATATTGGTCACTACCTAGAGATATTTTATTTATAAAAAACCCATGCTTATTATCTAATAAAGACATTTTTGGCAAACAAATATTTTATGTCAAATTGTTGGAAGAAAAGGTCAGTGCCATGAAGGACGTGCTTAGAAAATAGGAAAGAAATACTACAAAACATGGATGTAGAAAAGAATTTTGGTCACAGGACAGACATATGTATTACAAGCTTTACATTCAGGTAAGTCAGAGGTACTAAGGAAGTTACTTATTTTGGTCAACTTAGCTGAGAATCACAAGAGCTTGATGAAGAAAAGAAGGATGAAGGAGATTCACACTGCCTAAATTTCATCCAAATTTTAGACTTAAAAAACTATGTTTGAGAATAATTAAAAAAAATGCTTATGCTTTACAAATATTGTAGTATAGATGAGAAACTTCACATGTAATTGTGCTGTACTGAGTAACATAGGTAGCATCTACTTAGAGATTCCAAGTATTTCCTACTCTTAAAATGAACTTCTCCAATCAACTGAGTAGTTGGAGAGAAAAAAAAAAAAAGGCAAGCAAAAAGACACACTGACAGAAACTGACAGTTTTTTCCCCAGTAAATCAGCAAATCGCTCACACCTGGAATAATTTCAATATTCTGAATATTGTTATTAAGCAAAAAAATCCACTTAAACTCTTACTATGCTACTAATCTTTTACTACAAGGAATAAGGAAAAAATTCCCTCTTGTATTCAAGATCTTCCATGCCACTCCTATCAACTGCTGAACCAGCACACACAGTTCTGCAAACTCACCATCCTTTGACACTTACATATTCTTTCTACATGCAGACCTTCAGACCTCCTCAGACATTATGTGACTGTACCTACAGCACCTCCACAGACACGATAATGTTAGTACTTTTTTAGGACTGCATTAATATACAATGAAGATCATGATGAAAACTCAAAGCATTGAGTAGGTTCAAATGCAGAAACAATGGTGCTAAACAACAGTCAAGAATTCCTTGTCCTCTTATATCTTCTATTCTAGCTCAGATGCTTGGGATTTCCCAAAGCCATTCACCCGTTTTACTGTGGGAAAGATTAGCATTTGACAGGTGCCAGCGATGTACTTCTGCCAAAGGCTGCATCTGCGAAAAACTGTATGTCAACTCTAACGTTTGGCAGAGTCCTGGGAGGATGCCCAGATCGCCACCTGCAAATTTCTAGTAAAGACATTTCTCCTCTTTCAGCCCAAGAAAACCGTATTCATTGAGATAATTTTATCCATAGGTCTCTAGAACACCATTCTCCATTGAAACGTGATTCCTCCTGGTCAGCTCTTCAGTCTGCACTTCCAGACTTTTCTTCAGTCAGCCTGACTGCTTTGCTAAGCTTTAATACAGAATAAACACACTGAAATTTGCTCAAGATACCTATCCTGTCTAGAGAGATACATTGTATTCCACAGTCATGAAAGGAATTTTTCTGAACAGTCATGAAAGGAATTTCTCTGAACTGTTTAGGTTTAGACAGAATGTGCATAAGATGATCTCCAATATCAGATGGTGTCATGCAACTGAATGTGGTAAAAATTGAGGCACAGCCATTTGCTGGTAAGGGTTATGTACTGCTTTATCGAGTTCTGTGACCCTTTAGAAGCTTTTCATATTAAAGAAAAAAGTTTTTCATTTTAAAGATGACAATCACCTCTTTTTTCTTCCCAAGTTTCTGCTACACTCAACTATTCAGGGTTCTGAGTCTGAAAAAAGATAAGGTATTTACTTATGGAAATCTCACAGCATTATTAATAAATGGTACCCTGAAGTTGCCAATGTTCATTTCTAACAGGTGTGAGACTTTGACCCAGGAATTAAGCTATGCTTGCTCTATGACATATCAAGACACCAACTGATCAAGGAAAATTTTCCCACTCTTAGTTGTATATAGGAAGATAATGGATAATTTAATTGCACCGTGACTGAATGCATTTAACTGTTGCATTTCAAGTTTTCATTCTCAATGTCCAAGCAAATCATGCGACAACCCTATGACCCTGCAGCAGAAGTTCTCCATTCTGAAAAGATGGTTTCAGTTAGTCAGTGATGTGACTGCAGTCTGGTAGAAGAGCTGCCTTTTCAGGCATTCTGGAGTGCAAGGACATAGAGAATCAATTTAACTGTGAGTTCTTCCAGGAACCCGCAATGTATAATCCAGTGGCAAGCAAGACTCAGAAGAGAAATGGCTTCTTTGCACCTCTTTGACTTTTTGCATGTCAATGGCCTACCAGTAGGTTTTTGTTGCCTTTCACCCATTTGCCGACTATTGTACTGTGCGATTGCAAAGTTGCATACATTATGATTCAGGCTGTTGCTTCCTCAACTCAGTAAATTTTTGTTGAGAAAAATCAACTAAACTATTAATTTCTCTTCCAAAAGCTTGTCAAAGAATGTCTATAATCCTCAGAAACAGAAGTGAGCTTCCTTGATGGTCTATGTATACTAAAAACTTCTAGTTGCCTAACTAGATTCTTATGGGTGACATTTTTTAGCATGTTCTGAAAATTCATCATTTGACTTCATGGCCCTATATTTATCAGTGTCTACAGACCCCAAAATTTTTAATTTAGCTAGCCCTTAGGCTTCTTAGGCAAGACAGGTGGATCTTTCATTAATATATTCATGTATTATTGCCCTAGGTCTCCCAGTTGGGCTTTTCAATAGGGTGTAGGATCCCATATCAGTTAGTTTTTCTCTGTATTTCTTAGACCAACTTCATGGTATTAGCTACAAACACTACCAAGTGTATGATACCGTGTCCTAATTTTATTTAAAGAACAAGACAGTATTATTACTTTTAAGAATGGCACATACACATTCATGATTATTTAGCAAGTCACCAAAGGAAACACTTCTAAAATGACCTTTCAGCTTTCCTGTTCACTGTGATAGTTCTACTGAAAAAAGAGCTGAAGCATTATTATTTAGCTATCCCTGCAACTACTTGCTGTTGAATATCTACAGTTAATAATAAAAATAAAATCTTTATTCTCAAATGCAGTTTGAGGTATTTACAGTATCTTAGGGAAAGCCAATTTATTATAAATCATTTTTTTCTCTCAACTGGTGTACACCTTTACTCTGGTGTAAATCCAGAGTAGTTCCACTGAAGCATAACTGTGGGCAGAATTTGGACTGTAGTGTTTGTTTTACCAGGGAGAAAACTGATTAGCATTTCAAATAATTTTTCAAGAGCTCTAAAAAAATTCTGAAAATAATGCATGTACACCGAAGATTTTTAAGAGGAAAATAATCTTTGTGAGGAGGAAACTGCTAATACCTATTCACTCCACATTGGGTTTTTTTTTTCCTCTTTCTAAACTGAATATGGTACTGACGCAAAGTGTCCGATAATCCTCAACAATGAGACTGAAGGGTTAAGTTTACAGTATGAAGGCAAATACAAGAACTGGAGTCACCAGGGAAGACCTTTCTAAATTTACTTACCTACTTGCCTCAGCTCTGAGGCCATTCAGTTTTGGCAGAGAGAAGAAATGCAGGTTTAGTGTTCTTTTAATTCTCTCTCTTGAGAGCATCTACACTATCAGCACCAAATCATCTGATTACAGGCTACTGAACAGACAGCCAAATCTTGTCCTTTCTGTGGCTTAGAAGCAGGTCACCTCAAGATTGCTGTTCTCATGTCCCTACCTCAAAGACATTTTTCCCTGATTTATTTTGCCTTAGTACCTTGGGATCCTCATTAGCATGCTCTCTAAGCAACATTTGCAGTTTCAGTAAGGGCTTATCATTCCTGGCTTGCTGAGAAAGAAAGGAGGCAGGCAAAGGACCCGATTTCACCCAGAAAATCCCAGACACCATTGTTGAAACACCTTGTGTTTCAGAACATCAATCTAACCTTTAACGTCCTCCTTTCTTACACTGTCTCAGACTATTTTTATAGTGTAACAGCGTGATCAGCACCTGCCGCAAATGAAGTTCCCTTTCTGTTCAAATAAAGCAAAAGAAATCAGTAGTCCAAGTATTCCACTTTTCATGTGTTATATTCTGCTGTTACTTGCACCTTCTATTCTCTGCTCTGCCCTAATTGTACATACCCTTTCTGTTCTATCCACAGCATGATGAGCTGGTAACAAAGACAAACAAACAAAAAGAAACATTTTTGTACGCTTGGTAGAAATTCAAATATTTTGCTCAACTGAAATAAAAAATAAACCTAATCTAAGCTGTCATGAAATCATGAAATGACTCTGGCAGTTCTATCAAACTATATAGACACGTACAGATCCTTTGAAGAAATGTAACTGCAGTTTATCAAGTGTGATTTATAAGCAACACTGATTTAGCTGGGAGATAACACTGCTGTCTAATCATTAGTAGTCAGACAACAGCCATGTGAACACATCAATTATGGGCCACTGCCAAAAGCCCTTGAGATCCCAGAGATTAACAGCCAATCCTCTGTTTTACAAGCTCACATCAAAAAGAATATTAATAAGAGGAGGGGCAATGTGAAAGCTTGTCAGAGTAATTCACACACTAAAACAAGGCATTTTTCCCTTTGCTCTGCCTTGAACTGGTCCATGAAAAAAGCTGGCATCAGCTACAAAGCACGAAGCTGCCAATTTCTCAGAAAATGTTTTTCATTAACATATGGGAAGTTGTGAAATGCTGCAAAAGCTCTATTTGGTGGATAAAGGCAACAACTTCTATGCATTCCTTTCCTGAATGTATCAAGTATACAACCTCAATCATTATTCAGATATTTGGAAATGAACATCCATGCACAGAAGCGTTTGATGGCTTTTCTCTCCCTCGAAACCAGAGCTGTTTACTATTATAAACAAATTAGCCAGCCTTCAAGGCATCCATTTACTCTGTCTTGCTAATGACTTAGAAAAACTGAAGTAGAAATACTACCAACTCATCAGGTTCATTTCATGTGGAAAAGAATCCCACAACTGTGCCTTTCTTACTGACTTCTATGCAGGGTGGTTGACTAGAGGGTTGCTCTTCTTACGTAGAAATGAATGGAAACAAGACAAGAATATACCTCCAAAGGGAGCAGTTATTCCTCCGTACAAATGTAAACATGCCTATTGAGAGAGACCTCAAACCACCTGTTGGTGGCATTTTAAATGCAGCAATATTAACCGGATAGTCTTTAAGCTTGGTCCAATCACTGTCCAGTCATCAATTACCCTGTCTGGCCTCTACTCAAGGGTCTAAAAATAGAGAGATGTCTTACAGCATACAGCATGTCTGCAAACAACCTGCATTCAATTCTACCAATACTGTATTTAAGGGTATGCAATCTGGAAGACAGAATTTCATTTGTGGGGATTTTCCAGAGCTACCTTTATATAAGCTATCTCAGGTACTGCCAGCAATTAACCTCTGAGCAAAGAGGGGGCAAGAAGCAGGGACCTTTTAGACTGTCTCTGCTGCGCCAGAGACGGTAATGTGAAAATTACACCTTTAGGCACAGCTATGCAATACATATTCTTTGTCAGATGAGCCAGTTTTGAAAGTTCCCACTTTGCTGTGATCTTCCAAACACTCATTCCCTTCTGTTGTATTTACTTGGAATATTACACATACATATCCTACTGGAGGATGGCATATTGTTAGTCAAATTGACACAGCTAAGAGGGTCATAATCACACATGGAAGGACACATAGGCAGGAAGCGTTTCAAGTAGCAGATTCATACTGTAGAACTGCCCCTTTAGTAAACAACTGGAGCAAAGAGATGTCAGTCCCAGATTGTTTGCTCGGGTAACCATGGCAATGTTAGCTTCCACAGCTTTACTGCTTCAGGGACACCTGTAATGGCAATTTTACTAAGGATACAGTCTTGTATCAGACCTTGTGTTCCTACAGCTGAACAAGTGGACAACTCGCATCTGTCCCAAAAAAATCCCACAGCTTGTCTCATGCTTTTGGTGGGATCCATCTTGACATGCCAGTTAGTTATCCAGGGTCCACGGAAAAGTGTGACAGTGACAGCTCCATTTGAAATCGGTTTCTGCAGAGGCGGAACCACAGGCGAAGTGTACGCTTTGCACCAAAGGGACAGACAACTCTCACACAGTCATTCTGCCAGCACAGCCGTGGAGATGGCAACTGCTGGCACAGACATGTCACATCTTAAACTCACACTGATGCTTGATAGCTTAATACTGTGTGTGAGAGTCCTCTGCTCACTCGGGTTTGCACTTTACTTTCTCATAGCAAAAGCAATGCCTGGAACACACCAGGTCCTTAAAGATCTATCGCTTACAGCTTAACAGCTGACACAATTTTAGAAATACTTTTTATCTTATCCTAGACGTGTTTTGGGAATATATCCACTGTTTTAAAAGAAAAGATTCTCTCTGATGTATATCCAAAAAGGCTACCTTTCTCTTACATGTCCAAAAAGAACACCATGCTATGTGAGCCACCCTAAAGCATCTAAAGTTTTTAATTTCTGTGTATTCTCTCTTTCTGTCATTTTATGAGGACTAGTGATTTTGCAATTCAATTGCTTAAAAGCTAACCTGGGCAAACACTTATCAGGCAGATGTCTTCCAAAGCAGTAACTTCAGAAGTACATCATAAAGCAAGAAAGTGATTCAACCATTGTGCAGCTGATCATCGGGGGAAAAAAAAAAAATAAAATTTTGGATTGAAAAGAAGTTAAATTTATTAAGAGGCCGTGTTTTTGTTGAGCTGGCTGGGACAGGAAATTTGTCTTCCAAATGTTCTCTAACATTGTTTTCAAATTTGAATGAACTAATACAAACTAATACCAAATGTCGGACTTAATGCGCCAAGTGACATGAATTAATTTTGACAGGAATGGCCTCCCCGTAACTAGCAATTAAAAAGAGACTATTTATCTATTTTTAGACTGTATTCAAAACAAGGTCAAGATTTTCTAAATTTCCAACTTAAAGATGTCATTTTCAGAAAGCACCGAGCAGCCTGTGTACAAAAATCTGGGACTTTTGAGATGTCTCATATCAGGCAATTAGGGAACTCTTAAATCATAATTGAAAATTTTCATTTAAGAGCATAAACAACTAAAATAGCACTTGGATCAATGGGATCCTATTAGGAAAGTGGAGATTTTAACTGACTCTAATGACTTTTAGATTGGCTCTTACTATGCCTCCTAACTCACTACCAATAAACGCAGGATAAAACAGCAAGTGAAGAGAAACCCTTTCATAAAGTGGAGGGCAGGACTTAAATCAATTAACTCATTTTTGGTGGCGATCCTGTACAAATGCTCCACATGTTCTACATGGCACAGTTCTCAAGGAAGAGTCAAAATGATATAGATATGAGTGCTGTAAAACAGGGAATGCATCAGAATATAATAATTGGATGATAGCCCTTATACACAGCTCCTGACGATGCACAGCAGCAGAATCTTTATTCCAAGCAACACTGGTTACTTTTTAAATTCACTATGAGAAAGGTTTTCAGCTCTAAGTGTGTCAGGCTCTAAACACTTATTTGCTTTAAGACAGTGTTAATGACTTAGTTAATCACACAATTTTATAGTTCTATAACATACTATGCTGTAAAAATTAAACCAGTGTTTATTACACCTCTGCTACCTTTCCTTTCCTTCTTATTGGACTGACCTTTAAACGGGTTAAAGCAAATACTGTACTAAAATAAAACATAAAAGGCGCACTGGTTGACAACAGTTCTCAATATGTAATACAGTATTTTAGTTCAAAGCCTACTCGCAAACAAAGTAGTTCAAAACACTACTCTCAGATACTGAAATTAATGGCATACTTATTTTTCAGTTTTGAAGGAGCTACTCCATATGAAAATGTAGAAAATGGTATCAATGTGAAACTACATTAAAGGGTTACTGACAGATTCAAAATGAAGGTAACTTGCTTGTATTATTACTAGCATTTAGGTAACTGAAAAAGGAAGAAGTTAAATTTTCTTATTGTTTTTATTTGCTTCTGGAATTTCACTTCTTTTGGACACTAAAACCAACCCAGTCAGTTTTTCTTTTTGTATCTGAAATACAAAAGGTGAAATACAACTCATTTTGTATTTTTGCAAAATTATACATTTTTGCAAAGTTTCTTTGATGTCAACAATGTTTATATGACAGGCCTTGACACTGTACTGTTAAAACTGCATTGAGAACAAAGCTTCCTTTATCACTGGAGAATCAATATGACTAATGGCCAAGCAGAAAAGACTGGATCAAAGATACCTGAAGATGCACTGCTTGTGTGTTGAGGATAGAGAAAGAAGGCGGGCGCACACACACACACACACATTGGAAAAAGCATACACAGACATCCGAGATGCAGAGTTGGTGAATCTTTTAATATAAGCAAAAGAACTTCATATACATTCTTACATTGCAATCTAGCTTTCCTATAGAGAAAAAATGGAAAAATAATCAGATAAACACAAGCTTCTTTGATCCCGATAGGCATGGTATGGAAAATTCTTCACTCTTATGCAGCAAAGAAATAGGTGTTTAAACTATTCTAGACTGGACTAGGTTCAGTATCTACTGAAGACTGACCGCTTAGTTTCAATGCTGTTTATAATTAAAAGGGAATCACCATGTGTTTTATTAAAATTAGTGTCATGGCACTTGAATTCTGAGGATATTTGTTTATTGCTCCATAGAAAGAACACGGTATCTGTTGTTCTGCCCCCAAACAAGTGAATATTATTTCACATTCCCAAATCATGTTAAACAATCTGATGATAATGTAGGAATGGATACAGTCAGTGCTTATGGCATAGCACAACTAATTTCCATGCCCTAATGCAAACAATTTGCTTTGTTGTTCTAAAACCTAGGAATGTTAAGATCACAGACGGATTTCTTTTGGTCTGAATTTAGGCTCTAAAAGCCACTTTTGATGGAGCTATTCAGTATGGAAATATATTGGCAATTTTCAATAGCTCTATGATCTCTCCATCTCAATTTCACTGACTATAAAATGGGGATAGCTTCCCCCCTCCCCCTTTCCTTCCCTCTGGGTATTGTGAAGCTTATGGCCAGACTGTGTACTATATTTAATTAGAACTTAAAACCCAGAACTGATGCCAGATTTTCAAAATAGCTCACAAATCAAAACAAGAGGCCAGATGTTCAAAAGAACAAAGCACACTGGGTGCATGGGTTTCCCTCAGACTCTCATAATGGCAAAAGTAGGTGCTAGACTGTTCAAAAATCTTACCATAGCTGTAGGTGTTAACCACATTAAAAATCTGCCCTTCAGAAATGAACTCGTAATGCCTCCAAGTGCTTTGAGATCCTTGGAAGAAGAATGAAATAACCATGCATTGAAACATTTAGACCTAATTCCTCTTTCCATTCACATAAAAGGAATCTGGAATTTGGTCTTCCATCTGTTTGGGGGCAAGGAAGAGACCATTTCTTGGCTCGCTTCTTCCTTAGTATCACACAGAAAGCTTTCTGGTTTTTTTGCACGTGTTTGTTCTAAGCAAAATGAAGAAAGACTAAACTAAAACTGGAGTAGGATAGGATGCCAGTGGATAACTCTGGCAAATTAAGCTACGTTTCCTTCTCCCCCACACAAGTCTTCAGCTTAGTCCAATACATCACACAAGCACAAGGGAGGAGGATGTATTGGCTTTTTCTGCTACACTCACATTTGCATGAAAAGGAGCAGTCAAACGAAAATTAAGCACTTACTTAAACAGCTTAAAAAAGCACTGGTTCAGAATACTGTACTTCAATAAAACATTCATTGTAATTCAATGCTTGGCAAATGACATTGCCATCACATACTAGTAGAAGAACCGTGAAGAATAAATGCTATCTGAAAAAGAGGCTTGTACTTATGCAGCGCTAATGACCATCTAAAAGAGCGATTCTGCATGGTTACATCCTCTTTGAGATTCACAGCTGCAGCTTCACAAGAGCAGCCATACATCATAATCTGCAGCCATTTTAGGCTACCCTTGTGCTTTGGAGAGCAATATGGGCAGTAAGGAACGGCTAATCTGTAAAGTTACAATCAAAACCAAGTTTATTCAGCGGTGATGACTGAGGAGGAGGAGAAGGAATTCAAATTTTAATACTGACAACACCTTTGATTGTAACAGCGGTGACACACCGGGAAGAAATCTCCACATTTAGTCTCATTAGAGAGAAAACATACTCATTATTAGATTTTGATTTCCAATTCATTACAACAGTGCCACAGAGTAGCACATAAGCCATTCTTTTAAAAGGTCAGATAACTGTATTTTAAGATTGTAACACTCACGTTTTAATTAATGTGAGGAAATTTGCTTATTGAACAACATGCTGATCCTATAAACATCATTAATTAACTGATATACAGTGACTTTTCAGAAAGTTAACAGCTTGGGAACAAACATTATTTCACTGTACTTTGAAACTGTTTGATAATCAAAGGCAACGTTAATATCCACTAAATTAGTCACAGATTTTGTGGGCAAACCAAAGATAGCCTCCCCTTTCTAGATGCACAAGATTTACAGCCACACCCATCACACCAAAATATTTTCTCCAGTTATGCACATTTCTTCAAGCTCAGTTGTATGGAAGCAACTATAGGTCTCTGCACAGTACATATCTGTGGTTTATTATTACAACTCTTTAGATCTTTAATTAGGTTAGAGAAAGTAAAACAGTCTGGAAACTCTTCTGTCATTACTGTGCTCATTTGCCTCATACATTAAATATCTTCGTCTCTTTCTACAACTACCTAAAGTACATTTCTCAGGCCAGGTCATTCAAGTGAGCCCTCCACTGCCCTGCAAATGGCATCAGTCATCATCATGATGACTCCCACGATATCTGTATGTACAAATTTGGAAGAGGAAGCTCCAGAAGAGAGAAGTGGGGCTGGTGCCAGTTTAAGCCATCAAGAGTTCAACCAGAGGTTAACTGTAACCAGGAAAGATTGTGTTTTGCTTTCACCCCCCAGTACTGTAACAGCCAATGTACATCTCTTGTGCTTCTTAGGCTTATCTTGCTGAGATGAAAGTAGCTTGAAATCCAAGTTACTACAAGCATAAACATCTATATGAAAATGCTGGCATACTGAAGAAAAACTAAACCCTTTGACAATTAGTTACTACCATAGGCTCCTCTGCACTGTGAAAACACATCTGAGAGAAACGAGTTCATACAAAATGTTCATTGATTTATATTGGTTACTGAGAAGCTACATTTCAGCATTAAACACAGCACTTGCAATATCTGGCTAGGGCCACAGAAGGACAATGAAGCCAAGATTCATGAGTCACTCTGTGTCACAACCTCAAGTGGGCAACACAGAGACTCAGTGAAGAGACTGTCCTTCCCTCACTGAGGGCTTACACTCTATTGCGTCCTCTTCCTTTCCAAAGAGGTGGTTTTTTATTTCCTCATCATGGGATAGCTTATAGAAAGCTAGCTAATGTGCATTAAATGCACAACAACAGTGTGCCATTTCTACAGTCACATCACTACCTGGCTCCCTAAGCTGCACGCATTTGCACATAAGCACAGAATCTATCAAATTACATCACTTGCACAAGGAGTCGTATGGTTACCTATTTCTACAGGTCACCATTAACTATTTCACCCAGTACACAGGGCAATCAACAGAACAGTGAAAGTTCCCTAAAAGACTGTTTAGCACTCAAGAGTGCCACAAAGACAAGGCTGTTTCTGTCTTGCGCCAGATTCAAAAAAAAGCATTTTCCAGAGTCTGGTGGCAAGTGTGGTAATAGAGGCAAAAAATCCCTCTTCGTGACCAGAAGACAGATGTTGCTCAACCTTCTCCTCCCTGCTCCCCCAAACAGCTTCCCCTGAAGAATGGAAGGGTGAATTTTCATCTTATCTAAGTGAGCTTCATTCATATGAAGTGACTCTGTTCCAGCTCCTACCATCATACCTGAAACCCTCGTCCTTCCTGCTATCTGTGATACTCTTCCTAGCTATGTCCAGAGCACCTGGCCACCAGACTGCCAGGTGAGATGTTTCAATTGTTGCTAAAGAGGAGGTCTAGATGGAGGCTTCCAAGATAGGCCAGCAAAGGAGACAAAGATTTCAACAATGAGGTTTCTACAGGCACTGTCCGTTCAGGTTAATAAAGCTTTTTAAAAAGGAAAGCCTTGACAGAGTTGTTCCAGATACACATCTTACCCTGGAGACTTCTATACATTTTTGCGGTTTCATGACACACTTTCCTATTAATTTGGAAATACTTTTCTCTCCTCAGTAACCAGTTGATAAGACCACAGAAACAACAGGGGAAACTGACAGAGTACAGCAGGGAACCAGAGATTTGACTAGGTATAAAATATGTCAACTGAGCAGGATGAGTCTTGAGGAAAATTTTCTCCCTGTATGCCACCTCTTCTACTAACATTGAATATGGCACAAGATGGGAAAAAATGAAAAAGGCACTACAATGTGAGATTAAAATGCAAGGACTTAGTATCACACAAATGAAAGCAAAAGTAAGAATAACCACTCATCTTGTGGAATGAGGAGAAAAAATTATGCATAGTGATGGCCTTCATGAAAAAAGCAGGCAATGTGATATAATAAAATAAAAAGACATTCAGTGCTCATTTCTCTTGATTTTTTTTTTTTTTAATAAATTGCTCTGGTTAACCAGGAGATTGCAAACATCAGTCTAAACATCCAAATAAACTCAATACATTTAGGCTGGAGTCACACATCTTGTTACAGCTGCAACTGAGCTAAATTGAAACAAGGGTATCAAACCCAGCTACTTATCACCAGCCCCACCTCATCTGTTCTGTACATCACTGCCTTTCCCTCCACATTGTCCATGTAATGGGCACCTTCCATCCCAGCCAAGTTGGACACTGGGTTAGAAAAGTTGGACACTGGGTTATTGTGATCACCTGGACTTTTTTTTTTTTTTTTTTTTTTGTCAGCAGCAAGCCAGGGAATGGCCCACCTTGTAGAAAATAAGGAGAGGTGGTAGAAGCCCCATCCCTGGAAACATTCAGGGTCAGGCTGGACAGGGCTCTGGGCAACCGGATCTATTTGAGGATGTCCCTGCTTATTGCAGGGGGGTTGGACTTTTAAAGGTCCCTTCCAACCCAAACTGTTCTATGATTCTGTGAAAGTAAGAAAGTACTCATCAGTGATGAGTATTGATAGTATTCTGGGTAGATGCTGTTAGAACCCCACATGGGATTACCACTCGAGTTTCGTTTTCAGAAACCTAACAAAACTGTTCCACCAATACCTGCAGGCTGAGGCACGCTCTGGCAGGCAGCTACCAGTTTTGTCCTGGCACTGCTCCATTCACACCCATTTCACCGATACACTTGTGTAACAGAGTTGTGTAAAACCTTTTGTGAGAGAACTGAGCAAAAATGTGACTTTTCATGTCCAGATATCAAGAAAACAAGATTTACCGTAGCCCACTTCCACACTCGCAAACCCATAAAGATATCAAAGAACTTCTGTAGTGCTCTAAGAGGAGTTAGTCTTGGAGTTACTGGTTCCTCCAAGTGCAGCCTGACTTACACCAAACCAAAGAAACTACGTTTCCCTACTCAAAAGACTTGTAATGATACTTTGCTCTCATACCCCAAACCAATGAATGCGGTAATTCAACTCTGAAGTGGGCTATGAGTTTATTTTTAAATGAAGCTGTAATTTAAAAGGAGAGTCAATTAATCTCGAAGTAACTAATATCTCCTCCCTGCTCATAGCCTGGTCTCTCAGCAAATGCTTTACAAATTTAGTAATGACTAAAACAAATTAGCCTAATTACCTGGAAAACCTGGTATACTGACTTTCAGTTTCTAGATCAGATGACCTTCTCTAAGTCAAAACATTGAAAATATGGAAAGTATGACAATGAACAACAAAGATGTCACACTCCTCATTCGTGGAGCTGGTCTTTATTCGCAAAAGTAAGTAAACACAGTGACTCCTTTGTGCAACAGAGGCAAGATCAGATCAAAAACACCCACGGGCCATACAAATGCAGGCCAAACAGGACAGAGAAAAATGTACTCTGACCTCTGTATTTAAACTTATCAAAGGTTTGTCTCCTGCAAGATACTGAAAATTTTTTACTGTGGATTAAACCACTCACCCCCTACTCAATTCTGAAAGTAATATTATATTTGCATGGCTTTTCTTGAAAGAATTAAAAGTTGATAAATGTAATTGTAAGAAAGAGGAGCTCTTATGCCACCATAAATATTATTGAGAGCTATTTTTATCTTAATGAGTTAAAATCATGTCAGCAACTTCCTTTTTCTCAGGATTTTACGAGCCCCTTGGCTTCCAGTACAACAAAAACAAAAATCAAACTAAGCCTGTATCAAATTTCCCCAAATCCTGAGATTAAATAATTTCTTGGTCTTAAACTGTTGATTTAGAATGCAAATCTCCCTTTGAACTTACGGAGGCCCACATTCTGGGCAACATTGCTTAATTATTGTTTTTTAGTCTACCAAGGAGACAGAGAAGTTCATTAAGTCTATCAAGCATTCAGATATGGTACTACTGATAAAGAAAACCCTTAACTTTCTATTACATACTTCACTACATTGATCAGAAATGGAAGACTTAGCCTAGAGTGAATTTGTCTACTGATAGTCAAGATCTGCAAAAAAAGAATAATTTTGTCTTGAGAATTTATGAAACTTCACCCCTTATTTCAATGCTGTCATTTTTAACATGAAGTGTGAAGACCATCCATGTATCTGTTAGAAGCAGTAACCACAATAAAATTACATACTTGCAAGTAGATGCAAAAAATAGTACCACACAGAGGCTATGCCTTAAAATTTCCTATTGCAAATTTCCTATTACAGACTGGTTTTGTAGCTCTGCCAGTCACATTATACAAGTTCTAAAGTACAACGTGAACAAAATCACAATACCAGAACATAATGTAAAGTAAAGTTCTTTAAGGGTCACTTAGAACACTGCTTTCAATCACTTAAAATATGATGTCAACGCTCATTTTAACAAGTAGGTATCAGGTAACAGATTGGTTTAATGTTCCAACTGAAATAGACATTTCACTGCCTAGGGAGAAAACAAAGGGACATAAATGTACACAAATATGCATATAATTAGACTGCACATAAGAGACCCAATTCTTATAGAACTTTCAACGCAGCATTCTCCTTGCAGAGATGTTGTGCTAATGTTGCTACTCATTTCAAAGCAACCAGATTCTGCCTCTAAATGCAATGGGTGAAGTGGCCTGTTACTTGGGAATACTTACATGCACTTCACCATGTACTATCTCTCATTCTCTGGATAAGGAAATACCGCGGAAACTAATACAAAGGAAAAAACACTCTATTAAGAAGAATACTGTTGTTAGGGTTACTACTTAGTAGACTACAGTTTGAGAGAGTAGTATTTTGAATAGCACAAGCTACTGGCAACTCTCTTTATGTTTGTTTATACGTAAGCAGAGAAAGTAGTATTTTATATACCGTCAGTAAATTTCAATCAAGCAATATGAAAAGAAACAACACATAGCGTTGCTATGCACTTAAGAGGCCACACCTGAAGCTCATTAACTTTCTTCCTGTCCCCTTACAGAAACCATAAAACGTAATGTACACTAAAAATGTTCCTATTCCTGTACTGGATCTCAAATATGAACAACTGACAAGTTCTTTTTCCCCCCTGCATCTTTTGATTTTTCTTTACATAAACTTGCCACTAGTCAAAGGGATAAAAAACTCAATGTCCATTTTATTGTAATTTAAAGGGGATCAGACTAAAAGCATGTTTTTTTAATGACTCCAGATCACCAGACACAACTTGCCAAACTCAGCTATGCCTACTCCCTCTCTCATGCAAAGTTACTATGGCCACCGAAGATGGAAAATGCAATATTTATAGCCAGTTTTACATAGGCCAAACATATTCTTCAGAAGGTTCATAGTCCGATCAAATCAAAGCCAATTTCACGCAAACAATCATGACACGTTTTCCAAGAAGGCTTTGCCTACCAAGCTACTGGCAGCAGGCATGTTCTGTATAAATAAAATGTTTTCTTTTCCATGACATTTTTTTCCCTAATATACATTTTCCCTATTTAGGCTTCATAAATTCATTTTCACGGCAATGATGGTGGGGAAATTACAGTAAAGAAGTCACAGAAAATTCAGCTCAAAAGGTAAAAGTTTTGAAAGGCTATAAATTACTGAAAAAGAGGAGGTTCAAATGCAGAAGCTTAAACAACCTTTACTGTAGAGGTTACTCCACTTCTGCTATAATGCTTTCTTGACTTTGATCTTCAAACTAATGACTCATGAAAATGATATCTTCAAATTTACAGGCCACCAGTAAGTGGGTCTTTAAAAAAATGTTGTACAACAATAAAGCAGGAACCACAAGCACTTCTTAACCATTTGAACTGTCAACTAATTAATTACGATACTGAAACAAAGGCCCATTTAAAAAACTTCCTCTTAAAAAGCAGAGAGGAGAAAAAGAGAGAGGAAGAAAAAGAGGGGGAAAAAGGTCTTGTGAGCAAGCCAAACTGCATTTCAGGGAGAGAGGTTCAAGAAAATGTATTATGTTTGCTCACATTAACAGAGGCATTTCTCCCCCACCCCATTCAGACAGAAAACAAAATAGGGCAGCTCTTCTTGCCACCGACTGGTGCCCCTTAGCTGGAAGCAGCTCCAGTTGTCAGGTTCCTGTCAGAGTGTAAAGCGCACCAACACTTCCCTTCTCCCACCCTTTTGTTCCTACTTAGTATGTGCACTTTGCTCAGCAGTCTTTGCTGTTAAACAATTCATTTTTTCCTTGCCTCCTCTGCTTTAGGAGGAGGCAAAAATAGCAGGACTTAGTCACAAAATATAAAGCTCATTTCCTGTACCTTAGTGCCTCATTCTTTCACCTCCTTGTCCATAGGATTTGGCTACCAAATAGGTCTTAATCTGTAAACAAATGATTTGCTCTACAATTAAACCATTCAGGGTGTTTTTTTTTTTTCTTTCTTTGGCTGCTTGGCTGCTGTCCAATGTGGAGGCTCATAGGTTCTTCTATTATTTAGTGCTGGTTAAAAGGCAATAAGCTCATTTAGAGTTTATAAAACTATAAGCTATCAACAAAAGCATTTAATGCTTCTCTGAAGCACTGTGGCTTTGGCCTGAAAAATTAATAATGTGTGGTTGCGTGTGTGTGTGTACACATACATGGGGGGGGGGGGTGTGTTTTTATGTGCTGGCCTGGTTAAACACTCTGGATGTCTTTAAGTCAGTTATTGTAAGCTACAAATACATGCATTTCACTCCAGTTGTAATTGTCTGTGTACTTTTTTCTCAACAATTGACAGTCTCAGGAACTGCAATTCACCGTGGCTACAGAGCTGAACCTCAAAGACTTTGATGTTGTATGAGGAAAAAAAATGTCATGCTGCTGCAGCATTTCACAGTATTTGCAAATATTGTTCCCTTATAAAATGATGTTGTGAATCACAGGAGTCTACTACAGTAAGCAAAACCTTTAGAGAAATAAATAACATGTTAGGTTTCTCATCTCTGCAGTTAAAGAGTCACTCACGACCCAAGAGAAAACAAAACAACATCAAGGTCATTTTCCTTTATCTCTATTTTTACATTTTTGTTCCTGGTGGAAAATAAGTTCTCAGGGACTATGAACGAAAACACAGAGTGAGTGAGTGAGTGAGTGTGCGTGCGTGCGCGTGTTCACCTTCATTCAGATGTTTATACATACAACATGGGGCCAGCAGGCTACCACCTCAGTGTAGGACAGTAAAGACAACAAAATATTTTTTAAAATGTGTCTATAAATATGTGAATTATTGTAAATGAAAAGCTAAATTTACAGGTGTAAATCTCATTTAGAAATGACAGGTACTTAGCAATATCAACTTCAGCAATATACTTTCAATGAAATTCTGCAAGCCTATTTGAAGTCTATTACGGCTGCTGACATCAATCTGCCAAGCTGCAGAGTGCTAAGCTCCACTAAAGATTTGCACCTATAAATTTAGCTACTGGTATATTTGAATTAAATACACTCTGTTTCTCCATAGAGGCAACTACAGACATAAGACATTGAGGTGGACGGGCAATAGAGCAGAATTGTCATGGAGCTCTGGTGCCAGTTTTGCCTGAACAAGGACTGAAGTTCAGACTCCCACTTGGGTTTAGATTCCAGTCCTCTCCATGGTGTTTTAGTCTATATTTCCATATTTTCCACTCAAAATTTCACTTCTTCCCCAATGACTACTACAGTAAAGGTCATAGTCCTACTGCAACTGCTCATAGGAGTATGAACACTACAGGAGAATCCTGAAAACTCAATTTTTATGAAATACTTTAAAGGTACACCCACATACTCATCTATATGCATGCACACACAAGTACAGACACATACAAAGGGACACACACAAACAGATATTAATTAGCTGTACCTATTAAGACTCACCAAAGACCAACTGAGTCTCTGTCTCCCTCCCCCCAGCCAAATGACAACTTCTGGACTTGCAGATAATAGGTGGCAAGCAGACAGGTGGCAGATAAGTATGTTCATCCTGAAAACTAGTATAAAGGTTAAAAAATATAAATGTTGCACTAGCCCTGCAGAAAAGAAATGCCTCATATCCTGAACTGGCACAGCAATCACAACCAAATTTTAACCTTAATTGTAAGTACTGTTCATTCGTTGAACTTATCCATATGCAATGTATCTTCAATAATACCAACCAGCTGAAAAGGTTTTCTAAAAATTAAGCAGTAAGAGGCATTTAAAATCTATAATAAATATTGCATTTTGAGGAAAAATGTAGATCTTGGAAGTAGTTTGAAAATAGTTGGCAACTTTTCCTCCCGGAGTAAATCTGAAGGCTAAAAAATAAATATTCAAGAGCATTAATTTGTTTCTAGATGTGTGCGTGCAAGTAAAACAGCAGCCATAATGTGGAAATTTGAGTCACATTTTGCAACTAATTGGAAGCAGATTAGAATTCTGCCTCAGGGGAACATTGTCAAACTAGAAGCTGGAGCAAATGAAGAAAGAGGTGAAAGCATCGTGAAGAGCTGACAGATTTACAGTGCTCAAGGCAATAAACGGGTACTAGATGAAAATGAATGTGCTTCACTGTACGGCATACAGTTTTCAGTCATATCTCAGCAATAACAGCATACAGCCATGAAACTATTATTTTCAGAGAGATGGTGAAGGAAAGAGTAAGAATAAAAAAACACTATTCAGGCGGTGTGCAAAAAAATATAAATCATACAGTGGCTCAAGTTGTTACAAGAATAATCAAATTGGTCATACTGGGCCCTGTTTTGTAACCTGGACTCATCTCAAGTAGGGCTTACACAGACATAAAGCAATGAATTACTTACTTACTTACTTGAGTTGAGAAACGGCTCTAAGCCCTTGCTCACTGTGAGCAAGAGTCAAAGCATTAAGCTCTTAAGAGGGGGGGAAAAAAAATCACACAGATTTTATATTTTTAAAGCTAAGAATAACACAGAACCCTGCAGACAGATAAATCAGAGGCAGGAGGAAAAAATCCTTTATAGAGGGTGAGTAGGAAAGGTTGGAGGGGAATATAAAAATGAAAATAAAGTGTAGAGGTTAATGTACCAATGCTGTAATGGAAACAGCTGCTAGCTTTCTCTTTCAATGTTTGGCATCTGGTGCAGCATCACAGGAAAGATTGTTAAAGGATCTGGACATGAAATGTAAATATAGACTATTAGCCAAAACTCAGTTGCTGTATTTATAAAACAGTAGCAGCTCTTTTTGTGTGTGCGTGCGTGTGTGTGTGTTATGTATGTATACATATAAACACACATACACACCTCCCCCATATATATTGATATACATACATACACCTATACAATCCTGTCCTTAAACAGCAACTAGTAACACAATTACATGACACTGCACCTTACCACTGGCTGAAGTGGATAAGAACATAAATTTAGTTTTTTCAGTAACACTGTGTGTGGAACAACCACCTTCATTGTTCTCAAATTGCAGCAGTATTTTTCCTTCAAATTCCAGAACTACGGTGCAATTCAACATACACTGCCTAGCGTTAAACCCGGGGGGGGGGAACAGTAAAACTTGTATCAAGTGTGTTCAATATATCCAGAAATACTCCTGGAATATTAGATCCTTATCATCAATGCAAGCTAACTAAACAACTCCCTGGACATTTACTAAATCAGATTTAAAACTCCGAGCGGCAAAACAAAGTTCAGCTGAGTAATGAGGTCCATTTCTAATTGTATTTGCTTTTAACTATTACCTTTTGTCACAGAGATACAGATCTAGTTTCATTTCCCTCCTTCAAAAAGGAAGAATTGGCAAGAACATGAAACCCCGAAACATGCAACTACTGACATTACTCCGCTGCTATAAGCCTATAATAAAGCACAGATTTGATAGTACTATCCATGTAGTGTGGCGAACCACACACAAATAAACAGTTCTCCACGAAGAATGAAAACCCGAAGACCAAACCCTTCCAATTCAAACATTATTGTTGCTTTTAACATAAGCCATCCACAGAAATCAGCCAAGGAGGTGACAGGAAATCCAAAAATAATTTGGTCTGGCCCTACACACTTTGAGAAAGAGGATTACAAGTTGCTTTTCACTCTTCTTACTGGTTGAGGAAAGCAGTGAAAACTATAAAACCTATGCTTATGTAACAGACACCTATGGTACCACTCCTCTGACAGACCTATAGTTCAGCACAGCATCACTGAAATTAATCAATAAAGGTGACATTTGAGTAGTGTGAATTTATGTTGGGGGGTGTGGACTTAACAAAACCCCTGAATTAATTCAATGGCTAATGCAAATGACTAAACGTGTGCAAAATCAAACTGTCTAGTGCACACAGTTAAAGAGGCCAGATATGCCTCAAAATGTCCTGGGAAACTGAGCCTAAACTTGGCGCTTTCTTTTATCAGAATGAAGAAAGAGAGCTCTAGGAGTTTACGAAAGTGTGACCAATTGGAGCTTAGTCTTCTGTTGCTAATTGAAGCATGAAAAAAAGAGCCAGTTTCGGAGGGCAAACTACAAACATATACTTTTTATATTCCACGGCCACATGATAAAAAACAGAATCAAGCTGACTGGTAGAAACTTGACTGGCAACCGAAGACCAAGCTATTATTTCAAAATGTTATGGGAAAGCAATAAAATTGCTACCAGGTCTCCTCATGTTACTCTTCAATAAAAAGAAGCCATCAGGGAAATAAGAGGAAAGGAAAACACATCAAAACCTCTAAAGTTCCTTTAAGTAAAAATACACTTCTGTGGCATAATGCCATCTGCTTCCTGGTTAACATGACAAGACAATTCAACAACTAGAATACCAGTGTTTTGAAAACACCAAGTAACCACAATCGATAGATTTTAGTTTGCTCTTTTGACTGCAAAAAACTGCATTCACATGCCACTACTGGCAAATGCTTCAAACATCCTCATGAGGACATTTTTCTTACATTATTATTTGGTGGAGATCCTCAGGAGACAGAAACACCTCAGCCAAGCTGGGTTCGTGCCCAGCAACAAGATTTAGGCTAGGAAGACTCAAGAACTGAAGATTGGAAAAGTCAAAAATGGTGGAGGAAGATTTACCATGAAGAACATACAATTCAACATAGCATGTCTTGACTTTAAAATTACTGAAACAAAGAGCTTCACATTTAATTCCCTGTGGCTTTGATCTGAATAGCCTCAATGGACATTACAGATAGATGCTAGAAAAGTTGATTCCTTCGTTTTGAGATTTAGCAGTATTTGCCAACTTACAGGAAAAGCAGACATATTATAACCTCCTGTCACTAAAATGCAAATTCTTTACTGGTAGTGTTGACTTAAGATTTCAGAAAATTTAATCAACACCATAGCCACCCTAGAGCTGAAAAACCTACATACACAGTTGTCAATCCTATTTCATTGCATGCAACTTACCCTACACGCTCACTGAAGTTGTTTAATCAAGTAGTCTTATATATAAGTATATATATTATGTATGTGTACATGTACATGCAAAAGGGTCATCAGAGGAAACTACCTATTCCCACCCCCTTGAATTTTCTCTCAGCTTTTTCAAAAAAGGGGAAACAAAATTACAAAGAACTTGCTTGTCAGTCAAGTCACTCTGAATAGTTTTACAACCTTTCATTCAAATGTAAAGGCTTTGTTCCAATTGCCAAGACCATTTAGTCAGAATTAAAAGAGAAAATGCAATAAAGAGTGCTTACTGAAACCCTGGCTACAGCACAACCAAAAGTCATAGTCTGATCATCGTATTTGCCCAAATGGCTACTCATAGCCTGCAGTAAATTGTGGTTTTAATTCAAGAATGCAATAATAATTAAAAAAAATCTTATGATTTAAAATCTCATTTTAAGAAAACCCCTCAAGTCCTGCCATGAAAACTGGTAATTATCTTTATTCAAATTATCTCATTTCAAACATATTTTTAAGCAAATTAAAAAATGATAGCTTGTATTATTATTATTCACTTTGGCAAAACACTGCTCCACTGGGCAGAAACACTCTAGTGCAAAAAGGGAAAAAGAAAAAAAGAGTTCATCAAATTGAAAAAAAAAAAAAAAAAAAAAAAGGAAGAAATATAAACGAACTTTTCTAAATTTTAAAAAGCTATTTACTTTTTGTAATTATGTCATCATCAGAAGTTTTCATGGAACACTTTTTTGCTGTCTTCCACCCAACAGGGAATGTTATGTACACATCAAAATTTTTAAAAAGATCAATATATTTTCTCTGATCATTATTAAGAAATAAAAATAACTCCTTGACATGTAAATACACTACAACAAACAATAGTTTTTAGCAAAACTATGGCCAGCCCTTCAACTGAAGTCACTGCATCCCCAGATCCACAGGTGTGACCCTATGTGGGGACTCATGGGAGGATGTATTTCTGTTGTTAGAAATAATCATAGAATCATAGAATCCTTTAGGTTGGAAGAGACCTTTAATGCACAATTCAGAAGTCAGATAATCTCCAGCCTTTCAGGAAATGCAGTGACATAGCACCAGGTACATTCGAACATTATATAAGTACACTATAAAGCTGGTACAGTGCTAAGCATATTACGTGAAGAATAACCTGGTTGTTGGATCATCTGTACAAAGTATCTTACCTCAGAGCAAGGCAGACTCTAAAACTTGGGTTTTATTCAGCAATCCCAATTGCATACCATGGAACAAATGTGGAACGTGTAGCTGACATGCCATTCAAAAAGTGAGTACTATATATGAGAAGTACAGAACATGTGGCAACGACAAAAGCTGCCTAAGTAATCTAACCTTTTTTCAAGAGTGGGTGATGGAAATCCAAAAAATACATATGTCTTTATCCAAAACAGAAGGTGGTGTTTCTGATAGCAGAAATTTTAGTATTTCTGAGACCATATTCATGATGATGCTTGTAAAATGTGCTCAGATACCACATGTACCAATAACATCGTGTAAAATGTGGAGAAACACAGGGGTTTTTTACTCTTTTACTCTAAATAAGTAAAAAGAATGCTTCAAAAAGAGCATTACAACCAAGACCATGGCTCCAGGGGTAAACAAGCGTGCATAGGCTGTCAAGATACTGCTGACACGCTGGGCATTTTGAAGAAAATGCTAATTCTAAGCATATTTGGCCTATGTCCCCCAGCTCTCTCTCTTTATACCCTCTCTTCAGGCAAGTCTTCTCATCTACTGTGTCACAGACTACGTTTGTTGACCTTTAATCCCATGTGTGGTTCATGGACACGTGTAATCTTAGTGGCGTCAGAGGGAAGAAAAAGGTGCTGGGATATAATCTCATGCTCATTATGAACCTCACACCTGACACCTTTTTGGGCACTGGTGAGGCCGCATCGCGAGTGCTGTGTTCAGTTTTGTGCCCCTCACTACAAGAAAGACACTGAGGTGCTGGAGCGTGTCCAGAGAAGGGCAACGAAGCTGGTGAAGGGTCTAGAGCACAAGTCCTATGAGGAGCGGCTGAGGGAACTGGGGTTGTTTAGCCTGGAGAAAAGGAGGCTGAGGGGAGACCTTATCACTCTCTACAACTACCTGAAAGGAGGCTGTAGAGAGGTGGGGCTTGGTCTCTTCTCCCAAGTAACAGGTGATAGGACAAGAGGAAATGGCCTCAAGTTGCGCCAGGGGAGGTTTAGATTGGATATTTGGAAAAATTTCTTCACCAAAAGGGTTGTCAGGCACTGGAACAGGCTGCCCAGGGAAGTGGTGGAGTCACCATCCCTGGAGGTATTCAAAAGACATGTAGATGTGGCACTTAGGGACATGGTTTAGTGGTGGACTTGGTAGTGTTAGGTTAACGGCTGGACTCGATGATCTTGGAGGTCTCTTCCAACTAAAACGATTCTATGATTCTGTATTTCAGATCACCTGGTCTCCTACCTGTCCAATGGATTTTAACAAGTGTATGCATGCAGTCTAGCTCTCCACTGAAACAGTCTTGAGATGTCCTAGGCAGTCAGCAGGACATACACAAGCGTTCTGAGATCCAGTTACTGACCATGGAGACCATAGCAAATTTAGAACGTACACATGAGGTACCACGATGGACTACCATCCATCAAGCCAGCAGGTACAGAACATGCTGGTGGATTTTCTGGACGTGTGCAGCAAAGCAGCCCGAGGGAGAAACAGAAGCAGATCTGTGTAGCCCTGTACAATGTCAAATTTTCAATTTATAATGGGTACCGTGATGTTCCAGCCTGCCACTTACTCTCAACAGTCTTTTATCTAAGGGAACATAATTTTCACTGCTGTGGATTGTTGGTTCTTTTTGAATACACCTGTTTTACAAAACAAGCACAGGACAAGTCCTGCTCTCACTGAAGTAATAGCATTTAGCCTACTTTTACAAATGCAAATCGCGTGGATAACACAGAGCAAATAAAGGGAAACCTGCACTCAACAGGCAAAGGATGCGTCCAATTAACAGAAAGCAGTCCACAGAATCTCCCACAAACGTCAGTACTATGGAGCCTACAGATGACACCTTTTAAAAAATAGATCATTCATTTCTTATGCAAAAAAAAAAAGGGGGGGGGGGGCAGGAGTTTTACCATGCAAGAAAAATTGCACATTTCAGATTTATGTTTTACGTTGTTGTCGATAAAATAGCTTTCCAATTATCAAGGCCCTGGTAGGAGAAGCTGGAATGCATTATGTGTTAATGATCACAACCAGGGGTCCAAGCTTTACTCTTTTGTCAGAGCTATAGCAGATCCTCCCCGCAGCTTCACCATTAACATGTCTGTTTCCTGTCAGACCACTCAGAGATAATGTCATTTATCTCAGGGCGGCACAAGACCAGTCATTAGCTTCAGTAAAAGACCTCAAACAAAGGCCGGATGGCGTTTTATCCAGGGCTCGTAGGCTGCAGCCAAGAATCTCATTGCCTAACAGTTCAGAACTTAAGTTATCTTTAAAAGAGTAATTTTCCCCCTATCAACAATTCTAGAACACTTCTCTGAAGAGCAGAGAAGTCTCTGCATGGAAAATTTTAGTCAATGGTTTTATCATATGCAATTAGGTGACTGATAAGAGCTTGCTAAAGTTATCCTCTGAGAGGCGCCCCCCCCCCCCCCCCCCCCGCTTCTTTTTACCGCTTAGGGAAAAATTGACAGAATAACTCAGGTTCTACCTAAATAGTAAGACCTTTGAAGAACTGACCCTTATTGTGCTTGCCTGCAGGAGGTGATTCACTACTATAAATTCTTCAATGACTGAGCTTCTGGAAATCTCTTTAAATGAAAGTGGAACTGGTTAACTGTATGTACGAACATGTGTTTTCACAGTCTCTCCTGTATTATTGCATTTCAGAAAGCTTCTATAAAGTGCCAGGTGAACTTTTTAAAATAATGATAATAATAATAAAAAAAGAAAGAGAGTCGAAAAAATATGAGCAAATCTCAGCTATTCAATTCCTGTTTTTATGTTGAAAACTAGGAACAGATGGTTCTTTCCATGTTACTTGAATCTGGTTATTGAACACCTCTATGGTTACGGGAGATTTTGCTTAGCACTTTTAACATACATTTCATTTATTGGACTATAAAATGCTACTTTGGAAAAACAAGTCTTTATATAGCTATAATTAAAACAGTCTTGCAGGAAAGCCCTTTAACATGGAGAACATGGTTAACCTCATGACATCTGGACAATCAATCCTTTCCTTTTTACTGGGTATTTATGAAGTTATTAAAATTGTAAAATTACCGATGCCCAAAGTGAAATATTTTTCCAGTAGTTCCGAGTAAGGTTATCAGCTTCCCTACGTTATTTTATAAATGTTCTAGGCCAGCCTCCATTGTGCTACGCTAACTCTTGCTTTGCAGAGGAATTCAATAGCAGATCTGGTCATACATATTGGCAGAGGTCAGCAGGTTCACACGGAAAGCTTTCCTCGGCCAAAGGGCAACACCTCTTCACCCAGCTCAAAAAGCACCGTCACACTACTAGACAGCACTACAGAACTTTAAGAACCTTGAGCTGTGCTTATTGTTAGACACCCATAGTTATCAATGTTTTTAACAGCTAAATCCCTTATGTAGCTTTCAAAACAGTTTGCTGTCAAACAACAATAGACTTTGTTCTTTAATTACAGCAAGTGACCTCCCTGCCCTTTTATTTCACAGTGAATAAACTTCACCCAAGGCTAGCGAGAAAAGTACATGAAAAGCATATCTCCACAATATCATTAATCAAAGCATGTACTTAAATGATTTACATCAATAGGTAAAATGCACACAGAGTTTCCCGATGAAGTGTAAACCACCCTCAATCTCGCTATTAAAAAAAAAGGGGGGAAGATAAAATAAACAATACCAGCCAACATGTTAGTTTGCTGAAGACAACTTTCCGATGTGAAACGCAGTCTTAATGAGAAGCAATAAGCTAATACAAGAGAAAAATTCAATCCTGGAATATCACTAGACTGATTAATTTAAAAACTGCAACTAGACACCTCTGATTATAGCTTTGTATCTTCTGTGTTATTTTCACGTAAACATACTGATTTTCACATGCCAGATACAATTTTCCCATATCTCAGAGTAAATTGTGACTGTTTCAATCCCAAAATCTCCCTGCAACACACACAAAGCAAATTCTTCTAAATGGTCTGAACACTTTTCAATGTAAGAGCTGTTAAAAATACAAAAAACTTAGCTAAAACAGATAGAGTTCACACTGACAACCAATAACTGTGCTAAAAATGGTATGGATGAGAAATGGAAAATGGAGACGGGTTTTAACACCAAAAATCTTAGGAGTGGTTAGCCTACCTGTCAAAGCTACTTATTCAGACATGTCACTGGTGGCTTAACCACAAAATGGGCTGCACGAATATAGCTCAAACATCTTAGAATTACAGCATACTTTGACTTTATCCACATATTAGGGGAGTGGCGACTTTTACAACATACTTGTGGTTTCTGCATAAAAGAACCAGCAGAACACAGTCATTGATTTAATTAGGCTTCATAAGATCCAATTTATCATGTTTTACATGACTTTCTGCAGCAAGGAAACAGAATAAATAGACCAAAAATAGACATTAAAGCATGCTGTGAAAGCTAAACAGTGACTACAACTCCTGGGAATCTGCTCCAAGCTTTTCACAAATAGTAAACAAATGCAGTATTATATTCCACACCACATATAAAAACCTGTAGATTTTGAATCAGCAGGCATGAACTCATTCGTATGTAAGAGGAAGCATCCAAATTCATGAGACATGTCTTTCACAACATCAAGATAACTGGAAATTGATTTTAACATGCAGGCTTGAAAATTATATATTTATGTACAGACACAAGGTGCTTTGTGCAAGTACAGCATATATATTTTCTAGTGTATAAGCAGTCAAAGCAAGAACACTTAAGGAATCTAAAACCCTTAAAAAAGTCTCTATAATGATTATTAAACGTTTGGGAAAAAAGCCAGAACAAGAAACATAAACCACTTAAGTTTCACTAATAGTACCACAGGCTGGGCTTAAGGTTGCAACCATTGTCAGCAACGAGCTTTATTATTATTGTATGCCTAGAAGGGAACATTCTTTGGGAGAAGAAATACTAAGGGATGTTATTTAAGACAGCAAGCAAGCACACCGTTGTGCCAGACAATGGCCAACACTGCACGACGCTAATGTGCGAAGCCTGTATTAAAGTCGGTGTGTGCCAACAGCAGTGGCTGTTACTGGAAATGCAAGCTCCAAACCTCCTCCTGGAGCAACAACTACAACGCAAAGTGTACCCCTGCCTCTGAACCGCTCCATACGTGTTTGCTCTGCATTTGCATGCCATCCAGTTTACACTGCACGTAAGATCACTCGCATGTATATGGATTCTTCATACAATTTCCTGTGTGACTAGAGAGAGAAAAGAGCACAAAACCGGGAGAAACCACACCACCCTCTAATCTCTGTTGCCATGACAGCAGCCTTTGAGATACTGAAATGTTCAGATTGCCAGCTAAACAAAATTGTTGAATGTGAACATTTGGCTGAGAGATTAAAAGGCTAAGGGGGTTGCAAAAGGGCAGTACCTCCCACATTCCAGGCAGCCACTGAATCCAATCAAATGGCTCTGACTCTTTAACCACAGCCATTGTGAAGACCGGATTAGGGCAATTTATCTAGATAGTTAAAACAGATTAGAGAACTGCAATTTGAAGACTATTGGCAACAGAAGTAAATGCCTACTGTACTAAGTTAATAAAGAGACTATGAGATTTTAGGACACCTTTCCGCCGCAAACAGAACTTTCATAAATCAAAGCGCAAACATATACACATGAATTACAGCAATCTGGTTTTCTCATCTGCATTTAGAAAAGGTCACAAGGCTCATTCAAATTCATCCGTAGATATGCTATCTTAAAAGCAATAATATGCATACAATATGAAATTTAATTTGTTCCTTGCCTTGAACAGAAGCCCTTGAAATTATCTTCCAGTTTTAACAAATACCTGATGTCACGAACACTCAAATCTAGTCCTCCAGTCGACTTAAATTTTACAAAAACTTCAACATGACCGAAATACAAAAAAGCCAGTAATGGGTCGTAAAAAGACATAACTTTTCCCCGAGACCTTCAGCCCTCCCAGATACTTGCAGACCATACAGTTAATGCTGACCCAAAAGTTTTCCCATCGCTGGACTTTCACTCAGGGAAGTTGTAAAAGCAGGTAATTTAAGACCAACAGCTGACAATAAAGTCACAATCTAACACCCTGAGATTGTTCATTTGGGGGGTGTTGGTTTGCTTTATTTTTCAGGTAGACCAGGTTATCTTTGTTTAACAACTTGTAGAATTCATCAGACTCGTAATCCTGGGCCAACGCTCTCCCCCAGGTCCCCAGAAGATGCTTTCTGCCCCACGGACAGAACAATTCCCACCGACACCAGAACCTCCTTGAACCAGCGGTTAACAAAAGCCAAGCTCTCCCTCCACCCTTCCTGAAGAATAGAATCATGGCCATCTATTCTTACAGAAAGCATCCTTCATAATGTAATAGAAAGGAAGAAAAACACACACCCCCATCTGATTTCTTTCATACATTTCAACCACTCAGCAAACGAGTAGTTCACATCCAAGAGACAGCAGGGCTCGGATAGCAAAGCTCCCCCAGACAGGAGACAAACTGCTCCCCTCTGTTCCGAAAGCTGTTTTGCACACACACGTCTCAGCACAAGGTGCATTCCCCTCCTCCCAGCCTCCTCCTTCCAGGAAGAGGAGAGGCACCGCCTGCCTGCTGGCTCCTTCCTCCCCGTCCTCCACACCAGCTTCTGGGGCCTCTGGGGTGCTGCACCACAGGAGCCCCCAGTACGATAAGCATCCTGCATCTCCACAAAGCGCAACAGCGGAGCCCGGGTCTCTGCCGATGCCTCCTGTCCCCCCCCTCCAAGCACAATCTCAACTCCAGACAGTGGCTCAGGGGAAAAGGGAGAGGGGTCCCTTTAGACTTTGGGAGAGGAACGGCCACGAATGCCCACCGGTGTTGTGGAAAAGTGTCAGCACATACAAGATGTGCTGCTCCTGGAGCCTGAGCTACGCATCCCCCTAGGCAAACACACGGACCTCCAGCCTGCAAACACGTGCCATCCCACTGGTACCAACACTGCTACTCTCTGCTAAAACCGGGGACAGCTCAGTCAGGGTCATCTCGGGGTTTCTCCTTCTGGGTGAGTGCGATCAAAAGGAACTGACAAAACAGAAACGTTCTCCAGGTCTGACGACAGGGAGGGGAAATCATAAGGAAGAGCAGCACACTCAGAACATGGTGTCTTCTGTCTAGGGAAGAGGTCTTGGGGTTGGTGGTTGGTTTGTTTTTTTTTTTTAAAGAAAGAGGAAGAACAGATGCATGTCACAAATACACACCAGAGAGAAGGACATGGGAGCCAAACACACAGTTGTAGGACATTTATTATAGACACAGGGAGACACAGAAGATAGAGGTGGAGAGGAGCTTTGTCCTACCTTTTCTGTTTTCAATTTCTTGATTCGCCTGTGGCTCTCCTCCTCCTCCTCTTCCTTCTTTACCAAAATAGAGTTCCCCATTAACCCTGAATCTGGGGCACTTTTGCTTACCTCCCCCACGGCAGAGGAGGTGCAATGGAAGGGGCTGCTGCTTCCACCACCGCCTCCCTTGGCCCCGAAGCCATAGAGGTGCCCAGGGGGAGCTTGGCTGCTGCCACCCCCGCTGCCGTTGGGGTGGCCCTGCTGCAGGTCATGCTGCTTGTCCTTCCTGGATTTTCCCGCATCCTTATCCCGCTTGGAGCCTCTGCTGCCCTGGGCTTTACCTGGTTTCTCCTCTTTGTTTTTCCCACAAGAGGCAACAGTGGTGTTGTTGCTGGTGTTGTTATTATTGCCGTTTGGGTTACTGCTCACGCTTTGACCCAGTACTGAATTCATGCCAGTTGCCTCTCCAGGGCGCCCTTGGACTTCCTGCCTCTTGCCAGCACTGCTGATCTCAGGAATCCCATACAAGGCAGCAGAAGGCAGAGATTTATTAGCATCCTTAGAAGTTTTACTCCTTTTCACTTTTGATTTGCTAGTCTCTTTGTGAGAGGAATTCCCCTGGGGAGCAGAGGGCTGAACAGAAGCAAATTTTAGGCCATCAGCTAAGGCTGAGGTAGCATTAGCCCCACTGGAAGCCAGACCCCCGCAATCCTTGGAGCTGGTGTTGCTGCTGCTGGTGGTATTAGTAGAATTATTCATCTCAAATTTCTGTCTGTCCTTCTCCAAATCGGCGTCCAAATCGATTATTAAATTCCCAACACCGATTTCCCAATCATCGCCACTGTCGTAAGTGTCAACCGCGTTTGGATCCACACCTTTTCCTGCAGTGGAAGTGTTCAATGACATCCTGAAGATGAGATCTCTAGAGTAAAAATCCGATGAACTTTCCTTTGGAGATGTGGGGACATTCGTTTATCTCCGTTGGGCTCTCTTAAGTTCAAGTCTTCTTGTCTTCCTCCCCCAGGTGTGTCTAGGTTCACAACCTGCCGTCCACGTCCACCTTGTCCTGCGAGGAGGGACAAAGTCAAATATTTCTTGTCTGGGTGTTACCAGAATATAATACGACTAATAAAAAGGGGGCAAGGTAGGGGGAGCGAAATCATTCACCGTTGCCACGTTTTTTTCTTAAGTTTGTTAAACCAGAGGCAATGGCCGTGATACTTTAATAGTGAGCATCTTTAATCTAGTTGTATACCAACATCCACAATCTCCATTAAAAAGTCATGTCCAAAAAAAAAAGGAAAAAAAAAAAAAGGAAAAAAAAACCCTACATGATTTAAATCCACAAAGCTCAGGAAATACAGTCTTAGAAGTGGTGCCTAGCTGCTGGAGCACATGTTGTAATCTAACCCTGTGGACCACCACCTAGGCACGAAAGGGAGAAAAGGAAGGACACAGATTCACTCTTCACTGCATTCCATGGATTTTGTGGCTTTAAACCAGACCCTTGAAGTTTTGTGACTCTCCTATATTATCTTTTACCCCCCTTCTACTTAATCTCTTGGGGGGAGAGGGAGCGCTAAGGGAAGTGGGAAACCTAATTTTCCTTGCCACAGTACAGCTTCTGTTAAAAACCAACAACCTACAAACACAAATGTTCACTGGAAAATATTAAACTCCATAGGTTAAAAAAAAAGAGAAATAAAAAGGTCTTCTTTAAAAAATATTCTCAAGATAACAGTTCTAAAAGCAGTTCTAATGTACTCCTAGGTCACACAATTGTTAGGTCTGTTAAATATAGTATTACTGACTGTACAGGAAACTGATTAAGACATACACTTTAAGTGATCTGCACCAAGGTGGCCTCAGTGACCGCAAATGAGTGTGTGTTTGACAAAGCTTAGTTAAAACGATTTTTAAAGGGATCTCTCCCTTTTACAGTCAACTGTCGAAATATTTATACATATATATGCATAATGCTTACCTTTAATCCTTTATCATTTTTTAATTAAACCAGCAAATCAAAATTCTGTTCCCACTCGTCTCAGCAACAACTCTGTGTCTCATTTTACTTAAAGAGCAAGTGATCAAGAAGTAGAAAGCAAGTATCATCTCAGCCAGTATAAATCGGTCAATAACATATCTCCCCCTACTTTGGCACACGGATCAGAAGTCCTTTTTTGTTTGTTTAGGTTTTTTTTCCTCCTTGCTTAAAGAAAAAAAAAATTAAAAAAATGCTGATCCTCACAACTTTACCAGCTGGTAGGTAATATTTCACATTCAGAACTGAAGCATCAAGGACCAGATTTTTGTTTGTTTGCTTTTCCTGAATAAGCACCGAGAGGTAATAATCATCACAGTAATTTAAAAAAAAAAAAAAAAAAAAAATGTTTCCCCAACTTCACACTCCGTCTTCAGCCCCGGACCTGGGAGCCATCCTGATCAGTAAGTAATGATCCCATGAAACAAACCTACAGGCGCCCGGGTGTTACAAGACAGAATGTGCTAACATCGGGATAAATTAGTGAAAGGGAGGAAGGAAAAAAAGAAGAAGAAAGGACTGAAAATCTGGGCTGGATTCCGCCTGTTAGTTGGGAAGTGGCATTTTTTTCGCCCGTCCTGACAGATCTGATTTCTTGAAGTAACTTGAGGGAAACGGGGGGGGGGGGGGGGGGGGGGGGGGGGGGAGGCGGGGGGGGGGCGAGGAAGAGGAGGAGGAGCGGGAGGGGGGAACCACTGATCTGATAAACCGGTTATCAAAACATTTTGTGGGAGTGGAGGACGGACAGCGTGCTCTCAAACGAAGTAAATTTTCCCAGGGATAAGATTTCGGGGAGGGGGGTGTCTGTCCCCGTCCCCCCCGCCTCAAATCAGCGCTTTTAAAAAACAGTAATAAAAAAAGCATAGGCACAGAGTTTCAAACTGCTGTCTCGGGGGGGGGGGGGGGGGGAAGGAAAAACCCGGGAGCTTGGGCTAATCAGTCATGCGGTAAGTAATTCAGTAATTAGAGTCCGAGGAGATAAAGCAGACGACCTTTTTTTCAGGACAGATCGCTCCCACCTTATTGTCTCGGCAAACCTCGCAGTCTACTTCTATCCCCCTTCCTCCCCTCGCCCTCCCGCCTCTCCCCCCCCCCCCAGTCAGACGGCCTCGGAGCTTTAGCTTAGTATTTTTAATTAGCCGGCGATGGGAAGCTAAAAGCCGTAATGAATTGCCGGTGGCGGGCGAGGGGGGGGCGGGGGGGGGGGAGGAGGGGCGCTCGCGCCAGCAACCGCCAACCCCCGAGGCGCGGCGGTTCCGTTACAGTTCAGGCCGCCCGCGTCACGTGAGGCTGGCGGGCTCCATTGGTTGTCGTGAGAACAAAAATGGGTGACAAGCGTATCCAGCGAGTACGGCTCTGGTCTTTAACACACAAAAACGCACCACGACAGACAGACAGACAGACAGGCAGAGCCCGTCAGGTCTGCCTCTCGCCCCGGCCTCTCACCGCCACCCCCGCGGCCGAGGGGATCCCTGGAGCCCGGGGGTGCCGCGGCGAAGCCGGTGCTCCCGAGAAACACCTTACAAACCTCCCCGCCACCCCCCGGCGGGGGGCTGCCGTTACCTCGGGGCTTTCCCGTCCTCTCGCCTCGGGACGGCGAGCGGCGGCCGGCCGGGAGACCCGAGGCGGGGGGGAAACGGCGGAGGCACCGGCGACCAACGGGCGATCCCACCTCCCCCCGCCCCCAGCCCCAGCCCGGCGTTTCTGGCGTCTCCGTGTGACAGGAGAAATGCCTCCCGCGCCGCCGGGATCTGTCGGTACCCCATCACTCCTCCTAACGAGCGCCTGGCTCTCGGGGCCGAGGGGGGAAGGGGAGGTATGCAGGCTTGTCTGTAATTGTGTCACTTTTATTTTTCCCCCTTGGTTAGTTAAAACCCCAAAAAGGCACTACGCTTTAACGCCCCCCAAGTGCACCGTCAAGTATGATTTGTGTGACTACAGTGCTTTCACCCTCTTATTTCCCTCAAATAACTCATCCTGCTTGTGGGATTCTTCTTTTTCTTTTTCTTTTTCTTTTTTTTCTCTTTTTAAAACCCCAGAAAACCCTAGTTATCTCAACTCCCAAAACTCTTAACACTCCCCTTTGCAGAGAAAAAAAAAATCCCCTCTAAGTGCTATAGACACACCACGCAACCGTACTTACGGTCTGTATTGGATCGAGTTGACCTTTTCCTTCTAACTGCATTGAGTGTGTTTTTGTTGCAGCCGCTTTTTATTTTAGGAAAAAAAATCTAATGTCTTCAACAGATTTATTGTGTTTGGAAGAAGAGAGCACCAGATACCATGAACCTTCCTTTCTTTCTAGAAACAAAATTAAAAGAAAAATAAAAACGGGGGAGAGAGAAAAAAAAATAGCACCTATCTCTGTCCCCCCGCAGGCTCACGGGCTGACACACACACGGGGGACAGGGGCGCTGCCCCCACGGCGGCCGCGAGCGGCGGCGGCGGCGGCCGAGGCGGGGGAGTGGGAGCCCGCTCCGGCGCGGTACCTGAGAGGGACTTTTCTTTGTTCACAATGCCCTTTCCCTCCCGGCCAATCAGAACCCAGCTTTTATGAAACCGGGCCCTCTGATTGGCCGGCCGCTCCTCCTGCCTGCCGGCGAGGGTGAGAGACAGAAAGACGCACGCACACACACACACACACTGTACACACAGCATTAGCCGCACGCACGCACCCCCCCACCCCCCCACCCCCCCACACTCACGTTAGGCACACGCACTCACATTAGACACACACGCACGCACGCACGCACACACAGCCCCTCGCTCTGCAGCCCTCAGCCTGCGCCGAGTGCTACAGTCGGCAGCCTCCTGCTGCAGCCAGATACAAATCATGTTTCCCATTTCAATTATCCTATATAACATTTAGGGCTTAGGGGAAAAAAAAAAAAAAAGAGAGAGAGAGAGAGGGAGGAGGGGAAAAAATAGAAAACCAAGGTGGAGAGTAGCTCTGCCAAGACTCACACGTTGGGAGGAAGACTCCCTCATTTCGTTTTAATTTAATTTCAGGGCAGTTTTCGAAGCGATGATGAATGATTTTTCTGTGCCGGTTTCAAAGAGGCAATTTAGAATCTCACTCATAATTTTTAAATGCCCCCTCATTCAAAATTATAACAGCTTGAAGCCAGCGAGAGAGGGCTGGTGATACACATGTGCGATTATTTTCGTGCTTAGTGGAGGAGAAAAGCAAACAGTGTCTGGAGGAAGGGGCTGAAGGGAGGTTCAGGGCAGGGCAGCACCCCCCCCCCCCCCGCTCGGGGGGACACCGAGGCGCTGCTGCGCTTTCGGACCAGCCCTCTTTCCTGCATTCACTCTCTTCCCCTCCTCACGTATTTTATTCCATGTTCATTTTTACAATATGGCTTAAGTTAGGCAGGTCGCGTTTTATTATCTTTTTTTTTTTTTTTCCTTCTCCTCTTTTTCGGAAGGAGGGGGAGCAGAAAATAACCCTTTTGTTTCCAGGCTGCTGATTTACTGCTGCACGCACTGAACTGTGAATGCCAGCGACCGTATAACTACCACGTGAACATCCTTTCACAGGAATTAGTAACACAAATCTTCCCTATCGGGCTTTGTGTAGCTCGAAAATATCCCCCTTAATCATTCCTTTTGTTTAGGTTGGGAGCCATTATGCTACACCACTGCGTTAAATTGCGTTTAACCCTTCGCAGACGGCGGCGGTGGGTGGGGGCGGGGGGGGGGGGGGCACTGCTCCTCGCCGGCACCCGCCGCCGGGCCCCCGCGGGCACCGCCGTGCGCCGGGCCGGGGTCGGGCCCTGTCCTTCTTCATGCCCTTAAGCACGGTTTGCCTCCCCCCCCCCCCCCTTTTTTTTTTTTTTCTCCTTTTCCCTTGATCTCACTGGGAATTATCTCCCTGTGAAAATCGATAGGGGATGTTTTTCTTGCCAAACGCACGCGTTGCCCAAGTCAAGGTTTCCGGCGAGAAGTCAAAGCGTGGCATTTACCATGTCCTGCACACCCGTGACAGGGTGACAAAATACCTCTTTGGACTTCATCCAGCTGAGCAAATTACGGGCGTTAGCGTCCCCGCGTTACACGCTTCCATCAAAGGGGTGATTAGCGGAGAGGTAGTGGAGGCGTAAAACCTCCTAAACCTGCTCGCTGAAGGGGCATCGGGGAAGGTGACGCAAGATGGGGGGGGGGGGCAAAAGCCGCCCGTGATGTGGCACCCAGCCGTGCCTGGGCCAGCAGGCCACCGTGACCAGGGCCCTTGGGAGGCAAGGCTCCCCTCCCGGTCCCGTGAGCCCCGGCTCCCCATCGCCCCTGCGGCCCCGCGCCGAGGGCACTGGGGTCACCAGCGCACGCTCCTTTGGGAGGCCGGCAAGCAGCCCGGAGAAAACCCGCTCCCTTTCTGCTGGTGTAGAAACAGTTCCCCTTCAGGGGCTGATAATGAAGGGTTTATTGGCAGGGATAAGTTCATTGCCAAGGAGGCCTTTGATCACATTAAATTTTTAAGTGATTACAAAGAGGGGAAAAAAAAAAAAGGCACGGCATGTGTGTCGTGCAAACAAGAAATGCTGCGGTGTGAACGCGTCCCTGCCCTTCCGCCCTGGCATTCTGACAGCGCTGGGAGGATGGCACGGAGCGCCTGCGAGGGGCCGCTTCCCAGCCGCGGGGCAGCCCGGACGGCTGCGGACACTGCCGGCGGTACCCGGGGATGGCCCGCTTGCGCCCGGGCATTTGCACTTCGTGGGAGGACGAGCATGCATAATGTTGTAAGAACTGAAAATCACAGGTTCCCCGGGGTAGCTTTTGGGTAATTTCACTCAGAGGTTAGCAAAAATTTTAAGATCAGCACCACCAAGCCAACTTTTTTTTAGTCTACTTAGTCGCGGATCACTGTTCCTGTTTCTTTACAGTATGTATTTTTCAGATTTAGGTAATGGCGCTGATTTTTCAATATCGACCTCTGTTTAGACACGTTTCACTTTGGGCTGCTTCTCGTCTGCGAAATTACAGTCATTTTCACATTATTATACAGTGAGTAGGAGACAGTTTGTATTTAGCGTTGGGTGGGGGAAGGGGTATTATGGGAAGTGATCTGCTAGGGTCAGCACATAATTTCAGCCCAAAGAAAATTGCTTCTGAATAGATGGTCTGTTAACTAGCCAAGGAACAGTCACTGGGAGAGATTGCAAAAATGCCTCCGCTTTATCTGCGTTACACCATCATTTTAATTTCTGAAAGCAACGGTCCGTGGAAGAGCCGTTTCTCCAACCACAGCTGCCAATTGATGGGTAAAATATCCTCCCAAACCTCCTTAGATCACAAAATTCAGAGGGGAGCCTCCCCTCGCACCCCTCTCCCTCCTGGCTTTTGTGTATGACTGTATAGGGAAGGAGCCTGCCCCCCGTACTGCATGATTACCGAAGCAGGGTTTTATTTATCTATTTCTGTGGCAGAAATTACAGCATATCCACTCGCAGGCCCGTGGGTGCATCTGCAGCAGTCGATTCCCATGAGTGGCTGCAAAAAGACCACTTAACTCACATTGTCTTGTCAGGTTGGAAATGTCCCTATTTCAAAAAGAGGCCAGTGCCCGCTGTGTGATTTAGTGGCTTTTTCGCCTTAATTTCTGCCTGCTCGCCAAATTAAATTACACCTTTGTATTCGTGTACGTTTTACAAGACAGACAGAAGGCCAATAAATTAGTGATGTTTGTCTAAAATAGGAAATCCGTTTTTAATTAATGCAGCTGCAGACCGCTAATAATCCCAAAGAGATCCCCATCCACCCTCCCCGCCCCCCCCTTTTTTTTTTAATCCTGCCAGACATATGCATCACATACGCTAAGAGAAATTACCGGCAAACGCCTATTTTTAGAGAAAGGAATGTGAGGCTCTTATCTTACACTCCGGGACAGTTTAAAAACACGTTATGAGGAAACCCTCCTTTTTCCTTCTCCCGAAGGAGCCTGGCGACAAGATCAATGAGTGCGGCCAGGCGGGAGCCTCCAGCCAGCCGCGGAGCGGAGGCGAGCACTCTGCCCTCCGCCCGCCCGCCCGCCCGCCGCCCCGCTCCCCCGCTGCTCCCCCGCTGCTCCCCCGCCGCTCCCCCGCTCCGCCGCTCCC
The DNA here is from genome assembly GCA_009819775.1 of Phoenicopterus ruber ruber. Classification (NCBI taxonomy): domain Eukaryota; kingdom Metazoa; phylum Chordata; class Aves; order Phoenicopteriformes; family Phoenicopteridae; genus Phoenicopterus; species Phoenicopterus ruber. The sequence goes on along the minus strand of CM020246.1, from coordinate 65,703,574 downwards.
CCGCTCCCCCGGCCGCCGGCGCCCGGGGCGCGGAGCGGGCGTCGGCCAATCACCGCTCCAGAAATCGCTTTCCCGCCCTCTCATTGGCTGAGGCCGGGCGCCGGTGTGCGGCTGGCGGCGGCGCTGCGCCCGGCTCCGCGCCCCGCCGCGCCCCGCGCTGCCCGCGGGCGGAGGCCGCCGCGGCACCCCGCTGCCCGTGCCCCCCGAAAGCCCGGGGCACCCGGGTCCAGAGGCAGGCCTCAGTGGGGAGATAAAGACTACAGCAAATAACCTATTCACGGGCAGCTTCGGGAAGGGCTTTTCTCAGTCCTTGCCGATGCCCCTGTCCCGCTAATAGGACCAACTCCAAGATCACTGGTGTTAAATTTATTAAGGTCTGAAAATGCCACGTAGTCCTACCGTCATTTGCAGCTGAGCCTTAATTACCTTCCCTCAGACGATCTCTTCCATCTGCACCCTTTGTTCCTGCGTTTCATGTTGCAGGAGCGGAGGTACGTGTATGTGCAGACAGTCTCAGTATTATACACAGCACGTCTGCAAAGATTAAACCATCATTCTTTTTTTTTTTTTTTTCGTCAACTTTGCACTGAAGAGAGGACAAAAATCTATTTCTTTTGAGGACTTATTTGCAAGATTAATTAGGTAAACAGTGGTATTTCTCTCATATACAACATTTTGCACGTGAAGGGTTTCTCACAGCAGATTTGAAAGCGGGACATTGGAAATTATCATACTGATCTGAAAATTTTGTATTAGCACATCCTTACAAACCTCAGAATTTATCACAGCCTGTCCTGTAGTCTTATGAGCAAACTTTTAATTGATATGCACAAACTACTGGCTCTGCAGATTCGTTGTGGATAATTTATTACAGCTTTGCAGACTGCCAGTGATCCACAGACCGGAGTGTGGGAACTGGTGATACAAACATACAGAGGAGTCATTATACACTTGGCAGATACTTATGTTAGATACTACTTTTTTTTTGAAAGAGGCAATGCTAACAATGTTTTCTTCTTCTTTAGAACAGTCTATACTCTCTTTTACATTTATCTGCATAATCACAAGGAGTCTCAGTTTGATATCCAATCTAAAGGTCAGTGTCTCTGATGTTTCAGCACACAAATATAGGTTATATATGGAAACAAAGTACCGCTGTGGTGTTTACAGAAGAGTAACAAAAACGGCCTGGCAACTGGCAACTAGAGGGAATGATTTATGAAAGACTTTGTGTGTGTGTGTGTGTGTGTGTGTGTATTTATTTGGGGGTAGGGAGAGAGTGTAGAAGGTAGACAGGATAGAAACTGTCTTTCTGAGAGCACAGGAGATTAAAAAAAAAAAAAAAAAGGAAAAGAAGAACAACAGTTGAAGATCTAAAAAAAAAAAAAATCCTAACAGTGAAATGTGCTAATCAGTGAAATAACTAATGTCCCAAAGGAGATATCTTAAGTCCCATTGCATAAGACTTGAAAATTAGGCTGGAAAAAGCACTAAAAATAAATTCTATGGGGAATGACTCCATTTTGGCATTAGAATGGACTGAATGACCTAGTAAGTCTTTCCCATTTTGTAACTTAATAGTTCTGTGAAGTTCTGCTGTAGAATTTGAACTACAAACCTTTTACCCAGACATGAATACAGCCTTCAGTTCACTGTATAGATACTCGATTTCTCCTCAAGCAATTTAAACAACAGCTTGTTTATTTATGTAGTGCATTGTGTAAACATTCAGATAATATTAAAAACGTGTATTTCTTGCTTAACAGACTGTGTGCGATGAGAAACAGGCAACACATGTTAAAATCTATGCTATAGCCTTTTGTCATAGCCTTAGTACTCTATTACATGGTGTATTTTTTACAGCTACTTTCATACAAAATAGCTTAATGTTTCACAGTCGATTATAATTTGTAATAGAAATGATGGATGCAGATTCAGTATTTTAGTCGGGCAGCATCCACATTATAGTAGTGCTAAGGCGAAAAATGTACAAAAGGCCAGTGGCTGGGTGCCATACTTGAGAATTTCAGAGAGAACAAATGAGCATGGGGAAATGAAACTGAAGCCTAGAGAGCAGGATTGGATTGTTTTATCAGAGAGAAGGCTAGGAGTCATAGGCCAGGGAGAGGGAAGATGAGTCTTGAAATGGAATTTGCAGAGAAGTAGCCAGTTAGACGTAAGGAGTCTGCAGCAGAAACAGGGGTGAGAGGTATTTGTTGTCCAATGTGAAAGGAGAGAGAGAAGCATGATGCTGGATGAGCAGAAGGAACAGGCCAGAGATAAGATCAGATAGTACATGCTAGGAGCAAGATAAAGCTGACTAAGAGGCAGAGTGTGTACTGGCTGGTGAAGTGAGGAATGAATCTGTGAAAGTTTTCGAAGCCAAGGTTAGCTGTATCATCCTCAGGGGAGGAATGAGGAAACATGCTGCTACATTTTTGACAGAAAGGAGCTTGAAGAGGAATGACCCTGAGAACTCACCAAAGAAGTTATCAGAATGTGTTTGGGAGTTGACGTCTGGTAGATTTTAAAAACCGCAGAGGTGTGGAAGGAGAAAATAAATGCTGTAGGACAAGATGAATGCCTGAGATCTTGATAATCAGGCCGAGAGGTATGTTAACAGACAAAGTATGTGGGCCACTGGAGCTACAAGTGGAGAGAGCGTCGCTAAGAACTTCTCTATGTGTACCAGAGCAGGCAACTAGGGCCTCTGGATTTTCTGACGGTTCTTGTTGCTCTCCTGTTGTTTCCTTTGCAGTACTGGGGCAGGAAGAGGGAAACACAAATAGACCTTCATACCCTCGACTGCACAAGAAGGGATCTGCTAGAAAAGAAGTGTGAGGAGACAGAGATCAACACAGTAGGAAAGAAGGAGAGGGGGTGTTGAGACCAAGAGAGGGAGACAGAAAAGCGGACAGCATAAATACAAAAGGGGAAGAATGATCTCATTAGCGCAGAGGATGGGGAACTGGGGGATCTGTTCTCAGCTGTCTCACAATTATTATGTGACCTTGGGAAGGTCATGGTACCTCCCTTTGTGACTTGGCCATCTTGCCTTGAAATGGTAACTAAAACAATGGGTGGATGTAAAAACATCCTAATTCCTCAGCCAAAAATAATGCAGGTATGTTTAAACATTGCAGAACTGCGTTCTTGATGTTTGAGGAGAACACCCATCCAGACTTTAGATATTTTCTACATAGATATGATTGCAAAAGTTTAATTTAAAAAGAGAAGAAGCCTGATAAATAAAGAAGAAAATGGTGAGGAAAAAAAAAACCTCTGATGAATGCATAGATTTAGAAGTCTGGCAGTAAGGAATGTCAAGTCACAAAAAAATATAATGTTGTGAGAATTTCCCACAAATGGCAATAAATTGCCTGAGAACCCAGAAAATTTTATACAACATTCAGAAAGATTTTGGAGGTGTCTTACTCTGGCAATCTGTGGTGCGGGTACAACACTCCAATAGTCTTGTTATGTTCCTTGGTTCAGCATCTAGGAGTTCTACCACAGCAGGGGCCACGAAACTTAGCTGGTGTTACACACCACAGCTGTGATACAAGAAAACAACAAACATCATCTTCACTGGTTGTTCATTCTTCTTATTAGGGAAGAAAGTTAATGATTGTAGCTAAACTGAGTGCATCACTTATGCCTCTGTTTTAAAGCAGTGGCATGCGCTCAAGCTGGCACTGTTCGTGATCTGTTTAGCTGGTGAGCCTCTGCACAATCTGGGCTTTGAAACCCGTGGGTCCTCTCATCACAATGCTCCTGCTTCCTCACTTGTAATTTCGTGTAACAGTGATTACTTACCTTACAGGGTGCCCTGAGGACTCTGTTTGTTAAGCATATTGAGATCAAGTGTAAAGTGATTAAGAACATCTGCATTAGATTTAGACATGTGTATTGCAAATAACCACTATTAAAGCAGACCTTCCAGTGACTGAAACTGCTCTCTTCTTTGGGACTAGAGAAAAGAAAGACAGTTCAAAGAGTCACACACAGGTCTCAGCTTTGTCTGCCTTATGTAAAGATGCTCTGTGCTTCCAAACCCTTCAAACGGGGATGGCAGCAGACTTTTTGTCTTATTCCCTGAACAGCCACGGGATGTGAAAGAAGACCTGGTGCACATTTTGTAGTTCTGATTGAAGAAGTCTTGAGTCCTTAGGAGATGCTCAGGGATCCTTCTGGAGCCTAAGGTTTCCTGTAGTGTCCTGGAGCCAGAAGTGCTATTTTTTTCAAACATCTTCCCGCGGAAATACTGTAAAAGAACCTGGAAGAAATGCTGTAAACATCGCTGCTTCTACAGAGAGTATTCTAGCTCATATTCATCAAGAATGCCCAACAGATTTCCAAATTGTACTTAAAAGACAAGGACACTTATGAATTATTTGGTACTCTGGACTATGGAATAGTATTTAGCAAAGTACATATTCCTCCTTCCCTTTCTTTCCAGATTTGAAATTTAGGAATAAATTACAGAATTCTTATTATAAAATTTTGCTTTTTCATTTTACACTTCTGTAATTGTAAGTGCACAAATGTGATGCCCTCAGAATTAAAACATTTGTGTTAAAATTTTGCCCAAAGCAAGGTTTTATAGCTTTTAAACAGTGTTGTTGGGTTTTAATTTTAATGGTGATATTAAAAGATATCTGTAAGTGCATTGATATTAATAAGAAGTATTAAAATGCAGTGTTTTTATTTGGAGAAATGAATTTCTGTGAACTATTTCTAGCTGTAAATCTTTTTATCTGGCACTCTGTATTTTGCTGGTTAAAAGCATTCCTCTGAGGTCAAATAAAAAATTGTAATCAAATGCAGACCAACTTTCTCTTGTACTGCTGTTCAAAATGGTGAACTAGTTCTGAAACATAATCCGTTAGCATATTATTAATGAAAACATTTACCACTGAGGTCAAGTCTTTTGGAAAAAAAAGGAAAGCACACTTTTTCAGGAGAATATTCGCTGTCTACTCTTCTTACTTGTTCTTTGTAAAAAAAAGGGGGGGGGGTTATAATTTGTCTTTTTTGGGGAGAATATTGTTGACAAGAATGCCTTGCAAGAGCACAAAATAAGTGGACAATGGCTTCTACATGATTACTTTGCAAGGAGTAGGTGTGAGAACTGCCTGTGTTGAGCACTACCCTTATCACATCCGCAGTTCCACAGGCTTCAGGGTGAGGAAGAATGCCAGAGTGTGACCCTAGGCAGAAAATATGAAGCCCTAAGTATTATCCGCCCAACTTTTTAACATGTTCACATACTTCAGAATGATCAGAAACTGCCAAGGATATGTTGCTGTATTCACACACAGTGTCACAACAGCTCAGACTGCAGATAATTGTCCCTAAGTTCAGTTCTCCAGAAGGTATTTATAGAAAGAGCTTTGAGGAAAATGTGATTGTGTTCCTTTTATTTCTCTCTATTTTAGCCTTATTAAAAGGAGAAACTATGCATCTGAAAAGAAAAACATGAAGAGGAGACCCCATTGCCATTACTTTGGAGAGCTGAGAGGAGGAGAATGAAAAAGCCATTGGTCTCAGTTTTACTACCACAATGGCCTTTTATGAGAGGGATTAGATACGCCTGGAGCTGGTGCAGCATTCAGTGCTGCCCTGGACAACAATCTGGAAAGAAAGACGATAAAAATCAGTTTGTCATAAGGTTAAATCACCACAGACTAGCTAGATTGGCTTTTCAGATTGTTTTCCATTTGGGGAAACGAGGAAAAACAGAAAGAAAGAGAGAAATATGGCTTAAAAGCTGTTTGGGGTTTTTTCCCTTCTCTCTCTCTCTCTTTTTTTTTTTTCCCCTTTCCTGCAAGATGTAGCATTCAGAAAACATGTTGAGCGAGTTGAGGCATTAAAAAGATCAGTCTTTGGTTGCTGAATGAAAGACTGTTGTGCGTGTGACTCACATACTAAACAGAAATCTGCCTTCAAAGCCTATTTTACTGCCTAATTATATATACACAAAATGTAGCTGTCTGTTTCAATCAAATCCTAGGAAAAAGAATAAAACTCCTCTTAAGATGCAATTTTCATGGTTTTTCATAACCTTAGAACACACACTGCTAATGCAAAAGGGGGAAGTACAGCTGCAAGGTCCAGATAAGGCACCAGTAATTGTTTTTCTTTTAATTATTGCTTTATAAAGACATTATACCTCCTACTCAGAATGAGGAAAATTAGTATCCTCTGCTTTTTTTTTCTTTTCAAGGTTTTCCTTTTTTTTTTTTTTTCCCCCCAAGAAGCCTTCTTGTTATGCATTTCAGGAGCAGCCAGCAGCTATGGAAAGTACTTTTAAGCAGCCTCTGTTAATAACAAGCTTTCAGGAAGGATCTAGGAATTCCAACCCTCTACAAACCTTTGTATTGCACTGAGCACTCCATATGAACAAAACCAAATATAGAGTGAAAGAATGCACTGTAAAATATAAAATAATTGCTGGCAATCAGCTCTCTTGGAAACTTTCAAGCTGGACAACATGTGTGAGCCATTTCTTTTATGAGACACAAAAAACCTCAAACTGGTTTTAGCTCTTCCTGCAGTAATGTGAGTATATGCATGTGTGTGACTATATGTATCTACATACATATATATATTTTTTTAAATCATCTACTATTCAGAGGTCTTTTTTAATATCTGCATCTGTAAAGTTTGATAAGCCATTACTAATTTACATCCTTTTGCAGATACAAATCATTAAAATGAAATTATGTTTTAATAGCTTATCCAATATATATATAACTGCTCCTTAAAAGTTTCTTACTCTGAAGACATCAGTGGATATCTACCTGGGAGACAGGAGCAGAGCGGTGGAGATAGATATTTACTCTGCAAATCGCTGTGCCAGTGGAAGAGGTACTGCCCATCAGCTGCCTGGGGATAGTACGTCATGTTGTCCCTGACCTGAACACTCCCTGGTCCATTCCAGCCAAAATGAGACAAATTAGCAAAAGTATTTTCCCCACTGTTTAAGTAGTTGAATCCGCTTAGGCAGAAGTGAGTTAGAGGGGGCTCTTACTGGAAGAGGTGAAGTTTAGTAACTTCTGGGAAGAGGCATGGGAGTTCAATTGATAAACAAGTCACAATAGACTTAGAAAATAACTCTATTTCATCTGCAGCCGTTGTTTACAGCCTAATAGTAATATCCTGAAACTGCCTCTATTGTTGTTAAGCCATTGATTCTAGTAGAATATTCTTGCTAATTACTAGAGGGAATAAGGTCAAAACTGTTCACTGAAAATTTAATTCAAAACCACATTTTCTGTCCCAGCCACTGGCATTACTTGTGCTCACAAAAAGGCTGATCTCTCCAAAACTGGGCAATGTCTGTTAATTACAGAATTAATTAGATAAGGGGCCCGACATGTTCTGCTGTGCAATGTATGTGCATTCAGCCAGAAGAAGTTTTCTGGCAAACCTTTCTCCCACCTAATCAACGTCTAGTTATTTGAACTCTGACATAATGCAACCATGGGGTGAATGGGTAAGATTTAGGAGTTCTGGTTGGTGTGGCGAGCTTGCAGGTCTGCTGTACTTCTGAATGCCCTAGCAAATGGGTATCCAACCACATGGATTGTGTCTTCTCTCCCAGACTGGTTACAATGGAGGCTTGTTGAACATAATGACTGTACTTTAGCCAGACAATAGGTACGCTAAGGAGATTAGCTGAAGCTACTTCCCTTACCTGCCTGCAGGGAGGGAATTTGGAGAACAAACACAGAACAAAAGACTTATGGATCAAGTGAAGTTACTGCAAAGTACGCAGGGGTGTGACTTTACAGCACACCAGCTACTACGCGCTTTCTCGTAGGGGCATCCTTTGTGCACGGTAAGGGTGCAGCTCAGCCAGACACTTGAGCTGCTCTAACAGCTTGCTGCTGCCAAAAGGGGCAGTCCCATTCTTCAGGCCCTGTTTTCCCACTTTTTTCTCCAGCCCTTCAAGCTGTGTGGTCTCATCCTCTCCATTGCACAGCTCTGGCACTCATTTGACCCCTAAGTGAATCAGTGGAGTTTGTTAAGCCAACAAAAAACTGTTGACTGTTTTGTGGGGTTAGTGTGCTGCTGGCTCAGTGAGCTGAATCAGCTCTCTCTGCAGTCAGAGGGGCAGTTGTGTCACCTCTAAGGGGGTCACCGGCAGCATGTAGGTTAGGTGGGCGTGAGGGAGAGGAAATTGAGGGCTGAACATGGCAAGACCACCCCTTTCAGTCAAAGTAAACCATGAAATTGGGTTATGGCATTTCATCTAACCATACCGTAAGGACAGAGACCTGCCTCTTCTCAGACTGCTGTCCCAGCTGCCATCACCAGATCTGCTGGCTGAATTGCCAAAAAATATGTTTTAAACATAAACCAATCCAGTTCATTTTGCCAGGAGCAGACTAAGACATACTTGTGAAAGCACCTCATTCAGAGGAACAGGTAAAAACTTTTCGTACCTAGGGATAGAAACCACTTCCTCTGGCACGGCTGCAGTAAAAAGAAATGATCTCCCTCTGTCCTTAGAGCATCCGCACTGTGAGGGATTTAGTGCAGAAGAATGACTGTGCTATAAATTCACAACAGTATACTTTGCAGTAACTTTCTCACTGGGGAAAAGAAAAAAAAAGAGCAAAGAAATCAAGATGTTGGAACAGGGACTTACAGAGACGCATGGGAAATCCTAGGCAAACGAAGGGAAGAAATAAACTTGCTTTCATAGTAGAGCAGAGAGGTTTGGCTGTAAAATCAACATATGTAATAGATGATGAGCTGAGCTGAAGGCAGTAAATGGTTTGGAAGACAAATGGTTTGGAAGAGTCACACAGAATATTCTGGGCCAGGCCATTGACTGCAGAAGAATGTTCCAAAATGGTAAGAAATTGGGAAATAATTGCAAGAGTTACTATTTCTTGTCTTGGTCCGTGTATTTTTGTGGTGAGTGAAATTCATTGAGTGATTTTAGAAACACAAAGTAAATCTCTATATGGCTTCTTTCCGGTACAAGGAACCTGATACAACGTCACCTGATTTGTTGCCACATTGCCCACTGGCTTCTTCCCTGTCTTCTGGGCAGGCTACTTATTTGTTGAAGCATCGCATGCCTGTCTCAGACTCGCCTATGGGGACTGCTTTGTGCTATATCTCCCTTGACCTTCAGTGCATCAGTCTGGGATGCATTCACTGGCGCACATGGAACCACAGATTCATGGTTTTTTTCACAGAGGATTTCAACAGTCTTATTCTTCACTGTGAATTTAACAAAACCAGAACTTTTTAGTGACGTTCTTGACACATTCAGTTTGTCTCTTCAGCTCTGAAGTTAAGCATGGAGAAATATCTCTAAAAGGCATCACTACTCCTAGGACTAGCACAGACTCACTATTAATTCCAAATCTGTAATGGGATATCAGTCATCCAATCAATCAATCAATCAATCAATTTAAAAAAAAAAAAAAAGTACTCAGAAAAACATTGTCAGGTTGTTATGGTGGTGGAACTTCAGTAATACTACCAACCCAACATAATACTATGGCATCACCCACCTAAAGCCAATGGGACAGGTACTGGTGCAATTTAGTCTCAGATAAAGCCAGTGGTAAACTCTGATTTCCAGGGGCAATGTTGCACGTGCAGTTTGATATATTGCAGGCATGCAAGGCCCTGTCAGTTGACTTTAAACTTGCATTAATGAAGTTTTTTAAAGCAAATGTTCTCAAAGACAGAAAAGAGGGACTAAAACTTCTTTTTTTTTGAGTTTTCTTACCTCTTATTTTCCACAAAGAGTTAAAAAAACCCACAAGAAAATGTAGTTTATTTCTCAAATAGGTGTTCGTAAATACCCCTTCAGAATATGTGGCAGAAGCCCAAGTACGACAGAGATATCTAGTAGACAAACTGCTCGATAGACAGGTAGTATGGATGAGTGCAAGTTCAAGTGTCGTGCATGAAGTCTGTGGCAGAACTAGGAGCACAGTTGAAATAATTTTGTAAGAGAACACCAGAGTATGGGTTTGGAAAGGACACTGTACAAGAAGTCCAAATTCCTACCATTGCAGAAAACCATGCAATAAGTTTTTTAGGAGGTGAACAGAGCATGTATTCTACATACTACTGAAACATCGTAGGCCACAGCATTCAGTCCTAAGTCCTATAGCAAACATGAGACCTATATCCAAACAACAAAAGCCACACCTGTAGTATGTCCCAGGAAGACAGCAGACTTTTTTTTTTCCAATGTCGTAAGCCTCTGCAGCAGAGGGGAACTTGTTAGAGAAACCTCCCAGATAACCACTGGAAAAAGACTAGTTCTGTAGAGGAACATCAAGAGTACATGCCAATCAGATCTGCATAAAGATTGTTTCCAGACGTCAGTTTGGCATAAAGTTGTGGCAAACACACATGAAACAGATGTCTCATAAATTTCATTGCTACTAGAAGCAGTTCCTGCCTTCAGCTGTGACCAGTGCCTCTGATGATCCATAAGAGGAACATTCTCTGCGCTGGTCTACTACAAAATTCCAGTGAAAGTTCATAGCGAAGGAGATGGTAGATAAAGAAAAATAATAGTGTTTGAACCCTTGCAGAAACACCATGATTCTCCTAAAGCTTGTAGACTTTGGTGCTAGGAGTCCTTTTCAGGACGAAGTCTTTACCAAGATGAGATGTCATTTACCTTTTCTATAGAAAACAGCCTTTCCTGTCGAGGCCACTGAGGTAGCGATATCCCTCCTGCACATTGCAGAAGTCAGGTGGGGCGTACAGGACTTTCCAAGGAGAGAAGGATTGCCTTCAATGCTCTCAGTCCATCCAGCCCCAGCCAGGAGCCTTTTTTGTGCTCCGATGAGACGACTGCGACAGAGTGTGTTTTATTTACTTCTGTGACTCTGTAGAGCTGTCTAAGGCCATGACCTTATACAGCTACAACTAGGGCAAGCCCAGATTTTGGATGTTGGCTGTATGAGAAAGCTTTCTGTTATCACTGAAAAAGAGAGCATTTGATAATGCAGGCCATTGCTAGGCCATTGCAGGATGGTAAAATAATGTTAATCTACCTGCTTTAATTTTATAGTTCAGCAGTTTAGTTTCCATTCCTATTGCTGAACTGCCTAGTTTCCTAATTTTTGTAAAACATGAATTGAGTGTTTTTGACACTTCAATATATTCTCAAGACAGAGATAACTGACTGTAAACCTCATGTCACCAAAGGTTTTTCTCCTTGGGGTTTTCAGTGGGAATTATTTGTGCTTCAATTATCCTTTTATGACTGTGTAACATAATAAAAACAAACAAACGTTTAATGGAAGTTTACAAGAATGGACGAAGGAATTGTTACAGTCTACCATGTAGAACATAAAGGCATAGTGTAAAATGCATCTTTTACACTTGCAGTGACATCAGCATGAAATACAAAGCATTATGGTATTAATGTATATGTACATACAGAAAGAAGAGAAAGTATGAAAGGAAAACTGATTTTAAATACTCTTTGATTATTAACTTTTCTGTCTTAAAATATTGCAGAATTTTATTACCTGTTTTTTAAAAATCCCAGAAGTCTAATTTGACTTACATAAGAATACATTAATGCATTTTTAAAATATATGAGTAAGTAAAAAAGGGGAAAAAAATCACTCCTACAATCTAGAAAGGGTTTTAGTGGTTTTATTTAAAACTTCTAAAAAATGGGTTAAATGAAGGAGACAGCAACAAAGCCTCAAACATAGATGAGCTGACAACGGCATAGTAGGAAAAATCTCATATCATTCCAAAAGCTTGCTATAGCACTGCTAACATATTTTGTTACAGTGCTCTCTTAGTCCTTCACCAAATGTCTAATTTCAGATCCGCTTCATGTGCTTTCCTTGCAGGGTTTAATGTACGTGATTAATCTTGACTCGGCTTAATACTGCTAGGAATGTGGCAATGACCTCAGCTGAACACTGGCAAAGTGATTAATGTTACATGAACTGAGATATTTTTTACTCGGGATCCTGAATAAACACAGACATGCTGTATTCCGTTATAGACCTTTGCTCAATTGAAAATGTACTGTGGTTTCAAGGAGTAATGTTTCAGATGCAATAAACAACGTTAGAGGAAACATGGCTCTTGTTAAAGAAAATGCTGTTTCAGGCTAAAGTCCCAGTGATCATAAAAGATATATGATCCAATAAACAAAATGAACCACAGGCAAGACAGGTCCATTCGATGACTAACCACTGATTGAATTTTCCAACACTCCTAGACATTCTGTGAGATAAACTATTCACAAAAGGTCCCTATTAAATATAAGGTTGTCATTTCTTTTTTATTTTTATAGTGAGGTCCAAGAACTGTATGAATGTCCCCTATTGGTTGTTTGTGTTTTTGAATTTTTTATGATATGGGAAGACAGGCAAACAGTTGCTATGATTGTCAAATGTCTTAAATCAAGTAGAGAAAATGCAATAAAACACAGTTTCCATGGCAACACATTGTAACCTACTACCTCTGGATTATGAACCAGCTCACATCTATGATCATTATTTGTTGACAAGCATAAATTGAGCCTAAAAGCATTAATTTCAGAGATAAAACTGGAATGTTGAGCTAAGTAATAATAATGTTTAAATATTTCCAAGGTAGTGGCAGCAAATCAAGGCTAGTTATGTTGCCATTTACATAATGTTAATAAGCTAAATGAAAATGCTTTTTTTTCCCAAGCCTTTCAGGAAAGATGTAACAAATATATACATCTCCAAACCTGCAAATAGTAATTGACATGTATTCCGTGCTGCTAAAGGAATACAATAGGACCAATTATACAGAATGATATACAAGACATTGTAATCAAATAATGTGATTTTGATTTGCAGTTGTTTGACATAAAACCTGGAGAAAAAAAGAACAAATATTTGAACACCTGTTTACTAATATCGTCTCCTTCTTCTGCACACCATTTTCCCTATTGCCCCTTGCACTTTTTTGTAGGTCGCTATGAAGCACTAAAGTAGAAAAAGGGAAATGAACTTTGTTGATAGAATTTATATATGCCTGTCGTCACCACATACATTTCAAAAGCATAAAGGTGATCGCTTTGTCTGTTTTTCACAACTCAGTAAGAATTGACCAAAATGATCAACAAGGGTAATGAATCTGTTTCTGAGTGCTTGTCAGTCTTACTGCTGGTATTCACGATCATCTCGGAGCAGAAGCCCCTGGAGCTGCAGGTCTCCATTCACAGAGGCTCCAACGGCCTTTGCAGGAAGCTCAACACCAGGCACCTTGGACCTATTGCACGTTCCCTACAAAGCTGCTCTGCAACCCCGCAGGTGTCCCTGGAGCTGCCTGGGCAGTGATGGCCAGCGACCTTCACAAAGCAATGGAGAGCAGCCCACATGCTGGAAGTCTGATCCTTCTACATTACTGTGCATGCACAGAAACCATATCCCATGCCTTTTGATTATTTGAGATCACCCTGTTTCCAGAGAGGATCCAGTTTGTCAGTCTGTGGCTTTTCTCCATGGAAGTTAAGGTCTGTGAACATTTTAGAAATCTTCTGGTGGCTTATCAACAGGCAGGAATGGATGTTCATCTTTGTTGTTGCTGAATGAAAATCCCCGCTGTTCAAAGGCTTCGGTATAACTTTCTTTAAGGCTGCATGTCTTGAATATTGTCTTTACATTGGTGCTGCAGTTTACAGATGAGACTTGGTAGATAGATCCTAAACATAGATTTATACTCCTGCAAACTTGGGACCATAGTTTAGAGGGCTACTTAAAGAAAATGAATCATTCCCCTTTAGTTAAAAAAAGTCAGATTTAACCAGCACTAACCACTGGAAAGGGCCAATTCAATAAACATATGCAGCAGCTTTGGGAACAATGGAAGCATACAGCATGGCACAGCCATTTGCAGCTTTAGAGTCTAGTTATGTGAATGAATAAATCCTTCTTAAAATGCGGATTTTTTCCTCTGGCTAGATGGCAACAACTTTGTAGACATTCCTATAACATTTTGTAAAAAGCTCTTGCCAGCTGCAGAAACAAGTGACTTACAGAGTTTTGCCTAGCAGAACACACCTACTCCTTCACAATCATTATTATGTAAATATCCACTTGAAGACCTTTAAAAATACAAGCTTCTTGGCCTTCTTTATGTAGGACAATTGCTGTGACATATCTTAATGTCCATAAATAGTGCAGTAAGGGGTCTAATTCTGACCGTCATTACGCTTTACACATTTTGACATCTTCTAGGGCTTAGGGAAAAACACAGAATTGGCTTTCATACAAATGCAGTAGAGCTGGAATTTTGTATTTCAGAGATCACAGGCATTCCCAGACATTGTCTGGGTACCTGAAGGGCAACACCAATCCCTTAAGGGATTGGGGGAAAGTTGTAATAAGAAAGCTAGTTGCACCTATTTTTGGAAAATTTTGTGCGGGCCTGAGATTCTCATAAGTTCAGTGATTCACTGAGTGATGTATTGTGCTTGAAAAGAATCTTCAGTACAGAGGGAACAAAATGATATTTAAAAATCAGAGGCATGTAGTTCTTTTCACTTTGCCAGTTGCCTAACATAAATAAACTTCATGAGGGGATGAAGGATTAGCAATTAATCGTCGTCATTCTAATGTGGGCACAGTCAGACCATGACTTTTTTTTTTCCTGTGAGGTGCAATGGCACCAATGGAAACAAATGGAAAAGTAGAATCTCTGCACAGCAGGTTACCATTGAAGCAAAACCTTTTTCTCCTGACCTCTCTGTGATCTGAACACACTGTCCATAGGTTGAATCTCTCTGTTTTAGGTAGAATAAGCATCCTACTTGGATTGTTCCTCCTGTATGAGTATCTACCTCAGGTGCTAGATGTCCTTAGCTTGGCACCTCTGCATCAAACAATGGCAGAGATGTGCTCCAGTTTCTGCAGGAGGAGCCTTCTTGTTCTGTGTTCTGCTGCTATGTTGGATCTCAATACCTTCACCTTGCCTGCATATTGCATCTTCTCTGTAGTCTGCTAATTATGAGATGACTTTGGAGATAATCAAAGTTAGAATTTTTGGATAGAATCTGAGTTTTGAGGGTGATTTCTGAAGAATATTCCTACCTAAACAAGGAATCCCATAATCCTGTATGTAGATAGATACCGCTACAGTTCGCAAGACTGTACTAAGTGTTCAAGCACTACAGTGATGGACAAAGTATAAAACCCTATTCAGATAGCTATATATTTTTCTCAATTACGTTACTAAGACAAGAGAGTTTAGAAGAAAGAGAACTATAAAGGCCGAACTTGGTAGCATCAAGCATAGGCTTTCTTCAGAAAGGACTAGGCTGTTGTAATCTTTAGGGTGATTCTTGGGCTGTATTGCTTGAAGGAGATCCTTGTGATTTCAATGACAGGATGAAGTATTCTTCAATGCTCTTCAGCAGTGTAAGCAGTCACAAAGTTTAGTTTCAGTGACAGTGGCTGAAACATTTCTCAAGGATCTAGTGCTGCTTTTGGGGAGGCTATTTCAGCGGACACCATAGTTACTTGCCTTGTTATATAGCTTGATCTGCTTGCTCCACAGGGGTGCAAATTCTGCTGGTTTTCAGCAGTGAAGTTGGCATGGGCCTGTTGCACTGCTACTTTTTTTTTTTTTTTTTTTTTTTTGGTCCAATGTGTGCCTTCCTCAAAGTCAGCAGAGTTATCTGGAAGTAAAAGTAGAAGAACATAATTGTGGATTGGAAAAGCACAGGAACATCTCTTTCACCCATTAAATTCCCAATTAAACACATCACTGGTCCAAATCATTTGCAAAGGCCAGTGCAAGGTCATGTAGTTTATGTTACTTAGACAGAATAGTTTATAGTTGGTATATCTGTCCTGCTGAGCTGATGATATGCAAACAGGAAATGTATACATACATTTTTAAGAGGCCAAAGCAAAATCCACAGGAAAGCTTTAGGCTGCAGAAACTGTTTAAGATTTGCCACATAATACATATTTAGAGACTTAAAGGTTGAAAGACCGTAACAGATCTATTGAGCTATTGTGTCAACTTTTATTTTCTTTTCTTTCAAACTGCATATGTGCTGCTATGGATGTTCATAGCTCTGTATTCGCTTTCAATATATCATGGTATATATGCTCAGTTTTATGCTAAAAATCACTATGAAATCTGTTAAGCAGAATTAATAAACATATGAAGTATCCACTTGCTATATTAGCTATCATGTTTAAAGGGTGTAGCTCACTGAGTTCAGTGAGAATTTGCTCAGACAAAACCAAATTAGAAGCTGAGTGAAGCCAAATGAAATGACATCATACATGAGTTTAAAATTGGGCCTCCTGCATCTTGGCCATTAACACCTGTCTCTCTGATTCACAAGTAGCTTCATCTACATTACAAAGTATTTCAGCTAAAAGGGATAATCTGTGTCGGGTACAGAAGCTTAGAAGTAATAATACAACATAAAACTCCAGGGTGTTTGTACTGCTGCTTTGTCCAAGAGACACTAGAAGGGATGAATTTACTAGTGATAAATTCATGGGGTTTTGTGCAATGTTTTAAAATGCTGCAGCTTCATGTTGCAGCCTTTTACTCGTCACTGTGCCCCTTACCAAATGTTAAAGAAGGACCCACGAGTGCATTGCTAAACAGCCTGAAGCATCGTCCTTGGTTGCAACACAAACCCCTGCAGTGCAGCCATAACCTCTAGGATGAGGTCAAGGCCCCACCTCTCGAACACCAACAAGTCTGGCAGGGCAGCCCACGCACTGCTGCTCACAACCTACTTTCTGAGCCCCGGAGGCCCTATACCAGCTGACAAAGCTGTTTGGAAGCCCTCCTTGCTTCGCTGTGCAGGCCTGCCTCATGAACGGCGTATTACAACCCTAAAGGTTTATGACATTTGCATTTACTCTAATGCAATTATAACTATTGACTTGCACACATTAAGAGTATGTTGCACTGGGAGCAAAATTTTTCTGTGGTTTTTTTTTTCTTTTCCCCTTTGTGCTTCACAGAGAATATTTTTTACTCTGCTTTAATTAATTGGCTCTTGGATTGGATTTAGAAGGTAAGTGACGTATGTGCCTAGCTGCAAGCGAGTTATTCTTTAACTCGAGCTTCACAGAAATGAAGTAGTAGCTGTCATAGCCAATCCACAGCATTTAATTTCCTAAACTCAGTTTTGAGAAAAAAAAAAAAACACAACCCTTTCGGAAAAGAAATAAGACCAAACCAAACTTGAGATAGTTGAAATGATGGCCTATTCAGATTAGGTGGGTGAAGGAAAGGCTGCTCTACTGGCATGCCCTTGTTCCACCTCCTCTTATCATTAGTAATTCTATTCCATTCTTATCTGATTATGCAGGGACACATTAACTCACTGACAAATGAATAAGCTATGGAAAAAACTCCCCCAAATGCAAATTAAACAGGAGTTGCTGATACTGAACACAAGGAAGCTTCTTGTACTCCTACCCGTCTGCTGACAAGGAGCTGCCAGCCACTCTGACAAAATCTACCCTTCCTACAAAAATAAAAGCCCTAATCTAGCAAATATTGCAGAAATTATGCCTTTCTCATCTCCTTGGATGAAATCTGATATTCAGTAAACCCTTAACATTCAGACTTATTACTTATCTGACATTATATTTTTGAAATGCCACATTTCAACCTTTAAAACAAAGCAAAGAGCAAACGTAGATTACATGTACGCGTCAAGCCCAATTGTTGAACCCATAGACACACTTGAGCCCAATCCTCAGGGGTGCCTGATGTTTCTAGGGGCTTATCATCTCTCCCAGGTCAGTTCAATGACAACAGTAAAACTCCAGCACCTTGCAGGGTTGGACAGACAGCAAAAGAACCGACATTTTAATGTGTTTTTCAGGGTTTCCATTCTGGTCATCTTTCTAAGGTTCACTAGCACCCCTTCCCCCCAAGCTTTAAGAGCGGAAAGTGTCACCTGTGTGAGAATACCAATCAAAACAAACAACAAAAAAACCCAAATAAGGATTAAAGATAACTCCAAATAGACCATACACCAAAATGCACACACACACTGGAAAGCTATTTGTATCTTTTCAGTTCTGCTAGTATTCAGTTTTCATTTTTGGACCAAGACAAGGTCCTCATAAAGTTGTTTTTAGAGCTATACTGGGTAATTTCTAAACATTTTGCTTTATCTACCAATGATTTCATGGTGAACATACCACCATACTTTAGAAAAATTACATTTGTTATTACTTTTTAAAAGAGTGAAGGTCTAGATGAACAGGAGAACGCATTATGAAGTATGCATTTCTATACTCTTTGAATACCCACCAGGCCTGATTCACAGGCAAAACAAGGACCTGCGCCCCAAGCTAATGCATGCAAAGTGCATTCAACATTCAGGAATATTTGGTTTTGAAAGTGCATGCGGTTGTGTATGTTCATAAGCCATTTGTGTTAAGTGGGTACTTGTATTGCGGAGAACTGCACCCATTGAGACTGCCAAAAAAACTTGGATACGTTGTCAGGTTCACAATCAAAACTCCTATTTTGTATCTACAATACAAAGCTTTTAGGAAGCAAATGTGGAAGATGGCAAGCACGAAGAGATGCAAAAACACAGGGTACAAATGGCAGCGCACGTTCTTTGAACTGCTTTCAGGAAAAAATACTCTGATTTGCTGAGGTTCTTTGTGAGCAGATGATTGAGTGAAAACAATTATTTTCTATTTTATATATGTCATGTCATGTTACTCATACTTTTTAATTTTGTTTTGTTTTTATCTGACACAGTTTTATTTTACTTCATCCTTCAGATTAAGGCAATGAAAACTAAGAACTGGCACAGTATGAACTTACAATTTATTTAATACTTTGACTTTCCAGAGCTCAAATACCTCTGATCCATTTGTTTCATGGTGTTAGTTGGCTTAACCTTTTTAGATTTCTCCAAACAAAATAACTTGAGCTGCAACAAGCTGTTTGCCAGGGATTTGAACTCTGGAAAGAATGAGGAAAAAAGCCACTTAGCTCCTGCAGTGTGTTGGAGAAAATAAATTTACTCTTGTTTGTGTGTTAGACTCCAGCTCACCTGGCTTCATTCTTATTACTGTGCCAATTCTGCCTGTACAATATGCTCCTTTTTCCAACTCTAATCCTGGTAACTGCTTCTTGAAATGCACAGGGCATGAGTAAAAATAATATTAAAAATAGTATTCAATATGAATGCCCTTTCACTATAAGGTGAAGTGTAAATATAACAATTCCTGTCGTTAATCTGTATTTGTTCCATGGAAAAACTATTGAAGGTATGGTAACTGCATGAAAGGATCCTCTGTATTAGCACACTCAGGTTCTTTACATACGGTATTTTAAAACATGACTTCTTTCACTTTGACACAACACTGTGGCTTTTCTTTTTCCAACAAAAGGAAAAAGAAAGGGACCAGCCATACCATATAGCAATTCGGCTTGGAACAAATAATAGAAGTCATTACTTACAGGGTAGAGGACTTCAGCAGCTCTGAAAATGAGCTGAGGCTTACAGGGAATAGTCAGCTGAACAACAAAGCTGGGTAACTCTCAAGTAAGATTCAAGAGATGAAATCTTACCTTTATGCGTTTTTTTGCAGTGGGATGGTTTGTACAGGAGCACTGCGTTCAAGCAGGATGTTCCCATTCTGGAGAAAACGCAAAAGAAGAATCAGAAGATAAATGTGAAGGCTGGAAAACAAGCCTCTCCGTGAAAGACTTGGGGTGTGCAGTCAGTTTTGCTTATCACAGAGAGGTTAAATGTGAGCATTGGTCACAGTTGCAAATTCCTACGAGGAATCAGAAATTTGATGATATGGAGCTCCATCAGAGACATAACTGCATGGAATGAATGGGTGATAAACTGGGACAAATTCAGAACATCTCAGTGCAATCTTGATGGGGGCCATTCCTTTTAACAATAAAGGTCATTAACTATTTTTACCGTGTGCAAAGATTTTTGATAGATTCTCTATTGCAAATTCAAACACCCTGCCCCAAGCAATGAGGGGAATATGTGCCCGACTTTGGACATGACTTACAACCGATTTCTTTGGCTTTATTGCTCCAGCTTCTTGGGCAGCAGTACAGCGTCAATGTGGGGTAGGGCTTCTCTTTCTGAGCAGCAGTGACCTGATATAACCATCCTCTCAAGGTAGAACGTGCCTGTGAAGACATAGTACGTGCCTTCCGTGCTAGACCTGGAGAAGGGGAACGGCAAGAGGCAATGCAGGGCAGCCACTTGCCAGCATATTCTGGCCCTGCTGCCAGGAGGAGCAGCCATCACCCCCGTCCACAGCCCGGCAGGACGTGCGGGGGTCTAGCAGGGCTGGGGAATGTGTGACATGACCTCTGAACACATGATACGTGGTACATTTGTCACCCTAACCCTGCGTCTCTCCCACTGTGGCAAGCAGCATTAGCTTCCATGAGTGCAAGAGTAATCTAGCAATCATGCAGTCCTTGCTTCAGCTTCAGGAAACAACATGAGAGTTTCTTTGTCCATGTTTTAGCAGTGTTTTTTTTGTGATAGGGATACATGAACAAGAAAAAAACCCCAACAAACCCAAATAAAGAGCACTGATTCATTTTGTATGAGTCACTAGGCAGCCTCCAAGTCGTGATGACATTGAAACACTAGTGACCCAGCTGGGATAGGCTCTGTTTCTAAATGAAATGCCCATGTTATTTGAATCTCTTTTTGGATAGCTTCATTTAAAATGGACGGGCTTTGCACTATCAGTGCCCTTCAACAGCTTCGCCTGAGTCTCCACATTATCCTCAGGTCAAATTAGAAACCTCATTCAGCCAGTCATCATGGCTGGCTCAGAGCAAAGAAAGTCACAGTCAGAGTAATAGGAAATAATTTCGAATAATGTCTTCTTATGACTGTGAATTCTGAGGTTTTGGTTTTCTGAAATATATGTATAAAAACATACACACATGAAAAGAGAGAGAATGTTTGCCAGGTGGTATGTTTTCCAGCCTCTTACAGCTCCAAAAATATTCTAAGGAAGATTTTATGGTGAATGTTTTCCGATTTAGCACAATTATAGCAACTGAATATTTGACCCGTTTTCCTTGGAGGAGTGCTTTCAATGGATCCTTATACAGCAACAATCTCTCTATTCTTGTGAAAACTGTGGGTTTGGGGTGGTATTTTTTTTTATTTTTTTAGTTTAACGACTCACACATTCCACTGCAAAAAAAATTATCACTGTAGTCTTCTTTCTGCTTTGCTTCTCCGCTACTTTTCATTTCAGGTGGATGATGTAAAGTCTTATTAATGAAGAAGCAATCTGTGATCAGCATCTGAGAGCTCTTTATGCCCTGTGCTAACAATGTTTTGATACAGCCCCCCCTCCCTCCCCCAGCTGGCTTCCTTCGCTGCCTGGCGGTGTCTGCCGTGCTGCTGCCGAAGCCCTTGCTGGCAGGCTGCCCGGCAAGCAGCTCTCCTGTAGATTTCAGCCTCTCTCCAGGAGTTGCCTGCCTTCAGCATAATGGGCAACATTGAAAGCAGCAAGGCGTTCGGTCGACAAGGTCAGAGTGCCTTTCATTCCTGCAATAATCAACCAGTGTAGCTCTTCCTCAGACCTGGGGAGAGAGAAGATAGAGGTCAAAAGAGCAATTACATTTCACGTTGACTCCAGGAAAGGCTTGGAACACAAAACTGAAAAGAAAACAGCATAGAGCCTCTCTCTCCCACATTCCTTTTCTGGTCATTATTATGAGAACAGTGCAGCAACCATGTCCATTATAAGCACTATAACACGAAGAACCGTTTTCGTCCCGTGGATGAGATCTTTCTTCTCAGACGTTTAGTACTGTCAGCATATTGCAAAGGAATGTAAATGAGAAACACCATGTAAAACCAGACACAGTGAGTAAAGGCTATTAATTACGTTTAAAATGATAACCCTAGCCAACGGTGGAGCAAGTAGTTGTGCTAATTTCATCTGTAATCAGTCTTTGAATTATTGTAACTTTATTTATTTAGTGTTAAGATGATAATTTAGGGAATATAATTTAGATGGAAATGTCAGTAATTTTCTTCTGGCATATTGTCATTACAAAGCTGTCTTTATTTGACCCTACAGCTGCTGGGCCTAATTACTTTAATGGCATTAATTGCAGTGACCATTGTGGTATTGTAGCTTTTAATTGCTATTACTGCATAGCTGAGATCATTGCGAAATGCGTCATGTTTGTTTCACAGACATCTTCTGTTGCTTCCTTATATTCTTAAAGCATAGTGTGCCAAAGATTTAGCCAAAAAAATCTCCATGAAGCATAAATCTGAGACAGCCCTTTAAGCAGAGGAACCTGCAAACTCTAATGTTAATATAGTGTGATAGTAGAAGAATGTAACTGATCCATTTACTCATTGCCCTACCCTGTCTTTATGAAAGCTGAATTATCTCGGTGTTGACAAAGGATTAAGAAACTTGGTAGTGACATTCCTCACAGTAAACAAAACCTCCCTCATTCCACATTTCACACTGAAGGCAGCCACTTCAAGAATATCCACTTCTTTGTTTCCAGCTATAGAATGCAAACATGGCTTTATTCCACGGTTTCCTATGAAACGAAATGTGAGTACAATGTCTCTATCCCACGGAACACCTGGTATTATTCACTCCTCTGTTGAAAGCCCTATATCACTAACGGATTGAAAAACATATTTATTTTATCAACCATGACAAGCAACAGGATTTTTTTTTTCTTTGCAACATTACGGGTGCACGGCAAGAGGAAAAGAGACGTGAAATTTTGCTCACGTTATTTTTAAGAGAGCTCAGATCTCTGCAAGTACAATACACTGAAAAATCACATGTAAACAGAGCATTGCTCTAGGCCAGGTCCTAAAACTTAGACCTCACCAAGGCAAAACAAACTGAGGATTCAGGGGCAGCTGAATCAACACCCAAAAGGGATTTGGTTAGATGGTGGAAGCTGTTCACAGCCCAGGGGACTGTATTGCTGTAGTCCTACCAGCCCTGACATCTCTCTGGCCATGTCAACATTTGACCCATTGGGAACGGTGGTTAAGATTCAGTTGTAAGAACTGGCACCATTTTCTCTTCCATTTTAGTGATACCTGCTGGAGGAAAAAGCTATTCAAATAGCTGACATAAGCTTTTCTGTGTATTTTTTTTTTTTTTCCCGATGGCTACCACTTGCTAAAGGAATGAGTCTGAAGTGGGAGTTCTGTGGTGTGTATCATCAGGAAAGATATGGCCTTAAAAGGATGGTTTGGGATGGTATTGTAATGGAAAATTCTGCTCATTTCCCTTTTCCTTAGGTACAAGTGAACTTTACTGATATATGGACAGGTCACAGGAAAGAAAGCGTTTGTAAAAATGTTCCACAGGGAATAATCCTGCAATAATAATCAGCTAGATAGTCTGTGTGGAGAAAGAGGAATTAAAGGAACACAAATGTTAACTTTCTCATTGCTATTCTAAAAATCACACACAATCCTTTCAGAATATGACAAGGTGCATCATCTTTTTGAAGATGTTTCCCTACGATCATGACATTTTCGAATTATTAGAAATATACATGATACACCTTGAAAATTTGCTCTTTCAAACAGATATATTGATTGTTCACCTCTACATTACCTGGGATAACCTTAACAAAGGAGATGCTGCATCAATAAGTGATCTTGATTCTGTACTGTTGCCCTCATTAAAACAAGTGATAAGACAAGGCCATCCTGTAGAACTAAGAAGAGATTACTTTATTAAAGAGGGACTTAACTGAATGACCTAATGTTACATGCAGAGACAGCTATACAGAAAGCAGAAAAATGAAATACTGGTAAATTATTGCTAAGTCTGTATTACCTGTGTGTTTCCATTCCTAGTTTATTTATAAGGCCTGTACCAGTAGTACACAGAATTTTTCAGTCTTGTCTAATTTATAAGACAAAAGAATACACGGAGCCCTTGTGTCATGAAGCCTCACCATTTATTGAAAATCTTAGGCTGCAGGTTTAGGCACCTGGAAGCTGGCAGTGCTGCCAAAATCACAGCCAACCCTATGCACAGCTAATGCTGCCCATTCCCTCCGTTGTGCTGACCTGCCACATGCCAGAAGCAGCATTTGTGAAGCAGAGACTAAAAACAGCTGAGGGAACTGATCCATCCGAAATGCACAGAGACGTTTTGTGCTGGGCTGTCTTTCAGCTGTATCAGTTTCCTGATCCCGGCTCACGACACAAGCCCGCAAACACTTCTGCTGGCTCCGGCTGCAAGGTGGCACCAGCCTGGAGAGGAGCAGCCAGCAGCTAAGCGGGCAGAGACTTCTCCAGCGGCAGGGATGGCATAGGTGCACCTCAAAGTATGGCTTTAATATTCTGGCATACTTCTGTGATCTCTTCCCTCGACTCTTTTCTATATAACGCAAACTAACTATTGCAAACAAAATGCAACTATTAATTAGCTAAGTATGTCTGACAAGGGCATTATAACTGCTCAGGGATGTATTTAAGCCTGGCTTTTTTTTTTTTTTTTCATAGTAGTGACTGTGATCAGGTTGCTTAACTGCATACCTTAAAAGTTGTAATTTTCAGAAAATTGCATCCTACTTAATATGTGTCATGATAAAAATGCAAGCATTCAAAATGGTGGCCTCAGTGTGTGAACAGAGGAGGAGCAAGGCCTGGATGTGGACGAGCCGCAGAGAGGTCAGATGTCCTGGCTGACTTTACTTGGCAACGGTAGCAGAGTTCAGGGTAGAGCTCGTTTACTGGGATGAGTGTTTGGGGTGGCTGACTGATGGATGTACTTCTCCAGGCAAGAAACTGTATTAGTTTACTCTCTAGTCTGTGTATAGTCCCTGTAAGGAATAGCTTAGAAAAGTCCCAACCTCCCCAACAGCACATGATATAGTTCAATCTGTTAAAAAATAATAAACCCTTTCCTATAAAACTCTGGGAAAAAACTCTCATCAACATTGTTCAAAACAGGAAAAAGACCAGTAGTCTATAAAATGTGTGTATGTGCTCTGTTTATGGAAATCTATGCAATATGAAACATATGGTAATGCCACATGGAAGGAAATATTTCAAAAAAATATTTGCTAAAGGAATAAGCCTGTCAAGGGAAGAGTTAGTGATAGGGCTCTTTAAACAATGTTAAACATTTCAATCCAGACTTGCCCTCATTTTGCAGCTTCAGCTCTTATTGATGGGAATTATTTATTTCATTTCATTTTACTTTATTTTCTGGTACCTATCTAGACTTCTTGGAATCCTCTAAAATTTAATACCCAATCAGAAAATGTAGCATTTCCCAGTAAAAAAATCTTTATTCATTAAACTGCCTATTATGCATTTTCCTGTTAGCAGATTCTCACAGAACCCTAAAGGAGGCCTGACAATAGCACACCATAAAAAATCAGCTAAGTCACTCATGATCTTCAGCTCCTTCTCTTACAAACTTGCAGACCCCCTAAATACCTGCGAAGATAAGAAGGATTTTGCAGCATGCCCTGAAGAGCAATGAATGTACAGCATGGGACAAGGTAGAAATGAGTTTACTAAACTACTCCAAAGTAAAGTCTTTTATCATCAGAAACGGCTCTTGAAACCAAACTGAATTCCTTTGAGGTTGATCGTTATCTGACTATGACAACCTGTAGAACAACTACGATGCAAAATCCCCCTTGAGAATGACTCCACAAACATGCCTAAAATCTCCATGTTAGCAATCCCTAAATCTCCAGTGAAGTCTCTCCAGCAACCTCTCAATCTTCACAAATTCCCAACAAGGTCTGCTTTAACACAGCCGGTCACCAGCGCTGGTTCTCACTGTTGTCATTCAAAGAGATTCCCTTCCTCTGATCATGGAGAAAAACCCATAGCTTCTAAGAGCACACCTCCGGAAGCACTGCAATAAACAGCATATGCTGACACTGATCTATCTCTGCCATCTCTCCTGCGTATTGTCGGTGGCCAAACTGCCATCAACACCATACAGACTAAAATAGAAAATGGTCCATCTTCTGCTGTCAGGAGGTGCATCAGAACATTTCTTTCAATCCTTCAAGTCATGGCTTCATGTCATTTCATGTTTTCCTCACTGAAACTAAGACAGGGTAACCTGTCTCTACTATAGCTTGTAATTACATTACATGTTTTCTTTGACAGGGAAACAAGCTTAAGAAGTTCTTCCCTCCACCTGTCCTCAGCTGCTTGTTTCTACCTGCACACCAAAGATTATTGACCCTCCAGCAAGGGTGGTTCAGGAATCGGGGGAGGGGCCATGCTGTTTCCTAGACCATGAAATGACACTTTTAAAAAAACAAAAGTAAAAAAAAAAGAAGTTGGGCTTTACTGGTTAAAGGGCATCTCCAATAGTTATGCAGAAAGTTTGTCTTCAGCTTCTTTGTTGTAAAAGAAGAGACACTTACCTCTGGGATGGACAACCTGGAGAAGAACTGCTGAGGAAAAGTGCCATGTAAACCTAGAAGAAACTGTGTATATGGAAAAACTGCACATTGTGTCCCAGCACACATTGTAAGATTTGTATTAACTAAAAGCTGTTTCATAAAAAGTAATATAAAATTTAAATAAATTAATACACAAGTGGTGCATCAAGGAAAGTTGTGATTAATTTTCTCTGTTGCTGTTGTCCAACTTAATAGACAGTTATGACCTTTCAAAAATGGTTTTCCATGTATTGTTGTTTTCCCGAAAGAATAGCATGAAACTTTGTTATGAATGCTGTGGGAGCTATTGTAGATATTAGGAAGTCCACAGGACTAAATGATGGCCCAGTTCTTACACTGTGAAGTGCAGTTAACTCAAATATACTTCAGGACAGGGGATGTTAGCTTATTAGAAATAGGAGCAGTGAATCAGCAATGTCTTGGGGAAAACAAAAAAGCTGTGAAAGAGTAGGGCATCCAGATGAACACCACATATGCATGAGAACAGGCATTCTTTTTGTTTTTTATAAATCTAGGTATGAAAATGCTTCAGAGGGGGTGAACAAGGATGCTAAAGTCTTTCCAGTAACTCCTTATATGGTTGCTGAAACTTCTGCAGCTTCTTCTTTGCCCTGGTTTCTCCCAGTCAGTATTCTTTACTCCCAAATGAAATCCCTCTGAAGACTTTATGAAATCCAGGAATAATATCTTAACTCATTTTTTATGTGCAAGGGCCAGGGGTGCTTCTCAACATGGCTCCTTAAAAGTGTGACTTGGATGTCGGGCAAGAGAATCCTGCTGGCCATTGGATCCTGAGCTTCCCAGAACATAAAGGGGAGATTTCTCAGGCACAATGGACATTCATCTTATCCCTAAACCAATGAATACATAACACAAAGATAAAATTGATAGAAATACTAATATATTTTATTTTGCTGTGTATTTGTAGTTCATATTTTGCTATTACTTTAAGGTTTATGAGTTAATTATTTTAATTATTGTTTTACTTATTTTAATATAAATATAAATAAATTATTTATAAATAATTACATTAGTTAATAAAATATTTGTGGTTTTTTGCTGCTGGAGACATCCTCTAGAGAAAGTCTCAGTGGTTCTTCAAAGCATTTCTCAAAAAAAATAATGCAGTAGAATTTTTTGTGCTGATTTGTTTCATTTTTTTTCAATAAAACATCCAGAATTGAGTTTTTGTTCCGTATTGCGGCTTACAAGACTGTTATTGAAACGTCTTGAACAGCAAGCAATTGAAACAGCAATTAATGACTGAGTGTATCTGCCATCTTCGAATTTCCTATGCTTTGCTCATGAGGAAAAGTAGAATTGAAAATACATCCAACAATGTGTGATGAAGCTCAGCCTGCTCGTTTAGAAATTCAAGCTCTTGGCATGATTTCTTCTCCTACTGGATTCAATGACAGTCTTGTGTGCTAAGTCTATGATGAGTCTATTCAATCTAAGGAACTGCAGTTGTAATTTTCCTTCTCTTTTGATATATAAGGGACACAAAGACATGTAAAGAAACCTCAGAATAATTCCTTCAGGTGAGTTTTAACAATCATTGAGTCGAAAGGTATTTGTTCAATTTCCTTCAACAATTTTCTTGTAACTTTTGATAAAATTGAATCATTATCCACAGAGTAGGTGGTATAATTTTGGTTATGATCCACATTTGCTCTTTTGCTTAACAAATGGATTAAGCCTCATTTTATCAGACAAAGCCAATCCTGCTTTAACAGTGGAATCATTAATGACCCCATCATTTTTCATAAATCTTTTTATTGCTCTTCTGTTCCCCTTAGCTCCTTTCTTACTGTTTTTAGCTTTTTGGCCTTTTACAGCTTTGCTTTTCTGTATCCCCTTCACTTTTCTACTTTTCTCTTGTCATCCTTTTTTTTTCTGAGTAAATGTCTTCTGATGCTCCCTGGTACTCTCATCAATTTGCAATTAACTTTGCCTGCTTATGTTTCTCCTTTTTAAAGTTAGTATTTCATGTACTCACCTGGTCCCACAGTCTTCTGCCTCTGCCTTTGTGGACTAATATAACAAGAATTGTCAGATGTACCCGTGTCTATCTTTGGCCCTTTCCATGCCCGTACGAACTGCACTTGAAGCAGGAATCAGCACAACGTTTAGACAATCTGCTCCCTCTCTGTGATCCTGCTAATCCTGTATTATTTTCTTTGCAATAGAATAGCTTCAACAAAAAGATGAGTGCCTCAGACGGCGAATACCCTATCATTTGGTGATTCTGGTGGGGAACAGGAAGAGGGAGGTGATGGTTTTATTTCCCTCCGGCTGAAGAGGCACCTGATGAGATGACTTTCTATGTGAGTTTTGTACTTTCTAGATGTATTTAAAAGAAACAGAAATGATCCTCAAAGGAAAAATTTCAGATAGCCTTCTGCAGGAGGAGACTTCAGCCTGCAGATTCAGAATAAGGCTGCAGTGCCCATTGGCCTGCTAGGATGGTAACTTCAGCGCTCCGTGTGCTGACTGTGCTGCACCCTGTTGGGACATGCCAAACTCCCACCAACCCCTCCACAGGCATACCATGCAATCCACTCAGGGACCCTTCTCAAGGACCCCAGGTAACTTAAAGTTGTCTGCCATGGCTAGAGTTGTTTGGAAAATGTAGCCCTAAGTAATGATGTGGGAACAGAGGTGTCATGACAAAATTTGGAAAACCACCTGTATTAAAGCACGTACCTTTAGAAGGCTATTTTCTCTGCATTCCTTATCAAATTAGCAAAGAAAAATAGGTTCTGCCTGAGGAAGCAGGTACTTAAACAGGCTGACTCACTGCAGACTGACATCCTGGCTCAGGCACTTTCAGTAGAAACATAACATGACATATAGGGAATACTGCCTTTAGACTCCACCAGTTTGGCAGATTAGATTCTACCAATTTTCCGATGTCACTTTGCTGTTAAAATATTTGACCTGTTGATCTTACTGTAGTAGTCATAGATCTGAAAAAGTATATTTCAGTTAGGAAGTGTGGTACCTTCCTAAAACAACTGTAATATGATACTGCAGTGGCACAGAAGTAGGAGACAAGTTCTCTTGGGTATTAGAAGAACTATGTTATTTTCTGTAAGTTTTAAAAGAATTGCATATAAGCATATGCAGATAGAGGTGAACACTGCTGACACTGGTGGAAGAAAGGAAGCCCTAATGTTAACAATTTCCCAAGAACAACTGTTATTGGGTAAATAATTGTATCGAGCATATGGAGGCTTTATATAATATAACCAATCAGGCTATCACAAATGCAATTTATGCATTTGCTATAAATTGTTCATGCTGAATATCAAACAGGAATTCTTGTGGTATATATGTAAATTGAGGTTTCAGTCATGTTATTGGCTAGTTAGATGAATGATTTACCATTTGCATATGCAAGGATTTAGGGAATGTTGAAGGTGTGTTTTCACATAAAATTGTGTCTAGCTAGATATGTTTATAGCAGGTGAGGATCTGTCCTCAAGGATAATGATACGTTCATTTTCTATTTTTGGTTCTCTTTGAGTGAAATATTCAAAAAGAAAACTGTGAAAAAAGATTCAAATTTTGCTACAAATTTAGTAAGAGAATTATATTTTGCTTTGCAGACTTTTGGAAGCACCATGAAAGGCCTAAAATAGCTTGTGACAGCAGACATCTGTAATAAATATTATCCAAATTCAGGGTACTATCTCTAAGAATTCTATATAACTTCCCTCAAGTTCCAGCTCATTATTAAGTCAATCATTTGAATGCTAGACAAAAACTAGCATTGTCCTGATGTCCTAGTGTGAAAGGATCAATGGAAAAAGCAAGAAGGGGCGATGTTTCCTGCATAGATAGCTGAAGAAACACAGTAAGGAAAAGTGATGAACAGATGGAGGGAGCAGCAAAGAGGAAGTCAAAACAACAAACAAACAAACAAGCAAACAAGCACTCTGCATGAGACAGATTACAGTCCAGGCTTCAAGAATGCTTCTGAAAACATGTAAAAGAAAAAGCTCTGCAAACCATTTTGCCTTAGCTGTCCTGTGAACAAACAACTCTGTGGAGTCACAGGCTCTTTCTTAACTGTGGCTATTTGCAACAGATTCATGGTGCCTTATTTTTGAGTCATGCAAAAGGAAAAATGTGCATGATAAGCAAAATTAACATGTGTCATACAGCAAGCAACAGTTCCTCTAGAGTCCTGGGGTTAACCACAGAGTAATAATAAAAACAAAGAGTAGTAGTAAAAACAGTTACACAGCTAGAGTTGTATAACAAACAAAAATGGTGATCACTGATTTCAGGCTTGAATTTGAAAGGTCAAATGTGCAAACATGCAGAAAAACCTTGCATGCAGTAGCTTGCCTAATCTACTCCTGAGTTACCACAGCTGAGTGTGAATCAGTCTTGGTGCATGCAGTCTCCTGACAATTGCATAACTCCCCACCTGCAAATATCAAATTCACATGCTCAGTCTTTTTTACTGAACACATGTACTTACATACGCAATGTGTTCCTGACTCTTTAAAACAATCAAAGTGCTCAGGCTGTATTTGATGACTGAGGTTCTTGTCCAGAAAGTGGCAGGAAAATGCAACCTGGGCCGCCACCTGCTCCCTTGTGTTTACAGGCAACAGCAGAGCACCGAGTCCCACCCCCCACGCATATGACCAAACCCCAAACACTTTGCTTTAGCAAGACTTTCATATAAAGCAACACAGGGAGAATGAGTTACAGGAGAAGAGTGAGGGAGATCAAAGGCATCTATAGGCTCCACCATTTCAAGGAGTTTCTTATATGGGAATGCAGAGCAACAGGGCAGTTATTGTTACTTATTAAGAGAATGAATGGGTTGGAAATCTGTAGAAGCTCAGGTGTTACAAGCAAAAGACGTGCAACATAATAAAAGCCCCAGCACTACACAAGATTTCACAATTTCTTTTGGCTCCCTCTGCTAGTTTATCCACTAGTATTCAATAGTGCGCAATCATGATGCCCAGAGGTATTCTATATGAAGTTCTCAAGAGTCATCTCTGCAAAGAAAACAAGGCTTTCTTCTCTAGCAACTCCTAGTTAATGTGAGGTCTCTCTCCATGGCTCCAACTGAAGGTTTCAGTTGAAAACCAAAAAAACCTCAGCCGTTTTACATTATAAAACGATTGTACTAGTTCCTCAAACTTCTGTGTGTAAATTTAAAAGAGCAAGCAGAGCAGCTTGTTTGGATGCATACCAAATGTATGTATACACCTGCAGATACATGCAAAATCTGCGTTTGAAAGCCTAACTAGCCAGTCTGCAAGTTCCTGTTTGCACAGGCGTATGTGAGTGTTAACATGCCTCATCAGACTAAATCTGCTAGCCTAAATCTACAACAAAGATAAGTTAAGAGAACCTATGTTAAGATAGCTTTGTAGTTCTCAAGCAGTACATCAGAGATTCAACAGTAGCCTGAAAGGGTAAGTAAAAGGGAGGGTAGCTGTGGACCGCTCAAGCATGTGACGCCACTGAGGTTTTCATGAGGCAGAGTTTTGCAGATGAGTGATTTCAACCCCGGGGAACAGGGCTGTGAGCTCTGGAAGGCAGTTGAACAAGGGGTCCTATGACTGATGCTGTGACTCCATCTACCTTGACAGCATGAAGCTGTTATGCCTGCATGCATGCCATGCAATCCACTCTAATCCTCGAACCCGGAGAACTTAGTGGGGTTTGCTTGTAATTACAAACCAGAAGAAGTCAAGCAACAGTGACCTCCATAAGTACAGCAGTCCTGCCAAGGACCCTGGGCTGTTTTATAGATCAAGCAAAGGAAGGAGAAGGCAGAGATAATTCACAACTATCTCTCCATAAAGCAGAGCTCAGCTGACCCAAAGGCATAGCTAAAAAAAGATAAATACTAGAATCTGCTTAGCTTTGTCGTATTTGTGCCTTGTAAGCATGATTTTGAGGTTATGCAAAATAATTGTGTCAAACCCACAAACACCTCCCCCCCTGGATCTAAGGTTTTGCTGTTGCTTTTGTGAAGGAAGTCTCAAGTGCTGTTTTGTTAGAAAATTAAGCTCAGTTCATGGCTGTATGATTAAAACAGCCTCTTTCCTCTCCCCTAAAAAAATAAAATCACATGAGCTCACTTACAAAAGCAACAGTCAAATCCTGGGGTTTGCTGTAGTATATAAAAACACTTAGCACCATTAACCATTTCCTGGGATAATCAACTCATGCAGCAGCAGGGTAAGTAAATGACTGAAAGGCCTCAAAGGATTTTTTATTTCTTTTATCCAAAGCCTGCTGTAGAAGTGTATAAGCAACAGTTGCAGGGACAGTTCAGCGATCGCAAAACCAGAAGAAACTAGGAGAAGGGGGAGACCGATCAGACATCAAAGAGGGCAGAAGAACATCAAACACACAAAACATCATTTGGCAGTTTCCTATGAAGGTTTGTCTTTAGGCTACGTGACAGTAGTTATTTTTTATGGCTGTTATTGGCCTTGAAACTTTTTCCAAATTCCACGGTGAGGGCAAAATGTAACTATTTCCCTGGCTGCAATTTTGAGAAATGTGCAACAAAGGGCTCCCCCCCCACCCCCACCCCCCCACCCCCGCCACTTCTGAGGATATCGCTGTTAATGGCCTGATTCTGTGTGGTGCTGGGTGACCTCCACTCCCACTGATGCAGCGAAGCACTCAGCAACATTCAGAATGGGCCTTTTTTTTCCCCAAAAGGTATGAAGAAAGTACTCAGTAAACCCAACAGCTATTAAACTAAAAAGACAGGAGAAGAAAGCAGAGAAAGTCTCATAGCTACAATGTATGGACCTGCTGTAATGCCAAATGCCTTATCTCAGAGTGGCCTTGGCTTAACTTTCATGTCAGGATTGACTCTGAACTGTGCTCAGACAGCTCTGCCCACCAGTGCACAGGCTGCTTCAGAGAAGAAGGAGCTGTTCCTTCACCCCAGCTTCATCTTTTACCATGCTGTGCCATTGTGCAACTTCAAGAGGTGCCGATTCCAATAGAGGTCATGTTGTTAATGGGCAGGGGGGAAGAAAAGTGTGCTCTCTGCAAAAACTGCATATTAAACCTGTGATGTTTAGTCTGATTCTACTGAACTTGGGCTGGCACGGGCAGTCTCAAACTCCATACAGTGTGGGATTTAATGCCATTAGGAGATAATTAATAACAATCTAATCTCCACCACAACACCTTTGCAAAGAACGAGAGCCAGGGCATAACCAACTTGAGTGCCAACTCCCTGCAGGGCAGTTCCTGCCAAGGCAACGTGTTACAATATGAAAAATGGGTGCTGAAATGCTTACGTCAAATAGGAGTACTCCTAGCTGAAATAAAACGAAACCAAAAAAGGCCTTTGAAAAGGCACATAGCTACATGGGAAGATCCCTCACTATCTCTTCAGATCTCCTTTCTTGCTGAAGGAAAGGGCAGCCAGGTGCCTGGGCAGCCTCTCAGCTGGAGTAGGGGTAGGTGTGGTACAGCACCCTGGAAATCTCTGGTGCCACACTGATTTACATCTGCTGAGGATTCAGCATGTCTTTCGAACAGCTGATCAATATACACAAGCTCCACTTGAAATTTACCTAAGTCTCACAAATTATGGTATTTAAACAATTCAAAAATTGCCCTTCAGCCAGCTGAATTCCCTAACTTATCTACAGAAGTTAGAACCATAACAAACTTGTGGAGCTGTTCTCAGCAGGCTGGTGAGACTAAACGTACTCCCTGTAAACGTAAAGTAGCAGATACGTTTGTTCTGCCGGTAACAAGGTCACTGACTGTTCAGCTGTAGGAGCAAACTCGATTAAGACTGGTGATAATCTTTTGAAAGATAGTAATTTATCTCCATTTGACGAGTATTATCTTTGTTCTACAGCTATCACAGAGAACAAGGTTAACAAATATTCCGTGATGAATTTTTGAAAGCTTTAGTCAGATCTTGTACGTTTAAGCCTTTCCAAACGGCTGTCAAAGGCAAGGAAACAAAGTGTCAAATTTGTACACAGACTTACCTAATGGCCTTTATCTGAGAAAGTGGTTTATGATTTATACAGTCTCTACCTTTACTTAAACAATTTCTCTTTTGCTCTGTAGTGAAGGCAATCTTCTAGCATTACTCACGTGGGAGAGATTAGCCCCAGACTGATCCTACTGAAAGAAGTTAGGAGATTCAAAACATGGAGACACGATGCAAACCGTATGATAATCAGCTTTTATTACTAATTGCTTGTGAATTGTCAGTTGACTGTGTTTGGATATAAAAGTTATAATTATAAGTGCATTCTATATTGAAAGGGATTATGCTATAAAATGTTTTCTATGCTCCTTAACTTTCAAGTAAACTGTCACCTTCAATGACATTGCATAAATCTGAATAAAAGTGCATATTTTCTATCCTTGAAATAACATTAGCAGCATAAGTAGATAAGAGTAAGAGCTCCACATCATATACGAATTCATAGAGCTCCTACTCTCAAGAAAAAAGGGAAGAAATGATTCCTGGATTTCATGAAGAAATAATCAATATTGCATACTATGTATATTTTTTTAGAGAACTGATTCTTGTAGTCTCTTTCTGGGAGTCTTTTGTTACATACAGGATAGCTATCTGGATAACAGAAAGAAGCTGTGCATCTGTTTGTTCGTATAAATGACATATATGTGTATGGGTATGCATATGTATGTATATACATACACATGGTATATATGTTTATGCATCCATATCCGTATCTGCAGACATGATGTTTATTTAATCATAAGGCCTTTAATTTTAGGAATATATCAGAACAGAAAAGTAGAACAAATGCATCAAGATTATATGTTTCTTTGCACAATTCATACTGGTGAAATTCCTGTGTAATTGTTCTGTGATCAAATGCTCCTAACTGGTTAGGTCAAGCAGTAGATTTTGTTGACTTCAGTGAAAAAGACTTTGAGACTACTTAATCATGAAGATATAGTTTTAAACACATTCTAAATTGAGAGTTTGCACCTGAAATTTAAACAAGATCCTTGATACGTCAGTGCCTCTTGATCTGAGAAGTTGTAACTCTTCTGTTTTTCTCAGGATCTAGCTGTCAGACTGTAGATGACATGTTTTTAGTGATGGCAACTGACTTCCTGGTAAGCCCTGTTGCCAGCTGTTTCAGCAGCTTTGCAGTTGCCATTTGGTCTGAGAATTAGCACTGTTGAAAGTGTGCCAATGCCACCTTGTACTTTGAGACAGTATTTTCCTCTGACTCCTTTTTGATTGACAGTCCTATTATAGATATCTTGCGGAATTACTAGAAAGGATTATGGACATGAGGGAAAATATAGTAGCTGTGGTACAGGTACACCCACGTATCAAGGATCAGGCCTGTAAAATGAATAATGTTGGTTGTATTTAATTTACATTCCCAGACAAGTCAAGGATCCATATCTCACAGAGAAAATGAGAATAATAATGTGTGTGTCATGTCAAAAATGATGCTAGTGTTGTCCAACCTATAGTTTACAAACTATGTGGTATGGCAAACCAGTTAAGTATGGTTCCTAGGCGAATGCAGCTACAGTCCAAATCAGGAGAGGAAAATGGGACTGAGACAACCAGGACTGTAGTAGGTGATGTGGGACACTGCCCAGAACTTGTGAATTGCAGGAATGCATACACGTGTGGTTTGGAGGATATTCATTCATGTAATAGGATGCACCAGACCTACAAGGTAGATGGCCAGTGACTACCAAGAAAAAATCCTGCCAAGGCAGGCATAGTGAAGCACTCACAACGCATGCAGAGTAGCTCTAATCTGTTAGACAAATGTCCTAAACAGACAGACAGAGGATGACAAAGGAGAGTTTTGGCCCAGTGAAACACTGCAACAGCTTTGCAAATCTGAACCTCATGATAACTATAATCTAAATGTCAGGACATTAAATGGGTACACAGTTCATTGTCTTAAGTGCTCATACCCCCATGCACCCTGACCATGGAGTAATATACTAATGAGTATCTAGAAAGAGCAAGAGAAATTGTTAGACCATCATTTTCCATTTCCATGTTGTCTATTTTTTTTTTGTCTGCTACTGCTGTAGCATTTGGTAGTAAGAATGCAATTCTTTTCAGGTACTTTGGCGCATGCCATAGTAATGGTTAACAAATGAGACAACAAGAACAAGGAAATGCTACATTAACATTGGGCTTGACCTTATCTCCACCCCATTAGCCTTCCAAAATCTTGTTAACTTGTTAGCTTTCAATACAAGAAAAGTCTGAAAATTACAGCAACCTTAACTATCTCAGGCACTTTAGCCTTCATGCATAGCAGCATTTTTTTCTTTAAAAGTACATAAACAAAGGTGTAAAGCTGACTTCTAATGTCATAAAACACAGACAAGGGAATGGACAACCAATGAGAGATGGGTGTTCCTCCACAAGGGGAGATCTCTGGTTCAAAGCTATATAAGGCTGATAATGACCAAGAGTTGCTACCATGAGCTGTGGGGAATAGAGTGCCAGGGTACCTCAGCAGACCTGTGAAGCAGATTTTCAGCAGCACAAAGCACACACTTTATGGTCCCATCTGGCTGTGCCCTTACTGTCTCTATCACCCTGTTGTGAACCAGATCAGTGGCAGCCTATCTGATGAAGGAATAGCAGAAGACTTGAACAAACTCTGTTATAAAGACCCTTCATAAACCCAGATGTCCTGTGGTAGTCATGCAAAACCAGGAGTTTCAGGTTGGCTCAGACCCAGCAGAACGATGTTACCAAGCTGGTGGTCTGAGCTGACTCAGTGAGGACATGTTTAATGACGTGTCTGCTCCTGGTGGCCCCCTCACTTGCCCAGTGATTCCAGTTCTAGGAACAGATACTACTATTAGACCCAAGTTGGATTTGGACCCATGGTGAAATAATATGTATTCTGGATTACTGATTGCAGATAAGAAGGATAAACTGAAGGACATGTTAGCGCATGAACAGTGGAGCATATGCTATTCACAAATACGTTTATGCTGGAATTGAAGAGATTGCTACTTGTCAGCATGGTGAAATTCCGGAAAGCCCATGGAAAGAGCAAGAGGAAAAAATCTTACCATTTTCAAGCAAGTCCGCCATTAATTTATGAAAATGATAACAGGAAAGTAGAACTGATGACACAGAAATCATCACATTCCCTCTGGTCTTGTCCCAGAATATTTAATGTTCCCAGAGTATTAAAATTAAGTGAATGACAACCTAGAAACCTTCCTAAACAATTGAGTACTTCTCAGTGTGTTTCATAAGATAGAGACATACAACAAATAACATCTGCAAAATGCAAACGTGCAAATAAGACTCTTCATGGGTGAATCTGAAAACTGGCTTTTTTTTGCACACTTGTAAATTCTTGCTCCTTTGCACAACTATGACTTACACATGACAAGTTGTCCTCTCTTACGCATTGTACGCCTTGTACACTTGGCTTCTGCATTGTGGTAGATTGACTGTGACTGGCAGGTAAGTCCCCACTCAGTTGCTCACTCATTTCCCCCCCGCAGCTGGACAGGGCAGAGAACCAGAAGGGCAAAAGTGAGAAAAACTCATGGGTCAAGATAAAGATAGTTTAATAAATGAAGGTAAGAAAAGGAAAAAACCCCAAGCGATGCAAAGGCAATCACTCACCACCTCCCACCAGGAGAATGATGCCCAGCCAGTCTCCAAGCAATGGCTACTTTGGGAACTACCCCACGCCCAGTTTTATTGCTGAACATGGCATTATATGTTATAGAATATTGCTTTGGCTAGTTGGAGTCAGCTGTCTCAACTGCGTCCACTCCCAACCTCTTGCCCACTCTCTGGGGCAGAGTGAGAGATAGAGAGGCCTGGATGCTATGCAAGCCCAGCTCAGCAATAACCAAAACATTGGGGTTATCAACGCTGGTTTGGTCACAAATCTAAAACACAGCACCACATGGGCTGTGATGAAGGAAGTTAACTCCATCCCAGCCAGACCCAGTGCATACATCAACTTATATATTAGTATTGAGAAAACATAGCTCAGTCAATAACTTATTCTTCTGAATAGCATGGGCAAATAGGTGATGGTAAAGAAGATGGTGCCTCCAAGTTGTTTCCAACTACCTCTTGAATACCAGGCAGTGTTCCAGGACATCAGAGTTTTGCTTGTAGTGGTGAGAGAAGTTAGTAACCCACACAATTAGTAGCATTTAAAGTCCTGCAGAGTATAGATAGAATGTATTTTGTGGCGGGGTGGTATTCTCAAGTCTGCAAATTCAATTAATTACATATATTTGTGCTGCAGCTTTTTTTTTCTGGGTACTTCAGGGCATTCTTGGGGATACATTATGCATTAGTGTATAGAAATATTAGGAAAGAGCAGCCTAGCTACTGGACCACGCTGAAGTGAACTGAACCAAATTTCCTACAATATCTGAATTATTTATTTATGGTGGTACTTACATGGGTTTTATCTGTTGCTTGGACTTCTTATGACATGTAAGACACTTCCTCATTAATAAATGGATTTTCCAACAGAATGAACTGTCAACACTGAATGCTGAAGGAAAGTAGATATTCTGAAGTGCTTGTTGTTCACACTCACTAACAAGTGGCATTTCAAGGCATCAAAAGCTAGAAGAGGTCATCTGGGAACAAAGGGGTCATCCATTAGTAAAATAATATTCTGTTTGGCTTCCTTTTCTCTTCTTTATCCAAGAAAACCATCCTCTCTACTGTCATCTACTAGTTCTGATGTTTGTGTTCTTGATTCTATAGTCTAGAAGGCTGAAACAGAAAGAGACCCATCTTGTGTATATTTAAGGAAGCTTACAGCATCCCTTATCGGTCTAGTTCCCAATAAACAAGAATGATAGGAGAAATCCGGTCAGCACTACCCAAAACTAAAGCCATGCAAGTCCCTTGTAAAACTAAGCCATAGCTGGTTCAAGGAATAACACTTTGTAACTCACCCTCTACACAGCCACTGGAATGTGGTTATAGTCCAATAAATAAGACCTCTTAAACACTGTTTGAGAGGCTATACTTTTTTAGCTTAACTAAAACATCTAGAAATAATGGAAAATGAAACGAATATGTCAGTATTGACAAGAAATATTATCAGCCCTGGCTAAAATCAATTCCTCCTTCATGTATTTTATTTTATCTTATTTACAGGCCTTTCTGTTGCTTTCATCTCCAAATTACCTACGGCCTTCATAGACACCAATGAGGTTAGCGTCAGACAGCACCTGGGAGACCAGAAAGATTAGTGTCTTCATTTTTCAGACGAGAAAATGGAGTCACACCTTGCAGAAGTGGCTTCTTCCAGATCACAGAGGACACAAGAAGCTGAGCAGAAATTGATCACCATGACACCATGAGACAATTTCAGGAGTTCTACTTCTCAATTCAACACCTTAATTTTAACATTCTCTGTTTTAGAGGTGGTTGACACATACAGCCAATATAAATTGATTTGACTTGATATACCTAACAGCTATAAACAGCATTTGAGGTCAATGAAGAAAAAAAAATCTGATTGAAAGCGGGGGGGGGGGAGGGGGGGAAGAAAGCAATATAAGCTGTATTTTAACATTTCTAAGAATGTAGTGTAAATATGAATATTTATATTCTTCTGTTTAGTGTTCCAAGCTAGAAGTTAGTAGTTCCACGTTGCTCAAATATGAATTGAGTAGACTCTTAATCTCTATTTACCTGTTTTCAAACATCCATTACGTTACATTTATCATGATGCTTGCATGTTTTTTCTCTATTTTTGTGGTAAATTTAAATCTTAATTACTCTTTGCTACAATGAACTTTTTTACTGCGGACTATGCTTTTTTCACGTGATGAAAGGAAAATAATGACCTAAAATCTGAAGTATATGTATGTAAGGCCTAATCAATAGCTCTAGTCAAACAAATTCCTTTGCCTTTATAAAATGCTGTGGATTCAGGTGCTGCCTATGAAAAACAGAGAATTAAAAATGACCCAGGATTATTTAGATGAGGAGAAAGACAATTAAATGATAACTTAGTGTTAACAATTTTGCTTATGACATACGAGCTTCTTCCATCTCATCCAGCAAATACGGTAATCCAGGCAAATTATTCATTAGGAATGAATCAGTGGCATTGTTGGGAGGCAAGATTTTAATGGCCAGTTGGTTTAAAGAAGGATTCTCTGAAAGGACTTGGTCAACTGCCAGAAACTGTTTGCAATGACAAATTGCTCACAATGAATTGTTTAGAGAGAAAACACTACTTTTTGTTTATGAAACAAATCTGCATGCCAGTCAGTCAAGCTTGAGTATGAAGGATGTTTGGTGTAAGGTCATGAATGCAACATTGGTTTGCTTTCCTTAATACGTGCTGTTTATTTCTCTTGAAGCCATAACTGCTAAATAGCAGTAAAAAAGTAGTTAGCAGCTCCAGAATTGGGTCCATTGTTGTCACAGAGAAAGGCTGCCTGGCAGTCTTTTCATATCCGTCTCTTTTCTTCATTGC
Organism: Phoenicopterus ruber ruber; assembly: GCA_009819775.1. Taxonomy (NCBI): domain Eukaryota; kingdom Metazoa; phylum Chordata; class Aves; order Phoenicopteriformes; family Phoenicopteridae; genus Phoenicopterus; species Phoenicopterus ruber. The sequence continues at coordinate 65,662,634 of CM020246.1, read as the reverse complement.
CAATCCTCCTGTATTCAAGGGGCAATCTGAAAATATCCCTGTGCAGTGTCTTGTGGACATTTTCAGGAATTCCAACAATTGTGCTGGATCGTTTAAATTCAGTAACCTATCTTCCACAGCTGCAAAGCCTCTCTGAGTGTTTCATTCAAACCATCTAGCTCCTGTGAAGAAGCAATATGATTGTCGGTGCTCCCTCGGAGCTGCTGAGAAATAACCATTAAAATCTGCTTTTAGCAGTAATTCTTACAGCACAGTAATTTAATACGATATGTGTTGTTCACAGACATTGCAGAGGTTGTTTGCACAATAGTCAGTAAGTACAATCAGATTAATGGTTTTGCCAGCAGATGTTATTGTAAATGTACTCAGAAGTGCAATCAATTTTCTCCACAGTACAGAGCACAGCCTATGTCCAGTTGCACAACACTGTGTGACATTCTCCTCTTGCCTACACAGAAGCAATTTCCAAGAGGCCATGCTGCATCTCCAGTGCATTTGTCTTTATCCTAGTCTAAATATAATGTAAACCTGTCTATTCTTTAAAGACAATACTTTCACATATGGAATAACCTTTTGTGCAAGAAAGTTGCTATGGAAATCCATGATTACATTTTTCTGGCTAAAAAAACCTTCCAGATAGCTCTGTGTCATATCAAATTTTGCATTTCATGCAGTAACTGCCTACAAGTGTGTTAATATATATCTGATGGGCAGGGAGGATGTTTTGCAGCAAAATCACCTATCTACTTTTCAGCGGGGGGGGAAAGGTACTTTCTGTGGTCAGTGACCGACCTTTCAACAGAATCCTAAACCAGTGTATGAGACAGACAAGGGAAATGCAACTCCGATGCATTCAAATGCTTTATGCTATATAAAAAGAGAAAGACCATCCACTGCAGCTTTAATGATTGCGATGTGAAACTGTGAGGGCTCTCTCTGCAATTGACTTTACTGAGTATAAAGATAGAGTACTATAGCTTTCTAAGCTGTCTGTCTCCCCACAGTCTGGACAGTGATGTGAGCTGAATACTCCTGTATTTGCCAGGCAGTAGATCTGTTCAAGCATCAAAAAAAGGTGGAAGAAGCAGGCAATAAGTATAATCAATTCAGTACAAAAGGAGGCCAGATCAGTCGGATATTAATCTGCTGTTATCAGTAAGCCAACTGCAGAGGTAACTACTGATCAGGCATCAAGTACTTCAGCAAAGAGTCCACTGACATTCTGTGGAAAAACATTCAGTCTGCTCTACTTCGGGGCAAAAATTATTATAATTGTTTTAGCCATTTGCCCCTCAAATGTTTTCTTGAAGTCTTTTAGCTTGATATTTACATTTTTAAATACCATTATACAGAAAATGAAATGTGTGTGCGACACAAACCAGTGAAATTCACAAGCTGTCATGTACCTCCAAGCCTGCAGTTCCTTAATGCACAGGTTTCTGCACCAGTGAGAGCACCAGAACAATGACCAGGTTTATTTTTACATTTTGCAGTTTTTATGCTTCCAAGTCAGCCACATATATCAGTTACCAGTACAAGTGTGATTTCATATTTGAAAAAAAAGCAGTAATGTAAAGGCAGATCAGATTTAAGAGTATGTCATATCTCAGTCTTCACCTCTACTCAGCTTCTTGCTCCTACTGAAGATCACTACTCAAATGTGTCAGTTCAATTGTTTGCTCAACCATGTTTTAAAATATATCTGTCCAGTAAATATATTTTGGTTAAGTGTGGTCATTTCATAGAACCAGCATAGGGGACAGTCAAACAAAGGTTCCTCAATACATTTCAGGGAGCATAATGGGGTAGGTGTGCACTGATCTGGTCTAAAGATTAATAGACAAAAAAAGCCAAACCCTAAATGTTCATCCACATTTTTGCCATGAAACTATTTGCTGGTTTGATTTATGCTGCTACCCTAGAGGCAGTGACGGAGGATGTAGAAGATCCCCCACGCCGAGGCTGTTTATGAGTCCCTTGTGTCATGGAAAAACATTCATAAAGAAAAGCCTCCAAGACGACTCTCTAGTTTTGACCACAATGACAATCAGTTTTATAGTCTTTTGAAAACAAAACAGATCTCAAAGCTGATATCATTTCCTCTGTCACTGGAGAGTAAATACTTTATTTTTTAACTTGTCTGTTATCTTATTCCTGCTAAAATGTGCATCTTGTGCTGAGTTTGGACTGAAAACTACTTATTTGGTAGTGAGCTCTGACTTTTCTGTAATTTTCATTTAGTTACAAAGCTCATAGATCATTTAAAAATAGTTGCAACATGAACAAAAGAAATGGGAAGGCTTCTTTAGTCTCTGAACTGAAATTTTTCCTGAGAGCTTTAGGATGTTTGTCCCTAATTATTCTGAACACACGTACAATGAATAATAGAGAAGAAAAATCATGCGCTCATTTACACATGCAAAGTAACTCTACTGCAGTCAGCAAGTCTTTAAGATCATTGTACACATAACTTTCTTTAGGGTTGGGACCCTGTTGCAAACATAACTAGCACTGAAAGTCTGAAACATCATGCAGCTTTGCTGTGACACATTAACAATGTTTATGCGAATAAGAGCAAGATCATGTAGAACCTAATTGTGGCCAAAAATGCTGTTCTATGAAAAGTCATCGCTAATTATAATCATGATCATTACTTCTGAAGCAAACTGCAGATAGGAATACCCCTCTTTCTATTTTTTTTTTCTGTTTCCTTTCTGGCTTTCACAGGCTTTGTTTGTCAGCTTGATTAAAAAAAAAAAAAAAGGATTCTTTTGCTAGGGAAGAGGGGCTCTGAGTCCTGCAAGAGTGAACGTTGCTCACAAGTATGGGCAGGCATTTAGAAAAGACCCTGAATTTTGTGAAACTTATTGCCTTGCCTTGTTAGGTCGAAGTACTGAGCTGATGAGAATGGCTTTCCATTCCAGGGTCTAGGGATTACTAAGTGAGCTGCTTTTTTTTTTTCCCTTCCGAGTACTAATCTCCTTTCCTGCAGCTGAGTAATGGCACAGGAGGAACAGTAAAACAGAGGTTCCTGATCTATGTAAATATTATTTTTGTGCCTTTTTTAATACTGGTTTTGACATACTCAGCTATAAACAGTTTTCTACAGGCTTTCTAATTTGGTCCATCACAACTTCGCAGCAAGTCAAACAGGTCTCTATGACTAGGGTAGATAAGCACGACAGAGAAAGGGTGTCTATAAACAGAGGCAGAAAAAAATACAAGTTCACATCTGGGTCAGTGAACAATCGCTGGTGTCTGGGAAACAATGTCAGTGAACAGCAGCACTTAACATTGCTTTAAAAAATAAAGTGCTCCTGGTCTGATCTAACTCTCATTGAAATCAGAGGGAATCTTTATCCTGATTATAATGGGAGCTGGATAGGAATGTAATCCAAATACCAAGCTGATTACATCCTTAATACATTTCACAAATCTAGCTATTTATTAGAAACATGGAATACTACATAAATCATCATCTGGAAGTCAGAGTGCCTTTGGACAAAAACAAAACAAACAAACAAAAAGAAATGAAAAATGAGGAAAAACAGTTTGTCATTGCCAGAAGAGTTGAGTGAGCTTTCTAGTATTTGCAGAAATGTTCTAGGGGTTCATCTGTTCCTACTTTGCATTCAAAAGAATGGTATGCAAATTAAAAATAAAATCTTAAATGTACACGAGCATTTTTGAACTCAGCATCAAGGGTGGTTTTGCATTGGCGCATAGCTAAGAGCATTGAACTGGCAAATATTGGTAAACATTTGAAACTTGCTCATACAAGTCCTTGTTTGCACCTGGCGGGTGTGTACAAGTGCAGGGCTTTGCAGATGAACTGCATCTCCTGTTACAGCAAGCTTTGAATACAAGCTCTTGTTTCCAAATTCTGCCCCACCTTTCAGGGTAAAAGCAGATGAAAATGCTGATTTCACAGGACAAGGAATGCGGTAGGTTGACATCACTGTTGGCTGGCAGGAGCTTTTCAAAATTTTTTTGCCAAAAAACTTCAACTACATTTAATACTGGAGCAATGTCCTAAGAGTGCCTAGAAATGACAATTCAACCTACCTGCAAGTCCAATCACTAAACAGAAGAAAGGGGGGACACTGATGACAAGGGAAGTGAGGAAGTGGAGCTGTTGTTCGCAGATGTGGGCTGTTGATGTCTTTCTGCCCACACCCAGCACATTGAGAGCTCCAGAGCATCACTGGTTCATCTGTAATGGGGAGAATTGTTAGATGTGTAAGTCAGCAAGGAATATTAGTCTCCACGCAGAAATAGCCCCCTCATGTTCCCTGTACATGTTTTTTCCTTTTGACATTTAAAACATCTGGTAGAGGTCAGGCCTTATCTTGATGGGCACAGCTTCACCCGTGGCATGAACTGTCCTGTTGAGTCTCCCATGAACCATTTGGACGTTCAGCCAGTTCATTCTCCCCATTTGCCCCCAGACAGATGAAAGCCACCTACTTCAATTGACTGTACTGTCCTGACCGTGCAACCTTTGGTTTCGTTTTCTTGATGGATCCCAAAACCACATCATTAATGAATGAGCTGCACCTACCACAGTGATGAGCCACGTGCTTCTGGCAGATGAAGATTTGCAACACTTACCTCATTGAAGTATTTGATGTTTTTCCCATATTCTTCTATTTTTTCCCTGTCACTTTGCTAGCGCATTAATTATGAAACTAGTCGTTGTGTTACTGATCCAAAGTTTGATTACTCTGAATGGAAAATAAACAATTCTTAACCCAAAGAAAGTAACCAGGAACAAATACATTGTGGCTGAAGCAACTGCGATAGAAAGGAACACAAAAGAGGGATAACCAAAGAGGAGGGAGGAAAACACAAGGCCTTCAGGAAAGTAGCAGAGGAAAAGTAAGAACAGATATTATCTCATACACAGACTAACAGGTGGACAAATAAAAATACCTGATAGCTTACTAAGCGCTCAGAGGTTTTACATTTTGAACTCCAGTTTCTGGATACTTGCTCTGACACTGGTACATAGTTCAGTGACTTTGTGCTCTCAGCTGTATTGTCCAGGATTTTTTCTGAAAATTTAAAAATACGTGTTGCTATAGAGAATCTTAAGATGATTATTTCTAAGGTTACTTGTTAGAACCTGGAAGTGAAATCAGATAATACTTGAATATTTCACATGTATTTCAGCCATTTAAATTACCTACTGCCTAGTAGGTTTTCCATTTCTCTCTGTGTTAGGTAATAGTGATAGCATAATTAAGATGCTTACAACTTTTCATTAAAGCTTCTTGGTGTATTTAAAATGTAATTAAATCATTGTGAATTTGTAGCCTTCATTAGATCTTTTTAAAGAAGTGGAAAAATATTGCCATATAAACAACATATATTCCGTGATAGCTGTTTTGTTCTGCTGCTTAATGAAAAGGAGATAAAGCCTCACGGAGATGTTTTAATACACCACATTGCAGTGTCTAGCAGTGAATGCTGACATACCCCTGAGCTGTTATTTTGTCTGGCTAGAAGAGTAGGCATTGATATTTACAGCTAACCCAGTAATATCTCGTGGGGAGAATGTACAGTTTTCCAAAGGTCGAAGCAGGGCCATGAGCAGAACCCAGATTCCTGAGTCCCATGCCTGTGCTAAATGTAACACTATCAATTTATAATAGACCTAAAATTAATTACTTTAACTCCAGCTTCTAATACATGCAGAGCCATCAGCAGTAGTTCCTCTGGCTTTGTTGCAAGTTATTGTAGCTGAGTCTTCAAGAGTTGACCCTAAACTATAAAAATAAAATAAGCAGGCAGAAATACAGTGATCACCAAATGCTCAGTGCAATTTTTTACTTCCTCTTGTTTCATTTGGAAACAGGACCATTCATCTTGCAAGGTAAGTGAAATAATACTCTTACAGGCTCTCAGTCTTTCCCTTTCAGATTACTATTCGGACTTCCAAATTAAAAAGCCATTTTTCAACCAGGAAGTAATGCCAGCAGGATAAATGTTTCATGATGGTGTTTCTGTTCTACTCATTCTATAGTTTGCCAGTATCATCTCCTCTGCGGCTGGCTGTTATTATGCAGCAATATAAAAAAAACAACAAACCACTCAAGGAAACATCTCTGTGGTACATGGCCATGTTCAGTTTCTATTATTGTCTGAAACATGCAATTCGAGTTCAAGTGGGGTTTTGCAACCAGACGGAAATCTTAGAGCTAGAAATGAACTCTCTCTAACCCAGGACCTTTCTGCCTCTCGGTTTCTCACTCTTTCTTTTTCTCTCCACCAAGCCCAAAGCCAGATAACACTTTCCTGCTGTGAATTTTTTAAAGTCACCCAACAGCTCTGGCAAATGAGAGCTGTCATAGTTTTCAGATGAGAAAATCATCTGCAGCTCACACAGATCTATGGGCTGATAGGAGTTAATTGACAGCTTGCAGGATTTGGTCTCCAGGCAGAGTTAGAGGGAATGGAAGCCCTGTGGGTTTCATCTGGGCAGAGATAAAGCAGGTTTTTATTCAGTGCTCATGGAGAGAGCATAATTAACCTTTTAGAAGTTTTAAGAATGATCAAATTGTTATTCATTTTTGCAAATGAGAAAAGAGCGCTTCTTTCTCTGCCAGGAAAATGCCAGTGCAGATTTCAAGGTCACTTGATGATATTCTTTGACTGAAAAGATGGGAGTTGGGGGAAAAAAAAAAAAAAAGAGGAGGAAAAGAGGAAGATTGAGAAATGTCATCATAAAATCATGCATCATTCAGGATGTGAAATGAACAAATGTCCTCATATTAGCCTGCTGGACTCTACAGGCGAGGAAGGTTTCCATTGTTACTGTAAATAAGAAACTTGGTGCTAGTAGCTGTCTTTTATGTTGCTGCTATAATTGTTTTAAAAATCTATTTTTAAAGGAGAAAATGGACCATTATACAAAGTCAGTGGCTTGGTTTTCAAGATGTATGATATAATATTTTCAAATGCTGTAAATTCCTGGAATTATTATATGAGTACAGAACAGGAGAATTAAACATCTGTAAATTAAAAATAAATATGCCTTCAGTCTCTTTAAAAACTATTATAAAAAACCCAGCTCATAACTGAGGATCATGGTGGCCTAAACACTCTTTGATGGAAAAACAAAGCTCTCAGATCTTTGCTTGTTGATTAGGCAATAGCTTTTATAAAATATAGACTAAAATAGCCATGGTTCAGTTTCTGTCTAACTGAGTTTCACTTTTCTAGAGCAGCCAACACAGGGCATAAGATACCTTGCAAAATTATAACCTCTTTTCTCCATCTATTATTTGTTGCTAATTTCTAGGACAATGAGAAGAACAGTGTATCTCCTACACAAGAACAGATCCAGAGTCTTGTGTTGCATAGAAGCGACATGGCAGTCAGCAATAAGAAACCATGAACAAGAATATCAATAAACCCATTCTTCCAATCTAAGCTGTAGGTATTATCATGCTCTCCTAATTCCAGTCTTGTAGAACATCCTTTTTTGTCCATTCCTGCACGGTGACATTCTCTACACGCAGGTTGACACTCTCTCTGTTCTTCCCCCCTCCCTCTTCTCTCTCTCCCTCTTTCCCCCCATGCCCCCTATTCCCAGACTTTTCAGACCTCAGATCCACACAGTACAATAAAAATCATTGCAACATGTCACATCCCCTTTTTTGATCTGGAGGTACTTAGCAACCTCCAACAACTCAAGCTACAGGAATTTTTCTGCTACAGTAAATGTACAAACTACTGGTTGGGAGAGTCCCTCCTGATGGACGGGCTCCTGGCCCATACACTGTAGCTGGTTGCTGCAGGATGCGCTCTCTGCCCCTGTTACTTTTTTTTCCTGCATAGAGATGTGAGTACCAAAATTGTGGAAACTTTTGATGCACTCTTTTAATAAGAACCTTGTAAATAAGTTTACTGCTTAAAGAAATCAGCTTAGGGAATGAGGGATCATAGACTTTGCAATGAGACTTTAAAGAGTACCTTCCTTTAGCTTACAAAGATTATCTTATCTTGTTTTCCTTAAAGTAAATCCTTATCATTATCGTACATGAGGCAAAGATTGTTTTGGCTTCCTAAAACCCACATGTGAGGACAAGACGTTCTTGGCATGATTTCTGTTTATGTTACCTGCTCTTTATAATGTGGTGGTTTTTTTTTTTTCCTTTCCTAAATACTGTTGTCCTTTTGATTTAGGTAGGCTGGATGGTAAACTGATACCTTTGGTAACTCTCAAAAAAGTGCTGAGACTGTGGCTGTCTTAAGCTACCTCTTTATTCTTAAAATACATTTAAATATAGTAGGATAAAGAAGTCATAAATAATCATTCCTTCTTTTTTTGTGGTATAGTTGTTACTGTGCTATTGACTTTATTAACAAAGAATGTAGAGGGTTAGGCTATGAAAACCTGGTTTTTTTCAAGTTTCAGTAATCCGGAATTCATGGCTCCATTCTTCACCCAAGCGAATGGAAAAGCTCTGCACACTTTACCTTAAAATATCTGTGCTTTCCATTCCAGTTAGGCACAACTGCTTTCCCAAAAAATAATGCAAATTTTCCTACCGACATACCAGAGCCCCTTGTTAGTAGGTGAAAATCATAGTGCTCAACCAAGACAAATGTGAGTAGCTTTTCAGTCTGAGTGCCAGTGGGTCCATAAGAGGAGAATACTTCTGATGAGACTGTAGAAGGCTTTCCAGGTAAATCCTTTTATTGCCATGAATTATTCATACTCACATCATGGGTATCAGTAAATAGAAAGACTTTGCAGTAATAACACTGCCAGACAGTTAAATGTTCAACTATACATTTTAGCCTAACACTCACACAGTTTTACAAAATGTGTCTGTCATATCAGTTTCAAAAAACTAATAATGAGCTAGCTTATATCTTCAAACTTGCAGCAGGCCTTTAGGTTTTTCATTCTGAAAAACTTATTTAGTTTTTACAATATGAAAATTATAGACATGGTGACATTTAAACCTTTACTTTTCATAGCATTTCACACTTACACCATTTTAAAAGACAGCTATTAACATTTACAAAAATCTTTCAGAAACCAAACGTTCTAACATGCAGAATTCCAATTATACTGTGTAAGAGGGTTATCGACTATTCTTCTACAAGAATACTTTGAAGTGCTTGGTATTAAACCAAGAGCTAAAATGTCAGTTGCACATAGACAATAAATTAAGGTTTATAAAACCATGTAAGATTTATTTAATATTACAATTTTGACCTTTAGACTGCCTTAACCATAGCTTGCTTAAGTTTTCCTCTCTCTTGCCTGCCTTCTTTATCTGCTTAATCTTACTTGAATGTTAAACAAAGGTTGTGATACCAGTTATGTAAAGTAATATAAAGCATTCATAGTATTAGTACTTTCCTCCAACTCTTGTAACACAGTCACATAAACCGTGTTTCACGATATGTTTTCTGAATTGCTCAGGGAGGTCAATGAGCAGTATTTCCAGGGCTGCCAAGACACAGCTGTTTAATTTTCAGTTTCTCATTACAAACATCCAAAACTTTCAGTGAAATGCAAAACTGAAAATACAAATGCAGGTCAGGTCTCGTATCCTACCAACAGACACTGAGAGGAAGGCAGGCAAAGTCAAAAGAGAGGTGGCAATAGCAGGAGGAGAAGAGGAACACAGTGTTGAAGGAAAAAACAATGCTTGCAGAAGACAAGTCTAAGTGAATGTTGTTTTGAAACACATTTCAGCTCACAGTAAACAAAATGCTACCCTGCAAAGGTAGGGGATGAACCAACCTTTTTTTTGCTGGCTTCACACTAAGGACACTCCCTTTCCCCAGCCAAAGCAGCTCCTATGTCAGAAGCTAAGTATCTAAACTATTTTTGACATCTTTCATATCAGTGGTATTATTGGTTAGTAATGACCAGAAAAGTCAGGAAAGCAATTAGGAAAGGAAATAAATGCTGAGCAATCTACAAATAACCTTCACTGCCACCTACCACTGAGGAAGCCACATACGAAAAGGTATAGCAATGCACACCAGTCAAGACTGAGGAATGACCAGAGACTGCACATGGAAATTAGAAACTCAGGTTAATGATGCTTTTTCCTTTGCAGAACAACATGGATGGTGAGAAGGAAAGTTCATACAGAAAACATGCCAGGCTTTCAGATGTCATGAAGGAAACGGGGGAAGCAAATGTGGAAAACTGCATTGAAGCTCTACTCTAGATAATATTCTGTTATGAGCTGAGCTGTGAGACCTAGATGACTGAAAGGGCACACAAAGTGCCAGTGCAGAGTCACCACCTGGGAGCTTTCCCCAGACACTTTTCTTCAGATGTCTCAACTACAGAGATAAGGTTAAGATGTTGAGATTGTCTGGACAAAGATCAGAAATTAAATTCCACTCCATGTTCATTTCATTTTATCCAGACTGTAGTTTAAAGATCCAAAGAGGTCACAGTTATTTTCTGAAATTTGAAGAAAGTCCTCAGAGATCAAAATGTTCACTATGTCACAGCATGCTTCTTTCTCTGAAGTTGAGAGGTGAGCTATAGTAAATGGGAACACTACATTTTCTAACTCCACCCGACAGCAGCTTAACATTTCAGCTTCACCAAAGCCACAGCATTGTTCCTTCTAGCTCACCTTGAAAGCAGGGATTTCAAAACAACTTGTTTGGGTTTCTTTTAGTTTTCACTGCAGCTAAATATCGGAATAACTATGTAGAACAAGATAATGCTGGTACAAGATAAAGTATTTTTCCTCCAATGTGGATAGCAAACTTGAAAAATGTTTGAGGTTTGTTTTTTTTTTTCTCATAGCAAGCCTTGGTGAGGGCATACATGACTGATAGCTGCTTTCCTTCCTCAACATCAACATATAACAAAAGTCAAATTCTCAGCTGTAATTTGATCTACGTGAGGACACTCTGCTCAGATAGAGCAGTTTTGCAGCCCTGCAAATCACATACCGAACCCTCCTTTTCTAACACTTGCCATCTTCTCAAATTCTTTGTCTCTTTTTTCACCTCCTTTCTGCACTCTGTGGTTATCCAAGAGAAGGCATTTCTGGGCAGAGCTCACGCATCACAGGGAAGGGTTGTGTTGCCTTCTCCCATAAATCTTTCCTTGGCCCACACAAGTCTCTGTTTTAATTCACCCGCTGATGTTCAGTCTGCCTTTCAGCAGGCTGCAGCCTCCAGAAGGGCCCCTTTCCTTTCCTGTCCTCTCCTCTGCAATCCACAGCAACTGCATTGTTCTGCTATTAGATGAAGAAATAGCCACCCTGGCAAGACAAGCCTCAAATCACTGCAAAGGTTTAGTAGTTTTTTGGTACAACTGAAGATTTTTGTATAATGTCGTGTTCAGGCAGCTTTTCCTCATTGTTCTCATCTGTCTCAGTCCCTCGACATAAAACATAAAGCCCTGCTATGCAAGTTTGTCATAATTTGAGGTGCAGCATTCCTGATGTTATGTAAAAGAAAATTAAGAGTCAGATCATGAAAATAATTTGAACAAAAAGGGTTTTGTAAATTCCATGAAGAGTAATTTTATTCAGCCTGGCACTAAAATTGGTAGCAATTATTTGCAGGATCGAGGTCCCGGGGAACAGTGATCTCAGAACAATACAGTGGACAACTTTTCCCAGAACAGTGTAACACCCAGCAGAGAGGCAATATTAGGGAGCTGCAGGAGAGGCAAGAAAGTGAAAAGGTTTATGTTATTGATTGCAGAAAAGAGAAGCCTTCAGTCACATATCAAATCAATCAACCACTCTATTTCGGTTTAGTACATTATTCATTCGCTACATTTAGTAGTGCCTTTAATTGTTTGCAGTATGATGAGATTTGCAGACTTCTTGAGAATTTCCACAAGATTAAATCTGGATACCTAACAGTTAAGTCTTTATTATCTCCCCCCCACAATGTTTCCTCCCCCCCCCCCCCCCCCGACCAGTACTATATGAAGGGGGTGAGGGCACTCAATCTACTTTATTGAGCCACAGCAGTTTCCATACCTCTCAAGTGTCTGGATTTTATTGGAAAGTCCTCCACTTACAGGAATTTGAGTTATGGGCTACGCAGTGTTTTCATGTTTTGTTCCAATTTTTACTCTGTGGCCACTGAAATTGCAAGCAGATATCTCTAAAGACTTAAGAAATGCAGTCAAATTCCTGTGAGTAAAATTTATTATATTGACTCAAATACTGTGCAAATTTTTCCTGCCACCTAGAACCAATATTGATTTAAAGAAGAAGAAAAAAAGCAAAGAAAACAATGAACTAATCCATCTAATTTATGTGTCCAGCATTACCACTTCCATGCCCAGATTTTCTTTATTTATATTGGGCTGGTAAAGACTCCACAGTGCATTCTGGAGTGGTAGAAATATAAGACCAAATACATTAGATTTGGGATTTAAATACACTGCAACACTGAATTAGGGAATAATTAATGCTACTGAGAGGTATGGGATAAAAGAACTTGAGGATCTTATTGTCATTTGACGTGTGTGGTTATTACGTGCATTTTTAAATTTTCTCTCATTTACCCTGGTATGCTTAGCTGCATATTGAGCTAAATAAATAAGTGAAAAAAACACATTTTAATCTGGAATGTAATAACTTTCCATTCTCTATGTGGTGCATTGTGGAACATTAAAGGACAGATCCGTTTCCTAGATGCTAATGAGGATGTTGTTTGACTTAAATGGCACTACAGCCAGAGATCTTTATAGTTACCATATGCTTAAGAGTTTCCTCTTACAATTCCTAAGACTGCAAGTCACCAAAACCAGCCAGTAGAACTCCCTATGTCTTTTGAAGCTGTATTTGTAACACCTGTACATTACTGGTTGGAAATGTAGGTTGTAAATTAGGTCGGAATTCAGAAACACAAATTTTTGGCAACATTTGATAGTCAGGATTTTCTTGCAGTGATATAAAGAGGAAGAGGTTAAGTACATAGAATGAAGGTAGAATGAAGGAAGTTGCTTTAGCCAAGGACAATTTGTGCAGAGGGAAGCATCTCTTTGTCAGTGTGATATGTAATGAGCAGGACACAGGTAACTGGTGTTTTTTTGGTTGTTAGATTCTTATTTTCTTATCCTGCACAAGTGAATTGCACCTTCTGTGCAGGTGCAATCGAGGTGGTTGTATATATGAATAAAATAAGCACTTGAGCAATTGCACTCACATTTTGAGTACAGACTCTGGCTTTGTGTCTTTGAATCTCTAGACCACCCACTGTCTGTAAGGACTGCTCCTTCCATCACCTACTTTGATCAGATAAAAAGTGAAACTGTGGCACAACAATATGTAACAGCTTGGAAATAATCTTGGGAACATTAATGAATGCTCTCTCTCTGTAATATCAGGATCTAGCCCCAGCACACAAAATGAAGAGAATTGCATTTGAAGAAATTGCAGGGTAAATGCAGTCAGAACAAATGTAATTGTCCTCCAACCCGTCCTTAGGGCCCCCCATGAGCCACAACCTGAATGTATTTTATGTATAGGCTGCCCTGTATTTCATCATGTCACCAGACCTGGACTGCTTTTAGGAGAGATGGCCACCTGCTACACCACGAGGTAAGGAATCCCTCCAGAAGAGTCTGAAGAGAACCTGGTGTGAAGAGTATGCAAAGCCAAGTGTGCACTTGTGAGATTGGTGTTGGGAAGATGTGGAGGTGAACCCCAACATGAAATATGAAGAGGAGGAGCTGCAGAGGATGTAGGAAACATAGAGAATGGGCTGGAAAGTGGAGTGCAAGAAGGACTCAAAGACATGCAGGAGGAGAAGCAATGGTGTCGCCATGAAGATGGTTAAGGAATGGTAAGGGTAAGGGGACGAGGAAAATACGGAGGGTAGGGACCATGTGGCTGAGCAAGAGGCTTTGAGAGAATAAGTACAGAGAAGCATGGGAGTAAATGGAGAGGGGTGAGAAAACAGTCACAGAAGACAAAAGCAAAGGAGGAAGAAATTTTCCTCCAGGACATGGGACAGGAGGAGAATAATGCTGTTCCCAACAGCCACTGCATGGGACCACACTCTTGTGTGGCTTTCAAATAATAAAAAGGCTTTCATATACAGCCTGTTAATTAAATGGGGGAAAAAAAATCGTCTGAAAGTTAAAAAAAAGAACAGTGAAACTTTCACTAAGCAGACACCTGCTATAGCAGCTGAGCTAGGACTGGGCTCTCTTACGGTTGTTACAAGGGTTTTCACTGTGCTTAACTTGGAATTATGCCAGGGACTGACCACACAGCCCCACATTCGTAGAATAACCAAGGGGATTTTAATGATTATGAATGACTGGAAGATTAGCTTTCTATCCAACACAAATGATATTGTAAAAACAGGTATGAGAGGATGACATAAGCCAAACATCAGCGTGTTTTTGATTTGTGTTTTGGTGGGTTTTTTTTTAAGAAGCTGTGTGGTTTCTTTAGGACTCCTTGTCCTCTGCATTTTTATTTTTAAACATGTAAAAAAGTGGACAGAAAGTTAACTGCCAGTAATCAGAAATGAAACCACAATGCAATCTCCTGCTTGTCTGTCTTCATTCTAACATAATTTATCTAAAAAGGCATCACTTTGTACATATGGGAAGCTAGGGTGAGTTCATTTGAGTGCTTTTCAAGTGCAATGTAATTGTATGTTTCTCTGCTCTAAAAGGCCAACAGAAAATTGGACACAGTGCACAAAACAGATTTTTTAAAATATTTTTTTTCCTTCTGCATAACCACCCACTTTTGGGACTGGAAACTGCATAAACAAGATAGAGTGGAGTGAAAATCACTTAACATCAGATTTGTGCATTTTGCTTTAGGAGCAGCTTTTTCAGCTTATGTTTGTATTTATAGAACCACCACTGGGCCAGACTCTTTAGTGAGCTGTAACTGAGAGCAGATTCAAGAGGAACATCAAGTACTTTTAAAAAATTCAGCCCAGTAACCAAAATTATTTGATCTTTTATTGGCAGAGTGTGGCTGTTGTAAAAAGAAATGAAATACAGTGACCAGTCAATGCCAAGTAACTGTAGATGAATCCAATCTAAACTGGATTCTGATAACTCTTGGAGTATGCTCTGTGTTACAATCAACTTCAGGTCAGACAAACACATGTGCATATGCATGCGTTCATGAGTTCATGATATCTTTCATTTTTCCTCTTTTTTTTTTTTTTTTTCTCTTAAATGGATCCTTTTCATTTTTAACAGGCACACTGATATTCTTGTGCTGACAGTCTTTTTCATGAACAGGTAATTTCTGGAGGATTCTTCTATTTTACATGCAAACAAATACATAGTATGCAAATAACACACATATATGACTCCTTTCTAACTGGAATAAGATATTTTCTTCTAAACCTGATTTAGTTTGATGAATGTGAGAATATACTGCAACAAGATACTTTAGGCTATGCAAAATACTGGACTGGAGCTACATTTAGTCATGGCATGGCAAATCCACTTATGAGTCCCCTGAGACAGCCTGGTGGGCTAGAATAACAGCTCCATTATTCAGAGTTTCATGTCTATCACCCCACTTATTAGCATAGTTTTGAGGTTAAACAATGGTGTTAGTTTTCTGTGTGCATCCTCCTATTTATTCATTATCAAATTACTTTACAATGTTTATTTAGTCTGCTATCATCTAGATCAAGTGTACCAGGTCCTAAAAACGTAACCTCCCCGGTAACAGACAATTTTCAGTGAACTGATTTAACATCTAACTTTAACATGGAACTGGGATCACCTTAGAAACAGGTTTTGAAAGTGTTTTTTCAAGAATGAAATACGAAGCTTGATGAACTGGGAACAGTGGAAAGTCTTTCAATGGTTTCAATGGTTTTTGGATCAAGACTAAGGTCTCGGTTTTGGAAAGTACTTAAATATGTGCATACATCTGTCCCTATTCAGCAAAAGCATTTAAGGACATAGGCCAGTGGATTTTGTTTCATGACTAGAGGTCAAGTAGACTTATAAGTGCTTTCCTGATCAAATATTCAATATTGACAAAAATATCCAGCACTACGTACAAAAAAATACAAACAATGAGGCCCATGTCTAGGCTTTTGTCTATGCTAGAGTAAAACAAAGAAATATTTTCCCCAGAGTTTAAGAGAACACTTTGCTTCCAAGCTACTGTTTACTCTCATCACATCTATTCAGATCTATAACACTTGACACAAGTATTCCAGTGTGCTGCTTGCCACCCTTTAGCTCACGAGTAACACATGACACTTCTTGCCCACCTCATGGGACTCAGGATTTTTTCTGTAATGCCTTCAAGAGTAGCTGTACCTATCCACTCACACGGTCATGTTTAAAAACATTTAAAAACCCCTACCCACTCACCCAGCCAAGAATTGTTAATCTTATGGATGCATCAGCCTCAATGTTTATGTAGCAGTAACTTAAAGCTTCCTGCTAGCCACTTACTATATTTGCATGGTGTGAGACCTGCTGTAGGTGCCCATACATGCCTAGCTGGGTGGTAGCATTGGGTAAACACAGACAGAGCGAAATGACTGCGATCTCAAATTATGAAATGTAGACAGTGCTCATTTTTTGGATAAATGCCTATAAAGTACACACATATCTCTCTAGAACATGCATTATTTTGTCCCTTTTTCATAAGCAGCTTACAGCTCCCAGGACCAGTGTCTGCTTCTCCAAAGCCTGGATTGGCAGAAGCTGAAGATAGGAAATTTCCTTGTTCAAGACATCACTGCTGTTTCTTGCTCCTCCATCTCTGTTTTTGCCTATGTCCACCAACAAATGGCTTAGGAAAAGTCTGAGCTGAGCTAATTTAATTCATTCCCGTGTTCAAACTGAACTACAGCTGAGCAGCATTTGATGGTGTTCCCATGGCTTGTGTGCGAAGCTGCCAACAAAGGGAAATTGCAGATCAGAATGAAGCTCCTGTCAGCTGTCATTTCCCACTGATATATTTTACTGTAATTATTACTTTTTGAAAACTGGTATACATTGTAAATTACAAGGTTATTTAAGTTCTGAAGATGTACTACATTCCTGCTCTGAAGTTCTGCAGAAATTATTTCTTTTTATGTGTTTACACTAAAGCTCAAGTCTGCCAGAGAGAAACTATACTATGTTTTAAAGGGATGTGTATGCAATGCATTTCAATTTCTCTCTCTGGCATCTCTGCACATTTTTTTTAAGCTATATATATAAAGAGGAACTCTTCAGCACCAATCTAATGTTTTTATAAAACGGATTGCATGACACCCAGAATATATTATGATGCATCTGTTTAACATGCAGCCTTACCAGAAGTACAAATTTGATATGTTACACTTCTCTAACCTTATGTTTTCAGTACAACAGTATGCCTTTTTAGCACTGACTAGGAAATCAGATTGAATATGTCTGGGAATACAGTTTCACATTGTGCATAATCCTGGTTCTGCCACTGAAGAAAATCAATGAGGGTGAAGCATTGATCTCCTTGCAGAGTGCAAATGTAGTTAGCTCTGAAACACACTGCTGGGGATTTTGTTATTCAAGTCATTCGATCGCTCAATGTGTTTGCTAACCAAGTTCTTATCATGCAGCACCTCACTAGCCTAAGCTTAGCATCAGTTATGTATATAGTGAAAAAAGGTCCCTTTTGGAAGAAGAAAAAGGCTTTACATATGCACAGTTCTTCTACTAAGTGTATGTTTGCTCAAGGCTAAACTGAAATGCCTTTTCTTCAATGACATTTCACAATGTCACCAAATATATGAAAGTCTCACAGAAGGATGTGTGAATATGAATCACTCCAGGAAAATATTCTCTTCTGTTATGACGGATTTTATTTTCGTTCGTGCTGGTTAGTCAATTTGTTTTCCTTTTTTCTTAGAGAAGGAAATTTGATCGAGTCTCTCTTGATGTTGCCAAAATATACATGTATTCTTGCACATAGATACCTACATAATTACAGGTATGACAAATGTATGCACACACACATACACACACTCCTTAGACAGAGAGATGTACTTAATTTTTTATTTATATATGAACTATATTTCATTCTTGTCAGCAAAAATATTTTCCTAACTTACAGCCTTCCAAATGCAGACAATAAATCAAGTATTTTAAAAGTGATTGCAGATGATTCATTTAGTGCTGTCATAATATAGTGTTTTCTTTAATGAAAATTTATGTCATTTTCCCTGGAATAAAACTCAGTTAAATAAATTTGTCCTGAAAGATGCAAGAGAACTGATACATGCTGTGGTAAACACTGGCTGGTGCTTGAAGATAGGCAGGACCCTAACCTGCTGAAGTACTCTGATGTTATTTAATGCATCTAGTCTGAGTTAGGATTTTTCCATGTTATACAAATATACGTAGCTGAACCAGGTGGCATTTGTATTAAGACATAATGCTCGCAGATCAACGTTAAGCTGCAACTAGATAAAGCAGTTCCTCAGAATATTAACAAGATTAAGACACTGAATTCTGCTTTAAAGCATACTAAGAGCAGACAGCAGCTCTGGTAGTAGAAAGGGAAAAAAGCTCTCTGCTTTTATTGTTGTTGGAGTACTCAATATTTAGAAAAATGAAATATTAACTGAAATGTTATAGGAAGTACAGTAGATGAAAAGGATGCACTGCAAACAAGTGTTATCTAAGAAACGAATACATATATTATTCTTTATTTATTATGACCCCATGTTTGGCATAATTACAGCAAAAAAGTAAACAAAACAGGAGTGTTTCAAATGAAACATTTCCTCTGGCCATTCAGTATTACACCAGGAGCAGCTGAAGTTCACAAGACAGCAAGGCCTTTTATATTTAAGCAAAGAGCTGCTTTATATCAGAAACAATTACAATAAATCACCAAAAGCATCATGCAGAACTCAATTGGTGGTGAAACATTCAATACCAATTGAGCAGCAGTGTAAAATTAATCACTGAGCTTTTCATCTGTCTGTTCTATCAGTGGATTAAATCCACCCATTTTAAAATGTAAATACTTTGAGAAATTTTGATATTACATAATTAGGTACTTTATCACAATGGTATGTGAATACAATAAATATAATGTCTCTCATGCATATAGCACTGCCTTCAAAGCACATACCACAAAATATAGAGAGTTACAATAGAAATGAATAAAGCACCCTGTCTCAGGGTGAAAAAGAAACTCCTAAAAATCCTTACAAGCAACCAAATTAAATAAATGAGGTTTTTATGTTCACTGACTTAATTGTGTGCATCCAGTAATTCAAAACTTGACCTCATAAAATGCATAATGATGGGACCTTCTTAAATAGAAGAGTAACAGACAGCCTAAACCCAAATCCAGTCCAACCTTTTTCAGCCGCGTGATATCCACCCCCATGCCACTACCTCTTTGCACTCTTGAACCTCCAGCTGTGACTTCAAGTAACAGGAAAGCTATAAACTAGGATAATCTTCGCATGGTAAAGTGAAACCCCTCATTGACACCAAGCTGTGTGGGGAGATCGACACGCTGGAGGGAAGGCGTGCCATCCAATTTCTGCTTTTTTCCCCATATTCATGGATACCATTGCAAGAACCTGCTAGGTATACTGTCACAACCTCTCTAAAATCCATTAATTTTATTTCTGCAAGCTAAACTTGCATGCAGGTTCCTACTATCTTCCCCTGCATTTCCAGAGAGGAGAATGAATGCTTCCTAATTATTTGCATTTCACCCAAAATTAAAAAAAAAAACCAAAACTTGAGCTCAGTGTGTCAACTACCTGGATCAAAACATCCCCAGATCGAAACTCTTGATCCTTTTCTTCAGGACAACTTACCTTTCACTTACATTTCTGTTACTGTCTTTTTCCACCTTCCCATAAATCCCTTTTCTTGTATGTCTACTATTCTTGTTTATACACCAACAGAAATAAATTGCTTCCTGAACTCTGACAAGTGGACCACAACCATGCTCTTATTTTCCCTTTCTTTTCCCACATAGGCTCATAGGTAAAGCGTGTTTCTTCCGTAGACATGGAAAACACAGTTTGCTTCTTTGTGAAACGTGTGAAACACTGGCAATAAAGGTACATCAAAATGAGATGACAATAGATCTATCCCTTTCCTCACCTTCCCTCAATAAAGCCCTAAAAAAATTATCTCAAGCCAACAAACAACTTCCATGGAAATCCTGGCAATACCAGAATACCCCTTTTATTTCACCTGTATCAGCTCTGAAATTGA
Organism: Phoenicopterus ruber ruber; assembly: GCA_009819775.1. Taxonomy (NCBI): domain Eukaryota; kingdom Metazoa; phylum Chordata; class Aves; order Phoenicopteriformes; family Phoenicopteridae; genus Phoenicopterus; species Phoenicopterus ruber. The sequence continues at coordinate 65,642,449 of CM020246.1, read as the reverse complement.
AGTTCAAGTCAAAGCAAGTGTGTTCATCAGAACTGCTTTGCTCCTCTGTTTTTTATCCATATGACTGTCGACTCACCTCAGAATTAAACAGGACAACGTACTGTTCTTTTTTTCCTATTATTATTATTTAAAAATATAAAATAAACCCACTGGAAAACATGAAATCTTGATATTCTCAGCATCTTTACAACAGCTGGTTTAATTATTAATTGTGAATGAAATATCTGATGACTTCAGCTTTTTTCCTGTGTGTGAATCATTTGTAAACTAATCCTGATTTCCACAAAATATCTTTTATGCATCTGTGCTGAATAGTTTATGCAAACAAATATTAGCCCATGGCTTGTTTGCAAACTGCTGACTTAAAATGTTTGTTATTCATGGCAGATGACTTACCAGAGAGTTAACACTTTATTGATTTAGTGTCCTGATAGTTTTTAAATTTTAAAGGAACCACAATAGACTCTGAACTGTATGGGGAGTGGTTTTGTTGGGTAGGAGGAGAAGAAGCATGGATAACCCAGATAAAAATGAAGCAAGGATAAAATTAAATGTATGAAATTAGACTATAGGATCATAGTACCTTTGATTTTGAGAATAAAGGTAAATAAACACAGAAAGAGGTTTTACATGTAATATCTTTTTTTCAAAAAACAATGGCATTGTTAATCCACAACCCAGTGTGCCAGAATATACAGTTAATGATATTTCCAATACAGATATTCAAATGAATTTCTTATATCCACTGAAATATTAAAATTCTTTGGTTTTGGAATCAGAAGCTTTCATTACAGAACTGGTGATTATTTAATTAATCACAACCAATGATTAGCACAAGTAATTTATACCAGTGAGATGAACGTACACTATGTAAGAACACAACTATCCCATACCATTCTCTAATAATTTTCAATCTCAGTATTAAGAAACCAATTCACTTTCAATGGTAATGTAATGCTACAGGACTATTCACTTACAAAAAGGTTTACTCTCTGGACATGTTAATGAAACAAATGTAAATTTTAACTTGCATGATGTTATGTTAGGCAACACTGAGAGCATAATTAGCTTTCAAAATTATGAAAATACAAACAGAAACAAATCCAAGGTTTTCTAATTATTTTGTAACATAGAACACATTTTCACAAAAAGTGGAGAAATATAAAGCCATTCCTTGACTAGCTCCCGTTCTGTAAAGCAAATGAAATAGAGGCAACACAGAAACATTTGCTAATAAGGGAACGGTGCCCAAACCCAAAGACCTGACAGTCACTTACTGCTGCCTTTGGAAGCAGCCTGCTTCTCCAGGCTCAACCTCTTGCCGTGTCTCATTGAGAGACATCAAGAAAAGGTGAGCGGAGTCAAGGCTTTGTAATTGAGACCATTCCAGCGAGTATATGTTAGTCATATTTTCTTTATACATAAGAAAGTGGTGATAATCTTCAGTGACATCTTCAGCTTCTTCCTTTCATGAGTCATAGTTGACTACTATCTCGATGAAATACTATTGTGTAAAACTGTGATTCTGAAAGTTTCTGAGGAGGAATTTTAACATAATACCAATTCTGAGTGTCTGTAGCTTGGGGGAGCAGGAACTGGCAAAGAGTAGGTTTCCTAGCATTAAAGCCATAGACCAACACGGGATAAGTGTAAGCTCCATACTGAGTGTTTGCCTGAAAAAATGTCAAAGCAAGTAAACTTTTTGTACACTGGTGAATTACTAATTAAACTTGATCTATTTATGCCATTGTTTTGTATACAACACAGCAAGTGATTGCTTACATTCCTAATACTGAAAGAAAAAAAATGCAGCATTTCCTTCTTCCAGATAAAACCAGAGCTTTGTGGTGAAGTGCACAGTGCTCTTGCTGGAACTCAGTCAATGTCAAATACTTTATCTAGACTTGAACTTCATGACTGTGCAGTCACCTGTAGTAGATGCTTAGAGACATAACAGGATTACAGGTCTAAATCTTATATATTGGTAGTTTTTGAACCTTCAAGGTGTTATCAAAACATAAATATGCATCCTTGGGTGAACTCTCTGCCACAGCAGCCTTCCTCAGCACACAGAGATTTGATCCAAGTCTGTGGTTCTTGCTGAGATATGCATTGCATCATTGTCTATTTTCAGCTTGTTACATTAATCAAAACCTATCCCATTTATTAAACTGCTTCCTGCAGCTCAGGCATTTGAAATTCAGAGTGCCAGCAAGCAGCTGCCAGGCACCGTGAAGGAAAGAGGTGGGGTAGATTTGAGTAATGTACAAATTGAATTTCAAGTGACTGAGCAGCCTCTTTATCTCTTAGTGACACAACCAGTGATTGTAACAGTATTCTTAAAGGAAATGAAACCTGGAGCCACGGTTCAATCATTGGGTAGTTACTATAGCCCTTCCCAGCAGTCCTTCCGGAACTACTGATGAGTGTGACCTTTGCAAAAATGCACAAAGCCTTGATTTCTGCACGGTTAACCTTTACAAGCTGGAACCCTCCTGTGGAACCTAACCACAACAGAGAGATGCTTTGGAATAAAAACACACACACACATTTTATGAAAGAGAAAATTTCTAAAAAAGAAGGGGGGGGGGGGGAGGGGGTTGAATAAAGGGAGAAAGAGAAAATATTTTGGATAGAGGCATTTAACAGTTTTCCAAATAGTCAATTAACTACATCTCTGTTTTGATCAGTACTTTTCACACTTCTTACATTCCACAGGTAACAGTCTATCCAGAAGTGTAGCACCAAAGCTGTTTTTCTCAGAAATATTCTCTGTGCTTTAGAAGTCACTCAGCCAAGACGCTGATAAACCAGAAATTCAGTGCAATCTTAACGTCGCGTGTTCCACCCAAATCATATTGGATAGAGGCGCCGCACCCAGGCAGACAGTGGGCTCCCAACTCTCCATCAGTGCTCCTCCCCTCCCTAATACCCATAAGAGATTCCAGGTATACCGATTTGCATGTGAGAATAACTGTCATAAGAGATTTTACGAGAGGGTGAATTACCATTCTCCTAATCTTGCACTTCAAATCTTGAACTCAGCCATGGGCATTATTTTCTTGAGCACTCAAGAACCCATGTTGCCTCAGTCAGGGGTGCATGCTTCTAGCGTTCCTTCAGGGCTGCCTGAGAAAGCAAAAGCCTGTAATTTTCCTTACCAAAATTTCAACCAATGCAAAACAAATTGTTGGTGACCTTTTCAGGCAATGCCACAGCAAGTAAAAGAGGATGCAAGCTGGTGGAATGCTTTGTAAAGATCTCTCCTAGAGGGATCTTGATGAAGGTGATATTTTATTCCTTTTCCAGGCTTTTTTCTTATTATTCTTGGTGGCACTGATGACTGTTCAGAAAGCTTTAAATAGATCTGTGAACAATGTGAGAGGCAAAGTAATATTCTTTTATATTTGGTTGATTTGGTTTCCTGAGTATATGTCTATGGAAACGGTCTTTGGTGTAAGATCTTTGGAAAAATGACTTTTTCAAAAACAAATCCTTAAAACGTAAACTGTGCACTCATAGATTTGTCAGTATACCTTTTAGTTTGGTGTATAGAAGTCTTCTCTCTCACATGTGCTGTCCCAGTGTCCGTCCTTGTTATGCTGGTAGTACAATTTCCTGCTGTTGTATTTTCTTGGGTGATTTCAGTCAGGCCAAGATATCAACTAAAGCATTTAACATAGAAAAAGGATGAATAATATTAAAACACAAGAAGGATTAAATGACAGAAGAGTGTCACTAAAAAAGCACAAACTGGAGAAATAACTAACTTGCAAAACTATTTTACCTGTAATAGCAAATTAGAAGCTTCATCTTGGGAGGCCATGTATTAATTGTCACAATTTTTGTTTCCCTGGGCAGACTGAAAACGTATCACAGCTTTTTGCAATGCGTTCTGTAAAACTACATCTGTAAGATACATGGGTAAGAACAACTTCATTCTAACTTTCAAAGTGAAGCCACATGCTTGGACCTCAGCAGGAAAATGACATTAATTCATTCTAGATGACCTTTTCGTTGAAAAGCAAACCCCTGCCCTTAGGCTATTTAGAAAGTTTAGGTGTACCTTTTTCCTTTTACTGTTACTAGGCATGTATTTATTAGTGCTCTCTAGTGTTTTTTTCACACCAACTCCAGTTAGCTTTTAGAAAAATCAAAGAACTCCCACCTTCATCCCTACCTTTTTCACTTTTGTAGGTCATTAACTACTTCCAGACTCCTGCTTTTGAGATCTGAATGTAAAAAAAATTCATTCAAAAAAAGGGGAAAAAGAAAAGGATCAACAGTATAGTTGATACTGTTCAGCAAACAATAGGTCATTAAATAGCCAGCCTTCCTATTCTTTAAAACTTGTTTTGGTTGCTTTAAATAGTCAACTTAAAGAAAAAAAAATCTCTAGTGAAATAGTATTAAATTTGCTGGTTTTCATCTCTGCCAATAAGGATTTTGGTATGGATATATGGAGTTAGCACCCAGGAGACAACGTTAATTACCAACAGAGGAAATCATGTTCTGTATGCAGATTGGTGAAAAGTCTTTATTAACTGCTAAGAAATAGTTAATTTGTCATTAGTCAGAACACTGAACCAGAGGCTGCTGCCTATGAACCATTGATTAAAGTTTATAGTAGCAATAACCTCACTGAAAAACATTTGTTACCATAGTTAATGACCAGATTTTAAACCATTAATCTTCCTTTGCAGGTTAACTAACCAAATGGGTGTAAGCTGTTTGTAACAACCAGTACCACCGATACTAATATTCAGATATATATAGTCTATAGCGACTTGTGTATTAGTAGCAGCACCAAATGAAAGAAAAGGGCCTCCATTTCAAACAGACCAGGATGATATTGTAAATAAAAGGGTATGATTTGGCTTTTAACTAGCACGTTTCCTTCGACAGAGCGGATATGCTGTACAGCGGTAGAGTGCCATATCCCCGTTCCACAGAAGTACTGAGAGGCGGGGGAACATGCAAGAGCGCACGACAGGTCCTTATGGTGGACCCAAGTCAGGGGCAGTATCCACTGTGACTGTAACTACTGGGGCAGTGTTGTAAGCACTGTGTTGCTCACCTTTATGGTGATGAGAAGGCGAACTCGTCCTCTACCTTACCTTTGGTACAAAGACAGACCTACTCTGCCTGAAAGGCTAGTCTCCATTTCCATAGGGAGTAGCAGGCAAATGGTATATCAGCCAGTGCAAACACAGAGGATACTAAAACTAAGTTGTAGTTTACTCTGGTGGTAATTTCATAATCAAGCCAAGATCATCTCTGCTAAGTGCAAACCAATACATTTGTCCTTTAGTCTTCTACTGAGGCAGCTGCACTCCTTGTTTTTTCCTCACTGCAGATTTCCTGATGTCCACTAGTACGACAAGTCTAAGGTACAGAGCAAAATGCTTGTGTGAGTAATCCTTTTTGCTGGGATTTGTATTTAGTTCCTTTCGGTCTTGGAAAAATCAAATGGAGGATGTACTTACTCTGAAACCAGTCCAGCAACATTTCTCTCAGGAGTACTTCTGGAATATGACTGTGTCCCAGATTACTGCCTATACCCTCTAGAAATGTTTTGATTAGATTAGTGTGTAGCACGTGCTTCATTCTGGATGTCTGTAGTCATTGGACCAGTGCCCAAAGCAAGAAGCAATGCTATTATTAGAAATCCTATTTGAAGGTTACAAACCATTGCAGGATGCTATTTCAGGACAAGCTCCACTGTGCTATGACCTATTGCAAACAAAGCCGAAGAACCTGCGGTGGACCACTGACACTTTTTATAAACCCATTTTAGCTTGGCTGAACGTGCACAGCGGTATGTACCTAAAGGTGCATCCGTGGCAGCATTGTTAGGCTTGAGGTAAAGAACAGATAGCCTTAGCTGTGCATAAGCACCTGCCAGCTTCCACTGAACTTAACTAATGCAGCTTTACTATATACAGCACCTCTGGGATCTCGGTAATGAAGTGACCCATCTTTAATAATTCTCCAAATCACGGTAATACAATAACATTTGTGACCCAATCACTTAAGATAGTTACTCTTGAGCAGCAAAATAATAAAGCAGGAGCACGTGGGGTGGTTAGATCAATAGAGATGGTAATGACGCAAATGGTAGCAAACTGCGGGGCTCTATTATCAGCGCAGCAAGTACTTACAACCAAAGACAGCAGCTCCGAGGAATTCAATCACTCTCACTCGTTCCCTTTTCTGATGGCTATTTCATAATTGTGGGAAATTTCATGTACATGTTAATTCTTCAAATATTCTTGGCCAGCTTCCATCCAGTAAACAAGCTTTGCTATTATCTGAGTATTTAACTCAGCCAAGCTCTCAATAATAATTTAATGACTGGATTTCTTATTGCTTTGGGAATACTTGTTAACTGAACGGCCGCACTGAGAGGTTGCAATAAAATATTCCTGTAACCATCTTGGATTTTGGGGCTTTTTGTCTTTTTGAAGGTTTTATTGTTTGTTTTCTCCCATTCATTATAATACTGAAAAAAAACAAAACCAAAAACACCCCCCCCCCCCCCCCCCCCCAAACAGTGGTTCCTGATGCACAACAACACATTTCAGCAGACAAAGTACTTTTGAGGTAAATCTCATCTAAAAAGGTGATTTTCCTGAAACCAGATACTTAGAAGAAAATCACGTCTTGGTTTAAAGTGCATATTCCTGCAATCTGGTGAATTTATCCTATGGCTCATTAGAGAAATAACACTTAAGAATATTTGACTTTCAGTATGGAGCTCACACCTGAAAATGATGAAGAAATGTTTTAACCCCAAATAACATGTAGATGATAAGCATGGAAAATCCACTTATGGATTTTCCACATCATAGTCTATGATGATACCCAGCATGACTTCACAACATGCACATGCTGTGCTATCAATGGCTTAAAAAGCACAATTTCCTTAGCGTGGGCACTGTCACGGACAGGAGAGAAGGACGCTGTGAATATGTCATTCCCCTGCGATAGGCGGGGAATAAGCTCCACAAGCAGAGGCACTGTCTTCCGACTGACGTAAGGAGAATCAGACTCGAAGGCTAACACCGGGGCAACCGCGCTGGTGGAATGTTACGCCACAACCGTGCGGTAGCTCTGTGCCTCGCGCAGGCCTCGCCGTTTAGCTCTTAATGAGCTTTGATGCTCTCCTTCCTGAAAACCCTTTTATGCTTTCTGTTGACTCCATATGGCACTCTGATGAGCTCACACTTCTTCTTAAGTACTTCTGTATCAGAAAACAAGAGCAAAGCTGAAACAAAGTGAGTCATCTGTTTTAGTCTTTGCTTTCACTGCATGAGATAATGTGGAGGTGTTAATTACAAGACTTCACTGAGTCTTGGCTAATAACAGTGTGCAAACAAATGTATGTCAAGCTCAGCTACAGAAAGCTTCTACTAATAAGGTAAAACTAGCAATTAGAGCTGACAATGAAGTAATACTTTTCCTTGAATATTCATTTATGAAGTCGTTGTTTGTAGGCTTACTTCTGTTTTCTTCAAGGAAACTAATAGGAACTCCTAGTCATTCATTAAAAATGACTTAAATATCATTTGGTGAGTGAGCACACTGGATTAATTCTCCTTTGTACTAATCCACTGACCCTTTGCATCAAAGGCAGAGAAGTAATGTTCTCTGAGATTCCCCAATCTGTGACCTTGGCATAATAGGAACAAATTGAATTCCCAGAAGAAGAAAAATGACACTGACCATATAAAATCACTAACTGCGTGTCTGAAACACCATTCATTTCATTTAAATTCTACAGTGGAACTCCTTCAGTTACAAGAAGAACGAATATGATTAGCACACTAAACTTTTAGTCCTGTCACTTATTCTGGGTTTTTTTCCCCCCTTCTTTACAAAGCAGTTTTGACATGCTTCTTTAAACACACAAACTTTGCGTTCCCATGCTGGATGAATGCATACCAGGAGGAAGCAGGCTGCACATTCAAATCTCTTTATGTGCCTGACTCCCCAAATAAAAACAATTGCAAGTTCAAACTCAGCCATGTTGTCTAACTCCATATCCATGGATTAATTATCCCCCTAAAACCATTTAATGATTATTCCAAAATCTATTAAATTAAATATAGATAGTTTCAATTGTTTGTTTTTTTTTTTTTTAATAACATTTATAGTGGAAAATAGAAAATACCATCCTGGAAAACCATTTACTAGAAAATATTTCATATATAGCTAACAAATTGAGGACATCATTTTATTAAAAAAATTAGTAAGAAAATAAAATTATTCTGTTTGGAAAGACCCTTTCTTTTATCATCAACCTCCATTTTCTCCCTATGTTATAATGTAAGCCATTCCCAATGCTAACATACGGTGGCTATACACCACTGCCGAGCATTGCTGAAATCGTGCCAAATATAATGCTGCTCTGGTGCATCTTTCCTCATGGTGATATTTGTCTGAGTAATAGTTTGGCTTCATATCATTCGATCTATTCCCAAATACACTTCTGTTTTTTATATCTATCTAGGTATCTGTGGAAATCTATAGGGATATCTATATCGATATCTACATGTACACATTGACACACATTATCAGTGTCCAATTCTTTGGCTCAACTATCTTTTTCCAGACCAAACTCAGGGTTCTTGTTGGCCTCCTGCTCTGGGAAGGAGAAGACGAGAGGACTAAAACTGTGACTAGCCACTACATGCTCTCGTTTCTGCTTCCATTTGTATGTTGGCACCAACGATAACAACAGACGGGACTGACAAGCATAAATCTGCAAACCTAATGCAGACCTGGAGTTCATTCTGTTCTGTGGGTGGCTGAAGAGTGGGAAAGCTAAAATTTTGGTAACTGGAGCCTCTATTTTAATTCAAAATGCATCTACAGAGAAGGAAATATCGTAACAACTCTGTTACTTTCACAGCCAAAACCACACTGATATGAAAACCTTGGTTTACGTTGCATTTCTTTATCTCGTAATCTAAGGAAATATATTTGAAAATAAATAGGAATAAAGTTAGTAAATTCAAGATGAGGTTTGCAGATAGAGGTAATAGACTTTATTGGACCAATACAGTTGGAAAATCAGCAAATTATTAATTTTGAAGTACTTTATTTGGTTGTGACATTAACCAAAGCTTTGAAAAAATGATCACATCCTTCAGGTACTATTCAAAGTGCATATCATGCCATTACACCTTTAATAAAGAATTGGTGAAAGTAGTGTTTTATGCATTCTTATTTTATTTGCAAGTTTATGACTACTTACAGGCACTTCAAACACAGAGATTTCCTCCGCTTTAGCAATGCAAAATCCATCATAGAGATCTACCGCAAAATAGTTAAAAACAAATAGATTAAAGGGAACAAAATCAAGAGGAAAACTTTTCCCATCAGTGAAACAGAATTTTGTAAGAAAGTGTTTCTGTTAATTATTTCTTGCAGCAGGTATTGGCTGTCAAGCTAATGCATTACTACACCATTTGGAAAAAATTACAGTCCTAATTAGATAAGCAAATAAATGTTCATTTCAATTTATTAATATAGCTGCAGGCCTTGTTGCAATTTATCTCTCATTTCTGAGACCAATGCATTGCAGGCTGGAAATCATTGTGGTGAAGTAACTGGCTTTAATAATGGATACAGGCGGTGAATTATTCATGCAGAGGGGAACAAGCCTTGATGCTTTCCACTCACTCCTTTAATTAACTGTGAGATGCTGACGAGCCCTATAGTGTGTCTAAGCTTTCTAAGTTTATCTCCCCTGTAAATGTGAATTCTCTTGTAGCTGCAAAAATATTCTATTTATCAACAGCTTAATCCAGAAAATACAATCCTGACAAAGTAACCGCTCTACCACTGTTATTTTTTTGTATTGCTTTCATGTCAGCACCATTTCTATAATCCAAGCCTTCAATTTCAGCCCCCCCAAATTAACTCAGGTCTCCTCAAATTCTGGAAAAGGTTGCCTTATGACTTCGATATTCAATGTTCTTTCTCCACTGAAAGTGATGTATAGGGAATGCACTAGTGAGAAACGTGCTACACCCAAGGCATGTCCTCAGATCCCACAGGAGCACAGAGTTACTTTGCAGTATTTCTTCTTTTTTGTCCTAGGGGTTGCACCAGGGTAGTGGGCTACCAACGGCAATGGTGGGGAGAAATTCCTGCCCTCTGTGAGGCCCAGGTGATCAGTCAAAGCAAGACCTTTCAAACTCCTGGGCATAAAACTGTGTCGTTTTGATTGTGCTTCATTTAACAGAACGGTTTCTGTGAGCCCAGTTATATATATGCACGACAATTTGTTGCATCTGGCTCCAAACCAGGAAAAATCTGAAAGAGTATAGTTCAGGAAAACTTATACTAGGACATGTGAAGTAATTGAGCTTTTCCTCTCAGTATATTGGACTAAACTTTTGTTTAAAACTGTCAGTTTATAGCTGCTTAAAGTTAATGAGCTACAGAAGACATTTTTAAGCATGTATTTTGTGTAGCATCAAACAAACATTGCAAACTCATACCAAATGTAAGCGCTGCAATTATTTGTGTGGGGCTCTGTACGCTATTTATGTGGGTTTACCAATGTGCTTTAACTGTTTCCTGTAGGGGATCAATGATTATGGTTTCTTAATGAAAAAAAGAATAGTAAAAAAAAAATATCCAGAACTTTTTCCTCTTTTTTTTTTTTTTTTTTACAAGTTTCTTAATTACATGTACAGAGTAGAGCAGGAGAAATGCACTTCAGGGACACTTTCTGCTGAGATATAATTCAATGGTTTTGCTGCAGTCACATTAGTGACATGCTCAGATAATTGATTGTCCCTTATCTGACAGATCTACATTGCTATTAGCTGTTACTAAGCAAGTAAAATATGTAGTGCACATGAACATTTATTGAGCAATTTTTGTATTGCAATGGTAGGCTTCCTTTGACTTTCAGCATCTCTGGGCTAAAAAAAGAATCTGAGGGAGGTCTTATCCTATGACTTCTTTGTAGAAATTGAATCACTATTTCTATAAATCAAATACCATGTTAAAAGCTCAGTGAAGTAAACAATGATGTATGTGAATTAGCATCACAACTTTAGTCAATACAAATCAAAGTGGCTTTATGACGGTATTGATGTTTTCAGCTCTTGTGAAGGTTGAATACATTTAAGCATTTACCCCTGGAGGGACTGTTGATCCAAATGAATCTATTCACTTTGAAACTAGATCATGGTCATGGCAGCAAACAAGCTTACATATACCAAACTAAATGTGGCACTTATATTAACCATAGTAACTGTTAAGTTCATAGCAATACAAGTGCTATTCTTAATGCAACAAAATGGTGTTGAAAACAAGTACTTGATTGCAGTATACAGGCTGTATTTTAATTCAATTTTCCATTTATTTTGGTAATTTCAGGTAAAGGGAGTGGCAATAGAATGCAATTATAATTACATTTTCACATTCACATTTCACAGAAAAGAGCTGATTGTGATAACAGAGCTGTAATTTTCTCATTTTCCTTAGTAGATTAAAGTAAGTAATGTCTGCTTTAAAAGAGAAATTGTGTTTTGTTTTTATGCAAATGTTATGCAGGATGCACCAGATCTACTCCCGGTTGCATCTGTGTAAACCTAGAGAAGCTCCAGCAAAGCCTTCCCTGAGTAGCACCATTGGTTTCGACAGAATTACTTGATATTGATGCTGATGTGCCAGATCAAGCTGGCCCTATGTGTCTAACATTGTTAGCATGGAAGCAGTGCGTGCTGAAGGTGGTATTTGTTTCTACAGAAATAATGATTGTGTGAAAAATAATACATTATTTCTGTTTGAATAGTATAATGAAAATGGCCAGGTTTTACAGGATTAGCTGTGGGACAGGGAACCTCATGATTTTAATCATATGAAGAGTGGGAAATACTACGGAATGCCTCGGTTGATAAAGAAAACTACATCCTTTGGTTCAAATACAAAATACATGCTGTAAGCCTTCATCTGACAATTTAAACCTTTTTCTCTCTCTACACTGCTCTGAAGAAGTTGACCGGTACCCATGGGCTTAAAAGGTATGGTATTGCTTGTACTTCTGTGTACAAAAGGGCAAAGCTCCTTTGAATCTCTTTGCCTTTTACTCCAAGAAAATAAAAACTTACAAATATCTCTTCAAACCCATCATGCTTAATAAATGTCATCTTGCCTGAGGGTCCTTGCAAGAGACAAACTTATATTAGAGGAACTTCACAAAACTAAAAAACAAAATCCCTGTGTGGTTGGAAGCAGTAGATCTTTTTAAGCACATAAAAAACACTACAAAAAAAAGAATTGTAAATTAAAATGTCCTCCACAACGGTTTTTTTGTAGGTCTCTCCTTCTCCAAAGAATAGTGCAGCATTCAAGTGTGGGAATGTTTCTCTTAAACATGTGTAAATCACACATTTCTCCTCGCAGGCTGCGGCAGAACCGTAGCGGCAGTGGGGGTGGGGAGGACGAAATACTGGTCAAGCAGTGTGTTAATGAAACATTTACACAAGCAGTTTATGTGGTAGTAATGAAAAAGGCCTCTTTCATCCCATCCTTTCATTACTTAGCACAATCTTTAAGAGGATTAGTTTTAAAAAAAAAAAAAAGCGGGGGGGGGAGAATGTGCTTATCAGTTGATTCTCAGGATCGGTGGTGCTGAGTTCTTAATAGATTGCCCCTGGATCTGGGATTATTGCAGCACAAGCTCTTTCAGGCGTCGCTACAGAACAGAAAGCAGTTTGTTTTTGCAGCATTCTCACCCTCGGCTGAAGAGAGCTATTGACTTTGTGATGAAATGACACAGGACTCTAAGTTGCTGTGGACTGATCCCTTCTGTTGCTCCATCTTTCCCTTAAAGAGGAAACTACATATTCATAATGATTTCTTTATGGTGGATGATGCAGATTGCATTGAGACACGCACTAATTCCTCAGCTAATATGATTAAAAGCTGCTGACACTGTGAGTTTAGGCACAGCAAGCAGCAGACTCTCACGAAATCCCTGAGCTGGGATTCACCTCTACAGGCAATTTAGCCTGGATCAAACCAGTTACAATGCCTTGTGCAAACGTGGACATTTTAGTTCTGTTTGGATCAGGAATCATTCTGTACCGGAGCAGATTGTGCTGGATGATGTGTATGCACTTGTCTCTCTCTTCCTAAGTCGTTCAGTACTCTGCTTTGCGCACAGCGCTGCTCTGCGTGTGGCTCTGAGCTCGCTGCCATCGGCCACCGCTGCTTTGGCCACTTGCATGTGAATACTCTAGCATCATTTCGGTGCACTCCCAAAAGTCTCACCTGTGTCAGACATGCTCGCAAATAGACGTATGAAGACATCGCCAACTCAAATGGGAAAAAAATGTGTAATTGGCCCGTACATCTCTTTTAATGATGCAAGGCCAGATCTGCAGCTGGCACAGACTGCTGAGTCCCCTGGACTGCTGCAGGGCACCATGAGCACATGTTGGCCATGCACCCTGGCCAAAGAAACACGTAGCAGGGTTCAGCGGGAAGGTAGTGTAGCAGTGGGCTCCTGCTGTGTGCCACAGCCTAGGTGGAGGGAGCTGCCCTGCACTGGCCTGGTGGGTGCTACTGCTCGCCTGGTCCTACCTCTGATTAGTTTGCATTTGATAAATGCATATATATATTTGATGGTGTTGATTAGATCTTGTTGTCTACTGGCCCTAGCATTGGTGCTGGCTTCCCAGCGTTATCATCCTGTTTCAAATCTCCACGTTCCCTCTGGCTCAAGGAAATAAACTAATGAGAGAAAAATGGGCAAAATTGGTGTACTGACTATTCATGAAATTCATTTCCAGTCTTACTATAATTTCATTATGCACTGTCATGAAGAGATTTTATTTTCCATCAGGTATGGGGAATAACAATGGAAGAAGATGATCAGCTATTAATCTTCGATTGTCTGATATCTCTCACTTGGTATCTTTAGAAGTGGGAGAAGAATACTGGATGACAAAAGAAGTAGTAAACATTTCTATTGACAATTCCACTCTTGATTGGAAATGGACTGAAATCTAAAAAAAATATGTGAATCTTTAAAAGTACTTTCCTACTGTCAGTTAGGAAATCAAACATTTTATTTCTCTCTAACCCTTAATGATATTGTATGAGAACAATTTTGAACAACAATGAAACAAATTACAATTAATGATCTAGTTAAAAACATGATTAAGTAAGTTTTTCACTGGACTTAAAAAATTGCAGTGGACTTGCTGCATCTGGAATCATCAAATGGAATAAAAGTATTTCATAATTCATTAACTATCTGCCCACTGATGATAGCTTTGGAAGTGGTTTGGACAGATCATCTGAAGCAGGCCTGGAGCATTTTAGTATTGGAACATGCTCTCTTCCCTTTAAATCCTCTTTTATTTTAGTTTCTATGCTTTTGTTTCTCAACAGAGAGGAAGCAAGTTAGGGGTTTGGGTGAGGGAATAAGAGAGAGTAGAAAAAAAGAAACATTTCCAGCTGACATTTTTTCTATTCTGTTTCTGATTTTGACCTGGAGATCTTTCTTTATTTGGCTTTTCAGTCTGAATAGAGCTTTTAACTAACAGCATGCATCTCACAATTGATAACTGCTCGAGCTAATTATTTTGCAGCATTGAGGATTTTCCTTTTATTCCACACAAAATCTATATTTAGGAGAATATTATGGTACCATGGTTAAGCATTCAATAGTCAGAATGGACAATCTTAGCTCTGTGCCATGAACATTTTTAATTATACTAGACCTTAATTACAGAATTAGTCTTCAGAATTGCTGAACAATTTTTCTACAGTCTGTGTACAACATATGGTAAGATTCCCCCCCCCCCCCCCCAATATTTTATAGTCCATTTATTTTAATATGATAACAATTCTGCATATTTCACTAAGTTAACTTTCAGATTGCAAGTTCTATCAGCCAATGGTTTGGTATTTTAGGAAGTTTATAGGCTTCCATGACACCATAGTTGTTGCTACAAACACTCCATAGGGGTGGATCGGGGCATAACCACAATGTTAACATAGCTGAAAAATTCCACAGACTATGCATGGATGTATGTTGCTGTATATGTGTATGTATACACACAGACACATGCATGCACGTGCACACATGCATACCCGTGACATTCTTAAAACACAGCAAAACCAAACAAGTTTTACTGGAAATCAAGCTGTCAGTGTTGCTTGATTCAAAATGAATATTTGCAGACCTTTTTTTTTCCCATTTAGTCTAGTTTAAATGGTATTTTTAATTATATAAAAGGTATTATTAAAAATCTATTTAAAAAGAAAAAAAAAAGGATTATAGAGATGTAGACTGACAGCAGCTGAGCAATCTAATGTCGGGGTGTTCTGTAAATGAGCAGCTCCATCCTCCCCACACCTTGTTCTTCCTTTTGCTGGCCATGTGCATGAGCAAGTTCAGCTCACTAAATCTACAAAAAAATGACCTGGTTGAGGTGGGAGAATATATCATTAGCTAAGTTAGCTTATTGGGAGGTTCTGGAGCAGGTATGTGAGAGCGGTTGGGATTACACAGCCAGATACAGGGAAGTGAAAGGAAACGTAAGAGGAGTGAGAGGATGAGGTCTGCCCATTGCAATGGTAGTAAGATGTTAGATCAACTCAGCTGTCTCAGAGAGACACCAGTATTGAAAAAAATGGATGTCTGAAATGTATGTGTTGCCAAAGGGTTGTTTTTATATGAGGTCTTTCTGTTAAAAATAATAATCAGGCAGCTTAATTAGTTCTTACTCATTGATACACATACATAGAGTCTGTGTTTCTTTGAGCATTTCCTATATACAACTTCCAAGCATGATTTTGTTTAGTAGTATTTATTCCATGCTATCCTAAACCACCATACATCTCTGTCTAAAACACTAGTCTTGCAAAACCTTATGCATTTGATTTGCTTTATGTGCTGTCGGATTTTGAGACTGTCCAGTCTCCATCCTTGGAGGGTTTCAAACCCTGACTGGGCACAGCCCTGAGCTCCCTGCTCTGACCTCAGACCTGACCCTGCTGTGAGTATCACATTGGACCAGAGACCCCCTGAGGTCCCTCCCAACCTGAATTATCCTATAATCCTAAATTGTCTCATGTGACTTAAACCTAAACAAGCACACAAATCTTTATTTTAGGTTTGGGACACGAAAGTTGGCATAATATCCTAAAAAGGGAATGGTATGTGACCACATGATCAAGCACCATGTGTAAGTATTAAAAGGCAATAATAATACTGGAAATATTAGTGCTAAAAACAGAAAGAAAGGCAGAAATGGTCAAAACAAACACAATCTGAAAAGACAAAATTCATACTAGAACAGAAAGAAACTAACATGTTTGATAGGAGCTCCTGATTGTATGTGAAAAACTGGCTCTGTTTCTGCACACAAGATCATTGTGAAATTCTTGACAGACCATAGAAGAAAACAGAATCAGCCTACTTTGCTACTTCAAATGCAGACCAGATGAAAGAAAGAAATAGCAGAGAGTTTATTCCATGTGGCTGGATCTATGCCCACAGAAAGATACAGATGTAAATAGACTAAGAAGCTGAAGTTTTCAATTTAAAGTCTAATTGGTCAATTTAGAAAGAAATTGAGGAAATTAAACACAAAAGATTTGGAAAACATATGCCAATCAGTCACCATCTCAAGAAGAGCTTAAATTAATAGAGAAACTTGGATTTCAAATTCATTTTCAAAACAGCTCAAAATCCATTGCAGAGCAAACCTCAAACCTTTCTCCGGCCCTCTCGCATGCACGCAAAAATCTCTCACACAAGTTTGATGATAAATTCAGTCCAGGTTTACCTCAGTGATGGTGCACATAATCGCCTGGTTCCTCCCACTCTTTCACAAATCAGGAAATTATAGAACAACTCCATTTACCTCAGGAAGAAGGAACGGCAGAATGAATTTCCCAGTGTTACCACAGCACAAATAAAGAGCACATTAACCCGGGAGTGGGGCTGCCTACAGCTAGACTGCATTGAACTAACTTGGGTCCTCTGATGAAGATATAGCCGTAAATTTGCTATGTGGTCTACATATGCCTTTTAAGGGACCAAGTCCAATACACTTCTTATTTCTAATCCCATCTCATCCATCTCCCCCAAACTCGAGTAGTAGGAGGTATAACATGATCAGGATCCTTTACTGTACGATGGAGCTACACCACAGCCCTCTACCCACTACTCCCTCCACACAAAGGTGCAAGCAAGTTCACAGCAGTATCCGCCTTAAGCAAAATTTTCTCTCCCTGTGCTTAAAAATGGAGAGTGTTCAAGAGCCCTCATTCAAACACAGCTAAGCTTTAGAAAATAAGACTGTGATGTTCCCTTATCATTGTAATTAGTATTTGAAGGCCAAAAAATTCCCAACCTTGGATCCAGTTCACCCTTATCATCGTAGGTGCCTCACTTTTGTACTAAGAGTTGACACAGAAAAGGAGGTGAGTAAAAAACTTCAGTGACACCTTTTGTTGTCATATTATTCCTCCTGATCACTTTGGATACATATGTCAAACAGTTAATTCACCATGACATTAAAAAACTGTGACTAGGACAAAAGAAAGTAAAGATACAGTGAGCGTATTGCATGTGAAGACTCTTTTTTTCACCATGTTTTCTTTCCTTCTTATCTTTTCCTTTTTTTTTTTTTCCCCCTTTTCTTTTTTTTTCCTGGAAGCCTAAATAATTTCTACTCAAAACATCTCTGCTAACTTTATTTTCCACTCCCAAAACCAAATTAGAATAACGCTTTTATTCTGTGGGCATTCCCATCCTAAAGTAGCTTTCCCCTTTCCTTTTGTTCCTACAGCACAATTCTTCACCAGCAATGGATTATAATAGCTTTGTTGTGTTTAGTAATAATGCAGAATAAGCAGAGCTGACTTGATTTGTGTGGACATGGAGAAGATTGTTAACCTCTCTGTAGCTTAATTTCCTTGTTGGTAAAATGTTTCTACAGGATTACCGTGAGGGTTCATCAGTTAACATTCGCATGATACTTTTGAGATTTCTGGATGGTCAGAACTACGTATGTATCTTATATAAACACTTATACAATATACATATGCGATATATATATATGCATGTATCTATCTGTATATCTATCCATTGATCTCTATGAAAGTGTGTGTGTACATATGTACACATAAATATGACAATTAATTTGCTATTTCATTGCTGACATCTTCCTTTGTCTTAAACGTTGCTTGTAATGTATTTTCCCTGCATAGTATGAATAAGGATTTTTCCTCACTGAAAATCACTCTTAACTCCTTTTTATCCCTTTTTAACCTCTGCATGCCCACAGGAACCCACAGTAGAATGTTTTGCCTTGTTATGTGTTTTAGCTTATGAATTAGGAAATAGCTGCCCTCTGCTCTCCCAAGCTGCTCTATTCCAGAGCTTTATTGAAGCACTAAGTCTTCCTTTCTTGGCCTTGCTAAAACGACCTTTCTGAACCAGTAGAACAGTTTTGCAGCCACTGATGTCTTCCACATGGCACAGCCCTTTACCTTTCACAACTGTCCTGTTAACAGACCAGCATCTCATGCAAAGTTTCAACTCATAGTTTCTTAAGAAAATGAATGCACCGAGAACACAAAATAAAATAGTTAAAAAAATCAGATTCCAAAGGTTTAACTATTAATGCATTTAAACAAAGCTTGTTGCCAGAAATTATTTTCAGTACAGTAGTAAACAGTGTATCAAAATAAAGTTGAGCTGGAAAAGAAAAGAAGTAGGAGAGATCCATCTTCTAGAGGCACCGATGTCTTTTTAGTGATATGAACCACTGGGTTACCAGAGTTACAAGTGTTACAGAAATGGCTTTACGTGTAAGAAGTGTAGGGAATAAATTACAGCTTTTAACACCTGGTAGTAACACAGAAGTGCTTGCAAGTTCCTTATCCTTTTGACAAACAGGAAATTTTTCTCAGGTACAAGACAGGATTCTGTTTGGGAAAGAAGATGATAGAGCAAAAATCCCAGCATACCAATGTAGGAGCCAGATCATTGCCAAGTACTGCCAATGGGGGAGAGCAAAGCAGCACAACATGGATAAGTGCTGTAATGATCAGCTTTTGGATACTGTGAAATTCATTTCAGAACTAAGTATTTTTTTATAAAACTGATTCCATTTTCTTCAAAATCTCCTACCATCCACACCCCATAGAAAAGTATAGACCTTTCTATTTGTATTAATTTGATTCATTATGACAATACTGTCACATCACAGTCACAAGCTATAAAGAAATCCCCAAGTATGTGCTACATTTTATATCATACAGCAAACAAACAATAATGGAAAGAAGAAAAGATGCAAATAGATGAATGATACCACCCCCACGTACTTGCTGATTTTCTAGAAAGTGAAAACATTAAGAAGCATAAAAGAGAAACACAAATTTGTCTCCCACAGAATGAGTAGCTGTTCAAAGACAAATGACAAGACATAAAATAGCATCCATAAAAGCAATGAATCATCTAACTCTACAGGAATTTACCAGCATCGCACAGCTGATAAGTGAATTTGCTGTTGTTGATCGTCTAGGGTAATTTCTAACAAAACATCAAACAATTCATAGGTGTATGAGGATCTCAGTAAGTGTTTTCATCCACTGACAAATAACGTGGAGAAATTTCTTGAAAGGCGTTAGAGAAGAATGTGCTAATTTACACCTGCCTCTCTTCTTCCATAGTGCTCAGTTCTTTGGCCTTTGAAAACTAACATAAAATCCTGAGAAATCAATGGAAGGACTCTCTCATTTCAGTGGGATTTAGAACATATTCTGAAGAAAGTTTTGTAGCATGGTTAAGGTACTTTCCGTTAGAGGAAGGCGGAGAGTAGTAGTCATTCAACTCTCAGAGCTGTAAATTAGCAATATGAAATTATGTTGCTATCATCGCCCATGCGTACAACACAATGCTAAAATATACACTTCGTGTCCTGCAGTTCTTTACAGTGTGTTAGAAGAAGAACAATTAAAGCAACAGTTGAAAAGCCAACATATTGCAGTATAAATTTCTCCATTGCTTTTCACTAGCAAAAGGAACAAACCAAATCTAAGATATGGCATTTATTGTCATGATGGGAGGTGACTCGCAGTCCAAGCTGACTATAGATTCCTTTACTAATTGAATTGTTTGAGCAAGAACAATTTATTGCAAAGGAATGCAAATAGACGAGTGATTGCTGATTGCTGACTGCTTCAGCCATGTCTAAGGGCCAAATATATTGATATCTTTCTTTATTGAGGAGCAGAACAGATCTCCAGAGGACCTGTACCTATACACAGATTGCTGAAAGTGTAACAGTCACATTGACAGCCACAACACTGGAATTCCATCTATTTCGGTAACGGTGGATACAAGTTTCCATGATGAAGTCTACTATTGTCAGGCAAGATCCTGCTCAGGATCCTGCTCTTCTCTGACAAAAGTACACATCCTTAAACTATTATCTATCTTACAACTGGTGACACCGTTGTGGCTGTCAAAGAAGACACCTACAGTGTCTTAATAGCACACCATAAACACTTGAAGCCTAAGGAAAAAAAATGCAAAAGCAAGGCAATAATACTGCATATACGAATAAGTCTTAGCAGTCTGACAAACCTGCTGGTTCTCCTCTTTCACATAACAATTTTTAGATGTTTTTTGCTTTGGGGAATTGCTCTCTTTTACACACACGATTTTGCCTTCTACTCTTTACATGATATACTATAATACTTGTCAAATGTTATATCTTTTCTCAGCGATCTTCTGGAAGGGCTAATTCTATTTTAAAGGCAGAACTATATGATAGAAAGGCTGGTTTGTCTAAGGCCTCAATGTTTCTGCTGAGGGTCACTGAGCCACACATGAACAGTTCGTGTGCACATGAACACTTCTACAATTCCTTCTGTGAAATCAGATCAGTTTCTGTGTTTGCAATGACATTTGAGACAGCCTGACCGGCAAGATTTCCAAAACTGTTATTGAATGTTCTAATCTTCACAGAAATGTCTGGAGTTGTCTCTGAGTAACAGAGCAGAAAATTAAATAGAAGAGGCCACCCTGAGTTTTTACAATTGAACTATGCAAGGGGTACAGAACATGTGCAGAAATAAATGAAGTTCAGCTTACAGAATATCTGTGGTATCTTGAATTTCTGCAACTTAGCAAAAGTGATTCATAAGATAAAATGTGTTGCAATATCATCAGATGACAGACTTCTTACTCCGTCATCGTTATATGTATGTGGGATCAAACCAGTAATACTGATTCAAAACTGATGTGAAATTCTACAACTCATTTGGAGCTTTGTGTCAACACTTGACAGGATTATGTGTTTGAGGATGTTAGCATTACAGGAAGCTCATAAAAGCTCATCGAACTCATGACTCTTGTTAAAAAAGTCCCCATGTTAAAGGAAACTAATTATTCTCCAGGAGTGAATTTCATCCCTCTATGCAAGAAACTCTCTCAAGGCCCTCACATTTCTCAAGTCCCAATTAGATCCTTAGAGGAAGGCAGAAGTGGTGCTAAATGGTGTCAAAAAGATGGCACAGAACCACTAAAGAGAGGAGGGTTTTATTCCCTGTGAACATTACAACTGGAGAGTGAGGAAGCTGATCTAACCAAACATGTTTTTCTCACAGGAACTTGTATCCTCAGGCTTATTCAAGTGAACTCACATGGGCATGCATGTGTGTGTACTCATGCCTGCAAATAAGAGCCAAAACATCACACAACTGTTGTTGCAAGTCTGAATTAAAAACACAAATGGAAAAAAAAAGGAAAAAAAATATACCCTGTTGTTGTGGTTTAACCCCAGCCAGCAACTAAGCACCACACAGCCGATCTCTCACTTCCCCCTGCTGGGATGGGGGAGAGAATCGGAAGGGTGAAAGTGAGAAACCCCCAACTCTTTGGGGTTGAGATAAAGACAGTTTAATAGGGAAAGCAAAAGCTGTGCACACAAGCAAAGCAAACCAGAGAATTCATTCACTCCTTCCCACGGGCAGGCAGGTGTTCAGCCATCTCCAGGAAAGCAGGGCTCCATCACGCGTAATGGTTACTTGGGAAGACAAACATCATCACTCCGAATGTTCCCCCCTTCCTCCTTCTTCCCCCAGCTTTATATGCTGAGCATGACATCATACATACGGCGTGGAATATCCCTTTGGTCAGTTGGGGTCAGCTGTCCCAGCTGTGTCCCCTCCCAACTCCTTGTGCACCCCCAGCCTCCTCGCTGGTGGGGTGGGGTGAGGAGCAGAAAAGGCCTCGACTCTGTGTAAGCCCTGCTCAGCAGTAACGAAAACATCCCTGTGTTATCAACACTGTTTCTAGCACAAATCCAAAACACAGCCTCATACTAGCTACTGTGAAGAAAATTAACTCCATCCCAGCCAAAACCAGTGCATCTATTTAGAAATTAGCCCTAATGTGACATAATAGAATTAATGTAAAAACAGTCAGAGCCTTCCTCTTCCTCTTGACCAATACTAGCCCTTGGGAACTCCAACACAATTTAAAATTACTTATCCATGAGAAGAAAGGAATGATACATGAGAACTTCATACTTCAAATACAGTGTCTAAATCAATGTATGAGAGACTATGGCTTTGCTCTAATCTAATATAATCAGAAGTGTGATCTTATTTTTTTCTTTTGATGAAGAACCTTGTAAGGGGAAAAAAAAAATAAAAGAAAACTCAATGCTGAGAAAGCACCAGCAAAGAACAAGTCACTCTCTATGACATTTCATTTCTTAGCATCTTGAGAGATTAATGCTCTCTTCTGCAGCTCATGCATTACTATTCCTAGCTATCCAGAAATGAAAAATCGTGTACTCAACTCATTCTTTACTGCATAAATGTTATACAAAGAGAATGGAAATTTGCATTTAGGTCTTCTTTTCTGTTAAAATATTACAGACTTGATAACATTAGGGTGAGAAATACTTCAGTGCCTGTGCACTTTCATATTCAGGATCACTGAAACAGCTTAATATATTCTAATTACAAGGTGGGAAATGAGAGACTTAAATTATATTAAATTATGTGGGGGCTACACCGTTTTGAAAAGTCTTGTCATACCTACATTACATGGAAAATCTAATGATACATCCTTCCATACCCAGAATCACTGGGGGCAGAACTGCCCAACTTATCAGCAGCTGACAACTGGGGAAGAACACAATGTTGCCAGTAGCTTTTTATGGTAGCCGAACATCAGAGACAAAGGCTTTTACAAGGACATTTTAGTGCAAAGAGCTATTCAAACACATGCAGTAGACTCTATTGTGCTAGTAGGATACATAGGACATCCACACCTTGGTGAGGAATGGCTTGTCGGGTGGATAATATGGTTCAGTTATGTATCCCCTTGAAATGGACAACTTTGTCCTGTCAGCGAAATGGGTGAGATCTGAGCTTGACAGAATAAGCTGTTATAAAGATGAGATTGCCATTGATTAATTTGTTACTGGAATGAACAATGTGAAGCAGAATTTACTTGATCTGAGTGTTGGGGTCAGGAAAATAAAGGGTTCCATACTCAACAGTGTCAAGAAAACACCTGAGTTCTCATAGATCCCACTCTGCAGCGTTCTTTTCTTCTACGATAGCTTTTATACCCATACAATAAATTCCTGGCATACCTTTTTAGGAAAGCGAACACTTCCATTGATATGTTATGTTGTTTCAAGACAAAGAAACTCTTCAGTTTTGTATGCTTTTATTTAGCTTTCAAACAATGGGCTATTCAGATGTTATACTGAAGACTGGCCAGAGCAAACAAGAAATTTAGTTTTGGTTAATTTCTAAAGATGGGAGCGGAAAACTGAAGTTTTTCTGATACAGGTTTTATCATATCCATCTACATAAGAGAGTTTCAACCGGTAGTAACTCAATATAAGTAATGTTAGAGGCATTAGAAGAAGGTGTCCATGGGAAGCTTGTCCTCCAAGTTTGTCCCACAGGAAGATTTCACAAGCATGAAAGTGGAAGCAAATAAGATGCTGAGGTTATTTTGAAGAGCCAATTCCCCTTCAGACTACCACAGCTATGGTAATAACGTGGATTGAGAGGGGCCATCTCTCTCCCCTACCCCCGACTTAAAACCCATCCTACTGCAAAGATGCTCAAAGATTTGTAGGAGGTTGTTGGTCTTAATGTAATTTTGTATTTCTAGCAGTTAAAGATACCGTTCTGCATATTTTTTTAAACTCTCCAGCTTAGATTAAACCTTGAATCAGACAGACAGGAAAAAAAAAATGTACCAAAAGGGGAAAGGCAGGAAAAGTACCAGCTTTCATCCAGCTGAACTTCATTTCATTGCTCTTAGTATCTACCATAAAAATAAGTTAGCTGGTTAACATCAGAAATCTGTTCCTCTTGTGCACTAATTTCTGCCCTTGTAACAATGAAGACGACAGCTGGTGCTTACTAGACTGTAATTCCCACTTTTCTCGCCAGGGCTTATCTCACAAGTTGAACTTGGCCAGTTACACTAACAAAGTATCAAATCTGTGTATTGACCTAGGGCTTTCTGCTTCAGCAGCTGTTTTAAATCTGAGTCTGTAAAATTGTAAGTGTGAGTACCTTCTTTCTGAATTACACACTTTTAAGAGGCGAGTACTGGGTCTATATATATATACACACATATTCCTGCTTCTAATCACTTAAAAATTGCACGCAATATAAATTATTTTCTACGATGTCATGAGTTTGGTCATTGCCCGTCTGTTGTTAACTGGCATTTATTCACCCACATTTTCATTTCTAGATATGCTGCTTCTCTTGACAT
Source organism: Phoenicopterus ruber ruber (assembly GCA_009819775.1). NCBI lineage: Eukaryota > Metazoa > Chordata > Aves > Phoenicopteriformes > Phoenicopteridae > Phoenicopterus > Phoenicopterus ruber. Next base: position 65,617,632 of record CM020246.1, on the reverse strand, counting down.
GATAAAACCTGAATTTTAAGCTCAGAATTTCCAAAAGCTGATGTCTAGCCTCATATTTCAGAAAGGTTTTTCACACTCAGAATTCACAAGTTCTGTTAGCTATTGTGCCATGCAACAGCATAATATTGAAGAAAACATGTCAAAGTTTTCAACTAGTTGTGTTAAACTGCTGAAGGACTGTGCCTAGAAGAGAGGTTATTGTACTTCCTGCACGTCTGCGTAATAAATGTGTAAGAAGTTTGTGATAATTTCATTAATGTTTCATAGCTACGAAGAGAAACAAAACCATTCCACAAATTAAAAGCACTTACTAGTTTTCCAGCTATAATTTTTACCATAAGTGGATCAGAAAGAAATAGAAAGCAATTAAGAAGGGGAAAGGAGAGATAACATGTATAACAGAATAAATAGCAAAAATAGGCATATTTTATTTCTCTTGGCATGTTGCTGTTAAGGAACAACTTTCTTTTGGAATACAATTTTCGAGTTTCCTTTGGGAAAGTGGTGAATCTCCCAGGAACTTCAATGGCACTTCCTGACAAGATTCCCCATGATTTTACTAAACATCTGGCCTCTGTGGTATGCAATTATATTGCTCTTTTCTCTTCACGCTGACCTCCAAGTTCAACTGCCTCTGACATGAGCAGCAGGAGAGAGCAAGCAGCTCAGTGCCATGTGAAAAGAAAAGCATGAAGCTGGAAGTTGAATGTAAAGTCATTATCGGGACAAATGGAAACACTGGAGAGTGGCTCAGCATACAACCTAGGAGAAAAACGCTGCACAGAGACTGAACAGTGCCAACCATGCTGTTTATGCATCAGTCTTCTAATGTGTGGATCGGGCAAAATGCCCTGATAAAGCCTTATTTTCTGCGTTCTCTTGTGAAATTACGCTTACGCTTAGTAATAGGGTGCCACAAAACAAAGACAAGAGGCAAGGGCTTTGGATTAGGTCAAAGAATATGAGGCTAATTGAAGGTAGGTTGCTCACTGGTAGCTTTTGCATCTAAAGAATGATGATGAGGAGGAACAGTTTATTTGCTTTGGCTCAAAAATATATGCCAGAGGCCTCATTCTGTCAGAGACATGCACTTGTTAAGTGTTCTCTGTGATTAGGAGATTAACCCATATAATATAACAGCAGCAAGTATACTTCTATCCAGCAACCCCCTCCCCAAGATAAATTACACCCACACCATGTTAATCTTCCTCTGTGGAGGGGGAGCAGGAAACACAGACCATTACTAAGACTCGCAGCAGAAGGAATGATGCATTTGATATGCGTAACATCAAGTGCACAGAAAGGGCACATCTTTGTAATACTGCCCCAAGGGTGAAAATTGGACAACCAGTGTCATCATTAATCTTGCAGCACTGTCTAAAATGGTACAGTCATTTAGTCCAACAAAGCCCTTCTTAACAGCCAGGATACATATTTGATTTTGATCCAGTGACAAATGTCTTTTGATGGCTTTCTGGCAGGCCAGTAACTTGCTGGATTAAATATCTGCGAGAAAGCTGAACACAAGAGTCACTATAGAGGGCTCTGAGTTTCAGATCCTTTCTGATAAGGACAGTAATTTTTTTACAAGACACATCTGCAGGGAACTGTCTTCGGGGTCTACTGTGTAGCACCAATATTTATTCATACTCCTGTAATTCTATTAATAAATGAAAAATATGCAATCACTGTAGTTTCTTGCATGTAATTCAATCAGTGTTTAAAAATTAGTCTTATACTGAGTTTTCAGTTCAGTACTCTATTTGTGTAACATTGAGAAACCAGACATCAGGCGGGCACTGAAATCTCTCCAGCTTTTGAATAATGAAAACAATATTAAAGAAAGCATAACCTTTTCTCCACTAAATCATCCTTTGAACATTAGGAATCTGTTCACAGGAGTTAATTAGGTTATGCACATGCCAATGCAAATGTTCTAGCCTTTAATCTTTCAAAAATATTTGGAAAGGGCTTTTTTCTGTCCATGTAGAATTTATTTATGTAATTCATCACCACAGACCCAGCACGACCATACATTACAACTCTTTGTTTGCTCCTGTTGAAATGTATGCTACTTCCAGAAAAAAAAAAAGCATCAGTGAAAACAGAGACATAAAATGGGATTAAAATAGGAGTTTTGCAAATATTTCAGACGGTTTCATAAAAGCGCATGTTCCATTAACTACGGGTCTGTGGAATAGACAGAATATGGCAGAAAACTGCATGCATTTTATTTGCCTATTTACTCAACAGTTTGAACAGGAATAAGTACTTACCACCGTGGTAACCCTTGTGTGACAAGGAGACTGAGAGAACTTTTTTTAAGACACAGATGCTACACATAAAGTGTGCGGCTTGTGGATTTGCATACTGCCCTATTCATGAACAGTGAGAATGACACCATCTTACCCTCAGTGAGCTATGTCTTGAAAACCATACTTCTGGAAAAGAACATTATTTATGTTACATATGAATAGTTACAGTTTGTGTGTTTAATATGTGAATGCCTCTTTTTGGTTGTGCACCCATTGGAACACATAACATGTCCTTACCTCCTTCAATGCTCTGTGAGGGTAGTGTTGGACTTAATGACTAGCAATGTGGGATAGCCTTGTGAACATCACAAATGGGACTTTTATTCATTTTCCGTAATGAATGGGGAATGTGTAAAGCCACTGCACATGCAGACAGCCTCGTGAATCCGCAAAAGTTCAGAAATGGAGTGGTATAACTGGAAACAGATGATTAGGTGCTTATGCACACTAAAACTTAGCAGAGGGCTATTTTTTAAAGTGGGTACCTTTTTGAATTAGGAGAAACAAAAATTGACTGAGTAAATGTTCATGTCCTTTTTACAGTTGTGCATCCATTTGGGTGGTTGCATGAATAAACATACATAGAACCTAACTTCAACGCTGAACCCATTTGTGTTGAGCTGAGCTTATGGTTCCCAAAGAGAGGATTACTCATAAGAGGAGATATTTGTTAACTCTGTATATGCTCCCTCTTATCACCCAGCTGTTGTTATTTTCTTGTCTCCCTCAAACACCACTTACTTATTTTTCCCAGATCAGTCTGCATAGTCCTTTATTGTATATTTGCCATCTGTGGTAAGCAGACAGCCATTCCTCAGCTCGTCTCCCTTTGTATGTGTCCCAATGACTATTCCTCCCTAGAAACTTTTTGAAATGCTGTCATGTAGGGACTCCCTCCCAAGGAGTCTTACAGGAGGCAGGTGCTATTCCACATTGTTTTGTTCAAGAAGAAGGAAGGAAAATGCAGCTATCTACTTCCCATCATGGGAACAGGATGGATAAATATGGCAGCGGAGTCTTTAGGTTAGGAGCCAGTCATCCAGGGGCTTAAAATAAATTCCTTGTGAAGGACCCACCACTACTGTCCAGGACCTGTCTGACGACAGATCTGACTCACTGGAGGCCACATCATCCTACAAAACTCTAGAAATGAAACACTTTTCAAAATGCAAACAGACATGACAGGACAAGGGTTTGTTGTGAATATGCAGTGTGGTACACATGCAAATAATCAGCAGAGAGTTATTTAAAGTGTACGGTCCTTGGTTTGTGACCATCTGTTTTGTTCAGCATTGGAAGAGGGTTTAGTGCTGTGAAAAATGAGAGGATGCCTTGATCCATCAAAAGGGTGCTATTCATAGAAGCTTCCTAACACAATAACAAATAACAATGATATAACCTCACAATGTGTCCTGCTACCTACATTACCATTTTGTTTCCATACAAGCCATTTGTTGCAATTTGCTTAAACCAGGAAATTGCAGAGCACAGCATGGAGATCAGGCGTTTTCCTCCACTGTCTCATTACCTCAAGAAGTGCCATATATTTCTGCCAACTTGTTTATGTTGCATTAACAGTTTTTAACCTCTTTCCTAGGAAACAAACCAGATTAGAATTTAGTATCTCAGGAAGTTTTCTGGCAATGCATAGACAAAGAGGATATTCCCTTTAATTACTCTGAGGAGTATCCTAGAAAGGTATCCCTTCTAAGCCAGGCAGGTCTGAACAGCTTCCAGTCGGAAACTGAGGCAAAGAATACTAGAGACAGAGAGGGAGCAAGCAAAGAGAGGTGGTGAGTGCAGGCTTGCCTTTCTGATTTGCTGGGTTGTTTGCTCAGCCCAACAGTGTGGATTATCAGATAGACTATTGTAAACCACTGCCATTTTTCTAATGTAAATGAAACCACTCAGAGTGGGTTGCCTGCATACTTTCAAAAATACATCATGCTAAATAGTTATCCTGCAGATCCATTTGCACCAGGAAGCAAATAGCTCTTCTATTACTGCTCTTCAAGGTATAAGAAGAGCCCAGCCAAGAGTATCTGAACATGTTTTAGGGAGGGTGTGCATGTAAGAGAAAAATGGTTCAGTAATGAGTAATAGGAGGAGAAAGAGGTGTGAAAGACTTCTAATGTTACAGTGCTGGCTGTCTTTGATAAATTACCACAGAGAACAGGCAAGAGTAAATATCAGAATTAAGAGTCTGCTGTTTCTCCAGGGGCTATGCTAATGACCCCACCCCAGCTCCTGCTGGAATCGAACCTCAAAGCTATTAACTCGTCCAGTTGACTGAAAAAATCCTGCCCCAAAGAATATTTTAATTTTTCATAATGTCTACAAGATGCCTAAAAAACCTCAAACAGCCAAGCCTTTATTCTAACATCCATGGAAATCTTCTATTTAAGTGGCTATGTGAGTGATACAGTGTATTGGAGCCTCGGGGGAAAAATATCAAGACTAAATATGGATTCATCAGTTTCTAAAATGCAGCTACATTTCCAGGAAAATGTATACATCACACTCTACTAAAAATTACCCATTTCCCACATTTTTCATGTACAAGCAATAGATGGCTGGTTTAACAGATGTAAAGATTAATATTAGTCATAAGAACACATAAACTAAATACTTCTTCTTTAAAAACTACCCTTTAAATCTCATTAGTTCAATCTGACACTGAAAGAGCCCTGATTTAGAAATGATTTACACTGCACAGATTGTTTGTCCAGATTTAGATTTCTTTTATGAAATGAAAAACGTGAAGACGAATTTAATATTTCTGAAATGAATAGGCATGGGGCTTCAAATCTTCCTTTGACAGAGGTAACTGCATTTCGTTTAAGTGTTAATAAATTCACTTTTGTAAGATGGTGGGGGTTTTTTCTTAGATTCATTCCCAGTTACCGCCTATCAGTCTCTGTGTAAAGCTATCTCCTCCATCAGAAAAAAGCAACACAACCAGCCAAAGAACAAATATATAGGATTAGTACATTATGAAGAATAAAGAGCAGCTTTCAGCTCTCTGTCATGGATGGTATCTATCACATTTCTCTCTACCCAGCTCCTAACGACGCTGAGGAGATAAAGTAGGCTGGATACATTTTTCCTGTATAGTGTGTTTTACAAAAACAATAATAGTAAGAAGACTGGGAGATGATGCATGTATTTTTCTTCTTCCCAGTTTTTATTTTTCTTACAAAGAAAAAAATTCTTCTACAAAAAAGTGGGCTTAGACTTTTCTGTCTGTTATGCTAATATATTCATAGAAAAAGCTGGTGCTAAGGGCGGTTCTCCAATTAAGACAAATGAGGCACGTTGAATTTCTCCCTCAGGGCACAGCAGGGGTGCTGGCAAAATCTACTTTATTCTTTCTGTCAGGGCTGAACTGGAAACAAAAGCATGAAAATTCAACACATCCACTTACAGAATAATAAAGGCTGTTGTTTAAAGCGTGAAGAGTTTTGGCACCCTTCTGGGGCCTTATGCAAATCATTCTTCCTCTCAACTGCTACCAAACCATCGGTCTTGGAAATTAAAGATGTACTTGGTCGGTTAACAGCTGAAAAGAGAAGAGCAGCCTGAAAGTCAATTAGATTTGTATTAAGCAAATAAATCAGGTCTGACTGATATTGGCTAAACTAAAATGCATTATTATGGTCTGACAGTAATTCTAATTTGATTGACAAATGTATGTAGTGTATTATTAAGCTAAATGAAAGATGAGAATAATCCTATTATTTTTTTAGACCCGCTTTCAAGCAAATAGCCTCCACCTCCCCCAAAACACAATGAAGACCACCAATGTTGTATTGTTATCTACAGTATGGTTAAAAAAACCACAGAAGTGTATTTTATGAAATATTAAAATAATTAAGACAGAGTATGTCTTTAGAGAACGACATTTTTGTACAGATTTTTTGTGTGTTTTCCTAAATACAGAAATGTATGAGGTTAAGGTAATTTTTTTGTTCTTTGTGTCTTTCCTTACAGAAAGCCTTGTCCTGAAAGTGGTGGTGGTGGTGTACATCGTATGCTAATGAAAACGCTAGCACCTTGCTTGGAGTGGTAGTGTTACCAGCCATAGCGCCAACCACAACAACAGCAGCAAATTTTAGGGAAAACAAAAAAGCTTAGCACAGATGATGTTAATAAGAACAATGCAGCTATTAATCAAATATATTTTTTTCTCCATTCTTGGAGTAAACAAGCCAAGTACCATCACAACTAACAGAACCTGTGCAATTAAGAAAAATGCCCAAATGTGGCCTTATGGGATAGTATATGCAACAGTATGTGAATATAATTTAGACAGACAACCATCCTTTACGCATATGTAGAACAGGACTTGTAATGTAACTGACTCTATAGGTGGCTCACTGCCTATGCTTGTGTGCTAACACCCAGTCTGTATGTTCCTGCCAAGGGTTTCTTTTCAGAAGCAAGGCACGCGCAAACATACTTGTGCAGCTGTAGAAGTCTGACAGTCAGAGCTTTATCACCCTTTCTACTTCCTGAGCATAAATTATTAATGCTGTACATCATTTGTTTCTCTTGTGAAAGGGAAAGATACCACACTGCACTAATATGGTCAGGAGCCAGGATCTGCCTGTCAAAATACAGCACAAAACCCAGACAGATCAGTGTTAACTTTAAGGCTATATACTTAGAAAGTATCATGGTAACCAATAAAACAGTGGAAGAAGGCTTTATGTAACTGGCACACCAATAAGTGCACAGTTTTGGTCACTGCTTCTTGGGCTTAGTCTTCATATATTTGAAGGATATCACAAGATTTTAATAAGGAAAACATGTGAAATACCTCTTTGCCTCAAGCTTTTCTGCATTTGTAGTTTTGTGGAATCCTGTTTTTTAGAGATAACATATGGAAAACAGAAAACTAGTGTGAGTGAGTAAATGCGGTGGTACAGAGAGAAGTGGAAAAGAATTTTGTAGATGCTTTTTAAACTCCGAATTCAAGGCTAGAGCTGGCAGAATACCTCAAGAAAGTATTCATAAACATATGCTGGAATAAAAATAATGTAACTACTTTGATTGCGTTCAGAGATGTTTTTATTTGTTTTCCATAAACATTTGTACAAGTGATTTTTTTGTTTCATTTTCAAGAATGTTAATTGAAAGCAAAGAGCTGGGCAATAGCCATGCAAATCATTGAAGTAAACAGTGTTTTTTTCTGAAGTGAGCAGGAAACCTTCTCTAGATTAAAAAAAAACTGTGAAAAAATGCCCGTTTGTTAAAAAAACTTTTATAAACTTGCTGTGCCTCTGACTCTGTTTAAAATCCGTGCATCCCACCTTCTCCATCTGATATGGTTTATTATGGGATATTATGGGATATTCTACATTACTGTAGAATAAAATGGTTTATGATTTTAAAGTGCTAAACAAAGGTTTGCTTTTTTTCCTTCCACCTTCAAAAAGGCTTCGCATTCATCATCAGTCTCAGGATTTTAGAACCACTGAGTCAGGAGTTAACGCTCGTAGGGAGGGAGCTTGGGAGGTGCCCCTGGAGCTGCCCCTTCTCCAGGCTGAATGAGCCTTGGTCCTCCAGCCTCTCCTCACAGGGCAGGTGCTCCAGCCCTGACCATCTCGGTGGCTCTCTGCTTGAAATCTCCCTAAACTACCACATCCCCCTGATCATTATGGTCCTGCTAATTATTTCTGGGAGTGATATTTTTCGGAGGGGAAAAAAAACCCAAACAAAACTTTAACTAATGAGATATTTTCTCTGGATCCACATGAGTATAACATTACATTAATAAACAACGTCACCTCACCACCCACATTTTGGATACATTTATACAAAAAGCATATGTACATATTAGTATTCTAGAAATGACTGTCTTCAAGTACCATTACCAATTTTTAGAGAGGAGGAGATGTGGACAGCACTGAGGACACAGAACAGGGAGGCGGAGTTCCAAGCGATGCAATAAACCTTTAGGGAAAATTCCGTTGTGATCAACGTTGATCTTGAGAATCGCGGTTCCTTGGCACGCGTAAATTTACAAGTTGGGAGGGAAGTAAGGGGGACTTTTGTTCTCCCCTGAGCACCAGCTCCTGTTCTCGTGGCTGGTTTGCACCTAGCTGGGCAACCTTTGCGGGCTGCTCACTTAGTGCTGCCAGAGGAGTCTACTATTTCTCCTTTGCGTCCCATACCTCAAAATCATATCATGTGCTACTTCTTAATGATGTTAGACCCACACAGAGGTTAGAAAAATAGAAGAAAAAGTTTGCTCTTTTTTTCTTTCAGTTGTGACTGACCCTCTCCTGGGAAGAAGAGAGGTCAGCTGTTTGAACCAAGTCTTTCATCTGTAATAAATACAGGAATAAAACAAAAAGAACCTGAAATTAAACAGAAGAACTGAAATCTTACGGGAATATTACAAGACCAAGATTTGCACACTTCTGGGCTTAATGGAAAGATCAGCATCTGTCACATTATTATTAGCGAACTTTAAAAAAAAAAAAAAGTCTTACACAGCATATTGAGTCATAGTGTAATAATTCTGAGGAAGTCACAGACTCATGGAAGGACTGAGGTCAGAAGGCACCTCTGGATATCATCCAGTTGAAACCATCTGCTTAAAGCAGGATCAGCTAGATCAGGTTGTGCAAAGCTTTGGATATCTCCACAGATGGAAGCTTCACAACTGCTCTGGGCACTGTTTTGTCACTCTCATACCTTTTTTTTTTTAAAAAAAAAGCTTCAATGGAATTTTCTGTATTTTGGTTTGTGCCCAATGTCTTTTGTCTGATCACTGGGCACCACTGAGAATAGAGTCTGGCTCCATCTTCATTACCTCTCTCCCCGCCCCTGCCGTGATATTTATACACATGGATGACATTCCCCTCAGTCTTCCCTTTTCCAGGTCGAACAGCCCCAGCTCTCTCAGCCTCTCCTCACATACCACATACTCCAAGCCCTTAATCAACTTTGCAGCCCTTTGTTGGGACTTGCTCCAGTCTGTCCACGTGTCTCGTACTGGGAAGCCCAGAACTGGACCCAGCACTCCAGGTGTTTCTCAGTAGCACTGAGCAAGGGAGAGGGATCACCTCCCTTGACCTGCTGGCAGCACTCCTCCTAATACGGCCTAGAAGGCATCACTTGCTGCAGATTTCCAGTTTAGTTAACAGGACACATACACAAGCATTGAATGTTCCACAACGATCTTTAGTACTTGGCTCTTAAATGCAATATACTAACCCCTTGCCTTGCACAAACTCATGAATAGAAAGTCAATTTTAATGAAAATGAGAAAGAAAGCTTCAACAATCTCAAGGGAATCCACACTGACCACTAGGTCAGTGACACCTGTGTATCTCATAGTGAATGAATGCCTTTTCTAACCTAACTACAGACAGTGCAGCTCATCCGGGATTGAAAGGGGATGGAGGGAACTACATGGCACCTACCACCACTTGCACCTAGTCTCACTTACACCTGGACCTCACATTGGGAGCTGAAGAATTTTTCACAGTAGGTCTCATTTTCTTCTTTTACTGCTATTTTGACCACTGATGTAGGAAAGGGTATTAAACAGGTCTCCTTCTCAATCTGTCTGTCTGTGTGATGTGCAGGCTCTTCCTCAGCCTTCAAACCTCTCTAGCAGCAAGACTGGATACATCTCAGGCTTCTCATCTTCCACTCTAACGGGAAAAAAATGTACCCCAATCTCCACATCAGCTTTTTAAAAAAAATCTCACAAATATTAATAAGGAAACACCCAAATGGATTGAATGGCAGACAGTTGGTTTTGCTCTTCTATCCGCAAGGACCCATTTCTTCCTGTACATGGCAAAAATTATTTTCTAGCACCTCCAGTCGAAACTGATCATCACCTGCCAGAAATAGTGTTGAGAGCTGTGCTCTCTTTGAACTGATCCTGCTGAAATCCTGGTGTAGTTAGGTTTCAGATTTCCAGGTCAGCAATGTATATACACAACACCAAAAAATGCTTTCAAGACATAAAAGTATAAAGGTACAAAGCAATGATCTGAAGCTGTTCTGAGATTTTTTAACGTCTTTTTTTTTTTTTCTTTCTAAACTAAAATTTTAGAGTTAGGGCTGCACAGGTACTTTTTTTGCTTTAACAGATAGCACCCGATATATATGCTATTCACTTAGACACCAGTAAGTCTAATCTATAGTCTATATTTAATAATGTCCAATACTAGCAGCACTTAGATGAATATAAAGCAAAGATGAAGAGGCAATTAATCTATTTTGTGACATTTTAGCCCTCGTAGTTTTATTAACAACAAGCTGTAATAAGTACAATACAGCTCCAAAAGATACTGGAAAATTTAGACAATTATTTCTTTTTTTCCCAGAAGCACCCTCTCCTCACTTTCAAACTAGAGGCTGGGTACTATTTTAATGAGATTTCTGGTTGGGGGCTTTAAAACAAATGAGAACAGTTCATTTAGTAAAACAGCAATTAATGTTGAGGGGATTATATCTGCCTTTTGGGTTTTTAAAGGTTTTGAAAGCTAATCTAAAAATTTATTTTCTTAAGATAATATTCTTTAAAAACAACACCCTATCCTTTTGTATTTAATAAACTGAAGACTTGCAATTTAAAGTAAATAATACAATAATACTGTAAAACTCAGGATACCCAATGCATCTCTTATAACTATATAAATAATGCATGATTCGATGATCACTTTTTAATGGCAATTCCCCATCTTACAGCTGTGTATTAAAGCCACAGTAGAATTTTTCTCTCTCACACACATATATATGAATAATATTTAATTTTCCTGCTAGACTTTTATTAAGGTTCTTTTACATCTGTAGGCATTTCCAAATTAGCAAGTTCTTATTAAATTCAGATAATTTAAAACAAGTAAATTGACATACCTACTAAAATCTAATGATGGTGATATAATGTGGTTTCATCACTTCTTTTCATTTTATATTCTTTTCATTTTGATTGCCTTTATTGAACTGCACTTGATGGACATTTAATGCACTTGCATTATCCTCTCACGGCCAGCCTTATCATCTAGCGCTTACAAAAAGTACTGAAACTTCTTTGCTGCAATGACTGGGCTTGTCATAATTCACCAATGCAAATAATTTTTAAAAAAGAAGAGCCTCAGTGCTATTTTCCAGGAAGAGAAATACCACTTCAGCATGGGGAGGTAAGTATCAGGATGGAACTGAGGTGGGAATCCCAAGGTTTATTTCTTAGGTGTTGTAGTTCTTCGGAAATCCTTACCTTTGGAGAGAAAAGGAAAAAATATAAACTTGTGATGCAGATGTTTCAGTATTATAAAAATATGACAGGCCATAACTGAATTCTTAATATGATCTCATGGACAGTGTTGCTGACTGCCTAAAAAGTGTTTTTTAAAAATTGTTTATTGATATTATGGGATTTATAGAACTTAAAACTGTAGGCTGGAAAAATAAACATTCAGGTTTTTGCAGCCATTTTCATTTTAGCTTTTTACAGAACTTTATGAACACTAATGAACCAGGTTTCAGAACATACCCCTGAGGTACATAATACCAAGAAAAATAGCTCTGTGACTGAGTGTAAAATTATGAAAGATAACAAATTACTAGCAGTACAGCAGAAGAGATGTCCATGCTAACTGTGTCTGTCCCAGGGAGCCTTTGCAGCGTCAGGATATTCTTTTGTCTGCTATTAACATACCAGAGCTTTTGGCAACGCTAAATGTGAGTTGCCCCAAAGTGAGAAGAGACCACAAATCTAGACCAATTACAGTTTCAGATCAAAGGAAAGGTCTATTTTCTGTTGATGCCTCAACACGTCAGCATGATTTATAGGGCCTGGCTAGAGCAGAATGGAGAAAATGAGGAGGGTTGTTTGCCTTGTACAAAGACACTTAGCCTAGAAATCTGAAAAAGAAAAAGGAGAAAGAAAAAAAAAAAGGTGTTTGCATTTCTGATAAGGCTATAAACCTTGCCTACTGACTGGCTGTTCCTGACCTCCTCCTTTCTTTCTTTTTTGAGCAATTTGAACTATACATGATAGCACTGCTATATCATAACCTGGCAAAGTTTCAACCCTGTGAAATTTAGAAAGCTATCCACTCCCCCCAAAATCTTGAAACTTATGAACAATTTATTTGTAGTTCATATTTTCTAGATACTAAAGACATGCTTTTTTTGTAAACATGTACAAGCAAGGGGTAGTTCCAATCTAAAAAATACATTTAAAAAAAAAAAGGTAAATGCTTTTCAGGTCGGAGGTTTATTACACCATGTAATGTGACCTGCAAAATACAACCTGAATTTCACCTGAGTTACATTGAACAACTTCCCTGAAATCATCCAGGACACCTGGTATTGTGAAATATACCATCTCTCCTCCTGTAGCCCATGTTTCCAGGACACTAGTGCTCCTTTTATTCAAGTCTTAAAGAAGAATTCCCTTACAAAAGGGAAGTTAAATTAAATCAATGCAAAATTAAATTGATGAAGTCTCAGGAATGGGCAAGGGGCAGTGAGTTCTTCATAAGCTTGCTAGCCATATCAGATGGAACTTTTATTGCAAGTTTGTACCCGCTTCAGGGCGTCCTGGAGGTGGTCGGCAAAGAAAAGGCTTTGCATGTATTGCCATTCTGTATTCCTGTAACTTTTCAGCTGTGTGGATGGGAAACCAAGTGGCCTGACATGTATCTCACAGCGAAATGATCACTCAGAAATCACAGAGGCTGCTGCCTTTTCATCCCTGCATCCCTCTTGCAACCAGAGGAGGTGAAGATACCAAACACTGACTGCACATCTGTCCACAGGTCAACGGATGGAAGTGGAAAATTTCATCCTCTTCATCACTTATGGGTCGTAAATAACATTCAATTTGCTTAGACTGGACATCACGCATATGCTTCATTGTCTATCCACGCAATGGCCAAAAAGGCTAATCTGAAATTGGATGTTTCCAGCTCACTTTATATTCTGTAATTTTTCTATTAAAACCAAAATATCTGGGAAGGACTTCTCCAATCATGTAACATCCTTCCAAGAAAAAATAAAGCTTGAGGCAGCTGATTAACAGTGATTCCAAAGTTAATCTACTAAAAAGGCAAGGGGAAAGGTGGGGGAGGAATAAAGCAGTGCAGGATGATTCACTGAAACTATTTCTATGGTTTAGGTTTGTAGTGCCAGAACTAAAATAACAGCGGTCAAAGATCCTCAGACAGAATGTTTATTCTAAATTACTGGTGTCTGGTAGAGTCCAACTTAAATTACTTTGGGGCATTGCAAAATGAAGCGTTTATTTTAAAATTGTAGTTATCTCCCTGCACCCCAAGCCCTCCCGAAAGTGTGAAACTAGGCTACTCTGGAAAGAAAAAAAAATGGTCAGCTCTTACTATATTTTTTCAGCTGGACATTGTGTATGCTTGTGGAATGCATCTGCACAAATAGCATATTTCTTTTACATTCGGGAAGTGATATTTCAGAACAAGCTCTTGTAAAACAATACTCCATTTTCTGTGGTTTGGGGAGAAGCCAACACAAAATTTAGATTTCTTCCTTTTTCATATACGAACTCTGTAATAAACAAAACTAACTCCATAAAGCAGATTTACAATGCTGCCATTGTGTGGGGTTCAGCACAACTACAAAATATTACGTTGCGCAAAATTAATGCTGCTGAAAATATATGTTGCCAGCAGCTTGGATAATTACAAGGAAAGGCAGTTAGTAATGAATTCCTTTTACTCAGAATTCAAATCTCAGGGCTGAATGTTGCCCATTATTGCAGTTCAAAGGCAACTATCTCTAGAATTGTTCTTTTAATGTTTGCTCGATGGTTTTAGTTGTTCTTTTCTTGTAGGCACACAATTGTTGTCTTGATCTTTGTGATAAAAAGAGCTACACTGGAGCTTTGTAGTGAATCCAGTTGGCTTGGTAATGTGCCCGTAGTCAGAATTCCAAAGTGGGAAGACAAAAGCTTAGAAAATATAAGGCTGAGAGCTGTTTGTTCAGGGCTGTGGGAATCTAACACAGACCTACGAAACCAATGAGCTCTCTCCGTTACATCCACATTCATAAAGTGACTATCCAATTCTACACTCTTTTGTCTTTTCCCAAACCAGAGTTTTAACCACACTTTAAACAAATGTGGCAACTTCTTTGTAGCTCCACTCCTACCAAAATTCCCAGCGTGCTGTAATTCTTTCCTTTCACGTTAAAGCTCCATTAACTTAGCTCGTTCAAAGTTGCATTCATTTCCCTAAATAACTATGTGTCAACAGAAAGGGTTTCGCTTAAACAGACAAAAGCAAAAGCTGCTTTTAAAACCAAGTGTCAGTTTTCACAGGGTCACAAATTACATTCCAAAGATATTTTATAAGGCTTTCCAAAAATAAAATTAGAATGCATGTCTGTCATTTATATCTTAATTGAAAACATGGGATTCTAGGTTGTATCTGAGTAATCTGTTGCATCTGTAGACCTCAAAGGACTTTGTAAAATGCTCTGTAAAAGCTGAAGCACAGAGATTATGTTCCAAGTTAGAGACAGAATGAGGAACAAAACATGGAGCTGGCAACAGCAGCTCCACCACATGTCTTGCTATACTGATACACTGAAATGCAAAACAGGAGCAAAGGAGCTAGCAGAAGGACAGAGAGGGAGGAAGAGTGAGCAAGGCTTGGGTACCTTTTCAGCAGCTGGAGTAGCAGCTCATTGCTGGTGGCCTTCTTTAAGTGCAACAACAGCTGGCTTGAATGACAGAATGACAGCTAGAGCAAATGTGTGGCTGTCATTCCAGATAAATGATATTTGGCTGGGGCATTGTGGCAAGATTTACACCTAGGAGAACTTTTGGAAAATATGCAAGGAGCCAATACTATATAAGTCCACTGAGCCAAGATAAACTCAGAGGGGTCAGCAAAACCAAGAAAACATTAGTCATTGTTTCAGAGGAGAGGCTAGCTGCCCTTCTCAAGACGTCCAGAAGATTGACAGGCAAACATGCTTCAGCAAAGGCAAGAGGTTACCAGTTCCTCAAGCCACAGAAAAAAGTACTGTGGGACCAAGCCTTACGAGAAACAGGTGTTGCCCATGGCATGAAGTGTAGAGGTATCTTAAGTTCTCCCTACCTTCACTTCTTCCCCAAGTCGTAGGATGGGGTGGGGACCTTGAAGGTTACCTCTATATTATATGGCAATGTCAGCATCTACTGGTGCCTTTGTTCTTTTTCTTTCCTTTTTTGAAACCATATATAAGTCAACACATCAATCACAAAGTAATACAGTAGATTAAAAAGACACAGGTGAGATAGGAGAGAGGGGCAATGGTGATACCTCACTCCCCTGATAGATGACAGGATATTTTGCTTCATAACACAGAGCTATCAATAATTATTGTCTGTGGCTTACAGCTTTCTACTTGCAGAGGCGTTTCTCTGTTTTACACCAACGCTTGCTGCAGTGACCTGTGCAGACACTCAGCTACTCAGTCACCTGAAACCTGTTTACATTGCTCTTCCTATTGTACCCAGTCAGTGAGCAGGTAGGCAAGCACAACATCGTGGGCACAAACAGGAATAGGCTGACTGTCCTCAAAAAGGCTGTATGGTCAGTGCCCTTGCATTTGCACCCTTTAGACTATGATCAGGTTGTATATTATGCCCAGGGCTTCAAGCACCGCGAGTTGACTGCTGACCTTGTGGGTTAAACAACGAGTTGCAGATTGCCATCAGGATCATGTCACTGGATGACAAAGGCAACTTGGGGCTGGCCTTAGTCAAATAACAGAGATGATCAGGTAGAATCTGTAATCAATACGTTTCCCACTTATTCCTTTGGTTTAGTGTAAAATGGAAAGGTGCCCCATCTTCTTTCCATAGAACCAGATCTCTGGCCACAGGGATAGCTGCCAGTCTTTTAACAGCATTTCTTCTGTTTTAATTCACTAGGAGGTAATCCTAAAAAAAGCTAATGCTCAAGCAGCTTTTTATGTTGAGATAAGTCCTGATTGCTATGAAGATAACAGCTACCACAGCTTTCAAGGAAAGCCGTTTCACTAGCAGTGTGTGAACTTTTCTGTCAGGAATTAAATGGCTAGGTAATCCCACTAAAGAATACGAGGAACAATATTGTCACAGTGAGTGATGTTGGGAGGAGATCTTTGAGTCTGATAGGACTTTCCTAATGCTGCTCTTCTCATCTTATAGTCTCTGTACAGAGTAAAAGCTTGCCGTTGTGTGCTTGAACTGAAATAGTAAGGAGAGTGACTGTCTGGAGTCATCTATTAATTTTGCAAGAATTCTATTTATTTTCTGTGTTAAAATATAATTTCATGTTCAATGGCTTCTTTGTTGGCTATTTATGTAATCTTACCTCTCTAAGCTTTACAAAAGACAGGCCATTTTATTTCTCATTCAAAGTAGTCTAACTGCATTTGGCAAGTGGGCAACATACAAGTCATATTACACTTCTCTTCTTGCTGGTCCTTGCCTTCACTACTCATAGGCACTCCTGAAAACATGTCAGCTGTTAGAAGCTTCTCATCAGAAATGTATTTCACTTTTAACAAACACTTGTGCAATTTCATGATCATTTTCTGCAATACTTCTTCCTAAAATTTACGGTCTGTTTCCACCTCAACAGATTTCTGTCTGTAAACACATTTATGAAGTTGCTTAGAATCAGGAACAACTGCATCCCTCTCCCCTTCAACTAGAGCATAGTCCTATTGCATTGTAGTCTGGGTTCAAGAAGCATTTGCAGTTAATTTGTCAAAAGAACAGAACCCCGCACATGTAATGTTAAAGTGACTCAGACATGACATCCCTTGTTACTCTCTAGCTATCTTAATGCAGGTGCTTTGTAAAGCTCTTGTTTAATTCCCCACAGTTTCTTTGCGGCACTTATCTAGTGCTGTCCTCCCTTGTTCACAGATACTACTCTGAATAAGTTCTATGAAAAATTCAGGGTGCATGTGTACCCATGAAACACTCCAAAAGTTAGTTTGAGACCTTCTATTTAGAGTTTCTTGCAAATATTTTGCTTGTACTTAAGAACACATATCATGGAGTTATGTGCTCCTGGGTCATCAAATCCAGCCTGCTATACCATTATAATTACTCCTCTTCCTTGGTTCCTTCCAAATGTATCAACCTCTTTAAAGTTATTGCTCCTACTACTTATATGGAAGACTATATCAGTTTAGCAAACTAATAATCATGATAGGCAAGATTACCCATCTTTTGATAATAGATACAATTTTCTAAACAGAGAAAGATATTTGTTAATCCAGCATGAAGTAACTTTAAAATCTCATATTGAATTTACCTCTTCCTTATTTACCTCTGTGCCTTCAACTATTCCTTCCTCCAGAGTTTGTTCTAAAGCTTTGCAAGTTCTTGAGGTTAATTCTTGTCTTGATCACTCTCCTTCTTAAATACAAGTATTTAATTTGCATTTTGTGTGCCAGCCATCCCTCCAGTTGGTTAATTAATTTTAAAAAAACACTTAGTAATGGATCTGCAGCTTCCTAGGCAGGACCTCTCAAGACTCAGTGTGGAGAGTATTTAGTTCATTTATCTTGAGAACTATATGAGTCAAGATGTACTCCAATCTTGTAGCTGTGAGATTTACATCCATGTGATGAAGTAAAACATCTTGTTCAACTCAAATATTTTTCAGGAAATTGTTTTCTTCAAAAACTTATTTCCATTTTAATTAACACCAGGTATGTATGTTTTGATTTTTCATGATCAAACTGAAGAATCAATTATTCACTGAGATTTCTTTTGAATCAGATAAATACAAAATCTGGTTCTCATTTATCAGTGCAAGATAAGTAAAATTATAATTCACTGCCCAATTTATGGTATATGGCTGTGAGCATACATATCTGCATAATATAAAACGATTTTTAGAAGTATGATTTTTGTGTTAAAACTGTTTTAAGGTGGTCTTTGAAAGAGAAAGCTTACACTTATCACTCCTTACCTTAATTGACCCTAGAAATCTTAAACTGCCAAGAACCTTTCTGTTACTATAAAGATAAATGACTAAAAAAGAAAATCTATTTCTTACCATTCCCCTGTTCCCCTACAGGGTTTTGTTACTAAAAGGAGGACTGATACCTGGGATGACATTTTGTCTGTCCCCAGCTGAGATTACTGAGAATGGTGACGCTTGGACTGCTGCAGACTGAGCTCATCAATCCTCTGGGATTCGTCTCCTATTACCTCACTGGTGTCAAATATTGTTTAGAAATCAGTTCAGTTGACTTATTATATAGGAACATCTTTAATGTTTTCCCCCCTGAAGATCTGTAATGGTTCTTTTTCCCACTACTATGTCTGTATCTTTCATGCTTTTACAGTTACATTCCTGTGTAAACCATTTCATCCAAAGCATCTAACATCCAAACAGTGAACAAGGAATACAGGAATAGTATGCCATGACTATTACACAGGAAGAGAAAGCAAAATCTAGAATAAAGGCTTACTCCCCTTACTTGATCAAGTTTGTAGATCCTGATAGCATATATTTTCTGCAGAGTAACCTGGTCAAACTGCTCTGCTTGGAAGTATGTTCAGTGTACTCTCAGCGAATGTTTTGAACACAGATATTGAACATTACTTCAAATGATATGACAGAGGAAAGCGTAGTGTGCATTTAAAAACAACAACAAACAGACCTAACAAAGACAGTACTATAAATCCATATACAATACACAGGACATTTTCATATTTATGTTCTTAAAAGCTTTTAAGACACCATGTTTAATTAACAGACCATTTCAGATGTTAACAACCAGCTTACTTGAAGGTGTTTATAGTATATAAGCATATAAAGATTAAAAGCCCTAGGCTTCTTTTTCTGAGTAGCAAAATGTGAAGTAATTCAAGCAGGAAGATTCTGGAGTAAGAGAATCAGTTGCATTGCAGCTGAAATAATGTTCTGCCTTTAGAGAGAAAAATGTAATTCATTCTTTTCATGCTGAGCCATTATGTTGTATGCTTCCAGAAGATACACGTATGCATACTTATTAACATTTTCTAATTCAAATTTTTAATTGAATAGAAACTGCTCTTCTGACTGCATCTGTTTCTGTCAAATACACAGATACTTCTCTTTATAATGCTCTTCCTCCACCAGAGATCCCTGAGCTAATTCATGACACTTGACATTAATCACATGCACAGATCAACAAAGACTTTGCTTTCATATAAAAACTAATTTAGAACATATTTCTAAATTACTGCTTGTTATTGCAGTCAATTTAATTAGCTAGTTAATGACAATATCTGTTCATAATCCAAGTAGTCAAAAATACCAAGTTCAGTAATTAGACCATATAATTCCTTAACAACTCAATTTTATAATGGAAAAGTGCTGTGCTTTAAGTCAATTTGCTTCTAATACCCTCCTATATTCAAAATTAGAAATTCCTTAGTGTATTCTTTTGACATTCAAAGCTTGAGAGAGAATATTTGGGTTAGAAAGCTCAGCTCCCCTCTGTATTCCACATTAAATTGCATGTAAGTTATATTGCATGTTCTATCATTTGCTCAGACCTTACTGAGTGTATCCTATTTATCTAAATCCTGAGCTGAAGAATCTACTTTAAAACAATTGCAAAAATTTAATCTTTGTTAGACAACTATAATGATAAAATAATTGCAGACTACTGTAGCAAGTAATATTTGACCTTATTATCAACACAGACATCGGGCATTATTTCAATCGATGTGACAAAGGAAAGCATAGTTTAGCATTTAAGACTGTGTTTTAAAAAAATCCCCCCCCAACCTAACAAAGACAGTACCACAAATCCAAACTGACACTTATAGTAACCCATGGCAATGAAAAAATTCCTGTCAAAAAAGCATTAGAATAAGCTAATTTCATTTCTCCCAGCTGCCTGCCTTTCAATTCTTTATCCCTGCTATCAGGTTTGAATAAATTTCATCTCTCACACTACAAGTAATGAGCAGGCAATGACTTATGAAGCAAAGAGACCAAGTTGAGACAGAATTAGAATACAATTTTAATGAGACAGAGCTGAGAAAGTGGAAGTGTTACTCTTTTGACAGACTTGGCAAAATACCCAACATTATTTCAAATGCTCTTTCCTCTCTATAGAGAAACTGTCATTTTTTAAGAAATGGGAATGCTCAGGAGAATACTTTTAGGGGTATATTGTTAATGTGATTTAAGTGAAGAACTAGTTATTAAAGAATTTGCTTTGTAGAAGACCAAATAGGACTTAAATTAAAATACACTAGAAGTCACACTGGATGACAGACAAACAGAGGAACCTGATGCTCTGCTCTGCTGGTACCCTTCTAGAGAATCAGTCTCTTCAAAGCCTTTTTGTGGCCAACTGAATAAAAGTACATCATCCTTCAGGTGTCTAGAGAAGGAGTACTTGTAATTACATTCACAAGGCTTAGGATGTAATAAGCCTTTCCAGTTCTGATCTGTCTCCAGCACCACTCCCACACCAACAATTTCAAAAGAGAAGGAGGCCTCAAGAAATTGAGTGTCTCTGCCTAGAAGAAAAAAACATCAAGGCAGGCATGCAAGCTCACAAAGAGTTACTTTATGAAGATAGCAGAAACTGATCCCAAGGTCTAGCCATAAGAATAGATGCATTTAATATAAGAATGGACTCTGGCACCCAGGAGAAGTGACAGGAAGCAACGAAGCAAAGAGTGGCTTTGAGCTGAGGGAAAAAAAAAGGTATTTTAAACTTAAGACAAAAGAAAATTAAAGACTGGAACAACAGGTTTTTTCACTAACTTTGCCTAAATCTTATGAACACGTCCTTTGTGCCCTCCCTTCAAGTGGTATTTAAAAAACCATCTCCCACACAGATCTGTTAATGGAACAAGTTGAAAGAATAGTAACTAGAATATACAAGTACTACTTTATTTCCTAAATATACCTACCTAAAATCTGCAGTTCTCACATTTACCTGCTTCATGCTTCTTTCTTACACTAACCTACAAAACAAGTTTAGAGTACAGGTTAAGCCTGCATGTTTCAGGGATCTGAGACTCTGTCTACACTGCCTTTTCCTGACAAACCTGAGATCATCCTGGTTACTCTCCAAGCTAGCTGGAGGCAAGCCAGCTCTGATCCAAAAGTTGTGTAACTGCTTTAGTGCCTCTTAGTAGGGCTTATTAGCTTGGGCTCAGTGCCATGCTAATGTGGTTACACAGCTTCTAGTCTGGACCAAATTCAGGTCTACTTGGCTTGGAGTGAGTTCTCATTTGCCTGCCTTCAGCTATGGAGGCATAGCCTGACAAAACCACCCTTTGTCACTTTTTAGCACACAAAATCAGCTCATTCTCATTTAAAAACTGATAAGAATGAAAATATTTTAAAAACTGTATTAAAATTCTTATGTAAGGTTAGTGAAACAAATCAGTAAGCCAGACTATGTAAGAAGGTGCATAGAAAGGCGTTACAGGAAAAAAAAATTAATCCCAAGCTCAAATTTCAAACAAATACAAATAATGACATCTAGTATCATTAATCAAAGGAGGGTGTATAGTTTTTCCATAGTAAAAGTAAGAATTCTACAGCCTCAGGCAAAACACGATTCAGTATTTCTAATAAACAGTTAGTTCATGCACTCCTCCCTACACAAGATTTACAGTCTTAAAAGAGAAGACTAAGATGTACATGTTATTGTATGAAGCAAAAGTTCTAGAGTAGAATTGTACAAATTTAAGGCCTCTTCCTTTTTGGACTCTTCTTTCAAAATGCTATCACTCCCTCTCATTTATATTTATTTACGTAAAACCAGTCTGACAATTCAAATGGGTAAGTGTTGACAGATACGTTGTTGAGCTGAATCATTATTTCATGATTCTATAGATTATTAAATGCCAGATTTATACAAGTTAATAAGAAAGCTATAGCAGTCATCTGCTTCCTTAGCCTGACAGGAAGGCTTTTAACTGGGTTGAGTGTGTATTCTTGAAAAAGTAGCATGTTGTATGGGGGCAGTCAGTAATTTTCTTTTATGAGGGTACTCTATCAAAGACAAGCTAAAGATGTCACTTTTTCAGTTTTTCCTTGAAACCTCCTTCCCAGATGAAATTGCTGACTTCATGATCTCAGCTACTTGGAGCAAAGTTGCCTTCTGATTTTGCCCTGGTGTTTTCAGTATTTGCTCTAAATACAGAGATCCGTGTAGTAATTCTTCAGATCTCAGAATCTTAATGAAAGCTGCATTTATTTTTGCTGATGAAAACTAAGGAGAATACTGAAACCAGACAGCGTGAAAGAGAAATACACTGTATATTAAAATAGGGGAGATTTCCTTCACAGAGATATTTATCTTTGCTGCAGTAATCTTCATGCTTAGCAAGTTATACCCACAGATACTGTATGCACAACAGCATTGGTGGTGAATAGGCTAATGCACGGTATGATTGGAAGGGCACTGTTAACTGGCCCTGGAGAATGGAGGCTACATCCCACCTCGTCGATGAGGGAAGACCCTTGAGTGGTCATTATGCAGATGCACTCTTGCAAACTGCTCACTCCAGAGAAAAGAAACACATTTCACCTCAGCTGTCAGTAACCCCTATAGCCAGCAGGTCAATTAGATCAGCCTTGAGAAGATAATTGTCTGCTGCTGGACATAGTGCCCCGCTCCCTTCTCTAGGAGATCTCAGTTCTGCCTTGAATGAAATCAACACCGCAGATAATTTAATCTGGATTAAGAAAAATCTGAGGGAGACTGTAGCTCACACAGCTGCAACACTCTAGAAATTAGGTTTTCTAGCGGGAAGTCCACTGAAATCGGTGGTCAAGCATGTCTTACTGCACCCAGGAAACCACATTAAAAGTCAAAAGCAGTGGCGCATTTGTTCCGTATGTTCCCATAATTTGTTTGACTTTATCCTGCCATGATGTTCTTACCT
Source organism: Phoenicopterus ruber ruber (assembly GCA_009819775.1). Lineage (NCBI taxonomy): Eukaryota > Metazoa > Chordata > Aves > Phoenicopteriformes > Phoenicopteridae > Phoenicopterus > Phoenicopterus ruber. Next base: position 65,594,409 of record CM020246.1, on the reverse strand, counting down.
TGCAAGAGACATCAGTCCTGCCTGGCAAGCAGACCCAGTGTGGTTTGATGTCTGATGTGACAGAGGAACAGTAAGGCATATATTGCTCCAGGGCCTTCTTAAGGCAAAACACTTTCTTAATCTTAGCCATAGGAATATGGAACAGTCAGAAATAAATAACTAAATAATAAAAGGTAAATAGGGTAGGGAAAAAAATGAAGTAGACAAATCTTCCAGGAGGTCATCTGTCTTTGGGACCTAGAGGTTAGATGCTTCTGATAAATTTTCTTTATTAACTCTGAGATAACCTGACTATACGTATACGTCCATGTCCTTAAACCGTTCTGAAGTTTGTAGTAGCTCCACGGCCTCCTTCCAAACACACACCGATACGTGCTGTCACAAGGCATTCCTGGTAAAAATCTACTGAAAAAGTCATCTCACGGGAGCTTTAGCCAGGAAACTGCAGGCAATGATCCTCCACACCTATTCATCAGGTCATTGCTGTGAGGTGGTTATAGTCACAGCCTTGTACTCATAGCCTTCTGGAGTACCTCCCGACGATACTGCCAGGGAGCTGAGACACTGTCTGTGTACAGAACGTATCCCGATAGCTTGACCAAGACACAGGATCCCATGTAAATAGGAGAAGGCCTCAAAAAGATTCAGAGAGTTTACACTTCAATTATTTTGAAAACACAATGCAAAGTTTAGAATATAAAGCAAAAAACCCCCAAACAAACAAATACCTCTCCCATAACAAACAAACCAAAAAAACACACAAAAAGCAGTTATTAAGTTTAGCTGGTATTTCTGTAACATTTGGTTTTCTATTCATTATTATTCAATCTCTGGCACTCCTTAACAAAGTTAATATAGCTAATAAGATCCTATCATCACTGGAAAAACTATTTGATGAGAAGTTCTGCCCTACAGTAGCAGAGGGTGTGTCTACAGCTTTCAGTACATCATAAAAAGCAACATTTTAAAAATGATAGATCATCTTTTTTTTCTTTCGAGCTTGCTTTCTCCTTCCTAAGGGTCTTGGAGCTGTGATTCATATCCATCCCATATCCAAAGCTGATATATACCGAATTTGCATGGAAGAACCATGAGAGTCTGGGAGGGGACAAGAGAAGGTTTTATACAAAATAAAAGCAATATAGTGTCTGAAAGGGCAGCTCACAAAGTATTTTCTCTTCTTGCTCAGCAGAGCTGTTGGTTGCCTTTCAACTAGATTTCCACAGCCTGCTGCTTTTCTTCATTCTACACAGATATAATTCAATCAGATGTAACTGCATGAAGAGAGGTTTAAGAACAATGAGAAAATTAGAAATACGAGCAGTTTTCATTGTATTACTGTATTTTTTTTTTTATTAATCCATTAAAAAGAAAACCAAACAAGCATTGCCTGCTTCCCACATCTCCACAGGAAAACCAATTATCGATTGGCTCGATGTTCATGAAGGGAGAGTATAACAACAGCAAAGCAATCCTGCATGTGCTAAGCAAGGTTTTAACTAAAAACTAACAGCAGTAGAGCACCAGATCACTGCTAAGTAAGAAAATGCCAAGAAAATGTAAAGCAAAGTTTCTTTTTTCTCCTCTTTTGCCCTCCCCCACTGCTTCTGCTTTTCCTTTAGTGATTGCTTCCTGTCCATTTTTCCAGTGTGTAAAACATCTGTGATTTGCTGCAAGCAGTCTCTATTTATATTGAGAATCACACAGCAGGTGCCACTTAAAAAAAAAAAAAAAAAAAAAAAAGAAAAAAAAGCAGGCAGCAACCCATGAGTGTTATCCCATGACCCTAGAGGGTCATTTTACTTGTTATTGCACAATGCATGCGGGAAGGAGGCTTCCTATGAAAAGGCTGTGTATAGCCAGCAAGCAAGATACAACGATTTCCTTTTATCACAGGAAAATGTAGGTTTATAAAATACTTATCTCCCTGAAACAAAAATCGTTACCAATAATTGAGTATGTTGAATCTAGAAACAGGCCATGTTCAACAACCGCGTAATATAGTGTGTATTTTTAAGTAGGGATTATGAAATGTGAAATCTTTTCCATAGTTATCATGTGAGCACAAACTCAGTCTCATGACTTTCATGCTTAATATCAATACAGCTGTCAAAGCATGGTATTTCCCAACCAAAATGAAAATGAAACAATTTCATTCTGAGCAAATGTATCTGATTACCGCAAGAATTCTTAATGCAGTTTATATTTAACATTCATCCACAAAAAAAGGATGTACTTCAATATCATATAAATACTCTGTTCTTTAAACATCATTTTAGGAATTCAGTTAAGAGAATTTGTTGGATCCAACTGTATTTCACCAATCCCCACCAGCCTTTTTTCTGCTTCTGAGTCATATTTATCAAGTTCATTGAATAAAAAGCCTGAAGGAACTTCCTTAATCTGGATATTTATTTAGCTCTTTCAGGTCTGCCTTTTTCCCTCCCCCTGCTCTACTGTTTCCACTGCAGCTCACTGTGAAAACTAGAGCTGTGAAGCATGAAAGATTATGTCCTGATACAAGACAGTGCTGGAGTTTTAACCTTCAGTGCTAATAAGATGGGTCCTAATTGTCCTCCCAAGTGCCTGCAACAAAGCTAATTTCAGAGTGCCAGAGATAACCCCTGTAGATGACCTAATTAAATTCTCAGGAGAGCTATTATTTTTAAGATAAGGTGTTTCAGCTATTGGCTATTTAAAAACTGAAGTTTAAAATGCCTGGAAATGAGGCATCTGCAATTCCTATTCAGTCAGAATTTTCCATTCATGTCAGCTGTGAGTACGGAATTAGAAAAAGTGGACCTTTTATTTTAATTTAGTATGATTCGCCACAAATCTGTATAACAACCAAAATATTTGTTCCACACAAACATATCAAGTTGTTTAAATATAGGTAGTGTATCTTTTCTGTATGAATTAAATATATAACTGAACACACAGGGTGAATTGTTATGTTTAAAATAAAATTAGAGAAATTAAAGATGGGAACTGTATCCTCTCAGGTCAAGTAATCGTGAAATTATGCATATCAATTCATTAGCTATATTGAAAGCATTCCCAGACTGACCAAATCTCACTATGGTGATAGTGCATCTTATCCTTACAGATGTTGGCTAGAGTGCTGCATTAAGCCTTTGTAAAACATTTGCAGTGTGCTTCGCCTGATGTTGAACTAATATTTGGAACTAGTATTTGGAAAATGTGCAAACTGAATTGCCTAAAAGAAAAGCAATTTGTTTACAATGAGCATCTACGTGTTAAGATAAGGAGAGAAGCCATTCCCCAGACAAGGTAGGATTACTCCAAAGAGGTGAATAAGAAAGAGAAAAGCCCAAGGACAGCTCTGAACAGCTTTCAGCTATCAGGCCAGTGTGCCTGCTGTTAGATCAGTCGCTGACAGTGGCATGTCTCCTTTGTAGTAAAGGAAACCCACACTGACATCTTAACTTGCTAAACTAGCCATGGTTGTCATTTCATGCAAGGGAAAGAGGGAGCGGAGAAATGGAGAGAATATAAAAAATTGAAGAGAAGAAAAAGATGTTCTATGAGCACACCAAACCACTTAAGCAGTTAGTTTTCTGTAAATATTGTACATTCCACTCACTTTTGGTGTTGCTGGAAATGGGCTCCATCTGGCAGGTTTTCTGTGTTTGAAGCAAAAATGCAGGGTTCCCCAAACTCATTACTAAATGGGCTTCAGATTTTTCACACTCAGATGGATGTTTTCTTTTCAATATATTCTTTACAATTCTAAGAGCCCCCAGTGTCTTTGTTTTCCCTGAGCCTAAAATAAGGAATTGTAAGAATGAATACTTATACCCTATATAAAAAGAGGGGGAACGTTTCTCTTTTATGAGCATTTCTAACATATTCCAACTGACTTTAAAATGTGCACATTTTCAAAGAAAATATGCTAATAAGCACATTACTTTAGATTGTACATGTAAATCAAGAAAGTGCTTCACAAAACTCCTTTAACTCACTGCATAAGAGGAAGGCAGAACTGAATGAACTCTCTTTTTTGAGTGCTAAGATCCCAGTTCAACAAGGCTAATAGGAACTAAAGACTCTCAATCATCTTAGAGAATCACATGCTTTGCAGGACCAGACTAACACAGCAAGTAGTACCACAGAGATCCTCTCCAGCTTAGAAGAGATAGACTTGTTGTCAGGTTTCCTGTGCACACACTGGCCTTTGCAATCCCTTTTTCCATCATCAAAACAATGCCTTGCAAAAGGCGTGAGTTCACAAGCCATCCTTAGACATCAGCCCTGCTTGCTGTGAGTCCTGCCCCTCATGCTTCACTGACAGTCAATTTTTATCCTCTAAAGGGAGGACTTGGTGCAAAAATTCTTGCAACATTCTCAGATTTGCATTCACACTGCAGTCCTTACTTAAGCTAGTGGGAATTTTGTGTGACAATTTCTAACTGCATCAACTAATACACTGAAGAGTAAACACATAACAAAATAAAAAGCAAGAGTTTTCAGTTGTGTCGTTGATAACTGAAATATAATTAATGAAAACAGAAGTGAGAGTATTCAGATCTTTTACCATTCCTTCTACAGCACAGTTCAATTATACAGTTCTGTGATGTTTGCGTATCCACAGACCTTCTTCACAGCCTTCAATTCCCAACTTCTTCCAAGAAGTGATTAAAAAACATTCTCAAAAGTGAAGCTAATGAAACCATAAACCGAGACAGAAAAAGGCTTGCTTTACTGAATTTGTTAAAGTCACATCAACCTGACAAGCAGGGGTCACTGAAGTTCAAACCCCAAATGTTCACATCCCTGAGGAGAATGGGACATTATTAATATTTTTGTATAGAAGAACTCCTCAGTGAAGCAGTCTTTCTCAATGATGAAATGAAAAGAGTATTCCACTGTGTACTGTGAAATATATTATATATCTTCCACATAGTTGGTTGGGGATCAACTGCCAGCTTCTTCACGGTGTGAGCTCTTGATTGAAGCACCAGCTGTGTTCAAGGGATTGAAAGAGACCTTGAAAATGGCAAAGCAAGACCCAGCATTCAGAGCTGACAAAACAAAACTGACAAGAAAGGCAATAGCTATTCTTTCTGAGTGCTCATCATAGGAAATGTCATTGAAAAGAGAAAAGAAAGAAAGAGAAAAGGGGGTGGGAGAAATCAAACAGAGGTTTTAGTATGACTTGAATATGCTCTTCTGTTTTCTCACACATTTTTTTTATTAAGAAAAAAGAAATGTAACTTAAAGCTTGAAGAAAAATTAAAATGCAGGAGTCAGATGAGAAAAAGCTTCTCTCTGTCAAAAACATTCAGGAAGATTCTTGTTTGCTGCTTGTGTGAATTAGAATTAACTGAGGCCATGGCTGTGTTGGTGCAAGTCAGGGATAAAGCAGAAGAAAAAAATAGGCCTACTGCATTATAAAACTCACAGAAGAATTACATTCGTAAGGGAGCTCTGCGTCCTCGTAATTCCTACCAGAACAAAACAATCATAGTCCCACTTTAAATATAACTCTTCACTTCTTAAAGTATGTCTCAGTTACTTATAACTCCTGGGAACTTAAAGTGGTATTTTGGAGGGCAGCAAATATCTAAGGTCAGTCTCCATCTGTTATGTAAAGACACACATAAAGTAAAATAGATGCTCACTTTCCGTTTACAAATGCATGCTAGTTTTTTCACTGTGCTTTCAACTTTCGAGACTTTTAACATTTTTTCCCCCTGTAACTTTTTTTTTGTACAAGCCCATTCTTTGGCAGCCAAAGTGTTGAAATGTCAATTGGTATCCCCCGGAGACTTCATTTCCACTGTCTGACACTGCCAAGATCATCATGTGGTTCAGGGTTTATCTTTCCTGCTGTGACTGAGCTGGAAAATCTAAATCAGTCCTGCACAAAAGGTTGAGCAGAGGCCAGCCATAATCAGATAGAAACTATATATTTTTGACCAAAAGATAGGAGGAAGGGGGAGGGGAATCACTTTTTAGAAAAGTTATATAGACAGCTAAGCTCTTAGACTGGCTGCATACAGCATTCTGCTTAATAAGCAGCTTAGCAGGAAAATGAGAGAGAGAAAAAGGTACTATTAGAGGGGCACTGGTAAAGTCTTACCCAGCCAGAAGCAGATAGATTTTTCAGGGGAAAAAGGTGTACAAGAGAAAGATGCAGAGGAATTAGAGAGGATATTTCAAATGATTTTGCACAGGACTCAGTGTCATCACTTATCAGCCCATGTGGCCAAGTGACTAGGACGCTAGACTGGGAGCTGGGGAAATTTATGCTTTATCTCTAGTTCTGCCACTGACCTAATCAACACTGGGACAAGATTCTTCACCCCCTGGACCACCTCATATCTGTTTAGTTCGCAAGCTCTTTGGAAAAGAAGCATTTTGTTTATAGTGGTTTAGTGTTTTGCCTACCTCTTTAAGAAGAGAGTTTCTAGGAAGGCTCACTCCTAATGCAAACAATTTAATAATTATAATACATTTCAAACACAGATTAATAGTTCCACTCTGATACCAGTGTGACATTTTTCTATGTTTGGTTTACAGGCCAACACCTTTAACAGCATATTTGTTCAGCGAAAGATAGAGTGCTAATCTACAGGGACTAGAAATGGCTTTGTCATTTTCTAGATGACAGCTCTTATTTTCCATTGCTTTCTGGCAGAGGAATTACCACGAGTCTTCCATCTTTCTCAGCAAGACGCTTGCTTATCTAGCTGTTGGAAATGCTTTTGTTTAAAATTCCTCTCATATAACTCTGCCACGGTTAGAAGAAAGGTTGCTTCGTTTACAAAACAAGCTCACGCTGCACTATCTCTCTGATGCATCTGTTGCTAAAAACAGTCAGAAAACAGCTGAGGAACAAAATCCAGTTATTAGGCATAAGACTTTTTTTTTTTTTAAATAAAGAAAAACAATCAGTTTTGCTAAGGGTTAAGGAACTCTTACTTCCTTATTTGAAAGGGAGTATAAACATGTCAACATTTGAAAAGAATACATGAAAATCTGAAGCTTAGGCCAATTCTGGAGTTGATGTGACTCTTTGGGCTTAGGCAGAAGCAGGACCTAATCCACATTAGATACTTCAATTATCAAGCAAAGACAGACTAATAAAATCGTGCAAGCACATGCAAAGGCAGACTCGGATAAAATACAGGTTAGAAAGAACAATTGTAAAGATCACCTTCGGCTTGGCTAATCCTGAAGCCATTCTGTGCAGTAAAAAATTAATTTACAGTGGATGTGAGTGATGTCAGCATGTCACTAACCTTTCCCATTTTATTCTTTTGAGCCTAGATGATAGCCGATAAGGATCCCGAAAAAAAATCTTCCGAGTAGGTTTGGTCTTTTTGTGATGTATGCTGGTTTTGGAAAGTACGGTCTTGAATAATCCATTGTGACAACTCTTACTCAGTCACACAGTACATGTGCTTCAGATAACGCTACCCTAGGATGACATTTACTGTAAACTGTGGTTTGTCAATAAATCAACACAATCACTGATTTGAGACCAAGCATTGTGGACAATGAGAAAGACAGAATTGACTGAAAGAGCAACGGGTGAAAACTAGAAATTCCCAACCTTATTTTCTTTTGTGGAGAAAGATGGCAGTAAAATGGGCTGAAATAGATAGAGCTGTATTTGCGCCTAATGCACAACAAAACTAATTTACGATGGGCAGAGGCATTCCTGAGGCAAAATTAGAGCTAGCTAAAAGGTTCATAGTTCATTACTTCATTCCCCAAATAAATCAAAGGTAAAAAGGATGAAGTTAGTCCAGAGCATTTACATTTTTTAGATTTTTTTTTAAAAAAAAGCTTTTCTACTGTACAGCAAGAACAACAAACTCCCTTTATCGTCACAGAAATGCAATTTACAGCACATAACTATAACTCATCTTTAAGTGAACAGTCTTCATGTTATTTATGTAGGAACTGTAAATAGATTTCAAAGAGATGGAGCTTATTTTCAGTCTTATAGAAAGGGTAACCCTTTGGATTCTACATATTTACACACACACACACACACACAATCACACCTACATCAGTTCTTGTGAAAGCAGTGAGGGTCTTTCCTTCTGCCTGAAGAACTTGCTTGGGAAATAGCACAGCTTCTTCCAAGGAGTCCTTGCTGATGGAGGTCACAGCTTGGCCCTGACGAAATCTGTTGGTGAAACTTTTCTTTTTTTTTTTTTTTTAGAAAATGGCAAGTACCAAAAACTGGTTCCAGAAACTCACTGGTTCAGCAAAGCTGTCTCTCTGTGATGTCTTCAGCTGTAGGAAAGATTTCATGGTTACAAGAGACTTTCTACAACAACGTAGGGTTAACAGTTTGATTTGGGGTATATTCTGAGTTTGTTCCATTTAGCCTCTGCCTGGTTTTGAGAAGGGACAGGGTTAGGCATCTTGCACATAGCCAACCAGACACACAGCACAAGCATGCACATTTACACATTCTCTGTTACTTAAAAAAGAAAAAAAAAAAGAAAAAAAAAAAGAAAAAAAAAAAAGAAAAAAAAAAAGAAAAAAAAAAGAAAAAAAAAAGAAAAAAAAAAAGAAAAAAAAAGAAAAAAAAAAGAAAGATTTGTAACCATGAGAAATGAAAATGAATTCTGACTTTTTGTAAACCAGAGTGTCTGTTTTACTCCAAGTCCTACTGGAAAGCTTTAACTGCTCACCACACTGCCCCAGCTACATCTTTGACCCTTACTAATCTTCCTGAGTATCATTTTTTCAGACTCTCCCTTGAAATCTACTATTCACCTTCTCTTTAGTGTGTTTCTTTCTTCAACACATAGTATTTTACTTTAACAGTTGTGATTAATCAGCTTTTTCAAAGCAAAGTATTGTTTAGTTTCAACATAAGGAAAAAATGAAGAACAAAAGGTGCATTAACGCAATCCACAAGCCTTTTGTAGACCTCTACAACTAATAACTGCTCAGCAAGCCTGAACAGGAACAAGGGAAAATTTAGCTATTCAGTCAGATTTCCAAGTAGGGTAAATTTGCAAGGGCTCTCTGTATACCTCAATAGCTCTCCACTTATCTGATACGATGTTCGGTCTCCAGATGGCAATTTTTTTCTTTCGCTCTTTTCAGTTTGCTCTGGGCTGTCCTTCACCTCACCAGTCAACCGATCTGTTCCCTGTGTAACTGCAGACAGTCTGCCTGGCTATTTCAGTCACAACAGAGTATTCACGGCCCAATCAGTATTTCCACCATCACAAACCTGCAGTTGTTTTAGAGGTGGTTACCCAGTACCTCCAGCAGTTTAAGAACACCATTCTCTGTGAGTCTGCCAGGGTCTTTTTCAGAAATTTAGCTATGTCCATAGATAAAGAGCAATAATGAATTTTTTAAAAATGCCTTCACAGCGCTGACAGTTGCTCTTTGTTTTTTTAATTGCTAGCAAGGTTAGCTCAAAACACATCCATCAGCTCTTACTCAGCTGTTACACAGCAGCAGCAAGCACCTCCTTTTTGGACCAGCAAGGCCTTCCTTGCTTGGAGAGTCTGACTGTAGGTGTGTCAAGACAAGCTTTTCATATGCATACCTGTTCTCTTATAAAGAAGTTCTAGAGACACCCCAGGCCATCACCTGCAGAGCAAATAGGTCCCATCACACCTCTCTCCTAGTTATGCCAGAACTGCCAATTGACATTAATTGCTTCACTTGTAACCCCTCTGAACACATCCCCTCTCCATTGCAGAAGGCAGAATTTATTACTGAAATTTCTACTCCAACTTTATAGAATTTTAACCTGTGTTCCTCAATAGCAGCTTATCATGAGTGGTGGAAGAACCCTTCTAAACAGACTGGCTCTAGGAGAAAAGAGTATAACCAAGGAAATAGGGTTTTCTGCCTCATCTGAAAATCTCAGTTCAACTGCAAGTCAGAAGTGCTTTACTGATTTAGAATAGGATTAGGATTAAGATCTGCCAGTTATCATGTTTGCGCTTGTGTGGTTCTGTGAGTTTTCTTAGTTCTAAAATTGATAGTAGTGTCATATTTCACAAACACAGATCAGATCTGTGGGAAAAACAGTCTTTCTTTTTAGAAAGTACCTACTCAGCCATGAAAGCAGTTGTTCATATGATACTATGCACTGTAGCAGAATGCACCTGGACTCTCCTGAGAAAACTGTTTCACAAGAGACCATCTGCTGGAATCTGTAGATCTTAGAGGTTCTGAAAACCAGCCTTAAATTTGTAGAGGCACATTTGAACCGTGCTATCCACAGTTGAAAATCACAAGAAAGTCTGCATTTTTGATCTAGAAGAATCTAATATCAGCTTGAATTTATTTGTTTTGTAGGGACATGCCTACAAAGAAAGGGAGACGATATCTGGAGCAGTTTTCTGTGTGACTTTTTATTTTCTTTCTTTCTCCCTGCCCCACCCCCAGCCCAGTTTTCAGTATCATTGAAATGGAAAATGGAAAAGAGAGGGGGTGGAGAGGTTTCATACAAGTTTAGGTAGACAGACCCTGTAGGCAATCTTGACAATTCCTCCTTCATCCTTATTGAAGGTGAATTCTCCTTCACAATTGCTCTCCTAATAAGTCCCAGCTGGTTTTAATGACAGGATTTATAGGGTGTTTCTAGACTGTTGTGAATTGCATCCAACAGACCCCTGCAGAAATTGTATCCTGCATCATAAGATCATTTTCACCAGGGGCACGAGTGCTGGGGTATCACATAACAGGGGCTATCTTTCTCAAACTTCAAAAGAATTCTTATAAACTATGAGGGCTGCCTTCTCCTCCTACTCTCACCTCTCTTCTTGTGAGACAATTTCATAAATATTTATAGCTAAAGGGCATGGAAGTTACCTTCCATTGCCCATCTGAGTTAGAGAAGGTTCCCCACTCTTCCCAATTAGCAGGGATGTGGCAGCCTTCCAAGTTTCCTCTGTAATTGTTCTAATAGACAGAAGAACAGTTGAATTTGTACTTTGCATGTACACAGAATATATGGTTACTGCCTAAAAGAGTGACAAAATCAGGTAGTTTATTTGTTAGGAGTGTAAGACCACAAAGGGAGGTAGACCCAACTCTGTCCTTATGGAGCATAATATTGACAATTGGTTTAGAGTCCATTCAGCTGGCAAAGACAAGTGATGATTAAAAACATACCTATTATCCTGGTACCAGGTCAACAGTCAAGGTCCAATGCCTTCAACACAGACATTACTGTCATTGTAAGGAATCCAGCTGGTTTAAGGTGAAAAATGCAGCTGATCATTCTTTTAAGTGGTCATCTTCAGCTCTGCATGTAAAACAAATGATAAAAAGCAGCAGATCATATATTTTTTTGAAACATAGCTGATGTTAAGTCAACTGGTAGTGTACTTCCTACATTATGCTACTGTATTTTTAAGGCTACAGTAAATCACAAGCATATATACATTATGCAGGAGTGGATGTTTCAGATTATGGGAAATGTGGTAAAAGAAATACTTTCAGTAAGATAGGATTAATTTTGAAACTAATTGTGAGTACTGGAGTGATGTCTTTGTAGGATAGAGCCACCATTCAGCAATGGACGGGCAACACAAACACCTGAAACAGTTTAATTCCATATTACCCCATTATATATATATACACTTTTTTTTTTTTTTCAGATTAAGAATGGTAACTTTACTTCTTATTTTGCATGAAACTGTACTTTTGGCTCATCTTGTTGAATGTTATTGTCAACATATGTTGAATCACTATTTAAACAAAACCCAAAACCAACACAGTCCAAAATAACTGATGCAAGCACATATGTGAATTCCCTGTAACGCCTGAGAGAATAGCTGATATGAACTGAAGATGTTTTAGAACACTGATAGGAAATGGAAGATAAGTCTAAATCCTGCTAGGCTTTACTACAGCAAAAAAATGAGATACTTTCTTGCGATTTTTAATGATTTCTTAGTGGAAGCATACCTGATAAGGGCTTTTGAAAGAAGAGAAACATCAGTAAAATAGGAAAATATTAGAGCATGCATGGTATAGTAACAATCTCCAATAACTTTTCTTTTGCACAAACATTTTTGTGTATGTGGTTTCTGAAACCATTCTGTAAACACTTTTATGTGTATGAACTAATTCAGATCTATTTCTGCAAATAGTAAACAATAAGGGAAGTAGACAATTAAGTTCAACAACTACAGAAATAAATTGACACAGCAGGCTAAAAATGAGCTCAAAGGAGAATATTGCCCTGTTTTCACATCTCATGGGTGAACTTCTGGATACCACTTTGGTGTGCTGTTTGCCTCAAAAGATGCTTAGGGAGCCAGGAACAAATCACAGTATTTGGATACTTAATACATGCTTGCCCAGAACTATGGAAACTTAATTCTGAATTTAATGCTACTTTATGTGCAGTTTATATTAGTTCATTCGATGGTGTAGTATCAATACAAATTTACAAGGTAACAAAGTCACAAAACTCTCCTGACTTAAACAGAGCTGGATTGCACAGATCTACTTCCTCATTTTCTTGAATGAGATAGGAATTTGTAGATATTCTTTGCTTTGATTACAGTGAATTTGGTAGTTTTTCAGATTTATTCCTTTGAGTGGAACAGAAAAATGCATAAATGACTAGTATAGGATGGACTTTAAGAGGCAGTATTTTCTCTATGCTGTGGCAAGGGTTTGTCTGCAATAACAAGCCTCTCATCACAAACCCTACCTCATGCCTTAGCACACCTCCAACCTATTTGTCCTTTTGATGTTGCAGAGGTCACCTGCTGAGAAATCAGATTTCAAGATTCAAGAGTCATCCTACATTCAAAGTGAAATTCCAGCTTTCATTTACATCTGGGCAGCAACACTGAGTATCCAGCTACATCTCCCCAGGGAACCCAGAGCAACCCAGACACCATCACAGCTGTAAGCCCCCATTGGAGAGCTCCTCACCATCAGCCAGACCTTCAGCACCTGAAGAATAAGAAAGGTATTTATGAGCAAAAAGTACTTCCAAGCTGAGGATGGGGGGAAGAAAGTGAGATGAGTCTTGCCTTCTTCAGATGATCTCCCTGATGGCTAATTCTTTGCTCCATCAATGGAAGAAGAGGACAGGTGCATCTGTAGTGCCTATGCCCTAATATACACCTTTCAACTCTCTCTGACAGTGGTGCTCCATGCTATTCACTCACACTGAATCAGTGGGGGGCACCTTTTAATGCTATTTGCTTCTGTGAAGCTTCCCGCAAGTCACCACAGACAATTACTGTAGTAATTCAAAGGCAACTAGCATCTTTCCTCAAGCACTGTGGAATGTAAATAGATGCACCCTCTCTGTGAAAAAGTATCTTTCCAGTGATTAATTATTTAAGTACATTATCAATTATTTAAAATATCTTACATATTAAGCTTGAATTTAGAATTTCAAAATAGCTCAGTATAAATAGCAAACCATAAATGGATAAAATCTTTCTCAAACTGTATTTGATTGCATGATTGCTGCTTGCTAGAAATACGCATATAGAGCACAAGTACCATACCTGCTTGCAAAATTACCGCTCTGTGTCACTTGCAAATATGATGTTACAGCCCTCTATTTCTACTAAATTAGTTTTACTAATTTGCAAATGAGGCATCTTCTGAAGAAAAGATAATAATTACGGCTGCTACACTTATAGAATCATAGAATGGTTGATGTTGGGAGGGACATCTGAAGGTCATTTGGTCCAACCTCTCTGCTCAACCTAGAGCTGGTTGCCCAGGACCATGTCCAGATGGCTTTTGAATATCTCTAAGGATAAAGACCCTACTCGGTTACCCTCAGAGTGGAAAAGTGTTTCCTGATGTTCAGAGGAAACCTCTTGTGTTTCAGTTTGTGCCCATTGCCTCTCGTCCTGTCGTTGGGCAGCACCAAAATAGCCTGTCTCTGTTGTCCTTCCATAGAATCATACTCATAGAATGGTCTGGGTTGGAAGGGACCTCCAAAGATCACCTAGTCCAACCCCCCTGCAATGAACAGGGACATTTTCAACTAGATCAGGTTGCTCAGAGCCCTGTCCAGCCTGACCTTGAATGTTTCCAGGGATGGGACATCTACAACCTCTCTGGGCAACCTGTTCCAGTGTTTCACCACCCTCATCGTAAAAAACATCTTCCTTATATCTAGTCTGAATCTACCATCTTTTAGTTTAAAACCATTACCCCTTGTCCTATCACAACAGGCCCTACTAAAAAGTCCGTCCCCATCTTTCTTATAAGCCCCCTTTAAGTATTGAAAGGTGGTGATAAGGTCTACCTGGAGCCTTCTCTTCTCCAGGCTGAACAACCCCAACTCTTCAGCCTTTCTTCATAGCAGAGATGTTCCAGCCCTGTGATCATTTTTGTGGCCTCCTCTGGACCTGCTCCAACATATTCATGTCTTTCCTGTGCTGAGTTCCCAGAGCTGGATGCAGTACTCCAGGTGGGGTCTCACCAGAGTGGAGTAGAGGGGCAGAATCACCTCCCTCGACCTGCTGGCCACGCTTCTTTTGATGCAGCACAGGATATGGTTGGCTTTCTGGGCTGTGAGCACACTTTGTCAGTTTATGTCTAACTTTTTGTCCACCAGTACCCCCAAGTTCTTCTCAGCAGGGCTGGTCTCAATCCCTTTATCTCCCAGCCTCTACTGATACCAGGGGCTGCCCTGACGGAGGTTCAAGACCTTGCACTTGGCCTTGTTGAACCTCATGAGGTTCACATGGGCCCACTTCTTGAGTTTGTCTAGGTCCCTCTGAATGGCATCCCGTCCCTCAGGTGTGTCAACTGCACCACTCAGCTTGGTGTCATCTGCAAATTTGCTGAGGGTGCACTCAATCCCACTGTCTATGTCACTGATGAAGATATTAAACAGTACTGGTCCCAATACGGACCCGTGAGGGACACCACTTGTCACTGATCTCCATCTGGACATTGAGCTGTTGACTACTACTTTCTGGATGTGACCATCCAGCCAATTCCTTCTCCACTGAATAGTCCATCTATCAAATCCGTATCTCTCCAATTTAGAGGGAAGGATGTTGTGGGGGACTGTGTCAAAGACCTTGCAGAAGTCGAGATAGATGACAACAGTAGCTCTTCCTTTGTCCACTGATGTAGTTGCTCCATCACAGAAGGCCACTAAGCTGGTCAGGCAAGACTTGCTCTTGGTGAAGCCATGCTGGCTGTCTCCAGTCACCTCCCTGTCCTCCATGTGCCTCAGCATAGCTTCTAGGAAGATCCGGTCCATGATCTTCCCAGGCAGAGAGGTGAGGCTGACAGGTTGGTAGTTCCCAGGGTCCTCCTTTCTACCCTTTTAAAAATGAGTGCAATGTTTCCCTTTTTGCAGTCACCATGGACTTCACCTGACCACCATGACTTTTCAAATATCATCGATAGTCGCTTGGCAACTACATCAGTCAGTTCCCTCAGGACTCCAGGATGCATCTTATTGGGTCCTGTCGACTTATGTATGTTCATGTTCCTCAGGTGGTCTTGAACCTGATCTTCTCTTACAGTGGGAGACACCTTGCTCCCACAGTCCTTGCCTTAAGGTCCATCCACTCAAGAGGTGTGGGAAGAGAGATTGCCAGTGAAGACTAAGGGAAAAAAACTATTGAGTACCTCAGCCTTCTCCTTGTCTGTTGTTACCATTATGCCCTCCCTTCAGGTATCTATATACACTGACGAGAACTCCTTGAGTCTTCTCTTCTCTAGGCTGAACAGTCCCAGCTCTCTCAGCCTTTCCTCATGTGAGAGATGTTCCAGCCCCTTTGTGGCTCTTCGTTGGACTCTCTCCAATATGTCCATGTCTCTCTTGTACTGGGTAGCTGAGCAGTGAACCGGATCATTAATGAAGATGTCAAACAGAACTAAACCCAGTATTGACCCCTGGGGTACACCACTAGTCACTGGCCTCCAACTAGACTTTGTGCCACTGATCACCACTCTCCGGGCCAAGCCATTCAGTCAGTTTTCAATCCACCTCATTGCCTGCTCTTTCAACCCATACATCAACAACTTCTCTATAAGGATCTTATGGGAGACTGTTGAAAGCCTTACTGAAGCCCAGGTTAACAATATACACTGTTCTCTCCTCATCTACCAGGCCAGTCATTTCATCATAGAAGTTTATTGAGTTGGTCAAGCATGACTTCCCCCCGGTGAAGCCATGCTGACCACATCTGATGATTTTCTTCTCCTTAATGTTCCTGGAAACGGTTTCCAGGATTAGCTACTCCATCACTTTCCCAGGGACTGAGGTAAGTCTGACCGGCCTGTGGTTTTCTGGGTCCTTCTTCTTGCCTTTCTTGAAGATAGACGTGACATCGGCTTTCCTACAGTCTTCAAGTACTTCTCCCAATCACCATGACTGATCAAAGATCTTCAATAGTGTCCTTGCAGTGACATTTGCCAGCTCCCACAGCACTTGTGGGTGCATCCCATCAGGGCCCATGGACTTACATATGTCCAATCTGCTTAAGTATTCCTTGACTTGATCCTCTTCCACCAAGGGTACCTCTTCCTTGCTCCAGACTTCCCCAGGTCCCTGGGGCCTGGGATTCCTGAAGGCTGGTCTTGCTAGTAAAGACTGAGGTGAAGAAGGCATTCAGTACCTCAACCTTTTCAGTGTTGTCTGTCACTAGGTTCTCCTTCTCATTCAGCAGTGGGCCCACATTTTCCCTGTCTCTCCTTTTGTCGTCTATGTACTTACAGAAAACCTTCTTGTTCTTTTTGATACCTCTGGCAATATTCAATCCCAGTTGGGCTATGTCTTTCCTAATCTTTTCCCTGCATGCTCAGACCATGCCTCTGTATTCCTCCCAGGTTACCTGTCACTGCTTCCACCCTCTGTAGGCTTCCTTTTTGTGTTTGAGTTTTGCCAGGAGCTCCTTGTTCATACACGCAGGCCTTCTGGCATTTTTGCCTGACTTCATGCTCATTGGGATAGACTGCTCTTGAGCTTGGAGGAGGTGATCCTTGAATATTAACCAGCTTTCTTGGGCCTCTTTTCCCTCCAGGGCCTTAATCCCTAGGACTCTACCAAGCAGATCTTTGAAGAGGTCAAAGTTTGCTCTCCTGAAGCCCGGTGTTGTGATCTTGCTTTTTGCCCTATTCCCTCTTCTCAGGATCCTGAACTCCACCATCTCATGGTCACTGCCTTTGATGTTCAAAACCCCAACGAGCCCCTCCCTGTTGGTGTGTATGAGGTTCAGCAGAGCACCTCTCCTCGTGGACCTCTTTCTCACTTGGGTCAGGACATTGTCAATGCACTCCAGAACCTCCTGGATTCCTAATGCCCTGCTGTGTTGTTCCTCCAGCAGACACTGGGATGTTTGAAGTCTCCTATGTGTACTAGGGCCTCTGAACGTGAGGCTGCTCCTGTCTGTCCCTCTCCCTGTCACAAGCTTCATCAGTCCCTCTAATAACTTCAACTGTTATTGCACACAGAACTGGCTTAGGCTCAATCACTCCAGAAAGGTCTAATTTTCTCCCTCAGGATAGGTTCTTGTTCTTCATGTTGTGGGAAGAGAGGGAAAATTTCATTGCAGTAAAGAACAGGCATCGTCATTATGAACTGAGAAACTGAGGAGTGAGGAATCTTCCCTGATGCACTAATGCGAAACTGACAGGCAACTGAATGAGAAGCAGCAGAAATCATATTCTTCTGGAAAGAAATATGCAGTAGAAGATGAAATAGAGACAAATAGTCTTTGCTGCCTAGTGCATCTGTCAGGATTTCCACCCTACACACATGAACACATGGGAGACAGCAATGAAGACAAGTCTACACTGTATTAGGAAGCACTGCTAACAGAGACCAAGCCAGTAACATAATGTGGCAGTGTGGGGAACAACCTGAGCTGTGTGGCCCCTGTTTAGGAGAAGTTGACACTGAACTGTTTCCAAGAGATTTTTCTACTTTCTCAGCTTGGTGATTTCTCAGACAATAACGAAGATTTAGTGACTTGCTGAATACCACAGAGTGATACAGAGCAAAGGAAAGGACTCAAAATAGGACTCGGAGGTCCCATGTTAGTAAGCTAACCGCAACTGGTCTTCACATATGCTTTCATACTTATTTAAAAAGGATTTCTTAGAGCTGTTAAGGGTAACTATTTTCTTCACGTGCACTGTCCAAAGGTAGATAAATTATCAGCAATTAACTAAAAGCATGTCAGGAAAATAGTATTTACAAAAAAGCACTTTTCCCTCAACAACTGTATTACAATATTTTAGAATTATCTTGCTCCATGTTCTTCTACAACCTCGACATAATAACCCCCACCCTAATAAAGCAATGGCTGAAATATTCTAGCAAACAATGATGTGGAATGCACATTGAGAGTTTCCTCCAGTGGAGAGTTCTTGAGGAGTAAAACAGTCTTGCAAAGAGTGAGGAAAAGCAGAAGACAAAAGAAGACACTCAAGTCTAGCCAACTTCTGAGACTAAGCTAATATTTATTTATTTAATCATCTGATTCCTCCCTGTACCTTAACGTTTTTCTTCTATGAGAGTCTGACTCAGAACACAGCTGCCTTCCCACCTCACCAGTCCATCAGAAGACCGGGTCCACTGTGAACCCAGGTGCTAGGTTCTGTACCTGTTTACTTTTGTGATCTATTTGCTTCAGCTCTGATATACCCTCTTGTAGCTGTCAGAAGTAAAGTCTTCTAGGTGCATTAACCACAGCTGTAGGCAGCAGAAAATTAATCATTTCAGGAGGTTTGAATAGTAGCAAGCAGAGAAGCAGGCAATTGAAAATGAACAGCTAAACGATAGGGAGAAGGTATTCTATTTGATTTCTTTAAGCTCAGCCAGTGGGGGAGAAAAAGTAAAGTCTGAGGGAGGAAAACACTTCTACTTTTCCCTTTTAAGTGACATGCCTGCCTAAGAAACATCAGAGAATTTATGTGCAGACTGATAAACATTTATACACCACATATTTCACAACACTAAATGATACCAGCGAGGTACAGCACTGTGGAAGTGGGCCAATGCCGGTAATCATGGTCTTTCCTGCATATCAGAGTATTTAGCGAAGAGTGTAAAAGCTACATTAGTGTATCTTTTCTCTGTTCCCCTTTGGTGTGAAATGTTTTCGTTGTGTGTATGGCAAGCTGTGGCCTTACAGGCTTTTGAATAGCAGTTGCAATCTGTTCTTGAGCCTCCTTTGTGTTCACGTTCTTTGCAAAACAAAAACTCCACAAAACCTGTTTTGCAAAATGAATTGCACTCTACTTTTTTCTTACTTTTTCATTTTTAATTGAAAATAGAAACTGGATAAAAATGGAATACTCAAGTATGAGAGTTCACATAAAGCAGAACCCAGGTTTTAACTAATGTATGATGCAAAGCAACCTTCATCTCTGCTGTGTAGTTCAGGTGTTTTATTGTTCCCCTCTTAGAAGGGAATAAATTTCTTTTCCTTTGGCTCTCCTGACCAGGTTATTTGATCCTTTTCTTTTCCATCCAGCCCACTATAATGTTCAAGATCTCAACTCAGGTTTCTCATGACATTTGATCATACCATGTCACTTCTGCAACTAGCTCAAAAGGTTGTTCACTTGAAGATGAGGGCGATTTGACAGAGAAAAGGGAGTTGGAAGGGGACTGTACCCCCCTGCTTCCTCTGACCAATTCCTGGTGGGCTGCATCCTCAAGGTCCTGGAATGACAGCTTTCCTCAGTGGCAAACTTTCTTTCCCTCTCACAGGACAACCTGAACAGTCCCATATGAGGGAAGATGGAAGTCAACCATCTCTTTGATCTCCAGATTAGTTGCCAAACACCCCGCGGTGTTCAGGCAGAGATATCCATACTTCTCCTTATCTTTGTGCTCTTTACCTACCTGCTACGTACATAAGGTAATACCCAATTTAAAATTAATCTATAAGATCTAGACGCACATCTAACTACGAAAAAGCCTATATTTTAGATATCATATAACCCTAACAAAACAGCATTAGTAATATTATATGCATCGTTTCCAATATATTGGGTCAATTATTATTAATTTAATCAGAGCTTTCAAGCAAAACATTTGCCATAAGTTTAACTGACTGCAACTCAGTTACTTGGGTGAATAATTCTTAAGTTAAAGGTTTTGAATACATAGTCATGCACACTCTCATATCCTCCTAGTTGTAATTCCAGCAACCTTACATTCCCAACATCAAACAAGGGTTAAGTACCATGTTATTTAAACAAGACGGAGGCATTTGATAATGACTGAGTACGGAAAGTGGAGGGGGAGGAATGCTGAAGGGAATGCAACTGCTATCATCAGGGCATGGGAGAGAACAGCAACAGCACATAAATCTTCTTCAATAAAAATATTGCTATCGTAATACAATTCATCTCTCTGAACTTTTCTGTTTTTCACCTTAGAAAACAAGTACATCTAGGGATGTTATTTCACCCTTTTTATTACACATTTGAGAAAGTAGCCAAGACTAGTTAGACTTAATTACACCCATTAAGGCACTTTAGATGTCAAGCTTGACTAACTAATTCACAAGTGGGTTGAACGCAAATTTCTTGTTACCAGGCTTCAGCTTTTTTTTTTTTTAATTTGTTCAAGGTCATGGAATGGTCAGGATTTAAAGGTACATGAAATGATGTTGGGATTCTCCCTTTTTTCTCATGGTTGACTTGTTCCTTATATTTGATGACTTTGCTGCCATAGTTAGGCAATTACATATTTCCGTAAGTAAATATGCCAAGTTATTTTTAATATGTTATTTTTTTAAACAAAGAAGTAACCATCTTCCCTTCAACAAATCCTTAAGACAAGAACCTCAAACAGTTCCTTCTTGTCTATGAGCAGCAAATCCAGGAGAGCACCACCCTTGGTTGGCACATCTAGGATTCAAGTTAAAAAGTTTCTTCCATTACCCTCCGCAAACCTTCTGGACTGCTTGAAAATGAGCAAATTTCAGCAACATAATAGGTTAATTCTACTGAATAACAAACATAATGAATAGTTTAAAAAAAAGATGTGAAATTTCTGGAGGTCACTCTAAGCCTTAATAGCATAAATCTCCAAACACGGAACTCTCACTGACCTTAGTAATAGTTGAAGCATCTGTACCAATGGATGGTTGGAATTAGGCCCAAGGACATAATTTCACTTAATTTGATTACATCAAGTAATCTTAAAAAGTATAAACACATTTTTGTCTTCCTGAGGGAGCTGTTGCTTGTATCTGTGCTTAGTACAACAAAAAAATCAAGCTGTTTATTCTGTAATGAACTTTTTGTGGGTGTTGGTTGATAACTTGGCAATGATGTGAGCAAACATGACAAAGGGGAAGAAGAACACAAATTTGTCAAGTTACTGCTGTTGATCTCATTGGTGAACCTGAGGTTACAGCATGATATGCAAGCCAGCTTTCTACAAGAGTGGGAAACTGAATAGAAATTATAGCAAGTGACAAACACTATTTTCGTGAAAAACATACATTGTTATCTCAGAAATCTCTGTTGGATAAAATATGCATCATACTAGGAGCTCAAAAATGCTGCTATTATGCCCTTTTCACGCTCTCATAAATCTCAAAGGCACGAAGGTTGAATTAATTGTGAAATAGAAGGAATAAGCCTGATTCTTTCCCTACAAGGTAGGGAGACATAAAGCAGACCCCCTCCTTTTGGGCAGTCACCATGACATAATGTATACTACATGGCAGAACCTGGTATGTCTGCAATCCCTAGCTAGTGTTCTAAGATTGATAAAATATTATACGAATTGATTAAAAAATGTAAATGCATGAGAGAGAGCAATCACAAGGTAACAGGGGGAGAGGTGGGAGGGCTAAGACAGGCCATATGTTCCTCTCCTCTTCCTGCATTTGCTGCTCTCATACGGAGAATTCCCTGCCTGACAGATGGAGAGAAGCGTGCTTTATGCAAGGTGCAGGCGGGTTTCTCTATGAAAGCTTAAGAGCTAGAGAACAAAGCACAGCAATTACGAGTTCTCTGTATAAAAATCTATGACCCTTATCAGATGTATTACAGATGACTTCCAGAGAACTACAGAATAAAATAAAATTAAAAAAAAAATCACCTAGCATTACTAATACAGTCACTTGATCATTGGCAATTCCTTATTTTAGTTTTAATAAGAAATTAGTGCTAGGAAGAGAACACTCAGTAGCTCAAGAGGCTGAAAGGAAATAACTTCATGTCTGTTTTTTTAAGAACACTGTTTTGGCAGTTCAAAATTTCTCTCTGTCCTTTTTTTTTTTTTTTTTTTTTTAATTTATTTATCTCCTCATAGCTACAGGTCTATCATTTAACATTATTTGCATGAATGTGTGGAGTTGATAGATTTAGATACTATGGACGGATGGCAGGTTTTTCTTTACCATAAATCCTGTCCCACACCAGGCATGAGAGAAGCATTTTGATAGATAACACAAACTGAAGCTTTTTGATAGATAACAAACTCGTTAATCACTGTCCTCTAAGTGCCATAAGAATTTAAAATGTGCCACGTTCGGCACTTGTAAAAGTTTCTCGCTTCCAAATCACAGCAGTTATTTCTCAGTGCTTTTTGACTAGCCTGAGTAGCCATTTCAGTATGAAAAAATGACCAGTGAGGATTAAATTTAGTGTAAGACCAAACAAGGACGAGCTTCACAGTGCTATCATTAACGCTCTCTTCCTCTTCCCAGAGAACACTGGCAGACTTCCAGTTTATTAAAACAACAATCAAAGGCAGATCTTCTCTCTGTATACACAATGAGTCAAGGATGGATCATTTACTCAAACAGAGCTGTCCGCTGAGGTATAAAAGCAAAAATGCATTTCGGGGGAAATAGTTAGTTCATAAATATTATGCAAGAAATGCTCCACAGTTGTGTCTCATACAAAAGCTTTCCAATCATTATTAAATAAAAACAGAACACCATGTTGTTTTTCTGAAAGCTCTAAGCGCAAGATCAGGTATTAAAGTACCTTTAAAAGATTAATTGATAACTGTTTGCACAAAGGAGCGTTAGCATTTGCAAGCCTATTAATTTAATTAAATGTGAAATAAAATTCTTTGCCTGACTGGCATATATGCTAATTTAAAGAAAAATTTATTAACACATGTCTACGTCTATTTACATGGAAAAATATAAGTATAGGGAGACCATGTGTACAATGACAGAAACATGATAGACATACATTTTTATTAAAAATAGGAATTGGAATTTTGGGTTTCTAGCTTGTGAAATAACTTCTTTGAGACGACAGGTTGTAAGTTCATCTGAGAAGTCCTTTGGTTCACATCGTGCTTCAGTAAAGATGGGGGAAGGGAAAGAAAGAATGAAAGAAGCAGACACAGGGCACAGAAAAAAAAAAAAGAAGGCAAAGAAAAATGGAGTTCAGAGTAAACCGAGTGGAAAACTAAATACACAGAAGGTGAAATCCTGACCCTATTGAAGTCACTGGGCAATGTGCCACCAACTTCAAGGAAGCCAAGATTCCATCCAGAGACTGCTAAAACAAAAATAAAAGAAAACACAGGAGCAGAGAACAGCATTCAAAGATACATATACTGTCTATCATATGTAGGTCACCTGTTGGTGTATAATCTCATTTGGATGGAGAGCTGTTTTCCTATTTTCTATGTAGAACACAAGCTTCTTCAGTTAGAAAACAAAATACACTTGTCTTTTTTATTTTCACCGAAATACTGTAAATACTGAATAAATAGAGAAGTACTGAAAAACCCTGAAGCATCTTTTCAAGGGGAGGGGTGCAGAGTGTTTGGAAATCTAGTTTAGCCACCTCTAAATAGGTAGGATCTCAAAAGCTCAGCCTCTAGGAAATTCACACATCCCTAACAAAAGCCCTTTCTGTTCTTGTAACACCTATGATTATATCTCAAACAATAATTTTAGAGGTTAAACAGGATTGCTGTGCATCCAAATGGCAGCTAAGGATGTAAGGCACACAGGCTTCACACTTGAAGACTCCTCTCAGCTAGCGGACCCTCAGGGAGAAGCGTCTGTAAAATCTGCTTTGTTTGCAGGCTGCGTTTGGTAAATCCGAATCTTTGATAATGACACAATCCTCTTGAATGGTGTCTGTGAGTGAATGCTTGTTGAACTTTTAAGATATGATTCAGCGCAGCACTATGAGAACAGAGCACAATAACATTAAACACCAGATGGTATTTCAAAGCCCATCAGATACACAGATTCCTTTTTCTTCTGTACAAAAGACCGGCAAGGCCTCACGTCTGAAAAAAATCCCATTAAGATAAATGGAGTTGATTTGGTTTTGTCTTGCTAGGGCTATTATAAGAAAGTCATCTGAATGGGTCAAATTACAAACCGCTCTGGATCAAAGGAGAAAAACTGCAGTAGCGGGTCAAATTGATCCAAGGTATGTCAACTGGATCAGCATGAAACCCTAAACTGCAGTGCAAAAACTCCTTAGCACGGGGCTTGACGATAATTAACGGAAGTAATACCTCTTGTGCTCTGGAAGTTAGGAAGGTGCTAGCTGGACTGATTCATCAGAAATCTCTTTTGCAGTTGCCTGAGGAGGAGAGATTTATAAAAGCCGCGTCAGGACCCCAGACTCAACAGGGACAAGCATCTCTGCAGCCCAAAGCACCCGCTGTCAGGGCAGAGGAGGCAAAAGGTAATACAGCACTACCAATCTCAGAGTTACGTATTCTTAGGCAGCTGAGAGACGAGCTGCTGATTTTGTGCCATGCTGGAGAGGACTTTTAGATTTTGAGTCACGTTCAGCCTGGGAGGAGTTCCCCTGAGGTGTGAGGAATTACCCCCATGATTTATTCGGTCTATTGGCAGCATGGCATTTGTTGACTTGTCTCGGTGATCCATTGGTGCAGCACGGTTTGTATGAGCAATTGATGTCAGACAATGCCGATATTGCAGAGTGGGGGCTGTGTGTGGGTACGTGTCTGTGAACATCATTGTACCTTAGGTAGCAAAGCTTACAATATTATACAGAGCCTAAAGACAGGCTTTCAGAGCAACAGCTGTAGTGGAAAATATTAGAAATGTTTTTGAGGGAGAATAAAGGAGTGGAGGGGCTGAAGAAGGGAAAGTTCTCTTGAATCAGCTAATTATTTGACCGAAAACAGAAATGGCAACTTGCCCGCCCCCTCCCCTCCCTATTGCTGATGGCAAAGCAACAAACAGCAAGAGCCTCCACCGTTTAACAAAGACTGCTACTCGTGAGGCAGGATACGTACAAAAGTCTGGCACAGTGTTGCCAAAAGGAGCAGCCCTCTGAGCTTCATCACAGATGTCCAAGTGTCCCCTGCTGCCTTTCTTACATGTCAGCAGCAAACAGTGCTAGTACGTCAAGCAAATGACTGACACATACATATTTTCTTCAGAGTCCAGCTGGGTATCTTCCTTGCAACTGCATTACTGGTTGTTGAGTCTAGAGAGGCCATTCGCTGAGGGAGTAGTTACTAGGGTCCATATAAATACCCTACAAATTGCTGTTTGCCTTTTTTGTCCATTCAATGCAAGTCCTATAAAATAGTAACATGCGTCCTTCTGGCAACAGATGAGTCACTGAATTAATTGTCTCCTCCTCTAATCATTACACTGCTTAATTCTGTCACTTTGGAGTGCTTTTTAGGATGCAGGAGGACGCCTGCTTTTTTATGTTTAATTCTAGCAGAGGCTTCAGGCGCAAGAAGTTTGCTGGGAGTGCCAGTGGCCCAGTTTGATGCGAATAAGCAGCTTTTAGTAAGTAAGTGATGCATATTTCCTCTCAGCTGCAAACATTCGAGTTTTCTCAGGGGCTGGGTGCAGTGAAATGCTGTGGCCATTCAAACAGATGAGGGTGTCAAAACCCCTGATGATTCCTAACACTTGAACACATCACACAGGAGCAATTAAACTGACAAGGGGAAAAAAACTCTCCTCAGTCCAGATTTACACTGTGTTCCCATTCATGGACAAATCAGCAAACATTTCAAATGCCTTGACTGAGTAATGAATGGGTTCTGGGTTAGTTACTGTGCTGACAGCAGGTTTTAAATTCTATTGAGTCAGGCAAGGGGGAAGGTGAATAGGGTAGAATTACAGGAAAGGATTAATGAGGGGTTTCTTGCTGAACATACTGTTGCAGTGTTCTCTCAGTCACTATACCAAGCAGTCACTGATTTTTGCCTTAAGGACTGTACTTTTATAACCTAAAATATGCCTCCTTAAACAAATCCACATCAGGCAATGTGTCAACACTTCATTGGTTTCAATAGAATTAGTTTCCTAAACGCTCTTTTCTGAGGCAATTTTTGTACTTGAAAATGCATTACAAGGAACATTTACTACAACTACAGTACAATGATGTGTAATACGACAAACACAGTTTTAATCAGTGCAAGCTGTAACAACAAATATACTACACATATGGTCTCTCTTTCTTTCATTCCTTTTTGCTCCTCCACAGTCATAGTAAAAATCCGTATATTCGTCTTTTTACAACCATTAGTTGCTACTATTAGATTTAAATATTATCCTGAAGAAAACAAAAATGAACACTGCAGAAGATGCAGTAACAATTTTTGAATGATGACAGATGCCTGTTTCTTAATGCTGTGTTCCTGTTGCTCATCATACGTACTAAAGCATTCCAGGTCATAAAACCATTTTCGTAGAAAAGAGAATACACACACAGCCTCCACTATACATTGTGTGTGAAATCAAATGTCAGCACTGTTTGCCAGGCTTAGCTGGGTCACATTCACTGAAGAGTCTTAGAGAGTGCCAAGGGCTGTCAAGATGCCACATCACTGGCTCTGGAGCATCCCCCAGCTCAGTCAGCTGCTAAAATTACGTTAGTATGGAGACAGTGATCTAAAGGACCACGGGAAAAATCCTTTTTTCTTTGCCTATACATTTCTGTTGGCCTCGTTTCAAAATGTCATTTTCTGAGGATTCTTCCCCCCCCGCCCCCAAACAGCGTTCACTAGATTAGGATACCTACAGCAAATTACTTACCTTTCAGCCCTTGGTTTCTTTCATAGCTTTTGTTTTGCTTGTGTACTATACTCTTGTTCTTGAACCCCCATCTTCTGGCATTTTAAATGATGCTGGCTAGGAGTCTGAATGACACTTCATCAAGGGCTGCCAGTTCCTGAGATATCCTCAGTTAAGGCAATACAAACAATGAGAACAAAGGCCTCGTTTCCTTTCTTCTCACCCATAGGCTACAGGTAAATCCCTCTCATACCCTAAAAAAGCAACCCTTCCACGCACCAGGAAGAGTTTCATTCCGTCACTACAGGTACAGGTGCCGTGGTGTTGCCCTAAGCGAAATGCACAGAATGATGATATTTAGTTTGATTATGGGAAGTGTGCCTTTGGTCTAAGCATATAAAATAAAATGCAAAAAACCTTTCCCTAAAGTGAATTATGTCAAAACTGTTTATTACTGTGATCAAAATTCACAAGACTAAACTGAACACTAGGAAAGACATATCATTTTACTTTTTTATTACTTTCACAAGCAACGGAGAAGCTTAAACACATGTTTTTCATTCTTTCCTCTAGATTGTCTTGGTAGTAGCATTTAGAGAGATCTTGAAATGTGATACTTACCCATTGGCTGTTTTTTTTTTTTCCCATGCCTTCTACAGAGAAAGAGCAGAAGGAGGAGGAAGAAGGAAAACAAACAAGCACAAAACCACACACCTGAATTTGAAGCACACTTATTCTCCACCACTCCAGAAAGTCCCCAACTCTATAGACATGCAGAGCTATTGACTGATTAGGCACAATGAGAATATTAGAAGTACACTTTATTCATGCTGGCCTTGTTCTGCTGCCAAAGATGACAATGATGATTCCTACTTTGGTTTCTAATCAAAGTACAGGTTGGCCTCTCTCAGTTTCAAATTCGTACCCTCCCTGCTGAAACACCAGTGCAATAAACTCCTCACATGTGCACAAGAAAGACTGCAGCATGCTACATCTCGACGTGGTCTCCTAAGGGTCGGAATCTGTGCTAGCAAGGAATATTTATGCTGTAGCTATCAAGAGCTAGGTTTGCCCTCTCTGTGAGTTAAAGAGGTGCTGTTCTGAATACAGGAGCTCTGAAACTGAAAACTGAGCATTTCATAAAGAAAGCAATAAAGAGATATTTAACAGCATAAAAGCAGACACACAGTGTCAGCTTTAAGGTCTGCCTGGGTCCAGCCCACTGCTCTGTGCCTGACAGCCTCTGAAGCTGGCAAGACTGGGAAAATGAGAGCGACAGGCATCCTTCCTCTGGCATTTTCACTTATTATCAGCAGCTGGGGGCTCAGCAGCTTCTTCAGAGCTGGTTTGTGCAGCCCAGTATTTACTAACCTTAGAAGGATTTTTCTTTCGTGAATTCATCTGATCACTTTTGAAGCCATTTAAGTGGAAACGGGAAGACGGTAGGTTTGTAAACAGTGAAGTCAGGCCTGAGAGGAACAAGTAAAGCCTGAGTATAAACAGGCTACAGCAAACCATAAGTTTCTAAAAAAAGGAGAGTTTTCAGTCTGCTGCTAAGGATGGCAGAAAAAAACCACTTCAGGATGGTGAGTTATAACTTTAATAAAAGGGCATGTATAACAGAATCAAATGACTTGAAATGCTGCTTCTTATTCCTGCAGGGACAGGTCTAAGGAGTTTCTATTAAAAACCCTCACTTTTATTAATTTCAAATGGGGGTCATTCAGGCCCTGAAGTCCCTCCTCTTTCAGTTTTTCTAGGTGTGCAATAGGGGAATGTATACTTGCCACTCTTACTGAAAAAGCTAGTTGAGTATTACAGGCTGACAAATGTGAACTTCAGTGTCTCCCAGGGCCTTAACAGAGTTTGCATCCATCTATCCGAGACACAAAAAAAAAAAAAAAAAAAGATTGAGTAGAAATAATACCTCCAAAAACTCCTAATACAGATAACTAACTTAATCAATAAAATATAAGGTTCATTAGCTTCAGTGAGGACTTAAATGTCAGATATAACCAGCCCAGCAGGGGTAATGAAATTTCATACGAGAGGAAAAAGTTCTGCATCAGTAATCTAGAAAAATTTCCCTGTGTCTTCAATATTAGTATTTGAAATATGAAATCAAGATTGTTGGTGTAGGACACAATTAAAAAAAAAAGATACAAACCCCAGTAAGGTTGGTGAGTATAAGTTCATTTTAAAATTACACCTTTATACTTTTGCAGAAAAGACTGAATCTAAGTCTTAGAACCCAAGGATTATAACAATTACACGTTATTTAAAATTAATATTTATGCCAGCCAACAGAATACAAAAATCATACATTTATATATTGTATTAAATGGTCTACTATAATAGAGATCTAAATGGTCTAATATATAAAGAACTTGCAGTTGGTATTGCAATATCTTTAGTTTTCCCAAGCCTCAAGGTTTGTATTGCTTTATAGAACACCATACCATGTATTTTGTTACATTATTCAATATCCACGTGTTTACTGTTATGTTTTCCGTATGTTTACACAATCCCACAGTTAGGGCTGTGTGAACACATTTTTATTTGGTGTTGAACCAAGGGAAAAAAAGCAAAACACTACAAGAATCTAACCTGAGATTTCACTTAAACTAGCATTGAACCTGAAAGGAAAGGCTTTAGTGCATAAGGTAACAGAAATGAGATGGTTTCTTTAGTCTCCCTGGTTAAACTTTAACCTAAATTTAAAAATCAATGAAAGATTTCAACTTTCCCATTAAACACCAGAGTTTTACAAAAGAACTTGGCTACTTGTTTTCAAATAAATTTTATAGCGTACTTGTAGTAGGAGGCAAAAATTATATACCTTACATGAGAAAAATGGGTTCATTTGACATATTTTAAAGAAAAATGTTAAAGTTGCATAAATTTCAGTATTGCAGTATAAACATGCTATTAATTTAATGGATGCTTATTTTAAATTTCGTTTGATCATATTGAATTACTTTTCACATAAAAATAACTTCCCTGTTACCTCCAGGAGATTACAATATCCCAGTGAGATTGAAAACTCACTTGATTTTGGTGATAAATAGGAAAAAAAACAAAGTAGAATTTGCCGTGTATGTAAGTTACCCTAGTTTTTCAAGTCAGTTTCCAGTAACAGTTTTGTAGAGTACTCATTATATTATTTCTATAGTATAAATTCTTTCTCTGTCAGGAAAATACCAATCAATATCAACGTTAGGATAGAAGGTCCTCAGATGTTCACATATTATTTCCATATGAGTTGCTGGAGATGTACAATATTTAAATGAGCCGCATGAGGAATGGGAAGACTTATCTGAGTACCCAGGACACAGATAATGACAGCTGAGATTACTTTTGGCTGCAAAGCAACAGACTACTGTGAGTAATACCACCTGTGGATGCTGGATCATGGTACTATTGTTTATTGGATACAGAAGTTGAAACAAAATGTTGTTTTATATCTATTGAGCCAGTCTGATTGGTTTGGTATAAAAGATAAGAATAATTTTGCAAACGCTAATAACAGAATTACAGCATTGTTTTTCTTCAAAAGGAGTCTGCAAACTCCCTGAGTAACCCCTGTCTAAAAATCATGGTTTGGTGCTCTTTAAAATAGTCATATCATTGGATTGTTATCAAAAAAGCACACACAGGCGGCTTCCCTATTACTGCTGATGTTGTAAATACATGAACTTTTCCTCTGAGAGACAGGACAAAGAGACATACCTTGCATTTTCTCTCAGAATTAATATTCAAGCTGGGAAATCTCCCTCCTCTTGAAGAAATCATGTGTTATGGACCATCCATACATGAAGGTAAGAATGCTCCCTCTTCAAGCTCAGCAGCTTGCTTACACAATTATTCTATAGAATTGTTTCTGCATTCTTGTGATTACTAAAAAGGTGTATTGTGTTTCTGTATTGTAAACAAGAAAAGAGAAAAATGAATCAGCATAACTCAAACATGTTCTCAACTTTCTTGAGATCCCAAGAAGAGGACACTGGTGTGTGGTGGTTTTTAAATCCAGAAGGACTGTTCATTGTCTTCTGTCTGCATCTTACATGCATCTCAGGAGAAATGTTACGAATCTATTTTAATTTAAATAGGATTTAAAGCCTTTGAAGAGTGCCAAATTGATAGCACTTTGGACTGGAACCCCATGTTTACAGAACAGGTTACAGCAATCTCAGCATAGATGGCAGACCCTGAGGCAGCCTTTCACTTGACATCCAGAGCTGTGATTCTGGCAGAGGTGATAAGGAAATGAAAGTTCTTTATCTCAATCTTGACTGCCCATATGAGAACGTGTATTTATTATGAACTTAATCTTTAGTCTTTTTGCAAGGTGTGCCCAAGAAGGAGGAACTGGAAGCCATTTGTGGTGATGTTTCTTTTGCGTAAGGTGGACGTTACTATAGTGAAATAAATTAATTATGAGTATCATATTATTTCAAAAGGACCATTCATCTGATGCTAGTACAGATCCACTAGACTCTTTCTCTTTGTGTTATTGCATTCCTACTGAGACTACATGGTGTGTGCAGAGAGCACCTTATATTCACCCACATCAGATTCAGACAGTAGAGAGACTTGGGAAATACAAACATATATATTTGAAAGTGGCAAATAGCTTGCAGTGGAAAACAGTAAAATAGTCTACAGTCCATAGGAAAAGGCATCATTCTTATCCTGTTTGAAAAGAGCACTAGGGTTTGAAAAGAGAGATATATTCAGGGAGCTCTGTGTAACAAACTACTTGCAGCAGAGTCTGTTCCTTAGGGAAGCTATACAGATGGCCTCTGCAATAGCACTAGGAGGTCAGCAAGGTCCAAACTGTTACATGGAAATCATAAAATTACACAGAACACACATTTAGGCTTTGAACAAGGACTTAAATTTCAGTAATCTCAATCCAATTGTTCAATGTTCTATTTGAGCTGGAAGAATTTCAAGATAAGCACATAAATTGCTCTCCTACATGCAGGTTATAATACCTGATATGTACATGTTCTTGAACTCTGTTTTTAAAGTCATCCAGATGTTCTTGAACACAACTGGTTTTTCACTAGCTCATCATTCCACTAGGATATGCCAGTAATGTAATCTGATGTAACACAAAATCCTGACTATTTTTAGTGACATTACGCCTAACTCCAAAGATCCAGAGGCTAGCATTAACAGATCAGAGTTCATACAAGAGTTCTTTATCCCTACAATACACACAAGGATGAAGGTTCTACTAGACTCATGTATTGCCAGCATATATACTAGATTTCTACAGTGTGTGGCATGGTTTCTGAGTACATCCCTTTTTTCATTTCAATAAGATCACATACTCTATCATTATGAAACGTAACACAGCTTGGATTAAATCTCATATCTTCTCTGTTTTGCAACAAAAAAAGGGCAAAAGAAAAAAGGAGTTATTCTTCTGCAACAATACAAATAAGAACTTGAAAACTTAGTGTAGCCTATGTGTGCTGACAACATCCAAATAATCTTCAATTAAAGGTCATGTTCTGTACAACTCTGTTGACTTCAGAGGAGTTTCACAAGGCAGAACCTGATGCATTGTGTCTCCCATGGGCTTCAAATTTTATGACACTGGATATGCAACAACTATAGCATGGCTTGGCAACCAAAAATTATCTGGAGGGAGTCACTAAGGTTATTGCAGGTCACGTAAGTCATTAACAATAGCTGAGCAGTGAAATTCCATTTTAAATAGTTTTCTAGCACCTTGCTAATCACAGAATCATGGAATCACAGAATGGCAGGGGTTGGAAGGGACCTCTGGAGATCATCTAGTCCAACCCCCCTGCCAGAGCAGGGTCACCCAGAGCAGGCTGCACAGGGCTGCGTCCAGGCGGGGTTTGAATCTCTCCAGAGAAGGAGACTCCACAATCAAATTTGTAATCAAATTTACAGAGTCTCAATCCAGATTAGGTTATTCTAAGACATTTAAAAATTTATTCTGTATGTCCCTCTATACTGTGTCCCTTTATATTCAACTGTGCAAGCTGTTATATTAAAAAGAGTATCTACAATTATGGAGGCATACTCTCTGATAACTACCAGCAGAAGGTTGATTATAGGTTGATTTGCTGGTAGTTAACAACGGTTGTATCCTTGTTGGTGTTAGATTTAGACGTAGAGGGGAAATGGCCTTCCCCTCCTACACAACAGTTGAAATTTAAGTTTTTGCCTTCTGTGCTGGGATAAATCCCAGGCATTTCAAAACAGTGTGCATGTGTCTGTGTCAGAGAGAGAGAGAGAGGGAGGGAAGAAACCTGTGTGTGACCCATCTAGCCTCAAAGAGCAAACAGATTGAGAGTTTATATACTTACCGAGGTATAACATATACAGGGTCAGATCCTCTGTCTGACTCTAGCACTAAGCAACAGCTGTTTTTGGGTGAACATTTCTTTATGTTGCCTACTGGAGCTGTTCCTCTTTGGATAAGGAAGTATGTATCCACTGGGCCAGGGAGACATGAGCTGCTCAGCACAGGGATTAGGAATGTCTCATGGGACATAGCAGCTCTTGGTCCAAAGACTATCTGCTTGTCTGGGCAGACAGTTTTTAAAAAGGAGTGCAAGAGGAGCAAGAGTTGGCTAGGGCGCATGGCTGTTGCCTTAGCTGCTTTCAAAGCTTTTGCTATTTTTCTTTTCAACCAGGCTCTTGAATCTTTACACCACCACAATTTAATCCATCCAGGATCTTTTCTTGGTGTTCATCCTCGCACTGCTCCCTTTACCTTCAAACTGCCACAGAACACTGAGGAGCACACAGTAGTCATCTAGACACCAGCTCTCAGGCAGCATGGCAGGTACTAAACCAGCAACTTTAAGGGTAGAGTTTGCAAGGGAACTGATAAGTGGCATTGTCTCCAGTGCAGTGGTTTGTGGACTGATGTGAGACCTTCGTAATCAGAAATGAGATTTCCTTTGAGTTCATTTTGTCAGGTGAGATCAAAACCTCTTCTCTCTGAAAAGGAGCTACGGACCAAAAGTTCTCACTCCAGATCCCGCCTCTCTTCAACACTTGGTTTCAGAGCCTCAAGAATTCCCCTACTATGAAACTGCAAATATCTGTCGGTAAAAGTGTACTTAATTTTTTTAATTAACTTTTATGTCAAAAAATAAGTTAAAGTAGTGGAAAAGGAGCCTAAGGTAGACTGCCAGTCACTTGTATCATTGCTCAGAAATACTTGCCATCAGATGAAAATTCTTCATTACTTTCGTGAAAAAGAATGAATTCTGAATTTCACCTCTACCCAATGAATGCTGTACACCCCACAAGGAAATTTGATTAAAAAAAAAAATCTGTGAGATTTTTAGAGTAAGAGCCTCTGCAAGCCCCTCAAATCTACTGCTTCTATTGGTTATACATGGAAGATGTTCAAATACTCAGTAATGCACAGTAATGTAAAACTTTAACACAGACCTTAATACAGACCGTAATTCTAACTTATGTACAATGTGGGAAGTAATTGTAGTTCCTAGAGGATAGATTTATTATTATCATTAAAGGAAAGGCAGTTATTAAATGTAAAGTATTTATTCTTTCCAGTGTTTTTTTTTCAAGAAGAACTTCGGGGATTTCATCAAGAATATGGTCCTTGTCTTCAATTCTCTATCAAAGTCTTGACATTTTTATTTTATCTGATCAAGAATTTGAATCACACAGAAATTTCACAGTAGAAGCCTGATTCACCTTCTTTGTTTTCTCATTTAGCTAAACTAAACCATTTTTTTTTTTCTAAATGGCTATTACAAAGTAATAAATTATAATTTTGCAGCTATTCAACCTAGCCAATTTTTATGCAAGTGCAGTAATGGATCACAAGGTTAGCTGTGAATTGTGATCCCTTGTGCAGTTTCTTAAATGAGGGGCAATGCCAACTCAGCTTTGCTTAGCTCATTTACTCTGCATCTCAACTTGTAAATTAATCATTGATGGCAACATCAATTTGGTTGTAATTAATCATACAGGGAGGAGCAAAGAAATTGCGCTGAAGTGAGTCATATTAACAACGTTATCTGATTGCTCTCAGTGTAATTTACTAGGATCCTGATGTGTGCATACAAGGCTTCTGGCTAGTACTTTGGCACAGAAGGAAATTTGTAAATTACTGTGTAGGATAGGTAGAATAATGGGTAGCCCAACTAGCCATATATGTCGATCTCTAATGAGCCCTGCTTTGATGCATTACTTTTGTGCCCATAATTGCGCAGGCCCTCAGCCCTTTAGCTCTCAAATTGCCAATGAAGGAAAGGGACCTCTAGTGCCCCTCTATCACATAATAAATAACAACGGAGTCCATTTCCAGGCAAGCCAAGGAGAATTCCACCCTGGTGAAATGCTGCTACAGTCAAAGATGAAACAGGGAGGAAAAGACAGTATTGAATTTAAAGCAAAAGTTAACTGGAGAAAACAAAAATGGAAAACAACTAGCTAAACAAATTTTCAGTATTGATAAGGACTTTTTTTTTTTTCCCAAAAAAGCAAACTAAAAGATTAGATGTTGATGGTCTTAGGAGGCAATAGAAAATTTAGTTCTACTGTTTCAAAGGAATTCCTCTGTTAATGAGATGCTTGAGATCTTGAAGCACTTGAACTTTCTTTACACATCCAGTTAATCTCAAAATAGGTTAACGATAGATATAATTTTATTTTTAAAACAATTAAACTATGGCATAATTTCCATCTGAGATGTATATCTCTATCCAGAGAGAAAACAGGAAAACAGTATGGCAGACAATCTTAAACAATAAAACAGAAAGCTGAAAGCTGAGGTCTAGAAGAAAAACAATGTCTGTTTTGCACTTTTACATACATCTAATGCAACTATATGTATATCCAAGCTGGATAGCTGTTTATAGGCACATGCAGTCTAAACTTGAAACTTGAGGCCGTACTTTACCAGAGGGTGTCAAAGTTTCATAGACACATACATCACTGTACATATATCAATTAGTGCCTGGAATGAACATGCAAAAGAAGACTGTTATTTCACACGGCATTGTACATTAAAGCTCTGAATATATTAAAATTAGTTCTCCTACTTTAAGGATCCTAGTCTTCAAAAGATATAGTTTCCATTAAACCAGCTTTCTCGTGTCAGAGCTTTAATGTTAGCAAATGAGAAAGGTCAGAGATACGGTAGATTGGTTTCATGTCTGAGTGCAGCCCAACTTTTCCAGGAAACCAGATGACCTACATAAACCTTGCATCTAATAGTAAACGTATTTCAACTAGGGCAATAATTATAGGAGTCCAAGTAGCCAGTTACAGGAGGTTGTGCAGCAGGCCACTGGAAGAAACTATTTCATATCTTTTTTCTTTTAACTGGAACAGCAGTAGGAAAACAGGTTTCTCCTATCCTGAGAGCACTGAGCTGACGAAAAAAGGGAAAAATTCAGGTAATAGGGAGAATAAAACAAATGCCCACTGACATCCTACACTTTAATTATTCTCCCTGCAACCTAGAGACCTGGATAGTGATGTCGGCCCTCCCAACACCTCTGCACTCCCGGTGAGAAGGAAAGGTATGGCAGCGGAGTGATGTCCTGCCAGCCCAGGAGCCTGTCCCCTGCAGCGTGTGCCCGGGCAACGCGAGAGCAGGAGGAAAGCACACGGTGACAGAAATGCTCCACCAGCCTCCAGCAATCTATGGCTTATGGACGTCTCAAGCTAGCAGTTATATCGTTATGTTTAAACCAGAGTTATTTAAATTACAGGTGGTCCTGCAGAAGCAGAGCTGAAGTGTAATTTATATGACTTTTCTTTCTAAATCTCTGAAAAATAATTACCCATAATTGGTGCTTAATGCTAACTGAGTTCACTGCAAGCCGTCTAATGAAGTTAAAGGCTAGCAAACACTTCCTGTGCTCTTTGAGAGGATTATTACCTTCTTATTATGCAAAGCTGCTCCAGTTTGAACCCATACGACTAGTAGGAGACACTCTTAATCTCCCTGGTTTGGTTGTCAAAAAGTAAAATAGAGGTAATATTGCTTACAGCTTACTTACATACCTGAAATTGCAGAGTAAGACAGTTTTTACCCCACTTGCAAGGCCTGGAGCAATCGGTCAGCAGTCTTGTTATGTATGACTTCTGAATCATGCAGCAAAACCAATAAAACGGTAGGAATAAAGAACTTCTACAGGACACTCCAATTACCACAAGAATACCAAATTGCTTTTCTTCAGAAAGGGGAAGACATGGTGCTAATTGTAGGTAAATCACTGGACGCCAGTCTCAGCTTATATTACACACAAGAGCAGCAACCACAAAAATGGCAGATATCCTAGTAGGTAAACTTTTAAATCTGAATAGTGAGGTTGGCATTTCTACACACTGTAAATCAGTGTGTACTGGTGTGTCACATTCACTGTCCAAACTCTAAAAATGATATTTAAAAGCTAGAAAGGACTTGAAAAGAAGTATAATTAAAGTCTCATATCTGGAAAACAGACCTGATCTTAAGACACCTAAGTAGCTTAGCCTGTTTGTTTGTCCAGAAGAAGTAGTAATAGTGAGTTTATTATTGTGTATGTGCATATAAAGGGCAGAAGTTACAAGGTTTAAGAAGGAGGGGGCCGCAGTTGTGACCTGCATGAAAGGACAGATGAAAACCATTGCAGCAGGCTCTGAAACCTATTTAAGCAACAGTGGAAAAAAAAAACCACTTTAAAACTGCATGCCAAAGTATATCCAATCAGAGCAGCACGTGGTGCCCAGCTCAGATGTATGGCAGAGAAGCACTGGCAGCTGGTGGCAGCTGGAGACACACTCTTGGGGTGGCTTTCATGCCAGAAGGGGGTAGGTACATCCCTGAAGGGCCTGCAGCCCGTGGGTGACCCACTGGAGCAGGGACAACAGGGAACAGAGCTGCAGACACAGTTACACGTGGAGTGGCAGAAACCCGTGAAGCATCAGCCAGCAAAAAGAAACGATCGGGCACAGAACAAGGGAAAGCCATTGGGGAGAGCATCTCAGCCTCTTATACCACCCCCACCTTGTCGAGTGAACTCTCATGGGTTGAGCACAACTCTCAGAAAACATACAAAAGGTTGAGGCTGTGGAAAGGGAAGGATAGATGTTTATCTAAGTGCTTGTATAATTGCTTGTGGGGTTTTTTTTACCTCTCAACATTCAAATCAATGATCAGAAGTTTTTGTTTACTGGCAATGAGTCAAATACATTTCCCCAACTCACGACTGTTTTGCTTGTGACAACATATTGAAAGGGAAAAGCGATATCTGATTATAAATGGCTCTATAACAGAAGAAGGCATAACGAAATCCAATGGCTGGAAGATGTATACTAGTTAAATTCGGATTGGAAAAGGTAGAGCAGCACAGACTGTAATTAATGAGAACAATAAGCAGAAACATGCTGGCCTACTGCTGTGCAAAATCTTGAAACCAAGACCAGACAGAAGGAAATAACAGGTTTGATTCAAAGAACTCCATGTCTCTAGCCTTTGTAATACAGGACACAGCTGCCTCGATCATTATAGTGGTCCCTTGCAGGGTTTTAAATCCTAAAGTATCAGTCACTGTACCCGAGTGTAGAAATGGTGTACAACAGCAATAACCAATAGGTAGGCAGTATACAAAATTGTGTCTTGACAGCAAAAGCTTAAGAAATATTTGTTTCTCTTTCTCCTGCTTTTCATACCTGTGCCCATGATATAATTCTTTGCCTAGAAAACATTTTGCTGATACAGCCATTTGTGGAGCCAGACCACAAACTAGAGAATTTAAGCAATCTGTGTAAAAAATAAAACTCTAAAAGCAAATACCAAAACCAGTATATAGATAAGTATTCCCCAAATAGTTCTTCCGAACTTCCATACATCTCCTGAACTCAGAACAAAGACTCATCAAAGAGAACATCACAATCTCTGATTATTTTTTATGACGATGTTTTAACAAGCCCTGCTTGTATTAACCTTTGAATAAAGTTTTTGCAATTGTCAAAGCAGCTTAGGAACCAAAATATGATTTTCAAAAGAGAGTTTCAGCAAGATGCAGAACCTTCTATAGCACTGAGATGAGCAGATATAAGACATTTAAGTACTTTCAAGCATTTTCATAGTGAGTGTCTTTCAAAAGCAAGAAGGAGGCCTTGAACACTCCTGATTCTTAAAAATTAGTACCTTTAATTTTTTTTGAGGGAATTATTATGAGGTTTTGCAACTGCACAAAACCAAGCTTTGCTTGTTCCCTGTAGTAATCCTGGCTTGAAACCTCACCTAATTTTCAATTTGTGTTCTGTAAGTTGCTTAGAAACTTGTAGAAGAACATGAAGATTTTAATAAACTGGCTTTGGTTAGCG
The DNA here is from genome assembly GCA_009819775.1 of Phoenicopterus ruber ruber. NCBI lineage: Eukaryota > Metazoa > Chordata > Aves > Phoenicopteriformes > Phoenicopteridae > Phoenicopterus > Phoenicopterus ruber. Next base: position 65,555,122 of record CM020246.1, on the reverse strand, counting down.
TGTGGTTTCACTTGAGAAACATGAGTATGATTTAAGTCAACCAAACACAGATGCTAGAGTTAGATGAAATCACAGCAAAGCTATGTTTGCAATTGCATTAAAATTACAGGCCAACAAGTACAAAAAATGCTTCACTTAAGTGGGTGCCTATGTATAGGACTATGTATCAAAAATACCCCGGCTACCCAAGATTATTGCCGATCAGTTCCACACAGAAGATGTTTTTACACAACTCAGTATGCTACAAATTATACTTGTAACATTTACGCATTTCCTGCATTCTAAATACATAACTAGCATAAGCTTATTTGAAGTTTATTATTTCTTATGATTTTAGATTGTGAATACTCTGCCTATCTATAGAGTTTATAGTCTTGAAAAAACAAAAATATGAAGATGTCAATTCTCGTATTTTACCAAGCATCTCAAAATTGAGCGTTGCTAACACCATGAAACCCTGGACACTTCAAGCCACTAGCTGTTCCACAAAAGCTGGAATGTGATGGCATCATTATAAGCATCATATGTTCTCCAGGAGGAGCTTTGTAACCACATAAACTGACAAGGTGTATTGCTGTGCTTTAAATTCGTTTCCAGATCATCTCAAAAATTTCCACATATCCAAAAATATTTCCTAAGAAAAAAGAATCTCAAATCAGTGCCAGTTTGATAGGACCTGTAATTTCTTAAAAGTGTATGAGCTTAATTAAAAAAAGTTCTGCTTATGGAACATTAAGGCCAAAGTGCAATAACAATATAAAAGAGGTTCTAATAGGACCCACATGTAAGAAAAGACTCTCATAATTTTCAAACAGAATTTGCTTCAACTCAGGTCAAATTCTGTTTTCTAAAATCAGCAAGAAATTTTAGGAGAATATTTGTAATGAAAAATATTGCAACTAAACTATATATTCTGTGTCACAAACAAAGGGGTAGCTAAGTTTACAGGAAGAATTGCATCATAGAAAAAAATTCTTAAAGATGGAACATCAAATTTCAAGGTGAATTCTTATGGTTGTGATGTGTTGGAATCTATCAGGGAATACAACACAAGGCAGGAACTTGCTGTCTTATATATTGCTACACTGATATTATTTAATATATTCATATCATTTTGGTGCTTCTGCTGGCTGTCCATGGGGCTAGGAAAACCTTTATGCTTTTGATGCATTCACAGAGAGAGAAACATGATGGATGAGTTTGTTTCCTCTGATGCTTTTGAGAATGGCTGTAACAAGAGATAGTGTGTGATGGGGTTCCTATGAGCATTGGAATTTCTCAGTTGCCAGTTTGACATGTTTTCCTCTACATTCAGGGCTGAAATAATTGCCCGGTTTGGATTCAGAAGTTTTCTTTCCAGTCTTAATTTTGTTGTGGGTGGTAGTTATATGGTTTGTGACCACAGGTGTGTCACAGCACATCAGAGGTTTATGTAGATCCTTCAGCATTTATTGCCAGACTTATTTTATGGGTGTCTGTGACTACAAGATACTGAACTCAGTGGCTGAGATGGTATCTATGAGATCAGCCTTGTGCTCTGACAGGCCCACATGAAATAGCATGATTTCACAAGCTGTTACTGTTTACTGTTTGATGTGTTGTAAACTGAAGGCACAAACTTGCAGCCACAGCCATAAGTATGTGGCTGCATATGTATGTCCATCCATCATACAGAAAACACGTAACTCTATTTCTGAAGGCTAAGGGAAAATATACTGGTTTACTTCCAATATTTAAAAAAAAAAAAAAAAAAAAGAATGAAGGGATCACATTATCCTAAATAACTTGATGTGATTCTCAAGCGTACAAAACTAGAACAATGGAGCAAACTGTACACAGAACATTGAGATGTTAATATTGCAACCCTTTTTACTTTATTTTACTTTATTTTACTTTATTTTAATTTTTTTAAGGAAAGTGTGTGCCCTTGATTCCAGCTTGGAGAATCAGCATAATAAATATTCCCAAAGAGCCGTGATCCCAGGTGTGACTGTTGTGTACTTCACTGTTAAAGAAGAGTTAGGATTTCTTAGAGCACTACTAGGGATATGGGGGCATTAGTTCATGGATACATGCTACACATTTGTTGGATGACTGCAGCATGCCAGAGCAATTCTGGTGCTCCTTCACTGATGGAGTTGGGGGAGAAACAGTTAAAGTGGCCCTCTTGGCAATTTTCATTTTTGAGACAAATATTAAAATTGAAATAGTACAACTATGAATTATAAATTCCAATCTCTAGTGAACAAATGGGGAGAGTATCATGTTCTGGAGGGTAAAGGAAGTCCTACACTCATAAATCATCTACTGAATGTTTTTCTTTTAAGCTAGTGAAATAGCCAAAATGCGGCACTACGCATATGTCCATTACATCACAGGAAGCTAATTGTTCTAAAAATACACCCTTTTGTAAACCCATCCAAATGGTGGTGATACAGAATCACACTTGCAGTTTTAAAACAAAGGCAGTCACAAGCATGCAAGTCAACTGGTTATCCTGAGGTGGAGAAAGGAGGATTACGGCAGCTGAAAGTTACATGAGAAGTAGCTCCCTTAGCTGCATCTGAGCTGGGACTGTAAGGATGAAGGCTCCTTTAAAGAGGCATGAAATGGATTTTTTCCTTTATAAGCCTAATTTGGCCTGTCCTTCTCTTATGGATTGAAAGACATTTTTATTTTGAGTTTCTCCCACTTGTGAAGAAAAATTAGTCAGGCTTTCTACAAGTCTGTGTTTCTAAAGACCAGATGGTATTGATCTGAACATAAGGTAGATGGCAGAATTAAGGCAGAAAGAATATCACGGGGCGGGGGGGGAGCGCACACCAACAAATATCCCTTTATGAATTGCGTAGCCTCTTATTATTGCTGATATTCTTTACACTTGAAAAATCTGTATTTTTCAGCCTAGCTGCAAACACCGCGTGAAGTGTAACCTTCTTCTATCATGTATTTTTCTCTTGCATAGAGCAAACTAGTGATACTTGGTTTTCACAATGATTTAGTGTTATCTTAAGAAACAGCCATTACTTGTACTGCTAAGCCTTGCCACATATCTCTGAAATTCTCTCTCTAAATTTAACATGAACGTAAGAAGTACAGCAGGTAGGAGAGTCAAAGAGCTATTCAGGTTATTTGTCATTGTCGAGAATGTTTTGAGGATGGCAGCCTTTCTCATACGCTTAATTAAACATATGTGAATGTTGACACTTTTTAAAAGGAATTCTATGAACTAAGATAAGAAACTTATATGATTTAAAGACCCTAAGTAATGTATCAGATCTTATTAACATATCCTGCTCCTCATTAAACATAGTGCCTGGATTTGAAAGTAACAGTTAAAATGAACAAGACTGCTCCCAGAGTAAGACCTCTCTCAACAGAAAGAATTAGACCATAGCAAATGGGTTTCTAATAATTCATCTTTGAAAATTCCTACTATTTTATGAGCAGCTTATCATTCCGGAAGAGGTTAAGATTCTTAGTAGAAAATGTAAAACAACATTCGTAAGAGGTACATGCAGTTCTAGATGAGCTTATCCAGTCTAATTTTCTGAATACCGTAGTTTTCCTTTGCTTTAACGGATAGGTGACACCATAATGAGTCAAGTAATGATAGACTAAATTATTTACATTTTCTGGGGTCTATATAACTGTTGACCACAGAGAGGGGAAAAAAGGAAAACCAGTGCCATTGATGCCCCCAAATGAAGAGGCCACATAGGTATCACCTATGCAGGCTATTCCAACACAGATAAGACCAACCAAACCCTATAAATTAATGTGCTGGAAGCATTCCTTCCCAGTCAAAAAATGTGGTCAGTTTAATGCTGAATACATGAACAAGTCGGAACCACTATGTTCTGCTTTCTCCACTGGCCCTGCTTCCTCCAAGAGGACAGGAAAAGACAGAAAGTGCTGACAGAAAACTTATGGCCAACTACACGGGGGGGGGGGTGTGGGGTGTGGGGAAGCGTTCCTGACCGTTTAGTTAGCTGTCTTAAAAAATTGACTTTTTACTTAGTGCAGGGCATGAAGTTCCATAATGTTGTTGAGAGGAGCACAGTTAAAGCCCGTGAAGGAATATTTTCAAGGCAAAAGTTCAGACATTCAGAGATAGCAAAATGAGAAGGAACCACTAACATTGTCTATCTTAGATATTTACACATAATTTATAGAATTTCTCCTGGAAACAGATTAAAATTCACATCTAGATCATTTCAGATGAAACTCAGACTCCCAACTTACTGATAGTAACTTTTCCCCTGATAAATTCTGAGTACTAAACCCCAGCATTTTATAATTGCCTTCTCCCAACCACTGGAACTTGTTACACTTTTGTCACTCAGATTAAGAAATGTACCCCTTCTGCATGAGGTCTCTGGCCTAGGGTAGTTGCCTGGATAAAATAAATAAGTCACCTTTCTCCTCGAAAAATTGAACATCCCTATGTGAGGCTAGTTATTCAGATACTAAGTCACTCTCATGCCCGTTTAATTCCTTTGTATTCTGAAAGTTGGTCTTAGCCTTCTCGGTCACAGCACTGCATATTATCTCCAGCTACCTTAAAGCTCTTCTAGAGTCACTGCTTTCCAGCAGGTTTCCTACCCCACAGTCATAGACTGGTGTTATTATCCTCACATGCATCAGCTGTGCTACAACATCTGAGTTGGACTGTAACTGTTTAAATAGGTGATTCAGGTCAGTTTTCAGAAAAAAAAGTCTTCCCCTTTTATTATTTATTGCTAGACCAATCCTTGTCCCATCTGAAAATTGTTGCAGGAAAGACGTGGTATCAACATTCAGATTTGTTCATAAAAATATTGTTGGATCAAGAATAAGCCTCCTAGCAGAAACAGTTCTTTTGATTGATGTCTCTCTGTTAACAATGATATTTTCAGACCTAACAGCAACAGATTAAAATTCCATTTAAAATTTACTTCCCTTGTCAGTTGCTTTAAGCTTTGGAAAACTCGCCCTGCTGAAGATCCAAAAATACACAGTAGTGGTGGGTGATGTGTTTTCTTGTCATAAAGTAAATGCTGTAGGGTCATGATCAAGATATCTAAGCAGTTGCTAGTTTTAAGTTCGCAAATTCACAAGCAGAATGAGAACCAAATTGAGTTACCTTCTGTTAGTCGCAAGACTTCCTGGATAAATAAGTTAATTCATATTTCTTTGAGAAAATAAAATGAAATTTTGTTACTGGATGGTTGTAGAATTTCACAAAATGTCACACACACAAAAATCGCCTGCTGCTATATTTTTTCTTCAGGGGAATTACAGACTGACGCTTTACAGCCTCTTCCCCTGACCCCCATCTCTTTTTTTTGTGGTTTGAAAGTGGGGATGTTGTGGTAAACAGTTATCAGTATCCTACTCCAGTCTGCACTGTGATTCTGAATTGCTGATGATTAACAAGTGTCTGATGTCTAGTATTCCCATCCTATCACACAAATTATAATAAGTGATTTTAATGTTTTACTTACATACCACATTTTAGCAACTTTCAGTAATAACAGCTGTCTCACCTTTCCTTTCACGCATTAATATCTCCAAGGCCCCCTTTACTGCTTAGAGAGACAACATGAAATATTGACAATGTTCTTAAAGAACACAAATGTAACCCTAGTTACAAGTGAAAATAACAATGCAACACAACATAAATCTTTATGATTAGGCAAAAACATTTAAATAAGCCAATTGATGATTTTATGCTCAGACAATATGTCTGTTTGCTGTTCAGTAAAAACAACTGTGAGATTCTGCTCTCTGCTTAAATATAATGTCTGAATTCATCTTCATGTGGAACAGGTTTGTCCATTAAAGGAACTGCAGGAAATGGTGTTTAATTTAAAAAATCTGGCCTCATTATGTTTATTTACTTATTGTTCCTGTTTATATACAAGCATATACAAAAGCTAACTGCATGCACGCACACACACATTTATTAAACCAAGCTAGATCTTTTCTGGAAAAAAATAAATACGTATTTTGCTCAGCACTGAAAATGTTATAGAGATACATTACTGTAGGCATTTTCTTCAGAAAAGAAATAAAAGATCTTCATGTGCCTTGTATGCACCAATGGTTGCGATGAGAGCCTGTGGGAATTTGGGAGACCTGTGTAAATGTTCTCTGGGGCCAGTGTCCTTATGCAACAGAGTAATAGACAGATGATGGCCTTTCTTGAACAGGACACCTAATCTTTAGTAAAAAGAGGCATTACAGAACTACAGAATCACAGAATGGTGGGGGTTGGAAGGGACCTCTGGAGATCATCTAGTCCAACCCCCCTGCCAGAGCAGGGTCACCCAGAGCAGGCTGCACAGGGCTGCGTCCAGGCGGGGTTTGAATGTCTCCAGAGAAGGAGACTCCACACCCTCCCTGGGCAGCCTGTGCCAGGGCTCTGTCACCCTCACAGTGAAGAAGTTTTTCCTCATGTTCAGGCGGAACTTCCTGTGTTCCAGTTTGTGCCCGTTGCCCCTTGTCCTGTCACTGGGCACCACTGAAAAGAGTCTGTTCCCATCTTCTTGACACCTGCTCTTAAGATATTTGTAAGCATTGATGAGGTCCCCTCTCAGTCGTCTCTTCCCCAGGCTGAACAGCCCCAGCTCCCTCAGCCTTTCCCCAGAGGAGAGATGCTCCAGTCCACTCATCATCTTTGTAGCCTCCACTGGACTCTCTCCAATAGTTCCTCGTCTGTCTTGAACTGTGGAGCCCAGAACTGGATGCAGGACTCCAGGTGGGGCCTCACCAGGGCAGAGTAGAGGGGGAGGAGAACCTCCCTTGACCTGCTGGCCACACTTTTCTGAATGCACCCCAGGATGCCGTTGGCCTTCCTGGCCGCAAGGGCACATTGCTGGCTCATGGTGAGTTTGTCATCCACCAGGACTCCCAGGTCCTTCTCCGCAGAGCTGCTTTCCAGGAGGTCAACCCCTAACCTGCACCGGTGCATGGAGTTATTCCCCCCAGGTGCCGGATCCTACGCTTGCCCACGTTGAACCTCATGAGATTCCTCTCCGCCCAACGCTCCAGCCTGTCCAGGTCTCGCTGAATGGCAGCACAGCCTTCTGGTGTATCAGCCAGTCCTCCCAGTTTTTGTGTCATCAGCAAACTTGCTAAGGGTATGCTCTGTCCCTTCCTCCAGGTCATTGATGAATAAATTGAACAGGACTGGGCCCAGTACCGACCCCTGGGGAACACCACTGGCTACAGGTCTCCAACTGGACTCTGCACCACTGACCACCACCCTCTGAGCTCTGCCATTCAGCCAGTTCTCAATCCATCTCACTGTCCACTCGTCTAACCCACACTTCCTGAGCTTACCTGTGAGGCTGTTATGGGAGATAGTGTCAAATGCCTTGCTGCAGTCAAAACCGCTCTCCCTTCATCCACCCAGCCAGTCATGCCATGATAGAAGGCTATCAGATTGACTGGTCTATTTCTTCTGATGTGTTTTAGTTTTTTAAAATCAGCACAGGATGAGTAAAAAAAAAATAATTGAAATTTTTGAGGGCTCCCCTGAGTAGTCACTTCTTGCTCTCTCTTCCCAGGGAGATGCATGTTGTACTCAGCCATGCAGGAGTTGTGCCTGTGGGTAGACAAGTGCCACCAGCACCCCAAGCACACCTGACCCCCACCTGGGCTCCAGCTGCTTGGACCCTCTTGGTGCAGACATGGTTCCACCTGCCTTGGCTCCTGCACTTGCCCTGCCTAGTCCCAATCCCTGGTGATCCCTGACTTAACCACTCTGCTGGATCTGCCTTCACGCTCAGCTTCAGACCTCAGATGCCAGTGCATCTTTATGAATTTTTCTTACCTACCTTTACTTTGGATTCAAGAAAATAAAAAATTCCCTCTTCCAGCAAAGCCTATAATCAGCTAGGGGGGGGGTATTACCGGACAGAATTAAAACAGTCCTCAGCCTCTTTTGGCAGTGTCTTCCACTGTCATAGAGAAAGGTAATGTATAGCCAGACTTTAAGCTCAACATGACCCAGCAATGTGCACTTGCAGCCTAGAAAGCCAACCATATCCTGGGCTGCATAGAAAGCAGCATGACCAGCAGGTTGAGGGAGGTGATTCTGCCCCTCTACTCCACTCTGGTGAGACCCCACCCAGAGTACTGCATCCAGCTCTGGGGACCTCAGTGCAAGAAAGACATGAATCTGTTGGAGCGGGTCCAGAGGAGGGCCACAAAGATGATCAGAGGGCTGGAGCATCTCCCCTATGAAGACAGGCTGAGGGAGTTGGGCCTGTTCAGCCTGGAGAAGAGAAGGCTCCGGGGAGTTCTTATTGCAGCCTTTCAGTACCTAAACATACTGGTACAAGGTACAAGGTACTGGTACAAGAAAGCTGGAGAGAGACTTTTGACAAGGGCATCTAGTGATTGGACAAGGGGTAATGGCTTTAAACTGAAAGAGTGTAGATTTACATTAGATATAAGGAAAAAATTCTTCACTCTGAAGGTGATGAAGCACTGGAACAGGTTGTGCAGAGAGGTTGTGGGTGTCCCACCCCGGAAGTGTTCAAGGCCAGGTTGGATGGGGCTTTGAGCAACCTGGTCTAGTGGAAGGTGTCCCTGCCCATGGCTGGGAGGTTGGAACTAGATGATCTTTAATATCCTTTGCAACTCAAACCATTCTATGATTCTATGATTCTAATTTGTGACAGAGCCAAAGAATATCAGATGGTAGACTATGACTATACATATTCTGCTCAGTAATAAGGATGACTACAATGCCTCAAGACGTGTTTCTTATTAACGAATTGGACTACAAGTGTGTTTCAGCGTTTTTTTTCAGCTGAATTTAACATGTATAGCTTGCTGAATGATGTCAGTGACGAGCTTTTTGTAGTCACACTTCATCAATTCATAAGAAATCTGCTGGACACAGGTTGAAAGCCACAGGTAGAAAATTTTCACAGCCCTTGGATAAGAGATCATTTGCCTATTGCTTTGGATGCCCAACAGATCGAACACCTCTAAAGAAGTCTGCATGTCAAAGGTTGAGAGTGAGCTCACTTTTCTTTTTATACTTCTCAAACACCCAGTGAAGTGACAAATACTCATTCCCAGTAGAGTGTTTCCCCCCTCCCCTCTCCTCATGCCTCACAAATCCTTTACAGCACACAATTTCCAAGAAAAGTTGTAATACAACATTATGTGACATCTTACACATTGTTGCCAATGTTATCAGAAGCAATACATAAAATGATGGATGCCACTGAGGAAAAGGTAATATTTGAATACTGAACCGTCAGTTCCCACTCAAGGTGGGAGCTGTATCAGGAGTATAACAGTAGTGCACTAAGAACACCAAAACAGTGGCACTCTTTTGCAAAGATACTTGAAAACCTTTGCAGTATAACAATGCTCTTTAACAACAAATCTGTGATACGGTATCTCAGAGGAGGCTCTACTTCACATGAACAAAACTCCCTAGGCAAAGCAAGTTGCATCCTCCTTGTCACGGAAGAATTTTTACCTCACCTATAAGGTAAAATTCCAAACCATGGGACTCTCAGAATAAAAAATATGGAACAGGATTTGTTTCCAAGCATTTTCAAACCATGCTATCTAGACCATATTAAAGAATAATGTCATGAATTAGCTCTCAAAATAAAGTTTTGAGATTGAAAACTCAGCTTGATTTGAGTTTCAAGAATAGAGAAGTGGAATCTAAATCCAGTAAAATTCAGTGTTTCTGTGATTACAGAAAACTTACTGTTGTACAAATGTTGTGGGTGCTCAAAAGAAAACAAGCCACATTTAAGGGTGATTATGGAAGTCCTCTTTGGCTAAGAAACTACTGTTAGTTCAGCTTAAGACTAATGAGAACATTTGAATTATGAACCCTAAGTAGAGGGTTCATAATGGAAATGCTGACAGACACTTGGCTGTATTGGCAGAGAGAGTTCCAATAATGCAGCAAATACAGGGGAAAAGGAAGTATGATTTGGAAAAAGGACTCCTCAGAAGTCAGCAAATACAAGGGGGAGCAGAACATCACTTTACACCAAACTGTTGATTAGTGGTTGGCAGTCAGTCTGTAAACATACTGTACACAGTTAAAGATAGTTAAAGAAAAGAATCATCAACATAGTTTTATTGTTCTGTTTTAAACAATAGGGGGAGAGGAAAAATATGTCAATGTTTTTATAGAACGGATTTACAGCCTGTTCTAGATAACTGCAATAACTGAACTATTAAAATGAATACCTTCTCCCTAGGAATATAAACAAGACTTATCTTACTTTTTAAATATTTATTTTCTTCTTTGCAATGTAACTTCCTGCACTGCTGCAATCATGCAATCGCACATCGCTCAAGACCACATTCAGCTGCTAGCCCAGAGAACAACTTTCAGCAATACTGCCACATTGATTAGACAGATTAGAGAAGCAATGTTATGAAGAGATCATAATCTTTCACTGGTTCAGTTGCTGAGCTGTGGCCAAGCACATCATACTAATCATTTACCATCTACAGCAAAAGGGAGAAACAAAACATTATAACATTTGGTCAGCCTGAAAATACAGAAAACTAGTCTCCAAACAGCAATGCCAAACTCAGCTCTCAGTATAAATCAGCTCTGGGCTCCATGCTTACATCAGGATCATGCTTTTAATGCTGAGAATGGCAGGTATGAGAATTTTACAATGTCCATGTCATAACAGCTGTAGACTAATGACAATTATGCAGGTGAAGTTCATAAATCTTTATGTGCTCTTCAGAGTAAAAGGCTCAGAAACTTAAGGAAGGTGATTGAGAGTAATCACCATGGATTTACAAAGGGAAAATCATGCCTGACCAATTCAATAGCCTTCTACAATGAAATGGCTAGTTTAGTGGATGAGGGTAGCAGTGGATATTGTTTATCTCGACTTCAGCAAGTCTTTTGACACTGTTTCCCATCACATTCTCATTGACAAAATGATGAAGTATGGGCTAGATAAGCAGGCAGTGAGGTGGATAGCAAACTGGTTGAACTGCTGGGCTCAAAGGTTTGCGATCAGTGTCATGAAGTCCAACTGTACGCTAGTCCCTAGTGGTGTACCCTCAGGCCTGATACTAGGCCACTACTGTTTAACCTCGTTGTTAATGACCTGGCTGGTGGGACGGAGTGCACCCTCAGCAAATTTGTGGGAGATATAAAATTGGGGGGATTGACTGATTCACTTGGTTGTGCTGCCATTCAGAGGGACCTCAAAAAGCTGGAGAAAGGGGCCCACAGAGATGTCATGAATTTCAACAAAGCGAATTGCAAAGTCATACACTTTTGGGGGAATAACCCAACTGGCTGAAAAGCAGCTTGGCAGAAGAAGACCTGGGTGTCCTGGTGGACACCAAATTGAACTCGACCCAGCAATGTGCATTCACCACAAAGAAGGGCAAACAACCTCCTGGGCTGCATTAGGAAGAGAGCTGCCAGCAGGTTGAGGGAAGTGATCCTTCCTCTCCATGCAGCACTGAACTAAAGACACATTTAGGTGCTCGGTTCGATTCTGGGCTCCCCAGTGGAGAGGTACATGGACATATTGGAGCATGTCAAGCAAGGGGCCACAAAGATGGTAAGGGCTTGCAGTATCTGTCATATCAAGAGATACAGCCCTGAGCAACCTATTGTAGCTGACCCTGCTTTGAGCAGGGGGGCTCACTAGGTGATCTCCAGAGGTGCCTTCCAACCTCCTACACTCTGTGATTCTTTGAGAAGAGACATTCTGAATCTGTCTGCTGGGATGTTTATGTGAGTATCTCAGGAAAACAGAAATCCCATTTAATCCCAAACATGTCAGATTCTGTGCTATGGTAAGTTCAAAAGAAATGCCTCAGATTGCTTGTGGTTCCTCAAGTGACTGGGTGTGGTATTAAGGAATAATGACAAAAATGTAAATTACAATTTCTTGATGTATATCTTTTCTAATGATACACTGGTTTTCAGTGTTTATAATTCAATACCTGTTTTACCTCAAGATATAACGAACAGCTACAGAAAACAAAAATATTTTATGTCATTGTTTTGCTAATGCCCTGGGAACCACTCATTCCACCCACATTCTATCAAGATACCATTATAGAAAGAATAAGCTTTTTGTAACACAAGGGAGTATCATTTTGAGACTTTTCAGGCAATGTATGCGATCACTACAAAAGCACTTTTCTGAAATACCCTGAATGATCACCTAATGCATCCATTTATCCAATTCCATATTATACTGACATTTGAGAAGCAGTGCTATCAACAGTTAAAAAATAAGTCCTTAAGCAATCCAAAATTTTGTCTAAAGACAGACCTTTATATGTCTCCCCAAAAGATGATAATTGAAGTCTTCTTTTCTTCACTGATTTTCAGTTATGAGCTTTCTTGCTGTAGCACCAGAAATGTAACTATTGGAACACCCTGCATCATCCATTCCAGCCTGGCACAGCCACTCTGTTTAAATATCAGCATCCAGAATGCAAGTATATAACCAAATCTCAAGTACTGTTTACAGACTTTGAAGATATATCATTGATTACTATACTGCCTAGTTCACTTCAGTGGCTGTTTCACAGATTCAATATCGGCATGTGCTTTCTGACCTGATTTGGAGTTCCCAGAATCTGCTACCAACATCCATCCTCCTTATCGTGATCCTTTCTTTGTTAGACTGTTTGGAAGTTATTTATGCTCTTGGATTTGGATTTATAGACGCTGTTGCATCAAGACTCTCTGACTGAGGACAGTCTAGTCACACAGATTTTCCTGTCATACAGTCCCCTTGCTTTTACAGTAGCATTTTCACATTCTTTATTATGTTTTCAATTTCTTCTTGGGCCGGAGTTATATCTCAGATTTAATTTCATACTCATTTTATGATCACTGAAAGAGGAGTTAGCTGTTTATCTCAGAAATCTTTCCGAGAGTTTATATTTTTATTTACCTTAGCGAACAAGTATAAAGTTACTAGTTTTCCAAAAGTAATTGAAAGTCTGTGTTTTTGTTTGCATAGTCTTTACCTTCTTTCGTTTTACTTAGCTGCTCTAATGCACTGTGGGTTTCATGCAAAATTACAGATAATGTGCTGTAAATTTACTCTGTAACAAGGAACATACTGAGTTTACCGTGAGCTCCAGATTACTGGAATATCTTTATATACTCTTCTCTTAGACTCTTTCAATGGAGAGCCCATAATTAAACCTTAAGTGTATCTAAATTCTGTATTCATTAAATTATACTTATCAAATATAATAGTAGCATTAATTTTGGAGAGTTCTAAATGCAAATTTTTTTCATGCTCATTTATCTTTTAAAATAGTACTAGATTACTTTAATAGGACTATTCATGTGTATAAAGCCAAGCATGTGTTTAAGTGTTTGCATGATTGGATTCTTTGTATATAAAAGAGCCAGTGACATTACGTTTGTGTAGCTGGCCTTCCCAATTCTCAGGACTGGGAGAAATGCAACAAATGGAAATTCATTTCTTCTCCAGGGTCTAATAAAAGTTAACACCTGTCCTTAACAAGCTAAACTGAGCAAACCTGGGAAACAATCATTGAACACTGGGGGTCTTTTCTGCATTCCTTGGAAAGGAGTGTTAAATCAATCACACAATATTTAAAATGTCAGACAAGTTAGAACAACACAGACAGTGAGAAGGGGTAAAAAAAATAGGAGACTGTGCAGGCAATCCTTAGCAGCTTGGATCTGGATATTGTGGGTAATTATTATTAGGTATTATTCACACTCATCCTGAAAAGCAAAATCACCTCTCACTCATAAAGGCAGTATACACTGCTTTTGAAGACAGACTATAGAGTCTGACAGAAAACTCTCTGCTTCTCAGCTGTCTCCATTGTACATTCTAGTTAAAAATAATGAGATGGTTGCTGAATATTTTATGAATATTTACATGCAAAAATGATAAAAAGAAATGAGAATAGAAAGAATAGAATGCAGCACTTTGTTCCGTGGTTTATAAATTAGTTACATATATTTTGTTGTAGTTTTGCTTGAATTATACAGTGCACTTTTGGTTTTATTCCCAAATTCTGTTTATTTCAGAAAATAGTCAAAATCAGCCACAAATGATTGCTCAGCCTTTTGCTGTGGTGATTATTTCTTGTATGACTGGAATACTCTTAGGGCCAGATCTAGCTTTTCAAGTGTGCGACAGTGAGAAATGAAATGCCCTTAGACTTCAGTCAGTCCCCAGTGATTCACAGAATTGGTGCTTGAGCATCATACAATTTGGCAAAAAGATTCTGAAACCTGGAGAGATCCTACCACTATGCAGCTGTGCTGCGGACACGAACAATGCAATTCACAAGGCTACTTCACATAAAATGTTCCTGAACTGAATGAGCCCCCTTATTGTCTATTAGGTAAAGCACTACATAAAGAACATTTGGCTGGATCCTGTGTCTCTTCAGAGTCCTCAGGACTTTTCAGGAACACAGCTGTTTCACAACTGTTAAATTCTTCTCAGAGTTGAGCTGTCTGCTTTATATCTCACCTACCTGCAACTCCTGACCTCTTTAATTCCTTGTGCTTTTTTTCAAGAGACTACCAACAAACTTGCTAACCATACAATACCGAAGGTGGAGATAGTAAGTAGACCTGTGATCCCCTCTCAATAGATGTCACTGGTTTTGACTCAAACTGTGTTATTAGAAGTAGAATAAATCACAATTACAATAATTTGCAATGAAAATTTGCAGTCGGTAGCGAAAAAGAAGATGCTCAGTGGTGGAAAATATAAATGAATAGAGCCTATGGATAGGGTCACATATTAAAGAATACAGATACATTTTCTACCTACAGAGGATGAATTTTTCTCTGCAATGTGTCTGCTTGTTGAGTAGGTTTTAAGCATCTGGGAACACAGACATGCAAAATCTGGAACACATGTTTTACAAAAACAGCAAATCCAGGAGTGCAATCAAAGTAGAGCTCACACCAAAAATAACTTAAAATTGGCTACAACTGACTGCATGTCCTCTTTCACTTTGAAATTACCAATTCTGCTTTAACTTGCGTGCTTAAATTCGTAGCTTTTGCTGCTTGATAAACACTTTGAGAATATGCTCACATACCGTAATCCCTTTAAACTTCTCGAGTTCCTTCCTAGTCCTTTAAAGACCTCATGGAAAGAGTTGTTTAGCAAAGCCAAAACTAGGATGTGGTCTTTGCTATTTACAGATTCCTAGAACTGATATCTGGCAACAGCTATGGAAATATGTGCAAGCTTGAAACACAGCCTCACTTTGAAGCTTACGTCATTTTCCTGCTCATGGAAACAGTCAGTGGTTTTGTGTCTGCTGTCTGTATTTTCCCTCCTACCAGTGCTCATCTCTTTTCAGTTTAAGATGTTTCCTTAAGAGGGGGACCAGGCTTTACAGCAGATGTATCGTGTGCCTCTTCTTCTAGCGGGAAGTGGTAATTTTCACTGGTGATATAAAGTACTGTGTGAGCCTGTGAAAAATACCCTGTGTTTGCCGTTGCT
Organism: Phoenicopterus ruber ruber; assembly: GCA_009819775.1. Classification (NCBI taxonomy): domain Eukaryota; kingdom Metazoa; phylum Chordata; class Aves; order Phoenicopteriformes; family Phoenicopteridae; genus Phoenicopterus; species Phoenicopterus ruber. The sequence goes on along the minus strand of CM020246.1, from coordinate 65,539,631 downwards.
TTACATACTTCACAGTACACTTTTGGTAGCAGAAATAGTGTTAAAAGAGGGACATTTACACTCATTGATTTTAGGCACTGAGTTTAGGATGCTAATCTCCATAGGCTGCCTACATAGCCAGCAGCAGGAGAGAGGGATTCCTCCACAGAGTAATTCAGAGCACCTGATGTGAACTCATGGTTTGAGCCACCTTCAGAATAACTTATTTCCCTCTCTTCATTAGCGATATGGAAGGCAAATCAACCCATTCTGACGCAGGACTTGGAGTTCAAATGCCAGTCAGGGATGTGAAAGCTGACCTTAGTGCTACACTAGTCTATATACAGAATAGAGAAGTGCAATATGGTCAGTGCTGGATTGGGAGATACATTTCTAGCAATTTTAACACCACATTAAGTAAATTCTGTAAAAAGAAATTGGATAGTTGATAAGCCGTCAAACTACACAAATTCTGCCACATATATGAACACTTTTATTAGAAAGGACCTTAAAAGATTTTCTTGAGTAGTAGTAAGCAGAGTCAGCTACAAGCTTTGGCAAGTATGTTAATGGAGAGATCAAATACGGATAGGGGAAGGATTGGTGTTATCTGGAGTAGCTATATCTGTACTGGAAGTGGAGGGGTAGTGCACACAGTAAAATGCAGAGACAGTGTGAAGTGCAGAAATACAGCTACATCTGGAGAAGATTTAGTGACCTATGCCTCTATTCCAGAAAGGAAGGAAAGACAAATCTTTGGAAAACATTAAGGGAGCGAGAGTAGTGGATAAAACTCCTTTGGCATCTCCAGGTCCATTCACTACCAAAAAGTTAGAGGCACAATCTTTACACTCTCAGATTCCTAGTGGCTCCTTTTAGCCCTGGAAGCTATGCTACTGCTGTTCCAAATTCAGCTGTGTCACCGCAAGCAACAAAGAACAAATTCCTGTGTCTGAATCCATGTCCCAGTTCTGTAACGGAGTAAGACCCGGAAAAGCAGGCAAAGGAAAACTGGGAGATTTCTGGACATACACCCAAAAGTTGATGTGAGGATGACTGGGAACCCAGGACTCCTGATCACAATGATGTCTAGGTTCAGCTTGTAAGAGCCTAATTGCATATTTAACAGGACACCTGCTATGCTGGGGCCTTATCTGTAACACCCACGTGTCACACATAATTCAGGCAGATGCAGAATTTTTAATCCATTTTGTTTTCTTTTCCCCTGTGCAGCTCTGTTTACAACAGTTTGTTGCATTTTCGTCTTCTGACAACTAATCAAGCATTTTAAACTTTGTTATTATTTGGGTCTATCCTGTCCCCTCATTCCCCATAGTCTTTGAAAAAAGCATCACACTAAAATTTGGATTTTCACTTTTCCTCAACTTTATGTCTCCACTTTGTCTGCATATATATATATATATATAAAAAAAAAACTACACACACACATTTGGTAATGACACACATGCTTCCCTAACTAGAAGTTTTAAAAAGTGGATCTAGTTATTCTGGAAGAAGAACACGTGCATCTAAATTATCATTTGTAACTCAAATACTACCTAAGAATCAAAGTGTTTAAAGAAACATTAGGGTCATTATCAATTTTTGTGTACCTCTGGGAAGCATTAACAAACATTCCAGAACACAGGGGAGGGGACATTTGAAAGAAGAACGCGCAAGGATTTCTCTGTATATTCTTCCTTTGTGCAGTTTTCTAGTTTTGTTTGTCAACTTCTTGAAACCATGGAGAAGATCTGGGTAAGCAGCCAAACTTCTTGATGCTTATTCTAACCAAAACAAAGCTCCAAACCTTTTGAGATTTAACCAACACTAATTATTTCATATCTTGTTTTGTAATCTCTCAGTCTCTTATGTAAACACACTGCATCTACCATCATCCAGCCTTCCTTAAGCTGCCTCAGCTTTAGTCTATACTTTTCTTTTATGAAGACTTATTTGGTCTGTTGACTGACTTTTGATTACTTCCATATTGTTCTGAATTGGCTTAATGTCCCTAAAGACTTTTCCCACTTTGTGCATCACTTTATCTTTGTTTCTTTTCTGTCTTACTACTTGCATATAAAAACTGATGACATTTTCAATTGTATTTAAATCCTGCAGATACAATGGAGTCCTCAAAACTGATTGTTTCCATTTTCTGATACTTAGCTTAGCATTATAATTGCATATTCTCTTTAGGGAATCTGTTTTGAATCAGCTCCTTATGATGAAAGTTAGGTAAAGTATTCTGCATAGAGTAGCAAAACCACAACATTAAGAGAACAATCTGTGGGGAAAAAAACATTTTCTTCTCTCTTGACCTGGACAGAATTTCTGTTTTGTTAGGCAATACACTTCACAACAGAAAAAAGATGTCTCAAAGAACTGAAATTTTGTTGGTGGTTTTTTTTTTTGTTTGTTTCGGGTTTTTTGTGTTTTTTTTAAACTGGACCTGACTTCCACCTGTGAGATGGGTGGTGGTGGATGGGATTTTAATAGGAAGAGTTTTGGAAGATTTTTTTTCGTTATGCACACTAGTGTTCTTCGAAGTCATCCACCCTTGCACCATTCTTACTAGCAAGGGCAGAAATACTACTCCCTTTCTTTAGTTTCCTCTTCCAAGGTCACCCCTTTGCTCCTCTCTCTCAGTTCTGGTATTGCTCGTTTTTCAAGCGACAGGTCAGTTCTAAGGCTACATTAGTGTTACAAAAATATTTGCTTTATGCTCCTCTGGTTTATGGGGAGGCAAGAGAGCTGAATATCCAGGGATACGTGATGATAATTCTGAACAGTAAAAGAAGAGAAGGAAAATGCAAATGAAGACAACAATAAATGAGGGAGTGATGAGGTACACTCCTGTCACATGGAAGTTTCAGGATTTTATAGTATTCAAATATATATACCCTGTCAAAGACAGCAGGCTACATAGGGAGAGACCATAATGTTCACAAAAAACTTCCATATCAGAAAAATGCTAGAAATAGGAAGTAAAAATTCAATGTCCCTGACCATTTCCCTCCTTCCCAAACAGAAAAGCTGAGAACTGGGTTAATTTTAAGCAAACAATAGTTCCTATATTTTATATTTAGTCTTCTGAGTAGGTAATTCATCAAATATTTATTATTAAAAAAACCACCCAGTTCAATTCACTGAAGCATCATCTACCAAATTTCAAGTACATATTGTTTAAGAGGTTGACCTGAGCGACATATACAACTGTCTTTGATAACTAAGCCTCCTAGCTTTCAAAATATTGTGTTTCCACTATTTCAGTAAAGCCCTGTTTCAGCAGCACCCAGATATATGTCCCCTACCTTGAGTACTAGACTCAAGCTCTGGAAAGAACGGGATTTTCTTTTCTTTATATATGATTGTCTTTAGCTCCCTGGCCTTCTGCAGGATTCAGTCCTTATCCTTTAAGTGTATCAGTCAATCAATAGCTATTTGGGAGAGTACAGCATTTGCCTCTGTCTTTGAATTGTAATCCTCTGAGCACATCATTGAAAAACTCTTGTGTTCTCCAGGGCATTCAGCTGCAGGATTTCTGGCAGCCTCCTCTCTAGCACCAACAAAATTTCTTCCTCTTCTTACCTCCTAAAAGTAATGAGACTCTCAGGTTTGGGCCCAAGTCCATTTGCAACAGGATTATTAAGTGATGTGCATAGCTAAGTAATAGAGCTGCCTAGTTTTTTTCCCCTACTTTGAGAGGCTGGCAACAGTTTCTTCCCACACCATACAACAAACGAGCCCATGACTGCACTGCCAATATGGCCACACAGAGGTTCTGGGAAGTCAGCTTTTTAGGCCAGGTAATTAGCTACTTTTTTATCAAAAATCTTCAGGTAGTACTACCTGGCCCAAATATTGTTTTGCGCTTCAGGAAGACAATGGTATGAACTAGTATTTTTATACCAAGGTGACCAATGGCAAAGCTGAATTTGCAGACTTTGTTTTATATAAAGTTAAAATACTTCTGTTGCAATATGAGTAGTTTAAGAAAGTGTATTAAGATGAGATCTGTAATTCCCATAAAACCTTTATTTCTAATCACATTTAGTCTGTGAGTTGCTCATTAGTAAGGTGGCAATGGTCTTCTACTAGGAGCAGCTCAGGTTTATACTTTGTATGCGTTCTCTGTGCAACGTTTTTGTCAAGGGACTCAAAATAAATACTAAACAAAGGCTTAAATAAATCTGTGAAATACATGTGATGCCCATAAAAATGAAATGCTGGCACTACCTAGTTAAATGTTTTTGTAGTCTTCTGGAATATGGATTCTGTAAGGAAATCTTTACCATTTGATTGCCATTCTGGAGGACTCCTTTCCAAACCAAGGAAATCAAATGTAGTTCTCAGGGGATTGATGGAAATGTTTACGTCTTTTACCAGACTCCTTTCTCTGTTCCGGACCAGTGAAACTCCAAAACCAGTTACCATGTTCCCAGACACAATCACCAGCTCCTGGATACCCTAGGCACTTCAGTAAGTAGTGCCCATGAAGAATATGCCTCGCACTTGCCCAGTTTTGTACATTGCTCACTAAAATCGGCAAATTCGACAAAAACTGAGCAAATCTGAAATCAGATGGGTTTCACTGCAGTTGGAATTTTGGTATTGCAGGTGTGGACAGCTCTAATACAAAGGCCGACATTGGTCTTCATGTCATACTATGGTACTGTGCAAAATGGAAAAAAGAAACCTATGCATTTTAAAGAAAGGGGCTATTTTTGCACTCTAACAGAGGTAAGGGAATGCTGGAAAACCTAACATTTTCTTTGAGTTATCAAATATTTACCTAGTCCTGCAACATAAGTTGTGGGATAGAGAATATTTTTCCAGACTGGTTTCCATGACATCTCTACTCATTATTTTCTTGAGATTTATTAGTGTACCCTGTAAAGCTCTAGAGAGAAAGTATGCTAATTTACATCTGTAAGAGAATTAACATGATGTTAAAGGGATCAATTAGTTAATCGTTAAAACACTGAACTGAAAAGACTTAGGTATGGAAGACCCTCATAGGATTTTCATGGCACCAAAGTCATGTATTCCAAGCACAAAATTACTATAGCTTATTTAGAGACACTGTGCCTTTATATTTTCAGTATATTGCCTTATTAATGTAACCTTAGGACTTGAACTATGTGAACTCTTTTCACTGAAATGTAAAACCATGCAAGGCACAGTAGGGTTTAGGATTTCAGTGCAAACTGAAACATTAGGGCATTCAGAAATCTTCAAGGCTGGGCCTACACAACACCCCCGACCCCCACCCAAAAAAAAAAAAAAAAAAAAAGAGTTTTAAAATACACTTTTACCTGCTCAAGTCATAGTTCCCTAAGTGGAAGCAGCATGGACATGGCAGAGATTACACCACTGCTGTTTAACCCTGCTCAGAGCCGCCTGTGTGAGCAGGACACCAGAAGGCCAGCACGAGACTGACCCGTGCTGTCACTCTTACTGCTAAGACTGATGGCTGAACAGTGTGCCACTGTGAGAGATACCCTGGAGTAGCATTGCCCAAAACAACGGAACAATAGCTTGGATTGTCTGGTGAGAGCAATTTCTCATCAAAACATGGGAGAGGCTCCTTCTCCCATCTTCTTTGGAAGAAAACTCCCATCTCTCACTGCATTTGTCCAAAGGACACATGCTGCTTTTCTCCCTTTTCACATCAGTTTGATATCTAGTGAGCAGAAAAGGAGGGGAAGAGTTTACCACCCACGCTATCATCATGGCATCAAAGCTTCTCACCAGTCTGCCATATACCCGACTGCTCCTCTTCCCGCTTGTGGCGTTGAGTATTTGCCATACAGCACTGTGCTAAACTCGACTCCGTTTTGGGAGAAAATATAATAAGGAATCATAGAATCATAGAATTGTTTTGGTTGGAAGAGACCTCCAAGATCATCGCGTCCAGCCATTAAGGACTCGATGTAAGGATGTGTGTTTCATTCATTAAAAAAAAGAATTTCATGCCAAATTTTCAGAAACACAAGGTAGCTGGGTGGTCCCAATATTTTATGAAAGAAGGCTAGGTGGGGAGTTGAAGATTAAAGCTCCCATGAATTTTATCATCACTTTTACACAGCAACATTTTTACCCTACAAGTACCAGTTTGGAAATTATAGTGCCATAACAACTTTTTCAGACCTATTGGCATCTAGTAGTTAAACATAGATATGAATAATGAAAAGAGAATCATTGGGAAATTTTTAAAAAGTGTCTTGTTTTCCCTCTAAAACATACAGCGTTCTGAAAGTGAGACTCCTTCCCTCCTCCCTTCCCCAGTCCCTCGGCAGGAAAACTCCTAATATTAAAGCTGGCTGACAAAGATCCTTTCAAATACACTCCGATGAAGCTACATGAATGCACAAAGATGGTGTGTATCTAAAAGCAGAACTGACTTCTGTAATAAGTCTGCCTGCTTAAAGTTTGTGAGCTATTTTCATGGAGACAAAATTACCACAAGCATACAGTAGCTAATTTCCTAAATGCAATAATGTGGTTATTTGCCATAATGGCCACAGGCACTGCATCAGTCCACATTAAAGACTAAGAGGTTAATCATTTTGAGTTTCAAAGAAGAAAAACCTGACTGGCTTGCTTTTGAGTTACAGGACTGTAAAATGCATTTGAAATCACCAATTTCATTTTTTGTGGCTTTATAACTTTTAAACAGACACGTTTGTATTTATGTATTTATTTATTAAATCTTTTCCTGCCTGAGACCACATATGCTCAGTATGTGTAATTTTATAGGTCAGTTATGAACTTCTATAAAGAGGTGTGAAATGAAAATATTGACAGCTGAGTTTGCTGGCACAATTATGACATTCTTCAAAGTAAAGGTCAAAACACTGAAAATCATGGATATTCCACAGCTCCAAAAATAAACAAAAACATCCGAACAAATGTTAGAATTTTCCTGGAGGTTTTAGTATTTCTTTAGCTCAACCACTTTTAAATCATGCCATTTCCCTTGCCAGACAGGCAAATGGTCTTGTTTGCTTGTCTTCCTTTCCACTGCTTTTCAGAAATATACAGAAAGGACAAAAATCAGGAAACAAACAAAAAATCCTCTGTTGAAATGAAAGCTGGAACACACAGATGTGTGATTTTAGGAAAGCAAAGGGCAGAGCCCATTTGACAAGTTTTCTCCGGGAGTGGCAGGGAAATGAGCACAACAGGGAGGTATGAGCTGGCCGAGAAAGAAATCAGAAGACTGCAGAGCAAGGACAAGAAACTACCCTCACCAGCAAAGGCCAACGGCAAGAAGTTGCAATAATGTATGTCAGTGCCTCACCCTCTAACACTCCCAGCTTTGCTTTTTAGCTTGGGGAAAAACCTGATCACCAGCACACAGCCTGAGTGAAGGCGAGGCCTGTGTAAGAAAAGGAACAAGAAATCTTTCCCTGTCACCACCTACCTGCTGGGAAACAGAGACTTCCACCACAAAGCTTTCCCAGTTGTGGGGCAGAACATGTGTAATGTGCAGAAAACCGTCTTATGGAAACCTATAGAGCCATTCTGCTTCCCTGTAAAATGGAGGGCAGCAGTCTGAGCAGATGTGTCTTTACGCAGCAGGACAGCAACAGGGATGTCATCAGGGTGTGTGGTAAGGAAGGTACCAGTTGGAAGTGTTAGTCAGAAACTTTCTGGGAACATTTATGGCTCTGTTGAACTATCACTTGAAATGAAATCCCAACCCAAGTGAAGTCTATGGGATGTTTGGCTTTTAAGGGTAGCAGGTCAACAGACCAAATAAACGTTAATGTGGACCATGATCAGGTCAAGAATGTTTTCCTGGAAAAACATGGGATGGGATTCATCGACCCGGGAAACTCCTCCCAGTTGCAGGCTCAGCATGGCCAGAATTTCATCCCTGGCTCCTGGCCATCCCCATGTCAATGTTTGTATTTTTTTTAATTAAAATTGTTCAGGGCACAGTCAGATGTGCTGTGGCTACAGCTTAACTTGATTAAGAGGTCGCTGTCCTCATCTGCTCACCCCCTCCTCTGTCTCACTCCTGCTCTCTCAGCAATGCCAGCACAACTGTATAAGCAGTGACACCTTCACCAGTTTCTGTGAAAAAAAGTGTTACAGTAAAACAAAAAGCCTAAAATGTATGCAAGTTAGCACAGGTTATGCTCAGCAGTGCAAATGCAGTAAAGCCAGAAAATCTGAACCAGCTGAGAATGTGCAAATGGAGTCACTCCTAACCCAACCAGCTGCAGCACAAGCAGTATGTCTGGCTATGCCCTTTCACCAAGGGTTTAAACTGATTTAACTAGGAGCAGTGTTTTCAAATGACATAGTAAATTCAGAGATACTGTGTGGTGGTTCTGGCTTTGTTTTAGTGTAAGTCATTTGAGAACTGAGATTTAAAGTGGACTCAAATAAGCCTGAACAACAGCTTGTGTGGTTTTGAGTGGTGAAACAGAGTGCCTAGTGTATGCTGCTCTTCCTCCTCTCTGCCAATGCTGTGATGCATGAGTGCAAAACCCACACAAGAGAGCAAGGGGCACCCTGTAGATAATTTAAGCATGAGGGAACGCAGTGATTCAGGTGGTTGTTTTTATTTCAGTCACCCGGTACATTAATATGTGAAACACATCTCATGCAATACCAAGATCCAAGTCTGAAATGTATTCCAGGAGTTGATGATAGAAGACATTGCAGAACATTAGCAGGGCCTTGAAATCTATCTTTTGTTGCAGGAGTAACAAGCCCTAAACAAGGATCTAGTTTGCGACACTCTGCTTTTTTGCACGCTGACAGCAGAATTTCACACAGGGCTTGAAGTGTAGTAAAACATTTTACTAGGTAAATCAACAAGCAGAGCCATTAGTCTAAACTGGCTGAAATAAAAGCAGACGATGTTTTTTGAATCAAACAGGCAAAGCTGAAGTCAGGAAACATTTTTTCAAATAATAAAGCCCTAAGTGCTTTGATGAATATTTTTTGAGCACAGTCTAGAATCTAAAGATCACCCAAATGGAAAAAAAATTAAAAACATTATTCAGTCTAAAGACCAGATATGATCTACTAGTCATCTTGTATTAGAATAGCCTGTAGCTGCTTGCAACATTGTTGAAGACAGCAATTATCAGGAAATTATCAGTATCTGGGGAACCAAAATTGTCATGGACCACAATGTATAAGGAACTATTCATCATTTAAATAGCACCTGTGCCAATAGTCTAGACACTGCTGTAACATCTAGTATAGCTTCTTTGGCTTTAGTCAAAATGAATGAGTAACTCTTGCTCAGCTTGCGAAAGGCTCTCATCGTCCTGCATGAAGTTACAGGAGCTGCCAAAAATTGCTGGAAAGGTAGGAAAATACCATTGTAAAAGCCCTTATAGCATAGTTTAAAAATTAATTTTCAGTATTTGGGGAAAAATGCTTGGCTGACAGAGCTGAAAATCAGAATCCTTTGTTTAGCCATACAGCAGATAAAACATTTCCAACCATTATGCAAGATCCACTTTGCCCGTTCAGCATCACTCTGACCCTATGAACTAGACAAAACGATTGAAAATCCTAGAGGCTGCTGCAGGAAGGGCCCTGACTCCCAGACTGGCACTCGGCCTTGGTGTCAGCTTGGGTCTTGGGCTCTTTATGAGCACTCCCAAGAAGAACGCCAAATGGCTGTGGGTTCTGGTTTTGGAAGGGGACCGACAACCAACTCGTTACGCACAAGCTACAGAGGGACAGCTGTTGTATGGAAATGACTTTTAGTTAACAGGCATAGTTGACAGACTGCAACAACTGGCAAATTATTTCATAGGTCTGACTGAGAAGAAAATCTGAGGACAGTTGATGAATGACAAAAGGGAACAGCAGGTGGGTTTTCATTCAGATTAATCCTTTCATGAGGCAGATCCTTAACTGCCCTTCATTAACTCGTTAAGGCATACACCACAGGCTGATCCCATTTGACTTCAATGTCAACTTCAAAAAATAATGAAAGTAGAGATACTCAGAGAACACTGTAAAAGGCCTTAAGTGAATGCTGTGCACAAGAAGGTTAGTATCTCTGACTCTGAAAGACAGCATTTGTACCTCCAAATGTTTACAAATACAATTATCTAGGGTAGCAGTAGAGCACTTTCAAAACTTTCAAAAAGGCAGCTTTTCAAAGTTAGGCTTCCTGCTATGGGTAATTAATATGAGAAAAATAAATGGCTTTTTTTTTTTTCCATGTTTCATCCTTGTTTCCTTTCCCTTCAACAGTATGCAGAAGGGTGTAACAGATCACCAGGTTCTGAGACTCTCCCTTTAAGACTTTGCAATCCAGAAGGGAAAGAGAGTGAAATATTCCAGTCACTCTGAGAAGCACCATAAATGAGAAAAGTTGAAAAAACAAAGTGCACCATCTTTGAAGTTCAAGACTCCATGGCATGACTACTGGTCTTAAGTGCAGGGTTGCCTCTGGTAGCTATGACTGTGTGTGATTGGACTATACTGGGATTGAACTCTTACAGAACAGATGTTAATTCCCAAAATAACAGGTATGTGGCTTGCTGATGTGCTCAAAGATGTGACATTGAGAAGTAAGGGCAAATGGAAGAAGTTAGGAGGAATACACTTGAACGAAAGGAAAAAAAAGTCAGTCCTAACTTTGTGGATGTCATTGCATTATACTCCATGAGGATGCATTAGTCAATGTAAACCCCAACAAAGAAAAATCCCTACCTCCTTCTCATTAAGCAAACCCTGCAACACACAAGCCAGCATGGAAATTCAGTCAGGTTCATCAGCTTCAGTAAATGCCACCAAATCCTTCTTGACGAAGTCTGGAGAGAGAAAGAGGAAACAGACAAGCTAAATATCTGCAGGAAACAGGGCAAATGAAAGGAAGTTGAAAAAAAAATCATTTACCTGCACTGCCAAATAGGAACAGATGGTGAGATCCAAAGGGAGATAAACATTAAAGACTGGAAACCAAGCAATTCATCCTGCCAGCTTTCAAAGATCCAGTACAGCTGAAAAATCTAAGAACCATATAACAGCAATGTTAAACAACAATAAACAAGACTGTAGGGCAGGTAAAATGGAGTCAACATGCTGAGCAGAGGGAGTTGAATGCTTTCGACAGCAAGCCCATGAAGGGTTCTTGAAGTCAGATTGCAAGGAGTCGCCAAGCAGAAAAAATTTAAGGAAAAGGATAAAGAGAAAAGGCAAATTGTGTGGTAAAATGTATGAAGCAAAACCAGTCTTGTGTTGAGATATTGAGCAATCTCAGCAAGCATTTCAAAAAGCTCAATGGAAAAATAGGGTCATTTTATATTTCAAGGCAGTGGATAACTTTAGAAGAACTCTAAATTTTTTTTAAGTAAGTCTCTAATATAGATCTACAGAGAGTAAAACACAAAGAAAAGCTGTTAGACAGCGCAATACTTGGCTCCACATAACATTTTTCAGGCCTCTTAGGCATAAATGTTGGCTTCCTGCTACTAAATTCTTCTGGCCCATGGAGTACAGATGTCATAAAGGAAAAGTCCAAATTTTTCAAGGTCCTCACACAGCTGCCATTTTGCTCGAAGAGCTGGATTTCTGCATCAGAGCCCTCCCTCTGAAAGGTCGTCAGATAACCTGAAAAGCTGCCCTGGAAAGCTCCAAGGGTATTAAGAGGAGATTGTGCATACGGTTGGAAACTTGGCTTGGCACTGAACAGCTGTAGCTACTGTTTTTTGTCCTCCCTTTTCAATTACATTGCAATCCAAAGCAGTTAAGAGTCCAACCCTGGGGCAGAGTCCAATTGTACCAAACAGGAGGGAGGTCTCAGATCCAGCCTGAAAGGCCTGGATCAGCTGCGCCAGTGAACGGTGCCACTCAAGCTGGGAGTGCACACCAGCAGTCCCTCTGTGAAGGACAGCACTAGAGCATCATCTGCACACGTGACGTGCACAGTACAAGCAATAGAAAAGGAAAACAGGAATGCTTTCACAAGGTTGCCATATTAAGTTTAACCTCAACACGTAAATCTCATGTTTGAATTACACCTCCTTTGCCTTCCTTAGATTGCTAGCATGCTTTAGCCAACACTTGGACAACACATACATTTTACCTGAGCATGAAAGACCCTTCTAACTCATCAAATTGAACCGGAATAGTTGAGACATTTAGAGGTTAAGAGAATAGATAGGCGGGAGAGATAAATATAGTGTAGTTCCATAAGTCTTTCCATTTCCTTGGCAAATCAAGTTAAACAGTTACAATTAGAGACATGCAGAGGGCTTCTAGTCTGGCCGCTAGAGTGAATACGAGCTATATCTTGGAAGTCTTAAATATTTGTAATGGGGAAACAGATCCTTGATAAACAGTAAAAATAAAATAAAAATGTCCCAGATTCTCTCATCCCCAAATAAGATTTCCTTCTCTACCTTAATTAAGCAGATGGCCAAACTTCAGCCAAATGGCATCTCCTGATTCTAGCACATGTCCCTTTTTCCAGGTTCCTGACCCTCCTTGTCAAACATCCAGCTGTGCTCAGGCATCAGGAGATGCTCGGAGGCAATCTCAGCGTCCTCTTGACACAGATAAATTTTCTTTATGATCAGTGAGATCCCCATTATATATGGCAAAGACAGGATTTCAGATACTTTCTGTACCATTGTGGTGCCATAGCAAATTGACCAAGAGGAGCACAAGGCAATTCTCGGCTGTTGTGCCCAGGAAGCCTTTCTCCTTTGCTCTACAACACCTGGAAACCCCTCCTATTCTGATGCCTATTTGTTTCATGCTGTCCTTCCTTGCCTTATGAATGCTCATAGGGTGAGCTTTGACATTGTTGTCTGAGCAAAGAGATTTTGGCAGGATAATATGCCTTGGGCAGAGCACAGATAAGCTCCTCGACCCCTCCCTGCACTGCAATAGAGTGGCTGGCAATTTAACACCTCTGTAAAATAAGCACGCTCCAGAGTCCACAGTAATATTAAACATTTATTTAACAATACTCCCTTCAGTTTCTAATGAAAATAAATTTACTAAGCAATCAAAAATCAACACCAATCCTTGCCAAGATGTAAGGAAAGAAAAATTTGGCTGGAGTCCCTGGGATAATGTTACAGATTTTTCTTTTCTAAACGTCCCTCTCTCCTCCTTAATCGGCTTTTTGGCAATTTTCAGGAGATTATGCACTCTCCACTCAGTTATGAAGACTCTAGACCGAAGCATAAGAACCCACAGATGAAATGGTGGAGGACAACCTGATTTCCTGCTCTTTGCCTTCTCCCAAGGTATGATTTTTCCAGTGTGCTGAGGGCAATCTGCCCTAAAAAGCTGTTCTTTGGCAGAACAGAAGGGATAACCTTGAGGCAGGAGACCTGAAGTTACACTTGCCTGCAGGGAGTGTAAGTACCCATTTGCATGCAGAGACAAAAAGACACGTAACACAAAAAAACCCTGGAATATTCTGGTGAAAGCCGATTGGTAGCAGTTGGCTGAAAAAAACTGGTAAAGACAGAAAGTCTTCTCTTCTCAAAAGCTTTTTGCTCTAACCCATGACTTGTCTGCTGTGTTAAAGACTCATCGTAATCACATATGCAGACTTTTCTTTCATTGTCACTGGAGACTTTTCTCCCTTCACCCTACGAAGTGGAAGAGAATAATGCCACCTTTTGGGAACCCCCCTCTGGGAAACCTTCTGGGAAGCTTGCAAAAGCCAAATTAGCTACCCCCTTTTTGTAATACATTTTTCTTCTGAGTCCCTTTAGTCTCCTCTGTTCCATTTTTATCCTTCTTTTATTGTGGACGGATCAACCCGAGGTGAGCAGAAAATTTCACTACTAAGGAAGAACGAAAGCAAGCTACAGAAATCAATAGAGGTTATTTAATTATTCTGAATAGCCCAAAAAGGTAGAAGAAATTGAAGATGGGGAATTCTATCCTTATGGAATGCCAGATTTTAAACAGTATTTAGACAACAGAGTCATATATAAGCACTGGAGGGGCTTTTAATACTAACAAGACATCAGCGTTGAGATCACTAGTTATGTGTTTTCTAACTCTCGCTGAAATCTGCCTATCTATCTGCTGCTTTTCATGCCTAAATAACCTTAAAAGCACAGCTCCAACTGTGTAGACAGGAAGAAGAACAGCATCAGTGTTGATGGAAGTTGTTTGTTTGTTTTAATTTATCCATGTAAGGAAACTATCTATCATCACCAGAGCAACCATGCGCAAACAAAGAAGGCAGTCATACGTAGGCCTCCTTGAAATATAGCCCCGCGTGTGTGCGGACACTGTGTACACACATTCACCCCCCTGTTTTTTTTTAGGTAAGCCTGTTTGCATGAGAGAAAACAGCAAGGAAGCTGTAAACATTGGGTAAAGGCAAGTTTTTTCGGCACACAAAGGCAAATTTTTACTGAGGAAACACTCCGGCATTGCCTTCGCCGCTGCCTCCCTCCCTTTCCTCGTGTGTCGGTTCCTCAGCCTCTGCTTTAGGTTACATTAAAACTCCAGATCTGTAAATGGCCTGGGGGAGGAACGTGCTCGTGTTTCCTTCTTCTCAAGATTCAGAATTACAAATTAATCTACAGGAAACAATTGCTTGAGCAATTTAGAAATGGTGTGGGCAAGAGTCCACACATTTCCCTTACTGTAGCAAGGAGGAAAAAAGGGAGGGAGAGAAAAGAATAGCAGGCTGCTATTGTGCTACTCCCTGCCACACTGTATTGATAGCGTTCATTTTAGCTTCTCAGCAAGGTTAAGCATGATAATTGAAAATGTTCGTGGCATTACAGTACTAATGCAACTGCATTGTAGTCCTACACTTGGTTCCAACACGATGAAATTATCAACTATTTAACAGCCTTTTTATGCTATTCTAACTGCAGTACTTTAATCCATACCATAATGCAAATGCAATGCCTGTCATACTTTTTTGTTGGTTGAACCATGAATAGAATTTTATACTGACTTCTACAGAACACTTTATCATGGGGCAAATACTTTTTTCTCCCTTTATAGAATTATGAAGGCATCTAAAAAAAAATTATATTTTTAAATCTGGCACCTGTTGAAAATATTTGGCTCATAAACTTGTAACAAAAGACATGTCAAATGAAATATAGAGTTACACTGGAAAGAAAACATTTTCTGTCAGCATGGCCTAAGCAAAAATACTCTTGATGTTTCCCACACCACAGCTTTGTGCAGGTTTATTTATTTTGTGTTGTGTACTGTGTGGGCAGCATAATTTGATGTAGTGAGAAAACTAGCAATTTTATGCTAAAGCAGATTTCTCAGAAAACTCCAGTCAGTTTAGAAAGCTAATCCATTGCAGCAGAAACCTCCAAAATGAAATGTAGTAGCAGACAGAATGCATAATAGTTGCCACTTCACCTGATCCAAAATATAAATGGAGAAAATAACGAAAATACAAAAAAAAAAAATAATTTAACAACCTGCCCCGCCGGCCCCTTCAGCAACTGGGGGCAGATATTCAAAGGGAATTCAGGGGCTATTAGGTGGCTGTTTCCCACAGTGTTTTTGATAGTCCTACGTAAGTAGCTGGGCTCTCACAGCTCTGGTGCCTAGAAATTCTTGTTGACGTTTCAAGGGACTAAGTTTCAGCACTTTTCGAAGCTTATATTTGACTCTTGAACTATATACAGAAAAAGCTTTTTTTCTTTTTAAAAAGAATCCACCCACAACTTCAGCACCAAACTCATCCGTTGCCTCTGAGACTCTATCAGACTAATAAGTAATATTAATCTTGTATTCTACTAAAGCATTAGATATCTCTTTGTTTAATATTTGCAGTGAAAACTCAAGTGGTAAGAATTACATGGCACCAAAGGCAACGTGTTTATGCAGGGATTTATGTACAAGCAAAAGTGATTGAGGAAGGAAAAAGCAGAAGGATGAGGCCCTAAGCACCTAGGAAAACAACAATTAAGGTTTCTGGAGCAAATCTTTGACTGCATCTGCAATACTATTTTTGTTCATGCAACAGTGAGGTTTTGAAATGAATCCCTTGAGCTTCCCCACTTACAATGCTTTGCTTTGGTCCTCACAGTGGTTTTGGTGTACTTGAACTGCATTCCTCTCCGAGGAAGCTGAGCCAGAAGTTCCACTCCAGGTGCAAACCTAATGACGTCCAGCCTGTCACAGGAACACAGACATCTGAGTCAAGGATTGATGCTTCGGACAGCGTTGAGCTACGTGTAATGAGAATATTTGGTTTGAGGAAACAGACTAAATTTAACCTGACTAAAAGCCACAAACCACATAGGGAACAAATATTAGGAACTCAGCATCAGCTACATGAATCTATTGCTCCACTCCAGTTGCATCAAATTACTGTTCACGTAGGCATGGCCTCTACCCTTCAAAATATACATCTTCCCGTTCAGGCCCGTCACCTCTAGCCAGAGTTAACCAAGAGGATTCCGTGTGGACAGACGTCTTCCTAGCCTTATACTGCAGTTTTCATTTGTAAAGTTGACCTTTTGCTTGGATGGACAGTTTTCCTTTTTATATCTGGTGTGTACACCAGGGAATGCAATCAGGAGATTTCTATTGATTGCTCTCAAGCAATTTAGTTCTGGTCATGGTTGTACTGGATTTGCAATTATACTGAGGAGAGGTATTATTGACTCTGCCTAGTAATTACCAGGCTGACATCAGATTCTGCTATAGTTGAAACTAACTTACATCTCTCTGACCAAGTTACCATAATGAGATACTGTTATTTTTTTTCCCTAAGCAAACGCAAGCTTATCGTTTTGTCTTCTAAGCAACATACGGAGGGAAATTTAACACCATATTCCTTTAAAGAGAGTTATGTGTACTTACAGCAGAGAATACATTTAACCTTAATTAGAAAAGGTTTGGGGATCTAGGATATTCTCCAAGTGCTAGTATATTTGTAGAAAAGCATTGCCAAGGCGTATGCAAGCTAAGGGAAGTTAGATCAGCTGTTATTTGAAGAAATTTAATAGCATTAGCTGGACTTCTCTGGAGACTCGTCCTACATGCTTGGAGCCATTGTTATCAGTTAAAATGCTTTAAGAATAATACTGACATCTTTGCCTCCTGAGCCCAGTGATAAAAATAAGAAAAAGTGTCAGTATTGGGACTTCAGACATATACATGGCCCCATTTCTCATACAAACTGCAGGAAAAACACATAGTAGTCTGGAACAACTTTTTTTAATGGTCGTACCAGGACTTTTAAGCTCTTTCTGGCATGTGTAATGCACATACACGCTTTACCAAAAGCAAATCAAAGCAAATTAAACCTTCAGCTATAATTTTTGCATCATTCACTGTACTCCTCCGCAGAAGCTATAAAAACGCGAAGCTGATGCTGCGCATGGCTTTTCCAGTTTGCTTATTACCATTTGCTTTGCAGTTACCAGCACAGTACTTCTGAGGAACAATAGCTGGTATATCGAGAAGTAATCTCTGTTTCTAAGTCACTGCTCTCTTTGCACCCTGTCATGTAAAACATCTGAGTGACTTATCTGCAGTCTTAGATGACCAACTTCTGACTAGGCTAGAGCGCAGGCAGATACAGGAGGAGAGTCTGGAAGCGGGCAAGGACATAGAGGAAAGGCACCATGTGATTGAATACAGCAGAGCTGATCCCTATGCAAATCCAAGCCAGCAAACACCACCGCGGAGATGAAAAGGTCTGGCAATTGCAAACACACAAATGCACGTATCAACTACTCAAGAAAAGTCTGGCTGCTTCAATCCCCCCCAGCCCCATTCTGTCAGCTGGGGCACATTAGTGTACGAACACCTCCTAACACCTCGTAAACAAGGCAGCAGCACCTATACCTTGCATGCAAGTGCCAAGCTATGTTGTTTGCTCACTCTGGTGGTCAAGCTTCAGGGATTTCTCGAACGATGAAGAGATATTTGGTCTGTCACAAGCAGAGCAGGTGGATCCTTCTGGCGCCAGCCCTGGATGTGGAACGGGTTGTGAATGCCTCTCCGGAGCACAGGAAGCTGGTGAGAGGGACAAAGGAGGTCCTGCAGGGAGCAGGCCAAGAAGTAGCCAAGCTCCAAAGCAAAATTTGGCAGGCGTGTTTGTTGTTATTTAAGTTAACTACAAAGGAAACCCCAGGGAGGGGGGAAATCTGGAGCAGATCCAGCGTGCACATGTGCTGTGCTAGGAGCAGGGTAAGAATGCCATTTTGCAAATGTGTGATGTATAGGTATGCATATACAAAAGCACACACACACACGCGTGCGCACATAACTATTCACTGCAGTTTCCTAGAGCCAGAAAATAGTTTATGTCTGGGATCCATATTTGGTGCTGCCTGTGACATAAGCACTGTTGATGAGAACATCAGTGCCACGCATTGCATTTTGTGGACAGCCTGATTTTGTTGCTAATTTGGCTTATGGTGCTTAGCGCTTCTTGCAGCGATAAGGTTTGTGTATTTTTTCCTGCTGTCTCTGCACTGGAATGGGAATGACCAGACTTGGATCTTCGCAGATTGCCCTGTTTTGAGTGTACACTCCCACAGACACCCATTGTCTGTACAGAAAACACACTGATGTTTTGCAGCTACTCCTTAGAAATGCCAAAAAGTTAAGGCTGTGTGCATAATCCTCAAACCATGCTTTTCTTTTTCCTCTATGGTCAGCTTTGTGAGTATGCACAGAAAAGCTGATAAGTCTGTCATCTCCTTGGGGTAACATTTTCCAAAGCCTTTAAAATAGCTTTTAGAAATAGCTTGAACAAGAAGGAATCTAGCTCTCATCACAAGTCAATGGCTATGTTCATACTAGCAATTTTCTTGCGGTAGCTGAACCGAAACACTAAGGCAAAGCAATTGTAGCTGAGCTCTTCGCATGTCCTTTATGATGGGGTGCAGTGGGGGGTGGGGGCAGATAATTCCGATTTAAATACTTGTGTGAAATACTCAAGCCAGTTCTGCTTAAAGCTGCTAATGTAGACATATGCTTCAAGATCTTTATAATCTGCACACTTCAGTTGCATTAGAATCCAAGGTCAGTTTATAAGAGCTTGTTTGCATTGTGGAAAAATAGATGAAGTGGCTGCTTCTTGTAATACACAACTGGCTGCTGCAGTAATCCTGGCAGATATTAAGCAGAACGGGGCATAAAAATTCTCAATATTTTTAGTAAACAGCAGCAGGATGTTTGTACCTACTGTTCCAGGAAAGCAGTAAAGCAGTAAAAGGTTATATCATTTAGACTTGTGGGACCACAGATGATCACCTAGTTTTTCTTGTAATTGCAATGTAATGAATAAAATTAACATCTTATAATGTGTCTACACTATTGTTTCTCAAGTAGCACAATGTAATCTCATTTGTTTGGGGTTTTTTTTGAAACTCAGAAAACATAGGTACCATACATTGCAATACTATGTCTTTTCCATGCTCTGCCTGAGTAAAGTTCTTGAAATTCATTTATGTTACTTCCAGAATTTAACATGATTGAAACTAATTTTACTATCATTGTTAAATGTACTGAGCTCACATGAAGAGCGATTTTCCAAGGCTCATAACCTAGCCAAATCAAATCCATTTTTTCTCTGGAACACACAAAGCGCATGTCTGCCCATTATGATCTCTTTCACTGCCAGGTTTTAACTTTCAGCCTCCAGCTGTTTTGGCTGGGGAGCTGCTTGACATAAAATAAATAAACAAATAAATGCAAGATTAAGATAATGAGTAAAGTGTACTCTCTCTGTTCTGCTCTGGTTTCTAAACAGCTTTTCCACAGACTTGCTCCTCAGGAAATATTACTTTTAATGCAGAGAGTAACCGTCTGAAATGAATAGCACTCATTGTCATACGTAATCAATTGAAAGTGTTTAGGCTAGTTTTATCATAGCCTATATCAATGACAAGACAATGTCTTCATGCGCTTTATGAAGTACAGCAGAGATGTTATTTCACTGACTGTTGGTCAAAAATGTAAATAAAATATTCCTGTCTTTTTTGCACTAGTGTCCCAGGAAATCAGCTATGGAACAGTTCAACATGAACGCAAAGCAATTTCACAAAGACAGCTAGGAGCTGCGCAGAGAATTGGCTTCCTGACAACCTCTTTCTCTTCCTTCCCAACGTAATGACAAAGTAAGGGTGGTGAACAAAAGCGGGACTAACTGGAAGATCTTAAAACCAGAGCAGCTCAGACACTACTGTCACTGGCAAAAGTCAAGGAAGGGATGAACTTGTAGTTGCAAAGGAAATTGGTCCTAAACAGCTTTCAAAACTAGGAGCTGGCCAAATTGTGAAGTATAGCTGGGAAGGGCTCTCCAGGTTCTAGTAACTGTCTATATGAGTCCTGAGTGTCATAAGTAGTTTTTCAGATGACCCTTGTCTCTACAGGTGGGATTTTCAGTTAGAATTAGCACAAACTTAAGATTCAGGACTTGCTGATAGAAGTTCACACTCAAATTCTCTCCATTTCTTGTCAGATTAACAACACAAGGAACAAGATCTCAAACACTGAAGCCAGTAATCACTTCTTTTGCCTTCAGTTATGTATGCCTTCAACAGCAAAGGAGGTTCCCATGATGTAGCCAAGATTTTCCTCTAGAAGTTTCAGTAATTTTTACCACTTGACCGGTAAATCAAATTCTGTTCTGAGCTACACCAGTGTATCTCCATTGCAACTTTGCTGCGTGCCTGGCAAGCTAAGCAGGCTTACATAAAATCAGATCAGAATTTGGATGTAAGGATTTGGATGCAGGAAAAAAAGAAAAAGAAAATTAAATCTGCTCTCTGAAGTAATTTAACTTGGTTATGCAGACAGACATATACTTAAATCTCCCCACAAAATTGTTGCATGTACTCATTTAATTGGCTGTCTGGTAGTCACCTATCAGTCATATTAATCTGATTTTCAAGCTTATCAAATGCTTAACCCTTTGAAAGAGTTTCTTGTTTTGTGACCTAAATACATCTGTATTGTTGAGACAAAGTGCTTAAAACAGCTCGACCGGAGTCTGAACTAGTGATTTTCTGTCCTGCTAAATTAGGCTCTTGGTAGATTTTTAGATACAGTATCTGCAAAAGAAAAATACTGTCCCAACCCCTCTGATGATCTCCTAGGAAACAGTTTGGGGCGAGGGGGAACTAGACAAAAGGAAACCTGAAAAAAAGTCAAATTTGTGTTCAGATATACAAGTGCATTCATATCTAGTTATATACATGTGAAGAGACAGATCTGCGTACAAATGCACGTACTTCAGAAAGAGACAAAAGAGATTTGTGGCTTTAGTTACCATAAATGTTTCTAAAATCAACCGCTGAGTTAAGTTGCATTTAGTTCTCACGTGGGGAACTGAGAGGCCAGAAGTAGGCTGAACCCGAAATGTTGCTCTTGTCATAAAAGCTCAACTAGGCAGAAAGCTGGGAACATAGCGGTTGACAAAGATAGAGCAGAGAGCTCCACGGCTTATCCTTAATTAGGTGTTGGCACTGGCTCTTGTCAAACAAGGGGAAAGAGTGTATGCTGAAGCACACTGACACACACAGACAGCACCAGTCACAGTTGGAGAGAATACAAAGTGCATTCAAGCTGGCATTGAAAGGGATTTAGATAAGTACTTGAGGTAACAAAAATCGAAAAAAGAGGATGATAGCAATGGAAGCTTTAGATGAATTGCAACGGAGTGCACCTTTATTACAGCTTATCAGTCTCCAGACAGCAACAAACCAGCCTTCCTAGTGCATTTCTCTTCTTGGTCTCTTGGATTAAAGGTCAAAGTAACTCAAATTTATATGTTCTGTCTCTCTTGCTGCTCGCACACATTCAGCACACATCTTTGTGAATTGGTGTACCAAGCATGAAAGCTTCAGCTCCTTGAATATAACAAAGGCCTTTTCCTTTGTCAAAGAGGCTCCATTTTCCCTCTCAAACAATTATCGTCTGGAAGAGGTTGCAAACAATATGATATTAAAAGGTCACAATAGTACTGCTGGAATAAATACACATCTGGCAACGCGCCAGTCCTAATCCTTCTTGTCTAGAATCACTGTTCTATTTTACAATCATTTGACATATTCAAATAGCTAATATGTGGGTTTATTAATAATACATATAGGCAGTACCCTAACATACACAAAAGCTGTGTGTTTTCACAATGTGTATAAGCACTTCAAGCAATAAGCTGTGCACATTTAGCTACCAGATGGTAGTTCTTATCACAGATAAAAGCACATATATGTTACTATAACTACACTCTCAAAAAGAAAATGATAAGAAAAAATAACTCTCCACATCACAGCTTACATTATCCATCTACTTAGGCAGAAAACAGCATATGTTTTACTGCTAGGGAAATGCAGTACTTGAGAGAAAAATATCATTGCAGAGGGGGAAAAAAGGTAGAAATCTGGGGTGGCGGATTTAGTATGGATGTTCAATGAAAGGTTTGTTTAGTGTAACAATAATAGCGTGCATGTGTTACGATTAATGTGTTTAGTCTCTGAACTGAACACAAGATGCAGCAGAAGATGTGCCCATCCTAATCCTCCATCCATTTTTATTTTTTAGCACCACATGAGCTTCTTAGGATGTCTAGAAATAAATATTTTGGGGAAATACTTTTCACTGGGATATCACAACTTTTTGTTACAAAGAAAACACAGGAAAGAGAAGTATATTTGATTTGCTAAGAGCAATAGGAACATTACACTAAATTGTCCTTATGACCCAATCTACATCCGTTCAGAAGGTTATTAGGAGTTCACAACTTTGTTTTCTGTGCTTTATGCTCGTCTCACATTTTCCATTAAAAAAAACCACAGAAAAACCCCGAAATCTGAAAACCTAGATTAAAGAGTCTTCCATTTTCACAGAAAGATTAATCTCCTCCTAGAATGGTGCGTAAACATCTGTGGATGAGCAGCCTTAAACATGTTTTGGTCCAGAGCAAATTTAAGCAACGCTCCCCCCGCCCTCCCCGCTTCGCAAGGGCAGAGAGCGGCTTCAGAGCCGCGGCCGCTGCCGGTGGCGGTGGCGGGGCTCCGGCAGCCGCCGCCAGCCCGCCGCGCTTGGCGGGCAGCCAAGCAATCTCCGTTTCCCAATGAAGCCCTGATTCCATCTGCTCCAGCAGTGCAATATATTCCACTTCAGGTCAAAAGCAGGGAGCCAGTAGTATTAACATTACGCTAATCTGTAAAGACATTTTCACTAGGCTAGATAGGCTAATGTTACACAGAGCTTTTAAAGGCTGCGGGGATAAGGAACAGCAGTAATTGTCAGGGGAAGAGACAGCATGCAGAATATAGTCCAAGATGACGATAGATAGAGCATTGTCAGAACTGAATAAAACAATTACTTGCTGGGGAGATTAGAATTTGAATATCGATACAAGCTCACAACCAATTTCATCTTTTGGGCACTTAAAAATAATTGCAAAAATATTTTCCCTTAATTGAAAGGAGAATCCTTCAATGTCGCATTTGGAAAAAAAATGGAATATGGAAATAGGTCAATCTCAGCGCTACCTTCTGTAAGAGGTAAGCCTCGAGTATTTCAAAGCGACTAAGATTGTTCTTTGAAAAGGAAGCAGACTTGTCTTTTGTTTCTGGAAATCAATACAGAGTACACATTTTGCAGATACGGTGGAATTGTGATCAAGCACTTCTGAAATATACACTGTTATATTTTCATTATTACAAGTGCTCAAGAAAACGCTACAGCAATACAATAAAAGTAGGTTAACGCACACAATTGAAAGTCAGTATTTGCAACCGGGAAAAAAACAGAAAAACAAACCGAAAAAACTAACCCACAACACATTTTTCAGTTTCTCCCTAACACATTTCTAAGAAAGTAGTTCAAGATTCATGCCTTTAGGCACATCAGAAACCATTAAGAAGTACATTTCTGGAAATCATAATGTATAAAAATTCAATTTAGGCTGCTAGAGATTTTCTTTCAAGCTCTAAGGAAAAAATATTTGGCTGGAAATGAACCATCTGCAAATCCACACAATTAAGTATATGACTATGTTTTAATATACTTCAAACCATGTGGCACTGACATGAAAGATAACTTAAATAATAGAACAATAGAGATTCAGTAGATGGAAATACATTGTTCTTTAATTAAAAAAAAAAATTGCTAAAAATCCATCACAGTAGCGTAACATTTCTCATATGAAAGTACAGGCTTCATTTGTATTTTGCTAGTTATTAATTTCTACCCATCTTACTCCTTCATCTGCATCTTAATGAGCAGATGTTAAACGGCTACTTCTCTAGCAGACCTGATTATCATCTCAGAAGTTCACCGATTGTTACCATCTTGCAAAGAGGATTTTGTCCTCATTTGTGAAATAGAGCTCTGCACTTCCTGTAATCTTATTTTTCGTTACATATAGCGCACATGACATCGATGCGCATGCACACGCGATGCCTGGGCACACCCGGGCATCCTTACACACGTTTGCATTCCAGCCAGAGGAATGGTGGTCTAGAAGATTTTTATCTGGCGGGAGAGGTCTGCAGCAAGTTCAGGGGAAGTGTGCTGACTTCCACCCCCTCACTTCAGCCTTTCCAAGCAAGCACTTTGCATGCTAATCACTGCGCCCAGCATCTGCCCCTGACAGGCAGCCTGCTCAATCCAGCGGATAACAAATGCCGTCTGATGGCGGCTGGGCCTGGCCATGCCACATGCTCCAGCAGCTACCGTGCTCCGTTCCTCTGATTAAACAGGCAGCCGGAAAGAGCTTACAGAGCTATAATTGCCTCCGTTATGAAACATCTTCACCTGTTATCCAAAGCTAAGCTGAATCACAGCAGAAATTATTAACAGCGGCTGTTTTCTTGCCAGCTTAATTTGAGCTGATGCTGCTGTTCACTTAGCACAGATGAATAGGTGTGTAGGACGAGACTTTAAACGGAGATGACACCCCAATGAATATTTGCGAGCAACTGTACTGCAGGGAGCTAGCTTGAAGAACAACAGACAATTGTTAGAAGCAAGTGGATGGGGGTGAGAGGAGGAGAAAGGAGCCACTGCCATCAGTGTCTGTGCTGACAATTATTTTCCAGCCTGATGTCAGCTTTTAACAGCTAAATCATTTTTTTCAATTAGTTTCCACAAACGTTGGCAAACACAAGCTGACTTTTTGTGCATACACAATGGTGTGAGAGAAAACGACGCTGCATCAAACGTGGCCAGAAATGTGCTACTCCGCCAAATAGGCATTAAATTTTAATAGTCTGCTTTCATTTTCACTGCAGTGTGCTTCAAGACGATTATAAATTACAGCGTTCTGCTTACTTTTGACTAAATAAGGCATGTTTTAGCATTTGATTTAGAAGTAATGTGCGCTTGACATATGAAACAAATCTTGCAGATACAATTTATCACATGGTTCTCTATGTTTCAATAGAAATTGCTGCACTACCTAGTCACCACTTTGATGAGTGGTTATGACTTAGATGTGGCATTTAGATAAATGCATTATTGGAGTCAGAATAAGGCCAGGATTTACCTGCGACCTTCAAAACCGAGGGGGCACTCCTCGTGTTTGACTTCCAGAACCATTAATCAAATACCTCATCAAGGCTTAGAGGGATGGGGGCCCTGAGCACAGAGCCTTTGTAAATTAACTTTACTGAGGAACCCCCGCAGGTTGCAGGTGAACAGTCCTTGACCTTCCTGCTTTGCGCTCCCACCTCTGCACATGTGCTTCACATACGCACAATTAGCCCAAGTGCAGTGGGAAAGGGCTGTGGAGACTGCTGAACATGCTGGCTGCAAACCCCACGGCAGATCCAAACACAAAAAAGAGCTCCTGCCAGCATGGGCAGATACAAGGCGCCCAAGCACAGTTACTGATTTTGGCACTAGAAATGCACTCGATTCTGTACAAGGTGCAACTGGTGCCCGAATTATTCACATGTAAATGTGTCATATTGACTCCTAACCATTACTAGTGACCCATTGTCTCCCGCCTGCAGGAAGAGGAAATGACAGTGTAATAGCAGAAGCGTTACTCAATGTTTTAGATTCGTCTTTCTTATCAGCGAGACATGAGAGAGGGCATGTCCAGCCTTGGTAGCCAATGTCAAAGCATTTGGCTGATTTTCTGGTATCTCTAAGGTCCGCTTGCCTAATGAAACAGGTCAGGATGCCTCTTATGGCCAGTCCTTACACAAACAGTAACAGGAGGAATAAAACAGCCTGTTTATGGATGTGGAGATGAACAGCAGATCCAGAGATGTGCAAAGTCCGTTGAAAGGCTGAAATGTTGGTAGCCATAGCTCTATTATTCCCACGAGGACTCATCCCTCATTCTGACCACTTTCCATCTCGAATACGTACTTTTTCAGAGCACTTAACTCTATTGGTGTTGTGGTTTTATAGGAATATATACTTCTTTGATATCCTAAAATGTAATGCTGTGTTTCCAGTTTAACTGCTGAACGGTTGCACTGACATGATCTAACTTATTACAGATAGAGCTGTGAGGCTTAATTAGTTTGTAGAGCTTTTGAAACCTTTGGATGAAAATACTTTGGAAATGCTAAGTGAGTCATGTTCAGATTGTACCAGCCAAGAAAGCAGGCTTAGAAACTCCTACTATATATTCTGTCAAGCAGCACCAGCTACAAACAGGTTTCATTTTTAATGGTCTTAATAAAAGGGATGTGCTGTTTTAGAAAATTTGATACATCCATCTGTTGCACACAAATGAAATCTGAGCAAAACTGTGATATCTTCCTTTTCCAAATTGTTTCAGAAAGAAAGGGATCACAAGTCTTCAGCTCAGATCATGAAGTATTGACTGGTGGGGCGGGGGGGAAGCATGGAAAAATGCAGCATAGCTTTTACAAAAGACAAATGGAAAAAACGCAGTCCTTCAGGTCAGAAGCTGTCCCTCTAAGGTAAAGGTGAATGGATCATCCTCAGTGGGAAAGAGGAAAGGTTCACATGGAACCACATGAGAGTTTTTTCTTTTTTTCTCCTTCAAATTCTGCAACTTTTAGGAACAATGCAGTGCAACGCATTGTCTCCTTTGTAGCTTAACAACTGGGAGCAAGAGCAGTGGGAAAGAAGGATTAGAAAAGGGAAGCTGCAAGTGTTTCATGCTCTGTCCTTTCTGAGAGCTCCTATAGGTTCCCCCTTCATTACCTACTACTCAAGGCCCTGTGTTTGGGCACTGGAGCGGCAGAGGGAAGTGGACAGGCAGAATTCACTTCCCTTTCAGGGCAGACAGAAATAATATCTGTACATCTCCTCCCCTGTGTCTTCATCCCAGCAGTTTTCCCTGTTTATTCTGCTCTCTAAATAGGCCTTCCAGCAACCTGCCCATTTAGAAAGTCTCACCCAGGAAGCTCTGTACTTTCCAGTGTGCTCCAGCGTGTGGACCAAAAGCCACAAAATGAAGAAATATGACCTTGAAAGTAGCCAGCAGCACAGGAGAGTGAAGGAGCTCCTTCTCTGTTTGGTGCCTTTGCAATACACAAAGATAGAGCCAATGCTGGAAGGTCGTATATAAGCAATAGAGGATGCCTAGAAGAGTGAAATCCTTTTGGATATGGGTCTTATAATTTTTTTCATACTATTAGGGGATTATTCTTCTAGCAGATAGCTGTAGCTGTGACTAGTGAATATTTTAAATGTATAAATTTCTCTTAAGCTTTCTACTTTCCTCTGGAGAGAATGACAAGTGGAAGAGACTAAAACAGCTATTTGAAATGTAGTTTTGCCAATAGGATAAGGCTTCAAGGAGTGGGACTGAGGAGTAAAAAGTTTGTCCGGAACTGTATATCCAAGTTTTAGAAGGAGTCACAAATAGGCACTTCAAAAAAGCCCTGAGTTACATACTATGTTTTAATGCAGATCAGGAAAAGCAACAGGAAGCAATTAAAAGTAATTGAAATTATAGAACCGATAGCTGAGCACGATATGTTGCAGGAAATCACCTTCTAGAAAGGAAAATCCATCCCTCTCATGTAACAGATTTCTCTGAGAATAGCAATAATGTAGTTGCTATAGATATGATTTACTTGGGCTTTGAAAAAGCCTTTGACAAAATACCTTACAGGAGACTTGAGAAATTCAAATGGTAAAGACTGAAGGGTTAAAACATTGCCAGGAAGCAGAAATCAGTTAACAGACAAAAAAAGAAAAAACAGAAAAAGAGAGACTAATGGTCAGTTTTCATCATGACAGGTTTGCAATGGGATTCTTCACGTTTCTATACTGGGATAAGACTCTTTTCTCTTTATTAATGTTCTGGGAAAAAGGGTGGGAAAAAATTTGCAGACAGCACAATTACTTAGATTAGTCGTCACCAGAGAAGGTTAAGAAGGTCCAAAGGGACCTTACAAAACTAAACAAATAGGCAGCAGGGCTACTTACATATGAAGTTGACAAATGCAAGATAATGCAGATAGGAAGGAGTAATTAGAAGTAATCAGACTAAATTAATTATAAACATCTGGGCACCTCAGCAAACACCACAATGCGGAACTCCACACAATAGAGCCATTGAGAAAGCCAGCAACATTTTAATGCCTCTAAGGGCTTTTCCTAGAAGGCATGGATGGAAAGGGGCAAATTAATGAACCGCCAGCTCATACCTGCTCACAAAGTCCAGTGAAGTTTCATAGCTTAAGGATGGGAGAAGGCTGTCTTTCTCCCCGCTCCTCTCCAACCACCTCCCAAGTCTTCACTCATTAGGGGAAGCTATTTCCAGAATCTAAACAAATATCATTTGTAATTTAACACTTAAAAAAAGGTCTTAGGAGCCACGCAGGATTCCAACAAGTGCAATTAATGTCAAGTTGAGTACAAAGTGGTGTTGCCCTCCCACTGCCCTCTCCACCTGCCGCCCGTCTGGTGTTGCCCCCCTGCAGCTCCATCCACCTGCCGGCTGTCTGGGATTGCTCTCCAGCTGCTGCGCCCACCTGCTCACCCGCGTCCTCGGAGGCGTCCCGGGCCCGCCGCGCTCCCTCTGCGCCCCGACCGGCCTCGCGTGGAGCCGGCACCGCAGCACGACCGTGCGGAGGAGCACGGGAGAGCTGTCAGGGGCTGCCGGGAGGCAGAGGGGTTGCAGGTGGTGGAGAGAGACTATGTCCAGCCGGCAGCACCAGCGAGGTCACTCAGGTGATGGGAGATCTGAGGCAGCTGAGGAGCTGCTGCTCCATCACCGGTGCTAAAGGCTGGTTCAGCCCTACTGTTCAAGAAAATTTCTTGTTCTCACTCCTTGCATTTCGCTGGAAGGGAAAGGAAAGGCCTCTGTCATAGGCAGACGCGCTGATGAGGATTTCAGTTATCTAGGCATCAACTTTGTATCTGGTTTCCAGTAAAGAAGCCAGAAAACCCAAAGTACACTTAAAAACCAATGTTAGCACTTCAGTAGATTATGATGGTCTGCTTCCATTATGGATCAAAGTGATCTGCTACACTACATGGTTCATTTCTCTGCTGTCAAGAGGAGGGAAGGATAATATCTCTTTCTCTTTCACATTTCAAGTTCTGCATTTTATCAGTGAAGGAGAGCACAGTATCAAGTCACAGAATGACCTGGCCACACACAAAGAAGTCACATCGATAATAATGATTAAGGGATTTCTACTAAGCTCTCTCTATATTTATATACATATACACACATGCTGTATTTTACCATAATGGGACTTCCTATTTTTATTTAAAAATAGATCTTCTTTCAAATTTACAGCCAAATGCTTGATTTAACTTCCTTGAACAGAATATCAGGATACTGGAGTCCCTTGGAATAACCATGGATAACCATGATTCGTACCCTAATGCAAACACAGCATCAAAGAATCAGTGTGTGTAAAAATAAAATATAAATCTTTTGCTTTCAATGAACATCTGTCCTCGGGGAGGCAAGGTCTCCCGATTGTTGTCATTCTTGCTGGAAATAAATATAACCACACCATCCCTTTCTACATGCTATGTGCTTTCACATATGTTTTTTGTCACCCTGTAACCTGAATATGCAATATTTTCAGCATGCCAGTTTTCAGCATCCCATTCATTTGACTTGAAGCTCAGCTGGGAATAAACTCCTCAGTTGTTAAAAAAAAATCTAGGATGGAAATGAAAAGTATTTTCTGGATAAAGCACTTTCTGTCAATCAGTATGAACAACAGGATTTAGAAGAGTGTTTTGCTGCATCCCTAGATATTTTAAACCAGTGGAATCACAGCAGCTAAGAGTAAACAGTAAAAAAATCTCAGATGGTGACCTTCCAGATACATACACCCTTGTAATCTCCAGCATACCCGGTCTATCCTAGGCCAAAAGCTACTCAAAAACTGTAATGTACCATGCAATGCCACAGTACGTAGCTGTGCTTCCCCATCTGTACTTCATAATCTGTGCTAATATCTGTTTTACTTCCAGATGACACCTACAAGAAACTGTCTGATTACATCTGATTTAGGCACAGAAAACAGGGACAAATGAACTTCTTAGTTTGCCATCCAGATTGGTTCTTTTTAACGACGCTTGCCTGTTGCATTTTTGTCTTTGCCATTCATCTGTCCTAATTGAAAAAGGTATGTGGGAAAAGCACTTGGGATTCTTGTTTGAAAATGACACCTGAAACACAAAAGAATTTAAAAAGCGCAGCAGACATAGAGGGTGGTTTAGGGTCAAAGATGGGTGAATATCCATTCTGTTCGCTGTAGGGAAACTGGAAGCTCAGTCACAGATGGACTGTTAACTGTCAACAGCATTTTTAATATTGTGTCCAGTAAGTCTTCTTAAAAAAGGTCCAGATGATGTTCCTAAAGAGGTAATCTGTGTTTATTTTTTTTTTTAGTTTTCTTAGGGTAGACAGATGCTAAAAATCTGCTGCAAGCCTTTTGTTCTGTCCTGACATTTAGCATTATGTGGGCTATTCAAACTATTAGCCCCCACATTTACATATAGGAGAGTTACAGGTACTCTTATCCTCCGTGCAGAAAGCCCAAATTTATTCACCCTGAGCACACACTGCAAAATTTAAATGGTAGTGCAAGCTTTTGCTGATGGAAGAGATAGTTTTTCTTTTTGCAGGAAGAGTAGGAAACCATTTAATTGACTTGGCTCCGAGAACATTAATTAATTTATTTTTTTTAAAAAAATGTTTTGACATCAGAGGGTATAAGTGTCTTATAAATCAAATATGACTTAATTTTTAGACACTCTTGCAAGACAGAACTTTTCCTAGAATGTTATGAAACATTTTGTTCCCAGGAATTAATATTAAACATGGCCACATGCTAACAAGGAGGAAAAGCTTTGGGAAATGTTCCCTGTTTTTTTCTTTCCTGAATGCATGGTACAGGTAGAAACACTTACACCTCCCGAACAATTTATCTCAAGTTCTAATGGAAAACAAGACTGATGTATATCTACAGGAAAGGATTACAGTCAAAGTGTTACAGTTTGAGGAGCTTTCTGTAATGCTAAGGGATGAACTAAACTTTCTACTACATTAACTGGATTTTAAAGAAAAGCTAGAAAGAGGCATATTCGAAAACAGATATCCTTCTAGCTAACAGTCCTTTTCCTCCTTTAGTGCTTGTGAGGAAGGAACCTCCTGGAGCTGGGCACTGCTAGTTAGACTTCCCCCTCCTACAGAGCATCAGTGGGAGAAAGGCAAAGTCCCTGGGCAGGAAAACGTCCTCCCGCGCACTCTTCTCTAAGCACTCCTTCATCTTCCTGGCTGCCACAGCTTGCTGCTTAGCTGCTGCCCTCCAAACGTGACGTGTTCCCACTCAGTGTCAAGGACACGCAAGGTATACCCAGCCACGCCAGAGAATGTATTTCCCATACATATCACACATCCTGCTCCACAGCGGCTCCATGAACCATGCTGGCACTCCTATTCATCTACGCAGCAGATTTTCTGGTTAGCACTAAGACAGGGGAAGGTCATGTACTCTGGTGCTGTCAGGTTAATGGTTCCAAAACAGCAATGCTTTTTTAAAATATGTCAAACTATAGCCTTTTTTCCAAATGAGGATGGTGCAGAACTGATGTTTTTGACATAAATGCTTGGGATCCAAAGCCTGCAGCAAAACACACAGTTTCTACAGCTTTCTACTGTCCTATTTTGCTAAATGACCTACTGAGCTGAAGGGAGCTTTTTCCTAATCCACCAATAGCAGCTGGCTCCCTTTCCCCACCTCCAACTGTTCAGTCATTTTACTGACTTGAAGTTATGGGAGGAAAATAAAATGTCAATAAACGAAGGTCTTGGCATTCATTCTGTGTGTTATTTGCTAGCAGCACTAAAAGAGGAAAAAAATGGAACTAGGCTAGGCAGTCTAGAGGGAAACTGTGGAAATGACTTGTAACTAAGAGGATGTGACCCTCTGCATAATTCATAATCATTAGTCTAAGTGACACTTCTGCAGTATGTGCAGTAGTGCTCTCCAATACGACAGGTCTGAGCCCAAATGGCCCACTCAGCAGCAGTCCGTTTGTGATCAGATTTCCCTGAAAGACAACTCTCAAAGCTACATTTGCTCTGTGTACATGTATATGCATGCTTTTTTTTTTTTTTTTTAAGTAAAGATGCTGGCTCAGCTTCATCATGTGTGCAATTTAAGGGTTGCTCAAGTGATTCTTTAAAACTGCATAAAGGCAATTCTGCTGTGCCTTGGAGACAGCATTGCTGTAATGTTCTGTGCATACATCTGCATGATTTCTCAAAGCTAATTCAAATTTAATGCATTGGTAATTCCTTTTCTGCAGAAGTCACCCAGCAGTAATCTGAAGGTTACAGAATGATCTTCCAGATCAAATAACACTTCTAAAATAGTATAAACCGGGAGGCAAGATTATAATGGGTAGAATTAGACTTTCAATGAGTCACTCCACCCTCTTTACAATCCTAAACATAGCAACCTAGTGTCAAAAATATTTTAAGAAAGTACAGCAAAAAGAAAGGTATAGTGTTTAAATAGGCTACAAGACAGTTTACAGTACTGTATTGTCACAGCCACATTACAACAGAGGCTTGAATCAGTGGGAACTTTAAGAAACAGGGGCATTTATGTGTTTGGATGTGCACAGAATTAAGGCATTTGGCTGTTTATGTAATTTAAACAAAATATCAAGACTATCAAAACTGCTTATGGAAAATGTAAATTATTCACAGTTAAATTCTGATGTAAATTGAGCCTAACCAAATGAACAAAAAAATTACACTCCTCTTGGGTTTTAGACATCACAGTACTAATGGGCCATTAGTTTCCATTTCATCCAGGCAGGCACTTACTGTAAAATGTTACCACGTTGGACTATACTGAAGCAGCAAGTTAAATGGGTTTACTTGACAATGACCAGTTCTAAAGAGAGCAAATCTTGTTCTATTTTGGACAGCCACATTGCAATTTAGTCCTACTTAGCCTCATATTTGACCACAACAACAAACAAGCATAAGGATATACTTAGATTCCCTGAACCCTATGACTTTTTCTTACGCTGTTGCTGGATCAGTAGAAACATGTCGCACCCAGACCCTGTGGCTTAGTTATGAGATACAGCTGGCAAGCTGGAAATAAAACCAAAAACCGAGTAGTCATGAGAAGTACATGCTTGAAGACACAAAAACTAGTTTTTAATTTGGGCTGTGCTCCCTTCTCTGATTTATTTTAAGCAATATTTATTTACAGTTAAGTCTAGAAGATATTCCACAATGCACTGCTCTACCCTTACTACATATTCTGAAGATCAGTTTAACCCAGTTTCTTCACTGTCCCTGTGTATTTCCACAAGAGAGAGCAGTTGCATCTTTCCATTGCCTCTGCCGTTTGCTTATTGCCACTTACACAAGCTGGTCTGTGGTGTATGTAGACAAGAGACTTTGGTCACTGGACTACTGTCAAGAATATTTAAGAGGCCGGTATCTCTCACTGAAGAAAATATTCTTCAGTCTATACCAAAGGGACCTGACTTTTCAAGGGAGACTAATTCCAGCTGGCTTCTTCTAGATTAACACTGTTTGTGGAAACAGAAAGGATTTTTTCAGCTGAAAGTATTAAAGATGGCTGAAACCAAGATCCAACACTGTCATGGAGTGTCCTTTAAGTTTCTGAAAAGCATATTTCACTGTAGGCTCTCCCTCCACACCTCAGAAGAAATACACCTGCAGAGGTGTTAAAATGCACTCACACTAATTGAGAATAACATGACTAAAAATCCCTCCTATTCAGCCACTGAAAGAACTAGTGTTTCCAGGAAATGACCTTTTTTTGGCAGCATTGATAATGGTTGCCAGAAAAAACACCACATCTATTTCCACATTTAAAAAAAAAAAAAAAAAAAAAAAGCAGCTTTCACAGTAACTCGTGCTTAATCTTACTTAGAAAAGAAAAAACCTTCTCCCTGATTTTCAGATAGCCTATAAAATTAAAGAGGAATATATAGGTAAGAAACTAATATTCCTCCCTCCCCTTTGTAAGTCACTTTTAAAAATGGACATAATTTGCATGACAAACGTTTGATATTAATTATTTGCCAAGCTCCATATTGTGTGTGGAGTTTTTTTAAAAAAGATATTTTATTGTATGAATTGTGAATGTCAACAATGACTTATTACCTTGAACAAGATTAAAAGGAAGGCTAATATTATTTCTTCTAGCAAAACCCCTATGACAGCTGCTCCATAGAGTCAATTACACTGCTGTGTGCTCTCAAGCAGACTTATTTTTCATAGTCAGAGTGAATGAGGAACAAGGTGAACAAACATCTCCGTAGTGATTGAGGACTGACTTTCTTTGGTTTGCAGCACTCGGAATAAAGGAATCTTGCCTAATGAACTGAAGCCATTTATCACCGAGGAATGCAGGACAAGCATTACTACCCTGTCACCCCCAGAAGAGTTAACACAGAAAACACGACTCGCACTGTCCACCAGGAGTTTTCAGACTCCAACAAAACAATGACAAAAATATCATTCTTCATGGAAAAAAAAATCCACTTTACAATACAAACTGTTCCACTTTATGTTGGAACCTGATCCCTTTTGACACACGCCTGTTCAAAGGAAGGTTCAAAATTAAAAGCACTGCAATCTGCCTTCTAAGCAGAGCTCAGTAATGTCTGAGCTCAGTAGCTGCAAAACAAGACGTGCAAGGTCTTTCTGTAAAGAAAAAAACCCAACAACTCCACCCCAGAGATCTAAAAAAATAACTGGCTGTCCGCAGAGGATAAGTGCTAGAGAATAGCAAGCTAAGTTTTAACACTGTGAACTACAGTTTACATATTAGGGACTGTTTACCAAATGGAACAATCATGGTATTGTAGACCAGGTAAAATTCAGTGTTTTAAAAAATATTTTCAGATGGTCTGTGGAGACAGCAAAGCTGTATACAAAAAGAACCTACGGATATTAAAGAAGCAGTCCTTTTCCTGATGTTTGGCTTTGCTCTTTGCAAATTTTTGTATTACATACGGTGGCTTGCATTAGTAGTACTAACTGCTTAGGTCTACAGGATTTCCATTTCCCAGGTTTTCTAATCTGACCCATGCTGTGCTGACCAGATACACTGTTATATGATTAGTGTCCTGGTGATTCACTTAATTCATTAAAAATGCTAATATTTTTAAGATCAAATCCAGGCTACTAAGACCTATTTGTGATCTTAAAATTCTACAATCTGTTAATCAGACTATATTTTGACTCATCTTCTCTTTGGATGATCAATGTCTCTTTCGATTTGCTCTTAAAAATAACAGAATTTAGTCATTTTATCTAGGCAGAAACAGAAGGAAGAAAAGAAATGAAACAAGTTTTTTCTTGATGCACATGGAAAATGATTCCAAAATAAGAAGTTAAGTGCATGCAAGTTTAAATACATACTTAGTTTACTCTGTTTAGAGAGGATAGAGATGACAGCATGGTATAAGGTTTTATAGACTTGGGAGAGTTACACTGCAAGACAAGCCAGGCTTATCTTGTACAAATCATCACAAATAAAATACCTATTATATTTTCTGTCACTCCATGCCATTGCATGCACTTAATGCAATTACAGAAGCAGAGTTTGCGAAATATATCACGACCTTAATAAAGTTATGTCTGGTATCATTTTTCATTTCTCAGCTTTAGAGCCAGAGTCCTGAAGCATCAGGATGTCTCCCTGTGAAACAAATACAGAATGGAAATAACTGTAGGCAATGCCTTTCCAAATTCACTAATATCAAGCTGAAAACATTTTTAACATTTTTAAACAGCATATTAAAAAATGGTCCCTAACTATGCGATAACTAGAAAGATGGCAACCTGGCTTGTTAATGACAAGGAACACCTGCTTTTATCTTTGACTGATCATGTGATGTTAGACTAATTCTTCACTGGTCCTGCACTGAACCTTTTACCATCTGCGTGTACTAGATCTCTGTAGTTTCTTTGAGAATTTCTATATTTGCATCCAGCGAAGGAGAGACGTGTTTTTCTATGAAAGTTAATTAATCATGTGTGTTAGGTGGTGCAACCAGGGGTTCAGAGCTGAGCTGATGTATATCTGTGAGGGAGCTCCTTCCCAGATGACACATCGAAAGTGCTGATGAATCCTCCACAACTGAGCAAAAGTGAGTCTTGCTTTATTTCCCTGGGCTGACTTGACTCAGCATTCACTGCTGCTGCATGGTTACAGTAGCTTGCTGAAATGTGGGGTACCTAACCTGCTTTTCCTGTATCTGTCACTGCAGCCCCAATTTAAATCAGGTTGAAAATTGTCTTCTGTCAGGTGAGTACCCTGTAAGTATCAGAAAGTATGGAGTTTGGGTACATTACTCATTTTAATCACACTCTTGCTAATGGTTTTCGTCGCAGAATCACACACACAGAATCACAGAATGTTAGGGATTGGAAGGGACCTCTGGAAATCATCTAGTCCAACCCCCGAATGACCCCCTGAATGCATATGAAAAAAAAAAAAGCAGGCCGTAATCTCATCATGGACCCACTACCTTTATTTCTGCATTACTCAGGCTAAGTTACTGCAAAAAGACATCATTGCTCTGAAAATCCCCACTGTTCTCCAAGTGTATCACAATCTATTTGGAGTACCTGAGCCTCATCTCACAAATCTGTAAAATTAATTTAGTAAGAATGACTTCTAATGCTGAATAATTGTGCACTGAAAATTTAGTGAGCTCATCAGATGAAAAGAGATGAATAAATGCACATATTTACAAACACTTGTGTCACTGATAGAAAGAAAAAGTGCCCACTGTAAGTAAAAACACTTAAAATATGGATTAGGTTAACATTTCAATTTAAGACCCTGCAGAAACACATATCAAGAAAAACCTAATAAAAGCCTTTGGTAATATCTTCCAATGCCTTTACACTTGGCTACAAAATGTGACATTGCAGAGATCATGCACAGCACTGTAAATAAATAGATCCCTTTAAGCGTCTAATCATTAAGTACACTCTACAAAAATTTAAACTAAAACAAGATGATAAATACAATAAAAGTTCCTCTGACTAAGCACTGTGGCAATATTTATATCTTTGCTACCAAGAGAGAAAAGATTAATTTCCCTTCACGTGCCCTGGTTTACAAGCAGTTTAGTGGCCTCTGCTTGACGAAACAAATTAATGACTACTCTGGATTTTGTGAACATCTAAAAGCAACTAAGAAAATTAACACCAGCAGCAGTGTGTGCATGTGCATACGCACACACATGCAGCTTGATAGCCTTTACACTAGCCAGCAATGGCTCAGGAATTGAGTGTGCCAAATGGATAATATTACTGAAAGAGAGTAGCAAGAGCAGAGCTGAGGGAGAAGTAATCTGGCATATTGCATGAGAAAATTACATTATTATCCAAAAGTAGATTGGTTTACTTGCCCAGTACTCACAAACCCTGTCCCTTGATAATCATCTTCACACTCAGCTGCACTTCATAGCTTGTTTACCATGTTGCACTGATGTTTACTCCCTAAGTTTATTTGATGTTGGCCATTTGAAAACATTATCATTTAAATTAGTTCCTGTAACTAATGAGCATATGTTTCATGTGTGTTCCACAGGAACAAGAAAATAAAAATGTTTGGGGTTAACATCCTCCTTTTTGATCAAGTTTAAGTATCTCGGAAAATAAAGAACAGACTACAAAGATTTATTCTGACATAAGATAATTTAGCAAGAATTCAAAGGAATTAACATATTACATTATAGGAATTTAAAAGCCTATTCAGACATCATAAGCTCATGACTTTTCCAGTAGAGCTAAACCTGATAGATATGAGGACTCTAAGAAAAACTAATTGTTTAATAGGTAGCGAGGCAGAAGAAATTCTAAGTGGCAGCTCACTTACTAGCTCATTGTCCACGCTATCATGTCTGAACTATAAATATTGAAGCACTGAAATACCAAAGAAAAAAAGCTATGCAATAAAAAAAGGAAAAGGGATAACAAAAATGCAATTAACACAACATTTGAGGGGCATTTGGTAGTGAATCTCCAAAACCTTACCTGTTCTGCCTCTGAAGTTCAAGGGAAAGGGTTTTAGTTTTTCAAAAAATATGCCAGTCCAGCCTGCATTTTTAGTTTTTCTGAATAATTTGGAGCTTAGTATAAGGGTAGAGAAGAATATTGGATGTGAAAAGTACTGAAGCAGAAAAAAAGAATATTAAAACACTGCACCAAATGGCAAAGCGGGTGCCATACAGGGAAGAAAAGAACTGTAAGTGGGGAAAAAATGGTAGAGGCTTAAACATGCTATTTGACCCTCTCTGCCTTCCTAGCCAGTTCTGTATGTTTATAACATTGGAGTAATTTGGGAATACCTGCATTGTCTCCAAAGTTTTGGCTTTGATACCTTTGCTTATTGAAACAGTTGACATTTAAAAAACAGTCAGCGTTTTCCAATTTGTGATGCGCTGATATTTTAGACACCAGAGTATGTCTCAAGAAACATGTTTTTTAGGCAGTGTGGGCATACACATGGTAGGCTGGGGAATTCTCTATGCAGATCCAGTTTGGAGCCGACTGGGAGGAAGCCCTCAGGCTCTGCAGCTGCCTTGTGGCCTCACCTTGACTAAAGATAAGGAGTAGACTATGAGTTGGTGGAACCATACTATTCATACAGTTTTGAGAAATCTAACTAGAAATACTAGCATTTGCCAGCTTTCTAAATGTTATAAAGGTTAACGGAGACATTTTCTGGTTGATGACTGCCATCAAAACTCTGGCATGAGAGATTTCCATGCACGTCCTACCTGACTTACTGAGTTCTACATGCAGAAGACCTGACAATGTACCATTAAAATCTTTAAATCCACTCTTGTTTTAAGAAGATCTTTGCAATCTTCTTAGTCCTCAGTGACTTAGTTTTCACCATTTCTTAGTGGCAAAATCTCATGTCCATTCTCCCCAGTTTTATATACAGACAATAAACTTGAAAACTCTTTTTAATCAAGCAAATATTCAAAACGTAGAAAGTAAAATTCTCCTAATTCTCTGCTTGACTGAAAAACTCACGATAGCCCTTAGTCACACAAAAGCCCCTGATTACCATTTCAGAGTCTACTGTCTGCTTTTTTCTTTAATTTTGGTTAGCTTTTCAATTTTTTTTTAATATCCTAGTTAGAGGTCTCTTAGTCTTGGCCACTTGTATTTCTTCATACTTTTGAAGTACATTTATGACACATGATCATTCTACAGTGTTTCACAAAACCGTTTCTATCTTACTGAATAAAAACTTCAAGTGGTTCCTAATACACAGTTTCTGGTGTCAAAAGTAAAACCTTGGCCATGATAAATCAATATAATTTAATAATTACGCCTAATAATTTGGCTTCCAAAATTGGTCCCATAATTTGGGACCAGTACCAAACTAATAGCCAATGTGGAACAATTTTCTTCTCTGATCTGGAGTTTGGCTGCAGTCATATGTCTGCAGATAACTAACACAGGCAAGTACCCATCATCTGGGTGCTTGGGCAATCATTTTGGCTTAGGACAGAGAAAATTCATGGGAGAAGAAACAGAGGTAAATTTTTCTGTGAGAACAACCAGTAACCTCATTGTGAGTTATTGGGGAAAAAAGCAACATAGCACTTCATAGTTATGATGGGAGGGTTAGCTATATTTCGAGTTTTCTTCCACTGTGGCAGAACTAAGTTTCTAAATGAAATTTTACCTTCAGTACTTCCTCAAGCTTCCAAAAATATTCTGCCTTTCTCTTTCTGGGGGGTAATTTTTGTTAATGCCAATAATAAAGTCAGGGCTAAAAAAAAAGTCCGTCAAATAATTTCTTTTGTGGGTTGCTTTTAATTTCATGGGTATTATTGGGTTTTCATGAGAGGGAAAATTATGGCTGCTCTTTCAGTTTGAAATAATTCTTTGCCTCTTTGCTGGGACAGAACCTGTGTCTTCCTATAAAACTGTGAAAGCATAAAACTAGGGAAAGGCCCTGAAAAAGGACAACTTTGCACAAGAAGAACCAGAAATTCAGTAGGAGATGAAGTGAGTAGAACTGTCTCAAAGGTCTCAAGGAAGACCTATTCCTCACATCTGATCATTATTTTCCTCTTTAATGAAGCATCTCAGCTCCTTTTCATACCAGCTCTGCACAGGGATTTAGCAGTAATGAAAAACTCCCCTGCCCACAGTGAATTTCAGTCTCCACACAGTGTTAGACATCCAAAGCAGGGCAGAGCATCCTCATGCAGGTCCTGCTGACAGCACCCTATGGGCACGGTGACGGCCCACGGTGTGCTCGCCGACCCTGTGCTGTGGGCAGCTGGGAATCCCTGCCCGATTTCCACCACTGATGCACTGCCACGCTGCTACATACCAAGCAGTTGCCAGGTGGAAAGATTAGCACAGTACAATACATCCCTGTAAGGAAATGAGATCCAGAAACTGCTGCCCTCTGACATGCGCTAGTGCAAGCAAAAAAAGGCACATGCAAAAACCAGCAGTACTAGTCTCTGCAAATAAAACTTGTTATACAAAACATTTAATTTGGCTGAGTGTATCTTAATCCATTTCTAATACCACAAACAACATTCTCATAGTCGATTACAGGGACAAACAGTTCTTTAATCAATTTAATAAACATAATCTTATTAAAGCAACTCTTGAGTCAACCATAGACCATGTCCTCAATTAACCTGAGTTATAAAATACTCAGCTAAATGAACAGACATCAAAGAGGTTGATGAATTCAAAGATAAGCTCTGCTGTTTGAATGGGGAGAGAAAGGAGAGAAAATGCATTTTCTAGCAGATGCAGTTTAGTTGTTTTAGGTTTGCTTTGAATACAAATAAGCAACAATATTAGCCACAGATACCTGCAGGAATAAAAAGCATCCTGGAAAAAACCCACCAGAACATACGAATTTGAATTACTGCAGAGCTACCCATGCCTCTTTATTCTCTCTCCCATCCCTGCAGCAAGTAGCATAGTTTATTGTACCCACAAATGTCTCAAGACACAGGTGTTGTCCAAGACTCTCACTGATCCTTTTGCAGGGAAATTCAGATTTTTGAACCACAGAGCTACTGGCCCTGTTTGTTCTCCATTAAATCCCTGCCCAATGGGACAGATTTACAGACAGAAGGACAGAGGATAGGAAAGAATGTCTTACTATGTTAAATAATTACTCAATCTACATTGACTTGTTTTGAAGCCTTCCAAAGAAATTAAATGTTAATTTGGTTGCTTTGCAACATCAGAGGTTTCTGCTGGGCTGTAGAGAGGGAACAATGCAAAACTTGTGAATGTCTGTGCGTCTCCTCCCTGCTGCCCACCTGGCTGATAACAGAGGAGACTGCCCCCACTAGGATTCCTACGGAGCCTCCCACAGCATTGCAATTCCTTCTTTTCTTCCTGAAATTGCTTAAAATGAAATGAAATAAGAACTCCAGTGGAGAAAAAGAATGCAGATTTGCCATACCGGTTCTAGCTGTCCCATGGTGTCTGAGCTGAGAACAACTCCAGTAACTGAGGCAGATCTGAGAAAGCACAAATACCCAGAGACATGAGTTATTGATGTTCAAGAATTGCTAAGCATTCCTTAAACAAAAACAATTAAAAACTTCTTAACAAGCTATTTCCGCCCTCCCCTTCTTCCAAGCCCTAATCTGAACCTTAAATTTGTGTATTTTTAGAATAGCTGTTATTAGTATTTATCAACTCACTTTCCTTATGTATTATAAATGCATTTATTTGTAAACAAACAAATGCTTAGACTGTAGTCGCAAAACCAGCTTAAAGGTCTGTTCACATACACGTTAGTTTGCAGTTGTTTGCAAAGCCAGTCTGGGGCTGGAGCGGTAAGGGGGAGCACGTGCAGGCAGTTGCAGCCTCCTGGTCAACCCATGCCTTATTAGACCCTTATAAATGTGTAAACATTTTATCCTGTGACAGCAGTTTCTGCACAGTGCTGCTCATTTGCACATCTCAAAAAGCACAGTAAAAGAGACCTTTAGCATTATATCCGTTTCTATATGGAGAAACAGAGCTGAAAAATGATTTTGCTATGTTTTTGCTTCCGGCCAGTGGTAAAACTTAGAAGCTAAAACAGGTCACGACAATACTAGGCCATCATCTACTTAAGAGGAAAACACTGACTTAGGAACTGAGAGCTGAGTTCACAACTGGGACATGAGCATAATTAATATCATCTATTACTTTCACATGATTTCTATGTAATCATTTTTTCCTATTCCTCATTAATATTTTAATTGTTTTTCACAACAATTAATTTCTAATTTTACCTAAGGTTGTTTTGAAAGAAAAAGGCCTAGAAAGTTTCTTGTTAAGGTGAGCAATAGATTAAAAAAAAAAAAAAAAAAAAAAAAAAAAATTAATCATGGAGAAACTGTTAGAATTTTCTCCATTGTAGCAGGAGACCATCATTTTGTTTTTACTAAATCCACAAAGAGAGTTAGATTTGGAGACAGGAAATCAAACATAAACCCAAGATTTCTTTATTTCTGCAAACCAGTTTTACTAAATGTTTTTTCAAAAAAGAGGAGAGACAATATTATGATTACAGTATCACGAAGAGAAACAATAAACACATTAAACTAAAAAGGCATGATCATTACCAAGGCTTAAAGAGGAGATCAGGGTCTAAGTCAGGCATTTCTAACAAGAACATCAGCAAGGTTCATTAACTACCCTTACAGCTTTCTGAATATGGTAATTTATATAAAAATGGGTTTAGTGACACCAATTGCTCATTACTGTCAGTTTGCGTTTAGGTTCATAAAGTATCATTGTAAATAAATACACTATCAATATGTTTTCAAAGGCATATTCTAAAGGATGAGAAGAATGAAGATTCACACTGTTGTTAAGTACTATGCAGTTATATCTCTGTGCAGACATTGCTAAAGCAGCGCCTAAAGACAGGTACTCCACATTCATTTATCTTCACATGGGTTGTGCTCTCTCTTAAACCTTCTCATCTTATTTTGTGCCAGAATTTTTAGCCTCTGTTATTCTTTCCTGTACATTTATTAAATTTTGTGATATACCTTTTCCTTATTATTTCTTTCTAGGAGTTGCTATCTACGAAATGTGTACTGGTTTCACTTAGTAATATTTTAACTCAATTAAACATTTTAACTTAATAACATTGTAACTTAATAACATTAATAGCATTTTAGACCAATGTCAAGTAAACCATGAAAGCTATGTAGGGATTCTAATTCAACTTTTGAAGTAGGCATAGGCCAGTTGAATTTAAGCACATTCAAACTGTTTAAGCAAGTCACTAACAGAAAGGTAGGAGTATTACCAACAAATACACAAAGTGGCTTAGATTGGCAAAGAGAGTCTCTTGGTCTACTCTGCTTCTTTGGAAGATGCAATTAGTCCAAAGGAACCATTGCACTAACAGAGTTCTTGGGCTTCTGATCCCAAGCCGGATCAAGTAAATGCA
The DNA here is from genome assembly GCA_009819775.1 of Phoenicopterus ruber ruber. NCBI lineage: Eukaryota > Metazoa > Chordata > Aves > Phoenicopteriformes > Phoenicopteridae > Phoenicopterus > Phoenicopterus ruber. The sequence goes on along the minus strand of CM020246.1, from coordinate 65,495,787 downwards.
TACAACTAAAAGTTTAGCAGGGAAAATAATGTTTTAATAAATTAACTGATGGTGAGGGAGGAAGGTTTTTGGACAAGCAAGGTCTTTAGATCTGAAATGGAAGCAATCTATACTTCAGTGTAAGAAGAGACTGGAAACAGTGATTAATATTATTAACTTAAATGCAGAACAATTAGTATGATTGAAAGAGTATCTGTGCTGCTGAGAGGCAAGCTAACAATGAGAAGGTTATTAGTCCTTTTGGGACCAAGAGGGACACATTTTGCCATTGCCTCTAGAAAGGTGAAAAGTTAAATTCAGGTAGCTGTATGGCAAACTAATGTGCAATCAAACAAATATTTCTATTGATACCATGATTAATATCTTTAAAACAGTCCTCAGAGGTAAAATTAACAATTTTATTAGTTATTTCCAAAGTCTTCTTTGCAGGGTGGTCTAAAGAAAACCAAAGATAAGAGTATTTTTCTATGGAAAATACGCTCCCTTTTCCAGGGGAAAATGTAAGCTGTTTCAGTTGTCTGCATTAGTTTTCTCCAGTGCATAATAGTTGTCTGGTTTCACACATGTAGTTTCTATAAAGGTATTTCATTTTGCCGAATAAAGAACCAATACAGTCTAGACATACGTACAGGAACTATGATTTTTTTCTGGTTCTTTCATAGGTGTTATATGAATTTGTTGTTTGATTCTGTATTTTTTGTTTTGGCATTGTAATACCTGCATACCCACAACGATCAACACGTTAACACAAAATATGTTTCCACATAAGCTAACTTCTCTTGCTCTTTTCTCGCTCTGAAGAGAAAACATGTAAGCATTACACTTCATCTTCTCATTCCCTCTGCTGCCTTCTCTGTGCTGTTTTCTCTTTGGAAATGTCTTCTCTTCCTCAAATTATCTATTTTTTTCTACATTCCTTCATGCAAGCTCTGCCATCTTTTATTCAAATATTCATTTCTCTTTCCTTTCAGCTCTCAGTTTCTGACTCAGATTCTGTTCTGCTTAGTCCTTTAACTCTGGTCCTAATTTAGTTCTGTAAATAATAATGCCAACACATGTTTTGCTAAGAATAATTATAACGCTCCAGACAAGTTAAACAGTGCGGTGTCTCCTCAGCGTCAGGCAAAGTTTGGACCCCCAGAACCATTAGGCTCAAGATGAAACCTAGTTAAGTAGAAGTAATTTTCAAAACAGCGGTTTCCTACTCTCACAAATCTGTGTGGCTCTGGGGTGGTACAGGTTATCCCAGACATATGTCACTGCAGGGGATGAAGTTAGACACCTCCCAGAAATAGTTAAGAACAAAATAATTCCAGAGGCAGACACCTCTCTTCACCCTATGTTTGAAATATTTTAATCAGAAGGTACCGCTATTCTTTCTTCCATAACCTCTACATGAACTCATGATCTACAAGTGCTTGCTGAAAGGAAAAGCTGTAAGGAAGGCAAATCAAGGCAATAATTTTGTCATTTATACAAAAGCTACTTAGTTTTAACCATAGATAGAGTTGCCACAGGGCTGAAATATTGCCTTTTTTGAAAAACATACTCACTCTATTAGCAACATAATACCATTTGGTATTTGGAAAGCATCCAAACCCAGCATATTACAGAAAATAGAAAATTCTCTCACTGCCTGAAAAATCTTGGAAAAAGCAGAAGTTGAATTAAAAAAGTTATATATACTATTTTATGAATTGCCTGTTTGCACAATCTGTTTTAACTATACAAGGTTGAAAGTGACATTTATTCCAATAGGGTTGCATGTAGCCATTTCCAGTGACACTCAATTGGGCTAGTAATATGCAAACAGACAAAAAGACCGTTCTTGCTTCAAAGAGCTGACTTTTAACCTTGTTTAAACAGAGGTATGCTGCTGTAAAAATAGAGATACTGCACCACTTGATGTTGCAAACATAAAGCAAGAAGCCAAACCAAGTAACAACCAGTAGTGACAGATGTCATTGTACTAGAAAAAACTTCTCTTTCCTATGGAGTTCCAGCAATTTGAATGTTACGGTTAAAACCAAAAAACAAACCCCAAAGCAATCACCATCCTCAAAGTCTGAAAAACACCCCAAAGACCCTACTCCAAATGAGTTCCTACACACAGTTTTGTGCTAATGATTCCAATAGACACGCTTAGAGGGGAAGGTGGGGAAGACTTTCCAAACATCAGCATATATTAGGTGACAAGCTGACCACTGTACGAATTAAAGAGGATTAGGAAGATAAAGATGGCACTTTATGGCATCTTCATCCATTTGGCATTTCCAAAAATACACCGCAGACACAGTTTCATGCAAAAAGTCTTACTTGGCTGTTTGTTTTCATTTTTCATTTATATTGTCAAAATAATTTCTGTCAAGATCTAGCAGAATGCAGTAATAGGTTTGCCATCTTCAGTCCTAAATTTCTTCCTATTTCCTTGTAAAATTTTCAGAGACATGAGACAAGACAGCATGTCCTCTATTTTACTCTAGACTGAGGTCAATTCTGATAGCAAAGTCAGAAGGTGAGGCTAAACAATACTTTTCAGGGCTTGAATATTGCTAATAAAGTTGGAATTCCCACAACCATATATTGCGAAGCTACTCTTGGTAACTGCAGTGGGATCAGAATCTGACCAGTACTCCTGGGAAACCTCAGTTTTTTGAGGTATTTTATATATAGCTTATTTTAAATTTATTAGAGATTAATTAATATTATTAATATTCATTAAATATGTTAAATATACTAATATGTGTCTCTGTGCAAGTATAATGTGCCCATAATTTGACGTACAATGAAGTCTACCATCCTACAGATGGGGAAAAAAAAAATGCAGAAAGACAAAGTACTGGGACATGCAAGTCCTATTGGAATCCAGTTTTAGAAGATGTAGCTGTCAATAGATTCTCCACCACCAAGCAGAAAACTTCCAATGAGCCAGAATGAAAATGTGCATTCTATATTGCAGGCAAGCACCATCTTCAGCAACCTCTGCCCAAATCTAGCTACTCAAAACTTGGGATATGAAACCACAAATTAGTTTAGTCATTTGTAACCAACAGGAAAACTGCACTAAGATACTATGATTCTAAGTACACAATATTGTTCAAGTAAATAAATAAATAAATAAATAAAAATTACACATGCCATTTAGCAGCCAGAACACAAATAACTGCAACATTTTTTTCCCCATTCCACATGGTTAAGCAGTACTAGTAAAAAGTATTTCATTTGCAAATATTACTGTAAACACACATGGTCAATTTCATATTACTTCCAAACTGTTTACTTAAAATATGTTAATGGCAGTGCAACACAAATCCTTTAGTAGATGCTTTATGGTTAAATAATGAGACAGTATTTATTATATTGTTTGCTTATGAAAGCATTTCATGCTTTCATGCCAAAGCTTTCACAATCCGTTGGGACCTGCTAAATATTCCCCATTTCTGAAAAGCAGTTCACCGACCTAGGATCCCAATAGAAAGTACACTGAAATGACACTTAAATCCAGAATAAACTCCCACTGTACCCAGCATGCCAATACCTAATTCTTTTTGCTACATTTTTCAAAAAGCTGCTGATCTATTTTTGGCCAAATGTGTTGAGAAAGGAGCATTTATGAAAGTTTTCAGTTCTCTGTTTGGATTTAGGCTACTGCTCTCAGCTTACATCATCCAATGAACCCTTTGTACATCAGAACCCCTTTGTAGATCAGAACCTAAATTTACCATAAGGACTCTTTTAACAAGAAATCTTTTGACTATATGCCTACGATAGCATGCCAAAAATGGAGCACAAATCTGCATATTCTTTTTTCGTCTCAAGACAACTGGAATTGAGCCATTGACTTCACCAGTTCAAACACAGGCTCCCAGACATAAAAGTCACTCAGTCATGAGATGCTCTGCCTTTCAAAAAAGATATAAATGGAAGTACAAGTTAAACAACTCAGGTCATGCATGAATTAGGCAGGAAAATTCACTGTGAAAAATGGGTCCCCAGATTAGGGCTCTTAATATCTAATCTCTTAAGGATGAATTCTGAAGAAGAATAAGAGTTTAGAAGCTTAGATGAGAATTGTCATGTCATGTCTGAGAAGCTATCAGTAGATATTTATTACAATGACAGGCTTGGTTGTTATTTAGTACTTATTAGTGCTGTATCTGAAGTTTTATTAGAAAAAAGCTTTAGATATATTAGGTTTGCTCTCTACCTACATATGAAAGGGATGTTTTTGACACTTTTTGGCACTAAAAACTTTCAAAATCTGTCCCAAGATGCTTTTGTCCAGTCTTGTATTTTGTACAAAGACTGAACATGGTCATTTTTGATAAGCACAGATATTAGACTACTACTCTTCCCCTGATAAGAATTACCTTAAGAAAACAGTTGAGGGAAGGGACATGTCTCCACCCACTGCTCTGAGCAACTCAGGAAGAGAGGTGAAACAGCCATCACCCGCACCAATTCTGTACATGGTCCCTTTTAATTCAATGGCACTGGGTCTAAGCACTTTCATTGCAGACATCAGACTGTGCTATCCTTCAAATAAGATTCCAGGATAAGGCTAGTTTTGAGAGCCAGAAGCTGGATGCTAGATGCTCAGCTATTTTAAGGGCGGCAAATTTTTTCTTTGCTTGAAAGTGCACCAAGAAACGGTCTTGCTGCAAGTGATTGAAAGTAACTAAACCTAAGAGCAAACCTCATATCTCACAGCTCTGTCCGACTTCCACTTATCAGCTTAATCATATTTACCTTGTGCAAGCTTACTGGCATGGAACTAACAGCATACCTGTACTGTAGATTAAAAACATAGGGATCACCTTCAATGGTGGCTGCAGCTAAAGAGTTAATTGTGTGCAGATGTCAATCATCATCAGTCAGTCAATCATGCAACTAATTCCTTTAGGGGTCACAGTTGCAACAAGGACAGCAGTTGACAGGAGAGCTGACAGACTGAGAATCCTACCACCTAGGTAACAGTTTATGCATACCAAGTCACTCCTTACACAAACAGATGGCATAGTCCATTCAGTACAGGGTAAGCCCTTGGGCATTTTTGACATTTTAACCAAAACAATCCTTTGAAGAACAGGAAGAAAAAAAGTGTCTCCATTTTTGTACTGCCATTGCATACAATTTACCACAACAAACTGATTTTGTCTTCCTCCTTCTCCTCGCTCCCTCCACCATGTGTCTTTTGCCAACAATAAAATGGGAAGAAAATTAATGTAACTGATTTTAAAAAAATTTATTCTTTTAATTGACATACCAATTTATGCAAGCATACATACAACTGGCCCACATCCTGTCATTTCTTTAGAAGATATAATGGTCTTTGCCCAGCTATAACATATTTGTTAATGCTTTGAAGACAATTCTTACATAGGCAGCCTCTCACCTGCTTTCCTAAGAAAGAAAATTTCTATTTAAGAGTTGATCTTATCATAAAATGAGCCTAAAAGATGCTAGCATGATTTCTTAGTAGAACTAGATAGTTCCAAAATATTTTCCATCACTTTCTAAGCAAAAGACCTCAGCAATCTACTGCTAAGTCAGTAAGATTTGGAAAGGGGTACTAATTACAGAAATTTTGAAAAATAAATAGCAACAAACCCTTTGAAGACCCTAGAGCAAAAGCAAAAAGTGCATATAATGGAGGGAAATAAATAGTCTTGTATATATTTAGGAACTCATCAACAGAAGACTGATAGCCATTACCTGGAACACTGAATTAATTTTTTTCCTTCCCTGCTAACTCTAAGCCGCCTGTGTGCAAGCTAGGTGGAATAAATATTTAGTATACATATACCACAAAACATTTTCCAACAGTCCAGTAACTCTCTTCAATAACTGGCGTAATGCCCAAACTCACAAACTAAAGCAGTACAGGAAAGGAGAAGGAGACCTTAAAGGGTATCGCCACTGTCCTGTAGTAGCCAGGCTGCTCTCCTAGGAAAGGGAGCACATGCCTCACAAACCACCCAGAGGTAGTTCATAGATTCCCAGTACTCCCTAGAAATTTCTGGCATGGGAAAATCCTTTCCAGATTTGAATCTATCCATTTTTCCAATCCTGAGTATAGAAGGAAGACAGATTTTTTTTTGGGGGGGTCAAATGGAAGCGGCTGCTCAACACTAACAGTGGTTTATCTCAGATACTTCAGAGAAAAGTGTAAAAATCTGCAGAAGCCAATATATGTCTTTAGGAAAGGAGAAGTCCTTCTGCAGTTGACCATTAGAAGCTCCAAAACAAGGGAATAACATAAAGATGGTGCCAAAAATGCAATCAACAAGAAAAGATTAAGTTCCTTTTTTCTGTTTTTTACACCATTAGCTTGATTTCAAGACTATTTCAAACTGCTTTTGTTGGCTGCAGAGACAGTGATTTCAGAAATAGCTCAAATCATTCATTAGCTTCATATTGTGCCACTATTGAAAAAAAATGCTTTAAATTGACTTGGATTGATCCTCGTATTTTCAGCACAGCCATCAGATTAATTATAGCTATGTTATTTTTTTTTTCCTATTCTTTTTTTCCTGCCAGTTACCAGCTAGAGATAAAAGGTCATATTGCATTCATGGACTTGCTGCCTTCAGAGAGCTATAGACAAATTTTACACCAGTTCCAGCCGACAGGACTGCAATGTAATGTGAGCTAAAGGCAATTGTGTGATCCAGTTGTTGGCTTAGTTCTCCGATATTGTAATCCCGTCACCTTAAAATGAGGTTTCTATAATGGTCTGCAAATCAAGCTGTGACCTTCAAATTGTTATACTTTCTGTTAAGGTTATGTATATGAGTCAGACAAAGAGTTAACAAATGCTGAACGAAGTGTATAAGCAGATAGTAGATATAAACATGAAATAAGTATAAGATGCAGTTAAAAGTGATCTGTTCCATAAGTAGGCTAACAGTCTGAATGAGATGAGCAATGATTCATACATGGAACAGTAATATTGAAGGTTAATGTTCAGAAAGATTTAAAGGCTTTACTTCTAATTGTTTGAACTTACAGGAGCCAAACATTGAAAACAAACTTTAAAGAAAACAGAAGAAAACCACTAAAATTCCAAAGTGAAATAACACATCACAGATTAAGTGCAAATTATGAGCCATAGTTGCTACTAAAAATGAAAAAGTCAACACATTGAACTCTAGTATCCATTTTCATGAGACAGCTTTTGCATACAGTAAATAATATGCAGAGTGTGGGAATTTTCTCCTGGAAATTCAGCAAAGAGGATGCCACACAAAAACAAGGTTTTTGAGTCATGGATTTTTTTTTTCCTATTGTATAATTTTGGTCTGATTTGGATCCAAACCAGACATTTTTTAAAATTTCTCATGAACCGGAAACTCTCTGAACTCTGCAGCTGTAAGTCAAATTGATGATCTCATCAGTTTCACTGTTTTTACCCGCAACAAATTGACAAAAAGGTCGAATTTACTGAGCAGCTGCAGGAGGTTCCCATGGACAGTTTCACCAGCAGATTGCCTCAGACCAGGAACACAATATTTCTCAGTTTTGTCACCAGAGGGTGAACCCTTCAGGTCACTGCCCCAGAGCCAGTGATATGACAATTAACAGATAAATGAACAGCAGAGTCCCTTCATCTGCTTAAAAAAAAAAAAAAAAAAAAAAAAATCTTCTAAGCTTTCAGCACTTAAAGTAGAGAAATAGAATTGAGAAAATTGCTATTTCAAGAGAAAGATCAAATCTCCAAATAAAGATGCTTTTCATTAGTTCCAGTCCTGCCTTCTTGGAGGGTAATTGGCCAATCTCATCTCCAAAATAGCACAAAGAACTGCTGACGGATGTATATGAAATAGTGTTCTGCCTTTCCAAAAATATTTCAAAGAGAATCCCCTCCCTAAAGAAATGTTCTGAGAAATTATTTAAACATGTCCCTAGTTTAAGGCACATCCTTAATGATTTTTCCAAGAATAGTCTGCTTTTCTTACTCAGCTCACATCTGCATTGGTGTTGCGTTCAGGTGACATCCACCTCTAAGGAGGAAGACATCTTTTTCCGGAAACATATTTCACTGATACACCATATCCTACATAAACCATAAAAAACCATTATTTTTTTTCTACGCAGACTTTTACATTCTTTTTTTCATCTCTTTCTACCACCTTCCCCCTTTTCCACTTCCAATGCAGCTTTTTACTGCTGGAGTGCCCTGGCTACATCCTCCTGGAGGGGAGTGTGAGAGGGGGTGTGTGGGGGGGTGGGGGGTGTATTTTTGCTTACTCCATACTTACCTTTGCCAAGGCACATTAGTGTGAGGACAGACATGGTTTTAGCTGCTCCTTGATATGCTTGCTGTATATTTTGTGCCCCAGGATTATAAAAGAGGAATGCTCAAATATCCATCAAGTACTGTAACAATTGTCGCACAGGTAAAGTAAGTCTCTTAGCAGAAAACATGAACTAGTAGTAGACCAAGAGAGCTGTGCAATCGCAGATTTTTCTTTTTGATTTGTTTTAAAAAAAGAATCAGTTCCTCAAGTCTCTAACTCAAGCTTATGGATTGACCCTTAATGGGCCCTGACAGAACTCCAGTACAATACTCGAGAGATGTACCAGTTTCCACCAAGGATGAAAATATTTCATATCCATCTGCTTGTTAGCCAGTTACTACTCTGCTATCTACATTTCCAAACAAAACAAAAAAGTCACAGTGCAAAAGGAAAAAAGGAATAACAATGCAAGAATCTTACCAATGTCTGGCTACATTTACAAAACGCAACATACGTTTAAGAGGTAAGAGTCAGTAGTGTCAAAGTTCTCTGAGAAAAGATTTGAGAAAAGACTTCTCCACCTACCTGGCTTGCAGTGAATCTTGCACAGTCTTTGGAAGCCTACTTATTCAAGACAGGAGGCTAAACTAAAATATATTCTAAGGTGCTGCCCCTAAGGAATTGCTTTTGTTCAAAATTGCAGGTATACAAAAAGTGACAATCTTGTAAATTAACCTAAAAAAAAATATTTGCTTTAAACCTTTCAATGCATAACATTTCTTCACATGAAATTTTTAACTAAATAGCAGCTTGCAAAATGATTTCACATTTACAAATTTGGGGGGAGGGGGAAGGGAGCAGAGTAAGGAGAAAAAAAGCTATACATTGATGTCTGTAGTAAATTCACACTCAACACTGAACATAAAAAGGAAAGGCAGTTAAACTACTACAAAAAAGAAGTGCAGTTGGAACCTAAAAGAAGCTTTCATACTACAAGAATTATATTTGCTTTCCAGAATGGGATGAGAAATCAAGCAAAAAGAAAGAAAAAAAGAGAATAGAAAAAACAACTTCTTCTGGATTCGTTTTGATATACTAACCTTGCCAATAAAAATGTTTAAACCTCAGTTACAACTCCCTGGGGAATGGCAGCTATTATCCCCTATTGAGTTGGTGCTTACCATACAGAGCCTGAAAAATTCATACAGAAAAATAAACCATAACATTCCTGTTTATTATTACTTTAGCTGAGAGGTGCTGACATTAAACAGTTCTGCACTGCTGCTATAAATCAGCATGCTGTGGATGTTCTCAGCATGGGACTAGGGCTCCCTGGTAACAGCTCTCATCAAGGCAACCAGCTGTCAGAATTCTTCAAATTAAACTGTTATTACTGTAGTATTCATTAGTCAGTTACTGACTATTAAGATATTTTTATATCTGAGCCATTGACATTGGATATTGCTTTTTAATATGCAAGTTATATATAAACATGATTAAGTGGTTCGTGTGGGGTTGACGGCTCCTATTATAGCTTGATCTCCCCTTTGTAGGGACTACAGTGTTGGAGATAACATCCTGGTCTATACTAAAATTAATTTTCCATTTAAAAGTCTTGTATTTCTGCTGTGATTGATAGGCTGTTTCCTCAAGCACCAGCATTCATGTTGCAGAGGTATAACACAATATAAAAGGGATGTGTAACAGATTGTTTTGACCATGATATAGAGTGATAAAAATTAGTAATTTTAATGGCATTTCTGTCCATGCTAGACTTCTGGTCATTTTGTTTAGGTAAGAATCATGTAACTGTGGTTGCAAGAAAGATGAGATTCAAAAGCTTTTAATACACACTTTAGTTGTTTAATTATTTAGTATAGCAATATAACTCATTTAAATAGGAACATTCTTAACATTTCAGCAACTTTTTTTTTTTTTTCTAAAATATTGATTAAAAATTACTGAAGTTTCCAGCACACAAAAGTCTTTTCATCTAGGATATTTCTCTTGTTTCCAAATAAAAATGTGCAATTTTAAGTTTTTCTTGTGTTTCTCTGCATTCACATATTTGGGGAATACTTTCTATGGTGGTAATCCTGTTCGCATCTCAGACATCCCCTTTGTTTTCTGCATTCTTTGGATAAGTCTTCTTTAGCTAAAATATTGTTTTGATCCTGTTTGAAACTGTGTTCCCCATTTCATGCTATATGGACATTTGTGAGCCATCGCAGAATTTACACCATCACTACTGTAGGGTTTTGTTGCCTTGACAGAGCTTCTTTAAGCTAGGAAAAGCCAATTTTCCTAGCATTACTCTATGTTGGCAGGCACAGAAAAGCTTTGTAAGGGACTATTCTTAAAAATCTGTACGTGTCTAAACAGAAAGCTTTCTCCACTAATTCATCTCCAGAAACTGTAGCAATGAATTGTAATGCAGCAGTAACTAATGGCATATGTATTTCCCTGTACCATGTGAAACACCTCGAAGCCGTTCCTCACCAGAAGCATATCATAAACTCACACATCAACGCTCTGATAAAAACTTTCAGTTTTCTGTTGATACAGCTAGAGATCATAGAGAAATGTTCTACTATAGGTTGTGCAACAGTGAAAATAACAGCAGAATCTCAGCCAGCATCTTATCTGCTGGGTGTACATAACCCTTAGCCCATGAACTGCTTAACATGCCCCTGGAAATAAATGAGCTCAGTGGTTGGTTCAGGGCATCCAGAAGAGCCACCTTCATCCTCTCCCTCATTAACTGCAAACATACACCAACGCTTCAGAAGAAGAAAAAAACTAGGATATGTTGTGGTCACATTTTCTCTAGTGGAAGTCTAAAGTGGTCTTACTGAAATTAGTAGAATTACTAAGATCAGAAAACAAAAAATAGTCCTGAAGATTCTTGCAGAGAAAGCAACTCAGAGAAAATATCTTTTCAGAATGTCATAAAGAAGAAGGTTGCACACCATTCTCGGGTTACTTGAAAGAACTCCATATACCTCTGTGGTGGTGAAAGCCCTTCAGTAGATAAGACAATAACGATTTTTGTGCCTTAATCATGCTTTTATAGGAGGTTAACCACAGAGCTAATCAATGAGAAGAGAGTCTTATTCCCCCCCCCCCCCCCCCCCCCTCCAATTTTGATGGTTAAACACTAGAAATATTTAGAAAAGACTGGGAAAATTATCCCAGAGAAAGAAAAAGTCAAGATACTTTATACATATCAAACCCCCCACATGAGTAAAGCTGTAACACTTAACATTGCATAAAGGAGTTCCCTATTCCATACAGAGTTTATCTTTCTGAACATGTCTGAAAATGAGTTAAGAGAAGTGGTGCTTAATCATTATTGGGGCACAATCATGAAGGTTTTCTCCTGCAGTTATGCTGGTATATGCCAGTCCAGACTGGCATGCTACCATCCCCTCTTACCTTACTCAGGCACTTTTATAGCTATCTACTCAGTTATCTAAATCAGATTGCCATTTGTAGTAGCTCCACATAAAACCAGGGCCACATAATTATATCTAACTCCACTGTGCACAGGCATTGGTAATCTTTTTTAAATAAATACTGCTTCTTTAAATTTCACACAGACCTTACAAACTTGTCAATTTTCAGTTGTTTCTAAACACGGTCAAAATGTCCTTGAATTTCTTTCTAAAGCTATACGTAGTGAAAACTTCTATTACTACATTTAAGTTTCAGCAGCACATCAAGTAGGGTATAAAAATGCTTTTTAGATCGTTTACAAGAGATGAAGACCTGAAGCCTCAGACTGGAGGAAAAACTCTAACATGCAGGGTAAAAAGATGTATCTGGCTAGTTTGGACTCAGAGTAGAAGTTTACCCCACTGGGAGCAAGTGTACTGCCAGCAAGCCACACATGCATGATGAATGAGACAGTAAAAATGTGCTTATGGAAGTGTGATGACAGTTCTGTGTCCATAAGACATCCATCCCCAAGGTACACTTGTGCATCTGTTATATATTTTGGTATTGTTTCTTCTTCAGCTTCAAGTTATTTAAGAAGGTGAGAATCTATGCCCAAAAGGCCATAAAGAGAGAAAAGTTAGCAGAGGCCATAAGGCGACAACATGAGTGGCTAGAAAGATTTATCATCGGGAAGAGCAGAGAATATTGTAAATACCCTAGAAGATTCTGCAGCAGATGAAGGCAGCTCTGCTGTTCGCTCTCCCATTATGTCAAGGGTGAATTATGTTTTCCTCCTTATTGTGCATCTCCTCCAACTCAGTGCTCGGTCTGTTCTTCTCACAGACCAGAGCCTGGTGATTTTCTGAAGTGCAGCAGCCTCCTCTCCAACACTCAGTTTTCTTTTTCTTTCTCACTATTTCCGAGACTGGCAAAAAGTAAACAGATACCAAGTTTTCTGTAGGAACTGTGAAGTCTGTATTTCCTCAGCTACAACAGGCAGGTGCCAACGGGAGTAGAAGGGCAAGAAAAAATGAAGAAAAAAACCTCCCAACAACCAAACCACAAAGGAAAGTGTTTCAATACCCTACATGTTATTATGCAGCTCTTCACACTGGTTATACAAACTCCTAAATTTTACTGACAAAGCTTCAGCCTAAAGGGTTACAGCATTCAATCCTCTGCTACCCTCAGGTCAGCATGACCTATTCTTTGCATACAAACGAGTGAGTCTCTAGCCCAGTGCCTGGGTTAGCTGTTTTCTGTTTTCTGCTTTGAAGATAGCGAATACACAAAGCGCAACATCCAGGACCGTGCTGTAAAGTTTATCTGAAGCAACTAGAAAGAAGCCTTGGTCTCCAGAGCTTGAACAGAAAGTGCTACAAGAAATGAAAATTTAGATCAAATGATACAGATGAAAGGAGTTCAAAAAGACAGAGAACATGACAACAACAAAAACATCCCAGCAAAATGACACTCTGGATACATGGAATGTTTCGCAGCATAAAGAATGGGAAGTTCAGTATACATTGTTAACCAAGCGACATGCTTTGAAGCTGTGTAGTACGCTATAAACAATGCTAAAAAGCCATATCCTACAATTTGCATGTAGGGCAATTCAGAAGCACGTATTTACAGAAACTCAAAAGGCTAGACATATCACTACCTCAAACCAGAAGCTAGTTTAAGATAAAATTGAACTCATGTACATGATAGGTAGCTGCCCGAGGACAAAGAATTGATGTAGCCACAGGTGACTCAGATATGACAGCTTTCTTCCACCTTAAATGTTTTTCCTTGCCTCAGTAGTACGTGTAGCAAAGTTTCTCTGGCTCCACCAGATGATGCTTATGCTGAAAAAGTTTCACTGGCTTCATCAGGACTAAGCTAAATGCTTTCCATACTGTACAAGATAATTGCACTGTGCTAAAGAGGCAGATCCATTGACTTAGTGTATACACAAGTCGATTGCTGTTCAGACTTCTCCATGCTAAATAAAAGCAGCAGTGGCAAAATAACCTCTCGCTCTACAGCCTAAGAGGAGAACTATTTAGGACCACTATTCAAACATTTAATTTTATGTGAGATGAAAATAGAAAAAAAAAAAAAGTGGATGCATTTTGGCAGCTTTTGTACTAGATGTGAGCTCCAAGGTGTTTGCAAAAAGCCGATACTGCTTTAGGACAGCTTACGTGCTGTAAGTGCCAAAAGAAAACCTCAAAACGTTTCCACACATTTATTTGCAGATATGGGAAATTAAAATCAAATATAGGTTAAGAACATCCAGCATTCTCACCACAGCTGCTTCAGTGTCTTAATGCATACCACATTGCCAGTTAATAGGAAAAGAAATTGGGAACTCTTTTATGCTGCGTTCACTCTCCCCTTCTTACGTTTGGCAAGGCTTCCCCTCTCCTGGAAAGCAAGCCATAACACTCTATTGTTGTGCAGAAGCTGAAAATAGAAACATCAGCCTTTTCCTTCACCAGTTAAGAGAAGGCAGCAGAAAACACTCAGTACTGCTGGCTGGGAGACGCTGAGCAAAGAATGATCCAACCAGCAAAATGATTGGACTAATGTGATGTTTACAGGAGCAACCAGAAGAAGAAATCTCTTAATGCTAAAAAAGCTGCTTTTGGCACGTGCTTTCTAATGATTTGTTTACTGATCTAAAATAGTCTCCAGAACTGGACAGACTGTGGCCCATTGCAGAAACCAGGTATTTTCAGGGAAACAATATATTCGGTCAACACAAGTGTGAAAATATTGCATGTATTTAAACCAACTTCAACATTATTCCTGACACAAGTGTCTGATATTCACCACTATGACAGGAAGACATGCTTTTAGGGCAGTAGGATTTTATGTGCAGGTGTTACATATTAACTTCACAGCAAGTAAAAACTTACAAAAGCTATCTGCGTCAAAAATGCTAGCAGATAATACAGTGACTGAATTCAGGGCATACTCACAACTTAGATCTGAATTGCTCCAAGTACAGATACTAATTCTGCAAAAATATGGCCTAACTATTGTACCAAGGCCCACAAGAAGACCATCAAGACCATCTTTCCATTTCTATAAGCTATGAAACACACAGATGGCAATAGCCTTCAGGAAACTAAATAACAGTTTTGCAATAATGAAGTGTTAGCACAGGTCGTGTTGAGAAAAAACATGCTTTAGATAAGTCAGCACCAGTTCCCCTGGTCATTGCTGGAACCTGGCAGCCAGATGTCTGAAGTTACAGAGCCTCAGAGGGCTACCTGGCTTGGGAAGGGAGAATGGGATTAATACAAGAACTGAGCAACTGGCCTGTACAAAACAAAAAATGTTTTTGTCTTTACAAAAAAAAAAAAAAAAAGCATATCACATCACAGGCTTTGTCTGATACATAACGTACAGAGAAAGGAAAATTCTTGACTTCTTTTAAGCCTATAAGAGGTATAATGGAGATATAAGGGCAGTGCAGGATGACTGTAGTTGATTGCCTGGATGGAAGGGTATTGTGTGAAGCATGGTCCATTTTTTTCTTCCAACCACAATCTTCCAACCAGGATCTTCTGGAGAAGGCAGCCCACAGGAACTGAACTAACTGTAACCACATTGCTAAGCCAGCTACAGAACCTGACCTTAATGTCTGAATACAGCATTCTGCATGTGTTCTCCCCACAAAAGTCAGAAAACCTACAAGAAATGAGATTCTTCCCAAAGAAGTGAGGAAATAGTCTCAGTCTTGGATACTAGCAAGATCAAGCAAGACGTATTTATGATATAGCTTGGGTTTCAGTACTTAAAGAGTTTTAGCATAGCATATATCTACTTCATCTCATATATACATTAAAGAAAACGTCAAAATATTTTACCTAAGCTAAACAAGACAGATTTAGACAGAGTTATGCAGTTTTACTATGTCAGCAAATTCCCTCTCTCAAGAACTAGAAAAGTTTTTCTCCTCACTCTTGGGCTGGACTAGGAGGAAAGGGTTTCCCCTGCTTTCCCTACAGTCTCTCCTAGAGCCACTCAGCAAGTTAGCATAACAGTCATGCTAGCAACAAAAAATTATACATACAGAGCACTTCCTTATCGACAGATGCCCATTCTACAGTCATGTTAAGAAAAGTGATCATCAAGGAAACTCTGGTTTGCTATCTTTTTAACCTATGTTTAAGGGGAGATTTGGTGGATCCCAGTGACACATTCACCATTATGTTGAATCAAAAGTGACTTTTTGTGATGGAACAGTTTACTAGGAGAAGATGTCTTGTGCTCCATAAGTTACTGACCAAGAGTTCTCAAGACGTCTTACACAATGAAGTTGCTGCCATATCTGCAACTCACTCCTGGTGCCACATCTTTTTCATGGTATGGTCAGTAAAATAGCAGAGATTTTCTAAATTTAAGCTTTCTCATAGTGGTCAATGTTCTGAGTGAATTAGATTTCTGAAGATCAAAACCAGTAAAGTTTCATATGAAAAAAAAGTGAAGTAATTGACAAGAAAGTGCAAAGCAAAATCAGTATTTTGTTTCAAGGAAATGAGTTGTTCATCCCCTCACTGCTAAGATTTCCTTAATTTTAGGTAGTCATCCTTTTGACACTGTTAAGTAAAACACAGAAAACGAGGCTGTGGCATGTTTTTTAACAGGAGACTACCTATTGCTTGGAAAAGTTCTACTTTAATTTGAAAAAGTCATTTAGAAAGAAATTGATGACAGTGCTTGGTTTAGTTAATAACAATGTGGAAAAGATAACACATTCAAACAACATTACTTTTTTAGAGCTATTTTAAACAGCAGTGGCAACATGCTGATCTTACTGAAATCAAACCGTGTTCCTCAGAGAATGTCCCAAAGTTAGGATTCCATCTAGACTTCTAACACTTCGCAAGGTTAAGGACCTGTTCTTTACTGTTCGTCACTTGGGATGTGTGACTACTCATTTTCAAAGAAACAGTTTGTCTGCTTAAGGACACCTATATATGCTTGTTGTCTGTTTGCTTGTTTAAATGCGGGCATTCTCGGATGACTGCTTAGGACGATCTACTGAGCTCACAGTAAGTGAAATCTAGTTGAAGCCAAATGATTCCCAATTGAATCCGTTTAACCCAAAGCCATTTGTTCAGTTCTGGCTGACACAGGGTAACAGTCTTTCTTCCTCATGTAATGTTTGAGCAAGAGAGGTGGGGGTGAGAGGAACAGAAGAAGAAAGTCACAACCTTGTGAGCATTCTCAAAGTGTGAATGTACAATACTATTTTCATCAAACAGCTTATATTTAAAATATAAGGCAGTAACCACAGGGAAAGTAAAAACCCTGTATAATCTCTGTGCTGTTTCCATGAAGATTGACTGTGACTTAAAATAGCTGGAGGTTATTAACACTGTAAATCTTTCTGAAAGAGATTTCAGTTGCATTCAGAAAAATCAGCATATCGTGGATCTGACATAAATTACAGACTTTCAGGCTATGTTAGAATAATTAAATCATTTATTATACCTAAAGTTATAAGACTGACCTTACAAGCCACCCCTCCCCGCACGTCCCTGCCCCCCAAGAAAATCTCTAACCAGTTGATCAAGTCCAGCTAGTCCTCCAGTTTGGCAAACTAACTTTTCTCCTGGAATATTTTTAAGTTAGTGGAACATTTTTAATCAATGCGTGAGAGTGGATCATTTCTGTGTGGAGAATTTTATGGATGAATCAAAATTCATTTACACTATTTGTAATAATTGGAAAAACATGGTGACTTTTCACTATAAAAACACTTCTTATTTTTGCTAAGGCCCTTAACCTGACCATACTTAAGCATGAAACTAGCTTTGCACCTGTGCATCCATTGTCTACATTGTTACTCATGTATGAGAAATAAGCTCCTTAGAGGAGTCATGGTTAGAGGTGTGAATTAGACCCAAATGTTTTTAATGAACGCCACACTTCGATATGTTGAATATACCAATAATGTACACCTGAAGGAAGGCTAGAAGCTCTGCACACAAATTATTTCTCTTGCGTTAAATTCACAATAAGCACTGTTACCTTAATGCAAAAATAATTTGATGGTGTGTAGGAGCCTGTGAGATTAGAAGGATGCAAAAATTCCTTCAGACATGAGATCCTAAGACTCCCCCAATTCCATTTTACACTTCCTCTGTATGATACTTGGGATATTCACCCATAGCATTTTTGCAGTTCCTCCCCCCAGAAAAAGGTGGGGGCAGGGGGAAAGAGACACATCCAAAGACATTATGATGCACATAAGAGATATGGATAGGAAAATAAAGATCTAATTCACTGCAGGTTTTTCCCATCCACAACTGCTTCAGACTCAACTAGACGAACTCAAACACTTAGTATCTAGCTATAACTTTTTTAAAAAAAAACCAACTAATTTCCAAACACTTTATTGTACCATAAAAATTATGTAATTCATATGAAAAAAAAAATTGAGGTTTATAACTCAAAGTCTTACAAAATGTGCAAAATACCATTGTAGTGGTACCAAAACATCAGTTGGACTAATAAAATCAATATATTTACACATTCCATTTTATTTACAAGTAAATAATAAATGGAACATCTATCCGGGGATGCCCTTTTAGCAGTTTATAAAGGAGAAGAAACTTTCATTGTAAAGCTGAGTTAGTAGAAACTCAAAATGTAATTTAATGATGGACTGAAATGGTGCACAAATTGCGGCAAGTATTTCACAATAATAAGTTAAAACATGCTTTAAAAATATTGGTTAAAATCATATTGAAATTTGATATTTTACTACACTCTTCAGCACTTGCAGAAATACCTAATTTTTGATACACTCAGTATCCTTATTCCCTATTTTAAAGTTTTTGCAAAGGAGAAAACAAACTTGGAATGAAATCAGTATAGGGACATGCATGTCAGGAGAGCTCATGCTAGGTGAACTCGTATGTGGAAAAATGTTGACAAGAAGAGAGGCTGGTAAAATTCAAAGTAGAAAAAGCAAATAGTATAATACCGCCTCTTAATCCCATGTAAGTCTTCTCCATACTGCTGGGGAGGTAAAAAGAATACAACAAGGTTACAGATAAGAGTGAATTTTACACACTTCCCCACACTGTAATTATGGTATTTTGAAAGGTGTGACCTGACTTTACAAGCTGAGTACTGAGGAGTCATCAGCTGTGTAAACACTAGCCTTAACCTTTTGCTTGGACTCCCACAACTGTTGTTTCTTGTCTTTTAATTACCTGCTTATTTCTGTTCATTGATTTTCTAAATACAAAGCAGATATAAGGTCTAAACTGCAAGTCTTGTATTAAATAATTAATACTAATATTTTGGGCCTCTGCAAAACTTCTCAGTTCTCTGAACTGGCTGTGAATTTATTTTATTTTCCATCATGCTACAGTTAGCTGTGAAATCTATCACACAGCAAAAATCTGGAAAATGTAGATGAAAAACAATGAGGGACTTGATGTGTAACAGAAGTAATCACTGTGAATTATCGGAGTCAATAACGCTTCAAAAATCAATAAGAGAAAAATGTTACTCTTTTTAAGTGTCATATTACAACAATGTTTTGCTGAAAACTGTTGTCTGGATCCAATTTAGGAAGGCATCTGCTCATGTTTGCTTAAAACAAAAGGGTGGTTGACTTAATGAATTATTTACAGGCGTGCAATATGGCAACAGTATCATTATGAACTCTCTTCTAAGATCTCCTCTGGCTACTCCTGGCAGGGTGTCAATTTGCTTGTTTTTATGGTAGGTGCATGAAATTATGGAGCTATTCTCTGAAATGAGATTCTGCTAGTCTACTCACTAAATGTTAGCAAAGTCAATGAACAAACTGCATCATCACTACATCTCTGTGAAAAAGCTTATTTCTTAATAAGAGAATAGTGTTCACAAACACAGTTTTAAACCAAAATTTTTGAAGTAGATATGCAGGGATTTACCACAAATAGGTAGTTTCCTAAAACTACCAAGTTGTAGAAAATATTCTTAATAGTAACAAGAGCTTGTCAGTAGCTTTTAAGAGGAATCTTTTAAACACAAGCATATTTTTTCATGAAATTTCCTTATTCTGCAGCAACATATTAAGAGCCTAACTGGCAATCACACCAGCATTGCTGAATTACAGAAGCCAGAGGAACAAAACTATTTGCCAACAAGGATCCACAAGTATGAGGACTTTTTCTGAGCAGCAATGGATACAACTTTCAAACCGCTTGTGCTACTGAAGCATCAAGACCCCAGGTCTGCAAAGTTTAGAGAGGCCACCCCACCACTTCATTCCAACAAATAAGGTAGGAAAAAAAGGGCTTAATGAAAATATCCCACACTTATGTGAACCCACCGAGCAGTTACTAATAGATCACTATAAGAATAGAAAACAAAAATCAAGTGGGGATTCCCCAAAGCTCTGCTCCCAATCTCATACTATTTCAGTCGCTAATGACCTAGATAATGGAGTAGGGCATAATTAGTACATCTGAAGATGACACCAGGCTAAAAGCAGTTGCAAGTGCTGGAGGGCAACTTTAGAATGCAAAATGATCTTGACAAACTGGATAAATAGCCAGGGGAGAAAAAAAAAAAAGAAAGAAAAAAGAGAAGGATTACAGAACATTATTCTCGTCCTTTGGTAGGAGCAATCAGTCACTCAAATGTGGGACAGGAAACAACTGCTCGGTGGCAGTACCGCACAAAAGGATCTGCAGGTTCTGCTTAATCACAGGTAGGATATGAATTCACAGCATTCTGTCACTGCAAGGAAGACATTTGAATTATCAGGATGCACAAACTATAGCATGACTATAGGCAAGTGAAGCAAGACCTCTGCTCAGGCTGCTGCTGTCTTAGCTCTGTTACCTCACTCCAGGAAAGACATTTTTCTAACCTGTCTCCAACAGGTCTGTAAAAGAAGCCTAAAAAACATGGCTCACAAAGACTGAACTAGCTGTACTACTTTATCCTGAGGAACAACAGACAAAGAAGGAGAGCTTCAAACCTTGCATACTGAAGTAGTTTTCATGTGCATGAATAATCTAGTTTAAAATCAATATTCCATCTATTCAGTTAATTTCAACAATTTCTGTGGCAATTCTTCATTTATTAGTTATCAGATTAGAAATAAGCATGCATTATAACAGATGTGTAATTGAGCTTCTTAGGCACTCATCTGAGGAGACAACAGGCTACAGACTGCCAAAACCTAACGTTTATATTGTACTTAGTACGTTGTACATAGAAATTAAACACTGACTATCAAAAAGTTACTTTGCTGCTTTGATGGCAAAGCTGTTTGCTCAGGACTTCTAATACAATGATATGACCCAGGAGACACTGCATCATCTCTCCTTAACAGCTGCTTTGCAGGATACTGCTCAAGGGGGAAAAAAAAAAAAGAAAAAAAAAGAAAAAAAGAATGGAGTAGAGAGAAAAAAATATGTGAAGAAGCCTCATCTCTTTCATAAGCCTAGAGAGCATGGAAGCCATATTGTTTTCAAGTGCACCTGTTTGTAATTGGTTTAATAAACACTGTGGTTTTACAAATTACCTTTGTGTGTTCAGCTGGGGTGATAAATTGATGTTCCATATTAACACAGACCTCATTCATCTCATTTGTGCTCAATGTCACTTGTTTTCTGACCCAAGCAGTGTGCTTGTTTCTCTTTGGTTTGTCTGCTGGGAACTATAGTATTTAGACTAACAGGTCTAAAGTCACATGGAAAAGATTTCAGGGATGCTATCAGCTCGTTGTATAATTGGTTAATCTGGGCAGGTTCTGGGTGACATTGTGTTCTCTGTGCTGAGGTCTTTTGTCTGCAGGGAGACAAGGACGGGAAAGCTAGTACTTGTGTGTGTCTGGCATCCAGAATGAACCGCTTTCTCTGCATTTATTACACCCCAGTTACATACTGTGAGAGAAACTGCAACTGCGCTTTTCCTTTGGGGGACAAAAACCTGTCAACTTGACAAGTCTATGGTCAGTTTGAATAACACATGAGTAAATGGGTATTTTTCAGAGCTATGAGAGGGCTTTAACTCTTTTAAGGGAGTCAGAGCAGAGAAACTGCAGTGGAATATCCCAAAACACAGGAAGATGTCCTTGGTTAGCTCTTATTATGGTCTCCAAGGAATGAGCTTTAAAGTCTATGTGCAATGCTAATACTAGGAGGTTCCTTATTCTGTTATTTTGAAAAAATAATTTCCTTGGAAATCCTCTTAGAGGAATCTTCCCTTATCTGATTCAAAAGGGAGACATTCCACCCCTAATATTTACAACTTAAAAATTAACCAAATACAGGCTTTAACTGTGCTATATAGTATGTTTACCACTGCAGTATTTCCATTATGTTCAAAAAACCTGTTTGAACATAAACAGGCTAGAGGCTTTTTAGCTTCACAGAGTAGGGGTAAGCCAACTCTGTTGTTTAGGTGTATCTCAACACAATGCAGGAAGGAGTTCAGAACACTTATAAACATAGCGTGTAATTTTAGTTAATTTCCCTGGCTCATAAAGATGTATTCCCATTCAGCATGGCTGATAGTGTCAATTTGTGACAAGGGTAGGCAGAATGTAGGTTGGACGCAATTTATTAAGTGGGAGTCTAGCTCATGCAGCCTTCAGCGGTTCCAGACGTTTTGCTTAGCTACAGACAGCGTAATCAGTCTTCCCCTTACAACAGCACTAAACTTGGTGTTTGAAAAATGCATTGTATTTACAAAAAGAGAGGAAGAAAGAATAAAGAGAGCTGTTTAAGAATAATGAATTAAATTAGCTTTATAGTTAAACTATAGTCTTGCCCTTCCTGCGCTGTTGTAGTTTTAAAGACATTCCTTGATCTGTCTTTAGCGAGGAATTGTACTCTTCTAACGGTGTGCTTGTCTACACTGCCGGGGTCCCAGGACGACCATCAAGTATAGGCAATATGAACATCTGGGGGTATCTGACAGGGGTGAGCACAGAGGTATGTGACAGGACATTATCTACTTAGTAGGTTGATATCATTGTTTTCCCCGGGTTCACCAAGGTTTTGCAGTCCCAGAGATGCCACTACCTGCCTATAATGACCCCTGTACTCCCTGTGCGCTCTTTGCAGCTGTACTTCAGCAGTGTTTCTAGCCAATGCTTCTGCTGCCGTTATTTATCTGCTCACATATAGGGCAGTATATCAGAGAACAAGCCTTGAATTCTTTCAGACTGTTTGGTCAAGGTTGCTGTTTGTTGATGAATATGCTTTCATAACTTGGTCTTCTTAAACGGCAAAATGAATACAGTCAGCTTTTATATGAGGCTGGTTATAATGCATCCTGTGGCTCTGAACCATCTCCTGTATGTTTTCACTTTACAGCACAATGTCTGTCTTTAAGCTGTTTTTATTCCACCCTCCCTCCCAGCCCCCGTTTTGAAATTTCCACTGGAAAAAAAAAGACATTTGATGTTTTAAAGAAGCTGAATGGCCCGAAGGTTATGGCAGAAGTAAACATTAAAATATCACATCCAGATTTCTCTTAAGTAAACTTAAATCTTTCAAGTTGCTGCCTCAGGCACTCACTCCGGTGACATGTGAGCTGTGTCACCAGTGCAGTGGCTCCAGAGTGCATGGGAGTTTTGGGAGACGAGCTGGAGGCAGTGCCTCTGCGTAGCCTGGCTCAGCAAGTGCGATGGATGATGCTGCCTGGTTGCTGGTGGGAGCTGCCTGCACCTTGCAGACCCCTCCGTCACCACTGCCACTGCACTCAACCCTGGTGCAAGCAGCCATCTGGAGTCGGGGAATTTCACTTAATCTACTGTGAAGCAAACTTCTGGCCACTGATTCAGGTGTTGAGGGAAAAACAGACGTAAGCCTTTACACACACACACACACTGAGGTGAACACCTCTCTTCCCCTGTCCCCACTCTCAGGTCCCCTTGTTTTCACAGGTTGCAGGGTCCTCCATGGCCACAGTCCCTCAGGCATGTCCCTGGCTTGGTACAGGTTCCTCATGGCTGCAGTCCCTTGCGGGTGTCCCTGTCCTGGCATGCGTGTCCCATGGCTGCAGTCCCTCAGGGGCACCCGTACCCCTTTGGCACATTATGCCCTCCCCAGAGTGCATCTTCAGCCCTAGCAGCTGGGGCCTTTCTTAAACACATCTTATCACGGTCTGCCTGTGCTTCTCTGACTGACACAGTCATGGTTTAGGATGGGTTTGCTTTCCAGTGTTGTTTCCATCGGTGTCAGTGGTGGCTGCAGCCAGCTGCCATGGGCCCACGTAGTTCCATGGCCTCCTCCCACAACCTCACACTGCTGCAGCCGTCACCACTTAAACGTTGTCACTCCTATTGGTACAAGCCTTGAGGGAGCCCGTCCTGCCTCATACCAGGAGAAAAAAAGAAAAAACATGCTAACTTAATCCCTCAGCAGCCCTGTTCTCTCTTTTCCACCCGTCTCATGTTTCCTGGGTGACCTTGTAATGGCAGCTGAGGGCCTTGGCCAAGGTCCCTGTGTTCAGTACAACTTCCCAGGCAAATAAATAAATAAAATTGTGCTTCCCTATCTATCTCACACAGGTATTTTGAAGATGAGTGCACCCCTGGGGATCTCTGACATGAGCACAGGTTGGTACAGGAAGGATGGCTGAATGTTGCTGCCCATCCCCATGGGAGGAGGCAGGGATGCCCCGCATGAGAGTCCATTGCACAAATCCTAAAACTGGTGTAAACCCAGGCGGTGGACTCCTTGTTTGCAAACTGAAACCAGCCCCAACAAATGCTGTCAAATTTCCATCTGACATTAATCATGCCATTAGTTGTTTCTCAGAAGTCGTCAGGAAAGTGTATTGGAGAGGCTGCCATAGCCCCAATCTGTTTTTTGTTGGGTTATCCACTTCACATTTTTATTTTGACGTGATGTGGATAAAATTGCTAACAGCAGCTAATAGTTTGACTGTTGTTTTTGTATTTATTAAGTTTGTTAGCTCAGAAGCTGCAGATACAACCAGGTCCCAAAGATGTAGAAATAGATGAGGACACATTGTTGTGAACAAAAAAATGCAAGGGAAATAATAACTGTATCATGGATGTGAGGAAAGTAAGTTATTAAATAAAGCACAAGAAAATTGCAAAGCAAAGTTTTGTATGCTTTACATGTACTTCTGTACAGAACTATATGATAATTTAAAAAATAGTTAAATTATGCATCTCTAGATGCTAATGCCCCTCAGTTGACCTGATAATTGCTTGTAGATGTCATTTAAGGAGAGGTATTGTGAAGCCAATTGAAAAGAAAGAGAAGTTCAGAGTATTTGTGTGATACAGAGATGAAGCTGGAGAAAACATAAAGCTGGTTGTGGCATGTCACTGAGAATGAAGGATTGTAATGGAGGAGTGCTATAAAAGAGAGGTGGTGCGAAATAAAGGAGAATAAATATCAGAGAGGAAATTGTAGAAATTAAAGAAGGCAGGTAGGAGAAGTTATAACAATTAGTGTGGAAGAACATCTGGTACCACTTAGAAAATTTCTGTGAAGAAAACGTTACATGCAAAATATATTGTCAGCTAAATGTCACAAAAATTTCAAAAAGTCATCTACCTCCTGAATTAATCACTTATTATGAGTATTTAATCTCAGTTTCTAAATGTGTGAGAATGATTTCATTAAGATTGATCTCAGAAATAGTATGATATTATTTCTATTCTTTGGTTGGATATTTGTGAGAAAACATCTTCTGAAATACATGCATAAAGAAATCATTTTTACAAAGCTTTCCAGACTGAAATTAGCTTTCTACAAATATTTTACCAGAAATATCTACTACACAAATATATGCAGAGTCTGCTTGCAAAAGAGGTCAGGTCTGTGTCATGGCTTTTTTGAAATGCAGATACAAGAATACTCATACAACAGATTAGTTCTTGTAATTTTGAAAATCTGAAATAGTCACTGAAATAATAAATCATCGCAGTATAAGGGGCCCATAGATGTTACTGGGACGCCTTCTCTGCCATTGTTTTAAAGTGAACTATTATTTCCTATCTTTTCTATGAATCCAGACCATAATAAAAGCAAAAAGGAAATGAAAGATGAGGCTGATAGATGAGGCCACGGATCCTCAAAGGTTGTTTTTTAGGAAAGAAGGAAGTTCAATTTATGGACAAAATTGTATGATGCCAGAAATGTTTTGGCACCATAATTATTTTATAATCACTACTACATTTCTAAAATATCTTGTAATCCCTTTTGTTATCTTAGGTCATTATATGGTATAACATATAATCTATGAAATAAACTATGAAATAAGTATGAATTCAATACAAATTGTCCTATTTTGGTGTTTGAAGATAAATAAAGGAGAGAGAGAAAGGACTCAAGAAAGTGATTGCTGGTAATGACAAAATCTTCCATATTATTATTCCCAGTGATCAGTGAATGTAAATGCATCTGCAACTTAAAATGCAGTGCTGGAGCTTTTAAATAATAACTGCCCAGACATCAGTGCATCAGATATCATATAGGTTGTTATGATTTTACTATTTTCCTAATTAACATTACAGCTATAATAATTTTGTCAGATTCCAAGATCCTGTTTCACAAATTTATTCTCCAAACATGCCTTTTACTCAGGCTACTCACAGAATCAGATAGCATTCATATAGTATATTAGATTCAGCTTCCTGCACTAAAGTAAATATGCCACATGAATACTAACTATTAGTACACAGCAATTATAAAAGTCTATTGCAGAGCAATGTACATCATGCATTCTGCTCCTACTGTGATGAGGGCCATATCATGAGAGAGAAATAACTGTTCAGACATTCTCAGAAATTGATAAATTAAAAAAAAATCCTCAAAATTGTTAAATTAACTTTAATCTGTGAGAATATTCAAAACACAGAAGCTTCTGACACTAAGCAAATATACTGCACACACTAAACCGCTGTCAAGGAATGGAGCTACACTGCCTGGAGTCCTGCTAAGAACGTGTTACATTAATCAGCCCTGTAGCCAAAATACCATGCAGTGCTGTTGCAAGTTAGTCTTGGGATAAATAGGAATGTGTTCTGTGTAAATGGCACTGCTTAAAGAAGTGCTATTGCCATGTTGAATATATTGCTTTTCAGGGAAATAGAGTGGTCAGATGTGACATCAGGGTTATTAGCCCCTCTCAGGAACAGCTAAGTTAACAGTGAGAAAAATTCTTTGCAGTGATATAGTACAAACATTATTCCCCATGGTTTTCAGCCAGGCTGCTCATGTAAAATATATTTTGAATATAGAAAAGGGCATAAAGCTTCTTCTGAAGAATACTAAAGAGTTACTATTAATGGAATATTTCATTTAAATGTCAAAAATAATTAATATCATGTTGAAATTGTCTGTTGAGGTAAAGAAACAGAAGTGATAGCAATTGACTTAGATACCTGTTTTCTGCCCTGTTACCAAATGCTTATACTCTCAAAGGAATCATTGTAGCAAATGGTGTAAGAAAAATCAATATGTCCAAATCAGAGGCAAGGCTGGTATCCAGAGACTGATGAAATATCTTTATATCAATAACTTCTCACAATAGCTTCCAATAAATACAGGATTATTCTGATGAATTCATCAGGTAATATCAAGGTTTTATGTAGGCTTCAATGGTCAAGAACAGGATAGGCAACAGTATATCATCATAAAATTATAGTCTGTACTCTGTTCAGAAAAGGTTTGCACCAGCCCACAGGTATTAGTAGAACTAAATAGAAGAGCATAACCTTGAAGTTGGAGCTGTGGAGGAAGGGAGAGAGTGATGAAAAGAATGTCTGTCTTACCAGAAAGTAGGAATAAAATCTTGCTCTCGAGATGTAGAAATATGAGTTTTTGACATCCTGCTCCATCCTTCTTGATAATGTGGAACAGCAAAACACCTTTCCATTTCTTCCAGTAAGAAAAGAGAGTGTTCTTTCTATATTTCAGGTCAACAGTTCACAAAAATTCACAGTGGACCAGACATTGTGCCACAGAAACTAGTCTTATCAGTCTTTGGTCAGGTTTCGTTAGAACATGCTCCATTGCATCTCTCCATTTTGGAGGATCAAAAGACGGGAATAGTCAGGTTTTGAGGATTCTGCTCAGTGGAAGGATTCCACTGCACTCTATTTTATATGGTCCTACTCATACAACTTACAGCTGAGGTCACTTACTTCATCGACAATTTTTTCATATTTTGAAGATCAGAAAAGTCAATTGGGATAACTTGATCTGAGTCTCCTAGTAAAATCTACTAGGAACTTTTTGATTGTTCCACAAGCTGGTGAAGAATTTTTATCCTGACAATTTTGTGGTGAATTAGCAGTAACATATAGCTGTACCAAAAAAAAAAAAAGGAAAGAAAAAAACATTATTCCTTAAAAAGGTTTCACTATGCTGGAACTGTCAGACAGCTTTGCTCCTTCAAGATTTTCAGGCCAGTTTTGCAGACTCAAGACATTCAAATACTTCAAGAAAGATATGGTTACATTTATTTTAACTGCAACCAATCTCACCCGTCACGTGAGTTGTGTTTCCATCTCAACAGAATCAAAGTAGATGTTATGATCTTTTTGTTTATTTTCTGAACTGCAGAACTATGAATCTTCCTTTTAGTAGAGCAGCTATGTTTTCATGTCTTCCAATATTTCCTGCCCTGCCCCCCCAAAAACCCTACAAACTTGATGTAAGAAGGAAGAGCAAAACAACAGCTTGTTTTGGTGTTTTCCCTTCCTACAAATTCTATGGAGGTATTTAAAAGCTGTCTGGGCATGGACCTGAGCAACCTGCTCTAGCTGACGCTACTTGAGCATGGGGGTTGGACAAAATGACCTCGAGAGGTCCCTTCCAACTTCAATTATTGTTTGATTCTGTATCTTCAGAGCATGGGTTACTCAATGGAATACCTGTGTGATAAAGGCCATGCAGCTACTGCATACAAAAGAGCCCATGTGGAGAAGACATGCCAGCAAAATGCTGTCACTTCCATCAGGACAGATGGATCAGCAAGTCGTGACCAGCTGTGTTATAATACAATGAACTAACCATGGGTGGAACAAGACTGCTCTAGACAAGTCGTGTAATGTCTATCAGCCAGAATTGGGGTTTTTTGTTTTGTTTTTTTTTTTTAAAAAAAGATGTTTTGTGTAATTTATCTCTTCCTTTCTGTACTATGAAGGCTGCTACATTATTACAAACTGATGTTAAGGATGATAGGAGAAATGTATAACCCGTAAGAGAGGTGTGGGGTGGGGGCAAGATTTTTCA
This sequence comes from Phoenicopterus ruber ruber, assembly GCA_009819775.1. Taxonomy (NCBI): domain Eukaryota; kingdom Metazoa; phylum Chordata; class Aves; order Phoenicopteriformes; family Phoenicopteridae; genus Phoenicopterus; species Phoenicopterus ruber. Next base: position 65,466,866 of record CM020246.1, on the reverse strand, counting down.
GTAATGATGAGTTCCACAAGGTTGCAGCTTTCATCTGCCCTCTTCAACTTCCTAATTTCTCCTAAAAAGGTTACATAGAATAGCTTTCTCTTTATGATTTTGTTTACCCATTTGTTTATGTGGAATTTGACAAAGCACTGTGATGCTTGTGACTATTAAATACATCAATCAATAAAAATTGGCGTCAATAGATTGGTATTTTTTCTTAAAAACAGAATTAAGGTCTTTTTCATTTCACAGTATCATAATGCGTATCATACCTCGACACAGTAGTGTGTAATCACAAAGAAAAATATTGATAGTTTTGTATTTCTGATTTCACTGCAGTTTCTCATGTCATTGGCATGCCCCACTTACGACAGGAATTTGAGATGGAAGGTATATGTTTGTCCTCTCTTCCTCTAGCAAGCAAAACCGTAAAATGCTACAGAATAAATGTGTTTCTGCTTCAAATTCTTCTCTTCATGGAACTGAGAATTTTAAACATCAAAAAAATAATTGCGTTGGTCCCTCAGATTAGGTCTGTGTCTTTGAAATACACTGTGTTAGAATGTTAATTGAGTTTGACATAAGCATGGATATAAAATGCATCATGCCACTCAACTTACCAGCAGTGAAACTGATTACCAATTATAATCATTCTCTGCATGGTGACAGCATACCAAGATGGAGATGCTGAATATTTCAGTTTGCAATATTATCTGGGTTGTTTAAAGTACTGACTACGTGTCCTGAAACCAATAGAGGTAATTGGTATGCATGTAAGAGCTGGCAGGCTGAGCACATCACTTATTTATAGAGTCTTTTGATGTAACTCTGTGGAAAAAAAATGTTAATAAAACATGGTTCAAAGGAAAATTTACACTCACCATTATAATATGACATAAAGTACAAATTATTGTACCTAAATAACTGTTTTCTAGTGAATAGTGTTCCTTTTTCCTTTTATTGAACTAGTCCACTGAAACCTAACAGAAGGGGGAAGGGGAACACAAAGAAAAAGAAGGCTATTAACTCTTTTCATTTTATAATGCAGCTATCTGGAAATTAAGATACATACACGAGACAGAGTGGAAAATCACCGGGTATGTCATTGCTTTCATAACCTTCTTATTTGCTCCACAAATTGGTTTATGGTCCTCTTAGGGCACGTTCATCAAGAAACTCCATGTCAACAATTGATGTGAAGCTTGAAATGGACCAGAAAACAGGATACAGGAAGTAACACGGTGACCTTAGTTGAAAGGCAGTGAGCAAGCTAAATTAGCCTTCACATAAGTCCTTCTACTGCAAGGACACCAGCAATCCTAACTTCTCTTCAAACAGGAAGACAAACATAAAATCTTAAGATAATATTTACAGAATGTTTTGTTTTTATCAGAACTGCTTGTAAACCTGATGGGATCTATGCAGAATCAAGCTTTGTCTTAGAGGCAGGAAAAACATAGAGCTTCTGGTCACCAGATAAGAAATGAAAAGAGACATAGTATTAGCAAATGCTGGCAAAAATTAGTGTCATTAGACTCAGAATTTATTTTCTATGGAGTGAGGGAAATCTTTAAAACTGGAGACAAAGGGAAAAAAGGAAAGTTAGAGCATCCAGGCTATCTCATGGGGGTTAAGTATTATGATACTATACAATATTTACTGAGAAATCCCACTTAATCTTGTCATTAATGACTGAACTGTGGTGGCAAATTAAAGTTGACCAAACACTGACCACCGTCATTTCCGTAAAGCTGACCATCTACATTTCCTGATGTTAAGTGCTTCACTGTGCGACCTCAGTGCTCTGGCCATGTATTTTTAAAGAACTGTTAGCATTTAACGTAAGCTCAATAGCAAATTAGTGATGTCTTTTGGTCTTTAATTTTTGCCCTATGATGCCTGTCCATCATGGCAATGAAAACTCTGCACAAGTCCAGAGATTAGTCAGTAACGTCTCCCAAAAGCCCCTTAGCATCTCACTGATCTTGCCTTACAGAGAGGCAGATGCCAGTAAAAACAATTAAAAGCTAAACAATGAATGAATTCCTAATAGTGAGTTCCACACCCAGGTAGTCTCATTAATGTAATTTAAAGCCTTCAGTTTTATGTGGCAAGGAAGACTACATCTGTCCATCAAATATACCTGTTGATCTTGTGGCTTGTCTGCAGAGCTGTAATCACAAAGATCTTCCTGATTTCATTTTGGCTCTATGGAATACCTGGGATCACTTTTCAGCTCCACTTTAAGAATTAAAGTGGTTGAAATGAAATGCTTATTTACAAGCACATCCTCTTGAGACAATAATTTTGCTGAAGCAATATTTAATTACTTATAACATATTTGCATGATTAGAGCATGAAGAGAAATATGACCGTGAAACGTGGGTAAGGCCAAATTCCTGCAAATTGACTGCTATCAAGATTGTAAATCCTGAAGAAAATACCATGGATTTGAGGTAGGCAGGAAAAAAATAAATTCTGCTAAACAGTATGTGTTGCTGCTGGGCTAACCAAATTCATGTTTTATTCATACAATGCATAATACTTGAATGTAGAGCATTATTTCCCTGGCACCAAAATTCTCAAGAGATGTCAAGACACAGGAGGAAGGAAGAACACAAGACTGCACGTATACCTTCTCCCCAAAAAGCTTTTTGGTACTGTATTGTGTGATCAAGTGAAGCCCAAGCACACTGCCAATAAAGAAATTCACACAACATGGGGAGTTAGGGCCTCTTAACAGTGTAAGCATACGGCATCCTTCAGACAAGTGAGTAATCAGCCTGTTTGCACCCAAACTACACCTGTATAGCCTGCCTTGGCAAGGAAAGCTCTAGTCAGCCGATTTACAGGTCAACTTTTTCTGAAGGCTCTTGTGAAAGGTAGATCTACAGGAGATGGGTACTGGTCAATCAACAGGACCTAGGTGTGTATACTAGCAGCTGCTGCAGGAGTTAGCTGTAGAGGGGAGACTTGGCCCAGTGGTGGAGCATTGAAGTTAGGCCATTGCTTACCTCTGCATCTGTAATTGGAGCACTCAAAACTTATGAGTTATAGCATTGTTTTGTAATAAATGAAGTGAAATGATCTTTAAATTCAGGGACCAAACTCCCATTGATCTCTCTGAGAAGGGAAATTAGATACGCTGCTTGTACCTGGAATGATACTCATTTGGTACAGGTACTGTAACTCATTCGTACTCATTAGTAGCAGGTACAGCTAGTATCTGGGGAAAAAAAAAAAAGCCCATAGAGCTTTAATGTACTGTGATGTAAAAATTACTGTTGCAGTTTTAAGTTGTTTTCTAATACTCTTCAATCAACATGAAGACTTACTTTTCATGGCATCAGTTGGGGTGAGATCATGTCCTATTCGCTCTCATCAAGTTCAGTCAGCCAACTTTTTCCTCAGTCTGCCTGTCTATTTGTCACTGAGTCCCTAACTCAAGTCCATTGCAGTGGTTTCACCACTACCTGCTTGGCAGCATACTCAGCAGAGTTTGCTGCCAAGAACCTGGTACTCCAAGCCAGCCAGGGTCTGTGAGCTCTGATGTCAAAGCAGAGTCGTTTTATGAAGAGGCGTCAGGCTCTCAACAGCCTGATGTTAGGTCTGGCACGGCACCTTCAGACTTTGTGTGGCCCAGAGCTGCAGCCCACCGCAGCTGGCTCTGGGCGCAGAGGCAGAGCAGTCAACCTCTGCCCGAGATCTAGAACCAGTCGAGTCCAGTACAGCCTTTTCATGGGCACCAAGTTTCAAGGCTGGAACTATTCCCTGAGTATCATCAAGGATGCAGCTGTCAGGAGGGGAAAATTAGGTTGATTTACCCTCAGAGAATGCTACACTAATTCAGGAAATGCACACAAAGGACATGAGAAACAAACATCAATTAGAAGAAGAAACATGAAAAATATCTTTCAGCATCTGCCCTGCCCTTTATTATTATTCCAAGTGCATTCAACCAATCATCCTCTCAGTCTGCTTCATTATTAGCAAATTGTAAAATAAATACTGAGTATTTTTATCTTCCCATTAGCAATGCTGAATCTCATTTCCTTGGCAGGAAGATTTCCATGACTGGCACAAAGGGAAATATCCTGTGGTGGTCACCTCATTCACAAAAATGTCTTTGAAAGAACGTAAAGCACAATTTGGTCCTTTTTAACTTGTAGAAAAAGAAAGATGTTAATGAAATGACAGCAGCATCTTTATTAGGGCATCAAGTTTTGAGCTGAATATTGAAAAAAACACAACAAAGTATTTAGTGAAGAGCCATAGGAGTAAAGAAAACAGGAAGAAAATACAGGCAGAAAGACCTTCTTTTGTTTAAGGCTTGAAGTGTGATCACTACAGTTATTAACATATTAATATTGAATAACATTATGCTTTCAGAGGCTGCATATTATGTGGGAAAGAAACAGGTTTCTCGGTATCTATTTTGCTCCCATTTCTAGATGATACAGCATACGCATAAGGTATTAAGAAATCAGAGATTATGTCTACAAAGCTCCTGAAAAGAGGAGTGGCTGTGAGCACGACGTGCTTTTAATCTTGCCGTGGGCTCTGCACGCAGCCGCTGCGCAGCCTGCACGAGGAGGGCCCGTGCCGAAGGGCTGTTGGCAGGGCGGCACTTGCAGGCTTGCTGTCTGTGTGGGCAGCAAATTTATTTTCTTCCCTTTCAAGTGAACTTCTAATGCCCTGGAAAACACAATGCAGACAAAGCGGGAAAGTTGAAGAAATTTCTCTCTGTATAAAAGTATCTAATTAGTGGACAGCGGCCACTCTCCACCCCATATCCAGCTGGGTCCTTCATCTACTTCAAGTGTTTTTTCTTTACAGGGGATTGAGAAAGGAGAGTCCGTGTGTCAGAAAAAGAGGGAAGCAAACACAAAAGGGAATTAATGCACAGTTTTCAGGACTTTATTCACCTTTTGAGTGATCATGCTCAGACTGGCAACTAGTTCCTATCGGATGATAGCTCCCTGTATGGACTCCTTACCTCTGATGTCCTAACTGAAAAAAGCTTCCTAAGAAAAACCCTCTGGTAGCCATCCTCTCCTGACAGATCGGCTCATTTTCCTATCGTACTATGGATTATATTTACCTTCAGAACCGGCATAAATAGATTTCTGAGTATACTTTTAGGTATACTTTTAGGTATAGGCTTAGGTGTTGCTGTTGTAATGTCTTCTCTGCTGGCTACACAGATCTGTGTTTGCTTGCACAAGGGTTGTTTTGCCACTGAGATGTTATAACAAAACAGGCAAAACAAAACAGGCAATCTGCACCCCTGAGTAAGCAATTTAACCACAGATAAGAAAATGATGGATTCTAGTTTATCTCATTCCATAAACTGAAAATAAAAATAATAATGAAGTGGTCGGTAATAAAAAAGAAACAAATTACAAATATTACACTATTGATTTCGCAGGACTGTAATTTTAGAGAGGTGCTTTCAATTCTGTCAGCATTATAGATCCTGAAAATGAATGGAGTCTGTTTCAGAAGCACTGCCTTCCAAAAAACCACCTCTGATTATTTGCAATGTTTTGAATAAAAACTAAGGTAGCACAAATGTTTAAACAGATGGCTCAATGATATGCCTTTTTTCTTTACTAATCATAGTTATTAAAGCAACCACTTTATTTTTTATTGTGTTTTAAATGGGCATAGAAAATTTGAGTCTGATAATGACCTTTGTACATCATGCTGCAAATTGATTTTGATGACCTTTCACTCTCAGATAATTGGGCTTCATGCGCATTCATCTTGTTCTCACTGCACTGAGACTGCCTACTGCACTGAGCCCTGCAAATTCCCCCCTTTCCAGCATGTTGTCTCTTACGCTCCATCACTGATTTGTTGCTGTTGCAGAACTTAGTGGGTTTTGTGTAAAAATTGCAATTGCAATTGCAATTTAGCTGCCCCTTAAATGTTAACACTTGTGCAATGCCAGATTTGGGGTGAAAATGGTGACAATAGCTTTTTCTCTTTTCCTAATGGAAGGTTCAAAAAAAATCAGTTGTCAAATACTAATTTCTGTGCCTACCTCAGGTTTATTTTCCCTTCAAAACTAATTCTAATTTGGATGGTCTGGTGATTCAGCCTAAACTCTCATTCAGGCCTCCACAAACTCCATGTACACAACATCACAATTACCGTAGAAAATACTGTGATATCCTAGGAGAGGCTGATTTCGAAATGTAAAAGCCCCAAATGTAATGACTGAAGGAAAAAAACGCAGCATACAGACAGAACACATGAGCGTAGCTGCCTCTAATGGAACTTTTTTCCTTAGGCATCAGCTGCTCTAGAAGTAAATGTCTTATAGGGAAACACGCCTGTTACACCAAGAAATACACTATGAGTATATCTCCAACATAGTCTGTGAGGGATCAGAAACTTTCTGAATGTGAACTGGTAAAAATCACATATTTAAAAAGCAGACATCCTGAAAGACAAAATATATTAGGTCTTTCAGTAGAAAATGATAAAGGAATTAAAAGCCTCATATCAGGCTGTAGGCAATTACTTAATCCCAAACACATTATTCTAAGCAGGATTCTTTCTGTCTTTTGACAACAAACGTTGGTCTTATGTTTCAGGGCCAACAAGCTAATACAGGTAACAGATGTAATAGGATAAGAGTTATTTCTAGACTAATAAAAACCAGCAAGTCAATCCTGCATCACTAAGGGACTGTATGGACAAATCACCCAAAGAATCTATATTGCTTCTTTGTATGTTCGTGTTATAGACCTGAATAGAGGACAAGGGTCTGCAGTGCCAGAGTTCTGCAACCAAAGATAAAGGCAAAGCCTTTTAATCCAGCCTGTCACAAGCAATTTGATATGCATGTGCAAATGAAGACAAAAAAAAGAGCGAGAGAAAAGTAAGCAAACAATTAAGGAATACTGTTATTTTATGAAAGGGTAATGAGTTTCAGCTCCCTGTAAAGAAAGACAGAATTGTTTCTGTTGACGTGCTCTGATGTCAGCCCAGGCAAGTTCTATTAATTTCAGTCCAACCAGATAAGAAGATCTGTGTATTTCTGTGAGGAAAAGGAAACTAGAACAGGATACGAAGGTCTCAGACAGTAAGAAGAACCTTAAAACCAGCCAAACTTAACAGAACATTCATGCCGAGATATTTTTATTATTAATGTTATTGTTACATTTGTCAGCAAAGGCAAACTCTAAGAGAGGAAAAAGTCTGGAACATAGCCAGAATGTGTTTACTATCTTATGAGGAGGATGGAAAAGAGCTTTCTATGTTTCTTGCTGCGTAAGATCCACAAGGGCAAGGACTTTGTGTTCTCCTTTATTCTGTACAGCTCTCAGCACAATGTCAGTTCTTAATAAATAATAAATAATAAATAAAATAATGACTTGGAGAACATATAAAAAGATGAGTGGGGAGGACATACTAAATTATTCATAAATGTTCCCAACAATGTCACTTTCCAATTAAAGTGTCATCCTATCGTCTGTGTGGGTGAGACAACAACCTTCATCTCACACAAATGTGACAGCACTAAGAGCAAAAGGATTTTGTCATATATTAGTACCTAGGATGTGATAAAACATTTAGAACAAGTTTTCAGGAGTGGAGTTTTTCTATAATTGTCTTGCCTACACCACTGAAATTCCAGTTGGTTTTTTGTATGAAATATATGGTCTACAATTTGACAAATATTTTATTTAACAGTTCTAATAAAAGCTCATGAACTACTTAATAGTTCTCTTTTTGAGCAAGTCACAATAATCAGAAATAATGTCAAAATTAATAATAGCTACCTCCCAACCAGTTCCCCTCTACTGCAAATCTACTGACCTAGGTTGTAAGGGGCTGCTCTGTCCCGCCTTGGTCAACCAGGAGCAGCGTGGATCCTCATGTCAAGTTGTGCAGTCTAGTTTATGTCCATGCTGTTCAAGGCCGGCTATATTCATGCTGTATATTAGATGAAGTAAAGTATGAGTTATGAGTTTGTACTATACAGTGCAGACCTCCCTAAAGTCACTGTCATGACTCTTGTGCCTCAGAGATGACCACTAATACCAGCATAACCTATACAGCAAGGGGCTGTACTCTGCATCTCTCCCTCTGTTCGGTGCTTTCCTTGGTTCCTACAAAGGCAGCGAGCACTAGGGTGAGTAGGGAGGAAAAGCCGGTGAAACATGTATCTGTTCTTCCAACCCTGAGGAAATGGATCAGAGCTGTATGTTACTGCTCTTCTCCAGTGGTTCTGTTCTGAGTCATGCAGCATTTAGTGTGGTTCTCATAATTACGGCACTGGGAGCCATGAAGCAGTGTTACAATAAACAGCAAGATTCATTGCAATAAATAGTAAGTTTCTAGCTATTAGAGCCACAAAATTTGAAACACTAAAATCTGGAAGACTCAAATATAGAAAACAAAACAGAGCAGCTTGAAACACGTGTTGTTCAATTTCATGATTCCTAAACTCATCCTACCTGCACAAAGACAAGATGTAGCTTGGGCTGCCAGTATTTAGGGAAGATTTCTAAGGCTGGATGAGTCTGGGCAAAATTATCTATCTTTTTGTTTTTTCCCTCCTTGGTTCAGAGATTTGGACTGTAGTATGAAGTTTCCTAAGAGTGATGCTGTGCTCATTTGGATATACTCCCCCCCGTTACAAAGATATCTGTTCTGTATAGAATTGATCAGTTCATTATATAAACAAGTAAATATAGGTCTACATAGACAGGTGAGGAAATATCAGTAATATCAGTTTGATTTAATTGGTAATAGGCATAAAATGAACTCTTGGCAAATTGCAAGGACCTGATTTTTTATTTATTTTACAGCTGAAACTAATGATGTGGTTTGAGCATGTGGCAGATAAATATAAAATGTTATGGAGAGCACTAGTATGCAGAATATTTCCTGGATCCTCTTTTTTATGTACAGCTGAGCTGATGCACAAAGCCTTTGAGCTGGCTTCTTAGAGCGTACTGCACAGTCATTTCATTCACTTTCACGTCGACAAGCTTTGGCTTGATGAATTAAAACAGAAAAATGCTGGGTAAAGCACGGCAGACCTGCACGATTCATTTTGCAGCAATTTTCTCAAGGCTGCCTCAAGAATGACCTGCTATCTTCCTCGTCTTCTTATCATTTTCCCATCTGGAAAAGTCTGAGCCATGTGGTACACTGGGGAGTAAGTGGTCTGAGACTGCTGCATTCAAAGGCCGTTAACAATCATAACTCTTAAAATCACCACCCTCCTGCAGACAAGGTTAATAGTAGTCTATAGAATAGGTATGGAGGTCAGTAGTTAACTTTTACTAGAATAAATACCAAGTGAATTGTTTGATTTTCTTTGTTACCTCAGACATAAAACAAGAATTGCAGTTTTTAGAGGCTGCTACTGAAGATTACTGTTGACAAAATGGAACTTTAAACCTTTTAGACCTTAATGGCCAGTGAAAGACATCCTTTGTGTATATATATCTTTTGGATTACTTTATTAATTTTCTTCCCCTAAAACCGAAATACAGCTGTATTTTCACAGATCCTGGCAAGTTTCATTAATTTAGCAATTATCTTGGTAGTCTAGCCCAAGGTTTTGAAATCCAAAAATTTGAGAATTAATTTTTCAATAGACAGGGACAAATCTGAGAAAGACACTAATTGCTAATAACATCAACTCTATGTCAGTCAGTGCAGTGCCATAAATTAAAGAAAAAAATCAATGCAGGAGTTAAAAATAATATCAAATTTCAAAGTCTAAATTTCCTAATTAATCTTTGCTCCCTAAATGAAATTCAGAAAAGTTCTGTGAAGAGAAGAGAAAATGCTGGGGTTAGATAAAGTGGGGTAAAAAGCAAAACAGTGCTGGCACTACAGACAAACGCCTACAATGGCAGATCATCTAGAAAAATAAGAAACAAAAAGAACTAACTTCTATAAAAGAGAGACAGCACCTAAGAGGGAATTGATAACAATTATAGTGAATCAATAAAAGAATGAAGAAAATAGTTCATCTTAATGGTACAAACATACACTACATATTACTGAGTGATAATAACTGTTATTATTTGCAAGGTTAGTAAACCCACTGATTATATTTCCAGTAGTACAGTAGAAACATCTGTATGTGGGCATGTGTGGATGCACACACACACACACACACACATGCATGTTCTACTTCAGATGAATAGCAAATGTCAGTGCTAAAATGAAAGAAGTCCACCTAATAGCCCACACATAATGGTGAACTAAATATGCACGTACATTTGAAAAGCTCTTTTTCTGTTCTTGTGAAAGGTTTCGGATTTCCGTATTTCAAATCCTGCAAATGGGTGACACTTCCCTGCTTTGAAAATTCTTTACCTCATGAAATGAAGGAAAATTTTAAAAAAGTATACTCTACATTCTACTCTTCCATACCTATAGATCTCACTTATGGAATCTAGAGTAGTGAATTCTGCCAGTGTATGAGAGGATAAAACTTAGCATACTCCTGGTAAATCCTTTGTAAATTTTAGGCCCTTTTTTGAGACTCCTTCCCCCCCTCCCCTTCTCCCTGAAGTCCTGAATGGCTCAGTGAATTGCTAAGGGTTTATGGAGCCTTTCACTCTGGGTCACTGGTTTGATTCAAGTCTAAGTCAGCAGTGAACCAAGAGTCATTACCATCTGAGGATGGGTTTGTGCTCAGTTGAAATAAGTTGATGGCTTGAGCCAGTTTCCTTTGAGGCAAAAGTGATAAGCACCTTCACAACCGCCAATCTTTTGGTGCAGTCTTAGCTGAGAAGACTGAATTTCTGACCCATGGACCAATCACTCCAAGTCAGAAAAGAGGGATGCTCAAGCTCCATTAAAAATATCTGCCAGCTGTTTTTCTTGTGTAGAAAAGGTGAAGAATTTGTTTTCTATGAGCTATTCATCTCCGTTGTATTCATGAAAAGCATGAATGAAAAAAAGAATAAAGAATTTATGTGACAGTATAGTCAAGATGTCATTAAGGAATCTTTCTGAGAAAGGAAGAATGTTGTCTTGCCGTCTTTCTGTGATTGTCCTCTGGGAATGAATATATCCTGATTAGGAAAGAAACAAAAAAAATATTATTAAATCACAAGAAATTGGTGGGACTGTGAAGGAGACATTGGCTTTGCCATTGCTTGTAGGGTTGTCTCTGCTTTGATGAGGTGATCTCTATTTTTTAACGGAATGATCCTTTCCAATAGTTTTCCTCACCTACAAGTGTAGTTTTCCACTTCCTGCATTCTTTACAAGCAGCTTTAGTAAGACAGTGCTCATGTTGACAGTGTCCTCTGTGAAATGATGGGCAACTTCTGATTTGTTTAAATTTTTTTCAGCTGATAATGGAACGCTACCTGTAAATAAAAAGATATTTATTAAGTGATGGGATTGCCTTTATATTGATGGTCCTTCTTAAATGAGGCTTTTCTCTATATTTATATAATCCGCATCTACAGGATGTCAGAAGGTCTGGCTGATATCTAGTCCTGATCCCCTTTTCTCCTATCAACACTATTTGCCCTTTACTCATAATAGCAATATATCTAAAAATGCTGCCTACTTCAGTCTAATCCTATTTCAGCAGGCTTTAGCTGGCAAAGCCCTCTAATTTACTAAATAAGGAAATCTCAGATTTACCAAATAAGAAAGTCACATTCTTATCAATTAGTACTCTTCCCCTGACCTTGGTGGAACTTATTCATATTATTTCCCTAAAACAACACATCATTGGTGGCTTCTTAATTTCTTCCTTCAGTTTTCCATTCTACTGAAGTTTTTTTGTTTAGTACCCATGCAAAATGTACCATGCATGCAAACTATATATTTTTTGCATATAAGGTTCTGTATATTGCAAAATTATCTTCTGCTGTTCACCAATTTCTGGTCTTGACGTGAGAGTACCTATAGCTTAAGCTGACTGACTAGTGCTCCAGTGGCCCAGCTCATTGACTGAAACAGCAAAACTATTGACTGCTATAGTTCAGAACCAATCTGAAGTCTTTTATTCTGCAAAACGACTACACACATAAGTAGTTTTACACACGTGAGTAATTTTGTTGTGTTCAAAATAACGTCCCATCACCAAGTCTGAGTTTGATATTTAAATGATTGTTTAACTCTGAATTTTTTAGCTCTGATCACTTAACTGTGAATTTAAATATCTCATTGGATATGATGGGAAAACCATGCAGTCCATGCTACTGTTGATATTTGCATACAAATATTTCCTTCTAAAAGTGGACCCTATAAAGAACAGCCCATTTAAAATACCTACACTTCACAATAAAGTGTGTGTTTACTTAAAAAAAGAAGAGCTAATTCTTTGTGTTATAGGATTTACACATAGTGTGCATTAATTGGATGACTGACAGGAGATGCTGCAATAATATATTATTTTATCAAATGTATTTTTAAATGATTCTTCCAGTGAATCAATCTGAGCATGCAGCTAAAAGGCAGGAGGAATGGAGGGAGAGGGGGGCTCATGTGTAGAATTAATTTTGCCCTCTGGAGAAATCCCCATGACTGCACACAGTTCAAAACCCATTATGGTTGTTCCACAACCAAACATTTGATGCACTGATCAGTGTCAAGAGTGGAGGTAGGGAAGAGCCACAAAATGAGACTGAAAAGCCTTGATGATGCCAGCTGCTCTCTAACCTTGACTCAGCGGTGTGAGTATTAATAAAAAAAAAAGAAAGAAAACAGAGAAAGCAAAAGAAAAGCAAGCAAGTCAGCAAGCAAAAATGAAAGTAAGAAAATAGGACAAACCTGAAAATATTGCTCCCTCCAGATAACAGCTTTCGTCTTTCAGCTGCTGAAGTCTTATTTATTCTCTATTAATAAATCAAAATATCAGAGCAGTCTTGTAGACACCAGCTATGGGCTCCCCAAGGGAAAATTAAAATCTTTTTAACTCCTTGAAGCAATAAAAATAATGCCTTCTAATTATTAAAATATTTATTATTATTATTTGTGTTTTTATAGGAAAAATATAAAAAAAGACATGGTAAAATCTGTCTCTTCCTACAAGCTTTTTTGAGTGGTGGAGTTGTTCATTCATAGGAGACTTCACAGAAACAGAAAGAATAATAAATTGAAGACTTTCTGTAAAAGAACAGTATCAGCATATATTGCTCATGAATCAGAGAGATTTATTGTTCTTAACACAAACATTTGGGAAGCAGACACAGAAGCCTGGAAAATATTATGCAATGACTAATATTAACATAAAAAAGAAATTTCCCAGTAAAACATACTGTGGCTAATGATTTAAAATACTACTTACTATTTAAGTGCTGCTGTCCCTTGAACCCATATATTTTAAAACCAAAGACATTTACTGGTGGATACTTCTCCTTTTGGAAGCTCTCATTAAATACTTCATGTTAAACACTGATGTCAAAGGTTAAGAAAACACCCCATGAACTGAGTAAACTATGTATTCAAGTAGTCCTCTTTAAATTATCAATTTATGTTCATGTTGATAACAGCTTGATCTTTCTAGATCTTTGATTCACACTTTGGTAAAAATACCACAGACTAACAAAGTTAGGTAGAGTCAAATGAAGTTTAATGGAGAATAAAAAAAATTTAAATACCCATAAAATGAGAGAGGCAAATAATGCAAATATTATTAGAGTCAAAAGATAAAGCAACCTCCCAGCTGCATCACAACAACCTGAGATTTACAATTTTGACTGCTCATTTATTTTCACTTGCTTTTTGTATACTGTAGAGTCTGCATCTTACAAAGTTATAGAAAAAGAATAAGATTATACATTCATTGGGACCGGGCAAAAAGGTGTGGTATAAAATGAAAACTAACTGGAATCTTTGTTGCAATATACAACTAAACTAAAGTGCAATATTTCTGTATTGCTTGCATTAGTTAAATTCACTTTCTTTCTATTTTGTTTCATCTTTCTTTTCCCCTACACCGTGGGATTTGGCTGGAATTGAAGTACCAAGGAATTGAGCTGTTCTCACCTTTCAATGTGACTTTTTTGTCACGGAAATTTAAATAAGCTTTAAACTTTTTGAAATTTGGAGGCTTATTTCAAACCAAATCTCCTTGCAATTTAACTGCTTCTGGTAATGACAGAAAAGTAATTCAGCAGCTGACCTGGCATCTCTTAGTCAAGGTTACACAAGCTGGACAACAATCCTCAAAAGAAAGGTATCAAACTTACAATAAAATTTACACTACATGGCAGTATGGACCCCTGGAGCCTCCCTTTAACCCCTGTCGAGCTCAGCACTGGTTAGTGATGTTTCTGGAGCTCTGTACACACTTACAAATGTGACCTGTCTTCATCTGGCAGAGGAGCCGCACTACTTGCATGATGCCTTTGCGGGATAGGAGATGGGAGGAATTCAGGGGCTTGGCGGGAGTATAATGTTCTCCAACTAGCCCTGCTTGGCAAACTATTTCTTGAGCAACTGTTTCAGCAGCAGTTCTGAATTTAAAACAGCCCTCATAATAGACAGGAGGACCTGATCACAAATTCATTGTCCTGAAATCTGACAGGGTATTTGACATCATCCCTAGCATTTAAGTAGGTCATTTTTCCAGAACAAGAGATCCAGGGCAGCTGGGTCTGGCCTCATGGTTCACATTCAGTGGATGGCTTTTAACTAAGTTGTAGCCTCTCATCTTGAACTGACACTACATATCACTCATCACGATCTGTCAGAAGTTGTATCGGTATCTGTAGCAGCTGTTGCATCTTCTGGATGAAAAGTCTCAATGTTTACCTTTAAAATGTCAATCCTTCTGCACTCTCAGCATTCACAAACCTGTTCATCAGTTTGTTCTCAGCTGCCCTGGAGATGTGTTCAGAATAAATGAAGCAAGCAGGACAATTTAAATCAAGGAAGAAGCTGTAGTCAAAGTCATCTGCAGGTTTCACTTCACAGGCCCATTCTCAAAGGGATCCTTCCTGCAGTGACAGCACTTGACTGTGATTTAGCATTTACATCTTGTGTGGAAGGGACTGGCATAATTTTGATAACAGACCTTCTCTGCTGAGGTTTAAAGATGGCAGAATTTCTCCACTTAGCTGACTGCAAAAAGGCAGGAGACCACAACAGTGGCATGGCCGTTGCAGTTGATACTCTACCCAGCAGTAACAGCCATATTGAGACAGTGCTATGCACAATCCATGGTGCAAATTAGGAAATCATTCTAATTGTCAGTGAAGGCCATCAAGATGCCTGACTGCCACCTCTAGACAGCAAAAATGCAAGGAAGGAATGGTTAGGCTGTGGTGCTCCTTGGCCTGCCAAAAATTCCTGGGTGAGCCTGAGACGGTCAACTTCCATACTGCCTCAAACACCACTGAAACAGTTTCCTTCAGATAAAGCCAGTATGCGTTTCTGATGTTTTGCCCTCAGACTCTATTGCATGCTTCTGAATTTGAAAACCTAGTAGTTTGGATGCACTGCTGAATAAATTACAGGCTGACTTGGCCTGCTTCTGGCCATCGCCACAATGTTTGTGACCGGATCATGAAAGCGTGCAGCTTTCAAGATAATCATCGCAATCCTTAGCCTCAGTGGATTAACTACTTTCTAATGATTTGGAAGTGATCATCATTCTCTGATAACAGTTCTTATATCTGATTTACTTTTTTCATAGAAAATACATAAAACTTCTGCTTACTTTGGTGACATAGCCAGCAGAGTAATGTCCTGGTTGTGGCTGGGACAGGGTTAATTTTCACCAGAAGCTGGGCAGGGGCCATTCTCTACCATGTGACCCTCACACTCACTCTATAGAGGGGGATGGTGCTAGGGGCGGGATCACTGCTGGGGAGTGGGCTGGGTGAAGCACCGCTAAGTACACCCTGTTGTTGGTATTGTTGGGGTTTCTTGTTTGTTTGTTTTCTTTTCCTTTGTTGTCCTGTTAAACTGTTGTTATCCCAACCCACGAGTTTTGCTTTTCTTTTTCCTGATTCTCTCCCCTTTCCACTGAGAGGGGGGAGTGAGTGAGCAGCCACGTGGTGCTCAGCTGCCAGTTGGGCTAAACCACAACAAGTAAATATTGTATTTTATTATCCAAAATAAGTTGCTAGGCCTCCTTATTTGTTGAAGTACTAAACACACCATGAGAACACAAAAATCCTACTAACAGCGACCTTCACAGCATATCCACACAAAGATCCATTGCATCCAAGTTTCTAAAACTGTGTGGATATTTGAAGGAAACCCATGGATGTAGAACCTGCCATCTCTGCTCTATAGCCTCTCTGTTATGGCAGCATGTTTCAGGGCTCCCAGAGGGACTGAAATATGTAGGTCACCAATAATAAGTGAAAAGTTTTAGCTATAAATCACTTCTGATATTAATTGTATGTTGTCCATGCCCGGTGTAGTGGCTTCTAGGGGCTATCTGCAGGTAGTAACATAAACACACACACAATCTGTGTATCTATCTATCTATCTATCTGTCTATCTACCTGTCTATCTACCTATCTATCTGCTACATGTACAGAGGAAAGAAAAAGACCTCAGAAGCTGTACTCTACCTTAGCAATTAGTACCCTACTCCACAGCTGGACAAGGCAAATAAACTCTGAGCGGTGGAGGCTGCTTGCCATGGCAACTGTGAACACAGTCCTTCCCATCTGGGGCAGGAACCTTTGGCACAGGAAGCTTCTGTTTCCACTGCGTCCTTTGTGCCTCTCCTCTCGCTGAGAGGGAACACAGCCTCTGAGACTGTCAATCTAGGACCTACTGAAAGCACAGCATTCACTAAAAAAGGGGAAAGAAAAACTTTTTCCTTTGATCTACAACCTATGCTCTGCCCTTCCTCTGCACTGTTCATACATATGCACCACATAAAAAACCACATCTAGAACAAGTTCCTTTCTGTTGTTCATATGTGTGAGCACGGGCTTGATCATCCAAAAGAACAAGCAGGTGGGACACAGTCGGGATCTCATTCATTAAAATCACACCATTTTTATTCACTGGCTGCATCAACCCTTTGCTCGGAACATTTTTGCAAAGTCCTTGTGCCTTTATGGTTGTATTGTTGTGAGATTTTAAGGCTGCTTAGAAGCGGGATATTCGCAGGTGAAAAGCAGACTATTTTCTGTCTGCCTCTTTATCACAGCCAGATCAGGAAACGGTGATGAACTTCCATGCTTGCACGTGCTCTTCCATCAGAGCTGGAATCATTGGGGAACAGTTGCACATTGTAAATGTTTTCCGTCAGTAGGCACCTATGACTATAATAATTCATCCTAAACCGTGGATTTATGATAAGGTATTATAATGCAAACTGTGACTGAAATTTGATTTTGCTGTTGCAGAAAGAGAGGGGAAAAATGGATTTTCTAAGGCAGACTGATAATTAAACTCGGGAGCACTGGCAGAACAGCTGAATGTAATGGATAAGTAGTTGCTATCCTGCAATTATATATTAGAGTATTAGTGATCTCAGAAATGGTTTGCTGTTCCATCAATGAATCCATCTAGATCATTGAATTAAAAAAAAATCTAATTTCATTATGAGTCTTGGGGGCTATTGTATGATGTCTGCTTTTGGCTCTATGTTAACAGCCTACCTAATTTTCCTTACTCTCTGAAATGAGATGTGGTTTCAAAGGAGCAGCTTTTCAACATTTACATAAGCACACATAACATGCTTCAAAGAACGTGATGTAACTTCACTCCACAGAGGAGCTCAGTAGTGTCCAATACACAATATGTCACTGTAAAAGTACATTTGAAAAATAATGTACTTGAAAAAAAAGAACAGTTGTGCTGCTCCAAAGTCATTGTTAAGCCATGTTTATGGGCATTTCACTGACACAAAGGTATTTTTGTTCCACTAAAAGAGGAAGTTAACTTAATTAAGAGCGGAATCCTCCTGGGAAAGCCAAAAAATCCTGTAAAAGATTTTGAAAGAAAATTTTCACATTTCATAATCCAAAGCACATATCTAGAGATAGGAGCTACACAAATTATAAATATATCTAGATGGTGAATATGTAAATATATTTGGTATGTGTGATATCGATGTCCTTTTCACGCACAGACATGCATCTAAAAAATGACGATTCAGAAACTGAAGAAAACATCCATTTGCCAGCATTAAAAAAAACCCCACAAAAACGGAAAGGGACTTTTTTGGTTTTAAACAATCAAGAGAAAGAGATGAAAAAACCCACAAAAACCAACCCTAATTTTATAAAACCTGACATTTTAGCAAGCTAGGACTGTGACTCTTTTGTAGTAGATTCCTAATTTGTTCATTTTACACTGTCTGAGTAACTAGATCAAAAAGCAGTGTCAAATGCCCAAAGCAGTGTTTGTCAGCAGTTCTTTTTTATTTCAAAGCATCTGAATAGAGGAAGGCTAGTACTGTATTTCCAAACAGACATAGGAAGGCTCTTGTTGGCAGCCCCTTGCTGCAGAATGAATACACGCCATGAGTACAGACCATTTGTCTGCTGATTACAGCAGACCCCAGGGGAGCTGATGTTAGCTCTCATTTTCACCTCTCTTTCTCTCACAGTGTCTCCTTGCTGTGGCAGTCCTGCCTCCCCTCCTCCTCCTTGCCTTCATTCCTCACAGCTTTGAGTCGATCTGACTTGGCAGTGGTATATTTAAGACTGTTTTCCAAATTAAAATCAAACTAGGATGTTTGAAATGTGTTGACTTGCCTTGAAGGTTAGCACAGAGAAGAAAAAAAAGAGAAGCTATTCTCATTTGGAATTCAGCACTGATCATAATGAATGTACTTGGTATTCATGTGAATCTCACATGTATTTCCATAAGAGTGCTACTGTAATTTAACACTGACACTAAAAAAACTGGGGGGAGAGGGACACTTAAAATAAAATCTCATGGAATAAAAAAAAAGATATACATTGTGTCTCTGCAGCAACTCTACAGCTTGCCTGTTGTTTTAATACTTGATTTATAAGCTTTTTCTCCCATCCCCCTCTCATTTCCATAGAATTTTCTCAGAGAAAAGATGAGAAATATTCTTTTACTGTGCTAAATATGTAGCTTTATGATTCAGTACTCCCAGGGGCAGTGGTGATGTATGTGCTATCAAATTACATGGATTTTACACACCTATTTTCTCTGATATCCAATAAGAAATGTGTACTTACTGCAGTAACCTTGCATTACTCATGCTACACTTTGGAGAGACAGAGCACGCTGCACCAAGCACATTCAGTAGCCTGCTGTCTCATTTTTTTTCCCTTACAGTATTTTAAAGGGGAAAATATGTGTTATGCTCCAGCAAATCATTTTCTGAGATTCCTAATTCATTTTTAAAATAGGGTAAATGGCCATATCTCAGTGACAATGGATTTCAGAGCAACACACAACTACACCAGTTCAGAATCCCTTCTTCTGATGTAAATTTGATCATTCTTCCACTTTTCTTTCTTCTTGCTTACCCTGATTGCGCTTGGCAGTTTCTGCTTTTTCATTAGATTGTTGTTGCTGGAGCAACACAATGAAAAACAGCCTTTAAGGTTTAATTGTGGAAAAATCTATGCATATTCCCACGCTGCTCTTATAATCATTCCAGAGTCAAAGGGTGTTTCCTTCTACTCTTCAGTGATTTACATACTTACAACTTTGCTCACCTAAATCTTTATCAGAGAACACTATTTTTATGCCCTAAAATCAGGATTTTGTTCCTACTTCTCAGGGGAACAAATGAGTCACAGAGAATAAGCAAAGGTTAGAGTGGATGCATGGATATGAGGGAGTAAGGAGGGGTGGGATGTAAACAAGTTTCTCTGTTGTTAAGCAGAATCTCAGCTTTCAGCTCTTTCAAGCTTTCCCGTTTCCAAGGGAAGAGCTTAAAAAGGAAACCCTGTCTGCCCACTTCAATTATCCTAGAAAAGCAGGCAGAGAGCCTGATAGTCATGTAAGACATACGGGATCCCTTCACCTGCACAGGGAAGCAGTTCCCTTAAAGGAAGTCCCTAACTCCCTCTCTACTCAGAGAAAAGATGCTGGGCATCTTGGAAGCTCCCTGATGGAGAATCTGTCCTCTTCACTTAAGGAGTTTGGGGGCTCAAGCTGGTCACAGCAGATCTCTTTCTGGCACTCTCCAGAAACATGCCTCTCCAGTGATTTTTACAGAATTCTTGTTAGGAAAACTGCCTCATTAGGGACATTCATAGTACTTGGATGCATGAGATAGGAGGACCGAATTCTACACTAGTGATTGAAATATAGAGAAAATACTTTAAATTGTTGACTGTTTCATTGTTCATCATTATAGGCATGAGAGGAGATGAAGTGTCATGTTATGACATACATTCTACTTTGCATAACTCACAGTGAGTTTGGCCAAATAAGCCATTTACATTGCATGGAGGAACAGCCAGGGGAATTATCTTTGTTATGAGACTTGAACCACTCTGTACCTGCATGCATTTTACATACACAAGTAAATGTTTTAGATAATTTCCTTTTTTTTTCTTTACATGGAAATCTGTTATAAAATACAACATAATTACAGCCAGTCTGGTTGTGGTGACTTGGGGAATAGGTCTTGATTTAGAACAAATTATTTTTTCAGCATGATTTTACAAGCCCCAACTGTATTTTACCAGCCACTGAAGTTAAAGGCAGGTTGATATATTTTTCCTAGTAGACACCTAACAAAAGGCAGTGAGGAAAGGTGAAATAGTTGAAAATGAAATAGACCCCCACATCATGAAAGAGGGATACAGCAATATGTTACTCTCTCAGTAGTTTCCTTTGACTGAGAGCAAACTGAAATGACAGGACTAAGGTGGCGAAAGTATTGCATAAAGCCTGGCTTCACATATTTCTTGTTCAGAGTGGAAGGTTCGGTGATGGCTGTTGTAGTAATACAGGAACTTAAGTGAGCAGAGATCATTATACATGAAAAAATACAGGACTCCTGACAAAGGCCTGCTTACCCTATACTGAAGACTTGCAAATATCTATGATCTGAATATATATTTCTACCATAGCTGCTATTATTTTTTCTATGCAGACTTTGGAATTAAATTGTTTTTCTGTTGCGACTATTGCACTGTGCAATAGAATATTCCTTTGCAGACTATATTATAAATGCTATTCTTTAATATATACATAGACATATGTCATGAAGAGCATGTTAGCTAAGCTTTAATAATACAATAGATATAATGAAAATTAATTGCTCATTTATAGGCTTTTTTTTTTCATTTTTACCCATATTGAGGCTGTAATCTTATTGACATTTCCCCTAAACTGTTACGACTTAAAGTAGTACTCCCCTTTCCTTGTCTTCCACATCCTCTTGTCAGATCATTTTCAACACAGTACTTTCTCAGTCGTGCTTTTTTGTAGGGATATGTGATGAACAAGAGTTATTTTAGGTAGGAAAAAGTGACTAGGCAAGTGCTGAAGCTGGCACTGCCAATGACAGCCATGTCCTTGGAAACACAATTGAAGAACACAGAATTGCAGCAAGTCAGCTTATGTTCTTCTTCCAGACAACAGTAAATGGCAAAGATTGGCCTTTTGTCTTTCCTTGCCTTTGTTGTGGAAAACATCCTTGCACTTGTTCACTTACTATATTTCATGTGATCTATGACAGTTTTCAGCTGAGGACTGGTAACTTGTTAAAACATGCCAGCTTGATCACCTGATATAAAGTTATATGATCAAAAGCACTACTTTACCCCACATTACTACTTCAACTTTGTCTGAAAATGTTGCACTGGGTTTGCGTGGCAAGGTTTTGCTAGCAGGGGGGCTACGGGGGTGGCTTCTGTGAGAAGCTGCTAGAAGCTGCCCCTGTGTCCGACAGAGCCAATGCCAGCCGGCTCCAAGACGGACTCGCCGCTGGCCAAGGCCGAGCCCATCAGTGACGGTGGTAGCGCCTCTGGGGTAACACAGTTAAGAAGGGGAAAAAACAGCAGTGGAAAGAGGATTGAGAAGATGTAAGAGAAACATCTCTGCAGACACCAAGGTCAGTGGAGAAGGCGGGGGAGGAGGTACTCCTGGCGCCAGAGCAGAGATTCCCCTGCAGCCCATGGTGAAGACCGTGGTGACGCAGGCTGTCCCCCTGCACCCCATGGAGGTCAATGGTGGAGCAAATATCCACCTGCAGCCCATGGAGGACACCATGCTGGAGCAGGTGGATGCTCGAAGGAGGCTGTGACCTCGTGGGGAGCCCACGCTGGAGAACAGGCTCCTGGCAGGACCTTTGGACCTGTAGAGAGAGGAGCACACGCTGGAGCAGGTTTGCTGGCAGGACTTGTGACCCCACCGGGGACCCACGCTGGAGTAGTCTGTTCCTGAAGGACTGCACCCTGTGGAAGGGACACACGCTGGAGCAGTTTGTGAAGAACTGTAGCCCATGGGAAGGACTCACATTGGAGAAGCCCATGGAGGACTGTCTCCTGTGGGAGGGACCCCACACTGGAGCAGGGGAAGTGTGAGGAGTCCTCCCCCTGAGGAGGAAGGAGCGGTAGAGACAGCGTGTGATGAACTGACCACAACCCCCATTCCTCATCCGCCTGTGCTGCTCGGGGGGAGGAGGGAGAGAACTCCGGGGTAAACTTAAGCCCAGGAAGAAGGGAGGGGTGGGGAGAAGGTGTTTTTAAGATTTGGGTTTATTTTCTCATTATCCTGCTCTGATTTTATTGGCCATCAATTTCATTTCATTTTCCCCAAGTCAAGTCTGTTTTGCCCGTGACAGTAATTGCTGAGTGATCTCCCTGTCCTTATCTGAACCCATGAGCCTTTCGTTATATTTTCTGTCCCCTGTCCAGGTGAGGAGGGGAGTGATAGAGCAGCTTTGGTGGGCACCTGGTGTCCAGCCAGGGTCAACCCACTACAAACATCCTTTCAGATGCAGGAAGATGTAGAAGGCAGTATCCATCTAGTTACTAAGAATTAAGTATCTTCTAAAAGAAAAGAGGAAAAGATTAAGCTACAGAAGAAGACATCAAAAAATGTTGCGCTGAACTGGAAATTTTCAATCTTGATAGGATATATTTTTGATTTAATGAAATTGGGTGGAGAAAAGAGAAAGCAATTCTAAAAGTAAATCAATAAGAGAATCATTTGCTAATTAAAGTGATTGAAAAGGGGTTACTTGACCCTACAGACATATATTAATATGCTTAACTTTTTATTTATGATCAGAGATCTGAGTAGGAATATGCTTAGATTTGGACTGGGAGATGAATTATGTAGGAGCATAACACAGTTACGAGAAGAGAATGATACATTTCATGGTGCTACTGAAAGACTTCAGTTCTTTTATCCACTTCCCCTATATTTCTATATAAATTTGCTCTTCAGTGGTATAACTGGGCCTTGAAGTCTCAGTCTGGCAAAAATATAAGTACCTGCTCAGCTTTAGGCTTTCCAACTGTCCTTTGGACATCGTCAGGTCTCTCTTATTTCAAAACACGCATGTGTTTAACACATTTGTGGATCAGAGCCTTAGTAAGAAGCAGCAGTTTTTCTGCCAGTGTAAACTTGTTAAATTTTAAAGATGGAATTATTAGTTTTAATAACCAGGTGACCATTCTGTTCTCCAGAATAGAATTGTTGCAATCTGACATGACACCTTGAGCTCTGGTGTCTTGGCATTCATTTGTCACCTTGCAAAGCAATGGCATCCCATGGTAAGCAGCATTGTGTTATAACATATCTTTTGGGAGTAACATCAGACTGCCAGATCAGTGTCAGTATCCTTAGTTTAGGAAGTTTTAAAACACCTCATTGATAAGGAAAATGTAATGTGCATTGCTTTATTGGTTTATAGAGAATAATTCTAAATTTCAGGTCGTTAGTCAAACTTTTCCTGAATATCCTGCTGGCTAGACGGGTAAATACAGCTGAAAACTCCCCATAAGACATGTCTTGGTGCCATATGTGTTATTCCGTAGTTTTGGCCAAAGGAAAAACTACCTTACACCAAGAGTGATATAGTTTTCAGTGTATATATATATGTTAACTTAAGAAAATAAAGAAAAAATACAACTTTAAGATTGCATAAATTCTCTTGTTTCAGCCTGCCAGATACTAAAAGTTGAAAGAATGCTTTCCACAAAATAAATTTGCATCTCTGAATCTCTAAAGTCCTTACAGCACACAACCCTGTCCTGGTCGTTTAGCAGCAATGAACAACAACAGTGTACTATATCACCGTTCTTCACGTACTAAATCCAAAACACAGGAGCTGCTGAAGACAAAACTACCTCTGTCCTGGCCTAAACCAGGACAAACTCACAGTTTTACCCGGATGAGCTGGAAAAGATGGCAACTGTATTAAGGAAGATGGAGTCATAACTACAGGGGAACTGCTAGGAACTTCAACATTTTCCAGCAAAAAAATTTTAACAAAAATTGTTAACCAGATGTATTTAATAGCAAATTCCAACTCCACCCACATTCAGAATTACTAACAATTCTAGGTGGCTTTGGAATTATCTATTTTAACCAGTCCTTACTTTAGGCTTTAAGCTATTATCAGAATACACACAAATAACAGTACAAATGTAAATTGTACTTTAATGTTAATTCATTACTACTTTTACTGTGCTATTTAAAATTATTTCAGTCTATACAAAAGAGTGAAGATTATTAGTCTGCATAAAAATAACAGTTTTTGGGAAAGAAAAATGTTCTTGGTGAATTCAGTTTCCAGTCCAGAATATCTGGACCTACAGAAGAGACTCAATCTTGAACAAAGGTTTTGACATGGCTCTTGAATTTCCAGGAAAGAGGACTGTAAGAGCACATCCTGAAACCCTGTAATATTTACTATCTAGTTTAATGATCCGAAAGTCTGTGCTGAATCAGAGGTAGAAATGTTAAAGTAATTACCCTGGAAAGTCAATTTAATGAATGCCCAATATGTGAAAGCATTATTTCTGTAATCTTTTCTATTGCCCAATTTATCATTTTTATTGTTCATTTACCTATGTTATATAGTTCTGGTATGAATTATATTTTCTAATATTCATTTTTCTTCAATATGACTTGTTAGATAGCTAGTGAAAAGATCTTCTTTAAAGAGAGACGTTTGTACTTGACAAAACTTTGAAATGTAATATATCTGAACATAAATCCGTTCCCATTTCATGTTTTTTTTTAAAAAATTCCCATGCTCTTTACTGTAATTATTAGAAATATTTGTTTGAACAAGGACTTTAATCTCCACTATTTCTTTTCAGCTTTCCATTTGGTTTAAAAGCATGGCCATATTACTGAATTTGTGGCTTCTAGCATCCAATGTCAGGCCTTGATTCTGAAAAATATTATCTACGTCCATAAATTTATTCACACCAGTAATTAAACGACTTAGCTGAAACACAACATGAGATTTGTGACAATACACACAAACAGGATTGCTGACAACATCTAGTCCTAATACAATAAGTTCGTATGATATAAATGCAGCATTCTTTCCTAAATTCAAGGGTAAAACAAATTAGCTGGTGGAGAAAATGAGCCTCATTAGGACTATAGGAAATAGCAAAGAAAACTCATCTCTCAGTATGCTGTGACTCAGAAATTGCATTTGGAAGAAGACTGTTGAAAGAGCCTGTAGGAACCTTGAATGTTTGGGAATGACTGTATAAGTTGTGAGTTTAAACGTTTCTGTGATAATTGTCTCTCTAGTATTTATAAAAAAGCCCACTCTTAGAAACCTTGAACTGGAATAATGAATTTTATGGTAGGCATGATGGTAAAGAAGAACGTACTTCTTCACATTTACATTTTAAGTGTTTACCCAGCTACTCAGTCTGAAATGGATTGATGAGTAGATGTCAAGAGGTAAGTAGCGAAGGTGCAACTTTTAAGAAGACAGTGTTGGAAAAGAAAATTAAGGAAAATGGAATACAAGTGGAAGAACAATCAGGAGAAAATAGCAAGAAAAAAGATGAAGATGATGAATATTTTGAGAGCCACAGGGTTCCTTTGCTCTAATGGAGTGGCTAAAGCATGGCCAGACACTGGCTTTACAGCCATTATAAAGGCCTTATGGTAACTGGCATGACCTCTACCTCCTAGAAAGAAATCAGGGCATACTTATAACTATTCTGTACCCCAGTGGCGCAACCTCTCCCCAGAAGGACTCTCCACATCCACAAGAAAAGAAGGGAGATTAACCAGCACCCAGTCAGAGAATTAGGGACTGTCTGGCACATCCTTAAGAGGGAGAGAGATTAGATCTTATTCCTACAAGATAATACTGGCAATTTTAAGGCCAGGTGGAGGGTGACAGTAGTGACTGCAGGTTCTGAGGCTATGCCAAGAGGAAGGATTTAATACCACAAAGAGCATACAAGGCAGTTCATGAGATACAGAGGAACTATTTCGTGTGGATGTGCACCATTACTGACTTTGGCATTTCTTGGCAAGATGAATTCTCTTGAACCCAAACCCAGGCCTATATTAGCTTTACAAAAGGACATCCTTGTAAGTGAAATACTGTTGGTGTAAAAAACCACCAAGATCAATTTCTCCCTGTTGTTGCAGCTATGGCATACTTCAGGCCTCGGTTATCTGCTCCATGTGCCTGGCACCCTTATGCAACTCACATGCAAAAGAAAGCCAAATTTAAACCTTCAAAACATTGACCTTGCCAGTAAATATTCTACTGGGAACAAAAATTCACAATCCAGAAATGTGAAGGGTTCATTCACATACACATGGGACAAATAAGGGCTTAGCAGGAATCGGTTTACAATCCTTGTGGACTCCTGTAGAGCTAATAAGTCAAGAAATACCACTTGAATGGAATCATATGATAATCACATGATTATATTTTTTGATACATTGCATAGTGCTTAAGTATAAAAATAAAAATGCATTTAGAGCTTAGGCTGTCCTTTATTGTATCAAATTAAATCGGATTTAATGCCTAGTTGTGTGTCATGCAGATCAGATCCATTTGTACAAGACTGTACAGTGTGGAGCTGGTTCAAATGAATGAATAGCTTTCTCATTACTTCACCCTATTCTGCTGTCTCTTTTCCTGTCCTTTGTAATGTAATGGAGGACAGCTGTGGCAGTGAAGTGAATATTAACTAACCTCAGCGCCTCAGCAGATTGTGACTTTAATCCCTGCAAATACCACTAAAATAAAAATTTAATTACAGTCAGCGCAGCTCTGCTAATGCCTGAAAAATATTTAACAATTAGTGGTTGGCTTAATTAAGCAAACTGCCTTTCACAAAGCAACCTGAAAAGTTTTTCCCCGTGTTTTATCCCTCAGACTAATTAGTCTGATGTAAGCTTACAGCACTTCATTTACTGTTACTGAGTCTGCTGCATTACTGATCCAGTTTCTAGGGCTTAACAGTCTTTAATGGAGGAGAAGTTGTTAAAAGAAAAAATAAAGGATCATTGAGCACTACTACTCCTTAAAAATAAAAAATGCTTTCTAGTAAGTGAGGATGTTTCATTAGTTATTTACTCATATGCAGTTACATAGTTAAAGATGTCTTAGCTATGATCATATTATTTATATAGGTTCAGGATGTGTTGAATAACATGTAAATTAGGGTACAGCCATGTCTATCAGAGGACAATGCCTTGCACATCCAGACCATAAAAAGATTATTCTATCTAAGCTTAGTGAAAAGGCTCGGCCCTGCATGGCCTGATTCAGGTATTTGTTTTGAAAATATCTGATAAAAAGTGAGAATGTAAAACAATGTAAAAGTTGGCTCACCAGCTGACTTCGACAATTAAGTCTTGTTATTTCAATTAACATGACTTTGCTTTGATCTTGCTTGTTTGTGCTGTTATGGTAAAAGATCCATTGCTCTTGTTTCTGCGGATTTTACTAAAGTTACATTCCTGAATATCTGTAATTACAGATGGGCTCTGTTTGCTTTCTGAAAATACAAACATTGCAAAAACTTCCTATAAACTATGGTTTGAATTATAACTTTACCATCGAGCATGCTAGAAAAATGTTGTTCAACAGTTGAAAGAGCAAGATATATTACTTCAGTATTTGAAATATTTATTTGATGGCACATTTCTCCATACTGTACTGGCTAGCATAGATTCATTTAACAATGGTGGCAGATATTTGGCTGAGGATGGTTAACTATATACATTTTCAGCTTTCCAAGATAACGTCTTGCAGTTCTTTACCTCTACAGCTAATGCGTACAAAATTAATCCATACATTTATGAAGTATTTCACAGAATCACAGAATGGTAGGGGCTGGAAGGGACCTCTGGAGATCATCTAGTCCAACCCCCCTGCCAGAGCAGGGTCACCCAGAGCAGGCTGCACAGGGAAGAAGTTTTTCCTCATGTTCAGGCGGAACTTCCTGTGTTCCAGTTTGTGCCCGTTGCCCCTTGTCCTGTTGCTGGGTACCACTGAAAAGAGTCTGGCCCCATCCTCTTGACACCCGCCCTTGAGATATTTGTAAGCGTTGAGGAGGTCCCCTCTCAGTCTTCTCTTCCTCAGGCTGAACTGCCCCAGCTCCCTCAGCCTTTCCCCATGGGAGAGATGCTCTAGTCCACTCACCATCTTTGTAGCCCTCCGCTGGACTCTCTTCAGTAGTTCCTCATCTTTCTTGAACTGGGAAGCCCAAAACTGGACACACAACTCCAGATGGGGCCTCACCAGGGCAGAGTAGAGAGGGAGGAGAACCTCCCTTGACCTGCTGGCCACACTCTTCTTAATGCCCCCCAGGATGCTGTTGGCCTTCCTGGCCGCAAGGGCACGTTGCTGGCTCATGGTGAATTTGTCATCCACCAGGACTCCCAGGTCCTTCTCCACAGAGCTGCTTTCCAGGAGGGCAACCCCCAACCTGTACCGGTGCATGGGGTTGTTCCTCCCCAGGTGCAGGACCCTGCACTTGCCCGTGTTGAACCTCATGAGGTTCCTCTCCGCCCAACGCTCCAGCCTGTCCAGGTCTTGCTGAATGGCAGCGCAGCCTTCTGGTGTATCAGCCAGTCCTCCCAGTTTTTGTATCATCAGGTACACTCTGTCCCTTCATCCAGGTCATTGATGAATAAATTGAACAAGACTGGGCCCAGTACCGACCCCTGGGGAACACCACTAGCCACAGGCCTCCAACTAGACTCTGCGCCGCTGATCACAACCCTCTGAGCTCTGCCATTCAGCCAGTTCTCAATCCATCTCACCGTCCACTCATCTAACCCACACTTCCTGAGCTTATCTATGAGGATGTTGTGGGAGACAGTGTCAAATGCCTTGCTGAAGTCAAGGTGGGCAACATTCACCCCTCTCCCCTCATCCACCCAGCCAGTCATGCCATCGTAGAAGGCTATCAGATTGCTCAAGCATGATTTCCCCTTGGTGAATCCATGTTGACTACTCCTGATCACCTTCTTTTCTTCTACATGCTTGGAGAAGGCCTCCAGAATGAGTTGCTCCATCACCTTTATTTAAATATGTTTTGGAGGAGTGAGTATAATCAGTTTAACAAGAAAGGGTGAATTCCCCAAATAAGGACTATTGTCCACACAGAAAACAAATTTTTAAATCTTTTTCATCCTTAAAAAGTTACAACTCATACAACCCCAGGCAACTCCTGGAAATTTGTAACATTCAGTTTGAATCTACTGCCAAACCTTTTGAAAAAATGTTAGCATGTACGTAAGTATACCACACTTAAATTATTTAGAAAAGAAGAGAATGCAGCTTTACTACTGAACTAGCTAGACAGTAAGTAAAACGTGTTTGAGAAATGAGATTGCCTTAATCCAAGTATATAAAACTGAAATACAAAACTGATTAAGACTATTTTAAATCAGAATGTCTTATCCCTTTCACATGCCTGTCTCTCACTGGGTTTTACAGGAACACGGTCTAGCTGTCTGCATTCTACAAAGGACAGATCTTATTCAGTATAGCTGAATTGTTTGTTTCAATCAAGTATCTGTATTTTGCTCCATACATACAGGGTTTTTTTCCATTTTAAAACAGTTGATTTAGTAAAAGGTCTCTTTTGTGCCAAAGACAAAAGAAATAAGAATTAAACCAATGAGAAACGGAATGTCTGAAAGAAAATGATGCATAGTTTGGTACAATTCAACATAATTGGCAACCTTTGCTTCTGGGCGTATGGTTGATTGAGGATGGAGATTAAATTACCATTCATAATACTGGAGAGGTGGTCCATTCAAGTCATGGCTTAAATACTGAATGTTGACTGAAAAATGTAGAGAAGCAGCTGGCAACTGTATAAATCCTTTTCTGGGAGTAATTTAACTTATTATGAAGGAGAAAAAAAAAAAGCTACATTGCAAAGCTGAAAGAGGTGTAAAATTTCTTTCAACTACAATAAAAAAATGTGTTTTCAAATGTTTTGTGTGACATATAGATGGACTTCAAATGCTTCTGTCTACATCATCACATAAAGTAACTATCTCTCTGTGAATGTACACCTGCATTACTGTTAAACAAATGTTCTTTCACCATCAAATTCCATTCTTCCAGAATGTTTGCTCATTGAAGAATGCATAACAATTCTCCTCGATGATACAAATAGTCCACTTCTAATGGTCTATTATACATCTTTTTTTCCAAAACCAATAATATTTTGGGTTATATTTTTGTCAAATGCTGAATTTCATAATGGTATAATATACCTAAATGGTCTTTGACTTTTACTGCACAAGAGCAACATGTGTTAAAAACCAAGCAAAACATGATCAAATTTTATTCACCTCAGATCCACTGCCACAACCTTTACAACAAGAACTACCTTCCACTGTTTTCATGAAAAGATCATGGTGCAAGCCCTAGTATTTACGTTCTATGAGGAAACACACTTGTAAACCTTAGGATTAGAGCTTATAAGGAAGTTCATGAACTAGGATTTTTTTCCTGCTTTTCCCTCTCTTCAGCTGTAATTATTACAAAGCTGTGGAAATTTCAAAGCTGAAGACAAAAAAATTGGTTTTATCTGTGCGTACATGTACTTACATGTGTAAGTGCTTAAAGGTGAAATCCTGTCTTCTGTAGCACTCATGATATTCTGCTGAATTTAAAGGGAAGCATGTGCGTATGTCCGAGGAAAAATGGTCGTCTCTTCCTTTTGCTTGCTAGCATATTTATATAAAGTCTATGGCCAGAAGCATGTAAGTTAGCATAGCTCTATTAACTCATTATGCTAAAAGATAAAGCAGGGAATCTCTGCCACATTAATGTGCCCGAGTACTGTCATACAGATGACCATAAATGGCTCCTTCCTGACCTCCATGAAAAGGGGAGCACCCAGTAAAAGCTGGAAGGTAAGGCTTCATTGGGATTATGCAGGAATGCCTTGGGATCCATTTGGATGGAGCTCTGTAAGGCTCATAAGGATGCAGTTGCTTTGATATCCAGGAGGTATCTTTGATCCCTGGTCATATTTTCAGACTTGTAGTGCTCCAGCCTCTGCTGGGATTGATGTGTATACGTTCACAGGCTGTATAACTGCTACTCTAATCTGTTTTAATCCTCAACTCTGCTTGCAGTACTGTTTCCGAAATGAGGAAAGGAGAGCCATATAACTCTTTAGATTTCAGTTTAAATAAAACCAGACCAACCAACCTCCCTCTGTAACATCTCCCTTCCCTATCTTGCACTTCTTCCCCAGCTAAACAAATTCCCTAGCTGTTGATAAACTTGTAGGTTGCAGTTTAGTAAAAACTGTGCCAGAATATAACAGGAGTTTTTCACTTCTTTATCCGTTCAGATAGTTAATAGTCAGCTTTAAATCCCACATTCCTTTTCTAGCAGGTATGATTTCTTCCAGAACATTACAGTAAAGAAAAAAAAACCCTAGATCTTAAAGAGGCCTGAAATAATATAACACATGTTGACAAAAATTAGTTAATCTATGTCCTAGTCTGAGGTGAATTTTGTTACAGCAAACACATAAATCACTTGATTTAGTTCTCCTTTTACATTTGTTTTATTCCTATTTGTCTAGTGTTTGCCAGTTGGCCAAGTGAGTCTTTGGCTCATACATCTGTATGCTAACACAAGTGTTTTAAAAAAAAATCCTGGATCTTTGCAAGCTGATAAATATAACTCAATAATGCTAATGAATAATATTCTGAAATCTCAATAAAACCAGCTGCAAAGATCAATGATAGATGTCATTTTAAATGCATACTTAGCACAAACAAAGAGACCAAAGGAAGTCAAAAAATGTTGCAAAACTAAAAAAAAGTTGGCAGCTTTCACCTGTGTTACAGAAAGGTAGGCTGAAACAATATGTATTTACACATTCAGTTTGTATCTTAGAATTAAATCTGTCCAATCATGCACTCTATAGATGTAATAGGAGGTTTTGATGAGTTTTGCAAAACATTAAGTAGTAATTAGGAAAGCTTCCAAGCCTACTCAGCAAATTAATAGGTCTAGGAAACTCGTATTGGATTTAGCTTATATTTGCTTGCTGTGATCACTTTTTGTGAATATACCAGGCTTTTGCAAATGATACAAATCAGTTTAATGTATAGAATGAGTTTAATGTTACAACAATAGTGTTATAAATCAGAAGCATTAGAGTGAGCCATACTGAAAGCTACAGCTTTTTCCATCACTCTTTGTAT
The DNA here is from genome assembly GCA_009819775.1 of Phoenicopterus ruber ruber. Lineage (NCBI taxonomy): Eukaryota > Metazoa > Chordata > Aves > Phoenicopteriformes > Phoenicopteridae > Phoenicopterus > Phoenicopterus ruber. The sequence continues at coordinate 65,434,313 of CM020246.1, read as the reverse complement.
TTGCAAGCAGAGTCAAAATCACATTTTTTTCCCAAGTCTGGCATGTTGGAAAAGTCATTATTCATAAATGTTTTCCTTGTTTCCTAGTGACATTGTTACTAGTCAAAACTAAATTATTTCTCTTGTGTTGCATAACTGAATTATTATGCACTATTTCTTGCATTTTCTCCTGTCATTCAGGAGAGCTCTGTATAATAAATGGGATACCAATAAATTGCTTACATTAGCTGACATCATACTTCTGGCCTCTATGACAAAAATTGCCTTTATCCATTATTAAGTTGGTTATTAAGAAAAATAAGGACTAGACATTTTATTATACATAAATTGTACTTACTTGTGTCACGGAGTGACCTTAAAAATGTGGACTATGTATTAAGTTATGGAACAAATAATACCATTATCCTTGTGGAAAAATCTTTTGAAGTTAATACCCTGATAGCATCTGAAAACACAGTGAAACTGTAAGTGGTAAAACATGTTATTACACTGGTGTTTAGAATGTGTCATGTCCCATTATTATCAAAACTTTCAGGGGTCATAATATGGTGCCTATGACATGATCTTGGGATCAAAATGTAAATTTTTAACACAACACTTTAGTCTCAGCCAAAATTAACTTGAATGGGTTTAGGACGATGCAGCCTCCTAGGAGGTGTTTCTGCAAGAGGGACGTTCAGGAGGGGAAATTAAAGAAAGTTATAGCAGAATTAAAGCTTCCTGCAGCTAGTTCTGCTTCACTTGGTATCAGAAAGGGCTCAAAAACATGCAGCATGTATATGACGGCATGAAAAGGATGGAATGGATAGTCCTGACTAACAAGGCCTACTCAATTTCTGCTTGAATGTGAACTGCTCATTTCTTTAAAATGATAATTTGATACATTCTGTTGATTTCTGAGCCTTTTCAATTCTTCTCCAAGCAGAGGTACAGAAAGGTGAATAAAATTATTCCAGTATCACTTCCGGTACTGTGGGCAAACTGGAATCTTATGAAGTCTGTTTTCAATAATCAAGAAAACTCCTAGTGTACTTTGCAATGTAATTTCCAGACAATTATTGCGTAAGTAAAGCACCTGAACTTATAAATTTCCTGTCTTTGGTATTTTGACAAATTTAGGATTATTGAAAAGCAGTAATGCAACAGTCAAAGAAATAACACCTGGTATCATTATACTTTTCCCTCTTGCTATCTGACCATATGTAAAACCAGCTTATATCAATTGTATTTGGTAATGCGATTTTTCAAATTACTTATCATCCTGTGTTAGTTCTTTCAACACTAGAGTGAGAGCATAAACTACAAGCAAAACCAAACTATATCAGTTTTAGACTCAGTGGTCATATTGATATATTCCATTTTTTATTAGTATGGAAGTGAATCCAAAATATAACATGCTGGAATATAAACATAAAGCTTACATAACCTCTGTGCACTCATGATGAAATGTATAACTACATTTTGCATTAAAGATGCTGTAAGTTTTAGTTTTGATTCAGAAACTGCATTCACATCATCCAAACGAAGCGTTATATCAATGAGACATATGTTGCTCTGGTTTAGACTAGTGCATCTTGGATGTGATTAGTCTATTTGCATAACTCCCACTAAATGTGCTTGTGTCATGGAACAGTTATGTGGGAAATGGCTGCCTTGAATGTGGGAGACAACCCCTTCTGTTCCCAAACCATAGGGATTAAGGCAGGAACAGAGGGACAGGAAAGAACAAGACGCAAAGACACGTCCTTTGCATTTGCACTTCACAGCTCCTGGATGTGGAAAACTGGGCGTTAATAATGTAAAGGGGCAGAAGACACTTTAATAAATCAAGGTCTCAGAAGTTTCAGTTTCTGGGCAGTACAGTCTGATACCTTTTCCTCCACAAATATCCCAGGCCTAAATCTTTCTGGGCTCAGGCTTTGGATGCATTATGTGAATTATATTCTTTTGATGAATTTCTCTAGCATATTGACATCGGGCAGGTTCCAATGAATGAAACATTATATGAAACCAAGGCATTGACATTGACAGGGGGTAGTAGAGTCTATGTGATCCCAAGACACAGGTACAGACATCTGCCAACAAGGTCAAAGAAGAGAAAGGAATACCTTTACATCAATGCTGAGAGCATCATCCAGGAAGATGGACATCTGGACTCTGCAAATGTCAAGTTGTACACATCATTAGGATGCATATACGACTAGGGAGTGATTTGACTGCTGTGCAGTTGTTTTCCATATTAAAAAAACCTCAACAGTAGATGTAACAAATATACCAAAGTCACCATGAGTACTACCAAGTAACAAAAGTCATGAGGAATTTGGATTTGAATCACAAAGAAAACAAATCCTAATTAAACTCAGTCCATGCTTCATGTGGGGAGAACTATATTTCCTTGTATGTTATTCTGTCTTTTGTCAAGCTATTTTGTCAGGTTTTGCATTGACTGCACAGTGTTAAGGTGCAACCAACTGCTGAGTATGGAAATATAGTGCTGGAAGTGCGCTTCATGAAATGCTTCAGATAGCTGGAATCACAGACTAGTACAGACTAACTAGGCATTGAGTCCAGTGGTCTGTAGGCATCTTTCTGAAATGCCCTAAGAACGTGCATCTTACTTGCACCCCACATGCAAAGGATTTTCTTAGCATGATATTTAGATCAACAACAGCAACAAACAAAAAACTACAAGGGGTCAACACCAACAATGACCAGAGTGTGCCTAGTGAACGAAATGAGAAAAAATAGTACCATTTTCCTAGGTCCCCAGAATAACAAGAGACCACTAGATAAATTTCCTATGTGAGGCAGAAAGTAGGTGAAGCATTGTGCATCAAAGAAAGCTGGAGAAATCCCAAAGGGCCCAATCAATTCTATTTGAGAAAAGATTTCTCCTTGTCTTGAAATCTTGCTCAAACCCTGAGAGGTTTTTAACACTCTTAGGGATACCAATACACTGTCTCTGTCCAAGATCAATTTCTGATGCAAAACAGGGAAAACATATCCTGGAAACAAAACTCTGTATCAGGAGATATGGGGTAGGTAGAGAGGGGAGAGAGGAAGAGAAAGAGAAGAAGAAAATGAGGAGAGAAATTCTTTTTTGCTGCCATGAGGAACCAGAAAAAACTATAGAATAAATATGTCTCAAAGACAATCATCTGTGATCAAGTTTCTTTTCAAGATGCTTTAGGGATATTGGCAAATCTGTTCATCCAGTGGAAAATAAGTGCCAAAATGTCCTCAGAGTGATTTAACTGCCCTCTAGTACTCTAAGGGCTTCCAGTTGCTACATGGAAAGGGTGAGGATTTCCTCTGTTATATGTATCAGTCTCATGCAGATTCTGCCAATAATGTAGAACATCTAAAATAGTTTTAGGCACTTAGGTTGAAGGATCTGATTTCTTCCATGTACCACAAGACAACTCAAAGATCACTGAGATTATGGCATAGATTCATTTCCATGCAACTTTCAAAGTCTGTCTTGAAACTATTACGGTTCCACTTTCTTGTGTGAAAGGAAAGTAACAGTCTGATGGTTAGAAATATTTTCATTTCTAGTTTAAACATAGTTATGGCGAATTCATAACTGTTTACATTGCACTTGTGCTATCTTTTCATTTAAACAGTCAGACCTCCCAAAAGTATACAGAATGAACGTATGTTGTTCCACACCTCCAGTCTCTGGTTTTGCAGGTTAGGCATGACAATCTATTTTTAATCCCTCATCCTCAACACACTCAAAGCTTTCCTAATATTTCAGACCTTTAATACTTCTTCTGGTTTAAATCCTTTGAATATAAGTGACCAGAACTGTACACAACAGTACAATGAGATTTTACTTTGCAGACTGGCACTGGTAGGAAGCCATGTCTGTTTAAAACACCTTACCTCCTGCATTTTTTTTTTTTTTTAACAGTTATATCAACTTAGCAACTCTTAGTCATCCCATGACCAGTATGCTTATACTTTATCATCACTCCAATTGATGAGTCCTTCAGTAATATTGAAAAGTCTTGTTATTAGTGCCTGAGTGCATAACTTTACATTTTGTGCTCTGAAATTTCATTCCCATTTCTATTCTTTGTCTACAAGGTCATCCTGTACTTCCTGTATGATGATATTTTCCTCAGTAATAGTAGCACTTGGTTACCACACTCCTACACTTTTCACCCTGAGATTTCCAGTCAGTTTTTTTTTCTTTTTAAGTTGAATATTTGCTGAGGATTTCTGCCAGAGAGGCAGAGCAGAGACCCTGGCACAAGTGCTGCTCCCTGGCTGCCTGAGCGAGGGAGGTGTGACCCAGTGCCAGGTCTGCCCCACCGCTGGAGCCAGGAGTGCAGGCACCCTCACTTCTCCTGCAAATCGGGGGGTGAGAAGCAGATGTAAAATATTGCTTTCATATCTGAAGAAGGACCAAAGGCTGGATGGGTTTAGATTTAGGTAATTTTTTGTTGTCACTGCAGTTCATGCTGGTGTGAGTAGGCAGAGACCCTTTCAACTCAACTCCTGTTTCTGGCTTTACGAGGGGGGCACAAATTGTTTGGGAGGTGCTGCAGCACGTGAAGGGACACCCGTGAGGAAGGGGATGTGAATGGCAACCGGGCAGAGCTGAGGGTCATTAAACATCCTCTGCACAGAACCACAGTGCCTGGAGAGGAAGGCCATCACGCAAACAAGGCTTCTTATTCCCTGCACCCCTCCCAGTCCTATTCCTTTAAAAGGTGCTACGTTCCTTTATTTTGCTGCCAGGAATGTGGCAGTCAGCATGCATTGTACATATATTTCACTTACATGTGTCTACTATTTAGTCTGAAATCACCATAAGAAACAGAATATTCTGAATATTCTAAAGAAAACTTCTAGCCACCAGACTGATAATTGTCCTCTATATATATGCTGTTGCAGTTTCCCTTTTAGTTTCTTCCCCCCTTATCATTCCCATATTAATGACCATCATCTCCATCTTACATGATGATTTACTATAGGACACTGTAGGAAACACTTTACTTAAATTAAGATAGATTAGGTCCACTGCATTAACCTTGTCAAAGAAATCAGTTATAAAAAAAAAAAAAAAAAAAAAAATTAGTCTCACACAATCTACCTTTGATAAAACTACACTGTATTTTATTATTTTTGTTTGCCTCCATGCCCTTAATCACGTTTTTCTACAAAAATCTCTTTAAGACTTTACACAGTACCGAATAAAAACTCTTGCACTAGAAAGATCACTCTTTGTTGCTTTCCACATACCACCTTCACGTCCTTGGTTAAAATACAGGTACTGTTCTGCCATTGCCCACTTCTAGCTTTCACCAATACATTCAAATTCTTGGTATGATAAAATCGTACTTTTGTAATTTTTGCTAATACTTTCAATTTTTACTAATAATTCCAACATTTTACAGCAATTTCCCCCCCCTTCCCCAATGTTTTTTCATGAAGCAGTGTAAGTTGGGCCTGCATGTTAGATGTTGCAAAACCCTTATTCCCATTTTCTGTTGTGATTTTCACTAGGAAATCCATCATTCACCATTTGGAAGTGCCCGTAGTTTAGTGAGAAGCATCCAGAACTATAGGAGATTTTCTTATCCAGAGTGAATCAACAGAAATAGGACAGGATCTGGCAAAATTTATCACAATAATAAAACCCAAGCTTTTGCAAGATTGAGCTTTCAGTGAGGCTCGCATGCCTAAAAATAGCAATAGCTAACTACAACACTGATTATGCATTTAGCACATACAAAATTTCTGTCTAGACCAACCTCTTTCAGACATCTGTGACATGCTACTTTTTGACCTGCTGCTTACCTCATAAATATAATGTGGAAACATAGGCTAATTTTACTAAAAGGTTATGATACGCAGTGCACGGTTGCAACATAACATAATTATTAGAACTTATATGTTCCAGACTGATTCTCAACGATGAATCAGTAGAGTCAGTAGTTAATACGAAAAAAGTACTTACATATATTCCTGACTAGTACCTTTTAATGCGGTACCTATAATCAAGTTAAAAATCCCTCAACTTTTAGTCTAGCAGAAAGGATCTATACAGACAAAATATGATCCTATAGATCTTTCAAACAAAAGATCTACTATGAATAAAAATGTTTTAAATGTGTGCTTATATGTCTTTATTCTCTACATTATTTCTAATTTACATCTGTGACAAGAAATTATTGCACTCGAAAAGAGTCATAATCCATGTGTAAGATGTAATATTCAAGTAATCAAGGTAATGTATTTGGCTGATCTTTCCAAACAGTCACAAAATACAGTGTTTTAGGAATATAAATATCTGGAAATTAATTTAAAACTAACTTTTATGGAGGATTTTTTTTCCCCAACACTTGTAGCAAACATACGAAGGAATTATATACAGCCCTTTTCTTCCATCAATCTGAAAATCAGATCATGGTACTTAAAAGCTCCTAAAGGTTCATATATATGTTGTAGGTCAATCTTAAAACAGTGAGACATATTCCTAACATTTCCCTGTGCACAGTGTTATTTTCACTTGCTTACAAACTCTGCAAGAACAATATATTCAGGGTAAAAGTTTCAGTCCTTTGTTCCTGCCCTGCATTAAGCTTTCTCGTATGAGTGAGGAGGACTGAGAATGGCTCGCTTATTGCTGAACTGTGCTAATGAAAGGTTACACATGTTCGCTTCCCTCACAGCTGGACTGAGCGTGCAGACCCCTAACGTGGCTGGTCTCTAACACAGTGAGTCAAAAACGCTTAGATCCTGTATTTCTCAGAGTGTGCCAAAATGCAGTCGGCTGTGCTTTCTGCAGTGGCGGACCAGGAATTCTTAAAAAAACTGAAGAACTGCACACTATATGCTCATAACTGGCTTGCTCATATAAGAGAACGAATTATTACTGCTCCCTGTCACTCATGAAGTCCAAAGTGGAGGACCCAGGTAGGGGAATGTTGCAACGAGCAAATAGTGGCTTCTCCTTTTTTTTTTCCTTCTTTTTTTTTTTCCAAAGAAAAAATTACATTAGAAAATCTACAAGGAAAGAAGTAGAGAACATTCAGACAGCAGTTGCCTGATCAGAGATCAGAGAAAAAGGTAAAACACATTTCAAGTTGAAAGACTGTGAGCTGAACAGTTTAGTCATGTTAAATCTCTGCTATGCAAACTGAGGCCAAAAACAAGAAGAAAAAAGATTATAGAAGTGGTATACACATGAAAAACCAGGAACAGGACAGGATTGCAGGGCCATGTAGACAGAATTATCCATTTAACATGCACGCACAGTGACCATGGCTGAGACTGGGGTAAGTGACCTGCATAGGGAGCTGTTACCCGTGAGCATTAGTGATACTGTCTATTACCAAAACAGGCACAAAAGCATGCTTGTCCCTGCACTCTCATTGATGATGAGCACCTGGATGTGCACATTTAGCTGTGTCCCATAAAACAGTAGGTATTTTTCAATTACAAAACCAACAAATCGAATTTACTTGTGGTTCCTGCTGTCTGGAAATTGTATTCAGAAGTGATTGGAAGTATCAAGAATCCAAAATGTTGGTAGCTACAGTTAAAGCTCAGGCAGGTTTCTGATCGTTTCTTGGAGGGCTGCTGAGGAGGCTGAGTTTCCAGTGTTCAAGACTCTGAGGCAGGCCCATTCAAGCCAATATTACTAGCTTTTGTGTCTTGGAGTAGAGAGGTAAACGTCCCACTTCAGAGGAGGAACCAGCAAGTTGTGGGCTTACAGGAACTGAGACTTCGGGCACATGGCTCATGTGGGTATGTGAGGCCATGCATAACAGAGCTGCAAGACTTTCTAGCACTGCACTGTCTAATCCTGCTCACACCGGGGAGGGTCTAACCTGGACACAGACAGATTTGATCAGCAGTCACTGGAGTCTCCCAAAGCTTTGGGCTTTTTGAACACTCACAAAAAGCTGTTGAGAACACATCCTCTATGTACTTGCTAGTTTTGCTTTTAAATTGTCTTGTAGAACTAAATGAATGCTTGAAAAAAAAATATCACTGAGATGAGCTAATTTAGAAGCCAAGGAAAAAAAGGAAATAAAGGCAAATTTCTGCTGGGATCATTCTACTGGCCTGAGCAGCATAACAAGCAATGATAAAAAATGTACATCAGTGCTTGCCCTCAGTGCAGGGGGCTGGAAAGAGCATCAGCTGGTCTGCAGCCAAGAAAACAGCAAACAATTACCACAGCCTGGAGAAGTCTTCAGCTAACATCAATTATTGCAGACCGATCCTCCGCCTATTGCTTATCTTTTTATACTCCTGGGCAAAAGGTGAATTGAGGTGTGTTACTGTGGGAATGTCATGGTACTACTGAAGTAGTTTATGACTGACTTAGCGTTGGGGAGGGCTTTAGTAAAGGACAGTCGTTGCTACAATGCTCCACTAACTTTGGTGGGCTAGGGCTCACATCAACGCACTGTAAGAAGCATAAAGCAGAACTTGCTAGAAACCATCCAGGACTAAGAACTATTTCCTTCAGTCCATTTTAAGGAAGTTAGGGTTTTGATTTATTACATATTTCTTGATACAATTACAGAACGGAGATATCTGTTGCAATGAAGGCTCTAAATGCTAATATACTACTTGGTTGTCTTAGACATAATTTCTGAAGTCTTTCCCAGGAGATAACTATAGTATATACTGATCAAGGCAGACGAAAAGAGAAGCTTTTCCACAAGGCCTGACTACAGAAGAGCACAGCAACAGCTGTAAAAAGTCTTTATCATGGCTTTCCCTTCAACAATGTCACACTTCAGAAAAGTAGAGAGGAACAAAAACAAACCTTGTAAAGGCTAAGAAGTGTTAATCTCACATAGCATTAAAAGTGTCATGAACAGCATGGAGCAAACACTCAGAGCAATTAGTAAGATCAGGGCTGGTGAAATCTCAGAAACATATTAGCTTGTGAAGTTTAAAAGACTAGAAATAATGGCTAGCACTCATGTTGTAGGTCTTGCTGTGGAATAAGTGGGAAAAGGCAGGGAAAGCTGAGTTCTCAAAAAGTTCAGACTATTTAACCAGTTGCCAAAAGTACACAGTACTTGGAAATTGTGTTTATTGGGGATTTACCCATCACTGCCTTCATTGACTATGGAGGCTAAGGGAAGTCAATTGATAGATTTTCTAAATTAATAAAAAATTGATAAATGGGCATAGTTTTATCTTGTAATGAAATACAGAAGGCAAATGATATGACCAAAACAGAGAAAATAGAAAATGTTGGTTAATTATTTATTTCTTCCCTTTGGATGATTACATATCTCCTTTTCTTTCTGGTGATCTATTCTTCTCTAATCACTCCTTCTGCATTGGTAAGGAATTTCAGCATGGGCCAAGAGCATGTTAAGGTTCCCTAGATGGGCATGGCTTCTAGATTTGGCTGTGAAAACTTTGTTCAGTTCCTCATTTCAGAGGAAGCAAGTAACACTACCTGGTTGTTCAAGGACTTCAATTATTTCATTATTTGAGAAGTGCTTTCCCTGAAAATCAAAGAGGTTTTTTGCTCCTTTTTTTTTTTAATCTATTTGTTGAAGATCTTTATGTTTAATGGTAGAAGAAGATGACTGACATATTTAGGAAGCACTGTCCACTGTAAATACAGAAATGCTATTAGTGACGGACAGATCTAGTCATGTGTGTTAACCATTAGAATATATAACAGATAAAAAAGGCAAATGTTTTGATCAGCAGTTCTAATCTTACTGTCAAAAGACTGCTAAAATAAATCTATTTTCTTTAGAAAACTACCACGAAGCCTAGTAACACTCAGATTATGCAGTTCTCCCAATGATAACCCATCTGTGGTGGAAGATTGAAAAAGAAAGAGTTTCTTCTGTCTCCAGCTGGATCCTGAAGTCTGTCTCCTTTGTTTATTGCTCAGTTTCTTCTGAGGTCAGCATTTAGGGTCTTCTTTCCAACATTTCCCAAACACAAGTCCTCCAATGTAATATTCTTTATTTTCAGCCCCTTTACTCCGCTCTGGTGAGACCCCACCCGGAGTACTTCATCCAGCTCTGGAGCCCCCAACACAAGAAAGACATGAATCTGTTGGAGCGGGTCCAGAGGAGGGCCACAAAGATGATCAGAGGGCTGGAGCATCTCTCCTATGAAGACAGGCTGAGAGAGTTGGGCTTGTTCAGCCCGGAGAAGAGAAGGCTCCGGGGACATCTTATTGCAGCCTTTCAGTACTTAAAGGGGGCTTATAAGAAAGATGAGAACAGACTTTTTAGAGGGCCTGCTGTGATAGGACAAGGGGTAATGGTTTTAAACTAAAAGAGAGGAGATTTAGACTAGACATAAGGAAGGGTGGTGAAACACTGGCACAGGTTGCCCAGAGAGGTGGTCGATGCCACATCCCTGGAAACATTCAAGGTCAGGCTGGACGGGGCTCTGGGCAACCTGATCTAGTTGAGGATGTTCCTGCTCATTGCAGGGAGGTTGGACTAGATGGCCTTTAAAGGTCCCTTCCAACCCAAACCGTTCTATGATTCTATCATTCTATGATTCTATGATTCTAATTAAGTCAAAGATGACCCACAGAAATAAAATATATGACCAAAGGTAGGAAACAAGCACTGTGCTAACTTAGAAACCCCCTCCTGAAAATCTTACTAACCCAAGGTTACTAATGGGATGGGATCTGAATTAAACAAAATCATCCCCGCCCCCCCCCCACCCCTCTCCCCGCCCCCCCCACCATGCCCTCTGTAAAACGTGCGTAGCCATCAGCTTTTCCTGTCAGGCTCTAGGATTTATGTTGGCCAAAACAAACCATTTTAATTTAGCAGAAAAATTTGGGTTTTTTCAAGTTCCCCAAGGGGAAACAAACCCAAAGCTTTTCTATAGATGTAAACTTCTTATTACCTTATTCCTGTCAATGGCTCTAAAGTAGTGAGATTAATACTGTTAAAATTATTCCAAATATTCATAGAGAATTTGTAATGAAAATTTCCTTTGATTGTTTCTGAGTGATTTGTTTTGTGCTTTCTTCAGACATTTTAGACATTTTAGTGCAACAGAACAAATGTCCTGCAGTTGCATGCACTGAAGCAGAGTAGCTTAAGCAGCTATTGTTGAATATTTATGAAGAGACTTTTCTTAAACGCTTACCACTGAAGAGACTTTTCATAAGTACTTACCACTACTGATTAGTAGTGGTAAGTTTTACACAAAACATGTTTCTAAGATTTTAGTGTAGTCAAGGAAGATAACAATATAACCAAACGTTCAGGTTTCAAATACTGAAATAATCAATACAAACATTAATATTTTCACTTACGAGTTAGTGAGAAACCTATATCCAAACCCAAGATTTTGCTGAACATCTAATCATTTCAAACACAGAGGAATTTCTTAAAAGTTTGCAAGCAAATTCAATAAAGTCCAAAGAAATGCAATATGGTACCATGTGGGAAACTGTCTCTCTGGGGAGAGAGGCAAGAACCGCAAGAACACGGAGATGCTGAATAAAAGGAAATGTCCACAGGCTGTTTGAAAACAGCTGTTGGGCCAGAAGAAAATAACCTGGGCTGTTCTAGAGGATCAGTCTTTGGACTGGTTTCATTTAATAGTTTTGTTAATAATACTAGTATAATATTCCAAGCAATATATTCCAAACTGGAGCACATGCCTGAAAGAGGATCAAATTAGGAAGCATTTATCATTACACAGTAGGTTCATTAACAAACTGACTTGCTCTGAGGACTGATTATCTGAAGAAAAAGGATACAAAAGTCAAGGTCATGCACTTGGAGGTAACAAGAATTTCTGTGACAAGCTGTGGGCTCATCAGTTTTAAGTATACGAAGAAACAAAGAGATGTAAGTATTTATTTAAACAGAGAATGACTACAAGTTACTAATATAAACTGTCTGTTAAATAAAGCAAATTAAAACACAGTGTATTTCAAAATGTATTCCTGCAAAGGAAATATTATTAATCTGCAAAGCAATGGTGAGACCTTATCTGGAAAACAATTCTGAACCCATATTCCCAGAAGATAAGTTTAGACAAAATTAATTCAGTCTTCTAGAATGGCCTTGAAAACAATGTTTTCTTGGTGGACAATAAAAATGGACAATCTAACACGGGAAAGCTAAAAAGCAATTGTCCTCCTCAGCCTAAGAAACGAAAGCTGTATTCTGTAAATACACTAAATACAATACACATCAAACACCACTGAGGGAAAAGAGTTGTTTAAGCTAAAAGAAAAATAAATAGGCATAAATTGACCATGAGTAGTTTAGGAAATCATATGATGGCAACCCTGCAGAAATAGGGCTCCAGAGGAGCACTCCCAAACAAGTAGTTGGGGTAAAAACAAATAAAAGAGATAACTTAAAGTGATGCTTGATGGATTTATGAAAGGCATTATCTAGTATGGTTTCCAGCAGTATCAGGATGACAGTCAACAGCCAGGAACTCCCAGTGTACTGACATAAATTCCCTAGGTTTTCTTCTTTCATGTACTTTTGTGTTAAATGTAGAAGACATTCAAGTCCACATATATTGTTTTCCAATTCACCTTGCAAAGTGGATGTTTGTAAAGCAGATATTTGCAGCAGAATAATAAAATCTGCGCACGTCTTCTTGAAGAGGTTCCATGTACGGCTGCGTAACACTTCAAACTGTGTTACTTTTGCCCCATTTTATGAGCTTAATGTTTCATTTTTAGTCGCCGTGTTCATTTTATATCAAGGTAAATATGGGCGCCACTGCTTTTCAGAACTAAAACAGTCTGGTGTTTCATTATTTCTAATTAGGGAGTTTCTTTACTTTCATGCCTGCCCATAACTTGTATTACTGTTAATGGGAATTCTGTTTGTGCACTGATCTGAGAACAGACCCCTCAGATATCATGTAAATAGCTTTACAGTCGACTGGCCATTGCTGACCAACTGAGCAAACTGATATCCTCACGCACTACTTATCAGAAGTTGTAGCTAGACTAGAAAAAATATTTTATGAGTTCTGAAGGTCAGAGTAAGGGGAAATAAATAGTTTAAATTAGGATAAAGGCACCGCGAAGGCATTAGTCCAGTTCATCCTAAGCTAATGATCCCACTTAGCCATCCCAAAGCTATTCGAGTCGCATGACATTTCATACACCCTAGGTAACACAGAAAGTGGGATTCACTCCCAAATGGAATTTAGCTGTCTTATGTAGGCTGGTTAACCTGGCTCTATCTTTAACCAAGCAGGAAAAGCACAGGGAATAAACCTCCTCATGGAAACACCTGTCTCTTTTTCCAGTAGCTGAATGACCAGTACAGGATGTCTTTCTTTTAATCACTAAAATCATGACCTGAATCACATCCAGGGTGTGAGACACTTCAGGGGAATCCTTGAGTTACAAACTAGCTGTCTCTTTTGTAGAATATGTCTGAAAAAATGTCAGGAAGACTCGTTATCCTTTTTCTGATTTAAATTGCATTTCTGATTAAATAGATCATTTCTGAAATGGCAAATATTGGTTAGAAGACAGATGATTAATGGATGAATACAGTATCTAAACTGGAAAGAATCATTTTAAGAAACTGTTGCTATTCTAAAGGCAGGTGGTTTATGTAGTATTAGCATAATTATTTATAGTTATGGTACTAGAAATCAGTAATTACTATGGAAATAATCTAGATTTCCCTGCAGTAGCCTCACATGATTTCTCAGTAATAAACTACTATGTTCCTTTTTCCAGGCAGAGTAGAAGCAGTCCCATAGCAGTAAATAATGTTCTTTTCTATTAGTGTAATTATTTTGCTGTTTCACAGATAGCACACAGCAGTAAACTGAGCAGCAGTTGTGTGAATGCTGTTTAAAAAACCCAAACAACAAACCTCTAAGCTTGTGATCTGACTGCCCTATAAGCCTGCTCATCACCGCAAGCCTGAATGCACACATAAGGCTTATAGTGAAATGTGAGCCTATAAAATACATGGAGGAAAACAAACTTTGCTGACCTAGAATGTGGGAAATACAATCTATCCCATGCACAGCTGTTGAAATTATAAAGAGAACCAATGCTAAACCTTTGATGTGGCCAGGATACTGGAGCTGAATTTTCAATTTTTTCCTTTGTCTGTGTTAAAAGTAATAAATAAGCAATTAAAAAGGGAACAATAGATTAACAGAGAGGGGAAAAGGTTGCACAGTAATTCGTTTTCCTTCCTGAAAAGCATAACTACTTGCGTATATGATATACAAATTAATTCCTTTTTCATTCTAATGTGATGGGCCCTATTGTTCTGTGATTCATTTGCTTCTCACACCTTTCCTTTTTGACTATGAGAAAACTAAAACCAGACAGCTTCATTAAATAAGACCGTTGCAATAAAAGCTCAAGTACTCTAAGTCATGGTAAGAGTCCCAAAATAAACAGAGTGATCATATGAAAACAGCCCCAATGAGAGTTGAACTGACATTGGAGCTCTAAATAAAAACCACTTGTGATACAAATATGTCTAACTTCCAAAAAATTGGCTGTGGAGATGCATTTTGCAGCACAGAGTGACCTCTAATTATAAGTACTGTTGTTCCCCTTCCTGAATTTGAGTGCCTTAATGTTCACAATGAGGGGAACCTTGTACATATGTCTACTTGCCTATATATACAACATATACATGTTATGATTTTATCTCCTGAGTGTGATTCAATGGGATTTACTTCCATGTGTATGTGAGTCCCTTTCTCTCTCTTGTTCTCTTTCTTTCAGTCACACAAAGAAATGAAGCCCCAGTGAACTTAGTCACCAGGTGGCTTTTGCTTTACTTAGTAGCAACAGCTACAGAGCCTTATTTGGTATGGGTTTTCTCAAATGCTGGACTTGTTAACGCTCGTCAAACACAGGAAAAATAAAACAGCACATTTAATATCTCTCTCAGTATGAAAGCAACGTGCAAAGAACCAGCATGTTTCTAACTAGGCAGTAACAGGTACAGTGCAAAATATTTTTACAACACTTGAAAAATCTGAAAAAGACAGCACTCCAGCTGAAATATAATCTTTTCGCTGGTTCTTTTGGTGCATAATTGTCAGGGATCCATTTACAATGAGGTAAACAAATAATGCATGTTTACAAAAGATGCAGAGCTTGTTTTTGGAGAAAAGAATACCATTCCACTGCCACCAAAGCAGAGTGGTGTGTACAGTTAGTAAATCTTTTCTTAGTGGCAAAATTAGTGTCAAATTGGTAAGGCCATAAACTACATCAGCATAAGTCACTCTCATTAATTTGACGGGTGAAGGTAGGATTTTCAAACAGCAGGCTTCTCATTCTAGTTTTTATTTTAATCAGCTAAATAATGAAATGGGGGTAGACTTGCTTAACCAGGCCAAGGGAAGAAGAAAGCAGAATCATCTTAAAACACCAATCCTGGATTTAATAGTCTACAACAAAACACTAAGCAGGTCAGCTTCATGGTTCAGCAATTCCTAAAAGCCCTGTCTACTTCTCAACAGCTTATCGGCGGCCAGTGTGTAAGATCTCCCAATGAGATCTGATTTACAACACTAAAGGGTTTTGCTGCAAAAATGAAGGGCAAGAATGGTACACTGTTTTCTGTACAGTCTGTCTGTGCACACATATATTAAAAAAAAACCCAAACCCGCAGAAACTAATTTGACCCTCACGATAAGGATCTCTTGCATTTTTCATTGACATAAACAGGTCACAATGCCTGGAAAAGCTTTCGTAGAACTCAGCAGCAATCTGGTTTCTTTTTTCTGGGTCAAAGTCAGAGTTTATCTTGTTAAGCTATCTAATTGAATACAGCCCATGTGATACAACAGGACTAAGTGCATTAAATGAGGAGGCAGTGGGAAGGAGCGGGGGTGCATTTATTTCTGTGTGGTGCTGGGAGGGTGCAACTTCCTGGAAATAGCTAAATTACCTTTGAAATATCTATTTTGGTGGCTGGAGAAAAAAGACGTTCAACTTCTGTAACACATTTTCTGTACACACACGCACACACACGCACACACTGTCCAAAGCTAGTTTAGTATGTTGTGATTGTGAGGTGGTATTTCACCTTAAGCAAAATGAACATGTCCTGATTTTCATTTGCCTGGGGTAAATCTGAAATAATTTTATTGTTGTCAGATGAACAATGGCAGATTTACATTGAGGTAACCAAGAACAAAATCAGACCCTAAATGTCAAGCGAATTAAAGCCACAAACAGCATGATTTAAACGACAGTTGCACAAACCAGGCCCTATGCAGATCTCTGTAAAGTGAATTATATATAATAACACTTACAGTTTCCTAGTACTATTAGATTTGCCTTTATACATAAATGCTTAAGTTATGATAAAAAACAGAGCTGTGTCAGTTCTTTTCAGTCTCAGCACATTTGCTATTAGCATAAGAAATGCTGCTTATGGCAGAGGCAGCCGTGCTTGAAATTTCTGAATTAATGGATTTGATTTCCTCTTGAGACAAACCATCAGCCTTGCAGTAATGGAAATAGATATAGTTGGTAAAACAAATAAAAAGCTGGCATGCAGATAAAATGGGTTTCAGTTTAAAATAGTAATGTTGTAATTGAAGTGAACAATTACAGGGTTGCTCCCAGGCACAAAAGAAATACCATGAAAATGAAGTAATGTTTTTGTTAAGTATAGTCATTTCATGAAAATGTAGAGCTGCAGATGTCATCGTCTGGAAAAAGGAAAACTATAGTTATTCTCCTTAGCTGAGATCCTCTGATAACATTTTGTTAATTTTAATAAGAATTACTAATATTAAACCTAAATTTCACATGGGGGAGGGGAAACAGAGAGGGAGAGCAAAAGCTTTACAACTGGTACTAAGCCAAAAAGGCGTGCTTGCCTTTCAAGGGATTTCGGTTATCAAGGGTCAGAAGCCTGCAGTAAGAATTTTTGGAGGGCAGAGGGAGGGAAATATTTTCCTGTTGGTAGAAGAAAGCTCTCTTGTCTGCGTCCTTTGTCAGGGCTATAACATTGGAAAGGCTGGGCGGGAAGGGAGGAATGCTGGCCATGCCGGGTAATCACCAATGGGAAGCTATGAGGTGGGGGAACAGGGGAGGAACATGCTCAGCATCAGATCTCTTTACCAAAGACATTTTCTCTAACTGGGTCGTGCTTCTGACTGGCTTTCAGCTACATACACCACTGGGGAGAAGCAGGGACTTTCAGCGTACGAGAGCTTTTCATGTTAACGTGTAAAAGTAAAAGTAATGAAGCACACCGAACGCCACCAATGTAAGTGTCACCTCAAATCTGAGAGTGCATTCATTAACTCCACCGCAACAAAATGCTCTGCTGTGTCCTATATTTCCTCTGGCTTTGTATGCGTGACAGAAAATGTTCTCGTCGCAATTCTTTGTAGAGATCTATTAATTAACAGATCATGATTAGTGACTTGACAGTCAGCAAAGCACACAGCTCTTCTTGTAACGAGTAAGCCACAGGACACTACCTGGCACAGCGAATACTGTCCGCTCATTACATTTCTATCGTCAAGAGTTTGCATTTACACCACCGTGCCGCACGATTCAAGGCACGGCCGATGGCTCCACAGCTATGCGGCTGACGCACGGTTAACGTGTTTCATAGCTGCACCGGGCTTTGCGATTCCAGGAGCAAGTTTGTAGGCGTTTTCGGTTTCCTGCCGCGCTGGTGGGGACAACCGCGGCGAGGCGCGAGGCGCTGGTGGGCAGGCGCCGGCGGGGCTGCAGCCCGGCCGCCCGGGGTCTGGCGGGCAGCCCTCGGCAGGTCTGGGTCGCTCGCCGAGGGCTGCGGCTGCGCCTTCTCCAGGAGCCTTTCGTGAGGAGACTCTAAATGCCACGGTTTGTTGTCGTTCGTTACTTAACTGTATCTGCTTCCAGTGTCCTGCACGGTATTTCACACATCCAGGCAAAGCTCCTACATACAAAAGAATTTTCTACTGTAACTACTGTACCAGGCATGTCTGTGCTGCAAGATATAATAGCAGCCTATTTACATATGTCACTCTAAAGTGCTCACACTGAAATTTTACTGCTTTCTTCACACTCTTGCACTTACATAAATACACCCACGCAGTACAGGTGGATTTCTGAATCGTCAAGTGTTTCTCTTCCATTAGGAGACATTTTTTGAAACAAATTAACGCCAAATGCATCATCGTTTAAACGTGTTTATTACTTTATTTGGTGTTTTAAAAGCTCTTCTGAAATGTTTTAAACAAGATGATGTGCACCCATGGAATTCAATATACACTTAATCTGTGGAGGAAATAAATGTCTGACATAAAGATTTAAATCTTTATTTTCCTCCCTTGACATGGTGGCTGGTGACACATAAATGTACTTTTTTTTTTTTCCCTTTGACAGAGTAATAAAAATCTCATTATCTCTGAATAGGCAGCAATTTCGTTATCTAATCTTTTTACCAAAAGGTTAGTTAATTAATCAGAAACAAATCCTGATTATTATTTCAATAGAATTAGAAAGACAAATCACCAGAGTACGGCTAAATAGGGCAGGCCTGTGGTTTAACCTGCCTCATTTACATCCAAGTACAATGATTGTCAGGAGCTCGCAGTGAGCAAACAGCCCCGAGAACATAAGCCAGCAGATGGTTTTCTCTCGTCGCTAGCCTTTCCTCTCCTCTAATGCCTCTGATCCCATTACCTCACTGAATCCGTTACCAGGGTAACTGTTAAATTGCTGTGAAAGGCATGGTAATAAAGTAACCTGTCACACTGGCAATAAAAGCAGCAGAATTTTCCTGTTCACTGAACTTTTCAGCTCATCAATACTCACTTTATGGAGAAATTCACCACTACACACAGGTCAGCTGCAGGAATTGTTCCATGAGGCTTTTGAAAAGCAAACCAAAGTTCATGTAAACATGGGAAAGGTATAATTAAAGACTGGTTTCAGAAATGCACACAGAGCTAATGCTTTGCTATTTACTGTAGAATGTTAGTAGGAGATTAGACATATTCAGGTTGCTTCTTTTTTTAAGCACGCTCTATAAATAACCTTTACTGCGGGCAGGAAGGTGATTAATCCAAAATCATTTTGATAGTGTTTAAGACCATAACCTCTGTTGCATCAGGCTGTTTGCCTTTAGCAGCTGCACTCTGACCTATTTACTAAAGTGGATTTTGTTATCACAGAATAATCTGATGCTAGGTTTGTCTACGCTCCATTGTTTTACAGACTTTTGATGCAAGTTTGATATCTTTAACAGGTTTTTGCAGTATGCCACTGTTTCCGTTAATAAAACCTTACTGAGTGTAATCTTAGAGACAAAAAAAGCATACAGCCACTGTGCCGGTCCACCCATCTGAAAACACTTTTCTCAGTTTTCTAATGTAACATATCCTGCTGCAATTTTGATCCAAAAAAAGAAGAGCAAGATTTCTTCTTTTTTTCTCCTTCTTTTTTTTCTTTTTCCTAGAATACATGGTAAGAGGTTTTTCCATAGGGCACATGCACTGTTTGCCACTGATCAGAACTGAGTTTGAAAATGTCATATGGAAAAACCTTTCTGACTTCAATTAGGCTCACAAGAAACTGTAAGAACATGAATGAAAAAGAGAGTGCATATCTAATCCTTGTTATTAGCCATTTGCAGACTCTACACTTTCAGCTCCATTTGGTAATGCCATTAATTATACAGCAGTAACCTTGGAATATATTGGAGTTTGCTTGTTGAGAT
Source organism: Phoenicopterus ruber ruber (assembly GCA_009819775.1). Classification (NCBI taxonomy): domain Eukaryota; kingdom Metazoa; phylum Chordata; class Aves; order Phoenicopteriformes; family Phoenicopteridae; genus Phoenicopterus; species Phoenicopterus ruber. The sequence goes on along the minus strand of CM020246.1, from coordinate 65,414,634 downwards.
AACTTCTCTCTCAGTCTCCTTTTTTTTAGACTTGCACACGCTTACAGCTTGTTATGAAAAATTGAAAGCATTTCTTTGACCGACAGCAAGCGTGAACTACAGTGCCTATTGCAGCTGCAGGCCGTAAAAGAGAAGTGTCTCTAAATAGGAGCCATGTTATATAGTCCTGAGAGTATGGATTTAAAGTAAGGCTTGTTGCAGATAAATCTTTGCGCACACCGTCTTCAACTTTTAGATAACCACGTTCAAGACAATACTCTTTGTCAGACTGCTGTGATAGGGGCTGATTTTACCCTCCTGAATGAAGCCACGTTTGCTGCTTTCCTAAAATTTCTCAGAACTCTAGGAGCTGTTTGGAGAGGAAAGGACTGAAAGATTATGTCCTGTTAGATATTTCCACTGCATTCAGTGACCTTTTTTACAATGTCAGATCTTAGTTCCTTGCACAGGCAGGGTTCTTCCATATGCGGGAAATCTTCAGGGGAAGTTTGTATGAAGAAAAACAAGCCAACTGCACACAAAACTGTAAACTCACAATCTTCAGCAGATATACATTTATTAACCCACATAAAATAAAAGAATTTATGCTGATCTCTAACTTAGAATTAAACTGGGCCATTTCTGAGATTCAGGAAACTCTAAATCTCTCTGGTATCTGGTATGTATAGCACCGCCAGTTATAGAAGTGGAAATATGTCTTCAAATAAGCCAAAATTCTTGCTCTTTGCAGGTGGCTAGTAGAGGAAGCAATGTTCCCATGAGATCTGCAGACCATTTTGCAGGTGTAAGAAGTTCCAGTAATACACCCTGGGCAGAGTCTTCACTCCGTACTCTTTTATGTTTAAATAGAGCAAATGCCAGGAAGGGTGATATGCACTTAGTTTCAATGAAAGAATTGAGTTTTAATAGCTGCCATTGTTTTAATTTAAAATTTACTTTAAACTGTGTGCATACTGGATTGTTCACGATTACACTTTGGCAGAACGCAAACATAAATGAGATGTCGACATGGATAAATTCCTTCCTTTGAAAATGTGTATGAATATTCATGAGCAACATTTGTTAGCTCATTTTCCCAGCTCTGGTTCGAATGCACAGAGCAGGGTTTCTGTGCTCTGCGTGAGCCTGTATGGAAAAGCCTTTCTGCCACACAGATTCTGGTGGTGTAAAGAGGTACAGTCTTTGGATGGTGGCTTTCTACTCCAATTTGATTTCACCATGCCTGTAGCTCCAATTACATATTCAAAAAACATCAAGAGTTCACACTGGGCTGAATTACAGCTGGCTCAATTTATATTGGCACACCTTGGGTTTGCCTCACTGAAAACTGTAAAGTTACAGCATCAGAAAGAAAAAATGGTGTCAGAAGAGAATTAGAGCTGCTGTCTTTGGAAGAGAAAGAAAGAGGAGTAATTGTGTCCCTCCTTCCACCAGATGCTGTGTCCTTATTATTGTCCTCCTCAATAGCACGTTGTGACTAGACTGGCTATGCAGTGTGTAGCCCTTTTCTCCTCGGATTAAATTCATCCCTGCGCAGTGGAGCATCACGCAGCCTCGGCACCACCTAAACCCCATGCGCAGCTCTGCTTTCAGCCCTTGTGTGCTGTGCAGGCCTTGCACGGGCTTTGCGCAGTTGTGGATTGCACCTTTTGGCTTTAATTCGAAAAGACAAGTGGCTGTGAAAACACTACAGGCTTAGATCCACCAGGCACTGCTGGGAATTTTCCAGCCTCACTGACAAAAGTTAGTTTCTCAATGCCATGGTTAGCCATCAAATCAGAACAGTTTGCTCTGCAAAAATAGCCAAACATTTCCCACTTCTGATGAGGTCCAGACACACCACCTTCGACATTTTCGTCCCACTCCTAGCTTGGTGACAAATTAAGGCCTCGGATCCATCAGAAACAAAATTCCTGCCCTGCCTCCTCCAATTTTTGATGTCTTTTGGCTCTTTTGTCTGTTTGGAACAGGAATATTTTCCTTACTCTATTTCTACCTCTGAACATTTCTCACTGTCTGTCATAGCTGCCAGTAACGAAGTTCAAGGGAGAAAAAGAAGCATAGAAACAAATTTAAAACATATTGAACTACTCTTTCATTGCATACTTTATAGTGGGCCAAACTCTATTGACAACCAGATCCACGGAGAAAAAAAAATCCCAACACTGCTGCAGATTTCAATGGAATTCTATTGATTTGCATCAGTCAAGTAACCAAACTGCAGCTATTTATCTTGATGGAGTGAAAGAATTGGGAAGGACATCTGTCTCTCAGGGTTACTATATGGCTTATTTGATCTTACCTATATGTATGATTGATCCTGCTAGCTTATATTTTATGCATCTCTTGCCCTATGACAGTGGAATAGTGAAGTGCATCTTCCTTTGTTTTCTTTTTTAACATTTTATACCATGCTGCCTAATATTGTCCCTTTTTCATCTACAAATTAAAAATTTACAGCTCTCATATCCAGCATGGGCAATTATGTATGAACATCAATCCAATCACTTACCCTGAAATAAAGGTTTATGATGCAAGCAGTTTTTTGTAGTCCTTCACATTGCCAGAGACTGGGGTAGGGATGGGAGGGGGACAACAAAAACCCACATCAGCCCTGCATTTTTGATGTCGCTGCTGTTTTGTGCTGTGACTTCACGCTCCCTGAAGAAACAAGATGCATCAAGCAGTGCCTAAAACACATCCTCTTCAAACATTGGGAATGATTATTTCAGCAAGTTTTAGCTTTCAGCAGCAACATATGTAGTGGCAGCTGTGCAGTAGTGCTTTGAGACCACGGGTACTTTGGAACCCAGTAAGAAAACTGTGACTCGCATGTAAAGAGCAGGAAAAAAGAATTTTTCCTCATTCAAAATTGTGCTGACACTTCAGAAGCTTAAATGACTAACAAAGCAGTTTACTTCACCCACTTGGATTCCACGATCTACCCTCCAAAAATCTTAACAATTTTTTTAAATATATGGGAAAAAATATGACCAGTAAAAATCTTCTATAATTTTAGCTGACTGGTTTGCATCAAAGTTTCACACCAAAAGAGCATAAGTGTCTTTGACCCCTGGCTAACCTTTTTTCCTCTCCAGCTCTTCCATTCATAATTATCTGTATTATTTTGCTTTCTATATATTATCAACAGAAAATTCATGGTCACAGCCTGAAGATCAAAGATGAAGTTTAATCTTCAGATTGTGCTGCTCATGCTCATAAACCACTCAAGCACCACTCCTGCTCTCCGTGACAGCGCCAGAATCCTTGATTCAATTATAGGTTACAGTCAATGGGGATCACGCTTTAATCTGTGTACAAACAAAAGGATAAAACAGAAACATGTACCCATTCTAAGGACGATACTTTATTACAGTGCGACATCAGGCAGCATTGCAATAATACAGGCTGGTTTCAGAAGACGGATGAGATTAAATTGTCTCCTAGGTTATGCCTGCCTGTTATGTACAGACTAGCACACGTACTGCTCTGCTTCTCTGCCAGTTGTCTGGCTCACAAAGACTCTGATCCACTGCACGTTGTGCGATCGCACAAATTTCAGTGAGTCTGAAGGATTCCCAGAATTATGCAGGAGTAGATCATTATTCTAAACATGATAGGATTTTTCAAATACTAGTTGGATATGAGATATTATTCAGGGGACTAGTTCCATTGAAATAATCAACATTTTTCCTCACATGTTAACATGTTCACATATCAGGATGTCTGGAATCAGTTTCCATGTTTGCCAGTGCCTTTTTAACACTCAGTGTTAAGTGCTTCTTCCAAGGTCAATTTAAAGGAAAGGTAACTTTGTAGATAGTTGGCTGGTCCATGGCGATGACAGCCTTCCACCACGTTAGAGTAGGACTCCTTTATGAATCATGCTGGCATTTCCCAAGCTCCATTATTATTATTTTATTTTTATTATTATTATTATTATTCCAGTTTTGGAAAACACTTAAACACATGTTTAATTTCAAGACACATGTTTCAAATATCATGGGATTTCGGCATTTGCTTAAGTACTTTCACAAATTGATTAACTGAATGGTGAGGAAGGGACAGCAGCAGAGAGGAAGACGATTTCTAAGAGTAACAACAGCTCTTCCCTTGATAAGTTCTGCATTTTTAGCCCACCCGTCTTGCTCCCTCCTCCTTCCTGCTTTCCACCCCTCCAAGTGCACTGTTCCGAGCACTACGACAGCATTTGGGAGATGCAGGCACAGGGGCAGAAGGAGCAGGCAGGGGTCTGTCCGTGCCTCCTCCCCTTCCCACTCACTTCAGCCAGCTCCTGCTCCTGCCCTCTCCTCTACTGAATGCAGCATCTTGGCCTATTACACAGGGATTTTCCTGTCAAAAGAGCTTGGCTCATTTCACTGCACTGGAGAAAAGCATATTTGCATTGTTGAACCTTTTTCTTTCTTTTTTTTTTTTTTTTTTAATATGCAGGTTCATTGTATCAAGTGATGCAAAATAACTTGGCATAAGTGCATGGCATAATGAAAATTAGAACAACCTCTTTTGGGATGGAGGACAAAGGGTCTTGGCACTGTGTGAGAGCAAATAGCAGCTCATTCAATGCTCATATCATCTATAAACCACCAGTAACCCATTTGTCAACTACCAGAATCATTTTAACACACCTCAGTAAAAAATTGTATTACTTTGATATCTAACGTGATTAAGGTTCTAAGCTTGTACTTTATCAAATCTCTGTGGCTCCTTCTTGTCATTTCCTTTGAATAGCAGTTATAAAAAAAATGTAAATTTAAACAGATTAATTTAAAATACACTGGAATGAGTTATCAGAGAAGAAATAGGGAATATCCCCTGAATAATGATGTTTTCCTCAGGAACAAGGACCTTTCACAAGCTGCATTTCCAAAGAAGCTCCTATAGTTCTCTCAAGTTACAGACATTTCACACATCAAGGGAAGGCTGAACAGAAAGGTATGTGAAAAAACAAACGGTTTGCTTCCCACTGGTATAGTTAGAGCAGGTTCTGAGGGCTTCGTTACAGTGGGCGCCATTTAAAAGCCAGCATTTGTCAACAGGTACCACACAGCTACCGCAGTTGTTTCCTGCAAAGCTCTGGTGCTTCAGACACAGCTCAGTGACAGCTCTTGGCAAACGCTGACTTTTAAGTGGCAACCAGTATAATCACAGTATTCATGAAAGTGAGAGATGAACAGTGCTGACTGAAAAGGAGCCAGGTATCATATCGCGTGGGCTAGTGCCATGCCTGCTTTCCCACACGGCGCTGCCAACGCCGCTCGGTCCCGAGCAGCGGGGCGCCTGCTATCCCAGCCCTGCGCCGCTCCCGAGCCAGAGCTGTCATTTTTTTTTTTTTTTTTTCCAAACTTTACAGAGGGTTTTATAATGAGACAGTTTTGAAAGGACAAGGATAAGAGGTCACCAAGCATGTTTCCATGCTTAACATAAAAGCGAAACTCATCTAATCCGCTCTTGTTCTGTACACGTTTTTCTCTGGTCTGATGGAGATCAAGAAATTAGGAGGCTCACAAAGATGGCACGAATGTGGGTGGATATAGGTCAGGCTACGCATGTCATAAAGCAACTCGCTTTACAATAGCATCCGTTTGTCCGATATATTCTGTTCTTCAGAGCAGGATTTAATACACTTTATGAGCTAAAATTCACATATGAGCTAAAATTCATATATAGGAGGGATTTTGTCATATAAACTAAAATTTTACACTGACATTCATAAAAAACAGTTGCATTGAAAAGAGTCCTATTTAATTTGCAAAGACAAGTTCTGGGTGCCAGATTTAATGTTATTCATGCATTAATGTTATCCTTGTGTGTTCATCATCTGTCGTGAATCTTTCTACGGTCCTCAGGAAAAAAAAGGAGCCGACCTGTTTGTTAATGAAGAGTATCCTCTGTGCTAAGGGGCTTAATTAAAGCTACATAGACCAGGTGAATTTCAGCACTTCGTTCTTTCACCATGCTGCGAATGTAGCATGTTACAGTCTGTCATCATACTAATGTTCAATATGTGAGTAGCTGTTCATCTGAATAGTTTCATTGAAATCAATGGGCCTAACTCACATGAGTGAGGTCTTACAAGGCTGGAATATATTTATATTCATACTGAAACCATGACTTCCTTGTTCACTGCTACTTAGTTTGCCTTATTAATCTGCTGGCATCATCCCTCGGTTTCACTGAGGCATATCCAAAGCAGGGAAATGAAGCACTTTCTGTAATTTTGGGGGACTCCAAACAGTCACTTAAAGCAAATAGTGAAAGTCTGCTGAACCGAAGACAATTATCTGGGAAGCAAATTCATTGTTTCATCTACAAGTCATTATTTCTGTGGCAGTAGAGAAAATGAAAACTAAAATATTTATGGCTCCTAATACCATTCATTTCAGTGTACTCCTGCCTGCTTACTGCATGTTACACCTTTCCACATTTAGTAAGGCAAACCTGCATAAGAAAAGCAGTGCTTACTCAGGAGTGCTGGTATATGAGTTTATGGATAACCAGCACAGGCTTCCTTTCTGCACAGATTGTATTGTTCATTCACATTTGGCTGCCTTTGACAGGCACTTGTCATAGGGAAGGGGCGGAATTGTGTTCTAAATGCTCGCTTTTTCCTATGATTTATCCAAGGTGCTGCCTGAAGTATAATTTTGCCCCATGGATCTACGTTCAACGGATATGTATGAACATACAATACATGCTAACCTGTTTTGTTTGTGCCAAGTATGTATTGTTGCCTGTGCATAAGGGCACATATTATTATGAAAGTTGGAGCCATAATCCTCGCATGTATGCTGTCATCAGACCCTTACGTTCATTTATATGAACATAATACAGCCAAATACAGCCAACAGGGAATTCCCTTAGCATGAAGTCAACCTCTGCATAGTCAAAAGGTGCCATGACAGCCAGTGTGCCACCACCTTTGAGACCAATGACAGTAGAGGAGGAAATATGGCCACCATACAGTCCGATTAACCTAAGCATTATCTTTGGAAAACTTTGTCTGTGGCACTCTTGTTTTCCTCAGATAAAAAAGAAAGTTGTCAGAATCATCTTTTTGCGTACAATTTCAGTACTGAAGATCACTTTGAGATTCCTAGACAGCGTAGCAGCAAAATGATGGGAGACAATTTTGTCTTAGATTTGTGTGATCTACTTGTCCTGGTTAATTATATCTTCGTCTCCTTGTCTTTCAAAAAAAAACCCCAACAACAAAAAAGGAGAAAAATAAAAGAGACAAGACAATAAAAAGAAGAGAGAAATAGCTGACATAAACAAAATAGGACAAGAGATATAGAAGTAGTGATACCCAGGTTCCCTTTTAGATGAGCTTATGGAAAATGGGACTGGTTAGGTAAACATACACACACAGTTATTTTGTTGTTATGTTATACTTTCAGTGCTATGATAATATTTTAACTTTTTGATTATATTTTATATTATTATGCAAATTTGTAAATTTGAAAACAAAAATCACCCCACAGCTCTCCACCAAAAATAAACAAAGTGTCTATTCCAACAGTGTCTACAAACAATTATGCCAATTTACTAGGATATAAAACTAAAATTAGGCAAAAAGAGGAGAACAGATTAAAAATAATCAGTCTAAAAGTAATTGGAAAAAACCCCAGCATATAGACAAGCAGGAGAGGGAATTTAGGACTTAGAGATTCTATAGATGCTTTTAAACTTTGGTTAAAAAGGTTACTCTGACAGCATGTCTGAAAAAAATTATACACTGTTTCTGCTACTTTGTTGACAAAGAACTAAAAGTTAATCCCATAGTACCTGAATTTCATCTCTGTGGAAAGTTCCAAGAGCAAAGCTGCTGTTCAGCAGGCTCATGTCTCCCTCCACATTTTGCTGCCCTGGGAAAATAATAATAAAAAAAAAGCTCCTTGTAGCAGCAATACAGCAATCATGCTGGGTCATGAAACTAATTATGTTTTGTGATGGTGGAAATTCTCCATTTCTGTGTGAAGGGGCACTGCTGCATGATAGATGAATGTTGGAAAGGCAGTACATTGTGCTCTTTCATCTCTGTCACTGCATATTTATTCTGACTGCTCCTAAATTATTCATTTTCTTTAAGCAATCAATATTAATAATCTGATTTGCTCCTTGGCATTTTTAGTCACACTTCTGTTTAACTGACTGTAAATAAAGGTCACTTGGAGGCTTCCTGCTGCTGTTCTGAAGGTCCTTGCCTAATTAATTCCCAACACTTTTTTTCCCTGTGACTCTGATTAGCAGTTGCAATCAAGTTCAGCAATTAGCTGCCTCCTTGCACAGTGATTTGCTCACTCCACCTCCCTGTATAAAGCTACATTTGGTCTCTACAAAAGCATAAGGAGGAATTTAAATTCATTTGTTTTTTGTTCCCTGACCATGCAGGACAGATCATATTTGTCACTGCTTGCACATAACCTTTGCCTATCTACATCATACCACCTAATCATCCCTGATCCCCGCAACAGACATCATAAATGTAATGAACGGCCTCACCAACAACCTGCTTGTGATATGCCTAATCTCAGCCTCTTGTATCAACAAACAGCTACAGCTCATCAAATCATTCTTAGTTATGTAAGAGCTCCTATGGTTTAGCTTACATCAAATTAATGACTTTTAAAAAAGGGGTCTGCTTCACATTTAATGGATTTATCTTAGTCTGCTTGGGGCCTAGGGACAACCCCCAGATTTAAACACCTTTGGACGTCTGATTCCAGTTTACAAGAAGACACAGATCATACCTGTGCTAGAACTTGAGAAATAATAATCTCGATGAACGCTTTTTGTCTTTAATTCCCAGAACCATGGAAAAGTTGTTGGAAATCTCAGTACTGTGTTAATTATTAAGAGAGACTCCAGTCAGGAGGGATGTCTAATTTGCAGTTGAAAGTGCAAAGAGGAGACAGTATCCTCCAGGTACTCTTCGGCAAGTATGTATTTGAAAAGCACGGAACAAAAGATAAAGAATTACAGGAAACATTACAGAAATATCATGAGCATTTTTTACAGGCCTCCCCAATTAGTCTCAGTGTTCTCCATTTCTATTATTGCATCCTAGGTAACAATTGCCAGGCAATACCATTTAATGAACTATTTCTGCAAAAAAACCCATTTTTAGTTTCAGACTTGTTTATAAATTCATTGATTTAAATGTTTCTAATTCAAACAGTAATTCCATATGGATAATTAATTCAGACAGAACTGTTTCCGTTGTCTGAGCAGAAAACTAAGATGTGTGCACAAGAGAAATCCTTCTTTAGCTGAAGTCTGTTTCAATGCATTCACAGTTGTTTAATGAATCTACTGGCAGATTTTAAAAAGGTGATAGAACTGCACCTGTGAGAAAGTCTGTCATGTTGCTACTTGTATCCACAATGTTTTCTGTTAGTATTATTATTATTTTATGCATCTCAGTCCTTGACAAGTAAGCAAAGAGTAGGACTGACAAACACCACCAGAATGGAATGAAAATCTCTGAATACATCTTTAAAACATAGCCAGACTCTAGAGGAAGAAAATGATAGGTCTAAATTCCCATATATTGGGCATAAGGATTTAAACTGTCACCTACCTTTCACAACTCACTAAAAAAATATCTTCATATTTCATTTTGGCTTTGGAGTTCTTGGAGCTTAAGGGAGTTTTGCAGTGGTGGGTTTAAGTGTCCTGTAAAAGAGACAGATCAGAACTTAACCCGGTTACTCTGTACGTACAATTTACTAAGTATATAAAAGCAGTTCCTTAAGCCACAGCCCATTTCTACTACTAGCACTTACAGAGCCCCTCTTCTGACAGTAGCAAGCCAAAGCATGCATGCCTTTTGAACAAGCAAATTTTCTTTTTCCTTTCTGTTCTGGCAAGTGTGTTCATTTAATCTCACAGGGGATCTGACAGCTTTCCCCAGCTCCTAAAGCAATTCTTTAGCACTTGTTGAAAAGTGCTGTAAGCGAAAGGCAGCAAAGCTGACTGGTGTTTGCATGCAGAGACGGGCAACTGGGGCACTAAGCACAGTCAGTCTGCTTCCTCAACGTGTAATGCACAAAATCAAGGCTAGAAGCAACAGTTAAGTCACTCTTGGAGTTATCACTTAATGAACATAAATACACAAAATAGGACATTTGTTGGCATGATGATATCGTTGTGAATCATTAAATAAAACATCCGGTGCTTTGAAATATAGGCACGTACACACAGCCAAGTACTTGTAGCTGCAGTGGTTAGGGCTGTAAAACTCACACACTCAAAACAGATCACTCATTTCTAGGGTGGCAACTTTCCACGTTTGGTGTCATTTCAAAAGTGTGCATCTTGGAACAGTTTAAAAAAATTCCTTTCAGCTATTTGAGATTTATGACAACAAAATGTATTATTCGCATTGAAGAAAAAAAAAAAAACCAAACTTTTCCCGAGGAAATAAATTATGAAATCTATTAATGAGGAGTATGTGCCTAAGGAAATATGACAGGAATCCAAAGCTATTGTTACGGAGTCACGAATGTTTGAAGATCCGTTGTGGTGAATTACTCTTCAGTCAAGAACGTATGTGATGTACACAACTTTCCTTCACCACCTCTTTCCTGCAGTTGTTCTGAAATTACATGTGCAGAGAACACGATAACTAGTTTTTGCTTGTTTAGTGTCTGTTGCATGAGATCACATATCATTGCTGTTTTCTCTATAGGACATAAAATATCCATCAGATTTGGAGCAAAGCACTCACGGTAGAGAAACATGCTGTCTATGTAACCTTGGAAAAAAGATTTAGCTCCTCACATTTGTGTAATAGCATTTATAATTACTCATCGGGGAGGTATTATTTATGAAAACCTTCCTGAATGTAATGCCTTGCAAACATGTAAAGGATTAAATAGTTATTTGCTGCCTTTTGCTTGGAGGAATAAAGCAAGCTGTATGGGGAGAACTTTTTTCCTCCTGGCCCAGGTTTTGCTTCCTTCCTCTGAGCCCAGTGTGCACGGCAGTGGCTGAGGCTGAGGAAGCAGAGGAAAAGCAAAAGTGATGGGTGGTCTCGAAGACACTGTCTACACCATATCCTTTCTTCATAAACATAACAGTTATTCAGGAGGATGGCTCACTGGAATGACACTTGAAATCTTTACTCTCTGTTGGGAGTTTACATCCCATTGAGACATGAATTGACCTTTACTTTCATTCTCCATGTGCGTTGAGGACAGTTTTATACCGTTTATTGTGAATTTTTCTACAATGTATTCCGCAACAGAACTTTATACCTATCCTCTGATACTATATGCGGTTTATGGAACAGATGGTGCAAGCGCAGCAATCTACCTACATTTGCTAAACATTCGTCCTTTCTGTTAAATCCTTGAGGCAGTTGACTGTTGTCCTCTACAGAAGCAACAGCAGTTCTGTGATACTTTGTATATTAGTCATGTTCAGAATGAGAGGCCTTAAATATTGCATTTGAACATGCTATATGGGAGATATTGTCTCCCTGGATACTGATTTAATCTAATGATAGTGAATAGTCATGATCGTTGCTTGACTGAAACAGAATTACCATGAATTTATCTTGCAACAAATAGATTAATGGTTATTAAGCTGGTACTTTAAACATGGATGATCTTTTAATAAGTAAGTTACAAAGTGAAGATGAAAGAGATTTTTTTTGTTGTTGTTAAAAAGGTTCTAGATTGTTTTGTTCTGGCAATGTTGAGCAAGGGCAATCGAGTTCATGGACTGCCCTGATACCTACCTTGAAAATGAAATTAAGAAGCTGTAATTACATTATTTGCAAACTGTAAAGTTTCAAAGTCCGTGTACACCTTGTAACTTATTCTGATTTTCTCCCTCTTGCACCCAATTTTTCCTGTAAAAAATGCTTTAAGAAATTAAGTGCAAAAAGAAATTATTCATGCAACATTAAGTTTACATGGTGAACTACTCAAATGTCAAGAAATGCCAAAGTTAAGGATGAATGCACAACTATAAGACTGTCCTGCTCTGTGTGTGGATTATAATAGTCTTCAGTTACAAGATCACACAGAACAATGTAAATTATATACCAGGCAAATAGACTATGAAAGTCATCTGAATTAATGTTTCTCCTACCCTGGGGTATGAATAATATTTCATAGAATCATAGAATTATTTAGGCTGGAAAGGACCTTTAAGATCATCAAGTCCAACCGTTTACCTAGCACTGCCAAGTCCACCACTAAACCATGTCCCAAAGTGCCACATCTACACGTCTTTTAAATACCTCCAGGGATGGTGACTCAGCCACTTCCCTGGGCAGCTGGTTCCAACGCTTGACAACCCTTTTCGTGAAGAAATTTTTCCGAATATCCAATCTAAACCTCCCCTGGTGCAACTTGAGGCCATTTCCTCTCATGTTATCACTTGTTACTTGGAAGAAGAGACCATCTCTCTGCAACCTCCTTTCAGGTAGCTGTAGAGAGCAATAAGGTCTCCCCTCAGCCTCCTTTTCTCCAGGCTAAACATCCCCGGTTCCCTCAGCCGCTCCTCATAGGACTTGTGTTCCAGACCCTTCACCAGCCTCGTTGCCCGTCTCTGGACACACTCCAGCACCTCAGTGTCTTTCTTGTAGTGAGGGGCCCAAAACTGAACACAGTACTCGAGGTGCGGCCTCACCAGGGCCGAGTACAGGGGGACGATCACTTCCCTACTCCTGCTGGCCACACTATTTCTGATATAAGACAGGATGCTATTGGCCTTCGTGGCCACCTGGACACACTGCTGGCTATTGACCAACACGCCCAGGTCCTTTTCCACCAGGCAGTTTTCCAGCTACTCCTCCCCAAGCCTGTAGCGTTGCCTGGGGTTGTTGTGACGCGAGTGCAGGACCCAGCTCTTAGCCTTGTTGAACCTCATACAATTGGCCTTGGGCCATCCAGCCAGCGAGTCCCCCTGTAGCGCCTTCCTACCCTCAAGCAGATCAACACTCCCAACCAACTTGGTGTCATCTGGAAACTGACTAAGGGTGCATGTGATCCCCTCATTCAGATCACTGATAAAGATATGAAACAGAACTGGCCCCAATACCGAGCCCTGGGGAACCCCACTTGTGAACAGCTGCCAACTGGATTTAAGTCCATTCACCACCACTCTTTGGGCCCGGCCAGCCAGCCAGTTTTTTACCCAGCGAAGAGTACACCCGTCCAAGCCATGAGCAGCCAGTCTCTTCAGGAGAATGCTATGGGAAACAGCGTCAAAGCCTTTACTAAAGTCCACATAAACAGCATCCACAGCCTTTCCCTCATCCACTAAGCGGGTCACCTTGTCATAGAAGGAGATCAGGTTAGTCAAGCAGGACCTGCCTTTCATAAACCCATGCTGACTGGGTCTGATCGCCTGGTTGTCCAGTGCTGCATGATGGCACTCAAGACGACCTGCTCCATAACCTTCCCTGGCACTGAGGTCAAACTGACTGGTCTGTAGTTCCCCGGATCCTCCTTCCAGCCCTTCTTGTAGATGGGCATCACATTTGCTAACCTCCAGTCAACTGGGACCTCCCCGGTTAGCCAGGACTGCTGATAAATGATGGAAGGTGGCTTGGAAAGTTGCTTTGCATAGGAAGTGTGATGGAAAGTCGCTTCCTGAAACTGAAATTTTGCATTACTGAAACTTGGTGGGATGAATCCCATGACTGGCGTGCAGCTATCAATGGTACAGGCTGTTCAGAACGGACAGGCAAGGAAGGAAGGATGGAGACGTTGCCCTCTACATCAAGAAATAGATAGAATGTGAGGACCTGACTCTGAAGAACAGCCATGAGCAGGTTGAAAGCTTATGGGTAAGAATCAGAGACCAAGGCAACAAAGGGAACCTTGTGGTTGGGATCTACTACAGGCTGCCCAGCCAGGAGGAGCCTATTGACGAAGACTTCTTGCTCCAGCTACAGGAGGCATCGTGCTCACAGACTCTCATCCTGCTGGGGGACTTCAGCCACCTCGATATCTGCTGGAATAGCAGCATGGCAAGCTGTAGGCAACCCAGGAGACTCCTGGAATGCATGGAGGACAACTTCCTAAGCCAGGTAATAGACAGCCCTACCAGAGGGGATGCTATGCTGGACCTGATGGTCACCAACATGAGTGAGCTAATCGGTGACATGAAGATTGGAGGCAGCCTGGGCTGCAGTGATCATGTGCTGGTGGAGTTGACAGTCCTGAGGGATATGGGTCAGGTGAAGAGTAAGGTCAGGACCCTGAATTTCAGGGAAGAAAAATTCCAGCTGGTCAAGGAGTTAGTCAATAGGACCCCCTGGGAAACTGCCCTCAGGGACAAGGGAGCAGAACAGAGCTCACAGATCTTTAAGGAGGCTTTCCATAGAGCACAAGAGCTCTCGATCCCAAAGTGCAAGAAATCGGGCAAGGAAGGCAAGAGACCGGCGTGGCTGAGTCGAGAACTGCTGGTCAAACTAAAGGGCAAGAAGAAAATACACAGGCAGTGGAAGCAGGGACAGGTGTCCTGGGAAGAGTATAGGGACGCTGCCTGGTTGTGTAGGGATGGGGTCAGGAAGGCCAAGGCGCAGCTGGAGCTGAACTGGCAAGGGATGCAAAGAATAACAAGAAGGGCTTCTACAGGTATGTCAACCAGAAAAGGAAGGTCAAAGAAAGTGTACCCCCCCTGATGAGCAGGACTGGCAAACTGGTATCAACAGAGGAGGAGAAGGCTGAGGTACTCAATGACTTTTTTGCCTCAGTCTTCACTGGCAACCTCTCTTCCCACACCTCTCGAGTGGATGGACTGCAAGACGGGGACTGGGGAAGCAAAGTCCCTCCCACTGTAAGAGAAGATCAGGTTTGTGACCACTTGAGGAACCTGAACTAACATAAGTCTATGGGATCTGACAAGATACATCCCAGAGTCCTGAGGGCACTGGCTGATGTAGTTGCCAAACCACTGTCCATGATATTTGAAATGTCGTGGTGAAGTGCCTGGGGACTGGAAAAAGGGAAACATTGTACCCATTTTTAAAAGGGGTGGGAAGAAGCACCCTGGGAACTACGGACCTCTGACTACTGTCAGCCTCACCTCTGTGCCTGGGAAGATCATGGAGCAGATCCTCCTAGAAGGAGGTACATGGAGGACAGGGACGTGACTGGAGACAGCCAGCATGGCTTCACCAAGGGCAAGTACTACCTGACCAACCTAGTGGCCTTCTATGATGGAGTGACTACATCAGTGGACAAGGGAAGAGCTTCAGATGTCATCTATCTGGACTTCTGTAAGGCCTTTGACATGGTCCCCCACAACATCCTTCTTTCTAAACTGGAGACATATGGATTTGATGGGTAGACTGTTCAGTGGATGAGGAATTGGTTGGATGGTCGCACCCAGAGGGCAATGGTCAATGGCTCAATGTCCAGAAGGAGATCGGTGACAAGTGGTATCCCTCAGGGGTCCGTATTGGGACCAGTACTGTTTAATATCTTCATCAATGACATTGACAGTGGGATTGAGTGCACCCTCAGCAAGTTTGCGGATGACACCAAGCTGAGTGGTGCAGTGGACATGCCTGAGGGACGGGATGCCATCCAGAGGGACCTGGACAAGCTCGAGACGTGGGCCTGGGCGAACATCATGAGGTTCAACAAGGACAAATGCAAGGTCCTGCATCTGGGTTGGGGCAACCCCCAGCATCAATACAGGCTGGGGGATGATGGAATCAAGAACAGCCCTGCAGACAAGGACTTGGAGGTACTGGTGGATGAAAAGCTGGACATGAGCCAGCAATGCGTACTCACAGCCCTGAAGGACAACCATATCCTGGGCTGCATCAAAAGCAGCGTGGCCAGCAGGTTGAGGGAGGTGATTCTGCCCCTCTACTCCGCTCTGGTGAGACCCCACCTGGAGTACTGCATCCAGCTCTGGAGCCCCCAACGCAAGAAAGACATGGATGTGTTGGAGCGGGTCCAGAGGAGGGCCACAAAAATGATCAGAGGGGTGGAGCACCTCTCCTGTGAAGACAGGCTGAGAGAGTTGGGGTTGTTCAGCCTGGAGAAGAGAAGGCTCCAGGGAGATCTTATTGTGGCCTTTCAATACTTAAAGGGGGCTTATAGGAAAGATGGGGAAAAAAATTTTAGCAGGGCCTGTTGTGATAGGACAAGGGGTAATGGTTTTAAACTAAAGGAGGGGAGATACAGGCTAGGCAGAAGGAAGAAGTTTTTTACAATGAGGGTGGTGAAGCACTGGCACAGGTTGCCCAGAGAGGTGGTAGATGCCCCATCCCTGGAAACATTCAAGGTCAGGCTGGATGGGGCTCTGGGCAACCTGATCTAGTTGAGGATGTCCCTGCTCATTGCAGGGGGGTTGGACTAGATGACCTTTAAAGGTCCCTTCCAACCCAAACTATTCTATGATTCTATGATTCTATGATTCTGCCAGCTTCTTCAGTACCCTTGGGTGGATCCCATCTGGCCCCATGACATGTGCGTCTAAGTGGTGTAGCAGGTCGCTAACCATTTCCCCTTGGATTATGGGGGCTTCATTCTGCTCCCCATCCCTGTCTTCCAGCTCAAGGGGCTGGGTGTCTTACTATTAAAGACTGAGGCAAAGGTGGCATTAAGTACCTCAGCCTTTTCCTCATCCTTTGTCACTGTGTTTCCCCCCACATCCAGTAAAGGATGGGGATTCTCCTTCGCCCTTCTTCTGTTGCTAATGTACTTACAGAAACATATTTTAATTGTCTTTTATGGCAGTAACCAGATTAAGTTCTAGCTGGGCTTTGGCCCTTTTAATTTTCTCCCAGCACAACTTCATGACATCCTTGTAGTCCTTCTGAGGTGCCTGTCCCTTCCTGCAAAGTTTGTAGACTCTCCTTTTTTCCCTGATTTCCAGCCAAAGCTCTCTGTTCAGCCAGGCCAGTCTCCTTCCCCACTGTCTCATCTGTCAGTACATGGGGATGGCCTGCTCCTGCGCCTTTAAGATTTCCTTCTGGAAGAATGTCCATCTTTCCTGGACTGCTTTGCCCTTCAGCACTGCCTCCCAAGGGACTCTGTCAACCAGGCTCCTGAACAGGCCACAATCTGCCCTCTGGAAGTCCAAGGTAGCAGTTCTGCTGACCCCCCTCCTTACTGCCCCGAGAACTGAAAACTCTATCATTTCGTGATCACTATGCCCAAGACGGTCTCCAACCATCACATCACCCACAAGTCCTTCTCTGTTCACAAACAGCAGGTCCAGCAGCACCTTCCCTAGTTGGCTCACTCACAGCCGTGTCAGGAAGTTATCTTCCACACACTCCAGGAACCTCCTAGACTGTTTTGTCTCTTCTGTATTGTATTCCCAGCAGGCATCTGGTAAGTTGAACTTCCCCATGAGAACAAGAGCTAGTGATTGTGAAACTTCTCCCAGCTGCTTTGCCTCTTCATCCTGGTTGGGTGCTCTATAACAGACTCCCACCATGACATCTGCCTTGTTGGCCTTCTCCCTGATTCTTACCCATAAACACTCAACCCTACCCTCACCATCATTAATAAGCTCTAGACAATTAAAACACTCCCTAACATGCAGGGCTACCCCACCGCCTCTCCTTCCTTGCCTATCCCTTCTGAACAGTTTGTAGCCATACATTGCAGCACTCCAGTTGTTTGAGTCATCCCACCATGTTTCCATGGTGGCAACTATATCATAGTTTTCCCACTGCAAAATGGCTTCCAGCTCCTCCTGTTTGCTGCCCATGCTGCGTGCAGTGGTGTAGATGCACTCCAGTTGGGCTATTGATCCCGCCACATTTTTGAGAGGAGAAGCTCTAATTCCTATGTGCCTATTCTCAGGCGCTTCTGTGGTTTCTAACACATCAATAACCCTTGTGCCTTTGCTGCTGCATGGATCTCCATCCCCTACCTCCACTGAGACGGCAGACCAAAGGACCTCACTAGCACATCGTCCCTCAAACATTGGCTTGCCGCTCCCAGGCTTATCTCTGACAGGCCTAGTTTTATCCCTTTCCCCCTTCAAATCTAGTTTAAAGCTCTTTCAATGAGCCTTGCTAACTCCTGTGCAAAGATTCTTTTCCCCTTTTGAGACACGTGTACCCTGTCTGTCGCCAGCAGGCCTGGTGTCCTGTAAACCGACTCATCATCAAAAAAAACAAAGTCCTGCTGGTGACACCAGGCTCGGAGCCTGGTATTGATCTCCTGTTTCTTCCCTCATCATTCCCTGCCACCGGAAGGATGAAGGAGAACGCTACTTGTGCTCCTGAACCAGTCACCCCAAAGCCCTGAAGTTTCTCTTGATTGCCCTTGCACTTCCTGTTGCAACTTCATCGCTGCCTTGCAGAAAAATCACTAATGGATAATAATCTGAGGGCCATAGCAGGGTAGGAAGCGTTCTAATCACATCTTTAACCCGGGTCCCAGGGAGGCAGCAGACTTCCCTAAGAAGTGGGTCCAGTCTGCATATTGGTCCTTCTGTTCCCTTCAGAAGGGAGTCTCCTATGATAACGACCTGTCTTTTTTTTCTTTATGAAGGTAGTTTTGACACAAGGCATAGGCCAACTTAACCTTGGCAACACCTCCAAGACAGATGAACCATCGTCCTTGCTATTGTTTGATTCCACTTGCAGAGCCTCGTACCTACTACGCAAGGGCAGCTGGGAAGGTGAGGTAGTCACGGAGGAGACACGCCTGCTGCGCTGGGCAGGAACTTGTCGCCATTGGCCCCTTATCCCTTAAGTCACTGTGTCCAGCCAGGTGGAGAGAGGACAGGGAATTCTCCGTATCATGTGCCCTGGCTGCCTGTCGGGCCTGTCTCAGGGAACGTAGGGTGCGATTCCAGTAGTCTATCTGTCTCTTGCTCTCCCTGATGCTCTTCAACCTGCCCACCTCCTCCCGGAGCTCTGTCACCAGGCGAAGGAGCTCCTCTCCTGGGCGCACCTCCCACAGGCAGCTCGCTGCTGCCGCCCGGCACCGGCGTAAGAGCAGGGCTCACCCTGCGGCCTGACACCCGGGCGGCAGCGTGTTCCCACCGCAGCTCGGTCTGGGAAGCTGCGTCAGTTGTGGTGGGTGCAGAGCTTAGCGAGGCCATGGCTTTCTGCTGGACACCGTGGCTCCCTGGTTGAGCTGGCAGAGCTTCAGCGCCCTTCCTGCACGCCCTTCCACACGAACTCCCACACCACGCCCTGTTTGCCCACCCTGGTCGCGGCGCTCCCTAAGAACTTCTTTTATATGTGTGGGGGGCTTGGCCGCCATTGCTCCTGGCCCCACCCAGGTCTCGTCAGCCCCTGTCACATGAGCTGTGGGCTCCTGGCTGCTCACCTTGGTGACTGATTTAAGTAAAAAGACAAGGAAAATAAAACTATTTGGGCCCTAACAAAAAAAAACAGAGGAAGCCTGACCTCTCAGGGCATTCCGCTGAGAGAACACAGACGATTGTGGCCTAATATCTTTGCTTCCATCTGTTGCTACTGATGAAGTAATTGTAGTTGAGAGCAAAGTAAAGTTTGTAATTTCTTGCATTCTTCTCCTTCCTGTACAAGAAATCCTCTGGGCATGCATTAATTCGTTTTCTGTGATCCGAAAGGGCTGTCAGGCATTGGAACAGGCTGCCCAGAGAGGTGGTGGAGTCACCATCTCTGGGGGTATTCAAAAGGCGTTTAGATGAGGCCCTAAGGGATATGATTTAGTGGGGGACTTGGTAGTGATAGGTTAATGGTTGGACTCGATGATCTCGGAGGTCTCTTCCAACCAGAACAATTCTATGATTCTATGATTCTATGATCCCTCCCCCTCCATCCTATAATGGAAGAAGTAGTCTGAACTGCACTGGAAATCTAATCAGTTGTGAATTTGGGGATCACAAAGAAATGCCCCTTTCTGAGGAGGACCCTAGTAAGGGTACCTAATGGGTTCTTTTCCTTTCTTGCAAAATCCTGAAAGCTTTGTTGTATCTTAATGAGGAACAAGAACGGATTCTTCTTTTAATTTTAAAGATGACATTGTAGTTTATAGTCACTGTGCAGTGTGGGTGAAGAGTTCAAAGGGCCCATCTCCTAACAGTGGATGACCCAGGAGATCTCTCTTTGGGTCTATTAACTGGCATGAAAGAGACATCTTAAGTCTGCACAGTTTGAAGTATTTGAAGGATAGTCCACACAAAATCTCACTATTTCCCAACCTCTCTGACATTTGAATCAGGATGGAGCAGTGATTTGTCTTCAGCTGATATTGCATATGAACAGATATTCAAAATAATGATAGCCGAGAAAATTAACACCATGTAATAGTTCTGCTAATGTAAATGCAGTAAAAAAATATCTGACCTTGTGTATCTAATTTATTTGAAGCAAAAAAAAATGAAGAGGGAATGAGAGAAAAGAGTTTGGGAACGGCAGGAATATTGACTCTTGGTAAAGGTAACAGGGATGCAAACTTGTCATTGAAAGTCTATTCCTTTATTATTCTTGTTTATGCATGGATCAAGAAAAATACATTATAATATTCTGTGGAAGAATCATGTGGAACTGATGCAATGTAACTGTGATAAAACACATGGTTCTGAGCACAGTTAAAACCTTCATAAGTAGTCTTACAACACGAGGACACTCTAACAAATTGTGCAAAGTATTAGTGCAAAAGTTACAGAAGTATGGTTTCTCTTGGTGAACATAGGAAGCTAATTCTGTTCATAACAGTTTCAATAGGTATACTAAGATCTCTCCGATTCATTGATTTTGGAATAATGCAGATCAGGAAATACACACTCACGGAATCACAGAACGGTTGAGTTTGGAAGGGACCTCTGGAGATCATCTGGTCCAACCCCCCGGTCGCCTACAACCGGTTGCTCAGGACCATGTCCAGACAGCTGTTGAATATCTCATAGGATGGAGACTCCACCACCTCCCTGGGCAATCTGTGCCAGTGCTCGGTCACCCTCACAATGAGAAAGTGTTTCCTGATCTTCAGATGGAGCCTCCTGTGTGTCATTTTGTGCCCTTTGCCTTTGGTCCTGTCACTGGACACCACTGGAAAGAGCCTGACTCTGTCTTGTTTGCACCCCCCCTTCAAGTATGTACATACATTGATGAGATCCCCTGAACCTTCTTTTCTCATGCTGAACAGCCCCAGCTCTCTCAGCCTTTCCTCATAGGAGAGATGCTTCAGTCCCTTCATCATCTCTGTGGCCCTTCGCTGGACTCTCTCTAGGATGTCCATGTCTGTCTTACACTGGGGAGCCCAGTACTGGACACAGCACTCCAGGTGTGGCCTCACCAGTGCTGAGCAGAGGGGAAGGATCACCTCTCTCAGCCTTCTGGCAACACTCCTCCTAATGCAGCCCAGGACACTGTTAGTCTTCTTTGCAGCAAGGCCACACTGGTGTCCCATGTTCAGCTTGATGTCCACCAGGACTCCCATGGCATTTTCTGCAAAGCTACTTTCCAGCTGGGTGGCCCCCAGCATATACTGATGCCTGGGGTTGTTCCTCCCCGGGTGCAGGACTTTGTGCTTCCCCTCATTGAAATACATGAGGTTCCTGTGAACCCCTTTATCCAGCCTGTTGAGTCTGGCTGGGTGGCAGCACAGCCCTATGGCCTATTAGTCCCTCCTCTCAGTTTGGTGTCATTCATTTTTATTCTTGTTTGGTTGGAAAAAGTTTGTCTCTCAGTTGAATTTTCAAATGGACAAAGTGCAACATGTTTTCTGCATATGAACTCTTCAGGAGCCATGTAGCACTGGGGGCATCCAGATGTCCATTAGTGGAAACCCACCAATTCTTCCCTCCTGGGAGTATGTACACAGCCCTGTTTGAACCCAGCCCTACCTAACTTCAGGTAGTATTAGGTCCTAAAGCACTTTAGTCACTCAAAAGTATACCACCGTTCTCAGAGGAGATACAATAACACTCAGATTACACCATTAGTGACACAGGGTCAGGTGTATACAGTTGTAGGAAATATTTGTAAGTGCAAGCAACTCCTTGCTTTAATACTAAAGGTACAGATGAGAGATGGGAAAGCTCAGCTGAGGATCTGTTTTGCTCTTCCCATCCCACTGCTGTCAGCTCTTACTTCTGCTTGGTATGTTAAATGTGCTGGCAGCTGGGATTACCCTGCTGACCCAGCTCTCCCTTCCTAGTGTTTTCATGAGATGCATGTTTATGAGACCCTGGCAAGCTCCTCTGTCTCAGGAATGAAAGGACAAGAATAGTCTCTGAAGCCCTGTGGCAGAGCAAGGCAAATGCAAAGAACAGCTGGCAAGAGGGAGGACTCTCCTGACCTTTAAATAAAATTATTAAAAAGAAATGTATGCTTTAGAAGTGAGCCAGCAAGAAGCAATTATGATTCAGCCCAGAAAAGGTATTTGAGCTTAATGCCCTACACAACAAGAGATACCATTTACATACATGACAAAAACATTAGAAGGAATACTAGAAGGAAAGCTTAAGAAGGCTAAAGGAAAATTTCTACAGTCAGGACATACTCATATATGGAAAAGTTTCCATGGTTTGCATTAATGTTGCTAGATTATCTTGATTTCTGATGATAACTTTATAGCTCCAGGAAATGCACATGCGACAATATATCACTTCTCCTCTCAGTCTCAATTACTTCCTTCTGTTTGTCGATATCCAAATAAATCCAATATCTTGACAGACTCTAAGAAGGAAACATCAACTTGAAGAGTATGAAGAAAAATTGTGTAGCTACAAAAGTAGATAATCTGTGAATGACAAATTAACCCCAAAAGACTTCCCACTTTATCCTCACTGGTGAGAATGAAATTGTTCCCTAACTGCAGTATTTAATCTATTCTTCGTGTGTTAATTTTACAGGAGATCATAAAAATTATGTGACAAAACTTGTCACTTTAAAGTTTTTACAACTGTATCCCACCTTATAGACATATATGGCTATCTCTAAATCTTTCATATTCCATTTGCAAAGAGAAATTAATATCCATTATTTTGAAAACAGTCATTCAAAGATTCATACGGAGGTTTTGTTTAAAGCTTTTTTAGTTAGCTGACAAATACTTTCCTTCTTTCCTCAATACATGATATTAGGAGCATGAAAATTGTCCATTTTAATTCGACCATGACAGCTGTTTAATAAGCAGCTACAGAGGAAGTTTCCCCAATGACTGGTCATGTAGACTGCTTGTAGGACCAGAACCTCCCTCATATAGTCATTTTCCTGACTATTTTAAACATGATAAACAAGAATTTTCACTTTATCTTATGCTTGATCAAGCATTCATTGCTTTTATATCTGTAAAAGTACTTTAACAAATTTAATGTTTGTTTCATGAAGGTTTGAATCAAGTTTTTGACATCTGACATCTCTGAAGATTAAGTACCAATAACTGCCAAGCATCTAGGAGACTGGTGACTGTTGGCCATTAAAGCTCCCTTTGTAGCTAATACACCTTAGCATGAATTTTAATAAGTATTTTCTGCTTTGTGATGTAGATAGCTTAGCTCTTTAGCATGTGGGGTTTAGAGAGATAAATGGTAAAGTACTTTTTTTTCCACTCCTGTGAAGGAAACAACATTTTAAAAGTAGATGAGGTGTGAAGTACTATTCCAGTGCTCTGTATCCACTCTTGGCTTTCATCTACATAGGCAGTTTGGATTGTGTGAAAATATATAAACCCCATTGTGACAAGTGAGAACTACTGCAAGTGCTTTTTAACTTAAATATTTAAGTTAAAGCATTTGAAATCTGATAAAGGCAATCTGTATACAAAGGGAAAAATACTCAGGGAATTTCAAACTTTAAAGTTCAGGGAAAAAATGGAAAAGGTGAGCAGTCCAACCTGCTTAACCAGTACAGTCCATTTTCATGTTTCAGAGACATCTGTAGAACGTAGGAAGAGAATGTCAACCTCCCCCAAAAGTTGTTTCTGTTCTATGCTTTTGGCTTTTAGAATGGTTGATCTTTGTTATGGAGTGGAAAACCTTTTCTATTCGTTTTTGTCTTCTTTTTACTAAGTATGTGATAACGGTGCTACCTCCTTCAGTGGCCTGCATGTAGGCTGTCCTCCTGTGTTCTCCAGCCCACTCACAGCTCCTAATTTTCACCTTCCATCCATCCCAATCATGCTAATTTCAAGCCCCAAGATAACAAGTGATCAACCAACATTGCTGCCTTAATGGTCTTCATCTTCCCTGATAAATGATAACAGCCTGACTATTCCTTGGACTCGTCTGATTCTCTCTGCTCTTCTCACAGAAGATCTGATTCATACCCTAGTGAAGCTCAGGGAAAATCAGTAACGACATTAATAGTTGTAGAAGGTGACAAAGGCTTGTGCTATCTCTTTTGTCCCAATAAGCCCAGTCTTTCTCTCTTCACCTATAACCCTCCATTTGAACACAGACTCCTTGACTCGAACTTCTATGTCTTCCAAAACACCTAGAAATAAACGGCATTTCTCATTCAGCTTTTTTTTCCTCCTGTGCTCTCAGTTCACACTTTACTTCTCATTTTTTATTTCATTGACCGTATGAATAGTCTTAAATCTGGTTCTTAACCTCTTACAATTTATTAAAAAATTATGTCATCTTCTCTACCCTTTTTCTCTCACTCTGACCTTCTTTATGTCCCAAGGGTAGATCTAGTGCACCCCAAAAAAGGCAGTAATGGTCTTACTATCTTTCTGACCATGCCTATCCTGTCTGCAAGTCTGCTTATTAACGTTTTCACTCTCTACATTCAATTTACGTATCTTAATTTTGCCTTCAAAATGGAGATCCCTTGATTTGGTCAGCTTTTCTGTGCTGCCTTTGTCTCTTTCTGTCATTCCCTTGTACTTCATCCAGTCTGTTCAGCATCAGATTCCTCCCTCAGTCAGGCAAACTTTCATGTCCAAGCTCTCTTCTTTTTCAAATCGTTCAACAAAATATTTTGCTCTTAAATCTTTTGTTTCCAATAGGGTTTTCTAATAATGTAAAGACAGATGAATTAAAAAAAACCCCAAACAGGTACAGGCCATGGAACACCAAACCACATGGATCACATAATCACTTAACTGTTTTCCTTTTCGTGGTTCCCTTCTCCCTTCTGCTTTTACATGTGTTGCTGACTAATGTAATATTTATTCATTTTTCCAATGCATCTACTTACATACCCTGCGCATTGTCCCTTCCTCCTCATCATTTTATACTTCACATATAAAACACAGATCAATTAACTGGCAAGGTTCTCCATCTAGTCTGTAGACTATATCGATTTTCGTCCATGTTGCTTATTTTGTGAGAAAAAAGTGAATAATCTTTGACAGATTTTCTAGTAGGTAAATCTCAGCTGCCCCAAGCTTATATTAATTTGCACACTAAAATATTCCGTAGATTTAAAGGACAGTGCTCTGATAGGATTAGAATTGACTTGGTTTTAGGGACATTACAGCTGTGCTAATTTGTATGAGCAGGGAGCACAATTAAAGGAGAGGTCATTTGGACAGATTGCCCTTGTTCTCCAGTGTTCCTTGACTTCTGAAAACAGCCCCTGGGGACAGGACCAAGCCTTTGGGCAGGGGCAACAGACTAGTAGGGGAGTCTGAGCGAGGGAACATGGAGTGGGGAAGAACTAAAGGGCAGAGGAAAGATCAAAAAGCCATTTCCGCCACCATCTCCCAGGGCAAAATGGCCCTTTCCAAAGGTGCAATCTAACGTGAAAAGAAAAAAATATCTAAATATTACTTTCTACAAGAATTTTTTACAGAGTTTTATACACATCTATATCGAAGAAACTTGTATTTCTTAGTAACACTGTATGTTTTGTAAGTCCTTTTCTAGTCTGTACAGATCTTTTTGAGATTGTACTACATATTGCCTTCTAGGAAGGGTCTTCTTTCAATTTCCCAGACTTTGAATAACATCCTTGTCACAAGTTTACTACCAAGAGAAATGCTTCTGTCCAATTCTCATAGTTTCTGAGTTTGTAGACCCTCTGGAATATACAGTTGTAAGACTTCTCCACAGTTTGTTTTCGTCTCATGAAATAAAAATTAATAACAAAAAAAATGTACTACTTTTCAGTGAAATACTGAAATTGCAATTAGCTAGAGTTACATTTAGGGGGTTGGATTCTGGTCCTTAATCTTTTTTTAGTTTTATTTCTACAAAGGAAGGGGGATAAAATAGAGGAATGATCTGCATATATCACTTTTTGATAACATTTATATCTACATAAATATATACACACACATAGACATTTATGATATCAATTACAAGCACACAGCTATTTTAAAACTATTCTTAACTGTGGTAAAATTCATAGTAATTGTCTCCATTTATTAAAATACAGGGAGTAATATATATTATTTTCACCAATAAGTCTGTGAGTAAACAGTGATTTAAGCCTGTTTCCCTAATTTATCCTCTTCTGCAGCTCAGTTTGAAGCAACTCAAATGAACAATGGTCATTTTGACAGACTTCAGTTTCAATCTGGAGAAAAAAATAGCTATGCAGACTTCCATTTAGCAGTATCCAGACTTTTTCTATATATCTATTAATATGTCTCAGATTATTCTATTTAAAACCCCACTAGTGGTAAACCTTCTGCCTGTCCAACAAGCTAGACAGTGCTTGTGTTTGAAAAAAAAAGCTGCTCGTAATGCAGCCAAGTCATTAACCTAGAAAAAATGATATCTGGTCTTCAGCCATCCCCTTTATGGGATCTCATAGCAAATTCTCAGGCTTGCTTAAATACACCAACAGGCTGCAACAGTGTTTGATGTCAGAGGAATATACCGGCTGTTCAAGTTCACACAGCCTGCTACAATGTAGCAAGATGCTCCAACACCACCAGAACAGGGAGCCCAGCTCCCTGCCTCTGCCCCAGCACAGCCAAACCGCACGGGGAGAACCCACCCACAAGTGGGGACAGAGGGAGATCAGAGGAGACCGCAGGCCACGCAGGTGATAAACAGAAGTAGGCAGTAGCTCTAGCAAAAGGGAAGAAGGAAGGGGGAGGTTGTGCAGACTATAAGACTTGCAGCGAGCTGTGGGAATAAGGTCATGGGCACTGCTGTGGATTTGCTCAAATGCCTGGTCACTTGGATAAGCATCTGAACCATTTGGATAACCCTCAAACCTTTGACTACTAATATCTGAGCTATGACTGTTGACTTCTGTCCGCTGCCTATGTCTGTGCTCTGGAGAGCAAGGCTTGGCAGGGGATGAACTGACGACAGAGCAGGCTAACTCTGGCCTTCGCATTAACACGTCCTACGCTTTGGCATCACACAGCATTCTTAGAGTGGGAGTTCTGGGAAGAGACACTTTGTGCTACTCACCAGATGGGATTCAGAGGATTTAAAAAAATGTGAAAAACCACACATAAATAAACAGAACAGTAAAAAAAAAAAAAGAGGAAATTTGTTGGGGTTGAGAAATCCCCTTTGTCCTGCTTCTTCATCTGAGTTTGCTGTTAATAATCATACCTGTTATGAAAAAATGAGACAGAAAGAGGTCTCGGAAAACATGTGCTTGTACGAAATGACAAAATTCGAGGTTTTTAGACCAAACAGTAGACAGGAAACACAACTAGGCCACTTTGTGAACAAAACAGAGGTGAAGCCTACAGAGCTTAACAATTTTACTAGTGAGGATTATTTGGCAAAATAGTGTATGGAATAATATGTTTTCTTTCCAGGACTGGTAGATGGAATTAACTGGACACTAAGCTCAAATGTCACAGAGCCAGACTGGGATCCTTCGCATGTGTCTGCCTGTCAGTGTATTCTTTATTTTCCTACGATCCAAGTTCACGCCATGAGAATGAAATATGTGTCATGTGGAAGACAGTAATGTCTTTCAGTCTGTTGAAGCACCCTAACAACTGCTTTTATACAGCTAGACAGAGTTGTCAGGCATTTCTGTAGGATGCTTGGCGCAGATCTTCACACAAGAGGTAGAACGGGCTTTTTTAATCCAGTGTAAAAGAAAACACATGTCTATTCTCTTCTTCCCTTCATTTCACAGCCCTGTGTCTAGGCTTCAGGCTGTGGACCCCAATATCCACTGCTGTATCATGTAGCAGCTATCAAGCTAAAGAATTTGCCTGTCATAAGATTACCTTACTACAAAAAGACACTGTCACCCCCAGTCTGTCCCTTGGGTTGCATGACTGCGTGCTGACCCTTGCCATGGATCTGTGGTAAAGGCGTAACTAACTACACCACGCAGCAATTGTGCTGGTCAGATAAGCAACTACTATATGAAACAGGAAAAATAACATCAATATAAGAAGAAGGGGAAAGGTTAACATAGAACTACATAAAACTTCGGAGGCGCTAAAAGAAGAAATAAAAAGATTCTTTTTCTTATCAATGCTGTGCTTTTGTGGTATTGACTGGCTTGAGCACTCATTTTAACTTACGTGATTGCCATTTTAAAGAGAAGAAAACTAGGTGGGGTTTGCAATTACAACTTCATGTGCAGTCAGGCTAGCAAATGAATGAGAAAAGTGCTGCACAATAGTTAGACTAACAGCTGAGGGGAGATAGAATTGCAACTCTGTTTGCTAGGTTCATTATGACATCATGGCTTTTTGGAACAGAAATTTTCACACACATACTGGATTTTTCAACAAATAAAACCCAGAGATTTGTGAGGTTTGTGTGATTCTTGTCAATTATTTTTATCGTGGCAACATGACAGTGCTGGAATAGCTTAACTGTAAAAGTGGAATGTTCAGAGGGCACGATGTGATGGCCACTGTTATAGGAAGAGCTTATAATAAAATCCTTCAAATGATTTTGCCTGGCTGTAGGATGTGTGGCTTCCTCTTTCTGCTTGTTTCTGGAAGGGTAAGACTCTTTTATACATATTCAGATAAAAACTTGAAATGATTCTGCAACCTAGTTACAGGCAACATATTTAAAATATTGCAAAGATACGAAAAATGCAACGTCTCACTGTATTTCAAAATATACAGTATAACTCCTTGGCCTCTCATTCAGATTAAAGTCTTTTTCCAGAAAGCATTTTGTCTCATTTCAGAATGTAATAAACCAAAGCACTCTTTCAGTCTGTGTAGCAATCAGAATTACACTGTAAACTATGGAAGTCAGCTTAAGGATCATTTGATGAATCTAATTCTTGTCAAATACATATGAAGGTATGGACATATCTATATTGATACATACACACACACATGTATATTACATATTATATATACACAAAGAGCATATACCTTCTCTTTTTTCCCCTCAATGACTCAATACATGATTAGACACAATAAAAACCTTGCCTTATCAAACTGATGCATTTGAGAAGACTGTCAGTGATAGCTGTGCAGAGATATACCCCCTACAAAAGCATGCAATTCTCCCAAGTTTGCTCTCATAAAAGATTTATTTCTATCATAAACCATCACCTGTCTCTTGGTCCTCTGACATTACAATGCTGTCACGTTCAGCACAGTGGGGTGGTTGTTTTTTTTCTTTTTAGCAAATATGAAGATTGACAGGCGGTTGACAGTGCTTAAGAACAAGATATGACCAAATATATAACATTTGTACCAGCTGAATAGCTACAGCAAACAAAGCAATAAACTCTCTCCTTTTTTCACCTGTGAAAAAACTCCTATAGAGAACGAGCCAAATAAATGGGATGTACGTAAAAAGAATTGTCCTGGCTGGGAACAGGCATCTTATAATAAAATCATTTCTAATTGTTACTATAAATGAGTACTTTCTTCTCTCCTTCAGCTTTTTTCTTGCATTTTGATGCCCATTCTGTCTTGCTCACATACATTGTATGTCAGAACAAAGGCAGTATTTGTACTGCTTTCTCAGCATCTAACTCCGGTGGTGAATCGCTGCCTTGTCGGCACCTGTCTCCGTTAACTGCAGAGGAAATTTAAGTGCCTTATTTGGTCCACTTAATTGTACCTAAGCAAGACATCCGAAGTGGAATGGACATTATAAATGCCCCCCAATGTGTCCTCTGCTCTGAAAGTTGTCACAAGGCATTGTTGACCATGATCCTTATTTACTGATTGTTGCCGATATTCATTGTGAAGGAGAATATTAATGATAGAGTATTTATACAGTTGTCTCCTTATCGTGACCTTCTATATCCTTAACAATCCTGGCAATCTACTCTCCAGAGGTTTGCGTAACCTGGTAAGTACAGATGGATTTCCTTTACAACTGAGGGTCAAAGGTAAAGGAGCATGTTCTCAGATGTGTCACTACATGAATTAAAATGTAGTAATGAATTTGTGGTGTACTGTGCGACTTTATGTTAGACCTTGACCTTAATATCACATTTAACTGAACACAATCATAGGTCACAAATTAGAAAGGTTTAAGCAATCTTCTGCTCTATCAAGGGAACCCGATTTAATCAGATCTGATTTAATATGCTGCTCAGAGTATAGGGAGCACTAGACTAATATCACTAAGAAAGAAACTGTCACCATAGTTACATCCGTGCTGCAAAAGCACAAAAAGGCTTTGGGATGCAATTCTAGCATTTTGCAGAAGCTTACAGTCAAGCATTAGCATTTTTTAATGTTATCTTTCCTTTTTTTTTGATAAATGGCTCTCTGAAACTCTTCTAATACCAACTGTTTACAACATAATAATTACAAAGAATTACATCATTGCAGTAATGTGTTTCATCACTCACTGGGAGAATACCCGTGGAGAGACAAGCCTTTAGTATCGAAAAGCACACAAAAGAGTAGCAGTTAACATGTCATGCAGAGCCAGCAGCTCAAAACCTGGCAGTGGAAGGGACTGCAGAGAGACCCTGAGTACCTGAGAGTAGAAGTAGAGGTGCAGAGTGACTTCATGCCCCTGAAAGCAGCAGCATGGGATAAACACTGTCATCTAATTCTACAGATCCCAATCCCATTCCTTTACAAAGCGAAGAAGGAAAGAAGAAAAAGTGAGGATAAAGTGTGCCAGCAGCAGCAGCATGACTTATGTTCAGCCCTGTTTTTTTCAAGTGCACTATGACAGCTGCAGATGTATTCATAATTACTCAACTGAAACTACTGGTACATAAATATGCACCATCCACATAAGCTATTTCTCATCCGAAACGAACAAAGCCTGCCTAAACACAAGATTGCACAGAAAATATAGTACTCCAGAACTGTAAGTGTACACTTCACATTGTGCATAGGAATAGAGAACTTGACTCCACAGGGCTTCAGATTAGATTAACAAGGCTAATCATTTTGCTGATTTATCTGTCCTTAAATATGCATATAGATTTAACATAAAAGACATACATATAGATACAATCTGAACACATGTGATGAATCCAGCTACTTTATGAGGTATAGTAAGATGAATACACTTAGTTCCCTCCTACATTTGCTCCAAGTCTTTGATGATCAAATGTTGTTTTTCTTGTTTGTTTAAAACTGTGTCAGGTTTACTGTATCAAATTACAATACTTGAAGGTGTCAGGTGAAAATAAACTTATTATTATCTACCAGTGTAATCCTGAGTTCACTTCCAGTAATTCTAATCTTAACCTATTCCCAGGAAACACCATGTTTGCTTTTCTTTCTCTTTTAAACAAGGCAATTAACACTGAATCATCCCAGCGTGGTAAAAATGAGTTTGCAGTGCTGTAACAATTCTGCGGGTGTTAGTGGTGCTTTAAAACAAAAACACAATATATGCTACCTTAAAAATGATGTTGAAAATAGAAGATATGGGCCTTAACTCAGAAGGCTGGTGCAGATAAATCCCCCAGAAAGCCAGTGGAAGTTGTGTTTATAACTCTTCCTTGCATAAAGATCTTGTCTAAGCTTGTTTAAGATCTTTCCTGTATACGTTTGATCTATTCTGGATCCTAGATAGGTGATTTCACAGCAAAGAAGAAATCTGACTAAAAAAAGAAAAATCAAACTTTTGACAATTAGAAATTTTAGAACATTTTAGAAGAGTCATTTGGAAATTCCATAAATTGGCTTGTGGTACTACAGAATAACCCTACTTATCTGCAAAATCAGATTACACCTAGAAAACATTTGAATTCAAAAAGCCAGACAAACATTTTGCAAATTAAATACCACAGTTCATCAGATCAAAACCCTGGGATAAATCATGTGCCCTACCACATATGACCCTTGGCTCCATATCACTATAAAAGTAATTTGTCAATTTTAATGCTAATGCTGAAATGGTTGAAAGACGAACACAGAAACCCATTTTCTCTAATGGAAATAAACTTGATATGTCAACAAGTAACATACCAAGTGATTTACAAAGGAGATTTTCCACTAATTTAACTTGAGTCAATACCATTGGAATAAGTCTGCAACCAGTATGAGCTTATGTAAATTCTCTTGAATGACAATACGCATCTCTTCTGTAAAGAAAAATAAAAGCTGCCTGTTTCCCATGATTTTTTGTTATTTATTTTGGCACGCCTACCCGTAACTCTTGCCATTTGTGCATGAAGGGAGAAGAAGTCAACATCAATACATAGGGAGCTCCATCTCAGCAAAGTAACTGCACAACATTTTAACAAAAAGACTCATGAACTTACGTTTCCCACAATCTGCTGAAATCTTCTCCGAAATTTAAAGGTACCTGACAGTAAATCAAGGCAGCCCAGATATTTAAGGTAAAACTAGGAAATGAGTTGGAGAATCATGAGTTATAAGCAAGGAGAGTCTTCTTCCTTGATTTCCTTTAATTTTATTCATTGCATTTGAGATTACAAGCAGTTAAGTTCTGAATGTTTGGAAAACCTCTCAAGCAGCTATTTTCCTGACAATAGTGAAATTCAATGAGAACATGATCTAGAAAGTCACAGTTTAGCATTTCTGAAGTATGAATCATCAAAAGATGTGCAGCGAATGATTGGGACAAAATGAAGACTGCCCAGCTGTCCTTTAAGAGTCTTTCATTGGCATATAAAAACCTAGCAGTAGTACATGTAACTTTTAATTTTGAATAACAAAACCTATAGTGTCAATGAATGAGAAGCTACATCTGAGTAAGGAGCACGTTTTGTCTATGCGATGTTGTTTCCCTCTGAAAGCAGAGGGGACCATAAGAAGCTGCAGCCTTCTTTATAGAACTGTTGTAAACTATCTATATTAGTCAAACTTCACATGGTTGAAAAAAACAAACCACTTTCCAGTCTATATTACTGGGATTTAACTGTAACTTATTTTAGTCCTCTTTTCCCCGCCTTTTTCTAACAATTCATAAAAAGCAATCAGCTAGGTCAACAGACTGCACATCTGGATTGGCATATTTTCAAAAGCAGAGAGCCTTTGAGAGGAAGGAAATAAGAAAAGTTGCAAAGTATGTTATACTGTCCTTTATTCTCACAGCTACAAATTGGATTTTGAACTAGTATTCAGTGCCTGAATTACTGCTGATTTTGAAAGGAGTAACAAGGCCAAATACCTCAGTGTCAACTGATTTCTTCCCAGTGCTTTCCTTTCTTCCCAACTCTTCATATTTCCTCCCAGCTGAGCATACTTCCCAATGTTTACCTTTCCAATCCTGCGTTTTCCACGAGTCTCATTCAGTCACTGAAAAAAGAGATCTTAAAACACTTCCATTGACAATATAAAAAATGGTTGCTATTTACTAATGTCTTTGATAACTGACATATGGATAATTTGAAAAGTCTGGTGTTTCTCAATTTTAAGTTAGAATATAAAGATATACTCTGTAACCAGAAAAGAAGAATAAGCTATAATGCATTGCAATATTTTTTCCAACTGGCTTTCCATAAATTAGGATTCACAGATTCAAATCCACATATCAACAGCTCCTCAGTCTTCCAAAGCTGATATCATTTGTTCCAATGTCTCTGGTATGCCTAAATTTGATTATACAAAAAAAAAACCCAACCAAAAAAACCCCCCAAAAAACTGAATGGTAATCTCCAGACTGCATAAAATGGAGATAACACTCTCAAGATCCAATCTTCTTCACCTCTGCAGCGTTTTCTTCTCTTTTTCTTATGTTGCTACCTACTTTGTTTCTGTTAGTGCTTAAGGAGAGGCCCTGTTCCCATGCTTCCTGAAACAGTGGACACTATAATAGATAAATAACAGACTATCCATTTACCCCTTTATCACATTGTATTGGGTTTACATGGCAAGGTTTTGGTAGCAGGGGAAGAGGGGCCTGCAGGGGTGGCTTCTGTGACCAGATGCCAGAAGCTTCCCCCATGTCCGACAGAACCAGTTCCAGCCAGCTCCAAGATGAACCTACCGCTGACCAAACCTGAACCCACCAGCAGCATTGGTAACATCTCTGTGATAATGCATTTAAGAATGAGAAAAAACTACTGTGCAACAGCAGCTGTGAGAGAGGAGTGAGAAAATGTGACAGAAACAGCCGTGCAGACACCAAGGTCAGTGAAAAAGGAGGAGGAGGAGGTGCTCCAGGCACTGGAGCAGAGATTCCCCTGCAACCCATGGAGGAGACCTTGATGAAGCAGATTGTCCTCCCGCAGCCCGTGGAGGACCACAGTGGAGCAGGTATCCACCTGCAGCATGTGGAGGACCCCACGCTGTAGCAGAATGTTGGCAGGAGCTGTAGCCTGTGGAGAGGACCGCACTCAGGACCAGGTTTTTTGGTAAGACCTGTGACCCATGGGGGACCCATGCTCAAGCAGTCTGTCTCTGAAGGACCGCATCCCATGGTGAGGACCCAAGCAGGAGCAGGGAAAGGGCATGAGGAGATGGCAGCAACAGAGAGGAAGTGTTACAAACTGGCTGCAACTCCCATTCCTCGTCTGCCCATGTCGCTGAGGTGGAGGAAGTAAAAGAGTCAGGAGTGAAGTTGAGCCTGGAACAAAGAGGATGTCAGGGGGAAGGTGTTTTTAGTTTTGTTTTATTTCTCACTATCTTACTCTGTTATTAGATGGTAATAAATTAAATTGATTTCCCCAAGTCAAGTCTATTTTGCCCGTGATAGTAAGTAGTGAGTGATCTCCCTGTCCTTATCTTGACCCACATGTTTTTTCATCATATTTCCTCCCCCTGTCCTGCTGAGAAGGGCTTGGTGGGCACCTGGTGGCCAGCCAAGGTCAACCCACCGCGCACACGTGTAGGCTTAAGATCCACCAGCTGGGATCCTTGGGATCTAAAGTACCCAGACACTTGCAAAATTTTTTCACCACCTTATCTCTCACTCAAAATAAAATCAAAGTATCTGAACTCTTCAGAAATCAGTACCAAGAAAATGAGTCAGAGCC
This sequence comes from Phoenicopterus ruber ruber, assembly GCA_009819775.1. NCBI lineage: Eukaryota > Metazoa > Chordata > Aves > Phoenicopteriformes > Phoenicopteridae > Phoenicopterus > Phoenicopterus ruber. Next base: position 65,379,452 of record CM020246.1, on the reverse strand, counting down.
TAACCATCTTCTCCATAACAGCCTTAGCACCTTGCACTCCAGAAGTAGAAGCTTAATTTTTTCTACCATCTTTCTCTTGACCATCAAGGTCCTACACATAGCTAAAAAATGACCCATGTTTTAGGCCCATTTGATGTTTCTGAATTCCTAACAGCTAAGCCTAAAATTACATTACCATTTGTGCCCAAGATTTACCTGATACCAAGTTCCACATTTACTAGATTTCTTTTTTAAATTTTATTTTAAACATTAACCATTCCTACATTGCTTCTTAGATAATTACAGTGGAAACTAGGGCAATTTTCTCAAAGTAGTCTCTACTAGCAGTACTAGCTCTGCGCACCACCCCCTTGCTACAGCACGCTCCATTTGGCTGAGCCATGCAGCAAGCTGTACTGGAGAAATGATCCTTTGAAAAACAAATGAGTAAAATATGTATTTAAAAATGTTCATATCAGCTGTCTATTCAAAGTCACAGGAATGGTCATCCAGCACAACTGGAGAGGGAGCAAGGGTGCACGCTAGTGACGTCCGGCAGGAGCAAGAAGGAGAGTCAGTGAGTAGGACGGCCTCAAGCCTGTCCTGCCACTGAAGATTGCATCTTGTAAAACTGTAGGACCAAAGATAAAAAGAAGGCCTTGTTTTAAAGGAAAGAGAAAGCAATAAAAATAAGATTGAGGAATAGCAATGCTAAAATCCAAAGACACAAATATTACAGAGGATAATGAAAATATCTATTTTAGAAAACAGGCAGATAAAAAGTCCTCTTTTACAAGCAGGAACTAGACTCTCATGCCAACAAATCAATGGAAACTCCACTGACATCAGTATAAACCTGAATTCATTATTATTAGGTTGGTGCAAACAAGATCAGATTCCAGCCAGCTTCACAGAAGCTTAGAAAATCCAGGGCAGTTTATAATGACAAGCACGGTTATTTGTGATCAAAACATAACAATGTCCTCCAGAAAATACAAATATGTATATATACATCTGCAGAAGGAGAAATTCCACATTAACGATTACCACCAGAAAGAGGCATGATAATTAAGGTATTAAAATGTTCTTTTGAATTTCTAGCTATTATCTATCCCCTTCTAGAGAAATCATGAACATTTTCAATCCTATGATGTGATGAGCACATTAAAAGTATTTGCAACGCCTCCTTTGCCCTTGGTGACCTCGTGAGTGTGCTTGACACAATGAATATACTGAAATTTATTAAGGTTCAGAATACTCACTTCAGTGCATTCGTGGCTGAGATGATTTTTCTATTAAGTGGTCTCTGTAATAATTTACTGGCATTTTGAGCTAAACAAGTACATTGATTTCTCAAGCAGCTGCACAATTCCTGACACTTGACATCTTAGATATTTTACATCACAACCATGCCGTGCTTCATAGGAAACATCTTGTTAAACTTAATGGAGGTCCAAAGAACTCTTTTTCCTGTGTATTAGCATTCATTTTAAAATCCTTTCCACTAGTCTAAAATACAATATCAAAGTGAATGGGTCACAGAGTTAGGATTGTTAGGATTTTTGGTTTGGTTTGGCTCAGTTTTGTGTTAAATATATTGGCATAGGATTCAGGGCAAGTACATTAAAAAACCATAAACACAATTAATTGATAAGATACATAATTACAATACTAACTATATCACAAATTATAAACATACCCATCTGCAAATTCACTGCAGACACCACCATCTTTAGAAACAAAATTCTAACCTAAACAAATACATTTTGACAAACTCTGTGACTTGCTAACCCAGTGGTTTGCGTAAATCTTGGAGTGATTTGCTTTCATATTGAAACACCTGGTTTCAAGTTGTAGCGTGAATGTTTTGCACAGTGTAACTCAAAAACTGCAAACCACAAGAACTCATGACTAATATCCAGCACATAAGCAACAAAAACAAAACAGTAGTATAAACGCAATGCAGTAAATCAAGACCAGATGTAACACATAATAAATCAATCAAAACTGCCAAAAAATTACTAAATATAGTGAATTTAATTAAAGCCTCTGCTGTGTCTCTAGACTATTCAAGTATAACCATCAGCATAGGCCTCCTGCTTTTTTTTTTTCCCTCTTTTTTAAGCAGTACCTTGGCCTGCTTTTCTCTCCTCATTCAAGCAAGATCCATGCAAAGCAACAGGAAGAACACAGAGCAAATACTATGGAAGAGGGTGCAGTGTCCCAGCTGTACCCAGGAGGCAGAACACACTGATTCTGAAAAGGGGAACATACAGTCAGACTAGCTGATCTCATCCCCTGGAGATAATCAGTAAAACCTATCCGTTGAGTAACATACATGTTTATGTTTTTCCTCCTCTGTCTCCATGTAGTGTTCAGAAGGCGCTCCCCAGGCCTGATCCACATTGCACACTCTTGCCGGTGCACACCTGCCAGTCCCAAGCGGGAGCGATGCATAGCCCCGCTCGGCAGCATCACTTCGGTGAAACCCCTGCCGCGGGTGCAAAGAAGCTGAAAGAGAAGCGCTTTTGCCAAATTAGCACCCGTTGTTCACAAATCCATGGGAACGTGCCCTCAGAAAAACGCAGTAGCACACATCGTGTCTACTCTTTAAGCAGGAGGGCGCAGTTCGGGGCTGTGCACGTGGTTAATGGCTCTGTGGCACGGTCAATGAGACGCAGCATACAGCAAGTCAGTGCGCCTCTGTGGAGCTGCTACGCTAAACCGCTGTTACTATCTACTCTGGCTAGCACGTCGCCGCGCGTAGAGCACCTCCAGAAGCATGTATTCCCCGAAGTGAAGAACGGTGCATTCCTTTCCAATAACAAAATGTGAGAATGTCTCCACTTTATAGATTCATCCACCTGAAAGGGCAGCCAAGTTTTCAGACTCTCTCCTAGGAAAAGTTGATGGAAAATAAGTTAATTTCCGTTTTTAAAGCTGAAATCTGGCTTCCAGACAGACACCACAATAATAAACCACTGTGGGATATTTCTGCTAAAAAACCCTCACGTTATCTACCCAAAAAATGATTTCTGATCCCATGAGTAGCATTCCACCTACTAGTTACCACTGTGTATACTTGACTACAAGTTAAGAAGATGATGCTTCTTGCATTAAGCATTTTTGCCTTGAGTTATTGACACATTTTAAATTATTCTGCTTTATGTCTATCCTTAATAGAACAGAAATCTGCTCCAAAAGATCTTTATTAACTGACTGCCTCAGGTGCTGTGCAGAGATTCATGACTTAGCAGCTCGTCCAAACAGACAAGCGTATAGCTTGTTTAATAGTCTTGTTCAACCCTTTGACATCTGTGAGGTATAAGTGGATTATGGGGGTTTGTTTGTCTGGCTATCTTTTTACACAGCTTTCCAAATAATTGTCATAAATATCCCTACTTCCTTAACCCAATTAATGAAACGTAGTAAATACCTAGTCTACCACTTCTATTGATTTAACAGTTGCTTAGGAAACACATAACCATTGCCACCCAACGCTACACGGTGTGGTTCTGGTTTCACAAGGAGAATGGAGGCACATCTAAAAGGAACACAAAAAAAAAACTCATATAAGTCACACAAGAATTTCTTTTGTCACTGCTAATGATTTTTCTTTCTGTCATGAGTTTTCTGAAGACAGGTTTAATGAGAAACATATGGATTAATTATTGCTGAAAATCAACCTCACTTCAGACAATCATTTATTTGCTTTCTAGAAAAAGCTATTTATGCAGAAAAATTACACTCTGGGAGTTGTAATAGCCATCTTGCAATCCTTGTAATGGTAAACTGGATCCTACAGTAAAAACAGTCAACACAGAAGTGTTTCAGGAGCAGCATGAACGGAGATTACTCACACAAGCAGGGCTGGCAGTTATCAGACCTGATTCTTTTTTTCTTTTCATAAGCTAAGCAAAACCAAAGAGCTATTAAGCAGACTAAACATTTTCATTTATAATACGAAACACTTACAAGAATAACAGTTTCACCATTCAAAAAACAGATGTACGGTAACAGCACAAGGTTCATGAAAAACAAAAAAAAATGTCCTATGAAAAGCTATTAAAATATTAAATATTTATGTTTTCAAAGCTTCATCTATTTCACGTCCCCTTAACTATTTTAGCATGATTTTATGAATATTTAATGCTATAAAAACATTCTTTTTGCGATCCTGTTGAAATATTCAGCATAAAGAAAAATGTCATTTACACCAGATGATTAATGTCCGAGATTCTAAATCAACAAGCCCAGAGACCAGGGAATGTGGGTAAAAGCAAGTTGCAGTCTAGAGCGTGAAACGGGGTTGTTGTGTCCTTGAGAACAGCAGCGCTGGAGATACCCAATAAGGATGCTGGCTGCATTACATTTAAAAACTAGAGGAGGCATGTGTTGTGGCACTCTGTGGGGGAAGATGTATGTGCAGCGTGATTCAGCGTTGCAGTGGCAGCAGTGCAAGGGAGTGGATGTGCTAGCTGAGCTGAACAAAAATGAACAATAGTAAAACAAATAACCCTTTGTGCAAAGGCAGGCGCAACCCAAATCAAACAAACCGAGTGGAATTGGAGCTCCGAGTGAAATATGCTTGTTTAAAAAGACCATTCTTCTCTAGAGATGGACATTGCCTCCCTTCTCACACTGCTGTAGCATTTACCTGGCTTGCTGGAAAGTAGAGTGTGTTACATGCAGCTGTTGACACCAGCAGACAACGCCAAAGGCCCCCATTATTTCATTATTTATGAAACGTTTGCTGGGTGCAGTCAGTGGCTTCATGATGAAAAAGCTCCAACAATGAGGCCCTGTCAGATTTTTGGCAGAGACACATCCAAACACACAAAAACAAGTTTAAACACTATCGTTTATGCATAATTCTTTCTTGGCATGTGTCCTCAGTTACCACAATTTGCAGCCAGAAAACACTTACTTCTACTTTTTTTCACTCTGAAATAATCTGGCCAAAAGTGTATCTAATTCCCCTCCTCCCCCAGAAGAGAAACAGCCTTGTCAAGGGCTGGATTGTGTGTGTGTTAGAGATATCAAGGTTTCCATTTACTGCACAGCTGCACCGACTCGAGCAGCCCTGCCTGCTGCCAGACGCCTGGAGCCACAGCCCCGCAGCTGCCCACAAGCGTCACGGTCGGCCAGGTCTCGACTTCTCAACTAGACCCAGCCTCAGCTCTGCTCCGGCCACCTATCCGCTCCTTTTGCAGGAAATCCTGTAAAGCACGTGCAGAATGGTGAGCCATTGCTGTGCCAAGAGACGGAGTCAGTGTGGACAGGGGGGAACACAGCACAGAGCCACGAACACTTTGCAAAGGTGCACTTCGGAGCTGATTTGTGGCTGGAAAGCCCTCTTGGTGCAAATAGTTCATAAAGCATATGACCTAAGTACTTGCCCACAGGGCCACAATAACATTTATGTAGCATAAATTAATGTGTTTCAACCGCTAATTCAATCTGGCTAGCTAATTCCTCTGGTTTTGGCAGAGTCTGACCTCTGCAACGAAGTACGGTGCTTGTGGTGATGACTCACAGTTCTGGCTGCGTTGCGTTGTAGAGTCACACGCACCCTTACGAACAAAGAGTGCTATTCGTTGAGCAGCCGTAAAAATATACCTCCAGAATACGTTTGGATCAGTGCTAATTGAAACTTCCTTTTTATAGGAGCATGATCAAAACCAGATGTGGGAGTCAAGCAGGAATACATTTATATATTACATTAGAAACCTGACAAATTCAGAGAGAAGCAGCTGAGCAAATGCCTATAATCGGCTGGAGAGACAGATATAGCACACGATGTCTTGAGACTTCCCCAGAGGAAAATCCTTCATTGGATCTGGATTTTTTGCAAGTGTTTTTCTTTTCTGATTCCCTCTTCAGTCAAAGGCTATATTTAAGTAGTGTCCCAAATTTAGAGAGACTTTAGGAGTGCTTTTAATGATGCCACAACCAGAGAACAAAAAGATGAAGCAAATCTCTGAGGACAACATCTTTTTCTGTGCAATAGAAGTCTGTGCAACAGGACATCCTGTTCTGTCCAACAAGTATGATCAGTAACATGCCTAGCTATAGAAAATCAGCTGTGAGATGTAGCTGGCCAAATATAAATGTTGGAGGGAAAAAGCAAGTGGGTAGCAGTCCCTTGATCCGTAACTTCCCCAGCTATCAAGATCACTTGGTATTAGACAGCTAAGTCTGTTCAGGGAGTGAAGTCTTACTGAACTCTTAACACCAAATTCATTCTCTTTCACCTATGACTGGTCAGATGACTGTCTCCCACCTTTTCAGACCCAGTTGTGCCTACAGCAACTGCTCACGGAGATCCACACATTCGTAATCTCCGTGGCTGATTACTGCAGCTCATTATGCTTGTGAATAAAGCCATATGCTTTGGAAAAATTCCAGGTACACCAATCCATAGCAGCCTGTCTGTGTAGCATCCTATCGCTGTGAATACCTGAGCTCCTCTGACTGCAAACAGGCTGCCCCTTATCTCCCAAATCCAGTTCCAGATTCTTCTCATGATTTCCAAAGTCACCAACGTGACCTGCTGTGATGGCCCAAACCCGAACCTGTCCAAAAAGAGTGGATGACAAGAGAGTCTAAATGACAGCTCAGACAGATTTTTTACTAATATGCTGTTTGTGATCTTTATAAAAAAACAACTATATAGTATACATGGTGAGACTGTCAGAAAGGTAACAGTTCCTCTGACTTAAAATATTTTCATTTTTACAAACACATGAAAATGTCAAAATGCAAATCATCTTATGAGAAGAGAGGAATCAAATTAAAGAGGAGTTCAGTCGCCTTATTGTGAAAAATTCACATATCCCTGTGTCGTCTCTTTCAAAAGATCAGTCAGTGGCACCCAACCCCATGCTTAGCATGCATTCCCTCAGCTAAGCGAAAGCACAGCATTTGTTGGTTCAGGTAAAAAGGAGACTGTATCACGAAAGAGAAAAAAAGATTTTCTCAAAATATACTGCGATGGTTCTGTTGCATTAGCAATCTCAGAAACCTCAGGTATAACCAGAGCAAAGAGGACTTGCAATATCTTCTCTAAGGCAACAACCTAAGGTGTTGGATTAGTTACAGCAGTGAAGAAAGAGCCTAAATCAATCCTTGAGTGACAGCTAGAACAAGGCAAGGTATGAAGACAATATGATTGTTTTTCTGATTAGACAAAATAATTTAGTTCAGAAAAATGGAATACTCTTTTGGGTACATTTTGGGGTGTCCTTTTTGAGTTATGCTTCCAGTGTTGTAATTAAGATCGTAACCTCCTGTTCCACTAAAACAAGACAAGACTTGTTCTAATGTCGATTTAATTAAATCAGAGGAGTAGCAAAAATTACTCAGGTGAAAAGCAGAGACCCAAATAAAGTAGTGTTGAAGAAGAAAATCTCCTTTGTTGCTTGCAACACCATTCTAAGTCCAATAGTGCAGAGTGGCAGGGGTCTATTTCTCATGAAACTTTACTCTAAGGCTGATGGCACCTTCTAAGAGGTTTTGGAGAATACTCTACCCTATTTGTGTTTAACCCATGACTCTATCAAGAGGGCCAGGGAGTAATCAGCTAGACAATAATCAGCTTCTCCACAGATGGACAGCACCTGCCCTATGACTTTTGGTCTTGCTCTTTGCTCCTCCACAGTTTATGTTGTACTAGATGAAAATTTCATTTAAGGGGAACCTCAGTGCTATAGGTGAAATTTCACACAGACTGGCTCTTTACTGTAGGTCTTACCCTTGAAAGAGTTAAAAATAACTAATAAACTAGACAATTAAAAGCAAAATTAATTTCTCTAAATTAGCTTTGTCTCAGTGAATTCCTAACACACCCACTCACTTATGAACACAAGCACGAACAAATAAGCAGTTAACAAAGAAACTAATCAAACTATTTCTCCCACGTCCTCCAAAAAGAAACAGAGGTGAAAAAAATAATACTTCACAACAGTTGTCATCATAGTAATATTGATTATCACCAAGGGACTATACATTTTGTCACTGTGATTGAAGAGAAGATGGTATGTATTATATTCCCATTTATGGGACAATAGATGGTTTATGACAATTGTGTGGTTTTACTCACTTGGGGCAAGTCTGTGAATGTAACCTAGCTGTATGTGGAAGACTGTACAGTGAAAAATCACCCTGGTGAATACTGTGAAAGATCCTAAGGCAAAGTACGTGAGATTTCCACCCTTTGCACTCCCTAATACTATACAAATGCAGTTTTGTGTTTTAGAACATTTCCTGTTGTGATGCTGGTGAAATAATTGTTTTCAGTTTGCTGAGGCTACTGCAATTGTTTAGGCAATCAAAGCTTTGTGGCTTCTAGATATGTTTGCTACAATGCCCTTGCATGAGGAAATGCCCCTGGAGAGATTTGGGAGCCATCACTTAAACAAAATTACTTTCCTCAATAGTTATTGTATTATGCCAGGATTTAAAAAACAGTCTCAATATCTTATTTGTTTCTGGATGCAGCTCTGCAGACAGAGATAGTTTCATTTTGTGGATGGATTCTGATGTTTTCGCTTACACCAGCAGGACTAGTACCATCCAGCCCAAGCAAGAGTTTCTTGTACCCTTAGTTCTTCACTTAAGGTCTGCCACTGTACTACACTTACTCATTCTTAAGTCAATGCTAGAATGACATGATGTGGCCTGGTCGCATCTGCTGGAAGTTATGACTTCTGCCATTTCCAACATCTTACCAAATAGCACACAAGCTCAAAGGCTCTCAAATGCTGTCCAAAGCTGTCTCTGTTTCTCACACAATTTCTTGAATAGAAAGGAGTGGCAAAGGTAATTGATGGTTCCGTTTCATAACTTCTACTCCTTTCTCATAAAAAAAGGTATCTATGGATTTTTTAGTTGATTTATTATACTCATTAACACTGAATTTCTTTAGGGAATATTAAGTGTAACTTTTTGAATGTAGAAGCAGACATACTTAGAAGGAATCCAAGAAATGATCAAATTGCAGGTGTAATAGTCAGCATTATTATGGAGGCTGCAAATTCCACAATATCCATAATTAGTTCTATGTAAATATTGCATGAATGAAGCACAATGTAGTTCTTGTTTCAAAATAAACATGTCCTCAGGCAGGAGGATGAATGTTGAATTTTCATGGTTACAGTGGCTATACATTTCTAACACCAGACATAGCAACTAATGAGTGAAGCAGTCACTATGACAGATTAAAATCTTGCACCCCTTAAAGACATGGATTTTAAAACACATGATAAGAACGGCTCAATTTTTAAAAGCCATTTTTACTTTATACCATTAACAAATGTATGAATTAAGTTGGTTTGTGAGACACTTAAAAATCTTTACACATCAATTTAATGGCATGTCAGGCTTGAAAGGGAAAAGTGACAGACTGATTTGATAAGACAGATATCAGAAGTGCATTTATTGAGAAATGTATAAAGAATCATTTTATTTTATGTTAGGAGGGAAGAGGTAGAAGCAGCGTAGAGAGGACTTGTGTAAGCTGTGTAAATTACATTGATTTTGTGCTATAATTCACCGATGCTGTGCTCACATAAAACATATATATGTTGAAGGGGAGGATTTTATGCGCTTAATGTACTTATTTGCCACCTCTTTTGATCTGACTAGAGCTTTTCTAGTTTCATAACCCTAACATGCCAACCTCTGAGGTAAAAACACGAAGGAAGAATCAAAATGCAGTCCTTGAAGTTTCAGTGAAGCAAATGGAAGAAAATCTATTATAAAGGGTCATCTCTTCTTACATCCTACATTACTCCCATATAATGCAGAAGGGTAGATTCTCATTTAGGAAATAACAGATCTTTTTACTCACAAAGTAAGCTGCCTGCAACCTTGGGGACAAGAACAGTTGAAAAAAAAGAATGAAAATCAAAAACGTTGTCTAGAACAGACTGAAGGCTGGAGATCCACTGTTTTTTTAAAAAGTTTCCAGCAGAATGTTAAACAACCTGAAATGCCCAAGGTAGAGAATTAAAGGTACAACCCCAAAGCGCATGCTGCCCAGAACTACTTCCAGACATAGTGGACCAAAGCAAGACTTATACAGGTCCCCTTTCAGTTTGGCCCCGCACCTTGCCATTTGGCCAGAGGGCTAGGTAGACTATCAGCAAATAGCTTAGGGGTACCAAAGCTTTCTTAGTGATTTTGGGTTTGTGGGGCAAGCCTGATTAATGTGGCATTATTCTCACATGCTTCCCTGAGATACAGCACACACCTCAGTAGCTCTGTGGTGGCAGAAGGCATCCTGGACGTATCGCTTACACTCCCTTCCTGGCACAGGTGAGTTATAGGACTTTTGCATCCCTTACATTTCCCCTCAAGTAGTTTGATAACAGCTGGTAGATTTGTTGGACAAATATACATGAGATCTACTTATTTGTATCCGCTTCAGATTACCTATTAACAGTACTGGAAGGCAAGACTGCCACCTTTTCACCTTTTTTTTAACAATATTGAAAAACAGCTGAACCAGGCTGACAAAGGCAAAGGACAAATATTGCATTTTAAACCTGTCAGTGAAAAGGCATCTGAAGTACGGCCTTTCACAGAGCATACACGTGTCTGTTTTTTTCAATAACACGGCAATTTTACCTGTCAGTTCCCCTCCCCACCTGCTTCACTAAAAGCAGATCTAAAGGTACCTTCACAAAGGTAGATGGCACTTGAAAGCAAATCTGCCAGAATGAAGGAACCAGCTGGACAAACAAGCCACGACCAAGACATCATAAGTCAACCATGTCAAATAAACAGGGGAACTACCAGCACGGACACATCAAGTCGACGTGGACTCAGCAGAATATGACTGTTAGTCTTCTTATACAGCCTCTGCCCCTGCCTGAACATCCAGAGGACAGAGTAGGAAATTTAGGGAGCTTTTGGCAGGTGGCAAATGCCTGGAGAACCCCACCTGTACAGAGAAGCAGATTTTTTTCCATCATGCCATGTGCTGTGCATTTTATCCCCTCCTCCAGCCCCACCACTCAAGCAGGCAGCCTGCCATAATGTTGAAGAAACAATTCCCCTGTACAAATAACCCTGAAAATGGACTTTTTGTAATATAAAAACCAATCAAGCTAGGGTGGCGTAGTTTACAGATATTCTCCCTCAGAGTAACCTCAGGAAATTCATTATTCTCATGAGGTGGTGAAAGATGAAGTCTTCATCCCCACATTATCACATTTTTAAAGAAACTCCTTCCCACCACAAAATAAATTAAATTATGTTTAATTTAAATCCTGTGGTCTTTTCAGTGTTGTCACCTGATTCTTTAATTAACAGAAGACCTTTTAATTTTAACCTTATTAGTGAGTGACGAAAACAGAGTCTCAGCAACTTAACTGCCACTGTATATACTGAGATCTTCAAATTCTTTTTCTGCCAACCCTTTGATAAAGGCTAGAAGCACCCACTTTTCTGCCAGAAGAGCACACCACATGTTTACACTTCTGTCCATGGGAAGGGCTGCAGTGACCCAGGTTCCTGGCCCTGCTCATCAGCCAAAGTCCCCATACCTGAGCTCTGGCATCCCCACCTCCCTCTGGAGCAAGGTTTAAGCACAAGCATCAGACCTTTCAGAAAGGACATCTGAGGCTGCTTACGTCTCTCTGCTTTCCCAGGGGCTCAGTGAGAAGGCTGTCACCTGGAACAGTGTTTTCCAATCACTGTTTTGCCTGACTTAAAGCAGAGACTTGGGCACACAGCTTCCCAGGATATCCTCCATGCCTTCAAGCTGTTGGCTCAATATGATATACTGCCGGAGTTTTCTCTAATCACAAGCAATAAACACTGCATAAGATGCTCGTGTTTCCTCAAGGTTCTTCATGTCTTTCTATGAATGTCATCAGAGAGAGTAAGGGAGGTGTACATCAATTTTTTGCAGATGTGACTGTATTCAGGATAGAAAAATCTGAATTAGCAAACACTAATAACACACATTCAAATTAGAAAGTAAAACATATTTTCATAATAATATGAAAGAACTGCAGATTCTTATGCATAATTTGAAAATTATTATTTTAAAACTCTCATTTAAATTATATATTAAGATACATATGTCTCAACTTCCTGATTATCAATAAGCAGGGAAAAGGTTACTTTTTCTACTGAAAGACCCTTCTTTTGGAGAAAGACTTCTGCCATTTTTGTGACATAATTTATTTCTCATAAATTCCTTTTATCTACTGTATTTTGCAAATCTGTTTGAAGTTCAGACAGCTCTAGACAGATGAAGTCACTGTTATGTATTTAAAAAAACCCACCTTTGAAATATAATCAATAGTTTCTGCATGATTCAACAAGGGAGTCTCTAAAAAGGAAATACAATTCCTCTGTGTTCTCCTGAATTCTGCTTTTATCTACCTTTGTGACCAATTCCAAAGTTTACACCTTTGACTTTGGGCAACTGAAATAATATGGCCCATATTGCTCAGTCAATCTTCTTCATGAAATGTAAACAATACACCTACTTTAGAAAAAAGATGCCTTTATAGGTGATGTCCAGGCTTCTGGAAACACTTAAATCATACTGGATATTTTTGGAAGTTTGCTATAGGTCTTTACTCTCCATTCTAACATAACATTTCCTCATTAACATAATGAATACTATGCCTATTTAATGTAGCCTATCCTGTATTGCAGTATCTTGTGAATCTTCATGTACAAATTATTAACAATATTTCCCCTTGTATTATATGTAGAAAGTAGTTTTTCATTTTGTTCTTGTACTTATTCGCATTAAACTGGGTTATCAGAAGTCTTTTCAAACAGGAGGCAGTTATTTGAAGGGCATTAAAGATAAATGTTTCTTAGGATGCAATCCTGTTTCAGTGGTGTCAGTGGTAAAGCTGTCAGGCACTTTATAGCAGCAGGACTGGGCTATGATTAGCCAAAAAAAACCCAGAGAAAGGGCACTCTGGATTTACACAAAAAGACAGTGCAGAATATGGCCTCTTGCGTTTAAATAATGACATTATTGTCACAGTAAGAGGAAAGCCTTCACAGTTGTTTCTAAGCACAGAGAACTACAGCTTGTTGCCTACATGCACTGTGTAAAAATGCTCTAAACCCCAATAAATCTACACACAAAAAACAGTTTGCAGCTTACCTCTATCATGCTGGTCCCTTCTTCCAGCAAAGGATATCAGCCATGCATTCCTACCAACCAAGTGCAGAGTGAGCATGGTGGGTTAGGTTACAGGGAAGAAGGGGACATGCTGCTTTCCTCAATACATGGTGCTCCAAGAGGAGCTGTATAATTTATGGCAGAGATAACCACAAAAGTAGAGTGATTTCCTACTGACTGGCCAAGCCCATTCAAGCCAAATGACCCTTTAAAACCCCTTTGTAAATCTCTTCCTCACACAAGTTCTCTGAAGAAACGTTGACCCATCATGGTCCTCCTTCACTCAGAGTCTACTCATTGCTGTCAATGTCGGGCTTCCTAACCCCCTTTCAGGGTTCTCAGCCTCATCCCAGACTGCACATGCTGACTCCTTGCTTGACGCTCTTGTTCTCCTCGGCCAGCATCAGCACTCTTCTGCAGCTTCTGCTTTGTTTTCCTTTAGATGCATAATTGCAACTTCTATGACTGTAATAGAACTTTTGTGGGTTTTCTGACTTTTTGAAAGGCAGAATGTACCCCTGAAGTGTCTGCACTCCTTTATTTGTGTAAGGAAACAAAACCTAAGTGGTGGGCTGCAGGCACAAATTGAGAAGATGCAGCAACCAAACTTTCTTGTGTGTTAAATCAGAGATCTCACACTGGAAATGTTTTTCTCCATAAACGTGCTCTAATTAGAGAAAGTAGTTTGACCCCATGCACTGAGAATGTTGCTGAAGTTCAAGAATTCATAGGTTAATGATAACTTCTAGCTTGCCCTACTGCCTGGAAGAAATCATAATGTTGCTCTGCATTTCCCTTCCTTTGCTAAAATACTAGGCTAAGATTCTCACAATTTTTAAGCTAGTTTTGTGACACTGTCTTTCCACCAACACTAGCAACCATGCTATTTTTCCAGTGTTTAGAGATATATGAATGAAGCCTGCTAAAAATTATTGGAGGAAACATTTTAATAACAAGGTAACATGGTAACATGAATGAGAGGTATACTCAAGCATGAATGGGAGAAGGTACCTCACATGCTCCCTGCTTTCGGGACGTTTTCAGCTAGCCTTCCCTGCTGTGCAGAATTACAGGCAGGCCTTCCCATTCATTTTTGCTTCTTAATGTATCCAGTTATGACACCTATTCCACACTAGAGTTTATGGTCATGAGAAAAAAATCTATTTGGAAAAACATGAAGGGAAAATGTGCAAATATTTGATTTATTAGGTTAGAGGTGGTATAATGGGATGAGTTGTGTTGGTCTCACTAACAAAGAGAACTTTCTTTCTCCAAGCCAGCTGGAATAATGAAGGCAAATGTGTGACAGTTTAAATGAAACTGAGCCATTTTGTGTGGATTTTATTTCTATTTCTAATGCTTACTAGTCACAGGAATAATATCCCTTTGGAAAAAAAAATTAATCACCCCCCCCCCAAAAAACCCTGAACAAACAAACAAAAAAGACCACAAGCAAAAGAAACTCTTGCATATCACCCATAGTCCTCACCAAAAAAAAATGTCATTAAGGCTAAATGCTGCAGCTCAGGAGAAAGGGTATGCTTAAAGAAATTATTTATGTTTATGTGTTTGAAGTATTTATAGTTTTTTTCTTTTGTCATTGAAAACCAATGAGACAAAAGATACTATATACATCTGTTGTATTTTTCCTGAATGTAATGTGGGTAATTATAATTAGTGGCTTTTGCTTTTTATGTAACCGTGTAATATACTGTTTAAAATGAGTGTTGTTCAGATCAAATACAAAGTATGACAAAGATGAACTGTGTTAACGTATTTGCATACTGTCACAGGCATAGGCAGTTTCCAGAAACATATTTGCCATTCAAAAAATTTCCCTTTACTCCCTTCACTTCAAAAGAGTTGGGTAGTCTTCTAGAGACGAGACACTGAATTTTTCTCTTACTTCTAAATGGGGCAGTTTCAAGGTCATGATGCAACACAGAGCACTTGATATCTGTTAAAAGATGAACGTGATTACAGTATGAACCAAAATAAAAGGAAACATAGATTTGTGTGTGGTTGTAAATTTGGAATTCAGCCAGTTTCATTAAAAAGATCTTTAAAGTTCATAAGTCTACACATCCTTTCAGATGAGTTAGGGATGATTTATGAACCTGTATCAGAACTCATCTTAATATTTTAATGCAAAACATGGTAAATGATGTTATTGTTTTGCATTCACTGAAAACTGACAAATGCTTTTTGACAAAGACCAGTAAGTTTAGTCTCTTCTCAGCTAAAACCTTTACAAAAATTGTTTATCAAAAAGTTGAGTATCTGTTCTCCTAAGTTATTTATAGAGTAATTTTTGTAAGTAATTATTATCCAGTAAATGGTTCATAAAATATGCTGTATGTTTCATATATAAAATCAGTTTTTTTGATTGTTTTCTTTTAGTCATACTATTTGCACAGATTATTTCATCTTCCTGACTGAACGAATATGATTCTTAAAATTATATTTGCACTTTGCATAATCACTGTTTTGAAATCAAAGCTATTCTTCACTAGTTTTTATTAGTTTTTGTTTTACATTTTAGTATTTTCTTTAAAATACCTTCCAGTAATTGTTTACGCTTACATAAATAAATAAATAATAATTAAAAAACAAAACAAAACAAAACAAAACACAAAAAACCAACCACAAACAAAAAAAGTAAGTACGTAGAATGAATTCCTGGAAAAATTCTAATGGACACAAGTTTGCTTAAGCATCCCCCCATAACTTAGAGACGCTACTGCAATATATTTCTTCTTTCTTCTATATTAGATGACATCCAAATCATTTAAAAGGTTGTTTCTAATGTTAATCCAACCAGTCTAGGAGTCAACTATTGACGGTCTTGGATTTTTTTCAAAATTTCCTTATTTCATCTAGGCTAGAGATATCATTAGAATAGCTTTGCATATGGTAATTTTGCTAATACTTCTTCCTGGATCAAATTAAGCTTGAAAGTATGAAGACATACAAAGAAAGTATATACAGCCAACAAACACGCATAAAAGGATGAACAATTTCTCACACAAACAATATTATGATGATGCAAAGAGAGAAAGAATGTAAAAGGTGATCTGTACATGAGGATGAATGTGAAATAATGATCAAAGAAAGAAACAAAGTTATTCAAGTGCAGATGAGGTACTGGTGATTTCCCTGCTTAGCATATATTTTGTAAAGATGTGATAAGGCAATCACAAAGAAGACCTTTAACATTTACTTCATTCTATTGAACAAGATGGGCAACACCTTTAAGAAGACTTTTTCATATTTTTTTAAGTAAAGAAACAAATATGTGCACAGAAAGATCAACAAAAACAATGTAAAGGGTCTAAAAATCAAGACTCCCTTGGCACTGAGCAATATTTATTAATGTGATGTGTTTATTGATGGTGCTGAATAAAAAAAGAATCATCTCTGAACCCAATTTCCCCAAAGGTCAAGGTTTTCGTTTATATCCATTAGAAAATTATGGGTCTGACATTAGATTCAAACCAAAAGTTGTTGTTCTTATACCTTTGGGACTATTCACAGTGAAGGTTTTTGTTTCAGCCCATTTCTAATATTTATGTAGTCTGCATTGTAAACATGCCAAACTTTTAGGAAAATCAGACCTCTTTACTCTGTGCAACCTAATTTTTCAGAGAAATAGAAAGACATATCCAAGTTCCTTTGAATGAACTGTTAGTTTCTACATTACTGATGTGAGAATTTGTGCAGTTCTACTTCATATTGAATTGACAAGGCATTAAAAAAGAACCATTTTCATTCTTGAAGATGTTAGTTTATAACATTTGAAGTTGTTACTTTATAAAATAACTTTTTATCACTCATCTTACTACAGTCATGTGGGGTTTTTTAATTTCTAACCTAGTTTTCAAAAAAAATTAATAGCTTTATGTAATTTAAGGTACCAAACACCATTAGTCTATAAAAAGGTTTTAGATTAATAAAAAAATAGGAAGATAAGTATGAATTCTGTCAAGATTTAAGGCAGAAAATTGGAGAGCAATAGAATTTGAACATTAGAGTTTTTAACTTTAATTTTTGGGACCCAGTTAAAGGCTTATTAATGTCCATTCAAAATCTTACAGAATTTGCAAAGGGAAGGCCGAAAAAAATGCATACTTATGAAGATATATCTTTAAAGAAAAAAAATGCTTTCAGATCTGGAAAAAGATGTTGCAATAACATAGCTTAGGACTATCTAATGAACCCAGATGTAAAGAAGATCCAGCAAAATGAAGTAAAGAGCAGGAGCACAGACGTGTTAGGTTAGAAAGACCCAATGTTAGAAGTGAAAGACATGATTGTGCAAAGCATCGAGTCTTTCAGGCTCAAGGCAAACCCCAAGATCAAACAACCAAAACAGCATGCTGCAACTGGAGACAGTTCCAAAACATCATCCGCACCAGAGCACAGGCGCACACATATGCATCAGGGGTACCTCGCCAAGGGACACTGGCCCCATACAGACCTCCCCATCATGTCCAGCTTCATGGCCTGAAGCAGCTTTGGAGCTGGGTGTGGTTCAGGACCTAGCTGCCGGGGAGACCTCCTTGCTCATGCGGCATCACCAAACCGAGACCCCCTGAGGTCTGGCACTGAGACTCGTGGATTTCATTAAGCCCATCCTCCAAAACAGTGGGAGGCTGGCTGCCATGGGACCTGGGACGGAGCAGTCTTGATTTTGAAAACTGTTTCTAGCTGCATAAGAATCAAACCCTGCTGTCCTCTGTGGTAGCTCCTAAGGTCTGTCTTCATTTGGAGACAAATGGGCTACATTGGACAGATTAGACTATACCACAGTATAGAGATTTTGTTGGGATTTACAGTGAAGGAGAGGCACATTTTTCTACGGCACAAATAGGTAAAAGACAAATAAATGCAGTTAATTTTTAAAATATGCTTAATACTACATCTGAACAGCAATTTTGTATAGGAGATTCATTTCTTTAGGAGCTATAAGATGTTGATAGATTTTTTTCACTTGATTGTGTAGGAATATTTAAATCTCAAATACATAATATATTTTGAGACAAAAATAACTTCCAAGTCACATGCCAATACTTCTTAATACAACTCTAAAAGACACCACGGTACTAGAACAGTGGAATCCCACTAGGCAAGCTGCAAATACCAAATTGAAACAGAGCAAGGTCTTAACAACTTTTTTCCACTTGGCTGAAACCTCCACTGGAGAATGTTAGTGCACATGTTAAACAAACATTGCTCCAAGTTTGAGAACTGTGTGGCTAAAGTTAGAGTGCTTGTATCAAGATTCAGGATTTTTACTTCAGTGTTGAAGATTTTGATCAAATCAATTGTTTATAACCAAGAATCATAATTGTCATGAGAGAATTTCCATTTGTGAAAAGGTAGCCAACAGAACTTGATGGAAAGTCATTACAATATTAAATTCTCAAGATTAACCTGAAATCTTACCAATCTTACACTAAGGGCTGAACATTGTACGTTTCGAGTAAGACAAAGGTAGTGCATATGGATTCTGATATCTGCATTTTGTAAAGAGAACTGGAATGATGTTATTAAACTATAGCATCTATCGTGTAATGATCTTCTAAAAATATGGAGATTCATATGATTACTTCTAAAATAAAACTGAATATGATTAAGGATTATAATAGAGCATAATTGAATGAACTTACAATACTTAGCAGATTTCATTTTGTGTACATTTATATAAATGAACATAGACACATATATAGGTGCCTACAGACACAAAACAGGATGGTTGGGGAGACTCCTACAGATCAGTTTTGCATTGGTGCATCCAATTCACAGCATCATTGTCTATATTTGCAGCAGCTTTGGCTTTAATTTAATAATATCTCCTAATTTACTCCCTAAGAGAGGGGCCATGGCTAGTGAAACTAAAAA
Source organism: Phoenicopterus ruber ruber (assembly GCA_009819775.1). Lineage (NCBI taxonomy): Eukaryota > Metazoa > Chordata > Aves > Phoenicopteriformes > Phoenicopteridae > Phoenicopterus > Phoenicopterus ruber. The sequence goes on along the minus strand of CM020246.1, from coordinate 65,360,413 downwards.
TAGGAATGAAGATAGGCCATAATTGTATGTATGCGCCAACAGCATCTTTCTTATGCAGTAAGTTACCCCAGCAACCCAGTTTATGGCATTTTCAAGTCGAGTGGTTATTCTGCATGGTGCTTGGGGGAAGGCACTGCCCAAGCAGAGGAGGTTCTCAGCAGGCAGCTCTGCAGCTTTGTTTGCAACTTGGAGGCAGGGCTGGTTCCTGGTCTTGAACCATCACTACACTTTTACCTGCTGAGGTCAGTTCTGCATTGCCAGTTGATACTTAAGTACCTCAGAGGCTTCATCTGACTAAAACTGCTCGGTGAAATGGAGAAACAAGGTTGTTATAATTTGCATTTCATGCAAGTTTTGTACACAGGGAGCGCCAAAGGAACCAAAGGAAGTGAAACAAAATCAGAACAGGAGAAATGTCATAAATGTAAGTGTTGTAAGTATTACCTCTTGCTTTATGGAAGAAATCTTCCAATGACTGGGAAGGAAATCGGTGAAATTGAAAAGTAACTGAAAGTCTGGATAAATCTGCCTGTTATCTTCCAGTGTGTCAAAGCAGTGATTGGGATGTGCACATATCATATAGCACTTCCGCAAACGCTGGAGGGCAGAAGATGGCATACAGGATGCTAATGTGGTAAGTTTTAAGAAACATTCCACATGTCAATTAAATTTAACCCCTCCATTAATCACTCCACATTTTCTCTGAAATATTGCAGAAGGTGTAACTACAATATTCAAGGACAGTGATTAAGTAAAAATCTGTTTCTTAAAATATAAAAATAATTTAAGGAAAAATGTCTACAAGATCACCTAAGCCATTGAATGAAGTTAATCCATATGAGCAAAGACTCTTTTTGCAAGAATGGAAAAGTAGTATCATTCAACTGAGTGGAAACAAAAGGCAATGCAACACCAGAAATCAAGTCAGATAAGTATCATGGTCAGACTTAGACCAAGATTGATGAATGATGTCTAGGGCAAATCAGAACATGATGGTCTGAAAAAAAAATTGAATTCAGAGGTAAAAGCCACAATTTAAAGTTGAAAACAAATATAATCTCAAGGCAGTCTAAAGCCTGTTCTCAAAAAACACTGTTGTTCAGGAAATCCTCAGTGTCAAAGGGCTGAAAATCAGGCCCAATTTGGGGAGATGGAAAACTGGCTGTTAAAGGCAGTTTTGAAAATCCTGGTTCAAAACTTTTCTGTTTGTCTGAGGTGATGACCTGAAAAGATTCCAAACACTGAAATAAAAATAAGACATTTAGGTATTTTACACATGCAGGTTTGCAAAGTGAGATCTAGCACAGCTGATAGAATTACCTGATGAGGTTCAATTATATCCACTGGAATATCATAGTAGAGACGCTTGCAATTTCTATTTTTCAAGACACCACTGACTTCCTCATTTAAGGTTCTCTGAAGCACATTACAGTCAGTCTCTATTATATCTAACTAGAGCTGACAACTGTAGCACTAAAGATACCCACATACTCTAGTCACAGGGGTTTTGTGTGTAAGGACAATTTTCAAGCAATCAGAAGTTTAACAGAACAGATGTCTGAATTTCTGTGGTATATTGAAGATCATAGGTGTTATTCACTAAGGAGATACAATTCATATCTCACCCATTTTTGCCAATTTTACTTGTAAATTGCTGAAGCCAATTTAGAGTGCCAACCACCTCCCCTTCCAAAGGAAAATATTCTCTGTAAAAAGGCAGAAGAGGTTTTGTTTCCTGTGCTATTGTATAAAAAGTAGCAGTAACATGATAAAATTAAATGAAGCCACGTGACCAGAGATGACAGAAAAGCAAAATGAAAATCCTGTTCTGCTTGAATAAAGCTTAGGCCTGGAAGATCAGTTTCCAGGCAAAATGCAGTGTAAAAAAAAATAGACATAAATGAAAACTACCATAAACAGCATAAACATGTTAGTAAAACTTCCTGCAAGGACTGCTGCAAGGATTACTTTTTCTAATACAATAAGCCAAATGATGCAAGTATTGGTATGGGATCACATCATGGCATCACATCATGTTTCATGGACTTCTCTTCCTATGTTCATAATAGCCTACAATTTTAAACACACAGGCACTGCAGTCCTAATGAGGTATCAAAATCCTAATAAGGTATCCTAATACCTATATACTGCAATCCTAATGAGGTATCAAAACTCACGAGAATCCATCTGTACTGGCATCTTGCATAAGAAAAAGTGCAATGCTGCTAATAAAAGCTAAAACAATCTTTGAGCACGGTTGCATTCAGGGCTGAATTTAATCTGATCATGTTAAGATGCAGCTTTCCCAACAAAGAACAACACTTTTGTGGGCATTATTACATTATCTATGTTTGTAAGAATAAAATGGGAAAAAGAGCCACAGTCCCAGGCTGTATACCGTCTTAAGTTCAAATCAGAAAAGAAAACCAAAATTAACAGCAGACTTTACCACATGCCAGCTGATGACTTCAAGCTTGAAAGAGTTTGGGAAAATTACCAGCAGCAGCCAGCTTAAACCCTCTAGCAAAAATTTAATACACCCTCTCCTCCCTCGAAATTGCACAAAACCTCTTGTTTCAAAAGCAAATAGCTGTGATGCAGCATTTGTATGTTAACAGAGAACGAGCTTAAATTGCAACATGTACTATCAAATTAACAAATAAGGAAAATTATCAATAGAGTCCTCATATATTAGACAAATTTACTCCATTATGAATTGCAGAAGTCTTAAATGTTCAATTAGCAATGAGTAACTCTCTAATGATTATGATATCATGCCGTAAACTAGCTAATGGGTCCTAATGAGTGAAAAAGTTCACTAGAGATATATATGTATTAAGAAAATCAATGGAAACTGTGGCACCTAAATGAGTTTTGGAGTACTGCTTTCCAGAAAAGTGGTACTATTAGGATGAAATCACATTTTTTAAATAGTTAGCAGGGGTTTTTTTAACCATCTACCTGCTTTATGAATGTTCTGGTTGTGCAGGGCTCCCCAGGGAGGGGTGGGGGGGCAGTGGCAGTGGCACGGAAGAGAAGGGGATGAGATGCTGGGTAAGCTGGAAGGATCGTGACCACGCTCACCCTGCAGAGCCCTGCGGGTGGGAGGCTGCTCCCTTCCCCTGACCCTCATCCAGCCCTCTGGAACAGGGCACAGGTCTTCCCCTCCCTAGGGTGCTTGATGAGTTTTAACAAACCAAACCATGAACTTGCAACAGGGTTGAGCTAGTCATGTCCAGAAGTGGTCACACGTTCACTGCTCCATCCATAGGAGGAAAAGGACTACGGGACCTAATTAGCAGCAGTAGTCACATGAAAAATGTCATCTGATGACTAGTTATAACATCATTACCCACTTTAAATAGAAGAAATATCCATTCAGCCTCTCCAAGCACCTCGACGTGGGAATAATTCAGCTTTCCCAGGGGTTCATTTAGCTGCAGCTCAGCATAGGCAGTGTGGACAGGATGCTTGAAGACCGGTACCCAGCATTAGGCAGCCTCACTTATTACCATCCTTCTAGTCCTGAAAGTCTTCAGGATTTTTTTCAATGGGGCTTGCCAACCCTGTGTTATACAGCTACTTTTAAGCATTCAGTTTGAAACAAAAATGCAGTCACTCTGTCACCTATATAAACTAGGGACAGCAGGGGCAGCGTATGCCTGAAGTGCTCAAGAGTTTTTATCCTTTGCTTCAGAGGAACTCCTGCAAATATACACGTGCCGTATTCCTCTTTCTTAAACATCTGTTCAAGATTATTTGTTGTGTTATGATCACTATCCCCCATGTTCCAAAAAGTTACAACTCTCAAGAATAATATATTTAGAAATAGGCCTTTAAAAATATTCTGAGAAAATTTCTTCCCGAACCCAGCATAATTTTCATCAAGCAGCACTCTAAGTATTAGAGAATGGCAAACAGATGTTCACATTCTATTTTATGGTCTAAGAAAATGCTGAACCTATTGATAGATGTAGCAACAAATCCAGCTTTAAATAAGTGGAACATCCTAAATAATCGTGTTAAACTTCTTGTTTATTCTGGTAGGCAATAATAGGATTTAAACAGAGAGTGCCGCTGAAACTGTAAAACACATTTCAGTGCCAGGGGAAGAAAACGTCATTACTACTCAACGCAAATCAAGGGAGATTATTTAATTAGGATCACTTCATCCTTTAAGCAAATAAAAGAACCTGAGTCTATTTCCTTCTGCCTTACTTCTTTCTGCCTCCCACCATCAATTCTTTGAATCATTGTAATGGTTTAAATCCACATCATATGCTTTCACAACACCTACCTTACGCTTATTAGCCATTTCTAAGCTTCTTCTAAACAAAATAGGGGGCAATAATTTCTGACCATATCTTCCAGAAATAGGTTCCTTTTTAGCATTTAATCTTACTTTCTATTCTTTCCTATCTTCTCTATGGTCAATTATCTTGTTCTCTGCCTTGTTATTTCTTTTTCTAATCACGGCATTTTACAGCCTTGCTCTCAAGGCTATATTCCACACTGTTAAGATCTTATTATATCTTCAAACTGCAGATATAGGAGCTCTTCAGAGTAGGTGTTGTGTCTTAGCAATTACAGTAAATTCAGTGCCTACTACTTTGCACCTTTTGTCCTGTAAATGCTTTGTCTTAAAATGGCAGTAATCTTTATAGGTTTTTTTATTCTTTAATGTCTTATGGCTAACACAAAAACTAATTATTATACCAATGCAGGTAAAGTATTTACCGCAGTATCAGATATATTTTATTACAGCTAAAGCTACTTATATGTGAATGATTATCAAAAAATACTCACTGGACCTTCAAAGGGACAGTATCTCAATACACAGACATAGGATTCCTGTAAGTCTTTTCATTTCTGCCTCATTGTAATTATTTATTTTCCTCTTATTCTTTTGCTTTCATGCTTAAGTTCTGATCAGTTCTGAGTAGTTGCTTTCATAATATTCTTTTCTCTCCTTTTCTTCTCTAGAAAGGAAAACAAATAATCCCAGAGGCCAAAATTTCTTTTCATGTTTTCTACATCATAGAATCAAAAAAAGACCATTGCTTTGGTATGTATGAACACCTTTGTTGTACATCTGGGTTGAAAAACACATGACAGAATTTGGATTGGGGAAAAAAAAAGACAGGTCCAAGTTTTGTGCAGTATTACTAAAACATTCAGTATGATTTTACCCAAAGGGCGCTTTTTCATAAGCACTGCAGTAACAACACAGTCACTACCACCAGTTAGTACCGTTATTTCCAGGTCCAGGAAATCATGAATATACTGAAGCCTATCTTATCTTCTTTAGTAATATGCAGTGTTATGTACATGACATGCGAGAACCACCTGAAAGAGTGACTGAAGTCAACACACTTATGTAAATAGATTTTTTTTAAAGTAAAAAAGAAAAGCAGGAATGAAAATATTCTAATACATCTGAAGAATTGAATATTGTGAAATTAAAAAAAAAAAATAAATGTTTGGTTCATGCCCGGGCCTTTTCTTGATTAATTTTTTCCCCATTGATATAGAGTAGGGGTCCATGCCTCCAAAAATATTTTAGGAATAATTGTGAAGAAAAATAATAATTTACAGAATTAGTGTGCTATTTAAAAAAAATAAATTGTTGCACCATTTTCCTGCAAAATTTGTTTTCAAAATAGAGTATAATAACATAACTGAAGTTAATATGGCAAACATGTTGGTTTTGTGGCTATCTGGTACACTATAGCACATCCTAGGTCTATTTGATAAGTAATTGGTAAACCCTTCTATGGCCAAGATAAAAAGTATTGCCCCTGTTTGTATGGGCAAAAATTCATATTCACTCAGAATAAGTCTTCTTGAACAATACCTGTCAACAAACGGACAGGTAGCCTGTACCACCAGGATTAGTAGGCAGAAGACACCCTTATTGTTCTTTATAAACACAGAGCGAACAAGACCAGTTATGGGATTTAATCTTTTGCTCACTGCTGCACACACCCACTCACAGGCAGATGCTTTGCAAGAAGTGTGATCCAAGTAGAGAGCAGATATGGAGCAGGGTGAATATTGGGTAGATAATATATTGCAGACTGGGACGCTTTTGGAAAACTTGGGACACAGATGAACGCTGAAGGCCCGTGTCCAAATTACAATGCTCAGTGCAGAAGCCTGGTGTGAAGCTGAATTTTTGCAATGTTTTTCTATCCATAAGAGGTTAGAGCTACTAAAAGAACATCAGCATTTAAGTGCTCCCATACTTTGGTTTGCCAACTGGTTAGCTCAGAAAAAGCCATTATTTAACATCTGTTAAATCTAGGTGGAGCTGACACACTTTTTTTAGGTTGTGCCGAGTGTCATCTAGTTTATCAGGCCTTGGCTAGGCACAAGACTATAGCAGTGCTTAAGTAAAAAATAATGAAAGATCATAACTTCTTGAGTAATCTCTACAGTGGGAACTTCACCTCCAAGGTGGTGTTGAGAGCACCTGTAGTCAGAGAGAGATCCTTTGGGGCTTGCATTAGACCTGTGGTTTCTGGTTTTCATCCAAAATGAAAGAACAAAGGTTTGGGATGACAACGGTAGTTCCCAGAATTAATTTCACATGCAAGGAGACAGTAGGAATCTGCTCAAGAAGTCAAGTCTATCTTCTTGAGTACAAATAACAGGAGCAGATGCATATATTTCTCAGGTTTCATTTTTGGCTTTGAATTTCCTTTGTTCTGATACACTATTCCAGGAGCCTTGCCAGTGTCCCAAGGATGCTTGAAGAGCATATTGTTTCTGTGTAGCACCTTTTCTGCCAGCCCATGCTACCTCATACCTCTTCTTTTCCCCAGTGCCCCAAACAAGTGAGGAGTGCAGGTCTGTTCTGGGCAGTTCCTCCTCCTGCCTCCTAGGAGCAGGGGTAAAGGATGATCAACTCCTGCATTGTTTCTGCCAGCATTTCTTTGAAGTTCAGTGCATTCTCACTTTTATGGCATAGTATCTGCCATCAACAAATGAAAAAAATGTCAGAGTATATATAAAAGAAAAAAATAATTTCAATATCTATAGCATAATCTAAAATTTTGCTGAAAATGCTAGCAGGGGAAAAAACTACTTTTAAAGTAAGCTTTCAAATGGAGATGAGTCTTATAAAAGAACATCAGAGAGCTAGCTGGCTGCTTGCTCTTCACTCAGCCATGTGAAAGTATTTTTTAATTATGGATCAAGTTCAGCCTTTAGCTCCTTGACCAGTGTCGATTATTCTTTCCATTTTCTTCTGTGGGATCATGCTGAGCAGGGGTGATGCACAGATAAAATTTGATATTATTCACCAGCCTATATTCTCTAGAGAACATCAAAAACTATAGAAGGAAGGAAGAGAAAAAAAAAAAAACCTTGGAGCACTTTGAATTAAGAAAAAAGATAGAACAGCAAGAACTGGGTCTAAAACAATAAAGTACAACTCTCTCCAGGCAAGAGATCTGAGAAATACAGACAATGCCCATTTTTCTTAGGCACCTAAATTAAAAAATATATAATTCTTTGATGAAAATATATGATACTGAACTCTTGTGATTTTAATGCTTTTATTGTTAACCCAAAGCAGTCTGTATCTGAATAGACCATTTTTTAATTTTCTTTTTTTTTTAACGGACAGTGTAACCTAAAGGGCAATTTGCTTTCTTGTTTATCTCAGCTTACGTCTCCTGCATGGTATATTTGGCCCTAAGAGGGTTATCCAGCACAAAAAAGCAACTTGGAGGTTGCTTGGAGGCATTAGGAACATTGTTACTCCTTGAAGCACCAATGAAACGGGGAAAACAAGGAGAGTTTGCAACGTAAGACCACTATTTTTGCACAAACTTTCTACATGCCTCACCAGCTGTTGTCTGTGATTTCAGAGCTTTGTATTTATTGACAATTCAAGAAATTAATGGGTTTCAATGTGGTATATCAGGATCACTCCTGTGCAGAGCATCTTCCTGATAAAGACAGTGCAAGAGCTAAAACTGATACTATGCATTTATCTCTGAACCGCATTGATTGCCTTTACCTTACCTTCAGTGTTTGTTTCCTCTGTGAGAGTGTGGTTCAGCATGATTTCAGCAGGTGTGTTGATTTCCTGTGAGATAAATTATTTTTAACAATGCTTTATCCCAAACATATTTTAATTACTACAAATGCGAGAAAAGAACAAATTAGGAAAAGTTTCTGTATCTTAACCACAAGTAAGTAGTACATTTTTATAGACTTACTTGAACCAAAGCCAGTAAGGCATGATTAAGACTGTCAACTTGGCCTAAACAAGTGACAACAGCATACTGAGAGCAACTGAGTGAAAGCTGAGTATAGGTCACTAAAGCTGCCAAGCAGATGTATCCAGATGTACTTCCTGAAGAGCCTGTGTACCTCTCTGTCATTCTGGAAAGCATTGGTGAGAAAAGAAATGAAAGAGCAACATGGACTGATCAAACACTAGTCTCTATCTACGCAGGAAAACAGTATCTGTGTCTTTCCTATTGCATCTATGTGTTATTCTTTGTCTCTCTGTTGGTCCTCTGTGTGGTTGTATTACGTTGAAAACTCCCAAGAGTTTAAATGAAAGCATGATCAAAATGCCCAGCATCAGTGCAGCATCCACTGTACAGTGTACACATTCATGGTAAAATACTCTTTAGTAAAACAAGAATTTTTAATTACAGTGGCTACCACAGTATAACACAGTCAGTCTGTGCTGCAAATCCTGAGGGAAGGTTTGCTGAAGGACTAATTTTTTAACCTGGGATGACATAATGTTATAATATAAAGAAGCCCAGAAATCAGTTCTAAACAGCAGCAGCCTCTACCTTCATCTGTAGCCTGTCTGCCAAGCCGCAGTGTGAATGTGGCAGATATCATTGGAGCCTAAGAGCAGAAATGACTGCTTGAAGACTTGCATTCAGTTTCAAAAAGTAAAATGCCTTCATAGCTGTGTATTTTTTCATTAATACCACATTGTATACTTTGCAAATCACTCCAACAGAGAAAATGTTTTGCTTCACTGTAGGAGAAGAGCTGTATCGTGTTTTGTTGTCAACCACAGCAACAAAAATTCTGCAATTTTTTTTTCTGTTCTGCTATCGCATCAAAAAATGTGACTACACCAGCCTAGTAAACACCAGCCTAATAGAGGTAAATCCAGGGGCAAAATTTTCACTGCAACTTATAAATCACTTGTGTAACATCCTCAGTTTGGGGCGTCTCTGCCCGATGTGGTTATAGCCCACTTTCTCCACCTGTCTGCCACCAGACATAGATCAGCTGCTGTGAAATGCATTATTGACAACTAGGTCAGTTATTATTTCCTACGCAAAACTCAGTCACCTCAGCAGAAGTACATCAATAGAGCTAGTTCTTACCAGAAGCTTAAGAGTCTGAATGTTACAGATTTCTCTGTAGAGGTGTACTTAGTCCTCTCTTAACATTTCACAGATGGCAGCTAGTTCAGTTTTTTGCCATCCTGACATGCACCTGGTTGCTAAATTGATTGCTATTTAGGGTATGTCTATTCTGCAATCCAAAAGTGTTACTGCTGATGAGGCAGACATATTTAACTTACCTTTTCGAGGAAAGAAAAGCGACAAATGTGACATCAATCTTTAAAGGCGCTTCAAGGGTAATCCTGAAAATGACACATTTGAAAGTCAAACTTCAGGCCATTAAAATTAATTTCCAGAAAGATGAAAAAAAAAGAATTAATGATCACTGGGATCAATATGACATACTGGGAAATAATCAACATTGCTTTTGTAGCTGGAAGTTATAGCTAGTACAGCCATTGGATTTTCTGAAGAAATCACCTAGTACATGTGGGTAAGAATGAACTAGCTGATGCCATGGAATTGAACTTTTAAAAAAGTTTTCAGCCTTGTTCCTCATCAAAGGCTGGTTCCAAAGGTGTTACAAGATAGGGGAGAAGACAAGGCCAAGGAATAACAATGTATTCAAAACAGGAAATAAAATACAGAAAGAAATGACCATTTTTGTCAAAGGGGAGGATGCCACAAGATTGCTACTGAGCTCTATGCATTTTACATATTTATAAATAGCTACAAAAAGAAGACAATTAGGTAGATGATAAAAGTTGCCAACAACATTGGAGGCATGAAATGGATTCCACACAAAATGTGTGCCAAGATACTTTATCTCAAAAATAATATGACCAAAGGAATACAGCTACAGTTAATAAAATTACGAATGGGGAATGATTCCAATGAAATTATCAAGGAGTAGGTTTAACAACCATCCAAACAGGAACACATTCACTCCTAAGATTTCCAATGAACATGCTCCAGTTTTGCCTGTAAAGGCAAGGTTCTCTTGCGCAGATTCAGTCAAAATTGTAGATAAATGTTCCTTAAGTGAGAAAGCTGGAAAGAAAATCTAGGGTTTTATTCACCTGATTAGATACAAGAAAGAAGGAAGCTGCAATTACCATGGGGAGTGCTGCAGGGGCTCTGTGATTTGCCCTAATGGATAGCTGTGATCCCGTAGGAGTAACGCTGGCAAAGTACACTTGTGGGACGGGCTGCATCAGCACTTCTCCCAAGCACTTAGCTCTGCATCCTGCCCTGTGCTATTAAAGAGCAGGGATAGCTATGTGATTTGGGGGACTGCCTGCTAGCTGGGCTGAGACGCGTTTGGCATTGTTGATTTACCCAAACAATGTTTCCAGCACCAAGTCCCACAGCTCAGCTTCCACCAGCTGAATTCAAAAAGTGAGTCAAGCCTATTAAGTATCTCCAATAAGACTGGAAAAAGACCAAGGAAGAGGATTACATACCCAGTAATACCATGGAGAAATATAAACTCAGGACTGGGGAAACTTGTTTCAGCTTGTGGGAACATTTTGTATTAATATGTGGCCTTAACATCTTCTTTTGTAGTCCAGTACTGTAAAAGAACTGAATCACTCTGTTATTAAGCAGTATCTACAGAAAATAACAAAATATAAATGTTGCTCTGTACACTATACGTGGGCCATCTGTAAGTCATATCATCTTTTTCCTTTCCTTAATATTGCACACTCTAGTAGGAAGGGCTAAGAGCTCAATTTTTCCCTTTTGGCTTTCCTTAGAGCAAGCCAGCTGCCTCATGGAGCTATCAGCAGGGTTTATTTTTCCTGGCTTGGATGCAAACCTCTAGTTATTAATATGGGAGTGAGCTCTGCTAGCTGACAATTTAAGATAAAGTAAATTGGAAGTGACATAAAGGAGCGTGTGGGTGTTAATGTGCGTCACCGAGGTTCTTTTCTGACATCCTGAAAGGTCTCGTCTGTATGGCCGACACTAGCAACCTTTACCAGTGACCCTGTGCTATTAAAGGGTAGGCACTCTCATTGATTTGTAAAAGTGACAGATGCGGCATGTGGTTGTAAATTAGCCATGTGAAGTCAGTCTCCAGAGATTTCCAAGCGTGTTTTTTCCTTTGCAATGATTTGTGTTCTTCCATTTGCCAAGCTGCACAAAGTGCTTAGCTTTTTTTCACTAGTCATCTTGTTGTACTTCACTTTTTTTCTGAGTTTGTTTTTTCTTTTTTTTTCCCCCTCTCCCACTCTCCTGAGCTATCATGATTCACAGGGCTAAACTTCTGCTCAATTGTTTCTTAAGATGCTTTTCTTTTTGTCACCATAGTATTTCTGAAGAAGGTTAGCAAAGTCATATCAAGATAAGCTGAAGTCTCTCTCAAACCCTTAAGCCCTAGCTTTTGTTTACAAATGTGTATATATGTATGTATGCATAAATATGTTCATTAATTTTGAGTATAACAGAATGTCTGTTCCGGTGAAGACTTAAGTAAAGGCTTTGTTAACAACTGAACTACAGCTGCTGCTCACATATACACTGCAGATACAGACTGCACGAGCTTTCAAGCCTCTTCATCTCTTACACAGAAACCCAGCTGTGATAGAATTGCACAACTTGAGACAGGGCCAAGTCATCTTATACAGCAACAATCACATAATGCAAAGGATGATAATAGGAAACAAATGTTATTTTCTAGGCTCAGTCACGTGATTTGCTTCAGTCTTCTAACAGGTATATCTACAGTGATCGCATGAAATTAAGACTTATGGGTGACCTGGAACAACCACATGGTCCATCCCCACCAGACAGGCATTAGTTAGAGCACACAATCTGCCTTCTCTGTTTAGTCTGCTTGAGAATTTCTTTCCATGGAAATTCAATCATGCCTTTGTAATGCTCATTTTAGATATGCACTTGCACTGTAATTTATCTGCTACAATAAATCATAATTCCGTTTATGTAAAGATTAGCTAGATAATCAACCTTCTAGTAATTAAATTTAGTACATCTAAACACTTATCACAAAAAGTATCTACATGCCACTGCTACAAAACCAAACCCAAAGCAAAACAAAAACATGTCAAGACAAATTATTCCCTGGACTAAATGTCACCAGCTGTAAAAAGCACCATGACAAAATGTGCAGGTTAAAAGGTCACGACCCCATAAAACTACTATTCTAGCTCCTTATCCTAAATCACTTCCAATTATGTATGGTAAGTTCTTTCCATTTTGAAGTAGAAAATACTTTTTCTGAGAACTTCAAGCTGGGCATTCAGTACGGATCCAGAGGTGAAAGGTTCAGAGTTTTAGCTGCTAAGCCACCAAATCTCTGTCCTCTCCTCTACTGTCTTTCCTTTTGAAGTTCTTTGTAACAGTTATTTCTAGTGAGTATTCACTCCATGGGGAGAGCTTGTGCAGCAGTCATGGTAGACTCCCTGTAACCATCTTCCAGGCTTTTTAGGTTTCCACCAGTTCATAACACTGACGTTCTTCTTTCCAGCTTTAGCCAAGTGCATATATGTACCCCTTTAAGACAGTGGTGTTTGGGGCTGAGATTTTGGTCCCTAAAATTGACTTTGGGGGGAAAAAAAGCACACCTATTAAATTTACAAACCTTTTGCCATGCAACTACCATGTGATCACTGTTAAATCCTAGTGTACTGAGATCACTCCAATGCATGCCTAGATCACCTCAACGCTATCGCATGCGACCCCATCACAGACATTGCTGGGGCAAGCTCACCTCCTGAGAGAAAGAGGAACAATTGCTCCTTAGTGTTAAAATTTACAATCAAGGTACACCACCATAATCTTCACAGTAGAAACCACTGTCTCATCGAGCTGCCAAATCTCACGTCACAGTGTTAATGACACATGTGTTCAGAACTGCTGTTTGGGGTGGTTTTGGAAGGTTGGGTTAACACTGTAAGGGGCTGGAAAGGGTTTAAGGTTTTTCAGTGGTGTTTTTTTTTTTTTCTTGTAGTCTCTAAATGTTTTATAATTGTTCATTTTAAACCTATTTCCTGGTCAATCACTCTCAAGCTACTCATTCCCACCCTTTAGTAAAGTCCAAAATTGACTGTTACTATGGAAACTGCTACAGATGTGACAGCTGCAATTCACAAGAAAGAGAAAGAAGAGGAAAATGGATCAAGAAGTGTCACTTGCATTATGCAAAATTTCGTAGCTATGTATGAATTGCATGCTGTGAATAAGGTCCTTTGTGAACCCAAAAAGTTAGAAAGGTCACTCTCGTATTAGAGGAAATGATTCCTAAGTCGGTAAATGAATTGCTTTCAAAACTCCTATGTGAAAAAAGAACTATTTATAATCTCTCTTTCTAAAGTCCATCTGTCTTTTCATACAAGAAAAATAGATTTCTTTTTTCTCTTTTAAGTGTTCTTAGCTTGTAACCTGATTTTGCGCTTTTTTTTTTTCTGTTGGAAAATGACGCTCAACAGAAAAGTTAATCCCAGATTTCTTTAGGCCTTAAGCCTCTTTAAGCACAACAGACATGCCAGCAGTGTTTGTTACAAAGTTGTCAGTTATGTCTTTTATTTGCATATTTGAAGGTATTTTCCCCCACTCTCTTGAACACATCTGTGTATTCAGCAAAAGAAAACAGGGCTATGAAAACTGAAAAGAATAGAAATACTGTAGTAAACAAAAGCTGCGCAGGCATGTACCCAGCCTGTTTCTCTTATCAGCTGCAATATTTTTACACCCCCATAAATTCCACTGACTGCAGGCAGGTTTCTGCAGACGTGGCCTGGAGAGCCATAGAGAGCGGAGGGAGAATTGGGCCTTTTGTCTAATGCTCAGCTGCCATTAATTATTTAGGAGCAAAATTATGTGACATTTTTCTTTCAATTATGCTGTTTAACAAGGCTTGGGAGTTAATACTGACCAGAAGATGTTTTATCCGAGAAATGCTGTAAAATACTCTGCTCTCTGTAGAATAGATCTCCCTTGGCTCTCAATTAATGACTGCAGCCATGCAGCCACAGTAAACTGACTAATCTCACTTGACTGGAGCTGAAAGCACCTCTGTGTTTTTTAAAAGATTTTTTGCTGTTCTCTAAGTACATTGAGAAGAACTGTTTGTGCTGGACACACAGTAATAAAAATTTGTCAAATCTGTCGGAAGACTTGGCTCCTAAATACAGTTCTTCAAAGGGAGAAGTGTGTAAAAAACAGAAGGCATGCTGCTTTATTATTACTGTGGGGATTGTGTGATCTTGTGCCTGACAAAGATCTGTTTAAGATGTATGAGCAGTGCTGTGAGTCTGTATCCAGCACCATCCTTATTGTTTTTCATCCAGCAGTTTAGTCCTCAGCCTGGAAACTCACTGTTGCCTTTTGCCCTTGACTTCACTGTTCTGCACAAGTGACTAAGTACATTCCCAAGCTGTACATTTTACACACTCTGAACAGTAAGCAACCATTTAAATATTATGACATCCACTGAGGCATGAATCAGATGTAAAGAGGAAATGCTTAACAAGTATATTTTTAACCAAGTCTTATTTCCACATGAAGCTCTGCCTGGCATCACAGCTTCTGAAAGACTGTGATGACTCACTCACTGGAAAACTCAGTGCAAATGCAAACACAGTTTCTGGATTTGACAGCCACCTGCCCCATTTACAGCTCCATTATTTGACATTTGCTAACTTGATCATAAATCGTGGGGGTCTTTTGAGAAATAAGGTCATTCCTTCTCTTCAAAACTTATTTTTTGCTATTGTGTCCAACTATAGTTTTCTTTTCACATATGCAAACAACATCTCTATACTTATCTGACTGGTTTTGTTGCCTTTTCTTCACCCCCATGAGCAGCAAAACGTATAGCATAAGAGTTACAAAGCTGTCCACTTGCATGTCATTGCCTATTGTTCACTTACGTTCTACCACAGATTTCAGATCAGACTGAAAAATCAATTCTGACACCAGCCAACATAGTATTTTTTGATGTTCTGGTAAACAGAGAGGCTACAATTGCAGGGAAGCCTTAAAATCTTGTGAAGAAAATATGTCTGCAACTCTGTTCAAAGCATCTGCCTTTTGGAGATACAACCCAGACAATTCAGAAAGACTTCAGAAAATCTCTAATCTGTATTACTTCGGCTTTTTTCTATTCTTTCCTCACTTGGGGTCCTTCATAGCCAGAGTGATTGCTTTAAAATGTTACTTTAGCTTTGAGCTGTGACACTTTATACATATTGGTTAAATCCCAGATTAAGTGGCCAAATTGAGGAACTAGGGGGATTAATGTGGTTCAGCAAAGCCAGAGAAACTTAATTCCATACAAATTTGGTGTCCTCTCATCAGACTAATTTAAAGTTATTTAGAGCACGAACTACAACATAAGGAACCGTGATTGCAGGAAGAGCTGGTTGCTTTAAAGGACTGATTCATACAACATTTGGAGTTTCCCACATTAGCAATTTGTGTTTGTTGTTTGTTCGGGTATTTCGTCACAGACTGCATCCCATCTCCTGCCCTTCAACCAGAGAGACACTTATGTGCATGCAAAATTGTTGAATTCCTGCAGTTACTTGAAGCTGGCTGTTGCCACAGATTGCAGAATTGAGCTCTGCAACCATGTCCTGTAGAGGTGCAGCACAGAGCTTGCAGCTAAGGGAGGGGGCAGCCAGAAGGATAGCTTTCAGCCACGCTTTTGCTGGTCCAGGGACGGGAGAGGTCCTCAGCGTATCTACAATAGCCCTAGGAGTATGTCTGTCTTCTACAGACTATACGTACCATGATCCACTCTGCTGCCTAGCAGAGGCAGCATGGCCCTTTCTGCTTGCTGACTGACTCCGAGCAAGCTCTTTTCACTAGAGTTTGCCCGCCGCAAGGAAGTCCTTTGCAATCCAGAAGGAGGGGTTTTAGGATCCTTTCATGGTATTCTGGGCCTCTCATCCTTAAGAAAAGGGACCAATATGGAATGAGAATTTTGCCTTAGGAATTGTAGCATCCCTCCCCCACATGATCCAAAGCAAAAATTTTCATTTCACGAAGAGGAGTAGGGAATCAGCTCTTTCAAGACTTATATCTGGAAAGTAAAATCCTTGGAAATGAAAGCTGGGCTCCATTTCCTCTTTCTCAGCTGAAATCACAGTACATCCCTATCTTTCTCCAACACGAGGAATTTATCAGCAGCTCACACTGTGGCAGATGATCTATCAGCAGACAAGTCTCTGTGAAATCATCTCACTCCCTTCACAAATACGTCATACATTAAAGCTCTCTTGGAGTATCAGGAACACTGTTTCCTTTCTTTAAGAAAGAATGATTTTTACTTTTTCAGTCCTGTAGCAAATTAGAAATACATAGGAGCATTTCAACAGCCAGCTGGTCTAGATAATGATCTTTTCTTCACTTGTACTGATATCTTCCTTCAAAAGACAAATTTAAAATGTGGCCACAATTCCTCTTAAGCATCTGATCATGCAGAGCATGACATTTCACACAGAAGTGGCTTTTCAAACATTCGTATGATTCAATGTGAAACATTTCCATTGTCCCAGAGGAATTTTATGGAAGAGTGAAATCTCAGGCGCATGAAATCACCAAAAATGGAATGGAAATTTTTCCCCCAGTAAATTTTCCACATAAAAATATCCTCTCTCTTTTAAAGGCCTCTATTAAAAGCAAAATGTAATAAAGACAGAAATAAACCCCTGTGTAATAGTCATAGTTTAGGCATTTAGCATACCTTATATTTATGAATTGTTGAGTTATTATATTTTGCAATAAATGGTGAGTAATTGATTTATCTCCATGCTTCCAGTAATTTGTTCCACATTCTGTGTACTTGCTATTTTATTTCCTTTTCAAAGAAATGCCAGTGAGGAATTGATTGACATACTTTGGTCATGGCTATACACAGTTTTGTCTAGGATGGATTTCAGAGACCACACACTTTTTTGTTTTGAAAGGCTGTGCTTCTATTTGAAAAATAGCATACATTACTGTACATGTGTCTTTTTTCATTAAGACCATTCTTTTCTGTATCGTTATCATTTATTGGTGAAAAGCACTCTACAGCACCTGCAAAATTTGCTTCTCTTCACATACATAACAAGAAGTACTTATGCTGTATGGTATGACAGCCAGGAAAAATGGAGGTTTGCACAGTGAGCCCAGCTGAGTTATATATCCATATCCATCCTATGAAATACACCTGCAAATGGCAAACAATGGCTATTAATTTTAATGATGCTGGCTTCAGGATGTCCTTACTGATTATTAATCTCCTCTTATTCTCCTTTGTATCAAGGATAAACTACAAATGTTATTGAAATTTGCTACTGAAATTATATCACTATCAAAAGCACCCAAATACTTTCCATGTATACAAAATAAAGACAAGTTACAAGGCCCATATACATATCCAGTAAATGGAATGTGTAACTCATCAGAAATAATTGTAAAAGAAGTTTGGAGTATCCAGGAAAAATGGAACCCAAAACTAAGAGCAATGCTTTGATTTTCAACTGGTATACGCTTTACAATACCAGGACTTCTTTGGTCATCTTCTAGACTTTTTCTCAGTAAATTAAACTCCATAAATAAAAATAAATTTAAAAAAAAAAAGGCCAGATATGTGTCCTTTCTTATGTGATTAAGAAAGTTAAATGAGTGAGTAGAATGCCATTCAACTGGAAAACATGGTACCATATGATATGACCCAACACGAAGAGCCTAAGTGGGAAACAACAAATTAGAGAAATCTGATGGGATTATTGAGGAATGAGGTGATTTGTGGAAGAGAAACAGAACAACTGTAAGAATAACATGTGAAGCCCTGGTGAGAGAATTAAAATTTAGCAGCGATGGTTGAAGTATATCTCACCTCTGCTATCACTTGATGCCTTACTCAGTGTCATAGGCAGTATGAGTATTCTAAAGAGAATAACTCAGTGACTCCCTACATCTTTATAAAGGCAACTTCCTATGAAAACCGCTAATCATGTAACAAACATTCCAGCAAATGTCTATCTTCAAAAGAAATAAATATTTGGAGGGTATGTTTTTTAAAGGCATTAATCTGGCTCTTTCAATCACAAGGCAACCTGTTACTACATCTGGTTTAGATGCCAGTGTTGTCTTCAAAAAGTTACAATATTGGTTTAAAATTTGAGATAATGTTAAAAGCTGCCTCGAATGAGTGTAATGTTTAGAGGAACAAATCATGAGATTTGAAGAAATATTCTTTTTCTTGCTGCAAAAGTAGTGCACAGTATTAGTATGTATGACATCCTGATGTTAAAAGTTAATAATTTAACAGAAATGTGTATTTTTTTCTTTTATTGACCAGAAGCTTAATTTAGTCATTGGAAGCCTATCTCCAAAGCAAAACTAGTGTGAGAACCTCAGCAGAGTCAGTTTTGAAACACTTCTTAACTACGAAACCACTAAATGTTAATCTATTTAATCATTGCTTCACACATAGAACTTAAACTGAATTCCAGGTAAGAATTACCATTCATTTATAATGAAAGAAATCTAATAGGAGAACCTGGGAATTACGAATATCATGTTTTTTTAAAAATGGAAAATGTTTCCTATATCTGTGTCTATACGACTGGAAGAGCTCACAGCCACAGAAGCATGACTACAGAGTTCCCTTACAGCAAAAAAAAATACCCCTATCTGCTTGCGTGCAATGTTATGAAGCCTATACTCGTACTTGTCAGGCATCATGATTCATGACAGACAGTAGAAAGGATGCATGTGTGCTGTGTTATTGTGGGTTGAGAACAGATTACAGTATTTAGATAGCTTTTACGTCCGGTCACATACTGGCAACACTATATATCAATGCCAGGTTTAGGACATCATAGAGGTGCTCTGCCAGACTCAGGGAGAAATCTCTAGAGATGAAAAGCTGTTCCTATAAGTGCAATAATTATGAAAGTGATAGATAATCTGCACTTGGTCTCAATCCACCCTTTACAGAAAATATAGGGTTAGTCCCAAAAGTTTTATATTTCCATTAAGAAGGGAATGGACAGGTTCTCTATAAAATACCGATTTCCTCTCTTTAGCAGTATGACACAAAAGGGCCCCGTCTAGCAGCTCTGATTTTTTTCCCCAGTGTTCACAGAGGTTCGACAGCTTGAGTACGTGTAACGCTGGACATGCCAGAGCAGGGACACAGCCTCCTGGCTGCAAGCTCACAGGGCACACCAGCCCGCCCTGTGCTGCTGAAGCTGGTGGCAGGAGTGCACATAGCAGGGATGACCCAGAGCCTTTCAGGAAGGCTCCAGTGAACTCCAAGTCACATCTGGTTTGGGCATCCTTTGAACACAATCTTTTTCACGTTTTCATTGCATGTGACTCATATCCAGCATTTTTCAGCATCACAAAACAGAACCAGAATCTGAATGTAACCAGCAAGACTCAAATCATTGTGTGTGAATTCTTGCCTTAAGAAGGACCCTTGCTAGAAATGCCTGAAGAGGAGAAGAAGCAACATGCCTCTCCGTAAGGCAAGATGTGATCTCTGAAAATCGCAGAATCACAGAATCATAGAATGGTTGAGGCTGGCAAGGACGTCTGGAGGTCATCTGGTCCAACCTCCCTGCTCAAGCAGGGCCACCTAGAGCCAGTTGCCCAGGACCGTGTCCAGACGGTTTTTGCATATCTCCAAGGTGTAAGGCTCCACAATGTCTCTGGGCAACCTGTACCAGTGCCCAGTCACCCTCACAGTGAAAAAGTGTTTTTGCTGATGTTCAAGAGGAACCTCCTTGTCAGAACCCCCTACTCTCGGACCAGGTTCTTTTAGATATTTCATACATGGAATATGTAATGTTTAATATCAAATTTACTTATTTCAAGATACTTGATGTCACATGGGATTTCTGATTTAGCAGAGTGATACAAAATATATTACATAACACAATACAAATGTAAGTTATACTTAGCAAATGTAAGTAGCAATTGCAATAAACAGTTTAATCACCGTGACAATGTGATTCCTGTTACTGGTCTCTCTAATATGCTCACCGTCATGACACTGGGCATCTCCAATTGCCAGAAAGGTATCTGTGAGTTGAAGCCATCCCAAGCCTGTTGCTCTCTATGAAATTCTTTCATTAGTTGTTCGGTTTTATACTCTATGTTGGGCCAGGCCACTTATTCACTCACCCCATGCCCTCCTGTCTAACTCAGGGAGACATTCACACTCTTTAAATTAACTGAGGGAGAAACCTTTCCACTACCAGTTGATCACCACTTGGCTGTTGATAGCTGTTCATCTAAAACAAAGGCCATGCTTGGGTGTCCTTGGTGTTAAGATCAAGTCAGCTCCTTCGCAGCAGCTATGGTCAGTCCCAGGCTGTGTTCTTCCCTGAGCTTCAGGGGCACATCGTCTTGGCCCATCTCCTGTGAGCCTTCTTCCATGGTAGGGGTTTGTCAGTCAGTCACAGTGGCAATACACTGAAATCAAGCAGATGAGGGAGGACACCCTTGTGAACACCTCTGTGCTGTGAACCCCCACTCTTCCCTCAAGAGACCTTGGTACTGCGCATGACACGAGACACAGACATGTGGAGCAAGTGGGGACACTGGTGTCAATTTATATGTTAAATGTCAGTAAAGCTTAATTTATTTCTTGGGGTTTTTGATATCAACTAAATATAAACAGAAGTTCTAGTTCCTCCTCACACCCCAGGGGATATTCTTGCTCACCCCTGGGCTTGCCTACCTTACGTTGGAGTCCACGAGACAAGAAAACCAAAGTGAGGCACAATCTGCATATCTTTTACAGGAGACCATGTTGCAAGGCCAGAAGTTTTCAACACCTGGCTCAGTACAAACAATGTCCCCAGCTCCAGCTCAGCATTTTTAACAGTAACGATTTTGTAGGGTAGGTTTTGGTAGAAAGTGTGTTGCCACCTCTGAACCTTACTCGAACTCATGTTCCCACCTTGGTTTGCTTCTATATGAATTTATGTAATGTTGGAAAGCTCTCAAATTAGATGAAAGATCTGGGATTTCTCACAATCCGAGCTTCATTTTTTTGAGTGGTGAGATATAAACTCAATCTGGGATTCAGGTGTACAAACAGGACAGGACAACTGGAAAGGGTTCCTTACTGAGACAGTTTATTCCCAGATGTCTGACGCTCTGCTGGCTGGGTACCTAGTGTGTCTACTTGATCTCATCTAATGGGCGGTGGGGTCCCAGCTGGGTACCTGCAGTGGCAGGATTTGGGCTGCAGGTGCAATTTGGGCAGTGAGGGGCGGCTGGGATTTGGGCATGCAGTGGTCCTGGCATGGCCAGAGCAGAGGCTGCTGCCAGCATGGAAAACCATGGGAAACCATGGGTGCCAGACGGGAGGTGGGGCAGCCCCAGGGGCCTGCGGAGCTGCTGTCCCTGGCTGCAGGGGTGGAAAGGCGGGAAGCCCCAGCCCTGGTGTGAAAGGTGTCCTGTTTGGTAGGGGAGGTATGCCGTGGCTTGGTGAAGGAGCAGGTGCAGCAGAAGCAGCCTGCTGGAGGCCAGGTGGGGCCTGGCTGCGCTACGGTGGTACAAGGGAGGGGGCGTGAGGTCCCACAGCAGCGGCTCCCCCCCCAGGCTGCACATCTGGGCTTCTTGTGGGGCGGTTTTCCTTCAAAGCCAGGCCTGGTGAAAACGCAGCTCTTGCTCTCCTCTGGCAGCCAACTCCTTGCTTGCACCTCTAGAGCAGGTGGGCATCATCTCTCTTGAAGCTGGGGTTGTAGTAGAAGAGTAACTAAAACATGCAAAAGAAGAAGAGTTAGTTGCCAGCCTTTGGAGATGGGAAAACACCAAGACAGGAGAACTGAGCCTCGTAATGGCAAAAGACCAACGTGGGTCTTGAAAAGGTCTGTTGGGCATTTGAATCCTAAAGCTTAGGCTGACCAAAAGGTTATGCTATAGTTCTGTTAAGTAATGGTCACCCTTGTGTTTTCACCTGAGAAATAACCTGAGAAAGAACTGAATCTCAGAACATTTCCTGCCCTCCTCCTCCTCTCCTCCATTGCCAAGGCGTATGTTACTGAAAGGTGAAGCTCTCGTGCCAGAATCATTCTGAGAGTTGGTTTATGTGCAGATGAAGTGATGTACCTTGCTGTGAGCAGAAGCTGCTGCTGCTTGTTCTGCCAGAAATTCATCAAGCAAGTCAGATGTTTTGGAGTCACATTGCACTTGGCTGAATTGATAAAGATCGAGCTAATGAAGGAAACTTTTTATGCTGTCAGTTTCGAAACCTGTGTGAGGTTATCTCCTTGCTAGTACGTCCTTTTTGAGGGTTGTTCATCAATGGCAACATAGATGCTATCATCAACTGATCAAATGGACTGAAACTAGTGGCTTTGGATAATTCTCCAGAGCTTCTTCGGAAAGGCAAGAGATGCAAAGTCATCAGCTTTGCCAGAGGTCTCCTCTGAAGAAACACAATGGGCTCTGTTGGTGCTGTGGTCATCACTGCATGCTTGAAAATCCTTTTCGTCCTTGAGGGATGCTAGATCAGCATCACAAGGTGCTCTTTTGAACCATCCTGGAAGAACAGCAGAAGTTGAGTCTGCCAACTCAGCGAGCTCGTCCAGAGCAGAAGCAGTTGATATTTCTCCTGGAGACAGTTCCCTTTCAAACTCTCTTGTCAGGGTTAGACCAAAGTTGTGCCTAGCTGTAGGCATTTCCCTGGGCAGCTGGGCTTGGTCCTGCCAGACAGCATGCACCAATGAACTGGTACTGTCTGGCTGTGGGTGCTGAGGGGAAGTTCTCAAATGTCACCATGATGCCTGTGCTGCATGGCGGTGACATCACAGCCTGGTGCCCAGGTCCTGGCACGCTGGAGCAGCAAGAGAGGAAGCTGCTGAATAGCAGTTGTTGCTTATCGTTTTCAGAGCTGCAGGTGTTTGAACTTGAGAGTCGAGCAGTAAATCCAACTGTCTTGAAATGTTGTAAGCAATGCCAGGGCAGTACTGTGTTCCGTTGGCTGTAGGAGCTGGTGGCCAGGGAGGAAGAGGGAAGGCTGCAGCATTAGGCATCAAAGTGTCCCATTGTGGAAGTTATCCAGTTGGGCACCTCTCCCACATGCAGAAATGTTCTTGCTTCTTTCTGTAGTGGTGGCTTTGGAGCTCCCTCTTGAGAGCCTGCTTGAGCAAGAGTTGTGATGGGCAGGGTTGGGGCTGCAGCCAGTGCTTGGTCTGCTGGCTTTGTGGGGTGGCCCCTCCTCTGGACATTGATTGGCCTTTGCCATGTGGTGCCCTGAATAGCTGCCTTCTGACCTCCTGTATTTCCCTCTGGATTGCCCAGCTGTGTGTGGAAATGTTTTTCCCAAGCAGTATGGGTGAAGGGAGATTCATATCTCTCCCCAGTTCCTCCTCATTTCTTCTCTAGCTTAACAAGAGCTCTGTGATTTCAGTAGTGCTCCTTCTGTCCTGTGCAGTCCCTGTACCCATGTGATGCTCCCAGATTTCGGCAATCTCTCTGTGGCTTCTCTGTAGGAGCAAGTAGAAGTAAAACACTAAGTACGTTTTGCAAATGATACAAACAGGAGATATGCAACTGCCTCTGTTTCTTTGAATAGGTTCCTATGCTTTTATTTGATATTTGAAATTCAGAAAGTAAATGAACAAAACTGGTGATTTTCTGTCAGCCTTCTAAGTCAATACTCTCTCTACTGGTTCGAGTACTTTTTCTGCAAAGGACAGGTTTGATGTAGAGCCAATAAGAATCAGCACTTTTGTTCCCTTCAGCATTTGGATCAGGCCCAGACAGGTTTATGAAAGTCTGGCCTGAGTATGGGGACAATATAGAGGAGGACAATAAGCCTTGGGAGCCTCTGGGAAGAGCTAAGTGACAGGAGTTTGGGCAGAGCAAGGAGGGTCTCCTCCAAGTGCCAGAGCATCACTGAAGGCCTGGTGCAAGCAGATGAAAGTTGCAAATCAGCTGGCCTTTGCTGTTACCCTGCAGTGCTGTTCAACTCCATAGCCTGGGAACGGAGGGCTGTGTCTGTGGGCTGAGAAAGCATGCATGGCCAAGCCAAGAGGAGACAGCTAGGGACAAGTTTGTTGCAGCTACTGCAGCAGTAACTAGTACAAGAACTGTATGAAAATAATACCTACTACCAAAAACTAGTACAAGCAACTTGCCTGGTGTATAGGCTGTACTAAAGTTCATCATGCAAATGTGATCACATAAAAGCAATGCTGAGGCACAAGGCTTTGGTCGTGGTCTGGGAGAACATGTCTTCTCCAGTACATATTTCCTGCAGTGGCTCACCTCACAAGAAAGTCATTCTTTGTGTATTTCCTTATCAAAGCAGAATCTGGCAAATACCATGAGTGTGTTAGAAACATCTGTACTTTCAACCAGCTGTGTAGCCAACCTCCCAGACTGCATTGTTTGTTCCTTCCAATTTTCAGCAATGTTTTCTAGGCATCTTCCAGAACTTCTCTTACCTGTATACTGCAGGTATATATGTACATTAATAAAATCCCCCAAGCTGAACCAACTCAGTTCTCTCAGCCTTTCCTCATAGGAGAGATGCTCCAGTACCTTCATCATCTTTGTGGTCCTTCATTGAACTCTGTCCAGTATGTCCACGGCTCTCTTGAACTGGGGAGCCCAGTACTGGACACAGCATTCCAGGTGTGGCTTCACCAGTGCTGAGTAGAGAGGAAGGATCACCTCCCTCTACCTGGTGGCAATACATTGTTTAATGCAGCTTGAGCTGCTGTTTGCCTTCTTTGCAGCAGGGGCACATTGGTGGCCCATGTTCAACTTAGTGTCCACCAGGACCCCCAGGGCATTTTCTGCAAAGCTACTTTCCAGTTGTGCAGCCCCCAGCACGTACTGGTGCCTGGGGTTTTTCCTCCCCAGGTGCAGGACTTTACAGTTCTCCTTATTGAATTTCATGAGGTTTCTGTCAGACCCTTTCTTCAGCCTTTGCTCCTGGTACTAAATTCTAGTACTATAACATTTTAAAATTCAACTGAAATCAGAAAAGTTTTGTTAAACTCAGTCTCTCAGCTTGGTATACAGAGTACAGTGTTGATTGAAGGCAGCATGGTTTTGATTTTGAAAGACCAAAACCATGTTCCAGTTCATCTTTGTAGGATTTTTATCATAATAAATTGTGTAGAATATTTTGCCTTACTTTCCTTAGTTGAGACATTTTATTTACATACCAGAATGACAGCTTTTAAAGATCATGCTGTTAATATAGAGCAAAAAAATAATTGCTTTTCTTAAGAGCTCCCTTTCTCACCTTTCAGGTCTCTACAAATCACAATGCATACATATCTGCCATTAATATTTTTCTCACCTAGAAAAGTCACCAAGTTGATCTGAGAATCTTTTAAGCATTTCAAAGTCATCCTCCACCTGTATCTTTGCCACTACAGTACAAGGACTTCTTTTCAATTTGCAGTTGCGCTGGGGAAATGTTTTGATTCTTGATTTAGACTGTGGTCTCCCAGAGGTTCCAGGGTTTCTGGCTGAAAGATAAAGCTTCATGCTTTGTGTTTTCTTGCAGCAGAGCAGTAATACGCACCATACGCTGTGCTCCAGTCTGTAGGTTTTTGAAAGTAAGTCTAGTACTTATTTTGTGGGTCTTCTGACACTTGAGCACTGTTTCCTGAGGGAACGAGTCAAGCTGTATACATTTTCAGCTTCTCTGCTGCACAAACTATGTGGCACTCTCAGGGAATACTTGCAGTAGTGTGAGGTAATGGACTGGAGTGTCTATATAAAAATATCTGAATATTTGGCACCTGATATTACAGGCTGCAGCGTAAAGCCGCGCTTGCATTCAAACAAATCCTGTGTTCTCTAGCATAACCTACCCAACACTGGGTGCAGGATTAAATAAAGCCTTTCAAATTAGGGACCACTATTTGTTCTCTCCTGTGTAAAGTCAATCACAAATGAACATGTATCTGAAGTAATATTTTAACCTTAATAACTCTTTCACTCTGGTGTATCATGAACTCATTGTTTCAAATAACAGGCTATAGCCTATACCATGTGGGAGGCACAGAGCCAGCACAGACAGTTTCAAGCAGACAAGCCTGTTCAATGTTCATCTGGAATCTTTATCCAAGCACTGACCCACTTAAAATTGCGTGTATATTAAGCTTCATTTAATAAGATGCATAATATGGAAATTATCACTACACATCCTGTGCCGTCTTTGAAAATCTACAGTGATGGCACAGTACAAGCAAGTCTAAAGCCTCTTAAAAAAATACTAATTTAAAATTACAGATTTACAGTTGCAAGCATGGAAGTATTAACCTTGCTCTACTCTTTAGACCTGGAGAAGGTCTACATTTTATATGTCTTTGCTTCCCTCTACCCCACCACATGATTGGTAGGTTTGCTGAAATATGCTTTCTTCCCTTCTTTTTCCCTTTGCTTTTCAGAGGCCTGTTAGGTTCTCTTTTTTGTGTGTCAGTTCAGGCTATAACCCTGCAGTTTGAGTTTATCTTGGCCGTAAAACGCAACAGTAATTTATATGCTCCCTTACTCGGCGCTCCTCTGAGGCACTGCCAGCTGTCTAGCCAGCAGTTTAAAGAAAGAGCTGTAATGAGCACGAGTGTGCAGGGGGTAAGGGGAAGGTGCACACAGCACACGGCCGTGTTCCTGTTTCCTTAGCTGGTGGTGGTTACGTTTAAATGGCATTACAGCAAGCTGTCAGCATGGAGATTCTCTGCACAGGCACCGCACACCTCCTCCCGTGGATTTCTCATTCCTTTCTTTCATTTCTCGGTAAAGAATAGATTTAAAGGATGAGACAAAGCCTAGAGCAGCTGTTATGTGATACAGAATGTGAGTTATGAGTGTGAAACCTTGCACCCTCCTGCCTTTTTCCCCTTTATCAAGAGTAAGCTCTTTGAGCAGGCAGACAAAGCCTGATGGTGATCTTGATGTACTTGACATGGGCTTTGATTTTAGCTTGTCTGAGCTCCAGTTTTTGATGTAATACAGTTGTGAGTTTTATTTCTTCCATAGCTGTGCAGTATGCTTATTTAAACTTTACCATCACTGTAGTGTTAAAAAAAAAAAGGGGGGGAAGAAGAAAAAATGTATTTTGCCTGTAACTCACTTCTGTCAAGGACTTTTTTCCCTGCTGTTGTCTCTAAAACGTTATCATATGTATATGTAAAGCAAAAATTATGTGTTCATACAGTCCCTGTGTGTTGCAGAAATCCTTCAAATAGCCTCGATACTTTCCCTAAAGTCCGTTAAAAAATAGCAGGTTAGACTTTGATCTCAGTGAGGCCAGTGTGAATCCAGAAAAAAATCCCACGTCATCCCACTAGGATCAGTAGAAATCATTTAGCATTACACTGATGCAACCGATAAAAACCTTGCTCAGTGCAACCCTTCCACTTATATGACAAAATACTTTCTTTACCTAGAAACTTTCTATAAAAATCAAACCATCCAATTTTTAACTGGAGGTTTTGGGCTCTTCAACACACCAGCAGAAAAATATGGCTTTGATTCTTGTGATATTCTTAAATAAGATGAGAGTTATGATCTGATAAAAGACACTTTCTGTGCAGAAATCCAGTTCTCCCTCAACTCCCACCAGTATTGCATAACCCCTAATTGGCCTTGAGCTCCAGTTTCGCTATGCAGTACAGCAGGACAAAAGCTAGGACTTCTTAAAAAAGGCAGAGTCCCAGAAAATGCTGGAATCATCTTAATCATAGCAGAGCACAGGGTACCAGTCAATTCTTTCTTATGTGATGTTTTTAATTATTGGTCCCACACACAAGGTACCTTGAAAAGGGAAACTCCCCCTCAGTCGCCACACTCAACCTGTCCAAATCCATGGTATATAAAACATTTTGGAGTATCTGAACCCGCAATAATGAGCAACTAATCTGGGCTGATCCAAGCTTCATTAACCAGAGGAATTATATGTAGATAACCCACAAGTCCATAGATATTTTGAAGCACAATTTAGAGTGCGATCCCATCTGGAAGGTCTTGACTCCTATGCTGTTTATTTTAATAAATCCTGGCTAAGTAGTTAAATGTAATAAAGCCCTCCCTCAAGGTGCAATTTTCACTATGATTCAATAAAAATAAGCCTACAAATGCACAATCTCTTCTTTCATGGAGCCCATGAACAGGTTTGTTTAATCATAAAACAAAGTGTCCTAGAGGGGTCAGAAATATGGACAGGAAGTAACAAAATGAGACTCAACATGAAAAAGGCAAGTTAATGTGTCTGAGGGAAAATAAATTGAAACAGATATTCAGCAGGAGGGAGGCACTTGCAAAACAGTGAAGGTAAAAAAGTTCAATAAGACTAATAGAAAACACAAAATTATCAAAGAACTTGTAATAGAAGAGCGGTGGCAAAAGAGACCAATACATTTTATGAAACCATATGAAAAAAAAATCATTTCTCATATGCAAGAGGTGACAGTCCTTTGTATAGCAGTGGTGTGACTGAACTCAAACATCAATATTAATTTCTCGACAACTCAGATAAAACAGGAAGTTGCTAACATGTCAGAGAAAGTACAGAGAACTTCCATAAATAAAGGATTGTGCAGCGTGATCAAAAACACAGGTCCTAAGCTTTCTTCTACAGAAATAAATTTCTGTATTTCCATGGACTTAAAATGAAGCAAGATCAGCTAAATACCAATTAATGGCTGCTATGATTAACTGCAGGATGCTGGCACCAGGGAGACATCAGAATTACCCAGGCCAAGGACTGACTATGACTGATCCTCCATGCCCCTCTTCCTCTTCATCATCCACAGAAGGAAACAAGCTCAGATATACAGAAGACTACATGGTGGTCTGCAGTTATGGAGCTACACAGGGTTCTTGGTCTGAGAAGGTATAACTATGAGTCAGAAGATGGAAGAAAGCCAAAATAAATGTAGATTCAATATCAGAAAAAACATCCCTGCTCTGAAATTGAAGTCTAGCCTCCCTGAAGACTTGGAAGAAAGTACCACCATCTGTTGGATCATTTAAAACAAAAGACTATAACACACTACAAAATACATATTTTAGCAATTTAGATGATGGTTCTCTCTCCACGTGTCTCATACTATGCTTGTCGTTTAGACTGTGACCTCATGCATCTGCGTGGTACAAGCTGTGGCCATGCAGCTCCCCACTTTGTCTGTAACTGTCTACCAACCTGCCTTGGACTTCCAAGGAGCAACTAAATTCCCCCACATTTTTCCTCAGTAAAATCATTGGGCCAAAGCCCCCTTCACACTCCTTCTGTCCATGGGTTTATCCATAGAGGGCACTTCCAGTAAGCAGCCAGTGCCTCCTTCCCAAAGTCACATGAATGGGACAAAGTAACCAGTCCCTCTCTGCTGAGGCAACTAATAGGTGTACCTCATTCACCAGTACGGTGGGTGAGAAATTTCATACAAAAGAATGACTGACAATATTTTGGACTCAGAGTTTAGAAGTATGTTCACCCTGGATAGGCTAAAAGAGATTAGACTTCCACGAGCTGCTAGAAACAATCACATACTCTGAGTCTAATTTAGATACTTGCATTTCATCTGAAACTTGCTGTTTGATTTATGGGAAGATGCCTGTGTGAAAATGAAGAAAAATGGCTTTCCTTCCATCTTTCCCACAGTTAAGGTTTTATTTACCTTATATAATCACTTTCTTCCTTGTCACCAGAAAGCAACAAATGACAGGACATAGCACCTACGAGAGCAGTGCTCAAACGGTAGAGCCATGGGATTAAAAGGCTGCTGTGTGGATACAGCAGCTTCATTAACATTTCCTCCCTCCTTTCTAAAAATTGAACAGGCAAAGATAGGATTGAACTTCAAAATAAAGAATGACACCTATTATTTTCTTTTTCCTCAGGTTCACTGTCTAGTTTTTCTCTCTGTATCTGCCCTCAGATCCCATTGATTTCTTAAACTTGACATCTCTCTGGGTTTCCTTGGGCTCTTTGGATTCAGTTCCAAAGAAATAATGACAAAATTTCTGGAAACACTTCTGGCTACTTTGGATGGATTCAGAGGCATCTGAAGCTTTGCTCCATCCTTACAGATTTTGCCTGTCTAGTTTACAATGAAGAAATAACATAAATGATAAATTTAAGTGCCAACTGCTTGCCATCCAAAAATCTAACATTATTCCAGGACAAAAATGTATTATATTCTTTCTCCTATTTTACATGTTTTCCGCCTTTTAATCAGGAATGAGTAGGTAAAATAAGCATTTAAGTTACCTTTGCTGAGACGACCATAATCCATTGAACAGGAAGGTGGCAGTTCTAATAATGACAAGAGATTTTTTTTTCCCTTTCTTGGCAAACGTGAGGCATAAATCACTGTCTTCTTTGGGAAGATCTGTTTCATATTTTGAAGATTTTTATTCAGTCAGTTAAGAATTTCTAACTTCCAGATACTAATGATGCATTGTGAGAGTTTTAAATATCTGCTTTTTTTATAATCAGTACTCTTTATGTTAAGAAATTCAAGGAAAAATCATTGAGAAAGTTCTTTTTTATTTTTTTGATCACCAATCTGATTAGAAGTTTGCTGGTTTTGATTTTTTTTTAATGGAAACTGATTTATAGAGTAGATGGCAGTCAGGAAAGAAAGTAATGACACAGAGAACCTTTGAAAGAAAGCCCCTTTCATGCCCTACAAGTACATAGTCAAAATGAGTAATTGGATGAAGAGCAGATGTCAAAACTAGAAACACCAAAGTCATGGCAGCAGGCAGAGAACAAAAGAGGCAGAGGTATTTTTAAAAGCATCAGCCACTTTTCAGACAGCCACCTGCTAAGTAAGCTTCTGTCCCCTGGTAGTTGAGACAATCCACACAAAGGCTCCTGACTGGTTTCTGAAACAAAAAACAACAAAAGATGCAGAACTGCCATTGGCCATCCCTGATTGGAAGCAGATTGTGGCCCTGCTCTCCTCTTCCCACCGTTGGATTTTGTATCTTCTGCTGTGAGTCAATCCCTCTTGACTCCTCTTCAGGGCAGCTTTCATGGACACTGGGAGACCTACGCTTGTTCCCAGTACTCTGTCTGCTGCACTGAGAGCAGTTTTCAGTCCTTCTCAAATCCCTACAGTTTTTTTCAGTGGATGCTGGGACCCCTGCACGGCAAATTTAAGCTACTGCCAACAGGCTTGCTTTTCACGTTTACCTTTGATGCAATTCTATGCTTATCGATACCTACGGATAAAAAGTGTAAAACTGCTATGAAGGTGCATTTCAGACTCCTGTGCTCTCAACAGAGCACCCACCTCCCACCAGATTTATACAAATGTTTGGTTTAAAAATTTGGAAGCCAGCAAACACGGGAGTTGAGCCTGGCTACTCAGTTACTGCTCTGGAGGCAAACAAAAGGAAGGAAGTGAACAAATCAGGGGGAGGGAGAGACAGATTAAGTTACCAGAGACTCTGACCCTGAAGGCTCAAGAATTAAAGTCAGGGAAAGCAGAGGCACTAGTTAGTTGGAAATTCCTTTGAATTCCTTTAATCCCTTAGGTCAATTTAAAGGGAAATGATCTGACCGCTCTGCATCTGCTAGTGATTGAAGGCAAATAAGGAGCATTGTGTGATTTCCAGTTCAAGAAGTATATAGTACACACAGCTTTTATGAAAGCAAATACAGCAAATCTCAATTGACCTAGGCTGACTAATAAACCTTGAGATGCCTCTAACATATGGGAAGCTGATGCTGGTATAGACTCCCCAGAATAAAAAAAAAAAGAAAGAGAAAGAAGAGAAAAAAAAACCAAACCCTCCAAGTCTCTAAAGTGAAGGAGGGAAAAAAAGGAAATAATTTATTGCAAGGAATGTTTTTGGCTGAAACACTGTAGTCCCCAAATCATCCTCAATATTTAGTCTGCTATTATGTAGACAGAAAAAAAAGCCTAAAATCACACCCTACTGGGCCTCTCAGATTAAGCCTTCTGCTACACGTCTGTAACTGGAAACAGCCTTCCAAGGCTTGTTTATGTAATGACACCATACAATAAGAGCCTGGCTACAGAGGAAAGCTTTATTGGGCCTTCTAATAAATATTATTAGTGTGTAGTGCTGGAAATGATCCCATTTGGGCTTGTAATGTGCAGTGATTAAGGGCTAGACTGTGTCTGTAAAGCAATAGCTTGTCCGTGGGTGTCAGTTAACACAAAGGCATGCTTTCCAGAGACACCACTTGGCCCATCCTCTCCAGACTCGCTACCCATTTCTCTGTCAGCCCCCTTACATCCTCACAGGCACCACTCACGGCAGCCCCACAGTGACAAACCTCCTTCTTCCCCACTCTGCCCAGTCTCAGGAGGTTCATTTCCTAGGGCCTGGAGCTCAGGAAATCTCCAACTGAGATTAACCTTTATGCAAAGGGTCAGAAGAAAGACTTTTCTTGCCTCCTCACTATCTAAATCTTTATCAACACTCCGAAAATAAAATGCATAGCTGTAAACTAACAAACACTGCAGAGCAAGGATCAGTCAGTTGCTGGAATGAATACACATGTGGGTGTATGCAATCTTTGTAAATTATTTGTTAATTCTTGATAAATACTATTAAACCGAGCTCATTTCACAAAAGATTTGACTCCTTCAAGTTGCCACTTTTAGCTTAGTCCCCTGCAAACTTCTGAAGTACATCAGGTCTGACTGCAAAAGATCTGCTCCCCTCTCCTACCTGACCGTCTCCTTGCTATTAGCTACATTTTCAGCCTGAGAAAATAGGCAGTCTTTTTCCCTGACTGTATTTATTTCCAAAAGACTGTATTTATTTACAAAAGACTCTTCCTTCCACATTTATGTATGTGCGCTTCACTATCCCATAGCACATTGTGGAGCTCCAATGCATGAGCTCTGCACCCTGACTGAGGCTGAACAGAGTTTGGCTGTGTTGCACAGCAGAAGAAATCTGAAAAACATTTACATTTTAGTTAATGAATAACAACTTTCTCTACTTTCTCTATTTTCTATTGGTATGGCTCTTACGATTCTTAACAATTTGAAGAAAGAGGGATTTTGCAACAGAGTTGTTCTGCAAAAAAATGGCCTGGCCCCCTCTTCTAAATACATAATTTCTGATTCTTTAAGCCAAGTGTTGAATTCTTAAGAACTTGTTTAGTTAGTCCTGGGATAAAGTTCTCCATTCCTTTCTTGCAAGTTGAATGATTTTGGCAAAAGAGTAAAAGTAACAGAAATAATAAGACTAATAATAGGAAAAGGATTCTTAATGTTAATTTTAAATGTTGCATTCCAAAACCTGCTGAATTATTTTTCCTGGGATTCCAAAAGCTGTACTAGTCCTTGGCAATGCTCAAAACTATCCCCTTACTCCTTCATGCTGCTTTGTTTCCTACAAATCTGCTGACAACATCTTTCCAAACTGTTCCAAAGGAAACAAAACAGCATGTCTGCAAAGTTAAGCCTCTTTGAAAACTGGCTTCTAAGTATACAGCAAGATGATATGCAGGGAGGTACCCCTCTGAAATCATGTTGAAGCAAAGGAATTCACATTCAAAGGGAAAAAGCAACATAGAACTCCATAAAAATAATAAGAAAAAGGTGTAATTTGCAATCAGAGAGTTCTAAGTGCCAATAATGCTCCATAACAAGATGTTATCTTGTTGAGGTCAAAGGCATACTATAACTATCAGAAAAAAATAATGAGATCTTTCCATACTAGGAGGATCTTAACCTTAAACTTTCTTCTTCAGCAAACAAAAATCACCTCTTTGCAAAGCACCTGAATAAATGTGTTTATCTGAAGGTTAATTAGTGTAATATACTGGTCATATCAACTACAAGAGATAACTTACCAAAATGGGAATAAAAATTTAAAGATATGCTTAGTACAAACTTATGTCTAGAAATGTAGGGAAATGTATTTTCAGGAAGTACTTAATGAAAGGAGTGTGAATATGTGAAGAAAAGAATGAAGCTTGAAATATCCCACTGTCTTGGCGCGCACTCTCTCTCTCTTTGTACTTGGAAACACTGAACATAGGGTCAGCAATGAGCCAGCTCCTGCAGGTGCATGAAATCAGAAACTAAGTATGTGGAAGGGGAGAGGGAAAAAAAGAAAGAAGAAAGAAAAAAATAATTATGGCAGCATACCAAATTCCTCTCTCACGAGCGGATGGACACAGAGGAGGATGTGTTTTGCAACTGGACATTCTTTAGATGACAATGGGAAAAATCTGAAATTGCAACAGAGCTCAATACAAAGCCAAGCAAAGCAAGAGCAACTGGAAGAGCTGCTACAGGCAGCAAAGACTGCAATGTGCTCCTTTGTTATTTAAGTTGGTTGATAACAAAACTTAGTTTGCGTGTCTCCTCCTTGCAGCTTGCACAATGTATCTACATGTTTCTTGAACAGTGGGCAGCTGGACAGAAATACCTGCTACATACCCTTTTTACTCATAAAAGGTATTTGCAAGCTCTGCTTCCTATGAAAGGCTACTTGTCCTTTTCATATTCAGTATCAATTATATTCTCAAATGTTTGACTACATATTTATGCTGATGTTCGTCTTCCTAGGAGCACAGGTAAGTTAATCAATTTATAATGTTCATCCTCTTCTGCCAAACAGTTGCGACAACTGCATATTTTAGCAGCCATGATTGGGAAACATCTTCCTAGTCATAAATAAAACAGTGAAAAAAAGAAAAAAAAAATCTATGCCATGATCAAAACTCTGTTCCAAAAAAACTAGAATGAGAAATTCCACATTTTTATATTACTTTCCTTTAATTATTTATTCATTCTTTACTAATTATTGATAGAACTTTACCAAAGATTCTATTATTTTATTTGATAGACTCATAATTATACGTAGCATCAAAAGTACCTTTAAAAACATTCGTTTAACATTAGTTTCCTTCCAGTTTTGTGGAGTATCCCATGTTTCAAAAAATATGGAAAACCAGTGTTAATGGATCAGAGAGGTCACCAGCTAGCTTCTTTACAGCCATCTTGTTTTGAATACTTAGAAACTCTTCAAATAATTTAGACCTGGTGATTTAACTGTTTAACATCCTTCAGAGTTACTTACAGAATGTGAAAAAATATCATCATCACCACTACTACTATCAGATGTACAATACCTGTTTGCAATATAAGAACATTTATGGAACACTTCTTTTACTTTACTACTGACAATCTGCGCTGGTTTTGGCTGAGACAGAGTTAATCTTCTTCACAGTAGCTAGTATGGGGCTATGTTTTGGATTTGTGCTGGAAACAGTGTTGATAACACAGGGATGTTTTTGTTACTGCTGAGCAGTGCTTACACAGAGTCGAGGCCTTTTCTACTCCTCACCCAACCCCACCAGCGAGGAGGCTTGGGGGTGCACAAGAAGTTGGGAGGGGACACAGCTGGGACAGCTGACCCCAACTGACCAAAGGGATATTCCACACCATATGACGTCATGCTCAGCATATGAAGCTGGAGGAAGAAGGAAGGTGGGGGACATTCGGAGTGATGGCGTTTGTCTTCCCAAGTAACTGTTACGCGTGATGGAGCCCTGCTTTCCTGGAGATGGCTGAACACCTGCCTGCCCATGGGAAGTGGTAAATGAATTCCTTGTTTTGCTTTGCTTTTGTGCGTGGCTTTTGCTTTCCCTATTAAACTGTCTTTAGCTCAACCCATGAGTTTTCTCACTTTTACCCTTCCGATTCTCTCCCCCATTCCACCGGGGGGGAGTGAGTGAGCGGCGGTGTGGTGCTTAGTTGCTGGCTGGGGTTAAAGCACAACACAATCCCATCATTTCCATGTGATAATGAATAAATACAATTTTTAGGCTTCATTTGGATCCTTGTAATCTTAAAACACACAGTTTCATTTTATTTCAACTTTTGTTCCAATCAATTTTTTATAATTCCCTCTATTAGTTTCTGGGTATTTTGATTACTTTTTATATGTTGCTTGAATATTTAACGACCAGCTCTAACTGATATTTTTACTTACCTCCTATTAGTTTGTAGCTTAAACAGTTCTGCTCTTTGTTTCAATGCCAGAAATGTAGTTTGGGAGTATGTAGTATAATATTTCTGTAGCAGGATTCAGTTATGGTTCATATTTTTCCTCAAGACACACAGATATTTTATTAAAAAAAAAAATACTGGCATTCAGTCATCATTTTGTTTGCACAACAGAAATGCAGCAACACTTAAACAAGTACTATTTTTGAAAATCCATGATCTCTATCTGTTAAGCTGTATTGGGTTTGCGTGGCAAGGTTTTGGCAGCGGGAGTGCTACAGGGGTGACTTCTGTGAGAAGCTGCTAGAAGCTTCCCCTGTGTCCAACTGACCCAATGCCAGCCGGCTCCACGATGGACCTGCTGCTGGCCAAGGCTGAGCCCATCAGTAACAGTGGTAGTGCCTCTGGTATAATGTAGTTAAGGAGGGGAGGAAAAAGCAGCAGAAACAGAAGCAGAGAGAGGAGTGAGAATATGTGAGAGCAACAACTCTGCAGACCCCAAGGTCAGTGAAGAAGGAGGGGGAGGAGGCTCCAGGCTCTGGAGCAGATTCCCCCGCAGCACATGGTGAAGACCATGGTGAGGCAGGCTGTCGCCCTGCAGCCCATGGACGTCCACGGTGGAGGATCCCACACCGAAGCAGGTGGATGCACCTGAAAGAGGTTGTGACCCTGTGGGAAGCCCACGCTGGAGCAGGTGCCTGGCAGGACCTGTGAATCCATGGAGAGAGGAGCCCAGGCTGGAGTAGGTTTGCTGGCAGGACTTGTGACCCCGTGGAGGACCCACACTGGAGCAGTCTGTTCCTGAAGGACTTCACCCCGTGGAAAGCACCCACACTGCAGCAGTTTGTGAAGAATTGTAGCCCATGGGAAGGACTCATGTTGGAGAAGTTCGTGGAAGACTGTCTGCCATGGGAGGGACCCCACACTGGAGCAGAGGAAGAGTGTGAGGAGTCCTCCTCCTGAGGAGGAAGGAGCGGCCGAGACAATGTGTGATGAACTGACCGCAACGCCCATTCCTGTCCCCCTGCACCACGGGGGTGGAGGAGGTAGAGAAATTGGGAGATAAGTTAAGCCCAGGAAGAAGGGAGAGGTGTGGGGAAGGAGTTTTTAAGATTTAGTTTTATTTTCTCATTATCCTACTCTGATTTGATTGCTAATAAATTAAACTAATTTCCCCAAGTTGAGTCTGTTTTGCCTATGATGGTAATTGGTGAGTGACCTCCCTGTCCTTATCTCGACCCATGAGCCTTTCGTTATATTTTCTCTCCCCTGTCCAGTTGAGGAGGGGAGTGATAGAGCGGCTTTGGTGGGCATCTGGCGTCCAGTCAGGGTCATTCACCACGTAAGATGAAGACTAAGTTCCCTATTTTTAAGTTAGCAAATTGTCATTAATAATTTTCAGACCTTTTTGAGATACTTCTATTTTGGCAGCATGAGACCCTAGATGTCAATCAGACTGATTTTTTCACCCCAGTAATGCAGGTTGATTTCTTCCTTCCATATCTAGATAGACAACCCAAATGCTGCCATCTTGTTCTTCAGTGCAGTTTGGTGGCTTGTAGCATACCTCCTGGTGTCTGTTTTCCAGTGCTCTGTCATGACTTTGCTCCATAACTATTCAATATCACCTGTGATAAAACAAGCAATGCTATTTCTCACAGACATCTGTTGGCTTTCCCTTCTTACCAATCCAGTTAGAGTAGCCACAGCTCCTCGTCCCTGTCCTGCAGGCCTCTCCACCATGTTTCAGAACAACAGGATGAACTTTTTCTGAGAACACAGAGGTTATTCGGAATTCAGCCACTACAGCCACTCATTTTCAGTTTCATTTCTTGCTAGTTTCATGTCTTCTTGATGTAGTACAATCGATTTCTCTTCCAACAAACATGGAGGATCATATAACCTAACTAAAACCCTTCTTCCCACAGAATACCCTAAAAAATCAAATCCCTCTACTTCACACCTTATAACCAGTCTAGTTCGTTTCCTTTGACACCTGAACATGAAAGATCTCAATTATAGTAACTTGGACTTCCTTTTGCTTCTGCATCCTTCAGTATCATACATTGTCTGTAATTCGTAATTTTATCAAGAAGGAATGAAAATTTATCTGGCTCAAGACTAAATTATCCATTTGTTTAACATTTTAAGCTATGTTGAAATGAAAATACCATAATAATTCTTTTCATGAAAAACTTTGTTGTAATATTTAAAATAAAACTATTGACACTTCTGAAATAAATTGTTTCATTTGGAAAATGTTGAAGGAATGTCCAAACCTGAAAGTAAAAAGTCTTCGTCTTGATCCAGGAGACTTCTTAAATGAATTCAACCTTAATGATTAACTAATTTAAGTATTCCATCCGTACTCCCTGACATCATTGTTAACACTGGAGAAAAATTCACACGCATTCTAATTCTGTATACTTAATACCAATAAAAAATACTGGCAAAAATTAGTAGCTAAAAACCCACAGCAACAGATACCTTACAGTATAAAGACATTGGCAGTCAGGTACAACTTTTGCTGAAACCTACAAATTTTGATTGCCAGCCAGCAGTAAGAACAGGATTTGCAGAAGTCAGCATTGTAACCAAATATACTTGGATCATGGCTGTGAAGAGAATGTGGTATCAGCCATGGCATACGATGGCCATTCCAACATTTGCTTGCTACAGGCAGGAAATAGATAAGAAATTGATTAAAAATAAGAAAAAATGCTAAAAGTAAGTACAATATTATCCCTGGGACACTTTATGACTTCTCTGTTTTAACTTCACTCCTGATGTTCATCTCTACAAAAACAAAACAAGTGATTACCAACTTTTACAAATCTCCCCAATATACTCCTACTTACCATAGCACTGATTGCAGTCACACGTTAACATTTCACGATGTGAACAAGCCAGCTATCGTGTATTAGCAGTGAGGAACTACTGAGGAACAACTACTAGAAAACAGTCTTGCCTCTTTAATGAAGGACTCTTGCATCAACAAAGCATGAACTGATCCAGACTGAAAAAGAATACCTTACAATAGTGTTTTCATGTAAAAAAGATTTTGCAGTGTGCCTAAAGACAGATAATTACTTGCACAAAGACTAATGACAAATTCTTAGAGAGACTCTCCAAAATGGTTATTCAATAGCATATGCTATTGAAGTGAATGTGATATAACAAAGGACTTGAATGCTAACAATACTGCCAAGAATGCCTCTAAACAGATCAAAAGTGACAATGAGGCTCAGAGCAGAGGTGAAGGAGTCAGAGGCTCAGATGGTATTTTCATTAATCCTTCCATCAAGGGTCAAAGGATCAGACCAGGACAGATTCATCCTACAGATGAAAGTAGGGCTGCACAGATGGTTCACCAGGAGGTCTTTAGTTTCCTTGACTTTGGGAAGATGCTCCATAAGCCATTGGTGGAGGGTGGTTTCTATGTCATGAAAAGGGCTTACACCTCTTTGCATGACAGTCACTGGCTTTACAGAAGAGACTCTTCAGCTGTGACTGACTGGGAACAAGAAAGTGCAACAATCTGGGTAAAGTTCCTTAAAACAAGAAGGGCAAAGTTATTGGTAGCAGCATCATAGAAAGGAAATAAGTTCAGGAAACCAACTCACTGTTACATGTTTGTGATTTCTGTGCACCGATACAAAAAGATTGGGAAACAATCATGAAGAGATGTAGGAATTAGTTCAAGATGAAAGCTGTGATTTAACTGACCTAACAGACATTTGTTAGGAAGAGTGATGTGATTAGAAGGAATGATTTAGAAAATGTTGATATGTGTCTAAGAAGCAAGCAAGTCCTAGTTTTGGGGGAACACAGACCTTCTGACAGTCTCTGATAATGATTAAGGCAGAACACAGAAGCCCAACAATCAACATGTTCAGATGAATGAACTAAAGGATTTCAAAAAAGGCATAGAAATTAAGGCAATTACGAAAGAAAAGATCACAGACTATCCAAAAAATTAAAGACTTCTCATCATGTAGTCATGACGTGTTTCACCCTTCTGGGTTCTCAGGGAAGCAGCATCATCTGGGATCTTCAAGAAATCACAGAAGACAGAAAAGGCACCAGTAAACTGGCAAAGGCACATCTGGGTAACTTCAGAAAGGAAAAAAAGTTACAGAAAAGTTTAGTGCAGACATGTAGCTTCAGTCTTGAGAAAACAATGTTGAACCAGCCAGATATTTTGCCAACATCATCAGAAAATACCATCAAAAAAAAAAAAAGAAAGAAAGAAAAGAAGAAGAGATGAACAACAGTCAGCAAGGATTTGTCAGGAACAAATTATGTCAAACCAATCTAATTTCTTTCTGTGACAGAATAACGTACCTCATGGATACAGCAGAAACAGAAAATGTCATCTTTTTAATTAAGGCCTTTGACTCTGTCTCATATAACATGCTCATAAGCAAGCTAGCAAAACAGAGATGAAATTGCTTAAGATAGATGCAAAAAAGATTAGAAAGCTGTATTCAGACAGTAGTTGTTGTCCTCTATCTTAAAGAAGGAATTTACCAAAGCTGAAGGTATATATTCTGGTCCTGTAATATCAACATTTTTATTAATGATCTAGATGAGAAAGCATGCTCATTAACTTTACCATATACTAAGCAAGCTGGTAGGGGCTACAAACATTCTTAAGGGCAGGACTGAAATTCAAAAGGATCCTCACAAACAGAATGAAAGATAAATAGGTAGAGGGATGCAAAAAAGAAAGGAAGCTTTAGAAGGGCTAAGTAGGAATAGTCAGCTGAATAAAGAGAGAAAAGCCTCCTGGGCAGCAGTCCTACTGGCTAGTCTGGAGGCTATAGTGAAATCACAAGGTGAACTTCAGTCAATAAAGTTGCAAAAAAAGCCAAGCATAATTTGGGGATACAAAACAAGACTATAAATTATAACTACAGAATTAATCCCTCACTTTCTACCTCTGTGGCATTACTGGTGCGCAGTGTAACATGATCAGTTTTAGGCAACACAGATTCACAGAATGGTTTAGGCTGGAAAGGACCTCTCAAGGTCATCTAGTTGAACACTTTACTCAAAGCAACACTAGCTTCCAAGTTAAGTCAGATTACTTAAGATCTTGATCAGATGAATTTTGAAAATCTCCAAGGATGGAGGTTTCACAGCCTCTCAGAGCACCTGTTTCAGTGCTTGACCACTCTCACTCCTGGTATTCACTTAAAATTTCCTTTGTTGCAACCTGTAACCATTGCCTCACAAGCTTTCACTGGGTGCCTTAGAAGAATTTGGCTCTGTTTTCTCTATAGTGTTAGGTCATTGAAGACAGCAACTAGTTCCCTCAAACCTTCTCTTCTCCAGGCTAAACAAACCCAGCTCCCTCAGCCTCCCCTTACGGGTGTACGTGTATGTTGGGGAGAGGGTGGAATAGCGTGGGTAGAAGCAAGCAAATCCACAAAAAGACCTTAAAGGAAAAATGTTTCAAAGTCCAGAGGAGAGCAACTGAGAATAATCACATGTCTAGAAAACATGACCTGTGGGGAAAGATTAAAGAACTGGCATTGCTTATCTCAAAGAAGATAAAACTGATAGGGGAACATGGTAGCAGTGTTCAAATACATAAAAAAGAGGTAGAGAAAGGAAGAGAAGAATACCTTGTTCTCCACATCAGTGGCAGTTAGAACAAGAGGCAATGGACTTAAATTGCATAAGGGAGCATAAGATTAGATTAGGAAAAATTTCCTAAGGGTAAGGAAGGTGAAGTACTAGAACAGATTGCCTGGGGAGATTGTCAAATATTCATCACTGGAGAGTTTTCGAAACAGATTGGTATAGTTTGTCCTGACATGGGGCACAGAACAGACTAGTACTCAAGTCCTATTTTCTGTGCTTTTTTTTTGTACATAGCTGACTGAAGAACAGTTTTGCAGCCCAGAAATATGGTAACTGAACAAGAATAAAGGATCCTCAATCTGATAAAAAGCATTAATCAAAGCAAGTGTGTGCCGGCTTCAAGGCAGGGACTAGAAATAATTTGAGGGGAAATAAAACATCAAGGTTTACTTTCTATCTTTATAAAAAATACAGTACAGTCATGATAAAGATCTCACTTCCATCATTCTGTCAGAACTGGCAGATACTATAGGAGGAGCTGAATCTGCTTCCTCAATGCACTGATGCTATTAAGATGAAATGAGTGTACAGAAGAGTATCATATATATATGTGTGTGTGCGTATCGGAGAGAGAGAGATATTTCACTGAGAACAGAAACTCTCTCAGAAAAGATGCCAATTCAATTCTGGAGTAGATGTCTGTAACTGGAATGCTACAGACTCTGTACAGCGGCCAAACATGATCAAAGACATCAGCCAAGTAGGGAACAATTAATATTCAAGTGGGAGACTGTGAAAAAAGTAGAAATTCAGTCATATCACCTTGCCATGTTACCACACCAACCAAATGAAGAGAAAAAATCCCCTGCAAAAGTAAGACTTAAATTTGCTGGTATTCTATTAAAACCATAGGAGATTTTAATAGGCTAGTACATCATTTGCATATATGGCAGATGTGT
Organism: Phoenicopterus ruber ruber; assembly: GCA_009819775.1. Taxonomy (NCBI): domain Eukaryota; kingdom Metazoa; phylum Chordata; class Aves; order Phoenicopteriformes; family Phoenicopteridae; genus Phoenicopterus; species Phoenicopterus ruber. The sequence goes on along the minus strand of CM020246.1, from coordinate 65,317,579 downwards.
AAGACTTGCATTTACCTCCGGGACCACCTACCAGAAATATTGCAAATGGCAGAGATGGAAGGACTAACAAGACCAACAAAAAAATCGGGGGGGGAGGGAATGAAAGAGAGAGGGAGAGGGAGAGAGAGAGAGGTATGACTAGAACTAAATCCAGATACCTTAACACACTTAAGAAACTATTTCCTTCTGAACATATCTGTATGCTCAGAAGACAATGTCGTGTACTGAACAGATCACTGCTGGTTAGACATATGTATTTCAGCAAACCCACACCTGCATTTATCCAGTACAAACACATGGCAGGAACTGATGTTACAGTGGACACTGACTTCTCATTTTGTAGAGAATTATTCACAACCTCAGGGAAGAAAAAGGACAATAAAATCCAGAGGTATAAGAACAGTCCTCTGAAATATCACCACTTTAACAGAACTAGAGGCAAGGCAATCTCCCGCCATGACAGGAGTTATACTTGCCCCACCTGCAATGTCCAGTGAGTGCTTTCATCAATATATCGATGTGAATTACAATAGTGTCCCAAAATCCCAAGGAAAATATCTTCTTTCTCAGAAAGGATTACTCTGCAACACATTTTTATAAAATGCAGGCTAAAATATGCATGGGTATCTTTCATCACACATATGTGCGTATGTTGGATAAGATTCAACACGTGTTTAACAGACACCCACAGATGGCCTTCACCCGAACTGTAAGGCCTCGGAGGTGTCCCCTGCTCACTGGCCATCGCTGAGAGGAGAGGTGTCTCGGCCTTCACACCAAATCTGTGCCCTGTGAAAGCACTGTTTAGAGGTGAAGTTTTCAAAGTTTGTCAAGGCCATAACACCCGCTATGTAAAACTCAGCGTGTTTTCAAGAATTTTATCTTTCAGAGATATGAGAGTCACTGTACAGCAATAAACAGCCATTCAAATTTTTGTCTTCATAGACCAGCATTAGACAAGTATAAACACCTAATTTTAAAGTAATTGCTGTTTCCCTTTGCTAGGTATTTTCAACTGAGGTTCCAGTGAAAAACGAGAAACTGCTTTTCCTTTTATCGGAGTCCCTTGAGACAAGACACCACAACAAGCATTTTTTTAATTTCTTCTTCCTTCACAGAAAGAATCATACCAAAGGAGTGCAACATTACTTCTGTCACAGTAGAGGCGATTTACTGATTATTCCTTTTAGACAGATACTTCTTGGCCATCTACACTAACTTAAAAACCTGAGAACCATGCATTTTAGCACACTTACTTGGGTTAGAACAAGATAGTGACATACAGTGTCTATTTGAAGTGTATGTTAAAATGAAAGTATGAACACCAGAATTTGGTGCATCTCAGCTTCAGCTATTCAAATCTTTATAACATGAGCACTGTGTCAGCCACTGCTTTATTTGTTATTAAAAAAAAAATGTGTTTGTATTTTTCCAAGTTTTGGGAAAAAACAAAATAATTCTAGTTGCTTAACAATGATCATGTTGTCCCACATTGATCACACAGTGATATAACATGTTTTTAAAGTGCTGGTATATGCTTCAAGGTAAGCTGCCATCTCAGTCTTCCCCTATTGCCCATCCCCTTCTACATCTGGTAAATATGACCATTCCGATCCACTTCTTGCACTCTTAGATTCTAATATAACTTAATCATCTGAATACAAAAATAGGACTATTCTTAGGTTCCTGGATGGGAACCTAAAGTCCTCCCTTGAGTCTCAACTAGAAAAGTTAAGCCTCTGTTTTCTTGTCCGCATTCTCCTGATGCCATGAAATTGTTTCCATGGTGCATCTCGGAGACTGTAAGGGTGAGAGAACCCAGCACAACTGGAAAAAAAATGCTTTTGGACTCTTCTGTATTTAAACTGATGTATAAAAACAGCATAGAAAATTATGTAATTAAGGTACTCAGTTCTGTTACACCTTTAAATTATGCTTATTTTTTTAAGTGTAGTAAATACACTTACTGTTTTTTTTTATGATTGGACTTAAAATGATGTCAAAATAGAATTTTCAAAGATGTGACTTAAAAAACTTCATTAAACCACAATGATTTTTACTTTTGCTTTGTCCCCTAATTTTAACATGCTTATTGGGGGAGCTGGAAAAAAACCCCAAAAGATCCCAAGTAAAATACTGTGAAAACCCAAATAGGGTAAATAAATGGATATACTTGTTCTGAATGAGTAATGTGACAAGAAAAGTCAGATACCATAGACAGCAAGAAAGAGGGTAGACAGAGGTGGGGTGTGTAAGATAACAATGGTTAAAATGAAGAAGTAACACCGTAACTTCTGGTTAGTGGAGCAGAACCTCATTAGAGGTCAATCAGGTGGCATGACATTAAGAAGTCATTGATCAAAGGAGCATGAAAGTGTTGCATGCCAGTATACTCATTTTAGATATGGACTGATGTGAGAACATCTGGTGCTTCATACTCTTGGTTGAGTTACATTGCACCTCGTTAATGGTGTATCTATTCCATTTTATTTTCCTCAGCAAGACACTAAAAATGAGACTTGAAAGCATGATATTCATTTGCAGGGGAAAAAAAAGAAACAGAACATGCCAAAAGATACTCTTAAAAGAAATTTTAATTAGACCATCTGTATCACAAATATAATGGAAAGGATATGGCCCTCTGGAAAGAATTTGTGTTTACGACGAATAAAACTCTGGTCACTTCTACATTAAGCATCTGAAGAGCTTATCACTGAAAATAAATGTCACAGTGATGTCTGTTAACAAGCTAACTGAACCAATGGTATACCAGATACTTCTTTGGATACACATGTGCCAAGATTATGAGCTCTTCTGAAGTAAAGGTGCATGAAATGCCATGTATCTTACATAAAGTGTGCAAAGCTAAATATTCTGTTTAAGCGGGCATCTAACAACGTGTTGTTGAGAGCAGATATTCGCTTTTGATGGCAATCAGTTAAGATTCACAGCCAATGGCTTTTGTTGCTATTATAGAGAGGAGTCTCAGTATCAGAAAACCAAAATTTCTGGACACTGCGAAGTGTACAGGTAGTTGTCAACATACTGGGAGTTTTCTGCTGTGGAACTTCAGCTAACAGTAGCAAAAAAAACGTACCAGATTTTGATAATACTTATTCCTGTATAAATTTGGAAAGATGCTAGGTCTAGGTTTTCAGTACCACAGGTGACTCATCAAGAAAACAATACATTTAAGCTCCAATTAATTTGCATAAAACAAATATTTAAGAGTTATTAACAGGGTGAAATGTTTTGGTGTTCATAGACTACTATTAGTTCATTAAATCATTAAGAGACATTCCAGGACTGAGCATGTGTTTTCAAGAACTATTATTATTTCAATTCTAATGAAGACCATACAAGGTTTTTTGAATGCCTTTTCCCTTTGTTTTGCATTACCTTGCAGTACCCAGAGTACAAGAAAATGAACTCAAGTTAGCCAAAAATAGTAAGGAAAAAAAAAAGGGAAAATATTTTCTTTCCCTTAAAAAAAACCCAAAACACTAAACAAAGGTTTCCTGCAGCTTCCCAGCAAAAAAGGCCTCACTGTAGGACCTTTTTGGCTTTTGGCATGAGTGTGGCCTCATCCATTTTCAACAGCCAGTAAGATAATCACTTCATTGTTATGGAAATAAGCTCATTGCTGGTAATATGCTCTGACTCCTGTTCACTTTACAGAATATATCTTAAATTTTAAAAAAGATTTTAATTATAAGAAGGAAAAAAACAGATGACAAATTAGCAACTGTTTAATCAGATTTTTGATCTAGTGACCTCATATAAAAATGGAGTTATAAAGCATGCCTAAGATGCAGATATCAAACAGATTGCTAAAAATTTTTGGTATTAAGATGATTGATTCAGGCACCTTGTGCCACTGTATAGGATTTGTTAATTCCTGCTTTACTCTATCATTTTCAGGTCATGTGAGGCATTTTCATGTGACCTTTCTTTATAGGGAGATAAAGTTGATTTCTGGATTTCATCTACACTAAATTCAAAGGTGTTAATAAGACCGACTCCTAGCAAGCAACCCCTTTCTCTTTGTTCTAAACGGCCCATGACAGGCTATCCTCACGGAATGCGGAGGCGGCTGTAGAAGTCCTTTTCAGCTGAATCTTTCTGATTAGTTTCACCTGAGATGGGAGTGTGATTGACACTGCGAAGACAGTGTCAGCACAAGTGCTAGGGAATCCCATACCCGCAGATTACAGAGAGTGAGATGAGAATAAAAGATTCCGTATCAAGTTGGCATCACGTCTGATCAGAAATCCATGAAAAGACATCCTGACATGAACATCTTATCTGGTTATACACTAACTTTTCAACCAACAGTTAGTACTTGCCATTTTTTTATCTAACAGTATTCCAGCTCTGTTCTGTTGGCTTTTTTCCTAGTAGTCTAGCAAATTTATTGGCAATAAAATTAATTAAAGATATAGCCAGTGAATTAGATGAATTCGTTTTCAGAGGGCCAAGAACAAACCTATTAGTCACCTAAATAGGCTTCCAACTTGAAGAACGCATGAACTTTGTGCAACATATAACTTCCGTTTCCCAGTCTGGGAAATGGATCCACGTATCACAACTACGTCATTTTAGTTTGATGAGACAAAACCAAACCTTACCCTGTGGAGATAACAGAAAAAAACATCAGAGCTAGACAATGAAGGCTCATTTCATTTGTAAATATACATATAGCAAGCTCAGAATACCTCTTTAAAGTATTTTGAGTTAAAACTACCAAAGTCCACCTGAAGATGCCGGACTAAGTTGAGCCCACTCTATTTCCTTGAAAACCAAGTTACGTTGCACAGTTTTACACATTGCTTTTCATTTGAACTGCGACAGACTTTACACACACATTTTTTTCTTTCCTTAAATTGACGTCTTTTTTTTTTTCATAGATACCTCAGTCTTACTGCGACAGTTGTGTGGGAACAGTCAAGTCTGAAGAAGCAGGGTGCATCAACAAGACATAAAATGCTTTGGCCTTGCTCCACCAGTGTTGCAGACAGGGCTGTGACAGCTACAGAGGAATAGCTGGTGGGGTGCTTCATCCCTCCGAAATGCTGGGATTTTCGTTCTGATGGGGGTCTTCTGTTTGGTTGGTTGGTTCTGCTTTTCCCTCAAGTAATGGTGGATGGTGAATGGGGAAAATGGAAGAGAAGAGAGAGGTAAAATCCCAGCACTACGCTACCAGGGTCTGTAAAATGCCCACTTAGGAAACTACAAGACTTCAGAGTCTGTCAAGGGTTTAGGGAATAAAAAGTAATTTGATTACAGGTGCTCAAGTAGCATTCATTTTATTCTTATTAGCTGAGAAATGTCTCTAGGGATTGCATGCTAATCTTCTCAAAAGCAGATAAATGGCTCTATTAAAAGCGGTGTACTTTGTTCATAGCTCTGTAGCGTCAGACCATTTTATGAACCCAGGGAAACTGTAAATAGAAAACAAGAGAGAGGAAACATCTTCCTCAAACCTTGTATAGATGACTATATTTGTCTTTGGTGATTTGTAATCCTGAAAGGACATTTATACATAGAAAGAAAATTGAGGAATTGTGGCAATATGTTTCCCTTTATTTGCTTTAAGGGTCAGACATACTGAAAAATGCAATATGAAGCATCTTTATTTTTTAAGATTAAAGGGAATTAAAAACTTGAACCTATACTTATTGTTTGATTTATGCTCTCCAAAACTCAAAAAAAAAAAGAAAAAGAAAGAAAGAAAGAAAGAAGCTAGAAAGATAATTCAAAACTCAAAATGTCTATGATTCTGTAAATGAAAAAAATATTTCCTTGTAGTTATGCGTGGTGAATGACATAATTTAGAACCAACCAAATCTAACTTTTATCAAATTTTTTTAGTTAACATATTTTGAAAAGAAACTTAGGAAAAATATAGGCACAATTTTGTAACAGTGTGCAGTATACAAACACCATATGCTACATAGCAGTAGACAAAGTACAACCTATTTTGAGTACAGAGCACTGACCCTTCAGTATATTTGCACTTAAAGGTTGTATTGAACTTAGATAACAAGGCATAAGACCCTGGTCAATGTAGTGCCTTTAGACATGTGTGTGCAACTTCCATGAAAATTAATGAAAACAAAACACAGACTTCTAAAGCTAAAACTGGGTTTTAAAGGCCAGATGTAAACCTTACTGAGGTCAGTGGAAACCTTGACTTATATGAGCTTTGGATCAATGCCAAGAGTTTACTTTTTGTAAACGTTTCTCCAAGCAACGTTTGGGGTATAAAATAAGCATTTCCATACTATTTTTTGTAATAAACAATTACAAAGGTAAACTGAGAAGTTATCATTATTGAGATGGAAGCAGCTTTGCATGGAATTTTCTTTCCTTTAAGGAAAATACAGGTTTCGTTCTGCAGAAAATGTCATTTCATTACTTTCAAATACCAGTTATACACAAAACACTATCCGATGGCTGAAGAAACTGAGCCAAGAACATAGATCAAGGAGAGATCTGTTGAAGCTGTTATTTCACAGACTCACAAAATGGTAAGTGGAGAAATGCCAAAACCACAAAGCTGCAATCAGGCTATGAACTTCTCTGAAGTTCAAGGTCGCTTCAGCTGGGAGGTTCAACTAAGCCCAGCCCTGCAAGTAGCTCATTTGTTTCTCACACAACATTTGGGGGTTTAGTCTGAGCAATTTGCTGGTTTAGGGACCTAATCATAGGCACAATGCGCATTGGTCCTTGTGTGCCAGGACGGCTCGAGCACAGTGACTGAAAGTCTGTGGCTACCCCCGCACATCTTGTGTGTCTATGGATGGTTGCGATTACATGTGTCAGCACAGCTGCATATTCTTTTTTTAAATACTTCCCTATCTGCTGCCAGTGACTGTAAATTTAATGAGAGCACCTGCTGCCCTCTTGCCTAGTTAATTCATAGTGATCTGCCTGAACTAAAGGAAATTTCAAAAAAGCCTCTGTTCTTCAGTAATAAATTACCAGTCTATATCATGGCCTAAAGGGCCTTTGATTCATGTAATATTACACTTACACTAAGCTCTGCTGGCAGCAGGGACATTTAGTTTCCCTAAGTAGACTGGGGGGAAGGGGAAAGAGGCAGGAGGGAAGGGAGAGAGAAGGGAGGGAAGTGGCTAGTGAGATTAAATAAAACGAAAAGATCAATTGCCTGAATATTGACAGCTGAGGGAGGTCTTTGTCCTTGACCTCTTACCCTGAGGCATTTATTCACTACGGGTAAAAGCCCTGGCTACTAAAAATTCACAATCTCCATTGACAAGATACAGTGCAGGGCATTTTAAAATCTTTTTCTCAAACAAAAATGTAATGACTTCTTTATTCTGAATTTCAGATTTAATTCACATTTATCAGTAAAATGAATGTCGTTCTAGTTAGACAGTAACATTGTAAACTGAAAGCGGTAATGCCTTCACCCATTATTGTATTATGCATTTCCTTAAAACAGAAACAATAAATCAGGAAGCTTCTGAGAAAATAATTCTGGAATAAAGAATTTATTAGGGTGGAGGAAGAAAGGCAGGCAGCTGAAGTGAATATAAAATAAAGAACATTGCAAAGGGGAATAGATCAATTATATTCCGCTGGAAAAGCATGCAGTGCAAATGAAAAGTTACAGCCACATTAAAAAAACCTGAAACCCAAAACATAAGCAGTATCCAAAAAAAGATTTATGTGAAAGTAGAAACTGTGGAAGCGCAAAGCATTACAAATAGAATAGTGTATATCCCACAGCTTCTGACTCCCTCAAAATTTGTCTTTGAGGGATTGGGACGTTCTAACTTCCACAACTTGAATGACTAATTTATACCAGATGCATAAGACATTTTGTTACATAACTGGTAGGTAAAATACAGCTCCTATACTCTTTACTCACACCAAGTAGTATCTCCACACCCGGTAACTAAATACATGTGCATATGCTTTAACTTTAAACATATGCAGAAGGATTTTCAGGACTGACTGGAGCCCAACTGAGTCATCTGAAACAAGCACTGAGTATGGAACTGTGCCAGGTACAGAAAGGTGGTAGAAACAGAGACAAATTAAAATAAAAATGTGCAAAAGGAAGCAGTAGGAATATCATTCAATGACTTGCTTTTAATTGCCTCAGGCTCATATTTTATGCACTACAACCATCCATCATAAAAAATAAATCCAAAGAAGCATTTTATCCTTTGAACAAATTGTTAATCCTAAATTAATCATATAGTTAGATGATGTTACATTGTATGCAGCTTGAAAGAGATCCGAACATAAACTTCATGCCTGTTTCTAGCATCTACTTTCAAGCATCTTTCTATAATTATAAGGTTTAAAAAGTTTTCCTGAATAGAAGTCAAGTTTCTCACTTTTGGCATTATAAGAACCCCAAAATGGCATGAAACTCACAATTACGTCACAAGGATTGGCAACATCACAAATTTTACCTTCCATTGTTCATAGGTGCTTACATTATTGTAATGTAGGAATAAAACTTTACCAATCCGGGCTCGTAACATGCCATATCTACTTCACACTCAGAACACAGAGGTGCATACGTCCATAGCAGAACATGGTCTCATTTTTCATAGCACTCAAACATCTCATTCTCTTGACACAGAATAGTGTGTGTTGTGTGCATACATGCAATAAAATACATATAAATATTGTGAGATTTTCAAGCTACTCTAAACCATGCCCTGCACCAGTCCCAAAATTAAGACCCTGACAGATTGGGGATTTTTTTAAGAGGTCTGGGATTTTTCTTTTTAATGAGGCTTGCTGGAGGATTAGCTCTCTTTTCAAACCAGAACTGAGAGGTCATTGCGCATAGCCACGGGAGGGTGAGAGAGTTCAGACGTGTCCTATCATCACCACCCAGAAGAGTGTAATGAAATTACAGGAGTGGATGTGTAATGGGTAATTAGAAAATGCAGTAAATGTAATCCGCTGCCCACAGATACTATCATGCACAGCATCATAAGTAGATGAGGGTCTACATGTTAAAAACCTTCCTCTTACTTCAAGTAAAAGACTGAAAACCTTCTCTTACTTGTTTCACATACGAGTAGCAGCTCTGAGGGTCCTTGGCCCCTTTTTCATGAGCAAGTGAATTGTCATACACACTTCTCAACTGATATGACACCAGATCCCTTTCCCTTGTATTGCACCAATATGCTCACTGATTTTAATGGGAACATTTCTGAAGTAAACTGAGAATGCAAGTATCGATACTGGTCTCATAGACAGCAAAATGTGTCTATGAACACAAATAAACAAGTTACCTGCACTCATTGACAGTTGCTCTCATTCATCCACCTATAGCTATGACGTGTGGAGAACAAACACCCGGACACACAGAGACAAAATGTTAGGTAGATCAGATCTTCGTGTAGATACCAGCTTCCACAAAACATATGGCACAGCTTGATAAAAAGTGCTCTTCCCTCTTCTCTTTACAGTGACCTCTCCTTTTATATCACATCTGTTCAGCATCTTGTTTTATAATCATTCTTATAGAACACAGCATACCAATGTCTGTGTTCTTTCATTTTCCTCAGTGATACTTACTACCTAGGTGAAGCTTATCTGTGCAGGAGATGATGGTTTTATTGAGGCCATCTCAAGACTTTCTCCCTTTTTGTCCAAACTGTCTTCCTTCAGCACATTGTCCTATATGCAACTGAATCCCTGGCTGGAAGGCAGTCCGCATGTACCACAGTGACAAATACCTCTCCAGAGTGAATGTCCTATTGTGCAGCTCCAGCAATGTTTATGAGGATGATATAACATAGGGACTGTTATGAAAGAGGGAACATTTAAAGAAATTTAAATCTCTCTTTGCTGTCACTGCGGTTCCCCTATTGTGTTCATCATACAGCACAGGCTTTACATAGTAGTATTTTCCAAAGCACTAAACCTTTGGCATTTTTCCTTTTAAATAAAACATATTGGAATAGCTGTCATAAAATCCTCAACTCCAGCCTAATCTGCTTTCTGTACACAGCCAGTCCTTTCTCGTTGTTCCTAGGTTACTAGCTTTTATGTATACACTTTTTCTTCTTGAATGAATAAAGTCCCAAAAGACTAGGTATCCACAGACTCTGTAATTCCACCCAGATAACAGATTGCAGAATTTATAGCTTGGTTCCTGCATGGTGCAAAGTCATATGGTGCATATAGAATTGGGCTGAAAATTTGAGAGATTCTCTAGAGAGATCTGGTCTGGCTGACTCCCTTAGAGAAACTCCCCTTAAATATGTAGTAAACGCATTCAGATCACATAAAAGGTACCCGAACCCATTAAAATTTTGCCTCGATTGCTGAATGAAGTCTGATTTCTGTGCTTCCCAGCTATAGGTTTCTATGATTTTATCCCCACTCTCTTAAAATGTTTCACTAGGAACTTGATTGACATTCAGTCCTTTCCTACAGCACTCAAAACCAGTGGTAGCTGCGTTGCATTTACACAACTGCCGTCATTCTCTCAAACTGGAACTCTGGAAACCATTAATTAAGTAATCAAATTAGAACCTAGAAACCAAGAATTAGTCACAGTACCTAAACAGTAAGCTAATTAATAGGAACTTAATACAAAGAAACAAAAGAATACTAAGACAAATAATATACAAAAGCAAAACACTCATTAGGAAAGCAGATTGTATCAACATCAGCATGTATTTACTACATGTGGAAACACACAAAAGATATCCTTGTTGCAATACATTGCAAAGGTTACTTTCGTTTCCGAGGAAAATTAAAAGATCATCTGCCCTTCCACAATATTCCTTTTCTACTAACACATTAAATACAAACCTCACATCCCAGCAGTTTCAAGAAGTAGAAGCCATCTCTCTGTAAATGAATGAAAAGAACCAGCTTTTCAGATCATTCAATTAAAGTGAAAAAGTATCTCAAAACACAGAAATGACATGAAAGAGTTCAAGCTCAAACCTTTCAGCATAGGAACTCAGTCTTTAGAGGACTAAAACTGACTTAACATTTTTCACCACACTGGGTTTCCACGTGAAACCAACAATCATGCGCACATACTCACACACACACACAGATATACACAAATTCCGTTTCTCTTTCTGATGGAAACCGCTCTGCTATGATGTATGTTCTGTTTACATCACAAGGACTGATGTATATAGCAGTTGTGCTCTGTAGCCCTGGACAGCCTCTGACTTCATTTTTCAAGGTACTTCACAGACACACGGGGGTATAACTCCCAGTCTGAAAAAACCTACAGTCAAAACAAAATTGGTCATACTGCATTCCCCCTTGAACCGCCGCTGGCGACTCTCCAAAGCATACACTCCCAGTCTGAAAATTTACACTGTAAGTTGCTATGTAAACCGATCCTGTCATGTAAATTGTTGCAGTGTGTACTTCTTGCATTTGTGGACTCTTTGGTCTTAGAGATGTAAGCAACACTCAGCCACCTTGAAGAAGTAAAGAGCTGAAGGGCTCCTCAGCAGGCCAGAGAAAAGGGGCATGGCATAGCTCTCTGTAAAGAAAATCGTGCATCTACTGGAGAAACAAAAATCCTCATTGATCCTTCTAGTTCATAGTACAAGTCTTTATTTCATGTCCTTATGCCTTTTCCTAATATTTTCTGCCAGAATCAGTATATGCATAACTCCATTTTATTTCATTTAAAAGACAAATTATAAATTTAAACTTAAATAAATTAAACTTAAAAAATTGAAAATTTATAAATTGTCTTTTAAATTTTTCCATTTCAATTCTTTAAGTAATTTCTACAGACCAGAGATTCGACCTAAACCAAAAGTTGCCTATTTAACGGGCCAAAATAGTCAACAAGTGTGGGTGGGGTTTTTGCTGTTAATTTTTCATTCCTTGCATTAATCACCTGATAATTTGGAACAGAATCTGCCAGCTACATGACCTGATCAAACAGAATTGCTTGGGAAAAAAAGATAGATGGTTGCTTGCATCAGCAATCAAAGAGCTTTGACTTTTTCTAGTTGCCAAAGAACACCCTTCCAGAAGGTGGCTACATTTTTTATGGACTTTGATTAATGGTTTGGGGTGAAATAAAGGCACTTTTGTGGGGTTTAGCTTACAAAGAGTATCGAGTACTATAGCTTTAAAACTAAAGCCCCTTTTCAGATGACTAAAATTGCTTCCTCAAAAGCCAGTGTTAGCATCTGAAAAATTTATCTGGAGCTGCTAAGGCGTTTCGACATCAAACAAAGAATTGCTACAAATTTTTCCTCCTCCAGTATATGAGAGAATACTAGCATTGCTAACCTTGGACTGCAATTACAGCTTCCATTCATGTCTCTTTGGCATTCCAAAAATGTACATCTACAACAGAAAATCCCACAACACCACTCTTCCAAGAGCATGCCATCCTGACTGAAAGCTTTTTAAACAGACCCAGTGGTATCACATAGAACAATTGGAATCCAAAGCGTGTTTTCACAGTGTTATATGAAAACATTTAGCTCATGTAATGAACAACAATAGAAGCAGCAATCAAAGAAAATCATGATTGTCAACAATGAGAAACAATGTCTCTTAGCAACCAAGTTTCAATTACTCTTTGTTTGCTAACAAGCACCAAGATATTTAAGGCTGGTAGCTTTATTCCAGTAAGTAATGCACTATCAAAGACCATGATAAAGAGCTCCTATTTTAACTGGCTCTAGTTTCCAGTCAAACATCTTGCAATTAATTTTATTAGTGTTTTAGAACTAATTTACTTTGAATAAGCCGTAACTATGATTTGTTATTGTCATGCAGTAAATGGAATTGTAATGTGTAATAATTATTTGTTTAAATAATAGAATCATTGGCATATAGATGATAATCCAAGCAAGAAAAAAATTATTACCATTAATAATAAGATTAAACAAAATTGTATCCAAGAATAGATCCCAGGAGAATCCTTCAGCTATTTTAGGTGAAGTAGAAATAATATTACTAATTAAGACAGAACACTGGTTGTCATAAAGATAGCTGCAAACACTGCTTCCCAGTGAAACAATAAGACTTCATCTGATTGATAAAAATTACCTGACTTCCATCCACTAGGCCTGTGGCTGTTACGAAGTCTCTAAAAACCTTTACCATAACTAGTTGCCCTGCTTACTTTCTTACACCCCCCCATAATTTTTGAATGAAATATACAATTTTGAATTTCTTACTTCTTTCTCCCAAAAGAGGTTTTAACCAAACATTCAAGCAGGTGGTCTTCCTCCCGACAGAGCGGCTGGAGTGAGACACATGTAGCTCAGCGCTGAAACCAGCCGGTCCGTTTACCCCGTCTGCTATGCCTGTGCATGTCATGGAAAGGACGGGGTTCTCACTCTCCCACTTGGTCCTGAGCAGCGCAGGTTTTTTACTCAGAAATCAAATATTTGAGCGGCACTGTGTAAGAAATCAGAAGAGCAGCAGAAGTCAGAGTATTAAGAAGTGCTAGTATCGGATGGAGTGTGCAGATTAAAACATTTGCCATCCCCAGCTGGTGATACAGGGGTGCAGCTCCCATTCTGGAGGAGGCGCAGGCCCTAAACTGTTCAATGCTTCCCAAACAGAGCCGTGACGGCAGGGCAAGTGCATGGCACAGCGTGAGTGCTGGTGAGGGCAAAGGACAGGACCCAAAGTCCCACACAGCAGCAGCCATCGTGCTGCGGACACTCCAAGGCAGCCATTCCCTGTGGGTGCTGTAATGCCCCCATCCCCGCTGCTGGCCAACCGCTCGCTCTTCCCTACCCCCAGTCCTCAAAATGGGTTACTCCGTTTTTCAGTTCTTCAGATATACCCCTTTTTTAAAGCTTCTCTTCTGTAACCTAAAGACCTAATAATTTCTTTTCCTAACGTTTTCACGCAGCGTTGGGGCCTGGGGCTTCAATGGAACCATCAAACATTACAAAGCCCATACTAACAAGCTGCAAGAATTGGTAATGCTGAAATTCAACTTCTGCAGCTCACATGTTTTACTACAAGAGAGGATTAGACCTTATTCTACCCCAAGAAAAACATAATTTAAGATGGTCTCAGTCAAAAATTACTTGGATTGCAAACTCTTCTTGCCCCTTACGAATAAAGAAGCGGCTGCTTCAGGCTTTTTTTTTTCCTTCAATAAGAACAAAATAAGTAAAGTGATAATACTTTGTGTATTGATTGATTTCGTTTTAAATTTTATTAAGCATCCCCTTCAAAATTAGATTAAAAGTACATTAAATGAATTTAGGTAGCTGTATGCCTGCCCAACACACAGCACAAGATACTTTTGTGCTTCTTCCAACGTACGACAGAGAAGAAGCCCATTATACAATCAGTGGTAGTATATATCTCTTTTAACTGCTCTGTTCACATGCCTCAGTCAAACCGGAGTTAACAATTCTAACATGTTCATTTAATCCTTTGTTTGAGAGGAAGTTATGAAGGTTCTTTAACAGCACCAATTAAAGAAGTTGTTTGGCCCCAGGACTGCAGAGGGACTGAAATGCCTTCAGTACAGGCTGTCTCACAGCAGACAGCTAGAGAATAATATTTTATGAGTAATGCTGACTCAGACAATCCATATTGAATAGTGTTAGTACCGTGGACCTATTGTTCTTGTAAGCTGTTTGCCGTAGTAAGCCAAAATTTTGAAAGAGTGTTTTCATGGGAGTTTTTCCTACATGAAACCTGAGTAAACAGTAAGGTCTCTGACCGTGTAATGAACCAAACCAAGGACTGACTGGAGACCATGCATTTCCAATCCACTCTCTGTGCCACTCTCAGATATAACCAAATTCATGATGTAAATTCAGATACTTGCTGTTTCTCACGTAGAGAAGCTACTGCATAATTATTTCCAGATTTGTAAGAAAAGACTACTTCCCCCCTCCTCCTCAGAAATTACACCAATCTAAGGTTTAGCTCACAGAGTAGTCAGTTCTGTATTAGTACAATCTCATACCTCAGATCTGCAGTTTGTGGTCCAGACTAATACTCTTTAAGAAAGCATAAAGACTGCTTTTCAGTTTAATGGGATTTTGGATCAGACGCTGAAGAGCTAAGGATTCCTGCTATCCAAATCACACTGATCGCTCTCTGCTCTTCCTGCTGACTCCTGTTGCATTATTTTTGCTTTAACCCACTTTCAATGTCTTTCAGCTGTTCTCTTAGCACTATAGGGGGTCTTGAACTTTTGACAATGAATGAGATGTGCCAAGCTAGGAGTAATTACTTTATTGACGTCACTTCAGTTTTCAATCCACTTTTAACCGAGCTTCTACTGCTTGAAACAGTAGGTCATTTGTAGCACATTATGCAAATATTAAAACTAATCTTTTGCATAATACATAAGAGCTCAGTTTGTGCATTAACTAATTTATCTGACTACATGGGAGCTATGAATGCTGATTTTTATTAAACTCTTCATTAAGTCAAAATGCAGCTGAAGTGTGTGCACATATATATATATTTATATAGTCAGAAAATGAAATTACTTCAAAGCTAGAAACAATCACTTGATACGTGGGCTTTGTCAATTCCACTAGTAAATGAGTACTCCTTTCATGAGAGATGAGCGTAATCGGGAAGAAAATGGATTCTCCCTTTGCAATAAATAGATAAATGAATGAAGACACGTATATCCTTTCAAGAGGTTCTGAAATTATGTTTGTATAAGATGCAAACAATGTATATAGATAGACAGCTATCGTACAACCCTTTCTTCGATTAAGTCACTGCAAATTGGATTAAATCTCATCCACCTCATCTGTTGGCTTTTTTTGGCACAGGAGAAGTAAAGGAAATTATGACGGACTTCTTTTTATTTTAAATGTATTTATTTAGATTTCCAGAAAAAAAAATATTATTTAAATATAGAACATAAATGAATAGCAAAAATAAATGATGATTTCTATGTGCTGCATTATCAACAAAGGCAGATATCACACTGCTTACAACTCTGCACTCAAGGTTATTTAATTGTTGGATAGCTACTCTGCGGATCCTGACGAGGAGAGTGTGGCATGTTTAGGAACTAGTGATGCACGTAAAAGTCGACATAGAATCATAGAATCATAGAATCATAGAATAGTTTGGGTTGGAAGGGACCTTTAAAGGCCATCTAGTCCAACTTCCCTGCCATGAGCAGGGACAACCTCACTAGATCAGGTTGCTCAGAGCCCCATCCAGCCTGACCTTGAATGCTGCCAGGGATGGGGCTTCTACTACCTCTCTGGGCAACCTGTTCCAGTGCTTCACAACCCTCATTGTGAAAAACTTCTTTCTGATTTCCAACCTATATCTCCCCTCCTTTAGTTTAAAACCATTACCCCTTGTCCTGTCACAACAGGCCCTGCTAAAAAGGTTCTCCCCATTTTTCCTATAGACCCCCTTCAGGTACTGAAAGGCTGCACATAAGTAGGTGCAGGACTGTGCTGCACTGTGCTGTATTGTCCTACACATACTGTGTGGCCTTCAGGTCTGTGCTGTGCTGCACAAATTCTGTGGCTGCAGGACAAATTCAGCCGGCGCATTGCAAGAGAGAAGCCTGCAGGCAGCTCCCACTGGGTACTGTTGACTGCATCACCTGCGTGGCCTTGCCTTTATCTAAAAGTGCAGCAAGAAGTTCGCATGAGAACATTCTTTAGGAATAGAGTTGTCTTCTTGCGAGGAAATCATATGGCCAAAAGGGAGAGTTTCTTTCCACAGACAGGATCTCCTCTGCACAGTGTGCTGTGCAAAAATCTCTCCGGGCTCCAACCAATGCTGCATGAATGCAGGGTGTCAAGAGACATAAGATTTGCTGAGTATCTATATTCCTCTTCTTATTAAAGTAGTTATTTTACTAAGCTATTTGTTGCTGGGCTTTTCTTATTGAGATCCAGAAAGAGTCCTACATTGGCTGTCTCTCACCCCACTGCTCCAACCATCCAGTGCAGAACAGCCACTGCTGGAGAAGACCTCTTAGATCTTCCACTACATTACACTCTACTGGCAGGATACAGTTTACGAAGGCCATGTGCAAACCCCCTCCCCCAGATAACTGATGATACTGATTCCAGATATGTTGTAAACCAGATGTCACTCTAAATTGTAGATAAGACACCCCCCCCCCCCCCGCCAAAAAAAAAAAACAATTGCAGCAGCTGCTTTCCCATTCTATTCAGTCTCCTCCCCCTTCATGTGAAATAAATTCACATTTTGCCTATTTGTGTCCTTCTGGGCAAGCACTGAGAGATGAATAACTACCTTCAGTCTCCCATTAAGATGTATATTGACATTGCAGTCACTTTGCCAAGAGCGTAAAAGGTCAACATGCTTCAAGAGAGGTCATAAGTGATGCTCTCTCCTTATATTCAACAGCAGTATCTAACAGCGTGCAACAGATGGGCAAAGAGGAGGGGAATGTCAGCTATCCTCCTGAATCCTGCGAGCTCTTAGATGCAGTTCATTAAAATTAATGACCAATCACCACGTGTTACGCATAAGAACAGATCACTCCTCCATTATCCAGGTAAACAAAAACATTACATTACTATTATGATACTCTGTGCACAAACAGCTCTGGGATTTGGCCACATGCCCCACTTTATGGCAGAATGTTTATTAAATTATTAAGATTTATAGGTTGATAGCACTCTCAAACAATTTATTGTAGCTGTAAAACATTTTTAAGTTTTGAAAACACAATAAAGTTGATTTAATAATCCCCTAATCTTATACACAACTTCCTCTAGACTTTTCTTCAATTACGCCTCATAAATTATAATTTATTGTATATTATTGAAACACTAAAAAATAAACACTTCATGACAATTTCATCAGATTCATTTATTTTGCTGAGTTAACCAGGAAGCATAACAAATTCACACATGACCTCTGAACTCTGAGCATAGGACCTCAAATTCAGTCCACTGTAAAGAAAATCCATCTGCCAAAGATAACAACTGAATGTTTTATGTAACTTGAGCCAAGAAGTTTGCCCTGATGACTACAGTAGGGAAAACAAACAAACAAACAAACAAACACAAAACCACAAACAAAAACCCGGCACAATTCTTTCAGTTCTTTAAAAACACCGTTGAAGTTCAAAGAGTAAAAAAAAAAATCAACACTGCCTCCTTTTCTGTGAGGTTCGTTTGGTGACTATGTGGCTCTGGAAGTAGAAGTACATACCTGTTGTAAAATCTGAATGTAAATCATTTGTACTCTATGAATGAGAGATATCACTCCAGTGTCAGCAACAACTACATCACTTCAGTCAAATAACTTATTAAAAATATTGTGCTGATTTGCAGTGGTGGTGTTTGTGGAATTGTTTTGGCATTTGTTTTACTCTGCATGTACCACAACATTTAAAGTGCTCCAGAAGAAGCCATGGTGAGGTTTGCAATATTCAGAATACGCAGAATGGAACACCCCACTTCAGCAGAGCTAGACTAGTCATGAAATTGTCATAAATTATCCATCCCCCAAAGGACCCTGTTAGGCCAAATGATTCTTAACAGTGATGACCACCGCCTAATAGTGAATAGAGTCCCTGATGAGTCTGGATGCTCTCATATGATTTCACAGTATTTAAGCCATCATACATTCACTTACATTCACGCTGGATCTGCCTTCTTCTTTAGTAATTTTTTCCCCCCACCTTATGTGTGACAATATGTAACAGCATATGATATAATTCATTGACTCCTGCTCCTTGTAGTTAACTTGCTCTTTGTAGGAGTTACCAGCCATTCCTAGAGGACAGAAAAACACTAGTTCAATCCTCGGTGCTTCTGCTTCATATGCTGATTATAATTAACCTTGTTGACTTTATTGACAGGGAATCATTCTAGTAGAAATTATGGGATAATCTTGTGGTACCTATACCTATTCCCAACAAGATTAGACAGCATGGTAATTTTGCCAGGGGGCAAAAGAGATGATTAATAGTCATACAATAGTGCTCTTAGTTGTGCTATTTCAAGTGTGTGGCAAACTGAAAGCGCTTCAGCATCATACATGGGCAGACCAACAGTATGAGGGACCATGCACTTCGCTTAACTAGTACCCACAATTTATGAGTAAAGCTTGGCTCCAATGAGACAGAAAAAAAGAAAACTTGAAAGTCAGTGACAGTCTCAAGTACATTTTAAAAATCAAATATGAAAAATAAAAATCACTGTAGTACAATGTGTTTCTGAAGTGGGGCAGTCCTTCTTCTACCAGATCAGCTAATTTCATTTCTCTATTACCTAACCAGTATTTATTAGAAGATATTTTGCTTCAAACTCTCTTCCTGCTGAAGTTAAAAGAATCGGCTTCAACAGGGCCAGCAGGATTTTACTCAGAGAAATGTGTATGTATTTTTCTCACAATTCAAACCTTTTTGCCACACAATAAGACAAGGTAATGAAGTGACTGAGCATAAAGCCTCCTGTTGTCTGCAGTATATTTGCTATTACAAATATTCCAAGGTTTCTATTGTCGGTATTGAAGACAG
Source organism: Phoenicopterus ruber ruber (assembly GCA_009819775.1). NCBI lineage: Eukaryota > Metazoa > Chordata > Aves > Phoenicopteriformes > Phoenicopteridae > Phoenicopterus > Phoenicopterus ruber. The sequence goes on along the minus strand of CM020246.1, from coordinate 65,298,111 downwards.
ATGTCCTTTGTTAAAGTTTACAGCCACCATTTTTTTAATTTATGGGTGATGTTTTACCCACCATGCCCTTAGCTTCCTCAGAGGATCAGAATAAACAGCCTGTCTCCTTTAAGAGCAGCACGAGAATTGAACACAATCCAAGGTTTCACCATGAATTCTGCAGCATACAGGCAGTCTTATTACAAAAGCCTGATTTTTCCTTATGTCCTGGTTTCGGCTGGGATAGGGTTAATTTTCTTCCTTCTCTCCTCGATCCCACTGTAGGGGAGCAGCTGTGTGGTGCTTAGTCGCTGACTGGGGTTAAACCACAACACCTCATAATTGAAGTTATTCTGTTTCTTGCTGTTTTGTTTCATGCCCAGTGGGGCATAATCCAGAATCTGGCAAAGCCGATAGATACATTCACATTTACGTCTATTTTTTCAATAAAGTCCTTTAAGGTACTTGGCTTTCTCTAGAAAGTCCTTCTTTAAGGGAAACTGGGGAAAACGCACATCTCCTTTCTACCTACACGAATTCATACACATTTCTGTATCACATACACACATACAGCTTAATTTTAATTTTAACAACTAGAGAAAATATCTTGGCCAACAATTTATTTTCATCTTACATTAAAGGAAACATTATTTCACCCTTTCACAGAGAGAAACTCAAAAAATATAAGAAAAACATGCACATGTACACAGATTTGGAAGCCATTAATATGCCAACTCAAAATTATACAGGATTTTGGGATAGTAGAAACATTATTAACACTGTGAACAAGCAGTGCTATTAAGGTTGCACAGTAATCCCACTACAAGGTCTGTTGGCTGCTACCTAGGGCTTTAGTATTCTTCAAAAAAGGGTTGGTTTCTGCTGTGTTTTTCCCCCTCCCATTAGAACATCACTGTAAATTGTAATGTTCCGCAGGATCTGTTCTTTTGAGTGATACACTTTTGCTGCCATATACATCCCCAACAGCAATCTGCAGGAGCTACAGCTATGTCTACATGAGCAAACAGAGCAGTCAAGCAGCTCTGTAGGTCTGCAGCTGGTGGCAAGAACCTGAGACCTATGCAACACACATTTTGGGGTTTGTTTGTATGCTTGTTTCTATCTTTTTTTTTCTTTTGAGGACTATTCCTCATGGGCTGTAGTTGCGGTGCATGAGGTGTCCTCTCCAAGTGTATTCCATTTTAGTTTCCTCTAAAAGAAATCCATACTGAGCATGCTGAGACTGCTATGTGTTATGAACCAAAGTGCAGTAAATAGAGACAACTTGGAGATCTGCATCAAAAGCACACTCCTGGTCAAAACTAAAAGCTCATGTAGGTACATCCAGTGTTTCCCCAAAGGAATACTGAACCTGTTTACTCTAATTTGCAAGGTTGTTTTAGGGAACATTGCTGAATTGACATTAGTCATCTATTTATACAGTCTTCCTTCGTAGATCATGTTCCCTTCTAAGAAATTATATTTACCTTTTGGGAGTTTATACATGGTATAAAAGCTGCCACCATTTTTTTTTCTTCTATGAAATGCCACTCCAGGTTCTCATACTGTCTCAAAGTTTTCTTAAGTAATGGATCTATCCAGTTCTTCTTTAATGTTCTACTTTAGGGCAAAACCAAGTTATTATGGGAAACGATTTTGGACACAGTTGAGCTCTTTCAGGTCTTTTCTACTCTATATTAAGAGATTTCCCTGGAACATGTCATACCTAGTGAAATTTTAGAATAAGTAGTATCTGGTCATACCAGTCAAGATTGTATCATAATAGGAACAAGGAAGCCTTATTTATAGCAATTTTTCTTTAACATTTCAGTAGCTCACTTGCAATCTCAATGTTTTTGTGATAGTACATACTTGCAGCTATATTAGGAAGGATCTATATGGCTGTAGTCACATTTTCCTCCTTTTTCCATACAAACATACACCAAAAATACTTTTCTAACACAATTTCTTTATTCAAGGAATACCAGATACATTATGTTTCAGGACTCCTACAGTGCAGTCTTGCTTTTATAATAACTCCTTTACTATTCTTTCATGACTATAAGGAAAATGGCTTTAGTATATGAATATGAAAAACCCTCATTGTCATCTGTATTTATAGAGGTTGAAAATACTTTGAGGCAATAAAAGCGCCCAGGCTAACCTTTGTTTCAGCTGACGGTACAGTAAGGCAGGAGCTTGCACAGGACCACGGGGTGCTCTGGAGGAGATCGGCCCTCAGTACCCAGTCCAGCTGCAGGGCACATCACTCCACACAAACCACAAGGGACCTGGACTCCACGGACTTTGCATCTTAACCTGCAGAAGCACTGGAGCATTTCTGAGGGGTTTTGGGTTGGCTTTGGTTGACATGCAAAGAGGCAAGGGAGGTTGGAGGCAATGAGCCTTCACTCTTCTTTCTCCGGCTGGAAATAGAGTACGAAAGTTGTTCCTCTTCAAAACTCAGTAGATTACAGCTACCTCAGTACAGTGAGTCTCCACATTGCCTTCGAGCACCAGCATGCACCTCATCTACCCCAGCCTTGTGATTTTCACTGGTTGAAGACTCTAATGAAACTCATAAAAATGTGAGTAATACTGTATCTGACATATTAAGGCTTTACATTTTCTAAAAACAAGTATGATAATAAAAATAGTTGGACATATTGTGAAACTATGATTACAGAGAGAAATCAGTTTCTATAAAGCATAACTCTTTTCCATTTTAAATTTTAGTTATGGATATCAGCAATTTATGTAACATGATAAAACAAACTAATAGGTAAAGTATTTAGTAATGTTAAGGGAAAATGTAATCTAATCACAGAAATATACACTGTCCTCTTAATAATTGTTTAATAATATTTTTAAATATCACAAATGAATCACTTTTCAAATAAGACTCCTTCTTTGGAATGATTTTTCATAGTAATCAAATTCAGAATCACACTGCAAAATGTGATTACAGGGAAGGAGATATCCACTGTGTTTCTAGTGAATACAATGAAGTACTCCTGCAGGAAAAAGACTGAAGGCATTTTTCTCCTGTCTAAGAAACTACTAGTACCAATCATTCTCTTATAAGGAAGCAGTCAAGGTACCTATTAAAATCATGCTATAAACCTCTGTGACCTAGAAAAGATTTTCTGTACCCCAGATCTTGTCAATTTTCCTAAGTACATCAACAGGCCTAATCAAAAAGGACTCTTCCCCCAAACTTGTCCTTCAACAAACTGCTTTTTTTACAAACTTAGTAACCCAATCTTAGTCTCTTGCCAAATGTTTCTCTCCTGTCAGTCAGCAAGATATTTTTAAATCTTGAGTACATGAATATACCTTAAGTCTTTTTTTCCATTGGAAATGAGAACATGAAAATATTTGTAAATGTCCCATTTGAATTACTTTGGTATGAATAGCAGCTGCTAAGACTTTGTCATTAGAGTGAAACACTCAGGCACTGTGATAAGGAGTTATTTAAAAAAAAAAAAAGAAGAAAAAAAATATCTCTAGCCTTTTCCTGAGACAAGTGAAAGCACTTACCTCTGTTCTCAGAAGACCACATTAGGCTATAAGGGTAGCCACCTGTGCAGCACTCACATCACATGACAAGTATGAATATGCAAATAGTTGCTCCCAGTCAAAAATCTGCACGAGATTCAGTGAATGAAGTTTCTTCACATAAAATGCTGTAAAAAAATTCCAAATATCAAATAAGGAAAAAACTCATTTGCAAATAATTTGTGAATAAAATCAGAGTCTAAACATGTCAAATAAATGGTTGTGAAAATTGCTTGCTTGGAAATGTAATTTAAACCTTTACTACATTAGCAATATTCAAACTATAGCAGCTTTATACAAAGTGATTTTGTTTACAAAACATTTCTACTTGCACGCTCACTAAAATGGAATAAGAAATTCATGTTCCCTTCACATTGGTGATAATTTCCCCTCATTTACTTCTTCCTTTTCCCACCTGCCAGTGAATTCAGAGGTGGCTGAGGTGGAATATTCCCACCCCGTGCACACATTTTGCTAGCTTGAACTCTCAGCCCACTCCGAAAGCATATTTCTCTCCAGTTAGTGCAAAGAATTCTGTCTAAGCTACCTAACTGCTTAGAAAATCTTCAAGAAAAGATAAAGCTTCAGGATTGTCTTCAGAAAAGCTGTAGATATGCTTAGACAAGATTTTTGCAATGTTTAAAATTGCTACAGGCTCAATATTTTTGGTTTTCAAATTATTATTAAAGAAGTTTAGCAGTACTTAACATACAGTTTTGCTTCTTCTTTTCTAGGAATATTAGGGGTTATATTTTTGGAGAAAAACTGTACCTACATCTATCCCCATCTCATACTTGCAGACAGATTTTCTTCCAACAGCTACAATTTGAATATATTGAATATACGTTTGAAAATATTTTGAATATAACTTTCCAGTCTATATTTTGAATAAAGATTACTAACTCTGTTGTTCATGTTTTGCAAGAGACATTTTTAGCTGAGATTTCTCAGCTCTAGCCAATGCTCCACAATAAGAGACACCCTTCCAGGGTACAGTTAATAGCTCTGTAAAAGAACATAGCTGGCAAGATGATCTTTGTTCTGCTATTTCTATTGCTATTTTAACCAGAAGAATTTCATATTAAGAAATACTTGGCCAAGTCCTTCCGTAGTTAATACTTTGTATATTGCAAATAGCAAATGCTATCAGAAGAATTTTGGCATAAACAGATGCAAAAGTGCTGAACTGTCAGCACAACTTGAAGCCTGAGAAAAGCTATGATCTAGCTATGGCTTATTTTTGTAGTGCTGATCACATGCAATTGCTGGTTAATAGACAAGTTTTTATGTACTTAAAAAAAAAAAGGAGCTCGGTAGAAAAAAGCAAGAAACACATTTTAGATTGGAAATGTTTGGACTTTATTTTTTTCTAGATGATAACCATTTTTATATATTTTTTGATACTTTCTATAAACTAACAAAACCAATAACGCCTTCAACTCCTCTAGAAATGCAATCACACAGCCTCTCAACACATTTATAAATGGGCTGCTGGGTTAGAAAAATTATTATAGTACATGAAGGCCTGTTCAAATGCTACCTGAATTACACTGAACTGCTGAAACTGCTGCCTGAACAGGCAAGAGAAGAAAATTGCCACAGTGAGCTGCCCAGGAGGAAGAGATGATGTCCCCACCAGCACTGCACACCCACTGGTGCTGCCCCTGTGGTAGCCCAGGGCCATCGGGAGCCACTGGCTCTGCGACTCCTTTTGCCTCGGGGACCTCGTGTTTGCACCTGGTTATCACCACAGCCCTGCAGTTGCATCTTCTCCCTGGCAGGTTTTTCAATGGAGTGTATTTTCCATGCTTCTGTAGGACAAGGTTTAGTGGAGAGCAGCCTCCGGTTGACCAGGGAGTCACCAGTCCATGGGGTTCACACTGCAGATGGGCTAGGCTCTTCTCCGCAACTGCCTCCTTCATGCATCTCCCTGGTCATCCCTCCACACACCCACAGCTCGCTCCTGCAGGTGCTGCCAGACCCTCTTCCACATCTATATTTAACCCCATATACTGCTATTTCAAGCTTTACATGCTTGCCTCTGTCAGTCTAGAAGGCCTATATCTGTAATCAGCACATCAAAAATTTCTTTCCTGCTGTAAAAATACCTCAAGTGAACCAGAAAAACACATCAAAATAAACCCCATATTTATGAAACATTGCCTAGAAGCATCGGAGTGACCAGCCAGCGCCACAGTAGTGTGCTACCAAGCATGCAGAACACAGGGAGGAATCTAATGTTTCAGGTGAAATCAAGCAGTAACGATAAAGGTGTCTATACTTAACAATTAATTTCCTGCAGATTTATTCCCTGTTGCAAGTTTTAGATCTCATTTGGATTTTAAATGTCCCTTCATCAGTCAAACAAGGCTGGAAAAAGAAACTGTGAGAAGTTGTACCAGAGTACAGGGCTTTGACAGCAGCATCATGCATGGCATTCATCTGATTAGCCCTCATAAAAGGTGTATCTTATCAATTCAGTACATCCTTACGCTTCCAGCAGTGCTGTTTCTGCTACTCAGTATTGCTCTGTTACTCTCTCTGTTCCTGCTCTTATTTCACTTTCTTTCTGAGCAAGCAGTCGATTCTCACTGCTTGGCAATCCTGCTCTCGTGCTGTTCTTTGCTGTTTTATTTCCAAGCCTTGCTGTGTGCAAACTATGGTAGATCACTCTCGCCAACTTGTGATTAGAGTCAAAAGCTGTTACTGGAACAAGGGAGTCCAGGTTTTCTGGAAGCTCTGAATTGTTATTGGCAACATAACCCAAACAAGTGCTTAAACCTGAACACAACCTTCAGCCTTGCAATGGGTTAAAAACATCAGAAATTGGTTTTGAGACAAAGTAATAATCCTGGCCATGAAGACCAAGGAGGAGCAAGCATATCCTCATGTTTTAGCTGTGTAATTTATTGCTGTTAAGATGGTCCTTCAGTCTTGGACAAGAGGAAAAAATCAATATTAATCCACTCATACTTGTAATGGAAGGATGTGGTCGCATAAAGTATCACTGGGTAGTGCAGGACTGCAGCCTGAGTTTGAAGACAGATGCTATAGGTTTGCTATGGAAACAATAGACCATAACATCGTATCTGATATGGAAAAATCAATCACACTGCTACTAGCTGAAAACTGCTACACTTTGAGGAAAGAATATAAAGTACTACAAGCAGTTGTTAAAGAGAAGAGGTTTCATAATTATTTAATCACTTTAGAGGTCAAACCAATTAAAATATCATTTGCCAGTATTTTCTCTGAGATTTGTTTTCAGGAGGGGGGAAGAGGATGATAATGTTTTCTCAGTGTTCATTGTCTTGACTTAAATGGTGACATACAGAGATACTAACAAACACTGCCAGCCCAGATGCACTGTTTTTTTGCAGCTAGAAACTATGTAGGGTTTTTATTTGGAAACTAGAAAAGACTTTTTTTAAAAAAAAGACGAAAATCTTCATGCTGTTTCCTACAACACATCAACAGCTTTCTGTTCTCTGGGCTGGGAGGGCGTTATCTCTGAGAATGTGTGCTGCCAAATAACAAACAGTAGCTATGAAGTCTTATGGGTTCAAATGTACAATGGAAGCTGATATGTGCAGTCTCTCTAGCTGCACTAGGCTTATTTGCTACCAAAGCTCCCATTGTTTAACGTCAATTGCCATTTCTCCTAAAAATAAAAAATAAACAAACAGCCCTTGTTACATGTCTCTGTAACCTAACCATTTTAATCATGGCAAACCGAGTGTCAGTGACAACATTTACCTTGGATGACCTCTTCTGAGCGGGTTAAAATTCCTTCAAAAAGAGCAAGCAAATTACACTGCATTTAAAAGGACACCTAATCAACTGTGTGAAATAAACAACAGATCTTAGTCCACTTCCTAGCTATCTTTTCCAGACCATAGTACAAATAATAGTAATACTAATAGTGTTGGCACTAATAATCAACTTGATGAAAGTTGGCAGTGAGTGACACTGTTTAAGTAGGATGATTTGCAGAGAGTTCTTCTATAACAGTACTGAGGCTGAATTACAAATTCTGAAAAGTTAATAGCTGTCTATCTTATATCAGTCCTAGGAATGGGCTGAAGACATCTGAGGATGGCCAAGCTCCTGTTCTCATTAACACAAAAAATTATAATTTTCAAAATCCACAGCTGCTTTTGAATAGAATTTGACATAAAATGCAGGTTTTGTACGATATAATTTTTTTCCCATAAAAATGTGCATATGCAAACCTGGTAAACAGCAAATGCGTAAATGTACAAAGTTGCCATTCTGTCTGACTCCTGAAAATAGAGTACATTACACTATTAATGATTATACACCCAAAAGCAATCTGAGAAAGGAATTATCCATGGTTTATCATGATGTATTAATTCTGTTCTTTCCACTTTTCTTCAGTCAAACAATCAGAGAGGAGAATATTGCCAGCTAACATAATGTGAGCAACCAAACAGAAACCATGAGTAGCAAGTAGTCAAAGCAAACAGATCACAGATCTTCCTTGCGATCCAGTGCATGTCTGCAGCCTGACAAGGGAATTTAAGGATTAAATGATTTGTGAGCAGCATGATATTTTAAAAAGGAGTATGAAAGATAAAATACTTAAGGACAAACCCTTTAATGCCTTCATTACATTTCTCATCAGTTGCAAAAAAAAGTCATAATTTTTACCTAATTATAATGAAACATTCAAACTTATTACATATATGTGCACGTCTCTGTATATATGTACATATAAGCTCCTGTGAGCACTGGGTTTTCCCCAGCATGGTCACTGACATTTTTGTCACTCTCACTTGTCTCAAATCTTTTCACTGGCTCTGTGAGTGAGTGTTTTAGCTCAGACCAGATTTTTTTTTTGGCATTAAGGTGCACTCCTGATGAAGTGCACTGTGCAAACACTAGAAACAATTACTGCAAATAAACAACAATCAATCTCCAGTCCTCAGAAGCATATATTGCATTATTTTTGTGAAAAGGGCTGAAAGAAAAATAGGATGCAGTGTAGAGGCCAACTTTGTACTCTGAAAAAGGTGTCATTGCCACTGAAGTCAATGGGAGAGGTGCACATGCTTTTCCAAGGACAGAGTGTATACTCAAGGCATCTGAAGGACTGAGGTTGATAGTGTTTCAAGTGCAATGGGATAACCACGCTTTCTTTGAATAAATCAGTTAACCAAATGAACATCATCATTTAGGCCCTGACTCTGAAGAGGAAAATAGGAACAGTGCTTCCCTTTGAAGTAATGACAGCCTTATTCCATGGCTCTAAGAAGCAAGAAGGCAAATGTTGGGCACTTCTTTATAAAGCTGTTTAAATATTATTGAATTATGCTCTTTATAACTTGGAATCAGCTGTGCAGCAGAAATATTTAAAAATAAGCATGGATTTTCCTAAGCTGTTGTAAAGAATGGTCCTCCACCTTTTGGCATTACTTGAATTTGGATCAGGCACTGAAACACATAAAGGTGTCAGCTTTTTATTTATTTATTACATTTCTTTTATTTATTTATTTATTTATATTTGCTTGCTAGGCAGGTTTTTCCTCAAGCTCTTACAAGCTTTATTTATTATTCATTTTCATCCCAGGAAGAGAAACTTGAAATATTTATCCACAGGATATTATTTTTTAAAAATACTTTCCACAAGTGCCAGATATGCTAAATGGCTAAATCCTTTCTGAAAGAGCCAATATGATTATCTTCTCTGAAATTCCACTTTAAAAAAGGTTAATAATTAAAACATTTTACTCTAAGCCAGGCAAACAGTTAATAGGATGAAATGGTTACTTGGAGAGAAACTGTGGACTGAGTTTCTTTTATTTCAGCAGGCTTTTGCTTTAATTTTGTTGAGTTTTATTCTAGATCTAACAAAAGTAATCATTTCTGGGAAATACTAACCACAATGACAGACCTTGCTATGCTGAATGTTTTACAAGGAAGCTGTTTCGAGCCATAAGCTGCCACCACGAGCAAACAACTGACGGCCAGCAGTGTTTTTGTTAGACTCTGACAAGGGAATCAATAAAAAGACACGGCAAAGGTTCAATCAGAACAGACACCACTAATACGAATGGCCTTTTGGGACCCATGGAAGCGTGGAACTGCTTTTCCATGTTAATTTCTCCTCACTGCCCTTGGGGTTATCACCTTCTTTGGCCCCTGTTAATTAAAAACTGCCTCCTGTTAAAGTTCTTTGGCAGGCATTCGCCTTGTGTCAACCCATTTTGTTGGCTGCTGAGAGAGAAAATGAAGGGAAGGAGAATTCAGAAACTGCCACGTGAAATGCTTCCAAAATCCTTTCTCTCAACTGCCACTTGACACAAACGTACAGATTTCTCTCACCATCCCTTCAGATACTGAGACGAACTTACACATGACATGCAAAAAGCAGATTTTAAATATTCATTTTGCAACTGTCTCTTTTTATGACGATATGGATACAGAAGTAGCACTGATTATGGCTGTGCAAATAATTGATTTTTCAGATGGGCAGCCAAACAGTGAAAAAAACCCAAAGAATATGCATTTGATACATTCCAATAAAGCTCATACTACTTTTTTCTTTGTTTTCTGTCTTGCAAAAGTGAAAGCTACTCCTCTGCTCCCACTCCTCCCAGACTGCTTCATGCTCATGCTTTATTTTACCCACAGGGAAATATTTCATTTCTGGCCAGTTCATAAGACAAGCAAGAGCAATGAAATGACAGAGTTTCCAAGAATGGGAGGGAGCAGTAGTAGCTCTGTTTTACTTAATAGTTCAGTGATTAGAGCATTTGTCCTGGGTGGATTCAGTCCCACCTCTGTCTGAAAGCATTTGGATCCCTCTGTCCCAAGAGATCACAAAGGTATTCAAAGAGGAGAAGGCTTTGGGGCCCTGGTGTAGCTGTTCTGTCCCTGTGTATAAATAATTAAATACTCATTAGACTGGGGAATCAGCCACCACTGTTGAGATTCATTTCCTCTTTCCAGCTCAGTGACTATTTATTTATTTTATGCAAAGGTGGAAGGTCTCCAACCAAAGGGACTGAGGGAGCCGTACTCAGAACACCCTGTAACACCACAGTTCAGACACACATACAAGGAAAGGGAGTTGTAATCCCAGATTGAGCTTCAAGGCAGAGAGGGGGTGAAAACTCCACTCTTGAGGCTTCCAGGACACCAGTAGATGAGGCCACGGCTGACCTGACCTGACCCGGGCCACAGCCCAGCTCTCAGCAGCAGGCTGGGAAAGGTGACTTCCAGAGGCCCCTAGGATCCCTAGACCCCTACAGATCTCCTGTATCCCTAAACCTCATTGGAAATTCCAGGATGGCCAAGAGTTTTGAAAGATTTCTCTGCTGTTATTTATCTCCAACTTTCATCTTGAACATTTTCTCTACAACTTTCCTGGGCTATTTTGCCACCATTCTGGGTTAAGAATTCCATGGGTCTAACCCCTCCTTTTCCAAGACAAAGCAGCTCTCATCATTTTTGCTGAGTTAATATTTAGCATATAGCTGTCCTTTAAAGGTCTAACACATTGTATTCTCGGTATCCATAAAAGAAATATAGTAGATCTGATCCTTATTTGATATACACATGGAAACTCCATCAGTGTCAGATTTACACCATCTGAGAACCTGATCTATTGTAGTAAAATTTTGTATTTGACATCAGTCATCCATACCACTCATATCATGTTGCTGAGAGAGTCAAGAAGATAATGCTGGTAAATAATTATTCTCTTAAAAACTTATTCTTGCATTAAAAAAAAAAAAAGCTCTTTAGGTAGGATTTATGATTTGATTTCAAAGGCAGATATGGAGCACTTTATTGTTAGAAGATGGAATTGTAATATCGGAGGTGAGTCAGTTGACCACAGCTCAGTGGATATTATGCTTGCTTTTTTATTATAATATAAATGAGAGTTTTTTCTCATGCACAGGTCAGATCAGTCAAAATAAGCACTTTCCTGAACTGTTGTTAATTTTTAAAATCAAGCCTTTTTTTTTTTAAAAAAAAAAAAAAGCTTCCAGTAATTTTCAGTTAAAGGCACATCACTGCCTCCCACCCACAGATTTCTGATTAACCTAGAACGCTGAGTCCTGGATAAAGGTATAATCTAACCCCTTCCCAACCATTATTTAACATAGGCTATTAAAGTGATGTTTTCAAAGATGACTGCACACATTCATTCTCTACAACCTGCATAGAAGGGCACAATCACCTGACTCTCCAAGTAAACTAAGAAGTCCCATTGTCAATATAAGCACTTTCATTTGGAAACAAGAGGGTTTACGTAACAAGTATTTTATGTTCCCAGTTCCTTTTCTGTGTACATATTTTATGTCCATTTTTGAAATGTTGTGTTAGGAAAAATCAAGTAGGGTGAAGAAAAAGAGAAAACTGGTTTGTAAATTAATGTGAAAAAGCCTGTCTGAGGTTTGTATTTCCTCTGTTTTGGCCTCACTTCACCACAGGGGAGAATGAGGGATTCCGCATGATTTTTTTTCTTCTTTTCCTCTTCTTTTTTTTCCCAGTGAAAATAAAAGAACTTCAGAAATGAAAGAGGTTCATTGTGCAGAATGAAGAACAATTCCTTTTTCAGTACCATTGCACACTGTACATTCAATGACGGCTACTTCTTGATTAAGAACACATTCAACCATGTAGTAGTGGTAAAATTTCATCTAGTTGAGTAAATTGTTGAAGTGGAACTAGATAGATTTGGGCAAGAGTCTCATGAGCTTTTTTTTAAAGTGATTATAGCAAGCATGCATTACCTCACCCACTTAGTATCTGTCCCTGGAAGGAGAGGTCCAGTAGTCCGGCATTTTCTAGATAAGACTAGTAGCTGCTTTTGCATTGAAATCTCACATAAATGAAGAAAGCATTGTGGGAGCGACAGGCAAAAGGAAACAACTTTGAGGAGAGGATCCTCTTCATCAGCCAGTACAAGACAAATGATGGCCTCTAGCAAAGTTGCTGAAGACTTGTCAAAATAGCTGAAGTAAGTGTTACTACTCTGTCATGGTGTGTTTACAAAAAAGATTGGGAGGATGATAAGGAAAAGGATGTGCATTTTCTGAAACACCCACCCCTGCAAGCAACTACAGCTGCAAGGCAGCAAGGTAAAACTCTGCAGATCTCTGATGGCAAAGTTGGGGCTGCAGAAGCACTTCCACATTGTCCAAAAACAGTCCTGACACAAATAGCAGAACACAATACAATCCCAGCAAAGTGTGATATTCTCCTTTGTCCCTTTTTATCCTGAGGTTAGAGATAAAGGTTCAAACATGTTGGAAAACTCTGGCTCTGAATATCATGAGATAAAACCCTCTAACTCCTCACTATGAGAGCTAGAAAAAACAGTAGTAACAGAAGTGAACCATATATTTGTTGATATCTCAGTAAGCTTTGGATTTAGTTTGAGCAATAGCTAAAAGTTGATGTAGCATTTATTTGAACTGAATTGCTGCAAACTCTCAGACAGTTAATTTACCCTGGTTATGAGATATACCTGATGTAGATCTAAGGGCAAAAACACAGTCTGTGTGTCTGTATGCTTCTTTGTGAGCAAGTATATGCGTGTCTGTTCAGCCCATATATTTGTATGATAGACACCACCATGCTTTTCTATCCTAACAAAACTGCGTGTTATTAAACTGCATTACAAAAGCATACACTTCGAAGAAATATGTAGGTCTAAAAATTACCTCTACCAAGCCAGGAAAATGACTGAAAAAGTAGCTGGTGAGATTTGAACACCATGATATTTTACATTTTATGAATTCTGGTATCACAATATCTGCAGCATGAAACCCACAACACTGCATCAAGAACCGTTTATCATTTTAAATATGTATCTGCAGGCTCCCGTACATTTTAAATGAATATTCCTAACCACAGCTCACAAAAGCACATAATACATATCATCGACAACCACACATCAAACCAAGTTAAATGTTTGACATTGCATTCACTACAAGGTAAGTAAATCATTTTGATGTTAACAAACGCCCAGAAAACCTTGCCTTACCAGAGAGGCAAATTGGGTTATATTATCTCTAAATACATGGCAATAATGTATAGGATGAATCCTTTTTCATATTTTCCTTTAGAAGTTCAATATTTTAATATAGTAGAAGGGGGCAGAGCAGCTAACTCATCCCCTTCCGACAACCAGTTTCTTTGTCTAATTTCCATTTGTTTCTTTGGCAGTTAAAACACCTTGAAATTACCTTCTCCAGCATGGAAGAATCTTTTTTTTTTTTTTTTTTATATAGCTCTGGCTGTCAGAGTGATTAGAATTTTAATTAGTAAAGCAGAGAGGAGGGAGGAAAATCATGGAGAAAAGCACATGAAAGATTCACAAGAGCAGGGAAGACAAAGAGGTGTCGGAGGCAGCCTCGCAGCTTGCTTGTTACAGCAGCAATTGCAGGGCCATGCTCAAGTCTATAGCACTAACACAGCACCATCCTTTAGACCTCTGACAACACCAGGCTTCTGGGGCATTAGAAAACATTTTTATCCGTTGTCACTCAGAGTAAGACAAGGTTTTTAAAGCACTCTGACTAGGAGCCGCTCCACTGTCAGGCTCATTTTGGCCCTTTAATCTGCTCTGCAGGACTCTGAGCTCAGAACTCAAGCCGCGAAGACAAGATTGTCAGTGATACAGACTGCTACCATCCAACTATTATGCCAATTAATATTGTAATTATGTATCAGCATCTGGGCTCTTTATAAAACAAAGGAAGCCTCTAAATGCCCAAGGGCTGATGAGGGAGAGAAACTGCAGAAATATTTCCATGAACAATGCTGTATATTTTGGCACAATTTTATTTGTATAATTTGGAACAAAAAAATGCTTTTTAACAGCAGAAACATTGTCACTGGTCGTTCAGCTGTCTGTGATCTGCATGGGCATTTTGCCTTGACATTGTGGCTTTGATGACAGCCCAGCACAGGAGGTAGCATGGACCAGGAGGGGAAATCTCTTAAAGGCTAACGAGCCAAGCGCTGGGCTTGCATGTGGCTGCTTTGCACCCAGGCCCTGGTGAGCCACAGATGCTGCTTACTGGCCTTGGGAGCCTTCCCAGGCTATCCCCATCCTCTCCTCACACAACCTCCAACATTTCTGCCCATCTCTCACTGGTGTAGAGCAAAGGGGCCAGCTGCTGGAAGAGACCTACACCTACCATGGCTCTGCTCATGACTAGGTCTGTCAGCCCTATTCCCCACTATTATTGCTATCACTGTTGTCACTTGTATTCTATGAGCGCATTCAGTTGACAAGTAAGATCAGCAGCACACTGTGCATGGCAAGGTACAAGCACGTACTAAATGCAGGGATGAATATGTGCTATTATCTATTCAACAGCAGGAGAGCTCAGGAACTGAGGTGCTGAGTGGCAGAATGGGAAATTGAATCCCATTCCAGTGCCTGAACAACAAATTTATTCTTTCTAAACTCATATCCTCTCAACCCAGTCCTTGTACTCAAAGATATTTTAATCAGCTGAGAGCAAAATCATTTTCTGTCTCTACAGGGTCTGATCCTGAATTCCTCATTCACATGACTGGTTTCCTTCCAGTGAATCCAAGCTTTCAGTAGATAACAACAGAGTAATAACCAGAGCAGATTTAAAACATTTTTAAAGAGGATTATCAATCTGAGCCACTGATCTCTCAAAACAATTGTGTGTGTGTGCTCCCGTTTCACCAGTTATTGCAAAGGTTAGTCATTCACAGAATATTCACTAGGAACTGCTAGGAATTTTTGAATGCTTTCACAGGTATTTTAATTCTGTTCCTCAATCAACCTTAGCTATTATTCTACCTAGAATAAAAGACAAGAATTACAACAGCCACCTTCTCGCAGAGGATCATTGTCCAATCTCTAGCAAATACTCTCCTAGGGGAGCAAATTGGCTTGCTGACCTTTTGTCTGGTAACATAGCACATGACATATTTGTAATTTATGGAAATCAATCCATAGAGAATTTTTCGTTTCAAGTAATTATATCTCAGTGCAAGATCTAAATGAAAGTGATGAAAAGGCAATTAGGAAAGTAATACAACAATACAGATAAACCCCAAAAATGAGGTTCAAAGCACTGATCTTAAGTATACAGCTGTAAATACTGGTAAGAAGCCAATAATTACAGCTAAAGTCAATTGCCAGCTGTTTTAAAGCACAGCA
Organism: Phoenicopterus ruber ruber; assembly: GCA_009819775.1. Classification (NCBI taxonomy): domain Eukaryota; kingdom Metazoa; phylum Chordata; class Aves; order Phoenicopteriformes; family Phoenicopteridae; genus Phoenicopterus; species Phoenicopterus ruber. Next base: position 65,282,390 of record CM020246.1, on the reverse strand, counting down.
TTGAAACGAGCATCGCAATTGCTACCTTCCAGTCCTGGCTGCTAAAATAGCAGACAAGAAACAGAAAACTAAAATCCAGACCTTTAAAAATAGCTCATCATTTTTTCCTTTAATTGCTTGCCTGCTCTGAAATCATCTACACTTTATGGTATGTTTAGTGACAAGGAAGATTTTGTGCACTGCTTTTACTATGATGATCTCATTCTAAAATATCGCTAGGAAAACCATATGTGTTTACAGAAACTCTAAGGGAGCTAATGTTAGGAAATTTGCCTCCAGCTGACAGCACTCAGTAGACAAAATAAGAAGAAAGAGATAATGGAAGGCACAAGAAATCACCTTTTTTTCTCACCAACGGGCAGATCTGCAAATACACCAAGTGATCAGGTGTTCCTGTGGATGCAAAATGTGTAGGAGAATCAGAGATACATCTACTCTTTCCAATCTTGAACTGAAGCTGTCATCTCTGAGACGTCATCATACCCTATTGTCCCACTGGACCTAAATTCCCCTTTGGGGATTTAGCAGGAGCAGGAGTCTTTGGGGATTGAGTGAAAGCAAGTGCAGTTTATTCCTGCAGGGGTGGACCCAGTCTGTACTTTTACAACAGTAATGTTATTTAGAGTTCCAAAAATAAACAGGAATTTGATTTATGCACTTTCAGGTGGTCCGTTACTGCAGTAATTTGAACTGTGTATTGTCTTAAAAGCCCATTCCATACTGTCTTGGAGAAAACCTTAAATTGGAAAGTTCATCAAAAAAACTCACCATGAGCCAGCACTGTGCCCTTGCGGCCAGGAAGGCCAACGGCATCCTGGGGTGCATTCAGAAAAGTGTGGCCAGCAGGTCGAGGGAGGTTCTCCTCCCCCTCTACTCTGCCCTAGGGAGGCCCCATCTGGAGTTCTGTGTCCAGTTCTGGGCTCCCCAGTTCAAGAAAGACAAGGAACTACTGGAGAGAGTCCAGTGGAGGGCTACAAAGATGATGAAGGGACTGGAGCATCTCTCCTACGGGGAAAGGGAGCTGGGGCTGTTCAGCCTGAGGAAGAGAAGACAGAGGGGACCTCATCAATGCTTACAAATATCTCAAGGGCGGGTGTCAAGAGGATGGGGCCAGACTCTTTTCAGTGGTGCCCAGTGACAGGACAAGGGGCAATGGGCAAAAACTGGAACACAAAAAGTTCCGTCTGAACATGAGGAAAAACCTCTTCTCTGTGAGGGTGGCAGAGCCCTGGCACAGGCTGCCCAGGGAGGGTGTGGGGTCTCCTTCTCTGGAGAGATTCAAACCCCGCCTGGACACAGCCCTGTGCAGCCTGCTCTGGGTGACCCTGCTCTGGCAGGGGGGTTGGACTGGACGATCTCCAGAGGTCCCTTCCAGCCCCTACCATTCTGTGATTCTGTGATTCTGTAATTCCTAATTTAGCTCTTAAAATGCACCACTGAACTGCAATACAAGGCACTCCAGTGACCCAACAGCTGCTTGTAAGTGGTTATAATCATGCCTCTGTATACAGTCTGCGTATTCAGCAGCTTAATAAATTGCAACCTTCCTCTAGTTCCTCAGTCACCCAGTTATGTCACAGAAAGGATACCATCACAAGACAAAGGAATATTAGCAAGGTACAAGCCAGTTCTAGTTAATGCTGGAAACAACAACAAATAGTACCGAAGCACTCTATTCAGAAACACTTTTTCACGACACTGTCATAAAGTCACTCCAAGAAACAAAGAATACATAAATAAAAAAGACGAAAACTGTGGGTAACGTGCCAGGAAAATCAGATTTAAGTAAATGGGGATGATGTGTTTGCTGAACGTTGCACAAATGTGGCGTGAGAACAGAATGAATCCAACCCAGTTCTTCAGCCACAGAGAAGGATTTCATACAGATTTTAAAAGTTGCTTTAGGACTTTTGTTCTAAAAATAATTTGAATATCCTGCAGAGGGAAATCCCTGGTATGTATGTCTTCTTCAGCATTAGCTGGTGCCTTCTCAAGCTTGATGTTTTTGCATTTCAGGCATAGGATGAAGACACTCAGAGAGGGTTAAAGTTCCGTCAACAGAAACAGAAGATGTAACCCCAAAAGTCAAATATTGATCCTATCCAGGTTTATCTTCAAAGCCTTGATAAATATGAGGAGTACACAAAAATAAGAAGTTGAGTTAGGGCTTCTGCATGCATTTACAGTAATAAACTATATAAAGACAAATGGTGCTGTGCTGGTTCTGAGACTACATACAGATCCCCCAGAAAGATTCAAACCAGAGTGCACAAAAGAAGAAACACCTAAGCAGCACCAGCACTTCTGATTTTACTGACAGTCACAGTATTTCATGTATTCCAAAGATTCGGAACCAAGTGATTTCTGAAGGGTCCTTATAAGAGGCTTATTTTTGTCTTTTCTTCTTTTTTTGGGTTTTTTTTTGGGGGGGGGGGGGGGGGGGGGTGTTTTTTAAATAAACATTTACTTCTGGACTTCACAGCTGTGAAAAATATTCAAACCAGAAAAGTATGATTATTCTGAAAGCCCAGACCTGGGAGGTGGGGAAAGAAAGACAGAAGGGGAAAGAAAGCAAGCAGTGGAAAAAAAGCACAAACTAAGCCAAATAGAAATGACATTTCCATGGCTGGATCTTTTTCTTTCTTAAATGATTTGAAGCTGGCAAATCTGAACTCATGATTTCAAAAGTACAGAGTAACCTAATGAGAGAAAAGTGGAAAAATTTAGAAGTTTAATGACCTACTAAAATCTCCTGTCATGTTATTCCAGACATTTCTATTCAAAATGAGGAACTCTCCTCATTTTGCAGTGAGACCTCCATGGAGGTGTCCTCCCTAACCCCCCTTTATAGTGGAGCTTTTCAAGCTCACGTGTCCCCTCAACTTGTATCCCTAAGTCTTCTTTTCAATGCAGTGATTCATTTTGACATGTTAGGAAAAAGCACTGATGTCAATACATAAGGGAGGTCTCCCAAAGGCTAATTGAAAACAAGATCATTTCAGAAGAAAATTACTCATCTCTCAGACTTATGCCTCCCTGCACAGATATAACCAGCATAAAATGGCTCAAGTGGAGATCATGAGTTTTGCAATCCACTTTGCTGAAACACATCTTTACACAGCCTGTCAGAAGATAGGAGACAGATGTTCAATGTTTTCCACACTAATCTTCAAATAAACCACATGGGTTTTATGAGTGTTTCTCAGTGGGAAAGAAAATGGCTTAGCCAAACAGCCTGAAAACTATAGAGCAATCGGATTTTGGTTTGGAAGCTAAAAGTAGACTCCCCTTTCTCCCATCAGTTGAAAAAACTTGTCTTGAGAGGCTCTGTTGGAGAGAGCTTTTGCTTCACTTCTTCCCTCTCTGCTCCTGCCTCACATGGGATTGCCTGCAAAAACAGTGCCTGAGGGATCTATATTCAGTTTCCTAAAGAAAACATAACACAAGCACTGTTCCTGGGTTACACATTTGACTCCTGTAATACAAAATGTGAGAGAACATCCCCTAATGGCATTCAAATCATGTTCTTGCAATTTTCAAGTGTCAAGTGTTTTTCATTTTGTTTCTTGGAAAAGAGGTGTTCTCACATGCTGACTTTGTATGTTGAACAGCTATGCAAATTCTGTAGCATGCCAACATATAATGTCTCCTGTGCCAGACAAATACCTTTTCTAGAGGGCAACAAGAAAGTGTAAGTTCTTACTTTGTGGTTAGATACTGAAGCCCTTACTCAGGAAAAATGGTCACTTAATTAGCACTCAGAGTTTACAGAGACTGAGGCCAGAAGGGACCATTAGATCTTAAATTTCATCTGCTTAGCTTTGTATTGAGCTCATTAACTTACAGTTGGTTAGAGTATAATTTGTGTTTGGCCAAACTGTATTTTCTAATAAGTTTTCACTGTGCACACAGTAACAAATGGACATTTCACCAATGGTTCCAGGAGTTTAACAGCCTCACTGTCAAAAAAGAAAACTGAATGTTCCTTATTTTCAAATTTAACTGATCTAGCTTTGACTTCCAGCCACTGGTTTTTCTTGTTCTCTTCTGTGCTAGATGAAAGAACCCTTCATTACTCAGTTTTTCCCCTCAACGGCAGTACTTAAGCTGTATCATCAAATCACCTCTCAGACTCCTTTTTGATGACACAGACTGAGCTTGAAGCCTATCACATGAATCTATTTTCCTCCAAAATAATTTTTGTTGCTTTTTTCCACACCTTCTCCAATTTTTAAAGAACTCTTCTAAAACATACATACTAGAATTGGGCACAGTATTCTAGGAGCAGTTTCACCAGTGTTACTTGCAGATAAAAAGACATTTCTTCTCTCGCTTGCTTACACTCCCAAGGATAGTATCAGCCCTTTTGGCAGTAGTATTGCATTGGGACCCCCATCAGAGATCCTTACAAAGAAAGATATTCTTGCTTTCTATAAAAATGTCCCATAGTCTTTGCTTCTGCATGGGTAACTTTGAAGTTGGCTGTTTTGCCAGCATTTGATCTCATAAAATAACACAGAGCTTCCACGAGAGGCAATTGTCTTTCCCCATAGCTGGCAATATGCTTTCGAACCACATCGACTACATGGGAGAAGTGTAAAACAGAGCATGTAGTAGCTGCTGCAGAGGACCATTATGATCTGACAATATTTTTGAGAGTGGTAGAAGTGATTAATGCCAGATTATTTGTTAAAAACACTATTTTGAATGTGTGACACTCTGAGAAGATATGGGAAGTGAAGGAAAGGGAACAACGTAAATTCCTTCAAATCTTCTCTGAAGTCTCCACAGAAACAAACATCATATTTAGATATACCTGGCTTTTGTATTTTTACAATATGCAACATAATCAGGTCCTGACATCCTGGCTTATGCCTTGAGAAAGACTGAGTGGGGTCAATCCAGCTGCACACAAAATTGCCATTTTGATGGCGTTTGGATGTGACATCAACAAAGGTTCAACAGACTGGTCCTGGGTCATACGAGAGATTTGTTCCTTTCCGGAGTGGCTGGAACAATCACATGATGAACATACATAACATTTATAATGTGCTATGGACTTTGCCTCCTCATAGATGATGCTGCATTTTCTTCAAAGCCAGCAGAATTTCCAATGTACCTGTGTGAATTACGAAACACAGAATCACAGTTAATACTATGTACCTGTGGTGAAAGAGAGAGCTGAGGATCATAAGGACTGGCCAGCAAGTAAGAGCAAAGGGCTAAACAAATGAGGAGAACCATCTAGGGTAGAAGAAACATAAAATGGAAAAAGTCACATGCTCAGTCCCCAATGGCATAGTGGCATGGCACATTAGAGGATGTACAACTCTAGATGTTATAGTTTTGACAGATGCTTTTGAATACACTTAATAGCAGAACATTTCTAAGAAAGATGAGGGATGTGAACCCTTCCTGAAACATTCAGGTTTTGCTATCAAATACCAAAAAGAGTGATGAGTTTTCTTTTTTTTTCTTGATCTGAGATCAAGTCCTCCAGGCTACACAGCCAGCAGACTAGGGGTAGGAAGGAGAGTGTCTTGTTCACTTTATGCCACTATGGAATAAATGAGGATTGCAGATTCATATTTTCTACTTGAGGCCTTTTTTTGTAACGCAGTGGGCTACATCCTCCTTAGGGAGGGCAGAAGGGTTTGCAGACCATTGTGAAGCAGCAGGCAGCAGCATTGCATCAACCCTGCAGCAAGCAGAAACCACTCTGCTTCCCCTGGTAAGTGAAGGAGCAGAAACTGTAAGTATTTACACTATCCTTCATCTTTTATTTATCTTGAAATTCTGGCAGCAGCTCAGTTCCTTCTAAATCAGGACTGCAGTCAGTAACTGAATTTCAGTCTCATACGCTCATCCTACAAGTACCAACCTCCTGCTGATCCAGTATGAAGACAAGTGAACCAAAAATGTAATGTGCTTTTGGAGCATTTCAGAAATGTTAGTCATAACTGTGAGAGAAAAGCCATCAACATTTCATGTGAAAAGGTGCTAGAAGAGTCTGTGGTGCACAACATGTGAGCAATAACTGGGTCCCTTGATCTGTTTTGATGCGTCATCTCTGAGCTTTCTGTAATGAAAAACATATGAAAAGAAAATGAAAGAGGGAGAGGAGTTGCATTCTTCAAATCATTCCTAACTGAGGATATGTCACAGCTATTTCAATAAAAATTAAACCCCATTTGTCCAGAGATATCTGCAAGGACCGAATTTGCAAATATTCATCAAGACAGCAGTGAAACAAAAAAAGTATGGCTTTTTATGAAATAACCATGCAAGTCACAGTCTCTGGCACAGTTTGGGCAATGATAAATATATAGTCATAGCGACAGCAAGTGACTCACTGTTTTTGACAACTATTTAAAAAAAGGGGGGCAAATGCTGCCAAGGAGGGTTAAGAACTCCACATTTTTAAGTGAATCAAATGTAAGTCACTTGTCATCCTATACTTACGTTTTCTATTTGATTATGTCAACATATTGAGAGGTGGCCAAAGTAAATTTGGTAGGCATCAACACACAGCAACACACAACTCTGTAGAAGAGCAATGGAAGATTCAGATTTTATTCACTGAACCCAGTTGTTAATGCTATCTATTTCTGATTGAAATAGGACATGACAAAATGCAGAAATACTGTAGCACTTGCAGAGTACTGTATGTACAACAGGATACAGGAAAAGGGAAAAGTTAACTAAATAAAGTGATATTTTTAGATTGGCAGAACACCACAAGACATGTATAGAGGATACTTTGCCTTTTCTCATACACCAAGAGATGAAAAATGGTGTGAAAACACTTCCATTAATGTAGCAGATTGGACTTTTTTTCACCCTGAATTTCCACACCTGGATAACTTGTGCTTATTCTGAGAAAAGCAAGGTGCGTGTAGCTGCCTCCACAATTACAGTCATCAGCAAATGAAAAGGGTGAGTTGGACAGGCAGTACAACTTGGCTGAGTAGGTGGCCCGTGAGCAATTCCAATTTATCAAGGCTGGCTTCCTCTCCTCCCCCTTCTTCTCTTCAAAGCACTCCTCCATCTGTCTTACTGGTGAAATCAGCCTTCCCCCACATCTCCTCATTCTCCTTCTTCCCACCTTTTCCAGATCTGCAGCTGCAATCCCCTTCTCACATTTTCCTCTGTTACCATCCACGCACTTCTGTGACCCTACCTCATCTGAAATGCAATACCTCATTTTTCTCTTGTTTTTTTAGGGCTGAAAAGGAAGTTTACCTCTCAACCCTGCAGCTAAATCATGGGGACAGGTAAGCCGTGAGCACTCACTTTGGCTGAGCAGACACCTCAGCAGCAGTGACAAGTTGCATTTTGGCTACTGGTGGGCCAGAAGACCAGCCTGAAGGCAATAGGCTTCCCCCAGGATGTGTAGCCCAGGGCTGAAGCTGGCGCAAGGGCTGAGCTACCATTGCATAGGTACGCAAGGATCTGCCAAGCTGTAGGAATGACTTGCGTAAAACGTGATGGTACCTTCACTTTCTTTTTGTAGAAAAAACTTACTCTGGGGCTTCGAGGTGCCTTTTATAGAAAGTAGAGGAAAAGAAGGCAGATTACATATCAACCTGAGTATTGGTAAAGTGGTCAACTTTATAGGCTATGAGGATAGATAATGCAGTTTCCAAAAGAACAGCAAGTAGCAGAAGAGCTATAAAATGGTCACTGATGCTAGTTATTATTCAAACTATAATCCTAGTCTTTACTCTCTCTCAAAGCAGTATTCACAGCACATCATATTTTAAAGCCTAAATTGCACTTATCTCACACCTCTGAATCTGGCACAGAATAACCAACTCTCAGTAAGGAATGAAAAAATAAAGCCAACAGAAAGCTGCCTAACTGAATTCTTGGGACAATGAAGTGTGAACAGGTGTGATGATGTGTTAAACAGCATGTGGCAAAAATGTCTATGCTTGCTAATGAGATGACAGTTGCTTGTTATGCAAACTGTCCTAGTAAAATCATCTTTGCCTGGTACCTATGCCCTTGGGCTCACATCCAATCAACCTGAGAGCTGCAACATGTCATTCAAAATGACATTCATCAGTATAGACAACTATATGAAATCTACATGCATAGAAATCCCCAATACTCACTACCATTAAGGTAAATTCAAGTTTTCATCGAAGTTTGGAATGTGCAAGCTTCCCTAGCCAAAAAAAGAGTGGGGACTGATGAGAATTGCAAGCTCCACTAGTGGGAAATATAGACTAATTAAAATGAAATCTCCATTCAGTGTATTTCTGTAGCTTGAAATAACACTGATCTTTTCCAATGAAGTGAGTGCTAATAAATTTACATATTAAATTGTGATGAGCTAAAGGAGAAGTGGAACAATATGGGCTTGTCTGTGATTTTTCTCCCAGAACACAATCTTCCTATTTATTTTATTTATTGGAGGGAGAAAGAAAAGGAGGCAGGGAAGGAAGAGTAATCATCCTATAATTACTCCTCCTGATTTTTTTTGCTGAAGAGTATTATGCCTTTTGCATCTTAAAGAAATGAGAAAGAAATTAAAATCTGCTGCCAATACATATATTAACATACCAACAACTGAAACCATTGAAATCAATAAAGGAGGATGATACATTAACCTTTAGAGAACTGGAGTTCAAGATGAAGACTGATGGAGTGCTTCTGTGTTTGATCAGCTCATTTAAGCCAGTATGCAATGTAAGTTAATTGGCTGTTTCAAAGTAGTGCACAGAGATTTTCATGGTTTAAAGAAAGACTTCATTTTTATTATTGTTACTGCAACAAACTTAAAATCTCCTTATCTTTTTTCCGCATCCTCGTACTATGAATAACCATATAGAAGGTGTATTGTACGGCAACGCATGCTTTAAATGACAATCATTTTTTAGGCTTATTTTCCATCTTTTTTTTTTTTCTTGCCATGTTATTTACTTCCTTTTGGAGAGAGGAAAGGAATGAGGAGAAATCATACACACTAAATAGATCACAGTATACAACCACATAAACCCCAGCATACACGAACACTTGATATTTCAAGAAAAAAAATATTCTGACAAAATGCTTCCTGGAAATTTATCTTCCACAGCATGGAAAGAAGGCAATTTATATTCAGTGTTAATGACAATAATATGCAAAAATATGATGTCTGCTGAATTGAAAATAGTTCCTCCTAGCTTTTAGCCAAAACAAGGATATTCCTGGCATATTTTGAAGGAAGTTAGCTATACTCAAACTAATTATGAGAAAGACTGAAGAAGATGGCATGCAGAAAAAGACACTTTTCTTTTGCCTGAGCCTTTCAAAAATATTTCAGCTCTTTAAAAACAATTCTGTACGATTTCAGAAAAAAAATCAATAATAATAATAATTACTCAGAGGAAATACATATAAATACCAAAGTATTATGGCAAACCATATTTTCCATTCATTTTTAAGATTAAATACTCTCACCGAAACAATGTAGTTTGCTTACCTTTTTACTCACTGCTTTCTGTGACAGCTCGTTTTCTGAATTATAAGGGTGAAATAACTCATAGAATAGGAATTATTTACAATATACATGTAACTACAGTTATTTTTAAAGGGAAGGAAGCATTTAAACACACACATGCATTGAGAACAAAATATAATCGTATCTTTCTGAACTCAAGTTGACCTGTATGGGTGTGCTGACACAATGTAATTATGATGAACAACCTTGTTATAGAATAAGGAAAGCTTCCTGTGGCTGTGCTGTTTTAGCGAATATCCGTACAATATCAATTGGGCAAATGTCCTCCACAACTAAAAAAATTAATGTTATAATAATCTGTCATTAGAATCAATAACTGCTTTATTATTCGTAATGCATGAAGTGCTAAGATGAACCTGTTATGCAATACATTCAGTGGTCTGTCACTTAATACAATATGATTTCACAATATTGCTAATGTGCACAAAACATTCAAATACAGAATATTGGCACGTACGAGATTTATGATAAATTTAAGGTAGGGAGAAATCTAGGCTAAGTCTTCATGTTGCTCAGCTGAGGTCAGGAAAATCAATACTGTTCATAATGTGTCTGTGACACAGAACCTTAAATAAGAAACCTTCCAAATTGGAAGATGTACTTCTCTATTTACCCTTAGCTTTTTTTGTTTGTTTGTTTTTAAACAAGCATGTTTTATGAAATCTAAGGTGTCTAAGAAAAATGACTAAGACATTTTATATCTCTCCAATGGATACAGTATGCATGCAATTAAGATCAACAAAATAGTCTGCAGTAACTATTTGAAAACTATTTCATTTTCAGTTTACTTCAAATTCCCCATTTGCCTTTCAGATTTAACTATAAAATAACAGAAGAAACACAGATCTGAAACAAGTACAAATTTATACCCCCAAACCGCAACAAGTAGAAAGCAAATATGTGGACAGAAGTTGAGTACTCTGCTTTCTTTCATGTTTCCTTCTGTGGAACAATCCTTCCTTACCCAGGGGCTTGAAACAGAGAAAAAAATGGAAAGAATGTAGCCAGTGAGATTAGCTGCAAGTCTGTTTAGCACTAACACAACCTCTATCCCATATGTCGCGTTTTCAAAGATGTTTCTTTTGTAACACCCCGTGAATTTGTATCTCCATTAGGACCTTCGCTCTGTTGCAGTGAATACAGTCAGCCTGGAATTTTCCTAATGATCTCTAGAGGACAATGAAGTTCTGAAAAACTGGAATATTGCATGAGAAAAATTCTGATTTAATGTCTTACGGCAGTCTACAAAAGAGGTACAAGAACAGAAGACGTTAGGAAAAACTCAGAAATTCTGGATTTCATTCAGCTCCACAAACTATACAAAATCTGGAAGTTAAATAATATCAGAAGTATCTTTGGCATACATTGAAATATCAAAAAGCATAAACATTAGTCCCACATCTGTAGGAAATATCAGGAAAAGTGACAACTTAACTGGGAATAACCAGTTTAAAGGGTCTGTCAACGTTCTCATGGTTTTATAGGCTGCACATCCAATTCAAACCACATATTTTCTGTCAGTATCCACAAGTTCAAGACTGCTAACCTGTTTCTCTACAAAACAATCCTAAAAATCAAGTCCACATGAAATCCTCCAGATTAATCGGGGGGGGGGGGGGGGGGGGGGGGGGGAAAGACCACATAAGTACTTCCTTCATTACCATATCATTCTGGAAAGTCTGTGGAAATTACTCTTAGTTTTCTTTCTATTAGCTTTCTTTTAATGTCTGTGCCTTTTTTCCATTTAGAATACACTGTCCTTAGGATACAGACTGGATTGCTTTATTTAACTGCTGTGGAGTCATATTGGTTACCATACACATTTTTTTTTAATGCAACAACAGTAGCTCATTTTACTTAAGTAAAATTTTCATAAAATAGGTAGGAACTTTCCAGGCAAGGATAACACTATTTCTCTTTCTTACCCATTCTGGTAAATGCATTAAAATCATATGTCATGATTAAACTCAGAGGCAAGGGGAACTTTTAACTCCATGTATTGAAAATCTATTTTTCATGCATGCAGTGTATTCCCCTGGCTAGTAATTATAATTTAGGAAGTTCAAGTAGAACCGTGTATATCATTCCTTCTGCCAAAAGCACTTTGGTAAATCTTTGTTCTTTTGACCTGAAACCCTTGACTCAGTCCTGGGAAGTCCATAGTATGTTATTAGGTTGGAAGCATAGTGTAAACTCTCAGCTGCTTTCATAATAGTACTGTATGTCTTGCTTGAGCTTTCTTAAAAATATCTTTAAGTATACTACACCATATAGTATCAAATTTACAATGCAAAGTCATGCAGTAAAATCATAATAAAGTGGATCTTAACAGTTTTTTGCAGTTTCTTTCTCTAAAAAAAACCTCACACTTAAAATATCTTCTCATAATGTGACTTGGGTTACAATATTTTGAATTTATGCTGGCCTGACAATGACACTTACTTACAAATTTTTTCACCACTGTTTTCAAGTCAGTTCACAATTGGCATGAACTAAGTCCTCTTTCATAACTCTTTTTTTTACATACCTCCTTTTCAGTTTACATCCAAGGCTTCAAGTGGCTCAGACTTGCCATATGGGGTTTTTTTTCTTTTTCGTTTGTCTGAAATTGTGTCCATCAGTGAAGAAACAGAAGCATATTAATTAAGTAGGACAATATCATTTTTCTGCACATGCAACAAAGAGGTATCGAACACAATGGATGTTTGGAAAAACATCTGTACTGCTACTGTTCTCCCATGGCTCAGTTGTCAATTCACCAAAACACGCTGCTACCTTCACAAAGCGCGCATAATAAAAGTCTGACAAGAAGAAGTTGGATCCTCCCATAGATAGAAGCTATGACAAAAAAATGGCCATATGTCAATGGCCATATGTCAATAGTCATTGACAACTTTCCATGGGATTCCCTGACAAACCTACATCTAAAACTGTATCTTCGCTTTTGTAAGAATGATTCTAGTTGGACTTGGCTTATGTAGAAAATTGACAACTTGTAAGACCAGCAACATCAGAAATGTTGTTGCCCATGAGCTTTTAGTTTAATCCTCTGGTATATGATTATGACTAGAAACAGATGAAAACTTGCAGTTGAATAAATTCCTGAAAATGCAGTGCAGACCATTTGAAAGTATGACCAATCTCATTCTCATCTCCTCTGACAAAAAAAGATGATGACAAGAGTGGATGAAAAGTTCGAACATCGCATTTTATGTTTTGAAAGAAAAACGTTGTTTTCAGCCTGAAAGTACAATTAATTTAAAATTTTTCCTCATCTCATTTTCAAACAAGGGAAGTATTTCATTTTAGTTAAACAAAACACTCAAACCAAGAATTAGTAATACTGCCATAGGAATAAGGTACTTTTGCCATTGTATTCTTCATTGCTGTTACGAGTTGGACTACAGATAGTTGAAGATGAAAGATGAAGGTGAGACTGCAATCTTTTTTTCAGTTTCTGTATAAAAATAACATAGAATTAGCTGAAATGCAAAAAACATCAACCCCAAACACTGTTGTGATACAATGCTGGAGAGAGTTATCTATTCCAAGACAGAGTGATCCAACTATCATGAAGAAACTGAATTATGCAGGTATACTACAAGGCCAAAAGACTAAGCAGAGTGTAGAAACTGTATTTTGAGGATGGTTTTGGAGAGAAACTAGTCTGGACTGAAATGCTGAGCAAAACACATTACCATATTGCTTTCTTCTTTTTTCAAGAAATGGGATTTTTTACTTTGGGTTTGTTTGGGGTTTTTTTCAAATAACTTGATTGCATCTGCAGAATTGCTGACTCTCTCATCACTTTTTCCTCCGAACAAAAACATCCTGTTTTACTTGAAATTCTGGATAGTTATTCAAGTCAAATAGTACTTTCAAGGCACATCCGGACACCGTATGTGATTTGAATTATATTGTCAAGAACAAAGGTTCTGAGAGCAATGAGCTCAAAGGTCAAGTAACATGAATGCTAATTTACCCAAAGAAAGGACACAGTGACTTTTCCCACCTTAGTGTGGTTGAAAAGAGCAGAAAGAAGAACAGCTCAATACTTTACCATTTTGTAGAGAAGTTTCTTCTTCTCTGTACCTGGGAAGCTCTTTCTCATAAGACTCCTTTAAAAATCCATACTAACACAACTAAAACCAGTTGGTAGACGTGCAGATACACCGTGTTTGTACATTGAAAATAATTCATAGTTAAGGTGATAAGAAAGGTGGTTCCTTTTAAATCTTTTCTTCAACACATCTACTGACGTGTGCTACTGTCATGGTACCCATCCCATCATATGTGTGAACTTTTATAGTGCACCTGTCACCAGACACAGCTATCTGCCAGTTAATTAAACATGTTATCTTTGAATATGCTTCTCTTCTTCTTCTCAGGTTCTTTGTGGAATGAGATAGGATCACTGACTCTTAAAAAAGAACTTGAAGACATGACAGAGTGTCAGGTAGCTCTGCTCTATTTTGCCATGATAAGACTGTTGTTGAAATGGCCCTAACTTGAAACTTCTAGAAACTATAAAGCAATCAAAAACCCAAACACTTTTGAACCAAATTTGCTTTCATTGTAATGTCATGCAAAAATAAAAAAAAAGACCAATGTTATCCTGCCTCTGTGCCATACCATTCAAAACAAGTAATGTTTTTGCCCTGTCATAAAGCTGTATGAAATGCAGTCACAGACTAAATCATGCATGAAGAAAAAATCACTCCGTTACCTTGGGATCAGTTTTGGTTTATAGCGAGCTCTCACAATATTTTCCAGGCAACCAAGCCAGATGCTGAAATGATGACAAAGGGTGTAGGTTGAGTGGAAAGAGTACCACTTACCAAGGCAGGAAAAGCAAGAGTTAGTGGCACTAATCAAGTTCTTTCCAGCATGGATTAACTCTCTAAAGAGCAACTCTTAGTCAAAACAAGAAAAGAAAAAGACTGATTATTAGGAAATACGAAGAAAAACCTGTTGTTCTGATGCTCTGTTTCAGAAAGGAGAAGCAAAGGAAGCAAATGAATCTAATACCAGTGGACTTTGAATGACTAGATAGCCTCTGCATCCTTGCTTTTAACATCAAATCATTCTTCTGGCTGGACTTGAAAAGAAGTCTTTTATTTTTCAAAATGAGATGAGGAAAATTTCTAAATTAACCTGGCTGGAAGTAGATTGTCTTCAAGATTCCAGCTCACCCTCGATGTAATTTTAGAAAGAAATGGAAGTTACTGTGCCCACAGAATATGCATTTTCACCCAATTTGTAGTCCAATAGCTAGAAGCAAGACTGTCTTACCCATCCACATTGTCTTATGTCGAAAAATATTGTATTTATTATAACATATTAGACTAGATAGATGCAATTTCTTGCAATCTTCTGAGACTAGCCAAATTTCTGATATCAAGTATGCAGCTGTACAACTAATAAGGGAAAAGTAAACTCATCCATCATTTCCAACTGGTAGTACTGAATGGAAACAAATGTACTGAGACCCTTGAGATAGTCCCATGCAGAAGCAATCTCTGAAAATAGTTAGAAGTTAAACAGCTACTGTGGGACATTGAATTTACATCAGAAAGACAAGCACCTGAAATTCCTGTGATACTGACTGTGTCTGACTAAGATTTTGTTCAAGCCTAGAAAACTTCTTGTTCTTTTCTTCAGTCTTTAAACAAAAAGGGAAGCTGAATAGGGAAGCTGGGATGAGGCCCTAATTCTCTTCAGCATATTAATTCAGTGTAGCATGTGACATGTAGGTAGCTAAACATTTCATAATGATTTTTTATCAGTTTCTGAAAAACACGTCTTGCCCTTAAAACTCCAACAAACATGTTTTAGGTTTTGGCTGCTCTTTAAATTCACTTGAGAGGAATTAAATTTATCTACTTAAATAAGAAGCCAGCTGAATAGTTAAGTTGAAAACTACTGGGTTTTATTCAAATGCCATTGATGGATATGATTCATAAGAATTTGTCACTCATTGTGGAAAATTCTCAATTAGCATCATGAATGTGTTGATGAACTAATCAATCAGTCTTTCACACATCTTTAAAACTCACAGCAACAATATCAACAGTACTTAATTGTTAAAAGTTAACTCCAACAAAATCCAACAATCCTTCAGAAACAGGCAGAAGTCTTGGAATTATCTTAAAATAAAGCTAATTTAAAATATGAAGGTAATAGGAAAGCAATCTTTTACAATGAAACTGAAAAACTGCATTGTAACTCAGTTCTGACTTAAAAATAGTAATGAGTTTTTCCTCACCTCTAAATGTAAATCTTACTAACACAGAATGTATATTTTTAAGAAGTAACAGTTAGTACTCATTCCCATTCATACTGTGCGTATCATTTGATGGTCATATGCTTCCTAAACCCATACTGTGGAAAAGGTGTAGCAGCCAGCACCAAGTAGATGAGGGGATCTTAGTCTTTAACTAGTGAAGAGTTCTACAGTGGAGAACAACCTACATGTCTAATTAAACTATGATATTACCAGTTATCTTTGTCATGATTTCTCACTTTAAAACTTGTCTTCAAATTTTAGCCTCCTGCTTTTAAAATTAAAAACTACTCCTACTTCACAGGAAAGCTGTTTGATGTATTAGTCACATTCTTCACAAATTTTCAGCCCCCTATCTTTATGGCGTCGTCACAAAAGTCAGCCAAGCACAACAAAAGTAGAATGTGCCTCCAGTTTTATATTCTCATATAAGCTAGGCTGTGAACCTTGGTTCCTAATCCTAGACAACCTATTTTCCTTTACAAAATCAATTTGATGGTTTCAACTGAATCCATCTTTGGTGCCATGCACTGGTCAAGCTCACAGAATTGCTATCATAACTCAGATCATTTGTCAATTTTTAACCTAAGAAATAGCTCAAACAGAGCTATTGTGATAACTGAACTACCTCTCATCCTGTCCTTTACAAAGCACAGTTACCTTAAGTCAGCATTGACCAAGGTCACCAGTAAACCAGTACAGAAAATCCGCGTATACCACACACCTTTTGAATCACTCTATGTAAACAGTGGATAAAACACAGAAGACTAGTTTTCATCTTTTTGTGATTGAATTTGGGTAAACATTAAGATTGGTAAACACAAGTTTCCACATGAGGAAAGAAAGTGCAAAACATCTGTCCATGGGGAAGTCTACAGGGGCAAATGCTACTAAGGTGCAAGTATTGAACCAGACATGCCACGGTATTAAGGAAGAAACAGTAGAAATCACATTTGAAAAAAAAGGTGAAGTGTGGGTTCCAAAAAAAAGGTGAAGTTCATCTGGAAAGATTAACTACAGGTTCTTTTTTCCTCCCAGTTTGTATACCGAATTCCGGTGTGCTGAATAACAAACACATTTTTATTTTAAACACAACAGCTGCCAAACATCCTAGTTTCTTGGGAAATGCCATGAAAAAAATGTTATTTTAAAGAAAGCTTCCTAACAAACATATTCTTTCAATCACACTGTTGATATAACTACTAGAAATGTATGGTAAGAAATAAGACAATTTCTCTAAATTAGTCACTTGTTTTAGTCATAAACAAGTTACTGACTGACATCGCTGAATAGGAACTCTGTCTATGCTGACACGTATCATGCAGGAACTAAAACGTCTTCAAATCTGAAATCTCCCAAATGTATCTCCAAATATCCCAACTTGTCCAACATCAGCAGACAATGTTCTGGGATTACATCTCAGATGTATTTCCATGTATTTCCATGTTTTAACAATTCACTGCAGCAGTAGAAAAGACAAAGAAAAGATCATATCTTACAGAGCTTTGGAAAAAACTTTTCTCATATTTGTTTTCTGACAGAATTGCTATTCACTTGTGCTTATCTAATTGGCACTGTTGACACAAAACGTTCCCACAGCACTCCTTAATTCTCCCCCCGCCCCCATTAGCCTTAAAAGTGTAGTGAGGAAGGGTATTTGACCTACTAATACAGGTAAAGTTTCACTGAACCCAGAGACAATGGGCCTACAGTAGAAGATACTGAGCAAACTAAACCTTTGGGTAGGAGCCTTTGGGTATGTCATGCAGCATCAAAAAGGTTTCTAAGAGGTATTGCAGAAAAAGTTTGTCTGTGCCATGGGGGTAGTGTATATGGGGCACTGACTCTTACTTCGCCCAACATCTCCCAGCTGTTAAGCACTTTGCAAGGTCCCACTCAAATTTTCTATATTAGTTATTAGTCCCAGGATATTTTTTGGCTGCCCAGCAGGAAATCTTTCAACCATTTTTTTTCCAGTTATTTCCAAGAAAATGGCTAAGGGGAAGATGACTTCGGTTTTCAAATACAAAATTCTTATAGCGACCACATCTTTTGACAGAAGGTTTTTCAGCCACCTTTTTCTTGACCAAAATCAGCCACTTTCTTTTTTTATCATTTTTTTGTCCAAGATGCTCTCTCAGTGATTTTCTTTAAAATCTGCCAAATTTGTCCAAACTAGAAGTGTCTGAAAGATTGAAGTCTTTCAGCAGCAATGTATTAGAACTTAGCAGCGGAATTCCCCACTGAACATCACCTTCCTGGTATTTTCCACAATAGAGATGACAAATACAGACCTGTTTTTCTGTGCTGATCTGTACAAAAAAGCAGGATAAGCCTTAGCTTAGCTGTCTCCATTTTCTGACTGTTACTTCCTATGCTTTAATGCCCCTGAGCTCCTAGCATTCACTTAATTAATTCAGCAAATAACTCTTTACTATCATAGTTATGTATTTCATATATATAATAAAATTAATTTAAATTTATAACAGCATTATCCAGATTGCATTTCAGTTATTTAATAAATATACAAATGGTTAAAATAAACAGATTAACCATTTAAATGAATGAGGGAGGCACATTTTGCACAAAGAAAACATTGTAGTCAATGGATCCATTAATACATTAAAGTCTCCATCATGATTTATGTATTAATGCTTCTGCATGAGCACATCAAAAATAATGGAATTTAATGAGGAGGTTAGAGTCAACAAAATGATTTTGCATTAATAAGTTATTTGCCAGAGCCATAAACTAATATGAGATTTACATATGTAAGCCTCCCCATTCCACCATGGAACAATAATTTGATGTAGCTGTCGAGAGCAAGAAAGGCAATATACTGCTAATGCCAGAAGCAAAGTGTAACTAGCTAAACACAGTAGCCTCAAAGCCACATTTGCACGTACCAATTTTAAACTATTTGCCACCATCAGAGAATTAAAGCACAGAAATACAAGAGAGATTCAGAAGCAGTTAAATGAGTACAGAGAGGCTGTGGAGGCACGGGAAAAGCCTTCTGGCTAAATAACAACACTAAATCATGTCAGCTCTCTGTGACCATGAATGTAGAAATCAATGTCAGAATTCAGCTGCAATTTATTCAGGGGCAGGGGACCAAAACAAGTGCAGAAGAGTTTGAGGACAGCTTCCAGGGAATAAGAAAGCTCTCAAAATGCAGACTGAAAAAAGCCTGAAGACCCCAATTACCTGGCAGCCCCTGCCCTGGAGAGTGCTCTGTTTGCCTGGAGGCAAAGGAGAAGAGAGATTCTCAGCTGACCCATTGCTCTGCAAATTCTAGAGCAAGCCATGTGCTTAGATGTTCACCCAAAATCATTTTTTTAAATATGTAAAATGGCAGCACCTTTTACTCTCTCAAGGAAGCCCTGCTGGAGGGATACAGCTGATATCAACTATTTCTCTACCCCGGACACATCAAGCACAGTGCCTCAGCAAGCAGTGAAGTCATGTGTGCCCATTCAGTCTCTCCTTCGGTCTTCTCAGATTGTCAGGTTGAGCCTGGCCCTCAAAGCGAATGTGTAGGAATGTATAGTATTTCTAGAAGTTTGCTGATATTAAAGTGGTACTAAGACCTACAGACATGACATTTTGATTTGCAGGGGAGGAAATAATAGTAGAAGACGGTGATCAGAAGCCCCAAGTAGCTTTGGAAAGAACTGCTGAATAAGCAGTAAGAGATAGCAAAGCTAAAATAGAAAGTGAGCCAGGAGGATGTCTAGTTAGATATAAGTATCTGTTGTCTCACATCACTGCTGATGAATCTGTACCAAAGGATTAGAGAAACAGAGCTTACTGGGAATAAAATAGGAGAGAAAGATATATACACACATACATACAGTATGCATATATATATTTCATATATACATAAGTATATAAACATATGTGTGTATATACACACACGCACACACTTGCTAGAAGGTGGCTAGGATGAAAAATGTTAGCAAGGACACTAATACACTATTCCAAAGTCTTTTTGTAGAAAGTTGTACTTATTATAAAACTTCTGATATATTTATAATTTTGTAAGAAGGGCTTTGCATTTTAAGGCTAGTAGCCTCAAATGGCCAAAAAGAAATAACAAGAGAACAAGAATCAAAGGAAATGGTGATTTCCTTTGGCCATAGACAGTTTGTCAAAGGGGCAGAGTTTTGACTTACATATCAGGACCTAACCATAAGACAAAATTGTGCTAGCTGAAATAACTATAGGATATAAAAACAATCTGAAGTTTACAGTCAGACTGCCTACAATTGAGAAAATAAATTCAGTATTTCCATTTACCACAATGACAATAATTAACTTTCTCCTATCTCATGTTTATGTAGAAGTTCTCTCTTGCAGGTGCAATGAAACACTCATTTCCTTACAGCCTAATGTCTGACATCTACAGCAACCCTTATCCCTAGTTGCCTGACCAGAATTAGTGTTGCTTAACAACTTAAATTTTGGTAGAATTTCAAAATTAAGACCTTTTTTTTCATTCCTGTTGAATTTTTAAAATATATTAATTATATATTTATCTTGTGGTATTTATATTGAACTATTTTTTCAGTACATCGTGTTCAACAGTTCAGTAAAGCCATTTTAAAATCATATCTTTGGAGTACTTGCTTTTTCCTGAAACCTGAACTTTGACCTGTCTTGGCTTATAGCTCCTGCTAAAGGGATAGATGTATGACTTTTAACCAGAAAAAGTGAAAGTCTAAAGTCACTAGTAGCATTTTATTTATAAAATATGCATTAAACATACACATGTTTCCAGGTAACTGGAAGAAATCTGATGGCTTGTCTGACCTTTGACAAGAAGTCAGAACAGGTGAACCACTGATCTTAAGCTCCATGCAGCTATGTAAGAGCACATCTATGTTGTAAGAGCATGGAGGTTCAAGTATTTCTTCTCAAGAGCAAAATCCTGTTTATCTTTCTCATTCAAATAATCAACATACCTGCTCAGTTAAGTAAAATCAGCAATATTGGTTCTGCATTGCAACTGTTAAAACCTATGTGAAAAAGAACCAAGGTTAACAGTGTGATTAGAATCTTACTTAATCAGTTTTATTAGGCATCACTCTGAAACATTAACACATGCTTTTGTTCTAAATACATTGCCACTTACTTTATTGTAATAAATGTCAATTGAAATTATGACTGCTATCTTACACCAAACCATACCAACACATGGTGTATGCCCTGAGGATCTTACATGTGAGACAGGAAAATGCGTAAGAAAAGAATAGCAAAGATTGAGAAAATGGCTAGTCAGGGTGAGAACAAGGAACAAAACCTTATCTATCTGCCCAAAGTGATGACTGCTAGTCAGTATTGCTCGTTGATTCTTTGATTTTAAGAAAATTATTTATCATCTGTGCAATACATTACAGACTGGGACACACAGTGAGGTACAGTCATATATGTATAAATATATATCTTTGATTGTCATGGGTTTTTCCTCTGCAACTGCCCTGTTGTAAGCAGAAAAGCAAATACACTTCTCTTACATCCATAGAGATAAAAGAAACAAAGCCTACAGTCAATAGTAGCTAGAAAATCAGTTCATAATTTTTAACCTCCTGAACAGAATAATAAAACACTGTACCAGACCTTTATCTTTCACATACATGATATATATTACACATGATGCTTTACACTGCATGGTATCCTCCCAGCAGGGTAAGTACAAAAATGGATTTATGATTAGTATCATAAATTGTTTATCAATTGTGATCATATGTGTATAGCATAAGAATTTGCTTTGCACTGTTACCGAGGGTAAAATAAATCGTTGATAAAATAGGTAATTGCTCAATAATGGTCTGGTCATAGCCAAAAGGTAATTGATCTGAAGGTTTACCTTCTTTATTCGTACAAGAGTAATCGTCCAGAAATGACAAAGGGTGATGTAAGCCATTCCTTTCTTGTTAAATAATATAACTATGGAATAGCCAACTAAACATAGAGTTTCAAATCAATATTTTGACATATCTTTAAGATAAAGCTTTTTTTGGATAGTAACACAAATTAAGGTCAACATTAACAGGCATATTTACCATCAATGAGTCAGTTAGTGAGTCAGTCCTGTGAATACTGCAATATAATTAATGAGATACGTAACATTGCCAGAATATCAGGTCGACATCACTTACAAATGTTGCTCTCATTTTCACTTTTGCCTCAATAGTTCACTTTAATATAAATGAGATTAAAACTAACAAAATCTTGAAATTTAATGATATACCTAATTTGATGGGATATCCTATTGCAACTCCCATTTTGCTATTAGGTAATGACAAAACAGTTAAAAAAATTAAAACCTCCCAGAAAACATATAGATTTCAATTTTTACATTTTAATGAACTTTTTAACTTGCAGTTCAAAAAGCAGTACATGAAAGCAAAGCTCTGTGAAAAATTAGCTTCACTTGAAATCCTAAACAACAGTTGGAAAGAAGATATAGAATAAGTTTTGCCTAAGAAGGGGAGGAAAGAGGGGTTTTCTAAAATTTCTACTCAATTTCGTATGTTAAACATAAATTGGGTTAAAATCACTGTACTGGATATATTATGACAATATGGAAATTTATTCAGAGATAAGCTGTGAAAATCTAGAATAGTAACTAAAAGAAAAACCACCTATCTGGGACAGCTCTACAGAGTTTTCTGTGGAGACCCCCCCAAAGCACAAGACCACTAAGTGGTGGTAGTAATCTCCCCATGAAGGAATTGAACAAAAGTATTTTTCAGGCTGGCATTTGCAAAGTCCTTGGTCAGAGCTCAGTCCTCTCAAGAGTGAAGACTGTATTTTGTGGTCTGAAATGAAGGAAAAGCTTTTAAACTGGGAGGAAATGGAAAGTCTCTTAAGGGGACTGGCAAAAATCAATTGGGTTACTTCACATCCCTCATGACTAGCACAAAATTCATGACATCCTCCCCCACGGTGACTATGCCTTGATAATGACAGCTCTAGGAATCTGGAAAAAGTGGACTTTATAACAATACATCCTTAAAAAAAAAAAAAAAAAGAGAGAAAACTAAGAAACTGAAAATGGCGTGAACTAGGCTTCTTTACTTGTTGAAATTATGTATGCATTATAATTTCTGCTATTAAGAAAATTTGCACTGTATCTCAAGTTATTTATTAAAACTTAGAAATCTATAAATAAGAATAAAAGTCTTTTCCCACAGTGACACACGTCCTCCATTTACTGAGCAATGAAATAGTTTGTACTCATTTTTTGTATGGTATTATTAAATACAAGTAGGATTTGGCCAGATTTCTATCCAAACGGTTTCAATTGGTGTTTCAAATTATGTAACCATGGGGTTTACATCTCTGTTGGTGTACTAATATTTCTAGTGACAGGACAGGGCTATCCCACATTCCATATGTTAGCAAAACTCCCAGTGAAGCCACGAAAGATTTTTCTTTATAATAGAGGTAGGAAGGAACCAGGTGCCAGGACTAAATCCACTTATTGTATCTGTTACTTGACTGCAGTAGCACTGGAGGAGAAAATGAGGAAACTTTACACTCCGTGGAAGTGTTACATGAAACTTTAAAAACTTTCTACATGTTTTTCAAGAGTGGCATGACAGGAAATTCAAATTCTACCTAATTCTATGTCATTTCATAACAAAACCATATCTGTTCTAGAAGCAATCATTGTGGTGTTTACAGTGAAACAGCACCAAGTGTAAGTGTGCTGATGCTGGAAAAGCCCCAAAGCTGAATGGTATCATTGAGCCCTACCGGGCATTCCAGTTACACTTCAAGTAAACCTAAATTGATTGATGCTATTAGTCTCTTTTCCAGCTGTTTGCATGCAGGAAAATGTTTATTTAGAAAATTTCACTAAGCAATATTGTTAATGATTTTGTAAGTTATATGCAATTGCTCGTACCCTGTAGACAGTATATGACATCCATTAAAACACTACTGAAATCATATTAAAGTGAAGGTTTTAAGTAGATTCTCCGATAGCTGAAATAGGAAGTATCTCCTTTTACCTTTACAGAAGGAAATGAATTTTACATTCTTGTATATGTACAAAATCTCAGTCACTTTCATTACTTTAAAAGCACAGTATGGCTGGTGGCCATGTTTTAGTTACAATTTTTCACTTTCCAGATTTTAGGCATGAATTAACTCTTATATGGGCACATGCATTCCTCCACAGAATAAAAAATATTTTCCAAAATCAGCATCGTGCAGTTTTCACCATGATGCTGCTTTTCCATCCACTATCAGGAAGGCAACAATATAATGAAGCAGACCAGAGTACTGTAACTTGGAACAGGGGCTAAGAAAACAAACATATGGAAGAGAAAACATTTTAACAGTGTGAATCTGATTTAATTCAGAGAAAGAAAGGGCCATTCTAAAATAAAGCAACTGTACTGGAATGCAGGGACCTATGTAACAGGTTCAAAAATCAGAATTAGGAAAAAAATCATGTCTCAGGCCTTAATGGAATTTTATCTGTAAGTGAAAGAAAGTGCAAACGCCCTTTCTAGTCAGGAGAAAGGGTGCCTGCTGCTCAGCCAAATATTTTTCCCATTTTTTTGTGCCTTAAACATTCATTTCCCAGTGCATTCAGCAGAGTTAATTTCACCTTTGAAACTACACGCAAAAATACTTTTGGTGCAACATGCTCTATGTGACTGGTAAGGTCTGCATATTTGAAAAAATAGAAAGTATGTTCAGTTGTAAAATCAGATGTTATATGTCCTCTGCACTGTATACACATGCACACCCGCACAAATGCGTCAAGTTGAAAAGAACAAATAAGACCTGTTTGGCAAAGATAAGCATGAGGATAAGCAATGACATTAAATGTACTTTCCTATTAGATACTTATGTACAGAAACTTGCATTAAAACATAGAGAGATCAGCTACAGCTGAGAAAACACAGGATATTTTGGAACCTTTGCCATGTTTTTAATCACTCCGTGCACAAAGATTTGTTTAAAGTGTACAGAAAGATTTCTGTAATCTTTTAAAGATTTAAGAAATCTTTTAAAGATTTAAGTAATGCAAACCTCATACATTATAAATATAACATTTGCAGTTCCCAATGCTGTCACCTGAGGTCATTTACCAAGCACACCTGGTATCTTGAGTATACGCTTGTGTTTCATAGGCCAAAGGAGTTTAAAAAAGCAAGTTTAAGGTCAGAACATACACTACAGTTAATTTCATTTTTCTCTCTGGGTATAAGATACCCTCCTTTCACTTCCCATTAGAATTATGCATAAATGTCACATCCAACGGCAAATGATCTTAGATTAGAATTTCTTCCTGGTTTTGGCAGTCTGCAGTCTTTTCTTCAGAGCAATTTTCCACCTTATCTCTGGTTGTCAGGGATTCTTCTCACATGGACTCCAGCTCTGAATTGCATTGCTATGACAAAATTCTGCACTTTGACCCAGAACCCATTTTGACCCAAGAATACAGACAATAAGTTATCACTGAATAACACAGGTTGTATTCAAAGCACGTGTCTATTAGTGAGTGTGACAGGGTCGATCCTTCTGTAATATTTAGGATTATCTTGTGGCTAACAAAGTTCTGGCACTTGTTCTAAAATGTTCAATACAGTCACCTAGACACTGTGTCCAGTTTTGGACTCTTCAGCACAGAAAAAGTATCAATAAACCTGAGTGAGCTCAGCAGAAGGCCAAAGAGGTGGTCAGGGCTGGAGCATCCACACTGCGAGGAGAGGCTGGAGGACCAAAGCTGGTTCAGCCTGGACAGGGGCGGCCCTGGGGGCACATAACAGCAGCCCCCAGTGCCTGTGAGGGGCTGTCGGGGAGCCAGAGCTGAGCTCTTCTCAGCGGGGCACAGTGGGAGGGTGAGGGACACGAGAGGCTGGGATTGGCTATAAGGAACCTTTTCCTTAGATTAAATTAATAATAAAAACTGTCTGAAATATTAGCCTGTACTAACCTTTCTTTAGAAAGATTTTTGTTTATGAACCATGAAAATAATTTACAGAAAACCCTCTAGATCCAGGCATATGAAATATCATCGACCATCAGACACTACAAATGTAAATAGTGTTTTAAAATATGCACATGCAAATTTTATCACAAAATAAAGCAAAGCTTTTCTGTGTTGCAGTCTAGGGTGTATGTGATGACAGAATCACTACTTGTTAGATAATTGAAAGTATCAGAACAGCAATAAAACATAATAAAAAGAGTTTGAAGAATAGGATAGAATAGAATAGAATAGAATAGAATAGAATAGAATAGAATAGAATAGAATAGAATAGAATAGAATAGAATAGAATAGAATAGAAAAGAAAAATTCCAGCTGGAAGGGACCTACAACAATCATCTAGTCAACTGCCTGACCCGTTCAGGGCTGACCAAGTTAAAGCATGTTATTAAGGGCATTGTCCAAATGCCTCTTAAACACTGACAGGAATGAAAAAAAAACCAACTAGCGGGCTAAATTAAGGATGACATTTAAGATGAATATCAAGAAAATCCTGTGAGAGAAAGACCTCTTGGGCTGAACTGCGACATAGTGTACCTCCACCGAGGTCATTAGGAAATCGCTCCTAACTCCAGTACAGGCGAGACTAGACTGATGTCTCTGGACAGGAGACGGCCAGGATCCTACTGATTAAGACTTTTAAACCTGATATGTACGATACACCAGTAAACTGGCACTAGAAAAAAATGTTCATTGGCAAAGATATTTGCTTAAATGGCTGATGATGTTTTTAGTTTGCAGTCTGTACCACACACATCAGGGAATCTGAAACTAGAACAATAACTCCCATGTTAACTTGTGTTTGGGAGGTAAGCAGCAAACTGACCTGTTACAGAACCTTTTAAAGAAAGTTAATGGAAAACTAAGGTGGAGAAAAGAATGGTGGACATTTTTCATGTAATCCATCGGTATCAAAAATGCAAAATAACTTTACAGTTTTTTCCTGCAAATCCAATAGAGCTTGCTACCCCTAGCTTGACTTTCTGGAAAGAGAGGACTGCAAGGTTAATAAAAAACACTGATGTCTGTAGCTTAAATTATCAGTCTCTGCCCTGACAGCTATAAGCTTTTGGCTCCTCTACTAAATAGTGTTATGACTGGTTCTAACAGCTTGTGCACATACCACAGAAATCTCTCATAATAAAAGATATTGTATTAACTGCATGGACTGCTGTAGATCCAATCACAAGCCCATTTACAAATGTCTTCTCTGAGCAGCTGTAAAATTAGGTCAGCAGAGCACTTATGACTGGCTACATCAGTCACATAGCCGCTTCTCCCCACAATCAGATTTACTTGACTGCTTCACATAGATGCAGCATTTGATAAATAAGAAGTTTGGTGCTAACATGGCCTAAAATAGCCAGCCATAATTAATGTCAACTTGTCATTAAAACCACAGTTACTCATTACTCTTAAAGATAATGTTTTTAATACACTTAATCAAGATTAGGCCCGTTAAAAAGCTATCAGAATTTTCCCTCACTTCTTCTGTGCAACAGTGGACACTGCTAACTTACAAGATCTTTTCCTTTCTAAACCATTGAAGTAGTGAGCAAAAGATCTCTGGGTTTGATGACCGTGGCTGAAGCAATCAAAATGATAAATACTCACATTATCTGACCATGTTTACAAATGACTGCGATGGTCCTTTTTAACACTGAGAGGCCACCATGTGTTGCAGTCACTGTTTGTGAATCTGTCTCCCTGATTAGTCAGTGCTCTCTGTAATAGCCCTGATAGCACTGAACATATGTCGTGGGAAAATGCTGTCAAGCAAAAAGCTAAGCTAATCTCATCTATCTCTGTCACCTTTAATACATATACTTACTTTTTCAGCTTTTTTTAATAGGATAGCAGTAGATTTGAATCTTAATACTTCAAGCATTTTCATACCTGAATAAAATAATCTTTTGAATTTAAAGTACCATTAATGGAATCATTAGGAAATGACTGGTCTCGTTGCTCAATTTAAATTCAAGTCATAGACTAGCACAGATAATCATTAGCCATACCTAATTAAACAAGTCACATGTAACTGAAACACTGAGCAAGAAAGCAAAATGTAGCTTGCCACACATACCAATATTATCGTGTATGTATGTATCCAAGCACAATCAGAGACTCTGTTGAAATTTACTATATTGTGTCAGAAGACATTCAGTGTTTGCATGTGAACACTAGGTTTTATTTCTCTTTTAGCTGCAAATCTCAAAGAACCTTTAATGATGTAGTTATTGCTTACATATCTATAACTTAGAGACCACATGCTAGAATGGAAACTTATAAAAAAATGCTAAGTCACAGTTTTTATTTTTTTTTGCACAGCTGTAGAATCCCAGACATAATGTATATTTTATATAGAGAAATGACCTTTTTAAAAGGCAAATAATGTTTTTTACACAGACAAGGTTTTTCAGCAGTGCCTCTGCTAAAACATCTTCATAAATAATGTCACTTCTCCTGATTTTATTACAAGAAAAAAGGACCATTATACAGTAATGCATCAGATACACAAGTTCATTCATGTATAACAGCCACTGCCATGTTATACTGAATCATCCAGTAGGGTCAACATTCTTCTAAATTAATTACAACCATTTAGCAATAACAATAAGTGTACTAGCCTACAATGTACTTTCCTCTGTCTGTGCTGCCTGCATGGAAGTGTTGCTGTTTCAGATGGCTGTTATGCAATTCATTTCTGAACACATGGCTTATACTATACTACCCTCTTATTATTCAGGTCATGCTTACAATTCATGAGAGACTGAGCTAAGACCAACAGACCCATACTCAACACTGATTTTATAATGTAGCTCAAGCCAAATGTCAATAATGAGCGTACGAGGAAAAAATCTAACATCCTCTGTTCCTCTAGAACCGCTAAATTCTATATGCCACTAAATGTACAGCAGATGTTAAATGTGATTAGAGCACTTGTTCACTGCTAATGTTTGTCAGTAATGAGAACCTTATGAAAAGTTAAGATACTAAACAAGTACAGGGAATTACTCATCTGTAAACCTCTCTCCCCTCCCCCCAACACCAGAGGGATCACATTTGATTGAGGTCCTGCCATGTTTCACACTGGAAGTACGATGGGCTTAAGTAGGAGTCTATCACTTACATTTTTCAAAATTATTATTAAAATAACCAAAACAGGCTTCTTTAATGAGTAAAAATTAAATTGAAAAATCATGCTGCTAGCTGGCCTAAGATTTTGCAGAAAATATTCTAAACATGCTGTCAAACAAACAAAAATACATTTAGATCCCCAAATCCTTATTACAATTTGAGTAAAACTACTCGAACAGAAATACTATCATCACTTATATTTTGATACTGGCAAGGCCAGAACTCGGCAAAAGCCTTGTCGTGCCTGATCATGTGTCACCGGTCAGAGCTCTGTCAAAGCTGCCATGCCCTAAGCCTAAGCTGTGCTACCGTATCCATATGATTTTTTGGTGTGAAACTGTCTCACACACATTCAGAGTGCAGACATGCCCTTACAATGCATATTGCATGCTGGAGATGACTCTTACATGCAATGGTTAAGCATAAGTAGTGTTGTTCAGCGCTCTTAGAGCACTCAGGCACACATAGTTGAAGAAAATATGGGGAGGTTTATATGAATAATGGCTGAGGGAAAACTGAATCTGTGTTCACAAAGCCTACTCTGGATTTTGTCCTGAAATATATTCATGCACATTTGTGCTTACGTCTGACAGCTTTCAAAAAAACCCACGTTTCTCCAGCCACTTACCCAATTATACAAAACAAGCTGTACATTTTTTTTTTCCAGATGAAGGTAATTAGTTGTGAATTATGCACAGGCATACTTATGTTATTCTGATATATCTACTCCACTATGACAAACCCAAAATACTTTCTCTATGCAGATAAAGTCATAAACAACATTTCTAAAAATCTACTGGAAAATCAAGCGGGAAAATTGGAAATTGTACAACATCATTAAGAGTCGTCCTTAGCCATTTTATACTTTTAGCCATTTTTTTATATGCAGAGAAACTAAGTAACTGAGGCCCACAGCAAAAAAGAATGAGGACAGCATAAAATTAGATTTAAACAACCTTACACAGTGCAGGCTCAGCCAGAGAGACATGTTTTGTACATATTTTTGCAAAAAGACAGAATTTGACCGTTACAGAGGTTTATTCCTCGTCACCAAAAAGTGTCTGCAATGAATGTCATACATAGGGAACAGAATGCTGTTTAAGGGAGGGTCTTCAGCCTAAATTAATTACTTAAAAAAAGTCTTCATAAAGATATTCTTGTTGCCTACTCGCATCTTTAATGGCATATCTCGATCTAATCCCAGACAAATATACTGAAAGGCCTCCCAGGCTTTACTGCTGTGTTTAAAATATTTTTTTTAAATGTACATTTTGTATGCATTTATATATGCATCTCAAAGATTTACTGTAAGTTTAATGACTATGGCTAATGAATACTTCTGCTTGCCAAGATCGTTTCATAGGTCATCCATACCTAAGAAATCATCCTGACATTATTACATGCATAAATCCTTCGTTAACCTTTGTATAGAAAATTAGATTTCTATTTTTAAAAGAAACACACAGGATAAAAATGTAAATTTTTTAACTAGCTTATTTTAGAAAAACCTGTGAAACAACACAAAGCTATATGTGAAGCTATGTCCTTCTCTGTATTATTTTGGAGTCACACATCATTTTAGACTCCAGCATCAAAATGTCTTGTCACTATCACAGGGCTACAGTGATTCCCTGATAATGTACAGATGGGATTAGATTTTTCACAGTTGCCCTACTCAACTTGTACATGTATTAAGTAATCCAAAGAAGTGACTTGTTTACAAAAATGTGGGCCAATCTTCAAATCAAAAACTATGATTCTAATGTAAGAAAACCCTACAAATCTTTTGAAATGCTCAGAGATTATCAACTATTCACGCGAGTTTTCCCTGTGATGATGTCTAACAATGGATGCCAGTTGGAAATGGAATGCAGATCCATTCATTTGTGATCCCATGATCAAAATACCTTGTAGAAGCAAATTTTAAGCATAAATCATCAATATTTTTTTGAAAAGTGCGTATTATATATGCCCCATTACCCAATTTAATTACACTTAGTTAATTTTATAGATTAGCATATTTTTCATTGTCTCGTTCTGTCATAAATTGTGCTTTAAGGAAGTAAAATAGTGGCTCTAATACCTTTGCACATGGAGACCACTCTCTTACTTCATGAATCCAATAGCTTGCCTCTTCCTCACTAAAGGGAGGTGTTCAGTTTTAACACCATAAAAGAAAGAAAATGCTAATGCCTGCTTCTGACTGCCCTTGAGATCACATCTCTCTTAAAAAGCATTTATTTTTAAGCAGAATAGGCTTTCTATTACATTAAAGATAACTGTCCAGGCTTTTAAATACAAATTGCTTAAGCTATACTTCCAGCATGATATTTCACAAATGTTCATTAAATGTTCAGAAACCTTAGTTAAATACTTCTTCTCAAATCAGTAACTGTTTCTTTAAAAAAGATTTTCTTTGAAAAGCAGCTTCTTTATTCCTCAGCAACCCTTTTGACAATTAAACTTTCTAAATAAATAAAAATGTCTCTTACTAAATAAGCTTGATTTTTACTCTAATATCTTATGAAAGCATTGAAAAGGATGTTTACTGAGTGAAAAGTGTCCATGTTTATGGAAAAAGACACGAGGATGTAGTAGCTACGTGAGAAGCTCAGAAAAAGACAGACAGACATTTTCAGCTTGGTGGTGGGGAAGGAGGAAGAGAGAAGAGAGGGAATACCTTTGATTTTCCAAACTATGCCACATTTTCTTTTCTGCTGTCCCCACCCCAGTCTCTCCCTGTATTTTGACTTTAAGAACACCTTTGGATTTTTACATATCATACGCTTCCTTGGTGAAGGCTGTATCAGCCCTGAGCGTTGCTTGTCAGGCTGGAAGGATGTTAAACTGATTCATCCAAACAACAAGCTTCCCAGCACTTTCTCTCAGGCTCCAAACTCACAAGCCACCATCTACAGCCCAAGAATAGCTCACAAAGAGAAGGAAAATACTTACTTTCCCTGACCCACGTTCTCCTAGTTTTCTTCCATCCTCATTTATCAAGCATATATGAGGACCTTCATTCACCTTCACTTTATTCCTTCTCACCAGGCATTACATTCAAGTTGTCAACTCATTGCAGCACCAAAAGGAAAGGAAAGAATTGCTTTTCTGTTAGGCTGGACAGTTGAAGTGGGATGCAAATAAGAGTACAAAAGACATTTCAATACTTGTGACAAACAGTGTATGTA
Source organism: Phoenicopterus ruber ruber (assembly GCA_009819775.1). NCBI lineage: Eukaryota > Metazoa > Chordata > Aves > Phoenicopteriformes > Phoenicopteridae > Phoenicopterus > Phoenicopterus ruber. The sequence goes on along the minus strand of CM020246.1, from coordinate 65,250,255 downwards.
GTTTTGACTCAAATGGCATGTTTCACACTTAAATGTCAAAAATTATACTTCTGAGTTTTTTCCCTTTCTTCTTTTTACAAAGTTTTAAAAAGTTGCACTGATCTATGAAGATTATGAAACATGAAAATTATCTTAAGTCAAACTTAGGATATTTAAAATAGAGTTTAAAATAACTACCCAACAAGTAAAAAATACAAAATGTGCTCATATTCATATGTTTTCAAACAACTGGCAAGAGTTGTATCCAGGGAGTTAAGATGTTTCGTTAGCATCAATGCAAAGCTTTACACACAGCTGACAATTTAATAAACATGTGTTTTTTCCTTGCCCTCTACTTGCATTTAACAACTCAAACAGCCCCCCTCCTGTACTGCCCCTTTACAATAGACAGGAAGACAGAATAACTCCTCTCACGTAAACCATCTTTATTCCTTTGATTTCCAACTACTCTTCAAACTGTTTGTCCAACTCACCAACGTATTTAAGCACAGATCAGTTACTCTGCCTGGGGGTACAGAAGGAAGTGTTGGCAAGTGAGAAAAGACAGTAGGAAAAGTCTTTGCTAAGGCATAAACCTTTGAAGTTCCTGATATGCCATTGCTATCAGCTGTCCTTTCTTATCACACTCCTCTTATGAAGACCTTCTCGCTCACGACATTTTCCAGACTATAGCGTCTCTGCTATCCAAATAGTTTAAAAAGTCACAAAGAATGTACTGAGCACAGACTAATTTGTAGATAATGACATGTATTTTTGCACTATAAGGAATACACATTTAAAATGTATGTTAATATTTTTGCTGCTCTGGATTCTACTGAAATACAGTGGAAAATTGGATAGTGCATGACTGAGTCCCTGATGCATATCTTAGAGTTACCTTATACTGTTGCGACAATTAGAGGAGATTGGTGTGTTGCGTATGCCTGTGATTTTTGACTAAACTTTCCTTTTTTCCCTTCCTCTCTTACATTCTCAAAAAGCTTCTCCTGTTCCCCAGGAAGCTGGATCCAAGCTGAATGCAAGTTATCTCAAATCTCACTCTGAATAAAGAAACACAAACCAGAGTTCCCTCAGAATATTTTCTTGGGGGGAAGATCTTTGTGGAGTGAAGGTCATTGAACATAATGGTCAGGGTCTAACAGAGGAGAAAATTTCTCTTGCAGTAAGCTTGTAAAATTAATTAGATCTTGACTGTTTTTTCCCCTGCAGCCTGCATAAAAAGAGCATGGATATGTTCATGCAGTCTGCTATGACAGCCTAGATAGAAGAATTTCTTTCCTTTCCTTCCCTGCATCAGATGTATCTTCATTAAAGCGTGTTCTTTTCTAAACTTGTTATTACTTTTTCAGTCATGACAGAAACAGAGGTTGTGCTGTACAGCTCTATTTTGTGTTTAACAAACCGTATAACCAGACCTGTTATTGTGTGTTTCTCTGTCTTTGAATCTATTCATGTGGAGGCATTCTTGAATTTAAAATTAGAGAAGGAGAAGGCATCTTTTATATTTATTAAAGACAGTCATTTCCTTTGACTTTTTTCACACCCTGTTTTAACATGCTATTAATGCTCAATGGGGAACGCAGCCATGCACAGCAGCGATTAGATTGCAAAACCTGAGATAAACCAGAGAACGTACTCAAAAAGCTTCAGGCTAAGGAGCGACCCAAGGAAGACATAGCATTGTAGTTTGATGTGGCTATGTTACAAGGGATTTGAGAGGAAATGCTCAGAAGTACTGTGCTAATACAAATCACATTTCAAAACTGCTACCATTGTTTGCTCTAAGTACTTGTACTTACTAAAAGCTCCCCAGACCATATTCATTACATTCCTGAAAGTTTAGGAGAAACAAAGATTTACTCCCTTGCTCATTTCAAAAAATTTTACAGACTAAGCAGATTGCAGAAAGATTTTCCTTGATTTACAACACCAGAAGGAGAATAGGAAACATTAAGTTTCTATGTCCAGTATTAAATGTTATTTTAAAATCATTCATAAACCTGCTCTTTGAAATCCTAGATAAAACTTTCAGATTAACAGTTTAGCCCTATGGCAAAGGAGGCTGGAAAGATTAAGGAAATTTCATTTAATTCTTGTCGTTAAGGAGAGCTATTGAAAGATAAGGAGTATCCAAAGAGTGTACAAAAACTGTAGCAGCTTTAAATTAACATCACAACATCATTTTCTCTCACATAACCTTCCCCTTGTATTAAAACCAGATATAATGGTTTTATTAAATTATTTCACTGTAATTATTTAGAGTACTTCTAAACATTTTCATACACAGTTAAATCAGATAGAGCAATGTGAGTTAAAAAACACTAAAAAAATTTGGAAAGAGGATCTGTGATGTTTAAGTATTGAACAACTTTATTTCTCTTAAATCATAAAAATGTGTGGTTTTGCTTTTTTGCACCAGACACCTTTTCCACGTGAACTAAAAAGAAAAAAAAAAAAAAAAAAAAAAAAAAAAAAAAAGACTTTGCTGTTGCTTCTGCTATTTCTAATTTACAACAAAGTAAAAATTGTGGTCTGCTTTTTAAAAGCCTCTTTAATTCACCATTCATTACACATAAGGGGTACTACACTCACTCTTGGCTAATGATCATTGTAATACAGTTAGGTGTGATCTTGCAAACAGACCTGTTGACCTCAAACTCCCAATGAAGTCAACAAAACTGCATGGGCAGGACAGTGCACTGAAACATAACCTTTGTCAGAGCCAAGGCCAGAGTTAAGAGGCAGATGCTAGAAACTAAATGTACATGAATGTGTATGCATGCAGTTGGTTGTTGTTAATGGTGATGTGTGTGTAACAAGCTATTATGGATTATTTTGTTTGAAAAGCAAAAAGGGAGAACACAAGACTCATCTCCAGGCAAGTCAAAACACTGTTTTTCCACCTCTACCTCACTAAAATGAAATGTTCTGTGCTTGAAAAAATATCCTGTTTGATCTGAAGAGCAAGACATTTTATTGGTGGTACTTTGAAATGAAACATCTCCTCAAAAATATTTAAAATTTTTGTTCTTCCCCTCTACATTTTTTCAACTGAGCATATTCACCTGAATTTGACATGGTTTGCATACAGCTTTGTCTGTGTCCCTTTCAACTCAGAAAGTCTCATATGAAGGGTTTTATTCAGTCTTCTTAGTCTCAATCATTAGCAGTAAAGTTGCAACAGAATTATTTTCTAAAGTACTGAGGGCAGGGAAGGAGTTTCCTTCTTGCTTTTTTTTTTTTCATTTTTTTCTTTTTTCTTTCTTGTTAGCATGATTGTCTGTATGTAACAGCAGAAAGCTTTTCTGAAAGCCTCCCAGTTTTTGACCTGTCTTGAATGTGTCTCACTTGGCTACAGATGGCCTATCAAATCCATCAAGTCCTGATTGGAATAGATTACTAAATTGATGGAGCGCTGGGATTAGACCCATCTGTCTGCAGGAAGCTCTGTAATCATGATGAGAGGTTATTGTTGCCTGGGAGCTGAAAAGCGGCAAACCATGCTGCGCTAAAGGATCAACCAAGGCTTTCCATAAAGTAAAGGAGATGGAAAAGCAATCCTATTCTGCTGAATCCAGTGGACACCAGCAAGGTGCTGTAAATACGCTTGAAATACTGTTTCATTGAACATACATCTTTTTAGGATGATTTTCTGTGAGAAAAGGAGGTTTAAAGACAAGCCAAATTTTGCACTTGCATTGTAAGAGGGCATCATCACAGTTTAAGAGAGTCAGAAAGTTTGGTTCTGAGTGCCTGCTTGAATGCTACTAGTCTCGAGATTAAACAGCTGAACTAGTATGAAAGTAAAGATTAGCCCTATCCTATCCGCCAAAGTCAAGTGTAACTAGGTCGTAGAGACATTTGATAAGGGGTTAATCATATTTAATTATTTTCCTATTTTGAAATCTTCTTACTACTTCTTAACTTAGATCTCTGAAAGTATCCAAAATATCATTGCAAGTAATGCTGAGAGGAACCTGACTTCATTCTGCAGCATTTTTAGAGTTTTCATCACATTTCATTTGTTCTTTGAAACAAACCAAAGCCCTTTGAAATGTTTTCACTGAAAAATAGGACTACAGTGAACTGTCCTGAGGCTCTCAAGCAAGGAGGTATGAAAGTAACATTAAAAGTTTGTCTGCATGGAATATGAGAAACTCTAGTTCCAGTTTCTGCTGTGCCTTCTCCACCAGAGAGATCTGGAAGGAAAAGTCACACTCTTGCACTCATTGGCAGGTGTTCTAAGCAAGGGTCCATTCCAGTCTAAAGTCTCGGGAATGGGTAAGTTTTCAGAATGGGGTGCCAACGCCACTCACTTGCTTCCTTGCCTTCCGTCTCCACTGCAACATCCTCACCAGCAAAAGAGATCTGACAACCTTCCAACCAAAAATCTTATATAATCAAGTCTATGCCACCTTACCTCTCAGAAACAAGCAGTGAATTAAGCTCAGGGGAAAAAAAAAAAAAAAGGTGCTTTGGGATTTTTTATTGTTAGTTTAGTTAAGTTTAGTTTCATAATTTAGGGAATATTTTTCCCTAAACAGTTAATGGGTATCTTACTGTTCATTTCAGCAGGACCAGGACTTAGCCTCTAGGAGATCAGACAGTAAGTTACTCTATTTGTAGTTTAAATTTATCATTTCTCTACACTCAGATATAATGATATGATTTTTATGGTTAGCAGTGTATATGTGTATTATAAAGATTGCCCTTTTTTTTTTAACAGAAAGATTAAGGTATATGAAGAAATGTTAATTTTTTTTACTGAGCTAAAAGCCAAAGACCTTTATAAATCTGCCTTTGAGAGTACTTTAATGAGAAGACTCATTTTATGCCACTGCTTAGGAGATATTGCCTCCATAAATTCTAATGCTGAATTTTAAGAAAAGGTAAGAAGAAAGAAAGAAAAAGATACACTCAGCATGTTTGTTAAAGTGGAGTATTAACGTATTTCCTCAGACCCCTCACCCAAAATTTGAGCTTAAGATCAGATCTGCTTTTTTTTTTTTTTTTTTTTTTCCTACTTTCAACTACTTAGGTCTTTTTGTGAATGCAGCCAAATTTTCATGTTTCTTTTTTACGCATTCATATTTGGTACTTCTAAGTTCAAAACAGAAAGTACAGAAACCCTATGTTCTATGCTTTTTTAACTCTTTCTTTTAATTCTCACTTAGAATAACCTTTCTCCATTTTGAAATGAAGGATATAACCAGGGAAAAGAAGGACCTATGGCCAATCACTAATTCTTTAGACATGAGAGTGGGCAAAACCAATCCAAATAATTTTTGCCCTCGTAGTAATAAAAAGTACACAGGGAAAAAAAAAAAGTGTTTTAATCCTAATGGAGCATATTGAGGTGTTGCCACAAACTGTATAAAGACAATACTTAAATTGTGTCTCTTTTATAATTGCCTCTTTTATAATATACCATTTGTACAAGTTTTCTTACTGGGAAAATACATGTGACACCCACAGAGGAAAGAAAACTGTCAAGTAACAAGGTCTGTTAAGGAAAATGCTACAAACTTTCATAAAGAAAGCAGTCTTATTCTTTCCTCTGAACTTGCCTGTTGTATTCAGGATGTCTCTACTGCTGCAGAATGCATGTAGGGTGGGGAAAAGGACACTGAAAACAAAAGTGCAACTTTTGTTGGGAAATTGGGAATTATCTGAATTGGGAAATGTAGAAACGCAGGCCTTAGAAAGGAAGCTATGCACTTTGGCAGTGAGAGGTTGGACCAAGAGGAAGGCAGGGAATAATTCTTGAAACACATGAAAAGCCTGAGGCAGCAGAAAAAAGGAAAGTCTAGTGATTAACCGTTCAAACATCCCATTCTGTTAAGTTTTCTGAGTGATTGCAGGCCAAGCCTCTGAACTAGCATTACTGTCAATGGAAATTAAAACCTGCAAGTAATACTTTCTTTCCCTTCTGCATCTAGAAAACAAGAGTAATAAAAATTTTCTCCATTCAAGACCGTCAAAATTTTGATGTGTTTACATGCAATGTAAATTAGGTCATAGAAATATTGCAATTTGCCGGATGCTGCCAGTAACCTCAGGGCCAGGTCCTAAAGCCACTGTCTCCATCCTGTCCTCAGATCCTACTGCTCCACTTCACAGATCTTCCCACAGCCTCCCTGCCAGCCCTGAGGCAATGGCTGTGGACTTCTGCTCCTCGGTTAATTCAGATACTGGGTTCCAGGAATGATGGTGCTGATAATATGAGACGAGCAAGAATTTCACAGCTTTCTGCCACACCAAAATCCCAGATGAAAAACCCAGAGAGAGAGCGCCAACAGCCCAGCCAGTGCAGTCTTCCAGCAAGCTTAGCTTCTCCTTAACTAACCAGGGTAAAAGATGGTCAAATGCACACTCAGTGACTTTAGGTTCTTGTGGTCCCCACAGCAGCCAAGCAAGGAGAACACAAGCAATGCAGATTTTCACAATTCGATAAAATCTCTCGTATTATTTCAGGGCTTGATTGATTTTTAAAAAAATGCATATAGGAGAGGGAGTGAAAAAGAAGAAAAAGGGATAAGAGGTGGTAGCTAAGAGTCTATTCTTGGTTAACCCTGGATGGGTTACTTAAACTAATGGATTAATCAGGACCCTCCTCTCCACTACTACTCTTAACAATGCAGGACATGATGCATAAGTGATGCTAATTACACCACATCCCATCCTTCCTAGTCCCATGAAAGCTGCACAGGTACTTACAGAAATCCCTTACCAGTTTTACAAGCGAGATTGTACCAATATGCCCCCATTGTCTAGTTTACATGGATTTGTTTTACTGCTATGTTTGCTCTAGTACACCTCTCCACTATCCTGGGAAACTGAGAGCTAACTCAGCTAAGGAATAGAATTCTTATACTTTAATTTCTTGCTGGCAATACACTAATTAATGATGCTGTTTTGCTTCCAGATTTCAAATTCTGAAACATTGAAACTGATAGTAAAACCCACGAACCCATAGTCCTTCTATATTACAAAAGATTTCTACCTAATAAGAATAAGATATATGTCATGTCTAGGCATTATTTTCCCTCTTTCTTTTAGTTAAAAGATTTTAGACATAATTTCCTAATATGATGTAGTGTATATACTATATAACCACTTTATAAATGGGATCCTGCAAGTGTTTGTTAGAAGAACAAAAAGAGAAGCAAAATGTCACATCCTAAATATTTTGCAGATACCCTTAAATAATTCTTTAATGCCTCAAATATTTGTATATCCCGCCCTCCTACACCTACCTCTCTAGCAATCTAATAATGTGTATAATACTCTATGATGTGTACCTTTCATTTTGGTCAAAGCCTTTGATCCTCCACTTTTTAGATAAAATGCCATAACCATACTGTAGCAGGTTAAGATTGATTGACAAGTGCATATAATTATGGCTTCAATAGTGGAGTATGTTTTACAGTTGGAAAAAAATGCACAACCTTGAAAATAAAGAAGTTGTGCCCTTTCTCTGGGATAAAAGGATCATATCAAATTGGTTCGTTTCCTTGGCAGAATGAAATAAAAGACTCCCTTTAACAAAGAACACTTCCCAAAAGGCTGCTGGAGGAAGTCTCTTTGACTAGATAATATCACACCAATGAGAAAATCAAACAGGGTAAAAGTAGAATATTATGAAATGTTTCCCTTTTACACTCATTTTGTATTCAGTAGTGTATGGAAAGGATAAAATAAGGGAAGGAAATGGATAAGTATTTTTGCCGACATTTAGAAAAATTGAAGTTATTGTGAAAAGAGTAAGCTGGTAAATGGGAAAGACATGTTGAATCCTCCTATCAAATATCCTTCACATCAGCCTCTGTTATTTTAATTCCAATGCCTTTCACGGACAATACAATTTAAATTTAACATTGATTCCCTTAGTCTGGATCAGTGGCCAATTCAGTCTTATTCAAATGCCTTCCAGCTGGTGTGGGGTTACAAAGAGAAGAAAGAGTTTGCAAGACAGGATGTAAATTCAGGTTTCCACCACAGGGAAGAAGCTTTGCTTTAAACACCTAGTTTAACACCGACATGGCTGTATGCCATAGCAGATTGTATTTTCTCTTGTGTATGCTGGGCATTTCTGGTAGGCAGAGATGTTCCAGTTCAGAAAATAAACACGCAAGGACAACCATGCACCATGCATAGACATGTACCCTGGCTCATCAGGAGCAGCAGAAACCATCCACGGACACACACTGATCCTGCACTGGTGGACTTTGTGAGGAAACACACCTGGGAATGGGGAACAGAGCATATTCCCAGTCTCCGAACAGGAGAGGTAACAATTCTTATTACCCCACCACTACTGGCACCCTCTACTGCTTCATCTCAGCCACTGACGTAGCTCCTCAGCCTTCCTCCTCTTCTTCAGAAAATTTTGTTACTGAGAAGACGGGTTGCTACTTTTTTTGAAGGGAATTGCTGCACCCTTTTACCTAAGAATACATTTCAACCTAACAGATTAATGGCAAAACAATTACAGAAATCATATTTTTGGGAGTATAATGGTGGTTATGCACAAGTTAAACCAGGTTTTGTTCTAGAGTTAACATTTGATCTGAGAGAGTGCAAAATTCACTAGATACAAGTGTTTTCAGAAGTTTGAGGCAGAACAAACACCATGCCAGGTGGGCCTGCCATCCATGCCCCTGGGCAGGACTTCTGGGGCTGATCCCACTGTCAGTGCGGCAGGGATTCACCACGCGTCCCACAGTCTTTCTCCCTGTCTATCTGAACTCGAGCACTTCCTGGCATACATCCCCGCTCACTCACTGCGCCTCCAGCACAACCAGACGATGCATTGATGAAGAAGGTCCTCTGCAGTGTATGAGCCCTTTAGTGAGGGCATTGCCGTTGACTCAAAAGCAATAGGTCTATATGGACAAAGTGAATCAGTGTCCATATGGGCACTTCCGCGTGGAATATGGACAAACCAAACCAATTGCTGGACCAGCAACTAAAATGGAATACAATTTCCTTACAAACAAGTCCCATTACACACATTTATTTGCATGTTAATTTTTCAGTGCCTGTTTTCCTTAAGTAACATAATTCTTTTAATATCACTTAAATCAAATATATATGTGTAATCAAGATTTTTTTTTAAAGGGTTAAAACAATTGTTTGCTTTTTAGATTTTCTATGGAGTCATCAATGTATCAAGTAGGAGAAGCAAGATACATGCGCTGTGTGGTGTGCTTTCAGCCACAATGGTTGAGTAGAAAAGAAGTTTGTGTCACGTCAGGAAGCAAATAGGGAGCACAAAATAATCTACTAATAAGCTTGGGGGGAAAAAAAGACTGTAACTCCTATTTTTCTAACTATATTTACACTGGACTAATTTGAAATAACTCCTCTGTAGCCAATGTTTCATCATGCATTTCACTTAGATTTGTTAAGACACTTAGTATATAGTAAATGTGGTTCAACTGATTATTAAAAGGATATTCATTAATATTTAACAATGCTTTGCAAGGTTCCTCTCCTATAGCTCTACCCAAGCTGAACAAGTGTGGTTTTAATAATCCACTGGTCTGTATGTAATTAACACAAATAACTGTCTTAAAGCATTTAATTCAAATGTCAATTCAAGACTCATTTTAAAATGCTACCTTCCAAACAATGTAACCTGACCATCAAAATGTTCTTATTGTGAAGGTGATTTGTTGTTGCAAATGTTCATTGGAAAAACAGGTAAAAAGCAGAATAGATCAGCCTATCCTGAGAAGCAAAATCACTATTTACTTACCAGAAGTTTTACTGTATATAGGGAATATTGTAATCATGTCAGCATTTTTTTACATACAACAGAACAAATACACATAATTTTATTTGAATCACACTTAAAAATAAATAAAAAATTAAGTAAGTAAATTTGGCTTCTGCAATCATTCCTGTGATTTTAACACTATGATGTTAATCTTATGTTTAAAAGGCAAAATGAAGACATACTCTTAGTGATGTCTTGGAAAACAAAAAAGGAGAGGAATGTTTTTTCTAAAAAGTTTGGGTTTTTACAATCGTGTCTCTTGCAGCTACCCTGGTTTCTATGAGAGACCATTTAAGCTTACATTCTGAAGTCTGTCTAATCATTGTGATTAAAAGTTGGAATAAGTTATGAGCAATAAAAGGAGTAAATTATATCCAGTCTGAAAGTAGAACTAATTATAAAGCTGTTGCTTGATTAAGGTGTTTATACTGAAGAGTATTAAAGGGATTAGTCTAAAGCTTTACATCCTGCAGCACAGAATTAATATGCAGGATTTAAACACTCAAATTAATTCAGGTGCACCAAACAATTATATGGAATAAGAACACTCGACCCAGCTAATGGCCACGCTAGTCCACCAAGCTAATTTATATTCATGTACTTATTGACCTCTCTGCATGTTCACAAAAAGACTGTTCTAATGCTAATGAATGCTTCCAAGACAGTCTCCATCTCCTGTGTCTAATCACAGTGGACTTTAGTGAGGACACAACAATGTACCTCACTGTTGACATTTTGCACCAATGAAATATTTCCTGACGGACAGATGTGGCTCTTTTAGGTCCTTCTGTACACAGTGGTCTAAATTATGATCTTGGATACACCAATGAATCACTGCCAGTGGGAGAAGCCTCAGAATATGCAGTTGAGGGAAGGATTTATTACAGAGCATTCAAGCATAATACAAAAAAAAAAAAAAAAAAAAAGGACAAGATGCACTAGATAATATAGGGAACAACATATGGGATGCTGTGGACAGAAGAAAAAAAGAGGAGGAGGAGAAAGAGGAGGAGGAGGAGGAGGTGTAAGAGATATATCTCTAGTGAGCGACTCCTTCTACCTATACACACCAAAGCCAACTAAGGCATTAAAATAAAATAGTATATGGTGCAAGGATCCACTTAAAAATACAGTCTTTTTAAAAATCACATCAAAAAATAGGATCAGGCTGCTTTAATAACAGCCCTCAGGTGGATGTGTGACCTTGTGGAAAGATGTTTTCAGTGCTGAACTCATAACCAAATAAAGAAAAAGAGTTGATTTCAGGAAGAACTCAAAAAGCCTGATTGCAGGGTTCAGCTCCCCAGCAATCACGAGTAAGCTTTATCAAACTAACAAACAGACAAACAAACAAAAATGGTTGAGACTGGTTTTATATAACCATCCAAAGGCAAAGATAGCACTGGAAGAGGCAAACACAAATCGTACGTCCCCTTTACAGGTAATGCCTCAGTGAAGGAACAAAAGTTTTTAGGATACAGAAGTAACAAATAGTAGGCAATATTATTGATCTTATTTGGAGGCATCACTCAGAGACGACCCCCGTGCTGTGTCAGAGCAATGCTGACATACTCTGGTGACAAGAGACCAGAAAAAATCTCTCCATTGATTCTCCTAGAACCTGGCCATGCCCAGAGCAGCCAGGCTAAGCAAGAATGCCACCCACAAGCTCAGAAAGTAATGAACGTCAATATGGTGAGAGCATCCCAGATAACACAACAAACCCCTCAGCACAGCCTGGCTAGCATTGACTGCATGCCATCTTGATCTCATGCATAAGTGACAGCCTGCTAATGGAAAGGGAAACAAACATACATAGGCCTCAAAATCTTTCACCTGATAAACAAAATTTTTTTAATTCTGACATTATTCTTAATCATTTTGTGTCTCTGCAATAAAATTTTGTGGTTTGTATTTTTCAACAGCACCCAAAGAATCAAGTTTCAGGATTCTTCAGTCTATTCTATGATGAAAAATGCCTGGCCAGCACCTCTTTGCTTGATATCTTTGGGTCATCTTCAGGTCAAATGTTTCAGATGCCAAATCACGGGACAATTGAGCCCTTATCGCTCCAGCATGTACTCTTCTGCAAGGTTTTTTACTCCCGGAATGCATCCTCTAACTTCTCCCCAGACAATTCCCTCTTCTGTACTTCCTCCTCTCCTTAGAAAGAGAAGATCCATTATGATAACACCAGGGGTTGCAACATTTATTTTAAACTCTTCAGTAAGAAACTCACTTTTTATCTCACTTACACAGTAGTGAACTTTTTTGCTCTTGCAGCTCTATTTTCCTTTGTGTTTGTGCTGTTTTGGATTCTTAGTTACCTCTAGAGGTTAGTCTGAACACTAAGACTTTCTTTGCACAGCAGATTCAGCTTGCTTTGCTCATGATTGTCCTCTGAGCCTCTACATTTCCTGTCCCACACTGCAGCCACCAATCATTTTTTTTTTAATCAGAAGCTCAGCCCTTCACCCTCTGCAAGATTTGGCTTCCCTGCCTCTCATCAGCAATCCTTTGTAGTCCCTGAGACCATGTGCTATCATTACATAGTGCTCAGTAGCCCTCACAGTCCCCTGAATTACTGTGCTGTGTTCAGCCTTCTCTGTTTAATTCAAAACTGCTGAATACATCACATGCTGCACAGAACCAAATAAGGCAAATAGCTAAAGGTGGCAACCTACAGATTATCTTCCATTTTACAGGCTCGTGTTGCTTGCAGACATAGGACAAGCATATATGAAATTCCCTTCAGGAGTCTTCTTTCAATTGTCTTCTGCATTCCCAGACAGTAATAGGTCTGACAAGGTTTTTAATTGCTCTATTCTTCTGCCTGCGGTACTTTTTTTAAATTACTTTTCATTCCTGGTACCATGCACCCAAAACCTGTTCCTTTTCCTTATTTAAGCATTCAGAAAAAGTTGTTAAAAGACAAGGTCACAGAGGATAGCTATCAAAGGCGCCCAGTTATCTCTTGCCCAGACTGAAAGCTGAAGAGATTTTATTTATAGCCACAGTGTTCTCGGGAGCAAACACACTTATCACCCCAGTAAGTTTCATACGAGGAGAGGTAGAGGGAGCTGTGTTTGCTTACCCTGGAGAAGTCTACGGAGATATGTAATCGCAGTCTTCAAGTACCAAAAGGGGAATCTAGAGAAGATAGAGCCAGATTCTTCTCAAGAATGCACAGAAAAACAATGAGAGTCAACGGTGTCAACATCCGGAAGCAGCACTAACTGGCTAATCAAATATAAAGAAAAATGTTTTTCCCATGAGAGAGGTTAAACACTGGAACAGGCTGCTCAGAGAAGGTGTGGAGATATTCAAACTCATGTGGACAAGGCCTAAGCAACCTGGTCTAACTTTGAGGCAGGAGTTTGGACCAGATGACCTCCAGAGATTCTTTTTAACTTAAATTATCCTATAATTACAATTAGTCTAATAACAATACCTTTTCTAGATCAAATATCAATAGTCCTGGTAAATCTTCTGTAATGTGGTTGCTATGCACATATAGAGGTGTTAGAAGGGACCTCAAAAGTCATCTAGTCTATTCTCCTGCCACAATCCAGGACCTGTTATACATTTTTCATTCTAGGTATTTGGCAGATCTATCCTTAAAGACTAAGGGGAGAAACCCTTCCCCATTTTTACGTTCTCCATTCATACAGATTTGCACAACCATTCCAGCTAATCTAATCCATATCCCCTTTCTGTAATTTATCGGCATCTTGTCTGGCTAGACAGGCAGACTCAGAATTTTGAGGAAGGGTACTGCCTTCGGGATGTTCCTTCTGCAATTACAGAGACAGGGCTACACAGGAATGTATGGAACTGCATTAAAAAGAATAAAAATCCCAACTCTTTCATCTATTCCTTTTGCTAATGGAAAAAAGGTCCCTGAATATTGACCTTAACTTCCCATAAATAATTCCATTGCATTTTTTGTTGTTTTTTCATAGGTATACCTACTTAAAGCTCATTTTCTTGGGATCCTTTTTGACATAGCTGTGATAACTGTTGCCACAAACACACAACATAGAATCCATCCTTTTCTCACTTAAATAACTAACTTTTAGACACTTAATTCAGAAACAAACATCTAAGATATGTCAGATGATTCTTCTCATTCTCTGGAACTATTTTTGGCATTAAATTAGTATACTGTAACATGCTCTCTTGCCCTGAAGAGACTGCTTTCTTTCATGGTGGAAATAGGAACCTTCCCCATCAAGTATACTACACTAGTGAGTATGCTGCAGTGATACATATCTCGGTGTCTTACCCTGCTAAAGTGGCAGTGCTACAGAAAGCAAAAACATCTGCTAAATCAGCTTTGAGCAAAGTGAAAGAAAAATAACTCTCTCCCCAATTTCTGGTGTCTAACCATTCCAAAACATGCTTAGGTGGTAAATTGCTTCAAAGGTCCAAACAGCATTGCCACAATTTCAGGCTTCAGTTCTTTTTCCCTCAAGGAATTTTCATTTTGTGCCTCAAACACCAACTGCACTTTACAGATTCAGTAAGGATTTGGTAAAAATAAGGCAAAAAAATCTTTTTTGACAGCAGAACCCTTGCAGAAGCCAGATATAGTTGAGTCCCCCATTTAGTGAAGAACATAGCATTTAGGGTTTGGATTCACAGGCAGGAATTTAATATCAAGATTTCTTGTTGCATGGCTGTCGTACAACAGATTCAAGCAATTCTTAAAATGACTTTGAAACATCTATAAACCAGGACACTTTGTTCTGCTGATACATGCTGGAGTGCAGCATATTGTGACAACTCCTGATGGGGAGATAGAGACTAGAGACCTGTCACTAGTGTCACAGCCCCGTTTCTATCACTGAAATGAAAAGGATTCAGCAAACACCCAAATTCCCCAGCACAAACAGGTAAAAGCATGGAAGAGCCATATTCCCAGGAAATATGTAAAATTCATCCACTTAATAGACAGCTGAGAGTTCAGAGCCTGAGGCTGGGGTTAGCTCCATCAATAGGTTCCATCTGAGTAGAGAACCACCACCACCACCCCTGCCCCCAACCCCTTCTGTCTAGCCAAAACCTGCTTACCTCATCTCTTAATTGTTTGGGACAAATTTATAAGAGAACTCCTACATCTGTGTTTTCAAGGTCAGCACATCAGCCCACGTAGCTTTGGAAAATGTAAAGGAAAGACTTTTTCCTTAGCTACTCTTAAAAACTGATACGTGTATTGGGTTTACGTGGCAAGGTTTTGGTAGCTGGTGGGGCTACAGCGATGGCTTCTGTGAGAAGCTGCTAGAGGCTTCCCCTGTGTCCGACAGAGCCAATGCCAGCTGGCTCCAAGATTGACCCGCCACTGGCCAAGGCCAAGCCCATCAGCGACGGTGGTAGCACCTCTGGGGTAACATAGTTAAGGAGGGCGAAAAAACTGCTGCAGGAATATAGCAGCAGAGAGAGAATATGTGAAAGCAACAACTCTGCAGACACCAAGGTCAGTGAAGAAGGAGGGGGAGGAGGCTCCAGGCTCTGGAGCAGATTCCCCTGCAGCACATGGTGAAGACCATGGTGAGGCAGGCTGTCCCCCTGCAGCCCATGGAGGTCCACGGTGGAGCAGATATCTACCTGCAGCCTATAGAGGACCCCATGCTGGAGCAGGTGAAGACACCCAAAGGAGGCTGTGACCCCATGGGAAGCCCACATTGGAGCAGGCTCCTGGCAGGACCTGTGGCCTCGTAGACAGAGGAGCCCACACTGGAGCAGGTTTGATGGCAGGACTTGTGATCCCACAGGAGACTCACACTGGAGCATTCTGTTCCTGAAGGACTGCACCCCATGGAAAGGACCCACACTGGAGCAGTTTGTGAAGAACTGCAGCCTATGGGAAGGACTCACATTGGAGAAGTTCATGGAGGACTGTCTCCCATGGGAGGGACCCCAAGCTGGAGCAGAAGAAGAGTGTAAGGAGTCCTCCCCCTGAGGATGAAGGAGTGTCAGAGACAACGTGTGATGACAACGCCCATTCCCCGTCCCCCTGTGCTGCTCGCAGGGAGGAGGTAGAGAAATCTGGAGTGAAGTGGAGCCCGGGAAGAAGGGAAGGGTGGGGTGAAGGTGTTTTAAGATTTGGTTTTATTTCTCATTACCCCACTCTGATTTGAGTGGCAATAAATTAAATTAATTTCCCCAAGTTGAGTCTGTTTTGCCCATGCTGGTAATGGCTGAGTGATCTCTCCCTCACCTTATCTCAACCCACAAGCCTTTCGTTATATTTTCTCTCCCCTGTCCAGCTGAGGAGGGGAGTGATAGAGCGGCTTTGGTGGGCACCTGGCGTCCAGCCAGGGTCAAATCCACCACACATATGTCATCTGAAGGAAGTGTCTTATGTGTTTTCCGCTATATGGGCAGTCTAGGGCTTTTCATTTATTGCCTCTTTTTTCCAGTCCATCTTTTTTTTATCTGTATATTCGTATGTATTTGCAGCTAGAGTTCTCTTATTCAATAATGCACTTCTGTCAATGGGACTAGTCAGTCATTTACAAGGACAAATTAGTTCTTGCTGAACTGAATTCTCTGTGGATTAATTTACTGATATTACTAAATTTACATTTTACAGATTGTTCAAAAGTGTGGGTGGGGAGCAACACTTTCTAAATATATTCACTGCTCGTTCCATACTTACCTAAAAAAATCATTCTGCCATAAAACACAGAGATATGAAGGGGCTGTCGTTCTTGTTTGCCCTTTCTCCCTCCAAAAGCCAGAACTATCTATTGTTTAATCTTCCATTTGCTCACCTCTGGTTGCACACTGAGTCTAACTGGTCTCGTGGAAGATTTTGCCTAACTTCACAGGTTTTATGCATCTCCTATGTTATCATAAGTTCTTGTACTGAACTTCCAATCGTCATTGCAGATCACTAATAGATCAACTGAGGCAAGGGGAAAACCTTCCTGTATTTTAAAGAAGTGAAATACCTACATGCCTAGAAATGATGGACAGTTCAACACCTACGTATAACAAGTGTCCTCCAAACAACTGTTGACATATTTCTTAAAATTCTTGTATAAATAATTCATTATTAACAGTTCCACCATGGAATAAAATAGAAGGTTACTAGAGGATTTATTTTCTCCAAACTTTTTATTTTTATTACTGCTATTTTTATACCATTTTCTTTGAAGACAATGATAGCCTAAAACAAGCAGAGATGCACTTGTGCAGTCTTGTGTTCACTGCTGGGAAGGAAAAAGAATATAGAATATGCTGTAAGCTGAACAGTTTTAAATATTTAAAATTTTAGATATCCACCATGGATCTTGCTCACAAACAGCAGATGATTTTTATTTAGCTAGTTATTTAGTTATTAAGAGCAGAACTCCAGTGAAGAAAGATATTTTTAATATGCAGTACTCAAAGCCTTCCAAGCCTGGAAAAAATGAAATACGTGGAAGAAAGAAAAAAAATCTTAAATAATTTAAAGAAAATCTACTGCAGAGATACTTTTCTTAAACAAAAAAAATGCAAAATTTGAGGGTTGTTTTCTCTACAGATTTATTTAGCGTTTCTGATAGATGGCAGTTGGATCTTACTTGGAAGAGTGAAGCTCTCAACCTACCTGTAAATCAGGCACAGCATTAGCTATGGTAATAGGAACCTCACTGTACTCCCATGTACACCTATGCGTTTACACTGGCCTAAACTGACCTCGTGTTCTTAACTAAAAGCAACAAAGTGGACTGCCTGAAACAATTTTTGAGTAGTGAATTCAATTGAAATTTGACTCCAGATCATAAGTCAAACTGCTTTCAGATGGAAATGCCTTTTATCCTAAATCTTTTACCAATATGTTCAAGTAACTTTGACTTAAAAGAAATCAAGCCCTACAAGCACACATTTTTTTAACTGGAGTCTCACTTTTCATTCTCACAATTTCAATCACATTTTTCTCAAGCCGGAACAAAAGACTAATGTAATGAGAAGCCAAGGCAAAGTACTAAGCTATATGTCTTCTCATCTTATCTGTTCATTATACAAGGTATGTGGGTCTAGCTTTCTATTGCTCACAGATTTACTATGTATGAGCTGCTAGAAAATACCCAGTTTTGACCATTCATTCTGAATTTCCAGCTGAAAGTTGGCTATGTCACCAACTTCTCTCCTTTTACAGGAGAAGAAACAGATAAAGAACACATGCTGAATAGGTTTTGCACAAGTTTTATTTTCCCAGATGTTCCACTGACTAGGTCTTCAGGACACAGGAAATTGCATTCAATATTTCGACATTTCTGAGAGAAGAAGTCCTAAGTTTCCCACTATTTTTATAGCAGTACAGACTCTGTTCTGGACTTTATATAGATCGAAAACATCAGACACAAGCTCCTGGAGAAATGTACATACAAATGTTTATTAAGTTGATAGGATAAAGTGCTGCCAGAAGGTGAAAACTTCTTTTTAAAAAACTTTTAAATCCTTCTTCTCTTTTCTTCTCTTCTCTCATTTTTGTTATCACTATGTGACATAATAAACAAACAAAAAAATACCTTACAAGGTCACACCAAATATCTATCATGCCCAGTAACCCTTAGAATCATAGAATCGTAGAATTGTTTAGGTTGGAAAAGACCCTTAAGATCGAGTCCAACCATTAACCTAGCATTACCAAGTCCACCACCAAACCACGTCCCTAAGTGCCACATCTACACGTCTTTTAAATACCTCCAGGGATGATGACCCAGCCACTTCCCTGGGCAGCCTGTTCCAGTGCTTGACAACCCTTTCAGTGAAGAAATGTTTCCTAATATCCAATCTAAAACTCCCCTGGCGCAACTTGAGGCCATTTCCTCTTGTCCTGTCGCCTGTTACTTGGGAGAAGAGACTGACATCCGCCTCGCTACAACCTCCTTTCAGGTAGTAGTAGAGAGCGACAAGGTCTCCCCTCGGCCCCCTTTTCTCCAGGCTAAACATCCCCAGTTCCCTCAGTCGCTCCTCTCAGGACTTGTGCTCTAGACCATTCACCAGCTTCGCTGCCCTTCTTTGGATACGCTCTTTCTCAGAGTGGCCAACAGAGAATACCTAAGGAGAAGTATAAGAAATAAGGTTATTACAAAACAAAACTTCTCCAAAATCTCTCCCAGACTCCATCATTTTTAGCTCCATGACCTCCTGAGCCAAAGGTCACATCTCTGTTTTTGACCATGCTCACTAGTTTTTTCCTATTTATTGTTCAATTGTGTTTTGAACTCTCGTAAACTTCAAGCATTCATGTGCCCTGTGGAAAGAACTTCACAAATTTACTGAAAAACTATCTCCTCTCTTTATTTCGAACCTACTGTCTGCTACTTCACTTGATGTCCCCTTATTTTCATACTGTGAGAATAAATAGTCATTCCTCTTTCACTTTTTCCATGTCACTCATGAGTTGACATTATGTCGTAATCTCCTCCACTCTCCCACACTGCCAGGGCAGGGATTTCTCTAAGCTCAGGAGTCGTAGTTCTCACATGGAAACCATTTCACACCTTTGATGATGCAACAAATAATTGCTATGTAGTGCTCAAAATCCATGACAGGTACTTCCTCTGATTTTGACCTATTTAACTCAAACCGATACCGCCTGTCATACCCTTCACAAATAGTATAAATGAATTAGAAACAGATTTTAAAACACTTTTCATTTTGTAGATGCCAAAAAAGCACGTAATGAACTGTAAGAGGGAAGTGGTACACAGCACATCAGATTGTTACCCAGTGAGCCCTTCTCTTAGACTGAGCCATCACCATCACTTGAGGCTACAGAGCTCTCTAAAGGCATAGATTTCATCCTAGACTTTCTTTCTTTCTCTAAAATTAATAAAGTGGTAAGGGGAGAGAATTTATTTTCAAGGACATTTTGCACCCACCTGTCCCATAGGTAAATGAAAACTACTTATGTCTATTATTGATTAAGAAATAGTTTGTCATTATACTAATGAATCTTTTTCCTGTCACTGTTGAATCAGAATTACTTTAAATAGGCACATAAGGGACACCTATGGAAAAAGCCTGAGAGCATAACTTATTAACTCACACAGGAAAAACCACGGGTATGCTGTGAAGCTTTAAAATACATTCTAAAAGTAGACAGTCCAGGGGAAAAAAACTTACTATTATATTAATTTTTAGTAAATTATTCTAGGCAGCTTGAATCAAAAACTTGATATTTACATTTGATTTTCGTTTCAAAGGGCATGAATAGCACAGTCTAGACTTATTATACTTTGATATATAGTTGCTATAGCAACATATGTAAATTATTAATCTTTGTATGTGAAATATCTCCAAAGGACAGATTACCTTTGTGTTAAAAATGCAGACAGTTTTAAATATTTCCCTGTGATGAAGTAGAGTGCTTATAAAACAGCAAATGTAGTCAGGAAAATTAGATCTCCTGAAATGTCTAGTAGGTGCCCCAGAACTGAAAGTTAATCTGAAGCTAAAAATTAAATTAATTGTAACATATGAAATTCCATATAGTATTTTAAATGGTTAAGTATTTTGACTTTATATTTTTGCCTAGAAATGTCTCTGTTCCACTCTCATAAGTAACATAAACATGCATAAAGCAATGGGATGCAGGACCCAAGAAGGACACACAGCAATGCAACATGAATGGAAGAGACCACACTCGCCTGCACTACAGAGCAATAAACTCCCTGCAAAAGAGGTTGCACCATCAAAATACTTTGGTTGTCTATGGAGGAGGAAGGGGTTTCTTAAATCATGATGGTAGCCTTCTGGAAGTTATTACAGTTCTGCATTTTCCTGTGAGGTCACGTGTAAAAGCTGCCTGCGTATTTTAGCTCTAGGTATTGTCTTTCCTTTGGAAGATGTTAAAAGTTCTACAGGGAACACGGTGTCTCAGTGCTTTAATGACAGACCAAGTTAACCAGGAGATCTTCAAGGACGTTAGTACAGTTTGAGCCACGTGCACTGAAAAGCAAGAGGCTGGGGAAATTTTCCAACACATATATTCTATTATATAAATAAATTCTATTCTATAAAAACTGCTGAGACATAAAGAAAGATGTCCCATACTAAGGCATTTCCAGTAATCACAAAAAACCCTATCAGGCCACTTTTGCACATAGTTTTGGGCACATTGTAAGTTAGCATTTGTTAGCAATACTGGTAGGCTTCTTTTATTAGGAAAGGTGTTGTCTGGGAATAACAAAAAAACCTGATAGAGTACCCTAGTCATATTTGACTATAGTTATAAAGTTGGTTCCTACTCAGTAACTTAGGAAATTAAAAACACTAAATCTAGGATTTTCTCCACTGGGACTTAATCCAGTCCAATTTACAAGTTGAGGATTTATAAAGGCTTTTCTGAAAGAAATGGAGAAATGTCAGCTACAATTTCTTGCTAGAGTTGCACTGAATCTATTAACCTTGCCCAGAGAATACAATGTTACAGTTATCTCATTTACAATGTTATTGTACATGATTTATGACCATGGCATCAAATCTCAAACTAGGTTTTGTATTTTTAGAAAAATTTACATGTCTATAATATAAATTATTTTTTTCTCATTCAGGAAAAAATATTAAAAAGTGATTTACAATATTTCAAATTCATGGAAAATATAACATGTTAGAAGACAAGAAATGGGGCAAAAATTCACAAAAACTTCAGACATCAATGAATATCTGCAACCAGGCTAATGTTTCTCCTCTAAGTGATATGAAGCATGAAGTACATTTGCTTAGTCTGAACTTATAGAGATACTGAGAGTCTCTGGTGGAGACGAGCATAAAGGGAGAAGATTTTTGTGCAAAATGGAACATAACACTCTGAAACCACTCTGGAAACACTCCAGAAACCAATGCCACCTCGAGCTTTATTCAGAGAAGAAATTCAGAAGTGGTTCACAAATCTGTTAAATAACTAGAAACTGGAAAAAAAAAAAAAAAAAAAAAGAGGCCAGAGAAAGCAGTATAGTTTGTATGTCTCCTGTATGACTTACAAAATATTTTGAACTTCCTTCTATTTTTTTGTAAGTTTCAAAAGCTTGAAACACCAGAGATAATTTTTAATTTTAAATGATACTTCCTTGCCATTTTTCTGTCCTTTTGATTTACCAGCTTTGTGAGCACACTCTATGTCAACCCCAAACAGAACCACAGTGAATCAGAACTGCTTCCGATCAGGTGTCTCCATTTCCATACCATTCGCAGGCATAGAGAGACAGAACACAAGAATATGCAGAGGACACTCTCCACACCATCAGGAATAAATACGTCAGGTTCCTGCTTAATATAGCCCTACAGATAACACAAAGGATATCTTTTAAAATGGCGTGCAAGAAATACTGCTATGCATGGATTCCTCAGTAACAAAACACACCTCACTTCTGTCTCTCTGTGTGGTGGGTTGACCCTGGCTGGACGCCAGGTGCCGACCAAAGCCGCTCTATCACTCCCCTCCTCAGCTGGACAGGGGAGAGAAAATATAACGAAAGGCTTGTGGGTTGAGATAAGGTGAGGGAGAGATCACTCAGCCATTACCAGCATGGGCAAAACAGACTCAACTTGGGGAAATTAATTTAATTTATTGCCACTCAAATCAGAGTGGGGTAATGAGAAATAAAACCAAATCTTAAAACACCTTCCCCCCACCCCTCCCTTCTTCCCAGGCTCAACTTCACTCCCAATTTTCTCTACCTCTTCCCCTCCCTCCATGGCCCAGGGGGACAGGAATGGTGGTTGTGGTCAGTTCATCACACATTTTCTCTGCCACTCCTTCCTCCTCAGGGGGAGGACTCCTCACATTCTTCCTTTGCTCCAGCAGAACCCCTCCCACAGGAGACAGTCCTTCATGAACTTCTCCAATGTGGGTCCTCCCCACAGGCTGCAGTTCTTCATAAGTTGCTCCAGCGTGAGTCCTTCCCATGGGGTGCAGTCCTTCAGGAACAGACTGCTCCAGTGTGAGTCACCCATGGGGTCACAAGTCCTGACAGCAAACCTGCTCCAGCGTGGGCTTCCCACAGGGTCACAGCCCCCTGTGGGTGCATCTACCTGCACCAGCGTGGAGTTCTCCATGGGCTGCAGGTGGATATCTGCTCTACTGTGGACCTCCATGGGCTGCAGGGGGACAGCCTGCCTCGCCATGGTCTTCACCATGTGCTGCGGGGGAATCTGCTCCTGGAGCACCTCCTCTCCCTCCTTCTTCACTGACCTTGGTGTCTGTAGCTTTGTTTCTCTTACATATTCTCACTCCTCTCTCCGGCTCCCTTTGTTCCACAGCAGTTTTTTTCCCCCTTCTTAACTATGTTATCCCAGAGGTGTTACCACCATCACTGACTGGCTCAGCCTTCGCCAGCAGTGGGTCCGTCTTGGAGCCGGCTGTCATCGGCTCTATTAGACATAGGGGAAGCTTCTAGCAGCTTCGCACAGAAGCCACCTCGCTAAACCCCCGCTGCCAAAACCTTGCCATGAAAACCCAATACACTCTGGCACAGAGACTTATGATAAATCTCTTGGTAGCATATTGTCCACTCTAACATTATAATTAGCATAGGTGATATTGGACTTAAATACATAAACCAATTAACCTAGTGACCTTCTATGGTGGAGTGAATGCACCAGTGGACCAGGGAAGAACTACAGATGTCATCTACCCATGCTTCTGTAAGGCCTTTGATATGCTCCCCATAACATTATTGCTGCTTAAATGGAGAGATATGGGTTTGATGGATGGACTGTTAGGTGGATAAGGAATTGACTGGATGGTTGCCTCCTAAGAGTTACTGTCAATGGCTCAATGTTCAAGCAGAAATGAATAATGAATGGTGTCCCTCAAGGTTCCCTACTGGCACCAGTACTATTTAATATCTTCATCAGCAACATAGACAGTGGGATTGAGTGGTCCCTCAGCACATTTGCAGATGACACCAACTGGAGCAGTGCAGTTCATTTACTGGAGGGAAAGGAAGACATGCAGAGGGAACTTGGCAGGCTTGAGGAGTGGGCCCATATGAACCTCATGAAGTTCAACAAGGCCAAGTGCAGGGTCCTGCACCTGGGTCAGGGGAATCCCCAATATCGATACAGACTGAGGAATGAATGGATTGAGAACAGCCCTGCGGAGAAGGACTTGGGGATCCTATTGGATGAAAAATTGGACACGAGCTGGCAATGTGTGCTTGCAGCCCAGAAAGCCAGTCATATCCTGGGCTGCATAGAAAGAAGGACGGCCAGCAGGTCAAGGGAGGTGATTCTGTCCCTCTACTCTACTCTGGGGAGACCCCATCTGGAGTACTGTGTCCAGCTCTGTAGCTCCCAGCACAAGAAAGACATGGACCTACTAAGAGTGAGTCCAGAGGAGGACCACAAAAGTCATGAGAAGGCTGAAACACCTCTCCTATAAGGAAAGGCTGAAAGACTTTGTGTTGTTCAGCCTGGAGAAGAGAAGTCTCCAGGGAGACCTTGTTGCAGCCTTTCGGTATATAAAGAGGGCTTATAAGAAAGATGGAGAGAGACTTTTTACCAAGGCCTGTAGTGACAGAACAAGGGGTAATGGTTTTAAACTAAAAGAGGGCAATTTTAGATTAGATATAAGGGAGAGATTTTTTACAAAGAAGGTGGTGAAACACTGAACAGGTTGCCCAGAGAAGCTGTGGATACCCCATCACTGGAAATGTTCAAGGCCAGGTTGGATGGGGCTTTGAGCAACCTGATCTAGTTGAAGATGTCCCTGTCCATGGCAGGGGAGTTGCACCGGATGATCTTTAAATGTCCCTTCCAACCCAAACCATCCTGTGATTCTATGAACTACTTCAGATTTATGTAAACACTTTGAGTTTGTAACAACTCTGCTACTCTGAGATGAGCTAGCAATGTGCAGCCACCTGTTTGCATATGAGTATTGACTTAACTATATACTCTAGCTGGTTTTTGCTTTAAATCATAGTTGAAATCATATTTTACAATTCCACTAGTAGGAACCTCAGAAAAGTCTGAACTGAGATCTTGAAGAATGCTGCCTCTCATCTTAAGTATCAGATACTACATATCAGATAAAAACCCTCTGACACAATGTTTTGTCCCAGAGTTGATGCAAAGTTTCGTCCCAGAGCTAACACAATGTAAGCATTTCTTTATTTTAAGGATTATTCTACATTTCCTCAGGCAAAAATAATAAATTTTTTGTATGCAAGTTCTTGAATATATGTAGGATTAGTGTAGCTTGCACTGTGTGAGTCATTTAGAATTGTAAGGTACAGTAATTTGATTTACTGCAGACTGGACTAGCTTTGATTCATGTATGTCATTTCCCCTTGCAAGGCTAAAGCAGTTAAAATTTGGATTGCATCAGTTCAACTTTTCCAGCTAGCTCAATATAAACTGTTGTTTGTCAAACAGTTACAGTATCAAAAAGGATAAAGGTATTTTTCTTCTCTTTTAAACGTAACAAATGCAAGAATATTATATCAGAGCTTGTTCATCTGCTGGTGTACTTCTATTTCCCTTACTGAACACTTGCGTGCATGCAGAAACACACGCTAATGAAGCACATTAGAAACAGCTGATCATTCCCTGTTTCACCATCAAAAAGACAAATGTACATGGTGATCCGATTAATTTAACTAGTTAGTTTCTCCCATCTTGTTAGTCTCTTCTCAGCAATACAATTCTTCCTTTGCAATCTGACAAACTTTGGCTTTGATCTTCCCTTGAACCAACCTCTACCTAATCTAAGAGTTGACAGACATAAATATTGTTAAGTGTATTCATAAAATGAGAAGTCAGTGAGGACATGAAAAAGGAATGCTTGTGATAGGTATCAGAAAAATAAATGAAGAGATCTTCAGTCACTGAGTGACAGCCCTTGAGGTCTCCAGTATATGCAATGACTCCAAGCTATTCAAGAATGTAGCAGTCCAAGACACACAACCTCTGCTAGAAAGCATGCTTGAGAGTGACGGCATGCAAGAATTTACTAGTACTTTCTGAGACATCATATTTGCTTTAACAGTTCATGCATAGTGACTAGAGGGTGATGGTAGATCTGCAACAGAATCTCTCCATGTACAGGTCCTAAATGTTTCGGTTTCATCTCATCCAGATCAAGACCTCTAAGCAGCGATCAGACAAACTTGAGCATGAGTCCTGTATAGATGTCCATGCTCTTCACAGACCAATATTTTCTATTGGTCAGCCTGTTATCATCAATGGTAGGAGATGAGCTTATCAATGAACATCTGGATGAAGACAAACACAGGCAAGATGGAGATGGTTCTAGTAGACAGAGAAGAAAAAAACTTACCTATGAAAAAATTCCTATGAAAAAATTCCTGGCTGTCATAGTTCTTTCGCTGAAGGACTACATCCAAAGGTGTACAATCCAGCTCAAAATCTAAAAATGCTCTTAGATTCATTCTCAACACTAGGCTTTTGCTTAGCAGTATGAGCTTCATGCTACCTATGATTATCTAGAAAATTCAGCTCTTCCTGATGCCATAGATCACTGTACTCGAGACTGCTAGCCGTATCTTTGCAATGGGCCAAGGGGAAATATTTAGTTGGGATAGCAGATTTGCTTTTTCATTCTTTCTCTTTCACTGAGGTTTGAGGGAATAGAGTTACAAGCCTCACATCTGCAACTGCTTTTATTCACTCAGGACTTATCACCACCATCATCTTCTGCCAGCCTGTTATTTCATCTGCAATTTTGCTGAGTGATGAGCAATTAAAATACTTATTTTTTTACATACCTTTAAAATTCATAAAAACCACAAGTTGTAAGTATTAACACCTGCAATACGGAGTTATGATGACCTTGATAAAATGCTGTGAAAAATGAGTGAGTAATATCTGAGGGCTGAAAGATGAATAACTAGTCAGTTGCACTCAATAAAGATGTTTTAAACTCCCCGGTTGTGAACATTGAAATAAAATGTGGCAAACAATAAAGACAGGTAATAGTTTAGATAGCTTTTACTAACTCTACACTCTCTGACTTGAAGCAGTTTTTTGATACAGAAAAGAACCCTTATCAATAAATCAGTGTTTAATATCTCAAGAGAAAAGATTTCACAACCAAGTATGTATTTTACTAGGTAACAGACAATCTATAGAAAGGAATATAGTTCACTGGAGAATATTGATACTGGTCTATCAAATGGCCTATCTTGAATGGTCTACCTTAACTATACAAAACCTGAAAAAACAATTATTTCAGAAAAAAAAAAAAAACAAACTGCAGTTCTATTCACCAGATTAGCCCAATGAAAATATTACAACATGACAGTAACAGCCACAGAGCAATTAACAGTTATGCCACAAATGCTCAGACCCCCTAGTTCAAGATCATCACTGTATTCTAGGAGAACAGCAGTGGGAACAAACTTGACAGTCACACCTCTGCCACCATCATCTGAAAATAATACTAATAAAAAACTCTCACCATTTTACTTCAGAGAATAAATTCTGACTAAAATTGCTGAAGATCAATGCTCACAAATACTCAGTTGTCAGATTTTGGCTTTACCCCTTAGAACCATAACAGCCAGCTAGGAAATTAAATATTGGGATTTGAGTGCCTTTCTCATTCACACATGCATATTGTGAATTGGAACATGTTCCAATCAGATGTTATGGGCTGGGGCAAAGGTAAAATTCTAATTAATATTTGAATGCAATAACCAAAAGAATTTCCTTTGTATCTCCTTGACATCTTTTTTCTTCTTCCTCATGCAAAGGAGCAAGACAGTGCTGCTTACAGTCTCGCCACAGTCTACAGTCTGAATCCTGCAGAAATGGTCATCACAACTGAGTTACACTTTCATATATTTGTTTCTTCTGTAACTGCTGATGTTTATTATTATAAAAACCTTGGTTTTAATTCTGAAACTCTTTCTTGCCTCATTTTACCCTTCAACACTCAATAGCACACAGTGGGCATCATATCCCACAGCTCTGGGGACCTGACTTTCAGCCCAGTAAGCACAAGGTCAGAGGTTTTGGCTCTAGTCAATGGTGGGAATGAAGCTCTTTGACAGGGAAACGTAACGTACCTCAGTTCCTGCTCCAAACATTGGCTAGACAAGGACCTAGGGAACGAGTCCTAAAGCTAGATGTTCTGAACAACCTCAGAACATGGATTTCTCTTGTTCAGGTTGTCCCTACATTCAGGAATTAGTGTCTATACAGTTAATAAAAAATAAAAAACCCCACTTCTTTGCACTTGATATTACAAATGTACTACCTGGAACATTTCACCATAGCAAGGAAAAGTTTACAGCAGCCTTTTCAGTGACTTGGCTTTCTTCATCTGCACAAGGTTCTGAGTAATCATTCCAAGATCAAGCTTTTCCTGTCCTAGTACTGTCATGACATAGTAAAACAAAATAGAAATGGAGTATTAAAACATATCAGCATCATAAAAAATAAAAAAATATAATCACAGTTTTATTATAATAAAGTTGAATATCATGGGAACTGTTGCGTTTGCCTGTGCAAAACTCTTGGGAAAAAAAATATGCTCATGGATTAATGTTCCAGCTTTTAAAACTGCAAAAATCTCCCTCAGAATTGAAAGTGGCTTGAAGGTGAAATGGTGCTGATGTGCTATACTTGTGATAAGCTATTTTCTGTAGCAATAACACACCTTACTAGAGCTGAATTTTTAGAACAGTCACTTTAGAGATATCTCTTTCTTTTGTAATTCTGAAATGAAATCCCAGAATCCCCACTACACTGAATGGGACCGTTTAGGGTAATTTTTTTTTTTTTTTTTGTGAATCCATATTTCAGCATTTATTATGATCACACGTTTTGGAGATACTTTCGTTAAACACAATTCTGAGGCATTGAAAAAGTAAACTAAGGAGTCTCACACAGGTTTTTCACAGCTTTCCATCCACCATGCTCAAAAATGAATTTAATCATAGATAAAAAAGGTGTAATAGAGTTGCTGTTTATCTGGTTTTGGGTTCTCCCTACTGAATTTCCTCAAATATTTTATCTATCTAGCCTATTTTTTCAGTATCAGCAACTATGGTTCTTCCACATTGACCTTGGAAGGTTACAACAGATTTTAGCTGGCTCTCTCACTCTTTCTCTGATGGAAAACACATTTTCCAGTGCAGATTTTCACATTCTGGTACTGTGTTTAAGAATTCCTCCTCTTCTTCTCACCAGCAGCCTTGTGATACTCCTTAATCTGTGTTTCCTCCCTGAGCTGCACGTTTTTTGTTCTGTCCCTCTTTCTTCAAATGTCAGTTCTCCAAACCCTTTCACATCATGCTTGCCTGCCTTCAAATTACCTCCAGTTTATCAACATCTCTTTTAAATACTTTCTTTATATGATGTGCATAAAGTATACTGCAGAAGCAAATTAAAAGAAAAGAGGAATAGGAGCTACCAATAGCCTTTAATGCTCATTTCTTCTCTCGCTTCTGACATACTTGCTTAGGATATAAAATCCTGTTAAAAAAAGATCAAAAGGCTAGCAGCCAGATTCACAACTGTTCCGACATATAAAGGTAAGTTCTTAATATATGTTTTACTTGAAGTCAAACTTAGAAACCTAATAGTGTGAGAGCAGGGGACACTAATATTCCCTCTGCTCCTACTCCTTGCCACCAAGCACCACAGCAGAGAAGCTGCAGCAGCCAGGAGAATGAGTTTTTCCTAAATTATAGTTCCAAGCTTTAAGCTCACCCTTATTGCATGTCCTGACCAAGCACATTCTCACCATTTTGTGGCCTCCTTTAGACACTTGACGGTGCTTGATGTGCTGGTGTTCCTGGCAAGTGCTTTCTTTTGTGGAGATCCTTCCCTCCTCCCCCTCCAAGAAAAGGTTATTTAATCTACCTACAATTAAGCAGAGATTTTCAGCACTTTTCTTCTCCTTTAATGTCATTTTGGACTCACGAATTAGGTGTCCCTGTGTTTATAAGCCCTGCAGAGCATACCTTCCCCCTCACTGGTAGCCAAGTTCAGCCCAAAGCACAGCTGTCACTGTCAGCTTTTTGCAAAAATAAAACTAATGTTTCATCCCACGCTTGTTTTTTTCTGTAATTGCTGTAACTATCAAACTCTCACCCAACAAATGGGAGACCAAAATTTAATTGTCACTTCAGTGTGAGGAATTTAAACTCATAGCACCCATATGCCCAGCTGACTGTCCTAATAATCCGAATATGCTGTTTTATGCAGAAAATGATGCAAGATTCATGAAATCAGAGAGAGGAAACACAGGAAGATGCTTCACTCCACAGCACAGGGATGAAGGCGATTTGCTAGGATCAGAATCTTGAATTTTTGTCTCTCTTCCAGAAACAGATCATGATTTTTCATTAAAGAAACAGTACGCAATGCACATTGAATGTCCTGCCAGCGTGCCGCTACCTCACCCTGAAAAATCCTTGACCCTCTTTCTTCAAAGAAGCTGAAAGAGAAACCCATGTGGATGCTGCTGTAATACAATTTGCCCACAAGCAGAAGGTGACTTCTATAACCAATCCCCCTGAATGTTCTCACTCCAGACTGAGTCAGACTTGATCTGTTGTATTTCAGTTGGGGCCCATTTTAAAAATGCTTATGGGCAGAGTGAAAGTTGAAACAAGAAAATCACAATAGAATTTCCTTACAATTTAAAAAGACTTAAACCTCTTGATAATATCAGTGTATTTTCAGAATAACTGCAATGAGGTTGGCCATGTTGACAATATCAGTTACATCTGTTAACGTCAGATACTTAAAATCAGTCCTTAGACCTCAGACTATAGCCCGTTTCTTTAGAAAATGAGGGAAAAGTGGCAAATACATGTTTATGCATTTACAAGTGAAGGATGCAACTCTGGCTTCCAGAGCCTGGCGCTCACTGAAAATGAACAGATGAAGCAGGTAGTCACAAGGTACATGTTGACTTTTGTTCTTTACTTTGAGTATACTAGTATTTAGTCTCCTAAAAATCTCAGTCTGTGAGATTGAAGGTGTCTTATCTTAAAACATAGCAGAACACTCCAAAATGAGCATTTTGTTACAAAATGCCTAGGTAAATACACAGAATGTAAGGCAACTGGTGGGCATAAACTACAATGAACAACAGAAGGAATAAATTACACTCTTGTGTGTCCTCATATGTTTGACCAATAGGGAGCTGCCTGGCTACATTAATTTTTACACTTGTTTTGGCTAAATCTGTGATGTTAATGCACAGCTCATACTAAAAGATATGTACCTGTGACATTCACTGGAGAACCCAGAGTCCCATAACAAACAGATAAGGAGCACTGCTGTGTACATATGAGACAGGAAGAGGCAAAACTGCTTGTCACAGTGTTGCAGGGTGGTTATCAGAAATAGTATTTTGTTCAACTTCCTGTGCTTTAATAGAAAACATACTTTGATGTCAATTGCAAATATGAAATGAGGGAGGGGTTAGAAACTGTGATGACATATGCAAGCAGCTTCCCATCATGTCAGAGTGTTTTAGTAGAGTATTTTGTTAATTCCTTCACTCTGCCCTGAAAAGTGCAACACTGAACAAGACACACATTACAACCAACAGTTAAGCATTTTACTGATAGACCTTCCAATTTAATTTACCTCTGATCACATTTTTTCCCCAGGATAAAGTCTCTTAACACGGCATTTCTAAGGAATGCTCTGTTTGGCAAACTGTACATGAAAAAAACCAATAAACTCAAACCTAAAGAAGCAGAATCTAAATCTTTTCAATTTTGTGAGTATCACACTTTTAAAGAAAATCTTTTCAACTACCATCTAAATTCCAAGGTGCTTTTTCGTAAGAACCTGAAGTGTTTTGCAGAATTGCTTTTATAAAATATTGTGCATCCATAGGGTCTAAAACCAACCAAAAATTTCCTTAAAAATTATGTTTAAATGATGATGCGTTTTTAAAACTTTCCACTTTTTTCTTCTTTAAAATAGAAATTATAACCTAGAACACTAATAAATCTGAGAGACAAAGGTCAGTACATGAAAATCTGTTCTTGAAGCAAGAATTTGTTTTACTTTACAGGTTTTAAGGTAAGTTTCATCTACTAAAATATCGAGAACATTTGTAAGTGAAGTCCTCTCCTGAAAATTTGTATCCAGTCTCTCTTTTAATCTTTTTTTTTTGTAGAAAGTATAGTGGGTATACATCCATTCGTCCATCTATCTGTCTGTCTGTCTATCTATCTATCTGTCTATCTTTTGTATGTATGTGTGAGATTGTGTGTATGTATTCACATTATACAGTGTGTATACACCTTTGCTGTTCCCCCCTCAAGTACTGGCAGCCAAAAACAGACATTTGAGGTCAGTAGTAAAAATTTGGAAAGCAGCAATCATAGATACATGTTAGCAGCCAGACAATACAATACAGAAATACAGCTTTCTCTGCCAAACAGCTGGAAATTTTTGGCTATTCCCCATTTTAAAAATGGTTTTCCTCAAACTGTTCAGTATCTGAGGAGACAACTGCCATGCTTTCCTGAAGCCCATACAAAATTTTAATACTGGGATCTCATATAGTAAACTAACAGAACCAAATGCATTTCCTGATTTCACCTTAACTCCTTGGGGTTGGCATAAAAAATATACTTTAACGATTAAATTTAAATAAGGTAAGCACTGACATTTTCTATGACCTGGCTTGTTTTTGAAGGATTCTATTAAACTTCATTTAAAAAAAAAAAAAAAAAAAAAAAAAAAAAAAAAAAGATCCTCTGTCAGGTAGCACTGAGGTTCAGATAACTTAAAAATCCTTGGTTCTGTACACCGTGGTACAGGGTAATACTGGAAAACCACAGATATTGGTTTAGACATCTTAAATGGCAGAGATGTCATTACAATAGTACTGAATGGTGATGCATGTCATTAACAGAAGCTGTTGCATGACATGTCTTTCAATTATTTGGATGCACTGGAAATACTGCAGGAATTTCTTTTAAATAGTGTAAAGCTAATGGCATGCCAATCAAATTCAATAGAATGTCACAGAAATGCAGATGGCAAGAAAAAAAAATTGTCACATTCAGTTTATTGTGTCCCCTCCCCCTGCTAGAGAAGGAGCATCTTTTATGGGGAACATGAAAACAAGGCAAGCTGGCACACACATCCCACTTACATCTCCACATTTGTCCAAGTGCAAAAGAGGAGTATGGTACAAATGTTACTCCACTGGTTCAAAGAGAAGCAAATATTATCCTTAATAAAAGACTTAAGGTGCACATCCAGCTCAGAGCTCACATACTTCCAGGCTGATTGGAGATATGCAATTTAATAGACCAGCATGCAGGGCACAGGTCTCTAGAATGAAATATATCACAAGAGGCCAAAACAGGTTTCTGTGGCTTATAACTGAAAATATGTGAAATGAGGCAAATATCAAATGGAAATGTTTTGTAAATGCTGACATTTGTAACAATATTGGAACTAGCATGGGGCATTTCATAAGGCTTACTCCCCAGCTGGGGTGAATGGTCCTTGGCTACACTTCAAACTATTATTATCTTTCCAATGATCGTTAATCCTTCTTAAACATCTTAATCATTATTGCTTCAATACTGACATATTTTTAGCTAGAACATTCTGCTTGCAGTCATATAATTTTCAGGTAAGCGCCACCAATCAGGGCATTTTATGAGGAAACCAGAAAGACGTAAGTGAAATAAATGCATGCACTAGTCTCATGCCAAAGCCTGGAAGAAGGAAAGAATGAATGAATGATGAATAATATGCAATTAGCGCTTCATTTACAGTAAGAAAGCAGAAAAAAGTGTTGGAGTGGGAGCACTGAAGGGTCAATGGAAGGGTTGTTTCTGCAGGAGTCCATGTGTTACTTTCAGGCAAACTGTGCAGACACTTAGTAGGAATTGAATAAGTGCTTCAGAAAGATCTGGAGAATACAAGAAAGGAAAATTACAACTTCAGTGGGGTTTTTTTCAGTGCCAGGGTGAGCAGTTTTCCCAACAGCAGGGTTCCTAATTATGATTAGCTATTTGCAATTGTGGAGGAAAAAGTGTGTTAAGTGTCTGCATTTTCATCAGGACGAGAGGATGGGCTGTTGAGTTTCCTTCTCAGGGAGCACTGGCCTTTTGAAAAGCTTATAATTTTCTAAGTAGGAAAGAGGCTATACATTAGAAATGTTACGGGGTGAACATTCTTTTGACAACTTCTATCAGTAAGTACGTTGTTGATCACACTGCACATACACCCCCCTTCTCTACTTTCTCTATTACAGATACAATATAAATGTGCAAACTCCTCAAATTAAAGCTTGCCATGTTTTAATTAAAATTATTCATATGTTTCGACAGCTGATACTGGTAATAACAAAAAGAAAAATGTTCCTACATTGATAGAGTAGACGTGAAAGAGGGAAAGTTGCAAACAAGTTTTCATTATGTCTCTCTCTGAGGTTGAGAGTGGAAGGTAAACTGCTGAAAAAACTTTGACTTATAGATTTACATATATGTGATACTTCCTCAAGAGTCTTAGCAATTTCACAAGTCCCTAATCTATCCTCCAGTCCCATTTCATAACAAGAAGGACAAAATAGCAAAAGTAAAATAATTCTTGCTTACTCTGGTAACCTGGTAGAAACTCTGCATCACTGTGGCTGTCATGCATCTAACTCCATATTTCCTACAGCTATTTATTGAAAATTCTCCCTTTTTGTTTATCAACAATGATCTTTGCATTTTTGCAAGTACTCCCAAGATACAGTAAAGTAGAATTACAGAAAAAAAAAAAAAACCAAACATAAATTTTCCTATTTTGTGTGTAGAAAACTCTCCCATCACAAGCATGATCCATTTTTACGTATGTACATACTTGTTAAAAATCAATAATAATCATGACTATGTTAGGAATTATACCATTGGTAAAACTTCCAACATTTAATTGGCTATTATATAGTCAACTGTCATGGCTTATTTACATCCCTGCAATAAAAAATGAAATTTAAGATGATCATTCAGAGCACAGTCAGCAGAAAAAAAACAGTAAGTATAAAATATGAACTATCTGTGACCCAGAAAATAACCTTGCTGGCCTCTGTCACAGTGATACTTAGCCTACATCAGGGAGTAATTCTATATCATCACTTTATAAAATCAAAATTGTTAAGCAATATTTTATGTATTGGGCATTATTGTTATTCTGCATCTAGATAAGCAAGGGGCTGGAAATGACAGAATCCTGCCTGATTTATTTTTTCTCTTTAGAGTAATGCAAAGGTAACTCATTTGCCCAGAGAGAATCATCTTCATTTCCTGATTAAATGCAATCAGAGTGCTTTGGCTGGCAATCTGGTCTAATTTAAAAACTATCTTACCAAGTGATCACTGTTAATAACTACCAATATTATACAGCTTTGAAATGAAGGTCAAAAGCTGTGGCTTGAAAGCCAAGACAGAATCATAGTTCTACTGTTGCTCATGGAAAGAGCCCTTTGGACCTTTAATCCAAATGGTCCCTGCGACAAATGCCCATGGTAGATATATTACTCACCCCTCACACAAATAAGACTAGCAAAAATGCTAGGAAGTAATATGGTTTATCAGCCTTTCCATTTGCAGAATCTTGGATTATACTGTTTATGGAAATTAACTAAATTGCTTATTGTAGCTACGTAGAATGCTTAATTCCACATCAAGGTGTGGTAAAGAGTATGTCAAAATAGTGCATATACTGGGAAGAAAGGCATTTCTGTCATCAAGTCCATTATGGACAAGGGAAAAGAATCACTGGAGTGCATTTATACTAAAAATGCAAAGAATTAGCCCACAGAACTCAAAAGAACAGTGTTGAGGCAGGTATTCCCCTCCCCCCCACACCTCCCCCACCCCAGTTCAACCAGTCAGACCTGGTTTTCTTTGGCAGTGGACCAGTTTAGTGTCACTTCAGAGACAGGCAGGTTCCATGCCACCCGTATGCCAGCAGTTCTCATCCTTTTGTAATCCATAATGCAAAGCAAGGACATAAAGTTTTTCCTACAATCAGCAAAACTAAGTGGAAATCACAGAAAAATTTTTGGTCATTTTGTCATCAGGTGCATGCTGACTGGCTACCCATGGCTTGGATGGGCATGCTCTGCGCTGGGTAGGAAACTGGCTGGATGGCCGGGCCCAAAGAGTTGTGGTGAATGGAGTTAAATCCGGTTGGCGGCCGGTCACAAGTGGTGTTCCCCAGGGCTCAGTACTGGGGCCAGTCCTGTTCAATATCTTTATCAATGATCTGGATGAGGGGATCGAGTGCATCCTCAGTAAGTTTGCAGATGACACCAAGTTGGGAGGGAGTGTTGATCTGCTGGAGGGCAGGCAGGCGCTACAGCGGGACCTGGACAGGCTGGATCGATGAGCCGAGGCCAATTGTATGAGGTTCAACAAGGCCAAGTGCCAGGTCCTGCACTGGGCTCACAACAACCCCAGGCAACGCTACAGGCTTGGGGGGGAGTGGCTGGAAAGCTGCCCGGCGGAAAAGGACCTGGGGGTGTTGGTTGACGGCCGGCTGAATATGAGCCAGCAGTGTGCCCAGGTGGCCAAGAAGGCCAACGGCATCCTGGCTTGTATCAGAAATAGTGTGGCCAGTAGGAGTAGGGAGGTGATCGTCCCCCTGTACTCGGCCCTGGTGAGGCCGCACCTCGAGTGCTGTGTTCAGTTTTGGGCCCCTCACTACAAGAAAGACATTGAGGTGCTGGAGCGTGTCCAGAGAAGGGCAACAAAGCTGGTGAAGGGTCCAGAGCACAGGTCCTGTGAGGAGGAGCTGAGGGAACTGAGGATGTTTAGCCTGAAGAAAAGGAGGCTGAGGGGAGACCTTATTGCTCTCTACAGCTACCTGAAAGGAGGTTGTAGAGAGATGGGGGTCGGACTCTTCTCCCTAGTAACAGACGACAGAACAAGAGGAAATGGCCTCAAGTTGCACCAGGGGAGGTTTAGATTGGATATTCATAAAAATTTCTTCACTGAAAGGGTTGTCAAGCACTGGAACAGGCTGCCCAGGGAAGTGGTGGAGTCCCTGTCCCTGGAGGTATTCAAAAGACGTTTAGACGAGGCCCTAAGGGATATGATTTAGTGGGGGACTTGGTAATGCTAGGTTAATGGTTGGACCCGATGATCTTGGAGGTCTCTTCCAACCAGAACAATTCTATGACTCTATGATTCTATGTCTTAATTATGAAAGCAGGACCAATGGCAAATGACAGGAAAGGAGCCCTGTCATTCATGCACAAGACCCCTCACATCTTCCCCACAACCTCCGAGTGCAGTGTGCTGGCAGCTCTATTCCCTACATTGTGCAAGAACACACTTTTCACAAAGTCCCTCCCACGCTCCCTCTGCAGAGGTTCAGATATTTGTTTTAATTACAGCTCAGACTTCTGATGGCATAATAGTAATCTAGAGGCTGAGACCCTCAAAGCAGTTTCACAGTATTGCTGTTCTGCTCATATCAATGATGGAACCAACCGGTGCTCTTTCTGCGGGAAACAGTGATTGCCATCAACACCACTATGCAGGCAGCTGTGGGGAGCCTGGGCTTCCCCTGCTGCCCGTGTCCGGTGCTGGTGGTGTGTTTTATCAAAAGGCACTCACCTTCAAGCAGCACGGCACCTGAGAGCAGGGAGTACAAACACCATGCCTAATAGTAATAATAAAACAGGCCCACACACCAACACAGGGCCATTTTTAAGCAACTGTAAGTCACGCTAAGTAGATACGTTGGCTCACAGAAAAGGTGTTCAGTACTTTTTATAAAGACGGATCATAGTAAGTCTGATGGGGATGTACAAAGATACATTCTTTTGTTCACAAGTAACAAAGAGCTTTAATGCCTGCCTCAGTTTCAAATCTCTGTGCAACCATAACAATGTCACTGCTGTGGCACATTCATAATTTGTAGTGCATTTTGAGATTCTTAGATGAAAGGCCCTATATAAATGGAAACTATTATTATCTATATAGCAGACAGATCCCAGCTCCACTGTAATATGCTGTTCTCCTCAGGGGGCTCAGGCGCGTGAGCTGCTAAGTACTCTCCATTTCTATTACATCTCCTTGAAGCTGAGAGCACTCAGCATCTAGGAGGATCAAGCACAGAATTGAGTTTGGGCTTCAAATCCACAACCTTCACATATGCAAAAACCTCCATCAAGGTTTTTAATCTGTGCTTTGGGCTGTGGAAAGGGTGTCAGAAAGAGGAAGTGTAGCAGAAGCATTAGGGAAACAAGCGAAATACAATAAAACTGTAAAGATGTAAATTACTTAAACCATTGAAAGGGTTATTGCTGTTTGAAGACTAGATTACTGAAATTACTGTCCTCCCATCAGATGACTAAATAATGCACCACATAAAGCAAGAGACATTGTACTGGCCATAAAACTCACATAACATCAACAAAGAAATACACATTTATTAAATCACACATAAAATGAAATAATAATTACACGAGCATTAAATGTAAAAAAAAAAAAGCGAGAAATTCAAAATGTGCCTGTGCATAAACTGAAACATTTGCTTTGTTTTACCCAGTGCACACACACAAAGCAGTAAATTTCTCACTAAGGGTTTGGGGTTTTTCCCCCCCTCCCCCACTGGGAACAGCACAATTTCAAATCCTCAGTATTTCCACCTCTAATTGCTAGAAGGGTTCATTATCAGCTGTCTAAAGTGCAATACATCAACCTTGCAAAGCTGATATACAAAAGACTTTCACACATCTGATGGGCTGCTGTGCTAAATACATCTTAATTTGTGCTGCATCTGCTGTTTTCTAATTTGTTTGTCATGCTGTGAATGCTACAGACTGCTACAGCAGCTCCCTGATTTTTTATTTTCAAAAACACAGCAGCTACTCAGGAAAGAAATGGCTGAGTGCCACCATTGTTCCTCTGATCCGTGGAATGACATCAGTTCTCTTATATTAAGCATTAAATACTTGATGATATATGTTTAATATATTACATGCACATGCTACCATATGTCTCAATATACAAACTATATGTATGTGTGCACTATTTACATCTTCCATGTTAACGTTCACTAGATCTCTTCAAACCAGTTTCTCTGCATTTAAACGAATGCTTAATTTAAGCCACTTCATGTTCTGTGTGCCCTCAATTTTTATTGGCAATCCTTTTTTTTTGTCAAAAACCTGGAAGAGGAGTGCTGCCAAAACCCTAATTCTTAATGATTCTTACACATGAATGAAGGCTGGTGGCTTTTTTACTTATTGAAGGACATTTGTGAATCTACCTACAGTCCTCAGTGAAATGAGTTTGGCGTTCTCTGTTCAGTCCCTGCTGAGCTGAAAAGCAAATGGTAGAACAACATGTGTAATTCAGCATGATTCAGAATAGATCAAAGTCTCTGTACAGAAGAAGCCTCAGCTTGAGCTGGCAAGGAAATTAAATTTCTGCTCTTCCCGTCTTAAAGTGGAGAGTTTTCCCAGGTACAGTGAGCGCTAACACTGGGGAGAGTGTGATGAATTTTTAGTGAAGCAGCCTGTGCTGTCATTAACCTTCACGATCACAAGAATCCCACACACACCCCTTCTCCAAAAATAAGACAGAAATACCAAGCGGTATTTTGTGCGCATCCTCCTGCAACTTCATGGGTTGCAAGGTTAGAAAGGTACCCACCTGGCACCATACACACATCTTCCAAGAGATTTTGATCTCTCGGAGCCCTTTCTCTTAGGAAGGCCAATGCACTGCCAATCACACCACCGCCAAAAACAGCTTTCAAAGAGATTTAGAAACACATGTCACTGCAAAGCAGAATCTTGCCATTGTCAAATCCCCACATGGTGTACACAAAATAAAATGCCATAACCCAAGCCATAAATGTTGTTACAAATAATGTCCCTTACTTATTTGTTTATGTTTAGCTGTCAGTCTTCCCAGCCAGACAAGAAAATGTGTCTTGTGCACAGTAGGTGAGATTTTAAAGAGGATAACTCCCTTTGTTTCGGCACAGCCCAGGCTTTAGAGGAGCAGCTGGAACACAGATTTACTTCTCCTGTTTTTGCAGTGTGACTCCTGACGCTTCAGACGTGGAGAGCTATTTACATAATGCCAATCAGTTTCCAGTGTCAAGTCCTCACAAGAACATGCAGCAGCTATTACAGAGGCAGGCTTTATGACTGGGGAAGCCATAGACAAATCAGTGCTACTATAAAGGAGTATGTTTAATCAATAAGGCATATTGTTCAACTAGTGTGGAAGAAAAAAAACCTCATAGAGGAACAGCATTTGTAAAGGTTAATCAATTCAGCTAATTGTAAATGCTCTCAGTTGCCAGTCCCTAAACAGTGCCTTCTCTTTGTAGCTGGTAATTCACTGTGGGATGCAGCAACGCTAAGCTGGAAAGAAGGGAAGGGAAGGGAAGGGAAGGGAAGGGAAGGGAAGGGAAGGGAAGGGAAGGGAAGGGAAGGGAAGGGAAGGGAAGGGAAGGGAAGGGAAGGGAAGGGAAGGGAAGGGAAGGGAAGGGAAGGGAAGGGAAGGGAAGGGAAGGGAAGGGAAGGGAAGGGAAGGGAAGGGAAGGGAAGGGAAGGGAAGGGAAGGGAAGGGAAGGGAAGGGAAGGGAAGGGAAGGGAAGGGAAGGGAAGGGAAGGGAAGGGAAGGGAAGGGAAGGGAAGGGAAGGGAAGGGAAGGGAAGGGAAGGGAAGGGAAGGGAAGGGAAGGGAAGGGAAGGGAAGGGAAGGGCAGGAAGGAAAGCAGTCAAATTTCTCATTACTCTCCGTGCTGTACTCTGCCTCTATCTGTAACATCAATATATTTACCACAGGGAGATAATCTTTTCTTTCTGCTAACACTGCCTTACCTCCTTCATTACACACAAAACAAAGCAAGAGATCTATGCTTCATGGTGCAGGCAGATGAAAAGGAAATCAGACTATTGATCTTTTTGTTCAGTTCTTTAAAGGCCACATGTATGACTAATCAGTGGGGTAGTTATTGCAGTGCTCTTTATTTCGTGGCCATAAGGAAAGATTTTTTTTTCTCCGAAAGAATTGTTTCCTGCAGGAAAAAGGACAATCAACATGTTTCTATGTGTCTGATAACTAAAGACAGGCCCACACAACAATAAAGGAGATGTTAGAGTCTCATTTAAAATTTTGTCTCTAGCCCAATTAAAAATCAGCCTGTGAAGGGAGGTTGATGGTCTCTGACACTCATCAGCTGTGTTGTGTGTTATTCCTGAAAGCGCTTAGAGTTTTCTAAGGCGTTGCCTGCTTCCTCTCCAATGTACATCCCAGTCTCACTTCTGTATCCTGAGTTGGAAATGCAAAAAGCTTTCCTTATGACACTCACCTCAGTGTGCCTTTCAAATAATACCAAAGTTATCACATGAGCTTGAAAACACTGTTTAGTTTTGCCCCTCATGTATTTCTAGAGTTTTCAGCGCTGAAAGATATTAGCACCTTTTAATTGTAGTTTTGCAAAGCCAGCCAGAGGTCAGAGACTTCAGATCTTCACAGAATCAATCAATATTGATTAAAGGTCAAGGCAAGTACTGAAAACACAGCGTGCACTCCCACCAAACAAAGCACCATCCTTCCAGTAGCAAAAAGAAAAAGAGAACAGAGGGAGAAATAGCACCTTTTCTCATCCCTTTCTGCTTTCTGAGCCCCAGCTGCCAACACCCTCCTTGTGTCCCTGCCAGCTCCTCCTGGCTCATTGCAGCCAACTGAGCCCACCCTCTGCTTGGATATCCCTCAAGAAGAAAGCTCTGGATATTTTTTTCTTGTGAGTATTTAAAAAATATCAACGCAGGCTGCACTTGTCAAAAGTCTGCCTGAACCATGCTCTGAGGATCGGTAACAAGGATATATCCAGGAAAAATACATACTCATGCAAGGTAATTCAGCTAAGGCTATCACATAAGTGCTCCTATTCAGATAAGTATTTCATACAAAACTGATAGCTATATGATTGGTTTGGTTGTTTACAAATAGCTAGCTGGTCTGATATTTTGCCTCTCTTGCTTTTTTATTAGTGTATAGGAAGGTCTGTTCCTACTAGGCATATCATTAATTTGTCAAAATTCAAGGCAAATGATTAAAACCAAAAGGTGTTACATCAACTGAGGAAACATCTGAGTACAAATTTCATTACCATAATGGCAATTACATTTTTAATTTGCTGTGTGTAATGAGTGTGTATCTTTGCTCCCAATTTCTAGTAGAAAAATGTGTTAAAATGCTGGGTTGGGGTGGAACAAAAGCAAGAAACACAGTTATGGAAAGTGTGTTTTGTTAGGCATAAACCCTCTTCTTAGCTTTTTGTTTCAGAAATATGTTAAGAAAACAGTTGTTTATTTTACACAAATAATTACAACTTAAGAGTGCCACACAGCTTTACAGCACAAGGAACATCAAGGAAAAAATGTGCATCTGCCTATCAGCTCAGTATCAGCCTAGATGCTGAACAGTCTGAGATATTCTGTGTATGTCAGCTGTGCTCTTTCTAAACCATGCAGATCCCTTTCTTCTGTCACTGTCATCTTGACATAACCTTCAGGGTGGTGCTGCTATAACTTTAAGGAGAGCCTCGTGGACATATTTAGGCAGCTGCTGTAAGTTTTGAAGTCCTATTAACTCACCTCTCACACAGCAAAGAAAACTGGGACCCTATTACTCTGTGAGGTCTGGGAGTATATTTCTTCTTCACCTCATCCTTGCATTCTCCACCACTACCGCATTGCTACCTCTTATACCTTCTCCTCTTCCCTCTCTCTTCCACCCACCCTTTTTTCCTTTTTTTTAAAGAAACAGTTTAATTTTCTTTCCAGATGGTAAATTTTTACATCAGTTTAATAATCACTTGAAGGTATACTGGAGTATTGCTCAACTCACTTCTAAATTAAAGTACTTATTAAAAAACTTTGAAGCACTTTAACAATTTTAAATCACTCTGCACATAGCAATTTAAAATTATTGGAACAGTTTTATAAGCACTTGAGTTTGGAGGTGATCAGAGACCTGAACATGTGCAATATAGAGTAATTTAAAATTATTAGAGTACTTCACATTTTTTATAAGCTCTTCAGTTTGGAAGTGATCGGGTTCTGACTTGTGAGCTTGCGCATTGTAATGTGAGTGCTCCTCATTCTTTGAGAGATACAGCCTGTTAAATCAAACTACTTCAATAATTGTAAATTGCTATACATAGAGCATGCTCAGAAACCTAACGTCACTTCTTAAATTAAAAATATTTTTCACTCCAAATCTGTAAAAAGGCCCTTAAGTGACACAACTGCAATTTACCCTTTTGAAGAAGGTTGTTTGAAGTTTTCCCAGGATAAAAACAACCCAAAAAGTCTATGTAAAAAATACTTAAAGAGGTTATAGAAAAGTATTTCCTATGAGCCTATATTATGAATCTTCAACAATGTTCAAAATCAGCCTTCCCCATGTAGACAAATGTTGTTCTACACACCTTAATTTCATGAATAAGAATTTGTAAGAACAAACATCATACACAAAACTAAGTAAGAATCATACCGGAATAATGTTGCATATTTCCATGTTGTTCATACTAGTGATTAAATGTAATCCCACTAGAGATTTTCACAACTTTTAGTCTTTCCATCAAAACAAGTAGTTTTGCACTTGTTTAGGGTGTCTCCTCTATCAATAACAGGAGCATCCTGTCTGGAGAACAGTGTTAAAACAAAAGCCCCACAAGAATTCAGACTAGATATAAGGGAGGACCACTTTGTAGGCATTGTTGCATATGTATAACATAAACACGTAAAATACACTTTATATAAAAAGTGTTTTCAGGTATTTTGGGGGAGGCAGTTCAGTTTGATTTTTTACTAATGGAAAAATTCAAACAATAAGTACCACAGAGAAAACAACAGAAACCCTGGGCTTGCTAACACAACTGGAAACAATGAAGAGTTAACGTTATTTGTGAAAGAGCTGAATAGTTGTTACTTCAAAGTGCTGTAAGCTATAGAGTGCGCCTATTGGAAGAAAGGAAATAAGGGCACATTGATACAAGTAATGCCAAGTGGCTTTCCATAAAATAAAATATCTCTAAGAGTTCAGCAAAAGGGCAATAGTAGTAAGACTACAGTGCTCTCTAGTAGATGAAAGCATGAGACTTTTAAGTCAGATCTAAGAGGGCACATATTTGTGTTTATCTTTTGTGACTTGTGCTCCTCTCTGTATTAAAACTGTAAGAAAGAGATGCTGGGTTGATTGCTCCCATGAAACAAGATTTCAGGCAGGCAGACAGGATTAAATATTAATCCCAAAATAGCATCATGATTAATTATCATATATCAGAAATAAATGCTGTATCTATGGCAATCCTTAGTGATTCAATATTTATAAAATTTGAAGCAATGATTTAACATGCAATGTTTGAATATCAGGGCTGCAAAACATGAAAACCGTGTGAAATCTTTTAAAGAACGTCTTTTGACTATTAAATAATGAGAAAGCACAATGGGCTAAGCTAATTGGTCAGGCAAGTTGTGTTTCTGAGAGAAGGCTGTTCAGCTTAGATGGGTGAATTTAACACAACTGTCCTGTGGAGCCCTGAGTCTTTCATGTACTAAAGAATTACACGAGTTAATGCACTATATTGCACTAATGCTCTGTATAAAAAGTGTTTCCATATCAGTTTAAAATTCCAGTCATGTCCCACAATCATTGAAACTGCAGCTTTCCTTTTATACAGGGTCAAGCTTCTTAATATTACTCATCTCTTAAAAATGTCAAACCACTTTTCAACTTCCTTTATCTACAGTTTGAGTCTGGACTAAATGTCTCCTTTCTTCTGTTGTTCCCACAGATGCAACTTCAAAGAGCACTTCAGAAAAGCTGTGGCAGGATTTGTAATTTTCTAAACATATTTTTGGGACCTCCCTTTTAATTTTTCTGCACATCTCTGACAGCAATACATATCAGAGCTCTTCACCAAAAGACCAAAAGAAGAAACTTCTTTAGAGGACGCATGCTGTTTGTTAATTCGGTAGGTATATCCCTGAGTAGTTCTCTCAGTCACCGCATTAGCAGCCATCAGCTGGTATAAGCATAAAACCTCAATTACCTGTCCTCTGCAACACATACAAGCCCATGACCCAACACCATATTGTAGTTCC
Organism: Phoenicopterus ruber ruber; assembly: GCA_009819775.1. Lineage (NCBI taxonomy): Eukaryota > Metazoa > Chordata > Aves > Phoenicopteriformes > Phoenicopteridae > Phoenicopterus > Phoenicopterus ruber. The sequence goes on along the minus strand of CM020246.1, from coordinate 65,205,377 downwards.
TGGAGTGACCCATGGCAAATTTACTTCTTTGCTATCAGAAGATGAATCCCAATTACAGTAGTTTACTTATTTTTTCTATTTTGTTCCCTTATTCCTCATTTTAATACCTTTCTCAGTAAATCAGAGATACACTCCTTTACTGTGTGATGTTTCTATGTAATTCCATCTAATTTCAGATTTTGGCTTTGGTGCCTTCAGTGCATACACATGCACATATTCCATTTGGATAGCAGCATCCCAAGCAGTAAAACGGGTGTCATCTAACTCTGCTCTTCAGGCTAAAATTAAATGGATTATTTTACTCTCATTGAGTTTATATTTTATCAGTTCATGTTCTGCTGTTCAACTAAGATCTACGGCTATTCTCGTTTCTTTAACACATTTTATTGACTGCAGTCCACTAAAAATTCTCCCCCTCATCAGCAAACACAGCCAAGCTCCCTTGTGGTTACACACAGTGTTGTCAGAGGCTTTTCTCAGCTATTTCACTTTACAAGATCACTTGTCCATAGTAATACATATATAATTCACATATGAACTGGAATAGTTCCCCGAAAGCCATTCATCCCCAGAGGAAACTGCTCTTTAATTGTTTGTTATGCCCTCTCAGCGGGGAGGCTGACTTACACCATACATGTGCATCATTTTATTTAAATGACATCCTACCTTGCTACGAAAGCTGCCACAGCTATTTGATCTTCTTCCACTAAGGCTGCCAACTGCAGAAAGTCCCCTGAGAACAAAGCAGCAGATGAAAAAGAAGTGCTGCTGCTTCAGGCAAGCTCTTTTAGCCAGAGCTGCACAGGCAGCAACATGCAGCAGGAAAAAATACATGCTTTGAAGGTAATTACAGTGGGCTGCATCTACCTATCTTTATTTAAGGTACACATTTTAGGATGGACTTCCTTGCCTTGGCAAGGGGAACTGCAAACAGCACCAGCCTAAACCACCAAGCATTAACTGCAATCCAGAAAAAGAGGCCTCTTTCCCACCCTCTGCCATCCTCTCTGCAAGGATCACACCTTGCGATAAATGCCATGGGCTGATGTCCTCCGGCAGCGCGTCTTCCAGCTGCTCCACTGGTCACTCGGCCCTTCCTGGCCTCACTCTCTCTCCTCGGTCCCCTTGCCAGCTCACTTGCAAGACACTCCAGGTTGCACTGGGACTCCTTCCCAGCAGGACTTGGGTTCTGCTTTAATGGGCACCAGCAAGACGGGGGATGGAGATCAGCACCGCGTGCAAGAATAGTACCTTGCACAGCAACGCAAAAGCACAGGCTGAACAAAATTAGCTGTCTTGCTTGACAGATGTTTACACAAACCCTCTCTTCACTTTTAATATTTGGGAAATTGTTGCCTGAGGTTTGCTCTGATTTTCAAGTTCAAATGAAGCGTTAAAAAATATCCCCACAAAGGAAAGCAGAATTGCTGAGTTTCACTGGGTTTTGAATCCAAAGCCTCAAAATCACACGCAGGTTTCTCAAAAAGCTTTATGAAAAAAAAAGGGTGGGGAAAAAAACCCAAAACAACACACCGCCCTTTCCCTGGACCTGGGCTAAGTTTCAAATCTGTAATAAAACACAAAACTAGGCAATGTTTAGTTGTTTAAGGTTTCATAATAAATTTTAGTCAGAGGGTTAGTTGCAACCCTAAGATAATGAGTAAGCATGTTGGTTTACATTATGCCTCTGTATTGCTTCTGATGATAAAACTCATCGTTATCAGAAAGACTATGGAATTTTTATTTCAGGATTTTTCCCAACCCCAAAAATATTGTGTACGTTATGGAGACTGAAAACAAAAATACACGGCTTTGGCGTAAGGTTTAAAGGACTTGTCCTGCAGATTCTTGAGCAGGATTACTGAGCAAGCAAAGTGCTTATCTTCAGGGTCCAAATCAGGTTTTAACAGCTGGAGGAAACACCACAACAGAAATTTGGGAGTGTAGTTTTATGCTTCCTCATGCAGTGCAGACACAATCAGTAAAGGTTGGAGCTATTTATCTCCGTCTCTTGTTTCAGCGCTGGTTGGAAGAACTCCTTGCAGCCAGCAGCACAGCACAGCACAGCACAATCCTGCTCCGGAGAAAGCTGGCAAGGGCGCTGGGCTTTTAAGTGGCTGTTACCAATCCACACTGTTAGCACCTGCTGCCACTGCAGCTTGTCCAAGAGCAGTGCTGGCTCATTGGCTTTCCACTGCTCCGACTGGAAATGCCAACAAACGTGGCACGGATGACATGCCTCGGCAGCAGCTGGAGAGGACCTCAGAGAAGGATCTGGACAAACCTGATTCACATCAGGGTAACCAGTTCAGAAAGCCAGAAAATCCCTAGAGAGGCGAAGGAAAGCATGCGTGTGTCAGGTAACTCATTCTTGCATTCCCTCCAGTTTTATAAAAGGATTGGATACATTTTGTATATTTATACATCCATTTCTTTCTTTGCAGGCCAGTGACAGCCCCCAGAGCTCTGTGCAGATTTGCCAAAAATAATTACTTTGGTCACTTAGCAAAGCGGAGGATCCGTCATCCAGAAATCTATTGCCTAGCAACAGTTCGCTTACCTTTCCTCCCTCACGATGAGCAAACGTCGCCTGCCCTCTGTGCTCCCCTCTTGTTTTTATTGGCTTTCTGGCTGCTGGCAGAAACAACCAATTACCTGAGCAGGGGCCAGCTTTACATCCAGCCCCACGAGGTGTAAAACCCCTCCTGACAGGAGGAGGGTCTGTGCCGTTTAGGTCCAAGTACATACGAGGAGACGCGTAGTGTAGTTCAAGAAAATACTGGCTGCCAAGAAAAGGTGCAACTTCTGCCTTTGATAAAATAGTCGCACACTACACCTGGATCAAACCCGCTTCAGACAAGATCATCAATGTGGCAGCTCTGGGAAAACTGTGATCTGGTGTGGTGGGGGGTGGAGAGAAGAGAAGAAAACAAAACCAGTCATATCAGACAAGAAATTGTAGCAGCACTGCCCACAGCCGTAGGATACCTAACTTTCCTCAAAGGTTTTTTATTAGCATGTATTTTATTATTACTGTAATGTCATAGAGTTGTAAACTAGTTTCTAATTTTGTTTCATATGAAATTATTTAGGCAGTGATTTATGGAAAAGAACTGTACCATTCCTCCTTCCCCTGTGGAGCCTTCCTGCTCCTTCTCCCCTCACAGGCAGCACCATTTGGTTTTTAGCTGACGGTTGTCAGCGGTACAGTGCTTTTTTCTTATTTTTTCTCAAAGCAGTATTTTGGACAATTGAACAATTTATTTTGCTAACAACTTTGTGTAACACTCTGGGAAGATTTTGGACATCTTAAAGCTAGACGCAGAGATTAAATTGACATGACACAACTTTTGCCCTCTGCTATAACACCCACCTTTCCACACCATGTTACACTAGGTGAGCCTCAGACCTGACAGCTGTCCTTACTCTCAGTAACATCACAGCTGCTAAGTACCAGCTCTTCCAGAGCTGTATGTACATAAGTGACAATTATCTAAGATGATATAAACACTCTGTATTCTCCCTATGGCACATCTGTGCTGTTTCACAGTGTAAAACTTACATATAGGCTGTAGCTATAGCTGTCACTCTTTGGCATGCGTATAATAACAGACGTTTTAAAAGTTATTTCAGGTTTAAAAATGTCAAAAAGTCCTCATTCTAAACATTTTTCTCAGCTAGTCAGAAATAACCTTTTAAAAAAACACTATAAATACATAGAGATTTATACATACCTTTTGAACTGTGCTAGTGCTCAAGTCCTAATGTCCATGCCCCAAAACACAAGATACCAGAAATCAATCTTTGTTTAAAGAACTGTCAGATGCCAATCTTGAAAGATACAACTTTGAGATGAAATTTTAATTTGAGCTGCCTTTGAATAACTTAATACCTAACACCCAGATCATCCAGTAAACAAAGAAGATAAAGGAAAAGAAATTAATATTCTATATATTAACATTTCACTACTCTGACTAATGGAGTGTTCCTTGAATAACAGCATGGTGCCCTTATAACCATTTGCTATTATGTTTTATTCTATGTTCACATTTTTTGGAAATTGTTTCAAATTTGGGGGAGGTTATCTACTCATTTCAGTATAGTTGTTACTTTATCGCTTGTCATAAAATGTTTCAGTTTGAAATAAAATATCTCTCCCTTACACTCTTGTCCCTGCCTATTTGGCAATGATTTTATCTTTTGTTTTAAATGCTGCAAAAACTAACACTGTGTCCTTGTTCATGTGCCAGCATCCTTGATTATTTCAGCTGCAGTATGAACAGCTTGGGGAATAGTGTTTGATAGTTAGCTACTGCTGAAGAATCGGGAAACTAAAAAGAATACTTGCTCTTGAACAAGTCTTGTCATTATAGGGAACCTGGGTTTTTTTTTTTCTTTTTTTTTCACCCTCAACAGGAAAATGGCAGTTCATTAATGAAAGAGATACAGAAAATCCCTAGAATAGTCTGACAGTTGTAACCAATTTAATGGATGTTAATTTCAGGTCCTAAATTTTGACTTTTTCTACTTCTAAATTATTTGGCACATGCATTGAAGCCACGAACTTAAAAATAATAGAGATATATGCATAAAACTTGAAAGCAAATGCTTCTAAGACTCTTTAGAGCTTTTCAGCTGAATTACTTACTTATAAAATAATATTTTTGGTAACAGGCATCTAGCCGCAGATTTAAAGATGCCCTCTTAAATGTAATTTCATTGCTACAGAAATGTCCATAGTGCAGGTATCATGTGTTACACTTTTACAATTACAAATACACATTATAATGCATTCATTATCTTAGATGTTAGTAATGTCAGGCTTGATCCAGCACCACTGAAGCATACGGGAACTTTAATATTGATCCCTACAGAAGCAGAAACACACTAATACTATTGAGCCTATGTCCAGATTGAAAGTCTGAAACACATTTTGAACATAATGCCTCACAGAAAAAAGTTGAAGTGGAAGAAGTGAGGTTTAGAACGTCCAGAATGAAAAATAGCAGAAGAACAGAGGACACAGGTGCAAAAAGCAGGGTAAAGAAGAGGCAAACTGAGGATGACTATTGGCAGGAAGAAATAATGTTTCCCAAAGTTCTACATTACAGGGCGCTCTGATGTACAGGACGTGCAGTAGCAAAAGTAAGCAAAACACAGATTATGCAATACTTCAAAAACAAATACTCTTTTGATGGCACAAGGAAGATGCACAAAACAAAATACAGAGGTTTTCTGTTTCACTTTCCTCTCTCATCTCATGTACCCTCTAGATAGAGGACAAAGATCTTTAAGGGATTCAGGACATTTTCTCTCCCACTAGCATAGCTTCCCCTGTAAAACAGACAGTCTCTTCTTTTGCTGCTGGTTGTTTGCTGCCATGTCATACTTTATTTCATTTTTTCTGTTTTTCAAGCTGAGAGAGTCTCTTTCACTGATAAACTTCAAATTCACCTGAATCCACAGCCAGCTTCATCATCATCAAGTAATCAAAGTCTCTATTTGACTGATTTTTTATTGAGTTACTACCCAGAGAGTTCAAACCTGGAGAAAAAAATGTGGTGTGCCTTAAGCAGCAGCAGTTTTTTTATTTAATGCTGCTTCACTGAGCCAGACAATCCTGTTAAGGATCATATTACCCCATATTCAAATATTTTCATTATTAACCTACATTGCCCTTAGCTTTGACTCAAAGACTTCAACTTCAGAACTCAGACTTTCCTGAGCCTAAAAGCAGTGCCAGAAATGCAGAAGTGCCCCAGACTGTTACACAGCTCTGTAGCAACACCTACACAAGTACTGGCAGAAACGGAGCTATTCATACCACTGGGAAGAACTAATTTGCACCTGAGCTGATGGAGCAAAAGAGGACTTGTTTGGTCTCTGTAAAGGCTACCAGCATCACTGGTCCTAGTACTACACAATGATGGAAAAATACTTGAAAATTTTCATCTTAAGCAAAGCCTATTTAAGCTGAGCATATCCATACCCAGCCTCAGTGAATTGTTTAACTGCTTGCTCTTGCTCTTTGTTCCAGTCACAGAGTGTATATGAACAGCTGCTGATTTTGTTCATTTTCAAACATTTTTATAACACAACCAACCTTGGGTTTATTGTATTAAGTAAGCTTTTGTTCTGAGCTTCATAGTATAATAGTAATGAGTCCACATAGTGAATGAGAAGCAGCAGTGAAGAGAGAAGAGAGCCTGCCAAAAGTAAGAGGCCATATGGAGACATCGAGGGATATCTCTGATGTGGATGCTGCCAGCATTGCTTCTTCTTCACTGCTTGGCATTTCTGCAAGCCACCTTACACTTCTGAAACTCTCCCAGGCTTTGCTGTGTCACACAGGGGACTATTCTCCAGTAAATGAGACATCACTGAGCTCAATCTTTTCCAAAATGCATGGAGAGCTCAGTGAAAAATAAAAAGCAGACCTAGGGTACTCCCACAGCTGCCAAACAGCCAGTTCTAATGGCAGACCCAGATGCCTGCATAGCTTCTCTGAAATTAATGAGACAGGAGGAAAGCACATGAGATAGGGGGAAGTGGATACAGCAGGGATGAGAAATCAGGGCAGAATTATGATTGTAGTAAGGTCTTCCTGCAAGAAAGTCAGCGCTTTTGTCATGCCCTAGGCTGGGCATTTCAATCCTTGCTCATTTGGCATCCATGCCCTAATTAAAAGTTATGATCAACTTGTGAACAGCCATAATGCTATACCAACAAATGGATATGGCTGAGCAACTGAGAAATTGTGTATGGAAGAGAACTGACTAGAGGAGTTCCAAATAGAAATGTCCAGACAACTATCTGTTCCCATCTGATTTCCTGTGGGTAAAGAAACATTCCACTGTTAATCCAGGTCTTGGAAACATTAGCTTAGAAACATAAAATAGTGTGTCCACAGCTGCAAGGCTCTTTTTGTCCTTGGTGAGCTGAGTAGATGGGTGTGGGAAACACCTCCCACACTAATTTTACATCTGAGTGCTAGTCTTCCACAGAACTGAACAATACCAAGTTATGTACCCCAGATGGCTTTTGGTTTAATTAGTTGGCAAAAAACAGTACAAATTCTGTGGGATTATGTGTTCGTGATGGGCATAACATTTTGCTTGAATTGATTTTTGACAACTGATTAAACGCCAGAAGATCAAAAGTTCATTTCGCAAAGTATTACATTTACTTAAAACAAAAATTCTTAGCCAGGTGCTTGCTGTATAGTCCTGACTCCTACAGAGCCTGTAAATGTTCACTGCTTACATATCTGCTACTGTATGCATTACTGCTTACAGTAACACTACTGACATCATTATTTAATATTCACATAAAAATACTACTGCTAGGATTCCAATTCTATTGCTAAGCGCTGTGCAAATGTATTGGAATGACCTGTCTTCCCTTTGCAAATGGAGCATAGAAATGGGGGACCTGGGAGACAGTCTCTCTTGATTAATTAACCACACAACATTTGGCAGCTCACCACCTTTTATAGCTAGATACACTGTGGCTGATAACTTTTCAAGGAGTAACTCACAAATATCTTGGAATAAAGTGAAAAAGGAGCATCTCAGGATTTTTTGACCACTGTTTATTCCAGCAGAAATGTGTATTTACAGCCCAGCAGTTAGAAATAATTCCGGCATGGGAATGTGTGCATTGTTGGTGTACAGCTAGTTACAGCAGCATCTCCAGAAATATCTCTGATATAAATGCTCCCCACAGTACAGAGGAAATGAAATCAAGGCATTAGGAATAGCCTTTCACATTTTTGCAAAGTAAAACCTTTCTTTTGCATTTGAATAGGGAAATTAAAGTTGTGATAAAAATTACATACACCTCATTCTCTATAGCAGAGGAATATAGGAATCTACCTGAAAGTAGTCTGACTACTGTAAAAGCTAGCCTGAAACCTGAAATGTGCCTTTCCATTAGCTTCTCAAAAGCACTTGAGTATTTACTGTAATATTTTTTACTCAAGCGTGGTCAAAGAATGCCCAGCATGGTTTAGTATTTGTTTGCCTGGGGTGTAATAATAACCTAAAGACAGGGAAAGAACACCATGGAAAGTCTTTCTGCCTCCACCAGCCACAGACCATCAGCTCTAAACACTGGAGTGGCAAACAAAAGTCTAAGTCCCGACTGTGAGCAAGTGATTTAACACTTCTTCCATTTCATTCTTTCAAATTCAGCAGTTTCAGCTCTTTTAAGGATTAATTTTTTCCTCAGGTGATCAGTAAGCTTTCATTTTTGGCCAAATGCCTGTAGAAGAGAAGGGTCACCATGAATTAAAACACCTCATTGGTGAACTTCTGCACACCTGCATGAAGATAATTAATTAGATGAATTTTCCTCAGCTCTAGTCTAGACAACATACACTACAACAAGGGCATCTGCATGCAATAAGGTCTTCTTCCCTGTGGAGGAAGGGTTTCTCTGCAAATCCACTTTCCATTCAGAAGGTAGAAAAGCAGGCAAGCCCATGCACGTGTGTGTTGGGGTTGCCACTGCAGCCAGCAGCAGAGACAGCCACTCAACTCTCTGAGGTGCGTAAGACATAATTCATCAACATTTAAGCACTGTTTTGAGACTTGTAAATTGATGTAGGGATGTAAAGCACTGTATTTTGCTTTACAATTTTTGCTTTGCTTTTTGCTTTACATTTTGCTAGGGTGACGTTCTTTTCTTAGGAGACTCATTCCTTCCTCATTTAACTGCAAGTCTTGAAGAGCAGAAAGGAGGAAAGCCTGTTTCTGTGCAACCCTTCAATGCAGGACTCCAGGCCATCATATATACCTCAGCTCACTGGAGAATTATTGCATGGAATAAACAGCACTGCTCCAAATACCAGATGTAAGGAACTTTCCCTAAAAGACTGTGACACTTTGCAGCAAGGTATTAAGGGATACACCATCAGCTGACCTACAGATGAGCCAGTCAGCAATGCAAGGGCCTGGCACATGGACTGTGGAGTCCCCGTTGGTAAGCTAACTTTTAGACTCCTGTTTCAAAACACAAACTACACGTCTGCATTTCCACATGTAATTAGGTCTCCCCCACAGGCACAACATGAGGAGATGAAGTGTCCTCTCAGCCAAAGAATACAGTACACAAGCAGAGAGAAGGAGCAAGTTGCACAATATATTGCTATCCTATTTTGATTCAATTCTAGGTATTAATCATTAAAACCCTAATGAGGTGTTAAAGCATGGAACAGGTGTTCTGTAAGGATGCTCATCATGTCTTCAAAGTATTAAGGGCCCCTGGACCTAGGAAAGGAGGGAGGCTGGAGAGTGTTACTGATTTTTACTGCTTCTCTTGTGGGTTGACTAGTTGTTTCTTTCATTACCCCACAAGTTATGGAGGAAAAAATAGTCATCACTTCCTGGGCAGAAGTCTGAAGGATCCCAGAAAAGAGTGTGCCCAACTGCAACCCAGTCCAAATATTTATATATTCAGGAAACATTAGTCTTCAGATGCACACTACAGGGTCTGTACAGATGCTTTCTTTGGCAGCAGTGTGTTGCATGCTGTAATTTCTCATTAGCAACAAAGTTCTCAACTACAGTCTAGCTCAAGAAAACTGTAAATAAATTTTACATTAGACATTTTGTTCCTCAATTATTTTCACATGTTCCTAATAAAGCTTCCTGCTGCGAGGACTGTTGGACAGGAATATGTCCAAGTAAAGAGAATGTGGTCTTACCTTATTTTCCACACAAAATGCATGACCATATCTGAATGAGGCTATAATAAGTAATGATAGTTTAAAAAGAATATTAGGCCACATAATTTGAATGATAGTTTACCATTATGAGTGAGACAGTCAAATATACTTTTTGACAGTTCAATGAGGCTGAAACTTTAGATTTTTAAAGAACAATTTTACAAATTCTCCATTTTTACTACACTAATACTGACAAATAATTTTGGTAACTGTTAACATCCATTCTGTTATTTATATCATTGCTGAATTTCTACCAGAAGCATTTAGCCACTCAGGGATTATGGGTGGATTGGAGAAACGGAGACAGGGTTTAAATTCCTGCCATTTCCCACATTCCTGTCCTAACTCATGATTTTGACCACTTCTAACCTCTATCGGGTTAGTGACTTTTAGTTGCTTTGGACTCTGTTATTTCAACTTTTCTTAGAAACACATACTTAAGTTAAATAAAATAGCTCTGAGGAATCATTTCAAGAGGATTGTCTTTCTCATTTTTTCTTAATCACAGTATTGTGTTGTATGACATCTTTTCTGCAACACGTTTCCCAATTAATTGGTTATGCAGAGATAAAAATAGTAACTATTAATATATTAGAATAGCATTACTACTATGATTTTCATCATGAATATCTACCACCATCAGCCCAAGACCTCTGAGACCTATCCATTTGTCAAGTGGTTGACCCTTATGACCCCCAACCAGCCAAGTTAGTGTCTGTTGCTTTCCTGTTTCTTTTTCTATGTATTCTCTCCTAAGCCACGGGGGGGGGGGGGGGGGAGAAAAAAAGAAAGAAGGCTTTAAACCCACAGTTTTACACTCTTAAATGCCTCTATGAAACCTGCTTCTGCCACTAAGACTACCAATCAGTCCTGTCTGGCAAAGGAAGACAAGAAAAGTTTTGACACTGAGACTTCTACGCTGACCTCTCCTTGATGGTTACTTGATGAGGTTCTCTTTCTATTCTGTATCAGTTGCCTCTTATATGCCACGCCCCTCATTATAAACACTGGGTGAAGAATACCTATAATAAACCTCAAGATTCATTGGTACTGCCGTAATTGAAACGAACAATGATGCTTTAGGTAAATACATACAGCTGGAATTTCTTCTCTCAGGATATGTTATCAGCAGATCTGAAATTCTTACTTACCATAATTCCTGCCAAACAACACTAATCTCCAGTATTTCAGCATTCAAAACAATAGCCCTATTTTCTGTAGCTGAGAAGGCAGACTTTATAAGCAATGTCATTTTATCAGGTTTGTTGTTAAATATTAATGTGGAAATTAAGCAAGGTTTAAGCACTGGGTTTTAAGATTTATTTCTCATTACATCTGTTATAACAAACCTTTATTAATATGCTGTGAAATGAGAAATCTACAGCATCACTAATAAAACCTTTTAAGTGGTAATCCTTCAGAATCCTTCCTTGTAATGGCTGGGCATTTGCAGTACTAAACCAATGAAATTCACACATACTGCAATGGAGTAGTGGAGCGATTATTACAACATTTTTTCCAAAGTACCTTAGGTTTTAGATGATTAGAGAGTAGTCTTATGTTTTAAACTTTCTGCCAACAGTAAGGTTTTAAGTTGAGTTGGATTGTGGATAAATTGTAGTATAATGTATGTTGACAGTTTAATAACATGGGTTACTATCCTTAGTTTGCTTTATGATGTAATACATCTTTATAGGAGTCCCTGGAGATTTCTACTATGATTTTCAAGGCAGAGAGAACTCAATAAACTAAAATACTCTGAGCAAGGTTTCTATTTCCTGTATACTTTGGAAATTTTCCTGAAAAATAAATAGGTGCTACAACTTTTAAAAGTTTTTCTGACATGACTTTTTGTTTTTCTTGTCATGTAATAGATTTTAAAGGTACATTTCATATAAAGTTATACATTTTTTTAAAGTTCCTTTCTATAATAAATGGTCTTATTTTTCAGATCTCTAGGGGAATTTTCTTTTCTATAAAACACAGTAATTGGTTTTCTTTTCCCCTCTTTCAATTCTCATTATACTTGCATTTAGATCATACAGTTTGCAAATGTTTGCTGGTAAAGGTCACATATATTTGGACTAATTATTGCTCGTGTTTTGACAAGTACATGCATAGTAGTGGTTAAGTATCAAGCAGCATAAATCCAAATAACAAAATCAAATATAAGAATTATTTAATTCTTCAACTACTTTCATTTCATTTTTACAGGTAATCAGGAAAATAAACTGATTAGAATGGAAGGAAACTATTGGTTTTGATTAAATATCAGTCCAAGTGAAAAGAGTCTAAAAGGATCTCCAATTCACTTTAATATTAAATAAATTCTGTTGCCAGTTTTGACAATATTCTTGCAACACTAGAATTCAGAAACTACTGAAAGCAAATTCTTTATTTAGTATATTTCTGTTCAGGTTGTATACAGAGAGATGTTAATTTTTGAAGTGTAATCATTTTTCAGAATGATGCCTATAGATGCTGTTGTGCAAATGCTTTCAAGCCAACTGCTAACATATGATTTGCTGTGATCATGTGTCCTCAAACATTTATCTAAATGGATGATTACCTAAACAATATGGTATTCTTCCCTATTCCAAGCTGTCTGACCACACAGAAAGTTTTTAAGGACACTTCTACAAAGCACTTTCAGTATGAATGATTCATATGAGCTAGGCTGCTATATCCACACCAGTATTTGTGACACATTCTTTCCACTTATACTATATAAACAAAAATTTGCTCATCTGAATGTTTGCAGGAAGTGCATAAACGTAGGCTGAAATAAATCTGTACTGTTTGTCAAATAAATGTTAACAAATAGTTTCTTAAAGTACGCACAAGCTCTACTTTCCTGTTAAAATAAACCTATTGTAAAATAAGCCTCATTAGGAAATTCCTGAAGGACATGCTGTAAGACCACCAGTACAGAGACGGTCGAATGGTGTGATTGTAGACAAAAAGCAGAAGCTGGAGCATGTGACCTAAAAAGTCTTTTCACTATCATTTAATCCCTTCTTTTTTCATCATTCCTTTGCTGAATCTGCGTAAGTGCTGCAACCAGTGAGTTCCCCCAAGCCTCTCAAGCCAAAATTGTTTTCATAGCCCCCATAGGAGGAATACTCAGATTTTTCACCATTGATGGTCACGCTGGCCTCTTGCCAAGAGCCTGAAGGCCATGTCTAATTGTCATTCATATCTACATACATTTTCATCCCCGGAAAATATAAGCACACACACAACCCTGACATTTGCTTAGACTAGTACCACTGACGAGTGTCCTGGTTTCAGCTGGGACAGGCTAATTTTCTTCCTAGCAGCTGGTATAGTGCTGTGTTTTGGATTTAGGATGAGAATAATGTTGATAGCACACTGATGTTTTAGTTGTTGCTAAGTAGTGCTTACACTAAGTCAAGGACTTTTCAGCTTCCCATGCTCTGCCAGCGGGGAGGTGCACAAGAAGCTGGGAGGGGGCACAGCCAGGACAGTTGACCCAGGCTGGCCAGAGGCATATTCCATACTGTGTAATGTCATGCTCCCTATATAAACTTGGGGGAAGCTGGACTGGGGCAGTCACTGCTCGGAGATGGACTGGGCATCAGTCAGCGGGTGGTGAGCCATTGCGTTGTGCATTACTTGTTTTGTATATTCTTTTATGAGTATTATTATTATTATTGTCTCTTCCTTTGCTATCCTATTAAATTGTCTTTACCTCAACTCACGAGGTTTTTTTTTATTCTCTCCCCTATCCCACTGGGAGGGGAGAGGTGAGCGAGAGGTTGTGTGGTGCTTGGTTGCTGACTGGGGTGAAACCACAACAACAAGATAATCCTGACTGTCTGAATTCACTGAAAAAACATTTTTTAGGTTAGTTATAAGGTTTGCCCCGCTCCGCTGCCACAGTGCACCCCCATGGGCAGTATTGGACCATCCTGTGGGCCTTGTACTGAGCAACAAACCTCCATAGTGCCAGAAACACCCGGGGCCAGACATTTAAAGGTGCTTAGCAAACCATGCATACAGATGGGTACCGGATGAGGTCGGAAAACCAGATCATTCAACCCTACCAACTGCTGTTGGAACACAGTATTGTTAAAAATTTGGTCCTGTAACTGTAATCTTGAAAGCCTACTGCAGCTTCCTGGTTTTACTCTTTTTTTTGACTTACTATGAAAATGCAAATGCTGTCTAGTTCCATACTAGTCATAAATGAGATGACTCCTAATTGTGTCGATGGGCTTGCTGAATGACTGGCAGACTTCATTATTATTTCTGTGACTGATTATATCTCTTACTCTGCCTGTGGATCCCAAGAGGAATGCCAAAAAAGCATACAATGTTGAAGTCAAATTTAGCTGGGATACAAGGATGACTTTAGTAGAGAAAATTATTATTATTGTTATTATTATTATTATTATTATAAATCTCACTTTTCCTGAAAATTATCTTGTGCATAGGTATACGTGCACACACACACCCCCACACATAGACCTTTTATAACAGTGTTAGACATCTGCTTTTTATATGTATCACATATGTGATCAGCTCCCTCTTGATCAACACACAGGCAACTCCACTGGGACTTTCCAAAGCTAAGACCACAAACTTATTACAGCTTCACCTACGAGGCTATCTGGGAAGAGGCGGACACACCTTCCATCTCCTGCAAATCATTACAGTAGAGAAACTACAGCACTCAGCTGCTCAGTCGTCACTGGGCTGCAGACTGCAAATCTCATTTGCCCTCTACATTATTATGAATATGCACTCCAGGATTAGCTCTGAGTTTCTGGACCAGTAAAAGAAAAAAGCCTTATATTCAATATAGGTAGAATTAAAAAAAAAAAAAAAAGATAGTCTGTTCAGAACCACAGGCCAACACCATTCAAAACCAAAGCTAAATCCTGCCTCCCTGGCTTCTTCCTACCCCTTGCCACAAGTACCACCCTTGCAGCTCAAACCATACAACTACTAATACCAGTATTTGCTGAACCTACATCTGACAGAATTTCTTCTGATATACTTGAGCCTAAGTAATAGAAGCATCAAGCCCTTCAATGTGCAATTTCTCTTGGTAAATATGCTCAACCTTGTCCTTGGAGCTAAGAAGGAGGGGTTTTTGCAGACATGGTGAATCAATGCCAGACACCTGACCCGCTGATCTTCACTCTCCATCTTTCACTACTAATAGAAGATAAATCTGCTTTGTTGAGAAGAAGTAAAAAGCAATCAGCGCAGGACTCCTTCATTTGAAATATCTATTTGGGCAGCCGAAGTTATCACTATGACTGAACCTGAGTGACGGCAAACCAGGGCCCTGTTTTGGCCAGTATATGGGACAAGTACAGCAACTAAAGTTTATTTTCACAAGATTGAAACATTCAGTCAATTTCATTGTAAACTGAATCCCCCAAACGGGTTTAAATGGGATCCTAGGTGGGAGTTGCTTCAGCCTCCAAATATTGCTATAGCTGATCTAATAAACTACCCAAAGAAAATATGTCGATACCAAAGAACTGCATAGCACGGCTACAGAGAAAAGGTTGTCTATAAATACTTTGGTCACACAAAACAGTACTGTTTAGAACAAAATGTTGATGCATCAAATATGTAAATGATTAGATTTCAATTATAAAAGTCATTGCAAAGCATTAAAGACATAATTGGCAGAGTTCCTACCAGTTAAATCTAATCTCCAATACACATCAGCTGTAGCTTGGCTTGTCTTGTTAGGTAAACAAAATGTGTCTTGACTGTCATTGCCATAAAATATTAATGCACTGGAAGTCTCTAAACCTTGCTAAGCATAAGGCCTATTATCACACTTAAGAGCAAAGCAATCTAATAAATCGCTGGCTGTATAAAAACTAAGTCAGCTGGCAGAGACAGTAATCTCCCTAAGGGATAGTAAGAGCCTAATCTTCAACTACAGCAGCTGCAGTTCCAGAGAAATTATGTTTCTACTGCTCAGTAGAAATACATTTGTGCTGAATTCTGTTATTTAAACTCTAATGGAATCATTAGGAGTATCCATACATTATCAACAATACAAAATGAACTAACAAAACCATCTATGACACAGGCTTATTACAGGCATCATTTTTTTTATTATTATGCGTGATCTTTGTTGCTTTTAGTTAGGTCCAAACAAAAGCTGGATGCTCCTAATACGCATTTTCTAACAACATCAAGCTCATACATAAATAATCTTGTGTGTTTACTGAGCACTGAGACGATGTCCTTAATTGAAAACAACTTACTTGTTTGGCACTGGTATGAGGTCCTTGAGGCTGTATTTAACCATAAACACAATATTGTCATATACTTTGTAACAGAACAGATAACATCATGATTATGTTATTTTTATAGTGTACTTAGGGAACATACTGTGTGATTCAAGAGAAACAAATCACCAGAGACATACAAGACTGCACATGCAAAAAGTAGTTAACAGACAAAATACCTTAGTCAGGATATTATCAAAATTATTTATTTGTTACCTTTGGAATTAATAGGAAATTAGTCTGTCCTCAAAATGGACTACAACAACACCCAAATAACATGAATTACATCTTTAGATGATACTAACAGATTTCATAGGAAAAATGCATGCTGAAAAAAGAATCTTGAAATATGCTACAAGCAAATGTAGGTTGATCCTGAAAAAGGTTTTGATAGTTTATATGACAAAATAAATTACTTTATATTGTGTTTGATTACACATTTTCCATTAAATTCTATTTAAAGTGGATATTAGTAACTTAGTGGATGAGCAGTTTAGATTTTTTTAGTGTAAATCTTATGAAACAAAATTTTTTTTTCTTGAGCACTGGAGTCTATGTATTTGGTCCCACACAAAATCATGGAATGGTTGAGTTTGAAGAGGACGTGGGGTGGTCTGTAGTCCAAGCCCTGCTCAAAGCACTGGTAATTAGGTCAGGTTGCTCAGGCCTGCATCCAGTCAGGATTTGAACATCTCCCAGGACGCAGATCCCACAACCTCACCAGGCAATCTGTTCCAGTATCTGATTGTCCCCATGGTGAATATTTTCTTCCCATGTAATCAGAATTTCCTATTTTCCAGCTTCTGACTCTTTTCCTACTACTCTGCATCTCCAAGACATGTCTGACTCCATCTTCCCTATTTTTTCCCATTTGGTAAGTGTAAGCTACAATAAGGTCTCACCTCAACCTCCTCCCCCTGAGGCTGAGCAAACCCAGTTCCCTCAGCCTTTCCGTATACAACACAAGCTCCAGCCCCCTGACCATTCTGGAGGACCTCTGCTAGACTCCTTCCACTACGTCAACACCTTTCCTGTAGCAAGGAGCCAAAAATGGACACAGCACTCCAGATGTAGTCTCACAAGGTCTGAACAGAGGGCAATAATCATCTCGCTCAACCTGCTGCTTGCACGTTTGCTAATACCTCTTCTACACACCAAAAACTGTAATAGCTGAAGCCATCCAGGACCTATGAGTTTGGAAGACCTGCAAGATTTTGCCAGCATGGACTCCCACAATAAAGGTGACTGTCATCTAGTTAAAAATTAACTGTATGATATAGTGGGAAAGGCAGATGGAAGAACAAAAGCATGTGGACATGCAGTGAGAACTCTGGAGATGATGAAAACACAGCATTTGTGTAGCTAAATATTTAATATTTCCTGGTACTGTTCTGTTACATTTTTCCATTTTAAGTCATGTCTTTTTTCCCCTTTTACAGAAACACAGAAAATTGCCCTGCCTTTTCTTCCAACTGTCTCTTCCCCTTTCTTAGATCTATCATGACACTTTTTTCTGTGACATCCCGACCAGTTCATCAATTTTCTATGTTGAACTTAATTTTAAGTTTCCTGGAAAGGCTTAGAGACTGTAAAAAAGAGCTACTTATCTGGTTAGGGATGTCAGCTCATAAAACCACATGAGAAACTGAGAAAGTTGGAGCTGTTTAGATTCAAAATGAGATAGATGCATACAAAAGCATATTTGGAACAGAAAACATACATCAAGCAGCTCCTGTGTGGCATTCTTCATAAGAACAAAGGGGTATGAAAAGACAGTGAAAGGCAGCAAATTTTAAACTGATAAAAGGAAACACTTCTTTTACAAAACTCCACCTGTAGAAGTCATTGGTATAACATATCACTGGGAATGAGGATCTTAGCAGGATGCCAAGATTAGGCATTACAGTAATATTAGTTATGATTGCCTACGTTCAAAGATCCTTAAGGTTGCAAAACCCAGTGCTCTACTCTTAGGAAAAAAAACGCGATGCAAAGTTGCTTAAGCAACCTTAATTGGCTCCCTTGTGCATATGCATTATGATACAATCTTCATGATTACCTACCTACATGATTACTTGCTATTGCCTCAAATACTGGTAATTCCTAGCTTTGAAGTACTTGACTTTTCACCCCTAATAACGTTTCTAATTTGTTTCCTTTCTTTTAAATTGGAAAAAAAAAAAATTCAAAATGGAAACGTACACTGAGTTTCAGGATGCTGGAACCATGAATTCCACTAGACCAGCAACCAGTACCCAAACTAATGACACACTGGCTGCAATGGGAGGTTCTTACACTGCTCATTCAACTAGTAAAGGAGGGGCAGAAGGGACTGTCACTGAGCTTTGCAGTTGTTTCTACCACCAGACTAGGTAAAACCTCTGGCTCTAGAAGCAAGTGCACAACAGCGACCAGCCACTTCTCTCAACTGCAGCAAGAGTTTTCCCTGTCTCACAGCTCTGTACCAAGCACTAGCCAGACTCCCTATTCTGTTTCTCTCCTTGGCTCATGTCTTTACTTTTGCCTATCCTAGCTGCTATGAAGTTTGGTTTACTTCCTCTTACTTTCTTCTGACACTCTGCCCTTCCATCAACTCTACTGGTCCCCACAGGCCAATAAAAATGTTGCTTTCTAGTTAAGAAGAAATTTGCAAGAAGGATCCCAATCCAGTTCTGAATCTTTGGGGGTTTGCTTATGCTGTAAACTGGATACAGAACAAAGCATCTCCCTGAGGCTGTGTCGTGGTTTAGCCCCAGCCGGAGGCTAAGCCACGCGGTCGCTCGCTCACCCCCCCCTCCCGGTGGGACGGGGAGAGAATTGGGACGAAGAAAAGCAAAAACTCGTGGGTTAACAACAACAACAGTTTAACCAAACAACAAAGGGAAAGAGAACAAAACAAGCGAGAAACCCCAACAATGACAACAACAGCGAGTACTTAGCGGTGCTTTCCGGACAGGTCGCTCCCGCCCGCAGCCCGACGCCCAGCCCGCTCCGAGCAGCGATCCCCGCCCCGCCAGTCACCCCCTCTAAATAGTGAGCGTGACGGTCACATGGTATAGAATAGACCCCGGCCAGCTTCTGGTGAAAATTAACCCTATCCCAGCCGCAACCAGGACATTATCCACCCCTTATTCTATACCATATATGTCACGCTCAGATCCTACACTTTCCAATTAATCACCACCACTTTTCCTGATATATATATATATAGATATACACACAGACATCATTCCCTTAGTCTATGGACCATCCCTTTGAAGTGTCCATTGAGTTCATTTAGTCTATGACTTTAGGCTCCATCTGTCAGAATAGTCTCTTGGGGCAGGAGAGATGATGTGGAGTTTGCTCAGTCGGTGAAACAGGGCTGGGTCTCGGCGTGGTGTGGCAGGCGACACTGGACGCAGTGGGAGGATGGTGTGTAGTGCTGGATTGTTGCATCTGGAACTTGCAGTCACAGTATCTGGCTCGGCTGCTGCATCATGTCCACGGTCTGTGGGTTGAAGATGCCGATCTCTTGAGGAAGTTGATGGGCGCCAGTTGCTAAAGCCAGTTCTGCTTCCATTACTGCTGCACTTTGCTCAGTTTTATCAATAGTTCATTCATTGACTATTCTCACCCAAAATCAAATCCCCTCGAGGTACACATCGGACTTCCCCATCCTTTCGCATCACCCACCAAGTGCACCCAGGTCCTTGAGCAAAAGCAATCCCACGGATGGGTTTGCCTTTGCCCGAGGCAGGAGTAACCCAGACTGTCTTCCCTAACATATTCTTCATGTGCACTACAGGAACTTTATCCCCTTCTACAGTATGTAAAGGCTTTGACTGGGCAGGACCAGCTCGATTGGTAGACCCTCTAGTGTTAACTAACCAGGTGGCTTTTGCTAAATGTGTATCCCAATGTTTGAAGGTCCCACCACCCATTGCCCTCAGTGTAGTTTTCAGTAGTCCATTGTATCGTTCTATTTTCCCAGAGGCTGGTGCATGATAGGGGATGTGATACACCCACTCAATGCCATGCTCATTGGCCCAGGTGTCTATGAGGTTGTTTCGGAAATGAGTCCCATTGTCTGACTCAATCCTTTCTGGGGTGCCATGTCGCCATAAGACTTGCTTTTCAAGGCCCAGGATAGTGTTTCGGGCAGTGGCGTGGGACACAGGATATGTTTCCAGCCACCCGGTGGTTGCTTCCACCATTGTGAGGACATGGCGCTTGCCTTGGCGGGTCTGTGGGAGTGTGATATAATCAATCTGCCAGGCCTCCCCATATTTGTATTTCAGCCATCGTCCTCCAAACCAAAGAGGCTTTGACCGCTTGGCTTGCTTGATTGCAGCACATGTTTCACACTCATGGATAACCTGTGCGATAGTGTCTATGGTCAAGTCCACCCCTCGGTCACGAGCCCATCTGTATGTTGCATCTCTTCCCTGATGGCCTGAGGTGTCATGGGCCCACCGAGCTAGGAATAATTCACCTTTATGTTGCCAGTCCAGATCTACCTGCGCCACTTCAATCCTAGCAGCCTGATCCACCTGCTGGTTGTTTTGATGTTCCTCAGTGGCCCGACTCTTGGGTACATGAGCATCTACATGGCGTACTTTTATAACCAGCTTCTCTAGCCGGGCAGCAATATCTTGCCACAATTTGGCAGCCCAGATGGGTTTGCCTCTGCGCTGCCAGTTGCTCTGCTTCCATTGCTGTAACCACCCCCACAGAGCATTCGCCACCATCCAGGAGTCGGTATAGAGATAGAGCACTGGCCACTTCTCTCGCTCGGCAATATCTAAAGCCAGCTGGATGGCTTTCACCTCTGCAAACTGACTCGATTCACCTTGTCCTTCAGTGGCTTCTGCAACTCGTCGTGTAGGACTCCACACAGCAGCTTTCCACCTTCGATGTTTTCCCACAATACGACAGGACCCATCAGTGAACAGGGCATATTCCTTCTCATTTTCTGGTAGTTCATTATATGGTGGGGCCTCTTCAGCACGTGTCACCTCTTCCTCTGTCGACATTCCAAAATCTTTCCCTTCTGGCCAGTCCGTGATCACTTCCAGAATTCCTGGGCGACTGGGGTTTCCTATTCGAGCTCGTTGTGTGATCAGTGCGACCCACTTGCTCCATGTAGCATCAGTGGCATGATGTGTAGAGGGGACTCTCCCTTTGAACATCCAGCCCAGCACCGGCAGTCGGGGTGCCAGGAGGAGCTGGGCTTCGGTACCAACCACCTCCGAAGCAGCTCGAACCCCTTCATATGCTGCCAAAATCTCTTTTTCAGTTGGAGTGTAGCGGGCCTCAGATCCTCTGTATCCCCGGCTCCAAAACCCCAGGGGTCGACCTCGAGTCTCCCCTGGTGTTTTCTGCCAGAGGCTCCAGGTAGGGCCGTTCTCCCCGGCTGCAGTGTAGAGCACATTTTTAACATCTTGCCCTGCCCGGACTGGCCCAAGGGCTACTGCATGAACTATCTCCTGTTTAATTTGTTCGAAGGCTTGTCGTTGCTCAGGGCCCCATGTGAAATCATTCTTCTTTCGGGTCACGTGATAGAGAGGGCTTACAATAAAACTGTAATTTGGAATATGCATTCTCCAAAAACCCACAACGCCTAAGAAAGCTTGGGTCTCCTTTTTGTTAGCTGGTGGAGACATAGCTGCTATTTTGTTGATCACATCTGTTGGAATCTGACGACGTCCATCTTGCCATTTTATTCCTAGGAACTGGATCTCCTGTGCAGGTCCTTTGACCTTCCCTCGTTTTATGGCAAAGCCAGCTCTCAGAAGAATTTGAATTATTTTTTCCCCTTTCTCAAAAACCTCTTCTGCTGTGTTGCCCCACACAATGATGTCATCAATGTATTGTAGGTGTTCTGGAGCTCCACCCTTCTCCAGTGCAGTCTGGATCAGTCCATGGCAAATGGTAGGGCTGTGTTTCCACCCCTGGGGCAGTCGATTCCAGGTGTACTGGACACCCCTCCAAGTAAAAGCAAACTGTGGCCTGCACTCTGCTGCCAAAGGGATGGAGAAGAACGCATTGGCAATATCAATGGTGGCGTACCACTTGGATGCCTTGGACTCCAGTTCATACTGAAGTTCTAGCATGTCCGGCACGGCAGCACTCAGTGGTGGCGTGACTTCATTCAGGCCACGGTAGTCCACTGTTAGTCTCCATTCCCCATTAGATTTCCGTACTGGCCATATAGGACTATTAAATGGTGAATGCGTCTTACTAATGACTCCTTGGCTCTCCAGTTGATGAATCAGCTCACGGATGGGAGCCAGGGAGTCTCTGTTAGTGCGATATTGCCGCCGGTGCACTGTCCTGGTAGCAATTGGCACCTTCTGTTCTTCAGCTTGCAGCAATCCCACAACAAAGGGATCTTCCGAGAGGCCAGGCAGGGTAGATAGCTGTTTGGTCTTCTCTGCACTCACCGTGGCTACACCAAAAGCCCATCGGTATCCCTTTGGGTCCTTGAAGTACCCTCTCCTGAGGTAGTCTATGCCAAGGATACAAGGGGCCTCTGGGCCAGTCACAATGGGGTGCTTTTCCCACTTGTCCCCTGTTAAGCTCACCTCAGCCTCCAATACTGACAATTCTTGGCATCCCCCTGTCACTCCTGAGATCCAGATGGGTTTCGTGCCCCTATGCTCTGATGGCATCAGACTACATTGTGCACCTGTGTCTACTAAAGCCCTATACTTCTGTGGGTTTGATGTGCCAGGCCATCGAACCCACACAGTCCAGTATACCCGGTCATCCCTTTCCTCCTCCTGGCCGAAGGCAGGGACCCTCTATTCCTGTTCCTCGTCAGAGTATTCCCTGTCTGAGCCTTGCAGCGCCAGACCAGAAGGCCCCTCCTCAGGATCAAGGGAGGTGATTTCAGTTCTTCTCTGTTTGGGAAATCGCTGATTGCCTTCGTGCATCTCTACAGCAACTCTGCTGACAGACTTCTTGGGTGGCCCCTTCTTAACAGCTGTCTTCCCTCTCAGTTCACGTACACGGGCTTCCAGCTTAAAGGTGGGTTCACTGTCCCACTTCCTCATGTCCTCCCCCTGGTCACGCAGGAAGAACCAGAGTGCTCCACGCCGCGTGCGTCTGGGGCTCCCTTTCCCTCCGACTGAGGCAGGAGAGGACTGATTTCTTGGGGCATTCCTGATAGTCAAGGCACTGGCCCGTAGGGATGAGGCGGTACAGAGATTTTCTTCAAAGTTTTGGAGCCAAGACGACACTCTCTCCACAGTTGGCGTATCAATATCTGGGAAATACATCGCTGCCAGACTGTTAGAATATGATGCTGGGGCGCTCTGAATCACCTTCCTCCACATAGCCCGTGTGCACAGGACATCGTCTGGATCTTTGGAGACCTCATCATTGTCTAGATCCCTGTAGATGACTTCCAGTACCGCTAATTCTCTCAGGTACTGGATGCCTTCATCTGCAGTGGTCCACTTTCCTGGGGAGTTCACAAGATCTTCCTTGAATGGATACCTTGCCCTTACACTTGAGAGGAGCCGTCTCCAGAGACTGCAAATTGCTGCCTCTCTTCCAATTCCTCTCTCAATTCCCCGGTTCCTAGCAAGGGATCCCAGCTGTTGGGCTTCTTTGCCTTCCAAGTGCTGACTGTCAGCCCCGCTATCCCAGCATCGGAGCAGCCAGGCAGCAATCCGCTCACCTGGCTGGCGGCTGTAATCTTTCCGCATGTCTCGAAGTTCTGCTGAGGTCAGGGACCGGGTAGTTTCTGCTTCCTGTCGAAATTCTCTCACTCCTTCCTCTGATGTCCTTGTCGAAGGACCGGCTTCTTGATCCGACCCTTCCTCTTCTTCCTTTTCCCTTACTAATCGAGGGTATGGACCCGTTGTCCTCCTTGTCCATTGCTTCTTTTTGACTACTGGGGCAATTACTGTAGTTGGTGGTGTTGTTTGGGTCCCTATCTCAACCATGGTGTCCTCAGGTGCAGTTTGGGTCCCTGCCTCAACCGGAGTCCTCTGGGAATGCTGAACTGCGGCTCGATAGGCACAAGCCAGGCCCCAGTACAACGCTAGAAGCTGGTGGTTCTCATTGGGATAGGCAAGGCACCCTTCTATCAGGTGGCGTGTCAGTTTGCTAGGGTTGCTCACTTGTTCAGGTGTAAAGTCCCAGGCTATGGGAGGTGTTAACCGCCCTAGGAACCTGCCCAAGTCCTTCCACACACCCTGCCACCCTGGGACCGGCTGCCTCAGGTCACGCTTCAATATAGCCTCACCCAAAAGTTGTCTTCTCTTCCACCAGGACGAGACCAGATTCCACAAACCCCATAATATGCCAACAATATTAGTAAGTAATACCAAGCAGTTCACACAAGGGTGAGTAAAGACCTCAGGAGCCTGTGTAATAAGCCTGTCTACATTAACCCTGGGTAGGGAGAGGGAGATGATGTATTCCCTCATCCTCTCCACCAGATAGCTCCCCCAGTACAGTGAGACCATCAGCGCCAGAACAAACCACATTCGCATTAACATGTTGCCAAAAGTCAAGAGATAAACAACGCAACCAGCAAACTTTTTTTTTTTGGACCCGTGCAGGAGCTTGTCACTTAGTAATTACTACAGTTAGAGCACACTTAATACAAAAGTGCTGTTGTCGTGCCCCACGTTGGGCGCCAAAAAAGACTGTCGTGGTTTAGCCCCAGCCGGAGGCTAAGCCACGCGGTCGCTCGCTCACCCCCCCTCCCGGTGGGACGGGGAGAGAATTGGGACGAAGAAAAGCAAAAACTCGTGGGTTAACAACAACAACAGTTTAACCAAACAACAAAGGGAAAGAGAACAAAACAAGCGAGAAACCCCAACAATGACAACAACAGCGAGTACTTAGCGGTGCTTTCCGGACAGGTCGCTCCCGCCCGCAGCCCGACGCCCAGCCCGCTCCGAGCAGCGATCCCCGCCCCGCCAGTCACCCCCTCTAAATAGTGAGCGTGACGGTCACATGGTATAGAATAGACCCCGGCCAGCTTCTGGTGAAAATTAACCCTATCCCAGCCGCAACCAGGACAGGCTGGTAAAACATGACAACATTTTTGCTCTCAGGAGAGAGGCAGAGTCAATGTGCCTGCACAGGAATGACTGCTGGGATTACCGTGCACATCAGGTGTGCTACCTAACATCACTCTCACTGCAGCTGGAATGGGCACGATGAAGAATGATTCCATGAACTACCTTCTGCCACAATAGCTGTGCTTTTCTTAGGTATCTAGTTAAATATGTGGACCAGACAAAGGCAGTATAATAGAGGTGAGGCAGTAGAATGATTTGTAATAATACTGTGGATCCATGAATAGCCTTCTCTATTACAGTCCAGTCACAAGTCTTCATATCTTTCTTGTCAAGTCAGACCTGTGATTTGCAAGTGATGTTCATTTATTCGTATAGATGCCTAGACAGTCAAAAGTGTCAAGTTATTAGGCAGGTTTTTACTGAAGAGTGAACTGGAAACAAATAGGAATTCTGCACTTTCATCGCTGAGTGGTTTTATCAAGGTTGAGACACACTAAGCTAGATCCTGATCTTGTTTAAAGAGGCAAAATAAGCTTAGCCACTGAGCAGATTCAGCCCAGAAATAAAGATCAGAATCTGGCTTATGAAGTCGAATTACTGAACCATTGCTTAATTACATTTGTTTAAAGTAATAGGAAAACAGTGGCACCTGCCTCCACAAGGAAACAAGGAAGCTAAAAGGAGAGATTATTAATGTAACACTGCTAAAGTGCTATTTGTGTTAGGTCAGCTAAATGGAATCAATTTGTCAGAGACTCTGTCCTACTCATTAATATTCCTTTTCCAACAAAAGGGAGAAACAACTCCCAGCTGCATTTTATTCCCCAGGGTATGAGGGATATAATCCTACATCACACTCACTCTCTGATTCAGGCTGTCTTTTAAAAACAGACCAAAATAGTGGTACAGACTTCTTTAGTGCTCTGAGATCACACTTATTTGGGGAGTAGGTGTTCATGATGCATAGCTGTTTTCTTTAGGATGTACTCATTGACACTTACATAACTTACAAGCAGATATGCTTAGTAAACAAAGAAAATGTCTAAAAGTGGTTATTGTCTTGGTACTTGCCATACTGTCTTGTTGATCACATTGCTGAGTTTGTTACAGTTCAGAGAAGACAAAATAAAGCTTCAAGTTTATGAATTCTGGCATTTACTGTCAACAGCGCAGTTCAGATCCAGAAGAAATTTTGCAGTTGCCTAAGCTTCATCCATTAACTAAATCAACCAATCATTTTAAAAGCTTCCTAAAGAACACATTCAAGATGGTTTTGCCCATCTTTGTTTTAAGCAAGTAACATCAACTTATTATTTTTAATGCCATCATTCGATATTTTCTTGGGTCATACTCAACATCTTTCACATAGCTTTGCACAAGAAACTGAAAGAGTGTTTGGAATAGTTTATGATACTGACTCTTCTTTAAAATCAGCAACTGGATTTAGAGGGGGTAATTGTTGCAGCTACTATGATCATCAATCTTCCTTCCAAGTGCCTTACTGCTTCAGAAGTCTTTGTTTATTTGAGACAATTTTATTGATTTCATCTCACCCATATTAGATTTCCTGCAAAGATTCATCTATTCCCAAAAGATTATGTCAACAATGCTAACCCAAGATAATCTAAGTGCAATGATTTCCACTCAAATTCAGATGCTGAAGAGAGGTATATCCCTCCTGTGGTGGTATTGTACAGGCAAGTGGAGCTATCCCTTTTTTAATTTGGACAGTACAGTCATAATCACTTTTTACTAGAGACGTCAAATTACCTTCATTGTATTTATAACTGTGTCCACACTCTTTGCCTCTGGAATTCCCCATTGTCTGCCAGATTGAGGAAAAACTCAGCTGTTAATATAGCAGTTAACATGATGAGACAGCTGACAGTGCTCAGCCCCTTAGCGTGATAGACAGACATCAACCGTTCAGTAGTAATGGTCTCCTGTTCAACAGCTTCAGCTATGACTTCTGGAGAAAAAGATTATACATTTAGATAACCACCAGACCTCACTCTGTCTCCCTTGCAGTCAGGCAAGGATCTTGCCAAAAGCACTCATTTGCATTTCTGCATTCTTGATCCAATATTCCTTATTTTTGGAAAAGACGTTGAAAAGTATTAGGTTCATGAGAGCATCTCCACCAAGATCTGGGCCACATCTCCAAAAAGACCTTATGAACATAAGCTGCCATATTTGGGGTAGTTCATCTGATTTAAAGCATTTTACCTTTAAAGAAGGGAAACAGTTTCTTTCCACCATGAGCTAAGAAAAGTCAGTCTATTCCAGTTGGTACTGCCACTACTGAGACCTGGTATCTGGAGAAGGCAACCCACAGTGTCCCAGGCTGGTGGGTCAGTAGCTTTTTAGACCCTTAACTTGCCTTAATCCTTAAGCTTCCCTTCGGGTTGGTTTTTTTGTTTCCCCGTTTTTCTTTTTTTTTTTTTTGTTTGTTCATTCAGCTGTTTGTTCCCTCACCTGCTCTCTCTGGAACTTGCTGTTCTGGGATAGCTGGGGGGGATACCCCTGCTCCCTGACTGCTGCTCGGGACAGGCTGTATCGGTCATCGGGAGGTGAGACATTGTGCTTCATTTACTTTATATATTCTATTATCGTTATATATAAATTATTATTATCATTATTAATATATTTTTATATTTGTCCCTTACTGTCCTGGTGAACTGCTTTCATCTCAACCCATGAGTCTTCCTTTCTCTCTGATTCTCCTCCCCACCCCACCAGGGAGGGGGGAGTGAGCGAGCAGCTGCGTGGTATTTCGGTTACCATTTGGGGTTAAACCACGACACCATCCTTTCCTCCAATTCTTTCCAGCTGCTGTTGCTGACATCTTCTGCTTACCAGACTGCCATGAATATTACCCACTTAGCTGTGTCAGAGAGCATAGCTTATTTTTCTAGGAAATCAAGACAGTATTATCAGCCAGAGTCACAGGAAACTTAGAAACTGCAAAAGCGCAGCTTTTTTGACTCCAAAAAATATTACTCATTTTCTACCTTCTGCTCAGCTTCCTGCTTTCAGGCTCTTCAAGAAGACACCCATTCCCACTACTAAAACCTGTTACATACAACATGAACGGCCCTTCTGAAAAAAAAACCTTTTCTTTTTGCCCACTGAAATGGTAAATGGTATGGTTCCTCAAGAGTTGACTGCCAGTTCTGCATCAGGTTGAAAGTTTCAGAATGGAATATTTTGTTGAAGCAGACATGATTACTTTTAAAACTTGATTAAAAAATTAATTTCTTTATCTTTAACAGGTAAGTTTTCCATAGCTAAGTTATAAGAATAAATAACTGGTTTTAGTGCTCCAAGCAAGTTCAGTCATTAATGCACTGGATGCACTCCGGCAACCTTATCACTGCCTGATCTGCTTGAGTAGATAATTACAGTATAAGTCTACAGTTCGATGTAGTGGAATGACTTGCAACATAAACCAAGAAATACCTCTGTCTATTTCAGCTGTTCAGATGTTCCTCGTAGGATTCCAAGGTGTGTTACAGTCTATACAGCTGCTGCCATTTTTAGGAAATATAAATGGATAAAAAGCCCTAAACTCCACGTGCTATCTTTATACTTCAAAATGTAGGACAAATTTCACAGTCACAAGAGAGAGACTTTGCTTCAGGAAAGAGGAGTAGACTTGCAGCAAGCCCACTAGCAATTCTACATGCTTGTGGAATAAGACTAGCAGGTAAAACGCAGAATGTAACACATTTTACAGAAAGGGCAGCAACCAGCACTTGGTAATGCTATGATTTCAATGGCAGTTTATACTCCCAGATGATTAAGCAGCTGGTATAAATCATGCTAGGTTAGAGCCAATTCTGTAGTAGTAAATAAAAAAGTAGATAAACTGACCTGTTTGATGTATATCACAATGAGTTAACTTGTATACTGACCATGTTAGATGCAAGTAAATTCCATTTTCTGGCATTTGCTTCCAGCTACATTATTATTTAGAGCTGGGTATTGTGAACATATTGTTAAGGTCACTCTGTCTGCCAAAGCCAGTGACTTGTCCTGGTGGAAGTAGCCTTGTTCACATTTTCATAATGCAGATACTGCATATGCCATGACTTCTTGATGCTTTATTATTTTATTGAAGCATTTTATTTTATAAATAAATACCTTAAGTAATACTTATTAAATCTTTGTCATGGAAACCTCTTCCTCAACAGAATGTGAGGAAGTCATTTGTAGACAGAATATTCAATTTCTCATATATACTCAAGAGACAAATGCATCATAGGAGCTTTGCGCAGAAAAACCTGTTAAAAATACAGTACAGATATGACATACTTCCCAGCATAAATCCATGCAAGTTTTTTTCCTGTAATTTTCGCGGTTTAATTAAGCAGCTTAAGGTGACTGCCTTCTGTCATTTTTCTTGAAAGCTGTTCAGTGACATATATCAATCTCAGAAGTGGTCAGGTTATGCAACCTCCTCCCCAAAGCCAATTTCAGTGCAAATAATAGGCAATTTTAGAGCAAATAGCAGGAAAACAGTGTAGATAAAGAATTCTGTTTACACTTTCCAAAACTGCTTAAGCCCTTTCCAGGCTAAGAAACATTTTACTACACTCTTTACAAAGACCTGTAATCCTGAGTAATTTAATTATGGTGAGACAGGGCCTAATTGCATGAAATATTGAGATATTGCATATACTCTGACAAATGAAACAATTATTTTACAACACTGAAGGTCTCACTGGAAAGGAAAAAGCATTACACCAAAATATCAACATTGAGATTTTAGTTCAGTAATTTTTAGTTATTTCAAGTTTTGAACATAATCATGCTAAATGCAAACCTGTTTTGCTGACAAAGGGAGTTCTACACAAGACTGGAATAGAGACATGGTAGTAAGCCATTAGATGGCAATTAGAATCAGGTTTTTAAGTCATTACCGCTGAACTGAGAGTTGACACAAAAATTAAACAAAAAGGTTCACAGGAGAATTTTCAAGGTTTTTGTAATTCATGCAAAAGTTACTATTTCCTGATTAACTAGTTGTCAGTTGCTACAGAGTTGTCAGAATGTCTCAGTTACCCAGACATTATTGTCACATAAGTGCTACCATGGGTGAAAGACCTGGTGAATCATTTTCTCATCTGTGAGTCATTGAGAAAATAGCTCAGCACATTAGGATGAGACCTTAAAGACGAGATGGTTGCAAGCTCCCCCTCGCTGCTTGCAGAATGGATCACTGCCTCAAGGAAATCTGAAGAGAGAATACAACTCCACGTTTGTTTGTTTGCCTGGTTTTGGCACAGTAACAAATCAGTTTCCACTGGTTTCACTGCTCTTTTGTGCATGGTTAAGACACATGCATTCTTATTCTTCAGAAATTAATCATCTAGAATATGAGTTTCCATAATAATAAGCACAAAGTAACAAATTATCATCAGAAATTGTTTATTCACCTCATATAATTATGAACGGCAATTTGGTAGTGAAGCGAACCCTGTCATCACTGAGCAACGCAAACAGTTGGGTACCAAACAGCCTTAAATATGGAGTTTTCTCTTTTTAAGCCCTGACAAAGGATAAGCCTATCTTTTGGTGGGGAGGGGATGAGACAACTGAGGACACATTTTGTTGGCAACAAGAGTTTCATGAACTGTTGAATCACTTTGTCTTCTTTGCTACTCCTTGACTATCTGAAGACTAGCATAGTCCCCTGTCACATCACAAAAGTCTCAGATATCACAGCTACAAGTATTGCTGGAACCCACTGTAACACTGCCACAAACTTGCCACAAGTCCTATTTAGGTTAGCAAGGGCCTACGCCATTGCTTGGGCTGACATGCACATGTCATCATTGCTCATCTGAGCTTTAAAACTTGCATTTTGCTGAGAATTGCAACTGTGGAGAATCTTTTTGCTGATATACCAGATTTTGCTTGTTGAAACAAAACTGCTGTTGGTACAAAAAGCTTTGATACAAAACCAGGATGGGTGACCTGAAACTAGACTGACTTCATTGCCTTGCCAAACATATATATTCTGACAAGGTCTACCATGCCTTGATCATCTGTGTGCAGTTTAGTAGTGTGTGTAATGAGGACTAAAGCATAGATACCATAGTACTAACACTATAGAAAAGAGTAGCCCCATCACCACTGAAACCATTAAAAAAGGAGAGAGAAAGACCACCCATCAAGTTCCTGTCTCTCCCGCCAAAAAGAACAGGATCTGGCTGTGACTTCTTAGGTCCACATGACTCAGGGAGTGGTCATAGTAATCAGTGACGTACGGTGTCATAAAGTTTATAGATTAAGATGTTTTGTTATAGTTGTGTGCAACAGATGCTCATTAGCAAACACTTCCAGTGTCCCCACGCTCAAGCCCATCATTAGCTCTGAAATTCAGTTGCTGGGAAGGCATTCTGTTTTCCTGCAAGACCAGTCTCTCTTCCAGAAGCAGTAAGGATATGACAGGATACTCCCTTTCATACCTAGGGACTACCCAAGGGACTACAATTACGTGACCCCAGACACATCTTTGACCAAAGTAAAATCTCAAGCCTTGTGACGTACATATAGACGAGTAGAACTAAATACATAGATAGAAATTTAGCTTTGGCATTCACTGCTATCTGAGCTGTTTCCCTTGGAATACATTAACAGTGTTTCTTTGAATGAATGAATACAAGATTGACATACTTAGTGCAATCCAGATAATTGAATCCGGAAATAGATATAGGTCTCCTGCTTTTACAAGTCAAGTCATCTCAAAAGAAAATCAATGTATATGGAATAAGAGCTGATCTTTCCTTCTTTATTAAAAGTAAGTCACTGTCCTTTGTAGTACCAACCACTTTATTGCAATACCAAGTCATCTTAATCTATTTCTCTGTATTTTAGTCTGGTTAGCTAAAGCCTTACATTTCTCAATTCTTGCTACAGCAGACATTTGAATCATTTAGCACACGGTGCTAAGTAGTACACTCCAGAGAGACAGACGTGCATTTCTTACAGCTACATATTTTAAGTTGAAAATATTCTTTTACTATTATCCAGTTTTATAAAAATAAAATGCATAAATGTTTAGAAGACAGAAAGGAGGAAAATTTTATCTACATAGTCCAAGCATATAACAGAACTTATTTCAAAATGTGATCAGCAGGCTATATGATGAAAATAATAGTTACCCTGGAAACTACTCCATAATTTGAGTAAAAATATTCAGAAATAGCAAAAAACTTTTATTTTCACTTAACATTTAAGGTGAATAAAGCACAAAAGTCAAGAGCTGCTAGATACAGTCAAAACCACAGCCTGCTAAAATACTTAGGTATTACTTGCATTGCAAAGAATCGTAATGCATTTGGATTTAAATCGGAAACAGATCATTTGCAGCAGCTCTGAAATTTCCACCTATATCCAAAACAGTTACCATTTGCAATATATATTAAAGTTAATATTTAAGCAAATCAAATTGATAAAATACATATGTTTTACAGAATGGCAGCTGCAGAAGACTGGGCCTTTTTGACTTTATTCCTGCAAGCTGCAAAACTGCAGCAGGCCATTAAAGTTTGGCATAGACAAGGAAACAAAACTGTACTCCTACACTGTAGCATTCTAAGAGAAACTCCACCAACTGAATTCAAATTTATGCTCACTTTAGCATCCTTTATTTTAGCTACAGTGATCCTTAGAAGTTTTACGGAAATCAGATAAAACACGAGGAGTGGCATATACAGCAACGCAAGAACTGCTAGGCAGGAAACAAGCTCTGGACTTACCTCTTTCAGAAATTGTTTTGTGACTCTTGGGAAGATACCTAACTGTTGTGTTGCTTGTCTCCTGCTGTGTCAAAAAAACCCATGTCCATGCATCCTCGTGTTTGAGTGTGTGTAATAACTCTCCAGCAAGGCATTGCTGTTCAGCACTCACACCAGGGGACACATCCTGCGCTCTGCCCCAACTCCATGCACAGGAAAGATGTCTATATATTAATGAAAGCTCAAGAGCACCAGATTTTCCTTTTCTTTTTTTTTTTAAACAATTTAGATCAAATTAATAAAATTAAATCACCACTAATATCTATTAAAGACAATTTATTATGATTAAAAACTATAATGAATTCTTCAATTTTCTTCAGTTTCTTTCTGTTCATTTCATCTCTTTTCTCAGAAGCAGTTTGCCAAACAATCCCAGTTATGCTTCAGTTTGTTATTGCTCTTTACATGCATCAGGCAGCGCTGGTTCCCACATCAGATGGGAACTGATCTTAAGAGAGCTGCCAGCAGGGCTCCAAGTCAACTGCTTTGCAGGGGGACTACTCTCCTACATGCTGCCTGGCCAGAGAAGAAGAGGGTTCAGGTTTTCTAATAACACTGCTTTTCTCTCCATCTGGCCATCCTTATTCCTCCTATCTTTTCTTCGTCTTTTTTCTCTAAACTGAAGAACATGAAAAAAAAGAAGGAAAAATATCATTATTTTCCAGTTACAGATAATGTGCCTTATAAAGAGCATTCCTCAAATGAACAATTCAGTAGGTAGATAAAGGCAGATAAAACCTCTTCTGAGACAGTTTTTACCACTGTTAATCTCAAAATGGGACCAGCCTTACATTGCCAAAAAGGACTTACTAATACCTGGCTACTGATGGTTTCTGGTTGCCTGAAAAAAGGTGCACTATTCAGCACAGTCAAAGAGTTAATTTCCACTAAAAGGGTTCCAGAATAGCTGCTTGCTAAAACAGAGTTGCCTCCATCTTAGTCAACAGAGAGAGGTCAAGAAGGGAAAGAGTGTTAAACCCTTGCACTTCAAGCGCCACACTTACAGGTGAAGGTAGATCCCTCGTGAGATCGATTACCAAAACCCCTTCATGACTGTGCGTGCCCATCATCTCACTCTCAGAGAATTAAGCAGGGCCTGCTGTTGCGCTTTTCCGGGAGGCAGGAGGAGAGGAAATGCCCGCCTTTTACAAAACAGTTCCTCAGACACAGGGCTAGCGATGTGCCAGTGAAGCAGATGCTCTGTATTCAGTTTCTCCTTGCCAGGGCAGATCCAGGTGGGACTCAGACCCCTCATTGCAATGCTCACTAGGACTGTTTTGCTTCCTGGCTTGAAGAACTACAGTTGTATTATCTTGTATCACTCTGCACTATATGTAGGTGGTGTTAAGGGGTCGGTTTTGACTGTAAAAATCGGCAGTGACCAAGCAGTATGAGCACAGACTGGCCTCTCCACCTTTGCTCTTAAAATGTGCCTTGTGAAAAAGGTTGGGCCAAAGAGGGAGAGAGGAAAACAGAGTTCTGCTCCCTAAAAAAGGATGGGACGGGGTTATGCCTTCCCCATCATGGAGAATGCAGCAGATCTTGCCACTAGACACTAGGTAAAGGGAGAATCATTGCCTCTCTTAAACCCCCTAGGACTCATTTTCTCATTGATAGTGTGATCTGCACAGTGGCACTGGGCATCCTCCAAGAAATCTTATCAGATCGAGATCTACAACAGGCTCAGTTGTAGTCAGGCTGTGATGAGATGCCTGATCAGACAAGTGACAAACTGCTCAGCATTGCCAGTATGTAGGCTCTGGAGGCAAACCTAAGCATCCCGCAGGTCACTTCCAGTCTGTGTTAGGCTGCTGGCATGAAAAATAATTGTTATTTTTTTCTAAAAAACACATGAAAGAACGAGCTTGTGCGACTTGGGCAGCTGGGAAGGGTGTCCTTAAGATCCCAAATTAAGTCTTTTCTCTATTTTTAAATGACAGTTTTTTGACAGTAAGTATATTACATTAGAATTTGGCGTTTAAACATCAAGATCTAGCAATTGCAAGTGCTGACAACAATTAGCATGGTCTTTAGTAAAAAACATTAACAGCAATGTTTCCTTTTACCAAATGTTTTGACAGATAATGGATGTTAACATGCTCCCCAAAGTAAATTATTGCTGCTGGTGCCCACAGAAAGAGCAACCAATACCAAGGTCACACCTGTACAAAGGTTATATTTAAATGTGAAGTCTTTTTTTGTGGTTCACTTCTCTGTTAGAACACCAGGGACAACAATAGATGAATGTGCAAAAATAAACAAAGAAATGATGTTCTGCTGCCTCAGCTACAAAGCTCACATAAGTCTACAGTTGGAGAGATCTGGTAGATACCTTGCAAAAGTAGCAGTGCAGGCGAGTGCAGGTGCGGGCTGCCAAGCAGCAGCGGTGCTCCTGCTCCGACTCAGCCGCCCCAAAAAGCAAACATTCCCAGAAGACATTTCAATAAAATCATCTGCCCAACTAACACGGAGATGCTGAAAGAACAATGAGACTATATAGGTATCATCTGTAGAAGCCTCTAGATTAAGCACAGTGCTTAAAGCACAACATATTTACTGTAGTGAATGTAATTACAAACCATACCCTTTTGTAAACACTTCCTTTGAGCTCTAGCTTCCTGGCCAGAAGAGCTACAGCCATATTACCCCTGCTCTGTGTGCTGCCCAGTGGTTGTGCACAAGGTGGCCCATGGTGACTAAAACATCTTCATTGCAGCAAATCTTTGCTCTTTCTTGCATCTCTGATTACGAATTTTACTATTACTAGTTATGATTATTGTCAAGCTACAAAAATGTGCACAAAGAAGCCAGCAAAATTTGGTAGGGGTACAATGGAGTTGTGATAATACGTTATCTGGTCTCTGACATCACCATCCTCAGATTTTAAAATATAACTCCTACATAAATTCAGTAGTCTGAGTCCAACTGTAGCATTTTCTCACAAATGCACCCAACCTTGACCTGAAGGTGCCAGGGCACCAGGATGGGGAGGGGGAAATTGCATTTGTTCTAGTATTCCTTACCTTCGTTATTCAAAACTTTCTTGATATCCTAGAAAAAAGAAAACACTGGAAGTGACAGAGAACCTTAAGGTAAAACCATATCAAAATACACCTGCATGTTTTTAAAACTTGAAGAATGCATCAAGAAATAGCTATTTTACATTTTTCTTCTATGTTTTCCTTTCTCCTTGGACACAAAGAGATCCTCAGCATTATTTGTCATTTTAAGTACAGCTAGCCTATGACTGTTTTTACTAGAAATGTATCCTCCTTAAAAATATAGTTTATTTATCCATTCCTACAGAAATTTTGTTGCGATCAAAATGCTCTGCCATTCTTTTTCTGTAAGTGCTTACTAAAAATTCTCTTGATATCAGTAATATTTTCACATAATAATTAAATTGTCCACTACGTTCTACTGCTTTGTCCCTGCTGTTATACTATGTATAAACCAGATGGGTAGGTTCTGTCTGGATTCTCCTCCAATAAGTTATCATCAGCTTTGTTTCTTGTTGGCCAAGCGTATTACCCTCAATTTACAATCACTACCCACTAACCCAAGGACATCAGGAGTCTTCCTCAGTTGTGTCTCCTTATTGAATTTCTGCCAATCCTCTGGCAAGAATGGGATCCATGTCCCAGAGTACATTATACTTGGGCAATCTTTGTGCTACATTACAGCCACAGGATGCGCACCTGTTTCTACGTACAAATAATTTTTAAGAATTGATAAAGATGGGAACAGTTTATACTTGTATGATTTTTTAAAAGTGGAATACAGTACATTTAAAAAGAGAAAACTCCTAAAATACCAGGTTTTATCAGAAATAAAAAAACCCACAAAACCCCAACATTGGCAGGGGCAGCTCACCACTGAATTTTGGCAGACTAGGACAGAGGGTTAGAGGTGTTTCACTGGCAGGGTTTGGTTTCGGCTACAGAGACCTCAGCACATTTGGTTTTTTGTGACACACTAGGAGATACACGCCAAAGTTTGTGTGACAGTACATAACAAAAGAATAAGAATCAAAACACGACAGAGTATTTTGATATCAAGCAGCACAAACTTAGTCAAAACTTATCAAAGCCGCTTTTTCAGGGAGAATAACTGTTAAAGTCTTTTATCCTGTCAAGCAGTTCTTTTACTGAAGAAGAAAGAGCCAGCTCTGTTGACTAATTCCCAGTTATGACTGAAAGGTGCTTTTCCTGCCTTTGATAAAGAAGTGGGCCTGAAATCTAGGCATTATGGTAAGTTGAAAGATAACCTGTCTGGCCAGGCCAGCTGCACTGGTCTTTTTGCAGGTTAAGCAATGTGTCGTTCCCCATCCCATTAGATGCTGCTGCCCTTGGCGGGCGGGTCTCAGGAGCCCGTGGCAGGAGTAGGAGGGAGAGAGGTAATGAGCAGAGGGTGGGAGACGGAGGCACCTCGTGTGCCTCCAGCGGGGCTCCCTCCCCTGGGAGGGCTGCCTGCTTACACAGCCTCGCTGGCACGCCGACGGCGGGTGGCAAAACGACCACGACAGCCGCGGTAACAGCAGCTGTCGGCGTGCAGGGGGGATAGGGAGCACCCAGGGGAAGCAGAGCCGAGGCGCAGCCTCTTCCTCTCCCGTCCACCAGCACCTCTGTCGACTCCCTGTGAACTCTGTCGTCTTTTTAACAGGTGTCTGGAAGGCAGGGAAGATGAGATTGCCTGTAATCTCACTTCTTTCTTCACTGGATTTAAATTCAGCAGGCCAGAAACTGGTATATCAGATTTCCAGTCCCACCTTTCTCTTCTTTATCAAAGAGGGGTTTAACAGCTCTAGGTCCATATCACCAGGCATTTGTTAGGCTTATTTTAATTTCTGCCTCTTTCTTTTTGTACTTTTGACATCAGCATTTTAGTTGCAGCTACTGCGGTATCTTATTTTGTTTTATTTCAAGATATGAAATTAACTATTTAATTTCTAATGAACTGTTTTTAGAAAAGAGATTAACTTAGAATTAATGGACACGAATTGGCAAAACAAGTATGAAATCCTAGTAGCAGTCATTAGTCCTACAGGCCACAGGGATGTCAGAAAGGCATGCGGCAGATAAAGGAGCCTTGTGAGAATGAGTTTTACAAAGAAATCTCTGGGGGTGGAGAATAAATCTGCTCAATATTGCCAGCTTCCAGTTCTGCAACTGGATGGTCTTTGTCTGCTTTGCGCTTTGGCCTTCACATCAACTTTCTTCCCTGCCCACTCTCCCAAAATTAAATCCTTTAACCCTCATCAAACCTCCACCATGGAAGGGAGATCAGAAAACTGGCATGAAATTCCAAACTGCCTCGGTAATTTGGCAAACGATTTATTTTGTAAGTGTTCCTACAGTATTGTCTGACAACAGCCAACAGCCGAGCTTGCTGTATTTTTAAACTGTTGTGCATGATGTCTTAGTACAGGTGCATGTTAACATACGATATGAAAACACCGTTGTTCAACGTGCCAGTTTCCTGCATCCAGCTTCACAGCATTGGGTACAAATGTTAAAGGTTCAGTTTTGAAGACTACACAATATAAAGGGGAGCTTACAAAATTTTTTCACTGAAGATTTGTTCCCTTCAGGTAACACGCAAAGCTTACTGTGTAGCCTGAAGTGAATCGCAGCCACCTAGTAGTAGGATAAATACATTGGTTTGACAATTCTGTGGCTTACGTGAATTTAAAAATTGGCGAAGTGTAGCGTGCATTAAATTCTGAGGACAAATGTTTATGCAGAAGCACTTCCACTTCATGCTGCACTCATCGGCTGCAAATCTGCACCATTCTGTATCCTGCCAGCCTTGTTGTGTCCCTGTTACTGCTCTGCAGTCACAAACTGAGTTACTGTTACCCAATAAATGTTGGTACCCCACCAAGTGAATGCGCAAGAAACGCCCATGAAGAACCACCAGAATAAACCACACGATGAACCAAACTCCAAATAAATGGTAGAAATAGATCACACCTTGATGGACTGAATAAACAGGATGGCACTGAAATGAGTTTTGAAGGAAAATAAAATAAAATAAAATCTTTCTTTGCTGTGCCATTTCTTGGTTATGCAAGTTCAAAGCATGACAGAAGGATCTTGTTTCAGATCTCTGATATTTCATACAGTTCAGAGAACCAGGAGGAAAAGGACTCATGGGAAAAGGTCTATTCTGTAAACCAGCTCTCTTCCAAGTACAAAAGCCAGGAAAGGTCCACACATTTGTAATGCACGCGTCATCTGAAAACCTTAAGAGCCATAGCCTAGAGTACTTTTGCTGTGACTAAATAATTTTAATAATTAGTGTTCAGTAATCAATATACATATGGGGTGTTTATTTTGCTGTCATTAATTTGCCAGACTGAGATATCTTTCCCTAATTCTTTATTTCACACCCACATTAAAAATGACAACTAGAAATTGAGAGAAAAACTATAAAGTGCATGATTTCTTTGAGAGCGTGTACGGACTCCATTCCCAGCCAGGCTACCACCTACTCTCCATCTCTTTTGTTCTTTACTAGTCCAAATCTCCAAGGGAAATTTGACAAAATGCCACGACATTACACATGCTCAAAATATTTGTGTTGTTTATTCCATGCTACTTCTTGTTAGAGCAAATTCAAGTAAGACAAACTATTATTTTTATATGTTTATTGAGTACTGTGTAAACTCTACAGTGTCCATATTAGCTTATCTCAATGCTTGAGCAATATATTGCTGTAAGTGCCAAAGTTTTACAGCGCCAGGTTTATATTTGTTCAGTTGTGATTTGGGATGAGGGGAAGTTAAGCTGTATTTTAAAATACTGGAAGAGATTTTATTATTTTATTGTTGTAGCTTATGGACTGAAGTACAGCAGAAGAGAATACTATTCTTTTGAGGAAATTTCACAGGATAAACATGTATATCACATGAAAATGCACAGGGATAATATGGCACCAGCGAGACAATAAACTCCGAATGTTGCTGAAAATTCCAAATAATCTTTCCAAAATATTTACAGTGAGATTTGTACATGTTTACAAGGGATATAAAATGAAATTTACAATCAACAAAATGTTCTATTTCAGGTTTAATATTTGAAGGCCAGGCTGCCTTGTCATTCATTTCAGCACAGGGAGCTATTGCCCTTCAGTTCTGCAGCATCTCACAGGGAACTGTTCTGGTTACTGACTCATGTGAAATGATGTTATTTATGTGCTTCTCCTGGCTGTCCTCTGCTTTCTTAAATGAACACATTTACTTTCCATACAAACAAAGCAAGGATCCATCCTCCAATGTGAGAAGTACCAGGAGAAGTGCCAGTACCACCACTAACCTGTTTCCATTCTCCATGGGCAGCCTTCCCTGGTTCTCTTCGTCCCTCTTGCTCCGCTCTTCACTGACTCACCGTGTCCTCTCAAGGCCAGGTGCACCATCCTGCCACTCAGACTTGCAACGCAATCACATACTGCTGTATACTGCTTATAACCAAATCATCCCAGAACTACAGGAAATAAAAGGGAAGGGCCTCCAAGGCACAGGCTACCATTTGCCAACACTGCAAAGAGGCTCTGAGGGCACGATCTCAAAACTGAAATGGAAAATATTTTCCATTTCATAGCATAGCAACTGAACAAAGAACAGTAATTGCCTGTTCCTCTTTTCACCTCTCAGATTCACTGTGCCTGGGCTGACTTGCTTTTGAGAATTGGACCTTTAACTATCTCTCAGTGCCTGGCAAATATAACTGGGGGGGGGGGGGGCGGATAGACAAAAGAAGATACCTTTAGAAAAATCTGAGCAGTCTTAACAAAAAAGAGATTTCCTGGGCTGAAAAAGAGAAGGATAGGGCTTCACTGCAACTTAAAAAGAGTAAGGAATAAGCAAGGAAATGCAAAGATCACGAACTGGCAGATTGTTTTACTTGAAAACGTGCTGGAGCCACAGTTCTCCGTAAAGCACCTGAGCACAGAATATTATTTTACAGCTTGTCAGGCAACAGACAAGGCTGAGAGACTGAAGTTATACCCAGTTGTAAACTGATAGTCCAAAAAGGTTGTACACTGCATTGTTAGGCAAGAATAGGGTGGTCGTGACTTTTTGGTGATAGGCTTTACAATACTGCTCCACTGTATTGAGCTCTGTTTCTGCACTTTTCTTGTTGTTGATTCAAATATCACTCTTTGGTACAGCTCAATATAATTTCACTTCCTATTAAAAAAAAAATAAAACTAATTTTGAGGAAATGTGACTAAATGATCTAAAATGTGGTTAAGGAAAAGTGTCACTTCATGAAAAGCACGCTTTTTAAATGTGGAAGGACAGTTCCCAAAAATAAATATACTGCAATTTCATAAACACTTCATAAAATGCTGCAGTGTTTCATGAGTTTTCGGAATGTTGTGTGAAATATTGCAGGACAATTATATGAGTTATAATATAATATTAAATTCTACTTATGTTTCATGTAATTTCAAAAAATATTGTTGTACTGCTGAGTGCCTGTACATAACACCATATACAACTTCCATGAAATTAACTTCATTTTAGTTACACACATGGAAGCTTTTAGTCTTAAAATTGAAACATCAAACTAACCTGGCCACATGTCAGCAGAATGTATTTTTTACTCATGGTGTCCTACAAGCTACTCTCACTAATCAGAACATGTCTGTCCACTTCCCATCTTAGTCAGATGATTTTAGGTATTGCACAAAATAGCATGCATTTGTAAATATCATAAGGCAAAAACATCTTTCTAAGCCCAAGTATGGTCATCTGTGATAAGCAAGGACCCTCAGAACAAGAGGGTCTTTATCTGTTTAATATTTGCATAGATTTAAAATTCTCAACAGTGAAACGCTGCACTGAAATGTTTCTTTCCACCCATGCAATGGAAGGCCCACTGCAGAAGGACTGAAAATGTTTCCACAAGTCTCATTCCACATGAAAATCCGTAGCTAACCCTCATCACTTCTGGGCCACGAAACATGATTTTAATAGCAGAACTCACCTCCAGTTAATCATCTGGGTAAACCATCTGAGTAAAAAAACCCCTCTGCTACCTAAATGCTGCAGCAGAAGCCGAGCTCTGCACACATCCCCAGAAAAGCGCCACTTGCCATCATAATATTTTGCAGCCAGTACCGGTCAGCAAAGGCCCCTAGCTCAATCCTTTCTCATTAGTCAGCATGTGTTGCAGAAGCCCAGAAAAGGCTTTACACAGTACAAATCTGATCCAAGGAAATGTCAATCCACGTTGTCCTCGTTCTTCTGCCATTCCTGCTGCGACTGGCAGGGCAGCTGCTTGTGCTGCTCTCCAAATTCCAGCAAAAGCTGGCCAGCGGTGCACCCAGTGACCTCCAAGGCTGGCGTAAGACAATGGCATCTTTACAAGACTCTGTTTCTGATGACCAGAACAGAGCTATATCATCATCCTATCTAGCAACATAATCTGAAATTCTGGTATCGTACCTACAGAAAATAGATCATAGGTATCAGAAGAAGAATTTGCGCACTTCACCCAGATCCCAGGACATCTGCTTGCTTTTGGATGACTGACGCGAGAAAGCTCACGCGGCACTGAGGGCAAAAATCCCACAATGGACATAG
Source organism: Phoenicopterus ruber ruber (assembly GCA_009819775.1). Classification (NCBI taxonomy): domain Eukaryota; kingdom Metazoa; phylum Chordata; class Aves; order Phoenicopteriformes; family Phoenicopteridae; genus Phoenicopterus; species Phoenicopterus ruber. The sequence continues at coordinate 65,162,946 of CM020246.1, read as the reverse complement.
CCAGCAATGAGACAAACTTGCTGTTACATCTGCACAGGCTGCTTGCGTGAAAGCAGTATAGAGCGCAGTTAGATACATCTGGCCATGTGCACAGACCTCTCAGATACCAACCCCTCTGTAAGTACTATCTCCGCTGCAATAGTTTGCCACAGATCACTGCAAAATAAGATCCTTATGTAGACAAAATTTCAGTTACATATTTGAAAGAAACCCAAAGGTTTTCTTTCTTTTTATGTTAACACATTATTACCTGAGAATTCTCCCTTTCTCTAACAAAAAGATCATTTTTTGATTTAAACAATAACAAAAAAGTAATATCATTTACTTGAGTAGCAAGGGATTTCCTACAATGCAAAGAAAACCATAGCAGACCTATTATTTTGGTATTGTTCATATCTGATATGCTTGACAAAAGCAACACATTCTTACGAATAATAACATAGTCTTGTCAAGTTTGTTACTGCAAACTGCTGTAAAATGCCATCCTGTAATCTTTTGTGTATTTTGTGTTTTGTTTTCTTGATATGCTCCATACCGCAGTTTGATTTGCATACCAGGTAAAATTTGAGAGTAATTTTTAATTCAGTTACTCAATCATCATATCAAATCATCATATAAATAAAATATATCACTGATAGGAAACCTGAGTGACACAAGTGGCAACGTTGCTTCTGCATTCATCAACAGACAGAACATTTAGAAGGACAAAAAAGAGCCATTTAGAATGAGGTTTTGACTAGCTTCTACCTTAGATGCTAATGTTTCTTGACACTGCCCTTCTTACATGTCTTTTTCCTTCCATTCCTTCCTTACTGAATTTCTCCTCATACTAATAACACACCATCCAGCACCAGTTTCCTTCTTCTTGGCATAAGAGTATGGTATTATTTATTGTTCACACGACAGCCAGCACTCAGGGACTGCAAATGGCCAGGTGTTTGAAAGAAATAGACTGTAAACTCTTCAGAGAGGGAGAACGCCTCCTCTCCTGCCTATTAAGCAAGGAGATGGAAGGAAAGCAGCACTCTCTTCTACCTTCTACAATAAAGAAAGCTGAAACAGAAAATGATTAAAGCCTGGATTTCAAAGATGCTAAATAAAACACAATGGATGCTGAGCTTAGGCTTCCGCCAGGCTTTCAGCCAACAAGACCTTTGCAGCTGGGTCTGGAAGTGCAATGCAAGAAATCCTACAGGTGATACACACATCACCTTTCCCGGCTTTAATCACTGTGGATCATGTCTACATCAAGAACAGAGCAGCAACAGTGGAGAGGAAGGGCATTTTACTTCTAGCATGGTACGATGTTAGTCCCTTTACACTGATTTTGGAAGCCAAGCTCAGTTCTCTGTGTTGTATCACACCGTGTCATGAGCTAGCGTAACTTCTCAGCTTGTGACTGTATTTCAGAGGCAGCTACATCACACTCCACTGTGCAACATAAAACATTTAATAAATGTCACCTGACATCAGTGACCTTTTGAAGTCAATAAACCCTTTCCCAGCTCAATGGGAATTGTCCAAAATTATTCCAGTGAGAAAAAATGTCCCTTGCAGTTAAACAGTTCCTCAGTGTGAAGAATGTTTCATCACACATTCAAAAGCCACCTGATTTGTGTAGAAAAAGGGATCTTTTTCCCCCTTGTTTTTCTTTTTTTTCTTTTTTTTTAAAGGATCTTTAAAAACTCACTATTGTTAATGCAAGGGGCTTTGGAAAATTAATTCCTTCTTCTCTTTTCTCCAGTAAGGAATATTTGAGCAATGATGTATAACTTGATAACACTCCAGTCTTTGTAATCTGTGCATGCCTCATCTTTTGGCAATCTGTTAAAAAATGCTGCATCTAGCATATTTTGGTTGTTATCAATTTGACAAACAAGACTCTCCTGGGTACTAGCTAAAATGGTGGAAATTTGCATTCTGGTGACTATTAAGCAATTTGTAGTAAAAGAAAAAGTGTTTAGTATAATTGTTAGGAATTGCTATTAGGTCTTTCTCAAATTTCTCTCTCAACTTGATTAGTTCCATTAACTGGCTTTGTTCCACCCTCCGCTCTGAGCTGCTTCTTTCTGTTCTTGTTTTGCATTTGTTTGTTTGTTTTACAGTCAGGACAAATGATTTTATCCCAGACGTAGAGTTAAGCACTCTCAGAATAACTGAATCATTTAGTAGTGCTTGGCTTCATGTGTTTGTCAGCTGCAGATGACATTTAGCACAGGCTTTATCTCAGTTGTGGTAATTACTATACTGACATGAGCTCTCATACACGGCACAGACTGTTTTCAGCAGATGTAACCAAGCAACTCAGCCTTCTCTGTAATAGTTTATCTGGCTTTCAGAGTGTGACAATATTCAGATACGTGTACACACACCCCCTTATATACATAGGAACACACATAAAAAGCAAGCCAGCGCCAGTTTTAAGATAGTATCTGCTCTTTCTTCTTTCTGAGTCAATTCAATTACCCCATGCAAGGATAGTATAGAATCTCTCAGTTGTACACTGCTCCCGCATTACATGCTGGCTGTGCTTCTTATTATACATGAAGATTATTGTTATTGTAATGTATCTCAGTGGTATACCAAATGTTACTTTAATGATGTAATTAATATGCTTGGATTTACCATCTGATGTTCTTAGGCACCACTTGTGTTAGTATGTGATACTACCAATTTCAAAGATACTTGGAAACGGCAGCTTTTTGTTAAGGGAGTTGGCAGAGGAAGAAAAAGGATTAATAACGTAAGTCACATTCTCTAACAACACTTTAAAAACATTTGTGTCAGATGTGTTCAGCTGACATGACAACTCGGAGTGATGTTGCTTCTGAAGTTTGTACAATATGCATTATTTATATATAGCTGAGCTTTTTCTTTATTATTATTATTACAGACTCTAATAGGGTTTAGCAGAAACAAATCAATACTTCTAGAGTCTGAACTTTGCAATTGGTTGAACACCATTTGGGATGGACTACTTTCAGTACTAAGTAAGTTAACACTGTCTTGTTTGATGAATTATGTGTACAAGCAAGCAATTTTTTTCTTCTTTTTCCAAAGAGCACTTCTTCCTTCTAGAAAAGATCACATACACCAATGATACACAGTTACCTTAGTGTAGCAGGGATGGTACCTGAAAGTGAAGTGCATGTACATAAACATAGTAAGAGACTAAAGCAGATTCTGAATTAGTCTTCACGAACATAACTATCACTCATTACTTGCTAACTATATATGACCTTTTTGTTAGAAAAGCAATTATGAGCTTAAATAAGAAACAGGATGAAGCCCAATATATATTAACAGTGGGCAGAATTTAAGAACATCCAAGAATACAGCATGAAAAAACAAAGTTTAAAAGGTTTGTCTTCATCTTTACTCTCCATCAGAGAGATACCTTGTGCTCCTGATGCTACAGAACAGCTTCTCTTTGGTGTGATTTCTGGTTTTCTTCTAGGTCATGCTAGAAACATCCTAAGAATACTTCCCCATTTTCCATGCAGAAACCACTCAGTTGTCAAGGAAATAAAAAGACACAGAAATGTTACTACTGAATTTTGAAATATACCTATTTTAAGAAATTAGAAAAGTCAATCAAGGTAGCAAAAAGATGAATAAAGTTTTAAAAAGCATAAATCCAAAGAATATGAGAAACTACACTGAAATGTGCGTCCTTTCATTTGATAGATCTAGATAGTTGTTACTACACTGCCAAATGTCTGAGCAGAGCTTGCACAAAATAAAGCTTTTAGTTAAATATTTTAATTGGAAAGCATAATGCCAAGGATTTTGATTATCAAATTTGGGATTCATGAATACCATCACACTTCGTTACTCATGGAAAAAGGTATCTATGGAGGAATCAGTTCCTGTGCAAAACTCTATATAGAGTTAAATGCACTTGCCAATCAATAACAGAACATGTACAGCACAAGAAGTATACTATAAATTTCTAGATGCCATATATATCATTTCGATATTTTTCTTCAGCTTCTGAATTCTCCATCACCATGGTCCATTTCTTCTGACCATATCTGCTGATCTGACAGCCAAGTTTCTTTAAACAGTAGTACTGAAACTAGATATCTAGACATTTCAAGCACACTGTTCTTAGAAATACAAAATGCATTCAGGACAGACAGTATTTTTTAATCTCTGCCACTACCAATTTTTGATCTTAAAACCACTGCTGTCTTAAAATAAAGAGAAACATATGAATGCATCACAGGAGGGAGGCAGAAATGGCCTTTTGAACTCTTTCCTGTGGTGAGTGTTTTGCGTGTGGTTTGGTGCCAATTGACACATTCTCGCGGTGTGAATAACTTGAGACTGAGCCCTTGGAACAAGGGACTCTTTAGGTGAAGCATCTATAGTGCTGAAGAAACAGATTTCAAATATTAGATTTCAATAGTAAACCTCTCCAAGTGACATTTGAGTATCCTTCCTTTCCTCCCCATACACATCTTCATAAAAAAGGCATTTATTAAAAGGGCTAAGTCCTGTGAGAAGCCCAACACCTGGAACTCCAATTAAAATTGATCCTACTAGCAAGGGTTTGCAGCTGCTTATACAACTCGGCATTTAAACCAAGACAAAGACTAGTGGTGGGACAGCAGATGTATTTCCTTTCCATAGGTCATCCAGCAAGCCTCCCACATACTGCAGTAGTTCACTTAATCTCTGACACGAAGAGACCACCCTGATGGTGTGAAGGACCACAGTTCGACCTGCAAACCCATGATAATCAAGATTTTTAAGGACTTATTTATGTAATATCCAAACACAAGCAAGTTTCTATAACCTTGATCTGACAAGGTCCTGCAAAAGCATCAGCTGTGTGAAGTTACACAATTGCCTTAAAAGGACAAATCATTTTAGAAGGCATCTCTCAGGTCACAAAACATTGACATTTCTCCTAGTCACACAGAAACAGAGCGTGCGTATAAAGAAAAAGACCTACTCAGAATAGATGGAGAGGGCAAAAGTGTTTTCTGAGGAGAAATAAATCATCTTCAGATTTATACTACATAGCTATGGAGTTGCTGGAGTCCTGTTTAAATAAAGTAGTCCAACTAACAAACAACAGTGAGATGGCAAACACATGGACAATAAAATTATAGACCTTCTTCAACTTGCTGAAAAAACACTCAGCGCTTCAGAAACTCGTAACTAATACATTCTAGTGTTGGATATAAAGTACCCCTTTTCACCCAACTCTTATTTTTATTGTTTATACAAGTGCTTAATAGCAGTAGATGAATGCAATAATAATAGTCTAAATCTTTTTCCTACAGGAATTAAGAAGTAACAAGAAGAATACTGTTATGGCGATATGATTTAAGATGCTGAATTTCCATTATTTTAAATTTTTAAAAAATGGCTCAAAGGCAGCTATGTTACAATGATTATTTACTAGAGAAAAGAGAGAGTGCACTGCATTTCTAATATTAATACCTAGTACATAAGCAACCATTCTGTCGTTCAAGGTACTTTATTTTTGATGCAGAATGAGAAAGCTAGAAAACAAAGCCCAAATACACATTATTACAACTAATGTATCTATGTATCCAGGAGGTATGAAGAATAAATTCATAATCTGTAGAAAGGCGTGACAATGAAATTCTATAACAGGCCAGGCAAAAAAAAAGATGAGACACTTAATCATAAGTCTATGTTTTAGTTGGTTATTTGTTTATTTTTCCCTCTGAAGTCCTCTATTTTTCTTTCACAGTCGCTCCTTACAGAAGGTAAGGGTTGATGATGACTTAATCTCCCTTTCAAAGAGACAGAGCAGCTGGAGCAGCCTAGTTAAGAACTACAAATTTTTCCTTGCTGCCTCCTTTGCCTCAGGAGGGAAATAGTCTGCTTTTGTCAATGTAAATGTAGGCTAGTAGTTGATTATTCCTCTTTATCGCTCCTTCCTTATGTGCCAACTTAGCAGTACTGTGAGGTGTGCAAGTAGGCAAGGAGGAGAGATATATTTTATTCAGAACATTTTATTCTGTATTACAGTACAGAAAACTAGCATTAAGTAGTAAATTCATTTAGGGACCAATCTTCCCTCTCCCACATGGAAATCAATGGCTGTTTTGCTACTGGCTTCACTAAGAACTAGATTGGATGTTTCATGCTTTGGGAAAGAAATTCTGAATACATTCTCATAAGAAAACACAAATCCCTGAGATCACAATATTCTCAAAGATAAGCAAAGTGCTGCTGAGATTCTCAATGTGCTCCAAAACCAGATTCAATTATTAATTTATTTATGCATGTGCAATGAGAAAAGCGGCTTCATGGACATAACTCTTTGTTTCCTGCTTCTCTGTTTGTCTCTCTTGCCCAGGCCTTCATTGCCCTTTAAAATTAGGGGATCACTTTTGCTGTAAAAAATTGAATAAGAATTCAGTAGAATAAAAGTTTGGAGAATTTACATGTTTTAAAAATGGTTCAGTGATGATTTTATAGGTGGATAATTTTTATAGAAAGAAAGAAAAAAAAAAAAAAAGAGATTTTCTTCCTTAGGAAAGATTTTATTAGAGAGCCACTGAATTTCTTTAAAATTTATAACTTTTAAAGACATGTACATTTAACACCAAAACTATTGAAACTGGTAGAACAAATAAGATGATGTAATTTAACCCACAGTAAAAGTAACACTGGCTTATTAACACTAGTGCTAAATTTTTGCATTTGTACAAGATGAGCTGGGGAAGGAGGAAGCTGAGGACAGACGAACAGCACAGTAAGCACACAGAGCTCTGTCCTGAATGGCTTTTCTTTAGACTTTGCTGTGATGTTGGGATTCATTTTGCTTTTTCCTCTTTTAATGGAGGAAATTAGAAATTAAAAAGAAGCACGCACAACAATCTATTGGCGGTGGCCATTAAAGGAATTACCTTGCACATTGAATACCATTTAGCTTGGAATCAGTGCTAGTACTATTAATTTCTACCTTTTTAATGCACACTTTAGCTAGCACATGACCCATACTGTGTAACAGCAGTTACACCCCAGGGACTAGAGATTAACAGCATGTGCTACGAGTGGTTTATTTTACAATTGCTGTGAAATAAAAGCTGATGGAAATGAGCCACTAGTGAATTACTTTGCCAGCAAAATCAACAATATTTTTATCATCATGGAAAAGCTCACTTCTTCAGTCTTGATTTTTTTCCTAAGATTGGTTTCACAGAAGAACACAATAGTTAGGGGGAAGTTGGGGGAGGGGAAAAACAGAAAAGCAAGATGTTACAGTCAATTCTGCCATTTTCATTGTTTGTTGCAGCTCATCTGAATAAATTTTACCAGCTAAATCTCTGTGTCACAGTTAATTAAAACACAATTTGGGCATAAAAAGCAACAGTCAAATGAAATGAAAATTATTTTCTGATAAACTCCAGTCAGTCAGCTTTTCCTTCTCATTAAAGGAACATTAATGCAGCTGCTGTGCCTGTATATTTTTGGAGTGCTAGGGAAGAAGAAAATTAATCTCACAGCAGGGTATCATGCAGGTACGGTTTTGTTGTTTTTTAACCCATAATGAATGAAAAAGAGTGCACCAAAAAAGTTCTACTTCTCTCCGCAGCCTTTCTACTGAGCAGTAAATTTATTTCCATTTAAAATAAAAGACTAATATAAAACAGTCCACATATTGTTAACAAGCACATAGAAAGTGTATGTGCTCTGACCATCAGGGACAACCTGCACTGAACTGCATTGGTTTCCAGTCACACAAGGAGGTTTCCCCCTGCCCCAACATGCTTCCCCCGACAAGAAACTTATATCACAGATAGGATAAATGTCATCAGCTATTGCTCCTCTAGTAATAAAACATGCTGAATTCTGCCTTTAAAACTGCATCTTCTTAAGAGGAGTATCTGGGAGAGTAATGGAGAAGACTAATATTAAAGGTAGGCAGCGAAGGAAGGGGCAAACATACCCGTCAGTCATATACATATTTTACCTACAATTAACTGGATTTTTCCCCCTTTTTTGAGATTTTTTTTCCCTTTTTACACTCTTGTCCACATATAACTTCAAGCAAACCATTATTCAACTTTGGTATTACTCCAAGTTTCAGAGCAAATTTGAAATTTTTCTTTATTGCTTGGCTGTTAGTCTGTACACACAGCAGTTATGGCAAAGAGAGACAACTGACTGCGTTACCCGATTCTTTAGCACCCCAGCAGCCATGCATACTTTACTCAAGGCTATCAGATAATGGTATGTGGCATGATTTACAGGTGCAGAATTGAGAATTCATTGTGAACCTATTTATAATGACAGCACAGCTGAGAGAGAAAAACTATTTAATAGATACTATAAGGATCCTTTGATAAGGCACATTAATACAACAGCTTTTTCCAAACTCTTCCAAGCAGTGGTAAGAAGACATAGCTCCATGTGCTTATTTATATCTGGAAATCATGTTTTATCTGTAAATTTGTATGTAATGAGTATACTTAATAGATTGCTTCATCACAGGAGACCTGCTGTTTAAGTCTCCATCCAAAGTTTTGCTGATAGTTTTAGTTGTTGAAATGGAGCTGATGTACAAAGAGGCCCTGAAATGGACTAAAAAGGAACCAGATCAGGTCATTTTTTCTTAGCACTTTCTAGTTAAGTGCCTTGTCCTTCACCAAAGACATTTTAAGAAACATAGCTCCAGCTTTTCTACCCCTATTCCTGATCATGTGGAAGAATTTTCTCAGTATAATAATTCAAAACAAACAACCCCCTCTTAGAATCATAGAATTGTTTAGGTTGGAAAAGACCTTTAAGATCATCAAGCCCAACCATTAATCTAGCACTGCCAAGTCTACCACTAAACCATGTTCCTAAGAAGTGTCATATCTACACATCTTTTAAATACCTCCAGGGATGGTGCCTTAGCCACTTCCCTGGGCAGCCTGTTCCAGTGCTTGACAAGCCTTTCAGTGAAGAAGTTTTTCCTGCTATTCAATCTAAACCTCCCCTGGCACAGGTTAAGGCTGTTTCCTCTTGTCCTATTGCTTGCTACCTGGGAAAAGAGACTGACCCCCACCTTGCTACAACCTCCTTTCAAGCAGTTGTAGAGAGCAATAAGGTCTCCCATCAGCCTCCTTTTCTCCAGGCTAAACAACTCCACTTCCCTCAGCTGCTCCTCATAGGACTTGTGCTCTAGACCCTTCACCAGCTTCGTTGCCCTTCTCTGGACACGCTCCAGCCCCTCAGTGTCTTTCTTGTTGTGAGGGGCCCCAATTGAACACAGTATTTGAGGTGCCCCAAAAGCAAGGTTTTCCCCAGTCACTCACCCTACAAAACATTCTAATACCACGCTGTGGAACTTAGCTGTGCATTCATAAGACTGCTGAATTTTTTTATACAGCTATTTCATTGTAAATCTTCCCGCAAAATACTTAGCTGCACGTAGAATGAAAATCAGTTTATAATTTGATCCAGTGATCATCCGAATTCACTGTGCCATGGACAACAGCTTAACAGAGTACATCACCAAGAACGGCTGCCCCTGTTAATAAAGCTTCTGGTTCATAAGGAATGAAAAAAAAATGAGCACCTGGAAGGTGAACACATTCTAGGCTATTTCCTATTAGTTTTACACAGATGACCATGCTGGCCCCAAATGGGTAAACCTCATATGTCATTTCCTGGTGAATAAGCATTTAATTATATTTGGGGTTTGTGCTTACTTTGTCTATTACTTGTGTATGGCTGTACACTTGCATACAAGCAAATCTATCTAAAGGTGCTTATAGAAATCTCAGACTAGGATAGTGTAGGTTTTTCTTTTTCCCCATGAATTTACACAGCAGGATCTCAAATGCTATGATAGGAGCTCGGCATATGAGATAGGTGGTGCAGATAAAAAGTCAGATTTCAGCACCAGTGACTCCAATCTGTGGTAATGAGGACAGGTGTATGTGACAAACAAAGAGAAAGACAGATCAAGGTCTGAATGATGAAACAAAAGCGATGGGTCAGCATGCATTTGCCTGAGTACTATGGTCCTTGATATAATAAAGGCACACAAAAGCTCAAACCACAGACCTTTAATAACCCAAAGAACACATTATTCCTTTTCCAAAGAAATCAGGTGTTTAAAGTGAAGGGGATGGGGACAATAAGATAATAAGCAAAGTAAACAATATAAAGAGAGTGGTATTTGGGTGCACCACTGAGCCTTGTTAAAACACATGACTATCATTTTGCTGTTGCCTGTTTCTCATTATGTTCTGCTTGTATACATCTGAATGTCATTATTTAATTTGAGAAATGCTGTGGGGACATGGATAAACACAAAAGCACTCAGGGTCATGCTAATTTTATTCCCTACAGGCACTGACAAGGTAAAGCCAAGCTTACTCATGTTGCTGCTTAGATGGTGTATTTCTGAAACAGCATGGCTTTGTTAAAAAGAGACACATACATTTCTACTACAGGCAGATAATGCCAGGTTTTTTTAAGTGGCTGAGTAAAGCAGCAATCTATCCGGAGAATTGCTGAAAACTCAGGCAAACTGCATTTCTTAACACAAGAAACAAAGCTTTTACAATGTATGATACTGGTGATGGCTGAAAGGTGTCCAGTTATCTTTTGTCACATTGAGGATGTACCGGATGAACTGCAAGATTATATGCTTTCAGTAAAGGGGGAGGGAAAAAAACCCCACAAACTCGCATACTTTTTAATACACTACCTTCAGGTAAGAACACACTTGAAACTGGTATGGTTTGCTATTCTGAAGAACACTTTAGGAATCCAAGCTCAATGGCTTCTACCAAATTTAACAAAAAGTGCTCTCAGTGCAACAAAGCTGAAATTTTAGCTACAAAAATATCAAAATGCACAGAACCAGAGAAAGAGAGTTAAATTACTCAATCTGCCTAAAAAATGATCTTGGGAAGAGAGCAGCATAGGCTACAGCTAACACAACCAGGCAAGGTATATTCCAGAGGGGAAACCAGCTAGGGCATAAAAGATTATAGGTTTCACGGTTTCATTCACCAATCACTCAATTTTACGCTCAGTTAATTAATGTCAGTATTGATAAAAGTTGCCGAATCCCAGTTTTAGAACTGTGATTGTCACAAGCCACATATAAAAGAGATACACAAGAATTTATGCTTCTTTATGCAACACACTTGACACTGGTAATAATAGCTGAAATGAAAGCCCCTTTTCCTTTTTAGCCTTAAATTATTGATACATTTGTACTTTGGCAATACAAGTTTTCTGGTATGGTGGACTTATTGGGCAGTAAACATAAATAAAAGTCACGGTGATGTTGCCCACAGACAACAAATGTGAAATTTCATTTGCAAAGTAAAGGATCTGAAAGTAAAATTTTTAAAAATATTCATAGGTGATGAATAACACCTCTAAAATGTTATTCAAGGCATGTACATTGATCAGCTCCAACAGGCAGCTACAGATTAAAAATTTTGGAAGTAAAGAAATCCTCAGCTCTGTTGCACCAACAAAGGTCCTTAAGACGAAATCCTTGTTGATGTAAATGAGCTATGTAAACAATTGCATGGCAGAGCCTTAAATACAGACATTCTTCAATTGTCTGCTTTATAGGCAGTACTATTCAATAATTGCTAATACCCAGGTGGTCACCTCTCAGAATCTCCTTTTCCTTGTAAATTTCGGTATTTGAAGTATGCAATCATACCAAATCACAACATATTTCTAGATACTTAAAAACAATTCTGAAAAATATGGTAATTCCTCTCACCTGGAGAGTTATATACTGCACAGATGTTCTACAGGTGCTTTTGTACAAGGATGACTTCATGGGGAACATTCCATTTCTTGGAAAGCTGTACATTTTGCAAAATTCTCTTTTATACCCATTCTACTTTAAACATCAGGACTCCAATTTATCTCTTAAGTGTAAAGAATGTTGTCACAAAGATCTTATTAGCTAGCAATTAGGGGTTTTATGGTGAATAACATAAAATACACACAAGGAACATTACAGCTAAACAAATATTTAGAAATGTCCTGTCAAAGTAATTTACACTAGTCTGGTATTAAACATAATCTACTCCGTAAATCAAAATATCTAAATGTGGAAATTTGTCACTCTCACCTCATATTAAAACCTATTCTGATTTACAAGATTACATTGTATTTTCCAATATATACATTATGAGTAATTGTATAATTCATGCAGTCCTTGATAAGTGTATATTACACATCTTCTAATGGAAGATTTTATAAGTGCATCTTCTAGGTCTGATTTAAAGAGGCAACTGAATTATAATGAATATTTAAATGTAATTGCTGCAGCAAACAATGTACAAACTAAGGCTCATAGGATGCTCATATAAATTAACTTCATCATTACTGAAATTTTATAAGTGAGCCTGGATTCCCTCTATCACTCCCCCTCCTCCTTATTCCTTCCCCTTTTCTTCCCCCTCTGTTTCTTGCAGGGGCAGTTAATGCTCTTTTTTTTTTTCCCCTGCACCTTGACTGACAGAAAGATCTATCTAGCAGGCCTGAGACTGAGGCTAAACATAGACTGGCTTACCCCGTCTTTCCACTCCTATCTTCACCATGCTTCACCATAACATCTGTTTTCTACCTTTCCAGTTTCAGGTTTGCCATTGTTTATTGACGTATGATTTCTGGTAAGGTTTGAGAGCAAAATGAGGATGAAATTCCCACTAGTTCCTTCATTATATTTATGCAACCAGTACATAAAGCAAGGCTTGAACCCGCCACTTCTAGCACCGAACTTACATACCTGATTGGAGCCTTCCCTTACATGATCGCTGTAATAAGCAGTAAATAAAATATCCACCAGAAAAAAAAAAAAAAATCCAAATGAGATGGATCAAATTCTCCTAAAAACGCAGATAAGCTTGATTTTTCATCCCTGACTAAATAGAGACGAGAATTTCCTGGGGCTAACAGAGCATTGGAAAAGGATTAATTTTAACTGACCTCAGTACACTGAAACTAGATTTCCTTTGAATCACACAGACCTAAAGTAGGCTTTTGATGATCCAGAACCAATAATGGAGATTAATTACAGTTCTTTGACACAGTGTGTATTTTAGAGATCCAATGAAAGCAATGTTCTGCCTGCCACAAGCAAATGGGCTTGTTAAACTTGTGTAGCACAATAACCCTAAATTAAATAGCACCATTAAACTTGTTGTTACAGCACATGAGTTGGAGAGGAAAACAATCAGTCATGCGCTTGCAGAAACATTGAGGTTCTATTTCATAATAAATCACCTTCTGGACAAAATTACACAGACAGCATTCTTCACAAAGAAATCAAAACAAACATTAAAATTGTTTCAAATATCCTTATTTTCACTAAAAGTTGATTAAAAAAAAAAAGGCAACAAACAACACCAAAAAAACCCCAAACACCAAAAAAGCTCACTAGTGGATTTTCAAATGTAGCACCTTTTCCAACAATGGCATGACAATACATTCTTTCTTCAAAACATTTAAGTTGGCTTCCTGAAGGAGCTTTCTCTGAAAAGCAGTGGCTATCAGAATACTGCTTTGCATGCCAGAACCTTGGAGACAAAACTCCAATTACAGGCTCCTTTCAAACACCACTTGCAAGGAACCTATTCTGTTCCAAAGCAGCTACACATTCCCTGTCTGCACCAAAATTTTGGACCAACTGCCCTCTGTCAGAGAATTTTTTCTTTGGATTTGAAAATGCTAGGGGAAAAATGAACCACTGCAATCATACAACTAACAAGTCTTGCACCATCAATGTATATGCACCAATAGAAACATCACAAACAAGCGTTTTACAGAATCACAGAATCAGAGAATGGTAGGTGTTGGAAGGGACCTCTGGAGATCATCTAGTCCAACCCCCCTGCCAGAGCAGGGTCACCTAGAGCAGGCTGCACAGGACTGCGTCCAGGCAGGGTTTAAGTATCTCTAGAGAAGGAGACTCCACACCCTCCCTGGGCAGCCTGTGCCAGGGCTCTGTCAACCTCACAGTGAAGAAGTTTTTCCTCATGTTCAGGCGGAACTTCCCGTGTTCCAGTTTGTGCCTGTTGCCCCTTGTCCTGTCGCTGGGCACCACTGAAAAGAGTCTGGCCCCATCCTCTTGACACCCGCCCTTGAGATATTTATGAGCGTTGAGGAGGTCCCCTCTCAGTCTTCTCTTCCTCAGGCTGAACAGGCCCAGCTCCCTCAGCCTTTCCCCAGAGGAGAGATGCTCCAGTCCCTTCATCATCTTTGTGGCCCTCTGCTGGACTCTCTCCAATAGTTCCTCATCTTTCTTGAACTGGGGAGCCCAGAACTGGACACACAACTCCAGATGGGGCCTCATTAGGGCAGTGTAGAGGGGGGAGGAGAACCTCCCTTGACCTGCTGGCCACACTCTTCTTGATGCACCCCAGGATGCCGTTGGCCTTCCCGGACGCAAGGGCACATTGCTGGCTCATGGTGAATTTGTCATCCACCAGGACTCCCAGGTCCTTCTCCACAGAACTGCTTTCCAGGAGGTCAGCGCCTAACCCGTACCAGTGCATGGGGTTGTTACTCCCCAGGTGCAGAATCCTGCACTTGCCCACGTTGAACCTCATGAGGTTCCCCTTCGCCCAACACGCCAGCCTGTCCAGGTCTTGCTGAATGGCAGCACAGCCTTCCAGTGTATCAGCCACTCCTCCCAGTTTCTTGACATGTATCTTTCCACTCTTCATGATCATCCTTTTGCTTTCTCTTGCCTCTATTTTCCACTCAGTTCCAAAAATTCAAGATCTGCAATCACTTTCTGAATGTTGTTAGAACCCTTTTTGGACTCTGATTTCTGTAAGGGGTTCATGAGACCACTAAACACTTTCACTTCACCTATCTAAAGTCCAAGCTTCTGCATGTACATGGTTTCTCTGAAGGACAGGGAACCTGATAGGTTACACACAGTAAAACGGTCCCAAAGGGGTTGCAAAATGGTAGATTTTCGTAGACAGAAATTTATCTTGGTTTGAGGACTCTCTTTGTTCATTTCTTCAACCCATTTCAAGCCTGATAGGCCAAGGAGGAAGAGTTTCAGACATTAGAATGAAGTTCAAACCTGTAAATTCACACCAAACCTCTGGGACAGAGATTGAGAAAACTTAAGCAAATAGGTTCATTCTTTTGTGCCATAGTATCACACTTCTGAAAATAGGATTCCTCCCAACACTTTTATCTAGTTGATTTGTCTGTAAACTCTTTGGGATATGGACTGCCACCTTTGGTGAAAGCACCAAGCACAAAGTAGAGTGAATTTGAACTTAGCCCAAGTTTGCAGGAAAAAATTTAATACTACATCAGTATTTTAAGTAAAACACAAGTTAAGCTTGTGTAAGACAACTCCACAAACTGTTAGTTGGATAATATTAATTGGAAGTTCAACTTTTTCTTGTCTTATTCGTTACATAAAGATAATTAGATTTAATGAGCAATGAGTTTTTAAACTCAACAATGACTCCCTTGCATTTTATTAGCCCTTTTGAAAGATGCCACGGTAAACATACAGTCACAAACTTCCCCCTATGTTTCCCCACTTGTGGACAGCTATATTATCCTCAGCCTTCTCATGAATTTCCATCTTGCTGTTCACATCATATTTAACTGTACCACCCTAGAAATTTCGGTAGCAGCTATAGTTCCTCACATTTCATTACTGCTCATTATTAAATGTTTACCACAATGTGTAAATGTATCATTAGCTTCATGGACCTAATTTACGAGCATGGGTCCTTCAACTGTCCATTGGAAGAAAACAATACCTCCAATGGCAACTCTGACACCTGAATTAGGTGGTAAATTCCAAATCTAGGTATTCTAAACACTCGTCTGAAGATACTGCCTCTCTGCACTGACTATATTGCGAGCCTTTGATCCTAGATGAGGTGCTTGAGGCAGAAAAAAATCTATTGCATCCCAGATGTGTCTATACTTTGGTTACGAAGATTAATGATGGATAATGACAACTGTGTAATCCAGAGAAAGACTTCCTCTCTTCGTAGTTGTGTGTGAAAGATTTCTAACTTCCATAAAATCATTGACTTATTCATCAGAAAGTCAAAAGAAGGACTCCAATGTAGATAAAAAATTATACTGTCCATTTGGGAAAAATTCTAGAGAAAATAAAGTTACTTTTCTTCCAAAATATTTTATATAGAAGAAATATGGAAGCTATAACAAACGTAAGAAATTGTTCTTTCAGTTTTATCCAAGAAACAGAAATAAAAGCATGTGTTTGAAGGTGTTCACAAAAGCTGTTACAAGATTCTTGCAGTATTTTTCAACAATCACATCACTTTAAGAAACTTAGTCTCATCCTATTTGTCTTTGATTTACTTTTTTTATTTAAGTTACTTTGACAAGTAAAACAGCAGCTAGATAACTAGACCTTCATTTGTCATAGACCTATACATCTGTTCATGAGACGTGGAAAAACAGAAAAAAGTGTCAGCATACATCTGCTTGGAAAAAAAAATGCATTGAATTTTTACCATTGAGACTTTTCCCAGGCGCTCAGGAGAGACTCAAACCGACCATATTCCTCATCCTTCTGCCCAGAACACTCACCCTCTTAACACAGTCAACTCATTTCTGTTACCATCGTCAAGCACAAGAAAAAGGTGATGCAGTTTTCTTTTCAGGTTGTTGAACTATATATTGTTCATGAAAAGAAAACGTAGTCTTGCTACTTGAAGATCATCACAGAGATGAATCTGAGACAGTATTTCATATGGCTGCAAAAGTACAAGCAAGGATTCATGTAATAGAGAATATAACAAGTAATCATATCGGCCTCCAATGCAAAAATGCTATGGAGCTTGTAATATGTATTCAAACATATTGCATGCGGCACAGTGACAGATGACGCTGATGTATAACTAGAAGCATGAAAGTAATCTCATTCTGAAGACAAAAAATATCTTACTTGTAGGAGTTTTTAAGGTATGTTCTCAATATGTCTATTAAATAAACTTAATG
Source organism: Phoenicopterus ruber ruber (assembly GCA_009819775.1). Lineage (NCBI taxonomy): Eukaryota > Metazoa > Chordata > Aves > Phoenicopteriformes > Phoenicopteridae > Phoenicopterus > Phoenicopterus ruber. The sequence goes on along the minus strand of CM020246.1, from coordinate 65,145,966 downwards.
AGGCAACTTGTTAAAAAACATGATACTTGACTCCTATAGACTGCTGTTTTGCAGTACTGACCTTAAATTCATTGGTGTGCTATTGATCTAAATTAACTGTTCACTCATTCATGTGCGCAGCTGTAAAGTGAAATTATAACCTTCTGTTCAGTTCTAAAAGTTATTTCTAAGACATATCAATTTGTTACAACAAGATTTCCCGGTTGCTGAAAGGCTATGATTTCAGAGTACAGTTTCACTGGGTATTTCATTACCTGGCCCATGCTGTAAAATTCTAGGATGGTTTTCAGACAGAAAAAATATGCAGAAAAACCTACTACAGCAGCCTTTGTTCTCTCCCAGGCCAGAGCAATTTAGTCCGCCATTGTATGCATTGCTGCCCAGTGACAACAGCAATGGATGAGACACAGCCTGAAATGTATTTCCCTTTCCTCATTTCTGTCGTGCTGAGAGAAAGAAGTAGCCTGTTCCCTGTGCCATCTCCACACATGCACACAAACAGCAGAGAAACACATGAAAAGCAAAAGAGCATGCAGTACTTCCCAGTTGCTTCTGACGGCGGCATGGGGATGAGGAGATCATTCTCACAACCTGATGATGCCTCGCAATGCCTGGTTTCATCAGCTCTGTACTCCAGCTGCAAAAACAAGCACTACAGTAAACACATACAACATGAACACACAGCAGGTCATCAAAGCAGACACAGAAACCCATAGATATAATACGGTGGACTTTCCTGGGAAAAATCATACTGCTCATGTATTTTCAGCATAAGTTAAAAAAGACCATCCTTTATCTATGTTTACCGTCTACTGTTTTCTACAAAAGTCTGACATAACAGCAGGCACAATTTTTCCCATTCAACCAAAAAAATATTCATTTCAACCCCATATTTTGACCTGCTTTAAGAATGCATTTAATCAGTAATAACATATTGTTCATAGTGATGCTAAAAATATGGGACAGTTTCCTTGTTATCAAAATCCCTTTTAAAGTCACTATGGCTCCGGAAGAACTTTAATAAAATAATAGTGAAGATTTTGTACGGATAATGATGTTGACAGTTTTAATTGATGTAACTAGAACTATTTTAATTGACATCATATAATATCCCAAAGGTATTTTGGAATATATATAATCCAATGGTCAAAAAACCCCATCATAGACAGCAGATGAGACTGGTAGGAATTATTTACACTGAAGTTCAGTATTTAGTGTTAGTCTCAAAGATGTACAAATCTCAGATCACACAAAAAACTTTCTTCAAATGTAGAATAAGGTTGTTGCCCTGGAGGAGGTGGGAGAAGAGGAATATAACTTCCTCGTACTTAAAGAAGCCTTACTATGACATAGTATTGAACAGCATTTAACAAGTTCCAGGGAAATCTTTTTTTTCAGAGACTTCATGACTTTGGTGAATGTTTATAGAGCAATAAGCCTGCAACATACAGGTATGCCAACAACTCTCAGCTGTGTTTTTTGACTGCTTACCACAGAGATATATATTGTACAAAATAATACAGGGCTTGAACTGATGATTTTCTGAGACTTACTTTACTGAGTCTCAAGGCACTCACCAGCTTGGTGTCATAATAATCATAATAAAATTATTTAAATAATACTTTAAAATAATTTTAAAATACTAAGAATGGTAATTTAATTTGTCCCTCATAATAATTGCAGTACATAAGAACAAATGAGGGGAAAAATAGGTGATGCTTATCTTATGCCGACAATAGCCTAGTCACTTCCAGCAGTCATGCGTTTGAAGCATCATGAGCTACAGTTTGCATCCAGACCAGCCAGTTTCAATCCTTTGAATGGACATTTCTTTCACATTTTTTTCTAATGACCTTTTAAATCTGTTTATGTACCTTTTTTTAGCAATTAATTCCACACTTCAGTAACATTTTTTTTGAAAAAGGATTCACTTCTGTTTGTTTTGTGTCTCCTGCACAGTAACTTCACTGGACGTTGCATACCTGTTGTCATGTCAAAAACAGTGGACAATAATTCCCCTTTCACTCTGACCATACCGTTTCCAATTACATGGACATCTATCAAAGTCACCTCCAGCCATCTGTTTTCTACAGTGAGAAGACTTAGACTATTTTCCCTTCTCTGTAAAGTAACTATCTGATTATCTTTGATCATTTCCTTCTCTGTACTGTGCCTAGTTTTGTTAAACTATGATGCAATTTCTTGCAGTCATGATCATTTTAAAATGCCTGCAGACTATGGGCTAGTTGTGTGATGCCATGATGTTTTGTCCTCTGTTCCTGTTCCACGGTCTAACATCTTATTCACCTTTTTCACTACTGCTAGAGACTGAGATGTACGTTTCAGAGCACTGTTCACAGCACCTTCAAATATTGACTCAGGAATGAGGCACCACTAATTTCAAGCTGGTTATTGTGTCTACAGTCAAGACTGTCTTGCCGTCTGCATTGCTTCATATTTATTGACATTAAATATTAGCTGGCACTTCATTACTCACTTGCTCGTTGACAACCTTCTGCAACTCTTTCCTACCTTGAGTAGTTTTCTAATGTCAAAGCCTTGTCATCTCACTGTTCACCACATTTCTAGCTGTTTTCTGAAGATCAGCATCGAATAAGATTGTTGCCTGCAGAGGTAAACAAGGAACGCCACTGACAGAGTACATTCATTGTTAAAACTTACCACTGTATTCCTGATTTTACTCAGTAATTAATCACCATTTTTCTGCAAATCCAATGGTCTGTCAGCCAGCTGCCCTCATCTGTGTTTGCTGGTGTGACTTTCAGCATTCCAGCAGGATGACAAGAAGTGACTTACCACACTTATTTCCCAGTTGACTAACTAACTCTATTCTTTCTTATCGTTTCTGCCAATATGACTGATATAGAAGTCAGATGTAATGGCCTGTAGATCCCCAGATACCCTTAGGAACCCTTTTTGAAAACTTGTTCTCATTTGCTTCCTTACTGTCTTCTGGATTCAAGCAACAGACTTTACATCATATAGTTGGTAGCAATTCACTATAGACCTCTCGGGTGAAAACTTTTGCTCTCACAATTCATTACTCTTACATTTCACTCTAAAACCTTTCCCAGTGATGTGTATATTTAAGACTAATGAACACAAATATAAAGAAATCATTTAGATTTTACTGTTGTTGCCTTGAATGCTCATTTTTGTATGCCAGCTATCTATCAGTCCTGTGGAATCGAGTACAGGCTTCCAGTTTCTGATGTGTTGGAAACCATTTTTATTGCTCATTTTTATGCTTGAAACTATCTACTCTTCAAAAATTTTCATTGCCTGCCTGGTTAGATATGATTTCAAATTTAACTTATCATAATTTATATTCTTTCTATTGTCTTTGGACACAATTTTCAGTTTTCTGAAAGAAGACTTTTCACTTTTTATGATCGCTTTACTCTGCTGCTACAATTATGAGACTATAAATCAACTATATCAGAACATGACTGCACCACAAATCCCCCCCCCCCCCCCCCGATTAGATTAAAACATAAGCAGGTTTTTTTCAAATAATATAAGCAATTTCCAAATGTTTGTGGGATTATCTTCCCCAATAAATTTGTAAGATTCAAATTCAAATGTCTACCTTTGGTCTAAAACCCAAAATTCAAACACCAATTCAAGCTGTACTTTAACAAAAATTAGACACAAACTTGAGAATTTCCAAGGTGAAATTAACTTCTCCTTAAACACACTTATGGTCAGAATTTTTATGTACAAGGCAAATAAATGTGAGAGAGAAACAGAATGGGGAAAGATCCCTTCTTTTTATTCAGATCTTGAAAAACCCTTTGGCCACACCACAGGGAGCCTTATTCCTACTATTCATCCAGCAGATCCCGGTGACAGGCAACCAAAATGTCAGCTAGAGTGGAATAATAGAAATAAACCGTAGTTTTTATCGTGACACCTTTTAGAAATGTAACATCTAATGTCATTTTGTACTGTTCTTGGACAGTAATTACATAGAAAACATGTAATAAACACAAGCTAATGCAATAAGGCAACAAGAAATGTGCCCCTCACTAATACAACCCAAGGAATATAGCACTGAAGTAGGCACACATAATAGGAATTATCAAAAAAAAGGTGTCAGGACTTAAACCATAAGGAAATGTATTGACATGTTTTATACATGCTCTAGTGTTGACGCAGTCTAGTTTTTTATACAAAGTTCGCGGTAGACAGTGAGGTAGTGTGCCGATTTATGTTCAGCTGAGCCATTTGACCATGTATCTTCAGCTAATTTGATTTATAGACATGCCAGGTGATAAACGTACTCTTAGTACCCTGTGTTTTGAGAAAAGCAACATTCACATATATACATAAGACACAATTCACAGAAGCAATCAAAAGTAATATATTATTTAGGTTATTTATTAGATTTATAACAACTCAAATCAAGGAAGCTGAATTGACTTGCAGTTACTTTACAGAACTGCGTTTGGAGAAACAGAATTAATTATTGTCCACCCAAGTCAGTGACCAAATTACAAGTGATTTCCATGATGGAATAAAAAATTATTCTTAAAAGGGAGAAATAGCAAAGTCTTGAAAAACTAAAACATAAACTCTTTCACATATGAAACTAATTTCATAGCCAAATAACAGGAAAAAAATACACAATTCAGAGAAAGGAAAATATCTGAGAAATTCTTACCATTTTGCAGTCTTTCCGTATCCTGAAGTTATGGTCTATATATCCTTCAGGGAATACATTTCAGAACCAGACAGCAGTTTTCTAGTTGAAATACATCCCATGTCACGGATCCTTACCTAGCAAACATCACTGGCTCTCAGTCTACATGAGGTAAATGCACTAGGGCTTGAGTTAATGACAGATATATGAAAGAACACCTCTGTTTCATCATTTGCATAGATCCAGCTCAACCAGCAACTGGCTTTTCCATTCAGTGTCTCAATTAGAATCATAGAATCATAGAACTGCTCTGGTTGGAAAAGACCTCCAAGATCATCGGGTCCAACCATTAACCTATCATCACTACCAAGTCCCCCACTAAATCATATCCCTTAGGGCCTCATCTAAATGTCTTTTGAATACCTCCAGGGATGGTGATTTTCAATTGCCCTAACCTCCGTGCACAGCCCACAGAGACAAGAAAGCATCTCCAGATGACACTTTTCATGCTAGAAAGCAGTGTCTTCTTGACCGTCTACTGAAAAAGGCTCAGGCAGGCCTGGTCTTAATTTGGGAGCCTTAGTGAAGAATTTCAAGTCAGGCAGGATGAACTCAGCATTTCATCTGCAGTTACTACCAGGTACTGACTTCTTTCTTCTGTAAGAATACGGCTAAAGCTGTCCTGAAACACAGAAGTAACCAAATAAATCCTTGTTCAAAGGATTTTTTATTGCAAATCTGATTTGCATTTTTCTTTCACAATTTGCTGGCAATTACCAGGAATCGGACACTTACTGCTAAAAACCAGCACAACTGTAGCTTCTACTGTGGTCTCCACAAAGTAAATGTCACCCCATGGATCTTGTTTAGGTATTGCTTTTCATGAGGCTTGGAACGTGTTTTTAAAAACCACTTGTTAACAACATGAATAGAGAAATACACAAGCATATCTCTCTTGTTCCTAGGGCTTTCCTTTATGTTTCTCATTAACCTACTGCAATATTACAGTTATTGTTATAAGTGCCTAATTCCAGTTATTTTTTTAAAAATTACTAGGAACATTATACTTCTGAGAGATCTTCTGTACAGTTCTATATGAAAATATTTGAAAAACCTCTATCAAAGAAAATAAAGCTTTCAAAACTGGTCTCCCAATAGTAGAAAAAAAACACTTTAACAAGCAAACTATGAAAAATATACTCAGTCAAGAATAATTTGAAACCAAAGCATAGTCTGGATTTCAGTCTAACTTTGGTAAGGAAAATATTGTTTTAACTGTAACATACAATGATTAAGACCCTAAAATAGGAAGAACCCAGAGATTTGAGTGATGATGGAGAAAGCCAAGAAAACAATAGAAGAATCCTTGATATTGTTATCATCCATGAGTGAGAGACTTGCTTGGCTGTAAGTTCCTTAGTGGTCCTAAAGTTTTAAGGATAACAATGGCAAGTACAATAATCTGTGGCAAGAATGAGAGTTTTGCTACCACAGTTTTTCCTTTTGTGACAAAATGAATCACAAAAACACCAGCAAAGCCTTTTTCAAAAAACATAATACATTTCAGCAAACATCTGTCAGTCAAAAAGAAGGGAAATCAAGACACTTTGCAAGTGGAATGTTTTCATTAGGCAGCCCCTTCAAAACTCAGACTAGTTTAATGTGCAGGAGCAAAATAAATGGCAGAGAGCCATCAGATGAGACAGGATCCAAAGGTTCAATTCTGCAAGGAGTTTTGCACCTTCAAAAGATGTACTGAGCCACACATCCTTGTATTGAGTTCTGTGGGGTGGCTGAATGCTTATTTTATTAGATAAAACAGAAAAACAAGTCTCTTATTAGCAGCACGACACCTGGCTGGACATACTTCCTGAAGTGGCTCTAGATTATAAACCAGGTCTGGTTAGTCAGACCTGTTGGCAAGAAAGATGAAAAATTACAATGTTCTTAAGTGTGAATTACTTTGAGTATATATATGAAGTATTACAAAATCCCCATCTTCTCCCATCTCCATTCATGGTCAGACGCTGAATTTCAGAAGAAATTTAGCTGACACCACAAATAAGGATGTTGGGAAGAAAATGGTGAAATCTTGCATTCATGGCATGCAGCTTCAATGGTCCTATTCAGTTCAGCCCAGAGCATATTTTCTCACATGGTATATCTTTAAGATTCATTCAGGTACAACAGATGGAAAGAGAAACTGCCTTAAGTTCTTAGCAGTGGATAAGGTATGGTATCAGGGGAAGATCTTGGTTTACTTACTAAATAAAATCCTGCCAAAGTGAGTAGTTAGAGAAGTTCTACTCTTTTAGATGGTATTTCAATATTGAAAAGTCACGGTTTGTCTTGAATTCAACACTACCACAATGTCTAGAAGACTGGGGACTCAGATGCAGGGACACATTGATAGAGAATCACAAAAACTCTTAAACATAAGTCAGTCACTAATAAGCCCAGCTCACTCAAGAAAATGGTACTTTGGCGTATTTGCAGAAGAGAATGCACGATTTGTCCAGAAGGGAACGAAAGGGCAAGCAGATTACAGCCTATGCTGAGAGCAGCTCCTTGGAGATATGGATACATGGTTCCTGTCCACACTCTAAGGACTACTGATGCATCTTAAATTAAATTGCCAGAGGAGGTGTCTTTGTTTGCTATAAATCAGGATGTTTATGTAGGTTTCCATTCCAAGGCACCTTCATGATTTTTTCTTACGTGTCTCACTGTTGGTTGACCTAATCCTACCTTAAGGGTCAACAATACCCACAATCCATTATGTTTATTCTTAATTTACTTGCATGACTACGCTGTAACACCATAGAGAGATTCTGAATTGGAAGGAAATTCAGTTCTGTAGAGAGTGAAATCTGATTGAAAATCCAAGATCAGTATTCCAGTCACTTCCTATTTTGAAGCAGGAAAAAGAGATTTTAGGCCTTACGGACCTTTTTATGACCTTTGCCTTCAGGCAGAAAATCCTTAGTAGTTACATGTTCAGTTTCTAAAACTACTTTGCAGCTGACAATAAGTATTTCTCCATGAGTCAACTGCTAACACATTCAGATAAGCAGAGCTAACAAGAATATCTCAAGAAAAAGGCCTTGCTATTGCCAGCAAAGGTTACCTTTGCAGTGTATACTACAAGCCAAAACAATCTCATTCTTGCTCAAAAGCTGGGCAGAAACAAGCTTGATCTGCCTAGGAGCAGGCTGGAGAAAAAAAGCCAGATAACTGCATTCATATGATGTCAAGCCCAAAGCAAGCAGTAAAATATCCTGCTGATATGCAGGAGCTTTTAGTGGATCTAATTTAGCACTACATTAGCACTTCTTTTTTTGTTCCTACCCTTACCATTTTTGACTACTATGGATCCCAGGAGGCTATCAGTCTCTGTTGAACGTCAAACTGCTGCTCAGTTAGTCAGGTGATGTTCTGGGCCCTCATCATTACACATTTCCCCAAAATATACATACATTATTCTAAAGAAAGGATAAAATACATTTTAATAATTCTTCTATACTAAAGAAAAAATCAGGTTCCAATAGGTAGGTTTCAAAGGAAGAGTTCTGCAAAGAGATTAAGGTCAAAGGAAAGAAGGAACCATAGTCTCTAACACCCTCCCCCAATATAGGCAATTTCTGCAGGTCACTCTTGAAAAGAAGATTGGATATGGGTAGCATTCAGGAGCTTTGTGGCTCACCTCTATGGCACAGGCATTTTTCTGCCTGCAGTGAGCTCCAAAGTTACATAGCTAGTTCTGTGTGCATAAAAAAGGGTGACAAAATTTTTATTGTCATTTAAACTTGTAGGTTTTCTGTCAATTAAAACATTAAAACAGAAGGGCAAGACATTAGGCAAATAAAAGCTTAGATGTGAAGACCCCTTTTAAATCAAAAACATCATAGGTGTTCAGTGCCATTTCAGAAGTACCAATGTAATTTTATCAGCCTTCAATTGCCTAACAGAAAAGCATGCTTCTCCATAGATTCAGTGCCCTATGTTTCATCCCTTTGCTGATGTCTCAGATAACTATGGACATTGCAAACTGTAGTAGGCATCTACAAGCAAGCAAGAAAGCAAACAGAATTCGGCATGTCAGAATATCATTTTTCAGAACTGATCACGCTCACAGGCTGTCATTTAAGGGCATTATTTACACAGAGACACTTCAAGAAAACTTTATCTTCATACCCTAGAGTCTGGAAAACACATTCCTGAGTTAATCTCTATTCTTCTTCTTCTCAATAACATATGTCTGTTTCTTTAAAAGCAGATATTTTGAGGGGAAAATTATGATTACTGGAAAGGGACAAGCTTTAGTTTACAAATAGAAGTACATTCTGTACTTTACCTTTTGAACTTCACTAAAATATCATTGCAAAAGAGTCCAGGACTAATGAAACAAATTTCAGTTGTCTGCCTTTACCCAACCGATCACCCTCTTCCTGTCACCGGTCTCATACAGTTGGAAGACTTTTACATCAAATCTCTTCAATTCTTAAAACATTCAGTACTTCAGTCCATTAAAGGCTTCAAAAATAGCAGATGAGCTAAAATTAAAGCTGTCTGAAGCACTTAAACAATGCTGTGCAAGGTGCCTACATTATACGAGCTACACAGGAATCATGGGGAACTTTCCACTCTAGCACCAGGCAAAAGTGAAATGTGCAAGAATGGATGAAATAGAAAAAGTAGAGGCCTTGTAAATAACAGGAAAATTAGATGTACTCATTGTTATGACCACACTCTTAATATTACACAACTATTCATATTCTAAGTTAAAAACTATAAGCATTAGATACCATGCGAGAAAAATGCCTACCTCACATAATTGCATTACAGCCAGTCATGTCCCACTAGCCACATTCCTAGATGCCAACCAGCCTAATGCAGAATTCTGCAAAAGCCAGAAATACCAAGTTATCAGGATCCCACTGCCTCCTAATTGACCAAGTAGTAATCAATACCAATTTCGTCTATCCACATATACTAAATGTCAGAAGACTGAAAGACCTTGTGATGGATCATTAAATGTCAATATAATTTGCCCTTCTCAATACTCAGACACCAATGTGAGGAAAAACGTCTATGCTCCCGGTCAACTGTTTTTAAATCCAGGCTGGTAAAACTGTTCAGGAAATAGTCATGTGATTTTCTACTTTGGAAACACATTACTTTGTTTAAAATAAAATGTTTTTGCGTAAGTGTCCAGCTGTGAGTGAGTTACCATTGGGAAAGCTTAATTCAGAGGCAAAATGACATTTCAGAACAGAAGGGTCAGGTATCTCGTAGAAAGGAATGCCCTTGCTATCAGGACAGCTATTCTGAAAGTTGTTTCATGCATTTCTAACCACCATGCTACTGAATATATCAGTAATTGGTGAATTTGACATTTATCTTTTGCTCTCTCTCTCTCTCTCTTATTTTCACCCTTTTCTATTTCAAACACCTCAATTTCCTCATTTGCCCAGATTTTATAACTCTTTCATATGAAAGTATGTGGAAAGAGCATATAGGTAGCTTTTAACTCTGGTAAGCCCATTCAGAAAATGTGATCCTTTTAACGTTACTTACTGATCAGATTAGCAACGTTAGCAACTGATCAGATTTAGAAGAATGTTTCTGTTTTCTTTAAGAGAAAATTCTTGTTATCAGAAGAACTTTTGGATAAATTTGTTCAATATCAAATGTATGCATGAGTTTGATGTATGAATGGAAAATACAGTTTACAAGACAGAGTGATAACACTGTTCACCACCATACATCTTCCCTGCTGATGACAGAAGGAGGTTCTCAAAAAAATAACAAGCATCTAGTAAAAGCTGGGCAAACTGGAGTTATTCTGGCTACATGTGAAAAAAACTCTTCTGAAAGGAAAACTCAGTGAGCAAACACAGGGAACTTCCTATAAAAGAAGCAGCCTCTCTTTTGTTTGTAATAGCTCCATTATATTTACATTGAAACTTAGATACTACTATTCTGAAGCAGGAAAGAACATATCACAGACCCTTTAGAAAACTTACTCTGAGTCAACAGTAGTTGCCACTATTTCAAGAGGTGGACATTCTTTATAATGTAGCTGCTTGGCTACAGTTTGATAAACACATCTATGAAAGCATTTCATTTCTGTCCCCAACAGCAGTGTGGATTTTTCCCTGAAACAGAAATATGATCCCTTGTACCTTGAAGACAGACTTGTCTGCTGGAAAGCTAGCAACAGAGAACTGCAAGAGGATCTATTTTGGTACTGCAGCCCGGTGAATCACATTAGACAGCAGTCACTTGTTTGTTCTAAGCTATGAGCAAGTAGCTTTTTGCTCCAGCGAGACATAGTTTGAAAGCGAAAGACCCATTTAGCATTATGTAGGAAGAAAAAATATGTCTTTCACATCTCCTTGAAAGTAGAACACTTTCATTACTGAGTTTCCCTGCACGCCAAACAAGAAGTTTGCTGAACTCTGTTCTACCCGCTTCCCCACATCACAAATTATTAAACTCTAACTTCTGAATTGGAGAAAATAACTGTAGAAATATTCCTGTTCCTAACAGCGCTTCGTTATGAAAGACACTCGGTAGTACTTCCTTTGCTCAACAGCAAAGAGGAAGAAAAATATCAGGTGACATCCTCCTCCCAAGTCCTTGAGTCCTTTCAAAATCCTGATTAAACAAACCTATCCCTTGAAAGCAAGCTTTCCATGCTCTAGAGATACCCCAGAAATTGCTATTGTTAAAATAATACTTGAGCACTACCATATGCCTAGTTTAGAGAGGATTACGGATAACCCTAGAAAAATCAAATACATACATAACCCTTTTGAGATAATAAAAGTGGAGAGGTAAAAGAAGGTAAAACATCTCTAAGTAAAGTTCCTAACTAGGGACTTTAGAGACCCTGCATTCAGAAGTCTTGCTTCCACATTTCACACATGGAAATACTACTTGCCAATCTCATTACAGTATTTCTGAAGATGGTCCTTGAAAATACTGTGAGAAACTCGGGCATCATGGCAATAGAGGTCTCAAAGGGAAACTTCAGGAAGAGAGGAGTGGTAAGCAGAGACATAAGGAATTTTTAACAAATAGCATTTATACTGGCAATAATTATACTAAGCACAGAAGAAAACATACCTTTCAAAAGGGATTAAAATGTTAAAAAGAAAAGGAGAATGAAAGCCAGGAGACTAAGCTAAAAGCACACAGAAAAAAAGTGCTTACTGTAGGGTTCTGAATAGTTCAGCAAACACAAAACAGTTAGGAGAACTGCTTTTAGAAGGAGGATTACTGAATTTAAGAGACACATGAAAAGCTAGGAGGTTTTGTGTGTTAATACTCCCCGACTCAAGATTATTTTTCCACTCTACTGTATTAAATTAACACTTGTATTGAAGCGACTTTAGAAAAAAACTTCAAAGAACAGAAAAACTCAAAGATCAAAGACTATCTTTTCCCAAGTTTACATGCTACTTCCAAAAGTGTGTACCTAGCAAGTTTCAACAGCCTGGCAACAAAATATTTGTACAAAGTCATATTTAATTAAACAGCCAAAGACTGTAATCGCCTAATTATATCACGAACCTTAGTCTTGTGCTGATTCATTGGAAAGAGACTCAGACAGCAGCCAATAGGCAGTTACTGGCTGTGTCCTGAGAAATGTGAACACTTACTCCATTGTTTGTTTCTCTTAGCAAATTAATGTGTAGAGATCAATCATTGCACAAAGTACTTGCTAGCTAGCAAAACCGCACGCTCCTAAACAGACAGAGCTGCACTTACATTTAAAAGAACATTCATGTATTTAAAGATTTCATCAGCTGGCTCTTAGAGCCATATGAATCTCATTTGTTTTGGTTCACTCTGAGTTCAGCGATCTCTGCTTTATTCATTTTCTCCCAAGTCTGCTTTGAATTTCAGATATGAGCAAATCAAACCGTCTATCTTTCCATCCTGTGTGACCTCATCCCATTCCTCTTTGAATTAATCCTCCTGCCTTCATATATGTAGTCTGATTATAGCCACATTCTGTCTCCGTATGACTCTTGGGTTGCTTCTCCTCTGCTGTTATAAGGCTGTTTGAATCCCAGGAAAATCAAGGTCAGGCTAAAACTGCATATTTTGGACTATTATACTAAAAATCAGCTAAGTTCTTTGGGGTTATCTTTTTGCTTTGCCCTTACAACATCTACCACAGTAGTTATGATCTGCTTGAGTGGGTGCAGCAGCTGGTGCTAAGCCCCCAGCTTTTACACTATACACTCTTTGAGGCTTTTATTTCAGATTAGATTTACTCTGGTCCCCTAAATAGGCAATCCCCACCTCACACATGCTTCAAAGCTGTGCAAAGGGTCAATTACTGCTCTTAAATCTCACTAGAGGCTGAGGTGCCCTCAGTAAGTATCTGGCCCAGAGCTCCCAGTTTAGTTGTCTCAGGGAAACCTAGTGTGCCCATGAACAAAATTATTCTGCCACCTAAAACACTGCAACATGGTGACTTGCTTCAAAATCTCACTACAAAAAGGCTGCTGCCATTTCAGCCTTATTAACATAAAAACAAGAAGGAAGGAATAAATCTGAACCAAACTTTGATGATACAGTGAATCCTACAACCAGGCATCTCAGTGGCAGAGTTCACAGCAAAAATTTTGCACAGCTACTGAATCACGCACAAGGGAAGCAGCCTCTTCATTAATGTCACAGATCTAGCAGTGAGACAGCCCACAAATCCAAGTTCTGTACAAAACCAGTCGACAAACTGCCTTGTCCTTACAAAATACCTTTCAGGAATGCACATCAGTTACACTACAACATCAATGAAAACTTATCAGAACACCTTATTCAACCGGGGGGGGGAGGCATTAAATTGTAGCCCATTAAATTGAAATTGCAACATTGCCATTAAAATAGTTTCTCTGATGTTTCCCAAACCATATTTTTTAGTTTTCATTTAAAGATAAAATATTAACTTTTTTTAATTCAATAGAGATTGCCACAATTTCTGAGTATAGATAATCTCCTTTTCCATACTTTATCTCAGAAGCCAAATATGAACCATACTATTGGTGAGCATTTTTTTTCCTCAAAAGATTCTGATGTTTACTCCTCAAAGCAGAGTCACCCTAACATAGGCTTTTATAAGGTTGGTTGAACAAAATCATCTAAGCTGCTCATAGTGGAAAAATATTGTTCAGAGGAATATTATTTGTAGTGCAGAGCAGAGCTCACTCCAGGCTGCATTGCCAGCACGATGAAACACGGGGCACAGAGCTCTGGTTTGTTTTTAAGCTTGCAGCACAGCTGTCGTAGGAAACCTGCCTAAGTATTCAGTTGTGAGAAGTCAACCATTTGTTCCAGGTACCTGATACCCTGAGAAAATGAAAGTAATGAAAGCAAACTAAGTGTGCACTGCTGATAGGCTTTTTAACGACTTGAGGTTAGAGGACTTCTCCATCTATACAAGGCAGCCAGCCGAAGAAAAATTCAAATTCAAATGGTAAATCAGAACTCTAATTTCCCAAACTGCAACCAATGCCTTTCTAACAGAAGCACAAAGGCTTGGCTTCCTGGGTTGGTTGCAATTGTAATTATATGCACTCTCTCCCGTACCGGCAAACCTACAATTGAGGAGCACAGCTGGAGGAACGAAGATCCTTCCCCCCTTACTGCCAAGGAGACATACTGCTACGAGGCAGCCTGAGTAAAAGGGGATTAAGACACTGTCAATCAAAAGACTAATGTGTATTAGAGGAGAAACTGAACTTACTGAGCAAACACATTGCTGCTGCAACGGTAGTGTAGTTTAATTGAGCATACACAAAACCAACCCGGGAAATAGGAGATAGCCAAGGCATTGATGTAGTTTGGGTTATAGTTATTCTGAGGAGAACAGAAGTGTTCCCTGTTTGATGGTTGTGGTTTTCTAAATGGATCTTAGGCGTATACTCTGAGGACATTAGCATGAGTTTTTTCCTTACAGCAAATGAAATTTGTTATTTCCTAGAATACATGTGAAATAAGAAATACCGTTAGGACATATATTATAACATTACCTATAAAACACAGAACTATGGGGCAGAGAAGTAATACTAAATCTATGGAGGGAGGAATTTGTGTTTAAAGACTACTAGTAGAAGCTCCACATTTTAAATTTGTGCAGTTATAATGGGAATTTTCATTTAAAAGTTCAAAGTGATTTAGGAGACCAGAAGGTCCGTGTAGGATATAATGCAGACCTTCAAGTATGAGAAGAATCACAGTTTAAAAATATTATCTTCTTATATAAGACAATATATACATTACCTTTTTTAGTAGGAAATTCCTTTTGGTTTGAGTGAAAGTATGCTCATTTCTAACAACTTCTGACCACAATCATCATCTTTTCTTTTCCCTATTCCCCACATGTACACACTTTTTTTTTTTTTCCCAAATATTGTTAGCCACTGTAAACGTGAGTATGAGTTAGAGAAAGAAAAAGCACTTAAAAGGAAGTAGAAACCACAAAGTTTTTGTGAACACAGTCTGCATATATCCCTGGAAAATCTGGCCCTGATTTGTTACTAAAAATACATAGTTTGTTCTGTACGTGAAGACATTCCACCAGCTTGCAATCATCAAAATAAGCTTTCATCTTTTCACATTCATGACAGAAGTTCTGAGAAAAGCCTAAGACTTTATTTGCACTCCCACTGAAATCCAAAGTCGTTTGTTTTACTTCTGAGGGCGCTGGAGTCAGGCATGTAACTCCAGGCTACAGGGTTAAAGTATATTACTGCACCCTTAACAATGGACTGCACGGGGGAACCGTCAAATCAGGAATACAACTTCCTACCAACCGGGAAGCACTGTTAATGATTTTCAGTCAATTAAACAGAGCACACTTATTACTCTATTGTGTTGTTATGGAAAATATTCGGTAACTATTTCCTTGCTATGAAAGGAACATGTGAACTAACTTTTATACTATGCTCATGCACAAACGTACACCATTTTGTTCCCCACGGAAGCTACAGAATGCCAAGTCATCTCTCTCACATTAGTTTTCAGTTTTCTTGGAACAAAGTGCAGACTACTAGCATTGCAAACACATGTTCTTTAATACAGCAAGCAGCCTGAAAAACATAAGCTAGCAGAAAGGAAGAATGTCCTTCAGAAGTTGTCGTTGAATTCCTTTAAATACTTTAAGCAAACAGAGTTATTGCAAAAATGTACAGGTGTTTTTCTTGCCTCATTCACCAAAAGAATTCTTTCTAACACTAAAAAGAAAATGGTATGAGCCAAAGGCACATATTTAGTTTCATATCCTTGGGAGGGGAAATAAAAAAAGGAGTCAGAAGGGAGGGTAGGAAATAGATGCATGCTTGCTAAATCTCACGTGAGAAGGACGTGAACAAGTCGGAATTAGAAATATCTTGAAAAAAAGGTGGACTCATTTAACACCTGAACTCAAAAAGCTGTTTTCTAGTTGTTACTGTAGCAAATAAAATGAACCATATAAACTACTAACTGGGTCTGAATTGCTCAAGTGTGCATTTGCTTGGGCAACAGAATTCCCTTTGCAGAATATTCCTGTGTTTATAAAAGGGCTGAAAATTAATATTTCCTGCCTTTGTCAAATGGAAGCATGTTTCAACACAATTTTGAAAACATCTGAAGGATTCTTGCATCCTGAGATCATCTGACTATTATGTTTTGAAGTGGTGTTTCTTCATGAACTGTGAGACAAATATAGGATAAGTGATTGCAGATTCTTTACAATATAATAAAAGGTTCAGGAAAGACTGATCATCATACTTAGTGATTTCTGTCAAATACCAATGGCACGAACCGTCTGCTGAGACATTTGCTGCGAGCTGCACATTACCACCACACCTGTTCACAGAGCCCTATCTGCTTAGATTAATGTCACCACAGTTTTAACCCAAGAAAGGTAATAGGCTGAAATAGCATTAAGTGTTCTCTGCTGCTTAAACACAGAAAAGGTGTACTACCAACCTCTGCTCTCTTCCTTGTCAATATGTCTCCAGCCAGTTGTGAAGGAACCACCTGTCAGAACAAGTGTTCACCCTGACTGCTTATTTAGTACTTGGCCTTCAGCTGAAATTGCCAGCAAGTTCGTCAACTGTGGCCATACCAGAATGCAGAATGATTCCTTGGATCTAGAAAATGAATTATCAACTTATTCCATGCTAGTCATAAAGCTATTAAATCTTCAATTAAAAAAAAAGGATTCACCAGAAACCATTAGTTAAGTTTCCCAAAATGGACAGGTGCAATTTTATCTGTTTACTTTTTATCTCCTATTACCAAGTCAGAAATGTCAAACATAGCAACTTATTTATTTCCTTATCGAGGAATATCTTTTTAGGTTTGGTTCAGTATCATAAAATCAAAAACCAGCACACTGAGCAAACACTATTTTAAAACTACAATGAAAGAGAAATACCAGAATGAGAAGATTCAGAAGACTGAAGATGGATGAGTGGAGGAAATCAGACCCAAGAGGGGCACACTCCAAAGGTTAATATACTACACATAATAAAATTAGACTTAATATATGGCAGGTGGTCCAGAGGCATCCTTGCCTTTAGGCTTTGCCTTTTGGGGCTTTTCATTTTAAACAACACAAAACCAAAAGATCCCATCCCTCAGTTCCCAAACTGCAGCTTTTAGAATAACTTTACCTGCTGATATGACATTTTCTCTTCTCTGTCAATATTTTTGCAGCAAGCAAGGGCATATCCTATGCAGGTAGTACTGGAGAGGCCCTTCTGTTGTGCAAGGTACCTATTATAGAAAATTAGTAGAGGGAAAACGTATGATTCAGCATCCACTCCATTAAGGAACAGTGTCATAGGAGGACACCGTTTTCAAGACAATTTTTCTACAGGATTTGTCATGCCATATTGAAGGCAGGGCAGTACGGGAGTTCTGGAGATGCTCCAGTGCCACTTCAAGGGGAAGGGAAGGGAAGGGAAGGGAAGGGAAGGGAAGGGAAGGGAAGGGAAGGGAAGGGAAGGGAAGGGAAGGGAAGGGAAGGGAAGGGAAGGGAAGGGAAGGGAAGGGAAGGAAGGGAAGGGAAGGGAAGGGAAGGGAAGGGAAGGGAAGGGAAGGGAAGGGAAGGGAAGGGAAGGGAAGGGAAGGGAAGGGAAGGGAAGGGAAGGGAAGGGAAGGGAAGGGAAGGGAAGGGAAGGGAAGGGAAGGGAAGGGAAGGGAAGGGAAGGGAAGGGAAGGGAAGGGAAGGGAAGGGGTACTGCTTCTGAAGAGCTCTCTCTGAAGAGCATGTTTTGAGAAATCACAACTGACTTGACTTCAGTAAAACACTGGAGAATCTAGAGGTAGTGGCATAAAAAGGCTTCACTAAGTGACTGCCACTTCCTACTACAAAACATACAAAAATATATAGGTATTGCTGATATTCTTCTAACTATGATTTAAAATGTGCAGCCTAGCATGAGGCCATCCTTACATTAATTTATTCACAAGAACAATATCGCATGCTCACATCAAGGTTTCAGACACAGCTTTGTCAACTCAGAACAATGGTATAGTTGTAGAGAAGCCTTACAGAAGAGAGAGGGGATAGCTGGCCTAATGCAATGAAGCGTAGGTACATTACTTTCCAAAAAGAGAATGATGCATGAAGTCAGGTTCAAAGTCTGATCTTCTGGAAGTTACAAAGGTAATGCCATCAGGTTTTGGATAGATGGTTATTCTGAGCCAACAGTATTCCACCAGTACCAAAACTAAGAACTTATGTTCAGAGTCATCCAGGAGAAATGCTCGCCACCAACCCCTAGAAAGAGAATACAGCAACTACAATATATTAATGGGAGGCAGAAGGCGGGATGGGGAGGGAAACCTTTTAATGTTGATCTTTCCTCAAGAAGGGATTTTAACAAAAGTAATTAAAATGAAAATATTTCCTCCGTACAAAAGCAAGTAAAATTGTTATGACTCATACTAAGCTCCAGGGTACACACTCTTCAGTTAAGCGAGCTAGATGATGATGCTGAAGTAAAAGATGTGTTTATGTTGGGTTTTTTTAATCATTAGCATAACTACCATGGCTCTGGAGCTATCCGATCCTTTTTTTAACTAAATAAACATTAATAATATTATTCATTTACTAAAGAATCCATTTTTGTCCATAAGAGAATCATGAAAATATAGTTACAGGCCCATAAAATTCCTCAAGAGGTATAGTCAAAGAAAAGCAATAAGAACTTGCATGGGTACTCCTCTTGTCCATATTCATATATACTCTTACATAAATGAAATCTTCCATTACTTTCTACACACATTAACATCTTTCTTAGCTGCTCTATTTGGTAGCCCTTCCCCATAAGAAGAAAGTAAAAAAGAAACTCAGCATTGAGTACTGATATGCATAAGAACTATGATCCAGGCTTAGAGAGATTAAAATATCTAAGTCATGTTACAGGTATCCATTTAATATTGTACACACATAGATCATGCTATACTAACTATTGAAGGGGAGAGCTTTTGCCTTATGGGCAGTAGACAAAATGGACGTATGAGAAACTTTAGCTTTCTTCCAGATTTTGCTACTGACACATGAGCTTGGCGACATAACTAATCTATCTCTGTATCACTATCAATAAAATGGAGCAATAATGATTAACCATATTTGTGAAATAGTTCATGAATGACAGGCAAAAAGTGCTACAGCAACTACAACTCTAATTGTACATTTGATATTGAGTGATTAAGCTCTGAAATTCAGTAGGAAGAGTCATACGATACACACCTGCTAACACGGATGAATGCTTCAGATCTGGAACTCCAAAACTGATAGATTTCTTTCTTCTCTCCTGACAAATGAAGTTCTAGAAATTGATTCTAGCAAACACTTTTAATCTTAACTGTTAATCTTATTAGAAAATAGAACAGAAATTACATTAAAAAATATGCTCATTTTATTCATGTTAAGCAGAACGCTTTCTTCCGTGGAGGTAACACACCATTTAAAGTAAGGAATCACTGCAAAGAACATTTATCTAATTTCAGCCATAATAGTTTCAAGAAAATGTTTTTTAATTCTGGCAAGTAAAGTTAAAGCGAAGGTATCATTAAAAATCACAGCTTTGACATTAGAACATAAATGAACATAGCTATGCTGACTTCAGATAAGCCACTCTGATTTATATCAATAAGGAATACATATGCCCAGCCCTGGCTTATAGAACTGCACCTACCAAAATTTCACAGCAAAAAATTTCCTTTTTTGGAATGCAGAGAGGGTTTGTGGAGAGTTCAGTCAGGATGCACAGTTAACCAAGAATTTTTTTCTTTTTTTTTTTTTAGTAACTGTTTATTTGTGTGCAATTCCTTTTCCCGGGTGCAAAATTCATTGTGACTGATGCTGGCTGAAAATGCAGTCCTGATTTATTTTCATACAGCACAAGTAATTATTTCTAGGAAAGTTACTTTGACTAGGCACAGTGTGAGGCTTTACATAATTTAGGGAAAATATTACCTGCAAGTCTTCAGAATCTTACCTGGTAAGAAAACTCATACAAAATATTCTTAATCAGACTACTTAATGATTTATGCTAGCCTACGGCTCATGAGCATTTACCAGCCTGTCTTTTTCCAATATAAACTATCTCACTAAATCCAAGAAAAAAAAATTTTAATTAGTTATCACAGTACCCATATAGTACATACAATATTCAGTGGGTGATGGATGTTGTTTTAGAGGAGCTTTTATTCCCAAATAGACCAAAAGTTTGAATTGATTCTTTAAAAGCTAATGTATTTCTCATTGCTACAACTTACTTGTATTACTTCATGATTCACAAAATTTTCAACTTTATAAGGAAAAGGTATTGTCTGCTGTCTCTGTTGCAAGACACATACACACTACAAACACACCACAGTGTTGTAGCATAACGTTGCAAATGAAAGACTAAATGGCAATAATCTCACTAAATGTAATGCACAGCCTCTGCTTTAAATATGTTGCTGTGCATTACATATAGTTGCAAGACTTTTCTCCTTCGTCCTTCTTAATAATTTCAACTTGATAAGTTTAAGTTCAGTTAAAACATTTAATGATTCCATTATGCTACCTGTACATAAACATAGTACTCCCACTAAATATTTGTAGCTGAATAATTATGTTTTATGAATATAAACATGGAAAAAAAATTACTGAAGGCACCATGACATATTGTCATTTTGTTTTCTATACCAAATCAAATTTACAAGCCATTTGTACACAAACCATGCAGTTTAGTTCAGAGACGAATGAAACTACACAGTAGAAGTATAATTTAGTCTCTTCTTGCAGAAGAAATACAGTGAAGAAATACAACTCATGGTGGCCTCCCATACCATTTGCAAATAATCGGGCTTTTATTAAAATTACGTCACTCACTCTTCTGTCTTTATTTCAATCCTAATATTAAATGATGGCCTTACTAATTTATCATTATAAGTTAATCAGGCATTGCAAATGCTAGTAGCAATTAGCTGAGGTTTTTTCCCTCTGGGCACAATTATAGGTAAACCTGTTTGAAATTGGTAAACAGATACTATTAAAAATGAAAGCATAAGTAGAGAGCAAAATATCTTCTGCCTACAAGCAGAAGTATGCTGCTGAATGGAAAACAAATTAAACTAAACAGGGTCGTCATCTTTCAAGAACACTAAAGCACAGAAGTATCTTGACTCGTTTAAACGGGTTCAGATACAGAGGTAGTTTGTGCTGCAATATTATGTTTATCATGATCAAACTATTTCTTTTTACCACTTAACCACCTGATCTTGAAAGGCAATTGTACATATATTCTGTTTTGGTAGTACTCCAGGCTGAAAACCACAGAAGTGGTACTATGCAGTGCTGAGCACTGAGATGCCTAACTCCTAAATGCCCTGATTTTAGATACAGCAAATGCCATCTCTCCTATCCATTGTAAAAAAATTTGGTAGTCACTAAAGGTGAGACCCCTGAAAAGCAGCATCCCCAGTAGGGTATGGACTGAGATAACCTCAGTGAAGCACTGCGGAATGGGGGAGCTACATGTGAAATGTACCCCTTGCAGCTCTTCAGTACTTTTCTCAGGCTTTCAGGAAGCACCTTCCTCTGCCTTAGGTTCACAGTAACAAACATTCTTCCCATTAGGCACCCATCTGCAGTACAGCCAAAAGGAGGTGGGTATATTTATGCAATAACTCAACGACTCAGATGAATTCGTTGAGGTAAGGAGCCATTCATACACTACCTATCAGTGGGTATGTCATTTACTGAGATGGTGCCAGGCAGATACAACTGTCATGAAATACTATGGAGTTGCATTATGCTATTGAGTTTGATTGCTGTTTTCACTGATGATGTGGAAGAAATCATTATTTTCAGGTATGTTACCAAGCAAGCACATTTAATGAAGTCACTACAGGTATATATGTGCCTACCTCACATCTCCCTGTTTGGTCTCAGCTTGGTAACATATTTATTTTCTTTTTTAGTATCTTCCTTTAAAATGCACTCTTTTAAAAATATTTGTTTGTTAAAGAATGAACTGGTGAAATACTGACCTCAGAAGGGTCATTGGAAGCTTTTTCTCACCTTCTGACATAGTGTCCTAAACATACAACATAAATAATTCAAACATTTCTGAATGAGTCTGTTTTCCTAGCAGCAAGAAAGCAATATTTTTATATCACTGCTGCAGCTAGAAGTCATCACAGAAAGTTACTTCCATGTAATGCACACAATAAGCATATGCATCAATTTAAGAAACTAAATCCTTCAAACTCCAGAAAAAAAGGACTGTAAACATGGATAGAATTCAAAACTAAAAGAGTGAGGTGAAACAGTTTGTTCTCAAATTCTGCATGTTCCTCTGCATCTGCCAGCCATACCTTTCTGCCCTATGACCACTTTCAGGGAACACAGAGAACAATCTTTTCTTCCCCAGATAAACCATTTCAGGGACAAAGAAAGATGAAATTGGTTCACTTGAAGCATTTACTTGACTCTTGAGAAAGATCCTTTTAGCAAGAAAGCGATGAGACCTTATGGAATAACATTTGTCCTTGATTAACCGAAGGAAGGAGGAGGCAGAAGGAAGAGAGCAAGCCAGAGGGAGTGGCCTCATGCAAGTCACTCTGTAAAACATAATAGTATCACTGACACCATGAAACATGACATGGTTCCAAGCAGAAAAAGCCTGTTGTGCATGCTAACTTCATTGCAGGAGAAAGCCTCACCTGTTACCGTGACAGTGTGCTTTCACTATGACATTCATAGAGGATAAATCATTTCAATTTAGTCTGTCCAGTTGCTTTGCTATTAAAGCTGACAAGGAAGCAACAGTGAGCATCACTAGAGAAATCATGGCAATATACCTCTGTCATATCATAATATGGCAGGATCAGAGATCATCCAGGGGTGTCATAATTGTAATTTCAGAAAAACAAATTCTGTTTATGTGATAACACCCACCTGTATCTCTTTAGCTTGTATTTCCAATTTGCTGCCTGTTTGCATCTATTCAGAAATGAAGTATTGCATGTAATTAAATACAGTGTAAATAAGTTAAGCCTGACTGTGAAAGATCAGCATGACATGAGGAGCTACAAGGTAAGCTGCAGTGGCTACAATAAAAAGTCCTTTGATGTGTGTGGTCTGTGAATCATAGCTACAACACAATATAACTTGAGAGTATACGCTTTATAGAGGTCTACAGGGTGGGATTTCTTCTCTCTCTTTCTCTACTTCCCCACAAAAGAACCCATTACCAATAGAACAACAAAAACCCAGAGCTGATAAATGAAGCCTTCAATAAAAGGCTATACGTGCCAAAATTAACCAATGTGTGCTTAGTTTATCTTCCAGATCATAATGAAGCTCTAGTCTCACCTCCAAACCTGCAAGCAGGAAAGCAGAGTAAATCACAACATCGTTTACTGAATGTCTTACTATGGAAAGGGCTACTTCTACAGCAATTAACACACTAGCAAGCAAAATGGAGACAAAAGATTTGCTTTGCACAGTTCTTAATTTTTAATGTAGTTTCCTAGAGTGGTATCCTACAGAGTATTTCTGACAACATATTGTCTATTTCTGTTCAAGATTTCTGCTGAACAAATTCCTGCAGCACTTAACTATTGCTGAAGTATTAGACAAGCTCTGTTAGCTCTACAGTTCTTCACTGCTATGGCTTACTTCTGTATTTCTCAAGTTGTATCCTTTTGTTCAGAGGTCATGAGTTAAAGACAGTGCCAGATCAGCTTTTGGGGTACTCAGCACCTCCTCCTGGATGCATATCATGCCAAACCTACTTGCAAAGAGATTTCACAGAGAAGACACAAATTTACCCCATACTAGTGATGGACTGGAACAAAATATTAAAATTCACTGAAGTATTTTTCACCTACCTCATTGTGTAAAGTTAATACACATGAAAATTCTAAGTGGACAGACAGAGGAGCCTTAATACCCTTTGAGATTCGGGGATGAAATCATAAAAAGGGCAAAGCTCCATTCAGTCCAATTAAGCTGCAAGAAAGCCCTGGTTGCCTTTCGGATGTGTGCAGCAGACAGCTAACAGACAGCAGTCAGTAAGTGACTTCTGTGAGGCGACTGTCAGCAAAATGCAAAGCTAAGATAAAGACCAAGAGCGCAAGAATGTGATCTCCATCTCTAACCAATACAAACTCTCCCAACCAGCGCTGCCTTGGTATGAGTTTCAGAATGCAGCTAAGAAGTAAGAAGTCTTCCTTCTGTGCAATTTTTCTTTCTTTCTACGAAACATTTCTGCTCCCAGCTTGTTTTATAATAATATGCTTAGTCTCAGGATATTTACATATTGCTGTTGAAGTTTCCACTGTCATGCATACATTTTTTTTTTTTAAATAATTGAAGCCAGCTTTATGTATATAGCATAACAACAAAGAGTTCAGGGTGGAACACAATGACTTTTCTAGAAGAAATCCAATCAGTACTTGGTATTGTGAAAAAAACAGAAGACATATGAAGTTACAGCAATTGCAATAAGAAATTCCAAGAGGATGAAGTAGTATTTATATTATTCTGGTAACCAGGCTTGGGTGCAGTTCTGCTAACACAGCTCTGAGGTTAGGGAAACCAACACGACACCTTTGCAAGGAAAGGAGACTGCAAGGTTAATATATTCCAAATGTTGGAAATGCAAGATGTTTTCACTGAGGCAATATCCTGCCTTGTATTGTGTTATTTTTAGCTTATCCTAAAGTATGACATGATGGATAAAGGAAATGACTATTTTTATGGCCAAAGCTTGTGTGCAAAGATAAGGTGTGATGAATTAGCAGCTGCAAAAGAAGTAAAAGGTCTTTGTTTAATCTTTTTTTTTTTAAAAAAAAAAAAAAAAAAGCTGGTTTGAACTTTTTTTTAAATTTATCTTTTTTTTTTTTTCTTAATGGCAAAATGCATCTAGTTCCTCTGAAAAAAGCAATAAATTCAAATTTAAACCCTGACTAAATCTCCAGTTTCATGTAAGACACAAAACATAGTGCAAATCAAATTATTTCCTCCTTTAATGCTAAATATAGTTTGGACTTGGCAAACAAAATAATCCTGGATAAAATTATGCATGATCAAACAAAGCAATAAATTGCTATACAATGTTGTAGCTATTTCTTCAACTGTTATTTTCTTTCTGTATTTTGAAGTTTTGTGTATACACTAATATTTTGCATTCCTTTTAACACACAACAGACATCCAGTTTCTGTTAAAAATACCTGTTTCTTTTCTCACAAGTTCACAAGGATTCTCCTGCTCTCTGGCAATCAGATTCACATAAATCAGAAACATCCTGAAAACAGTAACTTTCCATTGCCATGAGTGAACATACAGCATGCTAACTTGCATAGATTTAAACACACAAAGACCTGTAGCGTGCATCCAAGATGCCTTTTACCTCTACAAATGAATTTCATTCAAAACAACTTTACTTGGTTCCTCTATTCTCCAATCTCCATTAACATGTTTTGTTTTCACTTGCATAGTTGTCAGACTTTAACAGCTACTCTTGAAATGTTTCAGTGCTAGGAAACAACACTTGTTCAGATGAATGTGAAAGAATTTTGTTATAAAGCACAAAAAGGTTGAGCAAGCATAAGAATATATATTTACATGACCCTCAGACTAATGTTTCCTAATACCTGGCCATGTGACTCTGTGGTTAAAACATTCTTTTTACATGCCTTATTTTGAGTGGACTAAGGTGGAAAACAACCTTGTAATAGCAAACAATCTAATAACGATATAATGTATTTCTATAGGAAATTCAATAGAGTTTGAAATCTTCAAAATCACAGTAAGCCTCACAGTTCTCTGCATTCTCCACTCTCCGAACACTGGAGAGGGGAAGGGCAGGGGGAGCGAACAATACCACAACACATCTACTGCAGCACTTCCACACCCCTGAGAAAGGAGTCCAAATTGCAGATTCCAAGAGGATTATAGTTGTAAATTTCAGTTAGATGGTAAAACTCGGGGTGTTTTTAATGAGCTGTAGGGGGAAAAGAAAACGAACAAGGCAAGGAATTTTCAGAATGCAGGTTCTGCCTTTACAAATGATACAAAGATTCCCCCTTACCTGATCACCTGTCTGCACAATAAAAGATCCACTTTACAGAAGACTGAATAATACAAATAAGCAAGCCCCTCCAAAATCATTTGGGAGGAATGAGTTATCAATATATTTTGCACCCTTTTTCCATACAGAATCAACGCCAGATTTTAAAAGCTGGCAAGCTTTTAAAAAGTTCCAGGTTGCATATAAACAAATCAAGCAGCTTGCAGTTAAATGCATTTCCTGCATCAAGGCCACATTTCTAAAATCCCATCCTCATGAAAACACAAGAGAACTCTCCCACATTTACATTCCATCATCTACATGCAGAAAGCATGCAGAAATGTACATATGCAACTAATTTACACAGAAGTGTTGAATGGGCACAAGTAAAAGGTCAAAAGTGCCTTTTTCAAAGTTCAGACGGGGGAAAAAGAGGAAGTAGACAACTGAAGTCAATAAAACTTAAATTTTTAAATTAATAGAGGATGTCATGTCCAATATACTGCTTTATTAAATTTTTAGTTGTTTATCAATTTGTTACCACAGATTTGAATATGATATTGCACTGGAAATATATAAAACCTGGAAGTTTCATTTGGGTTTACAGAAGAGATGATGAGCACCATTAAAGGAGTTTTTTGCACATGTGGATGCTTTTTTAAACATATGTTTTTCATGTATTTTCATCTGATTGTTTGATGTTCCATCGAGTCTGACAAATGGTTGAATTAAAGGTCTGAGCTGTTTCAAATGATGGAGGTTCAAAAGAATCCAGAACTAATCAGAACTGCCTTCAGACATTTGCAAACTAAGGAAAAATCCTTTTATTTTGCAATTGCTCACTCTCTCCCATGCAAAACATCAACTCATAAAAGAACAAATCTCCTAGCTAATGATGGAAACAGATGTAACATTTACTGCATGCTTACCTTATGTGATATACTGAGGAAAATAACAGCAAAGTTAACCTCTTATTAGAAACATTTAAAATGTCAGTAAATAGATACTAATGCTGTACAATGCAGTTCCAGTCTAAATTACCTTATCAACAATTAACATTCTCTCAATTTTCCTCCCAGTAAGAGGAAAAAAGTCGTAAGTGAATGTTCATTAATCCCATGGCAGCTGTACAAGAGCCACTAATCTAATGAATATAATAAATAGATTTATTGCTGTGTAAAGGAAACACACTCCCAGTGGAAGATATCACACTCCTGCTTTCTCCTTTGGATACCTTCGGCTCCAACTACATACAGACCACCACGAATATTTTACATGTCCTTTGTGCTGACTATTATGTTTTTATTAATATCTCCAGTATATTCGTCTGCACTAGGTTGGCATTAAGACAATATAAACCTAATAAATGTAAATCCTGACAAAAGTGAGCATGTCACAAATCTGGCTGAATTAAAGTGCCTAAGTCAGAAAAAAAACATGAAAGGAATGATGCATACTGATCAGTTTTTTTCTGTTTCTACCAGTTTATAACATGTTAAAAATGTTATTGCTTTCCATTCATAGTTGGGAACTATCCATACTCTCCAAAGCTTACTTTCTTACACCACTCAAACACATTTGGAATAGAATAGAATAGAATAGAATAGAATAGAATAGAATAGAATAGAATAGAATAGAATATTAGAATATTTCAGTTGGAAGGGACCTACAACAATCATCTAGTTCAACTGCCTGACCAGTTCAGGGCTGACTAAGTTAAAGCAGAAGGATTTATTCAGCCATAAGAGCAGAACATACTTTTGGAAGAGACACTCTGTTGAATTCTCTAAGGAAAAGGTACTCTGCCACATCAGATTCAACCCAGCAGATTAACTTGTAACAATCTAGGTAAGTTAGATCTTGTGTTTCAGCTAAACAGCTTGAGCAAATGGGCCAGATTCAGCAACACTGTAAGTTTTGGTGGTGGTGGTGGTGGGTTTTTTGGTTGTTTTTAAAAAGAGCGTATCGATGGCTTTTATTTCAAGAGTCACGCCATCATCAAAACACAGCATTTTAAGTCAACTCTGAATTCAAACTCCATGTTGTGATGGAACTGTGCCAAAATCTTCTAGCTCAATTCCCTGAATTCACTCTGAAAAACTGAAACCTGCCCCTAAGTCTCTCAATTTGTTCTTCCTTTATAGATAATATAGTTCAAGACTCAAGGTCAGAAGGAGATCAAGAGTTAAAACAGAACTTGGAGCTCCAAATTCTCTCAATGGGGAAGCTAGCAACAAATATTGGACAACATGATGGATAAATAGAAGGTCAAAATCACACAATGAGCAGGGAATGGTTTGTATCACTTTCTGAAATTCATCACAGTCTGTCACAATGTGCCTTATGGTTTAAATTGTTTTGTAAACTTCTATCCCTCTTTTTTTTCTTCTTTTAAATGATTAGTCATTTTCAAGTGAAATTGAGAAGCCTAAAACCTGTAAGCCTTCAATTTTTTACTTTTCAGGTTAGACATAAGTGTATTTTGATCACTTTAAAAATAAAATCCAAATCTATCTCTGTACAGATGCATTTTAATACAGGTATGTAAATGTTGTCAGTAGCTTCATTGTATTGAAATTAAAACTAAATGAGTGACACTAATACTTTGCAAAGAATAATTCGGAAGTCTAAGCTGATCCATTATGGGCTGCAGCCCCTGGTGTTAATTTCTGTATCCCTAGAGCAGTCAACAAAGAGAGATTGATTAAGTTCGACACATTCCTAATTTAAATAACTACTCTTGTTCTGTTGTCTTCTTCAGGAAACTAGGTTTGTACTGGCATTTTAGAGAATGATCGCATCATAATAAAAAAAAAAAAAATCTAAAAGTCTTGCCAAAATCACAGATGATGCCTTACTGCAGTCAAGGTCCACACATAAGCACTGTCAATGAGCCTGCACTACTTGGAAGAACTACTCAATGCTTTTTAGATCCAACCCATTATGGTTTTCATGTAATGGCAAACAGAGAATTTTTCCCTTGAAATTTATAATTCATTTTCATGAACTATTACATTTTGACTGATTTGGGGTCTGATTTTTTCCTCCAAGCCTAAAGTATGGGAAGAACAATGTGGTTCAGTTACTTTTCCAAGTCTATTTGTTGGAAAACTTTCATACCAAAAGTGCCTTTCCCATTGGGGTTTTACATCATCTCAATTTCATAGCTGTGGTAGATCATATTCTATAACCTCAAATGAGACGAGAATAATTTAAGTAGATGAAAAGCAGACCACTAATCAGTAAAGAAAATACAATTCCATTTTAGTAGACTTTTCTCCCTTCCCTCCCTGCCCCTTCTCACTCCTTCCTGTTTTCCATGTATAATTCTCATTCTGGTTGTCATGCATGAACACATCAAGTTCAAGACAAAATACTGGCATTTCTCAAAAAGGTCTATGATTACAAATATTAAGCCAGAACAGCTGTGTTGACTTGGAATTCCTCTTTAGCCAGCAAAACTGACAGAATCTTACAATGCACTATTGCTTCTTTAAGAGTTTAAAAAGCGCACATTTCTCCAATCAAACACATACTTTTTTTGTTGTTGACATTTTTATTGATTGGAAAAAAACCTACAGGCACAAAGGGACAAAAACACACTCGCATAGCCGTATTTCATCTTAGTGCCTCCATTTCTGGCATTTTATTATTGAGAAGTTCTGATGTACTTTCAACAATAGATCTGTGATGTGGGCGAGTTCTTTTGGGCTTGGGTGATGCTTGCTTTTCCCTTTGAGCTAAGAAAAGAAGGATAAATTCTGAAAAGAAATAATTCCTGTAGGGAAACATATGTTTTGGATTAGACAAAGGAAGGTTTAATTTATTTATTTTAAGAGGCCACTAAAAAGTGGAGCTCTGGCTGTTTCAAGCAAACCTCCTCATCAATGCCTGGCTTCCTCAAGATCTTACAGAATAAGGAGACATGCAAGGGAAGACTTCAGCAGGTGCAACAGAAGCAGCAGAAGCTGCAGATGCTACATTGAAGAGGGGAGATGTGTCTATCATTTCAAGAGGGATCAAACATCACCTGCATTAG
This sequence comes from Phoenicopterus ruber ruber, assembly GCA_009819775.1. Lineage (NCBI taxonomy): Eukaryota > Metazoa > Chordata > Aves > Phoenicopteriformes > Phoenicopteridae > Phoenicopterus > Phoenicopterus ruber. Next base: position 65,115,679 of record CM020246.1, on the reverse strand, counting down.
GAATGAAGACAGAAAAGCTGTAGCAAAAAAGGGAAATAATATAAATAGATTGAATAGTATTGCATCAACTGCCTATCTAGTTACCCTAACAGTACTGCAAGAAGACTGCAAAACAGGAGACTTCCTCAGGAGTTTGCATAAAAAAACCCATTCTTCTCATGGATGAAACTGTCCTAATCCATATTTTACAATACAATTAGTAAATCCATGAGAATAGAACACATTTAGTCAGCCTCATTTTCTCTCCTCCCAAGCATCAGATACCACTTACACTCCTTTTCCCATCAGAGAGTGAAAAAACTTTACTTTTATCTAGAGCTGACTCCATTTTCTTCCTCAGCTCTTCATTGTGAATGGCTGCTTATATCCTTAAATGTCCATATGATATCTGGCACCAAATAATTAAAGTGAAAAAATTTGGATATGGGTTTGTAATTTGCATTAAAATTGTTGCATATTTTCCTACTAAGTTAGTCACTAGTAATAGCTTGGCAAAAGATAGAGAGTCACACTGGTTATGGGTAGTCTTATTCTTTGTTCTACTTGTTAAAGTTATTTTATTAAATCATTTAGGTTCTGATGTTTATATATAAATTGTTCATAAGATTTTTTTTTCAAAGTTGAACTTCAGAACATCATTTTACCTTTATATATTAAGGGGGGACTGGCAAATATATTTATGTTCCTTGAGGATTTGTGCTGTCAGAAAAAGTACCAAGATTTTTTTCTTGATGCCCAGAGGCTTCACCCAACTGATTCTTGATATTTCCAGGTCAAGAAAAAGAACCCTGTCATAAGCTGTGTTACCAGCAGTGCTTTAAAAATTGCTGGTTCTGCATAACAGATTCAGATTTCTTAGCAGCCCCCTGACACTAGAGGAAAAACACTTCCCAAGCTTGAACACCTTTATCAGCTGTGCTCATGCAAGAAAAGAAAATAAGTCCTGGTAGCCTTGAGAAATGTAGACAAATGAGAACAAAGTTACTTTTTGACAGACAGGTGTCTACTGTTAAAGACATGAATTTTTCACAACACCTCAGTTAAGACAGAGCATTTCTCTCCCTTTATTTTGTGCTGTTATGGAAGAAAGGCAGAAAGACCAGGACAATAAGACTGCAGGTGAAATAGGGAGTCTTATTCTCAGGGGACCTCAGGGTGGAAGGAAGGCACAGCCCCAAGCAAGGCATCCAATCAGCACTTTGGTGTGGATCTCATAACATCACGTTGAAGGGAAGTGGAGCCATCAGAGAAAACCCAAAGTCACTTGCCTTCACCACATGACAAAAATGACCCTGCATCTGTCACCTCCCAGGAAAACATCTTCCCCACCAAGACAAAGAAAATTTGGAGACAGATAAGCACAAGAAAACAGCTATGCCCATTTCATTTTGCATGGAATAGTTATACAATGCCTAGTCCGGGATGTCAGTGGGACATTGGCATGAATGCCAAGGTGCTATGTGTTGACAGGAGCAAATCACATCTGGGCACATGCGTGGGGCCACAAGTGCTGTGGCAGGGGAAATTAACATCTGAAAACGCTGGCAGTTAGAAGGCTTGGCTCTACCCAGCTGGCTGCTTTGAGAACTGAATTGGTAGGCATAGGCAGCTAAAATTTGTTAGAAACATTTTTTGATATACAATACTTTTCTTAAGCTAATCCTAACCAAATATGCCATCCCCACACAGGAAGGATCCACCACTCTGGAGAAGCAAAGAAATGAAGCCAATTTAGCACCCTTCCCACTAGACCCTCCTCACTTTATATGAACAAAGACATAGTAGATTCATACTACTTCTTTACCACAAATAATTATTTTCAAGTAAACCAAAGCGGTAAGAACCTGTTGACTCTTCATTGATGAACCTTAAGCCAACAGCTTTTCAACAAATAACTTGAAATAAAAGCAGTAAATCTGAACATATCTTGTAGAAAACAGTCTTAAGTAAGATTCTATTTACTTTGTTCAGGCACAACTCATATGACCCATTTCTGTTCTTTGATCTAGCCTCAAATCTATTTTCCACTGCACCTGCAATTACAGACTCAACGTTTCCTCCTCCAGTCTATCTCTGATATCTATTTAGAATCCAGTATGATGGAAAACTTCCCTACTTTCAAACTTCAGCTTGAAACCTTCAGGACATTTATGGGAAAAATAATGCAATCACATTTCTTTCCGCTTTTATAGTAAGTTTATTTTGAAATCTGAACACATCTTCCTGAAAAATTGTTGCCAGAGGCCCAGCTCTACATGATTTTAATTATAACACCTCTGCTATTCTTGTGTCCACAAGATTGAATGCAATGTTCAGATTTCAAATAGCACGCAAGTCAACCACAGGAAAGATGAAGTTGTGTTCAGCAGATAAAAACAAAGAACAAATGGGAGGCCAGATTAGATTACTGCCTGTCAGCAGACCTTATGAGGTAGTTGGCTGGCAGCTTTGGTAACGCTAACTACAAACAGCTTGCAATACCAAACCATTACATATATTCCTTGCCAAGACTGGCTGTCAGCTGTATGACTGGCCATTTCCTGTCAACTTAGTTGACATTCTCTCCTCATTTATTAGTGAGGGCCCTGTACTTGCTGACATGGCAAGTCAACAACTATCAGTCCTTCATCTTATGCTACCTACTGAATCAGGTTGTCTAAATTACTAATAGCAAGGAATGTATACTATTTTCATCTAGTCCAAATAATATTGTTCTTTTCCAATGTTCAGACTATCATGTTTGTGCACTAGTGGATATGTATGTCCTGGAAACCATTTCTTCTGCATCTTTCTTTCTAATTGATTAAAATAGCATTATGCGGTCATTTCTTATTTATTGCTAGAGTCAGGCTTACCTTCACAGAAGTACAGAAATAGGCAAAAAGGAGAATCAAGTACATTCCATTTCCAGAAAGCAGAATGGTCAGCGGACTAGTAAAAGTAATTATCTTGCCATATTTTCTGGAAAGCTCATCTAGTTCCAGTACAAGTAATTATGACAGAGAAACTTCAAATGATTGCTTGGACTTCCATGTGGTATTAATGCAACTATTTGACCATTCTTTTGACTGTCGTCTTCTCATTGTAGCCTGTAAGTCCTTGATTTCAGCACTTTTTTTTATCTCAACAATAACTTGGTGGGACAATACAGACAACAAGGGTTTTTAAGATAAGCATTTATGGAATTATTGGTGCTAAGGAGTTTTCAGCAACCTGCCCTTGGAACACATGCAGAATTTTGACAGTTTTGCTCAGCTTGTCTGACTTCCACCGCTGAGACAGACCACAAGGCAGCCTTCCCTGCAGTTGCGTAACCTACACGTTCCTGTTCAGAGATTAATTTTAACATGTTATTTTTAAATTCTAAATCCAAACTAGCCCAGATTTCAAAATGCAGAAATCTATGCCATACGTCTACCTTTCTTTTGCATGGCTATGTTTGAGATGTTGGGGTTTTTTATTTCCCTCCATACCTGCCAGTCCCTCATCCTACTGACTGTTTACCACAATGTCTGAACAAATGTTCTGGGCAATAATTTACCATCAGCAGAGGTTCAGTATATCCAGATACCCTTTAGCACATTTTCCCAGGTACATTTCTGACAATGTCCAACATTGGTCCAAGATCCAGAACCACTTACTGAAGCTCCAGCAATATCTTTGAAGGCCAAGACAAGAATTAGACACAAAGTATCACTGAGTTCAGCCTAAAATATCACATTTTTACTATCTCTGTCTGTATGCCAATTGGCAGCTCAGTAGAGAAACCAGTCAAGAAAAACTAGAGAAAATAAGAATGAAGAATGATGACTTCTGCTTAACATATGCTCTAGGAGTCTCAACCTTTAAATACAATTCCACCAATTACAGAGATACACTGTGTGACTTTGGGTAAATCATTAAACACCTTGGTGCTTCAGCTTCTGTCTATAAAATGGGAAGATGCTAATTCCCATCCTTATGGTGTGGACTACAGGGCCAGAACTTCACACTGTGAGGAAGATTGTATAGTTACCCAGAACAAACAAAGTTAAGAAAGTATTTGAACTAATAGCACTCAGAAGAAGACATAGCCACAATCCAAGACGATCTGAACACCAAACATCCTTGGGATGGTGTGGAAGGAAAATTAACAGAAGACAGACCATCACATTTCCTTCCATCTACTTTGTTCAGGCTGTGACTGAAGAACAATTTGCCTGTATGTCAATTATAACATATAGTTTTGGACATCACCTGAGGAAGGAAGAAAACACGAAAAAATATTACTACACAAATGTTTTCTGAAGATCTTCACTCTCTAATATTGCATCATCTAAGGAGAAGCCTTCATTTACTATTCACTTAATTTGAATGAACTCGTATTTGAGACATCAGAACATCCACATCAGTCTTTACCAGCAGAAATTATATGTAAAGGTAACCCTGTTATATTTCCAAAGCCTACTGTGATGTAGTAATGCAGGCATTGTACCTCTCACTCACTCATGGAAAACGGCCCTCTCTTTTCTGTTGCACTACATCTTAAAAGACAGCAAATCCACACAATCCTCAGAGGTACAATTTGAGGAGTTCTGAAAATAGCCCAAAAATGCCTGACGACCACTTAATGCTATTTTAGGCCTTTTAATAGTTTGCTGTGAGCACCAGACCCAAAATAATTTTCAACCTATCCAAATAACTGTGGTGTTACAGCTCCATGTTCCAGATTATGAGTCAACTCCCATCTGAACATGCAATGTTCTTGGCAGGCTTTAACTTACGCAAGAAGATTTACTTTCTGAATACAGATTTCTACAAGCCTCCCAGGCAGCATGAAAACAGGCAACTTCTGTTTATATTTAAAAGCTGCAGCCTCCCCTTCCTCTCACTAAACCCTGTAAAAAAAGTTATTATAGGTCAAAGCTAGATAATGACATCACATTTTTTCTTTTAAGATATAAAATAGACTATATGTATAAATTTCTCCAGTAAAACAGGCAAATTGGCCAATATCAAAACACTTGGAAAAAATTGAAATTACGTAGAAAATGGACAGTATAGCCAAGTACAGTATAGCCAAGCTAGTGGGTTTATCAGTTGCCTTTACTTCAGAGGGTTAGAAAACAGAATAAAATTTACAGTTATGTTTCTAAAAAAACTCTGGAAAAAAAAATAAAATTGAAGTAAATAATTTGATCTAAACAATCTTAACAGAAAACACTTGATTTTCCTTCTTATTGTAGGGTATCTTTCATCTGAAACTCAGTTACAATGTTTTATATGCAGAATCATTCAGAAATTTCCCTTTATGTTTGGAGAAATCAGAGTAGTAATGTTCAGTAATATCAATAAGTTCCTTTCTAACCTTGCAAAACCGGACAATTTCATTCTCGACTTTCATTTGAGGTATAGGCCACACTTTGTAACACTACTTTACTAGGAATTAAAAACCAGAAAGTTGCTTTTAGTTAACATGTAAGCAATTTTTAAATAATTCTGATAATTACCGTTATGGTCTTTGGTATGTATGAATTTGCTTTACCCTCAAGGTAACAGAATTGTTCTCATTGTTGTGCAGACAGCTATACATACTTTTAGATTAAACTCTACTTTTCAATGCCCAGTGGATTCTCCAGTTTATCAACTCTGTTATTCCTATTAGAAAGAAGTTTGGGGGGATCATGACCTATATATGTGGTATCAGAACTCATCAATGGCTCACACATTGAATTCTGTACACTCAAAATTGAGATGCTAATAAATAGTCAGTACTTATGTGCAGAAATTATTCAACAAGCCATCTGAAGTTATGAGCACTGCAACAGAAACATTCCATAACCTGTTTGTTTATGGTTTCTAACAGATAAGAAGATTGTAGCTGGTGTTTAGGATATATAGCACAATTCCTGCTCATTATGCATGCCAAAATGGCTTCCCCTGACAACTGCCTACAAAAACAGCTGAGCAATCGGCAAAGTGCTCATTGCTAATTCACTGACAATAAAGGAAGCAAAATTCAGAATGTAAGTTATTTATAATCAATTCATTCAAGCCCAGTGCTTGGAAATATATTCAACGATTTTTATTCATTAAAGTGAAGGAAGCAATTGCTATATTTTTCCTCTCTATATTAAGGAGTCTACTTTATTTGCCATCTAGTTAATTTCGTTATCCTTCCAGCTCTTTCTGCCCTCCTACTCCGGCACAGACACATTTCAGACTCAGTAGCTATTTAATTAAAAAAATATTTTTTCACAGAATTCTTGATTTACTGTGCAATGTCTGGTTAGCGCAGACATCCAATAGGAAAGATGAAAATAAAGGAAGTCAGCATCTACCCTTTCATTGATATTCACTGTGAATTGCTATTGCTAATATTTTGTTTTAACATTTATGTTGGAGGACAGTTCAGTACTGAGGAAAGCGAGACACAAGTAGGTATGTTCAGCTTCACTATGCTGGACACAGAGAGTTCAAGTTTCTCTGTGAAATTCATTTTATCACGCCATCCCATCTGACTCCCACCCCCCTTGAAGACTCGGGTTCTTTGCCCCTCAAGAGCAGGCTGTTGATCACTCACAACGAACATTTCTCCTGAATACTCTGCAGACAACATTCTGCTTGGCTGATCTAACCTGGGAGTGGGCTGCAGGACAAGAGGGAAAGTCAGTGTCTTCTAGACATTTTAGAGAAGCTTCCAATTCATTCAAAAACCTACCTAGAAAACTCATGTTTATGCTATTCGACTAATATAATATTCAGTTTTCCCACTGTAAAATTGTAGCAGTTCTGTAGTGTGGAATCATTCTGCTGGCATTTCACGCAGCCCACATTTCATCCAATTACAATTATTTTTACACAGGCAGAAATACGGAAGGTTGACAGCTCAGTAATTTACAGGAGGTGGTGGGCAGAAAAGCACCTACTGTAAGTCATGCCAAAAGATGATTTAAAATCCCGAATTATTCTGTAATCTTCAATCCTGCTTTTTCTTTTTTCCCTCCGTAAAAAGTGCCTTTGAAAAAACAGACAAAAGAAAAGCAGATTCATAAATTTATCCCTCAGTCTTATTTAAGGGACTCAGATAAATTTGGGCTAGAACATGAATCATCTTTTAAAGAATCAAACTCAATTGAGACTCTACAAACCCATCTTTGGTTTGGATATCTTTGCTTGAAAAACCTTCTGACGGATTGATCTGACTAAATATTTTTTAAATTAGTAAAAGGCCAGACAATAAAGTTCCTGAAACATTTTGCTAGCCATAAATTGATGGGTTTTCTCTGTTTTCCAGCAACTCACAATACCACACTGCCTCAATTCAATTAGGTTGGTTAAAAGGCATTTTTCTTGCTATAAATGCTTCTCAATTGTGGAAATATCTGTAACTAAAACAAGATTACACATGATTGGTATTTATGGGGCAGTCTTACTGTATTGGAAATTGAATTTCAAGGTCCCAGACTTTCATTTTTTTTAAAGGTCTTTCTGTAGAAAAGGAGATTTGCTGACTGAAATAATTGTCGACTGACAGCTGTTTAGTAGCCCAAAGTCTAAGCCCATTCCCAGAGGACAGATGTCTGCATCTTGAAAGCCAGCACCACTACCAATACCAAGAGTAAAGACTTTCTACAGAAAGTCAAAACGGAAGCCAGCGTAAAGGATTATGCACCACAGCATCAACCCATGTGAAGTCTTTTGGAACACACAACACCATTGACCAGCACAAGCCAGTCGTAACGGTCTTGTGCTCACCTTCCTGCAGGGTGATTCCTTGACACTTTGCTGGTTTTCTCTTGTATTCCCCCTTATAACCTGAACTTTTATCAACATTACAAGAGACAAAGACTGGTAATACAAAACCAAGCTATAAATAATATCAATTCAATTCCCTGTAATTAAGAACTGAGACTATACTGTACACTTCCTAGGTATATACAAATGCCAAATCTAACATTTAGTGGCCAAGAACAATAACGGTAGGAATAGAGTGACATTCAAAAGTATGGTGAAGTGCACTGAATAATATGGTCCAAATTTTGATGTTTAGAGAGTGAAAAAGACTCAGATGTCAGACTAGGTCAAATAGGCAAGAAATTTGGGAAGACTGAGCAGGCAGAAGTGGTGTACTAACATCAGTGGTGCACTTTTAAGTGGAAGATATTGCTTGCCCAACAGATCATGACCCAAACCCAAATGATTGGAAGCAGAAATGCAAGCATGGAAAGATTTATCACGTTTGAACTATTTTTTCACATAAATGTATATTCTTTTGTTTTTAAAGTATGGCTACAGGAAGATTAGGTAAAAATATATACCTTTATTGACTGTACTTTTAGAAGCATAGAATAGGTGTAGATCTGTGTATTCGAAAACTCATACCTTCAGAGAGTTTCCAAAAAAATGTGCTAAACTACCAGATCTGAATGAGCTGGAACTCCTGAAAAGAGAAATCTAAACTGCAGGTCTGTATATAGGCAAGCTAGTTCAGGAAACATTCCTGGACTTTTCCCAGGCTTGGATCATTCCGACAAAATTAGCAGCTGAAGTCAATGATTTTTCTCCCCTGAATGTTCATTGCATAAGTCAGCTCATCTGTGTGACAAATATTGGTAGCTGATATTTGTGAAGCACAGGTCCACTCGCTATTTGTGGGATACTTAACAGGTGCTTAAAAATTGACAGCTGAATTATATTCTCCTTAATTTCCATTAGAAATGAAATGTCACTGATTTTTGTTTGCCTGGGCAGGCTGTGCAGAAAATGATTCATCTTTGCATCAAACAGATCACTGATACAAATTACCACATATCACTGCGTGCAGATTTTCAGCACTTTGCATAAATATTCTGCATCTCAACAGAAACAGAGATGTGGGTTGGCTGAGGCACTGCACAGTGAATGTCATTTATTTTAATGTACTGGAGACTCTAAACCCAGAAAATGATTGCCTATGAGTAGACTGGATCTCAAAAATACAGGAAAAAGCTGAGCTACAGCTGCCATCCAACTCTTAACAAAGCCATTCAGGGCACATGCAATGATTCACAAAGAGAGCACACCAGGATGAAATACCACTTGAGCTCAGGAAATATCACCTTTTACTGTTACTCAGATATATATCTCTTCAGAGGAAATAAAAAGAAGAAGAAGAAGAAGACGGAGAAGAAGAAGGAGAAGAAGGAGAAGGAAAAGAAGGAGAAGGAAAAGAAGGAGAAGGAGAAGAAAGAAGTTAGGTCCAGTTTGATTTGTATGAAGATGTACTAATGTGTTATTTTAGGTCCATAAATGAGTCTTTAAGCCACTATATTATGTGTGTTACTTTGACATGTAGTCCTGCATACTACTACATGACCTCTGAATAAATCAATTTTAAGGAACATTATCTTATGTCTTCATATGATGAAGATACAAGCAACTGGAAAATCTACATACATGCTATTAGCAAGACGAAAAGCATGCGAGAATGAGAATGCACACCAATTCTATCCTCTGATTCTTGCATTGCCTCTTATTGCTATTTTAAAAGCTGCATGAGAACACGGTAACTTCTAGTGCTGGCTTGCAATGCAGTTTTTCACCATTTTCCTTAACAGCCTTTCACATCTCGGTGGAACAGAACTCCCTCTTTCATCTGGCAATCCACTAGTGAACTGAAAGACTGAGGTGGAGCTCAATACTTCCAACCAGATGTAAGACATCAGACACCTTAACTATTACCTGTGCTGGGGCTAATAATGGAAATGTTAAAGTTGTTGTTTGGCCTGAAGACTAGCCAGTTTACCCTGCTTCTCCAGAAAGACTCAGGGGAGGGAGCTTAAAAATACTAATAATATGTGTTGGAATTTCTACTCTATACAATGCAGCACAAAAATGGACTTGCTGAGTGAGTCAGTTGACAGACCTCCACATGACTGCAGTCCGACTTTGAGCACTGACTAAGCTGCCCAGCTGGGACCAGTGTACCGCACCACAGTCTGTGGTGTAGGCATAACAGGAGTGAGAAGTATCAGAAGAAAGGGGGCTGGGATGGTTGTTTTTGAGAATCCAAGAATGGAGCAATGGGCAGGAAATTTAAACCAGGGTGGAAGCAGTAGGATAAAAAAGCCTCTGACACCAGAGTATCCTTAGTATCTCCATGAAATGTTTGGTTTCAGATTGTAACCCATCAAAATATTTGGAGATTCATTTTACTGAATGACCCTTAATATTTAATCACTTTCACAATCACTCCTCACTCATGAATACACCTCTAGCCCAGACTCCCCATATTAACATCTTCCTTAAATGCAAAATAGCTCCAAAAAGCAGAACAGACAGAGTTGCTTTCAAACTCTCCACAAAAAGGCTAGATACTTAGGGGTGTCATTTTCACACCATTTTCCTATCTTTAAGATGATAAAAACCAACAGCGAAGACCAATGTTAATGCATATAAAGGAATATGTGCAGGTGAAAAAAATCATGTGACTTCTGTTAATCTCTGTATCTGCCTTAAGGCATATTTCATGCACGCTTTAATATTCCCTCATATCTTATTTTAAATCTTGCAGAGCATGCACATCATGCACTTTTATCTTCCACTTTCCTCATTCATATGAACATATGCTTCTTTACATTTTGGCAGTTCTTCAAATGGGATCATTTGAAAAAGACTTACAGTTAATGACTTTAACCTTCCAAAACAAAATGCATTGCCTCTTCAAAATTTGGAACACTTTCCCTAACACTGACAACCACTTCTGTTAGCCAGGCCACTCATTCATATAGATAATTATTTTTTAATTAAAAAAAAGAATCCCTCCAAAACTGCCACACACATGTCTAGAACATAAAAAGATGTTGTTATTCTTATGGTTTAGTGGTGGACTTGGCAGCGTTAGGTTAACAGTTGGACTCGATGATCTTAAAGGTCTCTTCCGACCTAAACAATTCTATGATTCCATGATCTTAGAGAAGTTTTTGTCTTTACCTTCAACATTAATTCTTTCCAATATATTGCCATCAAACATCAGAAAAAGGAAGAACACTGACAGTATCTCACACTAAATTCTGAGACACTTTTAGCCAGCGACAAGCTTTATAAGGTAAGTATCTCCAAAGTACAGGTGCAAAGGAAATACTCAAATAAATTCAAAAAGGTTGATGAATGAAACAAAGGTGAGGAATCTTTTCTATACTGCATTCAAAAATGTCTGGATCAAACAACTACCAGTTAAGACTAAAACAGGCAGAAGGTCATGTCAGTAGTTGTAGCCCTTCTAACTGTAAAAAATAACTAGTTCCAAGTTAAAAAACCTTGGATCTAGCTCCCCCAGCATTTTTGTGGAAACCCACCAAATTCTTGCAGTTTATGTTCGACTAGAGTACACAATTGCAGTGATGTTAAGGCATAATTTTGCCCCCTATACTTCAATGAAACATTAATGTTTTATCTTCCATTCAGTGTCCTGCAGCCTTCACATCAAACTGGGGCAGGAGAACCGCACTCAGACTGAAATAATACAGGCACGTAAGTTGTATTTCCATTTTTACTGATGATAGTTGGGAATCAAGAGCTAGCATAGGCTTTAGCATGAAAACTGGAAGCAGAACACTTGCTGCAAGGAACAGCATTTTTCCTTTGACTTAGCAAAAAAATAAAAAAGAAATTGAGATAAATGTATTGGCCAATACCTCTCTTTCAACAAATCTAGTGAAAAGGCTATTCTCCAACAGATTTGTCATGAGCAAGACTTTTTGTCAGTCTGCTTGAAGTACAAAGCAGTTGATACTTAAGGACTATTGATCAGGGGGAAAAAAGTGTTAATAGGAGTAGTGAGGAACCAAGAGAAGACTGTATCTCTTATCAGATGTCTGGCCACTGATTTTTAAATCATTGGCCCTGATCTCCTTTTCTTCCATCAATTGCAGTGGACTGGTGGCAAAACTGTAGCACAGATCTCCTCTTTCTTGTCATTTCATGCATGTTTGCAAGTCCAGATATTCCTCTGTATTTTTGTTCTTGAAGAGTAAACCACATTGCCATTTATAAGGGAGCTACAAAGCAATGACTTATCCTCCCTCCCACTGCTGCTTTTCAAATGGTCTGCTAGTTTTCTGATCTCTTCCTCCTCGGGTACCATTTTTTCAAGAAAATTCTTCCAAGTTCAAAAGTCAACACACAAATAAAAGTAAATGAGCAGAGACTTTAAGGTCTGAGTGAAAATGAGAAGGAGAGAAAGAAAGAAACATCATTCAGCAGCACAATGATCACATTTACAAATCTGTGCAATGATTTTGTCAGTAGATGTTCATCTTTCTGAGTGCAAGTTTACTTGAACACTTTCCCCCTGCACTCTGGATGACCTACTGCAGGCTACAGATAGAATAAACGCGAGCAGAGTCCATCTGTCTTCATTTTGCTACATGCTTCTACCAGGAGATATAAAAATAATATATGCCTAATCGAGTTTTAAATATATTTATTGAAACTGAAGCTGCTTCACATGCAGCATTTCACAGAGTCACCATTATCTCAACTCCTGGAAAAACACAGTAAGAGCTAGGCCTGGGGCTGAATGGCTGTAAATGGCAAGTTCTTGTAGTAAAGCTTTTCTACAAGCCTTCCATTCATTCCTGTTCCTATTACAGAGCACCTGCTTTGAATCATCACCTCAAAGAACGTAATCTCTTCCTCATTTTTGCCTTCCTCATTTTGCCTCAGCAATATAAATTCAAAACTAGAGTCTGGAAATTATTTCCTTCTTATTTCCCAATAAACTGGGACACAGGGGTTGGTGCCCCTACTCAGAGTCAGGTAGAGAGCACGTTTGAAGTCTCCCACCCCCCAGGAAGTGCCTCTGATGTGGGGCCATTTATACTCTTAAGTCCCTGGAAATGTAATCACTGTGCTCCTCCATACTCTGCAATGGGTTTTAAGGAGCGAGATATAAATTCGACCCGCCTCACACAAACAAGTTATTTGAACCTATGTTTCTTATCTCCAGGCCTAGAGTGGGCTACTGGACAAAAACAAGAACTGTTCCCATCACCTTTGCGAAGAAAATTCTTCCTTACTGTGGCATTCATATCCTCTCTCTTTCAACGTCGTTCCTGTTTAAATCCATCCACCTGTCTGTCTGCTCCCCTTCACTCCTTTACACAATTTACTAGCACAAATCATCACATTGAAAAAACAAAAACATTTTTTCCAATAGGCGAGGGTTTTGTTGTCATTGTTTTTAGACTAAACCTCTGTATTCTTCAAGAAACTTAATTGATATTTTCCAGAATACTTTTCTGAAAAACATTTTTCCTTCATCAGAAACCTTTTATTTTTCTATATTCACTCTTAAACTACAATAGATATGGGACAAAATGAAGACAGACCCAGAATTTACATACCTTTATGTACATACAATGAATTATTATATTAATACATTATTCTAACACAGCAATCTTTACCTGAAACACTCAAAACTACTGTTCTTCAAGTCAGGCTAAAGCCCCAGTGTGTATGAACAAATGTAAATAAATTCACAGCTATAAATATAAAAAACCACAAATGTGAAAGGCAAGGCTAACGTCCGATAAAACATACATGAACAAAGAGCACAGGTGGTAGGAAGATCACAGTAACAAAACAGCTTTCCTTGGCACACATTTAGCTATAGTACTTACACCTTGCCACCAATTTAGCTAACCAGGCGGGAGCTGTATACACACAGTAAAAGGAAAAATGCTACCGTGACACTGATAACACCACAAGAGGCAGTGAAAAGGAGGATAAAAATCAATACAAGAATGTTGCAGATGAAGCTGACAACTTAAAAATCAATCAAGCTAGATAGATATTGTTCAAATTAATATTATTGTAACATTAAAAAGCAGTTTGCCGAAATCCATGGGAACATATTGATACCTATGAAATTCCAAGGAAAACCAAGAAGGACAAAACCCTCCCGATCTCTCTGAAATTTCTCAGCAACTCCCATCACTTCTGACATAAATTTATCGGGTCGCATCCACAAATCCAAGCTCTGCTTCACCCAGTGTAGCTAGAGACATCTATATATGATGTATTCCTAATATCAGCACTGTGTGCTATATGAAAAGGACTTTTTCTTAAAAAACTGTGTTATTGTATTGCATTCTGTAAAAAGAAAATAATACTGAGAGTCAGAGCAAAATTACTCAAATCTTTCCAAGCCTAAGTTATGGAAGTTACAGAATCATTAGTCTCCTCAAAAGCATCCAAGCCTCTCAGCCAAGTCCTTTGTCAGTGATTTTGTGTCACTTTTACTACTACTGTGAAGCAGCAGGACCTTGGAGTACAGCATCCTCACCCAACTGAGGAACAGCTGAAGAATGTAGCATTTGCTTAAGAGAGCAAATGAAACTGCCTGACTTACACGTATTATTAATATTCAAACCACAACCATGAGAAGCCAGTGAAGAAAATATTTTACTACTTGAAGGTCAGCAAGGCCAAAGGACTTCAGAGGACAAATAATTTCACAGGAGAATCAATTGTTGAGGTAGACATAACAGAATAAAACCACTTACATACCCTTTTGTTTAACCTTTCCAAGCACTCTAGAAATCTCTCCAATTCTTCCCATCTGAGACAGATTTTATGTGCAGATTTTAGAAGAGACTTGCCAAATTCTTCAGTAATTCCAGACACTGAGGTCTCTAGATATTTAAAGTGATTAGTAATAGTTAATACAGATTTCAGTTATTTTATTCAATTCTACAGCCAGAATTTTATTGACTTCACTGTCTCACTCAGATGAATAAAGTACTGCCTACTAGTAAAGATTTCTTTTTTTGTCATGAACATTGAATTAACAGTGCAGAAACTACTGCGTGGTTATTTCTGTTGCTCTGGTTCAGAAAATACCTCTCACAATAGCTTCCTAACAGGTAATATCTTGGATATTGATGCTGGCTTTAGCAAATAACCTATAATCTGTAATATCCTTTCCCCAGTGTTTTCAGAAATATTTCCTGGATACTGCTGTAGAAAAGACAGAACATACTCACTAGCAATCTCCTAAGTATTAAAGTAATTCCTCTTTCCCACCTTTTCTTCAGCCTCCATTTTATCAATGGATTCACTTAGACATAAAATTACATCCTGCTCATCTGAACAGTTCTTTCTATTCTTTCTCAACTGATTTACAAATAGTTTTCACTTTCTGAGCATTAGCCACCTATGGTTTTCCTCACCAGTAAAACTATTGTTCTTTAATAATTCTAGACTTTAAAAATACAGCAGCAACATACCGAGTCCTTTGGAAGACATTACGCGTAGTAAGTAGGTGTCAGGGAAGGGACTTCTAACTTATGTACAGAGTTTTTTGCATAAATTGAAAACTAAAACACTCTTGCCTGACAGTAGTACTTTTATAATCAGTAAAAAGACTCATGAGAATACATTAGATGTCTCTGCAGAGTTTGAAGCAAAAGCATCAAGAACTCCTGCACAGAAGCACAGGGGTAAGCACGAAGGAATTTATTTCAGTGCAAAAGCTGAAGTGTTTCTTTAAAACACTAAGCCCTTGAGAGAGGAGGGAAAATGAACATTTAAATGATAGCAACTCAAAATACTTTCCTATAAAGCTGAAGATGGAAGTACATTATTTCCCTAGGTTGTAAATAATAGACATATCGAGAAAATATTTTCAAATAATATTAAAAAATAAGCTTAAATGCTAATGATCTGGGTCCAGCCATATTCAAAATGAAAGCTACACGATAACATAAGTATACAATAAAAGCAATACCATAGAAGCAGACTTATGCAAAATTAATGGCATTAAATTAAAACCATATGGAAAGAGACCATACCACTACGTATTTATGCTGCATCACATATTCAAATGTCTTTGATGACTTGAAGGAACAAACAGGCTGCAGTTAAGATCAATTTACAAATGAAAAATAGAAGAGGATTAAAAAAGGATATTGCAAATAATGAATAAAGAAAGACTTCCTAAAACACAAAAGCAATCACTTATCCAAAGTCAATTTAGAAGTGTTTTCCACCATCAACAAGACCACAAAAATCATAAAAACATGAAAGATCTACAGCAGCCACATGAAAATAAATATGGGAATCTTAAAGAGCACAGAAGAGAGATTTGGCAGAAATAAATTCTTGGCTGATGTCAACAGAACTACAACAGCTTTTCTCAGCAGAATATCTGCTCTTGCATTCTCACATCTTTAACAACTGTACAGGTTTTTGTTTTCCACAGACTTGTGTTTTCAATACAGGGCTTTTTCTAACACTTCAGCTTCTTCTAACATTCCAGCTATTAACAATATCATTAATGCTTGGACTGAGCGGAGCTTTTCTTGAGTATTTTCACATCCTCAGAGAAGGAATAAGTCATTTGATTGTGCTCTTACTTGATGGTGACAGGCCACTTACTTGATTGGAAGTCAGAAAGATTCCTCGTTCAAACTGCGATTGAAATTCTTTCCCACTAATTGTTGCATTATCAAGCTGAATAATTTGTTATACTCACCTTTTTCTGTGGAGAAGAGTCTCAAAGCTGCTGTTACAATAGCACAGCTAGCACTGATTCCCTGTGGGTTAGGTGGCTGCTTGCTCTACTCTTACACTATTATTCTTAACTGGTTCAAGAGAGACTCTGCGATAACTAGACTCAGTCCCGCTCCAATAACAACTGGGCTTTTAAAGGGGACCAAAAAGATAAGAAAGACAGATACGCTCATTACCTTTTATAGTAATATTGAAGAAAACGCTGCATTTCATATTAGAAAACACTCCTACAGGCAGGATTTTCTTCTAGGAGATCAGTATTAATAGGGAACAATTATGTAAGTTACATAGACTACTAGTAAAAACAGAGAGATCAGGGCATTTTTCATTCCCATATCATTTATCTGCATCATAAACCTTTCTTCACCTTAAATATGAACGAACTATGTCTTTTTTTGTCTTTTTAAACTAAATGCATAGTAGTGAAAAAGAAATGTTCATGGAGAAAAATGATTATCTAACGGAAACAAAAGAGCAAGAAAGGAAACACACTTTAAGCTAAATTATACCAGGATAAAATCTATCCTCTCACAAACATCCAATAGACTCCCTGCACAAACACGTTCTGGTAATGGTCCATCAAATGCTGATGTACAGGAGGAATTCCTACTGGATATAATGATTCCTACAGGAAAACCACTTACCTCTCTGACAAAAAAAAATAACGCAGAATCGAGATGCAATGCTTAAACACAGAAAAAAGAAAATAAGCTATAATATGAGCATTGGGTCAACATTTCCAACAGCTCTTTAGCAAGTGCCAAAGAACTGAAGCAGACTGAGCAAATAAAAATCTAGAGAAAGACAAACACCGTTAACTCGACTTGAACTCCATCTGCAGAGAGAATTCTGTTAGCCTGTTTCTGACAGATTATGAGCAGACACATAGGGCTGTATCCAGTCCGCCTCTACAGGCCCAATTAACAGGCTTCAGATGCTTCTTGGTTGAACAATTTCTCTTCGCTGTGGCCAGTAACTTGGTATGTAATCTATTAGAAACAACTCAATCGCTTTTAGAAGCAGCTGAAGAAAACATTTCCTTCATGAGTAGATATATGTTAGTCGTAGCCATATTGGACCTTGAAGTATGGCTATATAGAGAGAAACCATTCGACTTGTTCAGTATTTTCCCCTATCTTTCTAAGGGGTTTTTGTGCATTTTTTTTTAAACAAGGTCCAAGTGCTCTGATTTAATTCACAGTATTTTTACTATCTATTTGGCATCAAATGTATCCTTTTGAAACAGTGAGTTACAATCAATTACCCATTCAGAAAAATTTTAATGGCAGGTGTTCATTCTCATTTCTGTGATTTTGTGCAATTTTGTGTACCTAACCAATAGGCCTTTTAAAATTATGAAGACACTGGGATGTAAGATGCATCTTACTCATGGCAAAGAGGTCACAAGCCAGACACCACAACTCCAAAACATCCAAATACAGTTTGCAGCTGTGTATGAGCACAGAGCACTTTCCTTCCCCCCCTGCATTTTATACCAGGCACATAAACAGCCTCCAAAATCAACAGGTTAACTATTCAGCTTGATTTTTGTGGAGTTGGCGGCACATCATGAATATGTAATTACCAAGAATCGACAGACGAATACAGTCACGAAATACTTCTCTCCGTTTGAGCAGACCTTCCATTGGAGGGAGCAAGCTGAAACAACATGCTGCGGGTTTCCACGCTTCTCCATATGAACTGAGCAAGCACCCCGTTGTGATAGCAGCTGCTGCTCTCTGCTGCAATGGGTGTAGGCTTGGAAACATCCTTAGGAGACAGAATTACATCTGTGGTCACTAGAATTTTTAAATCTTCAAAAGCACATTCCCATGCTCTACCAAAGGCCTATTACGAGTCTTTTGAAAATCTATTGCTGTGCCCTGGCCCTCTGAGAACAGATCACCTTTACGTTTTCTCTGCAATTGTGCTCACACTGAGCGTCTGTATCAGTTCCAGCGCATTTATAGGTGTTGAAATGAGAACTAGCCTTCAGCAATCAGATGCCCTAAAAAATACACTAAGCTACTTTTCATTAAAAATTGCCAAGGAGAATGCACATCCATGTGTTAAAGTGCAGTGTTACGTCTCAAACACAGGGTAGCCCCATTGCAAAGCTAGTTAGAGACACAGGACCAGAGCAACACACATCCACCACCCCTGGAGCTACCTCTGCTGCCACTGTCTCAGGCATTTTCCAGGGCTGACTCCCCTGTGTTGGAACTCCTCCATCTCTGGTTCTGTTACACGGTAACAATATTTTTCATTTTCACCTGGTAACCTCAGTTGTCTTGATGACATGTTAAGTTTATCTTCCAAATTCCCCTAAAATAAACAGTCTTCTGTATAAACTTCCAGGCCTTGATGAATCTTTGGTTCCGTTTGGAAGACTCCCAGGACACAAGTAATGCTGAAAGAGGGGCAGTGAAGTCTGTGTTTTCTGGAGGAGATTACAAAAAACAGCAGCTTGACTAACCATTACAGAATTTTAATGAGTGCATATCCATGCCGAAGATTCTCTTTTTTAATTTCTTTTTATTAATTACATTTCCATTTGGTCACTTCACACTTCTTGCTTGCAGCAGCAGCATTACATTTCAAATGTTAGCTGGCCTGACCAAAATTAGATGGCCACAAGATCCCAGAAGCTGCCTTTGATAGCATTAGTGAGGCCCTAGCATCACAACACAGCCCTTAATTTCAATCATGTTTATTTATTTGGTCACTCTGAGCAAAACACTTTTTTTTTCATTCCTTTGGGAAAGGGGCTCATAAAAACATGGTTTAAAAAAATGGGGTAGCCATCTTACAAACGATCAGCTAGTAACAGTAAAAGCCTCAGGGACAATAGGCTGGAAGAGAGCAAGACAAAGCACTCTGGAGAGCAAAAAAGAAATGTTTAAAGAAAGACAGACACCTGGAAATTTTCATTTGTCTTAACTTGACCAAAATTACACCAGGACTAAACAATGCAAATTGTCTCAACCATACTCTTACTGTATCTCTTGCAGCAAAGCAGCTTAGCCTTTCCTCCGTGTGTGCTGCTATGTTTACATAATTAATTCTGACTCAGTTATTTAATGATGTGAAATACAAACATTTCTTTATCAACTCATTTTGCAAAATATTCTGCCTAATTAATATCTCCCCACCACCACCTTTTTCTTTCTCTCTGTTTTTAACCACAAGGTTTCACAGCTAACGTTACAAGAAGATGACAAGGGCAATTATCATTAGAACAGAGCAGAACAAAGCTATGGTAATGAGAAGAACTACAGTTCATTCACTGAGGTTCTGGCAGTGATGAAAGAAGTAAACTGAGCCTACCTTTCTTTTATAGATAACAAAGCAATTACAACATGTAAAGTAATACAGAGAAAATAATAATTTACTGGAAAACTGAGAGAACAGCAGGCTCTGAAAAATACAAAGGAAAACAACTTATGTAAAAGATAATTCACTATATCAGAAATTATTATGAATAGGTGACATATAAAAAGTGCTGGGATGCATAGCAAGTAAAACCACTATTCCAAAAGGAAATCACGTTAATTGGAAAAAAAAAACCAAACAAAAAAAAACCAAACCAAAACAAAACAAAAAAAAAAACCACACCACAGGAAAAAAAAATTCAAGTGCTTTATTGAATCCTGCAAAGGGATAGCATGTTTTGGTATCACACCATTTCTCCACAGAAAGCAAAGGGCTTTTTGAGGATCTAGGGGAAAGAGCATGATGCAAGGGCAACTCATATACACTAGGAGGAAAAGACACACAACTTTAGCACGCTGCACTCTGAGCATTTTTGTAGGTTCGTGCAGCTCAGTATAAATTAGAGATACCATTACAGCTGCTCTATAGCTGGTACTCAGGACCTATTAGAAAGGTAAACTGAAGTTGCTTCTTTCTTTGTGCTCCACAGTGCTTTTGAACCAAGCGCAAGAATTGAAAACTTCACAGTATATCGAGTCGATAAGCTCAGACAGGGCTCAGATGCTGCCCCCCTCCTGAATACTGGCCACCCACAGGCCACCTCCACCGGGGGAGATGCTGGCCATGAAAACTGGTTGCACATTCACATCACATCACCTTGTCTTCTGATTCCAGCAACTCGGTGCTTCTAAGGAACAGCAATCAAATAACTGAAAGCCTTAGTTAGGAAGAAGCTTCTGCACAAGAAATTCACTCAGATTAATCTGAAAGCCACGAAACGCCATACTAAAACCAAGGATTTCCTACGCTCAACTCTCATGTTTTGGCAGCATAGAATGACTTAAAAGTAAATTAAGAACATGCAAGAAGAAATATGATGCTCAAAAAGGACAAGTAAGTGACTCAGGCTCATGCAGCAAGTATACAACAGACCCTCAGGTCCTTCTTGTGATAGAGTCAATCTAGCGCCTGGCTTTGTCACCTCTTCAGCTGTGTTTGTGGCAACCTCTCTTAGAGTTTCAAAGTCTATTAAAATAAAATATTGCTCCCTTGCCTTCTGCTGGGTTGGAATTGCCCATTTTTTTCTACATGGAATTTCCTAAGTATTCAAAGCAGGGCAGTGGTACCTTCCACAGAAGACAGATCCCAAAGATGGGTATGATCTTTCTTACCTCCCTGGCCCACAGTTCAGCATGAACAGCTACAGATCAGAAAGCAGCATTAACCCCATATGCCAGGCTAAGGAGCTGAGGCTTTACGCAGTACTCCAGCAGATTAGAAGCAGGAATAAATGCCAAGTGACCTGGGTTCCCACCCTCTTTCTGAACTCGTTTTATTGCCGAGCATAACCTCTATGAGTCTCAATTCTCCCACTTGAAAAAGTGAGATAATTACACCTCTGTACCTCTCAGGGCCTTGTGAAGCTTAAATTAATAATGTTTGCCAAGTGCTATGTAAGTGCAAAAAATTACTAAGGTCTCTCGGCATCAAAAAGGGGACCAGAGTCCAAGTTTTTATGGCTTTTGGCCCCATATATAATCCACAAGACTTTCCACTCAAGCAGTTGCATTAAACAAATCCAGGACTTCAATTCTTTACTATTTAGTATGTGAAATGTCCTAGGCAGCAGTTCATTCCAAAACTGATTTCTACAAAACAAGTACATTTTTACAAAGAAAAATTATGCTTTTTTGAGCTGCATAACTACTCACTAAGACATTTTCTGTGAGGCTGCAGAAGAATTTTCCTCCAGCAGTTCTAGCTCACAAGCAAATTGTTTTTTCCAAGACATTAAAAAAGAATAAACCTGATAAAAAAAAGATAAATCTTGTAAATATCTGGAACCTTGTTTATTTACAAAGTCGTCCTAGGAATATATCACCTTTTTTTTCCTTTCTTTTTCTTTGTAAGGTCAAAAAAATGTTTCTTTTTATTGGGTGAAAAAAAAAAAAGTACAAGTTTTTCTGTCTTTATATTCATGGAAGCACTTGCTCTTAGAAAAAAAACCCAATGCATTAACAATCTTTAACTTCAAAGTATGCCATTATAAAGAGGATTTAAACACAGTATAAATATACCCTTAATAAACTCTTGGCCTATTGATTTGGAAGATTCTTGAGGAAACACAAAGAACAAGAATAATTTGTCAGATCAAACTGGCTCACCACTAAAGGGAGGTACTGTAGGTAGCTTTAGTATTACAAGACAACATGATGGAACCCATTGTTGTTTCCATATGCTTTCTCTTACAGCAACAGGCAATGAAGAGTAATTGTTCTCTGCCATATAGTTTAAGAACTGGCAAAATACTTTTTAATATTCCTTCCAGTCACTCTAAGAACAAAGCTCTCCAAAACATATTCAGTTTTTTTGTTTCCTGGGGCTGGGTAGGGGAAAGAAATCTTGAGTACACTTAAAAAAAAAGTCTCCTGGAAAACAGATAATAATTTAAAACACTATCTCTCTGTAATATGTTCTCCATCCCACAGGAATCCAGTGTAATTTGCAAATGTCAGATGCCCAGCAGAAAATTTCCGCAGGATAAATTAATTTCATATTTTAACATTTCTGTTAAAGAAATAGGAAGCATGCCTTGAAGTTCACAGACGAGATTACCCTCAGAAATTCTCCCGGACACTGCAATACACAGACCCAGGCTTTATTCTAACCTCCCTGTCTGCAATGGAACAATACATGACAGTGATTTTAAAATAGAAGATGTCTTTTTTGTTTGCATAGTTTGTTTGTTTGGGTAGGCCAGGATGAGGTTTGAGTGTTACTTTCCCCACCGCTCAATGGTATTCGTAGTTACAGTTTTAATTCTTGATGTTATAAGTTCTTAAAAATGGACAAAAGCTAAGTTTGACATTGAACAGAACAATGATATTTGCTCCAAATTAAAGTTATGAAAGAAATTACACCAGTAGTGTTAAAGTATATGCAGACTTCTTTTAGATAGGACATCTTCTTGGGAAAATCTCTGACACCGTTGTAAGATCTAGTTTTACATTCCCTTCATTTGCAAAATGAAATACTCCATCTGAAAAACAATACTCTTACTAATACTAGTGAACGTCAGTGATTGATTATTTTTAAAGAAAAATGCACAGAAATAATGATCATTATGTTAACCTGGACCTTGCTATTTCACCAATAGTTTTATAAATGCATTGACAGCTGCTGGTGGAAAGTAGTAGTTAATTTGAAAATGAAGATGTAAAAATACACACATCTTGGCTTGAACCAAGTAAGGTTTTTTCATTTCAGAACAGGAAGGAAAGTTTTGCCAGCCTTGTAGCCAGATTTTCCTTGCTGATGGAATATAAAGCAGTACTATTATTTATGAAGCTGGAAGAAAGAGCTCTAATTTAAAGTGAAATATTTCATCCATCTTTGAAACAAACAGACTTTCTGATGAAGACATCAATTTGAATTTGTTTTGGCTTGCTGGAGTAAAATCATTAGAAGGAGTATCTCATATATTTCTGGTTATGAACAATAAACATGATACCAACATGTTTAACTTCACATTTCTGCTTACTTTGTAAGCCATGTTGGAAAGTTCTCAGCTATAAAACTCACACAGTCCTCAGCCTTTACTTTCCAGACTGACAGTGAATTAACATGCTTCCCACAATGTACCTATCCCTTAAGAGGCAGAATGACCTGTTTCCGAAGTGGTGAGAGGGAAGAACCATTTAAGGTCTATCTAATTAACCAGATGCTTTACAGGGAATATATGTCATCAGCTGAAGAGATGGAATGAAATTTAAAAATCCTTACGGTACATTTTTTCTTCCTGAACATCTCTGATTTCATCCCCAAACAAGCACATTTCAACTCTGCAAGGTGAATGTAAATTATTGTGATAATGTCACAATAAAATAAAAGTTACATGCTTGAAATCAGCTTGGTGAAAATAAAAGGAAGTGCCACATATAGCAATGCCTGACATGTTGTGCGCGTCGCTCTATTAGTCCCAGGGAGACTGTATCTTTAAATGAGAGAGCGTTTCAGTTTCGGTTCATTGTCTGGATCCTGTCTCCTTCCACATTCCGTATGTCAGCTCTGTAACTATTACTTGAGCTAATCTAAAAGAAATAACCTACCTATTCAGGAGAAATCTGAACATTTCACTTAAGATTACATTTCTTCCTTTCCATGTCAGGAGCGATAAGCAAAACCCAATACCCTGAGCAGAGAAATGATAATTCAAAGAGAAAGAAAATACTCTTGACATTTTAACAATAACAAGTTATTAATATAATTCACTTCAGTTGAAAGAAAGTGGAATACATTTACAATGCAACTGAATAAAGGTTAAGTGTATTTTGTGTTTTGCTCTGCATTAAATATAAATATCTGTCATATCAAATCCTAGACTAGTTGTAAGCACCCTCTTAAAATCTATGTTTCTAGCAGAAAGGAAAGCAATTTGAAATATCCTTTCTACAAAGGACAAAATCCAAATCAGGTAGACCTCATATGGAATAGCTCAAGAAAAACTAACATAGCTATTCCTGGCAGAGTTATCCACACACTGGGAACACCACAACCTCCTTAATACAATTGATACTATTAAGATACAGTACCCTCGCAGCAGCTCGCTTAGGACCAGTTTCTCAAAACGAAGTAATGTAAAGCAGACCTGTGCCTTCCTTTTTCTTGCTTGTTTCACGTTATCCCTTTCATATTCCCCTCTATGAAAACTGTATATTTTTACATATGAAAATATTTAACCAAGAAAAACATTGCTGCAGATTTATTCATAAGAATTTTTTAAAAGCTACATGCAGCAGTTACCTACTGTATTATAAAAACACAAGACAAAAAATAAACACATTTAGTAACAAATCAAATGTCATCCTCTCCCTCTCTTTAATTTATAACGGCAGTCTGTCTGAAGGAAGCGTTGGCTTCTCTACAATTGGAGTCAAAGATTGAAGCCACCAGGGCTCTATCCACTTTCATCAGTGGTTTCTTGGTTCTTTCCTGGGACACTTCCAAGCTAGCATTTGAAATGTCATTTTTTTTCCTGTAAAACTTAGGTCAAATGCCAGTCTCCCAAAGGGGAGGGATACAGTGGGCTTTGGGCTGGCTCCCCCCTACACTTTCTTTTTTAATTGGCCACCAATGCTATAACATTTCTGTTCTAATGCTAGGAGATACGACCTGTCATCACTAGCAACAGTCTCATAATTCTGAAAAAAAATCCAATGCTCTAGCTTTTGGGGATTTTACACCATTCAGGATTTGGGGATTCAAAAGCCCACTTAGGATGCATACTCCAGGCAGTAAAAAGTACTTCAGTCAAGGATCAAACTCTGCTTGCTACTATTTCCTTCACAACAGTCAGAAATATGTACAAGGTTGCCTACATGGATACCAGCTCCCATACATTTGTTCCCTATACCCTAATCAGCCACTAACAAATGAGTGGATGCAACAGAATAAAGGGTATTTGTCAATAGCATTTCTCTATCATCTGTAGCATGCTTTCCTTCAAAAGCTCAAAAGGTAAAGCACTTCGCAGATGTGGTGTGGAAAGGATGCTCTACAGAAGATGGGAACCCTCAGAGTCAGAACAAGAAAGGAGACATGAAAGACATTTGTGTGCAGAAAGTGTTCTTCAACTGAAAGGAATTAAACGGAGAAAGCTGAGGAAGGAAATAAACAACAGGGGATAACACGAAAGGATACAGAGGAGGAAAAAAAAAAAAGAGTTAACGAGAAGTTCAGCTGTAAATCCATGCAGTATAAAAGTATACAAAGGTAATTAGAAAAACATGTTTAGTCTGTGAATGGAACATGCGGCTTATTTTGAACCGTGGGTTTTGCATTAGAAAGACCATTCCAACATCAATAAGAGATACACGTTTACTTACTCTACTGCTACGAGCAAATGTATCTGTACAACGAGTTGAAGGTCACATTTAAGAAGGTAAGGAATGCAGCCAGATCTCACTAAGGACAGATGTATTTTGTGTGCTGCAGCTCTGAGCAAAGTAGAAACTTGTAACACTGCCGACATTTGCAAGGTTTTAAAAGTCACCGGCTCTGTTCAGAAAACATCTGCAGAAGCCAGCTGCACATGGACAATGCCAAAGAGTAAGGAGAAAACAAGCCAATAAATTTTTCCTTTTAAATCTAAGATGACAGGCTCAAAGGCTGCTGAACAGCCACTTTTTGCTGGGAGAAAGACACATAAAACGTCTGCAATGAGAGTAAAAGAGGAGGGTGAAATGAATACAGAATTCTACTAACATGAATGGAAAGTACACACATAGGGAAAGCAACCTAAGTGGGAAATGCAACAAGGCAATTAAAATAGACACCAATTTAGAGAAACACTTTGCAGCTCCATATCTGCCTCCACTGCTCCCTCGGAAGTGAAAAACAAAGATTGAAAACAAATCTAGCTCACTTCCCTACCGCAGAAGGCGGACAGCCTCCCTATAAGAACAGCAGCTTTCCTGCATGGATGGCACAGGAATATTTGTACAGCAGGAAGTATGCAAGAGAAGGGAGCGTGAAAAGGTCTGCTTAGATATCCCTCACTCTTCAGGAACACCTCCATAGGGAGCATCCTCCATACCTAGTTGCCTGACCTCAAGCAGGTATTAGGCTCTGGATTTGTTAAAAGTCCCATGACTTAAAAAATAATCGAACACTAACAGATGTTAAGCAGTTGCAGCTGAGGCAGCATATTTTCTTTTGGACTTGCCTACAAAGAGAATGAAGGTAATATACAGCAAGGTGGCAGTTTGAGTCTTGCCATGAAGATTAAGGGGATGACCTCAATTTCCACCTCCCGCTCAGCTGGGGACTCTGGCCTTTGGGCTGGTTAGCCACAATCATCCTGTGAAGTCACATTCAACTACATTGAACACTTCTGGATGAAAAAAAAATCTTTAGGACTAAAGTATTTCTTTAAAGATTAGTAAATAAAAAGCTCTAATTAAAATGCACACCTTTAGTTATTGCAAAACAATAGGTAGAGCTATACCATGGTTTATCATTGTGAGAGCTAAGCAATTACTTACTAAAACTATTTTTAAATACTTTTTCCTCTAAAGAAGCACTCTTTAAAAATTTGCAAAAACATATTACTTAAAATATATTTGCTATTGACAGAATCTTCCAGCATATGTACTTAATACCTTCTAGAAACACCTTCCTACAAGTGCCTCACACTCAATTCAAGACACATTTTGGGGAAAGCACAACAGTATTTTGTTCTAAAAACACTTAAAGGTAAAGGTCTACATAGTGTTTTGTGGAGTGGGAGAAAGGGGGTGGGAATCACTGTGCATAACTAGTGACAAGAATGAAACCCAGGAAAGATGTTTCTGACTCAGAAAATAGCTAAAGTGTTTCCTGCTTCTTCCTCAACCAAATGGGTTAAAAGTCCTGAAGTAAGCCTGCCATACCAAAGCAGTGACATTGGGTTTATAAGCATCTTGACTGACAATTAAAAGTGACAGTAACAAAAAAACACCCTGATAACTGGAAGAGAAAGGCTACTACTAACTCCTAAGAGAATTAGAAAGATAAAAATTCTGTTTCATCACAATTTTGGCATTTTCCTTATGCAGAAAGAACGAGGATGAGAGAACACAGAAAAACAATGTTCACACTTTCATAAACTGAACTTGTATCTAAAAATTCATGTTCCAGTTTAGAACCTTTCCATTCCTTTTTTTAAGGAGTGGCAAGACATCCAGATGATGGAAACTCAGAGGGCTGAACTATTTTTGCATTGTCAAAACAACATATTTTCTTGAAACTACATTTATATGAAAACTTTCTAAAGCCAGCCATTCAAACTCAGATATACCAAACTTGCTTTCAGAAATGAAATACAAGGACAGCATTTTTTCTGTAAGTATTGTAACTGATCATTTGGTCTTTAACAGCTCACAAATACTTGATCATGTTAATGATATTCTTTTGGGGTTACTAGAAGAATCCTACCAGCTGTCTGTGTTTTATGTAAGGGTTGAATCAGTGATATCAGATTCTAGTAAAGAGGGTGGCCAAGAACTGAGCGCAGAACAGGAAAGAAATCTGTTTCTTATTGTAGCTCTTTGTAAACCATTTGTTGACTTTTGTTTGACAAGTTACCTCTGAGGCATCATAGAGCCAAACCATGAATACTACGAGCTTGTCTTTTTTTTTTTTTCAATCACTGAAAGCCCAAACAATTTTACTGAAAGCTTTGCATAATGCAGTAAAGATGTTCTACATGAGTCACTATTAACCAAAGACAGCACACTGCCACTAATGACTTTAACACTAACTGGAGTTATATATTATCACCATCAAGCACAGTGTTATCTTATTTGTTAGGGGGTAGCCTGCGTAGGTTCACCCAGGAAGCATTCAACAAAACCACTCTGGGTTCTCCCAGAAAAATACAGTGTACATTCATATATTTACGGTGTCCATACCACAGTTAGCATGGGATAACTCAGGCTAGCATATCATTGCTCACTTTAAACCAGGTAATTGAGCAGCTGTATCAGGACAGTATTAACAGCTGGCCAAAAAGTGAGCTGAAGACGTGCCTTCACACACAGGGAGCAAGTCTGTACTTTGCCACACGACGTTACAGCTAACCTTCCCGAAGGTGGCTAATTTTAAATCAGCATCGTGTCTACAAGACATGCAGCCACACTTCTGACTACTCTGGAAATATATCCCACAAGAATATTCAAATGTAAAACAGTCATGAAGGTAGACAATATAATCGCTTACCTCAAAAAAAAGGTAAAGAAAACTTGGATGACTACAATTACGATGCATATACCTTCACTCCATGCAAAAAATCTTATCACGGACATCAAAGAGAACGTGGATCAACACAGTAGCTGTGGGATACTAAAATCAGTAGATACAATTGCTGGCATTTTTAGCAATAGTTTTTCATAAGTTTCTGCAGAGGGCAGTTTTGTGTAAGACAGGAAACTAGCAAGTAAGAAAGTTGCAGTAATTAAAATGGATTTGCCATTTTACAGTATTTTTCCTTTTCCATTTCAACTTCACACTGTAATTTTTCTTTCTCATTTCTTTCACTTCATATCCATTTCCATTTCCCTTGTTAATGCTACAAAAACTCCATAATCTGTGAATAGTCCATTAAAACTGGAGTAAAATAACAATAGGGCAATTAGTTGTTTATACTGAACTTCACAGCAAGGCTGTTTAAGAGGGAAAAAATCTACATAAAAATTCACAAACTTAACAATTTACATACCAAATTAAATTGTATGGTGTATTTTCAATATTGGAAGCCAGCTAAGGTGCCTCATGAAACATCAATGATTTCTGAATGATCCCCTAGAGATAACATACATCAAAACAGTCCTTTCAAATGGAAGGCAAATTTTAGTACATCACTAAAAGCTGGTAGCATGTACAAATGGAAGGGTAATTGATATTAAGAACCTCATTTTATCCCCAAAGCAGAGGATGTCTTTTTAGCCAACATAGCACTTAATAAAATAATATTCATTTAAAACAATGATATATAATCTCACATATATTCTAAATTTTTCTTTCCATTGATAATGACAATATCATACTACATATTCTAGGTTTTTGTTTGTGCAGACATTCACACCATAAATAATGTCTTTGATTACCTCAAATAGCATTTTTCTAAAGTGGAGAAAACATACAGATTTTTTTTTAAATTAATAACCATCCACACCCAAGAAACAGATTACTATGAACAGATCTGATGAGGCTTTTGTTGTTGTTGTTAGGGTGGGCTGTATTTTTATTTTGTGGGTCTTTCAGACCTGAAAATTGAACTTGTACAAAAACCCATGAGGCTGTTCAAAGGGTAACAATTTCTCTTCATACTGCGAGGCAGCAGATCTTTTCCATCTACAATACCAACTTTGGCATTGATACAGTATGATAAAATACTTACGTAAATTATAATATCTGTTAGAAACAGGTATAGGGCCTGATGCGTCATTATTTTTTAGACACTTTGCATGATTCAGCATAAAGACAGAGAGCAACATAAGACAATTGAATACTCAGCTTGTGGGAAGAGACTAGTGATAGCTGTGATGTTACGAATAGCAGAATTTCTATTGCAGTTACCTCAGGTCAGTAATTCATAGGACGGGGGGAAAGAAGCCTTAACTTCATAAAATTGTGGTAAGTGCTGAGCTAGCTATTGCCACCCAGATCTTGAGGCTGTCATAGGCTGTTCTCTGAAAACATCAGTACTCAGTAACAAATGGATGCTAGAGATGATTTAAAATTAAAAAAAAAAAAAAAAAAAAAAAAGGGTAGCAAACAAAACCAGACAAGAGCAATGTTTTGATGTTGCATATAATTCTGGAGTTGTCTCAAAAAGGACCGAGCTAGAAAGAACAATGTAGATGATCAAAGGTACAACATATCTGCCTAAGGAGTTACTAAATAGATGAGGTCTCTTCAGTCTGGAGAAAAGAGGACTAAGTGGGGAAGGATTTGCTAGGAGGGACCTGTCGAGTCGCAAGCCGCTTGGAGAAATTAAAGTGAACAGACTTTCCTTCACCTTTTACTTTGCAAGAACTGGCAAAGCAAATGAAACAGCAGAGGTGCTACCTGCACCCCATGCCCCTCTCCACTCCGCACCCTCCCCAAAAGGGCATTCTTCACACAAAGCTCCGTCAAGCTTTGGTGCTTACAGGCATTCATGAAGCAACTGGATGGGAGAGGAAAAGACCACCAGGCTATCGAATAAAAAGACAGAAAACCCCAAGATACGGGTTGCTGGAAACTGAGACCTTGTTTTGGAGGAGGTGGTCTCAGTGTGCTGCTGTCCTACGGTGTCCTCCATGTCCTGCAGGCACCTTGAGGCTTCTGCTCCCCACTCCTGGGCTGGCAGACTTTGGTCTCAGTCTGGAACAACCATTGACATGATTGTGTAGAATAAACCAGTCCAACATCTACTGCATACTTCAAGGTGTTGAGGCTATTTTTAGGGTATGATACAACTCTATCTACCCAACAGCTACAATAGCATTAATGCAGAGCATGATTGAACCTAGACAGGAGAGATTATCAAAAATTTAAGGCAATACAGCCAAAGTCTTAAATCATATGACTATATGACTGCCCCCAGCTGAGGAGCTGAGTATGTCACAGTTCAGACTTCTCTAGGTATTAAATCCTTTGCAGGAGAGACTGCCTTTCTTCTGGGGCTTTTTGAAGTTAACGGATACTGCTCACAACTTCATCACTTTCAACTCAACCTTTTTTCCTGAATTGGCTGTTATTTAGTTTCTGCACTTTATACTGTTCCACCTCAGATTAGCAGTCTCTGCCCATATAATTACTTCTAGCATCCTAATGTAATGAGTGAAGTTCATCACTGCAGGTACCACAGTAATTCAACTATGATTTCCTACTGTTTCCCAAGAGGGTTCCAAGTGCAGAGATACATATTTTTAAAAGTTCCTTTAAAATGCTTAAAATGCATTGTATGAAAGAAATGGTGCACAGGTTGAGAAGATTGCCATGGTGTCATAATCCATCAGAAAGGAAAGAAAAGGAGAGAAAGGGAGAAAAGGAGGGAGGAAAGGATGGGAGGAAAGATGGGGGGAGGGAGGGAGGAAGGGAGGACCTGTTAGATTAACTGAAAACTGAGCAAAACTCCAGAACATTTTAAGAAATACATGAACTACCTCTGAGGTCTCCTGTTAAAAGATTGTATACTAAGAAGTGGGTTCAAAACCACCAAGTTTTGGAGCCCTACCTGAACAAATCCCATAGCTCTTGTTTTCTCTTGATATCTGATGGGTTGAATACTACGATTTATCAAAATCTGGAAGGGCACACTCCCTTAAGAGCAAAGACTTAATCTACAAGAACAAAAAATAACTAAAAGAACTTCCACTCTTAAAAAGAGAATTTCCTCTTATTCATATCTTCTTATTAATTAGCAATAAAGTGTTGAAACTCTGGAAAAATCAGAAAAGATCTGTTTTCCTGCTTTCCAAAACCAGCCCCAGTATTATAGAATTTAATATGTTGACGTCACCAGTCAAAACAACTTTCTTAGCCTGTTTTGGTCGAATTCCCAATAAAAATCAAGACATTTCATTTTTCTTTCTTTCTCCAAGCCAGCCATTTTGGAATCTGTCAACGACAGACGCTGTAGCCGTCCTTCAGCCCTAGCTAAGCACTGTTAGTTATATGGATTTAATATATAACCTATTCAAAAGCAACGTGTTGAAAACATTCTTCCAAACCATTGGCTGCTAATGAAATACCAGCTCTTCCACATTAAGTTATATTATATTATGGTGTTGCTTCACCTCTTCACAATGTAATTCTCTGCTGAGAGATCAAGGATGCTGCCAATCCCTTGCCCTTTAATCAAATCTGAATGCTCGAATGTTTTCTCTGGCTTCTACTTGTTGGTTTGGCCTTATATACAGTCCAATTTAACTCCTGTGTGGTTTCTGTAAAGTCTGACAGGAAGTCTTGGTGTGATTTCGGCTTCTATATGTGCTGAAGTTATTATTGCAGCATTATAAAATGTGTTGTCAACTGGGAATTAGCAAACCAGCTAAAATAAAATAGCTGTAATCCTCCACCTTCATTAAAATTGGATTCAAACTGTGATTATCAAAGAGGAGGAAGTATAGGCTTGCAGCTAATGCCACAGCTATATGCTGAAGGCTTCAGTTCCTGGTAGTCTCAAAGATTTCTTGCTTGATCTGGAGCTATGCCTCTTAGAGCCATGCGATTGCAAGCACTTGCTGATAAAGCATCTAGTTACATTCACAAAGATTTCTCAAAAGGTCCTTGCATATCACTGACTTTCAATATTATGCAAGCATGAAAGCTAGCATTTTTAAAAACTTCAGTGCATACCCATCTGTACCTCCAGAAGCCTGTATACCTTAGAAACATTGAAAGTTGTGTATTCTCACCAGTTTTCAGCTGCAAATTTGGGATAGCATTGCCAAATCTACTTCAATGCAGTGTTCAGAAGGTAATGTTACCTAAGAGCCACCCTGATGGTCAGGGTGGCTTATGGTCTTAGGGTCATAAGCCATGGCTGCTCCATATAGCCATCCTCTAGCAAAAGTGCAGAAAAGATCTCAGTACAAAGCAGTAGTTTTTTTCATCATTCTATCTGAGAAACTTCTGGCACTACTTTTGTGAGATTTGCTGTAAAAGGAAAGAGACATGTCTAGGAACGTTGTTTGGGGTTTTTTTAATACTAACCATCTCCTTTCCTATTTCAGGTACAAAGGTGGAAAGATCAAACACATTACTAATAAAGCATATTTCTCCCTCACAACCCCCTCCTCAGAATACCCACCAGTGGAGATCCTGGATTAACCGCTTTTATAGAAGTCTAAAATCCATCAGCTCATAAAGGTTCAAACACAATCATTACTATACTGTTCACAAAATATTAGATTGTTTCAGAAACTCTTATATGCCAGGGGACCCTTTAGGTAAAGGGGATCCGTGCACCATATGAGAGAAACAGCGCTTCCCTGCAGCATCACACTAATAGGACTGCCATGGAGGTAGCTGTTAAAGACTAATGAGAGAAACGGGGAAGAAGAATCATAATATCACCTCCCAAAAGGTCTGAAAGAGATACCAAAGGCACCTGAGTCGATGGTGTGGATTGACTGAAAAGGCAGAAATCCAAACAAATCTCAAAAGGCACTTTCAATTTTGGACCTTTCTTTAGGGTTTGTCAAAAAATTGAAGGAAGAATAAGGACATGGATATTGAATGAAAGCAAAATGGTAATTTTAATGAGAAAAGTCTAATCTTTACTGAATTTTGTTTTGAAACTATAAAAGTGAAAAACTCATTAATTTTTCCATGCTGGGCAAATAGACACAATTATTTTATATATCAAAATTTCACTGCTTTTTCCAATGAAAACAATGGGCAGTTTCTCTCTCTTCATTAACACTAGTAAAGAGAAGTAACATTGGAAGTAGCAGAGTCTGACAAATAATATTTACTATTTTTATTGCAACATAACTTAGGACATTCCTTTTCAAAAAAATGAATTGTTATAAATTTATTACAAGTCTGAAACACTTTAAAATTCTTAAGGAAAATCAGCCGAGTTCTTCTAAAAGCATCTCTTTTTATTTTTTCAAGAAGAATCTGCAGTTCTGTAGTAAAAACAACTCAATCAGCGTGTTCCTCTATTATCATTTGAACCCAAGGCATAGCATTCAAAATTAAATTCTACTTCTAATTCCATGTTCAAATTATGGTTTCCACTAAAGCCAACTCTCTCAATTCATTTCAACTGTCAGAATTCAATCAGCAGAAAGTGACACCTGGATGTAGACTTTAGCTTCTGCCAATTCTAGACCCCATGATAAAATCTACATCTGGGCAAGATCCTGAAACTCCATCTCTTTCTGGACGATCTTCTTTCTCGAAAGACGGAAGATCCATTGTGTTCAGATGCAAGAGCTTCTTGGTATACTGAATAACTTCTGAAGAGATTACAGAAGGCTCCACGCTAAACTGCTAACTGATCAGTTGAAACCCCTTGAATGAAAGAGACGAGCTGGGTAACTTTTCTACAGCATGGAGAGTGCTATTTTTCCAGAACTGGGAGTCCTTCAGCTTTAGTGCACCGTTTGCTAACGAGACAAAAATCAAACACTGTTGTGGCTTTTTCCAATTATAAAGCCTGATTGTGATCTCACAGCACGATAAAGCAAGAATAAGTCTGATCTACATTTACATACATTAAAAATTGGCATGTATAGATTTGAAGAAGGTTCTGTAGAGCTTTCATCCACTGATAACTGCTTTCTGTATTTGGCATTGATGACCTGAGCTCTGTATTACATTAATGACTGCTTTATTAGTGTGTAATTTCATATTTTCATACTTTTTAAAAATTTTTCTGTCCATAGTCAAGCACAAGTGTGGATTTGCTTTTAATTTAAAAAGGTAAGATCATGTCTCTTGGTAAGCATACTATATTGTTTTAATTTTGTTAACCATATTTGAATATCTGTCTTACATAGTACCTTGCAGGCTATGAATATTCAAGAGATCTTCTCCTGCTAAGCAATTTCAATTAATCTGTCTCTCACGTCATAATCAGAGAAATGGTTTGCATTTTCGACAGGAAATGGACAGAGGCCCAGAAATCCATTGCCTGCCAGAATTTAAACTTCCCACTGTTCAGAGAAGAAATCATGCAGGATTTACTACCAATGCTACAACCAGGTTGCAATAAATGTTACTTTGAATTAGATGTGCTTTAATTTACCATGACTTTTGCATCTCTAGGCACCCTGTTGGAGTTCTGCTGTTAATATTAACTGAAGCACATAGTTCTTTTGTTACTCATTAATGGCCCTATTCAACAGAAATTGAATTTCCACAGCTGCCAAGCATTGCAAGCTCCTAAGGCTGGGTACCCACAGAGCCTAATCCTGATGCAACTGATATAGAATTTCCTTCCCAGACAGTGAGAGCTTTCTCCAGGGCTGCCATACCATCTCAGATGGCCTTCCGCAGCCCACTCATCTAGATTGAAGGAGAAGAACCATATCCAGGTAATGGACTGAACTGTTTCTGGAAGTGTTAACACAGCTCTCCATTTCAAAAGGTATCCTCTACACATTACAGGGCTTTCCAGGTCACAAGTGTGCTACTAATCTGGCATGAAAATAATTAATTAAGCTCTATGAAAGTTGATGAGTGCACACTTTTTTATTGAGTTGATAACAGATAATAGGAAAGCATGCGTTTTCAATGCTTTCACTCTCCTGTTTCGTCAAAGGATATCCAAATTTGGTCCTTACTGTTTCCACAATAGGTTTCTCAGGGTATAGGATTCCTTCTTTACTAGGAAGTCTCCTGAACTCAGAAAAAGCTGAAGATGTTCTCACAGCTAATTCATTTCCATAGCCATTTGTCGTGGTTTAACCCCAGCCGGCAACTAAGCACCACACAGCAGCTCACTCACTCCTCCTTGGTGGGATGGGGGAGAGAATCAGAAGAGTAAAAATCAGAAAACTCACGGGTTGAGATAAAGACAGTTTAATAGGGAAAGAAAAAGCCACGCACAAAAGCAAAGCAAAACAAGGAATTCATTCACTCCTTCCCATGGGCAGGCAGGTGTTCAGCCATCTCCAGGAAAGCAGGGCTCCATCAAAAGTAATGGTCACTGGGGAAGACAAACACCATCACTCTGAATGTCCCCCCCTTCCTTCTTTTTCCTCCAGCTTTATATGCTGAGCATGACATCATATGATGTGGAATATCCCTTTGGGGTCAGCTGTCCCAGCTGTGTCCCCTCCCAACTTCTTGTGCACCCCCAGCCTCCTCGCTGGTGGGGTGGGGTGAGGAGTAGAAAAGGCCTTGACTCTGTGTAAGCCCTGCTCAGCAATAGCTAAAGCATCCCTGCATTATCAACACTGTTTTCATCACCAATCCAAAACATAGCCCCATACTGGCTACTATGAAGAAAATTAACTCTACCCCAGCCAAAACCAGCATACCATTTTATGTTAGATGATTAATGTGGGGACATGTAACCAAAACTTGTTTCTGTACACTGGGATTTCTGATGATGTGAGTGATTTCTGCTAAATATAGGAGCTTAAGATAAATTCTTTAGTAATATTTGTTTCTCCTGTAACCTAATCTTGACTAAAGATTTGACTAAAGCATTTTAATATAGCACTTGTCAAAAAGCTGGCACTTCTGTAGATGTAGCTCTTTATGTCTTTTCTAACTTTGTCAGTCAATATCAGCTTATGTTGGGGTTGCAGAAAGGCCTTAAACACCAGCTGAGCATCATAATTTATGGAGATGGAATACTATGGTAAAAGCAGCTCTACCAAGAAAGCCTTTCCAGCCTTTGCAACCTGTTTTCTGCCTGAAAAGATGTCTTAAGCCTATACCCAGACAATTCTTAACCTGTCATCTGCAGGTCTTTTACAGCCCCTGCCTACCACAATGAGGGAGGACCTACAGTAGAAGTGGTTTATTTCCATGCTAATAATTAGGAGAGAAAAGCTCAATTTTTTCCTCAAAATACCAGGGTCTCAATATCATCAAAATGCCATGCAGTGTTCTTCTTTATCTCTGAGATGAGAAATTGACTGGATTTATACAGTTTTACCCTGTTGCTACTCTGATTTTCTTTTTACTCCAGATATATACAACATTCCAATGCCTTTCTAAATTGATGCCAGTAATGTACATTTAGATAATTACAGCATTAAAATTAGTATCTATAGATTAAAAACTCAAAGTTATAAAATGTCATAAAATAAATTAAATACAAGATAAATACACCAGAGAAGTTGATTCTTTGCCAGCATGAAAATTCATTATATTCAGTGGGACTTCTTGTAAACTCCAGGACCAATCTCCTGTATTTCCAGAATCTACACTGATGTTAATCTGCAGATCATAGAAAGCATGACTTTACAAATGGTCTTTGCAATTAACATGAATAAAAGGTTAGCAGCATTGGCTACACTTTTTTAATTTCAAGTATAATAAAAATCAATATAATTTACAGAAATTGCTACTAAGCTTCATGTTAACTGAATATGCATATTTTTTTTTTTTAAGTTGTATTTTGACCTTTCCTGGGTAAGCCCTGTATATCATAGTCTTTCATATTAAACAAAGAAGTTTAACTAAGTCAGCGACTTCAGCTGTAGGTAAAAAAAAAAAAAGGCAGACTATCTACCATCATATGTTTCAGACATGGAGTCGTTTGTGAGCA
Organism: Phoenicopterus ruber ruber; assembly: GCA_009819775.1. NCBI lineage: Eukaryota > Metazoa > Chordata > Aves > Phoenicopteriformes > Phoenicopteridae > Phoenicopterus > Phoenicopterus ruber. The sequence continues at coordinate 65,077,947 of CM020246.1, read as the reverse complement.
TCAGAAGACATATGTACCTTTGTCATTTTCACGGCATTTTATTGTGCAGCACCTGGCACAATATAGTCTCAATTACATATGTCCATAAAGATAGCATTATTGCTATTGATAATAACTGTTCACGCTCCTCATTCCCCAGTCTCAGATGGGGTCATACAACATACTGCACTGTACCCTGTCCAGCTGTTTTTATACATCATAGAATCATAGAATATCTCAAGTTGGAAGGGACCCATAAGGATCATTGAGTACAACTCCGTGCTCCTCACAGGACTACCTAAACTAAACCATATGACTAAGAGCATCGTCCAGACTCTCCTTGAACTCTGACAGGCTTGGTGCTGTGACTGCTTCCCTGGGGATCCTGTTCCAGTGACCGACCACCCTCTCAGCATAGAACCTTTCTCTCTGTAAGGCGTCTCTACCCTCAAGGGAGTCTACAGTTCCTTCTAATTTAGTATCATTGGCAAACTTACTTAATGTACATTCAACCCCTGCATCCAGATAATTTATAAAAACATTAAAGAGCACTGGCCCTAAAATTGAGCCCAGCGGAACTATTCTCAAACACTTTCTTGATTTTTCCACCCAGTTTAGTTTCTCTTGCTGTACTTCTGTCTAGGTTGCTTTCTTGCTTTTGGGATTTCTAAAATTTTTTTAAGCATTTGTGAAGCATTTTCAAACTAAAGACAAACTTACATAAGATAGTCCTAGTTGCACAGAATTCTGAAACTTTGGGATAAAATTTCAAGAAAAAGCAATTAAATGCTCAAAAAAAATGGTCACTATTGTACCCAAAGACCTGTTCAAATTAGCAGTTCACTTACACTGCATGGTAGGTATGCAGAGAACTGTTTTGCAGAAAATGAAGAAAACGGGATGAAGAAGTTTTAGTTCATGCTTCTGTGCCAAACAAGGATCAAATATACTTGACAAAGGCATCTCAAAAAATGATCTGAAAGACCACCATCAATGGAAAACCCATAATATCCCCCAAGTAATGTACTCCAGTGTTTCACTGTCCTTACCATTGGAAAGGTTTTTTGTTGATTTCTACCTTGACCTTTCTTCCTTCTTGCGATCTGAGCTCATCAGCACCCTCCTCTCCACAGAAAGGAGGAGGTTGGAGCGAGGTGGGGGGTCAGTCTCTTCTCCCAAGTAACAAGTGATAGGACAAGAGAAAATGGCCTCAAGTTGCGCCAGGGAAGGTTTAGATTGGATGTTCAGAACCATTTCTTCACCGAAAGGGTTGTCAAGCATTGGAGTGGTTGACTCAACTGAAGTGGTTGAGGCACCATCCCTGGAGGTATTTAAAAGACGTGTAGATGTGGCACTTAGGGACATGGGTTAGTGGTGGACTTGGCAGTGCTAGGTTAACGGTTGGACTCAATGATCTTAAAGGTCTCTTACAACCTAAACAATTCTATGATTCTATAACAAGTCATTCTTTTCCTTTTAGCAAACATCCTTCTAATTATATAAATAACTGATTCTCAGTGCTTTCCCAACCTTTTCGTTAAGATAAACATTTGCAGGCCTTTCAATTTTTTCTCACAGGTCACATTTGTTTTTTTCTGGATTCTCTTCAATTTATCTATGACTCTCCTTAAGTACCCCAAACGAGATGTTTTTCTGGTAAGGGCTCAGATGTACTACTCAAGAAGCAATACTGTGACCCATTCATGTTTCTCTTGGTATGAGTTAATACCCAACATTTCCTTAATGGGGCCCACCCTGTACTTGTGGAGTTCCTGTGTCAGTGTGTTAGCTTGTCCTCTCTTGAGTTTCATCTTTTTTTTTCCTCAGGCCATCTTTATAATCTTTTTCTCCTACAGTTAGTCACCTCCAAATGCAAATAATAAGAGTTTTTGATTTTCTTGAAAATTTGAATACCCTTAAACCCCTTATGGAACAACAATAGATACATATCCCCACTTCAACAGTGAATTTGTGGTAACATATTCTCTAAATGCTGCTACTTACTACTGCGATACTTTCAATCAAGATGGTGTTTTCCTAGCTTCCCCTTCAGGCTACCATATTAACCAGTGTCAAAAGCTGGTGGTATTTACTGTATCTCCCTTATCCAAACTGCTTGTCACCTTGCTATAATTTGTTTCGACTTATTTTGTTCTCAGTACATCCAGGTTAGTTACTACTCTTTTCCTTGTTATTTTTCAAATGCTCAGAATTCTGGGAACTGAAGCAACTTGTTGGTCCATACTTCCTGGATCCCTCCTCTCTCTGTTTCTATGTGAAATTTAATACGAGGCACTATGCTTGCCATTTTCTAGCACTCCTATTCCACAGCTGTCCTCCATCATTTCTCAAAAGCAACTTACAAGCATTCTGAAATTGCTTCAGCCAGGTCACTAAGCATACTATTATGAGGCTTATCAGAGCAGACAATTTGAAAACAACTAATTTATCTAAGTGCTCTCTAATCTGTTCTTTCTGCAGTTCAGACTGAACCTTTTGTTGTTGGTATTAACTGTGTTAACCATCTGCTCCTGACTGACCTTTTGTGAAGACTAAATGCAACAAGGCCTGTGCATCATTTGATGGTTTTCAGTTTGGGAAGGGAAAAGGTTTTCTTTTCCCTTCAACTTCCTTTTACTATAATAGACTTGCAGAACTTATAATTAACTTATTTAAAAATGCTTTCTTTTTACCTTTGATATTTCCTGCTCCTTAACCTCATTCTGTGCCTTGACTTTCTGACTTTGTTACTACATATTCACATTGTACTTCTCTTCCATCAGACTATCAACTAGATAATCAAGTTTACATTTTGTGTTCAGTCCTGTCTTGAAGTCAGTAAAGCTGCCATGACCTGGCCTTATTTATTCTACCTATCTATCCTGTAGCAGCTCTCTGTAGCTTCTTTTTCGTCAGTCTTTCCTCCCATGTGACCTTAAATAACAATTCTGAGAGTTCATTGAAATGTGCTTTCTGGAAGTTCATGATCTTTATTTTGCTTTCTCTTTCTTCCCTTCCCAAGGATCATAAAATCTTATGTGTTTCACTCACTTTCAGTTCACAGCCTCAGGCGGTTCTAGATTTGATTGCCCTCTCTCTCTATTTGCTGCCTCCACCTTCTTTAGCAAAAGAAAGCTTTCACCTGTCAATTCCTGTATTTTGTTGGACAGCGTGGGTCTTTACTTGGATTTGTTAAGAACTTCTATTGAACACTAAGTTTTTGACTTGTTGCTTTCTACATTTTGTTTTGGGTTTGTTATCTAATTAAAGATTTTTGTGTAAACAGACAAAAAAAATTCACCTAGACTTGTACCATGTAAGTCCACGCCTTTTATCATAGATTATGAACAAGTCTAACTGCATATGTACTGAAAAGCTCAGGGCAAGCATATTGTGTTCTTCATGTTCAAGATCAGAGGGTTTTTTTCCTGAACAAGCTATACGCTTGTGTATTAGCTTTCCAGTAATGAGTAATTCCACAAAACCTGTTATACTAGTTAAATGATGTTCCTGATTGTGTATTAAGATTTACAACTTCTCCTGTTTATAGTCCACATTGTTTCATTTATGTGCTGACATGCAAGATCTTATTTTTATTAGCTTTCATGAATGAACTAACTCTGTTTTGTCATCTTGTCTAGAAGACTGTTTATGATCATCCACAGTTTCTCCTCACATTCTGCTTCTTGATCCTCACTGTGGTAGTCAGTCAAAGTGCAGAGGTGCTTCCTCACTCTTTTTAGGTAAATTCATTCTTGTCCAGTAGCCCATGAAGCATCACTGTAAAACGTTTTGTACTTATCTTTGGAAAATGCCAGTGTAGTCAATGCTACTCAAACATCTGAGTTCAAACTACGTGGGGTTTGAGCAGCGGTTTTTCGTTTGTTTCATTTTTTAAACAAAGCCAGGAGAACTGAAAGGAATACCTATGTTCACCTTTCAAGTGAACATAAGTGAACATTGAATCTTATTTCTGTACTCATTTGTGAGAAGGTGCTCCAGAAGCTCATTTCTTTTTTGCTAAAATCAGAAAAATCTGAGAGCAATCTTCCTCTTTGATCGGATTATTCCACAGTTGCCTATTTCAAGACCTGTTAACCCTTCTGTGAAGCAGCTGGTTACCGAGGTTGTTGGATACAGCGTACTAGTACTAGCTAGGACTCTGACATAGCAATCTGCACAATTCTTTTCTGAGTGATCCTTTTCCGCATTTTTTGTCCATTTTTTCACTAGGGACCCAGCTGCTGTTCCTAACACCAGATCCCAGGAAAATTACTTATTGTACCTTCATCATTTTTTAGACAGGACCCCGAAGAAGTCAAGTAGTGAGCAGATGAGTATCTAAGTATTATTCTTTTGATATGTAGACAACAAGGAAACCCAACCGCATCAAAGACTGGCAACTATGCACCAGCACGGCTGATAGCACTTCTCATACCTGACGGCTGCCCAGATCCTAGTGACACGAGGGAGAGATGATAGGCGCACCAAGAACCAGTACCAGATGAAGAAACCAAGATACTCACATGAAAAGCAGTTGAGACTGCAGGAAGCACAGATGAAAACATCAGGTACTGCATATGATTACCATAAATCACACAAAAGGCACATATCAAATCATCCAATATCTCAAGGCCTAGCAGAGTCTCTAAAGCACAGGAAAGATGTCAATGCCTGCCTTACTGAGATGATCAAAGTATTTGATGAAGACGACAGGGATGACAATGAAGAAAAAGAAGAAGCAGCAAACTACTTCAGAGAACACTGGGTACTGTAAAGTTTACATACACTAATTCAAATTCTAAAATCTCAACTACTCTGACAGTTCTAGGGAAGTATACAAGAATTGTTTTTTACGAACATCACCATACCTCCACATTTAACTAAAACCCAAACATATCAATGCTTCCTATAATAACTGAACATAATATAGAATCATGGAATCATTTAGATTGGAAAAGACCTTTAAGACCATTGAGTGCAACTGTTAACCTAGCACTGCCAAGTCCACCACTAAACCATGTCTTAAAGCACCACATCTACATGTCTTTTCAATACCTCCAGGGATGGTGACTCAACAACCTCCCTGGACAGCCTGTTCCAATGTCTGACAACTCTTTCAGTGAATTTTTACAAATATCCAATCTAAAACTCCCCTGGTGCAAGTTGAGGCCATTTCCTCTTGTCCTATCACTTGCTACCTGGGAGAAGAGACCGACACCACCTCGCTACAACCTCCTTTCAAGCAGTTGTAGAGAGCAATAAGGTCTCCCCTCAGCCTCCTTTTCTCCAGGCTAAACAACCCCACTTCCCTCAGCCGCTCCTCATAGGACTTGTGCTCTAGACCCTTCACCAGCTTCGTTGCCCTTCTCTGGACACGCTCCAGCACCTCAGTGTCTTTCTTGTAGTGAGGGGCCCAAAACTGAACACAGTACTCGAGTCGCGGCCTCACCAGTGCCCAGTACAGGGAGACGGTCACTTCCCTACTCCTGCTGGCCACACTATTTCTGATACAGGCCAGGATGCCGTTGGCCTTCTTGGCCACCTGGGCACACTGCTGGCTCATATTCAGCCGGCTGTAAGTCATCTCTTAGTGTCCCCCTTTCTACCTTATCTAGCCTGAAGAAAACGAAACTTCTAGATCTGTACCTGTGACTCTTGAATGCAGCCTGGTTTTCTGAATTCCTCTTTTAACCTGATTTACGCTTTGAGTTAGGCCAAACAGCACCTGGACGATACAGGCTCAGTAGCTGACAAATTTTAAACCCAAAAGGCTTGCTTTTTCTCATAAAAGTTTTAAAGCCAGTTCATTCTCAAGAGCAAGCAATAACAGATGTTACAGATGATAGGAAAAGAAGCCTTTGTGCAGGACAGCACAGGAATAGCTCTGTGACAAAATCCATCTCACATGTGTACCATCAAAACTAGATGATAGTTTTCAGAAGTCTGATGAGCTGGTTTATGTATTGCTCTTTGTGCTCTATTCCTTCTCCCCAGCCCGAGATATTACCCCTAGAGGGCCTGTGAAGGAAAAGAAAGAAAGAAAGAAACTCTCTTACTTTTTAAAAACACTGAGTATCTTATTCTATTCTTATGGTTATTAGTTGCATTGCTAACTGGTTTCTCTATTGAAAGAATCAGGATGGTGTCCAACTTACAGGAGCAGCAATGGCCAGACTGCATGAAAAAAATCCATGGTGGAGCCGACAAAGTGTAAACAGGGGTAGGAGGCATCTCCTGTAATGGACTTGGTGGCAATTAATGTCAAGTCTAACTTCCTGTGCTGACATGTGATGTTCGCCTGGACCTTACACAACCAGCATATGGAACAAAATTGGTCTTATCTATTTTCAGCAAATACAGAACATCAGGCTCCATAAGCAGGCAACATAACTTCATCAGGTAAATAAGCTGACTGCATCAGAAAACTCCATATGCAGTAATTATCAGATTAATTAACAGATGTAATGGACAGTGGCATGTACACTAGAGAATTCTGGGAGAAGACAAGGGTAGGGGTTGAAGTCTTCCAGCCACTGAAATGAAGCAAGAGACTGTACCTATCCTCTAAGGAACTCCCATGTTCCTTGAAGGGGAGAGTTGCAACATTCTAGAAATGTAACTCAAAATTTTCAAATGGACTGTAAACATGCCTTCTCAAAAAAAGCAAGCTTCTTGAACTTTTTATCTCAAAAAAAAAGGAATTAAATCAGTAGCTGCGGTATATTTCATAAGATGTCTCAAATAAATAAAACTCTTCTTTATTCTAAACATCACACAACAAATGTTAATCATACCTCTTCCATCAGCTTTGTGCCAGTTAAATAAATTAGTTCATGTCACTGTTCAAAACTTAAAATGTTTCCCTGTGAAATTATTAACTCTTTTTATAAAAAAAATCATGGCATTTTTAAATCAGTTTATGTCCAAGATGTTTGCTTTCCCAGAGAAGCTCTTCTGTGGGATCTATTTTTATGAGAACACTTTTATAGTCAAAGACACTTCAAAACCTGCTTACCTTTTTAAAAAAAAAAAACGCAGAATGATTGACCTCCATGTAGTTCAAACTAAGCAAGGTAGATCTTGATAAAAATGTCAGTAGGTAGTATTTTATCAGTAGAAAAAAATACATATTATGACAGAGCCTAGGGGATTAGGCAGTAGGATTTTTTTGAGGTTTCAAATCTATATCATGGAGTCTTTCAGGAAGGGGAAAATATTTCTATTTGTTCTTACTATCTCACTTTGTATTTTTCTTCCAGGAAAAAAAAAAAATACCAAGGGTTACAACTTCCTTTTAAAAAAAAAAAAAAAGAAAGAAAAAAAAAGTGTGCATTGTGATATTCATCCTACTGTGGTTTGCTGGTTAAGAGTTTTCTTTTAAATAGATTTTAATTCAGATATCTACAGGAGAGTGTGTAAAATCCACTTGAAGTCTGATATCCATATCTTAAAAAGGAAGCAATCTTGTGGGAGCCTGAAAGTGCAGAGTTTTATTTCCACCCATTAGACAATAATGCTATAATTTACCTTGTCAGCCCGAATCTGCTTTAATAGATGCAATCTTCACACGTTGCCCTTCTTGTTCTGTCAAAATTAGAAGGAAAATTAGAAGGGAAAGTGATGTCACTGCAACAACAGTCTGACATCTTATTGTACAGTGGTCTGGGTAAGTGACTCGGCCTGAATGAACAACACAATTCTAATGAAATATCTTGCCACGTGGTTTGCACACATGCATTGCCTATCAGGCTCCAACGTATAAACAAATCATTTTACAATAAGATGTCAAACTACTGTTGCAATGACATTTTGCTTTCTAAAGAACTTCCTCACCAAGAGTGTAACAGAAGGGGATTAACCACCAAGTCACAATTCTTCTGGTGATTTGTAATTGCAGCAGTCTATATATGCTTAAGCCCTCATTCTGGGCACAGTTGTAAGCTGCATTCTCTCAAGAGTCTCATTTGACATCAGGCTTCCCAGTATCTCAGTCCTTCTCTAGGCTGAATGATGGCCGGTGCTGTCAACCAATTTATTAACCCTTAAGATGTACAGCTAGACATGAACAGATTCCCTCTGTGGTAGAAGGATACCTTGGAAAGGATGCTGTGCTTCCAGGCAAGCAGAAACCAGTAGTGACATGGCTCAGCTGACTGGCACCTGGCAGAGGACGCAAAACCAGGACAGTCCCATCAGCATCCATCTGAAAAGCTGTACTTGAGAAGCGCAAAGCAAGAGAACCACTGAGAACTGACTGCACTGCTACAGCAGTGTCTCTGGACAATCTGTTTCTTAACCTTATCTTACAGTTTCAGTCTGAATTATAAAGATGAAGTCCAAAGGTACAGATAAATCCATCACTGGTGACACTCCAAGCTCTCAGTGAGGGACCACTGGAAATATGGCTGGTAACCAGCCTTTGCTGTCTTCCTTCCTTCCAACAGAGGGAGAAGGAGGAAGATGGGGAAGAGCAACGATACTTAAAAAGAAAATAATTTCTAAGCATGGCTTTAGGTCCAGGCCTCTCCAGCTAAGTGCTTAACAAAGTCACTAAATCATCCCAACCTTCCTCTGGAGTCAATATAGGAAAACAGCAGGCAGAATTACCTGCTAGATTAAAGAGGTACCCAAAGGCAACAAGTGACCTCAGGCAAGAGGGAACTGATTGGGCCACAACCACTTACTACTTACTTCAAGAAAGTAACACACTCTATTGAGCTTATTAACTAGTGATCTACACAATGATGAATTTAAGCGTACTCTTACAGGCTTTCTTCAACCGGCATCAGAAATAGCTGAAAAGACATGAAACAATTTACTGATATTATGACTACTTCAGCTGTATCTATGGGATGGACATGGACTAAAGTTACTGGAAAGACAAAGGAACATTTTGTGTATTTGCAGACACCGTTCAGCTAAGTGTGCCTCTATTAAATTGTGTTTCTCACTATGAAAACCTTGAATTTTACATTTGCTTTTCCAATGAGACTTTGCCTTTGGTTTGCCTATAACATGTGCTCTCCTATTTCAATAAACTAAAATTCCACTGAGATCCTTTAAATTATACTTTAGTTATTAAAATTTTAAAAGTAAGCTATTTGACCATAATCTTAACAGTAGATTCCTTATTATGTATACATTAAGTGGAATACATGAGTACTCCTTTGGAGTCATGTGTATTAGTTATGCATAATACATAAAACAAGTAGATTAGAATAGCAGTGAACTCAAAGGAGCGTTCAATGCAGAATGTGTCCTGACACTATTATTTCTATTCAAATAAATCTTTTGGGGAAAATTCTGTATCAGTAGAATTACATTAGAAAGCTATTTCAAGGGAAAGAAACAAAACTTTTTAAAACTATGCAATGCCACAACAGGTATAGTCAACTGACACTTTAAAAATAGGAAAAAATGTAATTTCAGAGCCTTGGTAATCATTCATATAGAAACCATTTTCTCACAGTTGCTTTCTGGGAACTGCGATCGGCAGAATTCTTGCATACAGTTAGTGTAACCTTGGAAATGTCTCTGGGTGTTAATTATTATAAAGAGCAATTGCAAAAAGGACAAAGAAGTGTGAACACATATTTCTTTAAGAAAGGTGTCCTTAATCTTTTTACTTGAGCTGAATTTCATATGAACTTCCTTCCAGTCTTTCTTTACACTTGACAAAGAAGAAAATTATCCTTTCTGACCTCCATTGTAGGTACTTAAAAAGGAGATAAAAGAGTTTTGCCAATATGGCTACTCATTCTCCCGACCAAATTGTACCACTTCCTTCCACAGGTCTTGCTACACCCCTCAGAGGAAGCACGGTGGTTAGCCTCATGCAACATTGCCATCTGGTGATGAAGTATTTTCATTACACTACGAGCATATTAGACAATGCTTTACAAAAAGAAAAACTAGTCAAGTTGGCTACTTTACTCACCCAAGACTGACTACCTTTGAGTACTCAGTAGGCAGGAGAAGGTATTACAGGAAAATGGGCAGTGTCCCTTTAAAAAGATACTTTCTTGCAGATATAATTCATATCATCCACTACAAAGAAACTGTTCCGTGACCGAAAATGTGTGTTCACACTCTGAGAAGTGCCAGCTGCATCTGTTGCATCATGCGCACAAGGAAACCTCATCAGAGCAGTGGAAGAAGTTGCACAGGTTTAAAACAAACAACTATAACTTGCACTAGTGTTTTGGCAATGGAGAAGAAAAGAGAAAGCATGATCTTAAGAATCAGAGATGCAGTTAAAAATGAAATAATTGTTGCTATTTGTTGTGGTTTAACCCCAGCCAGCAACTAAGCACCACGCAGCCGCTTGCTCACTCATCCCCCCAGCAGGATGGGGGGGAGAATTGGAAGGGTAAAAGTCAGAAAACTCATGGGTTGAGCTAAAGACAGTTTAATAGGGAAAGCAAAAGCCACGCACAAAAGCAAAGCAAAACAAGGAATTCATTCACTCCTTCCCATGGGCAGGCAGGTGTTCAGCCATCTCCAGGAAAGCAGGGCTCCATCACGCATAACGGTTACTTGGGAAGACAAACGCCATCACTGTGAACGTCCCCCCCTTCCTTCTTCTTCCCCCAGCTTCATATGCTGAGCATGATGTCCTATGGCGTGGAATATCCCTTTGGTCAGTTGGGGTCAGCTGTCCCAGCTGTGTCCCCTCCCAACTCCTTGTGCACCCCCAGCCTCCTCGCTGGTGGGGTGGGGTGAGGAGTAGAAAAGGCCTTGACTCTGTGTAAGCACTGCTCAGCAGTAACAAAAACATCCCTGTATTATCAACACTGTTTCCAGCACAAATCCAAAACACAGCCCCATACTAGCTACTGTGAAGGAATTTAACTCTACCCTAGACAAAATCAGCACACTATTGCACTAGAAGCTAGAGGCCAGAGAAGCCAGTAATCGCTTGCTTTTTTTTTTACTGCAAAAGAATCTGTGTTGGTAAAGTTCATAACTTCATATTATTAGGCCACTGTACAGAAAAATAAGAGTGACATTCATTTTTTTTCCCTCTAAATAAGTCACTAGAATTGAGTGTCAATAATCCATATCAACAACTTGTCAAGTCTGCAACTACACTTGTTACGTATGTGAAACAAAGTACATGAAAGTGATAACAAATATACAAATATACAGAGTGTATACATACAGTACAAAACTCATCTTAAAAATCAGTGAGAAAAATATGAACAGTCATACACCTTCAAAAAAAAAAACCCCACAAAAAACAAAACCAAAGTATTGGGGTTTTTTGATACGGTAAAGAGATTAGGCTCATGTCTGCCAGCGTCCCAGTAACAGTGGACCAATTTCAGCTAATTTTGATGGACAGCCAGAATTCAGAAATAATCAAGCTCCTGCAAATGAAAATCGGAGGTCTTCTGAAGGAAAGACATGCCTTTCCTATCATTATATGTTTTGTTTCTGGACAGACAGCCAGCTAGGACACCAGCAGGGACCAGCTGTAAGCATCACCCAACACACTGAAAAGAGCAGGGGTGAATGCAGTGCAGGGAGAGAACAAGAGTTGTGGTCAGGGTAAGCTTAGGAGAGAGATCCTTAGGTTACTTCCACCCTCAGATCAGCTGATCACAGCTGTGTGATACACAGATGCTAACAAAGAAACAACAATCTTCAATAAAGGTCTAGATAAGGAACAAGAGTCCAGCCTGAAGAAATGGATCAGTTGAAGTTACAGAACCTTCTAGTGGTGGAAATGGAGAGCTTCTTTTATGGTCTGGTACAAAGAAACTATTTACGCTAGCAGATCTTAATATTCCCTGGCTGTGTCTGCAAATATCGCTTGTTCAGCTTCTCATTGAACAAAATTACAGCTTTTTCTCTGTCAGTCAAGAAGTCAAAACCAATGTTCAAAACTTGGTGCTTAAGACGCACCTTTTAACTCCTCAAATGTCAAAGTAATTAAAAAAAAAAGAAAAGAAAAGGTGCCCTGGTGTACTTGCAAAGAGTATCTTTATTCATTGTATATACTTAAAAGCAAGTGGAGAGCCTGCCACACGCCCTCGTGATGTAAGGATATCACAAGCAGTTCTTTGAAACTTGATATCTTATGTCAAAACTGTGGGGAATTTAACACCATATGGGTAATAACACCGTAAGAACATGAGGTGCTCTTGTTGCATCGGCATCTTATTGCTTTTAGAATTATAACAGCACATTACATAGTAACTGAAACAAATAAATTAGAGACAGGAAGCCACAGAGCTAACACCGAGAACGAGCATGTGCCTTCAGCAGACCAAATTTGCTTGGACCACAGAGTACTGCAGGCAGCCTAGGCAGCACAACTTGGGAAAAAATATTTAGAAAGGAAAAGTTCCTCAAAAGCTTTCCTGTCTCCATTCTGTGGGATGAAATATGGGCCACATAAAGGTAACACAGCAGCTTGCTTGTGAGCTCTAGAGTGATTTTGGATATTGCCAAACCTGGAGGGAAAGCATCTGTCTGATGCTGCTTTACCTTTGACAACTATGGCAATATTAGGATGTTTTTTCCCCCATCTCAGGGCACAGGAAAAAGTGAGAAGATTCATGTTTGCCCATTTTACTGCAGCTGAAGATCTCTGCTGATCTGGCCACATTTTGATCCCCCGTCTACAGTAGCTTTTGTGTATGCCCAGGCACTGCTGTTTCTGCTGGAAGCAGAGTCACTACCAGAAGCTTACGGTCACTAATGTTAGCAAATTAACTTCAAATGGAGACATTTCAGCTCTTTGCTGAGCAGAAGCTAAACAGGAAAACAAATCACCATGGGTATAATTCTCGATTCATTTGTACATACAATTATTCTGTTTGTTTAGGCAGGTATGTGTTCTGAATGAACAATTTGTGGACTTAATCAAAAAGAAGATTTGGGGAAGAGTAAACTTTTTTGTTTGTGATATTTGGAAGCAGTGTTACAGTGCGACTGACACGGGCACACACCAGGCACAGCACTTCTGCCTTTGTCTTCTCAGCTTTGCTCTCCCAGCTTACAATAAAGAAGGGGAAGGGATTGACAATGGAAGAAATCCAAAACAGTGTGCTGCATGGAACAGAAAAAAGGAAGCTTTTTTTTTTGAAAGATGGTGAAGGTAAGACTCTCAGGGAATCTTCTGAGCAAAGATTCCCTTTAAGAGTCAACACACCTCATGTACAGATCCCAGGGGAAGAGACATTTCATCTCATGTTCAAGGTCACTAAAATCCTATGAAAATAAATTTTGAATGGGAGAGAGACTGATGAAGTCAAATAGCAAAGTGCAGAGCAACACTAAACAAAAGTCTTAGTTGCCTGATCATGACGTTTTATTCTTTTGATGTAACATAAAGGTGTTATACAGGGGGACTAGCAGGTCTCTGTACGTGCCAGTGCTCCTTGTGCTAGCAGAGGCCCTTCTGGAAGGAATGAAGACACATCTATTATGTCAATGTTGCCATTTAATTCTTAACCACAATTTTATTTTCCACAATTCACAGATCCATGAAACATAATGGAAGGTGCTATGCACTCTCCTGCCACTGTCAGACAGGATAATGTTGGAAAAGCAGCAAGACAGCCATTTAAATGATCCTGCAACAAGCGCTCTGTTTCTTAATTCCTCTCATGATTTTACAGGCTGCTGATACTCAGTTTAAGCATTTTGACATAGCTTTAAAAAAAGACATGACCATTAAGGAACAAATGCTTAAACACACAACAAAGCAGAAATTAGTCTTTTAAAAATGGCAGATCCACCTCATTGGGTGCAAGAGCCAGCTTCAACTCACGCTGCCAGGAGTGCAAGCAAGCATTCAAAAGGGAACCTAATTAAGAAAACTGACGGGCACTTGGTCTTATTGTTGCTCTTTTGGTGTAGGGAGAAATCAATCTAGCAGAGAAGACTTGACAGCTGTATAACATAAAGGGCACTCCACAAACTGGTGACTAGGTGCAGACTAAATTCTGCATTACGCATTCAGAGAGGGCTCTGCCAGCATTAAATCAGAGGAACAGTCAAATATAGGGAGCCTTTGAGTCCATGGACTAGTTGACTTTTGCAGACCTTACACACAGCAATTTACCCTTTGTTTCACCCACAATAAGAGAAGCAAGCTGTTGCTTTTGGTGCAGTGCAATAGCTTGGTAAGTTAAATACATCCTTCTCCAAAGAGCAGGATTTTACATGGGAGAAATGTGAGTGAACAGTGAATATTATTTCTCCAAGACTCATCTTCAACCAGCAGAGACATTCATGTGTACAGTATAATGGGGATACTTTGATTCCTTTCCATTCGCTATTTATCTGTGTGCATTTGAAAGTCCAAGAGATTATTTACAGAAAAGGAAGTGAAAAGGTATATTCACATAGGTGCATACAGAATAACAGCAAAAGCAACATAAAAATAAAGATGGACTTGGATTCAGATCAAATAATCTGCAAGACAGTCACATCATGAGGAGATGGTGTGATAAGAGTGAGACCCACAAGAGGCAAATAGATAAGGCGATGCAAAAGCAGCTTTTTGTCAGGGTGTCTCTTAAATTACTTAAAAATTGTAACATATCCTAAAGAAAAATCACAGAAAGACATCTACCATATGCTCCTTATATAGACTGTATATACCATCTATTTAGAATACAGCTTTGTGTGATGAAGAATTTAACATAGTCTTAAGGAAATAATTTCAGTGCTTAGTTCCAATGCATTTAAGTACATGGTTTTTATTTCTAGATATAACTTCATTGCCAGCTGTTTTTTCACATTCAGCTTTTGACTTCTGTCTAAATGGTGCTGATTTTACCTCTCAAGTACTGGGTTGCCAATCCAAGTCCTCTAGTAGTCTAAAGTCTATCCCACACAGTGTCCTGCAGGACAGACAAATCCCAGCTAGCAGCACTTGCATTGGTCAATGGCACAGTATGATTTGGCAAGTATGTGTTAGCTCAGGTGCAAAAGCAATATAGCTATAGCTACACACGATGTTAAACTGATCATAGCATAGAGGTATACCAACACTAATTCTAGCTCTGGTGATGGCTCAAACACTGCTAGCTTCAGCGGAGGCGTACATGTGGAATGGGGATCTGTGCTACATTACACTGTGTGAGGCAGGCATACCATTTAAGAAACTCCTTTCCTTTAACTAGGTGACAAGAGCTGTTCATCATACTGCTAAACAACCCAAATCTTTGGTCCAAAAAAAATAATTCGCTATGATTTCATTTTGATTTCAGAACTCACCCACAGACAAACACCAAGCAGGGTCAAATCTGCATGTTTAATTCTGTGGCATACGATCTAGTTTAGGTTCTCTTTCCGTTGGGGCAGGGGGGGAGGAAGAAGAGCCATTTAGAAGCCTTTTTATTCTCTGGAAATCTAAGGCACACCATTGCTGTGTTATTAGTTACAGTAAAAGTGACCTCTGCCAAACAGACAAAACTCTCCCTGCAAACAGAGTTCTTACCATCCAATCTCCTATTTAGGGATGTATTGCTGAAACGTTAACCAGCACCTATTCCAAAAGATCAGAAGCCTTGATGAATGGTTTGATGCTCTCTAATCAAATACGTTTTCACAATGGGCAGGCAGGGAACAGACAATATGAAAAGGGTTTTAAACATGTTCTGAAAGAAAAATTTGCAGATCAATGACAGTGGACAGAAGCTGAAGTTAAAAAGACTTTTGATCACATCCCCTACAGGTTCTATTAGAAATGAACTCAATATATTAAATTTAAATTTAGATAGCCCGAAGAACAGAAGCACATAAATTTGAGGGTTTGGTTTCACCCATTAAGATGGTAAGAGTTCATTTGCAAAATTCAAAAGTAGACTTGCGTGTCAGGCGTGTTCAAAATCATAGGCTACACATTTAGGTCTGACAGAGCTGAGCCTGAGAAATCCAAAAGAGGCAACGGAGGGCAAGGAAGAGGACAGCTCTATGCTACCATCTTTCTATCTACCATCTATGCTGCCAGTCTCAAACTACCACTAGAAGCAGCTTTCGCAGTTCACTGGCTAGGAGCAGTGCTGTCGCACAAGAGCAGAGTGCATCGCTGCCTGAGCGCAGCCTCAGGCAGACGCTGCATCCCGTGCTGAGTACCAGGCTGCAGTTCCTCGGGCATGTGTCAACCCACACCCCAATCAGCAAGCCGGCCAGTTGTCTCAGGTACAGCTGTACGGGAGCAGAACCAGCACTACCACTGGATTATTCCATTTTCCTCATTCATCTGCTTAATAGTGTTTTCTTCAGAGGCTTTGCTTCTCCTGGATCAGAACTAATTTACCTTCACTTTAGGGAAGTTTTCAGGCCACTTTTAGCAATTCTTAGCACATGAAGGTTTGACTCTGTCCCTAGCTTCAGACGCTTGTACATATTTGGCCCCAGAAACACAGTATACTAATTCTGCAAGTCTGATGTTAACTAACCCTTATATTAAAGACCTAACCACTGAATTAAGGTATTAGTCAAGAATCACAACTTTCAATTTAATTTTAAATTTTTGAAGAATACATATGCATGGTGGGGTGAAAAAAAAAAAAAAAGTGAAAATGTGAAGAAAAGATGGGGGGTGGAGGGAGAAGACTTGACTCGAAAAGACTCAAATATCAAAAGAGAAAGAACACCGGATGATCATTAAGACCATTTAAGACTAAATAAGTGGGGAAGGAGTGCAGTTTTGACTACTTCAAACTGACATAATGATTGCCAAGTTTGAAAAACTATGTAATAGCTTTTGAAATTATTATAGACTCATAGAATAGTTTGGGTTGGAAGGGACCTTTTAAAGGCCATCTAGTCCAACCCCCCCTGCAATGAGTAGGGACATCCTCAACTAGATCAGGTTGCCCAGAGCCCCGTCCAACCTGACCTTGAATGTTTCCAGGGATGGGGCATCTACCACGTCTCTGGAGAACCTGTGCCAATGCTTCGCCAACTTCATCGTAAAAACTGTCTTCCTTGTATCTAGTTTGAATCTCCCCTCTTTTAGTTCAAAACCATTACCCCTTGCCCTATCACAGCAGAACAGCATGTTTATTATATAAACATATATGTTATTATCTAAACATACCTGTTTAATATATAAAACATATAATGCCATACACTTAAAATTTTGTGGGGTTTTTTTGCCTTGGAAGGGTCTTTTGAGACTAAGAATAAGATGGAAGACCAGGAGGTTCTTCTCTCCTGAGTATGGATAGCCCTGGAGTATAACTTGGGACAGGGGTGAAATTGTGAGATGAAGGGAGAAGGCAATAGAGAAAGACCATTAATCTTTTCTTGTAAATTGTTGTTTCTACTTTTGAGTCATAAAAACTGGAGGAAAGCAGTGAAATTATCCTTCCAGAAGCTGAGAAGGAAAAAAATTCCTTAACTGTGAAATATGAACTGCTGTCTAGTTATTTCAACACCTAGTTATGGTAAAGCTACATAAAGCTGCAGAATACATTTGGAATAAAAATATATACACTGATATCTGCATGGGACACACAGTATTTGTTTATACATAAAGCTTACCCTCTCTACTTGTCATGAGCAAAGCTTGACAAAACGAGTTTCCTAAGAGACAGTTTGCTGGGGGAATTTTGACAGTTCCCATTTGAGTTTTCTTCAAACCCTTCAGAGAAATATCAGTTCAAAAAAAGCATATTGCAACTAGAGAGCTCATTCTTAAAATCTTGAAACCTTTATCTAAAGCCTGCGTTTCCTTGCAGCCTATTTTTATAGGTTTTCCTTAGCAATATCTATATGCCTGCCCTATGCTAGGCTAAACTAGAAGAAGAAAAAAAAAAACCAAACACATTAATAGAGATGAAAGGCAGAAGAACATTTAGGAACAGCTTGCTCTGGGATGTTGCCAGGAATGGGAGAAAAGAAACTGGAGTGCTAGCATATTAGACAGCTTAATCACATTCTTTAAGCATGAAAGTGTTAAAAGCAACAAAAGGTTCAATGAAGTTGAGACATGAGATGCTGCTTTGTGAAGGAATCATCTCATTCTCTTTTCCAATCCACAAACTCTTGAATCAATCCTTCACCAGAACAAAAACAGTTGAGTTACCTGCCTAGTTATATAGAGACTTTCCAGAGCTATTAAAATACCATAATGAATGTTTTCTTTGGACTATGAAGAAAAAAAGCCACCTGTCATTGATTTGTTTTCCTCAGGGCAAAGCTACTAGAGAACCTAATTGAAATATCATCCCCCTTTTCTTTTTTGCACCTTCACTTAAAACTTAATAATCCCAAGTCTGTATGTAAGCAAAAAACTCTCATGAGCGTGCAATCCTAAAGACAAACAATTTCCTAGACATACTTGAATCTAATGCAAGTCAGCTGTAGACTGCAAAAAGAATCATTAAAAGCATCAGCATCTTTTCTTGGGAAACACTCGAGGAGATATAGAAGAATACACTTTGCACTATGCACAAGCAGCTGACTGACTTCAGTCTTTATTTTTCAGTCTCTACTACCTAGTGTGAACCTGTTTGGCACTCCTCTGCCATAAGCACTTCTCAGTACCTGTTCTTTTGAACAGTTTATAACATCGTGTTTAATTAAAGCCTAGGGCCAAACATATATAATTTTCTTGATCTTCTGCTTATTAAAATTCCCTGGTTCTTACTTCAAAATTCAAGAATATTTAAAACAACATATGCTGTAATACTAGGACTATATTTTACATCATTTTAAAGACAGAAAAGCTCTCTTTCAACACCTCTGTGACAGCTAGGTCCTGCTGACAATTTTAAGATCAGCAACTTGATATTTAAAAGTGAACTGAGCTTTACATATGAGCCCAAAATAATCCACTTTAGCTATTGGACCACTGCCCTTTAGGTAAAAACATTTAACACCATTTGAAAGCTCTACTAATTATGTTCGTCTTGTAATTTTACCGTTTTCCTCCTGTATTTTTATTTTTCAGCTTAGGTAAATGTCCAGACACATATTAAAACAGTTTAAAATATATCACCTTTCAGAATTATAGAATGCAAACATTTGCTGTGGAGCACTGAACACGCTCCCCATATCAGCATTGAAACAGAAAGGTGGACGAGCGTGGCTGTAAGTATCTCAACAAGGGTTTCTTTGAATTATTTAACCATTTCACTTGACCTGCATTTACACTGTTTCTCTCATCTCTGTGTCATCTAATAGAGGAGTCTGCTGCCAGAGGAATACCAGCCGGTTTGTTGGAAAGGGACAAGAGCCAGAAGGGCTGCATCCCTCCCCACACAGGGATTTCTGAGGCAAACCAGGGTTGGATTGCACAGGCCCACCGACTTTGCCAAGCACATGTGGCCACCAATAGCGAGGACTGAAGCTTGCTGGTTGCAATATTTAGACTGCTCAAGAGCCAAACCTCTCCTAGCATAGCTTTGGAAACAGATAGGTGAAGGTTTGCCAGACAGCAGTCTCCACTTTAGTACCAAGTGATAAAATGCATATGTCCCTGGCAGGCTGACACAGCCACAGTCCAAGAGCTGCACGGCCCTCTGCCAGACAGGGGTTGGGATTGCTCCTGCTCACAGAGACCATCCCACAACATCAGCTGGGATCCGCTCTCACTCACTTGGTCTTTACGTGCATTTACTGTTAACCTGTACGGGTGCACTGAAAAACACCCCACACTTAACAGACCCTCCAGGTACACGCAAAACCATGCTGTTGTCATTGCTCAGTGAATCCAATCTCTGAATACATCACAAAAGTCTTTACGTGGTGGTCAACGCACAGCAATACCCGGTTTGGGCAATGCCGTTATAGTCACGGTGCTCAGCGTGGCAACACATTTCAGGTGCAGGATTCCATGCGGGCTGCAGTGGAAGTGGGTTTGAGCATGCTCCTCTATTCGCCTCTCGGGTGCTGGCTCCTCTGAATTTCTCATGTGTGTTTCTTCAGATCAAGTAGTACATGCAGCTTACCTCTTGGTGACCATGAATAGGTCAACAAATAATTGATTTTCCTACTTCTGGCCCATTTTCATGGTACTTTGCCGTCTTTTCAAAATGCAATACAAATGATTTTTTTTCACAGGAATGACATTTTTCACTTGACTTGCGTATTGTTCTACTGTGGGCAGCTGTAACAAAGGGAAAAAAGAGAGAAGCCTCGGTTCCCAAGTTACTGAATACCATAGACTAAAACAAATAACACAGTGACTAATTCTTCTACAGCAAAATAAAAGTTGGATCCTCCCTAAGGACACCATCTACGTCCCAGAGCACTCTACCTGGCACTCTGTAAACGGCTCTAGCTGATTCTTGTCTGCTTCACATTGATCATGTAGTTACTCACTAAAGAGACAGCAAAAACCTGATCATCCAGATGAAAGTTCTCATCCCCCAACAAAGCAACACAAGCTCTTCAATGACTGTTTAAGATTTTTATACGAAACTAAAAAGCTTCAGAGTATCTTTTCCTCAGAATACACCACAGTCAATTTTCTGGAAGGTGAAATGTACATAAGATATACTGGAGCTATCTTGATACTGTTAAGCAAACCAGGACAGGATCAACAGGCTGAAGTGAGAACTCATCCCAGACAACATCAATAGCGTACTGTAGATGGTAAGCTAGGTACCCCTGCCCCTTCTTCCAGGCAGAGGGCATTGAATTTCACATCCTTGGTCAGCGTGCTGCTGATTTTTAAGACTATCTCCCGCTAAGAATATAGTAGAGAGAAAATCATTATAATGAATTTATCCCCGGTCACAATTACTCAATGAATCTGAACACCATGAAACTGCACCTTCAGCTCAAGGTTGCTACCTTCCTCAAGGGGTAGCCCACTGTGGACACAATGCAAACCTTTATATTAAAATACAACACAGATTTTGTGCTTATCTACACTGGCCTCTAAAAGCTTAGTGATAGAACTCAGATCTCAATCTAAAGATAAAATCTTCACACTCTTTTCCCAACCTGATACTGCAATGTTCTTTCAAATAGGCAGACTTGGGGGAAAAAAAAAAATAAAAGTTACATATTTTTTATATATATATATATATATATATATAAAAGAAAATAAACACCTCTGCCTCCCCATGCCAGCTTAATTCTTTTTTTTCTGTGAACAAGTATCAGGAGTAAAAATCCAGAGCTGCCTCAACCCCTGCAAATCTCTGTTTTGCCCATTAAAACATAGCCTAGTTCCAGGAATGTCTTGATCAAGATGTAAAGTTTTGCATGGACAAGATATCTGGACCAAATTTGAAAGTCTTTTTAACCACTGATGGAGCCCAGAATAAAAACTGACTAGGTTATATCTCACACTGTACAGCTAGAATACAGAAAAACATTATTTTAAAGAATTTTCGACACTCAGATTCCTCTAAATCCACTAAACAAAAAAATTGCTTATAATCCTGACATCAAATTAAGGATTTTATTTATTGAAGAAGAAAAAAAATTAAGGAAGAAAGCAGAAGAATGTTTTATGTTTAGTTTTAAGGAAAACATATTGTCCTCATTAAACATTTGACAGACCTCAAGTAGAAGCAGCACAATACTGGCAAGCTGCAACTCAGGCTATATTTCAGTCACATGGTTAATATCATGCACTGAGAATTTCTTGATGTTTATGGTTAGCTTTAAAGTTCAGAGCGAAGACCTTTCTTAAGGAGGACAGACACTTACATTGTTAGTTTCTTTTTGACATTGTTCAGAACTTCATTACAAGTGTTGCAGGACAGATTATGGCCCTCATTCGGGGGGGGGGGGGTGGGAACAAAAAACAAACGAACAAACAAACAAAAAACCCCACTGAAATACATGCTTACCATTGAAGTTGTTCTTACATGCTTCGTAAAAGGCAATTTCTCCAGAGTCAGTACATTCCATCACACACTTGTTCTTAGCCTGCAGGACTTTAGAAAACAGTAATATATGATGTTTTTTGCATAGATGTTTGGAAAAAAAGATGGCATTCAGTTTAGTGTTCTTATCAGACAGACTTTCATGAATGCTGCTTATAAAGATCTAAGAATGATCCCTTAGAAGTGTTTAAAAACATATCATGGTAGGCTCCACACAGATAACATGACAAAAAAAAATTGTCTGTCTGAAAAGGAGTCTATACAACATCTATTAACTCTTTTAATCCTCTTTCTTTTTAGTTGTGAAGCTTGTCACCAAGGCACAGCCTTTTGTTTTTAATGAGTATCAAAAAGATGATCTGAAAGAAACACTAGTGAGACAATCATTAGAACTACCTGTGTAATAGGGAAATACATATTATTCCAGTCAATGCCAGTAGCACAGACTAGGATATATTCTAGAGAGGAAAGAACTAGTTAGAAAAAGATTGTAGGGAAAAGCTTTTGCCAGACAACACACACACACACTTTCCCTCATTTAAAATTCATGAAGATGAAGTGCTGCTTTTGTTTCCTGTCTCCAAGATGAGCCCTAATACTCTTGCCAAAAGCAAGCTAACACAGTGTAATTGTTTTTCATCTAAATTGCATGTCCAACCTGCTTAGTTTTCAAAGAACATTGATGATGCTGCTTTGATACCCAACTGCCAAATGACAAAGCACAGGGCACATAGGCAGACGGGCATGATAAGAATTTTTAATCATTCTGTCTCTCAGTCAGCTTACAGAACAGGGAAAAACAGGGAGGAAAGATAGGAGAGAAGAAAAAATCTTTCTAAGAACAAGATGGTTCCTATTTTCATTAAGAATAACTTAGAAAAACAAATAACGAAAGAAGCAATTCAGAACAAAGATCCCCTGAGGCGTTTTTAATCTGTTATATTCCATACAGCTAAAAGGGCTTTTTGAAAGGTTACAAAATGAAAGAGAATGGTCAGAAAGCACAAAGGCAGCTTTCTTTTTTAACAAAGACACAAGCCTTTCTTCTGAGAGAAAAGCAGCTTCAGAGTTTGATCTTCACAGAAGATGCCCGTAAATTGCTGAACCCATAAATTAGAATCTAAAGTTACCATTCTTTAACTTTCTCGAGTTCATAGACATACCTGAACTGTATATCTGCATTGATCTCCTATTTTTCCTCTTAGACACCCTATTTCATGTCATCTAAACAGATCTGTGAGATGCAGCTTTGAGAAAACAGATCCACATGGAAATACATAAGGAAAGCCATGAACAATCACATTCTGAAAGTATATCCTCAATGATGGTCAGCCAATGCAGAAAGACATGCAGCTTTTACTATTGATCCATACACTTCATTCTGTTATCTGGAGCTAGAACAAAAAGCTTGATTCTGTTTATCCTGCTTGTTCCAGTTAATTTAGTACCTTCCCCAGTTAAACTATTGTTCTCTAATTACATTCTCTAAGCTCTACAGAGCTGGGGCCAGGGAATGTATTGCTTTCCTTGTTGCGCATGTGGAGCACGTGGCTTCAGCAGCTGCACCATTCCTGCTGGCTCTCTGTAACCTTATCTTTGTCATCCCTGGCACTGGTGGTTCAAGGAGAAACAGGGCATCCTGGAACACCTCCTTTACAGGTGGGTGAACCTGGCTGAAGAATTAACACAGCATGAGAGAAACAGTGCAAGGAGGGTGTGTGGCAGCACAAGATGGTCAGAACATGGGTCTAGACCTTAGTGTGAATTACAGAAGGAAAGCAGAGGTGAGGGTCTTTTGCCAAGACATATGAAAGCAGATTTTTCTTTTTTTTTTTTTCCCCAAAGTTGTAAGAGTTACTGCCATTTTTCTGTTAAATGAAAGCACAAACATCAGTTTCATATTTAATACATACCCTCTGCTATTCTCAAAATTAGTCAAAAGACACTAGTTTCTCATGCTGCTTTCTTTTCAACACAGACTTTCCATCTGCTTATGCACACATGTATACTACTGGCTTAAAAGAGATCAAGAAAAGAAGACCTCTCACATTTAATGAAAACTGTTCAGTGAGAAATTGACTCAGGGCATACACACTCAAATCTACACTTACCATTGGCTTACCACCTGAATACCAGCCAGTTGTCGCTTCTCTTTGTCATAGGTGGCACATTCATGGAATAGGAACAATCACACTTACTTTCCCATGCAACACCAAGGCACACTGTGTAAGTGTTATTTTGACAAAAAGTGCTTAACATTTGGCTGCCCAGATATTTTCACTTTCATTAAGGCATAATTCTCCACGTTGCTAGTACACCAATCCTGGACATTTAACCAAATGTTTAAAATACATGCTTGACTTTCAGCCACATTTATGTCTTTAAATATTGGGCTTTTAGCTCTGACACACTGATTAGTAAGTGTTATCAAGTAAAGACTTGCTATTTACAAATTACCAAGTACGTATTTTTACTTATATAAAGAGCCTTAAACTGTTACACAAGGGCTTGCAGAAAACCTTGAAATAAACCACAAAAGATGCCTTCATTGTTTAATCTTTCCTCTCACTAAAGGAGAAGGAGCAGCGTGATTAAAAAAATTGGTATGAGGCACCAAACAATCGGCTTCAGAAGTAATTGGTGTGCACGGAATGCATCTATCTAGAGAAGTCCCACAGCCTATTATCAGGAACACAGATTGTGCATTTACGAAAACCTGTCTGACCCTGGGTGAAGAGAGCAAGGAGAAGGGCAGAGCAAGTCAGTGACAGCCATAGCCTGAACTTCACATGAGTGCTATTGATCTTATTGACAGGGTCACTGAAGTGCTGCTGTACATTAAGTAGGGAAGAACAACTGAAAATTACATTAATTCAAATTGTTAAATCAATATTTAACAGTATACTTAGCAGAAGTTGACCTCGGATGCACCTTTAATAAAACAAAGGTGAACTAGAACAGCCAGAGTCATAGGCAACCCAGTAATCTGAATTAGCGTGAAAGATGTATTTTAAGGGCCTGTATAAATGCAGACGTTCCTTGCAGCTATTTCATTTCTTGTAGCCAGAGAAAGGTTCCTGCCATCACATTGTATTTACACACAAAGAAAGGATAAACCATTTTCTCTTCACCTTGTGCAGTTTGTTTTAAATGGTCACTCAGATAACTGCTAATATAGAGTTGGAAGACATGAAAAATCCTAATATTTCACTGCCACGTGTCTTTTCTGACATGTTTGTGGAACTACTTTTAATCATACTTTAGAAGAATGAAAACAAACAGTAACAACATTAAGAGAGGACTCTGCCACTGACAGGCTTGTCTGAGTGGTTTTAACCACTGTGCATATAGGGCATTCCTCTCTCAGATAAATGAGCTGCATCCTCATCTGAGTCTCAGGGAATGTCTCCATGCGACGATTCTGGGGAGAAAAAAGAAGCTTTAAAATCAATTTCTTGGTCAAGTTAACAGTCCTAAAATACAGAGCAGTAAAACAAATAGAAAGCAGATTTAGGTCACTGTACTTGTATCTCCCAGTAACAGTATCCCAGGATGTACCTAAGCTGCTGCTGACCCGGAAAGTGAGATTCCTGAGGCATCACCTATGCAGCCAGGCTACCAGATGACAGTGCACAACAGACGATTCAAAGAAATGTGGCCTCATTAACAGATTAATAGCATTGGATTAATACATGAAATTCATCAGAAACACCTTAATCCATTCAATTTAAATAATAACCATTATTGAACCAGACCTCTTTCCATCAGTAAGATCACTTAGTTACTAGTCTGGAAATCAAGGCTCAGCTCCTTCCTTTTTCACAGGCATCCTTCATTGCTAGCAGAGTATGTCAGATGTCTTGTCTTCCACTCAATTCTGCCTATCTAGCAGAATGATAATAATACTAAAACAGAGAGAGTGACGTTTCTTCCTGGGAGCAGGTATTTCGTAGCCATAAAGACAATTTAGATTTTAAGTACTCCTAATCAAAGGGAGACTCAAAAACTGTGGGATTTTATCTTGTCAGGCTTAAAAATTTGATTATTCTAGGATCTCTAAATGGGTAAACCTTTGGGGACACCATTTGTTCCCACAGGCTGAAGCCTAAACATCATGAAACACTCCATGTAATATTATCCACTACACTTATTTAAGACAATCATCTCAGCCATTTCCATTTTTTGAGCAGGGAGAGGAGGAGATCAGGCCTTCTGAATCAGCTATGAAAGGCCATAATCACCTGCCATTTTATTGCCTAGTGATTCAGTGCCACGAGGTCCTTCTGCAATCTTTTACAAGCAGCCTTCCTCCTTACCAGACTGAACATCTTCAATGCAATGCAAGCAAAAGGTAATATGTTTAAGTAAAGTATATAGAGTGACAGTTCCTAAGCTGGCTGTTTCTAGTCACAAAAGATTTTGTGATTAAACTAGACGGTTTTATGAAAATATCAGTCCAACATCCAGTCCCCTGATGCTTTCTGTGCTGAAAGTTTACAAGAATTCAAAAGGAAAAAAAAAAAAAAGAATAAAAAAAGACTATATTATTCATCCACCAGGAAGTATTAAACCAAGATATTTATCCTAGTTCACATAACTGCAGAACTACAAGCGTTATTATGCTTGCCCTATAACTCCCACATAAACATTCACTACTAGCCACTAACAGAAATAAGAATTAGACACCAAAATTTCACCCAATATGGCCATTCTTTACTTCTCCTTTCTCTGAAGTAGGGAAAGTACGGTATTTCCAATTTTATTCATGAAGCACAGATGACAAGTTATTTCCCCAGCATATATCAAGGTAGTAACAGAGCTAAGAATAGCATTTTTGATTCCCTGTCTGGCATCAGTGACCAAATAAACATTGCCCTCATCGTATATCTGAAGGTGATAAAATACCTCACCAAACTCTAATGAAATTCCATAAATTGGTAAGATTAACTCACTTAAATAAAACTTAGCCCTCCAGAAATCTCCTTCAATTGCCACCTAATTCTTTAATCCCTTGACAAAAACCTAAGTCCTCTGCCACCAACTTTCTAACAGTTTTCTATATTGCAAAATCTTGTTTAATTATTGACACTTAAAATACCTTTATCTCTCTACTTAACACTGCAGTATTTCTGAGATTTACAGTTTTAAGCAAGAAATTAAGGGTTTTTTTAAAATTATGACCAACTGAACTAAAGGAGTAAGTCTGCTGACATTAAAACCACAAGTTGGTCTTCAATTTACCATTTGCATTAAAAACCACAAGTTGGTCTTCAATTTACCATTTGCATGTCAAGGTAGCATTGTTCAGCTGGTGTATCCAGAAAAACACTGGGCAGAACGGATCCAAGTCATATTTAGCTATTGGAAAACAAGAACAATAACTTCCCACTACTTCTTGGGGCCATTGAAAATGGCACATTTTATGAGGCATGAGATCATTGCAGTTTATACTGGGATATCAGTTTAGTTGCTTTTTAATGACCAGAGCCACAACTCCTCAACCGCAGCAAGAGTTAGAATTTACTGAATCAAATGTGCTGTTATGAACACTCTCTTAAATTAAAAAAAAAAAAAACTAACAAAACAAACAGGAATGACTGCTAGGAAGGCAATAGAGTTATACTGCTGCAATCCAGCATGCACCCCTAAGAATATAACTGCATATTAATATAAGAACTTTGCCTTTTTTCTGACACTATTTCCATTTACTTTAGTCGTAGCAGCTACCATGGAACAGAACAAAACTTTATCCAGCTATGTTTATTTTGTTGCCAGAATTTCTCAAGTTCTCCTAACAGAAAAGCACATTTTCTTAACACAGTTAACTTCTCTCCTCAATATTACTAATACGATTTTAGAAATGACTGGTTAACTAAATATTAGATTTGAAAAAACTGGCACACGAGTTAATGAGGAATTTTCTCTTATACTGGCATAGCTGCTAAATTTTTGAAAGCATCCACTGTGGCCTAATTATTGTAATTCTAAATGCTCACTAAGTCTTTTTTATTCATGATTTTTATCTGCATGGTTTGGAAAAGTTTTACAGCTCCTTTGAAGATTTAAGTCAGAAATCTAGCAAGTAATGGAGGCATCATGTTTTCATAATGCCTGGGTTCAGGAGGCTCTTGATAGACAGAGTAACTGTGAATCAAGGAATAATAAGCTCCTTTGAAGTGAATTTTTAATTACTGCAGTGCCTTAATGGAGTTCACTGGGGCCATGAATGTCATCCAGGATATATTTTCTAACAGCTTTCTTTTCCTTTAATGCACCTTTCTGTTAAAAACAGATGACATTTTGTCGTTACTAAAGCTGGAGCGATACAGTCATATGCCTAGTGACTACACTTAAGTTATTATTTCATAGAATAGTTTGGGTTGGAAGGGACCTTTAAAGGTCATCTACTTTACTGTAAAACATCTAGGAGATTTAGACTTACTGTATTTATTACTTGGGTGAATTTGTTCAGGTGTTACTTCTCTTCTGTTAACTGACTTGGAAACAAAGTATTTGCTTCCCTTTTATTCAATGAATGGATTTCACTGCCAAAATAACCTCTTCTAGTCAAAGAATATGTTTAAATAACATTAGGAAAATAGCCTACTCTTTGCCAAAGGACGCTGACCATTTTTCATTCTGTTATTCAAGGAAAGTTCCTATCTACAATCACCTAACCATTTCAAACCAGCCTGATGCACTACCCAAAACATCCCACATGACATGCTCTGACTTGCATTTAACATCAGCTGTATTGCTCCTTGACTGCAATACTGATGCTATAGAAAAGAATTATCTTAAGAAAATGTTAAAGTTTCTCAGTAGCATTATAAATAATACTTCCTGTCAATTTTAAGATACCTAGTCACCCAGCAGCATACCATGCTTAGTATACCCACAAGTGACCTGCATTTGTCTTTTCATGTACATTTCTTCCCAACAGAAATGCTTTATCCATTCAAATGAAGTTATATAAATCAGAGTGACTTCCTTTTAACTAAAGGTAATAGTAAATAAAGTGGCATGATAGCTGGAAGCGTGATGTGGTGCTCTTGTTGACAGCTTCTCTTTTGTACAATGTAAACCTTAGCTAGTTTGATAAGAGCATGCTGCACTTGGAAGTAAGTGTTATTTGGAGGAGAATGAGTTCTTTTCAGTTGTCATTGAAGTGCTGCACCAGGGCTTTGATTTGCATAAAACCTGATTATATTTAGTATCTGCTCATGTATCCATGCTAAATCAGCATCGCTTCATCAGCACACAGAGATTATCTTTCTGCCTATATTTCTTCTAAGATCTTCCTAAGACTTCTTATTATTAGAAGGTATCATACTTCAGTTTAAAAATATGCATATAATCATAAATATAATACTCATGGGTACTCAGATGTCTCCTAATTTCCTGCCTTTCTCTTCAATTTATTCCTCAATGTGCAATAAATGGTTGTAACTGATATTCAGCTTCTAAAGGACTCTTCTCTAGAAGCTGTAATGACTCATGAGGTGCACAAAATCTTGGTAAATGTATGAATGATGATCAAAATTATATGTTTTTTTGAAAAGGATCCAATACTTGATCTTACAGATGGATTTTTAATACATTGCCACATTACCTAGTCATAGCATAGAATCATAGAATCATAGAATTGTTTGGGTTGGAAGGGACCTTTAAAGGCCATCTAGTCCAACCCCCCTGCCATGAGCAGGGACATCCTCAACTAGATCAGGTTGCCCAGAGCCCCGTCCAGCCTGACCTTGAATGTTGCCAGGGATGGGGCGTCTACCACCTCCCTGGGCAACCTGTGCCAGTGCTTCACCACTCTCATTGTGAAAAACTTCTTCCTTATATCTAGTCTAAATCTGCCCTCCTTTTTATTTTTGTCCAGGTCATCACAAAAAATACATCACTGGGGCTGTGTGCTAGTGTGTGTTGTGTGTTAGTGTGACAACAATGATGCCCCGTGCAAAGCTATTACTGTACTGTGATAATGACAACTCCTTCAGGGCCAAATGCAACTACTCATGGTAGAGTTTGACATCAATGCCAAAAGTAAGACCAGATCACAAATACAAGAAGAGGGCATAACATCATTCCCTCCTGTGGTATCTAGGAGGTTTCTAGTAGGCAAAAAGGAATGATATTAAGAGAATGGCCTCAATTTACAACAAGATGACAGCGAGATCCCAATTTATGTGTCTACTTGATAATCAGAGAAATAATTGGGGGAGGGGGGGAAGTCTCTTACCAGAGAACTTTGAACCCAAGCTACAAGCTCATCAGTTCTAAGAAGCTTACCTTGAGCAGCTAGGTAACAGAGAATAAAAAAGTGTGACCATGTTGTCCGGTAAAGTCATGGCCGGGAATCATTATTTCCCCCTTATTTAGCCCTATAAAGTCACCTTAATCACTCTCTGAGAGGCTGCCTCTGCATTATAAAGGTCAAATAAACAGGAGGAGTATAAGCAGTTACATGCATAGGTATACATAGGCTATAATTAAAATGTGTATGGTAAGAGAGCTCCTCTTCAATCATTTTTCCTCTCCTTGAAAATAACTAAAATTGGGCTCCTGTTGTGGCACTGAAGTGACTAAGACAAAGAGCACAGAGCCGCGAGGAGCTGGGAAACAGAGAATGTATGGAAAAGTATTTTACCTAGCTATACATAATTTACATTCCTCACCTTTCACAGTCCTGGATGACTGCATTTATTACCCTTTTTAAGAAGCAGATTTTGGCTAAAATTCCCTTTTCATGTTGAGTGTGGATGAAATTTTCCTAATGAATAAGAATACACTGAACTCACTGAATGCAGAACATTAAAATAATACACCCTCTCACTACAATTCACGAGGAAATAAGGACCAAGACACTTATTCTCTGCTACATCTGTGTTATGAGTCAAGAGTAATTCTTCCACAATCAACAGATCTGCACCAAGATAAAGCTTCCACGGCTCAGGATCAGCACCCTTACAGCTGCACTGGCTCCCAAGCAATGAGACTCCACTTAGCAGCAGAAAGGAAGCTGGTTTTTGGTAGCAGGTCCTATCAGGCCCAGGTTAGCTCAGTACAGTGAGTGCCTCTGGAGGTCTCACAGCCGTGGCAGTCCTCAAGTATGGTGAGAAGAGGCTATGATCCATAGGGCAAGGAGAAAGTTGAAAAGAAGACAGGAGCTCAGAAAGTACAAGAATAATTCCTGTGCTTTTAAGTGATGGTTAAGGAAAGTCTCCATTCATATTATAAACAACTTGTTCTTAAAAGGAGTGTAAAAAAGCGAGGAAGGATGCCCTGCTCTGGAAGGACTTGGTCCTGTTGGTAGCATTTGGTTCAAAGCAAAATACACAAGTCTCTACATAAATACTGCAGACCAGTGCTTCCCATTGTTGATAAGGTACAGCATGTGGAACCTTTGCCATATGACACTAAAATGGGAATCTTATTCATGTTCTCTTATTTTAATAGATTCATGTTCCTTATTTTAAGAGAGAGGTGCTCAAGCTCACAGACTTAGATTTTCAGAGCAGTTAGGCACCTGCTCTGTGAGCATGGCTGGAAGTATCATGTGTGTTTGAAGTACAACATTTTTTAGCTGCACACTTTGAACTTGGGCCAGAATTTCAGAGTTCAGTATCCAGCAGCTCCTAGCATTTCACTGTGTCCTGCTGGGTGCTAAGTCCTTTCGAAAAATCTGACTACTGAGGCACCCATGTGGAAGTATAGTTCATAACTCACCCAAGGAAAACGAATTTTCACTGCAACAGTCAAAGCATTTATTAAATAAGAACTATTGCTCTGTCAAACTACAACTGCCTATGTCCCACATTTCTGGTATTAGTTATAACAAAAATGCAGCTGAGAAAGTGTACTTTTTACTACGTACTTTTCTTGAATTTTCTAATAGTAAAAACAGCTTTGCCAAAACTTGCTTTTCTTAAAGTTTTCACAGAGACCCAGCAAGTTTCACAGTCCATATTTTTTGCTACAAAGCACCTGAAGATAGAGTTATAAAGTGGAAGTGACAGTGCAACCTTATCTGCCTACCATGTCATAATACTAATTTCCTTTTCAGTAACAAGATGTAAATGCAAACATGCTTAAAAAGTATGTATAGTTTTTCTTTAAGTCCAGATCCTGATTGAGCTGGCTGAAAAAATGACAGAGAAAACTATGCATGTTAGATAAGCAAAACCTACACTTTAACCAGTATGTTTGTTGTGTTATTCATCAAAGGTAGCACCAAAACATGTCACAAGCAGCGTATCATCATTCAGGATAGCCTCAAATGGGACCAATTAATGTGTTGCATTATCCAAGTGGTCATTTTTGACTAGCAAATGGTGCATTTAGATAGAATTCATGATGCTTTACATCAGGATTTTAATAACAATGCTCATCAGTGAGAAAGAGCATCCTACCTCACACTGGGTAAAACCAACTGCTCAGGATTTAGCCAAGCACCAGGACAGTCATTAGTGGGCTCTGTTTATTCTTCTGGACAGTAATTACCCAAAGTATATTAGCCTCTCATCAGGGAAGGGTTGGGAAGAAAGACAGGACAACTTTAACTGAATTAATGATGAAGAAATCAAGGAAGGCAGAGAGAAGATGGAGCTGATAGATCCTCAAAGAGCAAGCAGAGAACATCAAACAATCCTTGCCTTCATTCCCAATATAAGTTTCTCTTTTGAAGTTGTAGGCTATGTATATGCCCAAGGGCCAATACTCTCAACTACATGGAGCAGGAAAGCATCTACAGCTTGCTCTCTAGACACAGGGACAGAGAAAAGGAGCAGTCTTTAGGAACTCAAGTTCTGACAAGCAAGCAAGAAAGAGTATCACAATTAAGCTGAGTCATCTGAGTCTTTAAACACAGACAGTGAGGCTGCAAGGATTTGTAGGTTTTATGAATGAAATGTTTTTCTTTACTTTTACCTTGACCTGAGGCCACCTTGATCTCAGTTCCGTTAAACTAGCAAAATAACATGGCATGCTATCCAGCCAGCCATGGCGATACTTTAAAGCCAGAAAGGATCAATATCGGGAGTGCCCTCCACAGCTCAGCTGAGTAAGCTGGGAGTGTACCTTCCTACTTTTCTGCAAGAACAGCTTTGGGCTCGGTAACCGAGGTCTGTATGCGGTGTCAGTATCTGGTGATATTGGAGTGACTGGCCAGTATCTGTCCCATGCAAGACAAGATACTGACCACCGCAGGTTAGCAAGGTCTATGTTGCAACATCTACTGGCTTATTCCTGTGTACTTTGTGTTACTCTTTTGTAACATAGCAGAGACCAATTCTGTAAAAAGTAGACTTAAATACCATTACGGCATTTCATGCAAGTGCTTGAAGAAACATAATTTTGAGGAATGCTTTCTACAGTTTGTCCAGGTTTTTCATATAGCAATCAAGAGGGGGGGTAAAAAGAGATAAAAATGGGCAATATAGGATGAAATCCAGCAAATACAAGAGGTTTCTGAGCTGGAGCAGCAATTTGAATTGCTGTTACCGAAGTTAGTCACAACTTGGTTTCTGTTGTGCAGGAAATTGAAGTGTGTTCCTAAAAAGGATGGAATGAAAAGCTAGGTTGTTGTATTCTCTCCTATTTTCCCAGGGGAAAAAAAAAAAAGTTTCTAAATGTTTTAGTGTCGTATTTACCAAATTAAATATATTTAGTATCCCATCAGACACCAATACTCAGGGAGTTTTTCTAATGCAAAGCACAGAGATTCGAAATACCAAGAGGTCTGATCAAAAGGCACCTGGCTTAAGCTCCAAAAAGAGCAACCTTTGCTGTATCCAAATCTGTAGCCATCAAAGCACTCTTAGCCACTGCAGTCTGGGAGCATCAACCTACATAATTGGGTTACCCTTATCTTTAGACTCTGGACACTTGGGATCCTGCAGTCAAGTATCACTCTGCACAGAAACAAGGACCCTGGATCCTGAGCAGTCTACCACGTCCAACCAGGAGACAAATACCAGGAAGTTCTTTATTTAAAAAAAAAAAAATGCACTGAAACAGGTATTACCAGGAAAAAAAAAATGTTTTTATTTCCACCAAACAGCATTTTTCCAGAAATTCCTGATACTTTCAGAGCATGTCACCAGCATTACTCTGAACTCAGTCAACTCAGACTGAGTTCAAGTGTGATTCCTTTTACACACAGTTGAGTTCTACTGAACTAGAACTGAGTTACACAAAACATTAAGGCACTAATACTCCACGCATTAACACACATACTCAATTCACCACAAGCAAGTAACCCCATTTAGTTCAGCTATGGATGCCATGTTAAGCATAAGCATAACTGTTTCCAAGATCCAAGTCTAATCTAAATTACTAACCCATACACATGCCTTAATATACATATGGGATAGTGAAACACACACACACAGGCACAGAGTAAATATTACCCTTTCTCAAAGGGACTCAAAGCCAAGTGTCAGCAAGCAAGGAGGAAAATGGGGATTTGTTTTATTAGACTTCAGCAGAAGAAATTGTCCAACTCTGATGAGAATACCAATTTTAGGTTTTAATTATTATTCTAATGGAGTCACTTTCATTTGCAATTACACATTTCATTTTACGATTTAATAAATCATCACAGTGGGAGATAAATCAGTAGATATTCATGCCTGAGCCTGAAATTTCGTGTGTAATTTGCATACAAGACATCATCTCAAAGAAAATAATACACTCTTGGTTATACTTTCACATAGTAGAAATAACCACAAAAAACTGAAGAGACAGAGCAAGTACAGATGTTTTAAAAAGATAAGCCACACTGCTAATACTTAAGTCGGAAACCCCATGATGATTGTGTGATTTTATATAGCTCAGAAGTAGAATAACTTCTTACTGAAACTCATGATCTTAAATGTTTTCTGTGATTATATGTTGACACTGCACTCTTTATTCATAAAAAAACACTCACACAGAAGCCATCATTTCACTAACACTATGCATCCATACGAAAAATATGAAAAACAGTGAGTTTAATTAACCAGAGGTGTGATCATGCAGTTGCCCAAAGGAGTCACATTGTGTCAAGTACTTAGACAAAGGGCACACGTTTTTGTAAGTTTTCACTTTTTTTCAAACAATCATTCACATTTCCGTATTTTTGCTTCAAGATTAAAAAAATACAGTCACAAAAGAGAAAAAAAACAACCTTTGATAACAGTGGTGCTCCTTCCAACCTTTAACTTCAGGGTGGAAATCAAACAAGAAGTTGATGATAAAGGGTAACATATTATAAAATGTTTATTGAACTCCAGACAAAAGAGTGTTGACGCTGATTGAGTTTACACGTCTTCTTCCTGATCTTTACGTACTTCCTCAGCTTTGTTTTTATTATACATTAGAGAGCTTTCAAGAAAACTGTTTTTTAAATATAAAAACATGCAAATAAATTCTCAGGAAAGTATATACTCTTACCGGAATACTCTTCTTATTTCAGGAAATTAATACAGGAGTTGAACCCTGTATCAGTTTCTTTCTCCACAACAACTGTTTTTCTACATAGAAACAGCCCCCAAGAGCATCATTAAGCTGTATTGTTTCTTTGCTAGAAATGCAAGTAAAACAGAAATGTCTCCAATTTGGAGGAAGCCCACGACATCTGAGGTCTGCAGCTTGACCCACAAAAACAGTCTTAAGAACAATTTTAGTTCTGTGACAGGAAAGGAAAAAAAATCTAGTATTTCAGTTTGCTGGCAGCATAAGATTCATATTATTATAATCAACAGTTTCCCAATAGGAGGCACTAAGTAATGATTATACAAAAAAAGGAATAAAGCCTGAATTGTCACAATATCTTTGCTGTTTTTTCTTTTAAGTTTAAATGCTGAACAAGATTTCACAAATTAGTAATGATCCTCCATATGTGTAAAACTAGGAGAGTACTGAGACAAGAAGCAGGAGAACATAGTTGGATCACAGATTCTTTTCACCAAGAAGACAGACTAAAAGGGGCTATGGATTAAACAGTTTGAAATACTGCAGAT
The DNA here is from genome assembly GCA_009819775.1 of Phoenicopterus ruber ruber. NCBI lineage: Eukaryota > Metazoa > Chordata > Aves > Phoenicopteriformes > Phoenicopteridae > Phoenicopterus > Phoenicopterus ruber. Next base: position 65,042,144 of record CM020246.1, on the reverse strand, counting down.
GAAAACAAAGTGAAAATTCCACTGAACTGGGAAAAAAAGGAAAAAAAAAGAAAAGATACTCATAACTAGTACATCTGGATCAGACCAGGAAGAAATACACACACTATTAGAGTACCAACACTTTTTACCCACAAAAAGAGTGAGATAAAAACATTTCTTTACAGCATAAAGCACACAAGCAGAGGAGATGCATTAATCATACGGGAAAGGCAAAAAAATAAGGCAGAAGCTATGCAAAAGAAAATGCATAAATGCAAAACTACAGAGATGAACAAAATGAACAGTTTGAGCTGTTGCAAAGAAAATGGAAAATGCCCTGCCTAGTGGGCCACATGGTAGCTGTGTCACTGTGCTAAACCTTGCAGAAAAGATACAGACAGCATCAAAGCAAAACAGCACCTTGGAGGAAAGATTCTGCACTTTATGACTTTAATGCAATGCAAAATAGCACAAATAAATGGTTTGTAGAACTCAGACTAGCACCAGATGCAAAGACAAGGCAGCAGCGGGTAAGCAGTAAACTGAATGCCAAACAGACAGTGGGGCACCAGAGAACCTGTGAAGCTAAGAAGAGCCATGTAAGAGGGGAAAAAAGTTGCAGACAAAGATAAAATTATTCAGTCTTACAAATGCAGCATTAGGACAATGCAAATTATGAGCAAAATTCTGGAGAAAAAAAAAGACATGCTAAAATTGTAGGCAGGAGAAAAAGTGCATAAACCACACAATATATAAATAGACACGCAAGCAAAGCCACCAGCACTAACAATGTGCTGCCAGGGCCCATAATATCCACTGGCATCTCTACAAAGCTGTTACAGATTATTATGATGTATTTACAGGACCTGACCATCCTCTCCATAAACACACTAAACCAGACAAAAACACCTTAAGCAATACAGCATCCAGTTCTGTCATGGTTTAGCCCCAGCCAGCAACTAACCACCATGCAGCCACTCACTCGCCTGCCCCCCGAGGTGGGATGGGGGGGAGAACTGGGAAAAAAACACTCATGGGTTGAGATAAAAACAGTTTGATAGGACAGCAAAGGAAGAGCAAATAATAATACTACTACTGATAAAGGAATATACAAAACCAAACAATGCAATAATCGCTCATCACCAGGTGATTGATAGCCCATCCTCGAGCAGCAATTCCTGCCCCCTGGCCAACTCCAGTTTTTTATACTGAGCATGATGTCATGCAGTATGGAATATGTCTCTGGCCAGCCTGGGTCAGCTGTCCTGGCTGTGCCCCCTCCCAGCTCTTTGTGCACCTCCCTGTTGGCAGGGCGTGGGAAGCTGAAAAGTCCTTGACTTAGTGTAAGCACTACTTAGCAACAACTAAAACATCAGTGTGTTGTCAACATTATTCTCATCCTAAATCCAAAACACAGCACTATACCAGCTGCTAGGAAGAAAATTAACTCTATCCCAGCCAGAACCAGGATAAGCTCACTGATTACTTTTGTGATATTAGAGTAATGGAAGTGACAGAGCAAACAGAAAAAGAAGGCACTGTGGGTAACTTCTGTAAGTTATTAGTGCCAAAGAAATATTTGAAAAAGGGAATGAGAGTCATGAACAGATTAGTCAGTGTTTGCAAGGTTAAGAAGACATGTGAGTTTAAGCCAGGTTTTAAGTCACAAAAAAGTGCCCCAAAGAAATCTTTCAGTAATTGTCTCAAAAAGTAGCATTGCCACTTCCCAAGGTTTGCCACAGTAAAAAGGGCCACAGATGAACACTGCTGACTTTGTATCTAAACCAGTTCTGCAGCAAGCCAAGAGGATCTGGACCACCTGGGAGAACAGAGATAAAGCAGGTGAACTGAACTAGTTCCACGGCTTCAGAGAGAACAAAACCAAACCAAACAAACAAACAAAAAAGAGAAGACGCAACACAAACTAAGATTATAAGATTATTTGCATCTGATATTCTAACTAGGATGAGCTATTGAATGTCCTGAACTATCAAGATCAGCAACTGAGAAAACTGTCACTGCATGCTGAAGCAGAGAAAGACTTCAGTCTTTGAGATACAGAATTCTCTGCGAAATACTTTTAAGCTATTTGGGAATAGACAAGCAGCTCTGGCTGAATTTGACTTTTAAGTCAAGCCTACTACAGATATTTGCCAAACATGACCGAAGACATTCAGCATACAGCAAGCAGTTGGTGATACATTCCAGGAAACACAGTGCAAGCAGCAAGAACAAAATGCTTCTTGGAAATTGAGAGCATTCCTAGCTTTGGGGAGAGGGAAAGGGAGTACTTCATTGACTGATGGACCTTGCTAAGGCTCTGTAAGCAAGAACAGCATGGCAAATGAGTAAAACGGAAAGAAATACAAACTTGCTTCTCAGCCACTAAACACAAAATCCCATGTTTTAGCTTGCAAACTATTAAGTCAAAATACGAATGTCAGTAGGGAACTACCCAGCATGCTAAGAAAAACTACCACTGATTTGACTTCAAATTTGATTTGAAAGAGTGTAGGCAACCACAGCACTCAGCAACTGATTCACGTTCAGCCAGCCCTGAGGCAGGATCAGGGCATCCCCAGGTGATACGGTCACTGCCCTCACCATCACAAACAAATTATATCAACCATATGCCACTACCTTAGAGGTACTGACGTAACTGAAATGAGCATATATATTCCCTGTATTGATTCTGGTGTGAGGATAACAGTCACTGCCTGAGAGGATTAGGCAAGTTTGATCATGACCACTTTTGTCACCACCACAGCAAAAGCATGCAGGACACCACGCCATAGGCTTCATTCAGACTTTGAGGAAGAGGGTGTCCTCCAGATGTTGTCTGCGCAAACCAAAGACAAGTGTTTGCAACACTTCAGAAACAGGGTGTTTTTGACAACAGATGACTGCTCACTAGCAGAGTGTTTACACCGCTTAGCCAGGAATTCAGTCATATCACTCTATCACAGTACCACAGCCAGCCAAAAGCCAAATCTGGGTCAGCAGCTAAAATTTTAGCCTCTTAACAGCTGCCTGAAGCAAATAAATAAGTCAAGCGACCCTTGAAAGAAATAACTGCACAAGAAATCTCATTAACAATGTCTCAATAAACCATGCAGTGCCGAGATGCAGGCCTTGATATCTGCAGCAGGACACAAAATCGGAGTCAGACATACAGAGCGTACCGTAATGGTGACACAAAACCTCCCAGGGACCCTGTGGGCAGAAAACCATTTTCTCAGGATAAATCATGTTCTGGAAAAGAGCTGCATATGTGAAACAGAAAACTCCATGGCTTTCAGTTTGGCTTGGTTTTGGTTTAAGTGAATGGGTACATACTTTTCCAAAACCACAAATATATCCGCTCACTATGAACACAAGCATCCATGAAATACGCTGAGAGTCCAAGACTTGATCAGCAACCCAGTGAAAGCATCTGCACTAGTAAGTAGCTAGCATCATTGAAGACATCCTCAAAAACACTACATACCCACAAAAAAAGAGCAAGACAATCTACTGAAAGAAGAGTCCAACTTCAAATTGCCCACAAAATACAATGCTTCATTCAATGTTAGGGTGTAAAAGGAAAAGCTTTCAAATTCAGAGGGCAAAAAGTGAGTTGCCAAATAGAGGGGGGAGGTTGAATGCTGAGTTTAAAAGAATGAGGATAGTGATGACAACACAAGTTTTACCATAATGAGAAAATACAATATAAGTAAGCAAGGTACAGTAGCTGCATTTAGTTGTGTCCTGTTGTATAAACAGGGCAAAAGAGATACTATGATAATCAGCTACCTGACAAGAGGGTGTGTAGTATGCACGTATAAAGGACCTTAAAATATTAGCAGTCAGAGGACATATAGGAAAAGCAAAACTGCTGCACTGGTTTCGTACGCTCATTTTGCACTTCTGCAGTGAGCACGCTCGCCCTAAGAGCACTGTTTCTGGAGACAAACACATTTTGGCTTTCAGCACAGCTACTCCAGAGAATCACATTGCACCTTCCAAACCAGTCTACTTATAACGTCCAAAGTGAGGAGGGTCTCAGTGGGAGAATGATGAACTTTACAAATGGCAGAAATGAGTGAAGAAAAGGATCCAAGGCTTTCAGCAAGATTTCAAGGCACGGAGCAAGCAGAGAGGCTTGTCTTGTTCGATGCACAGCTGGCAACATATGAAGACACTGTTTTGTAGAGGAGCTGGTCCAGCAGCAGAGTTAAGGTTCAGTTCCTTTTTTAATGCTTAAGTCCACTCATTTTATTTTATACAAAGGACATAGTTAATCCTATAAAAATGACAGCACTGACTTCTAGGACACCAAATGAATTTTTAGAGAGTTTACTAGTAGAGCTCTTTATTTTACAAGTTAAAATGAATTAAGGCTTGGGTTCTTTAAAAAATATAGCATCTGTTGATCTTTCTTTTTCTCAGAAAAGCTGAGAAGAACACAGTAATTTGAAATATTTTGTATTAGGCTGATACTAAATAAAATACTTCATTTTTGCAATATTGGAATAAAACAGTTTTTAATTAAAATGAAATGACAGCTGATGTACTAAGTTTCAGCAACTGAATATGCTACAGAGTAGTTCAGATAAGTAGTTCTCAAAATGAGCCACTTTGGTTCAACTCATCTCCAGTAATCCTGCCAGTCTTTCTTCTATGTTAAACCCAGATTTATTTAGATTGATCATCCACAACTAGTAAAGTAACTGCAAGAACTGCTCACTTAACTACCTCCATGTGACATATCTTTACTCTCAAGTAAACAGTGTTTTTTTATATGACCAATCTTAAGTAATTATGAATTTAAAAAAAAAAAAAAAGAACTTGCAATTAGGTTGGTGCAAGAAGATTTTAAATCATAGAATCATAGAACAGTTTGGGTTGGAAGGGACCTTTAAAGGCCATCTAGTCCAACCCCCCTGCAATGAGCAGGGACATCCTCAATGACATCAGATTGCCCAGAGCCCCATCCAGCCTGACCTTGAATGTTGCCAGGGATGGGGCTTCTACCACCTCTCCGGGCAACCTGTGCCAGTGCTTCACCACCCTCATCGTAAAAAACATTTTCCTTGTATCTAGTTTGAATCTACCCTCTTTTAGTTTAAAACCATTACCCCTTGTCCTATCGCTACAGGCTCTATTGAAAAATCTGTCTCCATCTTTCTTACAAGCACCCTTTAAGTACTGAAAGGCCAGACGTGTGCCTTTGTCCAAAGAAGCACTTGCTTCCTTTAAGTAATAGTTTCAGTCATGTTTTCAAGGTTTTCTCTAAAGATTGAGAACTACAAATATTTTTAGGATCACAGCTAAAATTTACATGTAACCATGAACCCAGGAACATAAGCTGCAAGTAACAGTAGTATGAAACTGCCATGTTTGAGATGTGTCATATGCACTCAGATGTGTTAGATTATTTGATTATTTAATCTGCATCCATGGCACAATATTGGCATCACAGAGAGGATTTCATCAGCCTGAGGGTTGTTTTGGTTTTGGTGTTTGTTTGACACACATGCATCAGGTATTAAACCTCCTCATTTTTCATCATCATCTTACAGTTTCTTCGATATCTCTTATGTATTCAAACTTATTAAAAAATGAATTTTTATGTATGTTTATTTGCACTTTTGCTGTTACTCAGTGTGGAGATATGAGTGAAAATAACTTCTAGTATATAGAGCTTTACAGAATCTAGATATTTTTTTAAAAATCAACAAAAAAACCCACTTTCTATCAGCTTATTTCTTTCCCTAGGAAGGGCACATAAATACAAAAATAGTCAAGACATTTACACAAGAAAACACAGAACCAATATAATCAAATGCTAGTGGATGGAAAATGTCAAAGAAGCTATAAAATCTTTCCTAAGATTGATTACCCAGAACAGAGAAAGTTTTGACAGTTCTGGTGTATGAGCCCAGACATACAGAATAAAGCACTGGTATCTAAACAAATGATTTGACCTTAATAGGAAGTGAGACTAACTTGCTATGTACAGAATTAGTAAAAGCATTTCAAAGAACAAATAACCAGAATCCACAGTTCCATGTAATTTATTCCTCATTTTCATTTCTAAAATTTCTAGTGTACCTAGTAATAAAAATTTGAAGTGGATAAGAGGGTAATTAGGTTTTGTGTCAACCTCTGTATGGATTTTCTTTTTCTGACAGTACTAGGAAGCTACACTGCCAGCGTATGGAATACTACAGAGTATGCCTGAGGTCCCCAATGGTAGGAAAATGAACACTGTATGCCTGATTTAAAAAAAAAAGACCCTTCTCAGTAGTTTTCTAGAACATCATAAACTGCAGTACAGCATGGAGGACTTTAGTCTGGCAGAGGAAGTAACAAACACATCCAGGTTTTTTGTGTTAATGTTTATTGTTTTTCAGTAACAGATTCACTTAGATACCTCACTGCCAGTAATAATAAACTGTATTTATTCCTTGTTTACATTTATGGCACGATTTTACTTTTAAAGAAATGTAAAAGAAAACATATGCCCCATCACATTAGTCTGTCTTGCTGTTTAACATCAGCTATAATGATCTTTCGAGAGTCTGACTGAAAGCCTGGAGTTTCTCTACATGATGTCCCTTTAGTCTCTTGGAAAACATCACAGAATGCCTGCCGTGTAAAATTAGGCCTAATCTTAATTATCTTGCTGTCTATTTCCTGAGCTTAATTAACTTTTCTGAGTGCTTTTCTACACTGCAATGAGGACTAAACCCATTTTGTCTTATTCAGCATTTCATAATTTCTTTTCCCTCAGTTCCTAGGACAACGAAAAGCTCTTCACATTCCTAATTGCTATGGTAAAAGCTGAGATATGAGATTTGAAAGAAAAGCTGTAACAAAAAATTTGAGAACGTGCAGCCATGCATACAAATAGACGGGCAGAAATCTGCAAATGTGAAGAGATAATCCATTCTAGCCTCTAAATGAACTGACTTTAAATATTTAATTATCTTGTTAAGTAAATTCAGATTACAGGATTCAAATCCTAGTCATTATAGGTCATCAGGCTCTTTTACATGAAGTACAAATTGTCTACAGCCCACAGTGCTCAAATAAGTTTAGAATAATATAGCAGCTAATTTGCATGGCCAAGCCTTCTCCCTTACTGCTCATCCAAATTTTCCTATGATCTGACCACTTTTATCACAAGGGACAACTACGCAATGAAGGCTGAACAGGTATTGTAGCATCTCACTTTCCTACTGCTAGAATTTCACTTTTTCAGATTACAAAAACCATCCATATACTTTAGAGAAACAAACACAAAGACTTTGTTTACTCCATTTTTTTCACATTCAGGAGGCAAAAGGGAAGTTTTATTTAAATTGGCTGTCTAAAAAGCCAATATGATTATTTTAATTAAAATAATACCTTCTTCCAAGCTCAGACAACCTCCATTAGCTATTACAGTGCATTTACTATATATGACTCTCTTCACATCTACCATGCCAGCAAGAAGCAGAGTGGTTACGCCTCTAGGCATGATCAGTTGAGGATTCTGTGAATGATTAGCTTAGAGTCTGTGATTCCAGACTCTTTCTGGTGGCGCCCAACAACAGGACAAGGGGCAACAGGCACAAACTGGAACCCAGGAAGTTCCACCTGAACATGAGGAAAAACTTCACTGTGAGGGTGACAGAGCCCTGGCACAGGCTGCCCAGGGAGGGTGTGGAGTCTCCTTCTCTGGAGATACTCAAACCCCACCTGGACGCAGCCCTGTGCAGCCTGCTCTAGGTGACCCTGCTCTGGCAGGGGGGTTGGACTAGATGATCTCCAGAGGTCCTTTCCAACCCCTACCGTTCTGTGATTCCATGATTAGCCAATATGCAGTTGTTGAGCCAAGTTGCTTTTTAATAATATTGGAGATAGATCAGACAAGTAAAAAAGTCAGTAAGTGGACAGCACTCATCCCCTAGTTAAAGGTCTAAGGTCTACTAGATTTTACAGAACATCTGTTTAACCTCTCAGGATTTGATCCTATCACTATTTGACTGGCAGCACCAGAAGACAGATTCAGACATAATACTAACTAACATCAAAGAAAAAATAATCAGGTCAAGTGTCCATCCAGAAAACAGGGAAAGCTATGCTATGTTTTCTGTTGCTACTTTTCCCATAACATCCAAAACCAACAACCAAATAGCTTAGCAATAACTTCATCAAGGTGAAAAAGAAAGCTCTATGATAGTAAATAACTAACTGTTAAAGTTAATTATACCCCCATATCACGATGGGGTAATAACTCTACCCACTTGGCTCTTCTCCTCCATTCCCCTGGACACCAATGAAATACCCTTTATACCAGAAAATAACCCACTGCATAAGGAATCAAGACCACCAAAGTTCAGATCATTTCACTTCCTTTTGTTTGCATTGTGTATATCAGTCTTTTTGATAGATCAAAGCCTCCTGCTTGTGAGCTGGTAAGTCACACAGGGTCACTTTTAGCAGCTATGGACTACAACCTTACAAGTACTGCCATTCCAGGCCCTCTGCTTTTTAGAGGTAACTTTCAGAACGAAGATGGAATAAGGATATTTGGATGTACTGAACGCCTAATATACACTCCTTCAGCAGCAGGAAGAGAAATCAAGCACAAACATCATAACCCCATACTGCTGTACAGGAAGCACAGTGTAGAGCATCAATACAGTGCAGAAGCGTGCAATTGTACACTACAGCTGTTACACCTAACCTACTCCTTGAACTTCATGCTAACCCTTTCTTAACACAGACCAGGGTATGGTTTTATCAGGACTTGATAGGACAGTAATAAATCGAGTTATGGACCAGACTGCTCACAAAAGAAGGCCAAAAAAGAGTCTTAATACAAGCCAAATACAATAATAAAGGACAAAATAAAGAAAAAAAACAACTAGATCTAGTTTTTACTTACTTTTTCCACATTAGCTTCCACAAACTTCATCACTTAAACACTGGGTAACTTCAGTTTTATTTCTTACACCTCGTCCACCTATACCATCACAATTTTCCCTCTTTCCTCTCCCTCCTCCCGATCACTAGGATAGATGTGAAGCAGGGCAAGGGCTACTTAACAGAAAAAACCCCAGCAAGTCCAGCTGGGCAAACTCAGCCTCAGAAGGAAGAAAAACAGACTCCCAGGGCTGGCACTGCCAACACACCCAGCCCTAACGCCTTGGCAGTATACAGAACAGGAGCGCACACCAGGAAAGGGGCAAGCAATTGCTGTCTCCCACTTGTGAGGTGGCCCCCGGGCTGAAGGAAAAAACAGCTTCGAGCTCCCTGGTATGCCTGTGTCACTTGTCCATGGGACAGTTTTGACACGTGGCCCATAAACTTAGGAAGGTTGGCCATTTTACTTTTCAAGTTTCAAGCCCAGTCTAAACTAGAGCAAAATTTCATCTGAATTCTTTGGAAATGGAAGCGCCTTTCCCTTCAAGACAAACCCCTCTCAGGAATCAGAGCCCAAAGCAACTCACTGGTGACCAATTCTGAAATGACCTGCTAAGCCAGGATTGTTCATGCTGCTGTGAACCCTGTTGTGTTGATACAGAACCACCAAAACTTGAACCTTTAGGGCACATGAAAAGATTTATTTCTACGTAAGTGACAAGCTGGAGTTTAAAGCTTCAACATATGAAGCTTAAAAAAAGGACAACAACCTTCTCCTTAAGTGGTTTAAGATTTGAATCACAGTTCCACCAGCTTGTGGACTTGTAAATTGTTTTCAGCTCATGGAGCAACTGTATTAATTCCCACTAAATTGGAGGGCAGTTTGATTAAAAGGTCAAGTGAAACATTTCTCAGTTCCTAGCCTTCTAGCACTAGGCTAATGGTGTAAGAAACCATTGCCTAGACAAAAGAAAAGTGCCATGGTCTTCAACCATAAACCTATCAACTTACTGTATTTATTGTCTCTTGAAGTCAGTGACCTGCTCTTTGTGCTAATTACTCACTTTACAAAAAGTCACTCCTAGATAGCAGCCATTCGGTTAGTTTTCTTAGAGCATGTCTCCTCAGCAGGAGACTGAATTTTAAGACGATCACTGGATTAGCTAGACACACTAACTTAAACTTCCATATAAGAGCAGCAAGAACATTATTTGTTGAAACCATTCAACAGCAATGGACTCTCTGCAAGTGAATATCAACAGAACTAGTAGCTACTTGTGTTTAGCTGCCTGGAGTGGTTTATATACTCTGGAATTGAGTTCTCATTGAGAGCTGCAGCCAAACATATATACACATGCATGTGTAAACCCATTCAATATACATTTGAAGAGGCAGGAAGGGAAATACATATATCCCTAGCTATTTTGAAATGAAGAGTCTGACCAACCAGAAAAACTCAATACATGTACTCATATCCTCGTACTTACTTACAGAGAGCAACAGGCAAATAAATAAAGTGGAAGAAAGAGATGCAGAAGTTCAACGAGTTACTTTTGTACAAAGAGAAAAAGTGGCTGCATTTTAGAAGTGAGAGTGTAGGTTTCGTATCTATGCATGCTTGTGTACAAAGCAGTATGTACTTTCTGCTGTCTCTCTTTGATACAGAGCAGGTGATTAGGAGTGAACAGATTGAGGGACTGTCATGCAGGGTCAGCGTTAAAAGAAAGCAAGCTCATGTTGTCTCAACTGCACCACCATAATGCTTTCAACTACTACTTGCTTGTTAAAATGGAGCAAAATGGACAACTCAGGAAACAAACAAGAACTAAAATAAACCCTAGTAAGCAAACCTTGGTAACAGCAGCTCAAAGCTCATTTAACTTATAGGCTGATTTTACAGAAAAAAAGTTTCTAGCACCAGTTAGAAAAAATTTGCTCATGCCTGCATATGCAGTGAGTTTCCAGGTATGCTTCATGCTTCCTAGAAAATATATTGAGTGTTATCTGATCTAGATGAATGGAAAAAAAAAAATCCTGCATCTGCTGAAACCACTAGCAGCTTATTGATACATTCAACGTAGCCTCTTCCAGGTTTTCTCTACTTTCATTAATATATATACTGGCAGTCAGTAGAAACAACAACAAAACATAGTGTTTCAGAAGGTAGGGAAAAAGCCAATATATAGCTAAAGAAAAATATAAATCAACACTTAAAGAAACTTTTTTTCCCATGCTTTTGCTTTTTCCTCTCAGTGTGTGTCCTGATGGTTTTCTACAATTACGTGTTTACAAGAGCTATCATTCAAATTAATATGAATTTAACATATTAACATACGAACATACCTCTCTGCTCTTGCAAGTCACAGATTTCTTCCTGTATTTTACAGTGTTTTGAGATTACAGGTCCAAGAAGCCATGGAAGCATCACTTGACACACACACAAACATACTGCACAAGCATATCCAGGCGTAATACAAATGGAAAGCTCCAATGTCCCTTCATTGATTCTTTCCTTCCTGCCATGCTTCCATTGCTATGCAAGTGAATATCCACTCCTTCACTTCACAGATTCCAATACATTTTAGCTTATAGCATTTCCATGTAAAGATACTTCTAAGCTTTTGCAAGAAATTAAAATATTTTCAAAATAGGAAAGAGTTATTAGAAGGACGTGCTTCTATGAAATAACCATTCTTTCTAAATTCTAACACCTGTGGGTTTTTTTAGATACCTTTGAATTCAGACCTTTTGTATATAGGGCAAGCTGGCTGATATAAATCAAAGGCAATACTACTTCTTAATGTAGCCAAGATAGAGAGATATATATATATATTTATATACACATAAATATATCTGTATCTGTATATATCCTGACTATGTTAAAAGGTAGTACTACCTTTGATTTATATCAACTAGTTTGCCATAGCAGGATCAGAGGGGCTCCTGTAATTCTCATGTTTTAATACTTTTTTCATCCCTGTATCTTCACTGTGACTTTTGCAGCCACAGGGCCTGGTTTACTTCATTTTTGTTCTGGCAATGCACTGGGATTTCCAAACTCTGCAAATCATACCCTGCAAATACCATTAGCTTAAGTCAAAATCATGAAGCAGTGAGAGAGTTGAACATCCCATTATTTCTTTTTTATTTTTCAAGTGGAATTTGCAAGAAACATGAATATGTATTTTTCTGCCTTTCCTTTCCCATCACCATTCCTACTTGCATAGTCATTACAAGACAGGCATCACTTAAAACGCTATTTGCAAACAAACACAAGCAAATAACTCAGTTGTATATTTGCCCTTTTCCAGTGCAACATTCTTTGCACTCATGCAGTCACTGTTACAAACAAATCTGCCATTGGGCCCTAAAAGAATGAAAGGGCAACTCTACTCATAATATTATGTTGTGAGAACTGTGGGGAATAAACACAATGGCATAGAATGCTATTATTTAGATTATGATTTGATACTTGCTGGAGAAGAATTCATATTAATTTTACGTGAAATCTAGAACATTACATCATTTTTCAGAAAGCCAACCAATAAAAAGTGTTGCCTTATATTATCGCAAATGTACATGCTTCTTGTTATATCCAAATTACAGAAGGGACCAAATAACTGAAAACTGCTAAATAATAGAAGAGGAAAACAAGAAAGGTGACAAAGTACAAATCTTATATAAATTCAGCTGTCAAGGTCAGACTGCATGTTACTTTCTGTGAGCGCTAGCAGTGTCAGCCAGGCACCAGGAGTTGGTGATAATAGGCAATTTCAATGTTTAACACTGGAACAGAGCAGGATATAGGTTAGTTCTTCCCAAACAAGGGGACATCCTTTAAATACAAATATGAGACAGCAGCTCAGTTTGGAAGTGACAGAGAATAAAGGTGGAAAGCAACTTAGGTGAGAGTAATAATAAAAATAACCTTTCTAGTTCTTAAGAAGGAAGGCACGGAAAAAAAATCAATAGCCTTCAGGAAAGCAGACTCCTACAACCTTACAGACGTGGTCACTGAGGTCTCACAGGATGGATGTCTAAAAGAAGAGAAGACAGTAAGGAGAGCTGGTAACCTTCATAGGGCACAAGTGCAAGTGACCACAGTGCAAAGAAAAGATAACGGAAGCTTGGAAGACACCAACTTGTCTAATTCAGTTTTTCAGTGATTTCAAAAAGACAATTCAAAGTAGAAATTAAGTAAGATTATTCTTTAACACCATTAATAATTTAAACAAACACAAGAAGAAAATCTAGAAAGACCAATCTTTGAGGAGTTAAAGAGAATTTAAACTTATTTGGTAAGTAATGTAATAAGAAGACAACCACTGAAAAAGCTGGTTTGATCCACAGTGGAGAGGATGTGCTGCTTCACAGTTCTCAGTGACTGACGTATTCAATACCAATTTGCCTCCTTCTTTGCTCAGGATGTGATCAATGCTTAATGTGACCAGCCCCAGTGACAGAGAGGCAAGAACTCCAGCCACTGCAGGTTGAAGAGCATGTTGCATGTTTTCAAGCTGGCAGTGCTGTTGAAATTCACCTTTGAATACACTGGGGCTGGTGCCTCCATGAATGGTGGAACCCATTTAACGGGACACTGGGGCTAGAGGGGAAGAGAGGAACCTGCCTCCTTGTCAGCGATGGGCGGTTTATGGGCCCATTCTACTGTCCTAAAAGCAGTGCCTGCAAAAGACCAAAGGAAGCAGCTCTATAACGGCTAGCAGTTTTCTTTCAGATTTCATAAAGGACCCAGACAAGCTCAGAAAACTGAGAAGAGGACAGAAAAACCACCTGGTGTCTACCTTTAAAACAGGGAAGAAGAAAGGAGAGAACTTGGGACTCAGAGCCCTGTCAGCTTACCTCTATTTCCTAGAAAACAGGACCACAAGAAAGTTTAAGCACCACAAAGGTAAAAAGTGAATGAGAATGTGCCCCACAGAGTAGTATTAAGCTATTCTCACTTTTCACCTTCCTCTAACATGGCATAGAACCTCCTGAACAGGGGAGAAACATTAAGTGTTAATACCTCGACTTTAAGCCTCAATTATAAAGGTGTTTCAGATTATATTCTTATAAGAAATAAGAAAGCAAGTCAAGAGAAAGAAGCATGTAGGACTAGCTAAATAGCAAAAGTATTATCAGCAGGTTAACGACAAGTTGGAACAGGGTAAACGACAAGTTGGAACAGGGTATGGAGTGAGGTTTTACAAAAGTCTATCCCAAGCCCAGGACTATTCAGTATTTCTTTACTAGCTTGGATGAAAGAAATAACAGGTACGCTTAATAAATTTACAGGTAATACCGATCTGGAAGGGACTAAGTTGAAGGACCAGATTAGAATTCAAAATCCTAATTAACTGAATTCTTACTGACTACAGCGGAGGTTAGGCAGTACTCAGAAAGAGCACATGCAAAGCTCTACATTTAGGGGTAATCAGCTGCACAGTCATAGGGTAACAGATGACTGCACGCACAGCTGCATTGCAGAAAGAGATCTAGGAGCTAACTGGTGCATTTTGTGATCCAAGGTGAAATGCATAATGGAATAGGTTTTATCTCCCATGAGAATTTCTTCACTCATTTAAGTGACAGAGTTGCCCTCAGCTGGAGAGTCATGCCCAGTTCTGGACACTAATTCGAAAAAGATGTGAACCAGCTGGAAAAGGCAGTAAGAATATCACAGATTTGGAAAACGGGAAAGGCTGAAAGAATTCCAGGTACTCAGACTAGATGGAAGAAGAGGGATGGGGCAAAAAACCATATGTACATTAGAATAAACTCTTAAGGTCCATTGTGAACAAGGCACTAGTGATCTTAAAGCTTGAAAGCTTTACCTTACATGCCAACAAAAAAGTCTTAACATCCAAGACTTTTAGAAACGGAAGACAGTGCCTATAACCATTCCTGTTTGAGAGCAGACTGGAGAAACCTCTATAACAGATAGATAGAAGCAGCATCACACTGATTCTCTAATGGAATCCAAAATTAATTCAAATAATCAAGTAAAAAGAGTTGGAGTTGGGGAAAGAGGTGAGTGACTGTCCTATAGAAAGTATACATCTGAATTATTTGAATTACAGTAAGGATGTCACATACTTCAGGAAGGCCTCTCTTCCCTTTTCTTCTGATTCTCAGTGACTTCTGCATCCAAACTTTGTGTTGTATTGCCCTTTAAATCTCATTAGATTGCCAATTTATGGTACATATTCTTTGCAAATCTGATATTATCTCTGCCTTCAGAAACTGAATCATGAGAAAGAAGAAAGTAATGATCTAGTTCTATGTTAGTATTTGTGAGTTTTGCCACTGGAAGATGGGATTTAAGAAAGCGAAGACAACTGATTGATATTCAGTGTCTCATTTAAAGCTACACATCACTTAAAGCATAAAACACTTTCTCATGCCAAGCCATTATCTCTGCTAAGACTATCTCTGTATATTGCCCACCGTGGTATTTGTCACTTGAGCAGATAATTCAAATGTGATACCAGAAATGCGGCAGTAGATGGCATAATTACACTGTGGTCTATTGGAAATTTCAGTTCCACTCTTCTCATCTCTTTTGCCTAAACCATTTAGACCAAATAGTAAAAAAAAAAAAAAAAAAAAAAAAAAAAAAAAAAAAAAAAAGCAAGCTCTACACCCAACATATTTTGCTCTCAAATTGAGGAAGTATGAAGCCGGCTGATCAACTATACGAGCAGAAACAATACAGTGGAAAATAGAGCTGTGTTTTCTTGTTAGAGAAAGTTGTGTTGTAGACCCAAATTTTTACAGCAGTGGTCAGTATCAAGCTGGAATTCAGTGTGTAAATTTGCTTCTTGCAATTACAAGCAATAAAAGTTTCAGAAGAGAAACCCATTATGTCCTTATGTAGATGTGCAGATAACGTGGTTAACATTACTAAGCCTTGCTTTAAGATTATTTTCTTCCATACAGATTTTAAGGCAAGGTTCATTTACTTGGACATTATAGTTTTGGTGTTTTTTTAAGGAATCATAATTACATTTAGAATTAACTATATATCAGAATTTTTCCCTTTATCTTCACAGCTATCATAGGTCTTCAGAAATTTCATCTGAAGTTATTTTAAATTACAGTAAAAGCCTACAGTGCATTTCAGACTATGAATCCAAAGTGATGAGCAGATATTAAAGCATGTCATTGTAAAAAAAAGACACCATAAACAATGTAATATAACAGCTTCAGAGCCACAGGCAGCAGTAAAACTAAGCTTCCACTACCAGCAGGGGCTAGCAGTACCTTAAAGAAAACTGAATTGCATGGTGCTTGTTTCCTTTGCACTTAAGAATGTTTCAAGATCCATGCTGTCTTGCAGAATACTTTGATCTTTGTACAGTGCAGAATAAACTCTCCAGTAGACATCAACATTATCTTGCTCGTATGATCCTCATTCACTGAACTGTACCACAGGCTCTCAGAAGGAACTTAAACAAGTAAAGAAAGAGATCCTCAAAAAGCTGTAGCATCAGAGTAGCTAATATCCTTAACATGACACAGCACCTGGAGACAGCAGTGCCCCACAGGCAACACCAACCCCTCCAGACCCCCTCCTTGGGATAGCAATGTCTCCCCTTTCTTCAGCTATCTTTACCGCTGCCTTTCCTCATTTAGCGAAATAATGCAGAAAAAGATATTGTCCAGAAACTTTTCTATAATTTATGTGTAAGTTTTGAAGACTGTGGGCCAATATGACGTTCTTATGGGCAGTTTAGGCAGAGAAAAAAATCATTATCCCCTCCTAATTTCATCATCTCTTCTTTCCTAACTCTTGCAGGCAAGCATATCTGTTTCTAAGTTGCACTCAGAACTTGGTTTATTCTCCTGGTGATACACTGGGTACTCACGCTGTTCCTGTACCAGAAGAGGCTTCTGCAGTCCTCAACAGGTTCTTCCACAATCTAGAAGATCCTTTTACAGCGTCCTTGGACAAAAAGACCCACAAAGGAGGAAAGAGTGGGATCCCCTTACGTAAGCCTTTGCCAGGGAGGACTCAAGACTTGAAAAAAACCACTGTCTTTCCAGTTCCATATACCTGTTCAGGCTTTTTGTTTATAACAGTTGTGATATAAGCAAAAGAGGCTCAGGTAGACAAGTTTTGTCTCCCTGGTACATTGCAGCAGCCTTAATTACACAATCAAATTACTTTCTACGAACAATCATCTGAACGATTCAGTGTCCAGAACGCTGATGCTCACTGAATAGAGAGTACTCAGCATTTTCACGTTGTTCTTACCACTCGGTGTGCAGCCTCACAATTTAGCACATTCTTCACACTTTATCCTGAATACTGTCCTAGTAATTTCTGTGTGGAAGTGAAGTGTTTGTCACCCATCACATTGCCTTAGTGTTCCCTTCCAAACACTGCATAAGGTAAAGGGGCATTATGATTCTTTTGCTTTTACCAGTGATAAATCAAAGCACAAAGTCAAAGTTAACATTAGGATCACAACTTTTTCAAACCAGTACAGTGTGATTCTTCAAGTTTTCAGAACAGAGTTTCCATTTACTAAAGTTTAGCTATGAAGTCTCAGCATATCTGTGAACTGGGATACTCAGGGGAGAAGTAGCATGTAATTAGTAGGGGTTTTGGCTTGGGGTTTTGCTTTTTAGTTTGTTTATTGTTTGAAGGAGTTTGATTTGAATGACCTACTAAGATTCCAGCAAGACTTTGTGCAAGGGTAATTGAATTCCCAAGGACAAGTTTCACCTGCCTTAGTTTCAAGACCTCTCTCTGCTACATCAGTCATGAAGTGTTCCTGTCTACATATCATTCAATCTCCACAAACCTCTGAAAGCTTGGACCTTATACCCAAAATATTTATTACTTTCTCATCGACATCATTACTGTTCAGTACACAGTGCAAGTGTATGTACTGGCTGTTCAAAATACAGTAGGAAGAGCACTCTGTGAGAGACTGTCCTAGCTTACTTATACATGAAGATGTAGTATGTCTTGCTGGAAGCTGTAGTATTCCCAAATCAACTTTTTAGAGTGCTTGAGAATAGTCCAACTACCCCCAAACTTTATAGCATAAGCCTCTACGTTGCACATTAGAAACTACGAAAAGGAACAGTTCCCTCGTATTTGTCTCCCAGCCCAAAGCAATTTCAGATGCATATAACCAAACCTACTAAATTCATCAATAATACTCAAACAATTTGAGATGCCTTGCCACATGACTGACTTGAGGGCATAATCACAGAGAATAGTATTACTGCTCCCAGAGGGAAATCTTTCAATGTGAGATGATGGCAAGGGACACTTCAGACCCTGCAGATTCTGTTCTCACACTCAGATCAAGTTGCATCCTGAATGGATTTAATTTAGTTTCTAAACAAAATAAGCTGGTTTGGGGAAAATGTTTGGCAAGAGAAATGTGTTGCATAATTCCTTCTCTCCTTTTTCCTCTCCCCCTGCAGTACATCCTGGAACCCCAATGAAGCTTCCAAAAAAGAACAAATATTCATTAGGCTCTCTTCTCCCAGTTACTTCTCCTTTGCAGGTAATGGAAATTTGCCAAGTTTGAGTCCACACATAACAGGGAGTCTATGGTCTTCTCCCAACCCCTTGCAACATTCTCTGCTGGAGAATCCATTCCGTTGCTGGGGGATTTTTTGTTGGTAGTGGTTGGATTTGTTTCAGCCTGCCTTTTTTTTTTTTTTTTTTTTAAGAACTGACGCCATCTAGATCCTCTTAGCTTTTGTACTTTTATTTCTGTCACTGCCCTCTCTGAGTTCTTCTTTACCACAGGAAGATGTTCTCAGGCTCTGTCTTACAAATACTCTCTGAAAGAAGTCAGAGGCTTTTACATATTTATCTAGTAACAGGTGTTCTCTTGCCCAGTGTCTCTTCATGCAACATCCATCCCAGTTCCCTATTTGCCCATAAAAGTCAAGTCCTCCTCACCTCACAGAACATAAAATTGTTCTCTGGAACCAAATAAACGTTCCTTTTGGGTCAATGGCTTCCCTCAGTATTATTAAGACTACTGTTCTGTCAGGACACTAGACAGCGTACAGCTGATTAAAAAAACCAAAAAAACCCCACAAAAAAACAAACACACAAACAATCACACTATTTACTCTGGGTTAACAGCTCAATACATTATACATTACTCTATATTTTGCTGGAGGAATGCCTGTTACACTTAAAAAGAAAACTTATGATAGTTGTATTGATAGTTGTATTGTAGTTCATGATCTTTGTCCATACTGGGCAAACTCTGCTGGGGTTTGCAAATGCAAATACTGCATGTAAGCCTTTTCCACCCTATAGGTAAAGATGTGTCTCTCCTTCTGCTAATTTTCAGGGCCCATATGTTTTTTTCTGGACAACAGCTTGGATCTCCACATGCTCATATGCTACAGTTTCTTTCACTATGGTATTCCAAATTCTCAAGTCATCTCTATTGTTTCAGGCACTATCTACCTTCAGAAATGAACCAAATCCACTGTCCGCTAAGTTCTAGCTCCTTTGTCAAGCATCCATTGTTTTTCAGTGTTTTTATTCAGTATTGAATCTTTTATTGAATACATCTTGCAAAGCAGTAGAAACCAGCTGCTTAACCACTTCAATCTTGCTACAGCTCCCTCTGCTCAGTAAAATCATCTCTCCTCCAAGTTTAACTTTCAGAAAGAACACAGAATTCTTCAAGTTCCTATGTTTACATCTAGAGTTGACTCTACAGAACAGATCCTTTGATGTAACTGAATGTCATTACACGTAGGAAGACCATCAGATATGCCATGTCACAATGGCAACTGCTTCCTGAAAACCTGCATTACCACTCGCTACCTATTTGTAGGGTCAAGCATGGTTTAATTTTTCTCAGCTTATCTTGTCCTTTTAATCGCCCCACCTAGAAGTGTGTTAGCACACTACCATATGTAGTATGCAGTAATTAGTCAGAAATAAGACGGTTTATGCCGAGTTTTGATTCCAGACACTTATAAGCTACAAAAAGCAAGCTTTCGCACCACCCATTTCTCAGGTTCCTGTGATCTGCAGCTCTCCTGCAGGAAGCAGGCGAGGAATCTGCCTGCAACCACTCAAGAAGGGACACAAGCCACTCCTGAAGATGACTGGAACCCAATTTTTAATCTTCAGTTTCCTGTGATATCTTTGGACTCCCTTCCAACAAACTAGAACAAAATAAAAGTTTTATGGTCACGTTGCTGAACCAAGAGTATGTTGTTACAATACACATTTGGAAATAGCATTTGAAAAGACGATGTAGCAAAACAGATACTGCACAGAAAGTAATAATATAATACAGATGCAAGTCATTGCCAGATCAATTCAAAGCTACTGAGACTTAATATGGTTATTATTACAATTAAATTATTATTATGAAGTAATAAGTTTCAACACAGCATTAGGACTTGCTCATGAAGTAGCAGCTAGACTGTCAGAAAAAACTTCAGGATTGTGGCAAAGAGTGTATGGATATTTCTGCATGTGTAAAAGGTCCAAAATGAAAAAAATCATGAATGGGGCTCTCTTCTAAGGAGGGTTTAATTTAAAACATTTATAAGACAGAACTGATTCCGTTGGCTTGCTTTCTGAATTTTACTATCAAATGAAAGCATAGGAACCCATGCAAAGAAATGGGGGACAGGGGTTGCATATCTCCCACTTGTACTGTTTGCAAAATGCACTTAGCATTTTACTTCCAGTTACTCTTACAGAGCAGGCATGGGAAGACTGCTGAAATCTGGGAGCATCACATGGGAACAGTGACTGCCCAGGACAGAAGGAGCGCTACTGAAATCACAGACCCCTTCTCAGGCTAGAGAAGAAATGGGGAGGAACTGGACACCCTTTACACAAGGGCTGGGGCTTCCCGCCTTTCCACCCCTGCAGCCAGGGACAGCAGCTCTGCAGGCCCCTGTGGCGGCCCTGCCTCCCGTCTGTCACCTATGGTTTCCCATGGTTTTCCATGCTGGCAGCAGCCTCTGCTCTGGCCATGCCAGGGCCACTGCATGCCCAAATCCCAGCTGCCCCTCACTGACTAACTTGCACCTGCAGCCCAAATCCCAACACCCAGGGAAGCAGCCACCCCACAAAGCCAGCAGGCCGGGCACGGGCTGCAGCCCCCACCCTGCCCATCACAACTCTTGCTCAAGCAGGCTCTCAAGCAGGACCTCCAAAGCCACCACTACAGAAAGAGGCAAGAACATTTCTGCATGTGGGAGAGGTGCCCAACTGGATAACTTCCACAGTGGGGCACTTCGATGCCTAATGCTGCAGCCTTCCCTCTTCCTCCCTGGCAGCCAGCTCCTACAGCCAATGGGGCAAGCACTGCCCTGGCATTGCCTATGTTTCAAGACAGCTGGATTTACTGCTTGACTCTCAAGTTCAAACACCTGCAGCTCTGGAAACGATAAGCAACAACTGCTATTCAGCAGCTTCCTTTCTTGCTGCTCCAGCATGCCAGGACACGGGCACCAGGCTGTGATGTCACCGCCATGCAGCACAGGCATCACGGTGACGTTTGAGAACTTCTCCTTGGCACCCACAGCCTGTCAGTAAGTTAGTAAAGCTTAATTTCTTTCTTGCCTTTTTTCAGTATAATCTAAATATAAATAGAAGTTCTGCTAGTTCCTGTCCACACCCCAGGGGATATTCTTGTGTACCTGTGGGGTTCATGCACTCTACATTGGAGCCCACAGGTCAAGAGAACTGAAGTGAGGCACAATCTGCGTGTCCTCTGCAGGAGACCTCTTTAAAGGCCAGAAGTCTTCAACACCTGGCTCAGTACAAACCATGTCCCCAGCTTTGTCTTAGCATTTTTAACAGTAATGATTTCGTCAAGTATGTTTTGGTAGAAAGTGTGTTTCCACCTGTGGACCTTCCTAGATCGAGTGTTCCCACCTTGGTTTGCTTCCTTGTGACTATGCACAGCTGAAAAGCTCTCCAACTCTACTGAAGATCTCCAAGTCCTTCCCCTTCTCTGCTCTCAATCCATTTATTCCCCCAGTCTGTCTTGATACTGCTCTGGCCATGCCAGGGCCACTGCACACCCAAATCCCAGCCGCCCCTCACTGCCCAACTTGGACCTGTAGCCCAAACTCTGCCGGTGCAGGCACCTGGCTGGGACCCCACCGTGCCACAGACTAGGTAAAGTAGACACACTAGGTACTTAGTACTTTTGTTACTTCTTCAGTTTCACATTCTCCTTCTTCTTGAGCAACACATACACTGGGCTGCAGATGCAATTTGGGCAGTGAGGGGCGGCTGGGATTTGGGCGTGCAGTGGCCCTGGCATGGCCAGAGCAGAGGCTGCTGCCAGCATGGAAAGCCATGGGAAACCATGGGTGCCAGACGGGAGGTGGGGCAGCCCCGGCGGCCTGCGGAGCTGCTGTCCCTGGCTGCAGGGGTGGAAAGGCGGGAAGCCCCAGCCCTGGTGTGAAAGGTGTCCTGTTTGGTAGGGGAGGTATGCCATGGCTTGGTGAAGGAGCAGGTGCAGCAGAAGCAGCCTGCTGGAGGCCAGGTGGGGCCTGGCTGCGCTACGGTGGTACAAGGGAGGGGGCGTGAGGTCCCACAGCAGCGGCTCCCCCCCCAGGCTGCACATCTGGGCTTCTTGTGGGGCGGTTTTCCTTCAAAGCCAGGCCTGGTGAAAACGCAGCTCTTGCTCTCCTCTGGCAGCCAACTCCTTGCTTGCACCTCTAGAGCAGGTGGGCATCATCTCTCTTGAAGCTGGGGTTGTAGTAGAAGAGTAACTAAAACATGCAAAAGAAGAAGAGTTAATTGCCAGCCTTTGGAGATGGGAAAACACCAAGACAGGAGAACTGAGCCTCGTAATGGCAAAAGACCAACGTGGGTCTTGAAAAGGTCTGTTGGGCATTTGAAACCTAAAGCTTAGACTGACCAAAAGGTTATGCTATAGTTCTGTTAAGTAATGGCCACCCTTGTGTTTTCACCTGAGAAATAACCTGAGAAAGAACTGAATCTCAGAACATTTCCTGCCCTCCTCCTCCTCTCCTCCATTACCAAGGCGTATGTTACTAGAAGGTGAAGGTCTCGTGCCAGAATCATTCTGAGAGTTGGTTGATGTGCAGGTGATGTACCTTGCTGTGAGCAGAAGCTGCTGCTGCTTCTTCTGCCAGAAATTCATCAAGCAAGTCAGATGTCTTGGAGTCGTGTTGCACTTTGGTGAATCTGCAGAGGTGGAGCTGACAAAGGAAGCTTTTCATGTTGTCAGTTTCAAAAACTCTGCAAGGTTCTCTCCATGCCAGCACTGCCTTTTGGAAGGCTTCTTCATCGATCGCAACACAAATGCCATCATCAACCCATCAAATGGACTGAAACCAGTAGCTTTGGAGCATTTTCCAGAGCTGCTTTGGAAAGGCAAGGGACGCAAAGTCATCAGCTGCGCCAGAGCTCTGAAGAAATGAGATGGACTCTGTTGGTGCCATGGTCCTCGCTGCATGCTTGGAAATGCTTTTTGTCCTTGAGGGATCATAGATCAGCATCGCAAGGTGCTCTTTTGTCCCATCCTGGAGGGACAGGAGAACTTGAATCTGCTGACTCAGTGAGCTCGTCTGGAGCAGAAGTAGATGCTATTTCTCCTGGAGATAGTTCCCTTTCAAACTCTCTTGTCAAGGTTAGACCAAAGCTGTCCTGGTTTCGGCTGGGATGGAGCTCATTTTCTTTCCCATAGCTACTGTGTTTTGGATTTAGCATTTGAAGAATGTTGATAATACACTGATAATACACATAGTTGTTGCTAAACGATCAAGGACATTTTGCAGTTTCCCAGGTTTTGGCAATGTGCAGGTGCAAAAACCTGGGAGGGGCACAGCCAGTACACTTTACCCAAACTGGCCAAACAGAGTATTCCATACCATAGATGGCATGCCCAGTATAAGTGGGGGTTGGCCGGTGGGCCAGGTCCCTTTTCCCCTCTTTTCGGTTGTTCAGTTCCTTTTTGTTCATTCAGGCCTTTTCATTCATTCCTTCATTTGGCTGTTTATTCCCTTGCTTGCTCTCTGGAACTTGCTGTTCCGAGATCGCCTCTGGGGAATATTGCTGTTCCATGATCACTGCTCAGGACAGGCTGTATTGGTCATTGGGTTGTGAGAAATTGTGTATAGTTCCTTTTATACATTCTATTATCATTATATTTTTATTATTATCATTAACATAAAATTATTATTATCTTTTTCTTTGCTGTCCTGGTGAACTGTTTTTATCTCAACCCATGAGTCTTCCTTTCTCTCCGATTCTCCTCCCAACCCCATTGGGGAAGGAGGGGAGTGAGCAAGTGGCTGCATGGTATTCGGTTACTAGCTGGGGTTAAACCACGACAGTTCTTTTTGGCACCCAACGTGGGGCACGAGAGGGGTCCGGCTAACTCAGCTGAGAGAGCATCAGACTGAGGGTCCAGGGTTCAAGTCCCTGGTCAGGCTCAAAGGGTTGAGATAATGACAGATTTGACCAGAGCATGTTAAAACAATTCGTTATAAGCATCCATTATATTAGTTGAATCGTTGCTGGCCACAATGTTGTTTTATTTGTTTACAGAGTTGTTCTCAGAGCTGTATCATGTAGCACCTTACTTGCCGTATATGTTGTTTATCAGCGTTTATGTGCAGTTTGTCACCTCTGGGCATTGGATTAAGGTTATCACTTTGCTGCGTGGTGTTAGCGCTGGCTTATGGCATGATAAAATCATTGGTGCTTAGACCATTTTATTATTTGTATTTCTATTCAGTGGGGGGGGACAACATGCAGAGCAGAGCAGCAGTGATGGTTACAGCTCTGTACTTCAGGAGCAATCTGGTGGGGACCATCAGTAATTAGTCCTTTTATTTTTCCTCCCCGGCGGGTCACCGGGGGAAAGGCTTTCCTTTGCTTTCCCTTTCCCCTCCTGGCTAGTTAGAGGAGCTTATGAGAATTTTGAATACGTTTGGGACGCTGGAACTAGCTTGCTCCTATTAATCAGAATGAATTTGTGTCAGATCTTGCTTAAGATTAAAAATCAGCACAGATACAGGCGCGATGCGGCCGCCCAGCTCCCCCTACGGAGCAGCGCTATAGGCCCCACGGCTGCTCCACCCCTCGCCACAGGTATCGCAGCCGCCCCCCGCCCTGCTACAGCCGCTGTGGCTGCCCCAGCCCCGGCTGCGGTTGGCCTAGCCCCCGCCACGGGCACTGCGGCCGCCCCAGCCCCTGCTACGAGCGCCGCGGCCACTCTACCCCCCACCACGGGCCCTGCAGCCGCCCCAGCCCCTGCTACGGCCGCCGTGACGACCCCACCCCTTGTTACGGGCCCCGCAGCCGCCCCACACCCTGCTACGGGCACCGCGCCTGCTCCAACCCCTGCAACGGGCACCGCGGCTGTGCCACCCGCCACCACGGGCGTCACGGCTAGTCAACCCCCTGCTACGAGGACCGTGGCTACTCAAACCCCCACTACGGACACTGTGGCTACTCAAAACCCCAGTGACAGGTACTGCAGATCCACCCGTGCCAATATGAGTCGCCCCTATACAAAAGAAGCACAAGGAAATCCATTCGCCCCACGAAAGATGAGGATGAACCAGGGACATCCCAAGAACAGGGAGAGGGAGAGGCAGACTCATAGATAATCACCCGACCCCTATCCCTGACTGAGCTGCGAGATATCCGAAAAGATTACAGCTGTAATCAAGGTGAGCAGCTCGTCACCTGGCTGCTCCGATGCTGGGATAACGGGGCCAGTAGCCTGGAACTAGAGGCAGGGAAGCCAGGCAGCTGGGATCCTTGTCTAAGGAAGCGGCCATTGACAGGGTGACTGGAAGACAGACAGAAGCCCACAGTCTCTGGAGGAGACTCCTGTCAGGTGTGAAGGACAGGTATTTCTTTAAGGAAGATATTATATGCCACCCAAGCAAGCAGACCACCATGGAGAGAGGTATCCAGTACCTGAGGGAATTAGCTGTGCAGAAGCTGATTTATCATGACCTGGATAACCCGCAGACACCCGTAGATCCATATGAAATTGAATGTACCCGACCCATGTGGCAGAAGTTGGTACAGAGTGCACCATCGTTGTATGCCAACTCATTGGCAACAATGGGTTGGAAAGACAAAGAGGCACCACGAGTGTGTGCAGTGGCTAACCAGCTCCAACAGTACGAAGACAATCTCTCTTCCTCCCTATGGGCCCGCGTCTCAGCTGTGAAAAGACTGACCGAAAGATCCAAGAACCTGTTCAAAGAACTGCCAGGAGATTCAGCAACTCGATGAGGATAGGTCCTACTCCTCACCTCTACGGACCAGTATCTCAGCTATTGGGAGAAAATCTTCCCCTGCTCAAGAGAGACGGTACGCACAGCAAGGTACCCTCTGGTTTTACCTACATGACCATGGGGAGGACATGAGGAAGTGCTCTACCTCTATACCAACTCATGGATGGTGGCAAATGCCCTGTGGGGGTGGTTGCAGCAATGGAGGCAGAGCAACTGGCAGCGCAGAGGCAAACCCATCTGGGCTGCCGAATCGTGGCAAGATATTGCTGCCCGGCTAGAGAACCTGGTTGTAAAAGTACGCCATGTAGATGTTCATGTACCCAAGAGTTGGGCCACTGAGGAACATCAAAACAACCAGCGGGTGGATCAGACTGCTAAGATTAAAGTAGCGCAGGTGGATCTGGACTGGCAATGTAAGGGTGAATTATTTATAGCTCACTGGGCCCGTGACACCTCAGGCCATGAGGGAAGAGATGCAACATATAGATGGGGTCATGATCAAGGGGTGGACTTGACCATGGACACTATTTTACAGCTTATCCATGAATGTGAAACATGCGCTGCAATCAAGCAAGCCAAGCGGTTAAAGCCGCTGTCATATGGAGAACAATGGCTGAAATACAAATATGGGGAGGCCTGGCAGATTGATTATATCACACTCCCACAGACGTGCCAGGGCAAGCACCATGTGCTTACAATGGTGGAAGCAACCACCGGATGGCTGGAAACATATCCCATGCCACCGCCCGGAACACTATCCTGACCCTTGAGAAGCAAGTCTTATGGCGGCATGGCACCCCAGAAAGAACTGAGTCAGACCACGGGACTCATTTCTAAAACGACCTCATAGACGCCTGGACCAAAGAGCATGGCACTGGGTGGGTGTATCACATCCCCTATCATGCACCAGCCTCCGGGAAAACTGAATGATACAATGGGTTGCTAAAAACTACACTGAAAGCAATGGCTGGTGGAACCTTCAAACACTGGGATACACATTTAGCAAAAGCCACTTGGTTAGTCAATACTAGAGGATCCACCAATCGAGGTGCCCTGCCCAATGAAAACCTTTACATACTGTAGAAGGAGATAAAGTTCCTGTGGTGCATGTAAAAAATATGCTGAGGAAGACAGTCTGGGTCATTCCTGCCTTGAACAAAGGCAAACCCATCTGTGGGATTGCTTTCAATCAAGGACCTGGGTGCACTTGGCGAGTGATGCGAGAGGATGGAGAAGTCTGATATGTACCTCAAGGGGATTTGACTTTAGGTGAAAATAGCCAATAATTTGAACTGTATGATGTTAATTGCTATAATATACTGTATGTCACCATTTCTATAGTTGTGTTCTATATGAAACGTATTACAGTTAGAATCGTGCTAGTTGACCCAAACCGGCCAAAGAGAGTATTCCATACCATAGATGGCATGCCCAGTACAAGTGGGGTTGGCTGGTGGGCCACGTCCCTTTTCCCCCCTTTTCGGTTGTTTGGTTCCTTTTTGGTCATTTGGGACTTTTCGTTTGTTTGTTCGTTTGGTTGTTTGTTCCCTCGTTCACTCTCTGGAACTTGCTGTTCTGAGATCGCTGCTGGGGACTATTGCTGTTCCATGATCACTGCTCGGGACGGGCTGTATCAGTCATCGGGTCATCAGGTGGTAAGAAATCGTGCATTGTTCCTTTTATATATTCTATTATTACTATTTTTTTATTATAATCATTATTAATACATAATTATTACTATCTTTTTGTCTGCTCTCCTGGTGAACTGTTTTTATCTCAACCCACAAGTTTTCCTGTCTCTCTGAGTCTCCTCCCTCCCCCACTGCAGGGGAGGGGGAGTGAGCGAACCGCTGCCTGGTGTTTGGTTACCAGCTGGGGTTAAATCACGACACTAGCTGTGAGCATTTCCCTGGGCGGCTGGGCTTGGTCCTGCCAGACAGCACACACAAACAAACTGGCACAGGCTGGCTGCGAGCGCCGAGGGGAAGTTATCAAATGTCACCATGATGCCTGTACTGCATGGCGGTGACATTACAGCTTGGTGCCCAGGTCCTGGCACACTGGAGCAGCAAGAGAGGAAGCTGCTGAATAGCAGTTGTTCCTTATCATTTCCAGAGCTGCAGGTGTTTGGACTCAAGAGTCGAGCAGTAAATCCGTCTTGAAACGTTGTAGGCAACACCAGGGCAGTGCTGTGTCCCGTTGGCTGTAGGAGCTGGTGGCCAGGGAGGAAGAGGGAAGGCTGCAGCATTAGGCATCAAAGTGCCCCACTGTGGAAGTTATCCAGTTGGGCACCTCTCCCACATGCAGAAATGTTCTTGCCTCTTTCTGTAGTGGTGGCTTTGGAGGTCCCGCTTGAGAGCCTGCTTGAGCAAGAGTTGTGATGGGCAGGGTTGGGGCTGCAGCCAGTGCTTGGTCTGCTGGCTTTGTGGGGTGGCCCCTCCTCTGGACATTGATTGGCCTTTGCCATGTGGTGCCCTGAATAGCGGCCTTCTGGCCTCCTGTATTTCCCTCTGGGATCTCCAGCTGTGTGTGGAAATGCCTTTCCCAAGCACCAATCCCATGAGTAGTTGCATGGGGCACCTCAGCCCAGAATTAGGACCATCTCCCAGCCCAGGTCTGCTGCCCAGAGGTGGCCTCTGAGTACTCCTGTTCCAGGATGGCTACAAAACAACACTGGGGCTGTTTCTTATCACCAAGGGAAGCTTCACTCCCTTGCAGAGAGTCCTTCTGTCTCTGGCATCCCTGCTTCCTCCCAGCTTCACCCCTTCTTGTAGTTGGGCCTTCTTGCCCTCTATGCCTGAGCAGTTACACTTTGAATTTCCCCTTCGCATTCCCTCCTTTCGTGAGCAGTTATTACTCAACACACATTCACCACTGCAATCAAATTCCTCCTTATGCTTCTCGCTCTCAATTTCCATTTCCAAAAACATTTGCTTTGCCTCACGTAGTTTTATTCCCTTTGCTCCCGTCCTCAATTGTTTACAGCTTAATTTCAGACACCTTCAGATATGGATCTCTTTCTCTTAAAGACCTACAGTATGGTAGAAGGGCTGCAGACATCCAGCCCACGACTTGTGGGAGCCCAGGTTCAATCACCATGTGGGCCATACTGTCCCATCATCCATTCCTGCCTCTAGGTTTTATAATCATTTATAGTCATTAGTGCAAATACTTCTTCCTTGTCTTCCTTCTTATCCTCTAACATGCTCAGCATTTTTGTTCTGGCCTCTGCTTGGTTTTCGCCATACTCTATACTTTTACATACCAATTGGCTACAGCGTAAGATCAACTGAACTAATACATGCACAAGCACTGAAGTTAATAAATGCGACAAATTGTACTTCAATGCTGTCTTAAGTAGTTTTTTCTAACCATCCTTTCCAGACTGGGAGCCATGCCCACCAGTCAAAAGGGTTTTTCACCAGGTGTTTCATGCAGTATCTGAACATTATCTCAAATTTCATGTTTGTATATTTCTATTCTCTGATCTTGTTCTGCATCTGTGTAGCAAGTGGTGTTAACTAGTATCCAAGTACCTTCCTTGAGTGACGAGCACATAATCAAATGCCATTCTGTTTTGCAGGACTATCCAAGATGCTTGTTGTACCTCTAAGTGTAAGGCTGAAATAGCATTACCCATCTCTTCCATTACAGCAGATACACTTACAATAGCCCTTATAATTCTGATTATAATGCAGACTGGTAGAAGCCAGTTTTTCAAATAACACGTACTTTGCAGAGAGCATTTTATCTTTTGTTTGGTATGCTGGGTTAAGTTGTGTTTGTCTTTCCAGAAGAGGTCTGGATGTACTGAAATGACAAGAAAAAAATGAAAACATTTTAATGCACAAGTGCCAGTCCAGTGAACAGCCAGTATCTTATGGGCCATACCCCTCATAATCTCTCATTCCTTAAAGTCTTACCACATAACAATTCTTACAGGTTAGTATATGACCAGTAATAATATAAACCCAAACGCAAAACGCCGAGATACAATTTCTAAAAACAATCAACAGGTGCCAATGATGATAATAGGGTCATCAAAGTCTATTTGCAGGGCTGTAGACTGTACTTCTGTTGACATTTGATCAAAGGAAGATCATCCAGATCATCCAGCTCTGCTGTGACAGGTGATATGCTCTGCGTTGTGTCTGAAGATGGTGTGACTCTTTTATCCTGGGAAGCATGGATCCATCAAGCAGGCCCTTGCACATGACTGCAGCATTAGTAACTACCAGTACCGGCAAGTTCCCTTCCAGTGCAGCTAAAGCACGTGTTCTCACTGCTACACCTAACTGTAGACTCAGTCTCCTGATTTCAACAAGTGACAGACTTCAGCGGTGGGTTCTGGTAAAATATCTTTCAGTGGTCTGTGGAAAGTCCTTAAACATTTCATTAATAGCTGACAATATTTCAGAAGAGCTTTATCTGTTAGTTTTGTTTGACTGTAGGGAGCACTGGGTGAGACAGTCACATGGGTCTGCCCATTAAAATCTCATGAGGTGACAGCCCATATTTTCTGTTCACAGTGCGGGAGAGGTAACACATCCAGACATTTCAGGACAGTCTCTGCATAATTTTATGCCAATTGTGTTTTAAACTGGGAGTTTTTCCTCTCTGCAGCCCCACTGGATTGCGGATGATGGGCAAAATGACACCTTGGTTCTATTCGTATGGCTGCCCAAACTTTTTGCATTACTTGTCTGGTAAAATGGGTCCTCTTATTGCTCTCTAGCATTAGGGGAATATTAAAGCAAGGAATTCATTCTCTCAGCAACTTTTTTTGCAAAAGTTGTTTCATCTGCATGTTTACAAGGACAGGCCTCCACCCTGAGAACATTCCTAAAATGACAAGGACATACTCAAGATTACAGCCTTCAGGCATCTGAATGAAGTCAATTTGGAAATTTATAACTGGTCCTCGCGGTTAGGGTGTGCAGCTATACTTGTCTTCTCCTTCTGTCTTCCATTACTTTGTTGAAATCATGTCCTACCAATATGAAAATTCAAGAATGTGAACAGTACTTTGCTAGCAAGCCTCAGTTGTCACCTTAATTTCTGACAAAATGAAAGCCCTTTCCTGATTATTCAAGCTATATAACTATTTGATTAAATAAAAATGTGTTTGAATCATACAAACTCTAAATTTGTGTAGACTATTAAAAAAAAAGAAACCATCTTTCAAGTTTTTTAACTTTCCTTTTTCAGTATTAGCTCTATCTTCAGATACACCAACATTTTAATGGTGTAGTCATTAGCTCAGTTCAGAATGGCATTTGAAACTCTACATGTGAAATTGCAAAGACAATTGCTCTGTTAAGTACAGCACAAGCACAACGTTTTTTCTCAAAAGAACCAAAACAACTATACCGAAACTGAATGAGATATCAAGAGTAAAAGCTGAAGCCTCACTCACAGGGCAGGTATGCATTTTGATGCTGCGCCCCCCCCAAAATAAAAGGCAACACAGAACCCAATGCAACCTTTGCTGTGTACCCTCAGTATAAGCAACGCAGGCCAGGAAAACTTCACTTTCTTAGCTGCACTGCTTGCACGTTTCACTAACAGCCTCTTTAACATTTTAAAGATTGGGTTATCTTAACCCTGGAATGAAAGCAAGGCATCGTGAATATAATACACCAGGTGAAGCTCCTCTGAGGATAAGTAAACACAGGCATGTTCAGCTAGCAGCTTTATCTAGCTTTATAACAGGCCTTGGAGATTACATATCACCACCTGCACACTTTGGATTTAATTTCCATGGTTTGGGACGAGCTGAAAGGCCAATTTTCTAATAGCACACAAATGCCTGCTTTTTGATTGACTGCCAGATGAGGGAAGAGTTTTGTATTTATTAGAATGAAGTCCATTCAATAAGTAACATGGGAAGCATTGCCAAAATTAATAGTTCTTGCCAATGGTGTTGATTGTTGAAGGGAGTGTGTTGATATCCTTCTGCTTTCCTGCACACGCAGGCTTCATACAATAAAATAAAAAATACTAAGAAATCAAAAGATCTCCGAGTCTTTCCTAGTGTGCAGTAGCACATCCAGTCGTTACCATAACAACAACAAAAGATGCAGTGGACGGGACGTTATTTTCAACACTGAAATATCTGAAGAACTACCTTCCTCAGGAAAAGAACCTAAAGTGTTCTTGTGTAGTTTTGGGTAGCACAAATAGACACACATTAAAAAAAAAAAAATCCCAAAGAATTACAATATTTAAAACTGTACAACTTCACTTGCTTTAAAAAAAACCACAGGTTTTTTTCTCAGGCACTTGTAAAAACCAGCTGTCAAAGTAAGTGCTGTGCATGCTTTCAGGAGGTAAGCTATTAAATATACACTTTTTCAATGTAATCCAGCCAGAAAATTAATTTGCTGTTAGAGCTTAGTCGGTGTGCAAGCCAGGAATTCCAGATAGGCCTTTAAGTGCGTGACAAACGGAATCCATTCTTCATATCCCTAACATAACACTAAAGATCAAGTTAAATCACAAAACAAACCAGGATGAGTGTCATGCATATATAATGTTTCATCAGTTACATAGTTTTAAAAAATAAAAAAGTCAACCGAAGCAGTTCAGATGGATTTGAGAGCTTCTTGTCCCTCTATAGATGTTATATACACATAGGTTACAGACTGAAAAATGCTCTTTTTCAAATTGGTGTTATAATTCACTGACAAACATGTACATTTCTCCTGATCAATACAGCACTTGCTTGTGTCAATTTTTTAAATACATTTCTAAACACTCCCAACACATTACTGTTTTCAACAAAACCCATGAAAAACTTGGAGAAGGAAACATACAAGAATAAGGATGCAATTTAACAGAGGGAAAAAAAGCATACTAATAGCCAGATCAGGAAAATGTGCAGCGAAGTTTCTTGCAGCCTCAACGCTCTTGCTGTGGTTGAGGTCAAAGGAACCATGCCAAGACACACTTAATGTTCAGTAAAATGATGCTTGGTCCCGTATCTGTCCCATGAAATTTAGCGTTTATGATGAAACAGAGCTCAAGCACATTCAATCAATCCTTATTTTAGTTTGTATAGTACTGTTTCTGAAGCCCACAAAGCTTGCTCTTACAAACAAAAGTATAAAATGTTTAAGGTAAATATGATGCAAATACAGGCAGTCAGCAATTCTAGCAATCCAGAACCCTGACTATTGACTATGTGGCTATCATCTATATGCAAGAGGCAGAGCTACCTGTTACTTAGAGGAGAGGTTGGGCAAAAAAATTCAGTCTCCAGATCAGGAGATAAAGTTAGACAAAAGTCTTCAAAAGCCATGGGTTCATAAACAGATAGATGTAGATGAAGTAAAGGTAAACTAGAACACTTCAGCATATTTTATGGCAAAGTTGGTATTTCTGATCCCTCTTCTATCCCTCCCCTTTGAGAAAGTGTAATTTATAAAATGTTGCTCAGAGACTTTTGGTTCCAAAGATGCTAAAAGCAAGTTTGGGGTCTTTTTTTTGGCAGGGGGTGGGGGGCTCTTTTAAACACACAAAAGCCAAACAAGCAAATCACAGAAACACTTCCCCCCCCCCCCCCCCCCCAATAAATAATTCTAGTGTAAAGTGTCCACTGAATTGTCAGAATTCAAGATGCATACTCACTTCCACATGTAATTTCAAGTACTCAATGAGTAGCTATTGCTAATATCAACTAGTATTGTATGTACTACTACATCAGCTTTAGGACTGTGTCACCTCTCCTATTTCTCCAGCTTCAAGTGGGGCTGCATTCAGCTATGCAAACTCAATGTTTCCAGCAGAATATTGTTGCAAGATTGTTATGTAGGTTTACAGCCAGAGAATCAGTCTGTCAACTTGTTCCACCACTACCATACTCCTTCATCTTTTAGCACTAAGGGGAACTAGAAAGGAAATAAGTAATAACCAGAGTAAGTGCATCTGTGCATATGAAGAAATCTAAGATGGACATTCCATGTGAAACAGGTAAAGAGCTTCACACTATGAGGTATATCGCTACAGGGGAAAAAGCAACAGAAGTCAGATCACTGAATTACTCCCAGAGATCTCTCAGTTACATAAAGTAGGCTATACATTCTGTTCACATTTCTGTGCACAGTCCTAGCAAATGAAGCACTGTTATCAATGGGCCCTCTCCAAATGCAAGCTTGGCAACAGCCTTCACACCAACTTTGATCCACTGTCAGATGACTGCATTATCTGTGTCTGCAAGCTTATATCATACAATAAGCAGTCTGGATTAGTGTTCATCATTTTAACAAGTGTATTCCAGAAAGCAGACAAGCTTTGAATTACACAGTTCTCACGAAGGGTTTGTGACTGAGCACAAATTCCCTAGCATACACAAAACCAATTCTTCTTCTGTAAATCCAGATTCCAGAGCTAAACCTCCTTTGATTACACTTTTTTCCCTATCATATTCAGGACATATTCAGCTCTCGTATTTTGCCATCAGATCAGATTAGGATCTAATATGTGTCATTCTCATTTCAGATGTGTGATTTAATATACCAAACACCTAATATTTTAAAGTTCTTGCATATGAATTGGATGAATGATTCTATGAAATGAGAAATACCCTCCCAGAGGACTGGGGAGAAAAAAAAAGCACAAGACAACTAAACGCTGCAAGCTGATAAAGCTAAAGCAGAGCACAGACTCAGCAGTTCTGCAGCTAACTAGCCTTCTCAGAACTATACACTTGCCCAAGTGCTTCCTTTCCCCTCTTTCTCTCTTTTTTTTTGGAGGCTCAAGCTATTATAATTCACAGAAGTTAGTTACCGTTCACCACAACCACTACGCAATGTATGAATTATTCACCATCACTTTTATAGCTTGCCTTATAATTAACAAACCACAAACATCCACATCACAAATGAGCTACAGCTGATGTAGGAGGATCTCACTATTACTCACTCATACCAGGTGGACACATGTTCTAACTCTGTTATCCAGTAATCTCAGATGTAGAAAATGCAATATTGGCACAGAATGTAGACAACATTAAGTAAAAAGCAGCATAATAAAAATACGTATTTTCTCTGTAGAAAAAATATAAGACTTCCTTCGATTTGTAAATTTCTTACTTACTGTCATTTTGCAATAAAACTAGCAAATAACTCACAAGTAAATTACCAAGCACCTGTTTTGACACCTGGCTGCTTTCAGATCTCAACTTTCTCATTTGTTCCATCATTCTTGGCTCAATCCCTTAAACTAGCTTTAACTTCTATTCTTGCAAAAAAAAACCCCTACATTTAGGCATCATTTTATGAGAGTCAGAAGGACTAGTGCATCACAGTTGAAAAAGTTTTCTTTGTAAGACAGACCATTGCTGAAAAGCTGTGTTAACAAGTGCACTGCAGAGATACTCAAGAGCATTCTCAAATGGGAAATATTTGTAAAGGATGCTCTTTTACTGAAATGTTACCAGAATAGTTTTTAGAACAAATAAATGAATGGATTATTAAATATTCTGAACTCAGCTCAAGCTGTAGAAAAGTCATGCACTAAATTTTTGCAGTACTGTTTTCAAAATTGCCTGCAGAACCTGCAGCTTATCATTTGTATTGGCCACCCTCCCAAGCAAATGGGGATTGGTAGCCGTGGCACCTGCAAGAGAGCTGAAGGTGTGGGGTCCCTGACTCTGGCTCAGGGGGAGCAGGAAAGCAAATGCCCAACACAGGCCACCACGGTGCGAGCACCCAGTAGATGGTGCTGTTCTCCCATATATTTAGGACCTTTGATTGGCACTAAAAAAAATAAAAGTGGGAAAATATTCACTGGGGGGAGCATTTTTTTAGAAAAAGAAGAAAATAGGATAAAGCTTCAGAAGAACATTTTATCAGCTTTCTCCTTATCACCTGCGTGAGTGGTACTGGCTCCATCACATCTTTTTCTTGAGGCAACATTAGATCAGAAAATTAAACTTTGCCTTACTGTTACAAGGTTGGAGAGGTGTTTTCTCTTTTTTAACTGCTGTTCTCTAAAATAATTCAAGGCCTAGACTGCTCTAGTGATAATGTATATTATTCAACCAAATATTAAATTATACTGTGGGAGAGTCTTCTTACTTCATTAATCCAAAGAAAAACTCAACATGTCCGAAAATAATTTACACAGAAAATTTACATTGTATGTAAAAAAAAAAATTTAGATTGTAGGGAACAGAACCTGACCTTTTGTTTCCTGAACTTCTTTCAGTTTATACACTGATAAATGTCAGAAGTTCACTGCACACAAAAAGAAAAGACTCTTTTTTCCAGATGGCCTATTCCATTTTGTCTTCATTTCAAAGTAATAGTCTATGCCCTTCCATACTCCTTGAGGGCATACTGGGGAGGGGGGAATAGTATTTTCAGAAAATTTTGGTGTAAAAATGGCAGTTGAACCCCAAAAGGTAGTAATTTTCCCCTGGAAAAAGAAAGTTACACCCCACCCCCCCAAATAAAAAGAAAGAGCTATACACACATAGGGGAGGAATAATGGCTTGAGTCCTAGGGAAACTATACTGAAGTGGGGAGGGAGAAAAGTGTGGAAAGTACTAAGCCAATAAAGTCCAGCAGGCTGCATCAGAAAAGATAAGAGTCATAACAAAAAACAGTGGAGATTTAATCATTAGCAGTTTCAATAGAATTTAGAAAATAGGTGTCTTATTGCTGAAGGCCTAAATAAAGTTAGAGAAGCATTCGAGACAGCAACTGCAGATGGTCAGTGAAGAATCACAACCTACCTTTCCTAGCTTCTAAGGGAAAGCTCAGAAACAAGGCTGAATCCAAAAGTTAGGTTAACATATGTTAGGCAAAGAACAAATCCAGTGCTTGCCTGAATAACAATACACAGAAAGCAATCTGCTGATGAAAACTGTTATTATACATGCAAAGATACCATCACACCTCAAGAATCTAGTATAAAACAGTGAGTTTTAACAGCATTTTTAATGACATAGGATTAACGTTACATTAGAATGGTTGATGTAAAACCAAACAACTTAAACTAAGCAATGATTCTGATTATAAAGCAAAGCTGATTCTAAGTATGACTGCAGAGGTTTATTTAATCTTTTAGATATAAAACTGACACAAATGTTAAAGGTTACCAACAAAACCAGCAAGTGAGAAAAAAAAAAAATATTATTTCTGACCTTTTCTGTCTTTCCTTAACACAAATAATTTACTGCCAGATTAGATCACTCAGAAAACAAACAGGTAATATTTATTATAATTAAAAATTGCTAGTAATTAAAAATAATGTTAGGAATTTAAAGCTAGATGTTAAGAAGCCTAGTAGTATTGTTTCCAGTTTTACTGGAACACTGGGCTATGTCTCCTGTTTAAGCATAAAAAGACTTTGTTCACTTACAGTACTATTATATTACAAATAATGAATTGATAGCTTGGCATAGTGATCTGACCTACAAACCTATACTTAGGTTTAAACATAAAAGATTGTTCTGGACACATCAACAACTTATTTGGGCTTCTTATGCTATTAGCTTACTGGTAGCTTGTTACATTTTTTGTTGACTATAGAAGGTATTTTTCAATGCAGAATAATACAGAGTAATGGTCTGCATGGAAATTCTAATTCCTCTAATTCTAAATTATAACCTATGTAATCACTGAAAAGTACAAAATGCTTGTTGCATAATGCCAGATCTAGTACAGATTTTAAAAGCACCTCCTTACATTTTCAAACATGTTTCTGCATATACTAATGATTAATACAAATGTTTTTCTTGCAAGTTGCCAACTTTGTTGCATTAATCTGGTTTATATTTTGTTCAGTCTCATTCAAGGGATAGGAAAAATTGCCGTAAGAATATCAAAACAGACATGTAAAGAAGGTTGCTACAAACGTAACCCCAGTTACCATCATCTGAGGAATGCATGCAGAGATGAAGGCACCAAAATTACCATGGTTCGGCTCCTTTAAGCAATGCTACTTACTGCAAATTGAGCCAAACAATAGCTTTATGTAATTAATTTGAAGTATTGAGGACCCCAAGGACACAGTCCTGTATTGCTGGTCAAACTGAAGAGCTGAAGTTTTGAAGGCTCTCCCTACCTCACTTATCTGAATGACATGGGCGGCTTGAATAGGCTTTTCAAACACTCAGCATTAATTGGTAACAGAGACTAGATCAAAATCAGTGGAGTTCCTTTAACCTCCCCCAAATACTCTCACATCTTCAAGTTTCACTTAATGTAATTGTAAAAACAGGTCTACTGTTATTCAACTCTCAAGGGTGGCATTAACTTCATTAGGTGCTGTTTGTACAATGTTTTAAGCTCCTCATTAGAACATGCACAGAGGTATTTCAGACTAATGAGACACTATTGTTATAACCTATCACTGCATAATTGCAATTTCTTTCTAAGTAGCTGATGTGGTACAAACTCTCTTAAATGGTAAATACTAGAAAAACAATCAGTTTTCATTATTTACGTACTTTAAAATAAACCTTCCCACGAGGCTGCAGACTGTATGTCTACTAGTTTCAGACAAAAAAGATTTAGAAAAGAAAACAAGAAAAAGAAAACCACACACATGTGACCAACCCTCACCCATGCGCTGGAGAGGGCCGCAGCCCCGTTCCTGCCCGGCGGCCCGGCCGCACAGCGCGGCCCGGGCCGTACAGGGCAGCAGCACGCAGGCTCTGCGGCCGGGATGGCCCACTCCGGCTCGGCCCGACTGTCGTTCTCAGCAGCCGCCTTCACAGTGACACCCGCGGTGCGGGTATTTCACTGTCTCCTCTCACGGTAGAAGAGCGGCCACCCCAGCGGCCTGGACGGATAGTCTCCTCTCTCACAAGTCGCGAGAGCTAAACTGTTATCGCAACTGTGCTCAGGGGGGCAGGAGGGACGTACGGAGTCAGTGAGCTCGGCCACGGCAGCAACGAGTGTTCGAGGCAGGACAAGTGCGTACAGCAACTCACACACAACACCTAAGAGTGTTTTGGAATGAAGTTATGCAAATCAAGGGAAAAGCAAAAGCAAAACCAAACAAAAAAATACCCAGCTTGCAAATAGGAAGCTTGCTTCTGAAACAGTTTGTTTCCCAACAATGTCATTTCTATGTTCTTCTTTGCCCTTGAAGAAGAAAAGATGCAAGGCTTATGTAATTTAAATCGTGTACATAGCTAAATATAATACAACCTTCAGGGGAAAAGAGCTGCACCTAAACCTTAGTTCCCCTTTTGCCCTGACAAGGCTCCTTCTAATTGTCATACCTGGGCAAAAAAGTTTTGCTTTTAACACAGTTGCACAGAGAAAGACAGCAGATTAAAACAGATGTTTGCATATGCAGGCATAGAAATTTATCTCAGAAAAGACATTCAAAAGGAAAAGGTTTTTTTAAAACATATTTTTATTTCACTTTCAGGAAGCACTCTACTGTGCAATCATGTAAGATTAAACTTGTCTCTTCAACTCTTCCTCCTATTGTTTATGTTAAACACAATAAAAATATATGGTAAGAGGCAGGAAGGGAATGGAACAGCTGGGCACATATTCTGATTGGGACTACATCAGAGCAGTAAATTGCCACTTTTATAAAAAACAGAAAAAAAAGTTTGAAGTGCTTAGATTTCCTGGATCTGTTTACTTTCCTCATGGGCTAGTCTAATCACTTCCTGAGAAAATCAAAGCACCCAAATCCTTGACATGTTCAGACTGTCTTTATTGATTACTGTAGGCAAGTTTCTATCAAGTGAGGTTTTTTCCATGCTTCCTACCTACAAATTAAGTTCCCTGTTGCAGTACAGGGTTGTCTGACAGTGATCTGATTAGAAGCCTGATGAAGCTTCTGTTCACCTCGGTGAGGTTTTGTA
The DNA here is from genome assembly GCA_009819775.1 of Phoenicopterus ruber ruber. Lineage (NCBI taxonomy): Eukaryota > Metazoa > Chordata > Aves > Phoenicopteriformes > Phoenicopteridae > Phoenicopterus > Phoenicopterus ruber. The sequence goes on along the minus strand of CM020246.1, from coordinate 65,002,174 downwards.
TGTCTCAAATGCCCTTCCCATTTTAACGATTTGCTTCACTGACATATTACAGCTGGCCTTGTTGGAATTTTATTCCTATTACCACCTTGTTGTTTTACTGACAACTGTATTACCAGCTTCTATCTCACCGACATTACTGTCTCATGCATCTTCCTGGTGCTGCCACGCTAGCTAAACATTGCTGGAAATTTCCTATTTTATTCACTAATGCCTTTGGCCATGCAGCCCTCGAGAGGAGGTGTCACCGCACAGTCAGCAGGGGTATTTTACACGGTGCAGACCAGTACCTCATTTACCGAGTGAAGCGTTTGATAAAGCAGAGGTCTAGATAGAAGACAGCTAACGTAAGCTCACCTCAGAGATGACAGTACTATGGGTAGGCAGAAATTCTCAACACTTCACAATGCTGCTTACTTACTTTATTTCTGCCTTTCATGTCAGCAGCCACCAGCTTGGTAAAATACTGTCGCTTGTCATTCTTCGCAACATTTTACTCCAGGCCTGGCTGTAATCCTCACTGTTGTCACAGAAAGTTTGAAAACATGACCTTGACAAACTCATCAGATTCAAATGAATAAATAAAAAGTTGTGGGTTTGGTGGTGGGTTTTGTTTTTTTTTTTAATTCTCTTCTTACACTACTCAGAGAAGAGAAAGAAAATCAATTCACATTTTTAATGCTTGGAATGATAGTACTGCAAGCCTCTAGACGTGACTTCAAGAATGAGAAATAGTCATTTACAAAGCTGAATTTCTTTACCTTTTTAAAGCTTATCCTGCAAACATCCATAAGGTGAAGAATGTGCCATTCACTCAAATAAGCAGCACCCTACAAAACTCAGGTGCTAGTAGCCCATTTGCTTCACATGCCTATATTCTTTTGTTTACTACCACAGAGCTTATATGCTCAGTCTCACCCAAGCCACTAAGGCCAGGCATTATTAACAGCAGGAGTCCTTCAGTCGACCAGAAGATGTATTTTTTTGTTGTTATTAACAAACCCAAATCTCTCACTCACACAGGGCAACAAACTCAGACACTTTTTGTCTTAGATTTCTTTCAGCCTCTGGTGCTCAAGCACTAAAGCTGTACACACACCACATTTTTAGACTTTAGGGTTTCCTACTGTTACAAGAAAATTTTACAAAACTCCATCTTTCAAGTCAGAGTTGCCTTTCGTAACCCCACCACATCAGAGTCTCTTTTCCACCCCCATGGCTTTCTTCCAAGTTCATTGGGTGTGGGTTTGTTTTTTTAAAAATCTCTTTCCTTCCTGGAAGTAGAGGCTCCTAAACACAGATAAGCCGAATACTCCAAGTCGGTCTCATCTATGTGGCTCCATAAGCTGAGCGTAAGGGAGCCTCCCAGGGAGAGGAAGGTGAGCATTCATACACTGGAGTAAGCACAACAGCATGGACTGAGGAGACCACCATGTCAGAGAGCAAAAAAGGTGTAGTTTTAAGTGTATGTTCCTACAACAAGATTACTGAAGAGAAAAACAGTCACTGGCTTCCACAAACGTGGACACCACACCATTCAATTCATTCCTATATACCTCTAGGTGTCATTCTTCTATGCTACATTTTCATCTACCTCTCTCCCTGCACCTGACCAGTTGAAGAAGTTTTCTGTCTCCTTGCTCCATAAATGTGTTTGTGATTTTTCTGCTCTCATCCAGCGTTCAGAGCGGCACAGAAGGAGCCACAGCAATCCTAGGTATCTGCCTGTAGCATCTCACACACTCAACAAAGTGCTGGTGTAAGTTTAAGCAGAAACAGGCACAGCTCAAAACCCACTGCATAAAAACTGAGTGTATCTCACTGTTGCAGACTAAGCATAGGGTGGAACAGATCAAACACAAGTTCAAGAGGAAAACCAAGAAATCTAAGATTAGAAAGAGGAACAGAATATAGGAACCTACATATACGACTTACCTAAAAACGCCCAAACCAATGTTATAGTGAACTAGATCTGATCCGTATTTCATTCTGGAATTATCTGTGGAAAGGTGCACTTTTCAAATGTGTAATTCAGAGAAAAAATACTAGTTTTTACACAAGCTTGGGCCAGGCAGCTACAAAGAAAGCAAAAACTGGAGGCAACCCTAACCATGAAAGACAACGTCAGCTCTGAATCAGAGCACCCTCTTCTTTATATATCACAGAAAATAAAAATTATGCGAGCCAAACCCATACAGCAAGAACTCAATGCTTTAGGCTACTAGTTAAATGTTGCCCCCTCCCCCAGTTACTCTAGGGATCATAACAGACTAATTATGCACAGTCTTATTGCTTAATCTTACAAGCCTGTAAATTCTGAGACTCAGAACAAACTGATGAAACACCCACTCATCCATTCCCCTGCTCTTTATTATAAAATCTATAAGGTTTTGTGGCTGCATTCCAGCCAAGATGTAAACTCTTATAAGATTGTATATAAAAATATGCACTACCATCTCAAATCACTAGTATGACATTCTGCCACAAGTACAATGGCTGGTTTATTGGTGATTTGATTCATTCTTGGATGGTAATAAAATGGAATGTTTTGTTCAGAATCTATTTCCAGCCATCTCTTTACCTTTTTTTGTTTAATAACATCTCCCTTTATCATCACTTCAACTTGCAATCTTTATGCAGTTTCTTACCAGTTACATATCACAAGGCACAAAGGCTTTCCTAACATAAATGAAAGCGCTCACTCTGAATACCCAGAATTCATGACTTTTTTCTTCCTATCCGATAACATAGCATTTTAGTAAAGACATAGGGACTTAAAATAGGTGCAGCACAATTGGCATTGCTAATACATTTCCCAGTATCTCTTTCCTCAGAAGAAATATTTCAGGAATTGAGAAAGCAAAAATAAACTACCATTTTTTTTCCTGGAGTAACTCACTTTGAAAAAAAATTCACAGCAGTCATGAGGATAAAAGAAGAAAAGAGAGTTGTAAATTTTTCAGGACAAATTCTAACCTTTCAGCGATGGCCATTGCAGACTGAGAATAAAATTGTATCAGGTTCAAGGACACCATCCACTTTTTTTTCCATCTGTCTGCCTATCAGAAACAATTGCAACAGTGCTAGACTCCACAAGATAGAGTCTAGCAGGTAAGCGATAACAGAGTGTCAGTGACAAAAGGTCAGAATTAAAGGGCATAGTTTGATAACTGAGAAAAATAAGGATACACTTGGCTAAATAGACATATGGAGTTGAAGAAAAGTAGATTACAGGAAGAGAAATAAAGGGGAAAAGCTGTTTTCATTATATGGGACGGCAAGAGAGAGAGTCAAAAAATGTATTCAAGCTTACAAGCCACTGAGCTACCAATTTCTTCAGAACATGAAGAACAATTCTCTGGGGAGAAGACCGTGCAGAGCAGATAGCCACACCATCAGGCGTATCAACTTCTCCCCACACCTGATCCACCGCATCAGAAAGAGAAAAGATATTGGTGTCTGTTAACTACCGCTAAGAGATCTGAAGCAATCAGCTAAGAAGAGTAAGTACTGTATCTGCCACATGCCTCTATAGGTGAAATTTCTGTAGGTATCTAAACCTCCCCTGGAAAATTTTATGGATACCAGGAATCAGAAAGACAGCGAGTAATTGACTGCTTTAAAAAATTTGCATAGTGCTTATAAACTACAAGGTCTGCATACGCTTGCATCCAAATAGGGCAATCCTAAGGTTGATCATACAGCTTAGATCCCCTTACAATAAAAATGGCATGAATTAAAGTCTTATCTTTTATACAGGCACCATCAGGTCAGCCCTTTTCAGCTCCTAACTGCAAACTACCATCTCCTCCTTTTCCAGCCCCAAATCATCCCAATCGCCAAAACATCCCAAGATCACAGTTGTGCAGAAGCACTAGAAATCCATATTAAACTCTGAGCCTGACAATAAGAAGAGGAAAGCTCCATCGCTTGGGCATATAATGACATCACTACCACCACTGTACCTCTTCTGCCCCCAACAGAAATGCATCTTGTAGGCCTGCTCCTCTTGTTTCCATCAATCCAGGCAGTTACTGCTGCAACACTCAAGAAAGGTGAGCCCTCTTAATAAGCAGCAGCAGTAAGAGTCTGAGGGCACTATCACACAGGCCTGTTTTGCTTCACATGGCCATACATAACACCAGTGTCACTGCAACAAAGTTCACGTGGTGGACGTGGCAGTGTTAGGTTTATGGTCAGACTCAATGATCTTAAAGGTCTTTTCCAACCTAAATGATTCTATGTAGTCAGGCCTGAGCTATTCCTAAACTAGCTCATGAATACCCGCTGTGTAGCCACAACAGCATTTAACTCACCAGCTAAGTACCTGACCTGGTTATTACAGCACTAGCATGGGCAAACCTAGAAGCCCTTCAGTACAGGCATAAGTGATGTGGTTGTGTAATTGCAGGCTGGAAAGCATAGACTTACCCTGTGGTAGGGGATGATGGAATACAGTAGTTAAGAGGGAGCCGCGGTGCTCTGTAAGAGAACTGTTTTGTGGACAACAGCAAAGATGCGTAAACTTGAAGTAAGGAAATCATGTTATGGTTGCTCCTTGCTAAAAATGTTCCTGCAATTACCCATTCAGGGAAAAATTCAAGTGCCCTCTCTCTGTACTTGCTTTTTAACGTACAGAAGGAACACAGTTGCCATTGTGACTTTTAGTGAAGGGTTTTCATTACATGTTACTATACAAATAGATTGTTTTCAAAGATAAATATTTCATATTAATGATTTACAAGCTCAGTATGTCACTTAAGTTTTCTAATCAGTTTTAAGGATGTTTGTTTCTTTAAAAAGAATAAAGACTTCCTATCATAAGTCGTTAGATGTGAATAACACAACAGAGCCAAGGCCAATTCTCCTTGTGACTAGAGGAGGAAAATAGCTTTTGTTTACTGAAATTTTATTTGTTGAAGGTTATATCGCTTGTTTTATGGAGGATAAAGTACAGAGACTTTGCATAGCCAGCCAGCCCTGTGTTTGTAGTCTATGATCATGCAGGATCAAACAGAATCAGAGTTAACAAAAAGGCGTAGATAGCAGGAAACCAAAGATGTATAGCATAGCTGCTGAAGGAGGCATTAATTCAGAACATTTAACTCAGGGAAAAACAAGAAGTCCAACTCAATTTCCAAGCAGCTTAAATACTGCTCCTAAGTAAAAGCATTCAATTTGTTCCATTTCAAAGGGAATACCTAAAATGATGAAGAGTGTGTATTTCATTCCTTTTCTGCCTTTTTTCTTTTAAGACTTCTCACATTTATTCGGAATTTTCACTTCCAAGGAAATTGTTGTTTCATCTCTATCTCTGCTTCTTAGATATTACGGTAATCCTGTATTTTAGTAGTTGCTGTTTCTCCTGTTGTTTCTGACATTTATAGATTTCATGACAGTTTGCTTAATACTGATCACAAAATAAATTTTATATTTAAAAAGGCACAGACCAGGTATTTAGTCTGTGCTATTTAGCAAAGAAACCAGAGACAAAAAAAACCCAACACAAAACATGGAGAAAGACATCATAGTTTGACTAGATGTCTGAGCTTACAAGTAAAACCCGGGAACAGTCCAAATGCATTTGTATTGTTTCACAATCTGTTTATAGATGCTGAGAATAGAAAGAGCGCGCTACATGTCACATGTTTGTTCAGTCTCACAGACAAACCCTTATTACCTTGCAGGCCCTAAATGAAGTTTAACAGAATTTCTGGAGGCCTTGGGGTGCTAAATCAGTATTACATGAAGACTTGCAATCTAAAGAAACATCGCTTATCATTTCCTTGACTAAACTAATCATTATAGTCCTCTTCAACAAACAGAAAACTGTGTATGTTTGTAGTTAATGTTTGCCCATTCCTATGGAAAAAATGGTTAGGCAAACTGGTTTTGTTCAGTTGGGTTTTGGTGCATTGAGAATTAAAAGATTATCTGTATTTAAGCTGAACTGTAATGACTTTATAGCAGCTACATGCACACAGGTGCACCAATTTGTCACTGGAGAAGTGCAGTACAATAATTTTGACATGTCAGAATGGGTGGATATAGACACTTCTGAAAGATATACAATCATGTTATTCAAATTTGGGTAATTAGAGACAGGTAGATCGTTCACAAAGTAGAATTTATGACAGATCATGTTACGGTTTTTGGTACAAATCTGTCAATGAAACATCATTTGAATCAGAGTTCTTGTTTTACATTCCTTCTTTTTCTTAATTCAGCAAAATAATTTATTGCTATTAATAATGACATTCCAAAGACATAGTGCACCTACATTTGATGAACTGTGTTTCCAAGTAAATCTATGAAGTGCGGCAGATAAAAAAGAAAACCACCTTATGATGTCACATCAATATGTTACTCATTAACTGATTTTGAAAACTAGCTTGAGCTGGAGTCACACCAAGACTGCCTTTCGATAGCAGTGAAAGGCTGTGCGTCTGAAGGATCGCTCTAGAACTGAACCTACCTAACTCTGCAGTTAACTCCAGTGAAATGATGAGAAAAGGGAATTCCTTGGAGGACTCCGTTTTTCATTCTGAAAGTCAGAATAGCTTCCGGAAGTCAAGTAATGACACCCCAGTCAGCCCTACACCGAGTTTCGGATCAGTATTTGTAAGGTAAATCCTGATGTGTTTGAGTGTTCTGTATGTACTCAATGCCGGGGGGGGACAGGGCAGCAACACAGGAGGGCACTGGGACAAACACACTGGTGAAAATACCCTGATGAGGAAGCTTAATATGAGAAGGCAATGCATGTAGAGATGGTAATTTCCCTCATGTTACTGATCGCACTGGGAAGGGGAGCACTGCTGTAAAGGAGAAATTTGTAAGCGAGGACGGGAGGATGGTGGTCTCTCTTTTCATATCTATTACACTGAAGTAGGGCTTTGAATGTGTATAGCACTGTACACTAATAAACTCAAGTCTTAACATGATCTCTGCGAGGTCATCCAATACTATCTATGATATTTGAGTGGATCTCTATACAAAACAAATGTAAGCTCTGTTAGAACAGGGAATTCAACAAAATATTTTCATGTGTAACTCAGCCTATATGAAACTTTACAATGCTTATTAAATTATGTTTCAAGAGAAATGCTACCATAATCACAAGGAGTATTCATGGAAGTTGAACGCTTGCATGAATGAATACTGCTAAAGGGTTTGCTGATAGAACAATCACAAACAATTTTAAGGGGAAATCTGTTTTCTTACTTTGGAAGGATGGACTTGTTGGACTGTGGACTCACACTGAGGTGGAATTCATTGCAATGAAGAGTTCCGGATAAATCATGTGTATTTTAGACAGCATAGACAAATGAGGGAAGTCAGTGTCAGAGGGTTACTGATACTTACGACTCATCCTTCCCTGTCTACTGCAGGAGAGACAAGTAAACATCCATAGCATTTATGTCAACCCATTATGAATAAAATAGCTTTAAAAAGCTATTCAAAGTAGCTTTAGACATTTATTGGTTCTTAACCTACTTGAAAATTCTTTACCAAGCATTGTCCTTAATATCTGCTCAGTGCCCAGCCACCCTGAAGAGTGATTTGGAGGGAGCACCTCTACATAATCTTTGTGTTCCTGAATTATATTTCTTTGTAGTTGTGCACAAATTCTTTATATAGGGTGACAGCTCATATCACTAAGTGGGTCACAAGTATAAATAAGTCTGCTGGCCTCATTTTTCCTCTTTTGAAATGTTATTAGAGCTTTTTAATATTATGTCTGCATAACGTCCTTTCTTGCAACTCAAATATCAGAGAGAGATTGTCTAACAGTTTGAACAGAGAATAAGGAATCAGAAATTTTAAGTTTTAATTAGAGCTCTCAAAGGCTCTGACCTAGAACTAATCACTTAGAGCCTGTTTTTTAAAACAACATGCACAAGTGTTTCTGTATGCCTCTCTTGATCTCATTTTCTGATTAGGCATGGGACATGAGTACATGCAGTGGCGTACAGAGGGTTCAACACAAGTAGGCGATGTTTAACCACTTCTAATTTGGGCAATAGAAAGTTTGCCCTCTTTTCTCTGTGCAGCCCAGACACTGGGCAGACAGATTTACCTACTTTTCTATTTACCAGTAGATAACCAGTACACACAAAGCTACCATATATGCTCTGATAGCAATATGATCAGCCCTTACAAAGAACAGAGTCCTTTGCCTCAGATTTCTCAATAATCAACCTGCCTGCCAAGTAGCGAGTGGCAGGGGCAGGCCTTCTAGAAATCCAGTTTACTCAATTGCTGTTTCAGTAAGAAGGATAATACAATCATAAAGCCCTGCTGTGAATCTATACCTCTATCAATAGCAAAGAGGGAATAGCAGGCTGCAAATACTAGACAATCTAATAAGAAGAATGCATGATTGCACACAATCAGCTAGGAGCTGGACTAAGCTCTCACCGAACTTGCTTTTCATGTGTTTGTCACAGTCATGATACACTTATCCAAAATGAGCCATATGAAAAATCAGGGAAAATGCTTTTGGGAAAAAGAAATGCAGAGTGTGCATTTTTAGGTAGTATTTTCAATAAAGCCCTATTTACTTAGAGCATATTTTCCATATATGAAGATGCATCCAGAGAGAAAATTTACTATATTAATGATTGCTCATGTTCATCCTAATTATTCATGCTTGAGGACAAAAACTGACTATATGCCTAAGTTTATATATACCTCTGTTTTCACCTCACTGTAATTGGCACCATGTGGATGAGCACAAATATGCCAGAATCCAGGGGGTTATTAACATTTCAGACAGAGGAGCTCACACTTTATCACCATGGCAGCATGTTATTCCTGACACAGAGTGGAACTGATTTCAGAAGCAAATTAAGACTCTGGAGCTATAGCTGAGGTGTCAGCCATGCATAATAGATAAGAGATTTGTATTGATAAAAGTATTGGCCAAATGCGTATGCGGCATTTTATCAGCATGAATGTATACACTTGTTATGACATAAGAACAAAACATTTTCCAGTAGTCCAGATCAAAATATTGGCAAAAACAATAGGGACCTCAACCTCCCCTTTGGAGCCTATCCTTATAATGTGAGTCAATACCCTGCATCCAGATCTCCTAAACTGCAGAAAAATCTCAAGCCTTGTGGTTTTGACCAATATTCAGAATGACCCAGAAAAAAATATATTGAACACAAGAGAATGAGATTTTTAAGCAATTTAGATCAGGACTACTGACCACCAGCTCTGTGAATGTCATACTGCTACATATGTTAACATCAACCTTAGCAATAATCAAATGCAGGTTGTATATCAAATGCTTGTAAAAAAAAAAAAAAGAGAGAAGATTCAGCATTTGCCAGTACCATCAATATTAGGTAAAAATTATAACTAGAAAAACACAGAAAAAAAAGTACAGTATGGAGAGGTATGTTTTCTAAATGCAAAGTCATGGAAATGGGAGTCAAAAGGGTCCTTGACTCTAATCCTGCCTTGGCAGCTCCTTTGGTGCATTGCAATGTGTAAATCAAATAAATACAATACACGTGGTTTCCATCTGCAATCTGGCATTCATACTTATCTATCTTTTGCATACAGCGGAAAACCAGAAAAACCGTGTAACAACTTGTAACAGAAACTGTAAAGATTGTTTTGTTGCAGTTGGGTTTTTGTTTGGACACAAGAAAGGATCCGTACATTCAGGTTTTCTCTCTGAAGATTTTTGGATGGGAATGTGAACTTTTTTTAAGGAAATTTACTTCTGCGTTGAAATTATACCCCTCAGAAACATCGAATGCACTGCTGTAAAACTGAGGCTTACTTCACACAAATCCAAGCAGTCATATTAAAGAGATAAGCACATACCTACCATCTTCTAAACAGTGTGTTGTCTTTATATCTCAATTATGAGCACCTGAAACACTGGCAACCACTTTACTGCTCAATGGCTTGCACCTGGGATTTGGCATTCACCCTATGTGGCCTTGCTATGCAAGACAGTTACTTTTTTGTTTCGTTTTGTTTTTTTTCCCAGAGTAATATAGTTCTAAATGAGACAAAACAGTAAGTCTATCCAGCCTAGTAAAATAGCTTATTATTCACAACCCCATCTGATGTAAAGACTGTGAGAGAACAGATAGATGATTCATTCTTTCATGTTATCTTGTGTCCCTCACTTTAACCTTCCTCTCCTCAGAGTAAGAACAATTCTTTCCTAAGCTCCTGGAGAGTCTAGGCACTATTTTTTCTAGTGGGAGATTCCATTTATCCTCAAAGAAGCTGTGCTTTCACTTCCTTACATACTTAACATACTGTACTGCTGCTCTTCAGAGACTGCCAGATGACTAAAGATTTCTCTCAACAAAATGATCACCATATTTAGATATACTATGTATGTTTGCATGCATGCATGCATGCTTATCTGGTTCAAAGAGGTATCCACGTGTATTCCTTTATGATACACAGATTCAATAATTACAAACATGCATGCACAGTATTCATTAGACACATGTAATCTTTTTGATGTCTTAAACGTACTGGTGCACCTGGATTGAAGTTTTTGTCCATGTGATCTGTATACAGAGATGTCACGCTTGGATGTCACCCAGGATTTCCTTTGGACATTTATAAGCAGAGGATGACAAATCAAGCTAAGCTGATACAGCAGGGTAGAGCAAGCAATATTTGTATTTATCTTTTCCTGCCTAGCTGGCCAGTATATTAAACGATGGTTATAAATGCAGAAAAATGGATTTCACTGCCATGAGATTTGGTACTTTCATTATAAATGACAAGATCTAGGCATCACAGCATTCTAACAATACCATCCATGAGGCATCCAGGGCAATACATTGCTTGGGAAATATGCCACGACTGCTTTTTTTCTCATGAACTAAGAGGAGACGCTGACCTGTGTTTTTCAGCAAAGTGACAACTGGCTGAGTGCCATCTCACAGGTAGCACAACTGAACTATTACATGTCACAAGGTTGGTTTTTTCCGAATATAAGAAAGTTGCAATGAACAATTTGGAGAGATGAATGTTCCTTTCATGTTTACTTCACCAATTCCACTGTGTTTTGCCATTAACCCTCCTTCCCATACTGTTCTTTTGATCAGTATGACACACAGTAAGGCACATCAGTAAGACGCACAGTATGCAGTGTGTCTTCTGTGACTCTACACACTAAGGTGTGTGAAGGCCATTGGTATCAAAGTGGCAGTAAATGTGCTGATGGAGTACACGTACAATGTGTCACACATTCACTGTGAGTGGGGCTGACACCACATTACTAATACCTCAGAAGTTTTGTGTGAGAATTTCTCTCATTTCCCCTGCTGGGTGCTACAGTACGTAATTGTAGCGTGTTTCATCCAATTGCTTCAGTATTCAGCCATAACGAACAGCCTCAGCGTGCCTCACCATTTGTGGTAAGAAAGGCTCTAACTAGCTTTCAGCCCAGCTTACTTCATATGCCCTGTGCACTTCCCTGTCCAAAGGGGAGTTCAACCAATACAGTAATCCAGGCTCCTTTAAACAAAAAACAGGAATGGGTAGGCAGATATGACTTTTAGCAAATTGCTCAGAAGAAGCCAGTCACCTGATACAGGTCTCTATAAAGCAATCTCACACTTTTAAAAACACATAAATTACTAAACTCTTAATCCAGGCAAGGAATAGGAATCAGTTGACCAAAATTGCTTTTCATTCCTTACAAAATTGCACCACTCACTGTGTTCTGGCCCTAATTATCTTCTACAGACTATTTAGGACCTTGGTTTACTCCATTTATTTTAAGCATACTTCAGGTATGCCCAGTGACTTGCAGATGTTTCTGAACATTCCTTCTTGAGGCAGGAGTATCACCAACACCAGATCAGATCAGGTGTATCAGATCAGCAATATCCTACCCAAGAATCTCTAGGCATGGGTAGCAGTCCTACTGCTTTTTATACTGACCTTTCCAGCGTGTCTCATTGGGCTCCTTTACTCTTCCTTTTGCTCATGTCATTCAAGACAGGATTCATAATTATTCTGATAAATTGAGGAACCAGTCTGAAAAAAAAACAAGAGTGAAATTCAAAAAGGAAATGTAGAAGGTCATACTTAGTCAAATCTAACAATCAGCTGCTAATGTACTAGAGGAGAACAACACCTCAGTTGTCCTTTATAAAAGCTTCACCAGGTCCTAGTGGTTCAACAATTAAACCTGAGCCAGCCTCATGCTGCTGTGAAACACGTAAACACTTTACTACAAAATATAAACAACGGTAGTGTACATAGGACAGATAAAGCAATCTTTTAATCTTGCCTCTATTCAACCTTTGTAAGGCTTTTGGTGTTCAGCTTGGGGCACTACACTTCAGAAAAGATCTGAAGCTATTGGAGACAGTTCATAGGAAAAAAAGAAGTCCAGAAAACACAATTTGTACCTTTTATCTGAGGCTAAAGAGAACAAGAAAATGGGAGACAGTTTTTCACTGTTCTTCATATTGAATAAATTAAGAAGCAATGGCTTTAAATTTCAGCAAGAAGGATTCAGGATCATGTCAGAGATTAAGGAGGGCTTCCCCTGGATGATAGCAAACACTGGAATTCATTGCCTGGATACATTGCTGACTTTTAAGAACAACTTAGATAAAGTGTCTTGTCAGAAGTGACACAGGAATAGCAGGCCTTGCCTTGGGATAGGGAATGAACTTCATGACTCAGTGAGTCTCTAACCATTCTGCTTTTCTGTGATTTCATATGTATCTTAAATCTATTTTTACAATGAAAGTTTTTCCTATTATTTCATCTCTAGTTTTTCATCCTTTGCTGTGTTATACATCATGTTGAAGGTCCTGATTATCGAAAACTCTCAACCCTCTCTGAGGTTTAACGTAGTCTCTTCAGAGCAGGAACACGTCAATTTTTGCCTACATGGCATCACCAGTACTGTAGATATTAAACAGTAATCAGAAATTTTCTAGTACACTGATTTCTCTTTCTCTCCCCAATCTGCACTTCAGCAGTTAGAGAAATACATAGTCCAGATTTTCACACAACAATGGGTCCCTGTTGGTGACAGCTTGATTTTCACATACTTGCTTTACTGTATCTGTATACATGAGCAATTATAACTGTAGAGTAAAAGGTCCTTTGTGCTTTTTTTGCATATGCAAGACTTGCCACAGCATATCAAAATAAAAGCATAAGGTTTTCAAGTATATTCCACCCCTATGAGCAGCTGCACATTTGATTGTTTAATATAAGGCACTCCTCACTACACATCACTGAGAATCCTGGCACTCAGGACTTTCACCACTTGGGAGTGTGTCCTCTCGCTGTGGAGTTGCTGCACCATGCACAGTTTGACAAAGCTTGGCCAAATAGTTTCTCTTTCAAATCCTCCAAAAAAACACAAGCTGTAGTCATTGCTCATTACTTCCACTGTCATTAACAAATAACAAAATGAGCTAAGGAGGCACGTATTGAAAATTTGCCAGAACCAAGTCTCTGACAAGAGTTAAGATATCATTATATGGAACAAAGTATTTAGTAAGGATTCATTTTTAGCGTCTAGGCTGCAGGCATCGATTTATTTGAATGTCAGTTTCTGCTACAGTAAATACCTTGACTAATTAAAACAGAGAGCTTTGCATACCTTGAGAATGGAGCCAGATGAAACTAAAACAGTGTCTGAGCTCCAGGGACCAAGCAGCTCCTTTCCAGTTCTTGCACCACTGTGGCAGAGGCAGGAACCTCTGGAGATAAGTGAACAAAACAGTCAGCGGTAGCATTTATCTCTTCTAACTAAATCTGCCAGAGACTGAAAATCTAAGCACTCAAAAGGCAGCTGATTTTATTTGTTCAAATATCTAAAAGTCAGATTCTCACCTACTGTAAACCAGCATTGTTCTGCTGGAGTGGGTAGAGCCACACAAGGGTTATTCAACCACAAGTCTCCCTTCAGACTCAAAATTAGGGCTAAAATAGCAACTGATGCCTTTCTAGTGCAATGAAAGGCCTCCAAAAACAAGATGAAGGGTAGGCAGTCACTTTCCCTACTGATTCCATACATACTGTGCATGCCTTGGTAGTGCACACTGATACGAAAACAATTCCCAGGGAATCCAAAACCTCACACGGGTAGCTGCACCCCAGCAAAGGGTCCTGGGTCCAAACAGACATAAGATGCCAACCTTGCCTTCCTCTTTCAGCTGCAGTGGTACTCGTAGCCCAGTCACCTGAAATGCGGCCTATTCTGTTATCCCTTAGATAAATGGGGTGCCACTACATAGCCACAGGTTGTGTCTGGCATAATGGGGTGAGACAGGCTCTGCAATGCAGTGCCAAACCTGCTCAGGCAGTCTACAGGGGAGCATAAGGCAGCAATCAAAGTTTCACAGGTGCAGGGCCTAATAGGTCTGAATAATCTTTCTTGTAAATTACATCTCATTTCTTTTCCACATGTGCCTTGGTTTTCATTTAAGTAACACATAAACATTAGTTAATTGTGTCTCCCAGAAATACAGCCATTTTAAACGTCTTCCTTTCTACACAGCTTGGCACAGAGTCTTTACATTTTCTTGGACTGGAGCTAATTAAACCCACCTGGTCTAGCTAAGATCGTACAGCAATCTCCCATTTTCTGCACGATCTTGTGTGCCCAAGCAGCTATGACAGTCCTGAGCCTTTTCACCATTGACACCTCTTTCTTTTTACCGATTTCCCAAAGATACTGCAACAATACCTAATACTTAATTCTTGCACCTTCAAAATACTGTGTAAGTATCAAGCAATCCTAACAATGCCTCTGGAAGGTGATTGATTTGCTTCATACATCTTTTAATCTGAAATGTACGTTTGTATCTATCTCACACCCTGATGTCCACTAACAGAGACCACTCTCCTGCACATATTCTACCCTTACCTCCTGTGAACAGTCTGGCAGTTAGGAAGAAAACTTAGTATATTCTATTATTAATTCTATTAATATAGTCTAACGCATTAAACCATGAAAATAGACCTTTTTCTCGAGACGTTACTTTGAACTGTCATCCTAAGGTTGGCTTTCCTTAGAGTGTGTCATTATAGCCACAGACTCCGTCTTTGCTTTGTGAAAATACTAGTTCAGCAAACTGAACCCCTATTCGGGTATTAACCAGGTAACGAAAACATTTTTTCATGTGCACATTGACAGTTTGTGTCTGCCATGTGAGATGACGCGTGCCAAATGCTGTCATTTAATGTTTCGGATGGCACTCAAGTTCCCCAACAGCCCCACTAGCACAAGCCAGGGGAAGGCTACGCTCGCTCTGGTTTTTGCAAGACATTAGGTCATTTCCTGGGCAGAAAAAAAGTCTGGGGTGCTGCTGAAGAGAAAGGAAACAAAAAAACACCTGAGGCAGGCACAGGTGGAACTATCAGCTAATCACCACAGAAGTTCATGTTAGTACAGCTGTCTGGAGGCCAGCATCGGTATTTGGACTACCGCCTGCTTCAGACAGACAGCTGGGAAATGCGCTGACAGAAACCTGCCGTTTTCTGTGAGTAACTGCCGGCCTGCAAACTCTCCCCCAGGCCGGGCCGGGCCGGGCAGCCGTGTGGGCCGCGCCGTGTGCTGCTGCCACCTCAGAGCCCTAGCCCCCGGTCACCGCCACCTTCCTCCTCAGACCACGCGTGTGCGTGTCTGTGCGGGTGAAGCCGCATCTCCTGTCCCCCCGTATAAAACATTAAGGACACCTTTTGTTCGAGCCAGCGGGAGGCAGCGTCTCACGCGGCAGCGTCCTGACTGAATAATTTAAGGCCCGTAACGGATCAGCCACGCGGGGAGCACGGGCTCCCGCCGCCGCCGCCCAGGGCCGCGCCAGTCACTTCCCGGCCGCAACCGGTGCCGACCTCCCCGCCGCGGCAGCCAGCCGCTAGGCGGACGGGCGGAACCGGTTTTTAGCGGCTTCCCGCCGCAGGCCTGCACCCCGGCTCCAGCCGGCCCAGGACGGCGGTGGGGCCGGCCCAGGACGGCGGTGGGGCCCGCCCCGCCCCGGGGCGGGGCGGTGGGGCCCGCCCCGCTGGTTGAGTGCCGTGCGGCAGCGGCAGCGGCAGTTGCAGCGGGTTGTGTTGTACTGTGGGGTGCCGATGGTGCTCATGACCGAGCAGCGGTGCGATGTGGAGGAGCCGAAGGCTGCGCGAGCCACCGGCAGGCGGGAAAACAGGGGCGCCCTGCGGCTGTAAGTACGGCCCGGACCGGGAGGGGTGGCCGCCAGCCCGCCCGAGGGGACCCCGCGCAACCCTGCGGGGGCCGCGGCTCCTGCCCGGGCCGCCCGACGGGAGAGAGGCGGCTACGGAGAGTTACTCGGCGGAGTCACGGCGGCGGCTGGGCCCTGTGAGGCGGCGGCGCCGGGCTGGGGCGGCGGAGGGAGCCCCCCGGGGCGGCGGGCGTTGGGCTCGGCGGCGCGGTGGGGGCTTCGCTGTTCTGAGCGTTGGTTTTGGTTTGAAGCTCATAGGGAAGAGTGGCCAAGGGTTCTCGGCGTCCAGGCTTAAATTAAGCACGAACATCTCTGCTCAGTCGAGATCCACGCTCTTCAGGAGGCGGTCCCGAGCACAGCCTTAAACTCCGAAGTCATACTTTTAGGAGCAAGGAGTATAAATATTGCTTCTAGTAATTTCATGCAACAGCCTGGAAATCCTTCTCTACCGTGGCACAGAAATCCAGCAGATGTGCTTCATCACTCACAGTAATGTGCACGGGCTCCAGGGGGAAGCTGTGATCCTCTCCTCTGGGTGCCAAGCAAACCCAGAACTTTGTCAAAAGTTCACAAACTTTGATAGAGGCAAGAGGCAGTAAAGTGGGAGTTCAGGCTGACTTCTGTCCCAAACAGAAATGGGAAGGGCCACTCCGGCAAGGCGGTGGGCGCTCGCCTGCCTTGGCGTGGTTCCCCACCACGCTACTCACCCAGCACGGCCATACCTATAACTGGCCTCCTTCTGCTTTTTAACATGAGAGGTACTGTAAAAATTGAGCCGATGAAGAGATCAAAAATACTTAATGTATTTTCTTCGGGAGGAAGAGGAGGTCTTGGTGGCTGGTAAAGGCTGCTTAGGCTAACTGATGGAAGGTAGGGAAGTCAGAGGGCTTCCCCTTCCACGGGTGGTATGACTCCCTGCACTCCCCTGAGGCCACTGACCTTCCCAGCCTCTGATGGTGGCTGGGGACATCAGGGGTTAAAGGCAGCATCTCCTGTATTGGTCTTCGGCTTCCTTTGGAGGTCTCAGGTTCTTCAGGTGCTTGTATGCCATGGTAATGACCATCACGTGAAAATCTTGCTGGAATCAAGCAGCTGTCTGGTTCCATACCAGGCTTCCAATTCATGTGGGACTTGGTAGTCCCAAACATGCTGTTTGAGAAGTGAAGCATCTGCAAAAGAAGAAACTGAAAAATCTGGGGCTTGCTCCTCAAAAGAAAAAAAAAAGTTACTTTCTCCTAATCTGGGATGATTCCTCTCCCCAAAGAACTTTTCGTCACAAAGATTTAATCTTAAACAGCCTCCAGGAGAAAGGAGAGCAAGTTACCAGCAACTAGATCTTTCTCTGGAAGGAAAGTCTGAGAAGATCTGTGGGGGTTTTTTTCCAACTGTTGTATCCCTGGTCTCTAAGGAGGTGTATTCCCAATGTATGTATTGCAGTGAAATATGTTGCCAGAAATAACTTGCTTGTTAGAGAGCACTGGGAATCCAAGTGTCTTCTAAGTGTCCTTTGTCCTGTATGGTGTAATCACATCATGACTTCACATTACAAATGTGACATAATTCCCTGACCTTCTCTAGAGCCTTCTCTCAAGCCTTGGGTCCTGACCCCCCACGCAGAATTATGCCAATTAACTTAATGAAGTTCTTCAGGTACGCAAGATCTGT
Source organism: Phoenicopterus ruber ruber (assembly GCA_009819775.1). Taxonomy (NCBI): domain Eukaryota; kingdom Metazoa; phylum Chordata; class Aves; order Phoenicopteriformes; family Phoenicopteridae; genus Phoenicopterus; species Phoenicopterus ruber. The sequence continues at coordinate 64,984,304 of CM020246.1, read as the reverse complement.
ATCTGATTTTTCTCTTGAGAATGGGACTAGGAGTCCAAGACAGAGTACAGAAAGCTTGATGTCAGAGACGTTGCACATGCGCCAACTAACTAACCAACCCGCTGTTTTGTCCCCAGATGTTTAATCTTTCAGTGCTGAATCAGCTACAGTTGTAGAAGTGAGGTCAGTCTTAACCAGTGTGATAAGTGGAGAAGTCTCACTTGCGATGACTCCTTTTTTTAGCTGTCAGTTTTTGCTGTTCAGTAGAAGGTAGGTGTCATGCAGGGGGAAGCTAGGTGGGATGTTATGCTGCAAACTACAGTGTTCAGCAGTACTAGCCTGGGCAGCAGGAGGGTGAAAAGACTAGGGCAGGAAAAAAGTTGAAATGCTTTGTCTTAAACTAGAAAATTGTTTAAGCATTTACTGGCTGGAAACAAAGTTGGAATTTATTTGCCAGTGCCATTTAACTGGTAGCTGGATCCTTTTGAGAAACAGTCATGTTCATTTGACTGTGAGTTAACCTCAGAAACCAAGTAACTTTGGTTTGACTGACATGAAGCTACAGGGGGGATTGTTCAGCTGAAGAACAAGAACAGAATCTTGGTTTTGATGCAGTTAGAAGTGAACTAGCTAAAAGTTGGATCGCTGAAGATTTGGTTTTACAAAATTTTGTAAATAAGTGTGTGTGGTTGTGGTGGAGTTTCATTCCCTTCATGTACGTCCAGGGAACAATATGCAACCAACAGCGCTCATGCTGACCTCTATTTGAAAAAAATCCTAGCGGAGTTACAGAGGCTCAGGGAATCTTCTAGTGTTCTCCGAAGCTCAGGGGAGAGAGATTTATATGTGTACTGTAATCTGTGCTTCCTGGAGGTATGCTTAAAATGTTGTTCAGTTTAGAGATGGACTTCATAGCTCGATATGCTTCTGCTGCTACCATAAAGGTGTTCCTGGGGGATAGGTGCTTCTGAAGGATGAAAGCTGTAGAAGTTTTTTGGGGGGGGGTTTTTTGGTTTGTTTTTTTTTTAATTATTTCAAGATTAGATCTGAGAAGATTATATTTATCTGCCAGGGATTCAGGAAACTTTATATAGAAAGAGTTAAGTACGTTCATACTGATTTAGAAAATGGTTTTCTCTGGCATGTTTAGCAATAGTTATAACTTGCAAAGTTTGCAGTATATCTCTCTGGGTTGTACAACCCCAGAGATTAACACTGTGTGGAAGATGGGCACTGTGGTCATGCAGACCTAAAATAGCGATGTGCCGAGAGTTTGTCATTACGTGAAGTTCCTTCCAGGCAAATCAAAAGTTCCTGGACATAAAACACCCTCCGAGTGGTGTTCCCTGACCGTTACATCCTGACATGGCCTCGGACCAAAAAGGAACCTTTGCATTGTATTTAGAGGATATTTATTTTTCTGACTTGAAAGTGGGGTGTGTTATGTTTGTGGTGGCGCTGGACCTGCCTCAGAAGCTGTCAGCCCCACTGCAGGGACAGCTGGTGGAACAGATGTTGTATCGTTGAAAACAGTGTGGTACATTAAGGAGAAACAGCAGAAGTGTAATAACGAGCAGTTCATATTGCATGTCAGCATCCTTCTGCTTTCACACACGCTTCCTTCTGTTGAGGTCAATACAGCATTTTCAGGTTTCCACAGATAGTATTTGGCCTTGTACCATTAAATCTGTCTGTATTAGGGCAATGTGCTGAGTTACTGTATGATAAGATACTGCTAACATCAAGTGGCACATTCTGTCCCCTTACAGTTACAACATAAGGTAATGTCCAGTTACTGAGTGTAACTTAGAGAAATGAGGAGGCTGAGACTTGAGACTCTGAAAGGTATGGAGAGTTTTAGTTTGGGGTTTTTTTTGAGCAAAAATACATTGCAGATACTGGGGAAAATACACTACTGAAAGCAGTGGAAAAAGCTTACAGGCAAATTACGTACTTCTGGGAAAAGAGAGAACGTGATTTCTATGGTTCACTTGTCTGACGTGTTACGCTGCCATAACCGTTTATCAGTTGATAAGTTAAAAGACAAGTAATTGACTGACCTGTGCATAATTACAACTCACTAACTTTTTTTCCTAAACTGTGTTACTTGAGAGAAATACAAAACGCAGAGAAGAAAGGGGAATTTATTTATTTATGATTAAAAGTTTTATTTCAGCTTTGATCCAGGTTAATGCCTTTCCAGCAGCCAAACTTCTGCTATTTTTTTGTGAAGGGAAAAAGGTGCAGGTATGTGCCTATGTTATTCATGTTCTGTACTTTCAGTGGGTGAATATATTAATACATATTAAGTGTCATGTTTTTTAATTCTTCCCTGGTAGTTCTTCCCTATTTTTATAGCAAAAGTTGTAATGGATGACCTGAAAAGATGGATAGGCTTGTAAAGTGAAACATTTAAATTTGAGGTGTGACAGAAAAGAGGCTTACAAACTGGATGGCCTCCATTTGTTCATGATGATGTTTTTTAATTGCTCCTATTTTCTCCTTTTTTTCCTGTCATCCTTACTTTATTCACTGTACATACATGCTTAAGTTATAAAAGCAGCTTTTTAAAAATAATTGTGCCATGTGTAAATGCATGCCATGAATCTGAACAGCCTTTTCGTTGTACCAAAGTGCCTCATTGGCTAGCCTGAAATATGTCCAAATGTGCTGCCTTTACTGGTTATATGCAGCCTGTGAGAAATGCTTGTTAGGCAACATAATACTGCAGATAAGCTTTGGGCAGCAGGATTTGTTGCTGGTATTTGACAGGTGATGCATAAACATAGTATCAGAGTATTGTCTTCTTACCACCATCTCCATAAATGTTGCAGTCATGTGGTTAGAAATTATGTGCTTATCTAATGATACCACTGCTGGGACTGATGAGCTTCATGCTCTGTACATAGCTGCTGCCAAGTCCATATATATCCTTTCCAGTTAACCTTTTTGGACTTGTGTTATCGTCATGCCAGAGAGATCTTGTGTTTGGTCTAGCAATCTTTACAGACCTCTTTTGTGGTACATATTTTAACCAAAATTCATGAGTAGCTGTCTGGATCTAGCTAGGCACTGACTGGCTTCTGCCTTCATTCTTGAAAAATAGCACACTAAGGTGAGGGAGGTTAATAAGCTTCCAGAAAGGAAATAATGTGCAGGTTGCAGACAGGCAGCACAGAAACTCAGCAGGGTAGAGGATGTGGAGGCAGACTGAAGCCTTCCTTCTCTGTGGATGGGTGGGGGAAGCCTTCTCATTACCTTACTACGAAACAACAATTCCTGACATCCCCCCCAAAACCAACAATACCGAGGCATATCCTCTACAAAGATCCATTCTTGTAGGCGCTTCAGTGGTTTAGCCCTCTGGGAGTCTTAGTGTAGGCTGTTTATGAAAGATAGACCACCTAGGCGAAAGACTCTTGGTGGTGATTTTGTAGCTACCATTTATGCTACACTAGTTCAAGAAGAGCCATTTAGGTTTGTTCAGCCTTTTTCTGGACAAGAAGGGATCTTATAGTACAAAAGTCCACTAAATAACAAAATTATGCATATGCCCATTTGGTTTTGTGAAATTTTACAATACATGTAAATATGCTGTGGCCAGCATAGGAGAGAGTGGGTGTTGCCATGAAGGACAGCATCTGGCCAGTGGAAAGGCTCATATTGAGGAAGGCGGCTTACAGAGCATTCAGACTCAGTGTCCTTGTGACACAGAAAACAGAAAATCAAGCTGGCCCTAGCAGGGATCTGGCCACCACGTGTCACATCTGATTCTAATGACAGTATCTTTTTCCAAGACTTTGGAAGGAAAATGGTTCCTTATATGCAGTGTCACAGTCAAAGGCACTGTTGTGATTAGTGTCAGTTAGACCCATTGTGGGAAACTAGTATTTTCTGCTGTGAATAGCTTTTGTATTAGATTATCTGCATTGTTCTGGTCTTTTCCATGAACACATAGACGAGTCTGTAAGAAAACTCGTAGGTTGCAAAGATAATTATGGGAAATTCAGCATTACCAGACCCTTGGTGAACAGTGAGCCTCCAACAGCAATTTCACTTGGATCCACTTCCATCCTTCATAGAAGGTGTGACGAAACAGGGTAGATGGGACACAATTAGATGTTCATTTTCATCTCAGTTAGTGTTTTGCATTAGACCTTGTTGTGCACTATTCTTGCTAGGGAACCTACAAAAAACATTGTAGTCGGCCATCCCTTGAAATATCTACTTTAAATTTTCTCTGCTTGATTAGTGTTGCCTTTTAAACAGAGAAATCTCATTAGTGATTGTGGATTATCTGTTGTCAATGCCAGTTCTCAAAGAAACTGCTGCATGATCAAACTCAAACATCCTTCTCTTTGTGTATATCCTCTCTAAAGAACCAAGGTTATTTTGTCCCCTGGACATTGATTAAAACACTTGGTGTGCAGCATATTGAGTCATTATTTTTATGCAGCATATTATGTCGTTGTTTCTAAACGTGCCATAAAACAGAAGCTTCTGATCAAGTGCTTCATGGCAGCTTCATTTTTTAACTTTGTTTTTCTTAAGCAGCAGAGAAAGGAATAAAGGTGTTGGTAAGATTGCTCCCAAACCTCTGCTATCATCTCTAACTGTTCTGCATTCTTAGTAGCAGTTGTTAATATAATTGCTGGTGTCTGCTTTTTCTTTCACTCTTTTTTTTAATCCTAATTCAGTCTGATGTAACTACTCAATTTTTTTCAAAAACACAATTAATGCTGGAAAACTGGCAGCCAAGTCTGGTATCATGTGGAGGCATGTTGCTCTGGAGTTCTTCCTCCAAAAAACAGAGATGTAGCTTCAGGTAATGAGGCCAAACCTTTATGCTTATGGTCTGGTGATCAGGCCTCATTTGTAAAGATGCTTGTGTTGTTTCTTGCCTGAGTTACGGAGCAGATCTAACAGATAGGTGCCTCTGAGGTCATATTGAACATACGGATTGTGTATAGATTCAGTATTTATCTTTTTACTGAATTTGGTATAGAACAATTGGTAGACCTGACACTTAAGTGCTTTTGTCCTCTTTTCTGCACCCTGAACAAGTCATAGGTCAGGAATTCTTCTTTCTTTTCCCTTTCTCCTGTTACCTGTGGAGGCTAAAGATAAAAATGTGATCTGATATAAGGCTGCATGCTTCCTCTTCAGTAGGAATTGTGATCCTATTTTTTGTCTTTTTCTGGGTTAGAAGGTACAGTAGGCTAGAACTAGGAGATAGGAAAAAACACTGCCAGTGAGTTGGAGAATGAAAAGAACACATGCTCCAGGCCAACGTAGATGTGAATGAGTGTCTCCCCTAAGGTCTCTTGCTTCACATTTTTTTCAGAAATGTGTCTGTTGAGAAGATTTGTGTTGTGTGCTGGATTTGGCCATGCTTATGTTCAGATAAATAGTTGTTGGTCACCCTACTGAGACTCCCATAAAAACTGTATCATGGGAATCTTGTGGGGTTGAGTGAAGATACATACAAGAGGGCTTTTCTCTTTGAAGTGGATATCTGAGACAGAAACTCTTGAGAAGACAAGAGAGCTAAATGGCTTATGTTCCTGTTCTAGTGTTAACTTAATAAAATATCGTGTTATAGTGTCATGTTTCAGAGCACGGGGAATTCTTCTGTGGGGTTTTTTTTCCCCTGTGGAACTTGATAGCAGTCTGGTTTTGATTAGACAGGGAATACAGCCAGTTAATAATAGATGATATTTAGAGCAGAGAATTTACATACTTGCTAATGACGTCTGCAGTGTCACAGTGATCTTGCTGATGTCCAAGTGGCAAGGTAGTCTGAAACTTGATCTGATTATTATGTGAAATGTCTGTTCAGTTGAGGAAAAAAACTGACTACCTCTATCCTTAACAGGGTTGGAGGGGTTTCTGTTCAGTATTAACTCAAAAATTCATTCATCCTTTCAATAAAGTTATAGCAACACAGATGTACGAAACTACTCGCAGGTGAGTGTGTTCCAAGAGATAGCTGTGAAATAGAACAGAGTAAATATTTCTGAAATTAATTACCTTGATATATAAAATAAGATTCACAATTTTAAAAAGTCTTTAACAATCAGGTTCGTTCCTCTTTTGGTGCTAGCTGACATCGAGGTTCCACCTGTGCCTGCAAACCTGTTTTATCCTAGAAATGCATAGAGAAACACATGGTGTATATGCATGTGTGCCCATCCATATGCATATGATATTCAATTAATGTGCAGCTGTATAACTTTGCCTCCATTATGCCGTGTTTGACTGCTATCTTGTGAGAAGAGAATTAGCGTGCTCCTTGAACAACCTGAGGTAGTTAAATCTCAGTCTGGTTCATACCTGTTCATATTATCAAACTGACCCTTTCCCTCATGCAGGGTTTCACATCTCTGCTCCTTCATTAATGCTTTGCTGCTCTCCATATTCATTATAAATACGTCTGCTGGCTGTATATCTGTCATAGAAAATGTATAAGAAATGCTGTATGTCAGAATCGGCTGCTTTACTTCCTTCACGTTTCAGCCTTAAGTGCAGCCTGTGTACTAAGTATATGGTATTATACAAATACCAAATGCATACATTATGGCTATCCTTAACATCTGTTATAGCAGCTGTTAAGCAGCTCTCTGATCCTCTGTGATTAGGGTAGCTGTAGCTAACTTTCTGCCTATTTTGATAGTTTTGGAGTCTCAATGATAGTCAATATTTGGCTTTCCATTTGCACAGTAAAAGTGATACTTGGTCACAGCATTATTCTGAGGCATGTTTTTTTAGGAGATGTATTTTCTCCCATAAATGGTACCACGTGCCACATAACAGTGGAGCATGGCTGTAGAGCTACTGGAGGCATTTTGCCTCTGAGTGACCAGACTTTGTAGAAACAGACAACATCTAAATCCTTGACCTGAACACTGTTGTTATTTTATCCACTACGGAGACCACTCTAATCTGCTATGAAGAGGACAGCAGGAGAGTTTACAATAGAAAAGGCATTTTTTTCAGTGAAATGCTTTCAGTGAAATAATTCAACTGTGTAAGGTATGAAAGCAAGCTCATCAGATAAAGCACTCTAGCTTCTGATTACACATCCCAAAAAGGTTTGTTCAGACTGGCATGGCGTAGAAAAGATGTTTAGTGGAACGATGGGATGTACCTTCTGAAAGAAGATTTAAGACTTAAAACTTTAGGCCTAGGAAAAGGAAGGTTGAGATTATTGCTCCTTCAGGGCGTGATAGGTCAAGGAAAGTCTGTGCTGAGGAGGAGGCCTCTGGCCTGCAGCATGCTTAGCAGGGTGTCCTTTCAAGTGTTAGCACATACTATTTCATCTTACGCCTTGCAGTTATCTCTGCTTGAAGCATGTTGCCAGTATGTCTTCTGAATGCTGTCTAGATAGATCTCTTCATCCTGCTTTGTCTCTGCTTTTGAGCCTGCCAAAGTCTGTCATCTTGATTTGGGATCCTGAAGTATTTTGAGCCTCTCCCTTTGGCCTTTAGTTTCTGAAAGAATAACCAGTTGCTTTATCTGAATAGACTCATGGCTGGGAGTAAGAATAGCTTAAATAACACTCTCTCTTAGTATTTGGGCCTTTCTCACTACTTTGATTCCTTTGTCAAATTCTTTCAGTCTGCTAACAGCTACCCAGTAAATCCAATAGCTGCCCAACAGAACCAAAAGATACAGAATATCATTGTATTTGTGACGGATATTTCCACATACATTGTACCAAGCACGGTTGTGGACAGTAGGGGAGAAATTACTCCACGCTCTTTTGGTTGATCATTTGCAATAATGCAGAAGTCTAACTGCTGTTGTAAAATTAATCCTTTTTGTATAAAAGAGATGAAGCAGGGTAACAGGTCTTCTAAGGTAACCTGATGATCCGATATGTATGCTCCATCCACAGAGGGAATGTTGCAGCAATGCTGACTCATGTTAAACCCTAGGGAATATTGGTTTGGCTGCAGTTTTGCAAACAACTGAAGTTGTAGCTAACATCTCTGGTTATTCAAGATGCCTTTCTCCTCCTGCGTAACTGGTCTGCAGTTTTTAAAATACATGGACAAATAATGTACTTCTGAACACTTCATTAGAATAAAACTTAGTCCACTGCCTTGGTTAATGTATTTCATAGCACTTTCCCTTCTCTGTGATTTAATCTTAAATTACTCAGTTCAGTTATTAGTCTATATTTAAAAAAGGAAAAGAAACGTTCTTGCAAAAAGTTTAGTCAGAGTGCTTGCAACTGATGTTTATTTTAACTTGCTTAGATACAAGACAAGGTCCCATTGTAAGTGCAAGCCTTGGCTTTGAAAATACTCCCTATGACAACCGTTCTTTGTTTTGGAAACTAGAGACAACTTTTTTCTTTTTTTTCTTTTAGCTGTTATTTTAAATAGGCTTGGTAGTAGCACCAAATACACAATATATGTTCAATTTTTAAAATGTCTATTTTCATATCAACAAAGTCCTGATGTCACAAAGTTTGCATACTTTGCCCTGATATTTGCAAATACGGTTCACTTATATGCAACTATTGCTAACAGTTGTAGTAAGCATCACTTTGTTTCTTAAGTGCACTTGATCTAATTTTTGTGCATGGATTGCTGATTTTTGTGCTCTTTTTACAAAGCATTTATGAATCCCGACTCATACATGAAAATGTAAGGAGTGCTTTAATTTGCTTTTGACTTGATGAACGACATTGTACTGTTTTTAGGTCACACCTGTGATCTTTCCTTCTCCAGAAGGTCAGCTAAGATTCTTCTGATACTTTAAAGATGTCTAACTAGGAACTTAGCTGCTATGTGGAGCTGTAGTTACCAGAAGCATAAGGACAAATCCTTACGTAGTTTTTCAGTATGTGAAGGGGGCATATGGGAGGTAGGGTGAAGGGTAGACATAGCAAGATCATATCAGCTAGTAGGAATACACCCAATATGCTACTGTCAGTGGCATGTGTTACATGGATGAGTGTCCTGGTTTTGGCTGGGATGGAGCTAATTTTCTTTCCAGCAGCTACTGTGTTTTGGATTTAGTATGTGAAGAAAGTTGATAATACACTAATGTTGGTTGCTGCTAAACAACCAAGGACATTTTGCAGTTTCCCAGGTTTTGCTAATGTGCAGGTGCAAAAAACCTGGGAGAGGTATAGCGAGTATAGTTGATCCAAACTGGCCAAAGAGAATATTCCATACCATAGATGTCATGCCCAGTATAACTAAGGGTTGGTTGGTGGGCCAGGCCCTTTTCTTTTTCCTTTTTTTCATTCATTCATTTGGGCCTGTTTGTTTGTTTGGCTGTTTGTTCCCTCACCTGGTCTCTCTGGAACTTGCTGTTCTGGGATAGCTGCTAGGGAATATTCCTGTTCCCTGACTGCTGCTCGGGATGGGCTGTATCCATCATCAGGTGGTGAGAAGTTGTGCATTGTTCGTTTTATATATTCTATTGTCATTACATTTTATTATTATTATTATTGATATACATTATTATTATCTTTTTCTTTGCTGTCTTGGTGAACTGTTTTTACCTTAACCCACAAGTTTTCCTTTTCTTTCTGATTCTTCTCCCCACCCCACCTGGGGGGCGGGCGGGGGGGGGGGGGGGGGGGCGCAGGGGAGGGTGAGTGCACAGGCAGCTGCGTGGTACTGGGTTACCGTCTAGGGTTAAACCATGACAATGAGTCTCCTCATACCTGAGATGTTTGGGGGGAAACTCTTGCTGTGTTTGGGTACATTCTCCCTGTTCTCAACTGCAAAAGATGATCCTGGAGAGGTGACCAGACTGGCATGAGATAGCTCAGCGTTTCCACGCATAGCAGTCAGCAGGATTAGTGTGTTCAGATGCCCTATCTCCCCGCCATCTGAAAGCAGCTAGAGGGAATGAGTTCAGACAGTAGAGGTTCAGGAGTAGTAGTGGTTAATAGGGAGGACAGACAGAATGAAATACACTCATAGGTTTAACTGGGAAGTAGGGGTTGATTTATGGGTGAGGGAAAAGGGAATATGAGTGGTAGGTGAATAAAGCGTTTATGAGCAACAAAACATCTAAGCATGCTGGCAGGTGTAAGTGAACACTAAAACCTGTGTTATAGGTATTTTTGAAACAAATTTGTAGTACAGAGGTGTGGGTGTGATACAAGCTGCTTTGATAAGTTGGTAGAATTGCCATGTAAGAATAGCAGGCTGCCCAAGGCAGTGATGGACACCAGTCAGGCTCCAGGCTCAAGGAACTACATCTTAAAAATACTGCTGTGTCGTGTAGTCTTATTCAGTTGGGAGTTTCCATGCTGCGTTGCTCTTTTGAAAGGCAGGTATGATTGAACCTGACAATTTTGCCTCAGCCTGTTTCTCGTCCCACTCATGTCTGGTATTCTCTGGTCTTCCTTGAAGCCCAAGAATTTGAGGAACAGAAAAATAGCAGATAGCAAGACTGTGACTAAGATATTTGCAGGATTTGCAGACTTTTGGAGTACAAGCTCCCCTGTGCTTGCAGGGAGCATCTTGGGTTGGCAGTTCTCTCTGCTTAAAATCTCACACAGTATAAAACTGCTTATTTGGCTTTTTCAGGCAAAAGATTGGGTTTTGCTTAAATCTCTTGAATTGCCCATTTAATTCTAGTTTATGTTGGCTGAAAATAAAAGCTGGTGCTTTGTGGTCAGGCAAGGCCAATCCAAGAGTGAAGCAATGGGGAAACAATTGGGTTTTTCCTCATTGACTTTATTAGTGCTGTAACCCTTTCAAGTATACACCAACTGTGACTTAGGAAGTGTCAATTCAGTGCCCCTGTGGTGGGGAGTGCTAAGGGTTGAGGAAGGATTAGGTAGGGGAATAGTTGCTGTATGTAAATATAAGACCCCTTGAGAACAAGTCCCAGCACCAGTAAGGCAAAACTCCATGGCTTTTGTCCTGTGATATAAGCTCTAGTTTAGCTGCGAGGTAGGATACCACCTCATTAGATCTCCATTAAGATATCATGAGGTGTATCTTCCGATCTTATTCACCAAAGTGTAATCAAAGCAGTGGATCTTTTTATGCCCTTCCTAAAAGAAAATGGAGATTAAATTAGTCTGGGAACCTCTGTCAGCAACACTTTTGTCTTAGCAGGAAGAGAAACTAATTATTGTCAAGACACTGTCACAGGACGGGAGTGGCTGTGTTGTTGCCATAACATTGCAGAAATTAAACATTATAATGGAAAGCTTCTGTAAACGGGGTCATTCAGGCCAGGCATTAAATTAATAAGCAGCATAGTTTGGCTTTCTTCTTTAATGCTAAGAGCATCCTATAGTCTTTCTGAGGCTTTAGTCTTCCAAAGGAGTGTGTATGTATATATTTGCCATGTTGTATTTTAAAGTATTGTCATTCTTCAGACCCTGCTATTAATGACAGCTTTTTTTCTCTAAATTTTCTGAGTTAACATTTTATTAGAAAATTATGAAAATGGAAGCCAGGGAAAGGCTCTGATGGCACCTCTCTTAGCCCTCAGGCTCTAGTTCCTTAACATATATTTCTGAGGCAGTGGCATGTGCTGTGAAAGGGCAACGCACTGTGGTGGCAGTGGTGCTTTTGTAAAATAAACACAGCACTTTTCATACTTTGAGAGGACCCTTTATTGTGAAAATCCTGCAGGTGGACTCTCACAGAAGAGGTAAGTGAGAGGCAAAACAGGACCCAGCTTCCTCTTCCAACATGGAGCCACAAATAAACTGCAAGGTGCTAGGTACTGTCATGCAGGATGTTTTTCTCGCAACTTGCCAATCAATTTTATTTCCATTAGTCATCCGGTCTGAGTAGTGAACATGGAATGCATTTTTCCTAAACAAGATATTCTCTTTGGAACGGAAACTAGAGCTACAGATTTTATGAGCACTGAAATATCCATGGCAGTATTTCATTTTTCCTCTCTTCATTGCTGAAATTCCAGGACTGCAGTTCAGAATACTGTTCAGATGTATAATACTGTCAAGTTAGTAGATGAAGACTTTTCAGGACCTTAATATAAAAGATATGTCATAATTTTGTTCTTTAATATGTGCTGTGTTGACAACATGTTGCGGTGGCATTTGACATTGGTATGAGTCCTGCAAATACACATTTTTTCTATTTTTTTTTATTTTTCCCTCTGCAGTTCAGATGGAGAAAATGGAACAGATGAAAAAAGAAAGGCAGGAAAATCACCTACTGTGTTGCTGCAGACCCCTACCAGTGAAATGGAATATTTTGAGGACCGGAAAAAAGTTGATGTTGCTAGGTAATGTCAGAAATGCTGTCACTTTTCTTCTAGTCAGATAATCAGAATGGTTACAACCCATTCAGAAAGCTACACTGAGTAGCAAGATTTATCAGACCATCCCTGTTGTGGGTTAGCTTGCACACGATGCAACTAAACAGTAAAACCACCTGCCAGGGGTCATTGTGTTACCCAGCACAAGCAGTCCGAATTTAGACTTTGGGCTGACTTAGCTTCCCCATTCTGGGAAAAAATACATTGCACTGTTTGGTGCCACTGCTAGTTACATCCCTTTCACAGTCAATTTGACAGGCAGTCAAACTGAGCTGCAGTTTGAGTTCTGGGCTGTTCCCAGAACAGTTTCATGCTAGAATATTGGTTGTCTATGGTAAAGCTATGACAAAAGTTTTAATTTTGGACTCTGTGCTGTATATTGCATCCAATTACTGTAATGTCTCTGCAAAAACAGTCATTCTTCCTTTCTTGGAGAACTGGACTGCATTTGAAACTCTTCTAAAAGAAAATTAAATAATACTAAAATCCCACTTGGAGGGCTTGAATACAAATTTTACATCCCTTTCACTTTGTCAACTGAACAGCCAATGTAAAAGTCAGCAGTCAACCTGACACTGTGGTTTTGGTCAAAAGGCAGATATTTAAAAAACATCACTTAATTTCCTGAAGCATCTTTGAGGAGAAGGTATTTGAAGTCACATACAATGTAATTGACTGTGTGTTGGTGAGGGGTTGGCATAAGTTTTTTGTAAGGCTTACTGTTCATTTCAGTTTGACCTGTAGTTTACATAGGCACACAGATACACGGACACAGGTATTTTAAGGTTTTCCTCTATGAGGGACCACCTGAGATATACAGCCAGTCCCCCTGCTATCTAAATCAGTCCTGCTGTACAATCTCTTGCCTAAATCCAGCTATATCTCCATTACACTTGGCGGTTCTCTTCCTCTCACCCTTACAGTTTTTACTGGAAATCCTAAACGTCTCAAGTTTAGGAAAGTAAAGACTACTTATTGTGCAGGATAAGCTGCAGTAATGGAAACTTTTGTAACACCTTTCTTTCCCCATTGAATCTTTAGCCCGACATGTTCTTCAGGTCATTTAGTATAGGAGTCCTGTGTTGTGTTTTTCCTTCTACTCTTCAGTCTGTATCTGAAGGCCTGTAAAAAAGAGTTACCTGATTTTTATAGCCTGTTGGTATGCTTTTGTTCTGTGCTAAATAGCTCTCGGGGATAATGTTCTTTTCCTGATTTATGAAATAATGTTCTCCCACCTCTGTTTTCATTTTTCTGAACAGTCCACTTATTTTCCCAGCCATCTGCAGAGACTTTCCTCTGTACTTGTTCTATGCTAGAGTTATTTGGTTTTTGATTGGTTTTCTTTTTCCAATATGAAAGGCTAAAGCTATACAGGTACAGCTTCCTATACAACTGGCGCTCACAATTCCATTTCATCTCCTCTGAGATTGCTGGCTGTCTTAATGATTTGACTACACTACACAGTTCATAGCCATCCTCTGACTTGTGGACCTATGTTTCTTCTCTGTTGCACTTTCCAAATGAGCTCACATTTTGTAGTACAAGTTCATAGCTTTCAGTACACTACCTTGCACTCTCAGCTACTAAGTTTTATCTTACTTTGTCTTCCATTATTAAGTAACATGCTTAGTGTTAGTATTTCACGTTGCCCAGAAACAAACAAACATGGAGCTAAGCACTGTGGTAATTCCTGAAGTTGTAAAAATGCCTTGAACTTTTTTTTTTTAACTTCCTTACAACTAGAAATTTAGAATATGTCTTCTAAATTAAAAGACCACCTTTAGTCAGGGCTGGTATGGTTTAAGAATAAGATGTACTCCTCTTTGTTGCTGCATAATCCTTGATGAATCAGATAGTAGTTATTAAAGGATTAATATGTTTCATGGAAACGCACGTCCTGTTGATAACTTACCAAGAGTAATGAACTAAGGCCAAGCTTGTATGGGATGCCTTTTTTAATCTTCAGGACAAAGAGCAGCACAGATAGTCCACTCCTGACAATGGATATCAAGAGTGACTCCAAGATCGAAAGGAAAAAACGTGCCTCAAATCAGGTAAGGCAGAGGATGGACTTGTTTCTTTATATATAGCAAGAGTAAATGCATAAGTACCATGAGAGCCTCCTTGTTTAGCAATATTATAATTCATGGTTGTATAAGGACATAGGTTCCTTTTTCATCAGTGTGTTAGAGTCTGGGTAAAGCAGGATACAGACTTAATAGCCACATAGCAAAAATGAGGATTTATTGTAAAACAAGTGGGCAAAATAAGAAGGTATTGGGAGGACAGATGGGTCACTTGATTATAAGAACATCTAATAAGGAACGTGTCTCTGTGGGGGGGGCTTTTTGTTTTTTAGCTGAAGGCAAATGCACACTTTCATAAGCTGTTTCTAGACGTTCCCATGGATGAGCCACTGAAACAAAGTAAGTATTAGCCCCTTTGTCATTGCTGGCTGTGAATCTCAGATAATGTTGTTACCTGCCAACTGTGGTGATATACAAGAGGGACTACCTAAATTTTAAAAACCTTAAACTCCAGCTGCCTAGAGCTACAAGGCCTTCATCTGCATGCAGTAGGTGTTTGTGTTGTAATCTTGCAAAACTTAAATCTTCAGATGTTGGGCATCTTTGGGAATTGTAGCCTGCTTTGCACTTCTTAGCAGAGTAACCTAGTGCAACATTTTTTTGGTACTGAAGCTTCCTTATTTAAAGGCCCTACTTAATTGAGACAGCACTGGTCAAGTGACTAGCTTGAGTTTTTGCTGTTGATGATGTTCTAAGATTTAAAAACACTGGTAGGAGAAGGACTTAAAATGTTTAAAGATTCTACTGTTCTCTGTGGAATTCTACATAGATATGTATAACAAATGTTTCTTGAAAGGAAAGCGGTTCAGGAGTGAGAAGTGGTTTGCTCAATGACTGTGAAGTAAAAGCAGTATTACTTTACATGTGTTGTACCTCTGTTGGTCATCTAGTCCAAACAAGTGCTATAGAGCTAAAACCTTTTATTAAGCTCTTTACGTTTACATAATGTAGTTACCTGAAAGCTAGTCAAAAAGTTTGTAGGAAGCTAGGTGGTACTCTCTCAGGATTCTTGGCTTCTGGAAGCCAGTTGCATATTACTACACATTTCAGTCTTTGTCCTTCAGATACTTTGAGTCTAAACTTAGGCCTGTGAAATCTTCTGAGCCTGTCAGTATTAGTTAAACTTACTGAATATCTCAAGGTTTGACCATGTTTGTCAAAAAGTATAAACCTAAACATACTATGGCTTTGAAAAAAGAGCAAAACAAAGCCAAACTGATAACAGTTGGCTTGGGTTGTGGTTACCTTAAAGATTATAGAGTATCTATTTGTTTCAGGCTTTACCTGCGCTCTGCAGAAAGAAATTCTGTACCAAGGAAAGTTATTCCTTTCTGAAAACTGGATTTGCTTCCATTCCAAGGTTTTTGGTAAAGACACTAAGGTTAGTACAATCTTTATGTACAGAACAGTACTGCTATTCCTTAACAATTTATTCATCACCAGAAGTTCACATTGGTATGCAAGGCTAGTATGCTACTAATACTTCTAAGTATTATTAAATACAGTCACTGTTCAGAAGTAATGCCCAAAAGTCACTCTAGAACTGGAGCACTATTATTATTAAAAATCAAGTCTCTCTCTTAAGGACTTCTTGTCTGAAAAAAATAGATGAAAGGAAAGGTTCTGACGTGCAATGGTGAGGGCATCGCCAAGCCCATGTAGCACAAACTGTACAAAAATGTCTCTCTTGGGGTAAGTATGGAAAAGAGGAGGAGAAGGAGGAGGAGGGAAGGCAGGCTGAAAAGTATAAGGACTACAAGACTGTAGTTGGGGAACTGGAGGGAAGGATCAAGCATATTAAGACAATTGAAAGGAAGAACTAAAACTGGCTTCTGAGTTGAGTGGCAAAGGTCTTTGAGGGATTCTTCTAGCGCTCCTTCTGTTCTGCGTAAACAAAGAACAGGGAAAGAAAAACCAGTTTGCCAGGTTTTTACTTGTGAGCCTGGTATGAAGAGCAGAAATGGGACATGAGCAGTTGGGAAGATCCTAATTTACAAGATCATAATTTACTCTTTCTTGGTGCAGATATGACCTACCTAAGGCTTGGGCCCCTGTGGTGAATGTTACGGATACAGATAAAAAAAAGCCTTTCCAAAACGATTTACGTTCTGCTTCTGTTGATTTGGAGTTCTTGGTTTTCTTTGTTTACATAAACTCTGCTTTGTTTTTGAGCTTTTATTGGGGAATAGCTCGATTTGCTGCAAGGATTTCTTTGGCTTCTTTCTTGAGCAACTTCCTTGAACAAAGTTCCTGGTTAGATCCAGACCCTTTGTTAGTGAACTGGGTGCTGAAACCAGTTTAGGAGTTGACAGTATCTCACTTCTCTGCTGTCAACCATTTTGATGGAACACCATCTATCTTTGAAAGGGCTTTTAAGAAGGTGGAATAGGTTTAAAGAATGCTTAAAATTATTACCAACACATTGTTATTAGTGACCTTCTGGGTTATTGTGTTTTACTGCTTGATCCAAGAAACTGAGTTATTGTTGATTCTTAGTTAATGGATTCTATTAGCCATAGGCTGTACGTTAATGCGGATGGTGTGTATGTTGGTGAAAACCATGTGACACAAAGAAGGAAATCAAAATTAACAAATGGTTGGATACTGTCTTTCATAATTAGTAACAGCACTCTTGGCAATTAGTTTCATTAAAATTGAAACCGCTGTACTAGCAATCTGTTCACCACGAACAAATGTGACTACTTCAAACTGTGGGACAGCTTTCTAAATTCAAACTAAGCTAAATGTATACAAAAATCTAGTAGTACTCTACCAAGTAGACTAGAAAGACCTGCAAAAAAAGGTGCAGAATGATAATGATGTACTAGGAAATTATCTTTGTCAACAGGTTTTTAAATGCAGGAATATATACATATTTATGTATACGATGAAAAGGGAAAACACTACAAGATAGGGTAGAGTAGACAATATTTTATATGTGGCTATAGTGATATTCCAAACTATTCAATTCTGGGTCATTGTTTTCAGAAAATATTGTGGGGAAAATTAAGAGTGAAGGGGATAGGCCTGATTATTTACTTCCAGCTGTCTTCCCCTGCCCCTGCAACACACACTTAAAGCTTTGTTCAGTCACATACAGCAGGCACAGGTTTTTAGGAATACCATCAACAAAAAAGCAAGAAAATTGGGGATATACTGAAAAATAATGTAATGGGAGGGGGAGGAGGAAATCACAGAATCACAGAATGGTAGGGGTTGGAAGGGTCCTCTGGAGATCATCGAGTCCAACCCCCTGCCAGAGCAGGGTCACCTAGAGCAGGCTGCACAGGACTGCGTCCAGACGGGGTTTGAAGATCTCCAGAGAAGGAGACTCCACACCCTCCCTGGGCAGCCTGTGCCAGGGCTCTGTCACCCTCACAGCGAAGAAGTTTTTCCACATATTTAGACAGAACTTCCTGTGTTCCAGTTTGTGCCCGTTGCCCCTTGTCCTGTCGCTGGGCACCACTGAGAAGAGTCTGGCCCCATCCTCTTGTCACCCACCCTTGAGATATTTATAAGCATTGATAAAATCAAGCTTGACAGTAAAATGAACATTCTTAGCAGTCAGATACACTGACAAAGTTTCCAAGATGCAAAACCTCTGTTGCTTAGAACTTGTAAAACAATTTAAGCTTAGTGATAAAGTGTTTTATTGTGAGAAATAGCAGGTTTACATGTTCTAATAAATTTTTCGACATGAATTCTTCTACCTGCAGAATTTCTTTTTTATTGAAAGCTTTGGTGAAGAGAGTAGCCGTGCAAGTCAGAAGATTTGAATCCACAGTGTAAACACTGTGCATATTCAAAAATAAAAGATTGCTTCTGCAGGATTGAATAGACTTTGAAAGACATTACTGTCTTTCCAGGTAGTTCTGTTTTGGCTATATATATTGCCCTTGAGTCTTTCCTGGAGCTAAGCGTTATCTTAGACGTTTTAGTTGCTTTCCAAGTTGCCTGCAGGTGAACCTTGTTTCCCAAAATAATTATTACTCCAGACAGAAATAAAGTACTTTGCAGTGATTTTACCATTTCAGTCTAATGCTGGAGTAGCAGTGCAGTAGGCAAGTACTTAATCCCACTTAAGTACACTTTAGTCTTGATTACAGTAATGTTGTCCATCAAAATAGTATGCAGTAGAATGCCATTAACATCTCTGATGTAAAGTTCTTTGAGGTGAACTGAACCACTTAGAAAACTTCTAAGCTGCTTTTTTATCATTACTATTAGCAGGATTTCTGCTGAAAAATCTTCTGGTTTGGTTTGGTTTTGTTGGGTTTTTTTGAAGTTATGCAGATTCTGTTCTGAATACCTGAGGATTCTGTGTTTTTCCTATCAAACACACATCGTAGCTGCTCCCTTCTCCCCACTTCCAGAAAAAGCTGTTTTGAAAAGTGTTGCAAAAACTCTGTGGAATGGTACAATGTCCAGTTTAAGAACAAAAGGTATAGTGGAGGACTTGTTTAATTACCAGTTTTGAAAATATATGGCTTCTGAAGCAGGACAAATAGACTTGACATTAAAAAAATCAATAGAACAAATGATGACCAGATTTACAGATTCTTAGACCCAGGACTGGGACTAAGAATAATTAAAATTGTATGCTTTGGGTTGGTTTGGTTTTTTTCTGCTAGCACACTTTTTTAACAAAACTAAGTACTGAATAAAGAGCAAGTTTGTAGCCTTTACATGACAAGCGGATACTTGACTAGCCATGGTTAAGCAGTGGTTGGCAATCTTGCACTCACATTAAGGTACACAAATACATTTTTTGCTACCTGAAACAATTTTTCATTTCATGATTTTGTTGCTGTTCTGAACAAAAGTTTACAGGGTTTTATGAAATTGTGCACAGAATAACTTCATTCTCCTTCTGCACTGACATCTGTTTTTAATTCAGTGCTGTGATCGCTCATTGAACAATCTTTGGACACACTTAATCTTGCTTCCAAATTTCTCAGGTAGTTGTGACAGTATGTGCCAAAGGAATTTGTAACAGGAGCTGTATCCTAATGGTGTGTATCCAGGATTATTATATTTGCCTAACTCACTAAGCTCTAGGCTTTTCAACTGAAAGTCCAACCAGGTATTCAGTCCTTTGTAATATAAGGTTTACAAGAAAAACCCAGACAGAATATCCGAAGTGAAATACTCTGAAATTTAGCAGACATTAAGCTAATGGAGTTGGATGTAAACACGAAGCAGGAAGGAAAATTGAGAACTTCTCAATGTAAATGTAGACAGTCCGGATGGCACACACAGGAATCAGTTTGAGTAAGTCAGTGGGTGTGTAGGTATTGGATCTTTCAACGTTGCTGAAGGATGAGCTGTTTACTCAGCTGCTTGTTGCAAACTGAAGGATCCGTAAGTGGTGAGAAGCTTTTACGTTCATTCTTCAACAAGCCTCTCTTGTCTGATCTGAATTGTTTTGTTTCTAAACAAAGAAGCCTAGCGTTAAGACTGGTTTGTTCTGCAGAACTACAGTGAACTAAACCTGTAGTCTTGTAAGAGCCATAAGGGATCAGGGAAGGAAGGCATAAACAAAAGCCTGGATTGGCATCTGATAAAAATAGAAGTAAAAGTAGTTAAGAAATAGTAATAATCTGAAACCATAGCTGTTCCATATGAAATATTAGTAATCAGGGACATAGTGGAGAAATATTTAAATGAAGAGTGTTGAAGGTCTGGCTTATCACAGTTGGTAGGCTGGCTCCTTGTGAAAGAGCATGCAAATTTGTATGCACATATTAGGACTCTAACACTGCATTGATCTTGTTTCAGATTAGTATACCTGTGCTCTCGGTGACACTTTTGAAGAAAACTAAAACTGCCCTTCTTGTGCCAAATGCTCTGATCATAGCAACAGTCACAGATAGGGTGAGTACTGGTAGAGGGCAAAGCTATTGCACTCTGCGTACTTTCTTTTTCATTTTTTTCCTACTTTTTTTTTCTTTCTCTCCCTAATTATTGGCAGTAGTATGCGGAATTCTTGAAGGTGCCAACTGGCCATTTAAACAGCTATAGGAATTGGTCTCATGTGGGCATTTAGACTTAGGACCCTGGAGGATCTGGTTTCTTAGGGGATGATTCTAGCTTCTTCTGCCTCCTCTCTTGCAGAAGACAGGCAAGGACCATTTTTTTTCCTCCTACTAACTCCCTGCCTTTTTTTCTTTGAGTCTGCAGCAAACAAAGCTATGTAGAACTTGGTGAGAAAATAAGAAATGGAATCTCTGGTTGCCACCTGCTCTCTGCAATCTATCATTCTCCATTCTTCAAGACTGCTGTGTAGTAGCACTGGGGGAACTGAAACAGCTGGGTCAGGAAATGCATGCACAGAGGGTTACCTGTCTTGTTAGCAGCTCTGACAGTATTCTTCCATTTACTTGGGTCTCTTACCTGACCAGCAATACCTTAGATGCACAAAATACAGTTGCTTACAGTGATAATGAGGAATAGTAATTGCATCAATCAGTAGAAAATGGGATTATCCTAAGAGCAGCTTTAGAACCAGCCCATGTTCATTGCATAAGTATTTTGTGGATGCAGGAGACTGTACAAAAAACGAGTTGTGGAGTTTGGATTTTTTTTAAAAAGGGGTAGGTAAGACATAGTACGCAGTCTTTTTTAAAAAAAGAACAGATCTGGACTATGCTCCAGTTCCTGCAGCAGAACATCGTAACTTTGATGTGCCTGTTCGGTGTTCCTTGTGATTAAACTCAGGTCATAGACTTAGAAGGAAAGGAGGTTTTCCCTGCCATACGGAAGTTCTTGACAATAGTTACTTGATCAGCAAAACCATCTGTCAGTTTTATTTAGATAAAGGGAAGCTTGTACTGTATGCCTTTTCTCAAACAGTTTTGCAACTTTTGTTTTTCAGTATATGTTTGTCTCCTTACTCTCCAGAGATACCACCTACAAGCTATTAAAATCTATCTGTAGTCATCTTGAGGTAAGTACTAATGGGAGTGAAGGTCGTATGTAGCTTTGTGTTCATTATTACTGCTTTCATGCTTTTAAATGCTAGGTAGTTTCTGAGTGTGTTCCTTGTTAACACTGCTGCTTTTTTCAGGATACAAGCATGGGCAACAGTTCAAATCCCTCTTCTGCAGAAAACAGCTTCAGGGCTGATCGTCCTACAACTCTGCCCTTGGTAAATGGCTTAGATGTTTGTTCTTTTGTTGCATGGCACCTTTCATCGCAAGTGCTACTTACAATGTCTGAAGGAAGGAAACTGGAAGAAATCATGACATGTGTTTCTAAAACTTCCATGAGTTTTTTAAAATTAGGAAGCAGTGGGAATGACTGGCATAGGTGTAATTTGATCTGATCACATGCAGTGTATGTACATGTGTATGCTTTGGATATATTCCAAAATCTCTATACATATCTGTCTTTAGCAGTCAGGTTACACAGCGCTCTGTACTGACTTAAAGTTGCTTCTTCCTCTGCCACAAACAGTTTTTGAAGTGTTTCTAGTTGCAGTCCTTCCTCTGTGAGCCAGTTCAGACATCTGAAAGAGCTGTGTAGCCACATGTGGTGGCCAGAGTCTAATTCTAGTAATGCCTGTCCTGGACTTCTCAGTTTGTCTAATTTAACAGTCTTTCTTTTGCACACAGACTAAATCCCTTCACTTAAAGGAAGGCAGGGGATGAGGCTTGAATTCTAGTGGTCATGCGGGGCTTACTTTGCTAACTTGATCTCAGCATCTTAATATCAGAGATTGTTCCTGGTTAAACAGTTTTAAATCTGTAATTGTTGATTCAGTTTCTAGAGGGAGGTCAAAGGAAATAAGGTTGTTGATTTAGAACAGGCCTGAGCTTTGCTGTGACTGTTTCTCCTCATCAGGATTTCAATGAAGACTATTCTGATCTGGATGGCATAGTGCAGCAGCGGAGACAAGAGATGGAAGAGTCCAGCAGCACAAGCTCACAGACCCCAGAGCTAGAATGCTTCCAAGGTGAGTGGGATCATGGGCTCCAAGAAAATGAGGATGGTTTATCTCTCAGTTTTGCTTCTGTAATCCCTCTCTGATGTGGAATCTGCATTCTTCACAGTCCTGGAGAATTACATGGTTTCTAAGGCCTTCCTCAAAGCCACAATAGCTGCATTTCCATTGTTACATCCCTTTCCAATGCAGACTCAGGCAATGACTTGGTGAGCAGCAGATCTGATTTGTCAATACCGCCTCCCGTTGCTTATCCATGTACTATCTGCTCCCCACATCCCCCATCAGTTATGCTAGCAGAGATACAATGTAGGAGATACACCTCCCGTAAAAAAAAAAAAAAGAAAAACAAACAAAATCCCCTATTCTAAAGTAGTTCAAGTCACAGTGTAACTACTTCTAATCTATACATACAACATTCTGTACCATGATGGCTTTTGGTCATCAAAAAAGTTATTATTAACATGTGTTTTTGTGGTTTTGTTTTTTAAACCCTCACTTTATTCTCAAGTTATTAAGACACTTGAAGATACTGTCCAAAGTTGTTCTTTCTTAACACTACTGTTTGTAGTCTCATATGCCTCAAGTTCTTCACCTAATAGGCAGGAATGCTGTGTAGAAACTCACTGCATGTAAGTTCATTAGTACAGCAGAACTTGTTTTATGTAGCACATGCTGAATGTTATTAGCAAAACCTAGGGTATTATTCTGCTGTACAGTTAATATAGATTAAGATATTAATGTGGTGTTATGCTGTTATTACTCCAGGTTCTGTCTTGACTATAGAAGAATTTGTATAATAAGAAACTTTTACCATTACTTTTAAATGAAATACCATTTTTTTATAGCAGTTTTCTGTCGCGTTAGTTTTAATTAATTCTTCTTTTTTCTTATGTGTCTTTTGTTCAGTGGTATGATTTGGGGCTATTGGCTTTCATTGGTCTTTGGTATTTACTGTGTGTGTATTTTTAACTGTTTGGTGGTGTTTGTGAAGCAGTAACTAGTGTCATCACTTGCCACGTGAATGCTTCTGAATAATGATTTAACTTGCTGTCTTACTTCCTTACAGCTAGTAGCTACTTCAAACCTTTCCGTTTTCCTTTTCCACAAGTAAAAAACCAATATCCAGTTAAAGAGTCACCCTAGGAAGAGGAATTGAGGGGTGAGGGGGAACACATCTGTCACTTGTGATTCTGTTCCTTGTGCATCATTAGAGCAGTCCAGGGTGTGCAAGTAAAGCATGAACAAAACTGAGTGTAACTGGAGTTTTCTGTCTCATCTCTTTCAAGACATCATCTGCATTTAAAAAACAGTCAGGAATGGGAGCTATAATCTCCTTTTTAAAGTAACAATGCCATATCTCCATTTGATGTTGCTATTAAAGCCATTTGGAATCATTACTCTAGCATATTCAGTCATGCTCTATGATTCTATGAGAGATGATTTTTGTGCCTGTATATAATCTTCTGACTGGAAATTCAGTGATAACCTTCAAAGTTTGCACAGGTTGCCGTCTTTCAAAGGATCTGGAAATGTAAATGCAGCATACATCATCCTCTTCCAGTCCAGTTGCTTCTTTATATTTTGTGATGATATGGAGTTACTATGCAAACTGTTTGAAGGCTACTAAACCAACTAGTGCTTCCTACCCAAGTCCAGAAATGCACCTTTTAAAATCCTCCTCTTCCCCTAGTCCTTGACTAACTTAAGCTACCAACAGCTTCCTTTGACTTCATATTTCAGCTTTATTAAAAATCTTGCTTTTGACAGATTATCATGTCGTTGAGACACAGACTCACTTGAAGGTTTCCAAGACTGAGGCAAAGTCCGTCCGTTCAGATGCACACAGTAAACACGGACCTGACGGAAAAGCCCGAAACAGTCCTCGAAATGGTAAGGAGTCAAGGGCAGATCTTTAGCTGGAGTTAGTTGAGATAAGTTTGCATAGTTATGTCAGTTCACATAATTTGGAAGATCTCTTTCTTGTTTATCCCTCTGTTTATATTATCTGTTGCATGCTTCAAAACACTTTTTGTGTGCCATGGTCTGCTTTGATCAAAGTAATACTTGGTTCTTTTTCTTGCAGCCCATTCTGAAGCCTTCAGGTTCTTCCACAAAGTCAAGTCCCAGAAGCTCTTATCTCTGAACCACGTGCTTATATTTTACGCAGTGCTGTAAGTTACCGATTAATACCAAGTTTGTCAAAATACTAGGATTTTCTTATGTTTACATAGATGAATATAATCTAAGCTTCATTTGAAAAAAGGAAATTATTGGGAATTGTGGTCTTTATACTTTTCAGAAGTAGAAATGCTGGGGCAGGCTTACTCAACAGGCCTTTTAAAAGCAAAGGATCTTTTGATTCAGGAGATGTTAAAAGAGTTTAACTGCTTGCAAGTTCACTTTAAATGTCACTTAGCAAAGCCATACTCAAGGCTGAGATTTTCATAACTGTCTGAATGCCACTGTTTCTAAGAGTGATACCTTTATTATTCAACATGTACAAGTAACAATTTATATGGCTTTTAACATTAACTTTGTCAAGTACCTCTAAAGTTTCCATTAACTGATATACCTTATTTTTCTCTCTTACAGTGTTTGTGTATTAATATTTTCTACCTTGTACATGAGATACAAAATCAATGTCTTGGAGGAACGTCTTATTTCCATCACATCCTTTGATGCACATATTAAGGAGTAAGATACCGTCTGTAAAATTTTGGGGTTTTAAAATCCTTTTACAGTATCTGTTGTGCTCATCCAGTTTCTTCAGAAACCACTGTGGTACTGTAGTGCCCTTGTGGTACTTCAGTGTCCTGTAGTTCTTGTATCTGTACTATCTCCATCTCACAGCTTTCTGTTTAAGACTTTTAGTACAAATGTGATATATCGTGGTGTACTAGTGCCTTGACAGTGTTTCGGATAGCCATGAGCAACTTCAGTGTAAACTGCTGAGGTGAGCAGTTCCTTTCCAGAGCAATGATTCCATGGAAAAGGTGTAATTTCTGTCTTCAGACTTAATGTCATTTGATTACCCTAAGATGACAGAATGTACTTCATAATCTTTGGGCTAATACATCTGACCTTGTGTAATGTTTTCTGAAGCTTTGGGCTGCCTATATGATCTTTAGAAACCGATACCCTCTTTTGCTAAAATTAAAAAAAAAAAAACAACACAAACACACACACAAAAAAAATCCCAAACACCCACACCACAAAACCAAACCAACCAACCAAAAAAAAATATCCAAACACACCAAGAGAAGGTTGTTTGTGTATTTGAAGAGGAAATATGGAAAGGGGCCATAGTTCCATGGGTAGTTCCATTCTGTAGCTAGAGTTGTGGATGTCATCTGCCCCTGCATATTTTTTTTTTTTTTAATCTCCATGTTGCATGGATAGGAAATACGCAAACATCGAATGGAGAGCCAGTGCAGGGACATACACCACAGCAGTATGCCACTGTAAGTTGTATCAGCTTCCTGCTCCTCTCGTAGGACAGCAGGCAGTTAACTGGATACTGCTGAGAATACTAGTCAGTTTATTTAGCATTAAACTTTTGCATTAACTCTTCTCCCCTTCTTACAATTGATTTTTTTTCTAAGCTGCTGTAAAGAATATGGCTTCAAAAGTCATTTGTAAATCTCGGTAGAAAATCTGCACCCAGACGCAGTGTGAGTGGGAATGCTGACAGCTGGAGAAGCACCACCTGAAAAACAGAGGGGGAAAAGAAAATTCAAGCCAGAGCTGTACCCAGGCTGGGTGGAACTGTCTGCTAAGTGTTTCAAACCTGTAGCAAGTTCTTGAATAAGGGTGATTGTTAATTCAGCTGTCTTTGATGACTGATCCATGACAAACAGGTCACTCTGACAATGCGCTTGTGGTCATATTGAACAATGACTGTTCTGCTTAGGATCCAACTGCTTTCAGCTGCCTTCTGCAGAAAGCAGTAGGACTTTTATGTGTGTGTCAGAACACAGAGCTAGGTTCTTGACAAAAATGGAATAGGAAAGAAATGGTTCTTTATCATAAACAGGCTTGCCTTTATATTTTACCAATAATGCAAGGAGAGGGGTAAACCTTCCTCTAATAGCAGGCAGTGTTAAAAGCCATTTTCCCATTTTTGGCATGTTTTGGTTAGCAGGATTCTGTGTCCCTCTTCTGAAGCACTCTTACACAAGAAAGTCCTGTTTTCTGTTGCTCTGATCTCAAGCAGTACAAGATACAGGATGATCTAATGTGCACTTCTACAGTGTCAAGGGGTTGTGCTTTCGGATTTCCTCCAAGTCACAGGACACGGAACTTATGCAACTTTTCAACTCATTTCCAGTGGAAATAGCTGTAAAGTTTTCCATCCAAACTTCTGGAGAATGAGACCACATAAAGAATGTAGTCAAGAGTGCAGAAGTGACTTAGGCCTTTGTTTCTGTAAACAAGTACAGTTCACAATGTTGCCACTGTATTCTCATCTACATTGATCTCTCAGTTCTGTTTTCCTCTTTTTCGCTTCTGTGACACTTCTTCATTCTGTTTGACAGACATCCAGTGCGCCAAGGTTTGGGATCTCATCTGCAAATTAATGCTGATGCCCTTTGTGATGAGTTAACTGCTAATCTTATAAAATTGGAAAAGGTAACTTCCTACGATATAATACAAATGCTGATACACTAATCAGGTTCTTGCTGAATTTCTATGGTCTGTTATTTTGAAAAGTGCCACGTTACCCCCAGATTTGATACCAGAAGCTGGCATGTTTTCCTAGGCAAAGGACTGTTTTTTGAACTATAAATTAGCCCAAGTACAAGCATTGATATGTGTAAATGTTTTGCCTTGAGCTGAGGCTTACAACCAGGAATACTAATAAACTGGACACTTCAGGGGTGACTATTGCATGTAATGATTTTAGGGTTTTTTTGTTCATCAAGGCTCAGGATTCTGAACTTAACCTTTATTACTATTTGATGAAATTTTCTGTCTGGGGCTTTTGTTTGAGTTTTGCTTTTTTGATTAAGACAAATGATGCTGGCTTTCATATGTAGACAGCCTCTTCATGTGAAGCAGCTGGAATCTACCTGTTTCACTTTAGTAATGCAAATGCTGCTGCACCAGTTTTGTAACTTCCTATACCTGACCTTTGCTTTTTACCGTTCTCTAATTGCAAAACTAAATGCACTTGCTGACTTAAATTGGAAACCTATGCAGAACACGAGTGGGTGTGCAGACCTTATTTCCACTTTAGGTGTCGTGGTGAGTAACCTCAGCCAGCAGTCAGATGCCCACCCAGCTGCTCTCTCACTCCCCCTTCCTAGCTGGGGAGGGGGAGAAAACAGGATAAGAAGGCTCGTGGGTCAAGATAAGGGCAGGGAGATTGCTTAACAGTTACCATCACAGGCAAAACAGACTCGACTTGGGGAAAATCAATTTAATACAATGCCAGTTAAAATAGATCTGGGTAGTGAGAAAGAAGGACAAACAATAGAACAATACCTTTCCTCCTCCCTGTCCCAGGCTCAACTTCACTCCTTCGCTCCTGGATCCTCACTCCACTCACTGCCCTCCAATTAGGGCTGGTCACAGGTTACAGTCAGTACATAGCATTTTTCTCACTGCCACTCCTTTCTTCCCCCATTTTCCTCCTGCTGCAGCATGGACTCTCCATGGGCTGCAGCGTGGACATCTCTGTCATGGAGCACCTCTTCCCCCTCCTCCTCCTCAGACCTCAGTGTTCTTTCTGCTGTTTCTCACCCTCTTACTCTCCTCCTCTCTCTGTTTGGTGTTTTTCCCCTTTCTTAAATACACTTTCCCAGAGGCTCCACTACCATCTTAGCTGAGGGGCTCAGCTGTGGCTTGTGGTGGGTCCATGGGAGGCTGCTGGAACAGCTGTGTCCAGCACGGAGCAGCCCCTGGCCTCTTCCCACAGCAGCTGCCCCTGTAGCCCCCTGTCTCGCCCCTGCCCCCAAACCTTGACAACTACACCCAGTACAGGTGTATGAAATGTTATGTGTTGGGAACACATACACTGGCCAAGCATGAAAAAAAGTATTAGTGGAGTGAAAACAAAAGTTACTTGAATGCCTATGTGCTTAAGTCACATGGGATATTTTTGCCTCTGTTTCTGAAACGGAGTGCATGCCAAGGTCTTTCAACCCCTTTTTTTCCCAAAGCAGGTTTCTCAAATAGCATAAAGCTAGGATTACGTAATATCACTGTTTACCTCTATGGCATAGGTTTTAGAAAGACTGCCGAAAAGAGGTTTCTCCCCCCACGTCTCTACCCCCTTGGCTATGGAAATCTAGAGTAATGCTAGCATAACCCCTCTGTATGCTCTGGATAATAAAAATATGAATACAAGGGGAAAATGCTTACCAGATGATTACCAGATACCATCTTTAGCCAAATTAGGTCATTTAAGAGGTTACTGCTTTCCAGCTGTCTGGGACAGGCTGGCAAGATGGTTCATGGGAGACCTCACTGCATTTCGGTGGGAAGCCAGCCAGCCCTTTGCAGCAGGGCTAGGCACTTTCCCACTCCCTTATATAGTCTCTGCTTGGAGACGCAGTAAAAGGCAGCTGGATAGTCAGATCATGCAGCTATTCCCAGAGAAGTGACCCTCTGTCCTGAATTAGAGTCTTACGTAATGTGCTTTTTTTCAGTTAGTGTCTACAGGGTTGGACCCTTAAAGTCTTACCTTGTATTTGCCAAATACTCAAGACACAGTCAACTGCTGTGCATACAAGCTAAATGAGTACTGCCTGGAGCTGCATATTGCCACATCCCGGTCCTCTCTAATCTAGATGAGCAGTGGTTAGAACAGGATGTCTGAGCCTACTCTTGTACTGCAGAACTGGTAGAAATCGAATAGCTTTATGTTCTCTCAGCAAAGTTACTGCAGTTGCTAAACTGTTTCATATGCCTTAGCGAAAAGTGCTAGTAATTGGCTGCAGCTGGCTTCAGCAGCAAAGCTAGCATAAAAATTCCGGTGTAACTTGCCATCTCTCCCCTCACTTCCTGTGCGACCGCAGCATTGTAAACTCAAGCACAGAAATTATCTAGGTTATAAACTAAAAATGACTCTCCAGTTAAAAAATGTTCAGTGCAAGACTGCAATGACTTTTTCAGTGTGACCTTAAGATTTCTACAAGCTCTACTTGGTACTTGGAGCCAAGGAATTACCATGGTTTAGCAGAATTTTGCTTTGGCATTTAAGTGTATTTAACAGGTTGTTAAAATGCACCATGTCTATCAGAGAATAAAGCGTTAAATTGGGGGAGGGAGAACGTGGCCTAATGTTACTCATTCCCTTACTCTAATGTAGCTTGTTAAAAGGAAATTCCTGTGTATGCATTAAGTGACTCTCATAAAATTAGGTGTTTCCTACTGTTTTCCTTTCCCCAAAATGCCTCTCTTGAAAAAGGTGTGCACCCTGGCTAGAAATCATGAGGTAGGGTTAAGAAGTGATATCCTTGAACAGGAAGTACAATGGCTCTTCCAATTAAAGTCTGAAAGTAGCTGTGACTAAACCTCCTGTAGCCAGTGACTGCTAGTTACTAAGATACAGAGAACACGTGTGCCAGCAGATGTGACCCACTATATTCTCCGCTCTCTGCTTTTAAGGACGAAGAGATGAAAGGTGGATAAATAGGCTGTGTAAAATAGGTCTGCACAAATCATCCTTGAAGATGCAACTGGCTGGCATTGCCTTCAGTGTAACTAAGGGAAGATAACCCACAATCAATACACTAAATCTGGCAAATGGGACGTCTGCTAATGGTTAGAAGACCTTATTTTGCTGCGCAGATGTCATAACCAGCTGTGTAGCTGAAGCTGTTGTAAAACTATTTGAATTATCCACTTAAACCTAAGAGCTGTGACATTGAAGTTTGAGACTTCTATAGGGTTTTGATCAAGTTCAAAATAATTGGGTTTCTTGTCCCTTTCTTTCTAGCTCTAGTTTTGTTCTATCTTATTTTCTCGTACCTAGTGAAGGAGATAATCTATAGGAGGAAATTGCAGGAGATACTCATAATATGAAAGCTAGGTGTGCTGGTGGCTGATCAGATCCAGATGTTTCCTTTGACTCTAATGCAGAAAGCATTTAACACGAATACCATTGGTATGATTAGTTGTGACGGAACTAATGTGCACACAGAGAGTATGTTGCAGAGTATGTCTTGAATTTTTTTTTTTAAATGCAGTATAACACTTCCTGCCTCACAATTGTTTTTGTTTCTTTTTCTAAGATACAGAACAACTTACAAAAACTACTTGAAGATGGTGAATGAATCGTCGGTGTTGTTGGACCGCTTCAGACCTCGTTCTTCTCTCTTGACAACAGTTCCAAAGGAGCTCTGCTGGCCAGAGTTCAAGCTTCTTTATTTTCAGTCCAAGCCAAGCTTAAACTACTGTAAAACTCATGTCATAATGCAGAAAGACAGTTTATTCTTGAGCATGTATCTATATGTTTTGAAAACATACATGTTTTGATCTACATGTATCTATATGTTTTGAAAATAAGGGGATTTTTGCTTCTCTACTGTGTGTGAATTAATGGATTTTATAGCTTGCTTGATTGTAGACTTGCTTACACCAGTGCAAACCTGGTGCAACTCCTTTTACCTCAGCGTTTGCTTTCTGCCTATTGTCATAGAAGTGTAAATGGGAAGAATTTCAGTCATGATTCATGTGCTGACATGTTGTGTGAATGAGCTGGTATCTGTCTCAGCTGTGGTTATGGATCGGTGCTGTGCCCTTCATTTTTACTTCTTTCTGCGCTGGCATCCTAAAGATCAGAAACCAGACACCTCTGGATTTGGTTATGTGAAGTTCTGAATGTTCAATGTGTGCTCAGCTCTCAGGTGCTGTAAAGAGGCTCAGCTCCACTTTCTGTGGCATTGCATCACCGCTGAGGGTAAGGTCTATTTCTACTGGGCATTCGATTTCCATTGAAGTCAAGCTTGAAATATGTACAAACTCGCCCACTTACAATCAAGTTGCTTATGAATAGCAGCAGGCGTGTGACATATCTGCACAACTTAGAAAAGCTGCAGCGTTTTTTGTCCACCCATATAGTCTCTGTTCATTAAGTCAATCGCTGTGAAGACCTTCAGTCAGCTTTCCTTGGAGTTGCATGGGGTTTTGGTTGGCTGAGCAAGTGCAATTTGTGTTCCAGTTGATGGAAATCTAGTCTTGGTATGTGACTCCAGGGACCAGATATTTCCACATACTAGGAACTTGCGAATTAATGATGCGGCAATACAAACAATCAGTAGAGTGAATGAAAAAGTGGACAACTGCTTTGTTATATCATACTGGTTTTTTCACAGTGCCTAAGATGGCATAACTGGGGATTTTAGCTTTCTGATTCACAAAGCAGGCTGATTAGTTTTTAAAAAGCAATATTTAGGATAATAACAACTAGCATCTGTAAAGTAACAGTATTGTTTATAATATGCTATGCATTTTATAACCATTTCTGTGAAATGTACCTACTTTGTTTAAATAAACTTTTTTAAAACAAGCAACTCAGTAGTATAATTTGGATGAACCTAATTCCATCTATCCATTTTAGTCAAACATGATACTCGTGATCTGCGTAGGCTCATACCTCACATTACAAAGTTTGTGCAAAACCCAGTACCCAGCGCAAAGGGTTAGGAACTGCATCCTGCTGATGTGCTTCCTCTTACTCAGCTGTACTCAAGGTCTTCCCAGACTGCAACAGTAGGAGTAAATTTGGACCCCAAAATTTTCAGAAATGTTAATAGCTTTCTCGCGTGGTTCCTCATCAAGGATATTGGATGACTATTGTAATGTTGAGGCAGCTGAGAGCACCTTGAGTGCTGTCTAATGTGCCTGCTTGGCTCCAGTTTCCATCTGAGCGTGGTCTGTCAGAAATCTCTGAGATTTGACTGTTCTCCCTGTTGCAGCCTCTGTCTTTCCTCAACTATCATAAGGTTATTGTAATATTTGGTTTCACAAGAAAACTATTGAAATAAGTTATTTTTTCTTCTTCTTTTTCCATCCTTTTCCCTACTCTCTTCTTCCACAGTTGCACAGCTTATGCAGTGTTTTGGACTCTGACCTCCTCCTCTCCCTTCCCTCCTTCCCCCGCTTTGATTCTGTATCAGTAACAGAAGTCTGCAGTTCTGTTCATGGTTTAAAAATTGATGCCACAAGTCACCTTTATCAAAGAAACTTCAAGGAAACTTGATTAAATCCAGCAGCTGAACTGAGTTAGCCTGTTACTCCATTACATCAGCAAGAATGTGTTTTGCTATAGGAAAACAAGGGGAGAGAGGTAATATTTGGCATATGCCTTATGTAGAGCAGGCAGGCTACACCCTTACTATTAGCCATAAGCGAACAGCATAATTACCGGAATGAATGAGTAATCAGGTGGATGTGTGCCCTTTCACCTGTGGCAGCAGCATGCCAGGGGAGGCGAGCCTGGACAAAGGTGTAAGTGTCCTTCAAATGGAGGAGAAGCAAATCACGCTTCAAAGAACGAACTGCAGCTTAGTGCTCGTGACTTTGCTCTCACATCAGCTGCCTGACGCAATTCAGTGTGGCCACCTCTGCTCTGCTCTTCGATTGGCACCCTCACTCCTCCTTTTCCGAGGTGTGTGGGGGGGGGGCGAAGTCTCGAGGATGTCATACTGTTCAGAAGTCCGTGCACAAATGGGCAGCGTGTAGTACTGTGGTACTTCCAAACTGGGAGACAGCGCACGCAAGACCCTGTGGGGGCAAAGTTTAGAAGTGTGAGTGGAGCTGTTTCAGTCGTGTCATTCACAATCTTGTGACTGGAGAGGAGGTGTTTGCCCCAGTCCTGTTGGGGAGGGAAGTCTCAGGAGGTGTTTGCCCCAATCCTGTTGGGGAGGGAAGTCATACCAGCAGTGATGAGCAAGGAAAAGCTGCTTCCTGCAAGGGTGGGAGTCAGGCAAAGCGTAAGGGGGCCTCTCCTCCCAGCATCTGCGGTAGGTAGTGCAAACGAAGGCCACGAGGAAGGGTTCTGCTGTTTGGCAGAGGCGAAGTGCTAGTTTGCAGAAACAGGTGGGAAAGATGTGCGACTTTAGGGAAGTCAGAAATCTACACCGTATGTTTAGCACACAGCGTTAATAATGATCACATATTATTTGCTGCATAGGCTGCCTGGAAATCTAATTTAAAAAAAAATTATTTTCGTACTTCTGTTGTTTTTCAGATTTTGCCTGTCTGTTGTCCCTCACAGCACAGAGGCTGGAAAAACAACAGTGGGGTTTCACCGGCTGTGAAGGACCTAGTAGTAGTACCAGGTTCTGGCAAGATGCTTTGAAACTGCAGGTGTATGGAAGGCAACAGAGGCACATCACTCATGTTTTCCCCAGTTGCAGTTGGTCACCCAATTATTTTTTCTTAACAGTCTTAGCCCAACCTTCTTCAGTTCATGTGAGTGCTTACTCTGAGGGAAAAAAAAAAACAAACCAACAAACCAGTTACTTGATTTTCTTTCTCAGAAAATGAATTTTGAGGAAAATCTTGAGATACTTCAGTGGTTGTGGGTAGGAGCCATAGACAAGACCTGACTTTTCCACATGCGTTCTGCCCGTGGCCAGCAAGTGGAATCCTTACGTCCTGGCCTGGCAAGACTAATGTAAAGTGTTTTTCTCCACCTCACTGCTATGAACATGTACCAAATAGCTAATAGTCACGGGGGGCGCAACATGGAAGTGTATTATAGGCGTGATTTTCTGATGCTTTGGAATTCATCTATCTTCAGGCTGCTGTCAAGAGGAGGATTCCTCCTGTCCATTTCTCCCCTCTTCCATATTCCCAGTTGTTACTTTCTTGTGCATTTACACAGATAGCAGAAAGGAGGGTAAAAAAGTAATGTGGGTTTGGAGAGGCTGGTTGGGTTGAGGGGTTGTTGAGTTAGTTTTCTGCCAAAGTAGTTGCCTGAACTGGCTTGGGCTGAGGGGTATCAAGTTTATGACACTGTTGGTGTGAAGGATGCAGCTAGCACTCTAAGAAGGGGGAGTATTATAAAGCCCCCTCTCAGCAAAACATGA
This sequence comes from Phoenicopterus ruber ruber, assembly GCA_009819775.1. Taxonomy (NCBI): domain Eukaryota; kingdom Metazoa; phylum Chordata; class Aves; order Phoenicopteriformes; family Phoenicopteridae; genus Phoenicopterus; species Phoenicopterus ruber. Next base: position 64,949,976 of record CM020246.1, on the reverse strand, counting down.
AAGGTAGTAACTCCCGTTAGCACCTGCAGAAAAGACGAACAGTTTTGTGTGTGCATGTGTGTTTGATTTTAATACTATCAACTGCTTTCACCTGAACCTTCACGCAGGTGTGTAGTGGTGCTCTCCACTTCCTGCTATGCCTGCACTTTCATTTCCAAGTTTCCAGCTAATAGTCAGCTGACAAATGCTAAATAAATCTCCGGGTTGGTGCTATCCAGGCCTTTGCAGGCTATTGCTCAGCTGGTTCAGCTGCAGCTGCTAGTGGCGTGTTACTCCCAAGAACACAGGAGATCTTGCATTTACAGAGCAGGTGTGACAAGCAATAAAGATGATGAAAAAGCTGGCTATTTAGACAGAAAGCTGAGCAAACAGTTTATTTTGTGCTCAGTGCCTGTGTGTACGCTTCTGTAAACAGCAGAGGAATAATGTCGTTTGAAAGGATTTTGCCAGCACCTGCTTTCAGTTTGCCTGGTGAGACTATATGAGTCTGACATGCAAATTTGCTCAAGAGGGAAAATTGACTAATCTCATTTGACACTTACAGGTTTATGGTTTGAACTCAGTGGAGCTTTCTGCTAAACATGATTGCATGTAATGAAACTTTACAAAAGGGATGGATTTTTTTTGCTTTCTTGAGTTATAAAATCAGTGTAATACAATTTTATAATTGTAGGGCTTCATGATAGCCTGTCGTTCAGCAAACAGCCACAACAAAATATATGCCAGTAAATTTCATTTAATTGTCTCTTAAGTTATTCCCCATTTATCAGTAGCCTTCCTGGATTTTAACAAAAAATCAGTCAAATGCATATAATAAAACAATGTACACTATACGCACTAACTCAGCAGCACTTAGAAGAGTTTATTCCCTGAGCTTCACACAATGTTATGATGCCTGTAACTATTCCTGTCCAAAATAAAGGCATTTCACTGATACATACATAGCTGTTTTTCAGACCTTCTGGTCTTCCTCCTGGTGGCTTCTACTGACCCTCAAGTTTTCATTGAGTCAAACTGGCCAGCGATACTGTGCCTACTCAGCTTAGATTCAATCTAAAATGGTTTGGGTGGCTAGGCCTGTGTTAGGAGCTCTTGTCTATACCTGCTATTGGTAGGACCCTCAAAGGGGATAATCCCAAGAAGGAACTCATTAGAAAAGTGCTCTGAGAGGATACCAGCAGGACTGATATAGTAATCAGAGGTTTTTGTCTTTCTTCCCTGCCTGGTATCATCTCTATTATAATTTACAAACAAGTGGTCAGGCTACAGCATCTTAGCAATCACACTTTGAGCAGGAATTCAAGTCAATCGTATGTTAGCAAAGCCTTCCCAAAGCTTGTGTTTCTAATACAAAAGGTATAAGAATATTCCACCTATCCCCTATTGAAGTTACAAATGCTTTGCCTCTCTTCTCCACAATGAGCAGCATTTGTGCCAAAAATCTTCCCTCTCCTGGAAGGTCCAAACACCTTTCCAAGAGTGTAACTGTTGGTGGAAGGAGCAACCACTCTGAGTTGGATGTCTGTTTACTAAGTAGACATCTGTGCAAAAAAACTTGGAAGTTGACTCCTTGAGGAGAGTGTCCTAGAAATACACGTATACATTTTGTACTGACTAGGCTCAGTAGCTGCCAGCCTCTGTGAATTCAGTCGAAATAGCTCTTCCCCACCCCCATTTTTTTTCCTTTTGTCCATTGTGTGTGGAGCCTGTGCCAATGTATTTTATCATGTATGTGACCTTCTTACCCTGCCAATTTCTGTACTAAGTTCACTTGGACACTGCTTAAAAGTTCATTATGTTCTTGAAGTTGAAAAGATATCTTTCCCAGGCTTTCCATAACAAACAGCAAGCTCATATCATGAGGCACAGTGATGTAATAATTGCATCCTATTCTGGAAGTGTGACGTTCTATATTAAGCTTCATAGCAAGGATTTATTAGGCTTTGGCAATGCAGGTAGTTTGGACTGTACAATAAAGGCCTCTTCAAGTGCTGTTCTCACTTAACGGTATTGATAAGGTAATTTTCCACTGAGCAGGCATTTTAGCAGTGCTTAGCAGGAGATTAAAGGACAATCATTCCAATGTGCTGTCAAGTACAAAATTAAAAACCAGCTCTTCGCACTATCTACAGATAGATAGATAAGGGCTCCTTCCAAGAAGAAAAGGTAATGAGTAACTTAATTGTAACCTTACATGCTGGACCTGGCACGCAGGGCAAAATATAGCTCTGAATCCTTCCCGCACTGAGAGCTTGCTAACGTGACAGTATGCACACATGGCCACGTTCTGGAGCAGGGGCAAGGTGGGAAGAAAGTCAGCTTGTACTAACAGCTGTTTCCACGTATGTAATTAACCATGAACCTTCTCTCTCAGATGAATCATGTGAAAAATGAATGCTTTATGACACAGGCTTATGATACTAGTGTGAAGAGATGTCCTACGCTTTTCCCCCAAGACAGTTCTAACATCATTAGCTGATTGGAAATGGTCGGCCTTCTGCAGACTCTGATCAACAGCAATGGCTGTAAGGAAGATGGTTGTTGAGCTGAAGGATTTAAACTTCTTGACTGTGAGAACACATCTTCCCCACTTCATACATTTCTGGTTCTGAAATCACACTTTGACCATCACAGTAGCTCCTCCCATGAAAACAATTCATGGTTTGGGGTCTAACTGAACTAATGAAAGCACAAGAGTTGGATTAGGGTTAAGACTAAAGAAATGAGCATGCTCAGAACTGGCTATTGAGCGCTCCCATACTTAGTTACTCCCTCCTTCTGCTTATAGCCCATCCTCTGCCTCCATTTCCCTTCTTGTGCTACCAGATGTAACCTGGATCCAAATGTTGATCTAGTTGAAATAGTTATTTTTTCACCAGAGATATGAAGAAGAGTCTGTAAGACAGCCCAGTATCAAAGAGAGGCTTGTTGTGCAATCCCTGAAATAATATTTTAGGAGTTTTGCTGACATTACTGCTTTTTTCCTTTTATTGTGTTCTGTAATTTCATTCCATGTAAAGTGAAATAATATTGGAAACTGCAAGAATACTCTGAGGCAATTTCTCTATACATCTGCCCTGTACCTCTATGCTTCCCCAAGGAGCCAGGGGCACAGAAGAGTGAGATGGACTAAATGCGTCAGCAGCGATAACTTAGGCATCCAAGCAACTATGGTTGCACTCAGCTGTAAGCATCAGAGAAAACTTCTCTTAATATATGACAATGAAGGATTATCAAAAAGAATAAGGTATTTGTCTTGTGGTGGGTTTTTTTGATTTGTGTTCCCTGAGGAAGCAGATAGAGTTACCTAGTGCAATCAGACCTGTATTACTATTTCCAACCTATGAAAATGAACAGCTCATTCTGGATGTCATCTCCAAGCACGTGGAGGAAAAGAAAGTGATCAGTAGTAGTCAACATGGATTCACCAAGGGGAAATCATGCTTGAGCAATCTGATAGCCTTCTACGATGGCATGACTGGCTGGGTGGATGAGGGGAGAGGGGTGGATGTTGTCTACCTTGACTTCGGCAAGGTGTTTGACACTGTCTCCCACAACATCCTCACAGATAAGCTCAGGAAGTGTGGGTTAGACGAGTGGACGGTGAGATGGATTGAGAACTGGCTGAATGGCAGAGCTCAGAGGGTGGTGGTCAGTGGTGCAGAGTCCAGTTGGAGGCCTGTGGCTAGTGGTGTCCCCCAGGGGTCGGTACTGGGGCCAGTCCTGTTCAATTTATTCATCAATGACCTGGAGGAAGGGACAGAGTGTACCTGATGACACAAAAACTGGGAGGACTGGCTGATACACCAGAAGGCTGCGCTGCCATTCAGCGAGACCTGGACAGCCTGAAGTGTTGGGTGGAGAGGAACCTCATGAGGTTCAACGCGGGCAAGTGCAGGGTCCTGCACCTGGGGAGGAACAACCCCATGCACCAGTACAGATTGGGGGTTGACCTCCTGGAAAGCAGCTCTGAGGAGAAGGACCTGGGAGTCCTGGTAGACAACAAGTTCGCCATGAGCCAGCAACGTGCCCTTGCGGCCAGGAAGGCCAACAGCATCCTGGGGTGCATTCAGAAGAGTGCGGCCAGCAGGTCGAGGGAGGTTCTCCTCCCCCTCTACTCTGCCCTAGGGAGGCCCCATCTGGAGTCCTGCATCCAGTTCTGGGCTCCCCAGTTCAAGAAAGACGAGGAACTACTGGAGAGAGCCCAGTGGAGGGCTACAAAGATGATGAAGGGACTGGAGCATCTCTTCTGTGGGGAAAGGCTGAGGGAGCTGGGGCTGTTTGGCCTGAGGAAGAGAAGACTGAGAGGGGACCTCATCAATGCTTCTAAATATCTCAAGGGTGGGTGTCAAGAGGATGGGGCCAGACTCTTCTCAGTGGTGCTCAATGACAGGACAAGGGGCAACAGGCATAAACGGGAGCACAGGAATTTCCATCTAAATAAGCGGAAAAACTTCTTCCCTGTGAGGGTGACAGAGCCCTGGCACAGGCTGCCCAGGGAGGGTGTGGAGTCTCCTTCTCTGGAGATCTTCAAACCCCGCCTGGACGCAGTCCTGTGCAGCCTGCTCTGGGTGACCCTGCTCTGGCAGGGGGGTTGGACTAGATGATCTCCAGAGGTCCCTTCCAACCCCTGCCGTTCTGTGATTCTGTGATTCTGTGAAATCAGATTTTTTTTTTGATATTGTGACAGCCTTTAATAGTAAAGTTGGAAGCATGTCTGTCATAGCAAGTATGCTTCAGTATCAGATGGACTGTAAGCTAAGTGCAATATTAATTTTTCTCCTGCAAAAGCAAGGTTACATGCTGACACACTTTATTGGATTTTTCTTCTGCCTTGTTTTGAATAGTGAAATTAGTCTCCAGGTACCAACACCAAATAGAAATCACCTCCCTCATCTCCTGCTTTCTCTGCTCACCAGTTTTATTTTCCCATTCACTGCTTTTTCATTAATTAGCTCTACTCTGCTGTAAGGAGCAGATCCAGCAAATCCTGGGTCTGTTTTAATGTTTACAATAAGCTCTTTAAGCTAATACTAGAAATTCCATTTATGTTTTGGTATTTGGTGAAAAAAATGGTTCTTTTTTTTGGAAACCTATAGTAACATCTATACAGTCTACTATACAGTGTTCTTTTCAAAAGCCTTTTTTCCGTCTTTATGAAACCTACCTTTTTTTTTTTTCAGCTCTCAGACTGAGAGATCTTTAAGCTAGTACGATTCCCAGAGTGTGGATATTTATTCTGGTCTGAATTGATCCATTCTTTCTTTTACAGTGTGCAAGAATGTACTGCAAAAACAGGTGTATTCAAATCACGTTGGAAAAACAGAGATGTTAATATCTAAATCATAGAACATGCTTTTTTTTTCCCCCCTCTGACAGTTTTTCCAACAAGTGAAAACTTGTTACAATACACCCCAAGCATTGACGAGTGAGCGTGTAACAGCTGTGCTGCTCTAGCCACTAAATCATTATTGCGTGGTGTCCTGGGCCATCCAGAAGGGTGCTTGGGAGCCTGGACTTGGGAAGCTCGGAGCAGTATGGGATTTCCCCTGCTGCCCTTTCCTGGCTGTCCTTGGGGAAGTGCCCCATGCAGCAGAACAGTTCCGTTCCCATCCACCCCGGGCAAAGTCCTTCCATAATGTGCCTTCACTGGAAAATTTTTAAATCTCCTGCTATTTCACCACTTTTGTGAGCTGTTACTTCTGGTGATACCACCACTTAAAGCTATGTACCACTGCTGTTGGATGAGGGGATGCGCTTCTAGTGGATGCTTATCCCACCCTGGTCCCATCAGGGACCATGGAAGCCCTAGGAGGAGAGAACTATTCCTCCCTATGTTGAACTTGACACAAAAAATTCATAAGCAAATAAGCTTGTGCACAGGGTAACAACCACAGCCTCATGACGGGAGACTTGTTATCAGTCATGCTGGGATGAAAAGCATAACATTAAGTGCTGCAAAAGTTCTGCCATCATTGCAGAGTAATGAGGATGTGCAATTTGAGCAAATGAAACATAGGTCTTTTACGAGCTGAAATGAAGTCTTGATGTTTCCACTGACGTACTTCTCCCCATATCTGTCATCGGTCTAGAACAAATTTTGGCAACCTTATCAAGAAAGTAGGTAGAAAATCTGCCCCATCAAAAAGTAAATATTAGCTACCTAGGTTATCTAATCAATTTATGATCAAGAAATTGTCCACAGGATGAAAGTCTATGTATTGTGATGGTCTTTATTTGGACTCCTAGGGCATTTCCCCACTGCCTTGCATCACAAACAATTGTATAACACATACAATAATGCCATTTAAGTGTGAATTGCTACAGTGGGTGAGTATGTACTGGCTCAGAGGTCTGAGCAAACAGTGGCTTCTGGCTCAGGGCACTGACAGCCTTTTGGCAGCAGTGCAAATGACAACACCCCAGAAGCAGCACTGTGCAAGTTGCTGCCAAGCTGCTACTTTCAATATAGGTTTCCTGGGGGGAAAAAAGCCAATAATTTTACTACCAAAATCTAACTGTCTTAGTGATGGCACAGTTCAGGAAGTATAAATGAGCCAAACAAAAGAAAATATCCATTCACACCTCTGTTGTAGACTCAGTGGTTCTTCTTGTTCCTGTAAGTCACATGCAATCAGCCCGTTTCTCTCCAAGGGCTGGTTGATGACTAGTTGCTCAACTGGGATTTATTGGCAATAACATGCATCACGAGCTAGGCCACGGGCATGCAGGGCTTTCTGAATAACCAACACTACTTGTCTTTCTGCCACCTCTCTAGCACTTGCAATGAGCAATCCCGCACAAGACACTTGTGGCCAGCTACGTTATTATTTTATTACACCGCTCATAAGGTTGAGCAGCTGGTGTCCTTCCTGAGATTAAAAATGAGTGTAAAGAAATCAGCATTGCCTGATCCTTAAGGGTTTAGTCATACAGTTGCCCGACTCACTTCAGACACATGCACATTTCCATACCCTCTACCTTTAAGGGCCTAAGTGAGGCAGACTGTGACAGTTGTCCAACCTACCAGCAGTTGCCTTGGTTGAAGACCAGTACCACTGCCACCCTACTGTGGTCAGCCCCCTTCCTGGTCAGGTGCTGCTGCTTCCCATCCCCACCAGTACAGCTGTGGTGCAGTGCTGTCAGTATCCCCAATTTCCTTCCCGCAAAATCAGCTGGGATCATTTTTTGCAAAAAGTCCAGAGTGCAAAGGTATATTGCATCACCTCTGCTGCATCAGCTCTGCTAAATAGATTAGAGCGTCTGAGTAACCAGTTTGGCAGAGGAAGGAGGAGCTGGCAATGATGAGTGTCCAGGGTAAAAACACATTTTTCTCCTATGGGTAAATGTGGAAGATGCTGCTGTGGATGTCTAATTCCCATTTGGCAACACTTACCTACATTTAAGAGCGAGCTTGGATAGGACCATCATACACACGCATATATACCCCTGGTCATAAAAGAAAACAGTTATAACTAGATTTTGTGAGATTCCCTGTCCTGGCTCAGAGAAAACCTACAGAATCAGGCAGCCAAAGGCTGCAGGACAGCGGCTGATTCACTGCCTGTCTGGGAAACAGCAGTAATCCCAGAGGGCAGCACAGGTCCTATGTGGGAACCACCAGGCTGAGGCAGCAGTTTAACCAAGATTCTGTTCAGCCTCTAATTCAATGTGCGAGCTAAAATCCTGCTTTGTAGTGCTCTGGCCACAACGGTGTGAAGGAAGCTGTCTTCATATTGAGACCTCTGTGCTTTTACCTTGCAGTCAGTGCACCGGGTAACAGTAGAGCAATAATAACTTCTCTGGAAATCTTGTAGACGGGAGCAGACCTCTCTCAGAGATGTTCATGCACTGCTGTGAGCGTGCATTGCTCTTACCCTCAGAAATGCTGCAGTCAGGCCATCACGTTTGTGCTTCATATAGCACGAGGCCTTTATTTGGTACCTCTGACCCCTGGCAACTGGCTCTGCTGATGGTGGAGGCCGTGCCTGCCTGCTCGGTCCCCAGCTCTGCCCACTGCCCTGATGGGTGCAGGCGTTCGCAGCGGGGCAGCTGAGGCTGATTGATAGAAGAGGGCAGACAGTTTTTCTCATCCCTTAGACAAGTAGAGCAGCAGAATGGTGTATTGCAGATAAATACACCTTCTCGCACCCTCTTTCTTGGGGAAGAGCTATGGAGGAAAGGAAAGCTGAACAGTAGTTCACAACAGAGATCAGGGAGAACTTGATTTGTGCTTTGGCTGCACTCACTGTGTTCATCCTGTCTCGGTGGAAGAAAGCAAAAATTAATACCTCGAGTCTTCATTAAGTGGCCTGGTAGAGACACATACAGATCCAGATTCTCCACTCCCAGCAAATATCATTCTGGAGTAATTATACAGAGTCCAAACAGAAACAGTGCTAAACCAGAATAATGAGAAAAGAAGAGCACAAATGTTTTCTGCTCTGCTCTGTTGACTTACTGAACCGTAACAAAGGTTGACTAATCTCACCTCAGTGCTGAGCAATGAGAAGCTACAGAATGATGAACTAGATATAAACGATTAAAACAAATGCAAAGTTGTGAAGATGCTATAGAAAATACATGTTGGTCTATAGGTATTTAGGAGAAAAATGAATTGTTTTGGCTTGAGTCATATCCGCTGTAATTCTATGGCAGAACTCATTTTGATCTCAGTAGGGAAATAATGAAAGACCATGATTTCCTGGTATTTTAACCCACATCATTACAAAACAAGTTTTCTTAGTAGCTTAAATACAGAATTCAAAATATGTTTCCTGATCAGCTGAGTGCCATTTTAAGCCAAGCACATCATTTATTCTCTGCAAACCCAGGAGACTCTGAAATACCAGTGTCTTAACCCAGTTTCAAAAAAGCCCCAAAGAAACAAGCTAACACTGAGGAATGACAAACTTCTCACTTACAGTAATCAGGAAATTTGTGATCTGAAGAACTCATAAAAAGAGTTGTGCAAAGTACGCTTCATATTTACTATTTCCTGTAGGAACAACACAACATGGAATAACACAGGCTAAATACCAGTAAGGCTTAGCCTTTCTGTGAACTCTCAGTATTAATTGTTCAGAAAGAAGGCAGCAGTGAACAGCCAGAAGAGTAAATGATACGATCAGCATGCAAGCTAGAGTACTTAGGCAAATATTGGCTGGCATAAATCTAACAAATAGAGATTTGACATGCATGGATTAATACATCAGGGTTGATATTAAAAAACACAGAACAAGGAGATTTGGGGTTTTTTTACACAAAACATGCTGAATGATATTGGGGCAATTTTTACAGTAAAGAAAACATTAAGAGAAACACAACCATCAAAACAGGAATGTTTCTTCAGTTCTCAGATGCTTTCCTCTGTGTTGTTGGGGTTTTTTTCCTTAATCACAATAGATAGTTTTGACAGCCTGTCCTACTGCCAGATTCATGCTCCAATCAATGAACTCCTAACAGATTTGGTGGTTCAGGATGATATTATTCCATAGTGAATATGTCTGTCTATGCTTTATCTGCCCTAATTGCAGCCTTATGTGTTAGCTTAAACTACATCTGGTTCCCTTCCCTGTTCTCCTCACCCAGTAATTCTCTTATCCTTTTGTTCCTTTATACAATACTCAAAAACATACCCTTTCAATCTATCCTACTTTGTGCACTTTACCCCACCTCCCATTTGCAACAGTCCAACCTTGTCTTCTCCAGCGTTCCCAATGTAATATCCAGCATCTAAAAGCCTGGTACTGGGTCCTCTCTCTGCAATACTGCCTGCGTCTTTCACCCTGGCTTCACCACCTCCTTTGCTGGTGGTTTTGAATTCCTCATCTGCACTTTCAAGGTCCTTCCTCCTTTTTCTGCAGCCAGTGACTGGTTGCTGCCTTCCTACAGGCTCCCTTGCACAGCTCTGCTGCTTGTCAGACTTTTCAGGGAGTCACTTCAGCATTAAATTAGCAGAGAGGAAAAAATCAGTAACACAGCTAACCAAAAAATACGGAAAGGAAATTAGCGGGCAAGGTAGGGTCACAGCAGCCCATGTTGGTTAAGCCTGCTTTGGAACAGCAATGCTTGACTCACTATTTTTATATTTCCTACCTTGTGCTCCATCCCTGACTTTTTTCTCATTGCCATAAGTTTCCATCTCCTTTGCTGTGACTCCATGATCCTACATACCCTCTCCTTCGGCTAAGATCCTCACATTGTTTTTTCAGCCTACAAAGATTTAATACCATAGCAAAGCTTAGGAGGATAGTTTGACTTGCACTGTATCATGAAACATCACCATAACCTTACTCTGCTATTTGTTCTGCCTTAAACCAAGACCATAAATCAAGTGCTGTCTGGGTCAAATTGAGAGGAGAAGGAATGCCTTTACTCTTCGTGGGGCAAACAGATATCCGTCATTTCTCAAACACATAATCGTGAGCACATACAGTTGTAAGTGAATACAGCCACATATGAACTAGAAAGAGGTTTATATTCCGTGGTTGTATGGGTAGCATGCACACTTCTGGTGATAAATGTGTTAAAAATGTAAAAATACCAGCATTTGTGGTAAAAAATGTAGTTAGAAGAAATACAACTCACAGAAGAGGTATGTATGTGCTGCACTTTTTAGATACTTTTCAAATGCAGCTGCAACATCGGACTGAGAGGTTTATGTCATTACAGGTCAGTCTAAATCACAGGCCAATGAGAGAGTAGCCTCTTAAAATCCACAAAAGACAGGAGATGAGAAGCGCTCAGTAATAGTTTGGGGATTAAATAAAAGCCTTAGGGGCAAGAGAGATGGTATTTATCCTCTGTTCTTCCTCAGTTCCTCACTTTTAAACTTGCATGCTGTCATTTCATTACCTTCGTAACACTCCCCTGAATAAGTGAACAGGTGATGCTAACTTCACTACCGCATCTAAGGAGGTTTGGGACACCTGTAAGGATAGTGCCAGGGAAGCGTGAGACACAATTACCACCAACTTCCAGCTTTCCAGGTTTTAATGTAATGAAAGGATGTGCCTTCCTCTAAAGTTCAGAGATCTAGCTTGCACTGTTTGCTCCCTTTAACCCCACCTTGAAATCAGGTTGCAGGAAAAGAGAGCTGTAATGCCAGAGAACAGTAAGATACTGCGTAAAGTACGCATTAAACAATTTGTTCTTCCCTGGAGATGAGTACCCGGCTGAAACGCTATTATTTTTATACTTTGGCTTCTGGAGTTAATGTTTTATATAACAATTGCACTAATCGACTGAGGCTTTTGCAGAATAAAGTGTATTTAAATACCAGCTCAGAAGTAGCGTTCCCAGATGTGCCAGAATATAAAAGACATTCAGACGAAGAGGTTTGTGTTTTACACAGCTGGCTAGTGAACACAAAGGCTGCTCTGCGCAGGAAGGATTGCTGCTGTGCCACCCTGCGGCGGGCTTTAGCCTGACCAACAGCGACACCGGGAGGAACACGACGATTGAAAAAAAGGCTTCACTATGCCTTACTCTGCATATCCCTGTCCCACCCTGCCCCAAAATGCAGAAGCATTTCCATACTATCTGGAGGAAAGCCATGAGCTGTGTGGAAAATCAATGCTAATAATTCAGCAGAAGAGAGACTGTGAAGAAGTACATACCTTTGAACCAGCTACCCGCAGGCAACAGGCTCAAAATGCAAGGCTAGACGAGACGCTTTGCACTGCAAGAAGCACTTCAGTGGCAGCAGAAGTTTGCAAACAACTGAATGCAATTAATCCATTAATTTTCTAACACTAGGCATGTAGCAAATGACAGCATGTTTTGCTGATCAAGGAATACACATTTCAGAATACCGAACACAAGGCATTAAAAAAGTCCTTGCCAAGCCATTGTTTTTACTCAAGAATTTAATTCTATGTGATTAATTCATTCTACCCATATATAAGCCTTAAAAATTTTTGTCCTCTTCCACGTAGCAATACGCAAGTATACACTTGTGCAATACGTTCCCAACGCATTGGTACAGCACCAACATGGCAAATGATTCAGAAGACAATCCAGGCAAAGAGCTCTCCTGTAATTTACACATTATTTTTTTACATAGCTCCTGTTGAGATTAATGCAGAGACTTGAATGGATTAGTACAGGCTAATAAGTCTTGAATGCAGCAGCTATGCATTTAGTATCCCATACAGAAACACAGGCAGCTGCCACAAATTAAGAGTTATGGCAGCCATGTGGTTTTGAATCCATCCAGCAACAACACATAGAACTGAATGACAAAAATACCATGAGAAAACAACATGATATAATATGAATGGGTTGGTCTGTTAGTACTGAAAGGTAACAGCGAGCACCTTGCCAGTTGTTTTAAATTCAGCACTGCAGGGCAGCTATTTGCAAAAACCCAAGTTGAGACCTGCTATTGTCGAGCAGTATTCCTCATTCCTGAAAACAGTTCCTGTACCAACTGTGCTATTAGGAACTGGGAGAGGATGCAATAGAATGGAAGAGTGGCAGCCTGCAGCTCACAGCCTGCAGGTTCGGTTTTTCACTGCTCATTACAAAAAGCAATTGCTCTGTTTGTTCATTAGTAAAAATGACATTAGTAGAATTTGCATTTTTCTTCAGTTAATAATATGGCAAAAGAAAGGAAGTTACTTGCAAGACTGTCCTCATCAAGGTAATTTCACAGTAAGCAATACTGTGCTAACAAATGAATTATTGATCACGTGTTATTTAACACTTGTTATTCACCCGTGTTACACACTCAGTGGTAATTAAGTTTATGGAACAGTGCAAGCCACTGATAGAATTTGTATTAAAACTGCAAGTTCCATTATGTTGCACATACCAGTAGCTCCAAGACACATTTTATGAATTCTCAAATTGCTTTCCGTGGGTGAGATAACCCAATGACAGCAAATGCAGTTTACAATCTCCTGAGTGGGCTTTCCAAATTAAAGCAGAAATTGAGAAACAGGGTGCTTACAGTATCTTTAAAACTCCTTAGTTTTACTACTTCATCATAATCACAACTGCTTATAAGCACCTAAATCCTTGCCAAAACCTATTACAATCTGCAGCTGTCTTTAAAAGGCACGCTCCCCAGAGCCACTTCACTGGAAGTTGTTCAGCTAGTCAGTTCAGGTAGGATTCTCCAACAACAGGTAACTAAATAAATAGAAGGGTAGAGAGAAGCAAATTGCAAAAATCATCTAAGGAATTCAAAGCTGTCTGGGAAGTAGACGAAGCGTTATGATTACTGGCTGTAATGCCATACTAGCAGTCCAATGACAATGCAGATAACACGATCTTTGAAATAGTAATTCATATACTCAGCAAAAGTCAGGATGAATTTGTAATCTACTTGCAGAAAGCGCCCATTATTTGCCTGCATAAACCAGATCTAATGCACTTACGTATAATACACAGAGGTGGTTACGCAAGTATTTCAAGCTGAATCCTCTGCAAGACTACTCAAAAGTTTGTGTTGAAGAAGGGATTGTTACATATCAGAATGTCAAATTAAGCTTTAAAAAAAGTAGTTTAGCATGTTTGCTACACAGTCACCCTCTTGATTACATTCCTACATTTTTTCCATTCATACTCATTTTCAGATGATTTGAAGTCCAATCAAATATCAGACTCACCATCCCATTTTTGTTCCATTCTGTGGCTCAGATTCACATATCTAAAGCCAGGTGGCAGAGTTAACCTTATTCCTGTAAATTAAACTGCTGGACTTGTACAATTATTTTATCCAAAAAAAGTCCTTTATTTTCTAGAACAACAGATGTGACGTAACGAGGCTATCCAAAAACTATTAATAAGCAGCAAGAAGAGGAAAGAGAGAAGTTCTTGAACTTACTTTTTCATTGTTGAGAATTTCATAGTAACATTCAGTGCCACAGAACAGTGCTAAAGAATACAGCTTCTGTAACTTGTGCTGTTTTCAGAATAATTAGATTTAGAAATTGGATTGTTTCTTTGCTCTCAATCTGCTAATGATTTATCTGTCTGCTTAGGGGATTTCAGCTCTTTCTGTGTGCAAATACACAACATTCTTTCATGAAATCCATCTGCTAGTTGAATGGCCAAGCACACACAACTACCGGAGAGCATTCACCTGGCTATAAGAGACTCCGTAGGAAAAAACCTTTGGCTGCCTACCGTTTGTTCTATAGAAAGTGACACTCCAAATACTTTCTGTAATACAGATGTAAAATTCAAAACACTATGTATTTTAAAACTAAATATTAAGGTGAAAGACGACCAGCTAGCATTGTGGTATGTTGGACCTTTAACACAATTTGGATGACACTGCTATTGTAACACCTTAACATCAATCAAAAGCCAAGTCAGACTCCTAGAGCCTGAGCCCAAAATGAACAGCTCTGCCATGTTCAGAGATTGTGGGGATTGTGGAAACTGAGAGGAAAAGAAACCTCCTCCAGAAATGGTACATTAAAAACCTCAGAAGTTACTCTGTGGAAAGCTAAAATCAGCCTAGTAGCACCATGCCTTTTGTCATCCTGGATTCTCAGCAAGGATCCTAAATTAGCTGCTGATGGCTGTAGTCTTCACTGGCCCTGAGAAACCCTCACCTAAGGTGAAACACACATAAACAACTTGCCTTTCCCTGTCAAATTCCCTCCGGAAGAGTATTCCCTCCTGGCTGCATCTCCAGTTCTTCAACTGGTTTGGTTGTAGAGTGTCACAAGGGCTGGCTGTGACAACCTGAATTAGCTGTGACTCCTTCTAGTGTAAAGAGGAGGTTCCAAGAGACTGCAGTAGCCCTTGGTCATACCCCTTATCTCCCAACACACAGGGTGAAAGTCTCCTTTCTGCAGGAGAGGCAGGAAAACTAAAGCGGTCCTTCTAGCCCAGTGATACTTCTCCCAGTTAGCAGCTCAGTGTGTGAAAATGGACAGTCAGCTGAATGTTCCTGCTCCGAAGCAACGAACAAAAAAACCTAGAAGCCCAAGGTATCACACAAAATGTACCTTTATTTATGCATTTAAAAACATCCCTGTACTGCCCAGACCCCACAGCATCAGGTATCTGTAGGAAACTCGGCATGGAGTTTGAAGCATAGACCTACTAGCTGGAAATATCAGCGAATGGTGGGCAGGCAGGGGATACAGACACTGTGGATACTGAAACACAGTGATAAGGCAACAGAAGATTATCCAGGCCACCTGAGGCGCCCATCTGCCGACCTGACAGGGAGGCACGAGAGGTGTGCTGCCTCCCAGGAGCCAAGGTCCGAGATGTTGCCGAGAGGGTGCCACAACTTGTCAGGAGCACAGACTACTATCCGCTGCTACTGTTCCATGTGGGCATGAATGACGCCGTGAGCCGGAACCTGGGCAAAATCAAAGATGACCTTAAAGCCCTGGGGAAGCAAGTGAAAAATGTTGGTGCCCAGGTTATATTCTCTTCCACTCTACCAGTGGGAGGAAAGTGGGCGGCCAGAAATAGGCGCATAACTCACATCAACGCCTGGCTTCGTGGCTGGTGCCGATGTGAGGGTTTTGGCTTTTACAACAATGGGACGTTCTTTGGCGACTACAACCTATTGGGGAGGGATGGGATCCACCTAAGAGGGGCAGGGGAATCTTTGGCAGCAGGCTGGCCAGCTTGGTGAGGCGGGCTTTAAACTGAAGGGCTCGACGGGAGGGGTCCAAAGTGGCGATGCTCGTGCCAGCGCATCCACCTGGGGAGTGAGCCAGGCCAACCTGAGCAGAGACAAATCATCCTTAGCTGCCTCCCAAGAAGAGAACCAGAAGGCCGACCACCCTGTGGGTGTGTATGGCTATGATGGATCCCCCTGCACCCCTCCAGGGAAACCTGCGAGCTCAACTACCTCTCTGAAATGCCTGTACACCAACGCACGCAGTATGGGGAATAAGCAGGAAGAACTAGAGATCTGTGTGCGCTCACAGGGCCGCAATCTCATAGCAATTACAGAGACGTGGTGGGACAGCTCGCATGG
Source organism: Phoenicopterus ruber ruber (assembly GCA_009819775.1). Lineage (NCBI taxonomy): Eukaryota > Metazoa > Chordata > Aves > Phoenicopteriformes > Phoenicopteridae > Phoenicopterus > Phoenicopterus ruber. The sequence continues at coordinate 64,934,015 of CM020246.1, read as the reverse complement.
CTGGAATGCTGTCGTGGATGGGTATGTACTTTTCAGGAAGGACAGGCCAGCAAGGCGAGGTGGTGGAGTGGCTCTCTATGCGAGAGAGCAACTGGAGTGTATTGAGCTCTGCCTAGGGGAGGACGAAGAATGGGTCGAGAGCTTATGGGTAAGGATTAAGGGACAGGCTAACATGGGGGACGCTATTGTGGGTGTGTACTACAGGCCACCTGATCAGGACAAGGAAGTCAATGAGGCCTTCTACAGGCAGCTGAAACTAGCCTCACAATCGCAGGCCCTGGTTCTCATGGGGGACTTCAACCACCCCGGTATCTGTTGGAAGGACAACACAGCTGGGCACGCACAGTCCAGGAGGTTCTTGCAGAACATTGATGACAATTTTCTGACGCAGGTGGTGGAGGAGCCAACGAGGAGAGGGGTGCTGCTGGACCTCATACTAACTAACAAGGAAGATCTGGTTGGGGTTGTGAAGGTTGGGGATAGCCTTGGCTGCAGTGACCACGAGATGGTGGAGTTCAGGATCCTGTGAGGAGGAAGCAGGACGCTAAGCAGGATTACAGCCCTGGACTTTAGAAGAGCTAACTTTGTCCTCTTCAAGGACCTGCTTGGAGGAATCCCATGGGTTAGGGCTCTAGAAGGTAGGGGGACCCAAGAGAGCTGGGCATTATTCAAGCATCACTTCCTCCAAGCTCAAGAGCGGTGCATCCCCAGGAGTAAGAAATCGGGTAAAGGAGGCAGGAGACCTGCATGGATGAGCAAGGAACTATTGGCAAAGCCCAAATGGAAGAAGGAAGTCCATGGAATGTGGAAAAAGGGGCAGGCCACGTGGGAGGAACACAGGGATGCTGTCCGGGTATGCAGGGATGCTACAAGGAAGGCTAAGGTCCACCTTGACTTCAATCTGGCGAGGGACATTAATGACTTGGATGAAGGGACAGAGCGCACCCTCAGCAAGTGTGCTGATGACACAAAACTGGGAGGAGTGGCTGATACACCGGAAGGCTGTGCTGCCATTCAGCGAGACCTGGACAGGCTGGAGCGTTGGGCAGAAAGGAACCTCATGAGGCTCAACGCAGGCAAGTGCAGGGTCTTGCACCTGGGGAGGAACAACCCCATGCACCGGTACAGGTTGGGGGTTGACCTCCTGGAAAGCAGCTCTGCGGAGAAGGACCTGGGAGTCCTGGTAGATAACAAATTCACCATGAGCCAGCAATGTGCCCTTGCGGCCAGGAAGGTATCCTGGGGTGCATCAAGAAGAGTGTGACCAGCAGGTCGAGGGAGGTTCTCCTCCCCCTCTACTCTGCCCTAGTGAGGCCCCATCTGGAATCCTGCGTCCAGTTCTGGGCTCCCCAGTTCAAGAAAGACGAGGAACTACTGGAGAGAGTCCAGCAGAGGGCCACAAAGATGATGAAGGGACTGGAGCATCTCTCCTCTGGGGAAAGGCTGAGGGAGCTGGGGCTGTTCAGCCTGGGGAAGAGAAGACTGAGAAGGGACCTCATCAATGCTTACAAATATCTCGAGGGTGGGTGTCAAGAGGATGGGGCCAGACTCTTTTCAGTGGTGCCCAGTGACAGGACAAGGGGCAACAGGCACAAACTGGAACACAGGAAGTTCCGCCTGAACATCAGGAAAAACTTCTTCACTGTGAGGGTGACAGAGCCCTGGCACAGGCTGCCCAGGGAGGGTGTGGAGTCTCCTTCTCTGGAGAAATTCAAACCCCGTCTGGACGCAGTCCTGTGCAGCCTGCGCTGGGTGACCCTGCTCTGGCAGGGGGGTTGGACTTGATGATGTCCAGAGGTCCCTTCCAACCCCTGCCATTCTGTGATTCTGTGAATTCAACTTTGTTAGTTTCAGTCACCCCCCACTTCCTCCCAAAGATGACATACGTCTCATTTGAAGACTGTAGTAGTATTTTCATACATTGAAAGTGAAGCAATTTTAGAGTAGCTGATTTTTTGACAGAATTAGTATCCTTGCCGCAGATAAGTTTCAGATAATTCATTTTCTTCACCATGAGGCTTAGAAAGTTCTTGGTTCTGAAATGCTAGGAGAGTTCATGGCACGGCCATTCATAAGGCTGTTACTGAAACTTGATTCCTTGAGCCAAAGGCAAATCCTTGCTGTAGTTGATTGTACTGGAAGAGAAACAAGTATTTAGAGACCAGACTTGATCACTGACACAGATTTACATTTCCTATGCACAAGGCTTCTCATTTCTGTCACACTTATACAAAAGTCTTCGGTAAGCAGTTTGCCTATTTAAAGTTATGAACTGAATTTACTCTAGTTTTCAATATAGTAACTATGTATGGGGAAAGACCACATTCCCCATTATCTCCTCCTTGATAGATCAAAGAGAAAGTAAAGTATCATTCTCTTATTTAATCTCTTAATAGGAGAATGTCCATACAGAAAAATCACAGTGGGATTTCTTGCATTCATAAGACTTTGTATGGAAAGCAAAGTTAGCACAGGTAAAGGCTAGGGAGGCCAGCAGAGAGTGGGAACGGTCAACCACTACAGGCTGTCAGGAGATTTATGGCTAGATACCCAACACATAGCTAAATCACCCACCACTGGCAATAGGGCCCCCTCACTGTGGTTGCCACTTCGTGTATCTCCTGACAAGTTTCAGTTATTTAATTTTTAGCTGAGTTTAAAATCAGGCAAGAGGGGAAAAAAATCAATTTTTTTTTTTTTATTTCCTTTTGAGGAACAGTGAGTAAAGAAAGGTCTTTATCTAGACCCTTCAAATCATCTTCTACTAGGAATACAGATGTAAATTCTTGCATGAAGAAAAGGCAAGTACACTCATACATGGTTATCTCGCACTCAGTGAAGATAACCTCCTGTAGTCAAGGATTTATACATTTTGAACTTTTGCAAGTTTATCTGTAATTTACATTTATTTGGAATTTAAAAATTCTGTCTTACCAAGTAGACCGTCTCATATAAAGTTTCCATGAATCACTTCCAGATTCTCTTCCCCCACCAGTGTGCTTTTCACCACCTGTAGGAAAAAGGTTATAAATGAAAACTTGAAATTGTTTTGGAGCATGGGAATCTGGACTACCTCCAGGAGGTGAGACATTTTATAAAAATTGACGGGGAAAAACTATTCCTTTGCCCTTATTGTATATCTGAAATAAATTACGAGACCACCACCACATACAACTCGCACAGCTAGCTCTCTCCTCATGCTTGATCCAAAAAATATGTGCCTGGAGTTGAAAGTCTCATGCTGGCACCAGAGGACCTTGTTTTAAAGATATTTCGTTTTAACATGGGACAAGAGTACAAGAATGTGCTGGTTCTTGTACTGTTTAAATGGTAAGGTGAAAAAAAAAATCCCCCAGCTTTAAAAAAAATGAAGCCTGCGGAATAATACCAAGTCTCTAGACCTGATGCTAGAGGATTTCATCATTTGAAGTATAAAGAAAAAAGCAGAAGTAACATACCAAAAGCACCTCCAATCTCAGCCCCACTGGTTGGGATGTTGACATTCACAATGCCACAGTCAGATCCCTTTGGCCTATAAACAAAGACACAATTACTCCTCAGGATCAGAAAAGGCTCCTTCCCTGAAAGGAGGGCTATAAAATGCTCAACTAGCATTGTGCATAGGTTTACAAAAGACATGAAAGACTGTGATCTTATGCTTCAGGAAGGTAGAAAAATAATTTAAATTATACCCAAGCCAGCGGAATATCCTTCCCAAATCCTTGGTAAAGATACTGCTGGAAAGACCTTGTTTTACTTCATTATTCCAGGCAAAAACCTCCTCTTCTGCCTAAAAGAAGCATGTGTCAATGGTTAAACCATAACCATTCAAAGCAAAGCAGTTACAAAGAAGCACTGTGAGAAAAAACCCAACGTACCACAGCCATAATACAAATATACCGAACGCCACTTGGCAAACACACGTGCATAGGAGGATATGATACCTCCACCACTGCACAAAAAACACAACCTGCTTTTGAGCAGGTTGACATCAACACTAACAGACTCTCATCTCAACTCCAGTGCTCTTCACAGAGAATGCATAAATGTAGCTGCACAGCAAGGTAAGCTATCACAGTGGATATCCCACAGTGCAGAACAGCCGTTACCACTTCTTGAAGTGCCGGGACAGTTACATGAACATGACATACATATGAAATCTCTCTCCTGACTCTTCCTTGACACCTGACTAATTCCCTATTGTTATTTTACCTTAAATTTCAGGACATACAGTATGGGGGCAAATGTCTCAGTGTGGACAATGGGCGCATTATGAGGAAGGCCAGTCACAATGGTTGGTTCAACATAGTTTCCAGGGCGATTTATAACCTTCAAAACACATAAAAGAAAAAACAACTGAGTAAATTCAAAACAGCATCCTGCTTAGTACTAGTGTAGGAAGGGAATCCTTCATGGTCTGATTATTATAGTTGTGCCTAGCAATCAGAAATAGAAGGTCAGGTCACCTGAGTAGGTAACTTAAAATTTAAGTATTTCAAATACAGAAGCATAACTTAGTCTACTAAGCAGGTAATCAAATCTCAAAGTCTAGTAGCTGACAAAAACCAATTCCTTTCTCCTACTTGTAAACTGATTAGTAAGCTGATAAGAACTTTAAAGCTATTAGGAATAACAAAGGTGCCAGTGAAAGACAAGAATTCCCAGAACATTAAGTCCATGAGAATTAAACTTCCCATATGATGACAATGTGCAAGTGGCTCTCTTGAATCTTCAGTTTTTCCTGAAGTTTGATATTGTGAATCCAGAGACAGAACAGCAATTTTTCTTTGTTTGATATTCACCATTTACATTGCTGCTTGTATTTTCACCATCACCTGCAACTAGGGAGTAGCGCAAGAAATAGTCAAAAGCTCTTCACCATTTCTTGGAGGAAAAGGTAGCTTCTAAGTAGACCCATCTTTACCCTAAAGACAGGATTGCAATTCAAACATTCTCAGACTGACCTACTTAATGCCCTGTAATGCCTGACAGGACACACTAAGGTACAATCCTGGCCTAAGCCACCATGTTACTGTGGTTTTTTCCTAGAGCACTAAACGTAGCAGGGAGAATAAAATAAGTTACCTTTCCACCATAGACCACAGAGCCACCCTGTTGTTTTGCTTGTTCTACTGCATCAAGGAACATTTTCACTGCTTCTTTGGTATGAAGAGGCCCATACAGAGTGTCAGCTAAAAACAAGAGATCCAAAGACATACTTTCAGCAAAACTGTATACGTTTGCAAATATTCTTATCATTACACTTTGGGAGTAATTATTTAATCTGTCCAAGATGAGCAGTATTAGCTGGATTCTTCATCTCCCTTTCAGAATTTGTATTCTAAATGAAACCAGCTATCCCCACTCCCTGGTAAACTGATCTATAATCTCTTTGGAATTTAAACAGAAAGAAACAAACAGAAACTTGTCCCCTAAACCCATGAGCTGAAAATAGCTACTTACGATCCCATGGATCACCGATGCGGACCTGGGCGTAGGCCTTAGCAAGCTTTGCCACCACCTCATCATGGATGCTTTCATGAAGGAACTAAACAAAATGTGGTAAGAAGGTTGTAAGACAGCTCAGCCTATGTAACTATTCCTGAAGTACTACTGCACTTTGAAGAGGGCTAAATGAAGCGTGGAGATAGCGTTGCTCATGTTCAGCAAATCCCAAAGTTAAAAATAAACATGAGCAAGGCCTCGAAACAGCACCCACACCATGAAATGAAGATTTAAATTCTTCACCATGAAGACTTCAAAGAAGCAAAGAAACAAACACCTGTTGTAATTTTACCCCATCGCAGACCAACGGTATCAACGTGTTCTGTAAGCTCTTCAGTTAAGTGTTTTAGGACAAATACTCAAGTGATTTTTACTCCTATAATTTGAGGAATCACTGCCCTTCCTATACACCCAAAGTTAACCCACATCAATTCTGACGAACATTTATCCAATCAGCCCAGCTCTGAAAAGACTATACAGACACAGGCTGACATTATAACACCTTTAAACTTCTTGAAAATGATCAGTTAAAAATTAAAGTAAGCAACACAGACACTCTTGCTTTACTGAAATCTAAACCCTGCACCAAAATTTGTAGCAGGCACAAGCAAAGAAGCTCTGGCAATGAAAACAAAGAGAAATACAGGAAGTATGGTAAGTTTTATTTTCCTGAGTTTTAGCACCAGGTACATTTAGAAACACATAGAAAGAAACTCTTTAGAGCTAGAATTACAGTGGAATGACAAACTATCATCTTATTTTCCCATCATACTGATTTTTGACGAAGTAAAAATGTGTTTCAAAGATTATCTGTTGCTCTCCATAGTATTTGGAATTGTTAGGCACTTTCTGAGCTAATTTGGAATTAAGTTTAAATTCAGAGCTACCCAAGCCAGACAATATGCATTTACTCACCAGCCTTCTGGCAGTTGTGCACCTCTGACCCGCTGTACCCACCGCGGCAAATAGAGCAGATGGGATGACTAGGTTCAGATCTGCATCTTCAAACACTTAACAAAAATTAAAGCATCAGAGTGTTACTGAAGCAAACAGGCAGTTCACAAGACTTAAGACACTAAACAATATAATAAAATGACAGGTTGATCAAGAAGCATTAGGAATAGTCACACTAGGATAGCACACTAAGATACACGGAAACACCTCAAAACTCCTATTACTTTTACACCTGGAATTAGATGCATGCAACTGGACGTAAATGTAGGTCTGAACTGCTGAAGAGAGCCTTTTGCAATAAAGCTTGCATAGAACTTCAGCTTCGTTTTAATTCAAGAAATACAAGCAATTTCTTGCCGTTTCTTCACTTTGTCCTTCTCTCACTGAGAAGTCTAGCAGTATAAAGAAGCAATGGTAAAGTGTATCCAGATGGCATGCAAAAAAAGTAGCTAAAACACAGATAGACAATAATGTAAAATATAAATGAGCTGAACAAATTCATCTGGCTAGAAGACATTGGGATGTTTAAAGAAAAGCTAGTATTTATAAGCCCCAAAGGATCCCCAAAATATCACTCAGCTTAACCAGTCCCACAGAATTCTGTAAGTATCCATTATTGAATTTGGGACCAAGTCCAACCAACCAATGTTTATGTCACCATTCAAAGCCAATTCCAGAAAAAGCAGGACTTTCATATGAAAAAGGAAACAATTTTCTAAGTATAAAGCAAATTTATGCTACTGGCTGAAAGCAGCACAGGAAAAAAGAAAGTCCTTTCAAAAGAGCTTAATATTCTAGATAGGCAATTACATTTGTTCAGAATATAAGAAAGGTGAAACAGAAGGCTACAACACGGACAGCAACTTAGGTATTTATCTAGCTCATATTTTCTTTCTGGCACATTGCTCAGCTTCACAGTATTTATGTATGTTTATCTGGGAACTAGATCATACCCTAAGCTACATAAACCTGTAAAATGTGCTACTGAAATAAATACCTGCATGCTTTGCTTTCAAGTATCATAAATGTCTTATACTTTATATATATTTACTTCTATTCTAAAATGCTAAAAATGTGGTGTTCACGAGATTACAACTATCCTAAAATCAAATTTATTTAGCATTGTCCACATCCCATTACTGACGCTTACTGCTTCTCTCATTCCTTTCTTCACTTCAACAGTGAATATATATATGAGCTTGAACTTTCCTTTTTTTCACCTTAAAACATTACCCCTCCACAATACTGAAAACAGAAAACATCCAACATTCTACTATGTACTTTTTAAACCCGCAGTGTGGAGAGGGGGAAAAAAAAAAAAGGAAAAAAGGGACAATTTGCTACAAACATTTGTATACTAACTTCCAAATACTATCTATGGGACTGAATTTCTATGTGCATATTACCAATAATGGCATTGTTTCCTCCCAGTTCCAGCAGACTTCGACCTAATAAAAACACACGAAACAAGTTATGTCACACGCACATATATTCACTGCACCTCATTCAGTGAGGTATGTTTCATTAAACATACTTTTCCAGATAGACAAAAGGTTTTAGGCATCACAGTCAACTAATCACTCTAGCCAAAGCAGAAAATTACACCAAATTCTACTTCCATCACATATTCTGAAAATACCTGGAGAACAGTTATGACAGAAAGCAGCTTAAAAAAAATAGGCAAAAATAGCACTGGAAAGGAAAAGATGAAAACAGAAGTTGCAGCATCAATGCAGATGCAGACAAACAAGAGGAGGAGGTGCTACAGAGATCAAAATGCACACATAAAATTTAACCAGGCTTATTTATTTCTCTGGCAACTGTTTTATCTCAAATCGGAGAGAAAGAATCACCATCTACTTCTGGGTAAACATCTGCAATCTGTTCTGATTTTTTTTTATTTTACGCTCCTGTGAACTTTGAGTGTATAAAATGAGAAAATCCTGTTCACAAGATTTTGTTTAAAGCTAAAAAGTTAGAATCCAGCAGCTGTGCATGGATTCATGCCTGTACACTTTTAAATACTTGCAACAAAAGCAGCACCTCAAAAATCGTAACTTTTATCCTGTGTTTATAAGGAGTAGAAGGCAGGGGGGCATTCCTCCATGAACACATTGCCAAAAGACCACAGGCCCTGGCTGTTCATCTTGACAATCTTCATACAATTATATTCATGTACTACTCCCAGCCCCTGAATTAACTGTAGGACCATGGATTTGTGGATACCCTGGAAAAAAACACTGAATTGTGACAGAACTAACTGAAAAATGCAGTATCTAGCTTTGACCAGTTTCAACATCCTATTTCCACCAAGTCAAAAAAAAAAAAAGGTAACACAAGAAGTAAGTGAAACAAGCCGTTACTTTAAAGTCCTATGGAGCTCCCCTGCCTTTCCCAACCACAGAAAGAAATGGAGGAGACCCACAGACTCACCAAATCTCTCCTGAACCATAAGCGCTACCTGCTTGCCCACTTTCGTGCTGCCAGTGAAGGACAACAGGTCCATTCTCTCATCTCTTGCCATTGCTGTCCTGCACAATGGGAGACATATCACCATGTTCAATGGTGGAGCAGACAGCTGGAAAAGCTGCTTGCACCCTCCACATAAACCAACTTCAACCAGGGAGATCTTTTAAACTCAGAGCTACTTGTTTGAAAACAACATGTAAGGGACTGAGCAGACGGCAGGAAAGCTGCTTCTTAGTCAGAAAAGAGGAACAAGGCTGTTTCCCTCCCCCTTTTCAGACTATAAGAGCATCACCTGTACTAATTCTGAAATTCAGTCTAAAGTACATATTGAGATCAGCTCCAATTGTTATGTTCCCTAAGAAAACATGCATACCTATGACTTTTTTTAATGCTTACCATCTGTTCTGTCTTTTCTTGAAATGCTCAAAAGATACATCTGAATATACATTTGTACAGGGAATTTCCACATTGTAATAATCAAACAAAACAATTTGATTTGTACAGCTTCGAAGCACAGGCATGAATCTATGAGCAAGTGCAGAGTCCTACGTGAGCGTGGAAAATGGGGAAGTATTCTGCTCCACAAGTGGTCCCAAAGGCCAATGGGCTAGAAATTGAAAACTCTTAAGAACATGATGAGTGGAATTTAATATTAGCTGTATTCTTTGGGTGGAAGCATATGCAAAAGTACAATATAAACTTAGCCATGTCTCTTCATCAAATATCTGATAAGTTACTTGTTAGCAGCTGGTCTCACAACAGCAAGTAGAAATACATACTATGTTTACAGCAAGGCCAGACTTTCAGACCAGTTGACAAAGACAATGACAACAGGTACATGCATGTACTGGGAACTCCTGAAGATCAGAATAACTTTACGAGAAGTACCTCAAAGAATATTCTTTATGCTCTATACATCTTCACAAAACACAAGAAATGTTACCTACCCAATGTCTGCTCCACCACAAACCAGAGAACAGATTGCTCCAGGCACTTTGTTATCCTCCAAGACTTTGGCAATTATCCTGGAATCAAAGACGTAAAAATTTCAGAGATTTCTGACAGATGCATATAATGGGAATGAACCATTAAAATTATCTGACCATGCGCATGAAGAAGCTACAGATTTTTAAAAAGCTGCAGTCTTGCAGTTAATTGACATGTAGTTTGTACAATACATAACACACTTCTCTCATCAAGGACTTCGGTGTTACAATCATAGCTCACACAGAAGTAAGACTCTAAAATATATTCGTTATGCATCCACACAACTGGCACAGACAAGCATTAGATCAGTGTGTAAAAACCTTGGCCATACAGTCTTCCACCATTAGAAAGGGACATTTATATAACTTCATGAAGCTACATAAAATACTCCTAAGTAGGTTGGGGCCATGTTCTCAGGAGTTAATATTAAAGATACAAGACTTACTAATTGGTTATTTTAAAGGGGTCTATTTATATTTAGCATTTTAAATAAATGTTATTCATAGCACACAATAGATAAATATTTAAAATGCTAATATAGTAAGCAAAGTAACAATAAACAATAGTATCACTATGACATTTATTCTTGGGACTTCTCCTTTTTATCAAGAATGAGTTTTGAACCCTGGAAACACATGCTAAGGTGTTACTAGGTTCAGATAATAAAGATTGTGTGAAGGCACCTTCAGCATAGAGGTCTACACAGCCAGCCAGAAGAATTTGCCAAGAAACCAGGTGCTGATGTTGGGCTGAGACTCCGAAGAAAAGGGATGATTCTGAAACATGAGTGCATGATTGAGGGAAGCTGAATTTTATGAGCAATTCATCTTCTACAAGGAAACAAACCACATAGCTAGCCCTGCTTCAGTAGAAGCACAGCCCTGGTCACAGAAAAAAAAAATGGCCAATGGTATAGGTAACATCCTATATATACACTGTTACTTCTTAGGTAACAAGGGGAACACACCTCTTCTGACTACTAAGCACTACCTCAAACAGAAAAGAAGCTGTTTAAAAAAACAAAACAGAAAGCAAAGAAACCAGAACTCACTTTGTAACAGCAACACTAATGAGGGATGTTGTAGGAGCACCCTTCCTAAAAATTAAAAAAAAAAAAAAAAAAAAAAAAAGAATGACATTATTTTCTTTTCAATTCTTCAAGAATAAGAAATAATTCAAACATGGAATTTTTCTGGTATCTGAAATACAGCACACTGTGCCTGGGTTGGTTTTCAGGGGCGTGTTAAGACAGGAACTCAAGCGTTTCTTTCCACAGTTGAGCATTCAGAGCTTCTAATGAAATCCACACAAACAAGAGCTATGCCAGACGTTAGAGTGAAGGCGGTAGATGAAAGTAAAGCAGGAGCTGGGAGAGGAAGTAAAGCTACTTCTTTAGGTTCTTAATTTTAGCTGTACCAATTCTGAAAATATTAACTGTTCGCTACCACTGCTGCAAGACCTCAGCCTGGGTTCTTTATTAACAGGCCATTTGGCTAAGTCCTCGACAGGCCTGAATTGCAATACCTCATAAAAGAGGTTACCACAAAATAAAACAAAGCTCTTGGACTACAAGTCAACCTAAAAATAAACAGAAATTAAGCCTATGTGAGATAGAATCAAATATACAGAAACACCAAACATTTGATAACAATTTCATGCCTGAGATAATAGCTCTCTAATTTTAAAATACTGTTAGCACGTTGGAGAGCTATATCTTACCAGAGGCAAGCGTTTCCACAGATCATTGCAATTGCGCTGTTCCACCCATAAACCGCTACAGGGAAGTTAAAGGCTGTGATGATTCCTACTAACCCAACGGGATTCCACTGCTCTATAAGGGCATGGCCAGGTCCTGAAGGCAAAGACACAAGGTAATGCAATTTGCATCCATTTACTGTTTTTTTAAAAAGGAAACCATGTGAGCAAGGGTCCTAGCATCACTCCTCTGTCCATCAGAGCATCAGCTTGTGGAGAGCTGTATTATACGTGCTCTGCAGCTTATTGGAACAAGGTTAGCCAGATTGTGGAAAAACCTAATAACATGACAACATGAAGCCTTCCTATTTCAACTATTCAGTTAACAGAATGGTGATTGTTTGCTAACCAATAACTGACAAAAATGTCTCTCATTTCTAAGTGCACTGCTGAACTTTTACTGTACTTTCCTCTAGCACCTTCATTAACAAAGAAATCAAAGAGAATCTAATGCTTCAAAGAGCGGAGAGAAAATCTATTGCCTCTCTTGCTATATGCCACAGGCCAGATACTTCATTAGGTGGCACTACTGCCTACCAGCACATCTATTTCTAGACAACATGCTCCCTAAATAACTCACAGCACAGAGATTTTGCTGCGCTAACATCACTGTATATTTAAGATACACATCCATCTCTTCACTTGTACAAAAAAAAAAAAAACAAACAAACACAACATACATACAGACATACTTACTTTCTGAAGGCAAAATGGGTCCACCAATCATTCGGGACAAACCAACAGCATAGTCGCAGACATCAACATACTCCTGCACTTCCCCAACACCCTCAACAAAAATCTTTCCCATTTCTAAAGAGACCTGAAAAAATTAAGAGTGAGACAAAATTATTTTTTAAAAAATTGCCTTGCATTCCCAATACTTCTTGTCTCCCACTAACATCAGGTATATCTGTACACCAAGTAAGATCTTTAGTATTTTAGTAACCTGGGATATTTAGGATCTTTTATTGGGTTGTTTGGGGTTTTTTTAGCTGAAGTCAATCCTAAACTATGTCCTTCTGTTAAAAGCATGGTAGATGTATACAGCAGACACATGGATTCTCAATAAGAATAAGCTGGTATTTGAAGACATTTTCCTCCAAAAGTGAGAGCATTCACTAACTTAGGAACTGAGAATTCAGCCATTTACCCCCTGTTAATTTTACAGTCATGCTCTGATATCTAGATGTGACTTTCATGCAGATATCACCTACCACTTTAGATTGATGATTGTACTTTGAAAAAGCTGTTAAGTGAGGAATCAGGTTTGAAGGACTGCCACAAGATTTTATTCCCCATGCAAAGGTTAAAATAAAGGTAACTAAATGTACTTCTAGGTATTTCTATGACACCTGTGGTCATCTCAAGGCAGAAGGAATAGCCCCTATCTGTGACCAGAAATGGTGGGGCATCAGACATATTTACTAGGAAACACAGCAGTGAGTCTGTAAGTGCAGTAGATACATTTGGGTACTTGACAAGGACATTATGAGGCGAGGCTGGAAATTTCCAAAGGCATATGAAAAGGTGAGTTGCCATACCACTCCCTTTTACATATCCTAAAGCCACGAAAGGTCCTAAAACCTGGATACCTACTGCACAGCTTTCACCCCGAGCTTCTCCCCGTATCCTGGAAGAGCTGAACAGACTCATTATCTGTATGGGAAAACTAGAAAAATGCTCTGGCAATAAGCAACAAGTTTTGTCCAAGGAACGTACAGCAAACAAGCTGTACCGTTTTTGAATACCAAAGTACGTTAGCACTCTAATTCCACCATAGAAACTCTGCTGAGGAGACAACATCAAGGGAAACAGCAGAACTTTTGTAGATTAACAATATGGGCTTGACTACACATGGAGTTATTCACTGAGAGCTGTTTCTGAATAGCAGCACATACAGGCAAGCCCTCTAAAAGGAAAGTGGCAAGCTCCCCGCTTGCCTCATTTTCTTCCCTAGCAACTAGCAAGTGTTTTAAAGGAGCAGTCCTTCAACCTTTATGTCCTGCACAGCACTGCAAGATCTCATTACGACCATCCCACCTTCTGAAGCCTTATACCTCCACATGTCAGTTCGCAAAATCCTGTGGATCACCAGAAAGAGCTCAAGGTTAAAAGCTCTGTATTAGAGGAAGGTCTTTTTCAGGACACTTTTAGTTTCAGACAGTGCCCTGTCTGACAGGCAAGTGAGAAAACAGCATGGCAATAGTTGTAACACTCCTCTCGGCCAGAGTACAGACTCAGAATGAATAACACTTTCTTTTCCTGTTATAATTTTCAGTGTAGGATGCCAGAATGCAATCTTACTTTTTTTTTCCTCTTTCCCTTTGTTTTAATTCAAATTTCTTTAGGCAAGCTAACAGAACTAACAGCATTTTAACAATTATTAAGGTTAGTATTGCATAGTGGTACATTAAAAAACGAGAAAAACAGTTTTGGCACCCTCTCCCCCCCCCAGTTTAAAACACCTTACCAAGGTGCTTCTTAAAACACCTTACCAAGCTTCCTAGAACTTTGATTTTTTGTCTCAGGGCATCACCAATCTGTCGCACTATTTCTCCACGCTTAGGTGCGGGGATCTATCCAAAACAAAAGAAAACAGAAGAATCTATTTGAGATTGAACATCTGTGACTTCTGCTGCATATATAGTGTTAGTTTTCTACCCCTACCGTAAGAAATCAGTGATTGCTGTGCTTGTTCCCCTATCTTCCCAAGGCATTGTTACTCGTTCATTTTTATCATGCACACTGCTGCTTCCTGCCTCACAGAGCCTGATAACACTGCACACATTTATGTCTGTTCAAAACATCAGCTCCACTGAATATTGCCAGAAACATTCAGATTCTTAGTTCTGCTACTTCTGTTCAGCTACACCAGCCACAATGCCCTCAAACAGCTGCACCTCAAGAAACAAGCAATTTTTTTATAAAAGCGTACTTATTGGTTTCTGAGTTTTTGCAATGTACTTAACATCACATTTTCAAACGTTTTTTTCAGCATGACAATGGCTGCTGACATTTATTTTGTTAGCAGATCCTCAGACACAGAAGCCTCAGTCATGGAAAAATTAAACCCATATTTCAAATATTAATAGATTTTTTTTTAATGTGGTATCAGTACGTTAGATAATAATCAATAGTCAGGATCAATACTAAACCATACACATGCAACGGGATTTACAGGATTAGAAACTGCTGAGGAACAGGCAGCTGGAAAGATAGAAGTGATGAATACACAAACCATGCGAGCATATCTCTTTACAGGCAAAATCTTTTAGATAAGCTCATTAAAAACAACAACATTCACAAACGAAAAACAAACAGCTTTGAGACGAGGCTTTAAAGCATTTGACCTGTTGATTCTTCGTTACCTGTTAGATTGCTTTCAGATTATTTCCTAACACATTAGGAGCTGGCATGCACTCAGCAACATTATATTCACAAATTGTAACAAAAGAACACATGGTAACATATCCTGAGGAAGCTGAGGAGGCTGTTGCATTTCTCCTAAACTTTGCTCTCTTTGGGCAAGGCAAACTACTTTGCTGGGTAAAATACAGAATGCCCAATACCCTACAAAATTGAGGTTTCAGCTTGTGTCAAAGAAACAGCAGGTAGCTACAAAAACAAAGCCTGGCATAGCCCACAAGAGAACGGATGCTGGCTGGACATAGCTTGTACAGGGACACTGAGAACTACAGCTTGCTACAGAAAAATAGCTTAGCTATCGTCTGACACAGAAACATAACAATAAAGTTTTGGAATAACATAGCTGTTTTGTGAAATACAAGGACAGCTGGTGAACAGAAAAAGCACACTCAAAACAAGCAGTCTTCCTCAGCCCATGAGAACAAGATTATCACCACAAGTTAGATATCCAAATACTGTGCAGAGTTCTCAGGAGAAAGCATGCGGCAACACGAAGTTAAACACACCCACAGGGATAATTTGCTTGCTACAAGGTTTCTGAACTTCAGCAGACCTGCTGGCAATGGCTTACAGGCACAAACCTGGGTAAATTTGCCAGGCTTTTCAAAACAAACATTTTCCACAAATCAATGTCCTCATCTTTGTACCTCAATGGTAACGTGTGCAAGTTGTCTGGGTTTGTTTCTTGAGGTTCTCATTGCAGATTTTTGCTTTAATGCAACATACACAATATGAACATGTTTTTACACCTCCACCTGACAGGGCAATTTAATGGCCTTTACCTGCCAGAGATATGTTATAAAAGATAAGTCTCTGTGAACTTACATCAGCCCAGACCTTCCATGCCTCTTTAGCCTTCTTTACTGTTTCTTCATAATCCTCCAAACTAGCCTACATGAAGAAGCATGTCAAAGAAAAAGTTAGGAAAACCAAAATTCCAAAACAAGCGCCACAGAAAAGCTTCTGCATGGAACTCATGACATTTCTAGTGGATAGTACTGCACTACAGAATACCACTTTCACAGGAAGTTTATATCCTGCCACAGTTGGTCCCAGTACAGCATGCTGAGTTGCTTGAAGTTACTGTCAAGGAAAAGCTGCCTAAACAAAAAAATGTGAGCAGAAATTTTCCTTCAGCTGACAAAGGACGCCCCATAAAGAATAGTTATAAGGGAGGCGTTCATCATACATTCATATATCTTCTTTCATCTTAGATACTACTACTATCAACAATATCAAACAAAGGCTGTGAGGACTGTCCTACTCCACCAGCCTCACTGGCCATCAAGGATTAATCGAATCCCAATATACGAAAGGAGCAGGTTAGCGCCACAGCACTATTCTCACACTAAAAAACTTTCACAAATTTACCACGTGAATGCCACGTTGCTCCCCTTCATACCTCCTCCTGGCCACCCGGCTCCACGGAGTGGCCGCAGCCCACCCCCACTCTGCAACTCCCGCTAGAAACAAACGAAAACGGGCAGGAGAGGCCCTCGCTCTTCCCAACACCACCTGCGGGGGGGCTGGGGGGGGGGGGTGGTGGTGGTGAACAGCCTGCTTTCTTCCCAGAAAAGCCACGGGCTTGCTTCCAGCGGACGGAGCTCCGCCAGCCGCCTCGGGATTCAACATCCCCCAGGCCCCTGCCGCCACCCGCCCCCGCGGGTTCGTGCCCTTCGCGAACCCGGCCGAGAGGAGGCACAGCTCCCAAACCGACGCCCAAACACCCCTCACTGCGGCCACGGGGGCCGGAGGGCTCCTCCCTTCCCAGCAGCCGCGGGGTGCCCGTGCCCGAGCTCCCCCGGCCGCGCTTACCTGCCGGACGCTGGCTATGGGCTCGTTGCTGGCGGGGCAGTACGTCGTCACCACCTAGAGCAGGAGCGGGGATAAGCAGCCGGGCCGCGCTCACCCCTTGACCCAACGCGGGGGGCGCAACGCCCGGGGGCCCGCCAGGGCGCTGCCGAGGCCCAGCCGCGACGCGGCGCCGCCCCGCCGCCCCCCTCCCCGGGCCCGGCTCCCGCGGGCGCGGGCCCGCTCCCCCCCACCCCCGGCCGCGCCGCCGCACCTGGCCGCCGCCGCCCCAGCGCCCGTTGTACACGCCTGGGTTCTCCTCCTGCAGGCCCAGCTCCCGCAGCCAGGCGTAGCGCGGCTGGCTGACCAGCAGGGTAGACATGGCGGCTGCCGGGGCCCCAGCCCGCAGCGGCAGCAGCGCGGCGGCAGCGCAGCGTAGTCCCAGCATGGCCGGCGGCCGCCCGCGGTGGGCGGGGCCGGGGGCACGCGGCAATGGCCGCCGCGCCCCGCCCCCGCCTCGCCCCCCTGCCGCCGACGCCGATTGGTTGGGCGCGGCGGCGCCCCCTCCCGCCGGCCCCGCCCCCTCCTGCCAGCCCCCCGCTTTCCGCCTCCCTGCCCCCTGCCTGCCGCTGCCCGCCTGCGGCCTGCCTGGCCCCTGCCTGCTGGCGCCTGTCCCGCCTGGCCCCTGCCTTCCGGATCCCTGTGTGCCTGCCTGCCGGGCCCCTGCCTCCCGGATCCCAGCCTGCCTGGCCCCTGCCTGCTGGCCCTGTCCTGCCTGGCCCCTGCCTCCCGGATCCCAGCCTGCCTGCCCCCTGCCTGGCCCCTGCCTGCTGGCGCCTGTCCCGCCTGCCCCCTGCCCGCCCGAGATGGAGGCAGAGTAGAGCCCAGCCCCTGTGTAGTCCCAAGCCCTCCCCCGTTGCAGGTCCCCTCGAGGGCCGCCACGCACCGCGGGAGTGCGGGGGCAGCGGAGCCCCAGTCGAGTGTTTCTAATAGCAGGGGAAATAAGAGCACCCAGGCATCAAAACAGGGAAAAAACTGTAGCTGTCCTCGTTCAACAAAGGAGTAAGAGTAACAATAATATGTAGGAGCATGCATTACTGTTTTCCTTCTTTAATACCGTGCTTGAATCCCAATGGAGAGAAGTGGCTTCAGCTCCTAGGCCTGCCACTTATCCATGCTCCAGGACTTGTGATTTTTGCAATCTTCTTGTTTCTCCTTTCCTGTATAGAGGACTAACATACTTACCTCACTTGGTATACACTCATCTTGCAAAATGGCAAGTGATTTTTATCCCATATTTTTAAACTGTTAGTCCTCTTAAGAGGCTTTAGAAATTTAGATGACTTATTAAAATCACAAATACTGTTTTCAGGAATACAATATTTTCTGAATGACCAAACCAATTAGGAATAAACCCCGATACTAAGCTTTAAATGCCTTAGCACATACTTAAAGGAGAGAAGAAACATGCCACTGATCTCAAGAACGACATAACTTATTTTTTGTTTTCCACAACTATACACTTTTGCTTACTGTGAATTGCATTAACTATAAATAATTTGCTTTTTAAGAAATGGTTGTTCAAGTAATTTTGTCAATGAAATGTATCTTTGGATGACACAAACAGATTAGTATTATAACGTAGTCTGGCAAGGTTCAAGAGCTGAAGATGTCATTGTCTTCACTGCATGCAAGATCAAATTGTCACTTGTACAAGGAAATTGGGTTTGGATACTGTAAAACTTGTATCAAAAAGGCAGCAATCCATTCACCTTTGAGGGGAATATATAAAGAATCTCGAGCAAGAGCAACTCAAAAGGGAAATTAGTACATCTGAAAGGTAAAACTCTTTTTTTAAGCAGGCAGATGAAACCTTACATCTACCCGGAGAACAAACACCATCAAGAGAACAGCAGTACAGGCTTTCTTCCTCTGCTTTGACACTGTGCCTTTACAGCCCTGACCTCAAGAAGCTATCCTACAGACGGTACGGTAGATCAGTCCCCAGAGCTGTTTGTTCATCATGTGGCTGGCAGAGCCTACCAAAAACCTGATGGATAGGTTTCTATCACACTTGACCTGGAGTGAGCTTGTTTTGATCTAGTGACCCAGAGGTGTGAAGCATCCCTTGTGCTATTCTATCTCCTGTTACTCCTAGTGCAAACCTTCTTCTTGGAAGGTTAATTTAGTATATAGATCAAACATATGGATGAAATAGGCTCCAGCTGGCTGCAGAGTATGCAGCACCTGGTGAAGCTGGAGCGGCAGCAGCTCCACACATGCCTAGGGGAAGAAGAGCCTGTTGAGGGAGTACCCTATCCGCTTAACTGAGAGGCCTTTGAGGCCATAACTGTCCTTGCATAGCATTCACTTGCACAATAAAACACTGGGGGAACAGAAGCCCACAGCTTTGTGTTCCAAATCGTCCAGACACCCATCAGAGATCATGACCTCCATTGAACCCAGTGAAATTTCACAGGGATCTTCCTCATAAGATCTGGCCCTGACACCTCCCAGAGGGACTGGAGGGATATACTCCAGCGCAGGGACATGGGCTTTCTCTTGGTATTAAATACCAAGGTTGTGAAACCACTGCCTCAAGAGCATCAAGGACCTGAAGGCATCGACGAGTCTTAATGGACCTGACCAGCCTCGCCTTGGGCCTCCATCCCTCACCCCCACCCCTGGGCACTGACTGAAGCTCAGCCCTGGGCCTTTGGTCCCTCCTGCCATGGCTCAGCCACAGCCATGCCTCTGCCTGGAGAAGGATGTGGTGAGCCAGATCCTGACCCGGGGGCTTCTGGCCTCTGCCCATCACCATGGGATCTGCTTGTCAGTTGCTGGCTTGGTCCTGACCCTGACCAGCAGGCTGGCTTCCTGGCTTCACCTCGGACCTTCCTCGTCACCGCCATACCTCCTCACATTCTGGGCTGTGACTTTGGCTGGTGAGGCCCCTGTCCAGCCTCCCGGCTCCCCATCCCGCAGGGAGCAGTGGCCCTTGCTGCTCCCTGACAGAGAGGGTACAGCTGGCTCAGGCCAGTGGTCTTTGAGAGGTGACATTTTCTAACACATTGCATAATCTTGTGCGGACTTTCACCTTTTTTGGCCTTATATATCTGTATGTATGGCCAAAGGGTTATTTCACAATAACATAGCTGTAAGATGTCTTCAACCCATGCATTAGGTTCTAGCAAAAAAGTGGGACTCTCAAATGTTTAGGGCAGTAGCTGAGGCATAGACAATGTGGTTTCAATTCCACAGACTTTCTCTGTCACCGTAAGCAAGCAGTTCCTCCAGCTATGACTACACACAGCTATTGGTACAGTAGCTAATGGTCAAGCCACAAAGAAAATCGAAACTCTGGCACTGTGCCTGACTTGGCTCTGTTCATCTTTTTTGCTCCAGGGTGTGCAAGCAGATGAAATTGTCACTGTCATAGGTGGTGCCAAAGTCCTTTCAGGAGGGACACGGGGCCAACTTGTCTGCACTGTTCTGGTTAGTGGTCAGATACACAGTACTATCTGTGTGAGTCACATACTGTTTTTCAACCATCCACCATAGTAAAGATGTGGTTAGACCTGCATGAAACCTTAGTGTGAGGCCCAAGCTTTTTTCTTCCTGCCATGCCCTAGTCCACATCTAAATCTAGATATGCCTCCATAAGCTACAAGTGCAACAGGAGAGTGAATTCAGGCCAGTGTCTAAAATGCAGCACAGACACAACCTGTGCTGCTGTCCCACACCTGCAGAGCAGGCTGCTTGCAGGAGAGTCTGCAGGGTGCAGAAAGGCTGTGCAACAGGGAGCTATATGGGGGGAGGGGCGGGAGCGCCATATCAGACTGCAGTATGTATTTTTTTCTATTTGTTCTACATGGTCATACTGAGCTTGGTATTTTAAATCTTTATTTATTAAAGAGAATTTTAGGAGAAATGAGCTGTCTATAGTAAGCTTATTTTGCAGTGTGATCATGCTAACATGACAATTTGCATTCCCCTTGATTTGGATGTGTTGTGTCCACTAGTGAGAGCACATCTTGGAACCTGTGACATTTAAAACTGGTCATGGAACATTATTCTGCTATATGGATATAATTAGGGTTGCTAAAATGTTCACTTCTACCAAAGCTTTCAAATAGGTGGGAAAAGATCCATTTCAGTGATGCTTGTGAAAGTCAATAAGAACGTGTCCTCATCCATCAGTTTCCTTATTTCCAGATCAATCCGTGAGCTGAATCAGCTAAGCATACTCACAGGAGCACTTGGCACTCAAGAAAAGCAACATGGTAGTGGAAGGGGACTGGAAGGGGAGGCAGTTCGGCAATACCCCACTTGTGGATCCTGTGAAACCGTACTCTTGTGTTCTGGATTCCCTTCAGTGCTCTTCAGATGTTGCTCTTCCTTGCTCTGTGCTTCATTTCTTCATCTGTAGGAAAAGCTACAAGCTCCTTCCCTTTTCAAAGGATAATCCAGGGAGCATTAGCTTGGATACAATGAGGATGAAGGTTAAATGTCCATGTTAAGAAGAGGAGATCCCAGAGCTTTTACGTTTATGTGAAGTTAGAGCTACTTCAGCCCAGTACAAGGAATTCAGACAAAAGCTTCCCAAAACATGCTTAAAACTTTCCCCCCTTTCACATGTGTTTGCAGCATGACACAGCCTTGCCCCAGAGCGGTAGGCTCACCTGTCATGTTTACATACAGCTATCTCAATTCATTTTCAGAAGGAACTGTGTACTTTTCTCAGTGGTAATATATTAGGAATGCAAAGAATTATGGTGATTCTTGCCCTCAAAACAGAGTTAAAGCTACAGGGGGGGAAACAAATGACGAAGTATTTCTCCTGACCCGAGATATTTCAAATCAGTGCCCTTCCCTTTTGTAGTTTGTCAGTTACTCGTATTTTAGAGTTTTGTCCTGGTTTAGGCCAGGATGGAGCTAGTTTTGTTTTCAGCAGCTCCTGTGTTTTGGCTTTAGTGTGAGAAGAACAGTGATAGCACACTGATGTTGCTGGTTGCTGCTGAATGACCAAGGACATTTTGCTGTTTTCCAGGTTCTGTTAACATGCAGATGCAAAACTTGGGAGGGGTAGAGACAGGATAGTTGATCCAAACTGGCCAAAGAGAGTATTCCATACCATAGACGTCATGCCTGATATAAGCAAGGGTCGGTCGGTGGGGCACCAGTTTTTTCTAGATCTTTTGGGCTTTTGAGGCTTTTAGACCCTTAACTTGCCTTAATCCTTAAGCTTCCCGTCAGGTTGCTTTTTGTTTCCCTATTTTTTCCTTTTTGTTTTTCGCTCGTTTGGCTGTTTGTTCCCTCGCCTGCTCTCTCTGGAACTTGCTGTTCTGGGATAGCTGGGGGCGGCGGGGGGGGGGATACCCCTGCTCCCTGACTGCTGCTCGGGACGGGCTATATCGGTCGTCGGGTGGTGAGAAATTGTGTATCATTTGTTTTATATATTCTATTATCCTTGTATATATTATCATTATTATCATTATTAATATATTTTCATATTTTTCCTTTGCTGTCCTGGTGAGCTGTTTTCATCTCAACCCATGAGTTTTCCTTTCTCTCCGATTCTCCTCCCCACCCCAGCGGGGAGGAGGGGGAGTGAGCGAGCGGCTGCGCGGTATTGGGTTACAATTTGGGGTTAAACCACGACAAGTTTCCTATTTACTCTGCACTGAAAGTGATAGCACTTAAGAATCACTTGAATCCCAAGAAATAGACACATAAGGTTGTACTGGCCATAAAGACAGAAAATGGTTTGAGATATTAAAAAAAAAACAAAACCAAAAAAAAACCCACACAACAAAAAACGCCCATACTGAAAGGAACTTGTCATGTGGACAATACAACATGGAATTTAGCATGCACACAAACAACAAACTTTGCATATTTCACTCCAAGCGATAGTGTAATGGGCAACATTATACTATCTGACATCAATCGGTCATGATTTAATACAAGAAGTGATCAGCAGATCAGTGAGATCTGAGGCTGAAAAGGGAGTTTGCTCAGCAACAACCTCTGCACTCTGTCTTCTCCTTCTTTCCATGCTCTCCATACACTGATAACCAGGGAGTTGCACTTGTTCCCAGTAACCATACACCTTAGAAAGTAATCACTGCCCTGGAAGAAAAATAGATTTCCAGACATAAAGTAGCTAATACACAGGTACTCTTTGGATTATGCAAATAAAAATCATGTAAAATGAAAGCATCCTTGGGTGCAGCTTGAGGACCCATTTCGTAACAAGGTCACCTACCTCTTATTACAGCCTCTTCCATCTGCAGAAAGCAGTTTATAAAGCAAGTGAGTATCATTAGAACCATTTCAGCACCAAGGAAATGAAAATCCAGGCACGTCACTTCACAAGCTAATGGGGGAAATCCCTTAGAATTTAGGTTTCAGTCTTGTGCTTTAGCCCTGAGGCCTTGCTGCTTTATTGCTATCGAGGTACCATCGTGCTACAGCTGTACAGCTTTCATCTGGTCTGTAACTGTACTAAAAGCACCAACAGAGCTTTTCTTCTTTCCAAAGAACAAGCTATTAGTAATATAAAAAGGACTCACGAACCCACCTTGCACAAACTTGGCTCATCATGAGAGTTGTGTACATCTTTAGACTGATGGGTAGAATAAATGGTGATCAATGTGTTTTACTCAGGCTGGCAGCCTGTCACAAGTAAGGTTCTGCCAGGGATCGATACTGGGCCTCACACTGTTCAACATCTCCATAAATTATCTGGACGATGTGATTGAAAGCACCCTCACTAACTTTGCTGATGATGCTGAACTAGGTGGTGAGGTGAACACATCAGAAGGGAGAGCCATCTTACAGAGAGACCTCGACAGGCTGGAAGAGTGGGCAGGAAAGAACAGCATGAAGTTTAACAAAGACAAGTGCAAAGTCCTGCACCTGGGATGACATAACCAAAGAGCCCAGTACAGGCTAGAGTCTGTGAGGCAGAGGAGGAACCTTGCTGAAAGGGACCTGGGGATCCTGGTGGACAGCAAGCTGAACATGAGTCAGCAGTGCGCCGCTGCAGCAACAAAGGCAAATTGGATCCTGGGTTGCAACCACAGGGACGTTACTAGCAGAGATAGAGATGTGATCATCCCACCCTACTCAGCACTTGCCAGGTGTAAGAGGCTGAGGGGCTGAAAGAGTTAATGTCTCAAACACTCGGCAAAGAAGGACCTTGAAGAAACAGAGAAGTTGAAAGAGTTATTGTCTGGACAAAGGAGGACCTGGTGTGAGGGAATACCACACTAATGAGATAAGGTGCAGCTGGAAGGGAGGATCTTGCGGAGGCAGGATAGTGCTTTTCTGGGCCTTATCTTGAGTAATTGCTTAAAAAACAGACAAGCCCGAGACAGCATCACCCCTGCATCTCTGACAGGGGGGGCGAAATCACTAGCCTCAAACCCCCCAACCCCTCAACCCCCCTGACCCATTTTGAGAAGGGTCAAAAACAACAGACTACACGTGCAAAGTAATTAGCATATGCAGTGGGACTAGTCAATAAATAGCACAACTCAGAGGGGCTGGGTGCGTGCACCCACCATCCGACAGAACTGGACCAGAGACATCGCTGGAACCCAGGGTGGTGATCTTTGCTTTACCTCTATCTTTTCTCTGTCTCTATCTTTTAATTTAGCCCAAGGGTATCCCGTTCAAAGTGAGTTGTTCAGGACAGCCCTCTCAAGACATGATATACCCCTTTAGACATAAACCGTTGACCAAGCCTGGGACTAGGATTGGACTCAGCCACACCTAGACTCCTCTTTGAGAAGGAGTTTAGAAAGCAAGGGGGTCCTTTCCAAACCTCATGACTCAAAGGGAGGGCCTCCCTGACCACTGACCAGAGACCCCCGTTGGCTGGACCAACGCTGGACCCTGGACTGATGATTGATTTCTCTCTCTCTCTCTCTCTCCCCCCCCTTCTCTCTTCCTTTTTACCAAAAAGCAGGATTACGAATTAGTGAACTTTCTGTTATTGAATGATAACTTGTATGCCCAGTTATTGAATGATAACTTGTATGCCCAGATATTGAATGACAACTTGTACGCCCAGTTACTGAATGAATAAATTGCATGCCTGAATTGTGAACCTTAGCACCGTTTGTGCTCAATTCCACCAAAGTAGACTGGCGAACCTGAGTCACTCCTCCCTCTTCTCTGCCACTGTTTGTTTATGACCCATAGCTGGGACGCAGCATTGCTGTGGGCCGAAAGTTGGGACGTGACACCATGCTGCACCAAGAAAGACATGGACAGACTGAAGAAGGTGCAAAGGAGGGCCATGAAGATGATCAAAGGGCTGGAGAACCTGCCCTATGAGGAAAGACTGAAGGAGTTAGGTCTCTTCTCAGTGGAGAAGAGACGGCTCAGAGGGGACCTCATCACAGTATTCTAATACTTAAGGGGCAGCTACAAAGAAGATGGAGGCTCTCTTATTACAAGGAGACACATGTAGAAGACAAGGGACAATGGATATAAGTTGCACTAGGCGAGGTTTCATCTTGACATAAGAAAGACAGTTTTTACGATGAGAACAATCAAACACTGGCATAACCTCCCCAGGGACATGGCAGAGTTCCCATTGCTAGTGGTTTCCAAGATGTGATTGGACAAGGTGCTAGATAATCTCCGGTAGGTTCCCTTTCCCACAAAAGGTTGGACCAGATGATCTTTCGAGGTCCCTTCTATGATTCTATGACATATGTGGGGTGTGTTGTTCTAGAGCCCAATACACAAGTAATGGAGAGAAGGACAAAGAGAGGTGCAAAAGAATTTAGAATATACTTGAACCATTCTGATGGACCTGAGGTACATTTTGAATAATGTTGAGAACTGGACAACCTGGGAGGAAGAAAAAAAAAAAAGACAGTGTTTTATACATGCATGTGGAGGCTTGAACAGTTTTGTTATCAGCACAGGGCAAGACTGTCCATATCAAGTTAGCATCCCAGAAAGGGTTTCCTCACCAGTTTTCATGTTGCCACCATCTCCATTAAACCTGTAACCGCTTCAGGACAGGTTGTAATTTCTCACTATCTTTCTTCTGCTTTTTCTATTAATGATGCCTGTCTAGAGAGTAGACCACATTGAACAATGACCAATCTAGAATTTTCAAGATGTGTTTCCTTTCAGACTTTAAACAGAAAGAAGATTTGTAGAAAAATTAGGAGAATTAAGGAAGTAGATAACATTTGCTGACATTCAGTCAATTTCAGGGCAGAGAGGCAAACTACCAAACAGTGTTTGCCCACATTTTCCTGCAAAAGGATAAAAAAGAAACGTTATCTGTCTTCACTTTGAGATAGTATTGCCAGCTCACAACTTACATACCGTTAAGGATAGAAGAAAGATCGTGAATGAGTTAAACACAAGATTATTATAAGAGGTTTGTCTCATGCTGAGTCAATCCCAAATTATTTTCTTGTATCCTCTTTCTTTGCAATCAATCAGCAGAAGGGAAAACATCTTTTTGTTGTTGTTGTTGTTTTCTTTTAACATTTACTGCTTTAGAAGATATTTTCTGGTTTATATGTTTTTTTTTAATTCTTCATTCACACAGTTCCTAATACAAGATATTATGGCCTACCACTGAAGTTCCAAGAAAGAACCAGCATGTAAAAAAAACCTAACAAAACTAACTTCCTTTAACTTTGTTCTTATTTTGGTTCTTGTGATGGAGGAGCATAAATCAGAGGTTTACGTGCTCAAGAGAGCACAACAGCTAAGTACAAGTGGTTATGAGAGAGTTGAAGCACAGAGAATTTCTCAGACTCTGTTGGAAACTTTAGGGTTTGCAAATTTAGAAATTGTGTCAAGGAAAATGAAACGTTTCATCATTTTCTCCATAAAATGCAATACCCTATTTATAAAATAACTAGAAGTATATTAGAATACTAACAGTGCTAAGTGCATTGCTATATTGGTACAAGTATTATATTACATTGTCAGTTTGCCAGTAGTTCCTGGGATGCTCCAGCTGCTTAAGAGTACACAGCACACAGCCAGGGCATGAGGAACGGCGCCAAACAGCCGGCCCTGCTGTAAGATGTCATGGTTGGATTCTCTCTTATCTACCAAAGTCTCAGCATTGTTTTGGCAGAGAGGGGGTGTTCATAATATTTTATTTGTGTGAATTCTCTTTTATGTACCAAGAACAGAGCTTAGACTGTTATCTTGTCTTTTATTGAAGGAATAGGGTCTCCCTCTTTATCTCTTTTCTCCTTTATTGTAAGAGAATGTGTAGATTCTTTGAAGTTTTCACATATATCAAATGCTGTTGAAAGTTCAATCTATGGTTCACAAATTGGGTTGCAGTGGGAGGAGTACAAACATAAATTGTTTATTTTGCACTAAGAGAACCAGGCTAAAAAGCAGATTATGAAAGGGGCAGGATTAAAATCCTGGGCTATCCCCACCACCACCACATCTTCTTTTTCATTGTGTTCCACCAGTGATGCCAAACCAATGGTTTGTCATTGAAGGCACCATCTTATTTTTTTTCCTCCAATTAACCTGTTCTTACAGATCGTGGCTTCCCACAGAGGAAGAACTGAAGAGCTTGAAAACAATTAGCTCTGTGGGACAGCAGGGCAGTGCAGAGGTACATGGGATGCTGTAGCAGCTTTATCAAGGCTACAGTTGCAATCTGATTATTTTACCCGTCCACTGGGAGAGCTGATGACAACAAATCAGTGTGTCTCTTAAGTTTTTCT
Organism: Phoenicopterus ruber ruber; assembly: GCA_009819775.1. Classification (NCBI taxonomy): domain Eukaryota; kingdom Metazoa; phylum Chordata; class Aves; order Phoenicopteriformes; family Phoenicopteridae; genus Phoenicopterus; species Phoenicopterus ruber. Next base: position 64,906,389 of record CM020246.1, on the reverse strand, counting down.
TTGTTTAGGCTGCTCTAATTACACCTAATTTGTTTTACCACTTCAGGCAAATTTCATTTTCAAATTAATGTAACATTAATATGCTTGTCATGCAATTGGTTTCATTTGCATAGTTCTCCATGTGTGCATGTGTTGAGAAGGAGAAAACTTTATTTAGAAACATCCAGCAGAAACTGTTTTTCCCCATTTGCCTTTTCTCTCAGGCTGTAAACTTTCGTGATTCTCAGCTGTCTCTTCTGTTACAAAGGCAATCAAATTACATCCCCATCTTCCCAACAGCAATTAAGAGAGGTTAAGTAAAATCTACAGAACTCTGCCCTACGGCTATTTCTGGAGAATGATCAAAATATAAAGGTCTTCATGTCACTGTCTGGCATCTGTGTGTGCATGAAGAGGACAAGGCATCAGGAGAATGGAAAGTGGCTGTGAAAGAGCTTAAGGCTAAGGTCTAAGTTATATACGTCCTCTGGGATGCTAGTCCTCCTTATGACATGTACGCCTGAGGGAGAGGCTCATAAAAAGAAATGTTTTTCAGACTCCTTAGAACAGCAAAATGCTACAACCTTTGTTGACTGCTTCAGGAAGGGGCTTGGTGAGACTCATTTGTTGCAAGTAGTCCTTGCATGTCATTTAGTCTGAACTATAACAAGTGGAGGTCTGCTCATCTTGTTAATCCTAGAAATATACAGGGAGGTTTTCTACCTCAGGATGATGTATTTCTGTAGTGAGTACAATGGAAGCATCTGTGTGGTTTTTTTTTAAATTTGAGACAAAATAAGATGTTCTAATTGACTCTTAGTTGTTTAAAACCAAAGAAATTGACTTTTTAAAAATATTTTACTCACATCAAGGTTCAGTGGTTTGAACATCAATTACTTGCATTCTCCCAGACCAAGACAGACCTAAGAAACACCCCAAATGAACCACCCTGCCTGTCTGTAAGAGGCAAGGGTCAGCAAAAGCTAAAAGTGGCTTATCAAAATACTACTCTATGGGAATGAGCAACTAGGTCTCCCTAATTATGCTAGGTGGGCAGCTGTAGCTGTGACCAGCACAGATGACAGTGTAACAATATTGATAGCAAATCCATTACTTTCCATTATTTATAGCTAGTGCTATGCACAATTATTGCAACAAAACTTTACCTTCTCTTTTGTGGTTTTCTCAGGTTAGATGAGACTGCCTCCCTCACCTATCCCTCCACGGTGAACAGCAATATGGTGTTTTATTACTGCTTTTATTTAATTCTATTTCTTTCCACTAAAATGCTTCATTGCTTAGGAACTATGGGAGGTCTTCAGAGAGTGGACGAGCTTTTGACTTGTCGTGGAGAGACCTGTTGATCCGAGGGAAGGGGGAATCTCATGGGAACCCTCTCCCTCCTCCATGGCAGGGGCAGCTCTTTTAGAGGCAGCGCTCAAGAAGGGGGAGAGGGAATGAAATTGATCCCTTTTGTGGAGTATTGTTCTGATGAACCTCTCAAGAAGAGCCATAAAATTGAAGACTGCAACCCTTAAAACCAGCTTTGATTTAAAGGCCAGAAGAAATCTGGTGGGTTATGAGCTGTTGCTGGAGCAGGAAAGGCAAGGTGATGTTTACACAGTACATACCAGCTGTGGGCTTGGCAATGTTGCTATCTATCTTATAAAAATTAAAAATTACCAAAAACCATTACACTTCTGTAGCTACCAATTCATGAACATTGAGATTTATGAATCTTTAATGACCTAAAGAAATGCCCCATTCCCAAAGCACAGCTTTCACCACCATCCTTGAAACCTTGGATCTGAAAGCATGTTTTCCAAACAATTAATAATGAACAGGAGTGTATCATCAGTATTACGTATTGCAACCCATAAATGTGTAGATAAATTACATCAGATAAGAGTAACTTCAATCATCATTCTGAGTAAATTCAATGTAAACAGAATGGATACAGTTCCTAGGGGTATATATATTTCTTCCAAGTATGTATATGTGTAAAACCAAAATGATTTTTCCATTATTTCCAATGAGATTTTCAGCATGACCTAAGGGGGTTAGCAGTATCTCATGAATGTTTTCTACGAAATTAGCATGTAATAAAGACCATCTGGAAACTACTAGCTAAAAATCATCAATGGGAAATATATTTTCATTAAAAAAAGAAATTTCCAGTGCAAAATTTTTTATTTCACTAAATAGCAAAGTATTTTCATTTGTCAGTTTGACCTGAAAAGAAACATTTTCTTGAGAGGTTTGTTTGTTTTGGAGTTTTATTTCACCTGCACCTGATACTTTTCCTTTCAACATTTTTCATACTACATCTCTCTTTTAAAGTACCATGGACAATTATGGGGGTTGTAATATGTATCCCTTTCTTTTTCAAGTGGCAAGGACTTTGTCCAGTTTAATCTACTTCCGAAATACCTCAGGTACCTCTTGATAGAGATATGTAATGCACCATAGGAGTCACCTGCTGACTGTGTGCCATGGGAAAGGTAAGTTAATCAGGGAGCTCAGCCTGCTGGAAGGAACAAAGAAATGAAGTGCTTAACTCTAATTGCCATGTTCCTACATAACATTTTAGAGAGATACAATTTAAGGTAAATGTGCTCCAAAATAAAAAAGTACAGACCTCAAAGTGGTGACAGGATTTCCATTTTGCTTCATATGAAGTAGTTATTTGATTTTTCATCTGAAGTCATCAGAATGCCAAAATTTCTGTCCCACAGAAAAGTATTATGTCTGCTCTTTTGCTGAGGCCCTTGAAAATCTCAACCAACTTCCCTTGTATTGTACACCTTCCCCCACCCCCTTACATTCTTTTTTCTTTAGAACATGCCTAAGTTTGCTCTCTTAAGGTCTGAGGTCTGTCCTCTGCTACTCTGTAATCCTCACTGTCCCCCAGATCTTGACCATCACTTTCTCATGGTCCCTACAGCCAAGGCTGCCCTCCCTTACCACCTCCCCCAGCAGCTCCTCCTTGTTACTGACCAGCAGGTCCAGCTCTGCCTCATCCCTGCTTGGCACCTCCAGGACCTATGTCACAAAGTTATCCCCGACACCCTCCAGAAATCTCCCCAGCATCTCATGTCCCACTGCATCTCCCTTGCAGCCAATGTCAGGAAGGTTGAAGTCCCCCATGAGAACCAGGGTGGGTGACCAAAGACTTTCTCATGTTCTTTGTTCCCTTGCCCCTGACCAGGAGGTCAGTAACACCCCATCCCCACCCCACTGTGTCACCCCTGTCCCTTCCCTCTTCCCCAGCCCTGACCCCCTCACTCTCACCTGCCTGCCACCCATCCCATAGAGAAGCCCCACACACCCCAGCTGCTCCCTCATGTGGAGGGCCATCCCTCCTCATCATCCCTACTGGCCTCTGCTGGAGGGCTTGTACCCATTCGTCGTGACGCACATCGCAGTCCCACCACATCTTAATTACTCCAGGGATACCATGTGTTTTCTGTACATCCAATTCCCAGTTATCGCAGTCCCTTTGTTTATGTTGCTGCCTCTGCCTCAGCCTTATCCCACTAAAATACTTACAGAAGTGGCTGTCATGAAGCAACATGTGCCTGTGCATAGGGAAAATAATTATTCTGCTTCCATTCTTTCTGTGCTTCTGTTGCAGACTGATGGTGTCTACTTAAAAGCCTTTTTATGGCTGCAGAACACTGCAATTCTCGTAAGCCATCACACAGGAAAATATTCTCGACTTGATGAACTCACAACTTTGCCTCCCTGTGATCCATCATAAGCCACACAGCTGCCAGGCGTACAGGAGGTAAAAATTTAATTCAGATGTGACAAGAGAATTTTGGATCTTCCAGGGGCTACACACCACAGGGTTCATCAATTCTAATAAAATTACAAGACATTTCCAGGCCCTCCCTCTGGTGAGGCAGGTGGGGTTTGTTCTGTTTCTGCCAGCCAGGAGCAAGGGTCATTATCAGTTCTCTCCAAATAGTTATCTCAAAGGCCCTGGCTGAATTACCCTTTAAAGAACTATTTAAAATTATTGTCCTGGTTTCAGCCAGGATGGAGCTAATTTTCTTCCCAGTAGCTACTGTGTTTTGGATTTAGTATGGGATTTGGTATGTGAAGAATGTTGATAATACACTGATGTTATTAGTTGCTGCTAAGAGATCAAGGACATTTTTCTGCTTCCCAGGTTTTGCTAATGTCTAGATGCAAAAAGCTGGGAGGGGTATAGCCAGTACAGTTGACCCAAACCGGCCAAAGAGAGTATTCCATACCATAGACGTCATGCCCAGAATATAAGTGGGGGTCGGCCGGTGGCCCAGGTCCCTTTTCGTTCTTTCGTTCTTTCATTCGTTTGTTCGTTTGCCTGTTCATTCCCTCGCTCGCTCACTCTGGAACTTGCGGTTCTGAGATCGCGGATTGGGATGGGCTGTATCATCATCGGGTATCATCGGGTCATCAGGCAATAAGAATTTGTGCATAATTCATTTTATATATTCTATTATTATTATATTTTATTATTATAATCATTATTAATATATAATATATTTTTTTTTCCTTTGCTGTCCTGCTGAACTGTTTCTATCTCAACCCACGAGTTTCCCTTTCTTTCCAATTCTCCTCCCCACCCCCTGGGGAAGGTGGGAGTGAGCGAGCAGCTGCCTGGTATTGGGTTACTGGCTGGGGTTAAACCATGACAATTATAAAACCAGAATTAAAAATAGAGACAAAGATATTACTATTATTTGAATGTCAGTGTTTTCCACCAACTATTCAACAATGAAAAAGCTAATGAACTGATTAAAATAACACCGATTATTATTATCAGACACTATTGATTAAAACAGACAATAATTCTCATGCATATAATCTAAATTAGCATTTTAAAGTGTTTTTGTTACAGGTTCATAGAAAGCATTTGGATCTCAAAACAGGCATTCCAAGGACAAGTTCTAAGTCGGAAGAATCATGATTAGATTTCGGTTGTTTATTGGAAAGCTTTGTGATGCCTGATGACCAAAGAGAAAAGAGTCAGACGGGTATCTGAAACAATTCTCAGAGAAGGAGCTTAGCAAGAAAGAGCAGCTCAATGCAGTAATGTAACTATTTTTAATTGAATGAAGGAAGAAGTAAGTTGGCTTTAGGAGCAGCAATAGCCTTGGATATGTGGGAACACCCTAGATGTCTGAAATGAACCACAAGCTTCATAGGGAGCCTTTTGGAAGTACTGAGGTGCTTACAACATGACAAGGTGTATGTTTAAGTTTCCTTGTTCTGTGTATTTCTTCATAGTTTGTTTGCATGAATGATGATGTATAGCCAAAAAAGCATCTAACACCATAGTGCCTTCAAATCATAGAATCATAGAATATCTCAAGTTGGAAGGGACCCATAATGATCATCAAGTCCAACGCCCAAATGGTTCTTCAAAGCTAGAACTAGACTCTTTAAAAACAGATACGTTTTGAGAAGTTTCACCATCAGAAGAACTGACTAGCCAAAAGATAAGTTTTGTATCCTAGTTCATTTTCTTTTGTTGGATAATCCTTCTGTCTGTGGAAAAGAACAAAACTAGCCCTATCCATTACTTGCTCTCAAAAAGGCCAGTCTCCCACCAATCTGAAACCAGAGTCCTAACTAATGCTCCTGTGACACCGCATCATGCACTGCGTCTCACTAGAATTACATTCCCTTTGTGAGTGGCACTTCCTGGAACGGTGGTGCATTTTGATGTGCATAGGATATTTTGGATGTTTTGTTTGCTTGCTGTAGGAATCCAGAAACCACAGGCTGTGTGTATTTTCGTGTCACCTAGACAGGCTCTGATTCCCATCAGAATCTCATGTGCATGTTCCACACTAGGAGCTGTACAATCACCATAAGGCATATGACCCTTAAGGAGAGTGTGCATCCCACCGCCCCCCAACACCCAAAAAACCACCAAAAAACAGATCATAAATTATTTGGAAATGTGGGAGTTAAAAAACAAGGAGAAAAAAAACCCCTATGTTTAAGGGACTTCTGGAACTTTAGACAGTCAGAGAGAAGTCAGCTCTTGTATGACCAAAAGCATATCTGTGCTGTGAATAGTGCTGAGGCCCTGAGCTAGACATTAGCTCTTAGGTCTACCTGTTGCTTACCAGGTGAGGGCAGGAAGCAAAAGACCAATGACTGTTCAAGATTTTGCCCATGCTGATAACCTGTGTCTCTTGTCTTGTAGTGTTTATGATACAATGCTGACGATGAAGGGAGTTAAAGAAATGGGGGTTTTGTAGAGCGATCATAACAACTTTTGCAAAGGTTTTTCTCAAGTGTAACTTAGCATCTAAATGTCTATGTGGGTGGTAAGATAGCTGTGAAAACAGCCTCCCCTCTGTGACTGTAATTATTCAGTGCTTTGCAGATTTGCATTTCTTGTCCTTTTAGTAGCATTTTTTCATGAGAAAGGTTGGCTGTTCAGCTGATACAAGCCTTAGGCAAAGTTTTCTGCGATATATTTAGAAAATGACTACAAGGACAGCAAAAAATAAAAATAAAAAATTGTCGTCCAAGTATTAGCTCAGGTGAATCTGGATTTCATTATTAAAACATTGCATATTAGAATAACGGAGGGTGAGAGGGTAAGGGAAGACAATATGCAAGAATGAAAAGAACAGGTATTTTACAATAACTGGCTGTTATAGAGGCATCATATCCTCGAGACATATGCTTAAGTTCAAGCCCAAGAATATGTCCAGAGAAAAAAAAGTATTCATTTTTAATGCTTCAGTACCCAGCTGAATCAAAGTTTACAATCACTGGAGACACAGACTTGGCACCAGAACAAAAGAAAAAGGAATTCAAGGGCTTAAATTCCGTGTGAAGCCACACAGGTTTTGAGGGGCAAAGATCACCTTCCTAGGAAACCTGGCTCAGCAGCTATCAACACTCCCTCCCTCCATATAATATTCCCATGAATATTAAAGATTTGGGGCAGAATGGGGCATGTCTGGAAGGGCTTTGGGCTTGTTGGTATGTAATAGTTCAGTGTTAATTCCTAAACCCAATCTCTACAAAAATCAAGCCCAACACCTGACTATCTTGTTAGAGGAGGGGGGGGTTGTATTTGACCCAGTCGGCATCCTTAGAGCAAATGAACCTGCAAAGCCTGGTCCAACGCATTAGCCCAGGGGTTACAGATCTTTCTAGGCTGAGAAAGGCATTGCCAGAAGGACTCAACTCTTTCTTCCAAAATGAAGGGAAGTTATTTAATCCTCCTTTTGAAGCTGTTCTGTTGTGCAGTACTTTCTTCTCTTAATATACTTACCCCCAAAATGAAAATATCGACTCCTGTACAGTTATATCAAAGTCATTGATCACTCTGGTGCTCAGCAAAACATGCAGGTTTAATTAACACTTCATGGCAACCCTGAAATCCCTTAAGATTGCTGCCAGCATAGAACTGATGGGGGAAAAAAAAACCCTAAGTAATTCCACTCAACAAACTATTGGGAAAAAATGATGATATTGCTACTTTCTTTTGCAGCAGAGCATATTACAAGATGGAGGAAGCCTGACTTGTTTTTTCAAATTGGTAAATCACTTAAACACATGTCAGAGTACATTGATTAAGCCTATACCATTGGGATTCTGACTAAGGATGTCCTTAACTGCTTTGAATTAAGGCCTTAACTGGTGAATAAATATCTAGCAAAATGTGAGAGGTAAACAAGGCCTTCTCTATTATGATTCTGAAGTTTGTCTTTCCATAATAATTTTAAACTCTCTGACCTGTCCAAAAATAGCCTAATTATTCTGATATTTTTAGGAAAAGAAAGAAACCTGATGAGTGTTTTAGAGGATGCTGACAGCTTGATTTGAAAGCAGTGAAAAATAATAAACTCTTTCATAGAAATTTGGCTGGCACCATTTGTATCTGAATGATCACTGAAGGCTTCTGAGAACCCTTCTTTAGTACTGTGTGGTAGAACACTAAGATGCTTTTATAGTAATTTTTATTATTGTTTGCATTAAAATAAATAAATAGGAATATGATATATTGGGAGAGTGGTAAGCCTAAAGAGTTTCATTTCACATGCCCCTTTAGTCTTTTTATTTTTTGCTCCATCTCTTGTGTTAGCAGAAAGTAACATGAGTCAGCTCAGAAAATTAAGTCGTTCAGATAGATATTAACTGGTTTAACAACTGCAATAGCAGTGCAGAATAACAATAGTAATGAAACAACAACAACATCAAAAGAAAAAAAAACAGACAGGAATAATTTTACCACTTTGGTCATTAACTACCTCAGAAGAATTTTGTCTAATTAAATACTTCATCCAAAATATTCAGTTAGTGGCAAGAGTTACAAAACAGAGTGGCAGAGTCTAGTTCAAAAGAAATTAGCAAATGAGACGTTGTGTTTTAAAAATTTACCCCTAATTATCTGTTCTATAGGAAAAGGACTCTGATTTAAGCAAGGACTAAAATTTTATTCAACTAGCCTGACTCCTTAGGTGGTAATTAGTGAAAGTGGTTACTTTTAAGTTGTGTATGTCCTGAACACCCAGGGGCTACTCGAACACATTGAAAATACAACATTACATTGATCATTGTCTTCCACACTATTGGTTACTATATAATGAAGTCAACTTAGTGGGAAGCTTTCTGCAAAATTCAGCTTTATACACACTGTCAGTTTGTTTGGTCCAAACTGCTGCAGCAACACAGCTCATGTTTGACTGTCTGAGGAAGACAGGAGGCGGTCCTAATGGATCAGTGCTTAAATTATATGAGAACTGAGAAACCTGAACTTCCCAGGGAGACCTGTGAAGCAGCCTGCCATGAACTTCAGATCTGTAAGGAGCCAGGCTTGAAGGCAAGGCATGCTTCCTAGGGATCTCAGTTCTCAGCAGCTGTGGGACTGAGAAGAGCATCAGTTCCACTGGGCAGCAGCATCATCCGTGAGACCACAATAGAGAGAAACACGTCTGTATGTATGTGTACATCGCCTAATACAACAGTCTACTGGAGGCCTGCAGCAGGCCAGTAAGGCTTGATTTTATTCGGTGGCATGATGACAGTCCACTGAAGCCTCTTTCTTGCCAGTCATAACCTGGCACTGGTGTTCTTTACTGGTGGAAAGACACCCTGTGTAAATTAATGACCTGCTTCAGCACACACAAAAGCTGTTTGGTCAGGAGGTGGGCTTGCCTGGCCGGGGAGGGAGTGGAGGCACATTCTGCAGGTGGTGGTGGGGACATTTCTCAGAGATCTCACCTGTGCCAGGCACCCACCTGGCACCTGTGGGCAGCAGCTGTAAGACCTTCATTTCCTTTCACTTCCTAAAGTCTTTACTGCAGACACATGTCCTGGTCCAATACTCTTTTAGATATTCTACATGAGGAGAATTTAATATTTTAATACCAAATTTACTTATTTGAAGATACTTGACTTTACATGGGATTTTGATTTTGAAGAGTGATGCAGCAATGCACTGAAATCACAACACAAGCACAATATAGCAATTACAATATACAATTGAACCACAATACAAACATGATTCCCATTACCACAAAAATGATCAGAGGGCTGGAGCACCTCTCCTATGAAGACAGGCTGAGAGAGTTGGGCTTGTTCAGCCTGGAGAAGAGAAGGCTCCAGGGACACCTTATTGAGGACTTCCAATACTTAAAAGGGGCCTATAAGAAAGATGGGGAAGAACTTTTTAGCAGGGCCTGATGCCATAGAGTAAGGGGTAATGGTTTTAAACAATTCTATGATTCTCTGATTCTAAAGGAGGGGAGATATATGCTAGACATAAGGAAGAAATTTTTTACAATGAGGGTGGTGAAGCACTGGCACAGGTTGCCCAGAGAGGTGGTAGATGCCCCATCCCTGGAAACATTCAAGGTCAGGCTGGACGGGGCTCTGGGCAACCTGGTCTAGTTGAAGATGTCCCTGCTTATTGCAGGGGGGTTGGACTAGATGGCCTTTAAAGGTCCCTTCCAACCCAAACTATTCTATGGTTCTATGATTACCAGTCCCTATATGCTCCACTGTCACGATGCTGGGTGTCCCTAATCACTGGGAAGGCATGGGTGGGTTGAAGCCAGCTCAAGCCCATTGCTTTCTTCAGAGTCCATTTTGTTTGTTGTTTGATTCTTGTACTCTATATTGGGCTGAGCCACATGTACACTCCTCTTATGTTGGTCTGGCTGGCTCAGGAATATTATACTTTCTATTGCTTATTTTAAGGAAGGACATTTACATAACCAGTTGACCCACTCAACTCATGCAGCCATTTGTTGACAACAAAAGTCACCCTTGGTGTGAAGTTCAGCATCCTTTACAGTAGCTGTGGCCACTTCCTAGATTCTTTTCTGAGCCTCATGAGCACGTCATCCTTGTCTATCTTCTCTAAGCCTTCTCTCATTGCAGGGGTTTGTAGACTGGTCACAGCTAAGGACAGCACAATAATAAGTGCAGGATGCCTTCATGCCTCCTTGCCATCATGGTGTAAAGGCCTGGTGAGTGGCCGGGACATTTTGGGGTGTTTCATGCCTGATGGGAGCAGTTGCATGTTCTGCCTTGGACTTCCAGTGTCCAGAGACAATGAGCAGCTCTTGGTCTCTGGAGGCTGTTGTAGAGGCACCCCTGGACATGCTGGGGAGCAGCTAATCCCAGGGGGAGGAAATGCTGCCAGTGTCTCCTCTCCTGCAGCCCCAGCTCCAGCCCGAGGTGCTGCCAGCTTGGGAGCAATGCTGGTGAGTATTTTGCCATCTCGTGGCAGTTCACAGGGAAAACAGCTCTGGGTGAGCTGATAACGCCCGGCAGGTGCAGCATAGGTGGCCTCTTCCATTACTGCGTTTGCTGGCTCTTGTCTCAAGCAAATTCACAGTAGACTGGTTTGGGAATCCATTCTCTGGGGAAGTCAGTGTTCAAAAGACCTGGTTCTGTCTTTCATCTGGAAAAACCGTGTGACCCTGCTTCTGATGTAGATTTGCATTTGTAAGCTGACCACTATCATACCTGTGGACAGGGGGTGAGAGGAAGAACAGAAATACTAAAATAAGTGGGGGGTTTCTGCCATTTCTTTTAGCTGAAAGAGCTAATCCTTTTATGTAAAATTGCTGTTTACTTGCAAAAGCGTGAAAAATCAGAAAAGGCTTTTTGAAAATATGTGTTTTACGTTTATGCTTGAACCCCCAAGGTTGGTTACCACTGAGAGAGGGGCAATCAGATTCTTCCTGTCGTTAATTCATAACCTCCTCAGCTCTTTTCCGCTTCTTGCTTCAGTCAGATTAGACTTTGCCAAAAGTCTAATCACCCAAATTGTTGAAACGTACACAATAAATATTGGGCACACTTGTGCCATGAAAAAATGTAATACTGCCTTTTTGTCTTCTACAAAATGGTTCTCTCTTTTGTATTTAAAAACATTGAGTATAGTCCTGGCCAGTATTGAGGGAATGACATAATGTTGGCTTGAGCTTGATTTGCTTATTTAGAAGGCTGTAATGTTATAAAATGTGGCATCTGAGAAAAGAGAAAGTTATCTTAATCCTTCATGGAAGCATGCTGCATTATTGTGCTGTGCCTGCAAAAGCACATCTCCAAAGGAGTGGATTATAATCATATAGAACTTCATTTTCATCTTGGACAAAATCATTGTGTTCCCAAGCAATATTGACATGGATTTACTGATTTTTATTCCTGCTCTTTTTTTTCAGTTATGAGCCTCTGTACAGTCTCCCTATCTATTGCTTGAAGCCTATGCAGGCTTGAAGCCTATGCAGGCATCATTTCTTAAACTTCAAAAACCCCACATCATTGTCTCACTGAGGACACATATGGGTTGCATTTCTTCTGTATTTCTTCTCAGCCCAGCAGGGAAGACAGATTAGTCTAACTCGTGGTACCTCTTTAACCATGCTAAGAGTTAGTACACCAGCAGGGTACCCGTAATGACAGAAGCAGTCCTTCCAAAACAAACCTGAATGACCAGATCTGGAGCTCAGTTCCCAGCACCTTCCAGGGCTGGTGCTCTGGAGCTGATTGATCATGGCATCAGTTGTCTGTGTTTCAAGTATGAGTGCCAAGGAAACAGGGTAAAGCTGAAGTAGTGCCAACAAAATGATTTGGGAGGGGCGTCTGTGGCTCGTGTCACCAGCAGCTGTGCCCCTGTTTGGAGAGTACAGCATTAATACATAGGTGTGTAACCCTATAGAGCATGACATACGTGTGTCACACGGTGGTGCTGCTGTTCAGCAAAAGTGAAACCTGTTCCAGTAACGGCCAGGGGAAAAGTGACACCTACTCCTGTGCAAATGTATTGGTTTGTATGCGTGTGTGTATGCGTGTCTACACACGGGCTTTCAGGCCGTGCAGGAACAGCTCATCCCTCTTGTGTCATGGGTGATAAGTCACATACTGTGTTTTTCTTGTGCAGTATCTGTGTAGCACGTATGCATTCCTCTTCACGGCAGATGTTTCAAGTTAGCACCAAACAAATGATGAGCAGGGCCTGGGTATGGTGTGAAAGAGCAGCAAATTGCCAAGGAGAGAAAGACAGTTTTAAGCTTCATGAGTATGTTCATAAACAGGAAGCACTTAAACGATGTAGAAAACATTTTTTTTAATTTCAGCTTATAAATGTCAGTTGACAGGATTAGAGTCACAGCTTTGCTCTTGGTGAACTCACCCTTTTCTTGGTGCTATGTTCCCAAGCAAACATCAAAGATATAACAGCTAACAGCCGATCTCATTAGTGAAATGAACTGTGCCATTATTATTAAATCATGTTATTGCCTTGTGCCTTTGTCAGAATGATATTTCATCATAACCATAATGGTATAAGGACAAAGAAGGCACATGGGTTGCTGGAAGAAGTAAAACACTTTATGAAATAACTAGTATGACAGGAAGAAATGAACAAACTTTAAGTGACTCAAGCCCTTCTTCAGATTTCCAGGTTTGAGCACCCAAAAGCTTCTCTGATTTTCCCAGCTATGCCAGTGTGTCTAATAATGTCTACCAGCAAACCACTTCCTGCTTTGTTAGAGCTGGTATCGGTTTATCAGGCCCTGACTTCCAGTGGACCTGCCAACTGATAGACCGCTCTGCGTTGAATCAATTCAATTAAAAATGGCCAAAACAGCATCTCAGGCTCTTAGACACATTTAGGTATTGTAGATGACCATTGTAGAAAAATGTATTGGCTGTTGCAAATCCTTTCATTTTTATATTGCTTTGTCAATAAATAACTGTTTAAAAATCTAAGTCTGTAGTTGATGGCTAAAGACTGCATGAATTCTGGGGACTTGATGACAAAATTTTTAATGCAAGTGTGCTACTCTAAACAATTTCACTTTTCTTTGGTTTTATTTTTCTCACTGTACTCATGAGCCATTGTACATCTTTGTTGTTGTACGTGTAGACGAATTAAATACAATTCTTGATCAGAGACAAGTTCTTTGAGTTCCTGTCAGGGTTTAGCCCCAGCCAGCAACCCAATACCAGGCAGCCGCTCGCTCACTCCCCCCCTCCCCAGTGGGGTGGGGAGGAGAATTGGAAAGAAAGGGAAACTCGTGGGTTGAGATAAAAGCAGTTCAGCAGGACAGCAAAGAAAAAGATAATAATAATTATATATTAATAATGATTATAATAATAATAAAATGTGATGATAATAGAATATACAAAACGAACAATGCACAATTTCTCAACGCCCAATGACCTGATGACCGATACAGCCTGTCCTGAGCAGTGATAATGGAACGAAACCGAGAGCAATCTCGGAACAATCCCAAGCAGCGATTTCGGAACCACAAGTTCCAGAGAGACAGAGCGAGGAAACGAATAGGCAAACGAACAAACAAAAGCCTGAACAAACAGTGCCCAGCCCACCGGCCGACCCCCACTTATATACTGGGCATGCCATCTACGCTATGGAGTACTTTGGCCGGTTTGGGTCAACTATACTGGCTATACCCCTCCCAGGTTTTTGCACCTGCACATTAGCAAAACCTGGGAAGCTGGAAAAATGTCCTTGATCTCTTAGCAACAACTAATAACATCAGTGTATTATCAACATCCTTTACATACCAAATCCTATACTAAATCCAAAACACAGTAGCTACTGGGAAGAAAATTAGCTGTATCCCAGACAAAACCAGGACAGTTCCTTAAAGCACTTTTCTTATCACGGACCACATGGATAATACTACTCCAGTTACCACTTAACCCAACGAGAATCTTTTCACTGCTTCTAGTCTGATTCCCACTTCCCATACCTGTTTCTTCAACTCAACTGGGGAACAGATTTTGAATTTTGTTTCTCCAAGGCTTTATATTTATTAACCAGATATTCAGCATTTCACTGGATTTGGTATATTTTTGCAACATCCATTAAAAGAGGATTAATGCATTGTACAGCACACTGTATCACATACCAACTTTGTCTTTTTTGTGATTTTAGTGGAATTTGGTGTCATCCTTCTGGTTTGGAGGCATACCTAATACTCCAGGTGCTCCACTTTGGACTTTCAGGGTTCAGAGACAATGAGCAGCTCTTGGTCTCTGGAGGCTGTTGGAGAGGCACCCCTGGACATGCCGAGGAGCCGCTAGTCCCAGGGAGAGGGAAATGCTCCTCTTCTGCAGCCACAGCTCCAACCTGCAGGACTGGCTAGCAGGCTTGGGATCAATGCTGGTGAGTATTTTGCCTTCTCATGTCAGTTCACAGGGAAAAAAGCTCTGTATGGTCATGAACCCTCAGCTCCCTGGAAGGAACAAAATCAGAGTGGACAAGTTTGGTTGTGGCAACTGCAAAATGGCACTTGGAAGGTTTGCAGCAGCACAGAGCAACCCAAACCCTGCAGAGACCATTATCTGCCCACCTGCAGCTCCGGGATATTCTCTGCATGCCTGTAGTAGCATCTCAAAAGACGATAGAGGAGCTGACTGTGATATATTCGTGGGATGCTATAGCTAATGTGGGATATGCTAAAAAAAAAAAACGAACTGAATGGCCTGAGCCTCCTGCTGACCTCCTTCTCCAGAGGAGCTGTCACTGCCCTGCCTGAGAGGGACCCCTCCCCAGCCCATGGCCTCCTGCTCCCAGTGTGTGCCCAGCTGCCCCTCTCCAGGGCACCCCATGGTGCTGCCCCTGTCCCTGCTGGGGGGAGGGAGCACATAGGACTCAGCACCCACCTCCTCATAGGGATCTGAGACATGCTGTGGTGGGTATCTCAGAGGAGGACGTCAGGAGCAAGATCTCACTGGCAATGGCCCGGGTGTCCCTCCAGAGACCACACCTCTGCTGTGTGAGTACCACGTGTTTGTGGCAGGGAGCAGGGGGGGAGGCGGGATGTCACACCTGGTGTCAGGGCAAGCCAGGGAGAGGGATGGGGTGGTTCCCCCCACAGGGACTGCGGGTCCCGCTGGAAACAGTTTGGACACTGCCAGCACTGTGGCTGCTGCTCAGGAGGGCACCAGAGCAAAGGTCCTGTGTGCCCTCCCCGCAGAAGGCTGCACGTAGGCAAAAGCTCTTTTGACTGAGAAATTCCAAAGGACATGACCGCTCAGGAGGAGCAGAGTCAAGCATCTCGAGTGGAAGGCTTTTCCCCAGCTCAAAGAGGTTTGTGGGTGAGATGAGGTGGAGCAGGTCTGTGTGAACTATGGGAGAGGAGCCACAAGGCTTCTGCTTTTCCCAGCTGTGTGGAGAACACCCAGAAAGATCACTTTAACTTCCAGGCTTGCTTCTTTTCAGCTCAGAATTGAAAGTGCCCCTGCGAAGGAGCTTTGCAGCCTGTTCTTGCTGGCCCATGTCACTCTTGATGAGCATTGGTGAGCATGCACCCGCCAGCCATAGCACAAGTTCAGGTGGTTTGTATCAGGTGAGTTACCCCCAGGGGATACCAGCAGGAAGATGTCACAGATCCAAGTCCATACTGCCAGGAGCTGCTGAAGATCCCAGGCTCCCTTTTGCTGGCCCTTTTGGGCTGACTCCTGCCTAAGGGTTTACCTGTATGCCTAGTAAAAGACTGCAGCAAACCAAAGATTTTCTTCAGTACTGATGCCTGCTTGTAAGAGCATGCGCACGGATGAGCGGCTGGAGGGAGAGAGCTCTTGGCACAGTGGTCCCACCACTGGGACACGACGAAGCATGCTGTGGAGGTCAGGCCCACAGAAGCCCGGGGAAGAGCTGGCAGTTTGCTTTTCCCTCCTCTGCAGACTTGGCTGTGTGTGAGCCTCCTCTCAGTGCTCGAGCCTCTGTGCTCGCACCCTGAATCGCAAGAACATGAGCATGGGATGTGAGCCCCAAACCACTGAAGTGCTAGTGAGCACCCTATTAAAGCCAACAGCAAATTAACATGCAAACCCATCCCCAGGTAAACCAGAGGGAAGTGCTGCCCGGGGGTCACACCTGTGCAGCTGGAAGCAGGAGCAAGGAGAGGCAGTGCTACACCCTCCTACATATCTCTAGAGAGAAGAGTCAGTTTTGGCTCCCTGAGCAATATTGTCCCAATTACAAGTAGGGGAAAGAAGAGAAACACCTTTCAAAGGCAGCAAATGACACATCTCCTTGGTTTTTATTCTTATTTTTATGTTAAACACAACTTTGAAATATTCTGTGGATATATTTATCATACTATGAGAATACAGGATGGCTTTACATAACTGCAACTTTCAAACACCCTTCTGAGAAACCCTAAAAGTTACGTACCATTTATCTCTGTCTTCTTCACTTTCCAGAAGTGTTCAGTGTAAAACATGCTACATATTTTTTCCTGGGGAATCAAACCAACAGGATCTGTTGACAAGCCTCTTTGGCAGTGTTATTTTCAATGGTGATCTCTCTGGATGATCTAGGAAGTATGTCCTGGGAGAAGGCAGCTGACTGGAGGATGCTGCTTGTGCACCTTGGCCAAGGATACGTGTGTCAACATTTTCCTATTGACACAAAGTAGGACTTCTGGAAGAGGTTCTTAAGGTTGAAGCCTCTACTATCCAGCAAGATGATGAGGAATGGTTCCTCCATGGGAAGACCTCCGTTACGTGGAAAGGTAATTTGTGTTTTCTTGTGCGTAGGTGAGATATTGAACAAGACAGACACTGAAGGTTTGCATGTGAAAAAGCATTCCTCACTGAGTGATCAGACGGCTGCTTGTTTGCAGCCTCCGAGTACAAATGCCCTGTGTGCATGGCCTGTGAACACACAGGCTGATAGCAAGCTATGTGAGCATACACAGTTGATAGTAAACTGCTATGCAGGATGCATTTCTTTATCTGCAAACAGGATCCTGAATGACACGGACTCCCCTTCTTGAAGTTAAAGCTGGAAGAAGACTTGTCCTGAAGAGCAGAGCTCATATTTGCCACAAAGGATTACAATTATTCATGGGATCCACTTTTCTTTCAGCCTTTCTGACACTGATAATAAAAGATACGGACATGTATACTACAGACGGAAATCTTTATAGCAGGCAATTGAGGCCATGCCTTGGAAGTCTGCTCAAATATTCTTCTAGGGACTGAAAAGCAAAAATCCCTCTTTTTTAGAAAAGTGCTTTTATGGGGTAGGAAGGGCAAGGTAGTTGGTAAATGTATAAAATAATGTATAGGAAAGGATGATGTTTGTCTGTGACAAACAGTCTCATCACCCAAATCAGTTCTCCCTCTCACACACATACTGAGTCAATGAACCTTGTCTTAGAGAAGACAGGAGATCTGACTTCTTACAAGCAATTGATTATTTTTCCAACATGGAAAAAGATGCAAAATGTTGCCTCTTTCTTTGGTACAAGACTCTTTCTTCCACCTTCTCAGAGCGAGCGTGGTTTCATGCTTTTCTCTTCTTGACAACCTTCATTCTGTGTTTTCTGTCCTGGAGGCTGGTCATGCTGCCAAGAGAGGGCAGCAGCCAAGCACAGAAACTGCATGTCTGGCCCTATATTAGGTCACGTGGGAATTTAATTTAAGGGGTCATTAGCACAGAAGCTGTGTGTCTTACTATAATTACTGCTCAATGCAGTTAGCCTGCTGCCAATTCACTCTTACTGCAAAAGCAAATCTCTGAACTGTTCTCTTTTCTTCACGTTTTCTTTCAAACAAAAGAAATCAGCCCAAACTTCTGCTGAATCTATTGAAAATAAGTTCTGTGCCATGGGAGCATGGCCAGACAAACACCAGGGGCTGCTCTAGGGACGCTGTGTAGAGGGCATAGATCCCACACCTGCATTTCCACAGCTTTACAGGGGACTAAATGCATGTAACAAACAAGTGTACAGCTATACTGTATCGTTATCTCCGTGTGTAAGACATTTTCATTGTTCATGCTGTCAGCTTCCTACTGCAGGCTGCATTACCAGTAATACACTGCTCTGTTCTCTAATGGGCAGCATTTTCTCTCAAGTCCACCAGTCCTGCAAAGTCCAGAGCCACTTCCTTCATGTGTAAAGCTGCATGATCAGATCACCACATATCCTTAAAGACATTCCAATATTTATTGACTTGATCCAGGCTGAACCTGCTTTAGAAAAAAAAGTAACCTGGTTGGTTTTAATAGTTAATTATTTTTACCCCAAAAGGAGCTGCAGTGTTTTGGACCCTGCCTCTGGAGGCAGTTGCTTCTCCTGCCTATATTTTTGAGATTACAACATTAAAACACAACATTCACAGTGGACTTGCACTTAATGAGGAAAATGTCATGGCCTGATGGAAAATGGAGGTAGAGAGAAGGAGGCTCCGTGTGGGCTTTGTGTTACTGCAGGACAAAAGCTGTTGCTTTCTGGGGCTCTGCTCTTCCCAGTCATTGGATGCTGGCTCTTTACCCAGTCATTGGACAACACCTGAAGCTCTACTGATAAAGCGAAACTAATGTTTAAGGCAGAAGCACACTGTGCAGAGCTAGACAGGGCTAGAACCATGGGAAAGCATGAAGCGCTGGACGACTCCTGCTGCCTGGGCTATACTTAGACTTGAATGGACTAATGCTGTCTTAACCTTGTATTTAAAAAAAGGAAAGGCTGTGGGTCAGACCAAGACCTAGTTGTGGGAGACCTTGACAGGCTTCTCAGGGCAGGAGGAGCTGAGAGAGCACCAAGCCCACAGGGAAGGTGTTCAGCCAGTGTCAGGCCTGGATTGCCTCACATCAGAAACCTCCCTGGCTGGCGAAGGGGAACCATCCATATCCCACTGCTGACCCTGTTCATTTCTCCTCAGCCTGGAGGCTGCGCAGCAAACAGCATTTTAGGGGGAAGGAGATGAAACGAGAGGAGGAGGAGCACAGGGAGTGGTGGGGTTACGCCAGGCAGACGCCACTCTCTGTGCAGGTACCACTGCCCTTGCCGTCCGAGGCCTGATTCTGCCCCAGATGTCCTCTGTAACCGGGGTGAGGGCACTGGAGCCCAGATTAATTTAAAGGCCAATTCAGTTGCCTCAATTCCCTGGAGGGTGTGAGCCTTGGCTGCACTTTCATGCTACAGCTAAATCGGTTTGGCAGCTGCTGAAAGTGGCAGGACCCCTCCTGCCCCGCTCTCCCCTGGCGAGTCTGCTCAGATCTGCGAGTGGCATTAGCAGATTTAAAAACCCCAGCTCCTCCAAATTCTTTGCACGAAGGGAGGATGCTCCTGTAACTTCAGCTCAAGCTGTGCAAATGACAATTAAAGAAATAAACAGGAATGAGACAGCGAAAGGCTGGCTGCTCAGTTTTCTGCAGGTGCTGCACCTTGTATCACCACCCCAGAGCTGACGGATTGGCTTCACAGTGCTGCTGGAAGCTGGGCAGCCCCTGTGTCTGACTGTCACTGATTTCAGCTGGGGTGAGAGCGCAGATCACACAGGACGGATGTGCTTCCACCCTACCATCCCTATGCCAACATCTTCAGCAGAGCACCTCCCTTTGCAGCATAGGAACCACAACAAGAGCTGGACCCCCCTGGATGGACTTTCACAGAATCACAGAATCACAGAATGGTAGGGGTTGGAAGGGACCTCTGGAGACCATCGAGTCCAACCCCCTGCCAGAGCAGGGTCACCTAGAGCAGGCTGCACAGGACTGCGTCCAGGCGGGGTTTGAATCTCTCCAGAGAAGGAGACTCCACACCCTCCCTGGGCAGCCTGTTCCAGGGCTCTGCCACCCTCACAGGGAAGAATTTTTTCCTCATGTTCAGATGGAACTTCCTGTGTTCCAGTTTGTGCCCGTTGCCCCTTGTCCTGTCGCTGGGCACCACTGAGAAGAGTCTGGCCCCATCCTCTTGACACCCGCCCTTGAGATATTTGTAAGCGTTGATGAGGTCCTCTCTCAGTCTTCTCTTCCTCAGGCTGAACAGCCCCAGCTCCCTCAGCCTTTCCCCAGAGGAGAGATGCTCCAGTCCCCTCATCATCTTTGTAGCCCTATTGGTGGTGGCTGGTGGGTCTCCATGGGAAGTGCCTGGCCTGCTTGCAGGCTGGAGAGTTGTCAGCATCGAGTTCATCAGTGAAAAGAGCTGGGAACTATTGAATTTGAATATCAGCTTCTCTTTCAGCATTTCTGCCTTCTTTCATTAGCACGAATAATAGCTCCCTCCAGTCAAACAAGTTCATTATTTAAAAAAGGCAAGGAACTCTTTTTTACATTGTCCAAACACTCAGTAGTTCTTTTGCTTTTTTCTTTCTGACTTTTTTTTTCTTTTTTTTTTTTAAGGAATGGTGAAAGCAGACAATAATCACACCAACAAATCATTTTTGGATGTGTGTGTTTTTCGTAATGGACAGTATTGACTCCAGACCAACCACTCTCAGCAGAGAGCAGTGAAAGGCTAACAGCTTGAGTACAGGTCTAGGAGACTCCAAGCCAATTAATGAACTGTGCAGCCTCGCTGCTGAAATCAGAGAGCCCACAAGCAGGGCTTCAGGAGTTTGCAGCAGTAGTGAGACTGCTGCGGCTGTTTTCTGTAAGTTTGTGATTCTGCACACTGACAATGATGCCAGATGAAGCCATCCAGATACAGAACCTGCTGCAGAATAAACTTTGTGTTAAATCTGGAATAATCTTTGCAGTGATGCCTTGTAGTGAACGTGTCTTGGGAAACTTAAGTGATGCTGTGAATGGCTCAGCATGGACTATTATGCTATTGACAAAATTTTCTGAATGGATCTTAGTATGTGTTTCAGTCTTTCACCTCCCTTGTCAATGCTTTTAACAGCGTAAATTACAACTCTGTGATACCTGTGAGGCCACTGAATAACCCGCTTACCCAGGAGAAGACATTTTTTGTTTTGCAGGCTGTTAATGCACTGTAAGATGATAGTCCTGGCTTTGCAAAACAAGTGGAGAAAATTTTCCATGAGTCTACATACAAGCAACAGTGAGAGAGATAGATGGAGGGAGGAAACGATGAAACAGAAACTAGAGCACTTGTCATGGTGAAAAACTGTGAAGGCAGACCATGTTTAGAATAAAGCAGAAGTGATATTCCTTGCTCTTGTTGTATAAAGGAAGGGAAACTCTTCTTTTGACAAAACTAATGGTAAAGTTCTCCGCCAAGGCATGTTAATTAAGTACTGATGAATGCATGCCGTATATGAAGGCATACCGGTCACTGTGTCTACTTAGAGGTACAAGATGCTGCCGAATTGAAACCCTAGCTATCTTTGGCTTTATCTTGTGAGCTATGCCAGCCATTTATTGTTTTCCACTAACAATGCACATCTTTTCACATCCTGTAGCTGATATTGAAAGATATTAATAAAAGAGGAATACTTGTCATCACAATGAAACAAATGCATTATGAAAGGCACTCTATGAAATATGCTGCCACTTTGAGAAATGGGCATTTCAAAGATACTTTATTTTTGTTACATTTGGGATTTTTTTCTATAAAGAAAACATTTCCTGATGTGTTTTGTTATTTCAAGAAACATTTTCTTGGCTCATTCTGACTAAACCTTGTTTGCAACATTCTTTAAGGGAAAACATTAGACAACTATATTGGAGACTGTGTTTGTCTTCAAGGCAAGTGTTCTGAGCTGAGCCTGGAAAAGGAGAGCCACAGAAATGGCATTGGTTTGAATTACTTGTATTTTGTGCACTTCGCAAATCCCAAATCTTAAGAATATTTGAACAGATTTAAGACAGATCTTCAGTGTTCTTTTTCCCTCCTGCACTTGATAGGACCTCTAGCTGTGATTCAGTAAGCCAGCTTGCATTAGGTTTCACTATAGTTTTGTATTGCTGATGTGGAATGTAATTACTAAAATAGCATTGGAAATATTTGCTTTTTCTAGTGGAAATTAAATTAAAACATGATAATTTATTATTTTCTGAATGACTGAAATCTGGCTATTCCAAATGTAAGGACATCAATCAGCTCTGAACAAAACAATTTGTTCCTTGCTGAAGAGAAACGGCAGCAAGAGGGGCTTTAGTGTCTAGATCAGCATCGATGCCATGATTGTGGGAGGTAGCTGACGTGATAGCTGTGCCATCGCTTGCATGCAGCGTGATTTTGGACACAATGTTTTGTGTTCTGCCTCTGTTCCCTGTTTTGCAAATGAGGAGAATAACAGCTATGTATCTCTGTCTCAAAAATTTAGGGCGAGAATCAGTTACGGACACGCTATGTGCTTCATCCACGTGCGGGCTGTACCCTGGTGCTGCAGGAAAGCTGCCGGGTGTCCGCAGCCCTTGCAAAGCGCCCTCGGTGCCGCCAGTCATGGTGCCTGGGATGACAGAAAGTCCTGAGAAGGGTAGGGCGTTTCTCAGTTAATCACCCCTGGTGTCCCCAATGCTGCGAGTGATGCCTATTGACAACAGGCAGCTGCCTGCAGGCAGAGGGGTGCTTCTGACTCCAGTGCTGGGTACCGGGTCACTGTAAGCAGGGGGGGGGACAGGCCTCTGCTCCCCTCTGCCCTGCTTGCCACAGTGGGGTGGCCAGAGACACCCGAGCTCCTTGAGGAGAGCCACAAGCACCACGAGCATGGGTGGAGAGTTTCGGCTGTGGGAGGCTTTCAGAGCACTCTGCCAGTGCTGATTCATTTAAGTGCTGTCTACAGTATTTTTTACCTTTTTTATTTTCCCCCCCAGAGTAAATGTACTTTTTCCTATGATGTTTAAAACAGTAAATGTAAGACAATCTGTCTATAGCATACAGTCTATAAACCATACCAATGGGAGGATTATGCAAAGAAGACAGAAGGAAAAGAGAATGGGAAGAAGTCTAAGAGAAAACAGGAGGACGTGGCCTGTCCTGGGCTGTTACACAGCTAAGTGTTTCCAAAAAAGGAAACCCATTCTCAGGCTTGGACCAAACCTCAGCAACCCAGAGACTCCTGTTCTTGACCTACCGAGCTGCTGCATTGGTATTGCTAGTAATTTCTTCCACCTCTATAAAACCATTCCTTCTGGCTGATCCCAGGAGATACCAGCTGCTTTGCTGGTGACAAGCCCATGCTTGCAGGTAATATCCTACTGTGCAGCTCTTGGGCAATGTTTGAGGGTTAAAGTCCCCAGAACATTTACGCTTTAATGTTGTTTTCTTTCAGTAGCTAGTTCAGAAAAAAAGTATTCCCACAAGTGTTACTGTCTGCTCATACTGCCGCATACTGCCTGCAAGAACCACACAGACAGCTATCTATCTTGAATGCTAGGTGACTACAAATAAAAATCGCGGTCTCGTTTTCATGCAGAAACGTGTGCCTTGTCACTACTGACCACCGCCCATCCTCCTGCCGGTCTTACCGGGATGCTTAGTGTGCTGCCCTGCCGGCTGACAACTGCCTGGCCGTTGAGTGAGGGACTGCCTGGGAGTCGCAGACTCCAGCCGAATGAAACTCCTCTTACCTGTCGTAGGCTGCATTCGCTGCCGACCGTAGCTCTGCCATGCCTCTCCCGGGCAGCTGCCTTCGTGCTACGTGCGGAGTTTCCCAAGCACTGCAGCAGAGTGCAGTACTTAAAAGGGTATGCAGGGATACTCTGGCAAAGGGAGGAAATTTGTATCCTGTGATAAGAAAAGCCTAAGAAATGCGTATTTCATCCAGCTGTGACCTGCCCCTGCTCTCACACTCGTGGATGCAAGTGCGGGAAAAGCAAGCTGGGTGACCCTCCCTTGTCTTTGGTATGGTAAGAGAAAACCAGTTCAGGAGTTTTGACCATACTGCTGGGTGAGCAATACTGCACTACAAACCAAATATACAGAATTACATCTAAAGCTGAATTACTGCTCTCTGGGAGAAGCCAGAGCACTGTTGCCATGACTATCGCATTTGCAAGGGAGACTCTCGCCTGCATCTCAGAGCACTCTGCAGCCAGCAGCCTCTGTGCCGTCTCCTCCCTCTGGAGGTCCCAAATGTCACCTTGACACCACCTGTCCCCTCAATACGCTCTGTCCTGGCAGAAGTGAGCAAAGGGTCAGGGATGGGGAGAGACCTTAGGGATGCTGAGCATCGCACTGAACTTGAATGAAAGGCTCCTGGCCCTGAGAGCCTTAAATTTTCCTTGGCTCTGCCTGAAGGCCTATAGAGACTTCTGAAAAAAGTGCCAAGACTTATCAACTGGAATAAGCCATTTTCTGGGTTTTTTTCCTCTTAAAAGTACAATCCTATTGCAAAACTTCTGGTACTGTCTCAGATGTTTCCCAATCAACTTGGGCTGTGGAAAACGTGAAGCATTGTGGCTGCCACCTCACCCTGCACTGCATTCATCCCTTATAGAAAGAGTAGGGTAAAAGCAGCAGCTATTCCTTCTCAGGAAACCATCAATCTCATTTGGCGTAACCACTAAAAGGGGAAAAAAAAGCCAAAAAACCAAAACAGAGATAAGGCAGCTTCTCCTCAGATTTCAGTGCTGAAGATGGTTTGCCTGCACTCTCTGGCTGACAGCCAGAGTTGGGGGGTACCCAAGGAAAGGACAGTGCCTGAGTACCCGAGGTACTAGTGGCATAAATCCAAGAGATTTATAAATCTTAAATAAGCTAAGGCAATCTGTGGGGAACAGTTTTAATAAGCTCAGTGCGGTTAGCATTAAAAGCCAAGTAAACAGCTCCAATCTGCTCTAACTGAATCTTCTGAGGCGTGCTTGCGGAAGCCCCAGTAAAGTGTATTTTAGTAATCCAGCCTGCAGAAGAAAATGAAGTAGATGCTCACATGCTGCGGCAGTGGAACAGGCAGCCTAGATAAGGAGGGAAATGGTTCCATGGGTGTCTGTTGCAGACTTACTCAGAAATGTGAAACCCCGCTGTTAAAGGCAAGTGCTGAAGAGCTTGTGGGGTTTCCTCAGGCAGGTCAGGCGTCTGGAGGGGAGGATGCGGGGCAATGCCCAGGGGATGGCTGTGGCTGACAGCAGCTCCACAAGGAGAAGAGCCACTACCGAAATGACACCAGTCTTTCTTATCAGAAAACCGCCAGACAGACAGGCAGAGACACTCCTGCACAAGGGAACTGAGAAACTCAGTAGCTGAACCTTGTGTCATTTAAAAAAAAACCCAGACCTCTGCCTCCTAACCTAGAATTAAGCCAGGCTTGGAAATAGTTTTCCTGTTAGTCTGTGCCCTCTGTTTCTTCAGGGTCAAGCTAGAGTCAGCAATCAGAAGCAGATTAAGGGAAGAGTCCTTAGTCATGATTTAATAGGAAACTACTCCCAGAGATCTTTTTGCTAAGAGGCGGCACACTTGCCTCTGACCAGCTGCTTATGGAAATGGTTAGAAAGCAGAAAATGAGAGCAGAACTCTCCAAAGCACATACGTGCGTGATTGCGTGTGTGCGTATGCGCATGCACGCCCACATGGCCAGAAACCACTGGGAACTGGGATTCTTTGCTACAGACGGAATGATTTCTGGATATAGACAGCAATGTAAAAGGCCACAGCTACTCTGAACTGCTCGATGCCTCTGCAGGCTTCCAATGACAGTTACAGCTGCAGATGACTAAAATGTAGGGACGCTTATAGCACTCGCATCTGAAGCCAAGGACTGAAACACTACCAGCATGCTCCCAGGCACTCAGCAGCTTCTGCAGGAGCCGCAGCGTGTGGCGTGTTGCAATCCAGACCGTTGCCTAGCACTTGTACTCTGTTTTGTTTGCTCCCTGTGCTTGTGCTGGCTGGTGCTTACGGTAAATGGAGTATTTCTCTGATTACACCCGCTCTCCCCCCCCTTCTACTGACATCTATTTGAGGAAAAGTAGCTTTACCACACAGATGTTTGCTTCCAACCATTTTGGACCCTCTGGAGCCTTTTGAGCTTTCCGTCAGCCCAGAGTACTCCCTGGCCGATCAGCTCCGTAGTTTTTCTTTGCAGTGGATTAGCAGAGGGGTCTGTACAAATGTCTGGGAGTTAAATATGCATATTCCCAAGTATCATGACTAGCCTAGTAGGTTTCATTTAGGTGAAATGTCTGTTCTATACTTGTAAAGCAGAGGATGTTACGTATTTTTTATTCCACCCACTGTGGAAATCTTGTGAATTCAATAGCTAAAATTCTGTTACATCGACACTGTCAGGCCCATCTTTTCCTTGGCCTGGGAGCAAAGAAAGGAATATAACAAGGGGATAATATGTGTATAGTAAAAAAAGGGCAGCAAAAGAGACTGTGAGCAGCCTATTCTGGAAGTTTCATGTCTATAATATATCAGAATGGGTATAGCCTGTGGGACAGAAGAGGCTTCTGGTGTCACAAGGGCACAATCCGAAGTTCAACACAGCAAAGGATTAGTCAAACCAATTGATTGTAAGCAAAGCCACAGTGCATGCCCAACATATCTCTGGTGGAGGATCACACTATGGCAGAGCACGGTTCGACCCCAGCGTGGCTAGCAACATGAATACGACTGGCTCTACTTAATAATGGCATGGTTAAAGTACAGTGAGCTAATTTTTAATGGTAAGCTAATTTTTGATGCATTTTTTATCTACAGCTTAGCCAACTGTTAACTTAAAACAACGGTACTGATGAATCTGAGATTATTTTGTAAGTTGCAAATGTTGCTTTGGCAGAGAATTTTACTCTGGCAGTTGCTTTTGTTACATTTAAATTCTGCCCTGTTAAATCTACAAGTTTTACTGCTCAAGATCTGTTATACAGCCTAGGGCAGCCTCTCCCAAAGTGCCAGGCAATTGTTACCGAAGAGGCAATGTATGGTTGTGCACTGGCTAGAAGGAATGTCTTTGGGTGTAAGAATTCAGACGTGCAGGTCTTTTACAATGCATGCTAGGTATTGCCAGGAGAGGAGGAAAATCGAGTTTGTCTTCTTGGAGGGAAATTCAGCTTTCACAATCTTGGCAAATACTGACCTAAAAGCTAGGTGCACAACTGCCACTGATTTTAACGATAAAAATATTTGAATTTCTGCAAATTGCAACCTCTGTCAATGTGCTTTCAACCTCTTGAATTAGCACCAGGGGCAGCGGAGAGAGAGGAAAGGAAATTTCACAGCTTGCACATCAAATACCAGAATAGTGAGGAAAGGTGTAGGTTAATTAGACTGTTTAAAAACCCTGAACTCCCTTTATGAGGATATTTGTAAATTTGCCTTATTTGTACCTTTTAGAAATACCTACATCATGTGGAATAGCACCTGTCTCCTGTAGTATATTTCCATTACTAAACCAGTGTGTGTATTTTAGGGAAGTTAATCTATAAATTATTTCTGTTATATACACATACATACATACATACACACACATGTACAAATGTGTAATTTAATAGCCTATAAAATTAGTATGATTTGCACAAGTTTTTTACAAATGGTAACCTGATTATAATTTTCTTCTTATTTCCCTGTTTTCATAGTACAACTAGAGAAAATTAGTGAGCTAAATACCATTATGGGTACTGGGGGTAAAACCCTCGCTCAGCTGACTTCACTGGAAACAAAATGTCATCCTTACGCTCCAGGGTGAATAGGCAGAGACACTTATTTCCTCTTGAGAAATGAGGTACTTCCCAGGACTGGACTTCTCTGTCTTGGTCTGTGTCCACACGCGGGCTGCAGATGGTTTCTGCTGTCAGCTGTGAGTTAAGTGCCAAAGGACAAGGAAAGCTCACAGCTTGCAGGGGTTCAGCAAACCTGCCAAAACTTTTCAGTTCCTGCAGACTCACATCTCCAGCCAGCTTGTAACTTCTCTTACAATTTTAACACCAATCTGCATCAAGGTTGTCCACTTACACAACAACTAATGAATTCAGCTCTCAGAGCTTTGTTGACAGGACGATACAAGCAAGAGTTGCCAGTTAAAGGAGAAACTTCGTTATCTGGTTTGTCCACAGTGGACTTGCATACAAAGGGCTGGGGTTTTAGACGAAAGGGTGAACATCTGGATCACTAATGTCACCTAAAATGAGCAATCACGTTTTAGGAGACTTAGCCTAAATATACAACTACCTCATGCGTGCAATCTCCCCAACCCAAGCGTGTGTCCAAGGCCTGTGGTGCTTGCTGTCCTGAGGGAGAGAGGGATGTTTTGCAATGCAACACGCACAGACGTTGCTGAGGCTCAGGCCAGGTGAGGAGGTGCTGCCAGTGCCTCGAGCCCTTGTCCCGGCCCCGGGGCACAAGTTTGCATCCCCTGGCCGGCTCACATGGTGCAGAGGTCTTCCACGGCCGCAGAGGGTGTCGCAGCCCCTGGGTGCAGACGTTTCCAGGGTAGGTGTCTCTCTCAGTCCTCGCAAAGCTCTTCTGCTTCATATGAAAATGTATAAATATTCACGGGTAAGAGCGAGTGACAGCAACTGCATGTAGCATCGCTGCTGGCATCTGGGCCACCACTGGGGCTGCCAGAGGTGTCGGCAAGAGCAGGCAGCCAGGAAGGGGCTTTACTAAGGCAAGTTTGGCAGCAGACAACAGGAGTTTGCCATCACCACTTCCTCGCCCAGTGGTCAGGGCACCTCAAGGAAGACCTAGGATTCAGGCTGTGCTTCAACAGGTATTTCAATTTATTGAATAATTTGGCCTCAGCTCACATGCTGTCATTTGCTCACAGATGCCTTAGGCATCTCTCTGCTCAGCAACCTGTCTGCTCCGGCTCCCCTTCCTGGGAGCCTTCCTGATCTTATACTGTGTATTCTCGTCCTGCCTTAACTCTCGGCCAGCTCTGTGTAGGGGACTGGGTGCCAGTTTAGGTAAGACACATGCTACGTGCACTACTGGAGCAGCTGGAGTGCATGTCCACCTTGCAAAATGCAACATGGAGTTTTCTGAGTTAGCTCAGGGCCTAACAGAGGTATAGTCATGCTGGGATACTGTCTGGTGTGTGGTGAAAAGTGGGATAAAAAATTTGAGGAAATCACTATGTTAATGTAGATATATTGCTTCTAGCGCCAAAGCTAACAACTGAGATGTGGCTGAGGTTTCTCTTTGCTGTATTGCTGTGCATAGCCTGTCTCGAGGAAAAAGCAAGCTCTGCACCTTTTTCTTTTGTCCTTTGGGACATAGGGATAAAGAACTGAAGGGTTGAAACTAAATAATACAGCACTTTACAACCAGACCTCTTGCTGAAAACAGAATTTGGCTCCCAAAATGTTATCAATGGCAGTCCTGAAAAGCCTCCCACTGGTTCAGACCAAACACTCCAACAAGCATTGGCTGATGACCTCTGAGTTTTGCCTTACGCTGTTACCATTTGTACACAAAATGAACATCTCTTCTTCAATCTGGAGCTAAGGCTGTGGATGCACCAGTATAACACTGGTCTGTGAGACACAGTGCCACAGAGGCACGACCCAGGCACCAAAGCGAGGACCGCTCCACACCAAACCACAGGTGTCTGCAAGGTGGGTAGCACATTAGTCCCTCATGTATGTGACAAATTCCTCCTGCTGTCTCCTGTGAATAGCTGTGAGGACAAGAATACCTCGAGGTGAGAACTAAGTCATCGCAACACATGTTATTGTTCAACTTAACACTGTTCTCCATTCACAGCTTTCAAAACCAGACAGTATATTTTGGGGGAGGAAACTGCAAAACTGATCAAGCATCAAGGCTAACTGGTCTTTTCAATGGCAGGGGCTGCACCAAAAATCCCAGTCTGACAACAACACTCCTCTTCACCATGGGCATGGGGCTGTTACTCCTGCATCCAGCATGGGGCCACAACAGAGGGGTATGCAAGCCAGATGAAATTGTCCCTGGCACCATGTCCCCACGCCAGACTGACTGGCTATGAATGATTATAGTTGAAACCTTAAAGAAGGAATCGGTATCTCTTATTTTTCACGGTGCTTCAGGTATACCAGGTCAAAATATTTGCTTTTTACCTCTGGGAAGCAGGGCTTAGGTCCATTCTGGGAGTCAGAAAATAACTGCAGCGGGGAAGCACTGGCTGGGGCTGTACCTGGACCCGTGGCTTTCAGTGCCCCTTCAGAACCAGCTACTGCTGAGCAAATGCCGCCTCTGTGGGGCAACGTGGAAGCGTGAAACACATATAACAGCGGTCAGGATGCAGCCGCATTGTCAGACCTCCTTAAGCCCACTCATGTCCTGAGAATGGCCTTTATAAAATATAAATATGACTACATAATTGTTGAAGACATATGTATATCAAGGTATGAAAAAGCAGGATGGCAGAAGGGCACTTGGAGAAGTATGACTCCTGTAAAATTTTCTTTTATAATTTATTTCTCTGCTTAATTCACAGGTGCCTACACCTAGTGACTCTAAGGTAGATTTCTGAAATATCAAGGCAGATGTATTATTTGCCACAGGAGACAGGTTTTTATTTAAAGAAGCAGCCTGGTGGTCTGACAGGCTGTGTCTAAATTCCCCCTCAGTGTGCCTGGCAGCTGGGTGACCGGGTTCATCTTCTGCCGTGGTCCAGGCGGGAGGTCTCTGCAGAAGCCTTTCCCATTCCCCTCTGGCCTGCCTGCCCAATTTTCCTCCCATGGACCCTGTCCTGGGACCTTAGCCGAGTTCAGAGCCGGGAGGGAGTGGGGACATGCCTGTGTGTGACATCCGTAGAAGCACTGCTGCATCCGCTACCTTACAAGCGACCGTGAAGGCTGTAGTTTGCAGGTCCGCTGGTGCTGACCGCGCTGCATACTGCCTGCCCAGACAACTCCAGGGACTGACGGGGAAAGGTCTGTCAGGTTACCATCTCCGTGTTCCCTCCAGCACAGAACTGTTCCCTACAGCACCTTATTTATATGCAATATGATTTGCACAGCCCGGTCACAAATGACTCTATTAATGAGCTCCCACAATTTCTAAATGATTTTTCTGGCTTGACAGAGCCTCCCTACCAGGACATTATTTTTGATGCTAAGCATGCACTTTCCTCCCGTCATTTTCTTCCCAATTGCTGTTGACTGAAGCTTGTAAAACTCTTCAAATAATTCTTCCGTTCCACTCACATCTCTTGAGTAAGTTCTCTATTCTTCTTACCCTCACTTACCTCTAATTTAGCATTTACACACAGTTACATCTTTTAATCTCTCTCCATAAATTAATACCACCAGCTCCTTAATCATTTTGATTGCTTTGCTCTAAATCTCTGTCAGTTTGTTTTCATCTTTCTGGTTCTGAGGTTTACAGACAAAACAACCAGCAGCCTATGTATCATCTTGCCAGCACAGGGTACAAAGGGACAAATGGCAACTCAGGCTGTGATATATTGCTTCTGTACATAAAATCGCAAATTTAACTGTTTTCTCTCTTTTTTTTTCTTTGTTGTTGTTGTTGTTGTTGTTGTTGTTGTTGGGTTTTTTGGAGGGGGAGGCTACTAGGTTGCATAGCAAATTGATATCCAAATTACTGCCCATTAATGCCCATGGGTCTTCTCCAAGTTTGTTTCTGCATGTCGTGTCCCTCCCTTCTAAGTTTTGCAGGCAATACACTTGGGTTGTGACAAAAGTTACGTTCCCTTGCTCGGGTGCAGCTTTTTTAGGATCTTTCTCCCTTTTTATTATTATGGGATTAAAACAAATGTTACGTGCTAACCCCATAGCAAGCCACGTGCAATGTCAGAAAAAGCAAATTTTACACCAAACGGCGACGTTGTCCAGAGCCAGCGCATCCTCTGCGCTGCAAAAATTGGACATTTCACCCGAAAGGTATTAATTAATGGTATCTTTTGCCCCATGGGGTTGTGCGGTCCCCCCCACGCGAGGACCCCGCCGCCTCCGGTGGGGGACGGCGGGGTCCTCGTGTGGGGGTGGCCGCACAACCGGCTCCGACCCTCGGAATAAGCCCCGACCCCCCGCCGCCCACCCGCGCTATAGCGGTGTGCGGCGCGGGGGCCGAGCCCTCGCCCGCCCCCTAGCGGCCAGCTGCCGCGCTCTCCGCCGCCCTTGAGCGGCGGCGTAGTCCCGCCCCCAGCCCCTCTGCGAGTGGCTGGCGAGCGCCCGCGCCCTTTTCTGATTGGTCCCGCGCCGCGCCCAGGAGGCTGCGCCGCGCCGCGCCCCGGGCGCAGGGCCGGTTCTGGGTGGCGGGGGCCGGCTGTCATGGAGAAGCTGGACGGGGCGCGGGGGGCGGCGGCGGGCGCTTCCTTGTGAGGCCGGCTGCGGCGGGAGGGGGCCGATATCGCCCCGGGAAGGTAACCCGCAGCCCGGTGGCCCTTTCTGGCCGGCTTCAGGCAGGCAGGCAGGCGGGCAGGCCGGGGCGGGCCGTGAGGGAGCCGGGAGCGGGTTTGGGGCCCTGAGGGGAGGGGGGAGGGGGCTCGCTGAGGGGGCTCGCTTTGAGGAGGGGCGGCGGGCCTCCGGGCGGAGTGCGGGTGGTCGGGAGGGAAAGGGCAGGCTCAGGCTTTCCTTACCGCCTGAGACTCGGCCAAAGCGCGGCGGCCGGGGCGTGCGTCGCCCTCCCCGCCTGGCTTTCCCCCGTGGGGTGCGTGTCTGCGGGTCTCCTTGGGGGAACGCGGGGCGGGGGGGCGACGCTTTCCTTAGGCTACGCCTCAAAACAAGTCGGGGGTACGGCTCGTAACGCTGTAAGGGAGAAGAGGATTTTTCTGCGGCTGGTATGGATAATACGCTGGTAGGATCAGCTGCCTCCCCCCCAACAGCTTTCCTCAGGGGGCACCGCGCTGCCCGGGGGGATCCCGAGGAAGGCAGCTGGACGTCGGTGCGCCACAGCAGCGAGTTGTTTGGGTATAGCTGTAGAAAAATGCAATTATGGTTACTTGTTTGCGAAGTAGGGAGGTGAAAACATCCAGAATTCTTTCTCTTGCAGATTTATAACAGGCACAGCCTTGTGCTTTGTCAGGACCCTGTTCAGAGTCTCCATGTTGTCCCGTCTGGATGAAACTGACCTGAGAAGAAGCTGGGGACATTCTGTTTGGGTTGTGCGTTTCCAGTAACCTTTCGACTCTGAAAAAGGCAGGCGTGTATCCTTCAAGAAGCAGAGAGGTAGAGAATAAATGGATCTAAAGACAGCGGTGTTCAACGCAGCTCGTGATGGCAAGCTGCGGCTCCTTTCCAAGTTACTGGCGAGCAAAACAAGAGAAGAGGTAGCCCTACTGATGTCAGAGAAAACCAATGGTGCCACACCACTTCTGATGGCAGCCCGTTATGGTCACCTTGACATGGTGGAATACTTGTTGGACCATTGCTCTGCGTCGATAGAAGTTGGTGGTTCAGTGAATTTTGATGGTGAGACCATTGAGGGGGCTCCGCCATTATGGGCAGCATCGGCAGCTGGCCATTTGAAGGTGGTTCAGTGTCTGTTAGATCATGGTGCATCTGTCAACAATACAACTCTGACAAATTCAACACCACTTAGAGCTGCCTGTTTTGATGGTCACCTGGAAATAGTAAAATATCTTGTGGAGCACAAAGCAGACCTGGAAGTATCAAACCGTCATGGGCATACGTGCTTGATGATCTCATGTTACAAAGGCCACAAAGAAATTGCCCAGTATTTACTTGAAAAAGGAGCTGATGTTAACCGAAAAAGTGTTAAAGGTAAGTTAATTTTTTCAATTTCCTTGTGGTAAATAGGGGTAAAGTTACTCATTTACCCTTCTTTAGGAGGCTGACATCCAAAAATATTCTTCTAGTCTCATAAAGTGGATAAGTAAGAGATAAAATGTATTTAGCTATGTTTTTATTGGGTTTTTTTCAATGTAATCATTTGTTAACATGGGTTGTATAATTCCATTCTAAATTGATACATTTTAATCTTAAACCCCTGATTCTTAGAAAGACGAAGTCATGTGAAATGTCACATTTATGCTTGTGCGAAAAGCTAATAAACTTGCTGAGACCTCCTCTTTGTAGTAGGTTGGTGTAGCAACATATTTAAATATATGAGCATATATTCTTGGGTTTTTTTATGCTGTTTCTTAACAAACCAAATATGCCATACCTAAAACTGACCTGTGCCAATAAGGCTAGTACAAGGAAAGATGCATAAAGGAGAAAAATTATTTTCTACATTGGAAATGAATAACCAGTTTGCTCTTCACTTTTCTCTCCCTTCAAATTCTTGAATAATTTTGGATTTTTTTTCAGTGTTAGTAAACAAAAACGTATTAGGATTAAAGAAAGGAAGCTGCAGGTGACTGTGATCCCAACAGAAGGACTTCCAGTGGTGCACATATCGCAAAGGACATCTCTTTGCCCCCGTTTACAGTTACCCTGGTGTTACCATTTAAAGTGAACATTTCTGTCGTTTTTGCTGTGATCATAATTGTGTGGACCTCTTGGTTTAACTAATGGGTTTTTTATTACATCTCAAATTTGTATGTGGGTGTGATATTTTCCTGAAAAGCATACCAATTATTGCAGGTTACAGTTAATTTTTAGTTCACTGAGCCAGGATTATGTTTCAGCACCTTATTTTTTATATATCTATATATTACTAATCTGCTAATAAATCTTTTTGTAGCATAATACTTCCACTGCCTGTTTCAGGCTAACTACTTTTTTAACAGTATACTAATATCTTACAGTTATTTCTGTTAAAGTATACTTTGTGTCTAGATTATTGTATGATCCTGGTAAATGCCAGATATGAGAGTAATCTTTGGAAAAGCTGTTCAGTTAAATATGTCTTTTTTCAGCAAATCATGCAGATATGTGGGTTTAATGTAAAGAAAGCTAAACTACAGATTTGTCATAGAGGTGGGCAGAGCAAAATAAATCTTCCTTTGTAAGGATTTAAGGTTGCTTATGAATCATCATGGACTTGTGATAGGATAAAAATGTCATTTTTCTAGACAGGGTTCTTGGAATAACAAGCTAAATATAAAGTGTGTATTGTTATTTAGTTTTAAACCTATCCCTTTATATGATGGGTATGAACAGAGCAGTGCTGTTAAATATCTGATGTAATCTAATGTATCTCTGCAGCTCTTTTTCCCCCTCATTTTCTGTTGGTGGAGTAGGCTTTACTTTATTGGTCCTTATTATTCACTTTACTAGTGCATTAGTGTTATTTGTCTTTGTTTAAATGACTGAGTGGCAGCCACACACTCCTGAGGATTTTCTCAGTGCTCTCAGTTTCTCTATTATCTTAATTCCTTCCTCTGCTTCCTTTAGTTTCTATGTGACTTGCAACTAGGCACATGAGCAAAGCTTCATAAGGTGTAACTAATCCTTATTTAAATTAAATTTAAAAAAAAAAGATTGGGTATGTTTTAGCTCATTAAAATTCATTTTATACTTTGAACTGCCCTGTGAACAAATGGATGTGTGTAATAGATATCTCTTGGTCAAGTATGTGGAATATGTTTTTCTATGTGGAAATCGCCTCTGATATGACACGAACATACTTTTTCATTTTGGCATCTTAAAGCAGTCTGATCTCTGAATTTATTTAATAAGCAGTGGTGAGGTAAAGGAAGAGAGAAAGAAAGTACTATAAACTCTGAAAGTGCAAGTCAGCTGCGGAAAGGCAGAAGAACTGAGCAAAACTGGTAGCCCTAAGTATTGCAACAGTATGGGTATTGCAGTGGCTGAGGCTCAACAGCTAACCTTCTGAACTTTGTTTTGCAAGAATGCTCAGTACCTGTTAACTTCAAAATTATTATTTCTAACAGGATTCATTCTACATTG
Organism: Phoenicopterus ruber ruber; assembly: GCA_009819775.1. NCBI lineage: Eukaryota > Metazoa > Chordata > Aves > Phoenicopteriformes > Phoenicopteridae > Phoenicopterus > Phoenicopterus ruber. The sequence continues at coordinate 64,870,490 of CM020246.1, read as the reverse complement.
TCATGTTCCACCTCAAAGTCTTTGTGTATTATTTTCAGTTTCTGTTCCTCCCTGCTGTGTACTAAACAGTTGACAGTGTGTCTGTGCTTGTAGTAGGGAGATACAGAGAACCTGAGCACTCTGCTCTTCAGTAGTAAAAGTTGTCGCTATCGTTATATCTGAATTCTCTTTAGATAAGCCTCTTCCTGGGCCATGTGTGGAGAAGCTTGCTGTTAGATGCAAAAGCTTTAGCTACTGTAAATTTTGCTGCATTTAAAATTACAACGCTCCTTATAAGAACAAAACTAGGTAAGTTCAGTAGAGGTGCTGTTGTGGGAGATGACCTAAGATTCTTTTCCAGCTATTACTCTTAAAACCGGGGGGGGGGGGGCGCAAAATTACTTGAACTATTCCATTCGTTTTTCCACTGGATTTTCATATTGTAAGGTAGAACTTTATTCACATTTTAAAACCCAGGAAGATCTGGAGCTGGGAAAGATGAAAATGTTTTGAAGTGTTGACAGTTCCAGGGAAAAATCCAAATACTTTGAGATGAGAAAATAGGTTGGTCCACAGGCATCTAAAAGTCTGGGTGGCAACTGAGGCAGAGTGTAAAAGAGCAGCTGCTTCTAAAATCCAGGCAGAATCCCGCAACTGCGTTTTGGACTACGGAAATTCAGAGGGCAGAGGTTCTTGAAAGACGGTTGTGAAAGTGCAAAAGTACAGCTAGGAAATGATTAAGATGTTCATAAAGACTTCAGAGCCTGAGTCAGATAAGACGCTACACCGAGGTAAAGTGTAGGTCTGGCACCATCTCACAGGAGATGGTGGTGAAGAAGGAGGTAACGATATTTGGGATAGATAAGCGCTATACTATGAAAGATGGCCAATGGTTCTGAATTTAAAGTACGAGCCTTTAGTTGTCTTCATTTCTACTGTTTTGCAGATCTGAACTTTCACAGTTGCCCCAAACTTTTATGAAATCCATAGGCAAGAGAAATGTAAACAAAGGATTTTAAAAAAAATGTTTTGGGTTACATGAACAGTGTTAACGAGGGGGGAAAACTGATAACTGAGGTAAGAAGGGTGGGGTTTTTTCTCTTAGAATTATCAAAAACAGCAAAGATACCTGTAGATTTTTTTTGGGGGGGTAGAAAAGCAAAAACCAGCCAAAGCAACACTTAGAAAAGTGAGTTAATTCACCACTGTCTTCCTAATTCAGAGGCTTCTCCAGTATATTACTCCTAGTTTAAGAAGCTGCAGATTAAAAATAACAAAGCTTAGTAAGTTTCACTGGAATATAATAATATCTCAAATGGCAAGTTGTTTGGTTTTTGTTGTTTTTTTTTTTTTTCCCCAAAAAACGCTCACCCTCTTGAAACTTAAAGATCTTAAAGCTTTTATGCTGCTCTTAAAAGGAGGAATGGTGTGGATAATGCTAGAGTAGGAGAAACCTGAGTTTTTTCAGGAAGAGGTAGAACCCTAGAACTCAACCTAAGTGAAACACAGACCTACCTTTGTGCTGGATGAGGAGGATGTTCTGTGTCGGCTGCATGCAGTTTTCCATTCTGCTGCATTGCGAAGCCTGCCAGTGATCTGTTGTTAGAGTGGTGCTCCCTTAGCATGTTCAGAATAGACCTCTGGAATCTTGAATACAGCATTTCACTGATGTGTTTCTGTGCACAGTCTTTGGCTGCTACGTGTAGGGAGGGAAATGCTTACTCTTGTAATTCAGGCGTTGCGGTCTTTGGACCTTCAAATCATGGATTTGGGCTCTCTTGGGGATATACCTGGGGCTGTGTTTGTTGGATTTTGTATTTAAAATATTTCATATAATTGCCCAAATAAAATTATTTTGCATGCTGACCATTTTAAAGGGATCTTCTATTTCTGTTCTAACTCTAGACAGGACACTTAGATCTTGCATTTTGAAAATTTGCAATGCACATTTTGGTAATTTGTGTTATGCTTTATCCTCCTCCACCAGACTTGCTGCAATAATGGAGGTTCATTCCCTTCCTTTCTGCAGTTAACGAGTTAAATTATAGATAAAGTGCACAGGTGCTGATAGCCAGGATGGTCTGAATGTAATGGTGCAGGGAATAAGGGCTCTTTTCCAAAATATCTTCTTGAAAGGCAGTTATTTCTTCTGAACGTGGCTTGTAAGTCTTTCCATTGCTCAGCTGCTTGGTATGTGGTCTCTTTCTCTTCAACGTGATATTCGCAGTTTTTACTAGTGGTCTTCAGTAACTCTGTCCCTCTTCTGTAGTTAGCAGACTCATCTGCTAGCCCAAAGGCTAATTTTTCTCCTGCTGACTATTAGAAAATTTCAAAAGAACTGGTGGACTAGGCGTTCCTTTAGGTGTCTCTTGAGATCTGTACAGGAATGTTTGGTTGCGAGTCCTGATTCCTTGTCGTTTATGATCGTCCATACTGCTGTAGCAGTTGGAGGGACTCATGTATTTTGAAAATGCAAAATAACACTATGATTCAAAATCTTGGTGTTCTTAAATTCCACTGGCACAGTATTTGATTAGAATAGCTTTGTAAAATAATATGGAGGACAAGGCTTGTTGACTTTGTTTCCTCATTTTGGAAAGTATAGAAGCATACAGACCTCAGTCTCTATTGGTACTGTATCAAGGTTATACATATAGTAGTAATATCAAGGGCTAGTGCTATTTCAGGATTGTCATTTATGTGAGGTACTGGAAAGTGTAACACTCAAACCTGCTGGTAAGGGAAAAAAGTTTTTTACAGACTTAGCAGACCTAGAAATAGGGGGATTAAAGAGATTCACACTCTTTGCTCTATGTGGCTTAGTATGCATTAAAAATAATTAATTTTCGCTTGCTGTAAACATTAAGGAGTCTGATGGGTTTGTTCTCTTCTGAGGTTTTTTTGTCTTGTCTCCTTGCCAAGATTCATGGGGGGGGACGGACACCAAACAAAAAAACAACATGCCCCCCCCCCCCCGAATAAACCCTTGCTCTAAAAGTGTTCTGTGTCCTTTTTTTGGCTTGGTTTTTTTTCCTTTTTTGGTTGGTATTACGTGGCACAGTGCACTGCATTTGGTAGATATTTTGTGTGTGATGCTATGTGGAAACAACTTCAGTAGGAATGTCTGTAAATAAAATAAGGAAGATACAGTTTAAAGGAATAAATTATTGAATTTCAACTAAAAAGGAGTTTATGTTGAAATTAAATGATTAACAGCATGCTTTGTATTGGTAATCTTGATAACACAAGTTATCATGAAGTACTTTGGTGAGCAAGAAAGTAATTATTCCATTACAGAGTATGGAAATGAGATTAAAATAACTTGTCGAGATTAGCAGTTTTTCACAATTTTTACTTAATTTCTTCTTAAAGGGAAGACATACCTTTAGTTTTTCTTTGTCATGCATACTAAGCGTAGGGCTGTATAACAGTTTTCTTGTGCACTGTCCAGGTTTGTATGTAAGTAGTAATACTTTTTTTAAAAAACCAGTAAAACTCTTGGAAGACTTAATTACTTCAAGTGCTCTGTTAGGAAAAAAAAAAAGTTACATGAACAACTTCAGTTTATAGAAGTGATTGATTTCATCTGTCAGGCTGCAAAAATATACATGTGGTTAATTTTACATTCTGGTCAGTCATTTAAATTAAATCTTCTTTTTTTCTCTTATGTTTAAAGATCTGGGATATGAAATGGGATTGATACTAAATTTTAATGTAAGTTTCACTACCCAGAAATTTCATCAAGCATTTTCTAAGTGTTAGGAAGTGGATGTACTTAATTGGTTGCAAATCAAGTCAAATCACTTTCTATGTCATTGCTTCATTTTCTCTCATTCCCATGTCACAAGCTACCAGTCTATTTTGGGAATTATTTGCTTCTGATATAGAAAGATGTGGCCTCATTATGAATTTGAATGCCCATCCCCCACTCTGATAAGCTTTTGGTAACACTGGATAGTTAGTGAATTAGTTCTGTGATACGTGAAGTGTTTGTGTAATGTTCATGCCACTTTTAAAGGAGGATGGTAACAAAAGAATAAATCATGAAGCTATGGTGTCAACTGACCATAACTTTTTCCTTAATTTGTTTTTCCAAGATTTGGAAGGGCTGGAGGTGGGGTTATTCCATTTCTTTGTTGCTGTTTTTAATTTGAGGAAGTTATTAGGTAATGTGAATAGTAAGGTTTTATACAGATAGAAATGGTTTGTAAGCAGTGTTAGCAATACTGTATAGTGGCACTCACTGTCTAGCAGAGAAGTACTGTGACTACCAAAACATTTCCAGTCCAATTTTGTTTCTGTGCAAGAACGATGAGCCTTTCATGTTGTTGTAATATTAGCCGTCTTCTATACGTGATTAAATTCCTGCAGATCATTTTGGAATTTATATGGATTAAGGAAACTTAATGAAACCTATTTTGAAATAATCATTCACACCTTTAAAAAAATACTTTAATTTGACCAACATCTTCCTATGTGTCCCTTGGAAGACTGCTTATCAAAGCGAATGACTTTCAAATTACTTTTACTTATTTTCAGCCTTTTTCCTTTTTAATACAGCAGTAGATACAATGTTAACTTTCAGTTTGTTGCTGAATAAATAATGTTACAAAAAATGAATTAACTGCTGAATTGTGTTCAACCACTGTTTATTCCTGTCACTATAGACAATATAGTGGTTTTGAAATGGTTGACTTAATTCACAGAATAATGGTTGATTTGCCATACTTATTTGAACTGCTCAGTTCCTGGCCAATATGTGGAACATAAACTTTGAATCAGATATTAAGGCCACGGCCATGTTTTCTTGCAAGATCCTACTCAAATTTAACACCTGATACTTGCTAGATGTAGATGGCTGGTAGTCTTGTTATTTCTTAAGGCTGGGGTTTATGGTTTTTTAAGTTGGCACCTCTCAACTATCTGTCTACTGGTGCCCACTTTTAGTCTACAGAAACTTGTTTTTTTTAAATGTATTCTTCCCACTGCTGTACCTCTATCATCCAGTCAAACTTAAGTGAGGTGCAGCCACTAAAAATTAGTAGTGATGGCCTTCCTTTTTTAGTTTGTACAAGGCTTAAAATAACTGTGGTTATTTTAACTCTAAGCGCTACTACAATATAAGTAGCTAAAAAATTAAACTACTTCTGATATGCTCTCAGTAACAGCTGTTTAAGCTTAAGTCAGTAATTGTAGTAAGAATAAAAACCCCATTTTTTTTTTAAATTAAGGACAACCAGTTGGACAGAGAAGTGAAATTCCGTGGAGTCTTAAGCATATTTCCACATGTTCTGCATAGCTGCATTGTAAATTAATGACATACAGACTGTTGGATTGGACCTGAATTTACCCAGACAATGGCCAAGTTTAATTTGTGTGGATTTTTTCAGTATTAATGTGTCACAGCATATATGCCTGGCACGTGATAAAAGAGTGTCAAGAGGAGCATTATATGGCAATGGATCTACAATGTGTAATATGAATAGCTGCCATTGATCCTATTGTCAAAGCCAGCAAAATGTATATTAATAGTTGGGAAGCAATAGTAAGAACTTTGGTGTTACTAGATACTGTTTGGCTTATTTGTCTTTAATATGCTTTTATGGTACAACTTTTTAAATATCTTAAAAATACTGACTTGAAGGTAGAAAATAGGTGCCAGTTCCAGTGTTTCAGAGCTCTGTTGTGAGGGATGGTATACGGACTTGAATACACCCTGAAATGGCTGTATTAACTGGTGGCTCAGCCAACACCCAGATGCATCTGGTTTTGCCTTCATCACTGAGTGCAGAAGCGCAGATGGTCTGAGCAACCAGCCACTCTTTAGTTCTGGATTGACTGCTGCTGTTGTGTTTTAACTAGACTTTCTCCAGCATAGCACGAAGACTTACAATGTATGTGGGTTGGTGAGTATGTGTATTTGTCTGCTGTTGACACCTTCCCATCTTAGGAATTTAAAGGTCTCATGCTCCTCAATATTGAGGTATCGACAGTTTTCTGGTCTGTGGTGTATGATGAGGACAGAGGGAATTATAGTTGATAAACTATGCATGCCAAATTCGCCAAACTTTTAATCCACCTAAATTTGGTTAAATCTCTGTTCCTGTAATTGGAAATTTCATTGGTCTTGATAGAGACTGTAGTGTGGCCAGACCTATAACTGACTTAACACTTTCTCTGAGTGGTAGAAATTGCCTAAGGTATTAAAGATTGAAAATCACTTGCCATTGTATGAACTGGATTTAGCTTTGTGAATCTTGATCTAACATAATTTCAGGTGCCACTTTGTGTCAGGGTGTCTTCCTCACCTTACTTGTTAGTAAATGGTAGTAAAATCAGTGGCTGCTGTTCAGAAATGTTTCAGGAAATGAATATTTTGCAAGTTAAGTTCACTGTCTGTTAATGAAACAATCTGATATTTTTTGTGTGGCTTTTTTTTTAATGTTTGGAACTTGCAATTGAAGTGCTGGTTGAGGGTCAAAATACGTTCATAGCTCTGCTATAATTGCAAAAACCTGTTAAACTTGAGTCATAAGCTTTTGAAAATAACTTTTTTACACATCTTTTGCATGAATTTGATTAGTATGTCAGCTAAATTTTGGTATCTGCTGAGCCTGGATTGAGGCTCAGTTTGTCCTGAATAATTGTCGTTCCTCTTTACGACTGTTCTTCTGGTTGCTGGAATTGAGAGCGACAAAGACACCTTGAAATGCACTGTCAGTTCTTCTTCAGATGATCCTCAAACAAGTTTGAGGAAGAAGCAGCAGACCAATTTACATGTAAAGTTTTGCGAAGTGAAAAATTAGAAGAGAAAGAGTGAGGAGGGGATGACTAGGATACTAGTGGGGAAATCAAGGCAAAATGCCCAGTGCCCATTAGAAAATTTTTTTCTAAACAGACCTTGAGTCTCTACATACTACTTCTTCTGCACACCAAAACTTGCAAAAGCATTGGATGAACATTTTCTTGTCTCGGTGGCTTGTCAATGGAAGATAAGAGCAAGCCTCTATGTGATAATCTGCTAATTGAAAACACAGAATAGAGGTCTACATTGTGGATCTAAGGTATCTAGTTCTGCTGGTGACAAGTGGATATTTAATTTAGAGGACAGTCATTATGGTTTGGCCAGGTATTTCTCAATTTTGCTTTTGTGTTTTTTCTTCACCTTTATATCCTCTTACTGTGTCTTGTTGGAAAGAAGGTAAGTGTGCTATGAAGTCATGTATGTAAAAGCTAGATGTCAAAATTATTTGTATAGACCTACATTAGGTTCTTACAACTGAAATGCAAATGGAATGAGTTTTCCATTTCTGAAGTGTATTTAATAAGTATGAATCTTTTTTCCTTATATTAATGTACTAACTTCAAATGCTTTGCTTTTGAATTTATTGTATTTAAGAGAATGTAAACAATACATTCTTGGCAGAAAGAATGTATTAGTGGAAAGACTTTACCTCCATTTTAGTTTTAATTTATTTATTTCTATAGAGCGTTCAGCTTTTAAGACAGATCTCAAGCATGTTTTTGATTTGAGCTTCATTAGCTAAATAGTATAAAGACGGAACTGCACATTCCAGAGATCAGAGCCTAGAAATAAAAAAATAGTCTATGAAGATAAATAGAAGCTGTTTAGATTAGTAGACTATGTATCTACAAATACACACTTAACCCAAACATCAGCTGAAGATTTCAAGACTACTGCTTGGTTTCCAAACCTACCGTAGTTCTGTTAGAGACTAGAAATACAACAGCAAAGCGCATTGTAAATTACCATCTTGTTGGCATTAAAAAAAGCTTACCAAAAAATGCAAATAAGGAAGTTTCAGGAAACTTCTCTCTCTTAACTTGTAAAAGCCAAATCTGATGACTGTGAACGGGCAGAGAACACTTAGAAAAGAAGGTCTCATTTGTGAATGTGGAAGCTTGCTGACAGTGTAACAGCATCACACAGAATCACAGAATGGTAGGGGTTGGAAGGGACATCTGGAGATCATCTAGTCCAACCCCCCTGCCAGAGCAGGGTCACCCAGAGCAGGCTGCACAGGGCTGCGTCCAGGCGGGGTTTGAATCTCTCCAGAGAAGGAGACTCCACACCCTCCCTGGGCAGCCTGTGCCAGGGCTCTGCCACCCTCACAGTGAAGAATTTTTTCCTCATGTTCAGGCGGAACTTCCTGTGTTCCAGTTTGTGCCCGTTGCCCCTTGTCCTGTCGCTGGGCACCACTGAGAAGAGTCTGGCCCCATCCTCTTGACACCCACCCTCGAGATATTTGTAAGCGTTGAGGAGGTCCCCTCTCGGTCTTCTCTTCCCCAGGCTGAACAGCCCCAGCTCCCTTTCCCCGTAGGAGAGATGCTCCAGTCCCTTCATCATCTTTGTAGCCCTCCGCTGGACTCTCTCCAGTAATTCCTCATCTTTCTTGAACTGGGGAGCCCAGAACTGGACACAGAACTCCAGATGGGGCCTCACTAGGGCAGAGTAGAGCGGGAGGAGAACCTCCCTCGACCTGCTGGCCACACTCTTCTTGATGCACCCCAGGATGCTGTTGGCCTTCCTGGCCGCAAGGGCACATTGCTGGCTCATGGTGAATTTGTTATCTACCAGGACTCCCAGGTCCTTCTCCGCAGAGCTGCTTTCCAGGAGGTCAACCCCCAACCTGTACTGGTGCATGGGGTTGTTCCTCCCCAGGTGCAGGACCCTGCACTTGCCCGCGTTGAACCTCATGAGGTTCCTCTCCACCCAATGCTCCAGCCTGTCCAGGTCTTGCTGAATGGCAGCGCAGCCTTCTGGTGTATCAGCCAGTCCTCCCAGTTTTTGTATCATCAGGTACACTCTGTCCCTTCCTCCAGGTCATTGATGAATAAATTGAACAAGACTGGCCCCAGTACCGACCCCTGGGGGACACCACTAGCCACAGGCCTCCAACTGGACTCTGCACCACTGACCACCACCCTCTGAGCTCTGCCATTCAGCCAGTTCTCAATCCATCTCACTGTCCACTCGTCTAACCCACACTTTCTGAGCTTATTTGTGAGGATGTTGTGGGAGACAGTGTCAAACGCCTTGCTGAAGTCCAGGTAGACAACATCCACCCCTCTCCCCTCATCCACCCAGCCAGTCATGCCATTGTAGAAGGCTATCACATTACAGAAACTGATGATCTAATGGGCAGTTAACTGGAATTTCCAGGGCTAATGATGTAAGAAATCTTAATTGGGGGGGCAATTGTTACATGAGCTTTCTGTTAATAATTTTCATATTAATTTAGTGGGAGGCTGAAAAGTTACTATACCTGACTCTGTAGTATGTATAATATATTATAAAGAACGAGGTAGGTTTAAATTGTGTGATTTTAAAAGCAATCAACTGCATAAGAGACTTTGTTATGTTGGGAGGGGACCGGGAGGGTTTGTCTCCATCTTTTTCCTTCCCCTCCAGTGAAGTGCTCATATTTGAAGTTAAGCAAAATTTTCATCTAGTTGAAGCCTAATAGTTAAATATTTGACTGAGGTGTCCAGTGCTTGCTTTCTAATTTTCTGTGAATAGGGTTTTCAAACAGTGGCACTAGTGCTTACTAGAAATTTCCCCACATGGTGTTAGAACCGGCCTGTCTTTAAATAAAAAGAGTCTGCAGTGTCATGTCAATGAGAAATAATCTACATGTGAATGATAAGACACTTGTAAGATAGATGGTTGTGTGTTGAAGGCGTTTTTTTATTCTTGGCTTTGAGAGTCCTAACCAGAGAAGCAGAAGAATTAATGCACAACTTCAGGAAAAAGACCTAAGAAACCATTAAGAATAGTTTGTCTGGATATATACATTTGCTTGACAAAATAGCCAGCTCCCTCAGAATATACTGGCAGTCTCAACCGGCACCCCCAGATCCCTTTCTGCAGGGCTGCTCTCCAGCCACTCCTCTCCCAATTTATACTTGTGCTTGTCATTACTCAATCCCAGGTGCAGAGTCCAGTATTTGTTCTTGTTAAATTCCATGTCATTGATGACTGCCCAGTGCTCCAATCTGTCTAGATCCCTCTGCAAGGCATCTTGTCCCATGAGAGAGTCACCAGCACCTCCCAGTTTGGTATCATCAGCAAACTTGCTAATGGTGCGTTCAACTCCTGCATCCAGATCACTGACAAATATATTGTACAGAACTGGCTGTAGAACTGAGCCCTGAGGAATGCTGCTGGTGACTGGTCGCCAGCCAGATGTAGCCCCATTCACTACAACCCTTTGAGCTCTGCCCTTCAGCCAGTTCTTCACCCAGCACGTAGTGAACCCGCTCATCCCACAGTTGGACAACTTGTCCAGAAGGATGCTGTGAGGGACAGCATCAGAAGCCTCACTAAAATCCAGAAAAACTACATCTACCACCTTCCCTTCATCCATTAGGTGGGTGACCTTATCGTAGAAGGTTATCAAATTAGTTAAACAGGACTCCTTTTGTGAACCCATGTTGACTGTGCCTGATGACTGCATTGTTCTTTAAATGCCTTTCAATAGCACTCAGTATGATCTTCTCCATAACTTTTCCAAGTACTGAGGTTAGACTAACAAGGTCTGTAGTTTCCTGGGTCTTCCCTCATGCCCTTCTTATAAACTGGAGTAACGCTGGCTAGCTTCCAGTCAGCAGCGACCTCCCCAGACTCCCAAGACCCAAGATGATGGAGAGAGGTCTTGCCATAACATCAGCTAGCTCCTTCAGTACCCTGGGATGAATCCCGTCAGGCCCCATGGACTTGCGAACATTCAGCTGGTCCCTTACAATTTCAGCATCCGTGAATGGAAAGTCACTGTTCTCACACTCATGGTTCTCTGACTCAGAGGGCCAGGCAGCCCAAGGTCTATCAGTATTATTAAAGACTGAGGCAAAAAAAGCATTGAATGCCTCTACTTTTTCTTCATCCCTATTAGTCTGGTGGCCACCTTCAACAAGTATCAGTCCAATATTTTCTTTAGACCTCCTCCTGCTATGAATGTACCTAAACCAGCCTTTTTGTTGTCTGATACAACCCTGGCCAGTTTCAGCTCTAATCGAGCTTTGGCCTTTTGTGTCTTCTCCCTTCGTATATGAACTACAGTTCTGTAATCTTCCTGCAAAGCCTGACCTCACTTCCAGAGATTGTACAGTTTCTTTTCCCCCTTGAGCTCCACAAGGAGTTCCCTGTTCAGCCAGGCTGGTCGTCCACCCCGCTTACTTGACTTTTAACACAATGGAATTGCTTGTTCCTGTGCTGTTATGTAGCGGAGAATTCTGTTTTAATTCTGTTTTTTTTGAATAATGAGACAAAAAGGTCCTTAAAACCTGTTTCATGCTTTCAGGCAATAATATCAAGCGTTTTGTATACCTGCCTGGCAGCCTTGTTATTTAATCAGATCTTGAATATTTTGACTTGTCATCTAAGCCTTTCATAGTCCATAGATGTCAAAACAGCTGTTTTTTTAACTGTTAATGTTTGGGGGTTATAACTATTTTTTAACTATGTTTTTTTAATGATTAGTGTGGCAGGGTTTGGACTGTAGTTTGAATCTGATTTGTGTAATTGTGTTTCTTCTCTTGCAGGAAACACCGCGTTACATGACTGTGCAGAATCTGGAAGTTTGGAGATCATGAAGATGCTTCTCAAGTATTGCGCTAAAATGGAAAAGGACGGTTACGGAATGACTCCCCTTTTGTCAGCTAGCGTGACAGGCCACACAAATATTGTGGACTTTCTAACCCAGCACGTACAGACCAGTAAGGCTGAGCGCATAAATGCTCTGGAACTTCTAGGAGCAACATTCGTGGACAAAAAGAGAGATCTGCTTGGTGCTTTGAAATACTGGAAGCGAGCTATGGAAATGAGATACAGTGATAGGACTAATATCCTGAGCAAACCTGTGCCACAAACACTAATTATGGCATATGATTATGCTAAAGAGGTAAACAGCTCAGAAGAGCTAGAAAATCTTATTGCAGACCCTGATGAAATGAGAATGCAAGCACTATTAATTAGAGAACGCATTCTTGGCCCTTCTCACCCAGATACATCCTACTATATTAGATACAGAGGTGCTGTCTATGCAGACTCTGGAAACTTCAAGCGTTGCATCAACTTATGGAAATATGCTTTGGACATGCAGCAGAACAATCTTGATCCGCTGAGCCCTATGACAGCCAGCAGTTTACTATCATTTGCTGAACTTTTCTCCTTCATGCTGCAGGATAGGGCAAAAGGCCTGCTAGGCACTACTGTCACATTTGATGATCTCATGGGTATACTGTGCAAAAGCGTTCTTGAAATAGAACGGGCCATGAAACAAACCCAGTGTCCTCCTGATCCAATACAGCTGAACAAAGCCCTTTCCATCATTTTGCATTTAATTTGCTTGTTGGAGAAAGTACCTTGCAGCTCAGAACAGGAGCATTTTAAGAAACAGACTATTTACAAGTTTCTTAAGCTTCAGCCTAGAGGGAAGAATAACTTCAGTCCACTTCACCTTGCTGTTGACAATAATACTACATGTGTGGGTCGCTACCCAGTTTGTAAATTCCCCTCTCTACAAGTTACTGCTATCCTGGTGGAATGTGGTGCTGATGTAAATGTCAGAGACTCTGATAACAACAGTCCATTACACATTGCTGCACTGAACAACCATCCAGACATCATGAATCTTCTTATCAAGTCAGGTTCACACTTTGATGCCACAAACTCGCATAAACAAACTGCTAGTGATTTGCTGGATGAGAAGGAAATAGCAAAAAATTTAATCCAGCCCATAAATCATACTACGTTGCAGTGTCTTGCTGCTCGTGTAATAGTGAATCATAACATATACTACGCAGGGCACATCCCTGAAAAACTAGAGAACTTTGTTTTGCTCCATAGATGATAGTGTGGAGTCCCAGAGTACTGTTTTCGAAGCACGACTTGGTGACGATATTTTCCTTGAGCACTGTTGTGATACACCAGCGTTCCCTTAGCTTGCTCCATCTTGCTCTCATTGGCTAAAGCGTTGTTAGCATCAGATCTGCAGAGTTGGTTACACAGTATTTAATATGAATATGCCATATAATATATTTTGTGGATTATTTAGAAATGTAATGCCATATTTAGACTCTTAAAATTGTCTGCCAAAGGCTTGTCTATTCTGGTCTTATTTGCCTGTTGGGTGTTTGGGACTGAGTTGAGTATTTTCCACTCATGTCTTTTTACTATAACTGTTATGTGGATTTTATACAGTTGGAAGGTCATCTTTTTTTGGTTTTGCTTGAGCATTTCTACTCTTACTCTATTCTTTTTCTATGGACGCATTGCTAAACTGTACAAGTTGTATGGACTTGTTAACATTTGCAACTACCATAAGTGCTTTTATCTTCTCTATGCACTGGCTTAAACATGACTGTTGTGTGTGAGCATATTTCTATGCAGCACTTGGCCAATTTCAACTTAAATGCCGATTTTGTTTTGCAGTTTGTTTGGAGCTCTTTTGAGAATGCTGTCATCATAGCATGATGAATTTTGGAGTTACTTATCAGCTCTCGAAACTTGGGTTTGACTTGTTTGTCTCCTGTAACTGAGGTTGCTTTCCTTTTGATCCTCTGGAAATTTGTCCTAAATTTGGGAGAAGAAAATCTCGCTTTTTCTCATCGTAGTCCACTTGAACTTTAAATCTGAAAATCATTTTATTGCATCGTGCAGTTAGGGGAAGAGTCCTCATTATGTACAACTGACACCTTCCCCTTTGCACTAATGTCTTGCTTGTGCTGGTTATGTGACTAGATGTGAAGTTTGCTCAAAGTTTAACCTCAAACTTAATGATACACTTTAATGAGAAGTAGATCAAATGTATGCTGTAGTTTAAAATCTGCAAATCACCTTTAGCTACAAAAGAAACTAAAGCATGTTGGTGGCATGATGCTTATCAGTCCAGATCTAGACATCATCTAATATAACATAGTAAGTGGCTGTATGCCAGGGTATTGGAAGTTCTGTAGCAGTGTCCTTTTTTCTTCATTTTAAGTATCTTTATAAATACCTGCATGGATTTTTCATCTCTGCTATGTCAGCTGTACTTAACAAAAAGCGGAAGTTCTGTTGTGTATATAGCTCCTGATTAAAGTACCTATTTTTATAATATTTGCACAACAGTTTAGCTTTTACAACAGAAAGGGCTCTTTTGACTTGATAAGAAATCTATAAATGAAGATCATAAATGTGAGTGCGATTCAGGTAATTAATATAATTCAGCACTTTACTATTGATTAATAGTAGAATTTATTATGGCACATTAGCCCTGCAAATGTCTTAAAGTGAAATTCATTTCTGTTGGGTAGAATACAGTTTACTTGCAAGTTCAGTGGTCTAGCATATTGGATATTTTTGACTTGATGTTTCATTTCAGCGGTGGGCAGTAAGTGTACCTATGGGGTTCTTGCTCCAGAAATTCAACAAGTTGATTTAGGCCTTTGCAGCGATAGAGATATTTAGAAGCCAAATTAATTAGATAAAGTTGGTTTAGGAGAGTATTTTTTAATATTTTATTTTAATTTTTCTTTTTAAAATTGATGTAATAATATTTTTGTCGTTTGTGACTTAAGTTGAGGAAGAATGTGTCTTGGGAGCATATAAGAATAGTTCTTCCTTGCTTTTGGGCTGTTTCGGGGTTCCTGTTAGTGTACAGCATGGTGCCTACTAGCTTAGCCATTCTTGGGAAAAATATGGGGATGTTTTTAAACAAAAGTATGTTGAAAGCAGTGCTGTTTGTGTATTGCCACTTTCAGACTCTGTATTTTGAAGCAGCTTTCACCTGTTTGTCCCATGCCACGTCTACATTGTATGAAATTATGAGAATGAGGAAACCCTGTTAGTTTCTCTTGCAAATACACAGGAGTAAATTTCTATTCAATTGGCTGAATTTCTCTGATTTGTAATTATTAAAACACATGCCACCCAAGTTGTCATTTGTGAGAACATGTAGTTTGATATTTTTTATTATTGTTTGTTTGTTTGTTTGTTTTTTATGCTTTTCTGCTACTCTGTGAGTAGGGATAATCAACAAATTACACCACACTAGAAATGATCCACCTTATACTTCAAGTCATAAAAATAATTCTTTTTCTATAGGTCACAGAGAAAGGGATTTTTAGAGTTTTATACTCTGGAATCTGTACTGCTCCTTAGTGGTTTTAGTTTAAATTTCTGTCTTTGTAACTGTCAAATATCCTCTTTAAAATTAGTTGGACATTATTAGTCCAGAAATATAATCTAAAAATTGTTAATTGTTAGCAAATTTTTGAATGAAAAACATTCCCAAAAGAGAAAGCATATCACTGTTAAATATATGTAAATCTAGTGAAAATTGCTACAAGGCAGGCTTATTCTGTTACCTACTGTTTAAAAACAAACCAATTTAATAGGACATACTGTTTTATTGTAGTTCTGCCTAAATACCTACCAATATGCATCAGTCCTAAAAACTATCATCTCCATGCAGAATTTAATTTTTCATGGTGATGAGGCTATCTGCTGAACTCTTACCTTGCCAGATACGTGGTCTTAGGCATCCAGGCGGATGAGTTCATGCATTTAATACCACTTTCCCTTTGGCCCTGTATGTTTACATTACCCTGTTTAATTTTTCTTAATTTTAAAACAAATTGGTACAGAGCCTGTGCTGGGAAATGTGTTAGGAGTTAGTTCAGGATTTGCTGATTGGGAGGGAGGGTTGGGACAGCAGGGCCTGTCTGAGATGCATGTGCCAGTAAGGCCAGTGCTAATGGGTAGCAGCAGTCTTGCCCTGTTGGCCCCAGATTGAAAGCAGTTTTGTCTCCACTCCAGCTTTGTTTCTGCTTCTGCATAGACACCAAGTTTCTGGACCAGAATTTTTTTTTTATTCTTACTCTTGTTACTCATTCAGAGGTGGGAGTAAGTTTATGTTAGTTAAACATGTTGATGCTAAAGGCAGTAGTGTTGCTAGCTGGACTCAAACTGTGGTAAGGACAAGGAACTAAAGAGCATTCAGAACACAAAGAATTGTTTTATTTTTGTCATATTTTTAACTCATTCTTTTCCTGCTCTTCTCTTTTCTTCCTATTTGGGCTTTTTTTCTGATGAAATGTACTGCTTCTGAGCTACCAACGCAGAAAAATGCTGAGAACACTGCGGAGAAAATTGTATGCCCTGCAGGGGTGAAACAAGTTTTAAAATGGATTAAACAATTTACAGGTATGGCTCCCTAGAGACAAAGACACTGATACCTCCTTGCTTGTTGAGACCTCTGAAGTTGTATTTTTTAGGGTAGGGGATAAATGCTCAAAGCAGTTTTTCTTCTAATCATCTTGGGTTTCAACTGAAATACTTCAACCAGGAAGATGAAGAGTATTGTTGTAAAAAAAATGAAATGCTTTTCTTACCAAATTCTAAAATTGTATTCCTATTTTTGTATCACGTATGCTGGTAACAAGATTCCAGCTGTCTGTGGTGTCTCTGTTCTGTTTGAGTGCAGTGTAAAGGCACTTTCTGAAATGCAGCCCAACAGTGTGGCTAGTTTTCCTTACATACTTTACAACAGTCCCTGGATAGGAAGTAATTTTGTGTATTTCTGAAGTCCCCAAAGAACCCTCTTTCAACGACTGTTTTGCAACTGGTTAAAATTAACCTCTTTCCATTTTTAAAAAACACTACTTTAAAAAGGAGTAGAGTGCTATAGCAGAATCCTTATAAGAGGATTTATAAAAAGATAAAAACCTTATGAGGATAAAATGTGCCTCTCCTCAGTTTTATATCAGCTGCAAGGTGATAGTGGCAGGCTATCACTGCTCTGGAAATAGCTTCCTCATGCTTTGAAATATAGAGTGGAATGCCTGTTATACTCTAAAATGTTGACAAATGTGAGTACCTAGACTAAACACTAATTTCTGTCTTCTGTGACTACAGTGAAGTCAACTGGTATTTAATGCTTCGGAGTAATTTTGGGGAAATTGATGTGAGACATACTAGACTGCTTGTATGTCTTGACTTTGAGTGTGAAAGTAACTGTTGACCCCTCAGTGAGGGCAGAATGAAAAGCTACTGGTTTGGTTTTAACTAACGTTGTATTTGGGTTCCATTCTATCACAAAGACTTCCTGTGCAGGGCTAGCTCCGTGTATGGAAATATTGCAGTTTCTTTTTTACGTGAAGTAATTTAGCTTTAACAGTAATGTAAAAAAGGAATAACAAGCATATTTCTCTGCTCTTACTCTCTTTAGGCTCCAAATGCAGATTACATTAAAAATATGTTTTGGAGAACACCTGTCTGAGTCTATATATCTGTTTCCTTTAGGGTTACTGCAATACTGGTTGGTAAGCCACTTTTTCTGTTGAGTATAAATAGTTAAATGTGAATGCTGCAGCTTTAGACTTAGATCTTCATGTCATTAAGAATTGTTCCTTAAACAAAATGTTATGTTTTGTTCTTTTTCTTTCTGTGAAATG
This sequence comes from Phoenicopterus ruber ruber, assembly GCA_009819775.1. Classification (NCBI taxonomy): domain Eukaryota; kingdom Metazoa; phylum Chordata; class Aves; order Phoenicopteriformes; family Phoenicopteridae; genus Phoenicopterus; species Phoenicopterus ruber. The sequence goes on along the minus strand of CM020246.1, from coordinate 64,853,054 downwards.
GTGGTCCAGCCAAGCCTTTAAATTCTGGTAGTAATAGTAAAGAAAAGGCTTAAACTGAATGATACAGGAGATGTTATTTTCCCAGTTTCTAGAAAATGCAGTTAGTCATGCTATTAACTCTGTTAAAACATTGTAGTTTTAGTTTGTAGCATAAAAGTAATTAGCACAACCTTGTAAGAAGTAAGCAGCAGACAGTTTTTCAAGAAAGTTACACAAATTAATTTTCTCCTTAAAGCTTTTGAAGTCTCTTCCCTATTGCATGCACAATTTAAAAAAATAGAGGAATAGCATACTCCAAGGGTGAGAGAAGAAGTATGAGAAGATCGTTATTAAAGGCAGCTAGAGAATGGAAGACTTTGAAGAACGCTGCCATTGTAATTTCCAAAGGTTGTTAAAGTTAGGCACAGTAGTTGCAATCCTATACTTAAAGGCAGTGTACGCTTCAGAGAGCTGAACTTTTAGGTTTAGGCCTAATCAGTAGCAAATAGCATCAGAAAAGATGAGGTTCTGGATGAGGAAAACTGATCCAGAGCTTTCACAGTAAGATAATTGTCACACAGATGGCTTTAATGAATTGACTATAGATTCTCTTAATTAGGAGAGGGAAGAACCGGAAAGGATCATTTACATCGTTATTCATCCCTCTGCAGTTGCAGATGATGATAGATGTTTTCATCTAGGATTCTGCTGGTTACCTAATCTGTATACCCATGCAAAAACGCTTCTTGGCTGTAGCAAATGCTGGCTGTCAGTTGAAGACCAAAACTCACAGTACACAGACGTGCAGGAAGAGGGCAAAAGAGGCCAAGTATATGGTATGTTACTCTGCCAAAGGCAATACATTTGTTTGTTTCCCACATAATACTCAGAGGGCCGTATACCATCCACAGTGAAAAGCAGAAAGCCCTTCCCCCTTCCGCCAAATCAAAGCCTTACCTTGCAGCTGGTCTCCCATGTTCAGAAAAATTGGAGAGAGAGTTTCTATACTCAGAAGTTATGGACAAAGATGTTGAACTATGTACAAAGAAGGAAAAGAAAGAATTGCCTTCTGACCCCTACAAGTGCCCGTCAGAAGCCAGTGAGTGTGAGGCTATGATGTAAATGGCAACCACGTCTCCCATCAGGTCGTAAGATGTGGGTTCTTTGCTGAAGTTCAAAGGGTTGCTTCTATCATACCTCCTGAAGATTTATCAAGTCATAAGTTCCTTGACAAATTTCTCTTTAGAAGGCTATTTGGAACTCCAGTCCTTCAATAATTAGGAACTTACTTCCTATTTGATACTTATCTTTTTCAGAGTTTTGTATGTTTGATCTTTTCATAGTTTCAGCACCTGTCTGTCCTGCAGACAGAGTTATCCTCTCTCACGTTCAGCTTACGTTAGGCCAAACCAAGCAAACAAAAAACCCCCAAGCTGTAAGGATGAGCAAAGAACAGAGAATAATCCAGAGCTGGGTAAGGTGACCTAATGGTTCAGTTCTCCCTTTTCGCCTCCCTTGCTTGTATGTTATCAAAAAAAAAGGATTCATTGATTCACTAAACATTTTTGCTGCTGAACCTGCAATTTAACTGTCAATTCTTTCCTTGTTACAATGGGAGGGGTTTTTTACAGTAAACAGAGTCGATTGTTTTCTCTTCAGATACTTTAGCTTGTATTGTCCTGTTCTAATTTTTGTTAGATGCCATTTTGTTCTATTCACACACAGCATTATCCTAACTGGAAAGTGAGGCAAAATGTTCAGTGGATGAGCTAGACGTGGATTATTTTTATTTCCATCCCATAGTTTCAGAATAGTAAACTTGCTTTTTCTCCTTTCCTTTCTTTTTTGCATGTGTGGCTACCAGGGTCACACTAGACTTATATTTGCTAGTCTGTAACACAGAGTCCTCTTAAGCTGTCTGTGCTCTTTCTCTGTTTTTCTGGCTTTGCTGGTTGAGGGAGATACGTCACCTTCTTTGTCATGCCTTTTTGTCCCCCCACGCATGAAGTGGGAACTCCAGGGAGCTGCCAAAAAAAAAAAACAAAACACCAAAGCAAACAAAACCAAAACCCAGGGTCTACAGTAAAATAACAAAATATGCTCTGTGAGGGAGATGCCCAGTGAGTTGGTCAATGAGGAGCGCGCATGGCTGACTTTCAGTCCCACCTTGTGTTAACCTTAGAGCCAAACAGCAGATAGTCCTGTAACAAGGCTGGCCCATGCAGGGTGCACCTGCCCCAGTGTTGCAGCTTAGATCAGGAGTGTGCTTTTGAAGTGAGTCTCCCGATTGTCCTCACTTGGCGTGTTTGGGTTCATATCACAGAGTTGTCTCAGTCCCAGGCCTGGATTCCTTTTGAATGAAACTGAGCTGCAAGATGTGCTCCAAAAGCTCACCTAACAGGCTCTGACCACTAATGGGTGTTCACTTCATGGGAGCAGACTGCAAGTTGTTCTGAAATAACCCCTTTTTCCTCTCTTGTTTCCCCCAGCCCCCCAAAGTGTCGCACGCTTTTGATCCTTGGCACCAACTCCTCCGTGCTACAGATCTGCTCCTTGCTAATATAGGTGTAGCCGTGGTTTTCTGTTTCTCTTCCTATGTTAAACCTAAGTTGACACAAACACACTGGGTTCTTTTTTGTTTTGCTTGTAAGTGGTTACTGCCTATACAACGTAACACCCCATAATCCATGTTATGCTTTGAGCTGGAAAATGAAAATGAGATAATGTGGTTGATTACTAAGGTGGATCTACCACATCATTAGCTGTTGGAAAATGAATCAGCCGTGCTGTACGTGTCCCTGATACTTCCTCCTGACAGCATGACTGACCTTAGTACAAAATGCTGTCGTTGTGGTGTAGAGAAATATTTGCTCCATTATACAAATGCAGAAACTAAGGCACAGAGTCAGTGACCTCTTAAAATTACCATAGAAAGTTTGTGCTGTAGCAAGGAACAGGGTTCAGGTCATCTGGCTCCAGGGACTGTAATTTTCAGACTCTTTGCTCCAGGTGTGGTTTGACATTAGTAATTTCATACACGAAGAATCTGCTAAAAAAAAAAAAAAAATACCACCAAGAATTTCTTAGGGAAATTAGGCTGATGTCACTGCACAGTCTTGTTCTGCGTGCCTATTCCTCCTCTCCCTCAGTGATTTTTGAACATGTTAGGCCAGTTTAATAAATTCAACAGAAATAGAGCAGCCTTGAAGATATGTGTGTCTGTAGCTTCCTTGAGAAGAGCAGACTGGGCAGAAGGCAGAGTCCCTACTAACAGTTCCCACTGAGGAACAGGATTCAGCATGAGCTTGACTCTTACTAGGCATGAGAGAATCCACACAGGGATTAAAATGCTTAGAACCATGGAAAAGGTTTTGATCACAGCCTGGGATTTACTAGAGAGCAGCAGATCCAGTCACTGGTCAGGACGTGTCATACATTCATTACATCATGTATCATACAGTTCCTTCACCTGCTCATCAAGGTGGTAGCATCTGACCAACGGATTATCCTGGTTTGTACAGTCTAATCTCCCTCATTACTCGCTCAGTGTCTTCAGTTGTTGTTGTGATGGCACAGAATGTAAATGAAAATTGACTAAGCTGCACAAAATGAGAAACTCCAGGACCATCTATGGCTGTATACTAACTATTGCACTAAATTAAATCTATTTAGCATACATGCCAAAGTTGTTTACAGTTAATTTTGTTGAGAAGTTATGATTGCCTGCTAAGAGAGTTGAGGGAGACAGTGCCTCCCGTTTCAGCTATAAGGGTTCTGGTTATTTTTCCAGCTCTCTCAGGTTCTCTTTGTGCAGCAGTGTGTCTCCAGCTGCGATGCCTTGCCCTTACGGCTCATTGAACATGGCCATGCGCTCTGCCTGGCCCCAGCTGCCCTTGCCCTGCGCTGCTGCTGGGACCCGGCTGCCAAACCAGTCAGCCCCTCTCTGACAGTGATGTCTGGGGAAGTCTGGTGCAGAGGATGAGCAATGGTGGCTATTCAAAAATTAAAAAAAAAACCTAAAAGCTCAGATTTCCCTCCATCCTTCGTGACCCTTTTGTAGCCACGCCATTGTTGCTTCTCATTGTGTTCTTCGTCTCTTCTATTTACTGCTCCCAGCTGCTCCGGGGAGTTTCCCATTTCCCGCTCTTCCCCTGCTGCCATTGTGGCTGACTCAAGCCTGTGGTGAAATGGGAAGTGCTTGGGGAGATTTGGCCCTTGCCGTGTGTTGTGGTTTAACCCAGCAGGGAGCTAAACGCCACGCAGCTGTTCGCTCGCTCCCCCACAGTGGCATGGGGGAGAGAACGGGAAAAAAGGTAAAACTCATGGGTTGAGATAAAGGCAGTTTAATAGGACAGAAAAGGAAGGGAAAATAATAATAACACTAAAAGAATATACAAAACAAGTGATGCACAATGATGGTGGTGATGCTCACCACCCGCTGACCAATGCCCAGCCTGTCCCCAACCAGCAGTCGTCACCCCCCGGCCGACTCCCACCAGCTTTATATGCTGAGCATGACATCACATGGTATGGAATATCCCTTTGGCCAGTTTGAGTCAGCTGTCCCGGCTGTGTCTCCTCCCAGCTTCTCGTGCACCTCCAGCCTACTCACTGGCAGGGCAGTATAAGCTGAAAACTCCTTGACTTAGTGTAAGCACTGCTCAGCAACAACTAAAACATCAGTGTGTTATCAACATTATTATTATTCTCATCCTAAATCCAAAACACAGCACTATACCAGCTACTAGGAAGAAAATGAACTCTATCCCAGCCAAAACCAGGACACCGTGCCTTACGCAGCTCGTGCTGGTTCTAAACTGTGTCAGTTGGGAAGCAGGAGGGCTGGAAGAAATGCAGGATTTGGCTTGCTTGTCCTTTCTTCATCTGCCTGGTTATTAAGCAAGGTAGTGATGCTGCACTGCTGCTTGGTCTCTTCATTAATGTGAAATGTGGGCTCCGTTAATCACTCTGCATAATATATTTTTATCTCACATGAGGTTGCAGATGCACTGTGCAGGTATTGCTGGTGTAAGATGTTATGATTCCATAAGCAAATCTCATCCTGGAATCAGTAATACTGGATTTCCTCCCATGCACAAGGTACTTAAAAAGCTTTGCCCCTGTTTAAACACCTGGCCCTATGTTTTCAAACTTGCTGATTTTGCAGTTTGTGGCTTCTGAAAATGTGCCTTAAGAATGTGTCGTTCTTTCAGTGTCTTTCCAAGCCCCACTAGTTTATCCATCAGGTTGCTGCTTCATGATCCCATTTTGCCCTTCTGTGCTATGGAAATATGTGCTAATATTAGGAATGTGACATTTCATGTGCATTAAATTGAGGGGGAAAGTGCATTAAAATTGCCTCTTACTGTGTGTTCTGCCTCTTTCTTGCCATTAAGAAGGCGAGGGTCACCTACCTCAGAGGATAAATTCTAGTAGGCTAAAAAAAATATTTAAAAATAGGTGATAATGAAAATTTGTAAATGACTACTTGTGGTTTAACCCCAGCTGGCAAAGCATCACGCAGCCACTCACCCATTCCCCCCCCCAGTGGGATGAGGGGGAGAGAATCAGAAGAGTAAAAGTGAGAAAATGCGTGGGTTGCGATAAAGACAATTTAATAGGGAAAGCAGAAGCCGCACACGCAAGCAAAGCAAAACAATCACTCCGAATGAACCCCCCTTCCTTCTTCCCCCAGCTTTATATGCTGAGCATGATGTCCTATGGTGTGGAATATCCCTTTGGTCAGTTGGGGTCAGCTGTCCCAGCTGTGTCCCCTCCCAGCTTCTTGTGCACCCCCAGCCTCCTCGCTGGTGGGGTGGGGTGAGAAGCAGAAAAGGCCTCGACTCTGTGTGAGCACTGCTCAGCAATAATGAAAACATCCCTGCATTATTGACACTGTTTTCAGCACAAACCCAAAACACAGCCCCATAGTCGCTACTGTGAAGAAAATTGACTCTATCCCAGCCAAAACCAGCACATTCTCCACCCCTTATTCCATACCGTTGATGTCATGCTCAGGTCCCACACTACCCAATACATCCTCATTAACCACCACCACCCCCCTTCCCATCCTTTAATGTAATACACAGATATCATTCCCTTAGTCTATGGACCACCCCTGTGAAATCTCTGTAAAATGTCCAGAAATGTACACAAAATGTCCACTGAGTTCATTTAGTCCATGACTTCAGGCACTATCTGTTATGGTGGTCATGCAGGACAGGAGAGGTGGTGTGTTGTGTGGAGTTACTGGGTGCCAAAGCCGGCTCAGGTCGGGTCACTGCTGCATTTGCACTGCTTCTTGTAAGGCTTGTCCTCCATTGGTTCCTGCTATAGCAATTCCTGTAACATGCAACTCAGATCCTGGGTTACAACGATTTAAAGGTATATATATCCATTACAACCTCCACCCCTGGTCCCTTTGGGCCAGACTGTAGGGTTTAACATTGCAATGAACTCCTCCTCTTGCCCCTGCTCCAGCTTGGACTTCTCCACAGACTGCAGTCCCTTAGGGGTGTACCTGCTCCAAGTGGAGCCTTAGCTATGAGCCACAGTCTCTCCGGGGGTATACCTGCTGCGTCATGGACTTAATCCACAGCCACAGATGCTCTGAGGTGCACCTTCTCCGGCGTGGACTTATCCTTGAGCCACAACCCCTTCAGAAGTATATCTGCTGCAGCACAGACATAACCATGGCCACAGACACTTCAAGATGTACCTTCTCTGGCCTGGGCTTATCCATGGCCACACTCACTTCGGGGTGTCCTGCTCCCATGTGGACTCGTCCACAGGTCACAGTCCCTTCGACTCCAGCTCACACTGGAGTTCCAGCCTGTCCAGTAGAGCAGCACAGAAAGAGCAGCGATGCCCTGGCCACCTGCCAGCCCAGGCGCATGGCCACTGCTGCTATCAGAATGTTCCCAGGCACACAGAGTCAGATGATCAGCAGTGCAGCGGTACAGCAAGCAGCGAAAGCAAAAAGCAGCCCCTAATGAGCACTAGACTCTAATATACAGTAAGGCAAGCAGGGCCCATGGCAAGCCCAGGAGCCTGTCAACCGATAGCTAAGCAGCAATAACAGCTACAAATTTGATCTAGCACATTCCAATCAAACCTGTCATTATCTTGAACCCTTTGAGCCCCTGTTGGGTGCCAAAAAGAACTGTTGTGGTTTAACCTCAGCCAGCAACTAAGCACCACACAGCCATTTGCTCAATCCCCCATGGTGGGACGGGGGAGAGAATCAGAAGGGTAAAAGTGAGAAAATGCGTGGGTTGAGGTAAAGACAGTTTAACAGGTAAAGCAAAAGCCACGCACACAAGCAAAGCAAAACAAGGAATTCATTCACTCCTTCCCACGGGCAGGCAGGTGTTCAGCCATCTCCAGGAAAGCAGGGCTCCATCACATGTAACGGTTACTCGGGAAGACAAACACCATCACTCTGAATGTCCCCCCCTTCCTTATTCCTCCAGCTGTATACAGTGAGCATGATGTCCTATGGCGTGGAATATCCCTTTGGTCAGTTGGGGTCAGCTGTCCCAGCTGTGTCCCCTCCCAGGTTGTTGTGCACCCCCAGCCTCCTCGCTGGTGGGGTGGGGTGAGAAGCAGAAAAGGCCTTGGCTCTGTGTAAGCCCTGCTCAGCAGTAACACAAACATCCCTGTATTATCAACACTGTTTCCAGCACAAATCCAAAACACAGCCTTGTACTAGTTACTGTGAAGAAAATTAACTCTACCCCAGCCAAAACCAGCGCACTACTGTAGAAGCATAGTTTAATAATCTGAATTGAACTATTTTCTTAAATTCAAAAAGGAGAAAATAAAAGGAAGTTGGGCGTACTTCTAGCAAGTGAAACATCAAGCATGCTATGGGTGCACCTTGGGACAAGGTACAGGGACCTACTGGTGGGACTGGAGAAGCAAGTAAATTCAGTTATGACCCTGTTCGCACCAAGGGTACTGCTATCTTCACCATGGATGGATAATTAGACCTCTGTGGACTTAGAGCAAATAACGCTAACTGCACAGAGCTAGCCAAAGGCTTCTCGGCAAAGTAGGCAAAAGAAAATCTAATCTTGGCACTGGCAGGGGATTGCATTTTGGAACAGAAGAGGGAAGAAAGGCCAAAAAGGGTCTCATGAAAGGAGAAAGATGTGATGGTCAGTTGGACTTTAACAGGCTATAGGTGACTTAGGGGTGCCATGGATGGATGTCTGTCATCAACCCCTGCATTTACCAACTCCTCACAACAGTCTCTCCTGACCATCTTGCATCTTTCATGCTGTTGGGCAAAGGTCTGAGCTCATTCCTGCTGGAGCAAGTGCAAGGGACGAGGCTGAAGAGCACACCTTCTGCTCTTGCTGTTGCAGCCAGCAGCTACGGGGATAGCGATGGCTGCTGCTACAAGTCCCCTTCTTCTGTCCCCTGTACACAGCAGCTGTCATCCTTCTGTTCTCCACAACAGGGACTGCATAAGCAGTGTGTTGATCTAGGCAGCCCCCTACTTTGAGTTGCACCATGATCTGGAGCTAAGATGAAACACCAGTCAAGGTATCTCAACACACTTCGCTGACAGCAAGCGGTATGGAGACGAGCTGGGAGGGTGCCACTCTTTCCTAATAAACCCTTGAATCCTCCTCTGTTTAGTCGTCAACTGTGTGATGTTGGTCTTACACTGGCAGAAAGTGGCCAAGAAGAAAAGTGAAAGAAGGGCGTGCAGCTACTGCAAAGCCAAGCTGATTTAGCAGGCAATAGTAAATTTTATTTGGGGGGTAAGAAGATGCTGGAAGAACACTCAGTTGGAAAATGAAGTATTGTTACTATACTAACAGCAAAAAACAGTGCAAAGCAGCCCCTATAGATAGATCAGAGTCTGTGCTTACATATTGTGAACTGCCAGGCTGGAAAAGAAATCTGAAATGTCACCTCAGTAATTTTAGCAAGCTTTGATCCCAGAAAAAGAAACATAAGTAGAAATGTAGCTTTGTGTCTTTTCTAAGCAGTTAGGATTTTATGCATAGTCATCAAACCATTCTCTGACATGATGCTAAAGATTCCTGAAATATCCACTTGATATTGGTGTGAAGTCACTGCAGTGTCTTCTGCAAAGGTCCTCTCAGCACAAACTTTATACCTTCTAGGCAGAGTTCATCTACATAGTCAACCCTTCAGCAATCTACTCAGATAAAAGAGCACTCTTGAAATGAGGAAATACTCCATCAGGGGCAGAGACAAAAATGTTCTAGGCATTGTGCAACAGCGTCAGAAAACTAAAAAGCAACTCAGTCCTGAATAAGTTCTTGTTCAAAAGAGAAATTTCAGAAGGTGAGAAGGAACGTACATCCTTTCCTTAATTCAGGAAATCTGTCTATTGACAGCTGGAACAGCCCATTTCCTTTATCTGTAAAAACTGCGTAAAGACCTCAAGAAGAAAAAGGTTAAGTGATGTTGTCCAGATCTTTTATTATGTGTTCTCTGGAAGATGACTGATGATGCTTCTTCCAAGAAAGCACTTCCTAGCTCATAGTGGGAGACAATTCAGCAATTGTTCAGTCAGACAACTGAGTTCTGGGGACGTTGCTGTTATTCACATCACGGAAGTAATCTGCTTTCATACAGAGGTGGGATTTTTAATTAATCGAGGATATCAGAAAGACTTACAAATGAAAAACCTTCCTAGAGTTTGTAGTCTCTGTCTCCAGCCTGAGCATTTAAACCATGCAGACTGCTGAAAGGTGTCCTGAAGCTCCTGGTTTTGGCACCTGGGGTTGAGCGCATGCAGGTGCTGAACAACTTGAAAGACGCTTAAGACATTCCATCGCCGTTAACCAGGCAGGGCGCAGCAAGCGTGCCTGTATTACATCAAAATATGTGTGTATAGCTTATGGCATAAATATGCATGCGTATGCGTAGCAGAACACTGTGTGCATAGGCATGTACCTACTTATAAATAGGGAAGCAAGCTCTTTTTTTTTTGAGAGCCGTGAATCTTCCTTAGTAATTAACTGTGCTGTTAACACGTCTCTTCTCATTTGCCCAAAGTAGCAAAGGCAAAGCGCAGTGACTTAAAGTCATTGAGGGAACTGCAGAGATACTAGGTAGCTAAACTGAGGCACTAAGTGAAGCAGAAATGTTAACCATCATTGTTTTATGGCTTGTGTGGCTCTTTGATACTGGCCACGGAGAAAAACGGGCACTTGGACAAAGATATTCACCAAGTAGAAAACCAGTTTTCATAGAGATTACTGGATTTTGTGTATGTAATGGCATATGATCCAACTGCAGATATGGATAAGTAGACACTATTTTTCTGTTTTGGCACAGTTAGAAAAATCTGTGACAACCTAGTGCAGAAGGGAAAAGAAATCCAAAACTGACTTTGTTTCCTTTCCTGCTATGAGCATTTTACAATCGATTGCAAGCCACCACATGTACTTTTGCCTGGCTGCCCCTGCAGATATCTCTTGCATGAAATCTGGCAGGTATGCACAGAACATCTCCATTGAGGCTGCTCATTGAATGGAAAGAGGAAGAAGAGTGTTTTCGAATATTGATAACGATAATGATGTTTTTGAGAGGAACACCTACAGACTCTGTAGGGTTTTTTTTTTCTTACAAGCTTTTGTGGGTTGTTGGGTTTTTTTTTTTCCCCAAATGGAATAACTGTATGTAAAAGAGAACTGCAACAAAATGACTGTGTTTTACCTCAAAATTATCATACTATCTGCAAAGTGGAAGTACGATTTGCTTAAATAGCTCACTTGCAAAACTACTTAACTGAGAACTTGTCTAACTCTTCACAGAAATGAAGACTAGAAATCTCTTTGGCTTGTCTCCAGTGTCTGAGAGAGTTCAAAGAACATTAATTCTCCATCATGCCCAGTGAAATGCTGCAGTAGAGAGAGCGTGGTTTAGTTGGCGTGCACCTCAGTATGTAATTACTATTACTAAAATATGTTCCTAGCTGTGGTTTGTGCTGCAGAACACGTCCTGGTAAGAGACACCTCTGAAATAGGGCAAATTGCAAGCGTGAGTATCAACAACAGGAAAGAATGGAGATAGCAGGTTGCTGAGCTAACATCTATTCCTTTTACTTGCACCCTAATTTCAGACTTGTGTTTTTTAAAATTAAATTAAGACATTAGTGTTTGTGGCTGTGATGTTAGCATTCAGGAGTGAACCAATGGCAGAGATCTCATGTTTGCAGACAGCCTGAAGTTTTGGCATTCAGAAGTGAGTTGTTTTCCAGCCATCTCTCCAGGATGATGATGGTGAAAACTCTCGATGATATGGCACCATTATTAACTATGCAAATGCCAGGTAAAGCTTCTAGGAAAGGCAAAGAAATGTCAGGATTATTGATAGTGTCGCTCTGGCTTCCCAGACTTAGTGAAGCTTAGGAGGGTGCCATCACATTCCTTGTTTTTCCTGATTCTCGCTGTCTCCCACCTGGTGCTGTGGGCATGCCCAGATGCAGTTCCCCCGGGAATCTTCCCCTGGCTCATGTGCAGTCCCTCTGAGTGCTCCTGGGGACTTCCTTCAGCATGCACCATTGAAGATGAACCGTGAGGGTAACACCTCCCTTGGAAGGGTACCTGTGCTGCTTTCTTCTTCGCTGGTACAGAAGTCACTGATGTGCTGGTGGCGATGTGTTCTGCCAGTTGAAATACCAATTTCACTGTCCTCTGAGGTCAAGACTCTTCTCTGGGAGGAAGTCTATGTTTCGTAAGGGCTTGCTGACACAGGGAAGTTTGTGCCACCAAAACACTCGCACAAGCACAGCACTATAATGGCAAGCTGCTGCGACTCTCCCTGTCTTCCAGGAATTCAAGGTATTTCCTAATGTTTCAGAGCACTCTGGAGTCAAATTCGCTAGATTTTGCCAACTAGAGTACAGATAGCATGCAAGGCTGTAATGATGCAGCCAAACTGGTGAAGGGCAGGGGGAGGAAAGAGATGCAGGGGCTCAGCAGCGGGGATTCCTTCTGCCTTCCATCAGTGGGATTAAGGCTTCACAAATTGAGGAGGGACCCTTGTGCCAGCAGTCTGGCACAGGTCCCCTGGAAAGTTAAGAAATTTCTCAAGTCAAGAGGGGTGGAAGCAGCTGAATTGCTTTTTTTTTTCTGGTTATACTCTTGCAGCTTGTGTATGAGGAAGCACATGCATGCAAAATGGAGACAGCCAGTAACAGCATCACCGTGGACATGCGAAATGGGGGAAATGTTTCTGAGGAAGGCTGCTTCCCGTAGTGGCTCATGTGGTCCTCAGCCCCGAAGGCTGTGCTTGTAAAGTGCACAGGGTGAGGCTGTGTGATTACCTTGCTCCTCTCTTGCTCCTGGGGGGATTTTGGAGCTAAAAGGTTCTGAATTATTGGTGTGCTCACTTCTCGTCAATCCACAATATGTTAAAATAGGATTGAATTGTTCATACAGAGATAGGAATACACTGTGTACACTGCTGTGTAATGTGAAATTTTGCCAGGCATGTTAATCCATTTAATAATATAAAATCTAGGTTGTCACAGACTACAGGGAGCTTCTGATTAAGCTAACTGTAGTTGTGTTTTCAAACACTTAAACCCTTTCAAAAACGTATTTGCAACATACCTTGGCAAATTCCTGGTTTTGATGGTCTCATGCTTTTCAGCCAACTTTCATTCTTGTTATGCTGTTGGAAACTTACAGATCCGCGTGGTTTTGGAACAGTGTGTTTTATAGTACCACAGCCCATCAAACCAGGCTGATAACTAAGAATGTGCTTCTGCTCAGCTTCTTCCTGTGAGTAGCTCCACTGCTAGCAAGGAGACTGGAAATGTACTTTACGTGTAACTCTCAGCGAAATACTAAGTACGCATGAGATGATACTGCATGTTTTCTAGCTGTTGGTGCCATTAGTCAGTCTTTCACAGGATGATCCGTGTTGGATGGGAGCTCAGGATGTCTCTCGTCCAACCTCCAACTGAAAGCGTGGCCAGCTATGATGCCAGGCCAGGGTGACTCAGGGCTTTATCCAGTTGGGTCTTGAAAATCTTGATGGTAAATGTTTCTTATAGAATCATCTAGCCTCTCTGCTGCATATTTGGAGAGAAAGATTTCTTATTTATGCTCTTCAGTGTAGAACTATGTGTGTGTTTTACCAGAATCAGACCAAGGTACAGGGTATTTCTGCTTTTTGTCCTGGCTGGCTCAATGCACCAGCCTCTGGAGAGTAAGCTCCATGAACACATCATCTGTAAGTTGCATACATTGTTTGAGATGTATTTGTCTATTTCGATTTATGCTTTTCTTCCCCTAATATTAATTCAATAGATTAGCAAACTGCAGGTTTCCTTCCTCAGCATTTTCCAATTGTCCAGTTGTCTTATTTCTCCTTCATGCTTCCTCGTCTCTGATTATTCTTCAGCCACCAGATGCACTCTATGTTCCTATTGCTCTCACCTGTCTGATCCTACACTTCTTCCAGCATTGCCTAGTTTCTCTGAACAGCTTCTTCATGTGGATAGACATGTGTGTATATAATTATGCGGAAGAGCAAAGTTAAAGGGGAAACATGATGACAAAGTCAAACAATTAAAAATTCAGTAAGGACTGCCAGCAGTCTCATTTTGCATTCCCACATGCACATGGCTGATCAAGCTGCTGATAATTACATGATCAAGTTATTTTATTCACAAAATCCTTCCTCGTTCCTTGGACAGGATGTGATTCTGGGTGTGAGTCAGGGCTGTGTATTGAAGGAAGCTGCTCTTGCAGGAGCTGAAGGGTTTGTAGCAAAAGGGCCCAACAATTGCAGGAAAAGCAAAAGGATAGCCTTGTGGTTAAGGGGACTGACCGCTGCCCTGGCCAGTGGGATACCACTCGACTCTGGCACAGGATTTTGGCAGTGCAAAGCAAGTGGCTGCCACCTAAATTCTCACGGGTAGTTACACTGGGCATTTCACACTTCCCGGCTGCTTAACACTTGATACCTGACGTCAGAAACTCTGTATCTTCACAGACATAACTGAAGTCAATAGGAAAGATTTGCTTTAAATGTATAAAGAAATATGAAAATGCTTTTTCTGTATTCTTAAAAAATCAGCTCCTTCATGTTTCTAATAGGACATCAAAGACTTAAAAGGAAAGGAGGCACAGCTTGTTTGAGACAGCATTAGGAATGTTTCTCAAGCTCTGAAATAAAAAAAGGTGGCCACAATTAGATATGATGGGTATACTGAGAGGACTCAATTCATTTGTGCGTGTGAAGCATGCACGGTGGGAGCTCCACGAACATGCTCAGGAGGAAACCTCTCTGACAGCCGATGCCAGACTTAGAGGTGTCCGTTAAAGGCCATGCTCTGAACGAAGGGAGTAAAAGGAAATTGTGATTAATAAGAGCTTTGTTCAAAGCAGGGAGCGTTAAGCAGGGAGGCTGGGCATTACCTGCGCTAGTTAGATGGGGATAGGGTGTGCACACAGGGCAGGGGAGTGCTGGTGGGTCGTGGTGCTGGTGCTGGTGCTGGTGCTGGTGCTCCAGCCTCTTCCAGACCTGGCTGGCACCAAGCCTCTGGAGAAAGCAAACGCTGTGTGTTGTTCATGAGGCTGGTCCTTGATGTCCTGTACATCCCACAGGCGTACCACCCCACGCACCCCTCTGAAATGAGCCAGGCAAAAGGTCTGGCTTTACCATCAGGAGAAGCAATGGCTGCTGTTTTGTGCGGGAGCTGGTAACGCCATGGCATCCCCAGGCACTCCTCTCCCAGGGACAGGCCTCCTTTCTGCCCTCCCGCCTTGCTTTCAATGGCTGGACCAGAAATTGTTTTTGTAGCCCCAGTCCTGCAGCAAAGGCAGTCGTCAGCTGTGCCAGCGTCAACCATGCAAACAGGAGGGCTGAAGTAAAGTTCCCTGTGAAACCTTTGGGTTTGGAATGTTCTAAATAAGGTGTCTGCCTTCCAAATATAATGTATTTTCTTAGGCTTGGGACTTTTTTTGTTTTGTGGGTGACAGGCAAGAAGGACGAGATGTAAGCATGTTTATTAGTGACTCTTAAGTTGCCATCCTTTTGGTGTCATTCACTCTGTTGTTACAGATACCTAAAGCCTTATTACATAAATCTATTATTCAGTGAGTATTTACTGAGACTTCAGCTAATTTTGAAGTTGAGTGAAAGGAGAAACAAGCCAGCATACCTGGACCTTCTTCTATGGGAGCTTGCACTGGCTGCCACACACCTTCAACCTCCCAACACAACCCTTGAGTCCGTCGCTTAACCTCCAGCCATGAAATACAAGGTGTGACCTTTATAGGGCAGAGCCCTTCCAGTTCTTCAGGGGGACTTCAGCGCTCAGCCCTGTTGTGGGTGCGTGGGGTGATCTGACGTCACGGGACAACTTGTGTCCAAACCTCTGTGAAACCCCCTCCCTCAGACACTGCCCCATGTCCTTGTTCGCATGCGACTGTATGGTGTATTTTGATAGGAAGCGTGACATTTACCTTCAGTTTCTACCAAGGATGGAGAAATAGGAAACAAATGTGTAAACTGCCATGGGTCTGGGAAAGGATAGTACTTTATCGATTCTTGTTCCTGTGGTCAGTCTGACAATGTGCACGTTGAAGTGTGATTTAAGCAATGCCGGTGTGAGATGAGTCAGAGAGGATTGCACACATGTTGCACGACTTCCTTATAAAAAGTGTTAACTAGCTAGAGTACGACATCGAGCCTGTCATTTCAGGACAGAAATTTCAAGCATGCAAGTAACAGGTGTGCCTGTAAAATGCTGGACCCTTTGGGAGAAACTGCTCTTTAAATACCCAAGTGACTGCATTTGTTTTGGTGACAGGTCACTAAGCAACCTGCGCTGCACTGAGAAAATACAGTCTCAGCAGTGCTTCTCGGTACAGTCGGCATCTTTGGCGTTGAGTCACCATACCATGAATTAGCACTGACGGGAGCTGCGGGGCTTTATCCACAGCAAAAAGCTGGGGGCAGATACCCAGCTACACCAGTGGTTTCAAGTATTAATTAAAAAGCAGGTACGCAGGTTTAGAGTAAAGTTGTTGGTTTTAAGTCATATAGAGTATTGTCAGTTTTGCTAATTAGCATGAAGATGGATTAATAGTTACAAAAGTCCATATTCAAATGTGGTAATTTGAGCATAAAAATGACTCTTATCTGAACACAGCTAGAACATGTATTTTTGTTGCAAAAATTGGAGGCAACCAAACTGGCTGAAAAAGCGTTGGAGAGGAAAAAAGGGACAATATCTTTTAGAGGCTGAGTGTATGTGAACTACAATAGTGCACATCTCTATGACTGAAACCCAAACAAACTAGGTGGCCTCACCCAGTTGTTCCTCAGTGAGCACAACCTCAGCGTCCGTCATACCTAACCAACCATTGCAGTCAGTCACATGAAATTTGGTTTAGTGAAGAAAAAAAAGTGGGTCATTTGTCATTAAGAATACACATCCTTTTTTTCAACTTCTTGTAGAGCGTTATGGGACACCTCCCCTAAAATAAATATCTCCATGACCTCTACCCAAGATGTTAGAGAGGTCTGTCTGTAGATGGGGCAGGACATCGAGGATGTAGTTATGGCTTTGCCTATATCCTACAAATACCTTCATGATCAGTAAAACTTGTAGCTAGCTAATCAGCAGCGCAGCTCAGTACCCGACCATGGGAGGAGACACAGGAGTGCTCTCCTGCCCTTTGCTGTCCAAGGAGTCACCTCCCTGGGAAACCAGCGGCTGCAGGGTGCTCCGGCATGCTGTAACCCAGACCAGGGCATGCCCTTACTTTTGTTGATACAAGACTTGTTAATGCTTCTAGCAAGCAAACTAGCTGAGAAGTGTGAGGTCTGCACAATACAAGTTTCTACCTCTCCTTTGCTGATAGGAGTGAGCTACCTCAGGGTATGATCTGGCCCCAGGCTATATGAATAACAGGAGGGAGTAAACCATAACATCAAAAAATATCCTAGGAAACTGGGTGAAAAAGCATTATGGAGCCACTAAATAGCACTTATCTAGTAAAGCGAGTGGGAAGGCTGGGTGTTGGGACTGACGGTATGCCTGGTCACAGCCCCGTGGTTTTCTTTTGTAACAGGAGGAGTAGCCAGTGTGTAATCCTTCATGCTGAATTTTCTGCTTCACTTCCTCTATGTCACAACCTCAGTGTTGCCATAGCATGTTTTAGCGTGTCTGCATTTGCTAAAATATAAGTTACTTCAGCATGGAGACATTTGAATGGGGAAGATTTACTTGATGCTCCCCACTCCCCCTGAACAACAGCAGGGGGACGATGTGGCCCCAGTGAAGTGTGTGACTGATGTGAAATGAGTGTGATGCTAATCTTGGCCAAAAGCTTGTGAGGAAGCAATGCCTGTTTCATTTCCAAGGAACACTGGTTTCAAAGGAGATTAAAATCATATATTAATTGGAACTGACACAGCAGCTTTACAGGAAAACTCCAGAAGGATGAATTTGTTAAACAGACAACTGTTTATCTTGCATTGACTACATTTCCATATTCCTTTAAGACCAGTTCCTAAAATGTATTTCTTACAGTTCACCCCATCTGCCAGCAGCACAGTCCCTACTTGGTGAGAGGGACTAACATTCGTGGGACGGTATAAGGGATCAAAGATTAGTTGAAACTTCTTTGACAGTGCAGCTGCTTGTTTACGTCATGTGCCTCTCCCATCTACCACGATGATGCTTATACCAGCTCTCTGGTTTATGGGTCTATACATTTGTTAATACCAAATATATTCACACTGCCAGCAGCCCACTCAGCTCTAATCTCTTCAGGTCATGTTGCAGTTCATTTGTCTGGTCACAACTGAATTGATGCTCACAAAATCCTCAGGAGGAAAGTAATGCGACCACCTGCAACACACAGAGAACATGTTGATTTTTTTTTTCCTCTGTCCCCTTCCCTTTTCCCTCTCTCTCTCTCCTTTTCAGACTTCATTAGTTTTACAAGCCTTTGGGAACAAGGGTGCACCATGGCTAGGGAAAGACCAAATGTCCCTTTTGCTCTGGGACAGGCACATGCTGCTGATGGCACGACAAGCCCCCAAGCACATATATGTGTCTGTGCATAGTCAATGTTGTCCAGGGAGACCTTCAGCAGCCCTGCTCTGTAATGGGGCGAGGGGGTGGTCTGTAAAGGGAATTTATATCTCCCAGGCTATCTGCCACTATAGACTGGTGGCTGAGCGGCAGCAGTGACTGAAATGACTTGGTGGATGGTCTGGACACCTTTTGCCTGCCACCCGCTCAGCAGACAGGTCTGGAGGACTACTCAGCTGGGGCTTTTTTGGGAGGGGTTATTTGTTTTGGGGAGATGGGGATGGAAGCAAGTGCTGGCATGCTCCTCTGGCACCTGACCTGCAGTGGGAGATGACAACTGGCAGCAGGACCACCATGCATGAGTCCCTACCGGTGCCTGCTGAACTGGCTGGTGTGGTGTCAGGGCTCTTCCACTGCCACGTGATGGAGAGGAATGAAATGCAAACAGAAATGGCAGCTTCATAGCGGTGGCAGCTCAGCTGGGAGGGTATGGCCACGCAATGTGTGTATGGGTACTGCAGCATCTGTGCAGCACACAGTCTCTCGCCTCTAGAAGCAAAGGTGGGAGCCGGTGGTCCCAGCGTCCCTCCTGGCCATCTCTCACAGGGCTGCGATCTGAGAACTGCTGATTTAGCACAACACGAAGTGCTGAGGCCATGGGAGGGAACCACCCACCTTCTGAAAATATCATTTACATTTAGAGTTATTGTTACAGAAATACCCAAGAGGCAGAGCAGGTTATCTTGCTAGCACCAGAATCTGCCAACTTCTAATAAGTTACTCAAGTCCACTAATTTCAAATGCATCTACTTATTTTGCATGTCTCAGTTTATGCATCCCCAGTTTGGAAAAGCAAAGCACTCAGGAGGCAGCAGTGAGAACTCAGACTGTTCAACAGCTGTGCAAATAGAGCCTAGGGCATTGCAAGCTGGGCAGAGGAAAAAAGGAGATCCCTGAGAATGATGAACTGAGTTGATGCCTTGCCAAAACTTGAAGATATTAGCGGTTAAAAAAATTCTAGGGTTCACTTTGCTTACTCTCAATGTTATTCTTTATTTGATTAACAGTGTTGAGGGCTTAATAATCCTTGGGATCACCATTCTTCATCAATAGAAATAAAATAGACTTTTCAAATAAATATGGTTCAATGTTCATTGCAGAAGGAATCAAAATAGTGCTGGACTTGTATCTTTTAAATTGGACATGATCTTTTCTTGATGATTCCTTGCAAATCTGTTTGCGTTTCTCTAGTAGAAATGTTTGCTAGGTAGTCTTGCAGGGAATAATGCTGAGAACCAGGTGAGAAAACATGTGATTTCTTCAGCTCATAAAAGCTTTCCTTTAAAGGAAAAATCCTGCCATTAATGCGCATATGTTGTTCTGCCAAGTGTAGCAATGGAGCAAAGATTGGTGCGTGAAATGTTACGAAGGCTCAGGATCACATCTGTGTGCCTTTAATAGCTTACGTAGATGTGCCGTCACCTCTTTGTAGCAGGTGCTGGACTGTATGGCATAAGCTACACTTAGGCAAAACACAATAGAACACTCAACCGCTGCAGACCCAGACTGTTTCCCTAGGTCTGTCCCTCTTCCGTTTTTGCCAAGCGAGCGCTGCTGTAAGTAACTTGGTGGCTTTCCCCCATTCCTCACTTCCCCACAGCCTGCTCTGCAAGGGGCAGCGGCTGGAGCTCACGTGGGCTGGGGGACCCAGTGCCTTCGCAGCAGCCAAGGGTTTAGCTTTGAATGACCCAGCTGCTGCCTCCAGGATAGTCGAGAAGCCAGGTAACTAATTATTCTTCCCTGACGGGGATGCTTACTGCTGCTGGTATGCTGGGTGTCTCGAATCAGCTCCGGACTCCCTCAAGCGCAGGAGTCTGCTCCGTATGACGTGCCTGTGCTGGGGGAGGCAAGGCTCGGGACGGCAGCGCCCGGGGGCCACACTGCAATGCCTTTGCCACCAGCAAGTGCTCCCTGCAAGGCAGGGCAGGAGCAGCTGTGCTCTGCCGTGGGGCGGTCGGGGTGCGGGGGTCCGTGACCGCCTCCCAAAGCAAGCTGAGGGCCCTTCGCGCAGCGCCAGGTGTGATCGCCCATAGGCAGAGGAGATACTAATACAATTCTGACTATCAGGTACCGGTTAAGTGCGGCGTATCGCCGCAAGGAAATCTGGTTACTGCTCTTGTGTAAAGTGTGTGCCAGAGTGTTACAGAAAGGGAAGCTGAAAGTAAAACAGAAAGAAACTAATGCATATTTGGGGTCAATCCTTCTGTTTTCTCTGTAACTCTGCAATGTAGAGAATTTTCTACTTGTGGATTCACTTCTGAGGAGTCCAATTCATTTTCCTAAAGAAGTATTCTAGGGAATTACATCATTAATTTCCTGTTTAATTGGGTAAAACATTGCATTGTAAAACCTTTCCTGAAGCATTTCTTAAACCTTAAGCAAAGTGAGATCTCATAGAAACTAAAGGTTTTGCTTTTCAAGTTGAAATTTTCCACTCTGTCCTCAGGTGGAAATGAGTGGTGTGGACCTGTTTTAACCCAGAGGAAGGTGGCTTTGGTAGCGGCAATCTTGGGTTTAGACCAGGCACAGAAACAAACTGATCTATGAGAAGAGGTGAAATATCTCCAAGGTGTGTTGTTACACTTCTACCAACAAAGTTTCTGAATACAGTGTGAAACAACAACAGCCCAGCATACGCTACTAGCAAGTATGGCACTTCTTTGTCACCTTTTAGAAATTAATTTAACATCTTGGTTAAAAGAAAACAAATAAACAAAAAAACCCAAGAACCTCCAAAAGGACTGTTAGTTGGATTATTTTTTATTTTCTGTTTAACACCAAATGGCTGTAAACCAAAAGGATTACCTCAAGCTAAATTAAGCAATTTATGTGTTTAGGGCCTCCAGAATGAATGAACTAGATTGAATCTGAGGACTGCATTATTTAAAGATGTTTGTATAAATACACTGGTTCAGTATGAAAAACTATTATCTATTTCAGAAGAGTTGAGAGTTGGAAACTGTCCAGGAAAATGTATGCTTCTGCTGTATAATGTGTCGAAGAGCAGAATTTCCTTACTGACACTCAAAATAAGGCAACTGGAGCCCCTGCACGGGCTAGGGGAGGGGATGCTAAAGCTGTTGCTGAAGCTGTACTATCACTAGGAACCGACCAGTAAGACCCCACAGTAAGCAGCACTGGTGCTGGGTGTGAGTGCTACCTGTGCTACTTTGCCTGCAGTTTGCACTGTTAATTGCAACTTTGCCACAGGATTGAGGTGGCTAAAAGTACCAGCAGGTCCAGAAAGGGACATTAATCCACATTAAATTGACACTTCAAGGAAACACTGCGTGGTCTGCATGCACCTGAGCCCCTAAACTGTTGATTTCCAGAGCACATGCTACGGAAAGAATTGCTTCATACTTGCGTGGTGCTTTATGCTCTTGCCTTAAGCATTTTTTGCTGGTTGATGTCTGGCTGAAATATGGGACTAGACTGGACTCATGCTAGCGAGCTGTTCCTCTGTTTTGCTTCATCTTGTCTTGCACTGCTGAGTGCACGCTGTCATCTCTGCAGCTCTGCCTTTTGCACTGAGGATCCCGAACCTGCCACCTGTGGGTCCTCCTGCCAGACAGCGGGGATCTGGCAGGGATCTGACCCATGACACTCTACACAGTGCTTGCGTAAATGCCTGAGAACGGGCTTTTTCCCCTATGTTCCTTTTTGTAAAACCAGGACCAAGAAAATCCCTCTGCTCATCCTCCCTGGGCCTGCACAATTTCTTCCTGCTGCAACTCTTGGAAAATAGTTTGCAGCTGTCTGCGTTGGCACTGAAAGGTGCCGATAACATCTGTGGATAACAAGCCTCAAGAAGAGAAGTTAATGAAGTTCTTGTTTCAGTGGTTGCGCTCCTCTCATCCCTAGAATAGCCAGAGACATGTAGTACGTGATCACGATGTTCATTGCACAGTGCTATTTTCGTCCCTTTCCCCTTCTTACCAGCTTTCAACAGCTTGCTGTGTGGATCCTCCCCCTGTGGTGGCCTGGTAGCTTACGACAGTGGTCTCCGAAGTGGGGGGCGTGCACCGCAGGGGGTGTGCAACACAACCCATTGGGGTGCAGGAAGAAAATATTTTTTGTACCATTAAGAAAAAAATAAAATTATATTTTTAAAATAGTGTTTATTTCATCTTTACCTTGTCCATTTTTTAATTTCTATTTTTGTGTAGGTTTTATAATATACCTAATATATTAGTACAGTAGTATATGTACATTATTTATAAATAAATAAATGTACATATATTGGGTGTGCATGCTGAAAAATATTTTACTGATAGGAGTGCGCAATCAAAAAATTTGGAGGCCACTGGCTGAAGAGACATCTTGGAAAGCTGACTTCTGCACACTCTTCTGCTCCTCAACGAGCTGGTCTGCTTTTCCACTCCGAATCAGTCCACCCCACTGGGGCTGTCATCTCCCTGATATTGTCATCTACACGGGTACTTCGAGATTGCCTGCTATGTGATTTTCAGTCCCACCTGAGGTCTATACAAATGGTGGTCTCATCACTGGTTATGCTGGGGTGAATTGGTTATATGTCACAGGCAGGGCAGAAAGTTAGACAAATTAATCTGTCAAATTTCTGAGGAGGCCTGCAAAAGCCTGCCTATAAAGATATGTAAACATTCGGCACAGAAAGAGCAAACAAGTTCCAAGTGCCAGTCTGCTGGCTGGAGATTTGGCTGGGAAATGAAAATCTGTGTTAGAAAATGATACTGACAGCTAAGTGGTAAAGCTAATACAGTGCCAGAGCAGACCTGGTGTACTGTCCATCCTCTGCTTGGGATGGATGCATCCTCTCTTAGTGCCTCCTTTTCACGCCTGGGCAATGAAGATCACCTTTCTTTTACTTGCTGTTTGTGTTGACTTTAAGGCCCTTGTGACAGCGGCTGTAGCTTGCTGCGAGGTCAATGAGATTGACCTCACCGTCCTTACATTGACAGCGATCTCGGTGGAAGGTTCAGGTCCTGTGGCGGTCCTCCCCTGGCGAGTGCAGCTCAGCGTAGCTGCAGACATGTAACGAGGTTGCGTTTATACAAAAGGAGGGCAGTAACTAAATTCAGAATGACCTACTTAGACCATGCATATTGAGTTAGTAGGTACTAATGAAATTCAGTGTAAAGAGCTACGCGGCGGTAAGGAAAGGAAACTGCAGTGACCAGTGGAGGGTCACCTTCAGCCGTCCCCTTCTAGAGCAAGCCTGTTAATGGGGAAGGATTTGGAAACTGACATAACTGAAACAGTAAATAAACCTTCTGCATGAAATTTCAGATTAATACACGGGAGGATTACACTTGCCTTTACAAATCTGACAGTAGAAGTGCTGAATAAAGGGCAGGGGAAAACTAACCTCACCTGGTTCAATAAAAGAGCTCTCTCCCTGCCCCATTTCAAGGTGTCCATCTTTGCCAACTGGAGTACCACTGGGAATTGTGAAGAAGTCTGTGAGGAAATGGAGGGGGTTTTAATGTGTTCCCCCTTAGTAAGATATATGTGGATCTGTATGTGGATTTTTCTCAGTATCATTTGCCCTTACTGAAGGGGCATGTGATTCACTTTGATGTGATGGCAGTCACACTGGGACAAAAGCAGGTCTTCCTTGGAAGGAAATCCAAAGTTTGGGTTCTGTTCTCAGGAGAGTTTCTTCTCCAGCCCTTTGAGACCAGAAATTTGGGTGTCTGTGGGTGTTTAGTACATGAACTGTGGCTGGCAAGGGCTGCTGTGAAGAGATGAGCTGGGCCTCAAGTAGTAAACTGTCTTAAGCCTCTTAAGCCCCTGAGAGCTTTGCAGATGAGGACCTTGATTCATTTTATGAAATTAATATGTAGGTGATGGAAGCCTGCAGACCAGAGGTGATTTATAGTGATGGGAAGGTCTCCCCATGTGAAACCTGGAATATGCAGGGTCCAGGAGCTGCTAGAAGGATGACTGCTGTAAAAATGTCCTTACTACAGGACGGAAGTATGAAAACTGGGCGGTAACACGGTGACATGGATGATCATGAAGAGTTTTTAAGCAGCAGGCCTGATCAACTTATTGTTGATCCAGGTTAATTAATTTAAAGAGGAAAACCCCCTACTA
Organism: Phoenicopterus ruber ruber; assembly: GCA_009819775.1. Lineage (NCBI taxonomy): Eukaryota > Metazoa > Chordata > Aves > Phoenicopteriformes > Phoenicopteridae > Phoenicopterus > Phoenicopterus ruber. Next base: position 64,828,882 of record CM020246.1, on the reverse strand, counting down.
TTAATATCTTTGTTTCCAAACTTGAAATCAACAGCTCCTGGGGTGGATAGAGCCTGCCTTACAGTAAAGGAGGCTCTTGGCCCTACACACATCCTTGCACCTTCAGACCAGCAGTACACGCTGCACAGGGCACTGTGGAGTCTATGGCCTGCCATAAATATTTAGGACTTCCCAAAGAAAGCCAAGAGCTTCATCAAAATAAATTAAATAATCATTAATAGGCAGGGATTAATTTATAATCAAAGGTTTGCATGTACTCTAGCAGTCTACTTCCAGCCTCTAGGTTATTATCTATAACATCCAAGCTAACTAGCAAACCTCTCAAAGCGAAACATGGCTGTCTCCTGGCTGTGTACCTTTGCATCTCTTCAAAGACATTTTTTGCTGAGAAAATAGCCAACCGTTCTTTTTATGCAAGCCAGCACTCAGTAGGGCTGTCTTTGAAGGGAGGTCACTACAGGGACTTTTGGTCATTCCCCCCTGATCTCAGACATCACCATGTCTAGAGGGGGGATGCGCTGAGAGCAGCAGGCAGCCAGCACACGGCAGCTGTTGTTAGGGATGCAGGCTGCCTAACCTCTCTGTTGGCACTGGGGGTGCAACTTCTGATCTCGACTCTGTTCTGTTTATTCTTCAGCGGTGCATCAACAAGTACAATAGCGGACCTGATAAATGTCAGATGAGTCATAGTGCCCATTGATTTACCATGAGCCAAAAGCAGCTCCTTGCCCCCGCATTAGTACCAGGCAGTGTGGCGTGTATATTATATATCACTGGATGTGAGGGCACAGCTTTGCCCTGCACTGTGACCAGCACTGCGCCTTACCATGGTTTTCTGAGTTATAATTCTATAGCAACTCATACAGATCAACACATTTAGGAGAATATATACGACACTGAGTACAGAGCTATTCAGGATATTTATTTTAATGTTTCCAACTTGGATGCAGTAAATTCTCGCTCCTGGCCCTGTGATGCACACTCTTCTCCATGACTGGATTGCATTTTAAAGGAGGGGGTGTAAATACTTCTTCCCATGTGATTTCTGCTGAATAACAAGTTAATGGTGATGTCTATCCCAGAGTAAACATCAGTAGATTTTTTGGTTTTTTGTTTCAATACCTATTGTGCAAGGCCATGGGTCTGAAGAAAATGGTAAGATAAGTACTGCTAGTCTGGACTTCTTTCCAACACGGGATGCAAGAAGAGACTGAAAGCTGAAGAAAACTTCCCAGGAGCACAAAATCCTGAGATATAGTTATTGACATGGAAATTTCAAAAGGAGTGCAAAGAATATATATCAACTTCCGGTTTACATTTCCTCGTTCCCTAAATAATTGGAGCACTTTAATTAAATTACAATCTTGGCTATATTTATCACTGGTCTTTTATGGAGCCTTTCATCCTAGGGCCTTAAAGAAAATTATTTAAGTCACAAAACATCCCTGAGAGGCACACTGTCATTTTACTGTTAGGCAAAGAAACAGAGAACACAGAAATAGTCCACTGGCAAGACGACACAGGAAACTTTTAGCAGAGGAAGGAAGGAAGCTTGGGGTCTCTTGGGGTCTCAGGCAGTGTGCTGTCAGCTGCAGCTTCTTTATGGAAACCAAGCTTGACTATAAGATACCATATCTCCTTTCTGTTACTTCAAAGCACTTTTACAGGAAAAGATGATTTCTAATATTGGAAATAATGGCTAAAATATGCATACACCTTTTCAACAGCAAAAATACTTTCCTAAGCTTCTGGAAATGCAGCACTTGTGTGAGGCAAGGTCACTGCATGGTTCCTTCTGCTCTGTCTAAAAATATCTCACAGTTATAACCAAAGTAAACATATTGCCAGCTCCCAGGATGGGCCTCTTGAGTGCTCAACTTGACATTGCAAATAAAGATGCCTCTAAAGAAATAAATAAGTAAATAAAGTCATGTTGAACCTTCTGAGTACTAAAATCTTGCATTTTCCCTGTCCCTTTCATGGAAATTACCATAATTTTATTTCAGCAGTTTTCAGAGAGCTGTAGTCTGTGTAAGACCTCCTCTAACATGGCCCCTAATGAAGCTACTTGCATGAGAAACCGTAAAAGTCATCCTAGCCACCTTCTGAGCCTCCCCACAATGCTGTCTCCATTACCCTTCTCAGCTCCACTGAACTCTCCAATTGCTTCCTTTTGTGACTAGCGTTTTCCTGCCTTAGAGTCACTTTATGTAGATACACTGCGGCACTTCAAATAGTATGACTGTACTATTACTTTGCAAACAGCACATCTCTGTTTGATTAAGTTTGGGGTGGAATTTAATGGAGGTGGTACTTAAAGCAGGCTAGTTCTTACCCAAAGTGAAACCTGCTCAAAATGGAAGGTCAACATTTTCATCAGACCCATCTCCAAGATACTTTTCTTAATTAAAGGAAAAAAAATATGCCCCCTTCCTACCTAGAACTCAATTATACTTTAGTTAAAAAAAAAAAAAAAAGCCATTCCTCACCTGCATGCACAATGAAGCATGCTAAGATTAGTAAGCCATCTAGCATGCAAAATACTCCTGAGCATAGATTTGCATCTGCTATTGAGCCTTATGTATCATTTCATGACTAGCATAAGTATACTTGCAGAGAGATGGTCAAGTATCGTTAATACACCCACATGGAAGGGCTATTCCAGCAGGTACTGCAGGGATTTGCTATGCACTTTTGACTAACTTGGCTCTGCCCTATCCACTGCTCCCTCTCTCAGGAGCCCATTGAAACTCATAAAACAGTGGCTTTAAACTAACCAGAGATTAAAAAAGAGCCGGAGAAATGTCATACCTTTCTCCTTCAAAGTGCCGTACTTTTGTGTATTTGTCGTGGTACCTCAGCTACTAGCAAGAGCCCGCACAAGGGACATTACCCCTGGGCTACAGCTGGAGAGGTGGTGTGGTCGCTGTGACAGTGCTGTCACCTGCAGAGCACTGGTGATGGCGGCAGTGGTACCCCCTGGCAGAGGAGAGTCTGGGCCGTCTGTGGGGATTGAAACTTTCTCCAGCCAGGGTCGTGACATGTCATCCTGTGCCCAAGAAAGCCCTTTAAAATTCCTCTTGTCCCTTTTAAACTCCAACTTTAAAATCAAGGGAAGCAAGTCTGAAAGTATGTCTTCTTTCCTCCCTGCCCTCCCCCCAAGGACTCGGGTACATTTCTGTACCTGTTGTTGCTTTATGGTTGACTTTTCCCTCTGGTTTCTCATCATCTGAAGCCAATTTAGGTTGTATGTGTTTCAGTAGTTTTTCCTGGGGGAGGAATTAATGGCCAGAGGACAGCTGATGTGTTCAAGCAGTAAGAAGGCTTTTGTGTATGCGACTAATGGGATACGGAGTGACGGGTGCACGCAGACTTTTTTTCTGTTCAGGATCATCTCAAATGTATGGAATGGGAAATCTGAGCTGTACTACACTTGTATTGAGTGTGTATGGGTATAACACAGAACATATCTAGGCAGATAGATACACGTGCACACATATGTACATACAGCACGTTATCTATATGGAAGAAAAAACCTTTAGCTTTCGAGAAGTCACTGAACGTACAAATGGTGAATTTACTTTTGTGTGTAACATCAGTTGTGTGAGGAACTGCAGCTCAGAAAGGTTGTTTGCACTGCTGTGAAACTGTCACACAGAGCATTTTACCTCAAGGAAGAGACTTATTTCCTACAAAGCCATTTGTAGGCAATGAGACAAAAAAAAGAAAAAGCACTAGAAAGGTGCACATTTTGTTTTGTAGCTTCACATAATAGCACGGCAAGAGGTTTTTCATGGCAAGCAATAGTAAAGGACTTCAATAAAAAAACCTCACGGCATGACTGATGAAACGTAGCATTTCTATTCACAAATTAATGCCTCCCTCCATAAACTATGCATGTGTTAGAGAGGAAAAAGCAATGGAATAATAGGAGGATGGAGAAAAGAGATTGGTATTGTTAAGCTAACATCAAACATGCTTCCTTTCTGTTCTTTCTAATTGGCTGCGCCAGTGTCAAAAACTTAAATAATCAAAACTGAGAACAATTTCAGCAATAGGCTCCATATCTGAATCAGTATAACTTGCACTATGGATGTCCCAGGATTACTTAATGTATCTTGACAAACAGATATTAAAGAGCAGCAGTGAGGAGCATGAACGTGAAATGGCTCTGTTGCCTGTGGGGGATGCAGGGGCAGTGGCACTGCCAGCCCACGTCTTCCACCTCCATGCCACTACCTGAATCCTGCTGTGATTAACATTAATCCGTGCTTTACCCCTTTCGAAGTATAGCCAGGGACTTCTGTGAAATCACTTAGCTGCTAATGAGGGATAATTTAATGATGGGTCAATTTAAGCCCCAATGGAGCACTTGCATTTCATGTCACAAGCTGCCACCACTGGCTGGTGGCCTCAGGAGAAAGGCTGCTCGCTGAGCAGAGGGGAGCTGACCCAGGCTCGAAGCCTGTCTCCATCAGTGCTGCTCGGCACAGAGCTAGGAGGAGCGAGGGTTGATCCTTCTGCATTATTGCTGCTGTCTGCCCCTGCTGTAATGGAGCAGGACATCGCAGTCCCCTCCGGTGAGCTCCCAGCATTGATTCTGCAAGCCACTTCTGAGCAGTCACCTCTCCTGCAGTGCCCAGCTGGGCAGCCCAGCTCCTCCAGGTACGGATGTGTCAGGGCAGCAGCGTCCGGTCCCACAGGGCTGGCATCCGCCGGAGCCCGTCAGTGACGGGCGAGGAGACAAAGCTGGCTCTGTTCCCCTCCTGGGAGCCTGCCACGCTCTGCACGGAGCTGTCGCGGGCAGCTGGGTGCCAGAGAGTGACTGTGAAGCTGGAGAGGGGACAATGTGTCCCGGGACAGCGTGGGGTGCTGGGCTTGCAGAGCTGGCTCTGAGGATCGGCTCTTCGCTCACATAAGATGCTGAGGTTTAAAACCTCACCAGTGCAGAAATAAATGCAGAACCAGATCTCTATTCATACCATGTTGACAAGAAAGTATCATCCAGAGGGACCTTGACAGGCTCGAGGAGTGGGCCCATGTGAACCTCATGAAGTTCAACAAGGCCAAGTGCAAGGTCCTGCACCTGGGTCAGGGCAAGCCACAGTATCAATACAGACTGAGAGATTGATGGATTGAAAGCAGAGAAGGAGAAGGACTTAGGAATCTTGGTGGATGAAAAGCTGGACATGAGCCAGCAATGTGTGCTTGCAGCCCAGAAAGCCAACCGTATCCTGGGCTGCATCAAAAGCAGGGTGGCCAGCAGGTCGAAGGAGGTGATCGTCCCCCTCTACTCTGGTGAGACCCCACTTGCAGTACTGCGTCCAGCTCTGAGGCTCCCAGCACAAGAAAGAAGACATGGACCTGTTGGAGTGAGTCCAGAGGAGGGCCACAAAGATGATCAGAAGGCTGGAGCCTTCTGATGAAGAGACTGAAAGCTGGGGCTGTTCAGCCAGAAGAATGCAAGGCTCCGGGGAGACCTTATTGCAGCCTTTCAGTACTTAAAGGGAGCTTACAAGAAAGACAGGGACAGACTTTTTGCCAGGGACTGTAGTGACAGGACAAGGGGCAACAGTTTTGAACTGAAAGAGGGTAGGTTTAGACTGGACATAAGGAAGAAACTGTTTACGATGAGGGTGGTGAGACCCTGGCACAGGTTGCCCAGAGAAGTTGTGGATGCCCCATCCCTGGAAGTGTTCAAGGCCAAGTTAGATTGGCCTTGAGCAACCTGATCTAGTGAAAAATGTCCCTGCCCATGGCAGGAGGGTTGGACCAGATGGTCTTTAAAAGTGTCTTCCAACCCCAACCATTCTGTGATTCTGTGATTCAGAATTGGGACTGCTCTAAGCACTAGTGCCTCCTTGGCTGTATACCATGCATGGTTTTGAGTTGCATAAGTTGACTTGTTCATTTCTGCCACCGGTGCCTAGTGCAGCAGCTTTCTTCTGCTGATGCATGTAGCACCCTGATGTGGACACTACAGAGGTCCCCCTGTCCAGGTCGCACAAGCCACCCCAGCAGCTCGGACCAGCTTTGCTTCAGGTTAATGCTGACTTGTTCATGGCCGGTAGTGGACCTGCGCCGACCTCTCACAAGCAAAGCACGCTGACAGGACAGGCTGGGGAAGTCTGGTCTGACACAGCCTGTGCAAAAGACCAGCCAGCAGCAAACCTCTGCCTGAGCTGGTGATAATCCCATTCCTTTGGTGCTCCTTTAAAAACAAATTTACCTTCCAAAAACCAGCAAAAAAGGCAGCTTCTCTTAAGATACTTAGTTGCTATGCTAAGACAGCAGGAACAGGTTGTAATGGTTATTTCAATAAGCAATGAAAGTATCTGTGAGTGTGTTGACCATGAAGAGCTCAGCTGAACTCCTGGTCAGACTCAGGACAGTGTGTTCTTCTCCCTGGGACAGTGTCTGATTGCTGTGGATGATTTCAGCTTTCCCAAGTTGCTAGCTGCCGGTGTAGAGCATATGCGGCTACAATGCTTTTCGCTAACCGTGATAGCAGAGATAGCTGCATGGAAACGCAGCAAGGATGCAGCAAAGACACGACAGCAGCACACAGGGCTCTTGCTCACGGCAGCAACCCAGCACTTACTCGCTTTTCTCCCCTCGAGTCAGCGTTTGTGAACCCGGGTTTAACGAGAGTAAACCAGTGCTCACCGGGGAAGCCAAGTGCCTAGGGCTTGTGCGGGTGGATGTCAGGGGCCTGAGATGCCCCTTCTGCTGGGTAGGTAGCGCTGGCACGTAGAGGGAGGGCAGCTAATACTGCGCGTGTTTACTGCATCCACACTGCTATTTCCAACTGCATGACTCCGGCTGTGTTCCTGAGAGAGATTAAGGCTGCCCTTCTTTCTGCAAATCCTTAGCTGAGATCATCTGCAGCTTTAGTATCTGCACTTCAGCAGGGCCGAATCCCGTCTTGCAAACAGGTTTATAATCAGTGCTGCCATGACAGCTGCCATCTATGGCAAGTGCGCCCACAGATGTGCTGGGGACCCCCGCAGCCAAAACCACGGTTCTTCCCCAGCTGCATTGCAAAGCACAAGCATGCACTGGACAGGCAGTTACCAAAGGGACCTCTGCCTGTGGTCCCCAGAGGATAAGTCCCAGGAAGACCTATACAGATGTAGCAGCCATGCTCTCTGCCAGCAGCCCTGGCTAAATCAAGGATGGCTGGAGCTTCCAGCCAAGGCTACCTTGTGTAGTGGGATCACACATGCAAAAGGCTTGGTGGCCTCCTTGGTCGTGCTGTCTCTGGGGTGACACACGACATGGAAGCAGCTGGTGCTGATCCAGCTGGCAAGTTAAATAAAAATATAAAAAATTCTAGATACTTTTGTAAGTATAGAGGATGACCTTCAGGATGCTTCAGTAAATGGGACTGCAATGCCCAAGGTTGGGTGAGTGGCTGTTCAGTGCATGATGGCCATGTCAGCCCATAGAGCCGCCCAGGTCTGACTGTCGGTGCCCCCCGGGGCGCTCGGAGCAGAGCGCCTGCCTGGGGTGCTGGGGCCCTCTGAGCTGGGCACGTGTGGAAAGGGACACTGCGGACAGTGTTGCAGATCTTCCTTGGTTTACACTCCCGTGGAGCAAAAATATAAAGGCAGCATGTGTCTATGCTGTTTCCACTGGGCTTTAATAGGGTGGTTTGTTTGTACATTCAAAGCCATGCTATGCAATACTCTAAGAAAAGTACCATCCACCCCTGCTTTCTAATAAATGCATTTCTAGAAGTTATAAAGAAGTGGTTATATTCTATGCATTTTTTTCTTATTGTATTACATCTTTTCTTTTTTTTTTTTCCCAGTGAAAAACTCTCAAACCTTATATTTAGGTCTCACTTTAGGAGTTGAGTAATCAAGGTTAAAAGCAGGTACTGTGTCAGCCTGATCCAGGACGATGGCTCTCATGTCACTCAGTCGTGCGTTATGGTGGGAGGAGAGGCTGAAACTGAACTGAAACACACGTCTGTGTTTTCTTGTCTTTCCCTAAGTAAGGCTTTTTTTTTCCGCCCATAGAATCAAAAATTTAGGAGGTACACTTTTAACTTGAAATGCCAGCCTTGTCAAATAGTTTTAATACCACACTCTGGCAGACCTATGCCTTTTGCAAAGGAGCAAGATCAGCATCATTTTGTGTGATTTGAGATGAACGCTTGATAACCCAGATTGGTTTTGACCCAGATGGCAAGCTCCTGCCTACCTGTCTGGCTTGGTTTCTACCAAGTCAGCTCCCAGGGTTTGGGCAGCTGCCCTAACACTCTTTCTCCAGGAGGACCTTGGGCACTTAGGTGGAAGTCAGGTCAGGTGAATCTGGGAAAAAAAAAATCAAAACTTCTGTCTGAGTGAAAGTGTGGAAACACTGCATTTAAAAATGAAGTTTCTCTGTTTAAGATGTGTCTGTCCTGACACTTCGTTAAAGTGGGGCTGAAATGACTTCCCAAATTTAAAGGTTGTTTGAATTTCCCAATCTCTGCTGCAAATTGACTAAGCAGTTTGCCAAGCTGTAGCCACCAGATCCAAATGTCATGCCATCCAGAGCTAATAAGTGTTGCTTATGCCTATAAAACTTGTATTTTCCTGGTGCTTTGCTTTCACATTTCCAGTGGTTCACAGTTTGAGATTTCAAGAAGGTAAGTAGTTTGTGGAGAGTCTTTCAAAGACGAAATGCACAAATGCACAGACACGACTTCTGGGATTTTTTTTTTTAATTGCCTTACACAGACCACGCAAAAATAATTTGCCATTAATGTTTTATCTATTTGCCTTAATATAGAAAAATAGTACCGTCAACTCTTCACGTGGGCCGTGTTTGCTTGTTGCTCTGAGTGTTATTTTGTAAATAATATTGCTACTTTTACAAAACTGCAGGGCAAGTCTTCTGTCCAGCGGGTAGGTCTCAGTGACGTTAAAACAGAAAACAATGAGGATTTCAGTGGACTCACTGTCCCAGCATCTTAACATAATTTAACCAACAGGATATGATAAGAAGATGCAGCTGGCTTCTTCCAGTGTGTAATGTATTCAAGCGTGCAGCTGATTTGTGTAAACAGTTATTTTCTCAATAATCTCTTATACGAGGAGACTTCCTGTGAATTGCATAATTTGAAGCAGAAAAAAAGCAGTGAGTAAAAATATCACTGGGAGAGCCTAGCACATGAAAGGAAAACAATAGGTGCTTTTCTCTCCTCTGATTGCCAGCAGTGATGTGTGTTGAGAACATGCATCAGGCAGGTCTGGTCTCCCAAGGCAATGGCTGCAAATTCAACTGCTTCCCCACTGCTGCCTCCGAGCTTAGTGACTCCCCTCACCACTAGTTCAACGTGAGGTGTACACAGAAACTGGGGCAGGTGACTGGGAAAAGCAACAGCGACAAGTGGCAGGGATGGAGCTGTTAACTTCGCACATTTCTGAGCAGTGGAGAAGAGCTTGAAAGTGAAGGAGGGGGGAAAGGTGGCAGAGGAAACAAAAAACAGCAGAAGTGGCGGAAAAAGAAAACTGGTTGAGGAGTAAACAGCAAAGATTGATGAGGTAGGGAGTATGGCACCCCAGTAAGGGGTAAAGTAGCTGGTTACAGGGAAATGAGGTGTGTTGTCTCCTTAATCTGGAAGATTGGGGGTTTTTCTGCAAGTGCATACATTCGTTTGATATCAGATGTCAGGGGATAAAGAGGTTTCTCTGTCTTATTATGACCCAAATCATGTCATTTCTATAGAGGGAATGACTCAGAATATATATATTGATAATTTGTAGCATCGTCACTACATTTCCTGCAATATGGGCATTAGATTTCACAGTACCCTAGTCATATAGCTAAAAATTACCTCTAATCTAGAGTAGAGCTACCAGCTGGGAAGCCAAAAGCCCACAAACCAAAAGGATGTAGGGGAGGCTCTCCAACTCTCTGCTGGGATGTCCCTGTCAGAAGGGCTGGGGCCCCCACACCTCCCACCCCACCGCAGCACCGCGAGCAGCTATGTTCCCAGGCAATACTGCAAGTCTCGTGTCCCTTAGAAAGACAGGGCAATCACTTAAAAAGTATGTTAGTGCAGAATGGCTGCAGGTTTAATATCCATCTGTGATTCAGATTTACCAGCTCAGCAAGGGGATGCTGCCTGCCTCCGCTCTGAAGCCTCGTAGCACCATGCGGCACGCTGTACTCCGGTGACGCCTAGCACACCTGTACGCGGGACGTACTGCAAACAGCCCAGCATAACAGCAGCCGAAGTGCCTTTCCAGGTTCCCGACCCTGTCTCACAGACAGCTGAGGCAGTGATTTTCCTCTTAGGAGTCGTATGCCTGTTTCCAGTGAGCAGGTGTCTCCTCTCCGTCTGCAGTCCTCCCTCCTACAGTGTGTGCTCTGCAGAACACAGTGGTTTTGGCCCAGATACAACACGGTGGGAGAAGTGACCTGATTGGGTTCATCTTATTTCTACTGTTCGGGTTTTTTTTTTTAGTTTTCTACTCCTACCCACTTCCTGTACGCTTGCTCCCAGCTTGCTAAACCTTCATACTGGGTGCAAAGAGCTTCATATGCTGAGAGGATCCATGTTTCTTCACACTCCTCCCACACGACTTCGAAGATGAACTTGTTATGGGGCATTCCAAATAATAAGAAATCCCCACATTGACTGTATGGACTGACTGGTATTTTTGAGCTGTGCTATCAAAAGCATCCTAGCTATAGGTCAGCACAAGTAGAGTCGTGCATTTTATTGGACCGGTAAATTAGGAAGGCATGCTGTGTGTTTTGCCAATAGCATATTCTGGTTTTCTCCTGAGAGCCTTGTTCAGTAGGCTGATAACTGTTCTCCCCAGTAAGACCAGCACTAAGACACTGTCGTGGTTTAACCCCAGCCAGCAACTAAGTACCAGGCAGACGCTCGCTCACTCCCCGCAATCCCTCCCCAGTGGGGTGGGGAGGAGAATTGGAAAGAAAGAGAAACTCGTGGGTTGAGATAAAGACAGTTTACTAGGACAGCAAAGGAGAAGATAATAATTATATTATATATTAATAATGATTATAATAATAACAATAATAATAAACTCTAATGATAACAGAATATACAAAGCGAACGATGCTCAATTTCTCACTGCTTGATGACCCGATGACCAATACAGCCCGTCCTGAGCAGTGATCACAGAGCGAAACCAAGAGCGATCTTGGAACAATCCTGAGCAGTGATCTCAAAACAGCAATTTCCCCAGCAGCGATCTCGGAACTGCAAGGTCCTGAGAGAGAGAGAGAGTGAACAAACAGCTGAATGAATGAATGAACGAAAGGCACCTGGCCCACCGGCTGACCCCCACTTACATGCTGTGCATGACGTCTATGGTATGGAATACTTACTTTGGCCAGTTTGGGTCAACTGTACTGGCTATACTCCTCCCAGCTTTTTGCACCTGCACATTAGCAAAACCTGGGAAGCTGAAAAAAATCCTTGATCTCTTAGCAACAACTAATAACATCACTGTATTATCAACATTCTTCATGTACCAAATCCCGTACTAAATACAAAACACAGTAGCTACTGGGTAGAAAATTAGCTCCATCCTATCTCAAACCAGGACAGATACAAACACTTAAGGACACATCCATATCCCACTTTGGCTTCTCTTACATGCCCTTATGGGAAATTCTTTATGTACATAAATGGCTTTCACTGCAGTCCAGCTTATGTCCACCTCTGAAATGATGAAATTTAATTGAATCAAAGATGGGTTGGTGCAGAAAGGTGTGGGCGAAACAGAAAGAGAAAGCACCATACAGATGTTCATGGAACAAATACATACAGTCAGCAAATGTCTTCTTGTGAATTTCACAGTGAGGAAGTAAAAAAGGTTTCATCACGCTAATGCTGTGGGAAGCTCTGTGTGTAGCTCAAGCACATCAGAAAAGAAAAAGAGGAAGCTATTAGTGCATTGGTGACTTTTAAGAACCGCCTGGGGTTTTTTGTCAGTATTAAGTCCTTGTCCATCTCATTTATTTTATACACACAAGTTTCAAAATTATGATCTTCTGATGAGAGTGGTAGATAAGCAATTAGCAGATACCCTGCACAGAACAACCTACTTGTTCTACAGTAGTGCTCGGAGGCAGAGAGTATATCATCATTTTTCCAGAGAGTCAGTGTGCTTAATTGGTACCCTCTAAAGATGACAGACTCTTGTGGTTGCCTTTTCCTTCTTGCTCACCCTTTTCTCCCATTCTTTGATATTTCCATAAAGCACAATAATCCCCTAGAACTGCTAAAAAGGAGTCAGCATCCTCTGCCTACAGCTTGCCTGTCTCTGCAGTAAGTCTCTTGGATTTAATCAATGTGTGATGAGGGGTGACACTGCGATTCTCATAAATGAATACTGTCTTATCTCAGAAGTGTCCTAAGTGACAAAAAAGAGGTCATTTTTATGGAGCCTGTCATCACCTTTTATTTTTCTCCCTGAATAATAGTCTGAATTCCACCTTTCAACCCTGCTCCATGTCAGGAGAGACACGTGCAGAGTTTGCCCCGACGGTCCAGTGGAAGTGTGCAGCCACACGTAGACGAGGCAGTGAAGGTGAATCTGTTGCATTGCAGAGGGTCAAATATTAGCAGCATGTTTCCCTGATCAGATTCTGTTTCACCGCAGTGTTGGGAACTGTTTTGTGCTGCTCAGCATCTCTCTAACTCTACCTGATAATTGGTGGAGCAAGAACGGTTCCCATGCTGCATCAAGGCACAATGCAAGCTCCATTAGGCAACCTACTTCCAGCTACTGCCTCCAGACCTCTGCTTTGGGGCAAGCTATTTCTGTGCCCGAAAGGGGCAGCTGTGTCACGGTGCCTTTGACCTGCTTCTGACTGGGGCAGCGGGATTGCCAGCCGTGTTTTGGAGACAACTGCAGAGAGGACAGAGTCCTGCTTCGAACTCAGAAATCTCTTCTCTGCACCGTAGCGAGCACAGAGAGCTGCCAGGTTCCCTATGAAGGAAAAATCGGTGGGTGAGAGGAAAAATCATTTCAGATCATGGTTCCATCTCAGCCATGCCCCTGTTTTACAAAATCTTCTGCTTTAAAATGGGATGCCTTACAACCCAAGCTCTGTTTCTTTGTCTCCCAATACAAGGTTTAGGTGAGATGGGCCAAGTGTCACAGACTACTTTGATTTTCGTGGAAGCTCATGTCAAACACCAAATGCCTGTGTCCAAATTACCTCACCTCATTCTAGCTTGAGGCTGGGACATGTGAGTTACATCTTGTGCTTTTCAGCAGTTGTGTAGAGGGTCCTGCATTTCGTTTGAATTGGCCTTGAAAAAAACCCTAACTCTTATAAATATTTTGACCTGCTGCTGGGCTATAGAAATCTATTCTTAGTAGCAAATGGTGCTATGGCAACTGTCCCTGCAATATGACACAGTAGCAAGAATTCTGTCTTCTTTTAATCCATAACTCCCAAAATACCTTCTGCACATCCCAAGCCACCTGGCTTTCCCCACCCTCTTCCAAGCTGGGGAAGCAGCTCCTTCCCAATTTATTTTTCTAGTTCAGTCTGAGGCAAAGCTATCTTGAGCCAATTTAAGTAGATCTCAAATAACATACTCAGTCCCAGCTGTCATAACCTATATTGCAGGATATTCCCCTTGCTTTCCTATGACACTTTCCCCGTTGCTCATGTGATCTCTTTTCCCTCAGGATGTGCTAAATAATTCTTTGACATGGGCTCTATCACACAATATAGTCCTCTTTGTATATCCTACCAAAGGTGAGTTGTCAACTTGAAATCTTCTGCTTACACATTTTTTAATCAATATAATACACTATTTATGCAGAGGTTAACATTTCTATACAAAGCCTCCTCTGACAAGACAACCTTTTGATTTATGAATTAATTTATGTCCATTACAATAGCTAGACTTTTAGGAGCCCATATGTGTCGGGAGCTTGCTTTGGTTGGGGCATTACCTGGTATTACAAACATGCTCAGAACTAGCCATTACACATTCAGATCTGTTAGCAATAGACCTATAGAAAAGTCTGAAACATTTAAACTCTCCCGATCCACGCTAATTATCTACTAATTTCTCAAGTACACTGTGGGCTCGTACATTGCATCCTGCTAGTAATTGGGAGCTGCAAGTGCTGCTTGCTTGAGTACCGAGCCACCTACAAGTTTCACAGCATTTGGTGAGTAATTGAAGGATTTGTGTATTCAGTACATCCCATATGCCATGAATGTCTTCAAGTGGCAATACAGTGATAGCAACAACATGGCTATTGAAAAGTTCTGCAGATACAACAGCTAAATTCATCCCTGATGTAACCCCACTGGCTTTAGCACACTGACAGCTACCCTGCAGGTGGAAAAACAATGCACAAGGCTGTGGGATGTCAAGTGGCTCTTCCTGCTACCCTGCTTGGGCTCTCTTTGTGCTGCAGCCCTGCCAGCATGCCACTTGTGTGTGAGCAGTACCGATTTGCCGAGGCATGGCTGATAATACCACTTACAGCTCTTCAGCAGTGTCCCACAGGCATTAGAAAAGTAAATTGTCATTGCTAGAATGTGGGCATGAATAAAAATACTTGCCCTGATTTCTCTGCCGTAATAATCATAATTTCTAATATAAATTATGTTAACCTTCTTCCTCTCATAAAAGGTGTTTCAACCCTTCAGTGAGAAAGAGCAGTGAAAGACTAAGTATAATGTATTGTGTTTTAAAATTAAGCACTGCCCCTCAAATTCTTTCTTCTTACTTAATTTTACTTATCCTGAAAAGCTTTTTAAGGCGACTATCTTCCTTTTATGAAATGCAATTTACTGAGACTTTTGTATCTTATCTAAGTTTTCCCTACTGGAACGTAAATCCTCTAAAATACATGCTGTTCACATTCTTCATATTTCTTCCCGCTTTCCATCATCTTCCCGCTCCGCAGGAGGATGAACCATCAAAATGTTAAAGCTTAGCAGGGAAAAGGGAGGGAAGGGTGAGGGGATCACAGTGCAGAGCCCTCCCGTGCCCCGGCTGCGAGGTGAGGGACTTGAGCTTCACCCTCAGCCTCTGGAGCGGAGCAGGTTCACTCTGTGTCGGCACCTGCTAATTGGGGCGTAGGTTTGAACTCGATGCTCGTGCCTCAGGTGAATGCCTCAAGCCTGCCACGCTGCCGTCCGGCGGGTCCTGAATCATCCACGCAGTGAGGAGCGTCTCCAGGAGGAAAGAAAGCGATAGCCTAACATGCTCTGAGCGAGAATTTGGACCCTCAGCTCTCAAGGCCAGAGGTCTGTCTGCTAAGGTCCGGGGCAAGCCTCTTCACCCAGATAGCTTTCGGGTTAATTAAACTACACCTTCATTTAGCTTTTTTTTTTAAAAGAGAAAGCTACTTCCCTGGCAGAAAATGTCCTGCCACTTTAGTGCACCCTGGGCCCGTGTTTTCAGCGAAAACCCCGCAGACAGGCTGCAACACCCACTGACGTGACATGGCGGCTCTCACTCTGACAGCAGCACTCGTGTCGTTGCAAAAACTCCCTCCTGCTGCACCTGTATAAATAACTCTTCGTTCTGCGTGTGCATTTACGTAGTCAATCTGAGTTTTGTGAAGTTTCTGGGGGTGCAGGAGGGGGAAGAAGCGTAAAGCCTGCTGGGATTAACCCTGTCTGGCTGTGTACAGCTCTGCCTTCATGTGTTTTCCCAGTCAGCTCCTCCCCTGCCTCCTCTCAAGCTCTCGTCTTCTCTCCCTCTCACACCCACCGGCAGAGATGAGCTGTCGCGGCAGTGACTAATTGTGTCAGCTCAGTGGCAGGACGGCGGCTCCCTCCCCTCCCCAGGCACTTTCTGGGGGAGGCACTCAAAGCTGCAGGGTTTTGAGTTTTTTTGGTTGGGCTTGTGCTTGCCTACCGGAGACACCGGGAGCGGGCTATCCGTGCACCGGGCACCGACGGCCGGCAGTGTCCGAGCTCACTGCAGCACCCGGGTGTTTATAAATGAGGTGAAAGCCGCAGAGGCAGTCCACATCACCACCTCCCTGGGACTTATGTTTAGTCAATTCCTTATGCTTTGCATCATGCCTTTTTGTTGTTACCATCTATCATGCATTTAGCACGCGTTTTTAACTGAGTAATTATTTTATCCTTATGCTAAGCATGTACTCCAGCACCCGTCATTAGGAGCACCATGTGTTCAGTTCATGCCGTACATCTTCGAGTACTATATTTGGATGTCTTTGTCATAAAATACCACAGGTGTGTTGTGGAGGCCTCAGATAGTCCTTTGATGGACTCCAGACATCTTCCTCATTGGTCCATTATCTAGTTGTTTACCAGTTACACTCTCAATCACCCTATTATATTAATTGCAACGTTCCAACAATTAAGTTTCCTGTTTTTCAGGCCTGTATGCTATTATTTCAGCCTGCAACCACACACAGACCAGGAATGAGCGCTGCCAATTTGCATCGCATGCCGACCGAAGGCAAACAGAGCAAACTTCCTAAGAGAGCAGGGGAGGACATTGATGTCTGCAAGGACATCGGGCACTGCAGGGCAGCGCAGACTCGTAAGTTCACCTTCCCTGAACAGAATTCCCCACTGAAGAGAAAATTTGACAGCTAGTTCCACTTTAACCTGCAAGAATTGAGATTTCCCAAGCCATTAGCCAACTGCAGGATGAATACCAGCAGTAGTGGTTTAGTCTCACCTTTAGCATCTTTAGCATTTATTCTCCAAATGCAAGAAGATACTCAGTCTTTCTCACACAAGATCTCCTGGAAACCTCTTCATCTTTGGTTTTTTTTCCTTCAGTAAATCATGCCATACATCAGTTGCTTTATATGTGTCTTCCTGTAGGAATTATTTGCAGTATCACTTTATTCCTATAGAAATGCATTTATTTCCTATAGGAATTATTTGCAATAAACACATTTTATTCCACCGCATTTACCACATTGAAAAGACTGTCTCAGGCTTAGGCATTTTCCTGTCCTTGTGTGAAAATACATGATCTTGTTCAGGTTCTGAAAATATTGAAGGATCTGCTTGACACTAAATTAAGACTATTATTTACTTCCAGACCACGCCCCCAACCCCACTCCGCCGCCCCGCCATCCTCACTCTCTCCATTACAAGCCTTCCTACACCTTGAGTGTTTATGCCAATGAAGTCAGTGGAGGAATCCTTTCTGCCGAATGAAGTCTTACTCATTAAGCAGCAATTTGTTGTTATATTTAGCACTGGCTTCCTCACTGAGTAGACTCTGCAATATATCCCAGAAAGTACCTGTGGTTCCTGTGGGAGCTTCACGTTGCTTGCTTATGAAATTCTATCTATCATCTGTTGCACTTGATCTCCAGTGAGGACCAAGCTGCAGCAGAGACGTTTCCAGTGAAGCTTTTGGGTCAGCTGGGACTGAAATTATTCCAGCTCTAGCAAATACATAGCAGCATGGTAAGCAGTCCAGGAACTCTAACATAGTTGACACAAGAAAACACCAGCCCCTAAAACTGGCAAGGACACTGCAACAGGGGCAGGAGCCCGGGGACGCAGGGCACTCACTGGGCGCAGTGGGGGGAATGGCGTGCAATGGTCTGCACAGGACTGTGAGAGCCAAAGACACAGCCAGGACCCTCGAAACCTAGGCAGTTTAGCTGGGGCTAATCATCAGCCTGTCCAGAAAAATCCTTTTTCTGTCCTGGTCTATGCTAATGTCTCAATGGAATGAGGTGTTTTGGCGTAAGATGGAAGGTGTGCAAAACACATGCTGGGGGGTCGCAGGGCTGGGGTTAGCATGGAGCAGCAGTGGGTGAATGAGAGGTAGAAGAGGCTGTGCTTGCACGTTGAAGTCATTCCTCATGGATGCTAGTTTTATAGTTACTTCACAGTCTTTAGAAATACATATTTATTCAGTGCTCACAAGAGTTCAAAAAAACAGTTAAAATAATAGTGGCTGCTTTAGTTCTTGTTCAGGGAAAGACTGGATGGATTTTTAGGTTGAGTACACTCTCTGTTCTTATCAAATATGCAGCACGTTTCCTACTCCCCATATCTTTGACAGCATTTTTTAGTTCCTTTTAAAATACTCCTCCCGCTGAAGTGCAGAGAGGTGCATCTGTTTAATTGTATCATGGTAACATTCCTCAATGGCTACACATATAGTTCCTTCTTCTCCTCCTTCTCCTTCTCCTCCTTCTCCTTCTCCTACTTTCCCAGCTTGTGACATTTTTTTTTTATGCATTGCTGGATTTGAGGCCCAAGTACCACTGAGAGCTCAACTGAGACCTGATGCCACGTTTGCACTGTTCTGAGAGACTGGGAGGGACGATTTCGTGTTTCTCCTTTGTTCCACAATCGACAACACTGTAAATGGTGAGGAGCTACTGGCCACAAACCACTCCTTCTTGCCTGCAACATGAGTCATGTTCCTAAGGAGGGGTTTTTTGCCTGGAAAAAGATGATAAAGCAAATCTTCCATGTCAGTAGAAAATCCTGTGCATTTCCGTTCTTATTGACCAGAGCAACTACTTATCTTTTTCCTGCAGTGCAGCTTGGACACAATATAGTCACACTGTTGAGAGGAGACTCGACTGGTGGAACAATAGAAAGGTCACAGCAGAAAACAGAAAATGATCACAGCTCCTTGGGAACCAGTTAGTAAATCTTTTTTTCTAAAAAAATTATATACATTAGCACTGAGCGCAGAGCAATTCCTTACTTCAAAAAGGCATTAATGTACAGACTACCAGAATAAGCATTTTATTAGCGCACTGCTTTTTAGTATAACAATTTTACAGTCTAAATGCACTTTAGAAGCAATTATCTCTTGCAATATGAGCTCTGGATATAATGGAGACAGAAAAAATGTCTCTGTAATTAATGACAACTTAAAATCTTCTGCATCAAAAGCCCTTTGCCTGCAAGTCTTTTCACATGCAGCTATGTCTGTGAGGCTAATGCTTTTTTCATGTTTTCACATGCCACAGTGCAGGTTTGGCAAACGGGGTGCGTGGCTGCCAGCTTCCAGGGCTGAATTCCAGGACTGCCGTGGCAGGGGCCAGTGGCTGGGGCATCTCCCCTTCCTGCAGGTGCTTTGCAAATCCCAGCAATACTACATGCTTTTCCATCAGGATCCAGATGCTGGCACAAAGCCACTGATGCCTTTATCCCCAGCAATATTCTCGACCAGGAAAGCTCTGATTTCAAGCCTCACTCCTGCCCTTCCAGGACAGGAGGCAGCAAAATTATGTTTTTGTCAACATGATCTTGTTATTGAACCCATGTCCAGCAGAGCTCTAAAACTGCCATATAATTGCACGTTATATTTTAATCACCACGTAACCACATCCTTTATGTACTTTTTCCTTTAGGGAAGACGCCCTGACTGTGCTGGGATAGAGGGCTGGTGGGTACAAGTTTCTGTGCTTGTCTGGAGACTCCAATGTATATAGGCACTCTGATTTAAGATATGCTTAGCTAGCCAAGGTAAAGCATATGGGGAACCCAAGGCCCTTTATGGCCAGCTAACCTTGTGTCAAGCATCCTAGCTTCGTAACAAGCTTGTTAATAAGGATTAGTACTGCTTCTGCCAGAACTTCACAGAGCTAACGGGGCTGGAAAAACGTGTCCTTTTTGGCTATCATGGAAAGATGTCTAGGGAAGCTGAGAACGTACTCGAATAAACTGAAATACATTATTTTTAAAAGATCGTGGCTCCACTTGTGCTAAAAAGGCTAACTTGCTATCCCTACACACCAGCTTAGAAACACTGAATTTTTGTTCTCTGTGGCCCAGACAAAAGGTATGAACTTTCCTTAGGTGATGAAGGTAGGGCTCCTAAATTTGCTGATCACCACTAACACCTCGCTAGCTAACACATTTCTACGTTCCAGGTTGGAAACACTATCCATGTCTACTGCCCAGTATAGAGGTCCACTGGAGCTCAAAGCCAGAGCACCTGTTTGGTCACCCCCCACAACCTCCGGGAAACTCAGGTTCAGGAATTTCACCCAGCCACCCTGGCACCGAGTTCACTATTTCTTGTTTGCATAGAGCATATCCAGCACAAACCAGTGTGGTAAACTTGGGGGGTTGCGCAGAGGCTAAGGCTCCCACACACTGCTTAGTTGGACACATGTACATATACCTGTCACACAAGGTGTGCAAAGAGTCATCAGCTAATTTTGAGGAATTTTACATAGGCATATACAAACTTTCTTTTCAGAAGGGTATAAGTGGAACCGATAATTATGGGTTTTTTCTTACTAAAGCTTTTGATTGGGAAATTATTTTACACAAAACAGTGCGTCGAGTCCCTACTTTTGCAAAAGCACAATGTTATTCTTCAGACTATTTTATGGCTGAGCATTTCTTGTTAAGAAAATTAGTGGTTGCAAGCACAAGGGAGGAATGCAATGGGCCTCTGATGTAACAGAAATCCACTGGAGTTGGAACAATCTATTTTGATCTATAAAATTCCTACAGAGAAGTGGTAAAAGTCACAAAGGCCTCAGAGCTACTTACTGAGGTAAATACCGGGTCACCATATATTTAGCAATGATAACACAAACTGCAGAGAAGTACAGAGTAGGAAAAAAGCTTCCTCCAAGTTACTACAGAGGAGGAAATAGGAAGGGGTTTGCCTGAATGTATTCTCAGTTGCTTCTCTTTGTACAGATAAGTCAGTGAATGGTCTGTTGTATTTTCTGTGCTCTAGGAGGTTAGAGCACTCAGAGAAGGTCTGTAATTATTTTGCTCAGAGTCTTCCCTCTATGGAGGGAGCTGAAAAACAACTGCAGTAATCACATTGAAAAGTTGGACTTTGGGGAAAGAAAAAAATCTGTGGTCTTCTGTCTTCTTCTGCCACCTGGTTGGTGGAATAATATTGTGTGGCTTACAGGCATCTGCAAGATAACAAGGTGGTACCCTAAAATTAGATCAACTGGGCATTTACCTCATATAGCAGTGGATCATACTGTAATGATGAAGTAAAATCAGAACAGATGCCTCTTGGAGATTTTCTTAGGGCTTCTTTGATCCACTGTGCAGTCTCACTTTCGCCACAGAGTGAAGAAGGTCGAGGCCAGGCACTTCCTGAAGGCAAACGAACAGCTCTGACTGCCAGAGGATGCTACCGTGCCTGTTTCATACCAAACAGATGCGAACTTTAGTTACACGCACACAGCAGTTCACAGCTGATGTCTTTGTAGGTATTTTCTTATGGTGAACAGGGCTCCAAGTCCTTGGGTCGCCCAAGGGTCAAAAGCTTCAGGCACATTAAATGCTCTCCTAACTGGGGATGATTTCTAGCTGCTTGCTAGGTTGCCTTCTGGGAGCTTTAGAAAGGCTTTTTTTTTTTATAAAAAGGTGCCTGCCACACACAGTGTCTAGGCTATGCAGTTTTCTCATATGATTACTGTAGTGCAGCACCACAGCAGAGCTCATCTGACAGGTGGGGGATTCTTTTTTCAGTGAAGCCTTTTCCTGCTGGCATGCAAGACCATGAAACCCAGCTGGTACTAGTACTGCAGCCAGTAATAACAAGAACAACAGAGGTAAATAATAAGTGAGCAGAAACTTACAGATTTTGCTGAGCTTCCTGGTATGAGCCAGAACACCAGATAGAGCTCGCCTAAAATCTCCAGTGAGCAGGTGGCTCACCAAAACCGAGGGACAGCCAGTGAGTTCACATGAAATGTGCAGATCTGGTGCGTCATGATGTGCCCCTTGACACCTGAAGCACTGGCGTGTCTGTGTCCTGAACAAGTCCCTGCTGGACAGAGAGGATGACGTCTGAGCAGAGGTAGGTGTTTCCACAATGTGCTGATTTTGGCTGGGATAGAGCCAATTTTCTTCACAGTAGCTAGTATGGGGCTGTGTTTTGGATTTGTGCTGGAAACAGTGTTGATAATACAGGGATGTTTTCGTTACTGCTTGCAGTGCTTACACAGAGTCGAGGCCTTTTCTGCTCCTCACCCCACCCCACCAGCGAGGAGGCTGGGGGGGCACAAGAAGTTGGGAGGGGACACAGCTGGGACAGCTGACTGCAACTGACCAAAGGGATATTCCACACCATATGACATCATGCTCAGCATATAAAGCTGGGGGAAGAAGGAGGAAGAGGGGGGACATTCGGAGTGATGGCGTTTGTCTTCCCAAGTAACCGTTACGTGTGATGGAGCCCTGCTTTCCTGGAGATGGCTGAACACCTGCCTGCCCATGGGAAGGAGTGAATGAATTCCTTGTTTTGCTTTGCTTGTGTGCGCGGCTTTTGCTTTCCCTATTAAACTGTCTTTATCTCAACCCATGAGTTTTCTGACTTTTACCCTTCCAATTCTCTCCCCCATCCCACCAGGGGGGAGTGAGCGAGCAGCTGCGTGGTGCTTAGTGGCCAGCCGGGGTTAAGCCACAACACATACTTCTGGGTGGTGTGTTTCCATTTCTCTTTTAAATATTTGGCCTTTCTTAACTATATCACGCTGTTAGAATTGCAATGCTCAAACTTTTCTTAATTTCCCTCAGCTACTTACCAGCTTCTCTGACCTGTTCTAAGTGTAGATTTATTCTCCTCTGACTCCACTCAGTTCCTCTAATTATTTTATAATCTTTTTTTTTTTTTTTTTTGGTGATGTGGCACTCGTCTCTGCTACAGAGTCCTCCACACAGCATTCCCATGGGATTTCTTCCCTCAGAAGCTCTAGCATCTTTCTCTCACTGTTTTAGTACTTCAGCTCTATTCTTGTTCAATCTCTTTGGTTGGTTGGTTGGTTTTTAATATTGCCAAGCATGGCAGTGCAGCACTGAAAGCTCTTCCAGCTCTCACATTCTTCTCAGTTGTGACACTTACTGTTTGAGTTTTAAATATCCATTGTTGTCTTTATCCCATTGCACTGAGCTTGTTAAATTGATCCTCTATCACTGTTGTATCAAAACATGTCCTAAAGCTCATACAATGGAAAACTCTCAGTCCTTTCCTTTCAAAGTAGTTTTCTTTTTTAAAATGAATTTATTAAAGTAATATTTCTTCTTACTGTATCTATGTTAACTTCAGCATTCCTCCCTCTCTTTCTCATCAGTGATTTCACTACCTTCTACACCACCAAAAGTGTACTCTGCAGAAAGCAGGAGGTAATTTGTCCTGTCCCACCATCCGCTCTCACACTCAAAACTGCATCTGACAACTAACCATGCCAGCACTCTCCGACTTTCTGTGCTATTCCCTTAGTCTAGTTTTGCAATGAAACTCCAGTGAGTAAACATCTCCTATAAATGTCCCATTGTATCTTGGGCAAAATATTGCAGTCCTCACTGACTTTGCACGGTTTGCACCAGTGTGCAGAGTTTCATCCAAACAGCACTAATATAAAAGCATCCATTAAGATCTGGAAGTTGCCTATTACACAGATCCTCCCCTGAGCACAATGATGACTTGCATGAAATGGGATGAAATAAGGGTGAAGAGCCCTCCCACTTGGAAAGACTCCCTCTCCAGCTGAGGTTCTGGTTCAGCCCGGCTGTGATGATCATGCTGGGCACTTCTCAAGTGGTCTCCTAATGCAGATGTTCTGCTTCGTGCAGTTTTGTTTCCTTCTGTCTGCTGACACATTTCTTTCACAAGGTGGGCTGATTTCTAGATGCACCATAGATTAGGGAGCTGCTGAATTTAAACACTGACCTTTAGCTTTCCTACCGCCTCCACTGAGGCACAATTTAGTTTCACTCATAGTGAAATTTGCAGAATTACTCTGGGTAAGAACAGAAAACATTTCCATCAGTCACGAATCTAACAAACAGCCTGATTTGATCAGTTTTGCTTGATGTATTTTAATAGGAATAAACCTCACTGCAGCCAGTTTGGGGAAAACTTGTCAGCTACTCTTGTTTGTTAAAAGTCACTCCCCAAGAAGCTCTATGAGTTTGAGTTATTAGATATGTTTGCTGAGGGTTACATTATTTCTCCTCATGTTATGGAAAATATAAATGTTAAAAATGTTGTAATTGAATGTTTTGATCTAACTTTCTGTGATTCACAGGAAGAGACGCATTTAGGCTTTAACTAAGTAAGTTTAATCTATGTTACATGGTATAGCCAAAAGAAAGTAAGTTAGACATGAGGTTAACATTTGACTAATTAGAATAAAGCTCCAGAGATTAGGCAGTATTTTAGTGCTGTGATATTTCTACTCTGAGAATTCAGGTATGAATGATAACTAGAGGTTCAGCTCTGACTCTTAATAATACTTATTAACAGATGGCTACACAAATCTCTAGGATGTGTCAGCAAAGTCACTAATGCTTTGTGAACAAGTGTGATGAGTTTATCAGCTTCACTAACTTGAACCTGTATTATTTGCTTTTTGACAATCCTTTCTTACAAACACGAAAATTTGTGCATCAGAGAAAGTTTGGGAACTCTGTGCAGTTGTTCATCTGCAGCGTGATGCTCGACCAGTGCTGTCGGCTCACTGCCATTCATTCCTCCCCCACTGCATGGGTTTCAAGCTGGCAGTCCCCGAGCACAAGCCACAGCCAGCCTTGGGGAAGCAATGCGACGGGAAAAGGGAGAGCAATAAACCAAAGACTCTACTCAAGAGCAACCCACTGCCTAAATCAGCTTTAATGAATGCGCCAAGAGAAGAATACAATTAATGCCTACATCTTGAATCTGAATAACATGTCAGTTCATTAGACAAGGCATAAACAAGTAAGTTGTTCAAATAGGATCTGTCTATTAATGGGGAGAAATCTCCAGCATTATTTCTGCAGCAGAGCAGTCCAAACAGGATTACTGAAATCCGTTCTGCAGATCTCCAGAGCTGCTCTGATATCTGTAATTTTTATATTTGTTAACATTTTGGCACCTTCCTCCACACAAGATTAACCCTAACATTATTCATCCTCTGAATTCTTTATAGTATTGAATGGTTGTTTCTTCATCAACTGCTTAAAAATAAGGATGAGCTATTATATTTAAGTAAATATCTTAATTATATCCAGGAATCACCTGTTGAACTTGTCATGGCTCTGCAATACTTTTCATCTTGTACATCAAATCATTATGGCTGGATCTGACATTTATCCCACCTTTCTCTGAGCAAATCTCTAACTGACATCACACATTGTCCCTCTCAATTCCTTACACATACTGAATACATAAATCTCAAAGTTGCAGAAGCACGTCTTTTCATGTTACAGCAAACTAAAAGTTGGCTCCCTTCCCACTAGATACACAACTATGCCACAAAGGTCCACACTTTTGTCTCCCATAGGCTTGATGCTTGCAATGCCTTGCACCTGGAAATGACCCATGGTCGCTGGATGGTGCAGCACCCTTCGATTTCAGCTGTTAGGAGCAATGTGGGAATATCAGCCCAGTGATCTGATTTGTCATGCTGTTTAAAACTAAAGCCTAAGTCTAGATTTCCAAGGCCTCCATGGTTTGGTTTGAGGTGTTGGAGGGGCTGAATCTGATAATGACAATACCCGATCTCCTGGGTTTGGATAACAACCTTCTCCTGGTACCTGGTCTGCAGGCAGGCCTTATTCTTTCATGGAAGAGTATTCCCATAAAACAGCTTCTGAATCCCAGTTGCACAGGAGAGCCAAACTACCTGAGCAATCTGACGGCAACTTAGGTGGCTGTGAGACTTTGCCACGTGTACGACCTGGCTGTGGCTGCAGGTCCCCGTGCCCTGGGAGAGGACTGAAAAGTGAGTGCATCCAAATCTCCTCCCTGCGCTGCTTCCCATGCAGCGTCGGTGAAACACATCTCTCCTCTAGACATGTCTGCAGTGCTTTCAGCAGAGGTAGATTTTTCTCGCTACAGATTAGCAGGCTAACTGTGCGTCAAACTTCAAAAACAACTGCCAGCCTATAAATGCAGCGTATAAATAAATAAATAAATAAATAAAACATCTTTGTTGCTACTTTAGAAGAGCTCTGGGACCACATTAGCCTGGGTGAAGCGTGAAAGAGCAAACAATAAAGGTGAAAAGCAAGCCGATGAATGTAGGTGGCTAAATGGAATTAAACATGTGATTACATGACAGGGGGGGTATGGGTATGAATCACAAACCGTGCTGCCATTTTTAAAATGAGTGCTGCAGTGAAATAGACCACGCTATCATTTTAAATGACATAAATGGGGCTTAACCTTGTTTCTTTCTATCAATCTTGATTGATTATAACTTTTTAAAGAAGTATTTAATTGTTAGGAATGCATTTTGCTCTGTTTTTCAGAGCATACTACTGATGAAGTGTATGATGAGTCACCTAATTGAACAAGGATATGTGTCATTATATAAGGAGAAAAACAGATTAAAAGTACCACCCAAATGCCAATGTGTATTCTGATTTTGATTACAGTAAATAGGAACATTTTATTTTATTAATAAAAAAATTAAATAGGTTGAAAATTGGCTTAGGCTGGAAGATTAGGGACATTAGTTAAAAAATAAACAAACAAAAAATCAGAAAAAAATATTCTTGTGTCTACTGATCTACTGAAAATTTCAATGTCTTCTGGTATTTCTGGTATGAGAAAGAAGAAAATTATCCTCTTTTCTCAGTCACTAAAGAATCTGGTATTTCCATAACACCCACTGAGAAGATGCCTGGAGAGCAACTGATGTTTCCAGTACAAGTTCCAGACACTAAAGCAGTGGGTGGTTTAAAAAATGTGGACTGTAGCCCTAAGGTGAAGATGGGGGCCATGCAATCGCTTGCGTTATGTGACTGGGTGTGCACACACCACGGGGTAGTGCTAAAGGCCGTGGCACGCAACAGCCCATTATCCTTTCAGTAAATCCCTGCCTAATAATGATGTCAGAGCCATTAAAAATAATGATGAGTTGCTCGTATCTCAGGGACTGCTTTGAGTAGACGTAAAACCCCTTACGCAGCATTTCCCGGGGAGGCAGGAGGGGCAAGAAAAGCTCTTTCCCCACACGAGGATGGTGAGCATGCTGGCACAGGTGCCTGGTGCAGGGGCTCAGCCTTGCCTGCCACCTCTTCTCCAGGCATAGCCTTACAGCTGTGCCGTTACCTGATAGCAAGGCCACCGGTACCACCAAGGTTAATGATTGCCTCCTGTGAATCTGTCCCTGCAGAAAGCTCAGCCTGGTGTTACTTAAGTCTGACCTTTCCGTGCTGGACTGCAGTGCCCTGGCATTGCCCAGCACACTGCCTGTCTGATGCAGACGGAAAGCATCCAGAGGTTTAGGACAGACCGTCCACATGGCTTAACTTGGAGCTAGGTCCATTTATGGTGGACTCAGACCACTGCTCACGGTGACCTTCCTAACCAGACCTTGCTTGGAGTGACTCCTGGCCCTCCAGCTGCAGCTCCTCAGGGTGAAAATCTGTGTGAAGACCCCCAGTTTTAGCCCACAAGTGAATTACTCCTGCTTCCCACTCCCCAAGCCAGTAGTAGCTGCTTTTGTAGGTTTTTGAGGCTGCTTTACACTCTGCTGGCACTGGGAAGCCCCACTCTTTCAGGACCTGGTTGGGACCCAACAGAATAAGTGGTAGCACGCTGCCCGTCCAGCGGACTGGGGTCTGTGTGCCAGATGGGGCGAGCAGGCAGGGGATGGATGAGGGTGGGCAGGCAGGCAGAGGTTAGCGGGAAAGGAGATGTCTCCATTTGTCACCCGCCATCCCCCTCCTCTGGCCAGTCTCTGGGCTCTGGAGGAGACCCCTCAGTCTCCCGGCACCACCGGGTGCTCTGGGGGTGACGGGTGCTTCACTCCCGCGGTGGTACAGACCGAGTCCCCTCAGCCTCAGGAAGCATCCACACTGCGAAAGGCCAGGGGAGGCAAAAGCAAACAGTGGACAGGGCTGGTGTGTGGGTCTAGTTTTCCATCTCCTATGGCTGCTTCTCAAGAATTTACTTTCCTTCTGAGAAGGGACCCAGTCCTGCCCCTCCTCTCATCCCCTTTCCCCCCATAGGAGCAAATCTCCCAGAGAGTTTCCACTTGCCAGGCTTTAGGCAGACACGGACCTGGTCTAATATAGCTTGGGCTGCTGCAGACCACTTTTCTATTAATATCTCTTCAGTTGCTCCAGGACTTATGGCCCCTTGTACTTCTCAGTAAGTTATATTTATATGGTACTTACATGACGCAGCAAGTTTGTAAAAAGCCACAGCTGCATAAACAGAATCTGTTGGGATCAACTGATTGAATTCAAGCAAGCTCCTCAGTCTGCTTTCAGATCAGACCGTACTTATTTACACAGACTATTGTTCACATGCTACAAAGCAAAACTTACCTTAGAGTGCTTTACATCTAATAAACAGGTAAGGAGAACATACAGGCATTCCTGGGCAAAAATATACCCATAGCTTGATTTATACCTACATAGATACTGAACCACCTGCAAGAAACATTCAGAAAAGACATGAGCAGAAATCCATACTGAAAAATGCCCATAGGAATCGGGGGGGCGTGCAGGTCGGGGTTATATCAGTATGAAGGCATTTGCACACACACACTTGCATGCAAACATAGACAGTTGTGCACAGGCTATGCACAGCTCTCGCAGGGGTCGCCTCTTATATTAGCTGGGCTTAATGTATAAATATCAGGATCTAACTTTCATATTAATGATAAACAGTTGCTTGTTTTAGAATGAGCCTAGGTGGATCAGTTAATTAAAAATAATAATAGATTGCCAGCTACTAATTAGGAAATTAATTAGTCACACACACAGTAAAGTGTCACTTCTCCATGTGAAGGAGCTGACTTCAAGTTGTCTTGGAGGAGACTGGCTTTCTGCCAGCAGCAGTAAGTATATTCACAGAAAAAATAAACTCTGATTATTGGTGAGTACTTTTCCTTTGAATAACTGGAGGTCTGTACCCTCAACAAAATAAGGAACTGCATCCTCTTCATAAAAGAGATCTATCCTCCCTCTTTTGACAGAAAAGAGCTTCTGTGGGCTTCTAATGATCAATACTAAAAAGGAAATGCATGACAATAAAATTCTTCAGGGTAAGGAACATTAGTCCTTTGTTGACGTAAGGTGTTGGATTAATCTACTTGGTTCTCTGGTGTAGTAAATAGTTGCACGAAACCACTGCTCTTTGGACCGTAAGTGAAACACTAAAATGGAAGACCCTATCAGTAACTTCCCACCTGTATCATCCCAACAGCAAGCTGCATTTAACAAAAATGTCAATATCCTTACAGCCTCCTCCTAGCAGACTTTGCTATTCTCCAGCTCCCCAAAAAACACATTCCTCACAGCCTAATGAGGAGAGCAACCACCGTGCTTGCAAGTAAGTTAAAAAGTGTGTCTGAAGATGTTCAAAGACAGAAACAGACTGTCTCAACATCAGTATGATTTTGGGCAGCCCCAGGTTAATTCTCTAGCTAAGAACCAACATAACCTCATAAAAAGCCACGCTACCATAAAATAAATAGCTCTTAGTAGCTGTGAGGTGCAAGATGCCAAGTACAGCCTGTGTGTGACTATAGGTGTGTTAATTGTAATACTGGGAGCACAAATACAAAGGCCATCATGTTGAAGACCCAGGAAAACAGACGCCCTTGTGATGCCAGAGCTGAAATTATGTTAGATTTATGAGATCTGACTAGGCTAAAAGAAGGCCTCCAGAATTCAACTAGGCATATATATTACTCATCTGCACCAGAAGCTCACCACCAGAATGTAGGTGACTCTACATGTGCCTGTATAAGCACATGAGCGTACCGTGATGCTGCACACCTAAGTGGGCAGCAAGCATACACGCATGTGCCCGTGAGTACCGCAGAGGAGCTGCTCTGCCCCCCCCCAGTACCTGTGACTGCCTCTCATGTGAAATGCTGCGACTGCGTCGCTGTGAACAGTAAACCTAGCTAAATACTGGGACAGGAGGAGGGAAATCGTATCTAATTAACACTGTGGAGGGTGGGATTTAGGCAGGCAGAACGTAATCCTTCAGTCCAGGATTACAGATAAAAGTGACGGTTCATTCTCCGTCTTCACGGAAAGTCTCAAGGGATAGTGAAGTGGCCAGCATCTCCCATACCACCTCTCAGGTGAAAGCCCATGCTGCGGAGTTTGGTGGTGGGTGCAGAGCCAGGATGGGAGGGAAATACGCAATTTGCCACGCCTCCAGAACTGTTTTTAAAGCACACATGCTTAACAATGCAAACACAGTCCTGGTTTTGGATGGCACATGCTGAGTGAGACTATCAATCCAGACGAGCATCAAGACAGGACTTTCTTAGAGTTTACCACAAATCTATTTAAAAGTCACATTTAACAAATTTGAAGGGCCTACAGAAAAGTACAATTACCACGATTCCAGCCAATATTAGAACAGTGTTGCTTTTTTAACCAAATTTACGAATATAATCTGTGAACAAGTTTCAAAGAACCTCCATATCCTACTGATGCTGCAGGACTCAAAACCTTCAGCAGTCAGGCAACAAAATCCTAATCTTACCAGCATTTTGATACCTGGCGTTGGTGTATTCCTGTGCTTTGAAGATGCAAGCAAGTGCTGGGAAAGCACCAGTCAATGCCACCTGCCCTTCTCCTCTACTCCAGGCATACTCCCTAGAGTAGTGGCAAGGGATTACCAAATATTTCAGTCACTAGGACAACAACAGAAAACATTACATCATGGCATTTCAAGCGGATGAGGAGCAGAGGATGTATCCTGTAATTTTAACAAAAGAAGAGAGATACTGTCGAGCAAAATAAAATGAACTCACTCAGTGAATTGTGCTTTATGTGATATCTTCTGTAAGGTAATCATTGTGGACAAAGACATACCCGTACACATTATTGCAGCTAAAAGGAAATGTTTCATTTCCAAGTTGTTACCCAATGCTGGCACCTGTTTATTAGGAGTCAGGCTTATCCCATGCCCTTTATTTGAGACATCGTCTCTTTGATCCTCTAGTAGAAGAGTAAGAGAATCTGTATTAAAAATAACAGGAGATCAAATTTCCAGCTACCGCAAGCCAGAAGAGACAGTAGTGAATCGATGAAGAGGAACAGAGATAACGCCATGACAGGTGTGGGTTCGCACTAGCCCGACACATTCCTGCCCCGCCAGGCACACCGTCCCTCGCCACGGTAGGCAGAGCGGCTCGCTGCAAACTGGTTGCTTTAAGATGAGCAGTTCTCTGTCCCTGGCGTGATAAAAGTTCAGGTCATTGTACCTATCAGTGGGATGGCAGCGGGTACTCACTGTGCCAGTCAGGCAAAACCGCAAACATAGCTGTCGGGATGGCTGGGTAGCAATCTGGGACCCTTTGTGCCAGTTTTGCAAAGCAGGCGCCGCCCATACTGATGTAGTAACAAGGTGATAAGTGGCAGCATGTTTGAAAGCTGGCAATGGAAGATCAAAACGAGGAAATGTAAAGTAATAGCAGTCTTAAGGGTGACAGGATTATGAGATTACTTTTTATAATTGGTTATTTTTTCATTCTCAGTTGTGACTGAGTCCTGGGAGGCTGTAGAACAGAGCTCAGAGAGGTTTGTTCCTTGAACAGACCTTGTCCTTCTTATGGACAGCATTGTGTCTTCACAAGCATGTGTGATTTTTGGATGGTATGCCATCTCTGAATGGACAAAATTGGTGCTAAGGATCTTCTAAAATCCTTGCCAAGGTAGAGAGAGAAGTTGTGTTGGCCTCACTAATTCTGTCAGGCTCTCTTGGCACCTTACGCAGGTGAAGTCTTTGAAATACTTCTTTTATAGTCTATCCTCGTGTGAATTCCAGGTAAAGTTGTCAATGAAGGATCATGACTCTGCGGCACTTTATATACCTGCGAGCTCTCTGCCCAGAACCAAGAGGAAAAGGAAAGGGCCTGTATAGTCTGTGGTGAAGCCTTGGGCTTAGGCTGTGGAGGACACAGGCAATATCTTTCTGTTGATGGCCCTTTACGATCATATGTGGGTTACAGTCTCTTAACAAATATTCTTTTAACCATGTATCTCTCTAGTTCTGTCCCCAAAACAAGGGAGCTCCAACTCAAACCACTACCCAAAGCCCATGTTGCACAAGCAAGCCATCCCAAGGCGGAGGTGTAGGGTGTGTAGTGAGACTCCAGCAGTGCCCTGAGGAAAATACATGCCATGGTTTCATCCTTTTCTGCTCCAAACTAGTCCCTCACACTGGCAGGACTCAGGATTGTTGCTGTGCAAGACTAGTAAGGAGGTGGTAAATCTTTACATGTGGACTGTTGGCTGGGATCAAGATATGGACAGGCTTGCTGGCAGAGTAAGTCTGGACATGGTGAAAGAAAACATTATAGATGGTGAAAGTGCTGTATACCTTGCACCAATGTTCAGGTACAATGGTCCCTTCTCATCATCCAGCAGAAACACAGGAAAACTGCACATATTGCAGGAGTACCACAAGGTCTCTTTTCTCACCTGGTAGACCAGACCCGTGCAGAGCTGCCAGCTCCACCCCTCAGTCATAGTTCATATAATACAGCTGGTCACACAGAAGTCAAATGGCCCATACACATAACTGAATAAAGCCGGAGTCGTACCGCCAGCGAGGCAGCACAGGCACAGATGTCCTGTTCCCCAGTTGCACAGCACCAGGGGTGAGGCCATGCTGGACCCCTGCGTGTTCGCAGCCACACGATGTGCAGAACTTCATTAGCTGCCTGGGCAAAACCTGAGACAATAAGGACTCTATGGA
The DNA here is from genome assembly GCA_009819775.1 of Phoenicopterus ruber ruber. NCBI lineage: Eukaryota > Metazoa > Chordata > Aves > Phoenicopteriformes > Phoenicopteridae > Phoenicopterus > Phoenicopterus ruber. The sequence continues at coordinate 64,796,250 of CM020246.1, read as the reverse complement.
CCTTTAAGCAGGGTTGAGCTGCTTTCCAACCATGGGCTGGCATGCCCTGCAGGGTTATCTGAGGCTACACAGCTATTTTGCTTGCCAAGCAGATAGCTTGTAATGTAATTCTGAATACGCAGTGCCTGAGATGATAACCAAGTGAGTCCAGATACTTTTCTCCCTTTGCTATAAAGCCTTTGCATGCTTTCCAGTTAATCTGATTTTGTTCAACTAATTCTTAGGCACAACTGTCTGAACTTTTTCAGGTACCAGGATCAGTCCCACAGAGTTAAGTATGTCAGCTCTTGCAATCATTCCTTATCTTTTGAAAAGGAGTAAACTTTCTTGTGCAACTAACAAACATACCCAACATACTTCATCCGCTCAGAGCAACACAGATACAGGACCCAACAATTCAGCTCCTGACTTGTGCCCTTGTGTCTCCTTCACCTTGCCCAAACTGTAATTTCAATCAGTCCACAAATTTGTTTTAGGTTCTGTTTTCAAAGAGACAAAATATCTGTTGGGGTCCCTGTGCTGTCATGTAAAGAAAACACAACCATGCTTTCCTTGCGCGGTCTCTGTGAGCCATGGTGAGGCACAGGTTATCCAGATCAGTCTTTCACCCATGGTATGGTAGCCAGGGAGAGTTTCCTGTGCATGTTTGGTGTATGCCTTCTGCAGAGAGTTAGCGCAGGGTTGGGCATTAATGCTGGTCAGAAAATATTTGGCTTCAACAGTCGTGTAGATAACATTTCTTTTGGCAGAGAATTGAACATTTCACATTAGGAGTACTCCCAAATACCTCACAGAAAATGTGTTTTGTGTCCTCCATCCTCCCATTCGGCCTTAGTTTACCAAGTCCTAATAAAATTGTATCTCCTATCATGTACCACTTCTCCCCTCCCTTTCCTCTACTGCCCACCAAAAGGACACTCAGGCCAAATGGGAGCATTTAGTTTATCTGCCAAAGTTGCTTTCTTCAGCTATATTTTTCCCATTGAAACTACCAGCCCTATCTTGAGCTTAAACATGGTTTCAACCAACTTTAAATGGTATGTTGACCTTTCGTTCTCCCTGTAGGTAAACAAATTTTCCCCTGAAATCACATGTTAACTAGACAAAGACAACTTTATTCCAATATGCTTCCAATGCTTTTTGCTCAGGTTGATATAAGATTATGCTGAATAAGGGATTTCTGCATATGCAAGCTCTCCTACCATGCAGGAACCCAAGGTAATTGCATCGTCACTCTCTTTGTAATAAAGAAATCACAGCAGAAGACAAGAACATCTCCCACATATTAAAAAAATATGTAGTACAACTGAGAGAGATAGACAGGATCTTCTCAGACACGCAACAGCTTCAAGAGCCCCAGATCCCAGCTGCAGTGGAGATGCAGGCAGGGCCTGTCCCCAGCAGAACGGCAAGTGCAGCCTCTGGGGAAAGCAAAGGATGGAAGCTGATGACTTCTGGCTCCTGCTCTATCTGAATGCCTGTAACTACGACACAGGTTCACTGCCCTCAAGGCTGAGGAGGAGCTGGGTATGCTTTCAAGAGAAGCATCTGGGGCAACTGACCCTGAACCATGCAAGACCACCATGAGGAAGCAGTGAGTGACAGCAGTAGGTGACTCCCTGCTGCAGGGGGCAGAGGCACCCACCTGCCAGCCTGACCTGTTGTCCACAGGAGTTTGCTGCTTGCTGGGGGCCCAGATCTGGGATGTTGTGGGGGACCGCTGAGGCTTGTCCGACCCTCTGACTAGTACCCCGTGATGTTCTTACATGTGGGCACCAATGATACTGCTGAGGAAGCCTGGGGGGTCACCCCAGAGCTCTGGGGGTGACAGTCAGGGGCACGGGGGACCAGGCAGTGTTCTCAGTCCTGTCAGAGAGTGGAGAAGGTGTGAGGAGGACAAGGGCAGTGATATGGCCTGTCAACAATTGGTTGCGGAGCTGGTGTCAGCAACAGGGTTTGGTTTTGGACCATGGGACCCTGTGTGGAGGTCAGCATCTGCTTGTGAAAGATGGGATTCACCCCACTAAGTGGGGCAAATGTATCTGCCAGGAGGATGGCTGCCTTAGCAAGGAGAAAAAAAATACAACTAAAATCTTTGGTCAAAGGCATAAATATCCATTTAAACTAACAAATATTCTTTCTGAGAAAGAAGAGAGATATTTTTTGCAGAACAGAGGGCTGAATGCTAAACTAAATGCCATGAAAACCAAAGTCCACCGTTAGTAACTCTGGTGGAAGCTTCCCAGACAGCGCTGGCACATGTACGCTGTGGTGTGACAGGGAGGACCGTTGTGATCTGGTGTTTCAAAGGCTGGAGTCTGAGGGCCAGAGGAAATGTTGTTCCTGGCTCCCATTCAGATGTTTGTGCATGCAGCCCCTGGTACCACCCCTGGCTGGTGCCCACGGGACGGGGGGACCCTTGCCTGGGGCAGGCACCTTCTCCCCAGGTATAGTACATCTCGCCACCTGAGCAATAGGTGCCTGTGGCCATCAGGGTTTGTCTCTGTGTCCTCCTGCTCCAGTGCCTGGGTCCTACAACCAAGGGCTTCCGACTTGCCCAAAAAAACAGGAGCAGGTAGATGAATGTACCACGGGCAGGGTACGTTTGCAGGGTGGCACCCGCATCCAACAGCCTCAGCCCTTAGCCTAAGCCATCTTGACAGGCAAGGAATAAAAACTCTGCTCGTGTGATGGCTCCAAACAGCTGCGCTGCCTTTCAACGAAGGGCGCTGGCACCCAGCCCGCCCGGGGACTCGCTGGCATCTCCGGCACGTCCAGCACTCTGCAGCCAGTGCGCCCCAGGAGCCGCCCGCCAGGTCGGCTGGCACCTGCCTCCCAGCCCAGCAGGTTCCCAGCGCACCACGGCCACCCTCTCTGCACCTAAACTGGTTGAGTCCGTAATAATGAAGGTGATAGCTAGTGCATGCACTGCCCTTTTTGGGGGGGTCAGTGCCGAGCAGTCGTACGTGCAAATCAACATCTTTGAGAAAACACTAGCCGCCATGCTCGGTGCTCTCCAGCCAGCACACGGTCCTCGCCTGGCATCTCCATTCCTGCCAGGATTTTTGCTCCTTCCTGCTCCTCTAACATGGGTACACTTATGCCTTTACGTAAGAGAGGTAAAATTAAAAAAAAAAAAGAAAATTGAAAAAAAAATAATTTACGTGACAAATTATTGTTTGGTGAAATTCTGGTCTAGTGATAAAAAAGAAAAGATAATGTCACAACTGATATCTAGTATTTTGCATAATATTAATAACAGAGCATAATCCAAGTAATGCTATTATTACTTTCGAGTGTGACTAATTAGATATGTATAAATAGCTTTTCTCATCTCTAGAATACATTTAGCTTCCTAAAATACCCCTTTTATTTAAGATTTTTAATTTTGAGTGCTGAACATGTGAAGCAGAGTTTGACAGCAAAGAGGGTTGCTTGTCAGTGAAGACTGGATGATTTTTGCAGAGCTGTAGGTATGACAGAGAAGTTATTCTGTGACTTGAGTCCCCAGGCCATGTTTGTGCAGTGCCTAGGGGACTGAGCCCTCCTGGCTTAAGGTTTGTTACTGCCGCCAAAATGCAAATATGAAGTCATTAAGCTGCACGAGCCCCTCAGGAGCAACAGCCTCGAGGCCCCCATTGCACAAGGGCACTGTACAAGCAGGCAGTGACACCAACACCAAAAGCAATGTGCTCGGTGGTTAATCGTTAACAGCAGGAGCCGTCTCTTTTATTGTGCCTCTGCTTGCAGGGTCTCCCAGGGCAGGCCAGAAAACTCCTGCCCTGCTTGCGCTCGCTTTGGGAGGTATGAAACTAGAGGGTCAATTCTAGAGGAAAGAAAGGCTCAGCAGGTGTGAATTGAAACTGGTCCATTGATTTCAACAGAACTGCGCCAGTTTGTACCAGTAGACCGATCCTCTCATTGTCTCATCCAATGTAGCCCTGCAGGGCTCACGTTGTTAGCAGTGCTGTTGAAATATCTGATAACAGACAGAAAAAAGTGTGCGTATTTTTACGTGTGTGTATATGTGTCTAGAAAGTGATGTTGCCAGGGTGGGAGCGGAAAAGAAAGAGACCTAACAAAAACTCCCAGGCTTCAAATTCCCTTGCCTTTTTCCCCGACTTTTACTGACAACCTTTTCCTGATGCTTTTTTTTAAAGTGACAGTAAATTTATTATGCCTGTCACCACAACAGGTAATTGGTATGCTGTACGCACTGGGGAACGGGAAAGTGGTGGGTGACAAAATTGCACTACAGTGCATAATTGTGGACTGGCGCAGAGCACATTGCCAGAGAGCTGCAGTGGGTCTGAAAATGCCCCGCTCCTTCCCCTCTCCTCCAGCCGCCTTCTAGTCCTCCTGTTATTTCGGGGGTGCTTCAGGATTCTCTCAACCCCTCATCAAGCTCTGGCTAAAAAGCAACTTTCACATCATATCCTTCACAGTATAAAAATGAAAAGCCTCATAAACCCATGTGCTAACAGGAGCAATTATTTCCTTGGTGTGTAGTGGTAATTATTAGTGACTTAAACCCACTCAGCACTGTGGATAAGCTGAGCACTGGGTATCAATTTCTGTAGCAGGTATGAACTCTTTTCCACTATATCCACTGGTTTTATTCAGGAGAGTTATTCACATGCTGTGGCAGAGAGAAAAATCAGTAAGAGCTTTTTTTCCCCCACCTTCTCGAGATTTGTTTTTAAGTGCAGGTTAAAGTTTTCTCCCCCCAAAAGCACCCCACACTGCTATTGGCTGACTCAGCCACTACTGATAGCAGCAGCTGTCAGAAAGTTTGCCTCGGTTTTAATTTTTTAGATTTTAAAGTTTTGTCAAAGGCATTCAGTGTAATAAATTACTGCAATTTAGTATAATAAATAGGTGCCTGTTCTGCATATTCTGAGCATGCAATACCATGTCTCATCTCCCTCTCCTTTTAGTGTATGAAAATTGTTTTATTGATTATCTTTACCTGCCAGTCTCTTCCTGTATGAGGGTAAAGTTTATTCTTGTGAGGTGTCATGCTGACTCCAGTAACGTTTATTTGCCCGGGCAAAATGCACCCAGTTCAGTAAGTGTGATCAGGACTGTGTCCCTGGGTTGCTGCCTCTTTGTCTACTTGTTTTTCCACTGAGGATGAAGCTTCCGGACGTTTGAAGGACATGTTGCAGGTTCAGGAGCTAGCCATTTAATTGTTACCCTTTCTTAATTTTCCCCCAGTCCCATGCAAAGTAATAGGAATTATTTTCACTTGGCATATGGAAAAAATGAAGGACCACCCATGGCTTGCCAGTACAAACCTTTTTGCATCTGCTGCACTAGCAGGAATCGATTTCAGCTTTATGCAGTACTTTTCTTTCACACTCTTTACAAAATGATAATGAGTAAGAAGTTCAGTGCAATGGCTCTAAAGGCCACTGTGTACTCGATATTGTTCACACTCAGTAGGGTAATGCAGGCTGTTTCACTGAATGGGGGAAAGTTGGCTGAAAAGCAGCATCCTCTTGTAACAAAATCAATAATTATTTGCCTTCAGGATCACTTTTGCTGCCTCCCACTGTGGGCTTCTTTCCCCAGTGCTGCTGAGCTCACATACTCAGGACTGTCTGCTCCCTGGCAGTGCCCACAGGAGAGAGCCTAAGCAAGACCCCCAGGCCCACTCTCCTTTCACACGGGCAGCCTGCTTTCCAGAGCCAAAGAAAAAGCAAGGCTTTTTCTGTTTCTTACCCCAAATCCTGCTACAATGAAGGAGCTTCACTGCCTTCTTTATAATGCTTAGGCAGGGCTGGACTGCTCTCTGGGCTTGGACCTGAACCCGGAGATGAAGACAGTGAGTTCTCCACCCCACGGAGGGTCTCTGGCATCAGCCCCAGGTGCATCCCCCAAAGCCCTGCCCTGCTCTTCAGGCTGCCAGCTGAGCCAGCACCCAGTGCCACTCAGTTGGCATGCCTGCCCGGGACGAAACAAGCATGTTTAAGCAACAGCCTGTTCCTTTTTGTTTCCATCATGCTGAACACATCCTCCTCCTGCCCTCAGCACAAGTACAGCCTGGTCCTCAGCAGCACCGAGACTTCCTCCATCCTGGAAATCCTCTGTTGCTGAAGCTGCCTTGACAAGTTTTCTTGTCATCTGAAAATAGCTATTCCTGTACCCACAATGCCAGATGTTACTGCAGCTTTGGGAGCCCCTCTCGCTTAACTAGCTCCCATCCGCACCAAACCCTGCCTCTGGCTGAGCACCTCTCTGTAAGCCCCATTCTGTGACACTTTTGGTCGCAACCATCGCTGCCCTGAAACTTTCAGCACAGCGTGCTGTCAAACAGGAAGAGGACACATACATTTTTCTTGGGTCCAGAAGTGTCTCTGGCAGATTCAGTAAGGCCAGCTTAAAATGCTAGTAATGCCAGCAAAGCCAGCATTTCTCTCCCTGGGGCCACTGCAGTACGTCATGTCAGTGCTACCTCCATTGGATCCACTCTGTGGAGGAGGGTCCCTACTAAATTCTACAGAGTGGTTCAAAAGCCTATAAAAACATGAATTTCCATGAAATCCTATAGGACTTCCCTATATATATATAATTTCTGGTATGTTTGAAATGTCTCAGTATGACCCCCAAACTTGAGGATAGATATCATACAGTGGAATGTGTGGTAGTTTTATTTTTGGTGTCTTTAATCACCACTGCTTTAAATATATTGAGCAGCATATAAGGATGATGCTCAAAAGCAAGTACAGTCCTCTGAGTCTGAGAATACATTTGCCTCACTATACATCCTAATTGGGTGTCCTTTAATGACAGTGCAGCCTTGGTGGAAAAGGTCAACGAATAACTGCACAGCTCAGAAAATTCACACGTCCTAATCCCAGTCCTCCAGCTTCCCTCTTCCCCGTGCGGTGCACTGTTCATCCCCAGACAGGAGCATGTTACAGCTGTCCACCTCCTGTTCTCTTCCTGCTGTTCTCAAAGAGGAGCAAAACAGCCTCCCTCTTGCTTAATTGAGCTTGGCTCCTATGATGCTGAGTATGTCACATTTTGTCAGAGTGTTTATAGTTATTGACATTCATATTATTTTAAAGAGACCTTTGAAACAAAATCAATGCATTGCTCATGCAAGAAGCAGTAAAGTCATTTTGGACAGCATGGTGTTTTATTCTGCAGCCCACGCCTCCTTCCAGCTGTGAAAGCCCAGCTGGATGCTGCAGACTCTCAAAAGAGCAGTTAGTGAGGAGGTGGGAGAGAAGAAGGAACAAACCTCTGCATCATAAAACACAAGATGGGGAATGCTTCTCTTCCATTATGTGGACTGCACATCATCTCAGTTCATGAGACCACAGCGCAGGTGCTTGGCTTTTTACGTGGAAAGGTGAGGAACTATAAGAAGAGTGTGAGAGCACAGGTGACAGTGCTCTGCTGCAAGGGTGGCCTGCAGGCATGACAAGTGAGAAGGGCATTTGCTACCCTTCTCAGTATTCGATCCTGAATCTCACCTCACTCATGACGAAGCAGGGGATTAAATCATGACAGTGTAGCTTTCTTTCTTTTTTTAAAAAAAAAAAGATAAAATAAGAGTATATTTCTACTTGTCACAGATGTGAAGAAAAGCTAGAAAATACAACTTGAATGTTGCTCTAAAGGTCAAAAAATGAGACAGCAACTAAAAGAGCCCAAGCTTTATTTTAATCTCCTGATATTTCTTGTAGCTAATTATATTATTCTGCTGGGTCCTGCAATTCTTAAACATCTGGGATCAGCAGTGCTCATTTGCACCAGTCACAAGACTATGCGACCGCTCATCCCCCTCCTTTGAGCTTTGCTCAGGGATCAGCTCCTGCGAAGGTGCTCACGTCAGAGTGGAGAGCGAGGCAACTTGGTTCACGTGCAGCCTCTGGCTCGGCGCGTACCTCTTGGGGCACCAGGTGAGCAGAGATGTGGCAAGAAGGATGGTGCAGAAGGAGCCTTGTCTCCCTGGCTTCATCTCTGCTGCTGCCACAGAAACGGCGCCTTGAAGCAGTACCGATGCTGTGTCTTTTCACAGTGCAAAGGTGCTGCGGTTCCTGCCAGCATCCTCAGAGGCATTTCTGCCTGGTTTTCTTCTGGGTTCCTACGGTCAACGACTGACAGACAAGTACTTCAAGGGGCTGATGGGCTGCACTTCACAGCAGGGTCTCACCACACACCTCGGACTATACTGTCAGATGTGGTGGACTGTAGAAATGGATAAATGATGACATAGTTGAGACCACCCTTAATTCAGGGCCATTTGTCCTTTCTCCTGGCTGCAGAAGTGAGAGAAAGGGCTGAACGATGACCAGAAATGGTTGGAAATGCCCTGGAAATGAGGGAAATCGTCTTCAACGGAGGTGAGAACTCCTGCCGTATCTATTAAAAGTGTGCTGGGACACCAAAAGCCATCCCCCAGGTCTTGAAACTGCTCACCTGGAGAGGAGTGACAGAATGGTCTGGTCTCAAATGAACTCTTGTCAGCCACCTCCCGCTGAACCTGGTGCTCGTCTCAGAAAGGAACAGTCTCTTTCCTGTAACACAGTAAACATTAACAAGAGTTTCTCGATCATAACATTCCTTAGGTATTATTGTTTTAACAGTAGAGCTTGTCAGCTTGTCACTGAGCAGTGCAAACCCAGGAGCAGACTTTGTCCCAGCACAGGCTGTCAAAGTGGATCTTTGCAACAGGTCATTTTTTGACTCTTAAGTCATACAGTGGCTAAGCCAAGTGAATTCCCTGGGGTAACTATTAATTGTTCTTGTTTAATTTCACATTTTGGTGCAGCTCTTAGGTGTCAGTGTCCACCGCAGCTGCTGAAGCTGGTCGCTGGACTGAGTACTGACCAAGGAAGTCCTGATCAAGAAAGTCCTGGCTGTGGACCTCTGTTTTATTCTTCTGCAAATAAAGTAGAACCTAGCCCAGATCTGCAAAAATCATCGATTAGACATCTCCCCCTCCAAGAATAATGAGATTCACTTTAAAGTCATTAAAATTGCAAAGGTTTATTCTATCTCCTCGCAAATTCCCATGCCTCAGGAGACACTCAGGTTTCCCTCACACTGGGGAGGTCTAGCAATTAATTGCCTTAGCTTGCAAGCAGAGAGTCAGACTGCCACCTTGTCACCCAGTATGGTTTGTCTGTAAGGCTGCAGCCTTCCTAGGGGTCTGCATGACTCCTCACAGTCTGGATGGACTGTGCATAGAGGTACACTGCTCCAGCACCAGTGTTAGGGGGTACTGACTGTCCTCCCACTGAAGCCAGTGCAATATTTGTGCCTATATAGGTATTACATTTATATTTAGAACTGTTTAGCCTTGTCTTCTGCTCTCTGCTTGGGAGGAGTGTATGCATGCATGTGAATATGCACAGGTATATGTATGTATTGAAACCTCCTGGGTCTGTCTAGACCCAAGGCTGGGCAGCTCTACCCCTGTCTACTTCTCACCCAATAGGTGACACCACGAAAAGCCATGATATACTCGGGCAAGCTGGACTCTCAGTAGACTATAATCTCTCCCCTGGACCTGAAAATCTATCTATGGCAAATCTGAACTGCCTAGGCCAATCTCAGGCACCCTACAAAGCTTATGAGTGTGTGTACGCCGTCCTACACATACAGTGAGTGTATGCTGTAGGGCAATACCAAAGCACAACAGTTTAAACAAGGAATACACCTCTCTCTTACACTGATTATCATCAAGATTCTACTTTTATTCTTGTTTCCTTTTTTTTCCTAACTCTAAAAATAAGCCATGGAGACTAACACACAGCTTCTGGGCCCCATTTTGGCCCCTTTCCACTATGCCTAAGAGTTTGTCTGCACTTGGTTATTCATCGAAATAGCAACTCTGGATAATGATACTGGTTTTATATATATATATACATAGATATATATACAAGCAACAGAACAAAAAGCATTACACAGGCTCGGCTTGGCTACACAAAACAGATCAAAAGGAGCCAGTTATCCATACCATTTGCCTAAAAGTTTCTTCCCATTTTTACTCATAACATGAGCACCCTGCTTGCAATGGAAAGCTCCAGACAGAAACATTTTTCCTAGCACTTCAGCAGTTCTCATTTTTGAGTCACAGCAGGTAAACTGTAGTGAAAACACAAGGGGACGTTTTCCTTTTGTGGTTCTTTTGAGATTACTGGATAGTATGTCAGTATTTTCACTCCAGTACATCTCATTTTTTGCCTAACCACCTAATTACAGTTTCCTTCTTATTACTGGCAGGCATGAACTAGCAACCTGCAAGAAAATATACCCAGTCTCAAGCTGTTTGCAATCAATATCTCATCTTGAGAGATGATCCAAGTTTTTGGAGACAAATAATGGGTCTGTGATTCATCCCTGTGATTTTAATAGGCCAAAATTACACCTGCAGATGAAAACCCTGTTAAGAACTAGGGTGCTTGGGACAAGGATCTGTATTTTGCAGTGTGAGTTCCATTTTGACATTTAAACATTCTTACACTGGCTTATCTGAGTGAGAAAATAAGTTCCTTGGACAAGTAAAATGATATGGATAATTTGGTTTACCTTTTTACAAGATGAGTTGCCCATGTGTGTTCTCTGTTTCCTTGGATACCAGAGATTTCATGCCACAGTTCAGCCACACATACATTTTCTACTCCATTACAGCACCTGGAATACGAATGGAAAATCCTCAGACATTGTTAAGACATGAACAAGACTGCAGGCGTAACCTCAAGCAGGAACCTCCTAGGCAGGGTCAGATAGAAGTGGACAGGGAAAGCAGAAAGTTCATCATCTGCACAGGCTTCTCAGTGGTGGTCTCTCTTGCTTTTCTAAGCAGGTAAAACTTGCATGGGAATATTCTCTTTCCTTCACCATTCTGAAGCTGCAGTTGTTTTTGCTTTTGGCATCCACCTGACTGACAGCTCAAAATACAATGAATTAGACCATGTGCATAGTTTGGACTAAAGGCCAGTTCAGTGCATTTTCAAACCAGTTTTCATAAGCCCTTGCACAATCATAATTGTGTGATAAAAATCAGAAGCTCTATCCTCAAAGCTACGCTTAGGCATGCAGATTGATTTACTAATCTTACAAAACATTTCACAAATTCACTCTTTGTGTTCACTCATGCGATTATTCAATCTCTGAATATTTGCCTAGCATTTTCTAAGTCTTTTGCAAGTCATGAATATTTTCCCCAAAATGAACAGATTACTGACTAATTCCAAGTTAGTTGATAATAATAACAACAACAACAAAACTGGTTTAAATAGACTTACAAAATTTCACCAGGTAACCTTTAATGAGACTTGTTTAGCCTGGATGAAAGGGCAGGGGAGACCTAGAAAAAACTGGTGAGTATTTTCCAAAGAGTTCTTCCATCTTTAGGCGGGGGTTTCTTTGTATTTAGTAAACCTAGATGGACTTTCCTATGAAATTGTTGAGTTATTTTGAAATAGAGCTCAGAGGGTGGTGATCAGCAGCGCAGAGTCCAGTTGGAGGCCTGTGGCTAGCGGTGTCCCCCAGGGGTCAGTACTGGGGCCAGTCTTGTTCAATTTATTCATCAATGACCTGGATGAAGGGACAGAGTGTACCTGATGATACAAAAACTGGGAGGACTGGCTGATACACCAGAAGGCTGCGCTGCCATTCAGCGAGACCTGGACAGGCTGGAGCGTTGGGCGGAGAGGAACTTCATGAGGTTCAACGTGGGCAAGTGCAGGGTCCTGGGTCTTGCACCTGGGGAGGAACAACCCCATGCACCGGTACAGGTTGGGGGTTGACCTCCTGGAAAGCAGCTCTGCGGAGAAGGACCTGGGAGTCCTGGTAGATAACAAATTCACCATGAGCCAGCAATGTGCCCTTGCGGCCAGGAAGGCCAACAGCATCCTGGGGTGCATCAAGAAGAGTGTGGCCAGCAGGTCGAGGGAGGTTCTCCTCCCCCTCTACTCTGCCCTAGGGAGGCCCCATCTGGAGTTCTGTGTCCAGTTCTGGGCTCCCCAGTTCAAGAAAGACAAGGAACTATTGGAGAGAGTCCAGCAGAGGGTACAAAGATGATGAGGGGACTGGAGCATCTCTCCTGTGGGGAAGACTGAGGGAGCTGGGGCTGTTCAGCCTGGGGAAGAGAAGACTGAGAGGGGACCTCATCAATGCTTATAAATATCTCAAGGGTGGGTGTCAAGATGATGGGGCCAGACTCTTCTCAGTGGTGCCCAGCGACAGGACAAGGGCAACGGGCACAAACTGGAACACAGGAAGTTCCATCTGAACATGCGGAAAAAACGTCTTCACTGTGAGGGTGACAGAGCCCTGGCACAGGGCCCAGGGAGGGTGTGGAGTCTCCTTCTCTGGAGAGATTCAAACCCTGCCTGGACGCAGCCCTGTGCAGCTGCTCTGGGTGACCCTGCTCTGGCAGGGGGGTTGGACTAGATGATCTCCAGAGGTCCCTTCCAACCCCTGCCATTCTGTGATTCTGTGATTCTGTGAAAACCCAAACAACTTTTATCATTTACAATGTCTTGCAGCAAGGAGTGATACGAGTTAATTGTGTGTTTTGTGAACTGCCACCTCCTTGTGCTCGTCTGGAACCTACCTATGTTTATTTCAGTCAGTGTCCCCAAGGTTTTGTGTTGGAAGAGCCCATGAGAAATGGTCAACTCTTTCAAGTCACTCAGACTTTACAGACTCTGACTTCTGCTCCTTTCCAGACTGAAGGGTCTAAATTGTTTGAATTTTTATTGTAGAAAAGCTGTTCTCTAGCTTCACATATCTTGCCATTCTTCTCTGCAACTTCTCAATTCTTTGACTTTTTCTGAGCTGTTTCAAACCAAATGCAGTGCCCAAGATGCAGATATATCACAGATTTACATACAGTGGCATAATGGCATTCCCTGTTTAGTCCTTTACTGTTTTCTGAACAACTTGGATCTTCCTGCACTTTTGATCATTGCTGAGAACGGAGTGATGTTTTCGCTGGATGCACCTCACCTTGTACAAGCCCTTTCCTTTTCCTGCTGCCAAAAAAGAGGAGACACAGTTCCTAATTTAACTGCCTCACTTCAGTCTGTATATTAATGTGATGAATTCGGTATTTAAACCTTATCTGAGAGAAACTGTAAAGAGAATTTTAGGCAGAATGTAGCAGAATGTCATTATTTAGTTTCAAATCCTGGCAAGGCACCGATATTTTGTGCTGTTCTCTGAACACTTCTGTTTTCTCCTCCAACTGCTAGTTCGGATGCACAAAGATTTTCTCTCCACGTCTTTGCATTTCCAGCTTCCTTCAGAGGGAGGGAACATGTGTGAGCTGCAGGGTGCCAAGGCTCTGCATTGGTCACTGAATGGGGAAAGCAAAATGCCATTACAGGTAACGCAGGATTTCACTAAATTGCTGAGGTATATATCTCCTTTTTCACATCAGTGATGGTTGATGCTTGGTGTCAACAGTTTCACTGAGAGTCCACCACTGACATCTGCATGTCCCTTAAGCCACGTGGGGATTTCACTGACACTGGCGGATATTCCCTGGGATGCAGTTTGGCAGATGTGGAGCCACTTTGCAGTGGCAACATCTGCCTAATGGGGCAAAGGCCAGCGTGAATTAAGCCATCATAGTGAAAGGCCCTGGCAAAGCTTCCTAGCTGGATTCCCAGACGTGTTCTTGCCCACGATGTAGGAAGGTGGGCTGGGAGGAACCTACCACCCACTAGGGTAGGTCTCTTGTTTCCAAAAGGCATCAAGCCTTGGAAGAGCTCGCAGGGCAGTAGTATGCTAGAAAATGCATTAGAAATCACTTCGTAACTAGGCCTGCAAACTGTGTCAGTTATACCGCAGAAGAAGTCCTAACAAGGATGATGGCCTCTGCTGCATTAGAAGAATGCAGGCTTGCACTCGGAGAGGGTGCCTGCATTGGGAAGCCCATTTAAAGGCAGCACCATTAACTCCAGTTCCTCCCAGGAGAGTGGCTTGCCTCGTGACTAATGCTCAGCACAGTTAAGTGGCACAGCTAGAGTTCTGGCAAAGCACCATATGGTGTTTTCAAGCATTGTAGATGTTTCATTGCATATGTTCCACTCTGTTACCTCGCGAGACTTCAGGGCACCTCTATGCTCTGTTTATCATTGCTGCGCCAGTCCTTTTTACTTTTGTTTTCAAGTGTTAATTATTTACAATATTGATACTAGAAATTCATAATACAAAGATAGATATACCTATGTATGCATCATTTTGGGCATTCTTGTAATTGAGACTCCAAACTCCGCAAAAGCTTTTTGATGCTAGACTCTGGACACTACTTTCCATCATATTGTGTGTGCTACTTATGAGTTGGGGACTCTTGTGCAAAGCACTGAGGCCTTGGTTTATGCAAGCATAGAAACTCATACACTTTTTGACTGCTTGGCATATGCCCTTTGGAACAACAGCATTTTCATTTACAGAAGTAGCCTTTACATAAACAAGTGCGGTTCAGAGGCAGGCAGAAAGATACATACACACACAGAGCAATAAGCCCAGCCACGCCAGGGGAGCTTACCAGTTAGTATCGTGTGTTTATTCAGGGAACTATATTTGCCCTCTCTGGAAAAGCCATTGTGATATTTCTCCAGAGCCTAATGAGCCAGTCCCAGAACAATCCTTGTGAGTCATCAGTTTCCATTTGCACAAACCTGATGTTAAATGAAATGAGAGAGAGGCAGATAATCTGTTTACTTTCACAGAACTGATGCTAGAGTGAAATGCAATGCTTCAGAAGGGGTTTACAGGGGGGTAAACTGCACTGACTGGGCTGCTGAGAATGGAGGTGGCTTCACCAAAGAAGTCAGGTGGCTGTAATGTTAGTTCTCTTCCCAAATCTGTCCCCTATTTATTTCTTGAGTATACACTGAGGAACAAGGAAGGAGGGGTTTTTTTCCTGGGGTCTTTTTGAATCTACTAAACTTTCCAGCCTCTCCATTTAAAAGAATAGTTTGTCATATAAACGAAACAGGAGTCTATGATAGCAGTACTAATGTTAATAGGCATGCTGCCCCGGGGAAAATGAGGACCTTTGTTTTTTTCAGCAGTATGTTGCCAAATCATTGAAAAATGATTCTGCACAATAGAAATCTGGCAGGAAAAATGTAAATACATGCAGGGCACCACTCTCCGCTGTAAGGTAGCGGCTCCACCCTGGTTCAGCAGTGTTACCCAGCTCACAGCAGCAGTGTGGCATATCATATGCAGAGAGCCTGGCATCACCTTGCTTGCCATTCTTGATCCCTGCACAGACCATTTTACGAGAGAGGCCAGAAATGAGGCAGCCTTTGGCCCCAGAAATCTTCAAGCTGCTGAAATTGTCCCAGGATGGTCCCACTACCAGCCATAATGCACAGAGACCCTGCGTCTGATCTACATTTTGGTGAGGTGAGACCTTCCCTGCTGTGAGCAGAAAGTAAAATTGGTCCAGCCATAACTTTGATCCTGGTTTTGCAGCATGTGTCCTGGATATCAAACCCAGGAGCCTCAGGACCTTGGGAAAGTCAGAACAGTGACTGTCTGAGTCCCGACTGCCATGGCATGTAATGAGCTGGGGTTCCTCTCTAACCTCTGTAGGGGTCTGGCTGGCCATCACTGCTACCCCGGAGAAGTCCAGGTGGTTTTCAGGCCCTCTTCTGATGACTTTTCAATCACTCAGGATAAAATAAAGCAAGCAAACACTCACATTCAAGCTAAACTAAAAACAATTACATGTTGTAATGAGTTACCCAAGTCATATATTGACTTCTATGACTCCATTCCAAGGAGTACAGCTGAAGAGTAAATCATAGCCAAGTAAATCAAATGGAATCAATTGAAGTAAGATAGTGCTATTGCTGGTTTGAAGTCAACTGACCTGTAACTTTTGACTGCTCAAAAACACCCATACAGGCCTGTTTCATTCACACTGCTGCCCTTCTTTCTAACAACAACTTTTGCTGAATTTTCAAATATAGAAAAGGCATAGTCTAGATTGCTTAGTCACTGCTGTATGTGTTTCTGAAATTTTATGGTTTTTTTCTTGATTTATGTCCATGTTTGCAATGATTTGTGGGTTTAAAAAAATCCTACCTCATAATTCTCCTATGTCAGGGTCCCCACAGAAGAAATAAACGCCAGATAATTTATTTTACTTTTAGCTTATTAGAACAAGTCCAGTAACTTGCTTGTGTTCCCTGATACTTGACCAAGTTCATGTTGTGCTCAGGCAACACTTTATGTCAACTGCTTGCTTCACTCACTAGATAAGCTTGGGCAAAACGATGTGATATGATCAAAGCAAGGTAAATAGGGCAATGGTGCTTGTCAATGCACATTCTATCTGATAAACATAGTTTGTTACTTGTGCAAGCTCGTTTTTTTGCAAAGCTGAGCGTTGTAGCCTAATGGTACTTCACTTCCCCACCTCACAGGCACAGGACTTTCTTCTGTCCTGCCTTTTATATGTGTAAATAAGGAATGCATATGTGATATAACTAAATCAGGAAGCAGGTCAAGAGCATCTTCATTTGGACCAAATGGTGACCCCTGTTTTGGCTTCAGAGTAGGAAACTTAAAGTAGCAGGTCTGCAGGGAGCACACCAGCAGTCCAGCTACTCTGGAGCCTATTTCTGGGAAGGATTAGCTGCATGTGTGCCCATCTTTTAAACCATAAATGTGCTTATGGTTTACTAAATATCAGATGTTGGAATAATACCCTGTAATAATAATACTACCATAATAATAATAATAATGATACCACATTACTAATAATCATACCACATTAATAATAATAATACCACCACATAATGATAGTAATGTCACATAAATAACAGATGCTGAAAAGATCAACACAAACCCGGCTGCCCATGAAAAAGGAACTGACATTGTCCGAATGTGTATACATATTTGCACACACACATTCACCTCATGCTGGCTTTGCCTGGCTGGTCTGTTTTAACACATTCAACGTATGGGTTTTTACCGTCAAAGTCAACAGCTCTGTAGTGCATGGCTTGACTGCAAGACCCTTTCTGTGAGTCTCCTAAATTGCCTTTTTTTTTCCCTAGATAAGACCATCAGCCTCCCAATGTGGCCCAAACCATACCAGCAACTTCTACACTGTTTTTAGAAAAAGTCCTTTTCTGAATTGAAACATAGGAAAATGCATACTTAAAGCTAAACACTAAATACATGCTTAAGATTTTCTCCTGTGGCAAGTCTTCATGGCTTCCGCATTAGCTGAGGATGTTTCTCTTGTTGGAAAATTAGTTTTTAATTCCCTCCTTTTTCTATAAAAAAGAAATACATCTAGTGATAAGTAAATACGTAGCCACCCCGGGTAGGGCCCTGAAATGTTCTTTATGGAGGTGTAAGCCTCTTCTGAACATGTACAGGCTAGACTGCAGGGCAGTACCTACCGACTTGCTCTCACGGGGACCATCCGTGGGGCTGTCAGAGCAAGCTATGCACTGCCAGACCTCTGCCAGCCGCACGGCTGAAACCTCTGAGCACGGCGAACAGGCAGCAAGCACTTACAGCTTTACTACCTTGAAATTTCAGAGCTGATGACTTCTTTCTACCTCTGTGACCTTTTCCCCCAGCGGACAGTAATTCCCCAGTATTACACTGGAAAGGGTATTAAAGGTATATAGGAAACACAACCTGCATGTCTTCTCTTTTAAGTCGTAAGTTGGTTGCTTTTCATTATCAAGAGACATTTCACCACAGTCTGGAGCTACTCAGGCAGCTGTAACAGGTGTGATTGTGTCTGTAGCACTGCAGGCTTGGCTGCATGTCATTTCAAGGTACATCATGAAAATGCTTTTCTAAGAGATGTCAACTATTCAGCCCTTAGAAATGTTGCAAGACAGTTGCAATTGCAGTCCCAATGCAGTTACTCTTAGCAATTGTAAATTAACTGGCAAATATTTTCGCATTCATTTTAAAGTGTCTTCCCATAGGAACAGGACAGAATAGTATGTTGCTTTGCGTTTAGGTCCAGGTATCTGAAGGAAAACTTCATTCATTTTTATGTTGTCTTCTCTTATTCTAAGAATTGGGATATCTACAGACCTTTTGTGAAGAAAGTGAAATTTTCTAATGAGATAAAGTAATATGCAAAATCAGGAAAGGAATTACCGTGCCAATATACATTTGCATTTGCAAATATCTTTCATTTCAAAGTCCATACAAATCCTAGCTTTTGCTTGGGTTTAGTCTTTGTATGAGCATGTCTAAAGCTCATGCACAGATTTCCAATAAGGTCCCATAAATTTATTTGCACGGGAGATGTAAATCACAGGTACCTTTACTCCTCACTGAAATCACAACTGTATAAGGGGAAACCTGCTATGAAAAGTAAGGAATTATTATTATTGTTATTATTATTTGTCAAAGTAATGTTTCTCAACACTTTCCAGCTATTACTTGTGTCTAAGGACCTGTTGCAGTAAAACCACGAAATGACCATCACTAAGTCCAGAGGGTGTTGGATCAGGCCCTCCTGATACGTTCTCCTGCGCCACAACCTTTGAGGCAGCACTTTAACAGCCCTGGCTCTTTTTTTGTCTCATTGACACTGCATCTGCCTGTACAGTTGTCAGCTCTCTTTGTGGCTGCAGTCTGTCCCCAGCTAACATTAAACTAGCTCTAAACTAACAAGAGAGAAATTAGGTAGTGTAACACCTCAGGCTTCAGCAGCTGAGTTTTTAAATAGGATTTCTGGCAGATGTGTGCTTGCCTGAGATGCTCCCTGCTGCAGCTGCACTGCTGTAGGTAGCATAGCCCTTAATTGTATGATTGCTAGCTGGTTGCTACCAGACCAACTGTGTAGAAGTCAACAGGAGAACACCAGCCAAAAAAGGTGTTGATTAAATCAGAGTTAGCCCACTCCGTGCAGGAAATGCAGGGAGACCAGAGAAGTGGAATATATACCCAAAAGTTAAAACTCTGATATTGGCTGGTCAAGCTGGAGAAAGATACTCAGGCACACTGGCAGCTTCCTAGACTAGAAGAAAAATTGAGCTGAAGTAAACCATTATATGTCTGCCATGAACTGCTCTCAATCCAAGGAAATAAAAACAATCCATATTAAACTAATGCTTTCTTTTATTTGCCATAAGTAATTTATATTTTACTTAGGAAAGTTAGTTATGGCCTCCAACTTTTTGCCCTGCTGGCACTCAGGCTCTGAGCTTAAAGAGACAGCCTGGGCTGTTTTCTGTAGCAGTGGACAGACCCTCTGTGTAGAAGTTCCCCTTGATAGAGAAATACATTTTTTCCTGCCACTTCTTTTCAGAAATTGAATTGTTTCTTGATTTAACTTTTCTTGGGTTTGGGGGGGGGGGTGGGGTGGGGGTGGGGGTGGGGGTTGTTTTGTTTTGTGGGGTTTTTTTCCTGAGAAACAAGGCAGGAAACCTGCTCCCTCTTTTCCTTTTCTTCCAGATGTTCAAAAAAGCTTAGTAGTTTTTACAAAGTCAGGCTTTCATAGTTCCTTTGGAAATGCTGAAAGTTGCATAGGAAAAAGAGAAATAAGATTTCTTGTTTCGTCCATTGCAACTGTTAGAAATGCATCAGAACCTTCGTTACTGTGGTGGTGCAACAAGTCACCTGTTAGCTGGTTAGCCAAGCCCTCGCAGAAAGTAAGAGCGAAAAATTCTTTGCTGTTTGGAATGGAGTCAAAAAGAGAATTTTTTTTTCCAAAATCTTTTCTCACAGAAGCACTGGTGAAAGAAACATTCTTCAAAGTGCAAAGGGCTTGTTCTCTTTTTAAAATTTCAGAGCTCCAGTCTCCCTTGGGAAAACTGTCATTTTTGCAGATTAACTAACCCTTTGGTAAAGGACCTGCATACTTTATCTACAAACTCAACCCAATCCTCGTTGAAGTTAAAAGAGGTTTACTACTAACATTAGAAGACATGTGGGATCCAGTCGCTTGGGCTGGAGTGGGGTGAGAACAGCCTGAATGCTTCTCTGGGTTTCCCAGGGACAGCGCTTGGACAGGCCCTCGTGCCCTTTTCTGTCCTAATTTTCAGGTTATTTCATGTTTGATCTAAGTTCTGAAGGCTAAAAATGGGCTTTCACCTTGACCAATACCTGTGCCTTGTCTCTCTCAGGAACTTTTACCATCCAAATGTCTGCTGGTCCACAAGCCCAAGCAGAAAAAGCATACTTTTCTGGCAAAACTTGCAGCATAGACCAGCTCTAACAAATAGAGCCCCCATGTTTACTAGTGCCTCTGCTCATTGCTGCAGTGCAGACAAAAGCAAGAGGAAGAGCATGGAGCTAGAACTATGGGCTTTTGTCTTTCTCCTTGTGTGCCCAGCCAAAGAGATCTGACAACACCTCATCAGCCAAAGAGATCTGACAACACCTCATCAGCAAAAATCCTCTGAACAATCAAGGATAATTTGAATAGGGTCTATTTAAAGAATTCCTACTATAACTACGTTTGACTATTTTTATTATTTTGTGCCCACAAAATGAAGTATTGGAAGTTAACAAGGCATTGAACAGTTTACCCATTTGGACAACAGTATCTCTCAGAAGAACAAAGCTTAAAATGTTCCAGATGGTAAAATAAAGCTAAAACTTTTTTCTGTTAAAGAGATCAATAAGCTAAATTAAAAAGATGTCACTCATAGCAGAAGTTACAGGATGCAGAGGACAATAATGGAGTCCTTTTCTGCAAACATCTGCTAGATGCATTGGCCTGTAAGGGGATACTCGGCAAGCACGTGTACTTACCATGTTTGCAGTCCGTTCATCAGCTTTGGCAGCTACTCTGGGCCTTGCAGGGGGGCAGCCGTGTGTCTCCAGGTGGTCACCACCCCAAGCACAGATCCCCACCACAACCCCAACACTGCAGCCCTTCAGCAGCCTCTGGGGGCAACTTCTGGTTTTGCCCCCCGTGAGCTTCCAGGCGACGGCAGGCACGCTGCTGCATGGCGGTCATTCCCCCGAGGGCTTCGGCTGTGTTTTACCAGCAGCCTTTCCCCTCTTATTTCCCTCTCAGCTAGCGCCTCAGAAGCTCATTCATTACCACGAAGAGATTTGCCACATGCAGGAGCAGAGGGCAAGTCTGGTCTTCTCCTATGAACTGCCTCACGCGACCCTCATGTCATCGTCCTGCTGGGACGATTGCTTCTGTTGTTGACTCATTTAACCTTTTACTGTACATTTAAATTTATTCTAGTGTATTTTTAAACTGCAACAGGAAAAACAAATAAAAACTAGAAAACAGAGGTCCGTATATTTATGTAGATAATCTGAGCTGCTGCTCAAGCATTGTGATATTTGATGTATTTCAGAGCAGACATTATAGTGCCACATCAATTTTGTCCAGATACCATGGAAGAACAATTAAGTGTGCTAATATTCTTCTTTAAGAAAAGTTTCTGGAAGACATTTAATATATTGACAAAGCCAAGAAAATGATAATGCCCTCAAGACTAATGAAACAGATGCATTGGACAGCAGAATTTAATGTTCCTCTTCTGATTCATATCGTGCTACTCCAGGTGTTACATTCTTACTTTTATACAGACAGAAATTTAAAATGTATTAGAAATCAAACTTTTGCCAATATCAGCATGAGCTACAGGCCTGTACATTCTGGATTATGCATAAAAATTTCATAAAGTGAAAATGCAATCTATTGGTCCAATTCAACATTAGATTATTTGATTAATTTCTGTATCAATATTAGATTACTTCTTATTTTCCAAAAGAGAGCTAAGATTTTTTGCAGCTTTAATTTTTTGTCTTAATCTTTATGTTGGATTGTATTTACTCAAAACATAAATACCATTATGCTCTGGTCTGCTAATAATTCAGTCAATTACGAAGATAACAGCAGTTAAGCCCCTTAATTCCATATGCACCAAAAGTGTTTACTGTCTGGTTTGTGGCTATGTCATTAATATTTCTGGAGTGGCACAGTGTTCTGGAGCAGTTCTGCAAACAATGCATAAAATCATTGATCCATCTCTGGCTTTTAGACAACTGGCTTTTGCTCAGTCATTTCAAATGAAAATGTAACATTAACCGCTTTAAACCAGCTTTTCAAATATATCCACTACAGGTACTGGTGCAAACGTAGAGAAATATATCAGTATTGCTCTTACTAGTCTTATAATCAGGGGAACATCTACTACAGTTTTAAATGGGGGAGCATTTGGCTTTGGAACAAAAGACTCTAAATTGGTTGTACTCTCCAGGGTGCAGGTTTGGGTAGAAATGACATCTACGATTTAGCCCCAGATTATGACAGCCTTTCAAATATTTGTGCATGACAATATGCCCAAACCCACTTAAAACTGTATTTCTGTACTCGGTAAGGATAGCAATTGTTTAAGGAAAATAATTTTGATCCTCATATGCTCTTAGCATGGCATGGCATATCTGAGACTCAGTGGGTGTTGTTTCTATTTTGCAAGTAAACAGTGAATACTTCTTTTTCAAGTAAAGTCCAAAATTTTACTGCCCAATAACTCTTAATCACTATAATAAAAGGTATTTGAATTTAATTATGTCGTACTTTCAGTAGCAGGCCAGTTCTATAAAGTAATGTAACACACTGAAAGAGATATGAGTATAATGCACACATAGGTTTGTAAAGACAGATTGTACTTCCGTTATATAGATGCACGCACAGATACTGTGGGGAACGGCATATTCTAAAACTCTACATAAATACTGAGAGTTTGGTGCAAACACTTGACAAAAAGGGCAGTTTAACAGTTTGTCCATTTTTTTGAGTGCTTTGTGCCTACTTTTACAATCTGGTACAGGAAATATGACTGAATATTCACGGCATCCATCTGTGGGCATCCAGCTGTCCTGTTGCTGCACCAGCGGCGTGCAGGGTTGCCACAAGCCAGGACAGCATGGGGGAACAGCATAGACAGCGTTCATGCCTCCCAGTCAATACTCAGTGGACGGCATACATGTGTGCAGACAGTCAGAATGAAAATGTCCTCAGGACTGGACCATGAGAGCAAATGGCATTTACTGACAGAAAACAGGTAGTTTTGATGCTTTTTGGTGAGCTCTGACAGCAGCTGCCATCTTGGGTGCTTCTCACAGAAAGCTTTCCACACAGGAGGAGGAATGCTTAGACCACTCTGTGCTGCAAGTGTCACGTAAGGCAGCTACAACATAGGTCCAGGGTTTGGCCATTCAGTACAATTTTGTATCACATTTACTTGCGGACACCGTCTTTTATGCAACATCTTTTTCGTCAGCTGGAGGCTAACTCAGAAGAGGTGAGTATTGAGAAGTATGGCCTGATTCACTAACAATCACACTAAAGCACACTATGATTGAAACCTTCAAAATGTTGGTGTTATGAATAAAAAGCATTTGGAAGAACTTGATGTTTGTGTTTTGGATGAATATTAATTCCTACGCATTAAGTCTCAGGAGTTGCACTGGGCTTACCAAGCATCTGTAGATTCCCTTCCTGCTGTTCTTTCCTCTAGTTGCTGTGACGCAAGCAGTTGTCTGTCTTTTTCTCCCCTTGCTCCTCTGGGATCTTTACAGAGAGGATTTCAATCTTTCCTTCCCAGGGAAAGTAAAAATACATCTGAAACAAGACAAAATGCATATCTGAACTTCCAATTCATATTCCTGATGTATAACAAGAAAACTGAAATAGTCAATCTTTAAAAATAGATTCACAAGTAACACTGTCCCTTCTGGAAGGACTTGCAAAGCTCAGTAGCAGGCTAAGTGCATAAGAAGAAATAAAAGGTAGACCATGGCTTTCTTCCATTTACTCTGGCACACCAGACATAGCAATATAAGGAAAGCACCTTGATATTGTACAATACAGATAAGATAGAGCTGTTAGATAAGGAATGATAGCTAGGCTTATTTCCAAGAGTGTTTAAAACCAGAACATATACACCTATCAGTAGGTGCCCACAAGAATGTGTCTTAAGGCTAGCAATCAGTGCTGGGTTGGGGATTGTGTAACACGTTCCTCAGTACCTTGGAATCCGAGCCCACAAATATTTGTTTTATGGGGGATCTACACAGCCATGTCAAGTTATCTGTGCATGTACCTGGTTATGGGATTTGGCACTTGGACTAGGATTTAATTCTGACGGAGACTGCATGTGACAAGACAGAGCAGACAAGCACAGGGTTAGTCTGAATGGGTGTCTCCATGGTCATCAAGCAGCTCCTATTTCCCATAGCTGGTCCAGCAGCAGTGGTAGGGTACTGTCAGCATCTGCTGCTTCATCCACCCAAGTAAAATCTCATCTGATAAAAGCAAAGCTATGTAAAAGCTGCATGAAATGACGCGACACTTCGAGCCAGGTTTGAAAGGCCCAGCATCTCCTTTTGCCTTCATGGCTGTGGACACACCACTGTTCTTTACTACTGCAGGAATCTGTATTAGTGCAAACACGATAGGAGCAATTGTGATGTGAAAAATAACCTGGCAGTCAGACACTTACATCACATTGATTGCACCCAAAAAGAGACCAAGGGCAGGATGGAAAGGAGAACAACAGATGCTGGTCTGTAGGTAAACCATGCTCTCCACAGGAGTAACTCATCAAGCCAGATCCCCATCAAACTCAGCTGTTTCCAGGGATGTGGTCTCCTACACTTCTAAACAAGCTTCTCCCCTGAAGTGTGCCCTGAGCCCGCAGCTGGGGAATGGAAGAGACACGACATCAGCTCTTTGCCACCTGGTACATGGGTGCATTGTGAAAATCCTTCTGGGTCATTTTAGCTGGCTTTGGGAGAAGACACAAAGTGACCTTAATGCATGGCAGGATCTAATGCCACAGGCACAGAAGTAGAGTGTTAGAAAGGTTGCTTTGTGTTGAACAGCTACTGAGATGCTAGTATGTACACACTGATGTGTAAATAGATGCCTCCAACAAAAAGACCATTTTAAAGCCATGCATGTCTGCAGTAGAGTTCTCCAAGTGGGGGAACTTTTCAAATCACCTTACATCAGCATTGTCAGAGAGTCGGTGTGCCTAATCACATACTCATTTGCCACACGAGTTATCCCTGGGTCCTAGCAAATGGTGCACTCATTTGAGTGCTCAGTGTATTGCTGTGTCAGAAAAACACCAGCAAACAAACAAACAAAACCCCAAAATGGTCAGCAGAGCTCTAGTCGAAAAAAAGGACAATTCCTCTTATGCATAGCAGGGATCAGAAAACTCATAGTACCCTGTCACAAACATTAATTATCCTCAGTGCTGCAGGATACAACTGGGATATTTAAGGTTCTCAATAGAGTCGTACACCCTGATAATGTCATCTGACTTGCAGGAATGGTCAGGATCCAGATTTGCTCTCCCGAGAAGAAAACATAATTAATGGGAATAACTCTTGACAGATGCCAGAAGGGGAAGGATGGAAGAGAGAGACCATACCAGTCCCACTGAGTTCTCCAATAAAACAAAAAAATGACACTGGGGAAAAAAAAAAAGCTTGGAAATGGAGAAAATTGCCTGAGAAGTTCTGTCGGAGCATGTAACAGTTTGCTTAATTGTGTGGTTGTGCAGTGAAATTGTTTCCAAGGAGAATGTTGAGCTTGAAGGATCTTTCCCAGCTTTATCATCTATCAATCTAGAATATGCTACCAAATGAACTATTGTATACTCACGGGTTTAATACCTCTCTCAACATAGTTTCAGCTAAATATCTGTAAAGGGTGCCAATCTGTATTTTGTTTTGCTTGGGTAGTAACTAGCATTTGTTGATTTATAGGGCACTGACAGCATGTGTTCATCGCTTTACAGACACGTGCCTTTTGACAAGAGGAAAGCCCTGGCATCCTACAGCTTGTTGTGGGTTCCCTGTCCTGTGGGTAGTGAAGCAACCACTCAGCCAGAAGGCAAGGAGGAGAGTGGTAGGGGCAAAAGTGGCTTTTAGCAATCTTTTGTGCTGCCTCAGTTCTGGGGATTACCCATCTGAGTGAAGTTCGAAAGTGTCCTGTGAATATTTGTGTGAGAAGTGGATGGTGCCTGTGACTAGTACCCATGGGAAACACAGGAAAAAGTGGAAACCTCTGGATGCTACAGAACAGCCTACACCATCACACACCTGTTTGGCAGCTGGCTTTGTGAGCATACTACTCTCACCAGCACTTAAACCACCTGTAATCTCATCCTGATCTTTAGATTTTGGTCCATGCTCATACACAGCTAAAACCATCTAATTATCCTGGGCTGTCTGTTGATGCATTATCCTTGCAAATTCCCCTACTAGCAGTCCCACCTGTTTGTATTATTCTGGAACTATGCAATATACTGCGCTATATATTTTTTCCCAGCCTGCCAGAGAGCTCTGTAACATATGGCCAGGCCTCTCGCCTTCCTCACACCTCTCATCTTCCAAAAGCATGTATGGCAGGCTACTTCCTCTCACAGGTGTAAGCAGCAGCATTACCCTTACTTACACACTTCACTAAGGGAAAAAGCTCATTTTATGGCTTCCTGCATTTCCTTATCAATTGCCTGAAGCATGACTCAGCCTGGTACAAGAGCTTGTTTGTGAGGGGAAAGCAAGAAGACCTCACTTTCTCTGTTTTGCCCCACGATGTTGTTTTTTTCAGCCAAACATATTTCTGTGGATTACGTAACTAAGGGCTGCTGTGACCTGCAGGCTTGCAGTCCATGTTACCTACCGAGGACAGGATACTATACACACACTACACATACATTTGCATGGGTTTTTTTCTAAATCGTATATTTTCCAGGTGTGGCTAACAGCAGGACAAGTACAAATGCAGATGTGACTATTTATTTGATCTTGCGTGCTGCAAAGTGAACGGTTAACTGAACGCCGACATGCAGTTCTCAACACTGTCATTCCTACGGTGCGTGGCAATGCCACAGCGCTACCCACACAGGCTCCCCAAGTGCTACACATCGGAGTGCATGTTCCAATGTAGGGACAGGTGGTGCCTTTGTGACTTGCCTCAGGTCCCCTGAGCGGCTGTGCTGGAGGCAGGAGTGACAGCCTCTGAATCCCTGTCACCGCTCCAGGCCCACTGCACTGCCGTGCCTCCATCATGAGCTATTCCACTCCAGAAGTCTCCAGCACGTTGCATATTTGATATTACATTATGCAAGTAAAAAAATTCTTCACCTACATGCAAGTGACTGCGTTTCATACATCTGGATAGCCCATTCATTTCCACTGAAAATAACAGCTTGATATTTTGCTGTTCTGCCAGCAGGCAGGGACTAATGGAAAGTGTTCTGCTTTCATTTTCTACTTTGAAAGGGACAAAAATCTGGCATCCCAAGAAAAGCAAAAAAACCCAAATAGGAAAGAACAAAAAATATAAGAACATATTCTAATTACTGATCCCAGTTTGACCTTGGGATACTTACTGATTGTAGCATTTTCAACCCGTGTTAGCACAACACTTGCCTGACATGGAAGGTTTCCAACAGAAGAGTACTACTAATGTTCCTTGGATTCACTGTCACTTTTAGCTCATTTCAAACCTCTTCTTATTTCTACCTAGAAATTTCTATCTGCAGACAGAAATCAATAATGGCCATGCTGATCCTTCTAAGGTAGTTATGCGGTAGTAGCAATCCAAGAAAAAAAAAAAAATTTCCTTGTACTTTATGCTTCTTGTTGGCCAAATATATAAGGAATCAGTGTCTTCAAACACATCTGCAAATCATGTAAACAGAGTATTTTTCAGGTTCCCATCACAGCCTCAGCTTCCTGGAGCAGTGCTGGGAACCACAAGACTGGTGCCATGGAGGGCCAGAAGGTATTGCTACAGGCACAGTTTTGTAGCAGGCTACCAGATCAATCCCTGCATATCTAACTGGTAGCCTCTCTTTGCCCTGTTGTCTCATCTCTTTCTGCTTCTAAAGTTTTTCCACTGGGGCTCTTCTGGCTTTAAGTGTTGTTTTAAAATTCAGGAAAATGAAAAATGAAGACAACAGTGTAAATGAAGAGCTTTACAGCCTCCTGAGCTCTCTGTTTCTTCTCACATTGCTTGTGAATGCTGCTTCTGTAGTATTTGTGGTTGAGACTTGACCACAAGAAGTCCTAAAACCTGAAGACAGTGTCACAAGCCTGAAAAACCTGTCCAAAACCTTACCAAAAAGCATCAAGTTAGACACAAATGGTGTGTCAACTTACTCACGCAGCTACATTTCTACTGACTTCACTGGGGCAAATGTTTGGTCAGGACAGAAACCAGGAGTAGTTATCCCAGCGTCACACAACTTTGAGACTGTATACTGCACGTGAGAGATACCATGAAAGATCAAGGGAAAAGGGCTATGTGTTGAGGGTCTTCACCATATCCTTTCCTCTAAAATAATACCAAGATCCTACATTATACCCACAAAAAAATACCGCATCTTTTGCCCAAACACTTATTTGGCCTAATATTGGCACAGACAGGTATATTCCTGCACAGATACTGTCATGTTTTACAGTAAACTGTTCTGAGGCCTGGTGTGAAATTAGAGGTAATGCTTAATATGGTCTGGAAGGTGTTTCTCTTTGATAAATGGGTGTTGGTCAAAGAATACTCAGTGAATGTGAATAAAACCTGCTAGCCAACTGCTTGTTTTCATTGCAAGAGTAGATCTATGAAACCCACAATGTTTAACTCAGGGCTACTGAAATGTCGAATAATCTGTGAAACTGGGGTAGCTTTATGATGGCCATGAAAATAGTAATTGTTGTGACCATTTCAAGTTTATTTTTGAATCTGAATTTGGACAATATGACTTTTTTGTTGTAAATGGACTTTTTGTTTACGTTTTCTCTTTTTAAACTACAAAGACTTGCTTCCATGTTAACTAGCAGTCAGTGTGCCTTGCTTCTTTCAGCCATATATCCACAATAACGGAGGTGAAAATTGTGACTGTGATTGACAGTGTGCTACTGCATTGGTTGTGCAGTTACAGTCCCAAGTCACACACATGCTCAGTTAGCTGCTTAAGCGTAAGGACTTACAGTAACTACAAATAAAAAATGTAGAAGTACAACATTCTAAAATGTAGCTTTTTAATTCTGATTAAAAATTTAATTCTGATCACTAATTTAATCATTTAACTCTCATAGCTACTATGACGAGCTGTAGGGACTACAACTGAGAAAAATAAAAGACATCACAAAAATTTAGAGCTTTAATGTGCCCATTATGACACCCGTGCCAAAACTCTTAAACACTTCCAGTTGTTGCAATGCCAGTCCATACACTTGTGACAGACCAAGTGATTCTCTTCATTTGTGTATGGTGGTTTTGCACAAATATCCTTGCACTTGCTCCTAGTACAGGTCAGCTTTGCCAGCCAGCCATTTTCATCATGCACCTAGGAAACCCTGTCTTTTCACCGGGGCACACTTCCCTAGAAAACCTTCATTATGTTGGTAATGCATTCTCATTTATCTGCCTCTGACTCATTTGAGGGTTTTGGAGTGCTGCTGAGAGTGGCTTGAGTTAGTAGACTCTTGGCCTTTATGTGACAGGAGGAAGAAAAGCTCCTGACAGCCCAAACTAGGCAGCCAGTTTTTCGCAGAAGCCACAGAAAAGGCCAATGACAGGGAAGGGATAAGAAAGTTCATCACACTTGACTGCATTAATAACCAGTCACAGAAAAGTAGCATAGGAGCTGATAAATTAAAAACTCATGGTGAAAAACAAGTGGCAGAGACAGCTGCTGAGTAAGGTCTTGAAGCCCCAGCATAACCGATGCTGTCAGCAGTGTGACCTATGCAGTGTGCCAGTTTCAAACACAAGCAGCTGCTGAGGTTGTTGATTGAATATACAAATGTGTACCAGGGACAGCATCCAACTTTTTGCTGTGTTGAGGTTTAGCCGAGCCTAAAACTTGCTGTAATTTTGCCAGAGCACATTTCTGTCCTCTGCTTGCCAGATCTAAGAAGGAAGGTATTTTGGAAGGCTGGGACTTGAACTGAGGACTATCACCTTCATCACATTCAGAATGATTTTAAGAAAATCTTTGAGGCTTAAGTAACACATTAGGAAACGCTTGTGTTTTACTGGCATGCCTGCTATCTCTGTTTGTTTGTTTGTTTCAAGTACAGTTGCAGGAAACATTTTCTTTTTCCTTTTATAACAGGAAAGGGAGATGAACAAGAAGAGAAATACAGAAGAGCCAAGAATGGGAGATGACGTGAAAATACGTGAGAAAGTTCTAGAGAATGGAAAAAAACAAGGAAAGAACTGGAGGGAAAAAGGAGGGAATACGAGAAATAATTAAGAGAACAGATTCAGTTGTCATTTACAGTTATAAATCGGTAGAGAATGAAGAACAGTAAAATGACGTGCTCCTGTTCATTTGGGACCCTTAGATTTGTCACATGGATTTGTTCAGGTTTTTTCATTTCCCTTTTGGTCTTCCGCTTCACTTTTATTGTGAAATCTAGACTTCAATCGGGGTTCAAATAAAGGTTTATTTTCTTGAAAGATATAGGCTGTGTTTTACAGAAAGGAAAGGAAAGGAAATGGCAGTTTAGATGAGCAGGTATTTCTGTGGACATTATGAATACAACTTTTTTTTATTCCTACCATCTACATTCTCCTACAAACATCTACTAAAACTAAGCTACTGACTCCAGGCCTCTTTCTATATCTTGTGCTTTTATAGTTCCTTTGGAGATGCCTTCTACACAGAACAAAACATGAAAGCCAAGCTGCTGTTCCTTGCCTTCATGCCACCATGCAAAGTCCCTTCTACCTAAAGCACAGATTTATGCAAAAATGAGTTAGGGTGAGTGGAATAGGCACTCATCTGGGGAACAGAAAAGAGATCTTGTCTACTGCCACTGTCTAGTCTGGAGATCCTCGACTTCTAGGGCAAGTTAGGGACACTGACACTGACGCTGAGCTGTGGCTGCGGCTGCAGAGTGACAAACCTTTGTGCGTCCAGGCTGTCAGATCTGCTAGCACTCCAGGACAGGTCTCACAGGGAGAAATGATGACCACTCTCTGACCTCATCAAATGAAGGGGAGCTGATGGCACCAGTATGAGGCCAGATTAGATCATACTGTAAAGAGCGATAGAGACAGCCAAAGGGCTTAACGCAGGCTATGTTACCTATAGACAGTAAAAGCTTGGTTTCTAGACAGGAAAAATACAAAAGCTATGCCTTTAGTAGCTATCAGGTGCTTCTCAGATGACACCTGGTGGGCAAAAACTAAAGAGATGAAAGCAGCCTGCCTTCACAGTGCAGAACTGTACCACCCCTGCTCACACCTGCACTACTGCACTTACTGCTAGTGTACCTATCGGGTGCCCTCCCTGCTCCGCTTACCCCCCCGCTGAGTGTGTTGTTGCAGCACCCCAGAATAAGCACATATCATCCATGTACCTGTAATAGCTTTTTTTTTGCACCTGCTTACATTTTTTTTCGTATTCTGGCTGATGCCCCGAGTTGGTTTAATTCTGACCTGTGCGTCTGAGTGGAGACATTGTTTCCAGAAGTAAAAACCCATAGGTAAGCATCCCATAGGATGCTTATGCCTCCTGGTAAGACAGGCGGTTTCCTCAGGGATCTCATGGATGGGAATACAACATTACTGTGCAGTCCTTTTTCCCTATTTGGCTTGAAGGATCTCAGGAAAATGGGAGAAACTGCTGAACCAATACTGTGACAGATAATGCCTCTTCCATAAAATTAAGTGGCTGTGATCAACTCTTTGATTTCAGGCATGGCATCTTCCAGGTTAACAGGGTTCTCTTCTGTTATTTGGGCTTTATTGTTCTATGTATACCCAGTTCCTTTGAATTTTAGCAGCTTTATTTCTTCTTGGTGTACTTCCGTGCTTTATTTTGTGCAAACTCTTGAAAGCTCTTATGAAAGCTCTTATGAAGCAAAACACACACAGAAGTCAAGGATTTGCTAACTTCAATCACCAAACTAAGCTGAGAAAGAGTGAGTGTGGGAGAGGTCAAGACGTAATTACGCTATGTAATTATCTAGCTCATTTCTTCTGGATCTAGATTACCTGTTTACAAAAAGTACACACAGGCGACCCAAGAGGTGCGGCATTGTATTTGGTCTGGCTGGGACAGAGCTAACATTCCCCGCTGCAGTCCACCCCGAGCTGCACTTTGTGTTTGTAGCTAGAACGGTGCTCATAGCACTCCGGTGTTCGGGCTACTGCTGATCGGTGCTCCCACAGACAGCATCACGGCTGTCTCTCCAAAACTCCCCCGCAAAGGCCAGTGGGCTGGGGGTGGTAAAGACGTTGGGAGGGGACATAGCTGGGATAGATGACCCAGCCTGACCAACAGGATATTCCATATCATATGATGTCATGCTCAGCAATAAAAGCTAAGAGAAAGGGGCGGGGGAGGGGGCATTTGTTATTAAGACGTTTGTCTTCTAAAGCAACCACTACGTGTACTGAAGCCCTGCTTCCCAGGAAGTGGCTGGACATTGCCTGCGGATGGGAAGTAGAGAATCAATCTTTTTGCTTTCCTTTGCTTCTGAGCACAGCCTTTGCTTTTATTCATTAAAGGGCCTTTATGTCAACCTACAAGTTCTTCATCCTATTCTTTCCCTCTGTCCTGCTGACTAGGGCGAGTGACAGAGCGGCTTGGTGGGCACCTGGTGGCCAGCCAAGGCTAACCCACCACAAGCATATCCTGTAGATGAGTCCTGCTCTGCAGAGGGAATGAAGTCATGTCCTGGCCCAGCTCAAAGCCAGGGTTCACCTTTATACCAGCACCGCAACTTGACGCCTGACCCTCTCCGTGCTTAGAGCCAGAACTAGCCAAGCCTAGCTCTGCTCCGATACTTGGAATACCTCTGCACATGGTTTCCAGGGCTTCTTTGTCAAGTTGTCAGGATTCTGAGTAACTCACGAGTAAAGTGTGTGGCAAACAATAACATAGATTGACCATTCAGAAATTGGTGAACTACTGAACAGTATCCGAATTACACTATGACCAGAGCCACATTGTTAAAATGCTTGCTGTGGAGCAATCCCTGACCAGTTACCAGTTTGCTGATCCTAATAACAGAAACCTTGGAAGGGCTGACAGTCACCAAAGGAAAGCAAATACAAACATGTTCTACAAGACACACCTTTTTCTCTTACATCCAATAGTGAAGGGCAAGACAAAGAAGACTTTGAAACACTGCTGTGGAGACAATACTTCTACAAGCCATTTCAGGTAACTCTGTGACAACAATCCTCCTTAATTTATGCTGATGACTATTTTCAGGTTTTGAAATGTTCTTCTTTACTTGTTAATTCCTATTCAGCAAATACAAAGAAATCAAATGTAAGCGCAGTCATAAAATACAAAGAGGAAAAATGTATCAGGAAAGTGCTCTTAAAAACATTAATTAGGCAATAAAATGTCTTCAGCTTAGGCCATTTGGTTAGCATCTGTGAACGCTTTTGTGTTCTGCAGCTGGGAAAACACCAGTTCGTAAAATCTCTTTAGCTAGCAAAGCCACTGCATGAATAGATTATTTCTATTCTGCAGAAATGTTAATTGGCAACTCATTAGAAGTTTGATTGGTATATGTGAGTGAAAAACAAGATCTTGAGAGTCTCAAAAATGTGTTGAATAATGTGAAACTCTTTATTTTCTGTCAGAATAATGAGGATATACTCTGGTCTTCCTGAAGGAAGTAACCAATACAAAACCTTAAATCCCAATATAAATGAAACCGGAGCCAGTAACAAGTGCGCTCCATGAGTTGAGAAAGGAAAAAAAAGTGTTAAATCATATATGCAAGACAGTTAATCAGTCATAGTGAAATTACAACCATACATGGCTCTTTCCCAGTTAACACTAGACACCGAGAGAAGAGCGGGACACGCTGCTACCCCACAGCAAGCATGGCTTGCTGCCATACATTTGATGGATCTCCATACAGGGGATTCCTAAACAGCCCACACCAGGTCTTCAGCACGTCGCTCTGACAGGACATCAGCTTGCGATGCCCAGCCTATGGCCCCAGCTCTTCCAGACAACTCGGGGGGCTCAAACGGCATCGGAGAATAGTTCGGGGCCCTTCGAGGCCGCTGTCTTCTCCAAACGCTCCCCACCGCCCCGAGCGCACGCCCGCAGGCCTGTCGCGGCTGCGGGCACTCTGGACGGCACCCTCTCCCGCCCAGGCGGCGGCACGCCCCACGCCGGCACCGTTCGGCTCAGACAACGCGGATCAGCCCCGCACCGCATAAACCCCGCCTCCTTTCTGTCGAAATCCCAGGATTTCGGGAGGCTTAAACCGCCGGCAGGCGGGGCACGGCGCGGGCCGCCCCTCAGCGCCGCCGGCGGGGCGGGGCGGCAGCCGGGGCCCCGGTCAACATGGCTGCTCTGGCAATGGCCGTTGCTGCGGCGGCCGCCGGGCAGCAACAGGTAAAGGCCTCGCCTCGCCGCGGGGCCGCTGCCCAGCCCGCCGGCCTTTCCCTTCGGCCTTTCCCGCCGGCCGGGGGGAGCCCCTCTCAGCGGGCCCGCCGGGAGGCGGCCGCTGCGGAGTTCCAGCCTCATACAGGGTGTAGGGATAAACGTTAAGAAGAAACGTGTAGGAAGCAGTGCGGGTTTGCCAGGCTGGCCTCAAAATGGTAGCTTCGTAGCCTGAACAGGCAGTTTCATAATCTGCATTCCTAGCAGTGGTTATGTTAAGCATGTTCAGGGTTGCTATGAATAAGAGCTGGCAATTTGCAAGGGTTATTAAGCAGATTTTGGAAGTTAAGGTGGTGCTTTTCTTGAACAAGATGAAATGTGGGTGATCTGCCTGCTGTAGATTACATGCTTATAGTCAGGTAGGTAGTTACTCTGACTCGTCAGAGACTGACTGCCATGAGAGGCAAGGCAGTTGCCTTGATTTAGTATTCCAGTGTGGTGAGCAGCCTCTGTTAAAGCAAGGTGATGTTGCAGTCTTTCCATTTTTCTGTTGAAGAATGCATTTTTGTATAGTCATCAGTTTGCCATCACTCATCACTCCAGTTTTATACCTGTGTGACTTCAGTTGAATTGTGCCAGTATAAAACTGAAGTAATGCTGTTACTCTGCACTGTGGTGGTGTCTGCTTAAAATTAACCAATGAGCATTTGAAAAAATAAATACTGGTTTTGAATAATATTTGATTTTGTTACATACAGAATGACAGCTGTTCCAGTACTGCAGGTGCTGGTCGACAATTTCAGAACTGGAAGATGAAAGCTGAACAAGCTAAGAAAGTTGAAGTCATAAGAACTGCAGAAAAGCTAAAAATTCAGTAAGTTAAACATGTCATTGTATTTTTATGCTGTTATGGAGGTTACATAACTCAAGGTTCAAGGTAAGAATTTATGGTAATGAAACCTTTAGGCTAAGATTTCCTTTTCAGGAGCTCAGGCAGACTATTGTGGTTGTTACGGTAGTTAAGGATAGGCTTGTGGGCTCTAAAATGCCCTGTTGTTCTAATTACCATTTGGACTTTGGTCAGTCATCTTCTTTAATAAGCTATTGCAGCACTAGGCGCACAAAAAAGAAAGTGCATGTGGCATAATGGAGTTCTCAGTTTTCCTACTCAGCTGTGCTTACCCTTCTAAGGACCTAAAGCCCTTATGGCATACCAACAAATGGGGAATTGCAGCAGTGTTACAACTGCTTCCTTGGAGAACACTGAAAGCACTTCATCTAGAATATCTAGGCCACTGCTTTGGAAAATGAAGGTTCAAGACAGCTCAGCCACAGAAGTGATTTAAGTCTGTTTCCCCACATCTTGAGTAAGTGCTGTAGCAACTATGCTGACAGCTGAAAGAACAGGGAGGTTTCTTCTTTAACAGATGAGCTTTATGAGGAAGAGCTGATGTAGTCACCCGGCTGAAGGAGAGGTTTGTAGTTGTGAATCCTGAATGAACAGTGACACTTAAGTCTCACAGCAGTATTTTACTCTATCTGACTGAATCAGTTCCTGCTTGGTTATTCTGGATCCTGGGTTATGGCTCAAAAATTGGCTGCTGGGTAATGTAGATGTTCCCCAGCAGCTTCAAACAAGGCATGCCATTTAACTATGGCACACTGTCCTTCTGCAGTTGTTGTGCTGTGAAGGCTTCCAGTGCGCTGCGTGGGGAGATTTGGTACTTAGGTCTGATCTCTGAATTCCAGCGGTCAGCAAAGCATTTAAACTATGAACCATAAACTGCACCGTATAGAGGTTTGAACCACACAGCAGCAATAGTCTGCTGAAGAACCAAGCTGCTACTGAGACAGAGTTTCTTGGGCTGTCGGTAGTGTTGCTTAACATTGGGAATCCTACTAGATGTCTCTGTAGCACCAGTGTCCTGCTGTTCTGATCTCTAACATGGTGGCACGAAACTTCACAGATGTGCTCAGGACTGCAGTATCTGCAGTCCTTTTGCATGTGCTATTCTGCAGGTCAAACCCTAGTATACTGCCTGGTTGTAAAGGCAAAGCACATCATGCCGAGTTGTACTCTAAAGCTTCTGATTTTAGTAAGAAAGCAAAAGTCACCTATAGCTTTCTGTACTATACATGAAGCATAGTCAGTAAGTAAGGTAGTAGCTTTAATATCTTTAGTTATGCTAATGAACTTGAATTTGAATCTTCAGTTGCAGTAGTACTATTACTAGTGTTCGGGCTGAGGGAGCGTGCTTGTTTTCTGTGCTGGGGCTCCATCTACGTGTGCAACTGCATTAATACAGCCTGCCTGTGTCCCTGTGCTTTCCAATGAAAATTCTCATAAGGCTCCCTGATAGGGAGCATACAGATAAAATTTCAGGCCATTTCAGTGTGTGAACCACTGCCTGTCAGTGAGGTAATGGGTTACTGTGGTGTGTAGTCTTATAACTGCAGAAAGATTTTCCTCGAAAACAGCTGTAGGAACAAACCAGTGACTTGCATAAAATCTAAGACAGTCCTGTTGACACAGCCTCAGCTGGATACTAACCTTGGAAAATCTTGGGGCTTTGCTAAGTATTCGTGTCTTCCTCAATGTGGCAACCTTTTTTCCCAGGCTTGCAAATATAGAAAAATACAAAAATGGACATCTTTACAATAGGAAGAGCGATTTCAGGGTAGAATACAGCATACTAGAGGAACTGGAACGTAGCATGACTGTCAGCAGGAAAACTGAAAGTAAGTGGGCTTTTATTTGGGTTGTTTGCCTTTTTTTTACTCTACTGTTGTTTGTTTAAATGGTTTCATTATCAGTAGTAGAGAGAGATTAGTTTGGGTGGAAGGTAGATGCTGATAAAAGTGTGGTATTTTACCATGTGTACTGCTTATAAAGAAGACTTCCACAGTTCACTTGCACAACTCAGAAGCGTAAACATTTTGGGCCTTCTGTGTTATTAAGTGTTTTCTTTTAATTGTGAATGTAGCAGATACCACCCGCAACAACTTTGGTGGAAAGTTACTGTTTTAGAAACTTGGAATCAATTTTGTACGTGTATTGCAAAAATCTGATGTAATCTAGCTAAGGTACAATAAATACATACTTACTGCAACATAAGTTTTAGCGCACTGATTGCTGCCTTTGAATATACTTTTAAACAGTTCTGTGTTTGCATTTTTCATATTTGTGGATAGTGAATATTCATAGTCTAAATAGTGCTGTGAGATGGTACACAGTCTGTCCTACAATATCTGTTCCACTTTACATCTTGCAATCCTTAAAAAATGCAAACATTTCCAAGGAATGACTAAGCTAAAAAGTTCAGAAGATTTTCCAGGGGTAAGAAGGGAGCATGGAAGTGTGGATGGAGATATTGTTGTGAGAGAATAAAGAGGACAAAGATGAGGTGTAAGACACTACATGTGAGATGGGAAGGAGTGTTAGAGTATGATCTTTCAGGGTGTGTACTAGAACCCCCAAACTTCCCATTTACTATGTTCAGGTCTTTCAGCATGATCTATGTGCTTCTACACTTTCTGTGGTCTCAGCAGGAACTAGTAGGGTCATATCTTAGTTATATTTTGTTACGTTTAGGTCTTGGACTGTGTTATTCCTTCCTAAAACCAAATCTTTTAGGATAGACAATAACAGCTCCTTAGTACCTAAGATCTATCCAGAACTTCATGCTCATCAGTATTGTATTTATGGACTCATGAGGAGCCAAGTGGTAACAAAGCTAATAAGGGCATGCATGCTTGGAGTACACAAAAACATTGGTCCTACTTTAGTTAACAAAGCAATTAAATAAATCTTGTAGAAGTAGCACATTCACATATGCTTTCCAAGTTTGTTTTCTCTTCATTGCTGAGTGTTTTGAGGCCTAGGTCAGAGTCTCACACAAAATTCTAGAGGAGGTGTCATCTGCATAGGCAATATTCTCCAAACTCCACTTACCTGATTGGGGGGGGGGGGGGGGGGGGGGGGGGGGGGGCAAACTGATTTAATCAAGATATGACTAACCTGTCAACTTATTTAGAAATAGGAGCTACTTACATTAAAATCTGTTGATGCTGTCTGGGGAGATACATGGCCTGTGCAGTCAGCTACATGCAGTTACAGTCATATTAAAATGCTTAGTATTACGGCAGTTTCTTATGATCAAACAGAATTTGTGTCCCTGCTTAGATGAAATCCCCAGTTTATTTTGGACACTTCATTGCTTTTGTGCTTGTATTGAATTTAATGCACAAAGAAACTGTTAGAACTATCAGCATCTTATTTTGTTTAACAGAAGCTAAAATCCTGCAGCAGCTATCAAAAATACAAAATAATGTGAAGAGACTTCAGCAACAATTAAAAGATGTGAAGCCTACACCAGAATGTAAGTCATGATGACAGATCTAAAAACCTTTTCCTCTATAGACAGGTTTCTTGCATAGTTGGGCTTGTGATTCTCCTGGAGACTTGGGATACTCCTTCTCCAGTCTGTCTGCTTTTCCAGGAAGCTGGGAAGGGAAGAATGCACAAATGTAAGAAATAGTGAAATAACGTGCAGTTCTGTGTGGAAACAGAGAAATTTACTCTGTCTTAGAAGTGGTGTGGGTTTGTTCCTTCAGGCTGTTGAAAGCCAGGTATTTGCTATATGTAACTCTTTGCCTTATGTCAAATAAAGTTAGTATTCTAGTGCCGTTTAGATATAGCTCCCTTTCATCTGGTAAGAGCTCACAGAGTAGTGTCTACAGGGAACTCATTTCTAGCCATCCACATGGCTTGCAGTGTAAGCTGGAATATTCTGTGGAAAATGCTGAAACAACTCATTCAGTTTGGATGTTTTGAAACTTTGGGGAAATAGGCACTGAAAGAACCATTCACCTGTGGTACTCTACTACCTCGCATAGAGTTCAGGTTGAAACCCTCCTACTAGCTGAGGGCTTTCTGATGCTAGATAAAATGCATCTCATTTCATGTATTCAGTGTCTATTCTATAGAAAATGCATTATCTTCTTAAGCTGTCAGCAAAGATACCAAGAACTAACAAGGCATGAAAGCTGAACTAAGAGTTTTAGATGATCAGTTTAGTTTATTATTTTTTAAAGCCAGGTTACTTAAACTATGTGTTCAATATGTGTCTGAAGAGATACTGTGCTGGTTTAAAATAGATCCTAAAACTTTTTTATACTATTGCAAAATAAATCCTCTCTTGACAGCTGTCTTATAGTCTTTCTCTGTATCAGGACTACAGCATGCTGACAGTACAGGATAAAGCCTTGCTTTGATGTTTCTCTGTCAGCTTTGTAAAAGTAGTGACCTGTAGGTTAAATAGGATTGCTACAGCCTGGTATAAACCAAAGATTTGAGTATGCTTCTTAAGTCACTAACTACATTGTTACAAAAAAAAAAAACCAAAAGTGAAAACTCTTGAGGATAAAGCTGTCTTATTCTGTGAATCCGTTGAAGGTTACTCAGAATAAGACTTGTCTAATGGAAATAAACATTTATACTGCGATTTGCATCCAGTTAGCTAAATCACTGTGAAATCAGACCTTTTGAATAAATGCGCGTCTGCCTTTTAAGGCTGTTTGAGATGGAAATGCATGCTTTTTTGTACACCGACATAAGTGTGTCCCGGAAGTCTCTGCAAGTGTCTACGTTTCTGGATAGTGCTGAATTACTGGTAAATACTGTAGACTTCTTAAGTGATACGCTCTTTTCTTCTTTCCCTTTTAGTTGTTGACAAGCTCAAGGAAATGATGGAAGAAGTTGAAAATGCAATCAATGCTTTTAAAGAGGAACAGAGGCAAATGTATGTTTATACATGCTTCAGCTACAAGAAAAAGTGCTTTCATAAGACACAAAGAAAACTTTGCATTAATCAAGTAAACTATTCTTTTGATTTACTCTCTTCCTAGTGATTCCTGTGGTATGTAAATCAAAACTCAAGGTATCAATGTTAGAATCTTGATAAACAGCCTTTTAGAGAGGCTGTTGTATAGCTATTGCAGTGATCCAACGTAACAATGATTTGCCTATGAAAAGGCTTTTCAGAGAAAGGCTGCAGAAGAGATTAGATTGTGGGGTTTTTGTTGGTGCTGTTGTGGTTTTTTTTTAAGTGGGTGGGGGTTTTTTCCCTGTCTCTCTACTGGTGTCAGGAGGGGATTGAGTTAGTTGTTTGAGTGCCATAAATGTATGCTTTCACTAAAAGGGTAACTTAATTCTGATTGTGTAGTGCTTTATTATGGGATCATTACAATCATGCTGTCATCTGTGTTACCATTTCAGTTTTTAATCTTTGAAGAATAGCTTTTGTATGGCATTGAACAATTCCAAAATTCATTTTCGGTGAATGAACAATGAATACTGGATTTTTCCCCTTACATTTCAGTGTTTGTTCTCTTTTCAGATATGAACAGCTTTTGAAGGAGGAAAAAACTGCCATTAATGAGCTCAGTGTCTTTGAAAGAAAAGTGGAACTGTGGGCGTTAGGCAGCTCAACAACAGAAAAAGTTTTGAAATTGCCATCAGCCAGGGTCTCTATTGATAAAACACTGGAAAGTCATCTACCTGAAGAAGTAGTAGAGTTTGAAAGATTTCTTCAGCGAACAGGAGGGCGGCAAGGAGGCTGGGACGATTATGATCATCAAAATTTTATCAAAGTATGGACAAAACACAAAGGAAGGCTATCTTACATGGATGAAGCCCTTGAGTATCTCTGTGGAAGAACAAAAGAAGATATTGAACAGCATGACAAATGGTATCGAGAGTTTCTAATGTTACACGAAAGAAAGAAAGAGGTAAAATAACCCTCTAGGGCTTTTGTAGCTTTAAGAAAAAGTACTTATTTTTAAAATGCATGCATTTCTTATTTTTGTATTTGCCTCTCTGGTGGTAGTGCTAGGTAGATTTCTGCTAGCGTTGATGGTATACAACTGAAGTCTTTAGCATCCTCAACTTGCCAGAAATATTTGTCTTAAAGAATTACCAATAAGCGTAGACCTAACAACACGGTGAAGTGGGCTGTGTATTGCCAGAGTATATTATAAATGCTTTTGATGGCAGTGGTCCAGCAAGTTAGATGCTAATCCCAGAGCAGTAAGTGATCCTACCTGAAATTGCAGTTCTTGTTACATCTATTCCTAAGAATGTCTGTCCCACCACATAGTCAATATACCTATGCCATACTGACATGGAGAATTACGATTCCTTCAAGAACTATTCATCTGAGTAATAAAAGACAGACTGGCATAAAAAGTGAATTATAAAATAGGAAGTGGAATTGTTAATTTGAAGAAAAAATTAAGACCTGAAATATGGTGGCATTAAAAAAAAGCATATTACACCAACATTCATAACTACCCAAAGTTAATATGAATGCCATAACTTAAATAACTTTAGCAGGCACTTATTAAACACGCCTGTGTGATCCATACAATAGAAAAAAAAATTGCGAGAAAGTAGACATAGATGCTTCTTTACCTTAAGTTTTGCCTTTAGTAGACTTTTAATTCCTGTCTGCAGTTTGTATCCCTGGAGCATATGTTTTAATCAGACCTTATCAATGGGAACGTGTAAAATTTTCATGAAAACCTTATTTTTCTTTCCTGCTCTTCTCTTGCAGTCAATTAAGAAGTGGAAAGAAAAGCAGCAGCAAGAAAAACAAGGAAACTTGAAGGAGAAAGAGAAATCGGAAAAAATGCTCAAGGAAGAATGGCTACAGCGTGAAGAAGCTCAGAAGCAAAAAGCAGAAGAAGAAAGAAAAAGACGGCAAGCAGCAATTGAAGCATGGAAGAAACAGAAAGCGGTAGCGTTTGCAATGGAACAAGCATCACAATTAAAACTAGAAGAAGAGAAGGAGAAAAAGAAACAAAAAGAACGGCAGCGCCAATGCCACATGAAGTTACTGTTGGAAAGGTATACCTTGCAGAAGAAAGAAAAGGAGGAACTTGAAAAGCTTGAAAAGGAGAAGAGAGAGGAAGCTGAAAAGGAGGAAAGGAAGAGAATTGCTGCAGAAGAAATCACTAAGTTTCAAGAGCGTGTGCGTAATTACATCTCCATTTATGCACGTTGTTTTAGATTATATTGTAGGAGGCAGTAGGCAAATTTGTTAAACACTTTTTAAAATCCAAGTTTCATTCATTTAAATCTATTTTTGATTTACTATGAATAACAGCACCTGTTACATACAAGAAACAGTATGAAACTTTATTTTAGACAAAGATGTTCCTTTTCCTCGATGTCTAAGTTCTACGGGATTATTCAAGCCCATGTTTCTTTCTATATGTAGAAGTGGTTTTACTTACTTCAATGTGAAAATGTTTGGGAAAAACAGCTTGGGCTGCATTGCTCTCCATGCTGTAGAAAACATCAGAAGACCTGATTGTTGTATGCAGATACGAAATAAAAAGAGATGTCTGAATATCCTGCAGGTTTCAGTAGCTCTAAGGTCAAGTTAGATCCCGTATCAATTTAAATCTGATTACTGGACAACTTGGTATTATTGTCAGCATTCACACTACGAGTTCATTTTGATAAACAGAGATTAAACTACTACAATCCTTTGGGTTTTTTTTCCAAAACTGTGTAACTGTAATTTGTGCAGGAAAAGCTATAGCAAGTAGCTACCTAGTGTAGCTTTAGTCTGTACTATGACAAAGTAATGTCAAAACAAAAAAAACGCCTGTGAAAAGGCTGCATATATATTTTTATACAATTTATTTTACTTCCAAAGAAAAGTTTGCTGTTCCATTCATTATATGTTTCAGGATCTACATAAACTGAAGCTAAGGATTCTACAAAAACAAGCTAAAGAAGCCAAGAAACAGGAAAAAGAAAAAAGGCTGGCAAAGTTAAGAGAGAAGGTAACTTACCATTTTTTTTGTTTTTGTCTGAGCTTCGTGCAGCTTGGTTGTTAAAAACAACCTTCTTCCTCGTTGATCTAAAAAGCAATTATTTTTA
Source organism: Phoenicopterus ruber ruber (assembly GCA_009819775.1). Taxonomy (NCBI): domain Eukaryota; kingdom Metazoa; phylum Chordata; class Aves; order Phoenicopteriformes; family Phoenicopteridae; genus Phoenicopterus; species Phoenicopterus ruber. The sequence continues at coordinate 64,752,963 of CM020246.1, read as the reverse complement.
CTTATCTAAATGGTTGATAAAGGAAAAAAAAAGTCACGCTTGTTATCAGGAGACAAAAATGCAGCAGGCATAGTTGTTCTTGTATTTAAAAAAAGAAAAAAAAAACACAGGTAAAAGAGAATTTATCTCCTGGCCATGTTTATTCTGGGTAAAGCCTATAGCTCATGCAAATGAGCTGCAACAGGGGTGGTGTTTATTTTTTAAACGGTTTTCTACCATTAGTTCAATAAGTAGGCTGGCTTCCAGAAGAGTTTTGGGAATATTGTCTGGGTTCTTAGTTTAACCTTTTAAATTACTAAAATTTAATGAGAGCAAGCAGTTGTTGCCCCTCTTACTGGTTTCATGTTTCTGCCATTTCCTGTGACTGTGGAGGGAAAAGTGTCTTTCTGGCTAGCCAGCTGTGTTTTGTTTACTCTGCACCTATTCATATGATGAAAACCTAAGGAGTGTATGTACTCATTCTGTAATCAATGACAAAGACCAATTTGTTTGTTTGTTTGTTTGTTTCACTCTGAGGTCGAGATTCATGTAACCAGAGACCGGTCCAGGTTGTACAGACCTACCAAGGGCTGGGAGGAACGCACAAAAGAGGTCACGCCAACAGCTTCAGAACCGCTTTTACGTATTCCTCGTAGGTAAGAACAACAATGGACGTGTAGCATGACAGAAATACAGTTATGTATGAGCTCTTTATGCTTTTTTGCCTTGTTTTTAGAGCTATCCCAGCCTGGAGACAAGGGCTGTAGACGAGCACCTGCCTGTCCCTGTCGCAGGATGATGACTTCCTTGCCTGTGAAGCGGCCAGCAGCCCTCAGGAGTTGTCACGAAATTTGCTTGACACAATGACGTATATTACCTTTGTATTTTTTGACTGTCGGATTTGAAACGTCATCTGTCAGACTGGCAGGGTACTTCCGTTTGCGTTAAGAGCGCCTTTCCCAGCCGGCTGCCACCTGCCGCAGCGAAACAACGCACGGCCACCGGCCCTTCCCCGGGGCGAGGGCGCAGCGGCGCCGGGACCCCCGCCGGGGCGGGGCCCGCTGGCGGTGACGTCGCTGCGGAGGGGGCGGGAAGGCCGCCGCGCGTGACGCAGTCCGTGTGCGCCGCGCGCGGGTGGCGGCAAGATGGCGGCGGCGGCGCCGTGCTCGGGGGAGGCGGAGCGGCTGGACTTCCTGCGGGAGCGGCATGTGCGCTTCTTCCAGCGCTGCCTCCAGATCCTGCCCGAGCGCTACTCGTCCCTGGAGACCAGCAGGTAGCGGGCCGGGCTCCTCCTGCCGCGGCCGGGCCGGCCGCCTGCCCGACCCCCGGTCAGCGCCGCGCCCGGGCGGCGGTCGCCGCCGTGCCGGCCTTCGGGGCCGCCGGGCCCCGCTGCCCTGGGGCTGGCGGCCGGGGTCTTGGCGCGCCCCCGTCGCCCTCGGGCCGCGCGGTGGGAAGGCGGGACTGACCCCATTGCTTTTCGCCCGGCGCCCCCCGCCTGTCTCGGGGAGGCGGCGGCTCTTCCGTCTCCGATGGGCGGTCGCGTTGAGGGGAAATCCCTCCTGGAGGGCTGCCCGGCCGGCACGGCCCGGCCTCCCGGGGCCGTGGGCTGGCTGCGGCACCGTGCCGGCCGCCTGAACGGCCGGGCGCCGCGCTAGTCGAACGGAGAGCACTCCCTGGGACCTGCCCACCGGCAGACGGCTCTCAAAAAATACGAGTTGGTGTAGGGGTTTAGTCTGTGCTCGTTTAAACTCCCCGATATCCGCGAGGGAACACTTGTTGATCCTTTTAATCTGTTTTCAGTCTGTGCTTCACTCTTTTAATCCACCCTGGAAGCCGATTTTAAAATAAATGATTTAAGCCTTTTGTAGCTGAAAGCATGCAGAAGACTGTTCTTTATGTAACAGAAATAATTAAAATCTTCATTATCTAGTGTAAGAGTGAAACTACTAGTGAAATATGTTCCTCACTTTGAATTGGAAGGACAGTTGTCCCTGTAATGGCTTCAGAGTGCATTTATTTTAGATTCTTAAAGTCTTTGTGTAAGGTAGTCAGTTACATCTGAGGCACAAGAGGATCAATAATTTGTCAAGCTGCACTTGATAAAAACTTGGAGACAGGTAGAGGATTCAATGTCTTACTCAACCGATAAAATCACCGGATGCTTTTCACTTTGTCATCTCCTGCAAGTCATGCTGTGAAGAATGCTTAATGACTTTGAGCAAGTCTTCCTGCTAAGTCAAGCTTTATTTCAGTTGAGAGTTCAAACACTTGGCAAAGTCATGTAAGAACTAGTATGGATAGTGCTGAACGGTGTGTGAAATAACACATAACTTTATATTCAAAAGGAAAATTAGAAATTTTGATTTCAGAAATGTAAATAACTTTTTAATTAAGAGTTAGACAATGTTTCGCTGTACTTTGTCAGTTATTTTAAATCACAGCAAGAGGCAGTCTAAGCATGCTATACTCTTAGCTCTTTTGGGGCATTAAAGTTACAATAACATGCAGATGTATTAGAATCGTAACGCAAAGGGCAAACCTTAGCCACACTGACATACGGAGATAGGCTAAAGAAATGGGGTTTGTTCAGCCTAGAGGAGGGAGGACCTGATCACCGCCTTCCATTACCGAGAGGCCAGTTACAGAGAAAGATGGGAGGTGCACCCTTCACAAGGGAGCACCACGGCGGGGCAGGAGGCTATGGGAATGAGTTGCTTCAGAGAAAATTGTCTGGGTATAGGAAAAATGTTCTTTACCATTAGAGCAGTTAACCACAAATAGGTTGCCCAGTGAAGTGTTAGAGTCTCCCTTGAAGACTTGGCTTGTCAGGATCCTGGGTCATCTCATTTAAGGCCCCGCATTCCGCAGAAGGTGGGACCAGTGATCTCCAGAGGCCCTCGACAACCTAGATCTTTTCTGTTCTGTGATTTACATTGACAAGCTGTCGCAGTTTGCCACTGAGCTGAAACAGAGGCTCTAGTTTACATGGGGTCTTCCCCAATCTTACTGAATAATGCTGATAATAAGACTAATTGTTTTGAGAACTCTTGAGAAATTAATGAGCTCTGAGCTTAAATTCAATGCATGGTCATAGTAGCCACAATACATTACATAACCAGCACCCCATGTATTGTACATAATGGCTGTGCAACACTGGAAAAACACTGTTTTCTGAAAATTGGAGCTGTTAATTTGAAACTATTTCAGGTTGCCTTAATTTTTGGCTAATGAGCACAGTCTAAGCTTTCAATTAGAATAAAAATTGTGGTCATCTAAATTCATGCATTTTTTGAAGCTGTGAAGTTTTTACTCAGCCAGAGGTTTTTCAGTTTTCTTACACTGATTTTTTAGATCAGTGTTCTCTAGATGTACATACACATCTGTTAACAAACCCTAAGCAGGGGCTTGAACCATAAATGCGTCTTCCCCAGTTTGACCTTGAGGATACTAAGTTTGCTTTTTTGACAACTTCAAGGTCACTGTGTTCAGCAAGCCTCCTGAGCTGGTACTGCTGCAGAAAGAAATGCCGTTACCCTTTCATTCTTACCTGCCTTATTCATGCATTTGTGTAGTTCCATGGTGAATTAGATGGGGGAACTCAACTGAATTAAAGAGAGACTTGTAATTAAAAAAATCATTTGTCAGTGGGTTGGTTTTGGTTCACTGCACTGCAGCAGAAAGAACTGCCTTTGTTGTCACCAGGCAGGGTGGTAGAGGATGAAATTTTCCACACGGTGCTGGTCCATTCTGACTTAAGCTGTAGTTTGTCAAACACTAAGGGAGTAGGTGCAACGATGAAGAAATTTGATTTCACATTCTTTACTCAACTTACTGGCTCAGAGCCTTCATAATTATTTTTGTCTGTAGTTATTGCGTGCAGCATCAGCAACAGTAGTTTTTAAGTAATCTGATTGATAGTGTTTCATACATGATCAGTCAGTACTGTGAGGTTTTGCAGGAGAATGTAACTCTGCTAGTCTCTGAAGTCTTCTAGATTGTGGTGCTTCATGGTGCTCTTTGTAGCACGCTTTCTCAGTTTCTCAAATTAATCACATCAAATGCTTTCTGAATTCTGCTGAGAAACTGTAGTCTTTCTCCGTGCCTGAAGACACAGAGATCTGAATCTGTCATCAGAAATGTCTTTACTTGCTTGTCTTGGAGGGGAACTTAAGACAAATGATATCTATGTTGTAAGCTTTCAGTAGGTCAATTAACAGATTTCAGCTGTCAACCTTTGATACTTGACTTCCTAAATTAATACATGTGCAGTAACTACCGTGGTAGAAGGTATGAAGAAAAGATACAGCAAAAGTGATGCCAGACTTGGGGATTGTCTTACAAAGGGCTATCCTCTGTGGAAATCACTGTGTTTAAAGTTTTTACACTTCGTGCTAGGTATCAGCTAAGGTGCTGCTAAGAGTTGTCTTTGTTAGTCTTCGAACATGTGTCTTTTAATTTTCTGTGAGGCAGGATAGCATATGGAGTAAGGATGCAGTACCTAGATGACTGTATCAGGACCTGTCTGTGTCCAGTGGTGCCAGATGTTCTTGCCCATCATACGTGAATTCCAACACACTGTTCCTTAGTTATGCTGGTACTATTAACACAGAGAATCAGCTCTAAATAGGTAAACTGAAACTTAACTATCTGTAAAACCACTTTTTACATTCATTTATCTGAGATATGTATTTTTAAATATAGATGAGATTTATTGTCTGTCTTGTATGTACAGCCTTGTGGGTTTGGACCTCATTTGCAGCGGTTTCTAGTGCTGGAGTTGGCATGTTGTTTGTGCCTCAGTGGAAGTAGCTTAGCTGGGTAACGTAGTGTGAAAATGTCTTTAAGTAGTTTCAGTAAAAGATTGTCAAACTTAGCGTTTGTGAAAATCAAAATATACACAAGGTTTCAAAGAAATAATTTACTGTAACTGAACAGTTAAGTTCCTTGTTTTTTTATAAAAGTAGTGGTTTTGCTTGAAATAGTGGGTTATTATCCAGAGTCAGATTTTGGGTTACACACATATGATCAATGGCAAAAGTTGATAGAAGCCTTGAAGTGTTAATTTTGCACTTTGAAAGACAATTTTTTAGTCATCAAGTGGCTTAAAAGATATTCTTGTACCATGTAGAAATACCCTTGTGTGCAATATACATTTTTGGTTTTCTATACGCAAAAACTTCATTTGTAATAATAATAGTGAAGAGACATATTTTAGAATCCAGTGATTACAGAGTAAGTTTACGCTTCCTTTCTGCCATGAATACTTGCTGTAATGGAGCTGTACACTATTCTGTGTTTGATGTTTTGTTTTTTTTCAAGGACCTTAGAGTTGCATGGAGGGATTTTTTGAAGAGACAATGTTCGTGTTCAATATCCAAGCAGATGACAGATTAAAACCTTTTGTTTGTAAGAGTGGTATGAAAAGCAATGCAAAAGCTGAGGGTCAAAGTAAAAGATAAGATAATGTAAAATCAAGTAGTCTCAGCTTAACAAGTCACCATTATTCATCTCAGTTGTGGCCACTGCTTGGGCTGTGTGATCATAGATGATAACAGTTTTGAAGCAGAAATTGTTGACTTAAATTCTGCTTGTGAATGGCCACATGATGACTATAGCAGCTGGTCAGCCCACTGGTAGGAATGTCACCCTTTGAGGTTGTGCCATTTTATTGAGATCAATGTCTGCTGCATCGTCATTTGACTGCTGTGTTTTAATTAGAAGAATTCTTTTGGAGGTGTGTTTTGGGCTGACTCACATCACCCATTTTTTCTTTGCTCTTACTGTTTGTGGTTCTGATGCAGAACCACATGCAGAAATTAAGTGGCTGTATGGGCTTATGTCCACATCTGTCTCCTCATCTCCAGTGGCGCCTTCTACTGATGGCGAAGGTAGCTCACCGGCTTGTGAGGTAACTGCAAATTATAACTTAATCTTCTAAGGAAAGCTGGCATTGACTTTTGGTTTTCCTTAGCATGCTAAAATAGTTTCTGCCTGTGTAGCAGCTGTTTTGCAATCCATCATCTTATCTGGTGAAAGGAGAGCAAGAATTTCTAGAAGAAGGATGGGCAGATGCAAGTGTGGGTGGCAAAATATACATCCAGCTAGTTCTAATGTGAGTTAGAACTTCCAAGGTACCATTACACAAACATTTTCTGTCACAGCAAGTATCTCAAGTTCCTAACCCAGTGCTGTTGCTTTGGTGCTCTGTCAGAGCAAGTAATGCAGCTGTTAGAGAGGCCATGCTGTAAGCTAGGTGACTGCAATGGTTTGAGGTAAAACCGAAACCCTCACAGAAGGTGTTGGTTAACAAATATAGTAGCACACGTTTATGGAAGGAAACGAGCTGTGGGCAAGAAAGACATTCAGCATGCTAGCTACTGCACTCCTGTATTGGATGCTTGGATTTGACATGCTTAATTTTAGATGTTAAAATAAGTTAGTCATCTAGGCTCCCTTATACCAAAGGACAAGAAATAAGTACCTCTAGATGGTAGTTCATCCTGTGTGCCTATTCCTACATTGATTGGTTACAAAGGGAGCCTTGCTGTTTGACACCTAGCTTCTAAGCATCTGAAGTTGGGTCTGGGACACAACGAGAGGCAGCTTACTGCAGTTCAGGGTTACCTTGCACTTACTGCGTATTTAAGGGATTGTTCATATAAGAATTCATCACAGAGAACTAGTGCTCCCTATGTTAATAACCCAGTTTACTTTGTAGTGTTTTTTTCAGGTAAGCAGACCCTTAGGTTAATGTCTGAATTGGCATATCATTACTATGTAAAAGGAGGGGGTGGCTTATATGAAAAGCCTCGTTGAGACAGAGAAATGTTTACAGTACAAAGAACATAATTTTGTCCAGTATATAAACTTCATGCTTTCTGAGCTAGGCTCTATGTGTTGCACCACTGTCAAAGGCTGAGAATTCATAGATATTTCTGTTTTTGCAACCGTTTGTTAATTTCCCCATGATATTTATGGTGGGAAGTGTAAGTCTTATCTTTTTCTTTTAGGTTGACAATTGCATTTTTCGCACTCTCTGGTCTGGATATGTTGGATTCCTTAGATGTGGTGAACAAAGATGATATAATAGAATGGATTTATTCCCTGCAGGTCCTTCCCACAGAAGACAGTGAGTGAGTTTTTAGTTTTTTTATTGATATTAACTTCTTTACTTTTCCTTTTCACCTGGGGAATAGTGGATGGCTCTTGGTTTTTATAAAATACAAGGTTGACCTTCCTGAAGTGCTGTCCTGATAATTTCAGATAGCGATGCCGAGCAAATCCTAGAAATAGATCCCTCTAAAGTAATAAAGCTAGAAGAAGTGATTAGCTTAGCTTTTTTATGTATACAAGGTGAAGCTATGAAATTAATTGGAAGATAAGATGGTATAGAATAGTAACAAAGTTGCACCGTTAAGCATCTCAGCGGATTGTTTCACCTGGTTCTAAAAGAAATGCATATGTTATGTAAGTATTACAAGTCTAATAGTGATTTTATTGACTTCCACTAATTGTAGCTATGCCAGGAGCTCTGAGCACAGGTGTGGTTATTTGGAACAGCTTTTGGAAAATGAGAAGCGTAAGGTTAAGAAGCAAAAGGAATAAACACAGTTCCTGCTTTTAAAATGAAAAATCTGTTCCTTAGATCTGTGAAGGTTAAATTTACCTGAGGGTTTTAAAAGGAGTAATGCTGTTGCTGCGTCCCAGCTGTCCTCAGGTTCGAAGGTGCATAGCAGATCCACGCTGGGGAGGGAGCACATGGGAAGTGTCCCTTTCCCGGTGACTTGACAGAAGTCAGAGAGGTGCTGTTTCTGTGGGCCAGGTGGTATTGGCAACTCTTTCTGTGGCAGCGCAGGTGAATGACTAATAGCAGTAGACAGAGTGGAAGGGAGGGAGATGTGGGCAAGGCACTGCTGTTTTATGACAGGAGGTGCTGGCATGTTAAGTGCTGGTATGGGGATGCTCCAGGCTGGCCTCTAGAGAAGAGGTAGTTCCAGGTGCCTGTCTGTAAAATCATGAACATGTACTTTGTTTGTTGGATAGTTGTAGAAAGGAAATTGTGCATTGCCTTGTAATATCTAGTCTAATTATATACTACAAATTAGGTCTCTTCCGTAAAAGCAGTTTTATGAAGCAAGCGTGTGAAAGTCAAGATTGTTGATGCTTCATTTTTACAGTAATAAAAAGATCCCTTTTCTTATTCTGGTGACTTACAAACCATCAGATCCACCTCAGGCATTAGCTCTAACAGATTTGGTTTTTCTTGTGTTGTATTCCAGGACTGATTATAGAAAATTAGGGGGTTGGATCACATAACTATTCCCACAATGTTTTTAATCATGAGAAGGTTCCTGTCCCTTAGCGTTAAAAAAGAATTTGCAGGTGTATATGTTTTGTTTTTAGGAGTTGATCACTTTCTGATCTTTGTCCCAGTCTTCAGGAGCGTATTCTGAAAGAACAGTGATGTTTGCAAGAAGACAGATTAGAATAGGCATTTTTTGGTTGTTTGTCTTTGATAGTACACAGTAATTCTCAGTAAGGTTTTTTCCTACCTAGCCAATGATTGGAATAGTCCCATTGTCAAGAGCCTCCTAGGGTGGGCAGTATAAATCTCAGCATGCAGATGCGGAGGCTGACAGTCCAGGACACAGCTGAGATGTGCTCCTTCTTTTCCTAGCTATCATCCCATCATAAGATTACAGGACAGTAGTTTTGCAGAGAACGCTTTTGGCAATGTATTCTGTGCTTTTAAGTAGTAAATCTCTCCTTTTTACCAGAAGAACAAACTTGCCTCCAATCCTGTATATTTATATATCACAACGTAAGAACTCTGTTCTTTTTAAGCTCTCTTGCTTTTGGTAATAACACTACTCTATCTGGTCACTTAACCCTTAAAACTTCAGCATTATTTTTATTCCATTTTCCCTTCATCTAATGGACAACAGATGATGCAAAATGTAAATGATACCAACAACAGCAAGTTGGATACTGGATGATTAAATGTTCAGAATGTTATACCCTCCTGTAATGTCTACTTGCAATAAAATATATTGACTTTCTGTTTTTTAATCCTGGGCATGTGCAATATTTGTTAATTGACAGCCTCCCAGCAGTAGAGCTCTGACTCCCTCTTTTGGCCTGTTTGAAGAAGTAGGTAAACTCTGGTAGGCTGCAGCAATGAAGCTTTTGGGTTCAAAATGTTTGTGCGTCTCTAAAGAGAATGGTTGCTAGCTTGATTCATCGGAATCTTTCCAGGTAAAAAAAAAAATCTTTGCATTTAAGGAAACACTCTATTGCAGCTTCTTTGACATGCATGCTGATAAATCCCTCTTTCCAGGGAAAATTGATTTTCAAACATTAGTGTTATGACACTGTTTTATTATGTAGTTTCTGGAATGATAAATTCCAGTAATGTTGCCTTAAGTAACTGTATTGTATTTGATGTAAATCTTCATTACTTTTGGCTCTGGGACTGAAAGCCTATTTAAAACTTGTATTTTAAATTGGAATATATTGTTACAGAATCTTGGTTCTTTGTTTTTTATTGCATCACTGGTTGAATTCCTAGAATGAGCAAAAAGAGAGTTCCTGTAATTCTTACTGGAAAAATAAGTTTCTCCGCTGTTCATGTTTGTCCCTCCAAAGCTTCCATATCCATAGCATTTTAATTGATTTTTATTTAAAGCAGCTTTTTAAGATGGCAAATTCAAATTGTTTTTGAGAACTACTGCTACCTTACAGTCATTTTTCGAATGGATGGGAGACAGAACAGTTGATGCTCTGCAAACTTAAGATCAGTTTATTTTTATCAGTAACTGTTGCCGTAGGTGTACTGGCTGGGATAGAATTCATTTTTTCCATAGTAGCCCATATGCTGCTGTATTTTGGGTTTATGACTAAAACGGTGTTGGTAACAGAGCAGTGTGTTAGTTATGGCTGAGCAGTGCCTGCACAGCATCAAGGCTGTCTCTTTTACCCCCTCCGCATCCCTTCTCCCCCAGCAGATACAGCCAGGGCACACAGCCAGGACAGCTGACCCCAACTGACCCGAGGGATACTCCGTACCATCTGACACTATGTTCAGCAGTAAAACCTCAGGGAAAGCAGGAGAAAGGGGGTGATGTCTGTGGTTGTGGTGTTTGTCTTCCTGAGTAACCCTTACGCGTGCTGAGGACCCGCTTTCTGGGACGTGGCTATACACCTGCGTGGCCGATGGGAAGTAGTGAATGAATTCCTCCTTTGCTTTGCTTGTGCCCACAGCTTTTGCTTCGCCTATCAGACTGTCTCTGTCTCAATCTGTGAGTCTTCTCTCCTTCTGTTTCCTCACCCTCCCACGGGAGGGGGAAGTGAGTGGGTGGCTGTGTGGGTGCTTAGCTGCTGGTCGGGGTCAGCCCACCACAGCAGGACGTGACAGAACCTATTAGAAAATGCAGAATTTGCTGGTTTGGAATACTTCTTAGATAGAGCCTCACAATACACTGTGATAGTTTTAGGTAACATGTTTGTATTTACTCTCATGTAATATGTCTGATGGGTGATGAAAGCTTAAGTTCAGATGTTTGTAGCCTTTGAAATTTTTATGTGAAACTAAAGCTCATGAATGCAAAGTGGTGAGATCTTGATCTCGCTGAGTAAGAAAGCAAACATATACTCTGTGAGCCTAACTGAAATGCACTAAAGGAAGTGAAAGATTAAGATCTGTCTGGATAGACTGTATTCTTGTGTGTGTTTATTGTAGTTGTGATTCAAACAAATAATGTTCTATAGGTACCATAATTTGAGCTCAAGTGTTTCAGAGACTGACTCAATACCAATGGGAATGGCATGTCAGATAACGTGAGCTGACCCTCACACAGAAACCTACCATCTTTAGCTGAATGCTTGGTCTCATTCCTGTCTTCTGCTTATTTGAAGGGACTCTGTCGTGTATAACTCTTGCAAAATAGTTTGGCTTTGTATTCTACAGGTTTTGGCCGTTGTTACGTTTCCTTCACTTTCAGTAAATGCTCTGCTTAGGTGCATGGCTAATACATGCATTTGTTTTGTTTGTGTGTTCACTGCAGAAAGACCTCACTGCATTTCCTTTTAGAAGGAAGTTGAAATCTTGAAAAAAAACTTTTTTTTTTTTCATTTAGAGAAGACGGTGGTGCTCTTTTACAAGCCTTATTGAAATTACATGTATTTAGACTAAGACATACTTTTCAAAGTGTTAGTGAAATTGGAAAAAGGTTGAAAAAAGACCCTGTTTCAACTGCTTGCTAAGATTCTTGTCATGTCCAAGCTTTACTGTTTTTCTTTTCATAAAGCAGCTCCTAGACAGAATTTCAAATTTATTTTAACTATCTCAAAGTGCAACTCTTAGCAATGTGAGAAAGATGTATCCCAGTTTCTTACAGGTCACATTTAAAAACAGTTCAGCCCTTTTGAAAGAGAGTGAATCCAGAGCTCTGTACTCAAGTAATCTAATTACAGACAGACAGTGGAGGCACACTCCCTGGCCATAGTCATCCACCATCCTCCCCCGTAGCAACACAGGCACTTGTTTGACCCTGCTTGAGAGCTGGTTTAGCTTGTTGAAGTGGCAGAAAAGCATGCTTTTATTTATCTAAAGCATGTATCTATTTATCTAAGGTTAGCCTTGTGTTGCGTTGGAGAACTGTGTCGGCTGGGAGTGCTAGTGCCAGCCCAGTAAGGGAGAGGGAAGAAGATTGTACTTCTTGACAGCTGGATGCTTCACTGGCTTTGCTGTGCTAAGAAATGGCACCAAAAGGAGAGCTGAGACGTATTTCATTTGTGGGTCTGAACCCCCAGGACCTGTGCCTTGCAGGCTGACAGCCATTACACTGCATCAGGGACCTAAAACCTTCTTCTGTCAAAGTGTAAATTTAGATTTGTAATAATGCTTCTTTACTTCTGTGTCAGTACTGAAAAAAATGGTTAAAATGTCATTGACTGTTCTTGAGATCAGTGTTACATGTGAGCTTTCTGATCATGAGTTTCTGGAGCAGAAATACAAATTTTCCTCCAACATAACCTTCTTTAATGGCTACATTTGAAGTATTTATCTGGATGTCTAAAGGATTTCCGTTTTAGAGAACGCAACTTTACATTTTATGACATATTCTAGTGCTTTCATTTATAAGAATAATTATGTTTTAGCCCTAGTTCAGTAAGAATTGCTTATGCTTAGTTTTATCTGGATGGACTGACTGTCTCAGCCTATGTTAAAGCTATGATTTTTTTTTTTTATATTAAGATTTTAATGATGTATGTAAGCTTGCTCCTGTACTTAGCAAAATGAGAAAAGCCTTGGAAACAGAGGAATGCATTGGTAACCTGAATGGGAAGAAGTAGTGGTAAAAGTTATCAATCTTCCTATGCAAGACAAATCATAAAAGATAAATAACAAAAATGTCCTGCCTGTAACAAAAGAGCTCCCAGGATAAGCCATCTGTGGTCATCACTTGGAGCTCTTTTTCATGCCTTAAGGACTTTCTGGCCTGTGCACACGTAAGTAACGTGGTTTTCTTCGCAGGAAAGTCTCAGCTCTTGATTTAAGCATGGAGTCTTTTGGTTTGGGAAAAGGGACAACTTTCTTTAGTTCTGTTGTCAAATGCGAAAAGTTTTTCCAGGTGTGTTTTGTTCAGCTTGCAGTAGTCATGCAGCAATTGATGAAACATTTATTACTTTTTGCTCTGTCTTAAGCTCTTTCAGAAAGTGGTTAAATATGCTTAACTCTGAAAGTGAACACTAGGTGGTACCATTTCATAACTGCAGTTATAGTTGGTGCTTTAGGGGACTGTGCTGGTCACTGCAGCTGTTTTTTTTTTAACAAGGGACATAAACTATGATCATATCCTTTGAATTAGAGTATGTTTAATTTCTAATTCTATTTCTGATTCTGACAGGCTATTTGTGGTTCAGGAAGGTAGGAAAGAGTTTGATTAGCGCTACTAAGCTATTACGTAAGAAGTACAAGTACTTTGCAATAAAATAGTAAAACCAACTTCACAGAAGGTGAGGTGATGTGCATAAACTGAAGACAGTGGTTTTTCCCTAATTCCCCTTTGGTTCCCACTTGGGTTTGAATTTGTACGTTCACAGGAAGCTAAAAACAAAAATTGAGACATGATGTCAATGTGCCAGAGTCATCTGTTGAGAAATTAGCTGTTTTCACTTCCTGTTTTAACACTTCCTTTATCAGCTCAGCATTCTATTTTTTAATTCAAGAATTGTAACTAGAAATTTAGCAATTCGGTTGTAATGCTGAAGATCTAGAAAGCATCTATTGTATGCACATTAATGACAAACTTTTCTTGTTTGGAGGAGGGGATAAAATTCCCTTTAAAGATTACGCAGTAGTAAAGGCATTGAAGAGCCATGCTGTTCTTCTGCTTCTCCTGAGAGCCAGTATGTAAAGTCTAGGGTGGGAGATCAGAAGTCACTGACTTTAAGAGTCAAAATAGATGCTAAATCAATGATAGCAATACAGTTAGAATTCCAGCATTTTAAAATTACCAATGCTGGTTTTTAATTGGTAGCAGTTTAGTAGTACAAGAAAAGTTTTAAAATAGTACATGAAAATTGAACAGCTAGAGGGAATAATAGATCCTGATTTCATTCATGTACTTTATTTTTAATCTCTCTTTTTCATAGTAGCTATCAAGTCAGAAGCCAATCAAACTGACCCACTAACAGCACACTGCACTTGGATTTCCCACTGCCATTTCTACCTTGATAGTGGATAAGCTACAGTCTAAAAGGCCGATGATGGGGATCAGGCTTTCTGGGATGAATCCTTCCATCTAGCAACTAGCAGCTGAGTTCTATTTGGCTGTGGAGCTATCCTAATTGTAGCACTTTTTCATTTGCAGCAGGCCAGAACAGCTGTGTGCTGGTAGGCTAGCAACTGTTTTCTGGATGAAGGGTTTCCACGTTACTGCCATTTCAAAGTGAATTTTGTAGTTTACTTAAACACTTAAGACACTGAACCGTTTTTACTGAAAATGGGCCAAGTGAATGGTGATTTTTCTACAGTGTCACCTAGGAAATCTAGTACTTAAGAAGCAGAAATTCTGTTTCTCCTCTTACTGATTCATTCAAATCGTGTCATTTTTCAAATTGTAATGCTTTTTGGGCAGTGTACTTCAGGACCTTAGATTAGTCCTTAAAACTAATATTTATTGTGCTTTCCAGAACCTGTTGCAACATGAAATACAAGTCTTTGACTCCAGGAGCTAACAGACAAATGTTCTCTGCTGAGATTCAGATTCTAACAAAATATAACAGTTATGCATTTTTTTTGTCTACAAATACAGATACTGTTTCTGTTTTCTTTTTGTGGGTATGACTACAGCATGCTAGTTTTTAGTGCAGGTTGAAATGATCTTCATTACACCTATAGAATCATTAACAAGTACTTTTGATTGAAAGGTGGAGGAAGTGGAGAATTGCAGGTGGGTTTTTTTCTGTTAAATAATAGTTCACTCCATGTAAATTAGATCCAAAGAATTGTCTGGTAGAGAAACTTGTGTACTTTAACCACGTTGAAGTACTTAGACTGATAAAAGCTTCCAGTTTAAATGTTGCATACATGCAGAATGTATTTAAAAGTAGAAGCTAATGTGCTGATAAATGACACTAGAACTGGTAGACCACATTGCATAGTGATCTTTTTTAGGACTTTCAGCTTTAGAGCTATGCTTGTTTGGTTAGTCTGGTGCAGTTTTCCCTAATCTCCACGAGGATTTTTAGATTAAAGGCTGAAGAGCTAAAAAAACCCAAAACAACACAGAAGGGGAGAGAATTTAAGAACACCCAAGTGGTGTTGAACTATAGCACTCATTAGGCTTTTACTTTCAGAGGCTGAGGAGTGAAGTAATTGAGTTTTTGCCCTGCAGAAGCAGATTTGAGCCCTGCAAACCTATACTTAGCTCTAGACAGTGTGCGGTGCACACTTCTGTATACTGTGTGCTCAGGTACTGTGACACATTTAAAACAAATTACACGGAATCACTAACAGAAATGTTTGATAGCTGCAATGTTCTTGTACCTGTGTTTTTGTGTGAGAGAAGAATGGCTCCAATTAAAAATTTGCTTTTCATGTCATTTTAGCTATTTCACTCTGACAGTATTGAGTTAGATCAGTGCTAGCTTAAAACTGCAAACAGTTTGTTTGTCCTTGTACATGTTGCAAAGTATCTTAAAACAATTCTGCTTGGGAACAGACGGTATTACCAGGCAGGAATCCAGAGAGGAAAAAAAATCTGTTAACTCTGGGCACTTTTCCAGGGGAGCAGTCTCTTTTTTGTGAGTGTGGAAGACAATTCTGTGCTGATATGAACACTGTAGTTCCACCAAATCAAAAAAATCTGTTGCTGTCATTACAGCAGGATCAAGTTTGCTTGTGCTTTTCTTTGGTTTGTTTTTTTAATTAATCAGACTGATAACAAACTGAGGTTGGGAACATACTGAAAGACACATGCAAACTCTAGTAATACTGTGAATAGTGTTGAACTAACAGGTCTTGATCTGGATTAGAGAATTATGGTTTATAATGAGTGTTTCAGCAAAGCAAGTTAGTTGAGTCTTTTTTTTTTTATCTTTCCAGGATCAAACTTGAATCGCTGTGGCTTCAGAGGCTCTTCGTATTTAGGGATGCCATTCAATGCCTCCAAGGTCAGTTAAGTGTGTGTATGAAATATTGTCAATTAGGCAATAAATAGTCTCTTGTATAATATTAACTGCATAATTACGGAATATCTGGCAAGCAGGGATTTTTGCACTGTTAATCCACTGAAACGTTTGCAGAGCTTTTAAGAAACATGCATAAGAAACATACTAAAATGGTACTGCTTGAGTTTCCAGGGCAGTGAAGAAATTGACATACAAATTGTGGCTTGTCTCAGTGCACTCTCCTTGTCTGATCTGTTACTGAAGTACGGAAACTTCTCTAACTCAAGAACGATTACCTGGTAGAGATGGGTGGAATAGATCTGTATTAAGTGGTGCGGCACATGCTGTTCTTCAATATTCCTCTTCCTGTGATGAAGCATGCATATTTGATTGCACCTGGTATCCACTCAAACATAGACAGGGCTCTCCTCATCCCAGTTTGTTGTGACCGTAAGAGAGGATGCTTTGAAGCCCATGGAACTGAGGTTCAAGAGAGTTAAATCTGTATACAAAAAGAAAGTACCCTTCGTACAAGAGAGAAAGGAGGTTAGCAGAGGCTGCTAAAGTTGGTACAGAAGGTCTGATGTGGTTGGAAGAGGGCAGTAGAAGCCAGTGTGCAGGAGGGACTGTGAAACAGGTACAGGAGTTCTGTCATGTGTTTAAGAGTGAAGAGTCAAATCTCCCTAAAGGTGGATGAAAAATATGGAAGAACACTAAATTATCACCAAGTATTTGATTTTTGTAGCGGACAGATAGCAAGATTTTAAATATAAATGAGTGAAAGAATCTTGGGATTGAAAATTGAAAGCAAGGATTTACTGATACAGTAATGACTGTAGTTGAGTGTAAAAATGCTTGAACTAACTTGAGTATGAAGGTAGTACAGCAGGCTGTTTTGGTCTTATTTACTCTTAACAGCATAACTTTATGCTTCTGAATAACTTGTGTGAATGTTAATGTACATCAGAATAATAACTGCATATGCTTATTTGCATAGCAAGCCAGCCAAGTACTCATAGCAGTCATACACAGAGGTTACACTTTCTAACAAGGGAAAAATAATTGTGAAGAGGGGTTTTTTACATCTCTACACTGGGTGCTACAGCAGCACGTGACGGGCAAGGTAATTTGTCTCTTGATTTGCTTTGGTATTTATCCTGTTTTACACTATGGATGGTGTCTGCAGTGAGCTCGGACTGTAGTAGCAAGATAAATTCATCATCTGTTTTAATTGGAATTAACCTCAGTGGCAATCCAACCACCTACTGAGCTTGAAGGAAGAAAGGAAATCTTCTGCTTAAAACCTGAAACAATTTGAGATCTGTAGTGGTGACTTACTAGGATACTTTGTTAAAAATAAAGTTCAAAGACAAAATAGTAGACAATAATTTCAATATAGTTGTATAAGAAAAAGACTGGTTTTACTCAGAAGGACGATGGTTGTCTTTAATAATAGTCACCTAAAGAAGTTGAAGTTGTCATGCTACTATCGTCGCATAACAGCATTATAAAATGAATGAAGACATAATTTTACCAAACTGATATAATAAAAATGTAGCAGTTGTGTTTCCTCAAAGGTTTGGGTCAGTGCCATGTGGTGTAGTACATTAAATCAGTGCATGCTTTTGGGAACCTTTTTCAAATCATGCCCAGTGTATAAAGATTGAAGAGTGAGTTCTGGATATAGTTCTGAGATCTTGTAAAGGCCCCTGAAGGCAAAAAGTCTGTAAGATCAGCAAAACGTCATTATCCCAGCACTTTCTGTTGTTTTAATTTAACTCTCAACTTCCAATAGTACATGCTTCTTCCTGAAAAGAGAATATTTCAGTATATGTGTTGCAGCCCATTGGTGTCTCATGATGTATTAGCCAATCTGCAGAAGGGACAAAGGGGTGGAATCATTTAACCTGTGGAAATTAGTTACAAGGTCATTATCTCTAGAAAACTTTGCAGATGGATGTGTTTTTTAGTCAAGCATTGCAATACTTTTTTCATTGCATCTGCATTAGAGGGATCAGATCTACTTGATTTATTGGCATACAAAGGTTTAAAGTATTTTCAGCACTGTTGCCCTAAAATGTCCTGAAATAACTCAGAAAGACTTGGAAATCCACTGCGATGACTTTGAATTATGTTTAAGGTCTCGTCATTTTTCTTTATTCATCATTTAAAAATGTTCTATTAAATCTGTCTTGAAAAATAATTTTTGAAAAAGCCTGTAAGTGTTTTGGATTTGCATTGACAGTTACTATTTATTACATGCCACTACAGTGATTTCATTCTTGAACTCTGAGAAAGTGCCATACTGGAGGTAGCCAAATCTCTTCTGTCACTAGGGACCCTTCAAAATAATAGCAAAAAGCAAGTGATTTAGAATTTCCAACTTTTCTAAATGTTAACCAGGATAGCTCATTTGGTTTTGGTTTGGAGGTTGGTGTTTTCAGCTGTCACCCTTGCAGTGTTTGATGGTAGCATCTGTGCAGCTCTTTGGGACTGTAGCAAAAGCGAAGCAAAACTGTAGTGACTTGGCCAACTCACCACACACAGCCTTAACAAGCCTTAATAGTCTTAACTGTAAATGAAGGCCAAGAGTGCTGCTTCTATCACTGCATTTAAACATGAATCATTTAAAATCAGATAACAATTATTTTTCAAATGGCTTCAAGTTCTGCAGTCTCTCTGATTTGGTGTTATTGGAGTTTAAATTAGCTTTTTAATTTAGAGGTGAACAGTCTCCTTAGAGTTTCAGATGGGCCTGCGTCTTTTCAATCTCTTTGAAGTGTTAAGAATCAATTTTAGGGGCTAGATTGAAAGCCAATACCTGGAACTTTTACATAAGATTGAGGTAAATAACATATGCTTTCAATTGGGGAAAAAAAGATCTGTTTTGTGTTCCCGACACAACATTGTATGTTCTCAAGACTGAAACAATCCATGTTTATAACACTGGTGCCAGGTGTGAGAAGAAAGATTTTTGAAAGTGAGGCTCTGCCTGTGTAGGAGTATGTTTGGTAGCATTCTTTATTAGTGTTTGGAGAGATCTTGCCCATGCTTTTGCAGCAGAGAGAGTTTCTCAGCCCTCTCTGCAGTGGTCAGCGGTAGTTGTTGGTGACCATGAGTTATGTTTAAATAGCTCTTCTGGATAACATGGTAGGGAACACTATCGCATCACTGAACCAGATTTAAATGCTTGAAAGCTTCCCCTCACCTCGCATCTTTACGTGTTAATTCTTTTAAGGAAGGCTCAGATTGTGGAGGCCATGATGGTAACGCCCATAGATCAGAACTGTTTTACTCTGTCGCTGAGAGTGAAGTTAATGTTTCCTGTGTGACCTACAAACTGTAATTGTCACAAAAGTTGAAGTGTACAGAGAGAGCAGGACCTGGCCACGTCCCCACTGTTGTCTTCTCAGAGTATGTCTGCACCAGTGTATCAGTTCAGATCAGTAGAGAGCACTTATAAGAGCACTTTAACGTGCTTGCTCCAATAGAGCGAGACACACAAACTGGGCTCCTTTTGAATGAAACTGAACCAGAAGTTGCACTCCAAATGAACTTCTCCATTAGTGGGCCATTAGTCCATGGAGCCAGACTACAGCTGGCACAAATTGTGAAATGCACATAGTGAGGGCGCCGGTACCGCAGCACCTACCATTCTGCCCTCCAGACCTACTCCTGTTGCGTTAGTCCTTCACGTAGACATAACCTTACTGGATTAAGTGTATTTCTTCTGGTTGTTTAAGTGATTAACAGTCCGTCAGCGGTTTAACAGCTTTCTTGTGGCTAGTTTTTGAGATGTGACTGCTGCATTCTTAAAACAACTTCCTTCCGTTTATCTCTGTGTCCTTTGCCCATGAAGCTCACAGTTTGAGGTGGTGGCAGCAGTGGGGTTTTTGCGCTTTGGCTGACAGTTTGCTTAGTTGCTGCTGTTCCTTCAGTCTGCAGTGTTTATGAGGCAGAAATAGTTTTATTTCACTAAAAGTAGGCTTTGTTCATAATACAGAACTTAAAAAGGAACTTCTTTTTACCAAGCCATGAGAAGCCAATTAAAAATCAGCTGCTTTGACTACGGTGTCTTTGGTAAATTTGGGACAGACTTCTACACAATGTCTGAATTACTTTGTCCTTCATAGCAGAGGCAGTCTAGCAACACTTCTTTCCAACCATGCAAATTTTAGAGGTATTAGCAATTATCTCATTAAACCTTTGAGACTTGCTGTAATCTTTAGCATTTGGAGAATCCATTCCAGACCTACTTTGTGATAGCAAATTATCACAGGGACAGTTTCTACAAATTTTATGAATTCTCAATTTTATGCAAAGTAGTATGTTTTCTTGGGGGTGGGGTTTTTTTGTCCGAAATGTCCAATTATTCTGATTGTTGTCCCCTGAAAGACATCCTGTTACTTGGGCTAGGGTGTTTTGTTGCATTAGTGTGTGAAGTATATATTGGTGTGTGTAGGTACAACATAAAATTTTTTAAGTACTATCACAATGAGCTTGAAATAATTACATGGAGCTTACAAGATAAAGTGAATTCTAGTACACTTAAAATTTGAACAATTATGATTAGCGTACAGAATATATTATCCTTGTATTATTGTTCTGGTGAATAAGTATATCTGTTTTGTTTTTTTTTTTTAAGCTACATGTGGTGAACAAAGATCTGTTAGGCTCTCAAAAGCTTCCAAAATCCTACAATAATTACAAATACGAAACATCATGTTGGCCTTTATGAGTATGCCTTGTAGTAATTCCTGTATGATCTCATACTTGATTCTGATCCTTCTGTGTTTAATTTAATTTTATTGAAATATTGGCCATATTTGTTGGGATTTTTGGCCCTAAGCCAAACGTTCTCAAGACATTGGCTGCATACCAGTATGTTGGACCCTCTGTCACTTCCACTGGCTTTTTTAGGAATTATGTATCAAGGTATCTAGCAGTATACCAACTTATTGTATAAATAATTTAATTACTTGCCACATGATAATCCTGTGATAAGAGAAGACTATTAGTAGTAAAGGTAGTTGTGCAACCTACAAGCAGCTCTTCTTGAATGCTGAGACCATCTCCCTGATTCCCCACATAACGACGTTTGAAAATCATGTATCCTAACAGTCTTTTCTGTGTTACTTGTACCTAAATATTTGTTTGATGTTCAAGGACAGAAGCAGATGGCAGTCCTAATTTAGCTGTGTACTTCATGGTTGTATGTACAGGCAGCAGACACTATTGTTTGCTTTATTTGAGTCATACAAGTATAGTTTATGCTCTTTCTTAAAACTACCAGCTTGCAAAATTTTATACAGCTCTGGTGTTGCTGAAACACTGTATTTGGAAAAGCAGTATGCTACTGCTACATGTTGAAATGTTTGCATAGAAAACGAAGTACACATAGAATTTGTACATTGTCCAGGTACTGTAGTGATTGATAGAATTTGTTTGGGGAGGATGGTATTATTTATTTTCACAAGCATACAATGTATGTGCTTAGAACACTTTGTCTGCAGCCTGTTTGTACTGCAGGGAGTCATAGTGTAACAGAAATACCTGTATTCACTAAAAAATAAGAGCCCAGTTATTTAAATGTGTTTGTAGGCTACCAGAGCTTTACAGGCAATATGAAATTAGCATCTGTATAGAAAAGTACAATTAAAAAAAAATAAATCTTGTGAAGCAGGAATTTTCAGTTAGTTTATGTAGACACTATGTGAAAAATTGTCACTTGAAGGACAATGTTGTTTGAGAACTACAGATGCCTTAGAAAATTTCCTGAATATGGAAGCACATTTGTAGTAGTTAGAACGTTTGGGGAGAGTTTTCATAAATACGGTTTCAAAAAGGAAGTCTGAATATCGCTAGAGTAAACCTTCCTTGCTTAGTGAATGTAGTCTTCCTCTGGAAATAATATTGTCAAAAGTAAAGTCGAACCGTTTCACTGTATCTATTACTGTTCAGTTATTCCTGATGTCAGCATTGATTTGGAGATGAACTACCTATAAAAGTGTGTAAACAGAGCCATGGTGCACAGTTAACATTGATTTGCAGGCTCCGGCATTTTCAGTGTATTTGTGTGAAATGAGCAGAGGCATCTTCTGCACTTCCCCTGCTCCAGGTTATTCCAAGTAGGGAGAAATGAAGTGTTCCTCTCATTCCAGTTTAACTTCAATTATATAGATGTTTGGAAACTTATTTTTCTTTGTAGTTGTTGATGGGAACTGCTGGGATATTTTGTAAGCAGTTGGTCCTAATATCAGAGAACCTTTCCACATATTTTTCATCAGCTGGTGTGTGTCTTGTATTTCATTTGACAAAATATGTGAGAAGCTTTAGCTACAGAGCTGGGACATTGAGAATCCTTTTAGGGCAAGAACTGGTTCAAATTTGGCTTTTTAGAATAGAGCCTTGCTTTGCTTAAAAGTAAATGAATCAATTGCATTAAACTGAATACTTCTCTGTGTCAGGGCAAATTTGTATCACCCTATATGTTTGGATTTTTGGAGCAGAATTTTACATTTGAAATAAGTTGATACATCACAAGGGTTAAGCTGCTTATAATAAAATTTTTAAGGAGAAGGCATTCTGAAAAGAGGATTTTTGGTTCTGTTAGATTTAAAATGCCTAAAATTGGTATGATAGGCCAAGTTGTTCCTTCTGGGATTAGAGCCTGTCATCCACTCAAGTTAGAAAAACATGTTTCATGACTGCAGTAGCTTTCTCTAAGCTGTTTGAGGGCACAGCTGTCCTCCATCTGTGGGTTCCCTGTGGTAGAAGGGGGTTCCCTGAGGTAGTAGAAGCCCCATCCCTGGAAGCATTCAAGGTCAGGCTGGACGGGGCTCTGAGCAACCTGATCTAGTGAGGTTGTCCCTGCTCATGGCAGGGGGGTTGGACTAGATGGCCTTTAAAGGTCCCTTTCAACCCAAACTATTCTATGATTCTATGGGGAGGTCTGTCTGGGACTGGAGCACCTCTCCAAGGGAAGGCTGAGAGAGTTGGGACTGTTCAGCCTGGGGAAGAGGACGCTCAGGGGGATCTCATCAATGTATATAAATACCTGCAGGGAGGATGCAAAGAGGACGGAGCCAGGCTCTTTTCAGTGGTGCTAGTGGCAGGAACAGAGGCAACAGGCACACACTGAAACACAGGAGGTTCCGTCTGGACATCTGGAAACACTTTTTCACTGTGAGGGTGACCGAGCACTGGCACAGGTTGCCCAGAGAGGTGGTGGAGTTTCCATTCTTGGAGATACTCAAAAGCCGTCCGGACACGGTCCTGGGCAACGGGCTGTAGATGGCCCTGCTTGAGCAGGGGTTTGGACCTGATGACCTCCAGAGGTCCCCACCAACCTCAACCGTTCTGTGATTGTGTGTGTGTGACTGGGAGACGTGCAGGGCAGGAGACACTGATGGGGGCACTGGCAGTTCAGGGGTAGGAGTGGGAGCTGTTGAGATTTGTGCCCTTTTCTCAAGAGAGAGTCCAGGCCTGGAAATGAGGGGGAGGAGGTGCAGCTCTCAGCACTCCCTCCCTTGTTCTCCTTCTCTGTTGGTTAGCTAGAGCTTTTCCAGTGCTGCTGCAGCCACTTTCACCTTGTTTTCTGCCTCCCTTTCCCAACTGTGTTTGATTCCCTAGTGTGAGAACAATCCCTTGCTGCCTAGTGGGTAATAAGTATTTTTCTCCCAGTTTCTTGTTAGAAGCAAAGCTGCTTGGCTTTGGAAATAAGTGTGACTTGCCTGAAAAATACCATGTACATATAACGTAATCTTATTTAATTTGGTTTTATACTGCTTTTTGCATCTGTTTTTAGGATGAATTGCAAAATAAAAATGGCAGCTAACTAGGCAATAATCTTAGTAAAATGTGGCTTAAAAACTTGCTTGTCTCTACTGCTCAGTAGAGACAAATAGCTTTTCTCTTGTTTTGAAAAAGTTGTCTTCCAGTTGCTCCAAATTGAACCATCCCAAGTATCCAAAGTCATCTTGTTACGTGTGGTTTCTGTTGTCATGAAGCGGTACAGTCCAGGATATGCCTATAAGATACCAGAAGGAAAAATAATAATTTTAGCACAGCTGTATCAATCCCCCACCCATTATTGTGATTTGTATCATGTGACTAGTCAGCATTTAACTCTCATTTTAGCTTCTCAGTTGACATTATTTGCTATATAAATACTTTGTTTAAGCTCTGATTATTGTTTTAGAATAGGCATGAAAGTAGGTGAGAGGCTAATTTGGTATTGCTTCAGTTGACAGAGAGATTACTAGTAATCCCTCACACTGCTTTCTACTTGCAGATCGTTAGATTGTGAAGTCTTTGTGGAAGGGACCTCCAGAGATTTGGCTGTTTAACAGTGCTTACCCAGCTGCCAGGAAGCTAATGCCCAGTGGTGTGTCAGGATAAACTTGGGTACAATTGAGCACATCCCATCTTTTTGCTTAACTCTTGCATAAATATCAGTCTTGGCAAAGCTTTTTTCCAAAGCTTCCTACTGACCAACCGTTTAAAGGGTAGCAGAGCTGTGCAGTAGCTTAGCTTGATTCAGAAAAGTTGAGTGGGATGCCTTCAGTTTAACCATAATGACTGAAGGGAAAAGAACTTTGTTTGCCTCTTACTTATTTTTTAAAAATGAATGCTTGACTGTAATATAAGGTCTTACGATGTTTCAATATTTTTATTTTTTCCCCCCTTTTTCTAGGGTCCGGGTATATCTCATCCCTATGATAGTGGGCACATAGCAATGACTTACACAGGTCTGTCATGTCTGGTTATCCTTGGAGATGATTTAAGTCGAGTAAATAAAGATGCCTTACTGGCAGGACTGAGAGCTCTCCAGCTGGAGGATGGAAGGTAAAAGGTATTTTATATTCTACAGCTCTCCGGAAGGTTAATAGAAAACCCAGATGTGGAATGAAACATAAGAAACACGTTTTTTATGAAAGTAGCTGTATAATATTTTCTTTCTATTAGGAAATACTTCAGTGGGTAATTGGTGTCAGTAATAGAACACATGCCAGATTACAGGGCCAAACAGCACTTTGTGTATAGATTTGCTTTCGTATTGGAGAATGACAATGTTTGCTTACAACTGTAGATACCTATTACTGGAAAGTTAATGGATTGGTTTATATCTTGGGGATAGTAGTTCTTCTGCTCTGTCCTTCCGATAAGTAAGGCTTTCTGTGTTCATATTCTCTGTTTTTTGCAGGGCCCTGGGACACTATTATGGTGATGTTTGCACTGCTTTGTGGGAGGATGAGCTTTGTTTAGTTTTGAGAGATTCATGATATCAATATATAGGATGAATTAGCCTATATATTACTTGTAATAGGAGTATAGTATTACTAAACTTTATTGTGAGATTTGTCCTTTTTGCATGCATTTTTTAATAGATGGTATATACCCCTTGGTCTCCTTCTGTTGGTGGATTTTTCTGTTTGTGTGGGGTTTTTTTTTAATGCAGGCTGAAGCTGGTAGCTAATGAAAACTTCTGCTAGGGCACGAGATCTGCCTGTGATGTTAAATTTTGCTGAATGTCATTTTTGAAAGATTACATTAAGAAATGCAGAATTATAGAAATGTTGTTCCTGAAGGAATTATGTTTGACTTCACAATGAAATTGCTGTCACCATTTATGAGTTAAGAAAACTTTTGTTCTGGTCAAATGGCTTTATATCACACAGACATCTTATATCATTAAAATGTCTTTTTTTTTTTTTAATACGAGTATTAAAATGCAGTGTTGCATGTGTTTTTTCAAAAGAAAAAACAAACACAAAACACCAGAATGTTCAGAATGTAAGCAGGGAATATGAACTATATGATGTACCATTTTCTGTTATTTTTAACAGCAGACTGACCTTAATGGGCCAAGTCCTAATGCATGCATATAGAGATATATACGTGTATTTGTTCATCTGCTGTAGTTTGCAGTTTCTTCAAGCACGTGGAGGTGCCTGTTCCGTTGCTCTAAGCATTGCTATTATATGTCGGACCCTTTTTGTTTTTAAAGTATATCTGAAAGGAATGAGTTGCTCCCAACCCACTAGCAGCTTGAAGTGGTTACTTGTCATCTTGCCTGATTACAGTAATAAGCTACATGCAGTTAACCTCTTCTACATGTTCGTATCATGTGTGGCTTTAATGTACAGACTGATAACTCTTACACACAATCCTGCATTTTATATTCCCTGCTGAAGAGTGCCAGCTAGCCCCTAGAGGGAGAGTGCTTTGCATGTCTCTGGTATAGAATTGTTACTTTGGCAGGAGTCAATTTCTAGTATGACAGACATTTTCATACCTATGAAAACCACTTTTACTGCACCAAAGGGGAAGGATGCGTGAAGGCCAGAACTTGAGCTAACATCTTATCCAGATGGAAACAGCAAGTGAGCTGAATAAAGGAAATAGACATTTTTCTGTTGTTACCCTGGTATAAGTATGCTAGCCTTAGTTAATAAAAGACGTGTGAAGAAACAAAAACTAAAAAAAAAATACAATCACGTTGTCTCTTTTTACATTATGAATAAATGTGTGTATTTTAATTTCTATCTTACCTTAGCTGAATGTAATTTGAAGTATCTGGATAACATACAATGCAGTTGTCACCTGAGGATGGGGTGAGATTGTAAACCACAATACTGGCAGTTCTTAAGTGTTCTGGTTTCCCAGAATGTCCTGTGCCGTATCCAGAGAGCAATGGAGGTCGTCCCCATCTGAGCTGCAAAGAGCAGGGCCTGGCACCATTGTGGTCAGGAGAGATGAAAGTATCTCCCAGTAAATGTTGGAGGCTTTTCTATGCAAGAAGATAATGGGGTACATACTTGAATTGCAGGGTCAAAGAGGGAGTGTCGTAGTGGTGAGAGTCATGCTTAAAAGTCAGAAGTACCTTGTTTTTTCTTTCTTTTTTTTAGAGGAGATCTGTCAGGAGGCCTTAGGAAGATACTCTATTGTGCTGGCTTCTTGCCAATGGTTAATTCATAAGAATATTATAACTAGCTCTTTGAACCACATGAAGGCTTGTCAGGCAGCAAATCACAGCGTTCATCTTCACTTTAAGGGTCTCTGAGGGAACACAGAATTGTACCGAGTTAACCCAGATACAACAACTTTAGAATGTTCATAGTGTTTGGAAAGATTATAGCCATAAGAAATCAAAAACTGGATTGAAGGTAATTTTCACCATTTGTACTAGAAATTGTAGTAATAGCAGTTACATTTATACATACATGGAAAACTGAATCTGAAGTCGCAGTCAGGAAAGAAAGCTTTCTGAGCTATGAAGTTTTCTAGGAAGGCAAAGAATTCTGCCAAGAATAGTGAATGTTAAAATGATTAAGTCACGCATCAGTATGTACTGTGATAGGTGAAGGAACGTGAGCATTAATGTCTTCGAATAAATAAAGATCAGTGTCATTACATTGCTGGAAATAAAGTCACCCAGGCCCCTAAATGTTAATAATTCTGTTCATTTTGCTTGGCTTAGTTAGAATCACATCTTCTAAAAGGAAAACCTAGCATAGCTTAGGGTAATGTTTATGTGAATACTGTAAATAGAAGTAATGCATTTTGAAAGGAAAAATTACGCGATTCCTTAAACTGCTTTTCATATTTTCTGATATAACAGGCTGTACAGTGTATAATGACAGAAACATTTCTTTCAGTTTCTGTGCAGTGCTGGAAGGAAGTGAGAATGATATGAGGTTTGTGTACTGTGCTTCATGTATCTGCTACATGCTCGATAACTGGTCAGGCATGGATATGAAAAAAGCAATAGACTACATTAGAAGAAGTATGGTGAGTATTCGCAAAGTGTTATTTCTTACTACATTTTAAAGGTACTAGCTTTATAAAAAGCTGTCCAAATTGAAGTATTCTAGTAATTTCTTTCTTTTCTGTTCCTACTTTACCAAGTTGAAAATGAAAAAATACATTGTTTTTTGCAATTGTTATTTTCCTTGTAATGTGTGTACTAGCAAAATAGTTTTATTTAGTGTGTATGTTCACTGCAAATTAAATACGATCTTTTTTCTTTAAAACTCAATTTAAAATTGAAAGTAAGTTTTTGAAAACTGGGGCCTAATATTCCTGTAACTTAGAAAAAATGCATAAATAAAGCCCTGCATCAATGAAATCCTCACATTTCAATAAGCTGTAGTCTTGCTTTTTAAATGATATACAGAATCAAAGGAAAAACTAATTATTGACATGAGTTCAAGCTTAATAAGTGTTTCCAGTCATGCACTTCATTATTTATTTATTAGGTATTTGGAATGAAGGACAGTATTAGTATATACATTTTTTTCCTGTGTCTGTGCAAGCTGTCTTCATATTTGGTTGGAGCAAAAGTGTTTTCATGTTTTTCTCATGATGTTTTCATTAGTTTAATTGAGTTTCATTTTCCAAGATTAAAATAAATTATTTTCAAAGAAGCTGACTAAGCTTTAAAACTATGGTTCCCTGAATGTGAGTAAACTTACATAGTAAACTCTTCCAGTCTACAAAAAAGAGCAAAATTTATGATGACATACAACTTCTGTTGTAAATGAGTATGTTTTAGTAGTTGCTGCCAGCAGTAAGATTGTAAAATTTAAGTGAGAAACAAGTTAGATGCATAAGCATTTCTTACCATACATCACAAGAAGCTTTCTGGCACACTGCCATAGACTAGTTCAGAACATAATTTTCTTCACATGTTCTTTTTCAAAAAATGTAAAATCAGTCCAGTTCATACGTTGTGCATTCATGACATTAGCCTGCATACTGGAATGGAGAGTATGAACAAAACTTTATACTATCATACCTACATTGCTTTTAATGCCTTTTAATATGTTTCTACTCTGCTTACTCCCCCCAACACCCCTCAGCAGGACAGGGGAGAGAATAGGAAGAGCAAAAGCAAGAAAACTCGTAGATCGAGGTAAAGACACTTAAATCTAAGCGAAGAGGAAGAAAACAAGTGATGCAAGGGCAATTAGTCACACACCACCTCCCACAAGCAGACAAATACCCGACCAGTCTCCAAGCATCAGATGCTTTGGAAGATACCTCCCTCCTGCCCACCCCTTCTTCTTCTGCTACCCCAGTTTTATTGCTGAGCATGAGGTTACAAGATACAGAATACCCCTTGGCCACTTGGGTTTGGCTGTCCTGGCTGTGTCCCCTCTCAGCTTCTTCTCCACTCCCAGCCTACTCACTGCGGGGTGGTGAAGTGGAAAAAAAGAGAAAGCCTTGATGCTGTGCTCGGTGCTGATAGTCCCTCCAACAGCTGTCCCCTAGAGCCCATGTCTCCCTGACTTCTGGCAGGCCAGCCTAAGAGCCCCTGAGATTCGTGGTCCCACTCCAGTTGCTAGTATGCAGACCACCTGTCTTAACCCGCCAGCTATTTGGGCCTGAAGCTTGCTAGCATTCACGTATGCACACACTCAGAACAGATAGCACACATCCACAGAAGATAATTAAAAATAGGATTTAATAAGTCTTGAACAGACTAAGGTGATCAAGGGCAGGGCTCAGTCATACAAGCATATGGACCAGCAGTCTGTTCACGCTCTACTAGCACCTCTTACCCCCTTTTTTCCCTCTGTTTCCCCATGCATGTTCCTCCCCAGTCTGCTTTGATCTTTCTCTTTCTCACCACTGGTCCTTTCCCTAGCCATCCTATAATAAGTTGGGATGAGTTGAGACCAGTGATGAGTGGCATTCCTCAGGGGTCAGTACTGGGACCGGCGCTGTTTAACATCTTTGTCAGCGACACGGACAGTGGATCGAGAGTGCACCCTCAGCCAGTTTGATGACACCAATCTGTGGTGCGGTCGGCATGCTTGAGGGAAGGGATGCCAGCCAGAGGGACCTGGACAGGCTTGAGAGGTGGGCCCGTGTGAATGTCATGAAGTTCAACAAGGCCAAGTGCAAGGTCCTGCACCTGGATCAGGGCAGTCCCGAGCACAAATACAGGCTGGGCGGAGAATGGATCAAGAGCAGCCCTGAGGAGAAGGACTTGGGGGGGGTATTGGTTTATGAGAACCTGAGCATGAGCTGGCAATGTGCACGTGCAGCCCAGAAAGCCAATCGTATCCTGGGCTGCATCAAAAGAAGCGTGGCCAGCAGGCCAAGGGAGGTGATTCTTCCCCTCTACTCTGCTCTCATGAGACTCCACCTGGAGTACTGTGTTCAGCTGTGAGGCCTCCAACAAAAGAAGGACATGGACCTGTTGGAGCGAGTCCAGAGGAGGGCCACAAAGATGATCAGACAGCTGGAGCATCTCTTCTGTGTTCAGCCTGGAGAAGAGAAGGCTCTGGGGAGACCTTCTAGCAGCCTGCCAGTGCCTAAAGGGGGCCTACAAGAAAGCTGGAGAGGGACTTTTGACAAGGGCGTGTAGTGATAGAACAAGGGGTAATGGCTTTAAACTGAAAGAGGGTAGATTTAGATAGCTATAAGGAAGAAATTCTTCATTCTGAGGGTGGTGAGGCACTGGAACAGGTTGCCCAGAGAAGCTGTGGATGCCCCCTCCCTGGAAGTGTTCAAGGCCAGGTTGGATGGGGCTTTGAGAAACCTGGTCTAGCGGAAGGTGTCCCTCTGCCTATGGCAGGGGGATTGGAACTAGATGATCTTTAATGTCCCTTCCAACCCAAACCATTCTATGATCCTGTGATTCTAAGTTGTGCACACCCCTGCATTCCCCAGAAAACACACCATAACAAGTTTTATACAATCCCAGAATTTTTTTCCCCTGCATCCCCTAAGAGCCCCTGTACCCCAGTAGGTAGTAGCTTGCTTTAGTTAGCATGGGTTTCCAAGGTGAGGAGATCCATGCTGGCTCCTCTCAGTGGGTTTCACCCAGGGACGATGAGTTACCCGTTTTCCTTTCACAGTCTGAGGGAGCAGCTGAGTCAGGGTGTTTGCTTTTCACTGAAGATGTCAGGAGAGTTCTTCCTCCTCTCATCCTTGCTGGGCCTTTGTATTTACTGAGATTAGCCTTTAATCAGATAGCTTAGCAGAGATACAAAAGGAACATCAAATTGGAGATTTACTGTGTACAGTGATCTTGAACCAAATTTATAGTTT
Organism: Phoenicopterus ruber ruber; assembly: GCA_009819775.1. NCBI lineage: Eukaryota > Metazoa > Chordata > Aves > Phoenicopteriformes > Phoenicopteridae > Phoenicopterus > Phoenicopterus ruber. The sequence continues at coordinate 64,722,246 of CM020246.1, read as the reverse complement.
CCTTCTAGAGCCCTAGCACTCATCCTTGTACCTGTGAATTCCAATTGTTATGTTCCTACTCGGAAAATTGACACCACTTTAAAAAAAACAAAACAAAACAAACCTGAACAAGACCTCTTGGAAGGGTTCAGTTGACCAGTGAAGTAAAAGTGGAGTCTGGCTGTGGTCGAAGTCCAGAAGACACTGTGGCTTATCACGAAGACTGGGTCTTTTCCTGGCTAGCTCAGAGAGTAACTCGAAGAGATCCTGTAAGCAGTGTTCTCTAGGCAGCAGTCGTCTTAGCATATGCCAATGTGTAACAAGAGATGCTATATTTTTGTCCAGGTTTACTATGAATTGGTAGATTGACTATACAGTGTGTTCAGTAGGACTTCTTTTGTAAAAGCGTTGGTATACTGTTGATTCACTGCAGAGTTGGTGTGCACATATACACTAGTTTTGTCTGGGTTTTCTGGGTGTGCACTGTTGGGTCAGACCAGTATTTTCAATGCACTAACTCGGTTGCAAAGTGTCTCGCACTTCTAGGCAAATACACAAAATCTTTGCATTCTGCTTGGTCACATTGTAGAGTTGAAGATGTGTTTGAAGAAGTCTCACACGTTCAGAGAGTAGCCCTTTGTGAAAGTCATTTCGTAGTGGTGGTTGTTCCTTCCTCTCATTCATCTCTTTCCACAACCCTCCTTGAGATGTATTCCAATTCAATTACCTATCACATGAACCAAGTATTTCTTAAAGTCTATTTCTTAAATAAATACAATGAATGTGAAATGTGGTATCCAAGAATGTTAGCTTGATTCCTCCTGTTAAGATTTTGTGGATGGTGCTAAAAATAACCTGTATATTACAATTCAAAGTAAATTCTATTTGAGATTATTTAATTTGTTATTCCTTGTGTAACTAACTATACAGTGAATATTGTTATAGACTTTCTTGCAAATGCTTATTCCTGTTTTGCTACCGTGTTACCTCATTCTGGTACTTCCATTAATTGTAAAACAACAGAGATTGGATTGCTCAGTAGTAAACTGCTGTGACAGAAAGGTGTGCTTTGTTTTACTGTCGTGTGTCATCATTTGCACGTAGATGAAGCAAGTGATAGTTCACAAAGGTTTTTTCAGTTACTCATATTGGCATGCATGTGAAGTGCAACTAATCTGGATGGAGAGTAACATGACTGGTTAAACACAGTAATCTTTGTAATAAGCGTCTGGATTTTCTAGCTTATTCTTTGGAATTTATTCTGTAGTGATGCTGTATAAGAATTGTGATAGACAATTCAGTACAGCTGAAGGAGGTAGGGGGGTTGTGTAGTTAGGTGTGTCAAGAGCAGCAGAAGATTGGAACATGAAACAGTGGCATTGCTTTATTCAGAAAAGTAACTATGTTAAAAATAATTTTCATATAGAATGGATAGCCCTCTTGTTATCACTTGACTAAAAAGTGTTTATACAATACTGATCACAAAAATAATTCTGGATCAGTTTTATTGTCAGTAAAATAGTCAGGTTCCAATCACACAATTTTTATCAGCATAGGTTGATTTTTGGCTTTCGCATTCAAAAGTCAGATATATCACTAACCAAAAAAAACAACAGACACTAAGATCCTGAAATTTTGAATGACTTCCACAGATTCTAAAATAGTGCTTCTTGCAACATTGCCTGGTTTACTGCAAATTTGTTTTTTAAGTAGAGATATTGCAAGAAGCTTTAAGTATAGCATCTGCTTCTTCTAGCATAGTAGAGTCCTCTTGCAATGCAGGTATATGAGTCTGTTGATGTAATTAAGCTGGTTGTGAAACTTTTAGACTGTGAAGTAAAGATTGTACCCAACTAGATTTACGCATTTCCGGAGGATAGTATTTAATTATGAGGCTTTCATGTTGCAGTAAGCTAGAGCCTCTTTTGTATATAATTTCCTGGGTCTTTTCAAAAAGATGAAGAAACAAAAATATTTCCCTAGTTCTTTAATGCACACAAGTCCCTAAAGAGCAGCTGCTGTCTGTAAATAAATGGGTACCAGTCAGCCAGAGGTCGACTATTGTCTATTAAAATTTCAAGCTAATTGTACAGCCCAACATAGTATACTGTCTGGGATGCACACTTAACAGCTTTTCTCCAGAGCTAATTACTTTGTCATACATAAAGCAAACCACCTCCTCTTACAATTACTGTTTGTAGAGTTAATTAGCTTTGTCAGCATAGCTTTGCTAATCAGCTTGCCTTTGCTTAGCAATTAATGGGCCTGTGGAGCGTGGTAGCACATTTGGATTGCATTCTCAAAAGGCAGTGCAAAGAGTTGAAAGTAACTTTACACTGTGTGTTTCAACATTCAGATTTCACAGGGATTACTTAAAATTGAATGGTTCAAACTTTAGAAGGTCAAGCTGCAGCTTGGAGCGTATGTATCGGATATTAGTCTCTTTAGTTGCTTCAACTTGCAGCAACAACTCAAAAACTGAGGAATATAGTTTTAATGTAGCTTCTGTGTCTGTGTCTGTTTCCTTTTTTCTTCTCAATGTCAGCTTTAAAGACATCTACAAAATAATCCTCAGGTCATTCCTAAAGACATGCTAGCTGCTGTAGCCATTGGTTGGCGCTGTGGGAGTCATTAGTGGTCTGCCAAGGTGTCCTGTATCTACTAGCCACTGTTAAATGTTTCGGAGAAAACATGAGAAATTCATAGTCAGCACCTGGGGGGGGGGGGAGTTAAGCTTGCTTTCTAACTCATCAGCTATTGAACCAATCATTAATTGAGCAGTTAATATAGAAGATGTAGGACCTGTGTAATTTAACTTCAAAAGTAAAACTTTTTTGTTCCTACTAAACAGCTTGATATTTATCCAGTGATAATTTATTAAGTATTCTGTGAACTCTTGTAAAATAAACATTTTCCATTTTATGAATAACTTGCTCTGATCTCTTGTTTCTTATTGTGCAAAATGATTTAATGAATTTTTAGGGAAGAAAGATTGTTATTCCTACATACACAATATCATCTGTTCCTAGATTGCTTGTAACAGACCTATACTATAATATTCTTGGTGCTTTGTTCGTCAGACTCAAGTTTCTCCTTTTTCTTTCACTTAATGAAGTGATTTTTCAGCATTGTTAAGGTATTTCTTAACAGTAATATTTTATAGGGCAGGTTAAGTTTAGTCCAGTAGTATGCTTTATTATGTTGTCCCTTCTGGTTTCCTGCTTGCCCCCCTCCTCCCCAGTCTTCATTTTGTTAAAGCCTGATGTTCTTGCTCCATACTAAAGCATTTCTTGAGTATTGTACGCACAGTAGTACCTTGCATTTTGCCTTTTGTATGTTAACCAGCTTGTGGGTTAGAGACAGATTTAATTCATCCATTTAATTTTGTTTGGAATTACATATCCATTTTTTCTTTTTATAAAGATAAAAAAAATGTGGTGTGGTTTTTTTTTTTCTTTAGTGGTTATCTGCATCACATACTTTCCCTTTTTGGCAAAGACATATTTACTCATTTTCAGACTTTTAACATACGTCACAACTAAAATGAACTCCATGAAAGTCATAAAAGCTAACTGCATTGAAACAAGGCTGATTTGTTAACTGTTTTGTGCCAAGAGCTTTTTGAGGCGTAGGTTCAGAATTTAATCAGGTTAAATGGTGGTTATGGTCTGATTATAATTTTGCTAGTAAACTGAGATGTTTTAATGGCTGTGAAAGTTGATGTGGTTCTAAAGTAACTGGCTTGTGGTTTTGGGGTTTTTTTCAGTCTTACGATAATGGCCTGGCACAGGGAGCTGGACTGGAATCTCATGGTAAGAAAGTTAAAATGTCCTACGCCTATTTTTAAGTCTGGAATTGCAAATGCTGTAAGAGGTGCAGGGTATGTCATGCCTTTCCTTCTTTTCTGATTTCAAGGAAATGGGATGAGGGGGAGTAAATCCAAAACATGCCTCAGACTATCATCTGTCTTCTTCCCTTAGTTCCAGTTTAATATCAGACCGGATGGGTTTTTAATATATCAAGCCCATTAATCTTACCTCATGAATGTTTTGTTGAAAGGTGTTGGCTGTAGTTCTCATCTCTTGCTGACAGAGCAAACTTTTTCCACATGTGCCATTGCTACTCTGTGGATTTATCTGCAAGAGATTTTGTGCAATGTACCTGATAATCTCCAGTTTCAGCAGCTATTAGTAAAACCTAGAAACATTTCCTCTGATAGATTACAGCATCCATTGGGGGCTCAGATCCTGAAGCAGCAGTTAATTTTTGTGAACAGTTGGTAGTTGTGAAGATAGGAATTCCCAAGAGACTGGTATTTTTAAGCAAAATGTTTCTGTGCCATGAAGTAGTGGTCTGCTTGTGACAGAGAAACTGTTGACTTTTATGTGACTGGTACTAAATGTATCGTGCTAGCTTTATTCTTAGTATTGAGCTTTGATGGGATTCCATCTGTTTTCTTCCTGCAGAATGTATAAAGTTGAAAAACTTAAATTATACCCCTACATATTTAAGAAATTAGTTAACTAAGTTACTGTAGAATGCTAGTGATAACAGATAGCATTACTTCAGCATCCTTCTCCTGCTGCATTTCAGCATTAGAATGAAAATAACCTTAGAGTTCCTGGGGTCTTCTAGCACCAGGGTAGTGTAAGGAACTTTGGGCCCCAAGTCTTGTATCAACAGCTTGCTTACGATCTTTCCCAGGCTGTAATTTTATTCTATCGGGTAATAGACTCAGAAAGAGTTTTGATGGACTTTAAAAAGTGATGGCCATGATACACAGACAAAGAACATGAGTTTCTCTTTTAATTCCAAATTTTACCGTGCCGTTTCCTTGACAACAAAAAATTCCTTAGAAGTGTAATTTGTGTTTATTACAACCATGAGAGTCCAACAGTCTTTTCATAGTATTAACCGTGTGGTTTTTTTTTTTTCCCCTTAAGTTTTTTTGGCTTTCTGCTCATCAGACGCTTCTGTCTGGTTATATCCTCTGGGGGATTGTGTCTGAGACTGCCCTTGGCATCTCTGCTTCAGTTTGATTACTGGCATCCCAATAGCTTTCTTTTTTAAGTTACAGAAGAAATGTTTTCTGTTGCATTGCAATTTACTTGTTTCTGGACTGCTGTGTAATGTAAATTGCGCAACACTGAGAGGCAATCCAGCTTTAAGAAAATGAATTCAGGTTTCTTTGTGCAAGAGTTGGTTTGAGGGTTTTTTACCCTGTTGACATATGTGCTGAACTAAAGTGTTTTTATTTATTTGGATTTTAGACTTAATACTTTCATACTTCTAAAAATTCATTGATTTAATTGTTACTATCCTAGTTCTGACTGAGATCATACAGGCTTCAATGAAAATCTGGGTATCAAACCATTGCAAAACCAACTCTGTCTTCACAGGTGGCTCTACATTTTGTGGTATTGCATCGCTGTGTTTGATGGGTAAACTGGAGGAAGTTTTTTCAGAAAAAGAACTGAACAGAATAAGAAGGTGGTGTATAATGAGACAACAGAATGGCTACCATGGACGACCCAACAAACCTGTAGACACTTGCTATTCCTTTTGGGTGGGAGCAACATTGAAGGTAGTGTACAGAACAGCTACAGGATAGTTACTGACTCGTTTTGATTCCTTTAAGCATCATATCTTTTCTTTGCTTGAAAGAGTTCTATATTTGGCACAAGTGCATACTATAAAGGTCTTTCATCTTGCAAAAATGCAGGATGTGGAGGTTTACCAGATTAGCGCTATCTCTATTATCACTTCTTATCTCCTAAATAGGCACTATACTTTAGTATTAAAAATATACTAAGATTTAGTATATTACTGTAATGGTCTAATTTCTTTTCAGCTCTTGAACATATTCCAATATACGAATTTCGAGAAAAACCGAAATTACATCCTGTCAACTCAAGATCGCCTTGTTGGTGGATTTGCCAAGTGGCCAGATAGCCATCCAGGTAAATTTACTGTTCAAAATTATGGTGAGTGTGTTCTAAGCTAGAAATACATTCCAGTAGTCAGACATCTGAGAGGTGTAAAGGAAGTTTTCTCCTCAGTCTCCTTCAAAACATGGAAAAAAACACCTTGAAATATAGTGAGATTTTCATGATGTAAGTGGAAAGAGGGAGGTATAGTTTTTCCTTGTTCAGCTGCAGAGCAAGTGAGCTGTTGTTGTTTAGACTATTGCTAAAAGAGTATTGCTGTGTGCTTAGAGCTGGACGAGCCTTTCCCTATGTGTTTAACTGTGCTAGTTAAAGGGAATATTGTGCAGTGGTAAATTGTCTGAGTAAAACATTTCAAAACATTTGTTTCCTTAGTAAAGGAATCCTTTAAGCTTATTCAGAAGTCATGGATGTATGTAAAAACAGTCAAAGTTTACATAGTTACATATTATGATTTACAGATTGTAGTTACACATAGCAGTTATATGTAGTATATCTGAAAGTTAATTATTATCCTTTTGGAAGTGGATAATTTGAAGTACTGAAAAACTTGAAAAGATGCTAAAATCTTTTAATTTGAAATAATTTTAAAAGATGCTAGAATTCAACACAGGAATTGCAAGCTTGTGAAAACAAACCTTGTGTCAGTAGTGTTGCCCAGTGGCATTTTGTGCAGGGAAGATAAGCAGTCTGTAAATTGACCAAATAGGATAAAAACTTAGTCATAATAAAGGATGAGTCTGTTCAGAATCTGTGCCCTGATACTTCATCCTTTTATCATTTCATTTTGAACAACAGTTGAGAATTTTTCAAGGTAGATCCACACTGAAGACACAGTGCTTGTGATAGATGTGCTCCCACCACTCCCCTGAAAACCTAGCTTAGGATTCCTGAGGACTTAGTTGTATTTATTCTGCATTATATAGATCAGTCAGTATCACTTGGAGAAAATATTTCTGTTTGTCTTGATGAGCCATTTACTTAATAAGCTAGGAATTAAAAAATCTGTTTAAAACTCCGGTCATGTGCAAAGTTCCTTAACCTGTCTTTTAGCATAGCTGTAATTGATTGAGGTAAGTTTTGAGAAGGGCAAGACTAATAATAGAGCTGTTTTCCTTTGATTTTTGTGGTGTTCCAGCTTGAACACTGCTGTTTCCTATCAAGCAAACTTTTGCTGTCTCTTTTGTTTTGTTGTGATAGGTGGGCTTATTGCAGCATTCTTTCTCCAGGCAGATGGTGACATAAGTCTGTGTTTGTGTTTTGGAGGAAAGAGTAAAAAGTTAATGCAGTTCTAATGTGAAGAATGACTATAAATGCAGCATTGCAAAGATTGTTTCTATGGCACTGTGGTTTCATTGTCATACGTACACAGCTGAGCTCCCTACAAGCTCGGTCTAGCATCTGAAAGGCAAGCTGCCTTTTGATCGTTGTATGTCTCCACGATAAAGATCTCACACTTTACTAACGTGAAGCATCTGTGCAGCGCGATTGTTCTCAGAAGCCTACTGTTGATTAAGTGTACACAGTCCTCTCGACTTCAGAGTAAATGCAAACTGTGAAGGTAACGAGAGTGGTATGGGTCATCTTGCAAATGAGTTAATAGTTCTGTTGAGACTGAATATGGACAGAAATGATTCATTTTCTTTGAAGCATTTGGCATTTGTAAAGCTGATAGCAGTAGCCTCAGTTTGGTTTTGTTGCAAAATTCAGACGTGACAGAATATTCCAGGGAAAGTTTGCAAAGTGAGAATATGCCATTTTTTCAGAGGTGCTTTCCAAGATAGATTCAGAATTTGAACTTCTATAGCTCCTACTTTATAAAAGCTCTGTTTAAATTTGGACAGTCAACCTGTCTTTGCAGTGCAATAATGTTTATAGGAAGAAGACTAGAAGAAACGGCAGAAAACAGTCAACTGCTTGTGATAATCTATATATTACATGGACTTCCACAGTTGCAAGTAACTTTTCACAGCTGATGACTCAGGGAAGTACTGTTTTGTAGTCCTGATGTTCCCATGCTAACAGACATCAATACATTGTTGGTTCTGGAGGCCAGTAGCATTATTTAACACTTTTTCTTGATTTAAAATAGTGTTTGGACCAGCGTGCTTATTGAGCAGTGAGCTTATAAAACTTTTTTGCCTTTGAAAATAAATCTAAAAAGTCAAAAGACTCTTAAATGCTAGTAATCCTCTGAAGACATGGGCATAACAAAGTGAATCAGGACATGACTGTCTCTATAGTGATCTACAGGTTGTCAAATATAGGAAAGGCTTTTATCTGAAAAACGTTCTGAACGTAATTGTAGTAGTAGTAGATTTACTGCTTTATAAAGCAGGCACGGGCACTGGCTTAGTAGGGAGATTCATACTTCAAAACAGAACTGAACACATACTGTATTTGTTCTGTTCTTTGTTTACAAGTGACTGATATGTATTTTTTTCTCAGTGTCTTTCATGTATAGCGGTTAGATCTGCTACCTTGTGTTAATGCTACTTGTTACAAATATTAAACCACATTAATGTGCTTTAATGGAGTTAATTTTCTTCCTAGCAGCCCATATGGCGCTGTTTTGGATTCATGACCGTAACAGTGTTGGTAACACGCTGATGTGTTGGCTGTTCTGGAGCAGTGCTTACACAGCGTCAAGGCCTCTTCTGTTTCTCACGCTGCCCTACTGTCGAGCAGGCTGAGGGTGCGCAAGCAGTTGGGACGGGGCACAGCCGGGACAGCTGACCCCGCTGACCGCAGGGGTGCCCCATCCCACACGGCATTGTGCTCAGCAATAAAAGCGGGGGGAAGGAGGAGGAGGGGGGAGGATGTTTGGAGTTACAGTGTTTTTCTGCAAAGTGGCTGAACACTGCCTGCCAATGGGACATAGTGAAAGAATTCCTTATTTTGCTTTGCTTGCGCCCGCAGCTTTTGCTTTACCTATAAACTGTCATTATCTCAACCCATGAGTTTTCTCACTTTCACTCTTTCTTTCCTCTTCTCCCACTGGGGGTAGAAGGGGGGAAGTGAGCAAGCAGCTGTGCAGTGCTTAGCTGCCTACCAGGGTTAATCCACAACATTTCGTTAGAACACATACCTAAGTGATTTGGGGGTTTTTCAGACTTGTGCATAAGTCATGACTAGATTTAAATAAACTTTTCTTTTAAATTACTAGATGTACTGCTGCATGCCCCAGGAGGTCATGCCACAGCTCTGATGCATCTCACTTGTTACCTTTAAATGGTATGCAATATAAAAGAATTGGAAGCATATGTGAATTACAGGTCATGCAAGAGAAAGATCAAAAGATTTAACATAAGAGAGTAAGAGGATGAAAATGAGTGTGCACAATTACTACATGTAAAACACTGAAGTGAGATTTGCTCTCACAGAAGTATAAATACATCTTACTTTGTTGTATTTTTAAGACAGCAGCTGAGCAATTACGAGGTTGCATCCTGCATTCTGTATTTGTGAGTAACTTATGAAACAAAATGTTTGGACCTATGTTTTTTGACCTTGAAAAGCTTGGTGCATTTCATAGGTTGAAACAGAGGAGTACACAGCCTGCATATATGTGTTTTGGCTAGAACTCACTTGAATATTAAGTGAGCATGGATTTGCCCAACTGTCGAACTTTGAGGTTAAACCCACCAAATAGCTGTATACAGGTAATTAGGTTTGTATGTGGTTTTTGGTGCGTATTAACGCAGCTGTCCACAGGGGTTAATATACTATGTTTTCTGAAGTTGAGGTCTCCTTGCCTGCCATACTTTCTGCAAGGTCAGTAGGGCTGTATCTGCTGAGCATGCTTTTGTCTGTATGTTAGTGCTGATAGGCAGAAGCCTCCTTCCAGAGTCTCTCTATCCAGATACCTTCTTGTAATATCATTTTAGTCAGATATGAATTTACTGACACCTCCAAAAGATCACTAAGTGTTGAGAATTTGTAGGGGCCACATTAAGTTCACATCCTCTTTCCATCTTTAGCCTGTGATTTCATGGGCAGATAATCCAATCTAGTGGCTTGGTGCCGCGCGGAGGAGGCAGGCTCGCTTCTCTTCCTCCCAGCTTCCCCAAGTACAGCTGCACGTCCTTTCCCCTTTTTGTGCTAGCTTTGATGTATATCAAAACCTTCTGCAAGCCACTTCAGTTCACTAAAATATCAGAAAACTGTCCATTTTCTCCTGCTTGGGTTAATTTTCTTCCATGTTTTTTCAATTGCTTTATGTCATGGAGGGTGTTCAGCAAGCTGTAGTGCTGGTATAAGGTAGGCAGCAGGAGCAGCGTGGGACAGGGGCATAAGAGCATCCCCTTTTAGTGGCAGTCATCGTTATGGCTGATCAAGCCACCTCATGAATTCCTGTCCTTAGGGTATTCTCTCAGGAAGGGGGGAAGCTGGGTAAAGTAATGACTTCTTTCATACTTCTAAATCTTGCTGTTTGGCAGCTATTGGCACTAGTTTTGGTGTTTGAGTAGTCAGCTGTTCATCAAGTAATTGCCAAAAAAATTCTTTCATGTTTAGGGGAAAAAAAATTGCTTTGCGGACAGAAATTATTTCCAGCTCCTCAAATTCTTTTGCTGTTTGGCCTGAGCAGTCCAAAGAAATAAAGTAGTGGGCAAGAATTGTTACAGAACAAAACTAGACTCTAGTTTTAGAGATTGCAGACTGTCAGTTCACGCTGCTGCCTTGGGCAGAAATTGATTTCTTCTGTCAAAACTCAAGTTTAAAATGTAGCACCTGTTTGTTTTCCTGGGCTGTAATTATTCAGGGGTATTGGAATCCAGGAACACTTGGCTGTGACATCCTGACATAATTTTATTTTTCCTTTTCTGTCCTCCTTTCAGATGCTTTACATGCCTACTTTGGGATCTGTGGTTTGTCATTAATTGGAGAATCTGGCATTTGCAAAGTTCATCCCGCCCTGAATGTAAGCACAAGAACCTCGGAGCGCCTTCACCACCTTCATCAGATCTGGAAAACAAGGACTCTAAACAGTGTTCAGACGACACGCACCTCTCTACATGACTGATTTAGACTTGAATTTAGTTCTGGTAGCATAATTGTAGCCCAAGGTTAAAAGCCATGTATAACCAATGTGCTCTTTTAAGTGCTGGAGTCATACAATCAGATCTGTGTTGCTGGCATCACTTCGATAGGGAGTTGCCTTCAGCAGGTTATTCTGCATTGTGAAAAAAGGAAATATTTTGATTATATAGAAGTTTGTCACCGCAGACTGTACATGGCTCTTCAAATGGCTTTACTTCTACGAAATCCCTTGAGGCGTTTGAACTTCATTTTTATTTTATTTTTTTAAATTTGTGTATACTGTGTCAAAATATATAATGGGAAAGTATTTTCAAAATCTGTTTACATATCATACAGTATAGCACAGAACCGTGGAGTTCTTTATGATCTTAGTGTTTGACATATTTTTGGGTATAGAATCTCCCATATTAAGTCTCAGTTAAAAGTTACCTTTTATCGTCCCTTTCAGATTCCATAAACTTTGTTAAAAAAACCCCAAGTAAATACAAATAAAATTATTTTATTCAATATACTGGACTTTTAAAGTTGTGTGGCCTTACTAAATGGATTTCATAATTCTTCTGAGTAGCTTCTACACAGATGCAGTGGATCATTAGCCAGACAAAGTGTTTTTGTCAGGAATATTCTCTTCATGTGAAATTCAATGAGAGTGTGGTGTATTGATGTATGTCAGTAGGAGATATTCAACACAGTCTTTTGGAAGAGTGGCTGTGTGCGAGAGTAGCATCAGAACCTGTTCCTGAAGTCAAGCCTTTGCAATACATTAAAACTGTACAACTGCACTCTGATTTTTTTTTAATACATATTTCCCTTTTCGTGTGAAATAACTCCAAGTTTTTTAACCATTCTGTGTAAAGAATGAAACATTGGGCTTTAAAGTAAGTGGCAGTGGTTTACTGTTAGAGAGATGATGAACATTCTCAGCTTATTTAGTCGTAGTGCCTTGCTTCCTATGCTTGAAATGCTGCTCAGAATCAAAGCAAATAACTTTGCGGCTGTTGGGTTTGTGGCAGGTCAGTTTGTGCATTTCATGCATACAGTAGACACCAGGATGTCTTTCTACTTGCCAGTCATTAAGGCACATTCTTTATTTTTGAAAGACTTCCAAACACAGATAACTGAAGATCTCTCAAGCCAGATTAAGCACACCATTTGCCACCGTTGAGCCCAAAGAGACAGGACATAGACACTTTCAGTCAGCAAAAAGAGCTTCAGGAATAACTGTGGTTCTGATTTTGCAAGGCAGTGCAAGTGAAAAGGGTAGACTAGTTGTATCCCTACCACTCCTGCCAGAGACATCCAATGGGCAACTTCAGGCTACCAGAACAATCCTGGTGGCCAAGCCTGTAGCAGCCTTCCTACTTAAAGAAATTGTTTTTATTTCTGTAAGCAAATTAATTTCCATGGTAGCATTGGGAACATCACCAGTGGGTGGTGGTGTGCTTGGAAAAGCAGAGAAGGAGCATAGGGCAGGGCTTGGAAGTAAGACGTGTGATCTAGGCATGTCCCAGTAGACACTTTCCTTGTAGGAGGAGAGGCTCCATAGCTGGAAGCACTGTAAGAAGCCTGGAGCGGTGCAAGCAAGAGGACCGTAGGGCTAGTATTGGGGAGGGGGAATGAGGTGCTTGAGTAGGACTGGTGCGGAGGAAGAGAATATTAAAACTGGGAGATACGGAGGGTGGAGGCAAAAAAATAGGGAAGGGAATGTGGGGTAAGAGTGGAACCAAAATGGTGGAAAGGATTTGAGCTGCCTAGGATAAGCGCATAGATTAGGAGGCAAGAGCAAGAGGGAGGTAGTGATTCAAGCAACGTGAGGGAGTGAAGTGAGGAAGATGGATAGAGCTTGGGAATTGGTTTTATTCCCCACATCCTGAGATGACGTGAAATTCACCTGCAAATAAAAATGCATAGTAGAGATCGCTGAAAGAGAGGATCTACCACGCTGGGGCACACTACAGCAGTTCCTATGGGAGTCCATTTTCCTGGAGGGGCTTAATGGCATGCTGGTGAGCAAAGGCTGAGGTAGCTTTCCGGAACAGAAGACTCTCGGATCATGGGAGCAAGAGAATCCATTAAAAAAAAAAAAAAACCAAACCAAATTAAAAAGCTTGGGGTAAAAGTCAATCAAAATAGTATTTGCTTGTCCTTGACATCAGATGGTGGCCACAAGTTCACCAATGGTAGAGTGGGGTGTTTTTTATGGAACATGGTGAAGTTACAATGAAGATGAGATGTAATTGTCGCTACCCATCCCTACCCGTGCATCTCTGCCTTGCTGGAGAACTGTCTACTAGTTTTTTAGCATTTAGTACACCCCCTGTTAGAGGAAGTAGCTGTGAATTTCAGAAGAGTTGAAGAAGGTGCTCTAAGTCTCTGCTGGGAAACAGCCCAAATACTGATACTTTCTGACTTGACTTCATGAGAAATGATGTATTTGATTATCTTGGGGCAAATCCAGACTTGCAAAATCCTGAGTTGCACTATCTGTGGCCAGGTTCTCATCTGTGAGGGACATCACAATAGACAAGCAGAAGTAAGGGGACAACAGTGAAAAATCATATTCTGTGAATAACTAGTTAATTTCTCATGGCAAGTAATTTAACTGTTCTGCTTCAAAAAGCAGCTAATATTTCTTGCTTTAGTTTCTGTATCTGTAAGCTACCTTGGGTTGTTTATATGGATTTTACATTTCACATCTCCGTGGGTCCCAGTTATTCTACAACTTTTTTTTTCCCCCAGCTAAATAACAGCATCTTTTCAGGCTGAACGTTGACAGCAGAGTTATCCTTTTCTAGAGGCTGCGGAAGGCATATTTGTTCTCCATTAACTCCCATAGTTTGTTCTGAAGCCAACAAAATGTGTATGCCTTCACCCCACACTGAGAATCTAATGACTTTAATTGGTTTGAAATCTTTAATCTTTTTTAAGTTGACAAAAATCTGTGTTAATAACCAACTCTGCATGCATGATTTGCCATTCTTAATGCCCCACTTGATCTCCGGCAAACAAACGGTGAACACTGAATGTTCCTGTGTAGAAGACATTTTGATTCTGACTTACTTGTGTAGTTAATGCTAGATTGCACTGCCTCTCCTGTTTTTATGGTTATCATGTCTTCTGACTAGAAAAATGATAAACTGATGAACAACAATTTCACAGATAAGAAGAAGAATCCGTAACCTAGAATCTCTTTTAAAAGAGAGACAACCAAATGCAGCTAAAACTTAAAGGTGAATTGTGAAGCTTAAATGTAGCTAGGAAAAGCAAACCATGCGGTTACTATCCACCTGTAATAATTTTCTGTTAACCACAGCTTTACATTGCTGAGGCTGAACCTCAATGAGAAATTAATAAGTAAAATGGCTTTACCATGTGCTTGAGGATGTAAAAACCATCTTGGCTGTCAGGGCTTGCACTATGCAGAACAGCTACACTGCCACAACCTTTAGATGTTCCAGCAATGGTGTCGTACAACAGACTCGCTCCCCAATTCTTCCTGTTCATCAAGGCTGTGTTTATAAAATCAATGACTTACGTAATCCTCAGCAGCCCTCAAAGCTTGCTGATGTTGGCTTAGGCTGACAAATGTAGGCCAGCTGGGTGCCCCTATCTTACCTGAAAGGCTCACCAACTATGTCTATGGTTCTACCTCCTCTTCCAGAGAAACAGCTTTGAACTGGCCTGTTGAACAAAGGAAATTAAATGTATCCTTCCAATAGGGTCTGAGGACTGAGGTTTTACACATCGTCATTAGGGCTTTCACAGCAACTTGATTTGTACATAGCTGCTGGCAGATACGGTAACACCGTTTTGGAAGACTGTTGCTAAGTATGTTTGTATTTACGAACTTTTCATCTGGAGAAATTTTGTTCTAAATGGAACAATCATCAGCTGTGAAAAAAACTAACAAGTAAATTGGGCGTTGGAGAAATATCTGGAATGTGTATGTTGAAGCACATAGTAAGTCTACCTTGCTCTGTCCTCTAATGCCCTGTAACAAAATAAAAGACAACCTAAGAGGAGCTGCAGAAGCTACATCAAATACACCGTTCTCCATGGACACCAGTGTCAAAAATGAAATATCCCTTAGAAACAATAGTGTTCCCAGAAGGATAAATGTCACCTTTGTAGCAAGTCCTCAGCCATTCAGTTTGGGGTTACCTTGTGTAGAGGGGAAGGGACGATGATTTCCAAAGTGAGAGCCTTTGTGGACAGCCCATCTCCTTACATTTTGGAAGAACCCTGCTATTGGTGCCCCTGTGGAGGTAGAAGACTTGCTGTCGGGATGTGAGAAGGAGAGAGACCCCCATGTAAGGAGATCCTGTTGCTGCAACTAAATGGGAAATGTCTCTGAAATTATTCATCAGCTGAATGAGAACATTGGTCTGTTTAGGTTGGTGTTAGATACTGTGGTTGTTCTGAAAAGGTCTTGTTTTGCTATTGCAAGTAGAGACCACTTAACAAGTTTTCCTCACTTCAGACAAACATTGGGTGAAAGAGAAGAAAGTCTCATCATCTTTATACTAAATGATTATTAAATTACTCCACTCAGTAGTTACAGTATGTCATAAATTTACACTTTCAGCCCACCATTTTAAAGCTTTTGTCTTCCTGGTCTCTATTTGCCTGATTAGTTTCTGAATTTAATAAAAATCCATGAACTGTTGCTTTGGGAGGCAGGGGAAACTCTATTATTCCTTGTGAGCTGTAGCTCTTGTAGGGTGGGTTTTTTGGCAAGCCAGTCAGATGTTCTGGGTGAAGAACTGCCCACACAGCGTCTTCTCAAGGGCGCGGAAAATGACAGCCTCCAAAGGTTTTCAAGCTGAACCCACCAAAGGCAGCAAACCTCCGCACTATGGCTTTGTTTTTGAGGCGCTGGCAAAGTGCCTTGTTTGATAACTGCAGTGTGACGACAGCCTTTAAAAAGTCCATCTGTAGGTACAGGCTCTGTACTTGGGAATGAGACTGGACAGAAGTGGCCGTTATCACTGGAGAACGAGCAGGATCCCAAGGAAGGAACAGTCCTGCCTCTCAACAAAAAGGGGAAGTTCATCAAGGAAGAGAAAATCTGTGCGAGAACAATCTGCAACCTCTTACTTCGAGAATTTCAAAATGTGCATGGGAGGGGAAATGTTTGTGGTAAGGAAAGAGCTTTCAACTTGCCAGATTAGATTGTTTATGTGAAACTCACAAATGAAAGGAGAGAGATATGCATGTGGAAGCCTGTGTTTTGACAGTTTTAGGCATGTATACGTGTGAAGGTGGCTTCCGTGTTAATGTGTAACAGTGATGATAACCAGGCCCTGGTACGAGGACCCAGAGCTCCCCTGTGCACCAGCTGAACCAACCACCTCGCATGCTTGCAGTCTGAGTTGAAATACTCATCAGAGAGAGCACGGTCGCCTTCATGAAGCTATTTCTGCAAGAGCCATCCTGGGTTTCCATTCAGGCCTCTGCCCACGTCCCCTTTGCTACAGCACGTGAGACAGAGGCTCTGCCTCACCCTGGGAGAGAGGATCCCACCTTATCCTTTTATGGGGAATCCGCAAAAGGACAATTTGACGTGAAAAATGACAAAATAGGAGCCAAGGCACAGCTTTCTGTTGTTCATCACCCACCCTGAGTGCTTGTGGGAAAGGAGTGGTGCTTACGCTGCCTAGAAAGCTAAATATGCAGGGCTGCTGTTGAAATTGCATGCTGTCTTTGGATAATTTAAAGGTTTCTCTTTAGCACAGAGCTGGATTTATTTGCCGTTATGCTGTCCCAGAGTCTTCATTTAGCAACCTTCTTTAAATTATGACTATGACTTACAAAAATAGGCTCACTTTACAAAATGACACTTTAACCTTGAACCCAACCTTCGTACTGCTTATTATACCATTAAAGCCTCTTTAACTTCAGACCCGTTGTGAATGAGCATCATACTGAAAGGCATCTGTGTAAACCTGCTGCCCCTGCTGCCCGTGGAGCTTTCATCAGGTTAGACCCCTTTCACAGCAGGTTAGACTAACAACTTTTGGGAATGACACAGGCACAGCTGATCCTGCCATGGGGCAGTTTGGTGGGCTCTTAAGGACCCTCTTGGAGTTCTTTAGTTGTACTTCAGCACTGTAATTTTTTTAATCCACCCTCTTCCCCCAGCCTGTAAATTCTTAAATTAAGGATGGTTTTGCTGGTGGGACTGTTTAACATAGTGCTGATCTGCAAGGTGCATATATGGGAAGGGGGGGGTGTTTCTGTAAATGGCACAAAGATACTTCAGAGGAAATAAGTAGTTTTAGAAGGACTGGGCATATTTGCACTCCAGTCTCTATACTTGTACTTCACAGATCAGCTGTCCCCAGGCAGTGCTGGCTGCCCAACATCCTTCTGAAATAGCCTCTGAAATATGCAGCTCTCTGGTGGGGCCAAGGACAGGATTCTGCTAGAGTTGTGTCTGGATGAGGCTTTCCAACGCAGCCACAGGGCTCTTCTGTATTTTTGTATATGGCTCTATATATAACTCTCTGTACATGGCCAGACAGAGTGCGTCCTGCAGAGCGGTGATAACGTGTGCCCTCTGTGGCTTCCTCGTTGCTATAGATAGCTTCCTATGCAGACCATGCAAACTGCTACTACCACCAAACTTTTCTGATGGCTCCATGCCTTGATGTTTGTTTTGAGTGTAAATAAACTCCAGCCTCAAGCAGCTTCTTTCTGCAGACTGAGGAGCTGCTGGTAAGAGCAAGGACTGCAGTGGTGGGCATCTAAAGAAAAGGTGTAAACTGTGTTAAGGAGGTGAGCTTCCCTGGCCACATGCCACGTCCTGTCCCCTTCCCCTCTGCCACCCCAGGCTTATCCTAGTTTTTGTTAAACACAGATAGGAGGGAACAGCAGAGGCACGTGTTCTTTGCTCTGCCCAAGATGCACACCCCTCCCTGCTGAGGGGTATTCCCGGCTCTGAGGACATGTTGGGAATGGCAGCTGTCGGTGGGAAAGCTGCTCCCCAGCCCTGTACCGGCTGCGGCGTGTTCCTGTGCTCAGTGGCCCTCAGCACAGGACCCCGGCGGGCACCAGAGCCTGTGCTCTGCCCTGCAGGGCCCCATGCACAGCAGCAGGCAGGCTCCTAATGCGTTTCTCCTCCTGCTCCTGGGCGGCCCTAACTGCATCTCCTGTGCCACCCGCCTGTAGCCCCTCTGGACTGTTGCAGGCTTTCTCACCTCCTGCGACTCCAAGTCATGGTCCAGGAGCCACAGAACAAGGAGGCTTCACAGGTCCCTGCACGAAGCAAAGGCAAGCACGCTGCTTTTGGCTGCAGCAGAAACCTGAGCAAACACGCAGACCAGCATTTGAGATGTTACATAGCATGTGGTCCCTGGAGAGGGCAGTTTTTAAGCTGAAGACTCCGTAGGCTATGAAGAGCAACAGTTCCCACGATCTCCCATCTATAAAAGGAAATTAAAGTCTGCAGCAGCTGTTGATCTGATAGCCAGTCTGGACTGGATCCCCCTCCCATCCCCTTGCTGACTGCCCAGCCTACTCCAGCTACCCACGGACCACTCTTGCCATCAGAACAAGCTGAGCCTTCTGGTGTTTTTTGATGCTAGCCAGATTTGGAGCGAACAGGAATGTAAAAGAAGTCTTTTTATTTGTCTTTCAAAAATAAACATGCCGATGCCAGTCACTCCGGTGAAGGTCTGTACACTGCAAACACTGGCAAAGGAAGATTCAGACGCTTCGGGGGTGCTTTGTCTTGCAGGCTGAGGCAGCTCTAGCCTACACACTTCTGCTCATCTACTGGTGTCAGTCAGGAACAGTTTATTCTTGATTGCTTTAAACTAATGATAAATAAATAAATAAATTCAAACCAGGCTAAAATGTCCTTTTGCCAACAGTTTATTTCACCCACCCCAGCTCTACATGAAACCAGTAAAAAGGTAATAAATAATGCAATATTCCTAGCTAGAAGGAGAAGGCTTTGTTTTGTCTTTAACCAGTTTGAAATCCTTGGCTGGCAAGCTATTTAGGGAGGATTCTGGGAGGAGCCACCCTTGGCAGACCAACATGCATTTGACTTTCCTCTCCTTCACAGCAGGGCAAAGCACGCGTGCCTCCGTGAAGTTAGTGCCTTATAGCTGAATCAGAGGGAAATCTGTTCCACTCAGTTAGGCTGCTGCATCAGGGAAGCCTTTTCAAGTATGCCGAGAACTGCTGAAGTTGTCGAGAGGCCTGTAGAAGTCAAAGGAACAAAAAGAAACTTGTGTGGAAAACCAGGGAGATTTCCTTTTCTAGAAACTCCGGAATAGTGCATAAGTGCTTGTCTGCCCATGGCAGGGCCCGGACTCCCATCATTAGGGACTGTGCTTCTGCATATCACCCACGTGATAAAAGCGACCAAGGTCACACAGCAAGGTTTGTACTAGCTGACCCTGCACTGCAGCGTGTGTGGGACAGGACTGTCTTCCAGAGCAACAGCCAAGCACTTGGGGCTGCGGCTCTCTTACACTACACCCTGCAGCTGGCTCTGCACCTTGTGGTGCTTGGCTTGTTCTGCACTGCAACACACACGGGGAACCAGCCAGAAACATGATTTGGGGGGTCTGGCCCCAAACAATGCTCCCCCTCCTCCCCAGACCCCTGGCCAGCCTTGGCATCCATCTCACATCCAGGACAAATTGCTGCCCCAGGTCCTCTCCATGCTCTGCCCAATGAGACCAGGAGCAGGAGCGTCGCTGTATTTCACCCTCGGCTTTTTGTTAACACTACAAGGAACAATTTGCTTTGTTGTAACTTCAGATAAACTCCCCTAAGTGACACTTCTGGCCTCTTCCTCAGCACTGTGCATCCCTTTATATACATAAGCCAACTTTGTTTAGGCCAGTGGGTCTGTGAGGGGTCACCAGCACCTTCGTCAGTCTTCAGAGGGGGAAGGAGACGCAGGAACCCCCATCGGTGCAGTGTTGCCTGCCCAGGCCAGCTGTGACCGCTGCAGGCAGGTACTCCAACAGCACAATGCCAGCCTAAGTGCTGATCCCAGCTGGATATTGGTGTTAAAACACGGAGGGGACACGGGTAAAGGGGCAGGCTCATTCTGGTGCAGCGCAACGCCGGGAGGGTCAGCGCTTGTCTGTCTCAGGCACAGCACAGTGGGGTCTGCACCGGCCTCGCTCTGTGCAAATTCAATCCGCAGGGAGCTTAATCCACTTTCAGTGGGGATTAAAGACTGTATTAACCCACGGGTAAACGCAGGGGAAGAATTTCGTTGCAGGAACACAGGGCATGCCATTTTGAAAAAGGAAAGTTAACTCAAACCTAATCCTGGCGTAGTTAAGCTGAAAGAAAAGTGCAGGAGCCCAGCTGACGCATTTAAACCTTGAAGGCATAAATTGGACAAGCTTTGCAGAGAGGTGTAATACTCTCTGAAGGCCAGCTGAGTCTGAAAAGCTTTCCAGTCTATGCTGCCTTCTTCAGAGCCTTCGCTGCTACAGACATACCTCTTCTGCAAAACACACAAAATCACTAAAACATACATCGCCGCGGTCACACGCAGATCTCAGTAGCGCTCATCTTTCCCTCATCTTTCCCTGATTTGCATGTCTCTGATTTCTTCATTAGACACATTCTTTTAAGTAAATGAGTTGAATCAGTAAATTAATAGACTCAAGCCTGCTGCGTTTTGCTCAATTACTATTTGTTAAGGCTCTAGATACCCAAAATTCTCTTTGTATTGTCAAACTTGATTAACTGTAGTTGTAGCAAAAAATGGAAATTAGATTCTATATTTATGGTATGCATCATTACGTACTTTAGCTGATTCCTTATAAATATCTAATAACATACTCAATACATTAAATATTAATAGTACTCTACATACTTAACCCATATTTCTTAAATGAGCTTGTTCCCAGGGGCATGTGATATTGTACTTGTATCACATGGGACAGGCTGAGAGGAAATCATGCATAAGGATAATTTTCACACAGCACAGATGCAGTTTTCACTCTTTATTTTGTGTGTTTGTGGCTCACAAATACTGAATGGATACGTTTATGGTACTTGGATGGAGGTCTTTAAATGGAGCAAGACAAAAAGCCTAAAGGCAGATATCTCTGGTGTCAAAAAGCTCTGAGCATACTAGAACAAAAGTCTGGCTCCAAAATACTGTGGATTTGAAATTCACCTTTTAATGTTACTACATTTGCCTTTTCCAGACGACCTACAGCCAGAAGTAAGGGAAATGAGAGGTGCAGAGTAAGGGTGAGACCCTTTCTTCTGGCAATTAGCAATGGATGATGTTGACTCGGCCACAGAGCAGCAGCAGAACTGCTTTGGTTATCTCCTGTTGACTGTTGCTGTTTGTTTGCCATATTTAGTATTACAGGTTTCGTGACCTTTTTGTTTTTTCCAGTATCTATTAGAACAAGATATATAAAAATAGGTAAAACCTTGCTTCAGTCTGTGGTGATGAGGAGTAAAAATTTGATCACTAAGCAAGGCCAGATACATTGAGGAGGTAAAAATCAAATTCTCCAACAGAAAGTGAGGATGTGAATCAGCAGCTGCATCGCAGGGAGAGATCTGGGGATCCCAGGGAATCACAGGCTAAATCTGAATCCCGAGTAGGAGTTATTAACACGAGTGTCAGGGAGAAGGTGCAGGAGTTGTCTGCTTGAGGTGGCCTTGGTGGGACCTCAGCTGAATGAGGAAGAAACGCAGAAGCAAACGGTTCCCTCACCGCTCACCCAGAGACTCCAGATAGTTGTGCTCCTTTTTCTTCCTCAAAGCAGCACAGGTGAGAATGGGGAAAAAAAAAAATCCCCTGTGGTGCCTAAAAGAACTAGAGGAGATGGGGTTTATTACAGGGAGAGGTTTAGGTCTGCATGCAGGTACTGTGAGCTTTGAAATACAGTTTGGTCTCATTTGTCCTGTCTGTAAAACCTTTGCAGCCATCAGAATGTCTCATATGTTTCATGGCAATTTTTTTTCTGCTAGTGACAGTTCCCATCTACATCACTCCCTGTGGAAAGAAGCAGTTTATATAAAATTCATAAACTATTTACATGAATTCTCTTTAGTATTGCTCAAGCTGGATGCAGGCCTCTGAACACTGTTGAGAGAAAAAAAGCAGGTCACAATCCTTACCAGAAATATGCATGCATGCATGGATATGCATAAGTGATGGTTTTTTCCATGATTTCAAATGTTTGTTCAAATGTACAATTTAACACTGAAGTAGGTCATACTGAATACTGGCACAATTTTCCACTACCTATAACGTCACCTTTCTTGCCACCTCATTGCTCTGGCATTGCAATTGTCAGTGACATCGGAGCCCGACATGGAAGTACGTCTACACAGATCCATTTCCCCCATGCATACTGTAAAATGGAAGCTCTCCTTCTCCCCTCCGTACCGAATTATTTGTGGTAGCCCTTCCTGTATCCCACCTGCAACTGGTTTCAAACACTCTCTTAAGTCGATTTCCTCAGGTAATGATTGCCAACAACTTCAAGCGTGGTGTACAGGTGCCCGCTGGGGGAAGACCCCTGCTCAGGACGCCAGGCGGCTGCCAAGGGTGCATGCTTGAGTGGATTCCCCATATAGTGGAAATGGGAAAACACCTTACCGTCCTAGGGAAGCAGAAAGAAAAGAGCATCTGAGCAGGCTCCACTGCTCAGATTTAGTTCAGAAGTAGAAACTAAGACAGAGAAGGTGATCAACCAGAAAATCTAGAGTTGTCACTGCTGTCCTGGGAGAATCAACATAATTCACAGGTCAGGAAACACAAATTTCCTTTATATTTTAATTTCTATACCAATGTGCCAAGACAGAGCCCTGTGTTGCATGACATTTCAGGATTGCAATACAAGGCTAGATTTTCCACTGGTGTAAAATTATACAAAGTAGTTTACATCAGTGGATAATCTAGCCTGGAATCTTTGCTTTTTTGGAGACCTGCTTGAAGTTTAAGTGATATAAAGCAAATTACATCCTTCTGCTGATTCATTTTAACATAATATATCGTGCTCTGAGACTGATAATTTCATGACAACCAAAGGTTTGAATTAATTTTCAGACATCCTGGTTCCACAGAAAGGAACTGACCTGAGAGATGAAACAAAAGGAAGAAAAGCATGAAAAGCAAATTCATATCTGTGATTTATGTCGGACAGGTGAGGAGCTCCCAGCTATTTCTGACATACAGCCTACCTCAGTAAAGGTTGTGTAAACACAGCGACCGGTTACCAAGAGGGGTGCAAGTCCCTGGGCCACCAGCTGCAACACGAAGCTTCTCCATCTGTCTCCGGCCTTCCAAGTGCACATTCCCCTGTCAGCCTGCAGCCACTCAAGACAAAGGCTAGCACAAACTTTCTTCCATCCGAGGGGAGGTAAACAGGATACCTCAGAACGGCTACAGGAATTGATATCTGCTGCAGAGAATAGTCCCACATTCCTAGCTAGTCTGGATCTATGGAGACAGCTCGTGTTGGTACCGAACCGTCCACAAGGCTCTGCCCAGACTCACGGGACTCTGCAGAAATACACTCTTCTGCAGGGCTGATGGCAGAGAGCGGTGTCGTACAGGGGCCAGGATCATCCCAGCAAGAGCTGCTTGGGTGGATGCCATTGCCGAAGCTGTGAAATCAATGCAAAAGTGGTTTGTGGCATCCTCCTGCTTGCCTATCGCTGGCAGCCACCCGAACCTGGAGCACTAACAGAGCTAACGCTGAAACAAAACCGCTCCAAGAAAAGAGCATGAAAGAACCATCAGCTTCTTCCGTCTCCTCCCATATCCTTCTTGCCCTGGCTGACTTCATGACTTGAGCTACATTTACATCTCTTCACATATACGGAGCACTCTAATGAGAACCACAGCACTTCCCTACTCTGCAGGACAGCACAACTCAGCTGTGACTGGGGTGTTGATCAATTTATGGAAGCAGGACATGAAGAACTGAAGGGAGGAGAACCAGGAGTCATTCCTTCTGTCCCAAGTCCTTGAATTTCAGCCCAGGCTGGCCATAACGGTTGGACTCGATGATCTTGGAGGTCTCTTCCAATCAAAACGATTCTATGATTCTATGATAACCTACAGTATGTAGCTGAAAGAAAAGGAAAAAAAAAAAAAAGGAAAGAAAAAAAAAAACCTAATCACACTGGTGCAGCAAAAAAATCATGAGACAGCAGCCAGAAATTCAGAGCACATAGTTCAAAATACCGGTGTGATTCATGGCCAAAGAATGCAAGACAAAAGCACCGATTCAAAGCAGGCGCACAGCATGTGCACCAGGGGAGACCCTTCTCTCACAGGCTTTGGGAGATGGCTGTTGGGCGTCGTTTAACATGAACATAACAAAGCTGCAACGAGAGTCAGGTGCAGACATGCCTCCAGCTGAAAGGGTTTCAATGGAGTAAACCGCTGCATGTTGTCTTCTTGCACTGCGGAGCAGAAGGGTTGTAAATTCCTTGGCTTTTCACACAGCCTGTCATTACTGAGCAGAAAGGTCAAAGGTACGTTTGCTGCTTGGTGCTGGTTATCATTTGGAGATTCACACCGATATCGTGGTACAACCTCCCTTGTGGGAGCGCCGCTGTTGCTGAGGCCACCACCAGCATGGTGTCCTGCAGACGGCTGCTGGACTTGAGCAGCTTGGGAGATGCGAGGCACTCCTTCAGGCTGTCCCCTCAGCCCAGCCTCGGCCAGCCCTGCTCTCTGACGGCGCCCAGCACTGACCCAAAGAAATTACAGCAGCGATATCTCCTACGTGAGTGCCATTTAGTGAGCTGGAATTAGATCAGAGAAGCAAAATATCTCACATTGAGCTAAATTATGTATCGAGGACCTCTCAGGTGCATGGGCGATGACAGCTGACTGTCCCCTGTGCCGCTGCCCATTGTTTATCGCTGGGCTGTTTGCACAAAAGCAATACGTGGAATGCTGAAAGCCTGTCTATAGTCCAATAACGAGCTATTTGATTAATGAGTCATCTGATATATATAATTGTACAGTATCTAGTAACAGAAAAGTCTCATAGCTATTCGTGAGTCCCGTTTCCTGAGAAAGAAAGAGTATATTGTTTCAGTGAGTAACCTGTAGAGAGAATCTGGGATAATATTACTACCGTATCAGTACGCTTAGGAAATACAGCCTCCGAGGGGATACATTATACCGTTATAAAACACCCTTTGGTATGTTTTCACCACACAGGGGTGATGTGCTCCATGGGCTACCTGATAGCTACAGCACAAGGGTGGCTTGTCCCCTTCCACCTCTCAGTTTGGGAGAGAGCTGATGAGAGAGCAGCGAACTGGCCACTCGCCTGCCCCTCTCCCCCAGGTCTTCGGGGCGGCTGGGACCTTTGGGTTTGGGGCAGCCTGAGACTGGAAGAGGATGAAATGAGCTAGCTGCTGGCTGAAGCGACCTGTGGTGCCTCCACCAGAAGCAAGCTATTGCAGTCGCGTGGAGTGGAGACAAGCACAGAGCAGGGATGCAATGTCTGCAATGTCTCAAACACCATTCCCCAGCCGTCCCTTGGGGCCCCCTTGCCCACTGTGTCTGGGTGGAGTTTTGCAGTGCCTCTCCTGGTAGCTGGCCCTCCTGCCTGGTGTGAACGTTTCAGTGGGCCCTGAGGGTTGCCTTCCTCAAGCAGCACAGGGTACTTGAGTTGCTGGGGCCAGTTTTTCTGCCAGTTGTATACAGGCATGCTGTATCCATCCCCAGTGGCAGCATCAGGCCTGGCATGTAGAAGAATAGATGGTGGAAGTTTTCTTCCCGTTTCAGTTACCCCACAGACATACCACCAGCCAAGTGCAAACACACAATTATGTACATTACCTTAGTAGGTGCTCTTCTCTGCACATCTGTTTAGGCACAATTTTTCATCTAAACAAAAGCTTGGAATTTAAGATAACCAGAGGGAGCCTGGGGACAAATGCATCATGCTGTACCTCAGCACGCATCCCACTTCAAGCTGTGCTTTCAAGTCTCTTTGAAAAGAGGCATGCCCACCTTGGGTGCTGCCCTGGGCAGACCTGGCTGCGGCATCAGCCCCATGCCGTGGGCTCAGCGAAGACCGAGAGAGATTTATACAGTAACACTCAGATTTGGTGAGGCCACAAGTAGGTATAACCTCACCAGCTTTAACCCAGGTCTCGCGGCTACAGCATCTGAGCAGAGATGGTGTTTCTGGGCACCTCAACGTGCCCTGACAGTCCGCCCACGTTGCTGCTGGGTGGGAGGTTTTCACGGGCATCCACGGTCCCATGAGCATCCTCCACGGGGGGGGAGTGGAGGCAAGGAGAGCATCTCGCACCTCGCCGGCTTCCCCCCGGAGAGCACCGGGGGAGGTCGGGGCTGCACTGTGGGGGCAGAGGGAGCGGTGAGGCGCCACCCGCCCACGGCACGGCCACCCCGTGTGGAGCGTGGGGCCATGGCGATGGCCGCGGATGGCAGCCGCTTCGGCTACATCTTGGACCTGCTCAAGCGGGACAAGGTAAGGGCGCCACGGCCCTGGACCTGCCCGTGCGGGGACCCGGGACTGCCGGCGGGGGTTCCTGGTGGCAGCGTGTGGATGGCAGCGGGGTGCGGTACGGCATCCCTGGGACACCCGTGCAAGTCCGGGGCGGCAGGAGCACCAGGACCGGCGAGCCGCTTGGGATGCTCCTGGAGGGAAGAGTCGCTTCCCTCCTTAGTTTTTCTGGGGGGAACTTGACTTGTCTTTAGAGCTGATGTACTTTGGGGGCTCGCCTAGTATTTGCCACATGCTTCTGAGGCTGTTGGATGACACCCGGGGGACCTGAGGGTGTTGGTCGACAGCCAGCTGACTATGAGCCAGCAGTGTGCCCAGGTGGCCAAGAAGGCCAAGAGCATCCTGGCTTGCATCAGAAATAGTGTGGCCAGCAGGAGTCAGGAAGTGATCGTCCCCCTGTACTGGGCCCTGGTGAGGCCGCACCTCGAGTGCTGTGTTCAGTTTTGGGCCCCTCACTGCAAGAAAGACATTGAGGTGCTGGAGTGTGTCCAGAGAAGGGCAACGAAGCTGGTGAAGGGTCTAGAGCACAAGTCCTATAAGGAGCGGCTGAGGGAACTGGGGATGTTTAGCCTGGAGAAAAGGAGGCTGAGGGCAGACCTTATCACTCTCTACAACTACCTGAAAGGAGGTTGTAGAGAGGTGGGGGTCGGTCTCTTCTCCCAAGCAGCAAGTGGTAGGACAAGAGGAAATGGCCTCAAGTTGCGGCAGG
Source organism: Phoenicopterus ruber ruber (assembly GCA_009819775.1). NCBI lineage: Eukaryota > Metazoa > Chordata > Aves > Phoenicopteriformes > Phoenicopteridae > Phoenicopterus > Phoenicopterus ruber. The sequence goes on along the minus strand of CM020246.1, from coordinate 64,695,064 downwards.
GGAGGTTTAGATTGGACGTTAGGAAAAATTTCTTCACCAAAAGGGTTGTCAAGCACTGAAACAGGCTGCCCAGGGAAGTGGTTGAGGCACCATCCCTGGAGGTATTTAAAACATGTAGATGTGGTGCTTAGGGTCATGGTTTAGTGGTGGACTTGGCAGCGTTAGGTTAACGGTTGGACTTCATGATCTGAAAGGTCTTTTCCAACCTAAATGATTCTATGAGTCTATGATTCCATGATTCTATGATAAAGTTAAAAAATAAAATTAAGATGCAAACTGTCACTCAGCCTGGCACAGCCAGGCATCTGGCATTTTTGCAGCCTTCTGCTCAGCGAGTTTGTCGTTCTGCCAGTCTGGATGTGGTGCACTAACATGGGCTGCGCCTGTGCCAGCCTGTTACCAGGGGCTTTTTCTGTTTTCCGTAGCTGGATTGGCTGTGGGCAATGCTGGAGTGAAAAGGGTTGCCCCCAGGAAATGATTCAGAGTTTGCAAATATTTTGACGGAAAGTAGCATGCATGTTTTGTATAAAAAGGCGGGGGCAGGGAGGAATCCAACTTCTTGTATTTGTGAGCTGCTGATACATATAAAAAGACAGGGAGCACTTCTTCTCCCCTCCCCCCAAAGGCTTTTCTGTGGTGCATTTAAAAAAATGAAGTAGGCACTGTATTTTTAAACATAAAAATAGTGTAGTAAACAAAGGGCTTATTTGAAAGATTGTTTGTTCCGAAGGCATCCTGAAGACCTTCCAGCTCATCTCCAGAGGCTGCCTTCACACCTCGTTTTTTGTGCCCACCCTTCCTCCCCCTCCCTCTCTCCCACTCCCTCTTCTAAGTGAGCTGGATAAACCTTAGAATGGGGGACAGTGGAGTTTCCTGGGTGATTTTCTGCTTCTCCTTGCCCAGGAATAACCATGCCTGGGGCTCCAAAGGAAAATTCAGATGGCCAAGTCTTGTTCCTGTCCATTTTACACAACACACAAAATCATAAAGTGTTTCAGTCAAGAAACTCCTATTGCCTGTGATTTTCCTGTAAGGGGGTGATATGTCTGTCCCTTTTCTCACAGTTAAACAGTCTGTGCTGGTAGCTTGAATCAGACGCCCTCTGCAAGAGCATATGCTTCGGTAGACAGCTGAGTTAGCACATTAGTGTGAAATATGCATGCTTATTACAAACAGTGCTGTTCTTTATACATAGAGCATCACATTGCCAAGTCCCACCCTCAGAGACACTTGATGCACCTGAAGAAAAGAGGAGCAGTAGCAGTTGTGTGACCTTCACAGACTTTCCATAGTGGCGGTCACTGCTTGAGGCTCTCCAAGGGCCAGCTCTGAGACCTCTCACTCTCCACATTTTCCTTTTGCATTTCTTTACCTCCAGACAGGGGTTTTAGCTTACAGCCCCTTTGTAATTTATTGATGTTATCCAGGAGCTTGGAGGTATTCTGCTGGGATAATTAAGCTTCTTAGGTGACATAAATCATGCCAGCAAAGGACTCTTCTGCATGGTAATCTGTATTTGCTTAGGGGGAGGGTATTACTGCTTAGAGGTCCCAGCACTCCAGTTTTCCCCTTCCCATTCTCCCACATCAATAAAGCTTTTGCAACAAAGCCTGAGAGTATTAACACGCTCTGCATTAACTGCTAAGCATCTGGCTTTCACTGAACAAAGAACTGTTAGAGAAACAGGACGTCATAACAATACTCGGCACTTGCACACGCACCTCTCGCTGCGTAGGGTCGCAACAGGTACGATACCTCAGCTCGTAGACCCTGGGCACATGACCTCTTTCGGCACTCGCGCTGTTTCTCCACTTAGCTGGCAGTCTCTGTCAGGCCTCTCAACAGGGCAAATCATTACATGTCGCTTTTCCCTGCGGGAATGTCACGTCAAAAACCTGTTCTCTCTTTTAATGATTTGTACTAATTATTCCCCTGTGACTCCGTTTCACACAACTTGTACGTTGTATCTGGAATAGAAAGATGCATGTAACACTTTTAGCCCCAGTAAGGCAGTCCTTGTGTAATCCATATATCCGTAACATCTGTTTAGGCTCACTACAATACTCTGTGAGATATTCTGGGCCTCTGAGGCACCTGTCACAAACGTCACAGTAGCATCTGAGCACTCTAAAATATCCCTGTGAGATAGATGAACAATTAACTGCATTTTGTAGCAGAGGCACTGAGGCAGAAGGAAATTGTATGACCTTCTTTCAGGACTCTGAAATCCCAGTTCAAATCACAGCAAGGATGGACACTCAACTGTCTCAGAATGACATAGTATTCCAGAAATGGTTTCAGGCTTCTTTTTTCCCCTCTCTCTTCTTCACTGTCTGTAAGTTTCCTTTTGCAGTAGTCAAACACGTGAATATCCCTACAATTATTCACCCTCACTCTGTTCAAAATTGTTTTACTTGCATGGACGTATGTTTTCTTCATTGGAACGCATCTGCTTCTCTTGTAGTATTAACGTCAAAAAATGTTTAGAAAATTCTACAAAGAAATATTTGTGTCTGGTGGGGTAACTGATACCAATACTTGTCATCCATTTTGTAGAACCATTTTTAGGCATTTTCCTACAAGTGGAATAAAATCAATAAACCAACATAAACCGATGTGAATTTCAGAGAGAGGCTAGCAACACTGACACTGTCCTTGTGCACTAGCTGTTGATTTTGTTGAAATAAGGGTCTTGGCATACTCCATTTTTTAATCAAATCCATAGTCCTCTCTGTTTTTTCCCTCACTTGTTTGCTTTGCTTTACCATCTATTCCTATGCTCCGCATGGTTTGCAGAGAGTGACAGTTTGTGATTCATAAGGAACAGCTTTGAAAACATTTCTCCAGAAAAAGCATTTAGAGAAATAGATACTATTAAAACCAAGCCCAAAACCTCAGACGATGTGAACATGAGAAATTGATAAAAATAGGTTTAAGAGCAATTGAAATTCTGCATGGTCTCCACCTGGACCCTCCAGGTGACACCGACCTCTGTCCCTCCCTTCTGCCTGGTTTCATATAGTGACTGATGGACACTTCTCTCGTGGTGGCATTTCAGCGTTTCTCCAGGTGAGAGTAAGGGATAGAGCTACACAGGGGTACAAAAAACGAATCGCATGAGGAACTGGAGAGAGGAAATACAGCGAAGTTCAGTAGCGGCTGTGGGGGCCAGCGGGTTGCTCTGGGCTGCCTGACTCAGCTGAACTGAAGTTCTGCTCCTCATCTTGCAGAAGACAAGGCTTTACATATTGCTTGCTTATGTGTAGGAAAGCACTTGTTTGCAGTTTGGGTCCCTATGAGGAGAATAGCCCTTTACTTTAACAGCAATTTTCTTCAGTTTCCAGAGTATCCAGAAGTGCACCAGATTATGTCTATATTGTGAGGGGTATTTGTGCAAAAAGGTGACGTGGGTTAAAAGAGCATGTAAAGATAACTTGGGTTAAAAGAGCATGTAAAGATAACTTGGAGTTCAATTTCAGGTAACAGCTTAAGTTATATACTGCAGAGGAGTCTTTAGTTTGAAATCTAGCAGCTAAGAGGGGTTAAAATCCAATTTGCCTGTCTTCACGGCTTTTAATCTGAATTACTTAGCTGGGTTAGTCAGCCTGCGTGACAAAGGTATGTTTCCACAGCTTAGACATGTCCTCATCACTCCAGCAGTGGGTTCTTGGAAGAAGTGCCTACAAGAGCATGGGATGTGACATGGCAGGGGTGAGCTGCCAGCCTTGCCTCCGTGACAGGGGTAGCTACAATCAGAAGGGAAGGGCAGAAGGCAGCAGGACGGAATAGCAATTCCCCATGTGCTATGTGTGTATTCTTCATATTTTTCGTGCCACATCTTTATGGTGTCAGAAACTGAGTCTGTGGCTGGGCTTCCTGTAAATTTGACTTGTTTTTTTTTTTTTTTTTTTTAATTTAAACCTTTTATATTCCAAATTCTTTTAAAAATAACCCTTACCTTTCATTTCTGCTAAACAGTAACAATTTGTTTACAGGTGTGATCCTTTCCTAGTTCAGAGCTGGAGGGCATTTTGTTTTGAATGTCATATATTTTGGAGAAGTTTTTTTCATTATAATTCTTTCATTTGCTTGGCAAGTGATTACAATGCGTGGCAGGAAACAGCAGAGTCCTCTGTGTGGACTGTTGTCTGTAGCTGCTCTTTGGATCCCCTGCAACTGCTGCTTTCCAGGTGTCCAGGCATGAAGCAGAGTACTATACACATGCCAGTAAGTGAAAAAGTAAAGATAAACTGAGCCAATTTTTCACACTTGGAGATGTGCTAGCTACAAATCCTACCCAAAGCTGGTTGTTAATCCCAGTATTCTGGCAGTTTGATGAGCATAGTCTTTATTGGCTCAGTGCTCTGTGCATAGCAGTGGCTAGTATGACCTTCCAAACTTGTTCGGTCCAGCTGATCAGGTTATGGGATCTATTAGGAAACCCATCCAACCATGAGGGTTATGGGACTGTAGCACATCTCTGCAGAGCAGATAAAGAACCAGAATCAAAAGATTAGGGCTTGATATTTTTGTTTTATGACAAAAAATCCTCAAGTCATTGTTATTTTCATTTTGAAACACTGAAGGTCTATAGGCCCTTGCTGGCTGTTCAGCGTGGTGCAATTGAAGGGTAACCATCATGAAGACAAAGACGAGCCAGTATTCCTCAGCCAAAACAGGCACATTTCTCTCAGGCAGCATAAATTCCTGCCTTATTGCTGACTGAACGATATATCTTTCAGCCTGCATAACTGAGAAAATCCTGGAGAAAAGAGAGATCTTCAAGGTTCAACTTGTCAGGGCTATGTAGAGAAGCAAATTGTATCACTGACAATTTACAGAGAGCAAGATGCTGGCTAAAAGCCCACTGAATCCATCCTGGCAGAAAATACTTCCATTGCACAGGGAGAAAAGTATCTCTCTGGTAACTCAGTCCCCAGGACAGTCACATTAGCACAGGAACAAATCTCACTCCTCATCCTGCGTATCTCTGCGTTGCCTACTGCAAGGCAGGTAGCAGCAGTTCAGGCAGAGGAGTGCAGACCAGCAGGGAACTGCCTCAAGATCGAGCCATGGCTGCAAAAGCAGTGTAGGGGAAAAAAAAAAAAAGTCTTTGAAAGCTTTGGTCTGAGGACCTGACTACTGAAGGCAAGGGAGCTGTTGCCAGACTGTCCCAAGTGCTTTGGGGCAGGGCTGTGTTGCTTCACGCAGTAGGACCCCAATTGCTCTGCAAACGAAGCGTAGGATTTTTATGACTTACTGAAAACCAGTGCCGCATCCTTCTTTGAATTGTACTGATAGTTAATGCAAATGAGTGCTTGGGAGACTGCTGCGTACCACTGATTAAATTAACAAGCACATCTAACCTGAGGTAGGAGGGAAAATAGGATGCCAAGTTCCCCCCTATTCCCCTCCAGTTTCTGTCTTGTGCTGCTGTCTGGGGAATGCAAGGCATGCCAGCAACGCCCTGACAGACCCTGCCGGCTGAGGGGGCAGGAGTGAGTGATGAAGGAAGTGTTGAACTATCTTGACACTTTCCAGGTATTACTTGATGTAAAAGGAGTCCCTCATTAGCAGAACAGGTGTCCAATCAATGCACACATGTGGCTGGAAAGAAAGCAGAAGGGTAAGTCTGACTTCTATGGCCACGCTGGTCTTACTAACCCCTTCTGCAGAGGCTGACGACAGGAGTCTCTTCTGACAGTGGTTTGTGCTCTTACCTTTTTAATGTACCTGTGATTCCTAACCGTTGGGGTTTTTTCCTCCCAGTACCTTAAAGCTAATGTGTATTTTGGCACTGCAGATGCTGTTGTCCTAGGCTGAGGATGGATCAAAAGGCTAGTATAAAGGTGTGAGTGCAGAAGGGGGAGTTTTGCCCTTTGGAGGCCTTTGAGGACCTTGTCATCCATGTAACATCTTAATGTTGTGGAGGAGGAGGTGGTAATTAAAATCCTGCTCTAAAGTACCCCGAAGCCAGAGCAAACAGGCACACAAACAAGCTAATACCTTAATGATCTATTAAGGGATTGAACAAAGAGTCGCTTACAGGTCCTGGCCAGAACAGTAGTTGGCACTGTGGTCCATCTGAAAGCTGCGGGAGGACCGGAGGAAAATGCATGCACCAGGTTTGTCCATGCTAGCAACACCCACCTCTGCTGGCACCCACACCTCTGGCATGAAGTGCAGAACGGTTTGCCTTGCTGTGCTGCCAAAGACAAAATTTCTTCATACCGTTTCAAAGGCAGCAGCAGAGCCGAAGGGGCTTTGTTCTGGTCTGCAGCTGATCATTTATTTGGCCCCAAGTCAACCACATCCAGTGTCAGCAATGGGTAGTGTGCTAATGTAGACAAGGGCTTATTAAGAGCTACATCCTTTAAAGCCTGCCTGTAACATCAGGAAATTTGGGTATAGTACAAGTGGTTAAGGGATAATATAGTTATTCAGATGCTTGCAAATTGTCATAGTTGGAAGGCTGATAACTCAGGTCCTTACCAATCCATTCCCCCCTGTTCACTTAAAAGTGACATGTTTCAGTTTGACTATACATACTGTGCATTACTGGCATTATCGGAATCATTTCAATCACAGTACTCTATTTTTTATGAGGGTGGTTTCTAAAGTAAATGTGAAATAACATCTTTACATGTGTTCTCTAGAAAGTTCTTCTTTGTAGTACGGGACATGCAGAAACATCACGTCTGTCTTCATGACTTCTGAGTGTAATTTGCCATCCAAATTTCATGTCCAGGCCACTGAAGCCCAGATGTAAATGGTGACCAAAACCCAAATAAGACATTTCAGGCGTGTTTGTTTTATTGACTCATATGAAGGTCAACTCTGAGGGGAAAAAGGAACTTCTTGTCCTGATGTCTTTTAAATAGGCAAGTAGGTCAAATTTAGGGTTTGTCAAACGGACAACTGTTCATCATTCACGTAGTCCAGGCTCCCTCTGTTTTAATTAACTAAACTTCCTCCCGTTGTGTAATGTAAGGACACTGTATGCTTTCACTCTGAGTTTCCCGACTAGTGATTTTTCTCCCTTAGCCTAATGCTACGTTACCTACGGTCAGCACTGCGCCTGCAATGGTTGCGTCTGCACCCTTGCCAAAGCCTGAAGCAGCTGTAGATGTGGAAGTATCTGTTGTTTGATCTGGCTGGTGGTGAAAAGGCTATTTGCTGCACTTTTTCCAATGGAAACGCGCTGTAAGGGGAGGGTGGGAGGTGCAGACAAGCATAACCCCTTCCCCACCTCTTTCTCATCCTGGCTGCCACGACAGCCGCCGGGTGCGTGCCTGCTACGCCCTTAAAATGCCCCGGCCCGGCCCGCTTTCGCATGCCCTGCCTATGGCGACGTTCTCTGCGGGGACAGCCGCGCACCTGTGCGGCATCTCCTACCAGGGGAGCCCACCAATGGAAGGGGTTTGGGTGGGAAAGCACGAAACGCACCCGGCCGCTGGGACGGGCGACGCTTCCGGTGCCGCTCGGCGAGAGGAAAGACTGAGGTGCATAAAGGAGCCGGCTTCGCCCCGGGCCCGGCGCGGGCTGCGGTGGGGCGGCCCCGCCCCGGCGGGCCCGGCGCCGCGCTGCCCCCTGCCGGCCCCGCCGCCGCCGCTGCGGGCGTGGCCGCCCCCGTGCCGCGCCGCCGGTGCCCGCTGCCGCGCCCGCTCGCCATTGTGCGCTGGGCGCCGCCGTTGGCCCCGCCCGGCGGACGGCACTCCCCCCGCGGCGGGCCGCCTCTCGCCCGCCCGCCCGGCCGGACGGCGCCCCGCCGGGCTGGCAGCCGCTGCCGCGGAGCCTGCGGGCGGAGGAGGCGCGGGGATGGAGGGCGATCGGCTGGAGAGCCCGGTGAGCGCGAGGGGAGCCGGGGGACGCGGCCGCCGGGTCGAGGTTTGTCGTCCCCTGCGCTGTTGCACCTTGTGCCGCGGGGGGTGTGTGTGTGGATTGGGGGGAGCTGGCCCCCCACCCCCCGGTGTACGCCGGCAGCCTCGTCCGTGCCCGGCGGGGAGCGGCACCGGCGGCAGCTCCGCGGTGCTGGGGCGGCGGGCAGGGCTCGCACGGAGATCCGCAGCGGTGCTGGGTGCGCGCTGGGGAGGCGCTCCCGGAGGCACATCGGTGAAATCGGTCTAACCTCGTGGCGGGCTGAACGGTGAGACCCCGGGGGGGGTGAGCGGGCGCCGGGCAGCCGGTGTCTGCGCTCGCCACTTGCTGCTTCGCCGGGGTGTCGGTTGCCGCTGGCGTCCCCAGCAGGCGCTCCGGCCGCGGGGCGCAGCGCCAGATGGCTGTGGGGTCATTAAATTACTGAAGAGCTGCACAGATCCACGGGCAGCTCTTTGTGCAGGAAATAAATAAATAAATGAATGATGTTCCTGACTCGAACTATCAGCCTAATGAAGTCAAGGCAGTTTCCGTCCTTAAATGTGAATTACACGGCAGGGAAGCCTGTTGTTTAACCAGTCTGACACTTAATTTCTTTCTTCTTTTTTTCACCCCCTCCTTCTTGAAAAGCGAGTGAGCGAGCTGAGTTAAACGTATGGATTCCTATTGTTAAGAAGTATGGTTGCTTTCGTTTCACTAGGTCCTTGAGTGGAATTAAGACTACTCCCCTCCTCTCCTTTCCTCCCCTGCAATGCAGACATGACCTAAAGATGAACTGAGTTTGCCTAGTGGCAGTGTTCATTTCAGTTGAAATGAATGTTGTCAGTGCTTTCATTAATGTTAATTGAGGTTTGTTTGCAGCGTTAACCAGAGGAGTGCCTCAAACCAGCTAAAACTGTGTGCAACAATTATTCTACAGAGCTGGGGTTTGGTGACATACAGACATAACAGCTGTGCAGTAAGTCTTGCTGGCTCACATTTTCTGCCCTTACACTTGTTTTTTCCCTTTTTCTGTCATGAAGGTTCCCATTAAAGGTATCGAAAGAGAGCTCATCTGCCCAGCATGCAAGGAATTATTTACCCATCCACTGATCCTTCCTTGCCAGCACAATGTCTGTCACAAATGTGTGAAAGAAATACTCTTTGCATTTGAAGACTCTTTTGCTGATGGAGGCTCTGAATCCTCTAATCAGAGTAGCCCTCGAATTAAAATCTCTTCTTCTAGCATGGACAGAATTGACAGGATTAGTAGATCAGGTACGTATCAGAATTTTTGCGCATTTTCCTCATTTTATGTATTACACTGACTTGAGCTGAATGGTATCTGCATTGGTAAAATGTCTTCCCAGTATTCCTGACGCAGTTGAAGGGATGACTTAGGGATAGTGCAAGTCTTGTTCATTCTGTGGCAAGAACAATGGGAATGTTTTTAAGGACAATGCACTTTATTTCTATATAATAGATTTGTTTTTGTGGCATCCTGTAAATCTTTGTAACCATTGTGTTTGTTTATTCCTGTATTTCAGTTACATCGAGATGCAATAGCATCATGTGCAATAGCATCAAGATGTAGATTTCAGCAATTTTTTGACTGTTGAGGTGGTTCTCTCAGGTTTCGGCCAGCCTAAATTCAGTAGTTCTGACTTCCTTCTGAGCCTCTGCAGACTTCGCAAAGGGACTTTGTCCTACCCATTTCATTATGGTTACAATAAATCATTTTCCATAGATGATGATCATTGCATGGTTGCAGAATTGGAGGACTGTAAGAAGACTGTTCTAACAGTCTCTTTCAGTGTGGTCTGCTGGAACCTTTAAGGAGCACTTAGCTGTAGGAGTCCTCGTGCTCTTTGTGATACCACACTAGAAAGATTCTTAATCCACGGATGAGGTGATTTGCATTACACGGATAGATACATCGAAAGTACTTTGTGCATATTACACTTCTTGAAAGAATCCTCATCTTGGCTTTTAGGCTTCCGTCTGACATAATTATCCACTTTAAAACCACAGTCTGCAGTGCTCTGGAAGAGCCACCCACGAGACAAACCCTAAAGCTGTATCTTTAGGGTGTTGTACCTTTAGCTGTTTAGGGTGGGGAGGCACTGGCACAGGTTGCCCAGAGAAACTGTGGATGCCCCCTCCCTGGAAGTGTTCAAGGCCAGGTTGGATGGGGCTTTGAGCAACCTGGTCTAGTGGAAGGTGTCCCTGCCCATGGCTGGGTGTTGGAACTATATGATCTTTAAGGTCCCTTCCAAGCCAAACCGTTCTATGACTCCATGATCTTGAATTTCATATGTTACTAACGTTCATCCTTCCCTTCTCGGTTTCCAAAGTTCAAATGTTTTATTTCACCCGCTTCTTTTAAACAGCTCCTGAGTTATTAGTACTGGTACTCTTTCAAATCAGTTTGATAAGTGAATGCTGTGTTTGCTGTGGCTTGGCTGGTTGAGCCTTACATGATTTGAGGGAATCCCCAAACCAAATGGCTAGTTATCTTCATTACAGTCCTGTTTTCTGGATATGGGGTGCACAGCCCCACGGTCACTGCTCAGCTCTATGTACACACACTTTGGCTGCTTTCTAAGCCCTCTCTAACTGCAGTGTTATGTGAAGTTTGAATGAAGAGAGCCCACTGGTGACCACCTTCTCCCAAATCCAAGGCTATTCCCTTTTTTCCTCAGTAAGCGTAATGTTCTGGCACAGCATTGTATGCGTGGACTGAAGCGGTCACCGCTTTCCACTGCAGCTGTCCCCTTTATGTTTTTACAACGTGGACATTGGAGCACCAGGTTGGGTGCCTGGGGAGTCATGGGTGCACTGTGGTTGACCTCCCTGTGAAGACTGTGGCTTGCGAGTGCAGACAGGCTGCGCGTGGGGAGCAGCTCCCCCACACTGCCTTCAGCAGCGTAAGCGAGGAGGTAATCTTTTATCTCCCATCAAAAGCTGCCCTCCAGCTTGTTCTCTGTCAGGCAGTAGAAATAGTGATGTAGCATGGCACGGCCCGCACGCGGTGCCCTGGCACAGCCCGCCCTGTGCGCAGAGGAGGCAGAGCTCCCTTGGGAACCTGACATTTAATTACTACTAGATTTGCAGAGTTCGGTTCGGAGTGCTGCCATAGTTGTTGGCTGCCCTTCTTGCAAGGTTTAGCATTACTGCTTCGTTATGCCCTTAACGACAGGGCAAGAAAGACCCGTTCTTGGTACGCCTGCCCCCTGAGATATATGCACGTAAGTGGTTGCAGGGGTTGTAATCTTTAAATCCACAGAACTCTGCCATCATCCCAGCAAACTGGTGGGAAGTTATGTGTGTTGTCTCCTCATCTGACGTGCTAGTAGAGGGAGGCGAATGCTTTCCTGAAGACTTATACCTGTTTGATGAGTAGCAAGATAGTGTTGAGACTTGGAAATAATGGGCTTCCCCCTTTTCTCCGCAAAGAGCACTGGGCAGATGCACATCACAGGAAAATTAGCGTCTCAGACGGTTCAGATTTGCAAAATGAAAAGCATATGGAAATGGGAGCTTTAAAGAATACATTTGGACATTCAGGTTATACTGTGCTTCTCATGTTACAGGCCTTACACATTGCTATGTGGGGTGTGAGATTTGCTCTCAGACGTTTGGTACCAGTAAAGTTCAACCAGCTTGCAACTCACATTTGTACAGTTCTCGTCTTGCATCTGAAGTACCCATAGTGTGCGTTGCCTTGCCTAATTCGTTCTGTGATCCTTATGGGAATTTGTAATAAAACAGTGCCATAAGAGAGAAAACGTACAAGAAAACATCCAAAGTGGGGCCTCACAGGCAAAACGAAAAACCACAAGAATTTCTGGTTGCCTTGTGCAGGGCATGTCACTGTCCAGACATTATTGTTATATTTGAAAATGTATACAACACCTTCCTCCTGCTATGGGTTTTTTCTTTTCCTTTTTTTACTTAAGGAATCCCTGCTATCTCCATAAGGAGTATCATCTATTTAAAATTATTTTGGCATTTAAATTCTTAAGATGCCAGAAGGAACTGGTCCACGTTCTGTATTTGTTGTGCACACACAGCTTGCATTTACAAATGCAATTTATCTTAATGTAAAAAGACTGGAACTCTTTATTTTTCAGTTGAAATGGAGTGCGTGTGCTTCTTAAAATCTAATGTATTGGTTTAAAAAACCCCCACGGTTTATGTGGTATATAAAATAATTTTTGATTAAAAAAAAGTTGCATATAAAGTGAAAATAAAGGATATTTCTTATTGCTAATCCATTTTCTGTAATGTTAGTGTAATTACAATGTTGGTGTAATTAGAGTAAAGCATGTAATGTGGTTATGTTGACACTTGTGCAGCACTGATGGATGATGCAGAAACTGAACGTTTGAAATATCTCTCCCTGTACCCCCCCGCCCCAATCTCTTCTTTCTCCCTTTTTCTGTCTGCTTAAATACTACAGTTGTTTCGTGTGCTAGGAAATAAACGTTCTTGCCTTTCAGCCCTGCAGTAGTTTAACAGCCACAGGAGAGAAAACAGTTGATGCTTTTCATTTGAACCATTGTAAACCAATGGTATATCTCATTTTTTGATTCTAAACAGCTTTCTGTTCATTGTTCGCAGCCTCACAGAGGAGGTCTTTTGGGTGGAGAGGTAGAAATGCTTCACTTCTTGTATTGGCTAGAGATAGTCTAGCATTTAGATCTCGAGTTAAATATTGTTGGTTAGCATATAGCTTTTTGTCAGTGGTCAAGTCCACAAAATGGCTTTTGCAGTGAGCAAAGGTACAGCAAAGGACTTCTATAAGGAAAGCTTTTCATTCTGTTTAACACTGACTTAAAGGTCAACTGGACTGGAATTCAGTTAAGGGTTGGATTGTATTTTTTTTCTTGTGTGTATGCATGACTGAACACAAATTGATGGGTGCAAAAAAGCACATTCTCTCTTCCCTTTAAAAAAAAAAAACAACACAACAGTCACACCCCCGCCCCATACTTTATAATTTTCAAGAGTTTACATGCTCAAGTTTCAGTAAAACTGCTGTCTTACTGGTAGTGAACTGTAATTATTAGATTGATCTTTGTAACATTGAGAGGTCATGGTTGGCCATTGATTTTAAATGGAAGGTAATAGCAGTTCTTCATTGTATCTGAGCCTGCTTAATTTGATAAAGGAGCAGATTGAAATTTACACTATGTAAATCTGAGTAGGTAATTCTGGATCTGACAATTTAGCACAGCACATGAATATATGAGGAAAACTGTTTTAAATTGATACACTTGTAAAATTTGGCATGCTTAGTGACACAGTCAGGTTGAAGGATAGCCAGTGTCTCTTTGTTTTAAGTACATCTAATTTCCAAAACTGAGCTAGTCTGAGCATCTCAGCCACTGTGTGGGCTTGTTAACATAAATATTTCTTATTTTGATATGATGCTCTGTCAAAACAGAAAAAAAACCCCAAAGCTCCATGTTGCCATAATATTGGCAGGCACTTGAGCAATCCGTAGAAATATTGTGTCCTTGAAGAAAGGCATGAACTGAGCTAAACACAAATCTGAGTTTCACACTCAGTGGAGGACCACGCAGCTAATCGGAAGGACAAGTTTAAATTGCCTCAGCTGAAGACTGAAAGTGTCATAAACCAAAGATACCATAGGACACCCTCAGAGCTCTTTGGAATGCTGTCCTTATCTGCTCTTTTTGCAGAAGGCACCCTTGATTTGAGGAAGATTAAAGTATCTGAAAATGACATTTTGCAGCTATTGACTTCTCTCATGTTTTTTTTCTTTTCCTTCTTCCTAAAAATCCATCCAAAAGCATTAACTGAGTTTGGGGGGGGGGGGGGGGGGGGGAGGTGGCAATATACATTTATATTTTTTTAAAATCTTTCATGAGAATCCAGTTGACTTTTAAAATCTTTATTTTTTTAAACTCTCACACATTTAACTTCCATGTCTTCCATAACCATAGAATTCTGGTGATACTGTTTACTTGGAAAACACAAGTTTATCTTTAAGATGTCTTATCCCTTTGCAAACCATCAGCTGTAGGTTGGGCTTTTCAACATTTTAAGTGGGGAAGAGGACATTTAAACATTGTCTTTAAAAGACATACTTAAGATTGCTCTTTGACTTGAGTCTGTATCTTAGTGTTTATGAGTTTGGAGTCTGAGCATGAGCATATGTTGTACTAATTTTTTAGTTACTGATTGAGCTATTCATTGCAAGTGGAGCAGTCTGTTTACAAACCACAGTGGAACATTTCTTGTGGTGATTCCTAATATTTCACAAAATGCATACTTGTTTGTTGTAAACCAGATTGGTAAAGTGTAAAAGAGAATATGGGGAGGACCTAAGTTTCTCTGAGCCGCACATCTAATATGACTACAAAATCCATGAGTTTTGCTGCTTGTGTTTTTTCTGTTGGGGTTTGGTTTTTTTTTTTTTTTATATAAGCAGAATTCAGTTTTAGCAAACTGGACACTAGACAGATAGGAAAGATAGTGCTTGAAGTAATTTATCACTTCATCAGTGCTTTCTTTTTAAAATACGAGCGTAGAAATCCTATAAGCAGAAAACAGGCTAATTCTTACTGCATGTTAATACTTTAACACTCGCTAGGCAAAAAGGGAATGTTTCCATACTTTAAGTATTGAAGTGGGAGAGCACGCCAAGAAGCTTAGCAAGTAAACTTCCAGGGTTTAAAACAGGGAAAAAAACCCCAGCCCTAGGCTCTTAGAGTGCTGTCAGTGAAAAGGGATGAGACATCTGAAGGTGTGCAGGACTTCCTTGGTACCGGCTTGCTTTCCGTAAGCAGAGTGTCACCAGACTTCTCAGAGCATGGCTCGTGATGACGGGCTTGTTTCGGTCCGCCACGGGCAGAATGAAAGGCCTCCATTGGGATGCAGCTGAACTCACCTTTGAGTTAAACAAACACCCCTTCCACATTTAAGCCGCTTGGGCCAGACTTCAAAAGCATGCTACTGGATACGAATTTCAGATTGTATTTTTAAACTTGACCACTGCACCATGGGTTTTTTTCTTGTTACCTTGCTTTGTCATTGCTTGCTCTCTGCTATAGCATACTGCTTGTAGGCAGTCTCTGTACGTACGACACTGTATCATTATTTTTTCAGTTTTACCAAATGTGAGTACTCTAGATCCCTTTCTGTAGCTGGCGACTGCATGGCACTGCATGCGAAATCATCTTTTTGTTTAGGCCATTGTAGAAGTCTGTGTAGAAGATCTCTCTGTGTTCCTGTATGCAGTGCTTCGAGCATACATTGGAAATACAGTTTGCGTTTCACTGCTGTTGCTGTGTATTGCATGTGTGTGTTGCCGTGTATGCCAAGTTACAGGTACTGCAGGACGTGCAGTTTGGGTAGTTAATTCACTTCAAGTAAGTACTAAAAAAAAAACAAAATAAGAAAAAAATCTCTGCGTCCCTTAGCCAGAGAGTTGTATACCGGTGCCTTGTGTCACCCATACTGTTCTGTAAATGCAGTCTAGTTGTTCTGCTCAGAGCCTGCAGACAGGCATGAGACCAGCTGAGTTTGAGACTGCCAGCTTGTACACACCTCCTCATGCTCTGGTTGTGGCTTCTTAGCTGACGGTCAGGCATAACTACCATGGGGCACATTTCAAACATTTTTAAAGGAATTAGTTCCTTATGGGAGTGTTGGTTTGTTTTTTTTTTAAAGAGGCTGGAAAGGGTATGATAGGAAGGGAGGTTTTGGATTGTTGGGTGAAGCAGCCACAGGAGAGTGGCACAAGGCAAGTGTCTTTCGGATAGTGTCAAAGGACACTTCAAAAGGAAATGAAGCATCAACATTTCTGATGGGAAGATACTGACTAAATACAGATGAGAATGAATTTCCCGTTCTGAAGAAGAACCAATTTCAACACTAAGAATTCAGCTTTAAGTCAGACCTCCGTTTACAAATTTGTTAGTTACACGAACACGCAGTCCTCTCAAAGGGATCTTAAAACCATGCTCCAGCTACAGAGATGGTTTTTTGTTTCTTTATAAGGGGAAGATGAGAGGATACATGTTGAGCCTAAACACTGGCTTAGCCTGCTTCGGAAATACACGAAGGACTCTTTTTGATAGTTGTGCCCTGTGGGTTCATGAGTGAGACATGGGGATCATGTATCAAACTCCCTGTTTGATAGCTTCAAGAACGTTACTTCTTGTTTTCCTCTTTATTATTTTTATGATGCCTCTTGGGATGAGCCAGATGAGTTTGACTCAGCCGAAGCAAACTTCAAGGAGCTCAAAGTTGGCTATATTTGTCTGGGAATAACTAGTCTCGCTCTGGGAATGAGCATCTTTCACTTATATGTTATGAAGCTGTTGCTCTCCATTTGGGCAGCCAGGTACCCTAAAAACAACAGGTTTTCAGAAGGCGAAAGGTTTTGTGTTTAGTGTTTCAAAAGGCTGCAGCTTGAGTGCATCCAAAACTAGATGAAGAAGATAGGATTGGAACAGCTAAATTCATCTTAACATAGAATTAAGTTTTAGAGTAGTAGTTTGTAATGTCCCCTGGACTTAGACATTACACTACCTTGTCATGGCAAATGTGTTCTCTTTGGCTTGGCAGACTGCATATAAATTGGTATTGTACTGGTTTGGATGATGTGCTACAATAGTTTGGAATTGGTTCATTAATTCCTGTGCTTCTCCCTTTAAAATCTAAACCTCTTCTGTTTATGCTCCTCCTAAATCAGGATTTGGTGTCTACACAGGCAGAAAACGCAATTCACTGACTCCTAGATCAAGTCTATTTCCTTGTCCGGGTTGCCAGCGGGATATCGATCTCGGAGAACGTGGCATCAATGGCTTATTTCGCAACTTTACTTTGGAAACCATTGTTGAAAGATACAGACAGGCAGCCAGGGCAGCCGTTGCTATTATGTGCGATTTCTGCAAACCTCCACCGCAAGAGTCCACAAAGAGCTGCATGGACTGCAGTGCAAGCTATTGCAATGAATGTTTCAAAATACACCATCCATGGGGAACTGCGAAAGCCCAGCATGAGTATGTGGGACCAACCACCAACTTCAGACCCAAGGTAAGTATACCGTATCTTGCAGAATTTGGGTTGCAGCATTTGCATATAGCTTCAGACATATCTGTGCAATGGTAGTTGCTTTTTAGGACCATTGTTGCTTTATGGACTATTGCTGTTACTTATTGAATGAACCATAAGCTTTTGTTCCTGTTGATGCTGAAGAGGACATTGAGAACATATTTGAAGGGGATCCTAAAAATAACGATTTTTTACTTTGGGGAGTGGATTGTGTTATTTCTGATTTGGGTCTTTTTTTTCTTTTTTTGGAAGACTTAATGATCTTGAACATCTGGAATGGCAGTGCTTTTCTCTCAAAGCCAGGTCAAGGAGGATGCCTGTGTGTGGTAAACTTAAAAAACCCAACAAAACTGGCCTCCCCCCCTGTCCCCTTAAGGCAGGTTCCCTTTGGATGTTTTATGCCTGAAGTTGATCCATCACGGAGCATCTTCTTTCTCTCCTCCTTCCTTGCATCTAGCAATAGCAAAAAGTGGAGTTCAGGTCTCCATTGTTATTATACCCTGTTATTTTTTTAGCTATAGCAGAAAAGAAAAATGCAATGGCACGTTTTCTACTTTACACGCTGCTGCTGCATCCATACAAAACAGTGATTGCAAAGTGCTGTTACCTTTGTTTCTTCTGCTAAGCGTGCTGCAGAACATGGCAGTGATTATCGAAATTAAGTTACTCAACGGGAGGAGTTGTCACAGCTGCCATCTCTCTAACAAGGGACCACAACAGGTCTTAATGTCCCAGCACTTGCTGTAGGCCTGTGGCCGGTGACCTTGCTGGATGGAGACAGATGTTGTAATAGGATTAGCTTCAGAAAATGCTGGCGGTTCAGACAAGGCAGAAGGCAAGAACCAAAATTTAAGAGAACCTAATCAATCTTTTTACCAAATAAACAGATTATTGGAATTTTAACATTGACTATGAAAGCAGTATGCTTGAGGGGCAAAATGATTTAACAGGATTTTTTAATAAACTTTCAGACTGAGACTGTCCTTCCTCCAAGTGTCCAGGTCCCATTAACCTCAGCTGTGCTGTGGACTGAGGGCAGGGCAGTGCCTCACCTTTTATTGTCACTGCCGAGTGGCGGTGCTGTTAGGTACTGTTTCAGTCAAGGCTCTGTCAGCATTTCGTGTGGAATTTATACCTGGTCTATGAAACACACCCTGCTGCAGGTTGATACTCCATCTGCCTCCTAAGGAGTTATTACTATCTATCACTTCACTGATCTGCTGCTGATGGGGGTGTATCACTTATGTGTGTAATGGGTCTGAAAGAAACGGGTCTGTTGAAATTGCACCTCCCAAGGCATCCTGATTAATTTTGATTAAATTAAGTAGATTTGATTAATGTGCAATGTGTAAGAAGCTCTTGACTGGTGGTGTACCTTCTTTCTGAGGCTGGAAAAATTTGAGCCTCAAAAGTTAGCGAGCTAGCAGATAGTGAACATCCAGAAGTCCACTTAGTGCTGTTTTTATTGTCTAACAACACCTTCATTCCAGTTAAGAACAAGCATGTGCTTGATGTACTTTAAAATGTGCTAGCACACAGCTGTCTTTGTGAAATGTCCCTTTATGGGACAAACGAGTAAGGTAAAAGTTTGCATGCTGTCTTCCAGCTCCTGATCTAAAATGCTGTACAGCTCCTTAAAAACTTTACTTCTATGGTATCTAAACCCTCACTGCTGCCACATTGCTACTTAAATATACCAAAGGTATCTTGTGATCCTTTAAAAGTACCATATGTTGTTATACTACATGCAGACTGAATTTGGATTTAAAAGTCAGTAGCTGACTTCTGTTGAAGCAGAGCAAAAGGGGGAGAAGTGGTTTACATCATCTGACCTTGATGTATCAAGTGTGCGCACATGTGTGATTTAGCTTTTTTAAATTACACGTGAAGACAGTTGTACTGTTTAAAGAAAAAAAAAAGGCGAAAATCATAGTACAGTCAAATGAACTATAGATACATCTACTTTGTAGAAAAACTTCCCAACAACAGTGAACTGATCTTTCTGTGCTCTTATAGAGACTTTTTTGAGGACTATTTGAGCTTAATATGAAGAAAGAAAAGTGCGTGTTTCATTGCACTGCATTGTTAAGACCTGAACTGAATGCATGGAGTATTTGCTGGTCTCCTAAACAATGTTCCCAGTCATCACTTTAATTTACAACCAGACTGGAGAGCACTTTGTAACGTGTGTGGTGGGGATGGGAGAAGCACATACTGGGCTAATTGTTCTTGAATTTTGAGAGAACTGGACAAGGTAATCTGCTGACCCCTTCTATCTTTAGCTTGCAGGCTGTAATTCTTGCTTATATGAGGAGATGAATAAAAATATGTGGTTTCTGTTAGGTGTGACTATGCACTGCTGTGGAAAAATTACTTCCACAGACTTACAGCGTGACTGCAGTTTTTGGAGATGTCTGCCTGCACAGCTGATTCCTGAAAGTTTCCTTCCCCCTGCCCACCCCAATCCAGCAGTCAATGACAACGCGGTAGCTTATTGCATATTCTGCTTAATGACAGTCTGGTGTCTTTGGGCTTTTCACCATAGCCTAAAGTAACATTTGGGGCTTGAGAGTTGGTTTTGGAGATGGTCTGCCATTTTAGCTTAGTGTGTCCATATTTATGCTATTCACAGTTTCCTATTTTTGTGCCCTTTCCTGTACTTTTGTGTGTGTGTGTGTGTGTGTGTGTGTGTTAAAAGATGGTACTTTTAAAGCTTGACTGTTGGCACTGCTGCCTTGTTCTTCTTGACATGAAACTGAAAAGCTTTCTCAAGAGCTCTTCTTTGGTAACATGGAGTAGACGGACCCAAGCGTTGTCTTTCAGTGCTCTGGAATGAGGCAAAGCATGGGTTTTTTTAACACCCACCCCCCCCCCGCCACCCCTTTTAGATGTTTTTATCTGTTGCTTGAGCTTCGAGTTGAGCAGCACTTTTTTTTTTCCTCTTTGAGCATTTATTTCAGCATGCTCAGTTTTTGAAAGACGATTTTTAGTGAACACTAGCTTTTTTGCAATGCTGTTTAAGCTGAGACTGGAATTAACGCTCAGCATGAACAACTTGTAATTGGAGTCAGACAGACAAATTGAAACACTGCAGCCTTTTGTCTTTAAAATGAGTGTGACTGCTGGTAGTGGCTGCATTTCGTTTGTTGCTCCAAGAGCAATGGCTATGCAGCTGATCAGAGTCTAGCTTAGACTTAAATCATTACAGTATTACGTCAACTCTTGCTTTAAGAAACAGTTCATAGCTGTCTCAAGATGCTGGCATGGACATGGTTAAATCTGACAGGGTGGGTGTGTTACATGCTGCATTACAGCTCTGAACAGGAGTGTAGGGAGCTTGAGGCGTGCAAACAACTTCAGGGATTGGCAAAATGGTTGATTGCAGTATGGTGGTGATGTGATGTGTACACAGACATTGCTACAGGTTTACTCACTGTAAACCTCGTGAAACTGTGTGTATTCATCTGCTGGCTTTCACTGGCCTGAACAAATATAAAAGGTGGAAGATAAACTGAATATAAAAAATCCATAGATGAAATCAGATGCTGCTGTGAGATGATTGAGTGTTTTGGTGGCTTGTTGAACACCTCAGTTTTTGGAAGTACACCTGCATTCTCTCTGCTCCCTTTTTTTTTTTCAGATTTTGATGTGTCCAGAACATGAAATGGAGAGGGTAAATATGTACTGTGAAATCTGCAGAAGGCCTGTTTGTCATCTTTGTAAACTGGGTGGATGTCATGCAAACCATAGAGTAACAACCATGAGCACTGCCTACAAAACTCTTAAGGTAAAAGTAAATATTGTTGGACCTGGCCTTAAGAAGGGGAAGAGTTCTGAGCTTCTCGTGTCAGGGCAAACTCCCTCTGGCAGGAAGCCAGGACGCGTGTTTAGAGGACACTGAACTAGTCATGGGGCATGCTGTTGAGCAACATCTGTTAATGTATATATTAGTGTGACATAGCGCACGTCTGAGAAACTAAACTATATTTTTTGTGAGGCTTGAAACATAACCCCTTAAAAGTGCTTCCACCTTATTTTAGCCAACTGTACAGCAGTACTGACCAATGCAGAAGATTTAAGCAGTTAATACTTTACAATCTAGCTTTTTTAAGATAAGTGTCCTTGTGGCTTGGGTTAGCTGATACTTTAGAAGCACCCCTGAAAAATGTGCATCTGAAGTATCTGTTGGGACCTTGTATGTTTCTGAAGTTGCATAGCTGTTAATTCCCTGAACACAGAACAAGAGGGGAGACTTGCAAACATTGCTTTGTTATTAAAGAACGATTGCTGCTACGTCCTCTTCTTCCTTTTCTTCCTCTCTTGCTCACAGGGAAAAAAAAAGACCAGACCAGCTTGCCTTGTGCTCTTTGGCCTCCTCGCCAGTTTCAAGGCTTTTCCTGTACAGCTGTTAACTCTTGCAACTAAGGAAGTGCAGAGACACTCATAAGTTCGTGCTTTGAACCACTCATTTTTCTAGCAAATCTTACTACAAATCAGTTAATAACTAACGAGGCTTTTCTGTAAGTTTTAGTAACGTCCTGAAGCCTCATGTTCCTAGCCTAAGAGAGGGTGACTCCTGTGGCTGGGGAAGAATGAGCCAGCTGAGGCTGTTACCTCTTCTCTGTAGAGGCTGTGCCCCCACTCCTGCTCACAGCAGTGGCCTGACGTCCCTGTGCAGGCATCGCAGGTCACCGTGCAATTCTCCGCGGGGTTGCTGCTCATAACCTGTGGCAGGCTATTGTCCTTGTAATTAGATAAACTGAGCGCTAGCTGGATGACCTGCCTGTGCTGGTTGTCAGGTTGCGTGGGACACCCTTATTCTGCCAGCTTGCTGTTTTATTTTAACAGGAGAAGCTTTCGAAAGATATCGAGTACCTCATCAGTAAGGAGAGCCAGGTGAAAGCTCACATCACGCAGCTGGATCTGCTGCTGAAAGAAACAGAGGTAAGAGTGGCTTGCGGGTTGTCTGGGGATGGCACTTGCAGGGACACAGCAGGGACTCAAACTGTTTTCAGTGAAGTGTTTCAAGTCCTTTGGGTTTTTTTCAGTTAGCCAGTAAAACAATGTCTGAACAGTTTGTGTTAGTCCTGAATCACACATGGTAAGACCTAATCTTGGCAGCGCGGGAAATTTGGGCAACATACAGAGGGAAGTTAAGTTTTGTGTGCTTCTGTAAATTTAATTGAAATAAAGCTTATTTGATACCTTAACCAAAGAGAGGCGGGTTAGACTTACAGCTCTTGTGTATTAATGGTGCTGCACAATTTACACTGTCCATTTACCTTGTGGATGTTGCAGTAAAGTCAGAGTCTGTCTCTGCAGAAGAGTCTGAGCCGGGAGTTCACATACAAGCTGAAAAATGCAATGACAGAAATTGCAGGAGCTCCTGGCCCTGCCTGTGTCTTGATACATGGAGACAATCATCTCCATGCTTTGTAGTTCCTTTTACCCAGGCACTAGTCAGAGGTGGCACTACAGTTCTGAGGGGGTACGTGAGAAACTGGGCTGGACTCTCAGTTCAGGGTGATTGCGGAAGGTGGAAAAGCACCTATCTCTTGGGCGTGAAGACTTCCAAGACTGACCTGCTTTTACAGTGCTTTTCCATGAGCTGTTTAGACAAATGCCATGCATAACTCAAGACATAATCAGAGGAATACTTTCCTGCTCTTTGTTCTCTGTGTTAAGATAGTAAATGCTTACTAGCTTGGGTGCAGTGCTGATTGCGTTTTCAGTGCTGAAGAGCATAACAAAGCTCATTAGTCTTGTCTGTCAAACGGATGACTAGATTGCTTGCGATATCTTGAACAACCTTAAGTATGTTTCTGTGCACAGCCACAGTGCTGTGAAATCTGTCTAAAATGTCTTTTGTTCCCTCCTAGTGCAACAGTGAAAGAGCTAAAGAAGAAGCATTTCAGAGTTTTGAGAAATTATCTCATGTCCTGGAAGAGAAGAAATCTGCAGCTCTCAGAGCAATTGAAGCTTCTAAGAATTCAAGGCTGGAAAAATTGCAAATGCAAGCAGAGGAATATCAAGGGCTCCTGGAAAATAATGGCCTTGTAGGATATGCTCAAGAAGTGCTTAAGGAAACTGATCCGTCTTGTTTTGTTCAAACAGCAAAACAACTTCATGTCAGGTATCTTAATTATCTTCTGTTTGAGGTACAGGTACTGTTCCAGGATGTCTGGTCAGTCATATTCTTTTGACACCTGCTAGCAAAGTACTGAATGCAGTACCTTCTATGGCAGAGGCTCAGAGAAGGTCCCTGTACCATTAAGAAACAACACACAGGAGAGGCTCTGTCCTGCGACAATGCCTAGCCTTGTTCAGTAGGACTGTAGTGGAAGGGTAGCCCATTCAGCTCACTGACACATTCCTTTGCTCAGAGATTGTATCGGGTATTTGCAAGTTAACCTAACAGGTCTCTTCTGGCTTTAAACTCTTTGATCTTAATAGTTGTTCTCCATTAGCGCTTCACACCTGTTTTGTTCTTTGAACATAATGCCCCAAATTGTTAAAATGCTCTGCCAACTGAACGATTACCTGTTCATTATCTTTACACTGATGTGCAAAAGGCCTTTAAATTTTGCATTTGAATTCTGTCTAGAGAGACAGAAATTTCTGGGAGACATCAGTAAGTAAATGAAAACAGAACTTTTTTAAAGCAAAATCTAGCATTTTTACTTGAAGGAATGCACACGTGTGAATTCCCTTTTCTCTCTTCTGCCATCCCTCTGCTTCTGTGCTTTCAGAATCCAAAAAGCTACTGAATCTCTGAAGACCTTCAGGCCAGCAGCTGAAACTACTTTTGAAGACTTCGTGGTGGACATAGCCAAGCAAGAAGAGATCCTTGGTGACTTGTCCTTCCATTCCAATGGTAAATTGCAAGAACATCAGGTTTTTCTCAAGTTTCGGCTTTAAGGGCTTCTCTGGGAAGAGGCAAAACTTTTGCAGGGCTGCAGTTGCAGAACTCAGTCTTGTGACTTGCATTGTCCCTTCTTTCTTCGTGATGCACAAGGCATTACCTGGCAGCAATGATAGCTTCAGCTTTGATAAAGAAGCTAAGAGGCCATTGCATACAGTACCAGTTTACATTGGCTTGTAAAATACTGTAGTTAAGTAATGCTAGGTCTTTCTAGAAGCTTTTTGTTGCATCACAGAAAAGAACAGGTTTTTATATGGTTTTTTTTTATCTGCCAGCAAAAATAAATAATACAACTTTCAAAGTAAAAACAGAAAGTAAGGGATTTATTTAAGTGCATGAACAGAACCATCCCCATCTGCACTCTTTAACTGAGTCAGATTCCATCCACCCTCCCCCACCCCCCGTGCTATAGCCACTCAACAAAGGGCTTGTATGGTTAATTCTAAAACAATGTGTATCTGAATTTGAGGTTTTTTTCTCCTGAATCTCTGGCATTCCAGGTCTAGAAGTACCAGAAATCAATGAAGAGCAGAGCAGAATGTACAACAAAGCTCTGATCAGTTGGGAATGCCCTGGGAAGACAGACTCAGCTGATACCTATGTTCTTGAGTATCACAAGCTTAATAGAGAAGAGGACAGTGTGACATGGCAGGAGATTGAAGTTTGCAGCAAGAGCAAAGTAATATCTGATCTTGATGACGACAGCAGCTATGCCTTTAGAGTTCGAGGATATAAAGGGTCTATCTGTAGCCCTTGGAGCCGAGAAGTTATTTTGCGTACACCTCCAGCTCCAGGTATTGGGTTTTCTTATGTCTACAAGGTACTGAATCTGTGTCGGTGTTAAGAGCTGTAGGTGGTTTCCAGTAGGTCCCAGACTTGTACTGTACTGTTACTGGTTGCATAAATGTTTAGAAGCACTGTTAACAAACAGGTTAAGTAGGTAGCATACCACGACTCTGTTAGCTTGCATGATGTTCCTGGTAGCCTTTAAAAGTGAGAAATTGTAATGCCAGTGTATCTTAAAATGTAGTTTATAACCACAGAAGGCCAAATAACTAAGAGGAATTTTTTTGGGATACTGTTTTTCAGTTTTCAGTTTTCTTTTTGATGACAAATGTGGGTACAACAGTGAACATCTTCTGCTGAACCCAAGAAGAACCTCTGTGGAGAGTAGGGCTGGATTTCCTCTACTGCTGGGATCTGAACGTATGCAGGTCGGATGCTACACAACCCTGGATTACATCATTGGCGACACTGGGATTGCCAAAGGGAAGCACTTCTGGGCTTTTCATGTGGAAGCCTATTCATACCTGGTGAAAGTGGGAGTTGTTTCTAGCAACAAGATACAGAAATTGTTCCATAATACCCATGATGTGACCAGCCCAAGGTAAATCGCAGACTCTTGCTTAATACATTTTTTATATAAGGAGATGGCTTTTTAAAAAATAAATTAAGAGCGAGTCCGGTCTCAATTAGTAAACAAGGTGAACATAACCAGTGGAAAGTGGCTTGAAGGATACAGTGTAAGGAGGTTGTCCTGGTCATCCCCTACTATTAGTCAAAAGACATTCTACTTATCCAGAGTCCTATTTTCTTTCTTTTTGGGAAAGAAATCAGGTTCCTATAGATGTCAAGATATGTCAGTTAAAGCAAGAAGGTGAAAAAAAAGCATCAGTTGCAAGATTGAAGCAATGCTTAATTGTCAATAGTAAGACTCTGCCTTAATTCCTTTAGCGTAGTAGGTTTGGCAGCCATTCAGAGGTACGATGTTCACTGTGCATATCTGTGTATCTTGCTGTAGCTTGCGTCACAGTGGATTCCAAGTCACTGGCTGATCCCAGGCTACACGCTTGCATACAGTACTGGAATGCTACTGAGCACAAGCCAAAGTACAGTAGACAAACCAGAAGAAAGATTTCCAGCTCTTAATTACCGTTGTAGCAAGCTGGATGTGTCTCGGAACTGCAGGCTGGGAGGCCATCTCCTGGGGACTCTTAACTTTTTCAGGAATCTAACAAATGTATTGGCTTCCTCCTGTATAACGTACTGAAAGTGTAAAAATGCCAATGTCTTGAGCTGCTTGAAGTCAGATGGAGCCTTTTTGCAAAGTGAGAAATCAGATCCTGGTTTTCAGATTTCTTTTTCCTTATCCACACAAATCTCTGGAAGACACTAGCTGACACACATGCAACCTCCCCCCAAACACCCCAAAACTGCAAACCTCGCTAGGGATTGTCTGCACAGAAGAATGTGTGCCTCTCCGGTCTGTCTTCATCTGGGGACAGAAGTAGGGGGAAAAGCATGTAGACTGAACGAATCTGGCTACAAACTTTCCCCACTAACCAGCTGGGAAACAGGGCTTCAGGGAAGCCTCCAGGCAGAGCACTTTAAAAAAAAAAAAAAAACCAAACAAAAAACTTAAACCACTACTTTTTGTGTTGCGAATTTTAAAGACAATGTAATACAGCAGCGGCATGGAAAACTCACAGGACGACAGTAATGTTAAATGTTACTGGTGTCATTTAACATTATGTAAATAAAGTTAAACATATCTTGTCTGCCATGATTAGTCATATTGGCTAAATTACTTCTCAAGTTAGCTAATTTACTATACCTGTAGGTTCATTAATGATTGCCTAGCATGAGTACATTTAAATACATCCGCTCCTTAGTGAAGCCTTCTGTGGTCTTGTCCTCATTAGTGTTGAGCTGGTATTGTTTGAAGTGGCCCAGATGAGTGTTCTCCACCTACTAAATACACCTTCCCTTCTGGCTTAGGTATATTTTTACCCCGCAAGGTTTTGCAGGTGCTGATGTGGTGTTACCTGTCTTACAAAAATGTTTTCTTCAGTTCACATCACTGATCCCACTCCAGAACAAAAGCAAATGGTTGTTGTTCTGTTCTAGGTACGAACAAGACAGTGGTCATGACAGTGGGAGTGAAGATGCCTTCTTTGACTCATCACAGCCTTTCACACTGGTCACTTTAGGCATGAAGAAGTTCTTTATCCCCACAACACCTGCTGCGCCCAAGGATCCAGCGAGCAGAATCCTTCCCCTGCCGTCGTGCTTGGGCATCTGCCTCGACTGTGACAAAGGCAAGGTGGGGTTTTACGACGCAGGCCGTATGAAATGCCTTTATGAGTGCGAGGTGGACTGCTCTGGCATAATGTACCCAGCATTTGCCTTAATGGGTGGCGCGGCAGTTCATCTTGAGGAAGCCATCACAGCAAAGTATGGGGAATACCATGATGACATCTAGTGCAGAAATCTCTTCCCATTGCTGTTCTGAGGTGGAGGATGAGAGCAGAAGAATTCTACCTTAGTCCTGATTAATTACATTCTACCTACGTGTTGCTCACAGGCCTCTGGGCCATGCTTTTTTCAAACAAATGGTCCAGACACTTCCCACGCAAGTGGGAAATGTTCTTCCAGGAACTCTCCTGCCTTTCTTGTGATCTGTGTGATGCTGTTCTCTACAGACTTTCTTCCCAGGGGGAAGCAGGGAAGAAGTTTGACTAGCAACCAAAATTACTCTTCAGGGGTAGAAATCTGCCTTTTATGTAACTTAAATCCTTACATAGTCAGTTTTGCATTTAATGAAGTCAAAGCTGACAGTGTGTGATTGCCATTCTCCTTTTAAGAAGTCTGCCTGAATGCCTCTGAGGGGTCAAATGCTTTCCAATTAACCCCTGAGCACCAGGGGTTGGGCCTTTTAGCATGAAATAACATTTTCAAAAATAGAATATAAAGCAGGGAGTAACTAGAACTGCAGCTGAACGTTTAGGTTGCATTGGGAAAGAGGAGGGTAAACTAGAATGTGATTGCATGTCATACACCTTTAATGTGACTGTAAGTTAAAACTCTAATTCTGACACCTAGTGTCATATAGTTGGTGGCATAATGATAAGTTTCTTTACTCTTCCAGGCTTTTACTATAGGCTATATAAAATATATAAAGTGCAATTTGACCTTAAACATCAGACTTTAGAGTCCAAAATCAGCAGTGTTGCATGTGTGAGTAATAGTACCTGGTATTTAGGCAAAAGCAAATGAGTTATTGACATGACTAATAATATGTGAACTTTAAAAAAAAATCAGGTATTTCTTTTAATACTTGTTTCTGTAAGTTAATTTTTTTATCTAGTAGCAGCTTCGTTTTTTAGTAAGAATGTTAAAAATGCACTGATTAAGTTTTGAGACCCAATTTTTGCCTTAAAGGATGTCTCCCCCCAAATTTCTGTTCCTCTCATGTTAAAAACTGTATCACAGTAATTTTTCATAGAGTCATAGAACCACAGAATGGTTGGCCTTGGAAGAGACCTTTAAAGAACATCTAGTCCAGCCCCCCCTGCCGTAGGCAGGGACATCTTTCACTACACCAGGTTGCTCAAAGCTCTGTACAACCTGGCCTTGAACACTTCCAGGGGTGGGACATCCACAGCTTCTCTGGGCAACCTGTGCCAGGGTCTCACCACCCTCATCGTTAGAAATTTCTTCCTTACATCTAACCTAAATCTACCCTCTTTCAGTTTAAAACTGTTGCCCCTTGTCCTGTCAGTACAAGCCCGGGTAAAAAGACTCTCTCCACCTTTCTTTTAAGGCCTCTCTATATATTGAAAGGCTGCAATGAAGTCTCCCCAGAGCCTTCTCTTCTCCAGGCTGAGCAACCCCAGTTCTCTTAGCCTTTCTTCACAGGAGAGGTGTTTCGGCGCTCTGACCATTTCTGTGGCCCGTCTCTGGACCTGCTCTGTGCTGGGGGCCCCAGAGCTGGATGCAGTACTCTAGGTGGGGTCTCGGGAGAGCAGAGTGGGAGAATCACCTCCCTTGCCCTGCTCGCCACCCTTCTTTCTATGCAGCCCAGGATACAATTGGCTTTCTGAGTTGCAATCACACATTGCTGGTTCATGTCCAATTTTTCCTCCACCAGGATCCCCAAGTCCTTCTCTGCAGGGCTGCTGTCAATCCCCCTGTCTGTATCGATACTGGGGATTGCCCAGTCCCAGGTGCGGAACCTTGCAGTGGGCCTTAGTGAACCTCACGAGGTTTGCACAGGACCACTCCTCAAGCCTGTCAAGGTCCCTCTGGATGGCATCCCTTCCCTCTAGCGAATGAACTGCTCAGCTTGGTGTCATCTGCAAACTTGCTGAGGGTGCACTCAATCCCACTGTGTATGTTATTAATGAAGGTATTAAGTAATATTGGTGCCAGTACAGACCCTTGAGGGACAGCGCTCGTTACTGGTTTCCACTCAGACATTGAGCCATTGACTATAAGTCTTTGGACATGGCCATCCAGCCAATTCCTTATCCATTGAACAGTCCATCCATCAAACCCATATCTCTCCAATTCAGAGGTAAAAATGTTGTGGGGATCTTATCAAAGGCCTTACAGAAGTCCAGGTATATGACATCTGTATCTCTTCCGTTGTCCACTGATGCAGTCACTCCATCACAGAAGGCCACTAGATGAGTCAGGCACGATTTGCCCTTGGTGAACCCATGCTGGCTGTCTGTAATCACCTCCCTGTCTTCCATATGTTTTGACATACCTTCCAGGAGGATCTGTTACATGATCTTACTGGGCACGGAGGTGGACTGCATCTGTTTATAGAAATCTACGTAAAAAAACATTTGGGTACTTGCACTGTTAACTTGTGTTGTGGAAAAATAAGGATCTAAAGTGAAGGATGTTTCTAATACATACTTGGTGCTTTCTAATTTGGGGATATGCTTTCTAATTTGGGGATAGTGTTGCATCTTGATGAATGTGTGTGAAGTATGCTTACTAAGTACATGTATACAGCTGTAGAGCTATGAAATGGGACCTGAAAATCACAATACACTTAAATGAATGTAGGTCATAATGCAAAACCTTTGTGTGCTTTGCTGTCTGAACTGTCGTACTGATCTGACCTGGAGTCCACCCCTCCCAGTGTCCTCTCTCCTAAGCCTCTGTCCAGTGGTGACTGTCGGAAAAAATTGGCAGAAATGGTAATTGGCAGAAATGTCATCTGCACCAAGGTGATCATGACAGCCCTTTCGGGGCTAGAAAGGCCCAGCAAGGGCAACGTCTTGTCTGGGTCTCACCAGCAAACGTTTCTGCCTTAGTAAGGCTATGTGGAAGTATGTTCCACAGCTTCATTGTGTGCTTGTGTGAGAAACACTTTGATGTCCCAGGCAGCAGGTGTGAAGCAGTGGGTATCTTCTGGAACTTCGTCCTGCAGGAGAAATGGCAAATTGTGCCTCGCTAGTTATCCTTTAGGTCATTTCTTTTTGTAACAGATGGTTATCATAGCCTTTCTTTTCCATTATGCCCTCCCCTTCATGTTTCCTCTCAGTGGATGGAAGCCATTCTGTACTGGTGAGCATCCTGCTGCTCCTCTTTCTCCTTTCACCTTCTGAGGCTGACTGAAGGAGCCTGCCATACAGACACTCTGTTGCTGTGAAGGATGACAAAATTCTGGGTTTTCCTTCTTTTCCATAGTCCTAAGACCGTATTTGCCTTTTTGGTTGATACTGAATATTAAGCTGAGGTTTACAAAGTTTCTTCTGCAGTGTTTTCCACACAATCCTGATGGTTAGTTGTAAACAAGCTGTGCACATACAGGGTTTCCCTCCCTTGTGTGTTATTTTGCATTTGTTAATGTTGAGTTTCGTCAGCTCGTATACCTAGTCACTTAGTCCTGAGGGCCTCCTGCAGCTCTTCAGTCACTTCTAGACTTGAATGTTCCTGAGTAGCTTCATAGGTAACACAAACCTTTTTTGTTTGCTTGCTTTTCCAGATGTTGGAGCAACTTAAGTTTTAGTAAGACACAGCAAATCTCTTTCTACTGTTAAAATTTATTGTTCCTTCCACTTTTTTTTCCCCTCATTCATTTATTAATCCATGATTAGCTAGTCAAGCACTGAAAACTTTTACATGTTAGTACACTGTTGAGTACATGGCTCATGTTCTTGTATGTGTGAGCCCAGTAGTCAAATAGATCCAGGAGACAGGATTCTATCATCAGTAACTGTGACTTCTCCCATTGTATAATCACCATTTGTCCGTTCATCTACCAAACCTAGTATTGGCTTAAAGCTGTGGATTATAGGGTTGAACTTTCCAGTTTGTTGTTCCCAGACCAAATCTTCTTCCACAGACAAAAATTTGATTCCTCTGTTTCAGAAACTGGTCTAAATTACAGGTTTTATGTCACGGTTAGCACTCCACAGTTGCACATTTGGATTCTTTGTAAGCATCTGGACCAATATCACCAGGCTTTGGCCTTTCGTTACTTTATGGAAATATTCATAAACTGAACACTCTATCTTAGACACAAAGACAGTCCTTCAGACTCATTTATTTAAAAAAAAAAAAAATACTAGTTTGAGAATATAGGACATTAAAAATTTGGGTTTTTTTTCCTACTATAGCTTTATCTTACATTCATTTAAGATATGCTCTGCTATGCAATTACTTATTCTACTGGACAGAAACTGATGCTACTTTAAACATTTATCTACCTTTTGATATGTCTGTTTGTATTTATCTCATTCTGAGTTTAAAAATTGTTTTGGCTTTTGGTGTTACTTGAATACTTAGGATGCATTCATTAGAATACTCTATGGTGCTTACTCTGGCTTATTAAATAAAAAAACACACTGTCAGAGGCACTGACAACACACTGTCAGATTTTTTCCACTACAATGGAAGTGTCACCTTTCAGAAATACAGTTCAGCAGTACTTGCCTATCCAGATACTTATTTTTCCAGAACAAGTTTCTTCCTACGAAACAGCACTTTACAATGTAGACTAAGCTAAGAATGGTGTGATATTGTGTGGATCTTTGTGCAATATAGCTGTTTGGTGACTACTGTGTGATTTGCAAAGCTCCATGCAGGTGTGAATCATGTAGACACTTTTTAGATATCTAAAGCTTTAACAAAAAGGCCTTGTTTAAAAATACTCTGAAATGTAAATGTGATGTCTTCTTTTTTTTAATAAAAGCTGAAAATACAGTGGCTTGGTCATTCACATTATTACATCCCAGCTCTGAAGTACCCCGGTTGAAATAATATTTCTTACAATAGATGACAACAGGTGACTTGTGGGGAGAAGGCA
This sequence comes from Phoenicopterus ruber ruber, assembly GCA_009819775.1. Classification (NCBI taxonomy): domain Eukaryota; kingdom Metazoa; phylum Chordata; class Aves; order Phoenicopteriformes; family Phoenicopteridae; genus Phoenicopterus; species Phoenicopterus ruber. The sequence continues at coordinate 64,663,091 of CM020246.1, read as the reverse complement.
CTGCCTTTTTTTCTCAAGTCTGCCCATATACCAGTACCTCTAATTTTAGGAGGACTAAAGAGTCTAGTTTGGACTAACTGCCACATCAAGCTTTTACTTAGGATGCTGATGTTAGGAACTTGGCTGCCTGAGGCTCCCTCTCCAGGCAAGGGAGGAGAATACAGGTCCAGAAGGAACTTGGCTCTTGGGCATTTTCAAGGGAACCTGCCCACTCCTTAACAGAGGAAGCAGATGGTGCTCAGCTCTCCAACCTGAGCAGCCCAACCAAGAGACCTAAGTTACGTTGGATGGACCTGCCTTGCTCTGCAATTCTGAAAATGGGTGCCACTGCTTAAATCTGCATCTCTTTGAAAATTCAGTGTTTACATTTGTCAATGCTGCTGCTTTCAGGATGTTTTAAGTTCCAGCTTCTGGTGGTTGCTGCCTTCAGGGCTGCTGTGTGTGCACCTACAAGTGCTGGAGGCTGTATTTGCAGTGAGTGTCCTGTGAGCTGTGCTACTGCGGTTAAAGCAGCCACAGAGTCAATATATGTATGTGTGTACTTCAGGAGAGACAGGCTGACGCTCCTGGGAAAGGAGTAGCGAAACCAAGTGTAGTATTGTGCTGAATTTTCTCAACTTTCTGATTTGACTGCCATCCTCAAGTATGTCCTTCAAAGGTATAAATGACAGGTTTGTGCATTGCTTGAAGCTGAGTAAAACTGACACCGTAGAGACAGAAGGGTGGCTGAGGAAGCACTTGCAAAGGGCTCGGGCTGAAGAATATTCTTGGCGCCACGTCAGCAGATGAATGCGGAGCTGACTGGCGCTTCCTGAGGTGCTTGCCTTCGGGGGAAGACTGAGATGGTGCGTGGTCTTTGGCTCAGCTCCCATTCGGTAACAACTTTCTGAAAGCTTATTTGGAGGTTCAGAAAAACAAACTGCATCTGTGTGAGAGAGAACTTCAGTTTGCGCTCGAGTCTCGAATTAGAAAGAAGCGGCTTTGACTCGGCCTGAAGGATATTTCTAGCTCCTTGGCAAAATAATAAGGCTTTTTGTGTATTTATTGCCCAACTATAAACATTGCACTGGGCAAATCCAACTTAGCATGAAAGGATCCATTTGTTTTAGCTAGCTTGCCTGGTTTGACAGGCTTAGTCCTTGTTCTTAACCCTTTTATTCCTCGTGCCTCTTATCTCCCATAAGACATTTGTAAGGGAGAAATGGGAGGCTCAAACACTATCAAAAAACGTTTCTCTCAAAAATTTATCTTTTCCTGCCTGTTTAATAAATTCTGCCTCTCTTTTGGTCTATCACACCCATATCAGCTCAGCTTTGGTGCAGTTACTGGATTTCCTGCTCTTTTCTCAGACCTGGAAACAACTACAGCAGTGTATCCTCTGCTCCTCCATGCACTGTAACTGATGTAGGAAGGAGGAAAGAAAATACGGAGCTATCCTTAAACCTGTCAGAAGGAGATGGAGAGAAAGTGCCCTAGGTAGACAGAAAACTTTCACCTTGGGAAAAAAAAAAGTAAAAATAGTTTCAGAGGAGAGGAAAAATTCACTATTTTCTTCCTCGGGGTCCATGAGTGACCATGCTGCATGGGTAGCTGAGCAAGGCAAGGAGCCAGGCAGGCAGAGGAGGTTCCCACTGGTGCTGCTAAGCATGTACAACCCGCAGCACAACTTGGCATGGTGTCCAGAAATGGCTGTTTCTGGGGTCGGTAACCCACTGCGGCCTGGTGGGCTAAACCAGGGGTAAGTTCAATGCGTTCCTCACAGTTTCTTCCTGTATGGCATAATGTGCAAATGACTTTGTTTCTGCCTGAGCTGAAGGAAAAAGTTTGTATTTGGCCTCTGTCTGTGTCAGTTGATTTAAGAGATGTCCATCTCCAACAAAAATCTTGTCTGAATATCTGTCCATCCTTTCTTAAAAAGAGAACTACAGTAGAACTTTTAAGAGTAGTATTTATATTAGTGCAATTTAAATGAGTCATCATACTTGGTTACATAGCATGCCACAAAAACACCATGGCTAAACCAGTGGAATGAAAAAATTTCCTTTAAGAAATAATCTCATAAATACTCCTTCAAAACCAAGTTAAGCAATCAATGGAGATGATTAAGAATTCACTTAAGAAGTCATTTCATAAGGGAATTGCAGGGATCTGAAGTAACTACTTGGCTATGGAAAACAAGCAGCACTTCCATTTCATTTGTCACTGAACCTACCTACATATAGACATGTGGGTATATGCATTTATATTTGTGCATATGTGCATGTCTCTTTTTTGTGGAAAGTTACTTTACTCATGAAATTGTTAGCAAGGTCAGAAAACACTGAGACTCATTCAGATAATACCGACACTTGTTCTTGGGGCCATCTTGTTCGGGATGTTGCATATTGCTGGGCCAAGTGTGCTCACTGCATCTAGGTACTTAGAATGTGCGAGGTGACAGAGGATGGTCCTTATGCTCCTGGGGATGTGCAGGATGAAGGGACTGTTCACTGTGAGGCAGAAGGACCTGAGGTGGTGCATCTCCTGTACATGTGAATGCTAAGCCAGAAGAAGACGTGAAGGTGTGACACTGCACCCCAGAGGAGCTGACGGCGAGAGTTTTCCTCAGCTTTCCCTCACTGAGCCTGGAGACACCACAGACACTTGTCACCTCCCTCCCTGCTGTTTCTTGGGACTTAGAGGAAGACTCTGGAGTTGGGAATGATGTTGGGGGCACCTTTCAAGCCCAATTCCTGCATCGCTGCCCTGGCAGAAATACTCCATGGCCATGTCCACAGGACACCCACGCAGGGTCTAGACCCCCACAGCGTCTGCCTGTGGGGAAGAAGCCTTCTCCGCTGGCTGCCCGGGAGCGAACTGGCAAAGGAATCTGGTTTTGCACAGTCATTCCAGACTTCAGCTGAAGTTGTCACTTCTTCCCTTATTTAGAAGATGCTGTGTATCAGGCACCCCCTCATACTTCAGAGTATTTATGCAGGTGTGATTTCATTCATGCTGGTTTTATTAAAACTTTTTCCTGCCTAACAGGGGAACAGGCAAACCCTTACACAAAGTAAATATAGCTGAAAATGTTAATTAATTTATTTATTTTTAAAAAATGACAATAGAGTCCATTTTAGAGAACTATTGAGAGAGAAAAATAAGGATGAAGAAGGATAAGACTGGACTTGTTATGAGAAAAAAATAATGTATAGTCCCAGGCTTGTACTATTTTAATTTTATTTCAGAGCACTTTGTTTCTTCCAGGCATAAAAAATTATGAAAAAAGCATTTCAAGACACTAGTGAGGAAAGGATGTACTGGTAAGATTCCTCACTGCAAATCCTATTTCTTCTCTAAATACCTTAATTCACTTGCTAATTCACGGGGGTTTTTTTAACTTTATGATGTAGCTTGTATTTTGTCAGGCTCCACAGAGGCAGGCTGGCATCACTCTGAGCCCCATCCAGGTCCCCACGTGTCAGCCAGCCCCGGGCAGCCACAGCACCCAGACTGGTGCATTGCTGCTCTAACCAAAGGGCTGTAACATACAGCATGCAGATTTGTGGTATGAATGCATTCAAGAGTATTTAAGCATGCGTTTGTCTTCCAGCACCCCTTCTTTAGCTTGCCGTGAGAGCAGCCAGTACAACGGGACACATGGGCGTAGGGGGCCTCTCCTCAGGGCCCTGCCATCATTTTTGTTGGGTCCCAGGTGCTGGTTTTGGAGCTGAATGAGCAGACCTGAGTGTGTACGTAGGCTTCGCTTTCATTGACTTTCTAGCGTCTCCCCTTTCAGTTTTTCCTTCTCCTCAGGTTCTCCTATCTAGCTAGTTTCTGGATTTCTAGTGTTAATGCAAGCAGAAGGGTTTTTTTAGAGAAGCAGTGCAAAGAACATGCCCTTGGAGACCACATAATCACTTGTGAAGTTATTATATATGGTAAGGAGAAAATACTAATATTCACTTGTTTACCGTATTGACATACTGCTTATTTTGGTATTTTATTATTTACAACAATTAAAAAAAAAAAAAAAAGACTTAAACCTAGTTTATGAGCTTATTTTTTTTTAACTTTAAAGAAGAGTTATCATAGAATCATAGAATCATTTAGGTTGGAAAAGACCTTTAAGATCATCGAGTCCAACCATTTTAACCTATCACTACCAAGTCCACCACTAAACCATGTCCCTAAGTGCCGCATCTACATGTCTTTTAAATACCTCCAGGGATGGTGACTCCACCACTTCCCTGGGCAGCCTGTTCCAGTGCCTGACAACCCTTAAGTGTAGTCCGTATTGTTTAAGAAATACTAATTTCTTGATTGTGATTTTGTGGTTCTGGTCCAACCATTAACCATGCCTGTTTTCTTTTCAAAGAGGGGGTAACAGCAACCAGCATTAGCACCAGCTCTCAGCTCAAGCTCCTGCTGCAGTGTTGTGCCTCCCCTCGACTCACCCCCTGGTCACCTTTGGGGAGATCTTTCCTCATGGGACCTCTAGCTCCAGGTTCATCCCTGTAAGGCCAGTTGCATGTGTTGGTGAGACTGGAACACGTAGAAAGAAAGGAAGAAATGTTGAAATATTTTTAAGAACCAATAATCAAAGCATATCGGTTGAGAAGTAGAAACTAAAATAGTTAGGAGAGATGGGCTATGTGCTTTCACAGCAGCCATCGGCAGTATTTCCTGGGAGACAGGCTGAGCCTGCTTTGTTCAGCTCATGTATAGTCAGTGTCTGCTTTGCTTTGTACAATCTGCAGTCTCACAAATACCCATTTACTTCTCAAGGGAGAGGCGCAAGATTTAAGATTGCGTTAAGTGCTCTTTGACGTGGGACCAACCCAGGCTTTAATGTATTTTCCAATGCTGCTGGTAGCATTGGGCTGTCCTCCACAGAACATACAAGAAATGCAAAGGCACAAGGGCTGGCTGCTTTGAAGTAAATCTGGGAAATGGTTCTTCTCCTTTGAAATGCAAACCTGATGGCGAAGCCACTGCTCTAGTGGCTGCTGCTCCCTTTGATATGGCACATACAATGCAAATGAATGCTAGAGAGTGACAATCACAAGGCTTTGAGAAGCAAAGGACCAGAGAAAACATATTCTTATTTTCCACAGCTGTTATGCTAAGCAATACTCAGCCTGTTGAAATAGAGTTCAACAAGTAGGTCTGCAGAGACCAACTTGTTGGAAATTAAGTTAAAAGCTTGCACCTCCCCAGTGCGACTCAGTGGATGATTATACTGTGTTTCACTGTTGAGATCAATATTGCTCAATTTGCAATGTGTTTGTAATGACAAACTTAGGTTTGGCTTTGCCAACTTCTACACAGGTTGTTGAGAAATCTGCTGGAAGTTCTTAAGTTGTCATTAGGGTCAACTCTGATTTAAGAAGAATGTTCTTTATCGATATGAAACAGATTTCTTAGTCTCTAGTTGACATTTGTTCCTGTTGTGGATTTAGCAAAGTGTGAGTTTCTTACACTTCTAGTTATTTCTTTTTAAAATTATACAAATCTTTTTTTTTTCCATGTGGTTCTATCATTTACTGATGATACTAAAAGGAAAAGCAAGTTCTACTGAGGAAAAAAAAAAAGCAACTTTTTCTAATTTCAAAACAATATTAAATTTCATTTAAAAAAGACAAAAGTCTAAGAAGTGACCACAATACCCTATGGGTTGTATCTTCCTGAACTGAGATATCACTAAGAAAGTAGATGTCTGATGCAGGCATAATTATTTCTTCTTTTCAGTGCAGACAGGATTTTGACCATGTTCTTTAACCCAACATAGCTATTTTTATGGTCTGGATTTATCCAGTTTACAAAGCAAGCTTAGGTTTCATGCACACCTGTTTACATCATGTGTGAATAAGCCAGAATATGTTCAGCCCCAAACAGGCTGAAGTTATGAAGTGGGCTTTGTTCCAAGGCTTGCTGAAGCAAATAAGAAATCAGAGAAAAGCAGTTTTAAGTTAAGATACTGGAAAAGAAAAAAAGATGTGATCGTAAATTTTGCAGAAAATTTAGGAAGTGTTATAACCTTGTCATATAGGAGCCTGCCAAGTTTTTCTTCTCTCTTCCATAATTGGGTTACTGACCAGAACATTTATATCTCTCTGCCCTTCCCCTTCTTATGGTAGATTTAGTCTAAATGCTTGCAAAATATTGTATATGTTGACATAAATAGTGGCAGAAATATTTAACAGAGAATTAATGTTAGGTTATTTTGTTTAACAGCTGGGGCTTTCCATCTTAACAAAGTGATAAGACCAGAATACTGCAAGTTATCAAACTATTTGTTGAAGAGGAAGTAAAACCCTGTTCTACACCTTCATTAACAAGCTCTGATTTGATCCTTGGGTAGTTATCACCTTTAAGATTTGTGCTAAGTTTTGCACATTTAGTTATTAAAAGCTATTGCTGGATTCAACAGAAGAGAAAGAAAATATGTGTTGAGCCTTAACCAGAAAATATCAAATAATCTTTCTCATTCTGAAACATAGCTAATCCCCTCCAGGAAAGCTCAGCTCTCCTCTTATTTAAGAAAGTGTACTCTACTGAGAAAACATTGACTGATCATTTGCTTTTGCAAAACATCTTCCATACAACGACGCAGTCAAAGACAAAGCCAAGCACATGGAACAAAACCAGCTTTGAGAAGGTAATTTAAACCCATCTTGCTTGCATTAGCTTCAAGACCTCATCGCAGCATTTCAGTAACTTCATAAATTCCAGAACAGACCCTGAAAGAAGCCAAGAACAACACGTTTCCTTCAACTCCAAATTAGCCTTCTGCTGGAGGGATGCAAGTGCCTGCCCACATAGATGTCACGGAATGATGAAGATCTTTACTTAACAGTAGCCATGATCTATAGCACATCAAAAAGAAAACCTAGATTCCTGCAAAGAAATAGTCTTAGACTCCTTTGTGTTCCAAACACCTCTGCTTTTTTCCTCCTCACCCACCTGCGTGTTTTACTTCTCATTGCATGACTGTTTTTACACACAGTGATGTCAAGTGGCTGGACTTTTAACCTCTGAGATCATGGCTTTGGGCAATTAGCATGATCATCTCTGCTTCTAATTAAACACTCAGATTCAGTCTGAAATAGGTATTTCTTCAGCTGAAAAGTGAGGTTTCTGTGGCACTGTGCAGTCTGCAGCCTTCCAGGTCTGACAATGAATATAGTTAAGTCATGAGCTTAGTTCTGTTAAGTTGCTGTCATTAAACCATGCAGCTGGCAATCACAACACCTCTTGTGAACTGCTGTGGGTGCAGGGCAGTTAGAACCCTTCTTAAACAGAATTTCTAGTGAAGCAAAGCATTCAGTCCCTTATTCTTCAAAGCCATTATATTTTCATTAAATATTGGAAAGCAGTAAGTGAAGCTGTGAGTTAGTGCCTTGCTATTTATTTATTTTTAAGAGAAGCAAGCAGCAAAGTCTGCTACAGGAGACCCAATGAAAGCATAAAGCGTGTAAACTACAGCACCAGAGCCCATTTTCTGGGCCATTGGCAGTGTTCTTGCTCATTGCATGGTGCACACAAAAGTTGCAGCCCTTCGCCCAGTTTGTTTTTTACTACCATTTTTACTACCCATCTGAAGGTTAGTAGAGGGCAGTGCTATCATAGAATCGTTTAGGTTGGAAGAGACCTTTAAGATCATCAAGTCCAACCGTTAACCTAGCACTGCCAAGTCCACCACTAAATCATACCCCTTAGCACCACATCTACACGTCTTTTAAATACCCCCAGGGATGGTGCCTCAACCACTTCCCTGGGCAGCCTGTTCCAGTGCTTGACAACCCTTTCAGTGAAGAAATTTTTACGAATATCCAATCTAAACCTCCCCTGGTGCAATTTGAGGCCGTTTCCTCTTGTCCTAAAACAATTGCCAGGCATGCCGGGCAATGGGGATTACATTAGGTGCCCTCCCAGAGTTCCTAGGAGGCAGGTGCCTGGGGTGAATTATTAGGGAAAGATTAGGTGAGACCACAGGGGGATACCCTCTGCAAGAGTGCTGGTGGGGCCCTGCCTGCGTCCTGGCCCTGGCATAGCTGGCCAGCAGCTGAGGGGCACCGCTGGCTGGGGCTCCTGCCCCATTGCACCTCACTCAGTGCCCCCCACCCAGGGGCCACCTGGAGATCCAAGAGAATGCTGTGGATTTATGCTGACAAGCAACTGAGGTTTAGATTTGTCTCCTTTTTGTTTGATCTGATTATGGACCATGCCATAAAGAAAATAACTGATTAGATCATGTAAAAGGCTAAGGAATATGCATATCTACTGGGGGTGCCATGATAGGCAAGGGGGCTGTGATAAGAAAAGGGAAAGCTGAAAGTAGGATGCCTGCTTAAATTTAAACCCTGCAGCTACAATCAATATACCGCACTCTTCAAGGTCAGTTACTGAATTGCTGCAGGTGCTAGAGGTATAGATGTATTAATTTGTGATGTATGGGTAGAGGAAGCGCTCTCTTAGGGTATATTTCAATGCAAGCGACTATAGATTAGCTACTATAAAGGCAAAACATTTCTAAATGTCAGTGAGGAAAAAAAGGAACAAATACTTAGAAGATTGAAGCCTAGCAATATCTGAATAGTCTGTTCCAAAGGGTACCTGGTCTCAGGCACCCACAGTGCCAATCATTTAAAAAATCTGTTGCTTCAAAGCATAAGGTATTTGCTTTAACCTCAACTTCTGTGTGTCTGGCCATCCATTTGAAACAGGTAGGTTTTTTTTAGAAACGTGACCCTCCCAATGACTTTGAAAGGAGTCATGTGAACAAAGCATGTATAAATGTGGCCCAAAATGGCTTTCACTGAGGAATACGCAAAATGAAATCCTGCAGCATCCGGAGCCAGCTTTTCCAAATTAGGATTCAAGGGACCGAGACAAAGACTAGGAAAGCCCACTGGCAGGTTTGTAAGTGTAGCAGGAGGAGCTGTCTAGCAGCAAGGGGAGGCAGCCCTATCTATCGACTCTTGAAAAGACCAAACCAAACCAAACCAAACCACCCTCAACAAAAAAAAAATCCCACACCACTTTCTCTCGTTTTCCCGCCTGGCTTTCTCAAAAGCATCAGTCAGGCCGGCCTTCCCGCCTGGTTCCCGGGGCGCTCTGCCGCGGTGCTGCCGGGAGAGGGCAGCCCTGCACCGAGCCGCCGCGCTGCCGCCGGGCCCTGCCGCGCCGGGGGCGCCGCGCTGCGCTGCCCTGCGCCGCCCGGCCCTGCGCCGCGCTGCCCTGCGCTGCGCTGCGCTGCCCTGCCCTGCTCTGCGCTGCGCTGCCCTGCCCTGCGCTGCCCTGCCCTGCCCTGCGCTGCCCTGCCCTGCCCTGCGCTGCCCTGCCCTGCTCTGCGCTGCGCTGCCCTGCCCTGCGCTGCCCTGCGCTGCGGTGCCCTGTCCTGCCCTGCCCTGCGCTGCCCTGCGCTGCCCTGCCCTGCCCTGCGCTACCCTGCCCTGCGCTGCGCTGCGCTGCCCTGCGGGCGGCGGCGGCGGCGGCTCCCTCGGGGCCGGCGGCCGTGGTCTCGGGCCAGTGGAGGGTCAGCGACCGCCCTCCCAGGCTGCAGGCGTGGAGACAGCTGTGGGCTGCTGCTAAAACAGCCCGTCGTGTCTCTTTGCAGTAACCCAGAGGCATCTCACAAGCTATTTTGTCAGGGTTTAAATAGGTGTCTCCATCTCCCGGGGGTAAAACCCGGGCACCCCAGGGGCTGTGCCTGAAGAGCAGCTACAGGGCTAATGAAGGGCAACAGGGGCAGTGGTTTGCAAAGTCTCCCTTGTGCACTCTCTAGTTGCCTTTGCTGGGTCCCTGGGGAGGTCACCAGCCTCATGGGAAGCACCTGGGAGTGCTGCAGCCCTTCCAAAAGCTGAGAAGTAGCAGAGGACTTGCTTTGCCGGCAGGTTCCCACCCAGAGCAGAGGACAGCAAAGGCAAAGTTGCCCCTGGGTTCCCGAAGAGCTGCCGAGTCTTTGCTTACCCATGTCTCCCACGCAGAAAGGTGACAGGTGAATCTGTGAACTGCATCGCTGGCAGAACCGGGCCCATGCTGGTGTGGCCAGCTGTGGACCATCTAGATGTGATAGGAGATGCAGGATTACAAATCCTGCACCCCGTCTGTTTTTGTTGCACTGGCACTAAGAAAACTGGTTCAAAGTGCAAATTGCAGGATGTATACATTAGGTATTAGGCAGGATATACACATTAGGTATACATTTTTACAGGGGTAAAAATGCTCCTGTACCCTAGTTCATGTAACTAAGAGAGATTTCAAAGGCTACCCAGCAGGCAAACACATAAGACAGATGCAGTGAAGACAGGTATAATGGAGGAAAAGCATATGTGTTCGCTTTGCAGTGCTGAGGAGCAGGCCTATTGACAGCAAAACAGATTTCTACCTCAATTTGGTTAATGCATGTACCAAACACGCTTCAGGCCTACAGTTCAGCTTTCTTCAGGAATGCCAAAAGCACTCAGCTTTGTGCCACCATAGGCAGGAGCAACCAAAATGGGGTGCTGTTCTGTGCAATAGGTCTGCTTTCTTGACTGCTGGATCAGCGGGTGATCGGGGATTGCTTGTGATAGTACACGAGCCAACCGAAAAGGATACATACCTTGTCGCTTGCTGAAAGAGTGGTGAGTTCTGAGCATACTTTTCAAATCCCTTTTTTTTTTTTCACTTAAGAGTAGAGAAAAGATGAACAGATACCAACTTCCTTCCCCTCTGCATCCCTCCCACATTCGTAGTACAGAGGCAGCATCCTGTTCACAGGCCCAACTGTTCCCGCAATGCCCACACACTGCCTTCGCTCCCCTAGCCCCGCGCTCGCCCAACGCAGAGGGAACAATATGGTCTGTGGGCAGCAGCCGCCCCAGGTGAGATGAAGCAGAGCCTTCCCCTGGCTGAGCAAGCAGGGACTGCGCTCCAGTTGTCTCAGCTGGAGGCCGTTCTTGGCATATGTTCATTACATTTCCAGAAGGACACACAGCTTGGTCTAATACTGAACACTCATTTTGCAGTCACTGTGTGTCTGAGACAATAAATAATTGTAAAACCAAAGAACCTGGAGAAGACCACACTACCATTTTTTAAACTGCTAATGAAAACGCAGGTGGAAAGGGGACTAATACCCATTTACACTGCAGGCTACTCAGTCAAGAGGACAATTTCTAAATTTGTTGTCAAGATGGGCCTCTAGCCATCTAAAGCAGTTCCTTGGATATCTGAATCTCTTTGAATCTCCTACTAAGCAATGCAACTGTTCAGGTTTGGAAAGGAGACGTGTAGGCTGCTGCTGGCCAGCAAGTATACCAGCAAGAATATCTATGAATTTTTACTTTCTATTTCACAACACACAGAAGATAAAAAATTTTCCATGATCAGCTCAGTAAATGATTGCTTCATAACAAAGAGTCAAATGTCAGAATAATTGACCCAGAAGGGTCCCAGCCATGCTGTGATGTGGGACTGTTGATAACTATGTCCTGACAAAGGGTCACCTAACATGTTGTGCTGGGTTTGGCTGGGATAGAGTTAATTTTCTTCACAGTAGCTAGTATGAGGCTGTGTTTTGGATTTGTGCTGGAAACAGTGTTGATAATACAAGGATGTTTTCATTACGGCTGAGCAGTCCTTACAGAGTCGAGGCCTTTTCTGCTTCTCACCCCACCCTACCAGCGAGGAGGCTGGGGGGGCACAAGAAGTTGGGAGGGGACACAGCTGGGACAGCTGACCCCAACTGACCAAAGGGATATTCCACGCCATATGACATCATGCTCAGCATATAAAGCTGGGGGAAGAAGAAGGAAGGGAGGGATGTTGGGAGTGATGGTGTTTTGTCTTCCCAAGTAACCATTATGCGTGATGGAGCCCTGCTTTCCTGGAGATGGCTGAACACCTGCCTGCCCGTGGGAAGGAGTGAATGAATTCCTTGTTTTGCTTTGCTCGTGTGCGTGGCTTTTGCTTTCCCTATTAAACTGTCTTTATCTCAACCCATGAGTTTTCTCACTGTTACCCTTCCAATTCCCACCAGGGGGAGTGAGCGAGCAGCTGTGTGGTGCTTAGTCACTGGCTGGGGTTAAATCACAACACATGTCCTTAACCTTCCCCAGCATGGGAGTTTCCACAGACTCTCTGGACAGTACTGGTATCTCCCTCTCCTGCAGCAGCATGGCTTGGCTGATTAAGTTTTATGTATGATGGACTTGAACAAATCACCCCTTTTTCTATGCAGAAGCCTCCCGAGTTCTTTAAGACCTTTATCACATCCCTTCCTCCTTTGTCGATTCTTTTTTAAGTACGACCGCCCCCCCAACTTCTTTAATCTGTCTCCAAAAGTCATGCTTTCTAGCTTGCTGATTGCTTCCCCCACCCTCACCCTGTTTCTAGACCCTCTTAAGCAGCTCCTATATTTATGGAAAGACAGCCCCAAAACTGAATCCAGATCTGGGGAGAGCAGACAACTGCTTCACATGTCTCATACATGCCAGCCTGTGGGATAGAGTCTGAATTACCAATGTCTCTTTTCCCACACTCTTAATGACTTTCTGTCTGTAAATTTCAGCAGACATATGTATTTTTTCTTGAACAGGAAAGACAATCAATTTATGAAGGAAACTGCTTCTCTGGGGGCAGACCAGAAACCTTCCAGTTAGTTAGACACATGGAAGTTATAAAACTAGTGTTTTTGAAGGAGTTGACCAGAAGTCTGTTTTTCACCTGGCATTACCAAACCAGTCTCTCAACATCTAGGACTTGGTACCCTTGTTTTTATAAACTGTGTGCTTGAAGAGGGCTGCAGGAGAAGAATGGGCTGTTTTTGACAAGTTCAACTATTGCAATGTCCCTGAGTCTTTTGTGGCTCACGTTTCCATGGGATCCAGCATGCTGACTCTGTATTTCCCCATGTGTTTTACCTGCTTTTCCCGTCTTTGCGGTTTTTTTGTGGCTTATTTTCTTAGCCCCACTTAGCAGCATCACAAGCCTACCCTACAATTAGCACAGAAATTGTTGTAGTCATCTCTTCCTCTCTGATATATGCACACTCGTTTCTCTGAAGCATCTGTGTCTTATTTAAGGACTATGCCGTCAGCACTGTGACATGATTAAGTGAAGAAGGGATCTGTTTCAGGTCAAGGCTGCTAAGTCCCATTTTCCGTAAGGAATAACGACGTAATTCTGTATTATCGTTTTCAGCAGCAGAGCTGGTTTAAGATGTTTCTGGCGACACTGCCACCAGCTGCCCCTTCCTCACAACCCCAGCCTATTGTTTTTAAAGGGATGGTGACTGCTACTGCATGGATGAGAATGAGCGACATGCGATGGGAAAGGGGTAACCTCTTTGGCAATGAAACCACATTATGAAAATGTAACATGCAATTATGTGCTAGAGACTCTATAACCAACTACCGCTACAGGCATACAGTGATCTCTTCTTTCTCATTTCTTTTTTTTTGTATGATTTATTTCAATCTTGATCTCTTCTGGTTGGCATTGACTATAAGCAATGTTGCCAGGTTTGTGGGATTCTGTCCATTATTATGTTGTAATTTAATGAGATAAGCGATTTTCTGAGAGCCACACTAAGCATTCTACTGGGAGCCTGAGCACTAGTAATCAGCACTGACCTCCAGAACGGCGTTCTCTCTAGCAGTCTGAAAGCCCAACACCTTATTAAAAATAGATATTTATATATGACGTAATAGAATGGGAACTGGTTTTACTTCCAAGTGGATATAACTTGGCTTATTTCCCTTCCCCTTTGCGATGATAGTCAGAGCATGCACGTAGAGTCGCAGATACCACTGCACAGTCTCCAGCAGGATCACGGGGAAGGCCCAGTCCGGGGAGTGTTGTAGGAGAGAGGGCTGATCTCTCCGCTCTGAAGCCCATATCCACTCACGTAGCACTGAGCGTGGAGCATGGGTGTGGGTAGTTCCGAGCTGTCTTGGGGCTGCATCCACTTCAGATTTTACTCCCCAAGCTGTTTCTATAGGTGTTTTAAAAGTCTCTTCTGACAGCAATTTTTAGCACTGTGTTGCTTACTCTTTTGATCTGCTGATGCTAACTCATCAAATAGTGGCGAGCTTTGTTATGGTCCATGCCTACTTCTCAATCAGGGTGCAGCAGAGGATTTCCTCCACAGTTGGCTGCGTAGTTATTTTATGTTGGGAATTACAACTAAAATAATCCTGACGTGGTGGCAAGAGAGCACACAACGCCCTGCAGCATCCTTCCCGAGGAGTCCTGCCTGCCCATGCGGGTCAGGGTAGGCTGAGGCAGCCGGCGCCAGGGAGCAGCGGTGGCAGGGTGGCTGTGTGGGTGCTGGCCAAGGGTGGCTGCAGGAAGCCACCCCTGCCTGGGGCACGAGGGAGTGACAGCCATAGAAAAGGGCTCCGGGGAACCTGGCAGCTACAGTAGTGCAAGGTCATACAGCAGAGATTTTTCACGCTCCATAGAGGAAAAGGTTCATCTAGTTTGTGTGTATGTGATGGAGGGGTAAACGAGAAAACTTTAGTAAGCGTGGCCTGTAATATCTCAGCCTGGGACTATGCATAGAAATGTGGGGTTTGTTTTTCAGGACCGTTCTGAGAGCTGAGCTCCCACATGAGTGGGACCTTACAGCCAGATAACAGCAGAAAACAACAAAATATTTGCCAGGTTCCAACTTTGCCTACACAGTTGCAGAGATCGTACATAAATGCAGATGTTTAATGTGGTGTATGCTTTTGTGTGAGAACAAGTGGGTATCACTTAAGAAAAGCGTTCTGTGAGATCTATTTCCTCCTGGATGTTTCTAAAAATATCCTTAAAATGGTCCTTAGTTTATAAATTGCTTCCTTTAACAATTGGGGTTATTTGCTATCATTCAGCTAACACTGGAAAATTCTAATTCCAGACCGACAGGCAAAGGAGACTTTATAAACATCACATTATTTCTCTGCTTCAGGACATGATGTTATCACAGTTACTGCTCTGTGAAGGTAGCTGGTAAGAGGAATAAAAATGGATTTTTTTTTTTTTTTATATTATTGTGCCATGACACTTTAGTCTTTGTTTTGAATTGCAATTGTGTCTCAACCTCAATTGGTGTTGTACTGCTTCCACAAAGGAAGATTTCATGAAGATATTGCTTTTTTGAAGGACAAATACACAACTGTTTCCAATCAGTTTCTTAATGAGTATATTCACAGCTCAAATACAAGAGACTGTATTTCAGTCTACACAAATACTTGACTGTAGTCCCATGATCAAATACGTGTGTGTACCAAGCACCTGTCTACATCTGCTCAGAAATGGGTTCCTGCAGTGCTTCTCAGCCAATGCTTCTCAGCCACTTAGTGCTTTCCTGCTGAACTCAGCAAGGTTATCTGTTGGGGCCTTTATAGCAAGGTGAGTATTTTTTGGATAGAACAAGATGCATGGGACGGTGACGCTTGCTTTGCTGAGATACCTTTTAAATATTTAGTGTCCTCTGATGATTTTTCATTCTAGTAAAAAACTTCTCTGGAGGCTGAAGTGCTTGCTCATCATGCTATACATTCAGCTTGGACAATGAGTATGTAAGCTTCCCTGTTAGTCATCCTGGCCCTAACTAATGCCTTCTGCAACAAATTTTGTTTTACTTTCATGTTCACGCTTGTGCCTTAGTTTCCCCAGCTTGGAAGGTCCTGTGATACCATTCCATGGTAGGTTTTCCCTGGCAGTGAAGGTGATGTAAACTCTCCCTTTCTTGTTGCTAGTATCTATCTTATGCTATAGTGCACTGCATACTTGGGTCTTTGTGCAGCTACACTGAGGACTCCCTCAGACTTGAGACTGATCTAGGAAGCTTTCTACGAAGTTCAGAACATGCCTAAAACTCAGCACCTGCAGTTATAATGGCCAACACAAATTCAGCTGCTGATGGAATCGCCAACTCACTCGTGTTTTTTACTGGTAGTGGGGGGCAAATCCTCGTGTAGCAGTGGAGAGTGCTGCGGTGAGAGTGGGGAGTGCACTCAGTTCCTCTTGACCTAATCCATGACTCCCAGTGAGCTCAGGGCTTACCTGCTCCAGTGCTAGGCCTGTCAACCACAGGGGGTTAGCCAAGGGGCGATACCAAAGGATTTGGATCAACGCTACCATTAAAGGAGACAGAGCCCTTCAGTGCACTGAGCTGTGACACCTTCCCCGTTTGAGGAAAGATACCTGATTTCTTAACTTTGATTACTCTCTGAAAATTGACACACACACAAAGGGTGCTGGAGGGAATGGTGGTTTCGTGAGTTGAGTATTTGTCCATGATGCTGAGAAGAACACTTTACTTTGCTGATTAAATGAGAAGTAATTCCCTGAGATACAAAGAGCTGTGTTCACTTACATCAACAGTGAACGTGACCCTGTTTTGTTAATGACTGTGCGTCTCTGCATGGCAGATCTTCAGTTTGGATGCTGATGTCCTCTCTAGATTTGGCAATACTCTGGGGCTCCTTTTTAAGTACAGAAAAAAAAATGAGGTTCTGCTCTTACTCCCAGTTCTGCCTAATAGTGAAATTCTATGCTGATATCTCCTATTTCCTAATTCAGGGGCTATCTCAATCCATTATCAGCAAATGTCATTTCTCTCAAATAATCTTGCCCCAATTCAACTGGCCAAGACAAGGATGTGTGTCTGAATACCCAACCTGATCAACTTCGATAGTTTTGCTCTTTAGCTTGCTTCCTGGCACAGCCTGGATATGTGAAATCCATTCTCCTGCCAGTCCATACGTTCCCTTGCTGATTGAAAACAGAGGAATGAATATTAATAAAAAAAAAGGAGAAGGCTTCCTGCAGCCAGGATCACAGCTATCAAACAAGCAGACAGAACCAGTCACTACTGTCTTACCTTTCAGCTGTTCCAGTATTGTTAGGATTACTCTTATAGCTGAATGGAGGGTGAAAATAGATCTTTTTCAAGCCAGCAAAAAAATCTGTGCCCTTCCAGTACCCCACCCTGCTGCACACCTGGCCACAGTCTTCCACTGCTTTTGCTTTTGAATCTCCAAGCTGGATGAAGGACACACTGGCCTAGTAGATAAGCTAAAAAGAAGAAGTTAAAAAGCACAGTGCAGATCACTTCAAGACAGAACCTCCCCAGTTTCAAAGGCTGCCTATATCATGACATTTAAATAGACAGGTAGTTCAGAATAGTCAATACTGTTCATGTCTTTAAATAGAGATTGATAACTAAATAATAATAAATGCATTAAACCAGCTGTTTTCTGCAACAGATGCCATTGACTAAGACACTGGAGCATGGAGGAGAAAGTGCTGATCAGGCAACAAGCAGTGATTTACCATGAAAAATACATTTTATTTGCAGTTACCAGATACTGGCAAAATAAACATGAAGTGTGGGCCTTACAGGCCGCAGCAGAGAGCTTCACCTCTGATGCGGCTGAGGCGCTTTTCACTGTTCTCCCTCTGGCCTTACAGGGTGCAATGGGCCATATCACACCGGGGCCTTGTGACCTTGGTGCTGGGATTCATTTATTTCTTAGCACATCTTCACTGGAAATGCTACATGACTTTTTGTGCATTTTTGCTCTCATGTTACATAACAAATTGAGTCCAGCTTGTGAAAATTCCATCTGAAGATGTCAGTAACACGCTCAGTTTGCTGGGTTGTCCTGGAAGTCAGAGGTAAGTCTGTTACATGAGGAATCACTGTGTAAGGAAATGTAGCAGCTATTGTCATCTGAGGATATCATCTGTCTCCTACTTTCAGTCACTTCCATTTAATGATTGGGATTTTCAAGCTTTCTACCAGTCTGACATGCATTTTGTTGTAAGTACTAATTATTTTACAGAGACTAATTACTCTTCCAGTCTATTCTCCGCTCCCCAATACTCTTTTCTGGTACATTAGATTTTATTATTATCGTCACCACCATCAACTCTGGAGAAAGAAGGGGTTTGACGTGTGTAGTTGTTGAGGTATTCATAATGAAGAGGGCTCTTTTGAAAGTTATGAGATAGTGTTAGGAATGAAGAAGAGACAAAAGCCAGGGTCCTGAAAGGAAAATTAACTTATAAGAAGTCAGAAATTTAGGACTACTTCAATCAGAAGGAAGATGTATGGAGAGGGGTAAATCCAAGAACAAACAGCCTGGTAATGCTATAAAATGTTAAGATTCAGGTATTGGTTCAGAAGAGAAATATGATGTAAGCAGTGTATAATCCAGAGTCAGGACAAATTATGTTTGAGAGGGACTTGCTTGCTCAATGGTCTTGCATTCCCCCTAATCTGCAGCACATCTTAAGGGGCAAATCCTCTTCCCTCCCCGGGTATATTGACTCATGCTGCTTTCCGAACATCCAGGCTCTTCTTCACAGGGACAAGTGACAAGCCTGAGGAATTTTGCGGAAGTGCCTATTGCAAATTTCTCAGCGTAGGACCGACTGCACCCTAATATGCATTAAGATTCTGAGGAGACAATAGCCAAGAAGGGTGTATGAGAGCAGTAGGGATTAATGAGATACCATCTCCAGCCCTCGAGCTGGAACAGACAAACGCCCTCAGGTAAGGAAATGCACAGGTTGGAGGTCCAAGTTCCTTCAGCCTCTTCCATCCTTTTGACTCCAACAAGGGTACCAAGATGACTGAAAAATGCTTGTGTTTGTAGTAGACATCTCTGGGCTTTTTACAAGAAAATTTACATTTTCTTGTAAATTTATAACTACGTATGTACTGAGAGACTAGGGACAGTATGAAAGTCATGACAATATTTTTAGAAAGGTAAGTAAGTGAAATGACCTGAGTAATTTTAGGTCAATCTTGCATTGATTTGTGGCCAAAAGATGGAATGGTTAAGAGATTGAAGTAGAATTAATGTCAGTCAATAGGGCTTAAAAGAAAATAGGTCTTGTCAAATATACTTAATTTAATTGCTTGAGATCACAGGTTTGGTTGATAAAAGTATAATGGTTTTCTTGGGCTTCACTTTTTTGGACACATGCCAGTCCACTGTATTGCTTCCACAGCCTTGGCCATTGTCTGCTTTAGGATTTTGAGGAGACTTCAGGTGTTGTCCCTAGTTTGGTGGCCTTTATTTGCAGCTGCCTGACCCTTGGCATGCAGCTGACCGTGCAGCCCTGCCTGTAAGCCCTGCCTCTGAGAACCCCAGCTAGCTGAGCGGCCTTTTGGAGTACAGCAGTTCCCACCGTGTCTGCAGCATAGACATGTGGGTCCTTAGAAACTATTCTTAAAGAAATTGTCACATTCTTCTGTCATCTAGTGTGGATGCAGTTACTCATGTAGGTTGTTCTGGTGACTTAGGTTAAACTGAGTTTAGATGTTCTCATATTGAAATGGATGGTGAAAATATGTGGGGTTAGGAAAGCACCACAAGAATATTTTGAAGTCTGATTAATGGCCCTACAGAGGGATATTTAGCAGCTCGGTCTCTGGCTTCCTTTTATGGTACAAAAGTGCTTATCTGGGGTATTACATCTAACTCTTTGTATTCTTATAATCTATTAAACAAAATCATAATGAGAAAGCATAAAAGTCAAAATGAGAAAATACACGCCTTGAGCAATCCTATCAAAGGCTAAGACAAATGGTCGGTAATTTGGGAGGCTTATGCCCAGGATATATGTAGATTGGGCCCAATTTTTGGGCTTCTGGCAGAAGGTACTTAGTGTCATTTCATAGCTTCTGCTGTTTTGGCTTCAATACACTTACGAACCAACCAAACCTACAGCAGGAAGCAACTACAATTAATTATGGAAGTACTTGCCTTCTCAGGTCTGATTCTTGACTGAAATGCCTGAGCTCATACTAAGACATACACTATGCTAGATCCTCAGCTGTTAGGGATTTATTTAGCACCATCAACTTATCTGGGGTACATCATTAACACCAGTTTAATTTTGCTTATGAGAATGCCAATCAAAGAAAGGTAAGCACTTGAAATTCACTTATCTCTGGTATCTATATTGAGCATCACATGGTAAATTTTTATCAAAGCAGGCATGTCATCTCTTGGGAACAAACAGAATTATTGACTTCCCTCTAACTTCAGTAAACTTTTCACTTAATGTTTCATAACATGGCTGACTAGATTCATTTGTCACAGTGCCCCTATAATTCAATGTTCAAATTCAAACATGACAAAAGGGAAATAAATAATGTACCCTTTCTTATGCCCTAAACCTCCAAGGCATTTTTGTAACCACTACTTTGACTATACCTACTGCTTCAGTACAGAATAAAAACAAAGATACATGAACACAGTCAGCTATTCTGTCAGCTCTACAAGGCCAGTATTTGACACAGCCAGAGTAGTACAAACATACACAAAATTCAACCGTTTGAAAGGATAATCCTTTTGGAAGTGCAACTTGCAACATCTACCTAAGGCATGAAAAGTGCTGTATTCCAGTGAGATTCCCACAGAGATACTGAGCTGAAATAAAGATTCACTACAGTTTTTAAGGCAGTGAGAATTAAGCACATGCTTAAAAGTTTTGCTGACTGCAAATGTACTTGAAAACTTACCCGAATAGAAATAGCCAACTAAATCAAGGGCGTATAAGAATTCTGCTGGTATTGCATGCATAGCAAAATGTATTCCATGAAAAAAAAATAAACCTACTCTCTCTCTCTTGGTTCAGCATCTCTAAATCCTTACTTATTTTTACCTCCTATCATCTGATATTGCAGCAACAAAACAACAGATAGCCAAGTCTGTTTAATAAATCATAGTCTGACTTTCTTATCTATATTGAGTAGATATGGAAGATGTCTAGCAATTTCTTTAAACAAAAAGAAACTCAGATTTAGAAAATTCTCCATAATTACACTACCATAAAATTTGCTAATAGTTTACTGTAAAGAAGATAGAATTATATACTTTTAAGATCATCATATTTATTTTTACTGCTCAATCTTGCAAGATGTGTTTGCATTCACTGTACTCAGAAGAGTGGCCAACTTCATTATGATAACTTTATAACTCAAACCATGTTTTGTATCCAAGCATTTTTTGTGCATAGTTGTAATATCTACTTCTTCACTTCAGTGGCTGTGTTTATAGAGAGAAGAGGACACCAGAGATAGAAAAGATTTATCATTCTGCACCTGAAAGAGTGATTGTGCATCACTTCTCCTGTGTTCTTTTCCCTTGCAAATATACTTGCCCGTTTGTCGTGGCTGGCAGTTCTGGTCTTTTGGCCAGTCAGTTCAATGCTTAGTTCAGAGGCATGTTTTCTTTCTCCAAAGCTGTTAAAAGAACTTGCAGTAGTCAGTGATCTACATCTGTATCTCAGTCAGGTTCCCGATGGACAGCCCAGAGAAAACAAGCCATTGGGAAGAGCTCTGCTGAACTGAGGCAGCTTTGGATCGAGTCTTCAGTGAGAGGATAGCAAGAAAAGAGAAATGACATCTTAGTTCTAATTTTGAGTGAAGAAAGCAGGTTATTAGGTCATGCCAGTCAGCTATCTGATGGGAATTGCTCTTTCATGCTTTCTGGAGTTCCATATAGCTTTTTCTCTAGGGGGCATGCACAATTCATGAGCAGCTGAAATAAATGAAGACAAAATTTAACAAACAAAATAGAGAAGACATCGAAATATAAAAGACTATAACACAGCAATAACTGAAAAATAATAGAATAGCAATATAGTAGCAGAACCAGCGATTCCCTGCTATTAATCATGGCTGTAGTTTTGAATATTAATAAACCCTGATAGCTGCATCTGTTAATTCAGACTCTACCTTTTAGAAAGGGATTTCTGTCAGCAAAGACAAATTCAGTTTACATCTATAACTCCTTGGATGGTGTCCTGGTT
Organism: Phoenicopterus ruber ruber; assembly: GCA_009819775.1. Lineage (NCBI taxonomy): Eukaryota > Metazoa > Chordata > Aves > Phoenicopteriformes > Phoenicopteridae > Phoenicopterus > Phoenicopterus ruber. Next base: position 64,641,299 of record CM020246.1, on the reverse strand, counting down.
TAGGCCAGGCCGGACCTAGTTTTGTCTTCAGCAGCTCCTGTGTTTTGGATTTAGTGTGAGAAGAACGGTGATAGCACGCTGATGTTGTTGGTTGCTGCTAAACGACCAAGGACATTTTGCAGTTTCCCAGCTTTTGCTAACATGCAGATGCAAGAAGTTGGGAGGGGTAGAGCCAGAATAGTTGATCCAAACTGGCCAAAGAGAGTATTCCATACCATAGACGTCATGCCCAGTATAAGTGAGGGTCAGCTGGTGGCCCACTAGGCTTTTAGACCCTTAACTTGCCTTAATCCTTAAGCTTCCCTTCGGGTTGCTTTTTGTTTCCCTGTTTTTCGTTTTTGTTTTTCGTTTGTTCGGCTGTTTGTTCCCTCGCCTGCTCTCTCTGGAACTTGCTGTTCTGGGATAGCTGGGGGGGGATACCCCTGCTCCCTGCCTGCTGCTCGGGACGGGCTGTGTCGGTCGTCGGGTGGTGAGAAATTGTGCATCGTTTGTTTTATATATTCTATTCTCCTTGTATATATTATCATTATTATCATTATTAATATATTGTTATATTTTTCCTTTACTGTCCTGGTGAACTGTTTTCATCTCAACCCGTGAGTTTTCCTTTCTCTCCAATTCTCCTCCCCACCCCAGCGGGGAGGGGGGGAGTGAGCGAGCGGCTGCGCGGTATTGGGTTGCAATTTGGGGTTAAACCATGACAACAGTCCTTTCTGGCGCCCAACGTGGGGCTTGAGAGGGGTCCAGCTAGCTCAGCTGAGAGAGCATCAGATTGAGGGTCCAGGGTTTAAAGCCACCAGTCAGGCTCAACGGGTTGAGATAACAACAGACTTGACCAGAGCGTGTTAAAGCAATTTGTTATAAGCATCCGTTGTATTACTTTAATTGTCACTGGTCACAATGTTGTTTGAATTGTTTACAGAGTGCTTCTCGGAGCTGTATCGTGTATCACCTTACTGTATGCTGTTTGTCAGTATTTATGTGTGGTTTGTTACCTCTGGGCGCTGGATTAAGGTTATTGTTTCCGTGTGTGCTTTAGCACTGGCTTATGGCGTGATGCAATCATTGGTGTTTAGACCCGTTTACTACCGGTATTCATATACGTTGCGGGGGGGCGATGTGCAGAACGAAGCGGCACCAACAGTTACAGCTTCGTACTTCGGGAGCAATCTGGTGGGGACTATTAGTAATGATTCCTTTATTTTTCCCTTCCCGAGGGGGCACAAGCAGGAAACTTCCTCCTCTGCTCTTTCCCCTCCTGAGTAAAAATGCCTTCCTTTGGCTTTTCGTTGCCCTCCTGGTTAGTTACGGGAGTTTCTGAAAACTTGGAATACCTCTGGGATGTTCGGACCGGATTGTTACTCCTATCAGTAGGAATATAGTTGTGTCAAATCTTGCTTAAGCTCAGAAGCCGGTGCAGGCGTAGGCGCAGGGCCACCCCAGTTCCCTGCTACAGCCCCCGCGGCCGCGCAATCCCCCGCCACGGGCGCCGCGGCCGCCCCACGCTCTGCTACGTGTACCGGGGCTGCTCCGCTCCTCGCCACACGGGCACCGCGGCTGCCCCGGCCCCGGCCCCGGCCCCGACCCCCGCCGCAGGCACCGCGGCCGCCCCAGGTCCCGCCAGGGCCCCCGCGACCGTCCCAGTCCCCGCTGCAGCTCCCGCGGCCGCGCCAGCCCCCGCCATGGGCGCTGCAGCCGCTGCACCCCCCGCCGTGGGCACCGCGGCCGCTCCACCCCCTGCTCCGGCCGCTGCGGCCGCGCCAGCCCCCGCCATGGCCCCTCCACCCCGCCGCGGCCACCGCGGCCGCTCCACCCCCGCCACGGGTATGGCGGCCGCTCCACGCCCCGCCGCGGCTGTGCCACCCCCCGCCGCGGGTATCGCCGTTGCCCCACTCCTTGCTACGGGCACCGCGGCCGTCCCAACCCTTGTAACGGGCATCGCGGCTGTCCCAGCCCTTGTCGCCGCTGCTCCCCCCACCGCCGCGGCCACCGCTGCTGCCCCAACTCTCATTACGGGCACAGCGGCCGTCCCGCTCCTTGTTGCAGGCACCGCGGCTGCTCCACACGGCCCCCCGCCCCCCCCCCCCCCCCCCCCCCCGGCATCGCGGTTGCCCCGATCGCTGCTACGGGCACCGCGGCGGTTCCAGCCCCTGCTGTGGGGATCGCTGCTGCCCCAGTCCCTGCCATGGGCACCGCGGCTGTTCAAGCCGCAGCTGTGAGCACCGTGGCTGCTGTGACAGGCACTGCAGATCCACCCGTGCCGTTATCAGTTGCCCCTGTACAAAAGAAGAAAAGCACCAAGAAATCAGCTCGCCCCACGAAAGCTGAGGATGAACCAGGGACATCCCAAGAACAGGGAGAGGGAGAGGCAGACTCATAGATAATCACCCAACCCCTATCCCTGACTGAGCTGCGAGATATCCGAAAAGATTACAGCTGTAATCAAGGTGAGCAGCTCGTCACCTGGCTGCTCCGATGCTGGGATAACGGGGCCAGTAGCCTGGAACTAGAGGCAGGGAAGCCAGGCAGCTGGGATCCTTGTCTAAGGAAGCGGCCATTGACAGCGTGACTGGAAGACAGACAGAAGCCCACAGTCTCTGGAGGAGACTCCTGTCAGGTGTGAAGGACAGGTATTTCTTTAAGGAAGACATTATATGCCACCCAAAGAAGTGGACCAGTATGGAGGGAGGTATTCAGTTTCTGAGGGAATTAGCTGTGTGGGAATTGATTTACCATGACCTGGATGACCCGCAGACACCCGTAGATCCAGATGAGGTCCAATGTACCCGACCCATGTGGCGGAAGTTTTTACATAGTGCACCATCATCGTATACCAACTCATTGGCAACAATGAGTTGGAAAGACGATGAGGGACCACTGGTGCGTGCAGTGGCTAACCAACTCCGGCAGTATGAGGACAATATCTCTTCCTCCTTATGGGCCTGTGTCTCGGCTGTGGAAAATCTGGCTGACAGAATGTGCTGGGAGTTTCGGGAACTCAAAGAGGATAGGTCCTTCTTGCCACCTGTATGGACCAGTATCTCAGCTATTAGAAGAAAATTTTCACCTGCTCAAGAGAGGCAGTACACACGGCGAGGTACCCTATGGTTTTACCTACATGACCATGGAGAGGACATGAGGAAGTGGGATGAAAAACCCATGCCGACGCTAGAGGCAAGGGTACATGAGTTGAAAAAGAAAACAGCCACAAATAAGGATTCTACCAGGAAAATTGCGGCTCCAGTCTCCAGTGGGCAGTTCCCCAGATGGGGTAGAAGGGCTTCCGATTCGTACTTACAAGAAATGAGAAACAGGGATGAGATTCAACCCCATGCGTCCCACACGAACCCATTGGTTGATAGCGGGTATTAGAATTAGTGGGGCCCTGCCTCCAGCCAGGTGGAGGAGAGGGACAACCGAGTTTACTGGACTGTGTGGATTCGATGGCCTGGCACATCAGCCCCCCAGAAGTACAAGGCTCTAGTAGACGCTGGCGCACAGTGCACGCTAATGCCATCGAACTATAGAGGGGCTGAATGCATTTCTATTTCTGGAGTGACAGGGGGGTCCCAAGAGTTAACTTTATTGGAGGCCGAAGTGAGCCTAACTGGGAACAAGTGGCAAAAGCACCCCATTGTGACTGGCCCGGATGCTCCGTGCATCCTTGGCATAGACTACCTCAGGAGAGGGTATCTCAAGGACCCAAAAGGGTACCGGTGGGCTTTTGGTATAGCTGCTGTGGAGACAGAGGACATTAAGCAGCTGTCCACCTTGCCCGGTCTTTAAGAGGATCCTTCCGTTGTGGGGTTGCTGAGGGTCAAAGAGCAACAGGTACCAATTGCTACCACAACAGTGCACCAGCGGCAATATCGCACCAACCGAGACTCCCTGACCCCCATCCATAAACTGATTCGTCGACTGGAAAGCCAGGGAGTGATCAGCAAGACTCGCTCACCCTTTAACAGTCCTATATGGCCAGTGCGGAAATCTAACGGAGAATGGAGACTAACAGTGGACTATTGTGGCCTGAATGAAGTCACACCACCACTGAGTGCTGCCGTGCTGGACATGCTAGAACTTCAGTACGAACTGGAGTCCAAGGCAGCCAAGTGGTATGCTACCATTGACATTGCTAATGCGTTTTTCTCAGTCCCTTTGGCAGCAGAGTGTAGGCCACAGTTTGCTTTCACCTGGAGGGGCGTCCAATACACCTGGAATCGACTGCCCCAGGGGTGGAAACACAGCCCTACCATTTGCCATGGACTGATCCAGACAGCACTGGAAAAGGGTGGAGCTCCAGAACACCTGCAGTACATTGATGATATCATCGTGTGGGGCAACACAGCAGAAGAAGTTTTTGAGAAAGGAGAGAAAATAATCCAAATCCTTCTGAGAGCTGGTTTTGCCATAAAATGAGGTAAAGTCAAAGGACCTGCACAAGAGATCCAGTTCCTAGGAATAAAATGACAAGATGGACGTCGTCAGATTCCAATGGACGTAATCAACAAGACAACAGCGATGTCTCCACCAACTAACACAAAGGAAACCCAAGCTTTCTTAGGCATTGTGGGTTTCTGGAGAATGCATATTCCAAATTACAGTTCTATTGTAAGACCTCTCTATCAAGTGACCCGAAAGAAGAATGATTTTAAATGGGGCCCTGAGCAACGACAAGCCTTTGAACAAATTAAACAGGAGATAGTTCATGCAGTAGCCCTTGGACCAGTCCGGGCAGGACAAGATGTTAAAAATGTGCTCTACACTGCAGCCGGGGAGAAGGGCCCTACCTGGTGCCTCTGGCAGAAAGCACCAGGGGAGACTCAAGGTTGACCCCTAGGGTTTTGGAGCCAGGGATATAGAGGATCCGAGGCCCACTACACTCCAACTGAGAAAGAGATCTTGGCAGCATATGAAGGGGTTCAAGCTGCTTCGGAAGTGATCGGCACTGAAGCACAGCTTCTCCTGGCACCCCGACTGCCGGTGCTGGGCTGGATGTTCAAAGGGAGAGTCCCCTCTACACATCATGCCACCGATGCTACACGGAGTAAGTGGGTCACACTGATCACACAACGGGCTCGAATAGTTTCCCCAGTTGCCCAGGAGTCTTGGAAGTGATCACGGACTGGCCAGAAGGCAAAGATTTCGGAATGTCACCAGAGGAGGAGGTGATGCGTGCTGAAGAGGCCCCACCGTATAATAAACTGCCAGAAGGTGAAAAGCGATATGCCCTGTTCACTGACGGATCCTGCCATATTGTAGGAAAACATCGAAGGTGGAAAGCTGCCATGTGGAGTCCTACACGATGAGTTGCGGAAGCCACTGAAGGACAAGGTGAATCGAGTCAGTTTGCAGAAGTGAAAGCCATCCAGCTGGCTTTAGATATTGCTGAGCGAGAGAAGTGGCCAGTGCTCTACCTCTATACTGACTCATGGATGGTAGCGAATGCTCTGTGGGGGTGGTTATGACAATGGAAGCAGAGCAACTGGCAGTGTAGAGGCAAACCCATCTGGGCTGCCGAATTGTGGCAAGATATTGCTGCCCGGCTAGAGAAGCTTGTTGTAAAAGTACGCCATGTAGATGCTCATGTACCCAAGAGTCGAGCCACTGAGGAACATCAAAACAATCAGCAGGTGGATGAGGCTGCTAAGATTAAAGTGGCGCAAATGGATCTAGACTGGCAACGTAAGGGTGAACTATTTCTAGCTCAGTGGGCCCATGACACCTCAGGCCACCAAGGAAGAGATGCAACATACAGATGGGCTCGTGATCGAGGGGTGGATTTAACTATGGATACTATTGCACAGGTTATCCATGAGTGTGAAACATGCACTGCGATCAAGCAAGCCAAGCGATTAAAGCCTCTTTGGTATGGAGGACGATGGCTGAAATATAAATATGGGGAGGCCTGGCAGGTTCATTATATCACACTCCCACAGACCCGCCAAGGCAAGTGCCATGTGCTTACAATGGTGGAAGCAACCACTGGATGGCTGGAAACATTTCCCGTGCCCCATGCCACCACCCGGAACACTATCCTGACCCTTGAGAAGCAAGTCTTATGGCGGCATGGCACCCCAGAAAGAACTGAGTCAGACCACGGGACTCATTTCCGAAACAACCTCATAGACACCTGGGCCAAAGAGCATGGCATTGAGTGGGTGTATCACATACCCTATCATACACCAGCCTCTGGGAAAATTGAATGGTATAATGGACTGTTAAAAACTACACTGAAATCAATGGCTGGTGGAACCTTCAAAAACTGGGATACACATTTAGCAAAAGCCACTTGGTTAGTCAGCACTAGGGGATCCACCAATTGAGCTGGTCCTGCCCAGTTAAAACCTTTACATACTGTAGAAGGAGATAAAGTTCCTGTGGTACATGTAAAAAACATGCTGGGGAAGACAGTTTGGGCTATTCCTGCCTCGGGCAAAGGCAAACCCTTTCGTGGGATTGCTTTCGCTCAGGGCCTGGATGCGCTTGGTGGGTAATGCAGGAGGATGGAGAAGTCCGATGTGTACCTCATGGAGATTTAATTTTAGGTGAAAATAACCAATATTGAACTGTATGATGTTAATTACTATAATATACTGCATATAATCATTTATATAATGTATATATTGTATATAATCATGTATATAATCATTTCTATAGTTGTGTTCTATATCAAAGGTATTACAGTAAGAATCACCCGGCTCAATGAAGAACGAACTCTGATGAAACCGAGCAAAGTGCAGCAGCGATGGACTGACTTCAACAAGTGGCGCACAGTCAAGATCGACATCTTCGACCTGCCGACTGCGGATAAGATACACCAGCCATGCCAGATACACAAGCTATAAGTTCCAGATGCAGCATGCAACAATCCGACACCGCACACCATCTCTCCTGCCCTGAAAGACTGTCAAGACAGATGGAACCCGAAATCGTGGACTAAATGAACTCAATAGACATTTTGGAGGGATGGTCCATAGACTAAGGGAATGATATCTGTGTGTATATATTAAAGACAAAAAGTGGCAGTGATTAATTGAAAAGTGAGAGACCTGAGCATGATGTAAATGGTATGGAATAAGGGGTGGATACTGTCATGGTTTCGGCCAAGACGGAGCTAGTTTTGTGTTCAGCAGCTCCTGTGTTTTGGATTTAGTGTGAGAAGAACGGTGACAGTACACTGATGTTGCTGGTTGCTGCTAAACGACCAAGGACATTTTGCAGTTTCCCAGCTTTTGCTAACATGCAGATGCAAGAAGTTGGGAGGGGTAGAGCCAGAATAGTTGATCCACACTGGCCACAGAGAGTATTCCATACCATAGACGTCATGCCTGGTATAAGTGAGGGTCGGCCAGTGGCCCACTAGGCTTTTAGACCCTTAACTTGCCTTAATCCTTAAGCTTCCCTTCGGGTTGCTTTTTGTTTCCCTGTTTTTCGTTTTTGTTTTTCGTTTGTTCGGCTGTTTGTTCCCTCGCCTGCTCTCTCTGGAACTTGCTGTTCTGGGATAGCTGGGGGGGATACCCCTGCTCCCTGCCTGCTGCTCGGGACGGGCTGTGTCGGTCATCGGGTGGTGAGAAATTGTGTATCGTTTGTTTTATATATTCTATTCTCCTTGTATATATTATCATTATTATCATTATTAATATATTTTCATATTTTTCCTTTGCTGTCCTGGAGAGCTGTTTTTATCTCAACCTGTGAGTTTTCCTTTCTCTCCAATTCTCCTCCCCACCCCAGCGGGGAGGAGGGGGAGTGAGCGAGCGGCCACGTGGTATTGGGTTACAATTTGGGGTTAAACCATGACAGATGGTCTATGGAGCTATCTCAGTCCACACTTCCATCTTTCCTCTGTTTTGCCAGCTTGATCAGATGCGACTGACAGCTCCTGTCTGAGATTGTAGGGTGGAATTGGTGAGACAATAATCGATGAACCCTCATTCAGGGTTCCTGAATTTCTACCTGGTGGTTGTGAAACATGTATCGGTTTGCCAGAACTTGGCTTATAAATGCGGTATTAGAGGAGGAAAGAGGAAAAGAACAGGCTGTGAAAATCTGAGATTTCAAAAAAACATCCCATCACAGCAGGGGGAGGGAGGGGATGGGACTGTGGATTTTGAGAACCACCCATGTAGATTGCTGCAGAGCTCAGAGTCCTCTGGGAGATATGACAGCCAAACAAATCACCCCACTTCAGGAGAGGCCAAATAGCTCCTGAGTCAGTGTGCATCTGTGGGGAGCCACTCAGGTAAGCAGCAGTCTACCTTAGGCTGTGCCTAAAACATATTTGTGATAAATGATACCAGCCCATGGGAAATAAAACAGCAACGCTCCACAGACAGCCCAGTTCTGCACACACCTCAAGCTCTGAGTTTTGGTAGATCCAAAACCAGCCCATCCCATCCAATTGTCTGCTATAGGTAGACAAGAGTCATATTTATGGTTAGAGGCCCATTTAATTTATAATTTGATGGGCATCAAATAGGTACCTTGGAACAGAACTGTATCTTTCATTTCAAAGAGTGAGCCTTTATAGCTGTGAAGAAAATAAAAATCTAAAGAAAAACCGTGACCTGAAAGCAATCTTTTTGACCCTCCAGAGAACTGAAACAATTGTAGTGAAAGGTGTCAAGTGCTACATCCATCTTAATAGACCAGAACTGCAACCTAAAAATGAACATTTAAATCTCCGCAACCATAAGCCAACCACTTCAATGGGAAAGTCTCATTCGTCTCCAGGCAAAAATTTCCCAGATACTAAAACCTCCATTTCTTTCCCCAAACAACTGCTCCAGTTCAGCTGTTAAATATTAAAACAGTGATCTGCAGGGAGCTGCCTGTCAAAAATGTGGGGATAGAGCAAAGCAGGAGTAATTGAACGGGGAGGCTGTGCTGCGAGCTCAACAGCCCAGGCGATGAGCGCTGCCTGATGTCTCTGCCAGCCAGAGACAGTTGGCGGGTGCTGTGAGAGGGCCCGTTCCTGTTGCAGTCATCTGAATTTACTGCATGGGCTTTGTACGCAGCTTTTGATTTTTATCTTCTTGACAAGCTGGATGTGTCGGGAATATCCCTAGTGAAAGGCACATGAAGGTTTGAGCGTTTACTTCGCAAACTATTACATGCAAGCTATGACTGATTTTTCCAAAGTAATTTTTGGTTTTAAAGTGTATTCCTCTCTCATAAATAAACAATAAATTTGTTGTTATCATTCACATTGTGTCACCAAACAAGGGATCCTAAAGCAGGATCTAAACATTAACATTAGCATGTCATATGCTACAATTGCCCACTGTGAAAACATAGCCAGCCACATTTCGGGGCCTGACCCCTCAGTCTGGATTCACAGGGGCTATCACTTCTCACACGAGTAATCTGTTCAGCTGACAAAAAAGGATGCCAGTTTAATACTAAATATTTGCCACTTCTTAGAGGATTTTTTTGATATAAAATCTTGCTTTATTGTTGTTTTCAAAGACACTACTTCAGGAAATGGACCAAAGCAAAAATATCACATTTAGGACTGTTTCATAAGTGTTTATTTTTGTAACTCTGTTCTGCTGATGCTTTCTTGATTTATGCTGTAACTTAGATATAAATGTAGCAGTGCTGAGGTAGTACAATACAGGACAAGTGATCAACAAAGCCTAGAAATATTTTAGCATATTTTTCGCACTGTGAATCTTGATGGTGATAGCATGGAAGCCTGGGTCCTGAAAATATTTTCTGAATGTCTCTGTGCTCCTCATGTTTTAACAGCTGGTATGCTATTAAATATTTTCTTAAGAATATTTTCTTAACATTCTATATTCTGTATTAATATTCTGTATAGGAATATTCTTAAGAATATTTTCTTAAGCCTCTCTTAGCTTTAGGTAGAGAAACACAAGAGGGCACTTTAGTCCATTTATTTATTCAAGCTGGTATCAAGGAGAATCTGCTCCACTACTCTGACCCCTTAAAGAGTTAAGACAAAGAAAAGGCGTTTTTAGCACTTTTTTCTTGCCTAACAGAACGAAACCACAGAGCATTTGTAAAACCACCAGAGGTGGTGAACTAGGCAAGGGAATGACAAGAGAGAGAATCGGGGAGAAAAGGCATGCTGTGCCTTAGGGATGGAAATTAAACAACTGGTGATCACGCCTGTTTGAGCTGTGGTCTGAAACACCGGGATTAAGCACAGGTAGTTACAGGCAACATGTAGAAAACACCTTAGAAAAGGTTCTAGAAAATGATGTTGCTGCTTAGGAGACTTGCTTCCCTTTGGGTCAAAATCAGGCTGGGAGTACTACACTTCTGGAAATGCAAGCACATGAAGTATGAAAACAAGGCTTTTTTTGGACCTTTTTAACGAAACTTTCCTTAAGCACAAAGTTGAAGCTGGAGGTCCCGTAGCAGTCATCCTGCAGTGGAAGTTCTCCTTACCTTCTGAGTTGGACAGTGATTGTGAAAATGGGGTTATTCTGGTGAGTGTGGCTATATTCAGCTGCAGAACAGCTGCTATATTCGTCAGTTGATGCATAAAGATTAAAAAAAAAATGCCCTGGGAGAGGGTGCAGGGATAGTGGCAGCAAACTATTGCCTCAAGCGCCAAGATTTTCATTTTGCTGCCTGTAATCAGATACTGTCAGCAGCACCGCACAACCAGAAAATTCCTTTAACCCTCCAGCAAGCTTTATGATATATGTTGTTCTTCAAGGCAGTGGATTTCACATGCCTTTTCATTTTTTCTCTTTCTCATCCCTATTTTCAGCTTTTATTATTTCGGAGCAAAAGGGGATGTTCCAGGCTCCCTGAGGTTCAGTTGTCCTTCATTATGCTTCTATATTACCAGGAACGTTTTGCTGATAGCGGTATTCCCAAAGCCTCATTCTTTCCCTGTCTCACTACAAAACCATGCTTTTCATGTTAGTAGCTAGGCAGACTCGTTTTAAGTATTTAGTTGTATAGCTACCGGCCACAATGTGTTGCATGCCTTATTAGGCCATGCTAATGAAGGGTTATGTTATCTATCTCCAATACCCCTGTGCTCCTGCCTCCCACAATTTGGATAACAGCACTCACTCTTTGTAGACGTATTACTGTTTCTGAATTTGACTAGATTTATTGACAAGGAAGCACTGTTTGTAGAAGAATGTCACCATTTTCTGGCTGCTCCTCAGGACCTACCACGCTGCCAAATGATTCTTTTGAGGACCAGAAAGGAAGACGATTTGACAGGAGCTCAAAGGAACTGGAAGCTAAACTGCATAGGATGCAGTGGATTGCCTCTCATCAATTCTCATTGGTATTGGTAGTTGCATGGCAATGAGTGAACAAATTTGAAAGTGATATAACACATGCTCTTACTAGTTTAGATTCTCTAAAAATCCACTTACCTAATTTATTGGACAGTGTATATGATGTATCTTGAATATGGGTCTGTCCACTGACAAGCTTGTTGCCTTAGTTCAAGCTGTAGAGACATATGAAGGGACTGTTTGAATAATAAAGGTTGCCAGTTTAATTCCTGGTGTCGGCTGGATTGAAGATACATCATATATCACAGCAGCAATATGACATGTAGTGTATATGATTGAAGAATCCCTTGAATATTAAGCAGTGCATAGTAAAGTCAAAGGGAACTATAAACCAAAGTAAAAAGACTTAATTTATTCCTCATCGCACAGCAAATCTAAATACATGCATACATGCAAGGCACCAAGGAATAGATTTCTTACAGATGAAAGATTCAGAGATGAGTTGTTATTAATTGTTTGGAATACTAAACTCTCATATGTAATAAACCACCTCTCTCTACATAATTATAACCATCTGTAGAAAAGATGCTAAATTACAAAAGTACTAAATTTCTTAGGCACAATATTGAACTGAGGAATTCTTTTTAGCCTGTGAAATTCAGTCGAGTTTTATTTGTGTTGTTTATGAAGTGGCCAAGACCAAGTTTGTAATAGAACCCCACTAAGATGATAAATTCATACCTGGAAGGCAATAACTTTTAAACCTGCATTAATTGAAATTGATTAGAGTGCTCATGGTATATAGAGTATTTTTTGAAGCATGCTGCCCTTGGCTGAGAATCTTTTATTAGTGCTAGTAAGCTAATTGGAGCTGAGTTGCCAAAGGCCACAGTGAGACAAGGCCATGACCCTTAGCTTTGAAATTACAGGCAGGGTGGTGTATGTTACTATGACACATTTCTTTGTGTTCAGTTAGGATAAAAACTAGCTAGCATACAAAAAATACTGTTGGGCTATTGTACATATAATGCACTAATATGCAATGTATATATATTATAGACAGAAAGAAAATATGCTGATGCATATATATGCTATATATAACATAATATTTTAGCTGTAATGCCATTATCCTATTTTGGTGCCAGACAAAACAAAAAAACCAACCAAAAACATTTTGGGAAGTGATCCTCTGGGTGTTAATGGCCTTTGTAATGGAACACATTTATTTGGCTTACAGATCGCCTCTGTCTTCTCTGCACAGCTACAGGTGAATAAGAGATGTGAATCTAAGAAGATACTGTCACAGCAGGGTGTATACAAGTATTGTATTAACAGCCGACATATGCCTGAATGTGTTCACATTTTCATGCTGATTAAGAATGGCTGGTATGTATGTTATTACATTTTGCTTAATTCATGTTGCAAAATAAAGTGTAAAAGATTAAATGGGAAAAAAAATCTAATCTTGGTTCATTGTGAAAGTGTATATAGGACGAGTTTATGAGTACAACGATAATTTAAATCACTAGTAAAACTTTTGTATTTAGGTAAAGTCTACTTTCCATATTCCTTTGAGAACTGGATGGGATTGTTTTTATTCGCCCTTTACAAGAAGATGGGGCTCTCATTCATTCAACCCATTCATGCTTTGAGATCTAACGGAGTCATGAGGGATTTGCGAGTGATCAGGACAATGCTTGCTGATGCCTACATTTGCAGTCCGTGCAGAATTGTGCTTTGCTGTGCCTCTGCTGCCCTATCAGCTGAACTCTTGTCCTTTCCCTGTTCTGCCCCCAGGACTTTCACAGCTTCTCTGCAAGGCAGGAGAACTTGAGGCCTTTATATCATTTGCATTGCTGTGCTAACAGTTACATAGGTGGGCAGGGGACATGCTACAGACATTCCTCTGTTTTGCCTTGCGCTTATCTCTGGCTTGCTCTTGCTTGCCCTTTCCAGTAGTCACAAACCTGCAGGTTCACAGCAGGGAGACTCACTGAAATTTGAGAGAAAGCTGGAGAGCAGCAAAAAGGTCAGGAGGCGGGAGGGCCCGGCGATTGCAAAAACCTGATTTATTTCTCTGACTCTGTCACCAGCTAGCTGTGTAACCTTGAGGAGGTTGTTTTTATCACTTAGCCTCTGAGAAAAAAAGTGAAGACGACTGCAGAACCGCTGGCTCAAGAGGTGCGATAGTGTGAGCCCTTGTGCAGACGCAATATGATTGTTATCGCCAAACTATTTGGGCAACACAGACGCCCCCATCGATTGCTGGAGTGGAGGTGGAAATGATGGGCTCAGAGCAGGGCTCATGTTGATTAATTGCAGCTTGCAGCAGTGCAGTGCTGTGCCAGAGGGGCCCCATGGCACGGTGAGCTGCGGTGGACGGCTTCCCTCACTGGCGAGGAGATGGAGCAGCGGGCTCGTGGGGGCGAGGGGTGCTGCACTTAATTACATCCAGGCTGATTGCCAGAAAGTAATAGGATTAAGAAGCAAACCGATTGATGTGTACTGATACTCAAACAGCTTTGTCACAGCACATCTGAGAGTTACCTGACTTGACAGAAGTGCCAGAGGTAACAAGCTGAGGATTTTTGTGAACATTTTCTTCCTTTGGTTTACTAGTTAACATATGAACCTCTACAAGCTGCAGTAGCACGGTGTTTTGCTGCTCCATTGCACTTTCACGGGGATGTCCCTGAGCACAGATGAATGATAAGACAGGCATTGCTTTTTCTGAGTTGTCTCCCTGCAAGACCCGGGGAGTGGGGCGGCTTGCCTCTGTCTGGCCCCGCGGCCGTGCCCCCGCTCTGTGCACCCTTTGGTGCTGACACGGCAGCAAGGAGAGCTTTGCTTCCTCTAGAGAAAAGCCATATCCTTAGCAGCTTGGTGTACTCGTTCAGGATTCCCTAGAAGATTGAATTTGGGTGGAAAGATAAGCTGACACTGCCATTAGCTTTCAGCTAACAAAATCAAAGCGTTCATAAATTATCTTCTCAAGTGGCAAGGCCGTATGAATGAATTCAACTACCAGTACATTTGAGCTATACGGGTTTTTTTTAAACCCAGAGGAGGAATCAAAAACACACGGAGGTCTTTCTTTGTACCCCAGGAAAGCCGTCGGGGGCGTCTTGGCCACCCAGGCTGAGGAGGGCACCCCTGGGCCTGGCCTTCCCCTCTGGGTCGGGGCAGAGGGGGCTGGCAGGGCTGAGGGAAGTTTAATGCCAAGTTGAAAGGTTTTTAACAAGCTTGTGGTCTTGGCTTGCAGGCTGCGTTTGGTGTGGTTGGGTGGGGGCAGCGGGGGAGAGCTGTCGGTGTGGGGGAAACTGAGGGGCACGGGCGTGCTGGGGCAGCGCGCTCCCCCAAAACACAGGGAGGGGAGGAAGGGGAGAAAATGGCAGCGCTTCCTCTGTGGAGAGGGACAGCTACTACAGCCATTGCCACCAGACAGTCAGGGTCAGCTGCCTTGAAAACGGGAGAGTCGTTTTGGTGGTTAATGAGTTGTTAACAAAGCAAAGAAGTAGCTACCTGCTCTGTGAAGGAAGTCCTGCAGGCTTAGGGGAAGTCATGCAGGGACAGCTAAGCGTGCCCACTGTCTTGCAGCCACATTGGCACTTGAGGAAGCGCTATGACAGCTGCAAGCACCAGGCAGTTGAATGGTCAGAGCATCAAAATTGTACGCTGAACATGAAATAGTGTCGTGTTCGTAGAGAGAATCAGCTTTCCAGAGGCATGTGGGTGATGATGACCTGTGGTTCCCAGCAATGTATGAGAAGTTGGTGTCTAACTCCTCACAGCATCGCTCAGAAATTCAGAATAATACGATATTTTCCTTCTCTGTGTGCAGTTTCTCCCACATAATATCCCTGACCTCTCTCCTTTTTTCTGTGTCCCTGGTGGTAGGTAGCTTGCATATAGAAAAGCATTTTACAATACTTAAGTAATCATTTCTTCAAAGCACTGCTGAGAAGGAGTGTAAAACAAAGCAGGCACTGTAGTGTTTCCTGAAAGGGCTGGGGACCTTTGCTGGTGATTAACTCTACGTGCGCTCCGCATTGCTGTCAGCGGGCTGCTGCAGCGGCTGCCTGGACAATACTGTCCTACCAGGTCAGCTGGGAGCCCGGAGAGCTTTGAGGGGGCTTCGTTAGTGCCGAGCGGAGTAGTGGGTGGGGAACTGCTGCATTTTATTGCTACGCTAAAGGTTACTTTTTTAAGAGAACAGCTTTTGAAAATTAAAATTCTTAAATAGGTATTTAATTTTGTCAGGACTGCTATTACCTTCTGCATTAATTGAGTGCTAACCGATTCTGAATAATATGCTTATTGCCATTTATCTGCTGATTGACAGGGCTAGAAATGTAGAAGTTTTGGGCAGGGTAATAGCTGGGCATTTGTGAGTAAACCAAAGGCTTTTCACTTGCTGGTAGATGTCTTGGTCCAAAGGGCTATATCTCACTGATGTACCACTGAGCAATGTGGATGGCAGTACTTGGGCATTAAAATAAAGTCTCATTTGAATAATCAGTATCCTGCTCAAGTTGTACTGCATGGACAAGTAAGGTAAAGCAAACCATCGTGCAAAACCTGGATGGCCAACAACTGAAATGGGAACTGACCAGATATACAAGCATCGCTTTCATGCAGAAGCCCTGCTGTGTAGCTCAGCTGGGTCAAATATGCTTCAAATATGCTGCCCATTGGAAAATCTAAGGTGTGGGGTGGAAGGGTGCCGTACTGCTGCATCAGGACTCACAGTCTGCTGTACATGGAGATTTCTACTCAGAAGGGCTACTGTGGATTTTTCTAGACGTGATTAATCTCTAGGACTAGCTAGGTCCCACGTAATTGTCTTGGCTGTTTGTTACAGTAGTGCTCTTCTTTACAGATAAATGTCCTCTATAAGTAAACTAGATAAGTACTCCAGGTCTTAGGACTGTGGGCTTCCTGGTCTTGGTGTTTTCTCCATCTCCTTGAACTTTTGTTTATAGAGACTATCAATCACTTTTTGTGATTCCTGTATGTCACTGATGTCCCAGGCTGCCCATGTTGTTCTGGGTCACTTCCACAGGGACTGCAAAGAGCTGCTCAGTGCCAATGGTGAGGGGTGTTTCAATGGCCCATCCTGTAATGAGATGGGGGCACTAACAAGCAGCCCTACAACCCTTTTTTTGAGCACTGCTTGGTGACCTGGAACATGAATTGAGGATATAGTGGTAGTCTTATTAACAACAGTAATTAATTACTTAATCTTTCATTCAGCAGTGGCATTGTGAGGCACTTTTCAGCCTTGATTTGGCTCCAAGCCCAAGAGGTCATCTTGTGTGTCCTGAGTCCCTGGTAGCATTTTTTTTTTTTTTGGATACTACCTGTAGAGAAACTATTTCTTTAAAAAGGCTCGGTGCCTATAGCATAGCTATCAACAGAATAGTTCAACAGACAAAAAGCACCTAATTAAAGGAATTATGCCAGTAAAGTTTCAAGAAGAGCTGTGGTGTGGAGACTATGGTATACACAGTGGGCAGTAGTAGGAATACCCTGTTAATGATTTGTAGCTGGATAACTGCATCTGTTTTTCTTCCAGTTCAAGGAGATTTAAATACAAGGAACTTGCTTTTAATGCAAATGTGTATTTTTGACTATGCACTGTAGTTATTTTTATTGCTATGTAGAATAATAAACAGGTGTATCCATTGCAGCTGATGTAAGATAATGCAGCAATAAAAGATTAAAATAAAAAAAAAAAAGAAGAATCAAAACAAAAGAAGCAATTTGGCTTCAGATTCATGCATGCATTCAAAAATTATTCAGTATAAGAATGTACCAGAGGTCTTAACAAATACCATTTCTGATACATTATAGCCTTTCTTGGAGGTTTAACAAAGTCAGTCTTCCTGTTTTGTTTTGTTTGCACATTTATGATCCAGTAAAATGGATAAAGAATTGAGCAGCCAACACACTTACTACTAGTGAAGTTTTAAAAAAACGCTATACAAAAAAATGCATAGCATTCATTTGACCAGAAGTCCAAACATCATTAACTTAAGCAACTTGCCTATGGTACAACTTTGTGAAATCAGGGCCAGTGTTGTTAGGTTATTGTCTATGCGGAAGCCTACTAGGCAACAAGTGCAAGATAATAAAAGCAGGACAAGGGAACTGATTTGAAAGGTCAGACTTGCATTGCAGGAAACAAACTCAATACGTATTTTTAAAGTTGGAAATGTAACTTAAAGTTCACAAAGAGAAAAGTACTCTGCAAACTGAACTAATTTCCTTCCTGATTCCAACTCTGTGCACAGTACAGGGAAGAGGGTTGTTTCATTTTGTCTCCCTTTCTAAAGAAAAATCAAACTGGGAGGGGTAATTCTGACCCACTATAATCAGCAAGTACTGGAATTTGGAGAAAAATGGGGAGCTTACATGATTTACAGTCTGCGTGTCTCTTAGTCATTAGCAATGTTTTGAAATATTCCAGAAGATATTGTGGTATTTATTAATGGTTTCAATTATAATCATGCCTATTTTATCTTTCTTTCTGAATTTTGAGAACTCACTTGCTGTGTGGTAAAAGCTGAATATCTGTTAGCTGGAAATGTGGTTAGATGTCTGCATACTGATATGTGAAGTCCATAAGTTGTTTAACAGAGAAGGAGAAAGAAATAAAGAATGTATGTGTGGAGGAGAGAAAACACAGACTTCAAGAAGTCGAAAGGATGGTTTTGAAAGTAAAGCAGTTACTTCAGTACTTACTGGTGTGTTTTCTGTTTCATTTGCCTTGAATGCAAAAAGGACAAACCAAACTATTTTTAAAATATGTACTATAGGTATTACTGGTGAAATGTCTTGGCATGGTTCCAGAAACTGATGAGAGAAAACTGTAGACTAAATGCAGATGTGAATGCCATTTATTTTAATGAACAGCACTATAATCAAACTTCATGTTTGAAATAAAATCTGAAAAGATAAAAAACAGTGAGTCTTAAATGTACCAAGGAATGCAAATCTGTGTATGTTGTAAATAGTGACTGATAAATGACAATTCTGTGGCTATTTTTAGAACATAATTTGAAACTGTAGTAATAGTGATGAGAATGTTTGAATAAAGATGTATAAGATACTGTATGCATAGTTATAAATTGTGCTGAATACCCTTGGAATAAAATGTTGCTTTGTTTAAGAACCTAATGCGATTAGGTTTCGTATAGAAGAGTGCTTATTTTGTGTATTCAACAGGAGTATTTGCAACATAATCACATATTGCAACTGCCAAGGAATGATTTGGGAGACTTTTCTGTAAACCAAGAAAGAATGGTACAAAAGGCATGGCACTACTCGATCTGCCAGGCCAGCCTTTACAGAGTCTGCTTTGCCTTTGCCAAAGCTCCTCAGGATTCCATAGTCTCCATGTCAAGAATAGAGGTCAGACCTGAAGACTCTTCTCACCTCACTGTAGGTAAGGGCATGTAGATTTTAAAACACAGACAATAACTGCTTGTTGAAGTGTAGCATTTGAAGTAACATTCTGCCAGTGCAGCTGTGTGCTCAAACAAATTATTTTCATTACGATTTCCCTTTGAGAATGAAATTGCAGCTGAGTTATCCTGATACAGATAAGTGACACTTGTCTTGCTCCCGCAGGTGCTGAGTGTTGGGGAAGCGCGCTTTTGGCAGACTCAAGAGAAGCCCAGCCTGTGACTTCAGACCTCTGAGACCTTGACCTTTCTCATATGGGTTGGCTGAACATTTGCATGATTCCAGGGTTGGCAAGTTATCTCTGAGAGATTTGTGACTGCAGAATAGCTATTGGCTTGGGTGATCTCCTTGGTCTGACATGATACCCGTGTTAGTACCATGCTAGGCACACACTTAGGCTTGCCATTTCCCTGGGAGGAAAAAACCTCCATAAACAGAACATGATGCATCTG
The DNA here is from genome assembly GCA_009819775.1 of Phoenicopterus ruber ruber. Taxonomy (NCBI): domain Eukaryota; kingdom Metazoa; phylum Chordata; class Aves; order Phoenicopteriformes; family Phoenicopteridae; genus Phoenicopterus; species Phoenicopterus ruber. The sequence continues at coordinate 64,622,149 of CM020246.1, read as the reverse complement.
CCCATAACTTTTCAGCTATCCACTTTAGTAACTATTTTTTCCAGGCTCTGTGGGTAACTATAGCAAGTACTGGTTATTCTATACTGACTGTCTGTCTCCTGACCCTACAGACACTGGCAACCCTGTCCTGTAGTATCACTGATACAAGTGCACAGACTTCTGAGAAAGCCTGATGATCTGTATCTCCTGTTACAATCTGCTTTGGGGTCTACTCTTGCAGGAATACTTGGGACTCATGAAGCCTGGCTGACTCATTTTCCTAGCTATAGTTGTAATTTTCCATTTACACAGGGCTTGTGCACAGAAAGTGCTGGAAAATTCCGATTGTCTACCTCCTGAGCAAGGTCAAAGCCTGACTGGATGCCACAGACAGAAGCCATAATGCAAACCTAACATACACAGTCTATTGTGAATCAGTTGTGTGCACATCACTGCTTCCAATCAAAATGCTTAGGGTCGATAAGTCTAACGACAACGGACTAAAGACAGCCCAGATAGTATCTGGAAGTTGCCATCAGTTGCTCTGTTTGTCACAAGCTGAGCTGATAGTATCCATTTTAGAAAACTTCATCACAAAACTCTGGATCCTATTAAAATCTCGTGTTATTATATAAAGGGCCACGCTCTGCTCTGTCTTTTGGCAATGATGAGCAAGTCTCACTCTCCAGCTGCATAGTCTTTTAACAAATTGAGATCTCGTTCTAATTCATCTGAATATTCAGACCTCAGAATAGCACAGAGACAGCACTTCTGAGGATAACTAATGATATTTTACAAAATTCAAATTCTGGCCATCCACCAGCATTCATTTTGCTAAATCAAAGTGCAGTGTTCCTTTGTGAGCTGATACTAAAGCTGAATGCAATTAGAGGCATGCTGAATAGTTTACCAGAAATCAAGATCTCTCTTGACTCTGGAAATATTTCTGGCTCATACTAAGAGGAGAAAAATAAAACCTTAACTCCTGTTCCCATGTCAGCATTACAAATTATAGTGGGATAAATAGACTGTGAACTTAGATCCTGTCAAACCCTGCGATACAGAATCACCCTTACTTAATCATAAAAACAAGGTAGGTTTTTCTCTTTGTCACTGTGGAGTAACCTGTTGGAAACTATCTAATATCTACCACCATATGGGACTATGCGTACAGCTATGTCGAACAGCTGCTAAACGGTAATTTATTCAGTGCCTGTACACTGTATTTCTTTCTTTTGGAAAGGGAAATGAATGTGTGTGTCAGACACGTAGCCTGATAGCCTGAGTGCTAGCACACTGTAAACCAGGGGTTCCAAATTTTTTTTTCCTTAAGTACCACATTCAGCAGCAATAGTGGTCATACATGTAGCCCAGCATTCACTGAATTTTCAGCTTGAGTGTATGCAAAGCCTCTACCACTCTGGAGTGATTTACATAGTGCAGTCTGACAACTCGTTCCATATGCTGCATGTCCTGGTAAGCTTCCTTCATCACAAAAAAAAAAAAAAAAAGATCAGGTGGGACAATTGTGCAAATATGGAGTATAACAGATATTATCAATCAGCTCAATGTTGATTTGCAAATGTACTCCTTATCATTAGGGAACTTTTAAATACAGTTTCAGGTGAATTGGAAAGTTTCAGCCAACAGCTATTTGTGTGATTTCTGTAGATCTGAATGTTCTCTCTCAAACCTGATGGCTGCATAATTAACAGTGGCAATGACAGCCTCACTGCCTTATTTTTCTTTCCCCAAAACCTCCCCTTTGAAGAAAGATTTCTTTGTGTGTGACCTTTTTGGCCATATCAGCAAGCATGCTCTTCTTTCCTAAGTTTTGGTAGGAATGTTAGAAATCTTCTACTAATTTCCTTGTAACAAGATTGATCACTGGCGTTTGCTAGCCAGTGGCTCCCCATAAACAGCATGGCCTGAGGATCTTAGGGTTACCTTGTCCTTTGTGAATCTCTTTCTTTTGGATGGAACAAATGCACAAAGCCCACAGTCTTTTGGGTTACTCCTAATAGAAGGAAAATCTGGTGATATGGTTAGGCTGTCTCTACATGTCTGTTCTTTACAAGTGTGCACACAGTCCTGTCTGCTTGAATATAGGAGGAATCAAACACCCAGAGCTCCAGATCTGCCTCCAAAATTCTGCCAGCTGAAAGCCTGACTCGGAAGTGTGCTTAGTGCTCTTGCACTAGTAGAGGTTCGAGCGTCTTTTCCCCATTTGTTTCTGAACTCCCTCAGCCTGTCTCATATGCATCTGTAAGGAAAAGAAATCCAGAAAGCCATTTTGCCTATGAAATGTAAATTTCCAGACAGACTTGAGTGTCCATGTTTTGGCCAGGCACATGCACTCTGTGTTTTAGCTGCTAATGAATGGAGAAAAGCCTCCCTAACATCGTGGAGATTAAGCAAGGCTTTCCCTACCAGCGGGAGTCAGCAAATGCAGGGCTCAACTTCAGTGTTGGTTATTTCTAGCTTTCTCCCTTCATGGCTGAGAATGGCTGCAAGCCCCAGGAAGGAGACCTGTTTGTTCAGGGGAAGGAAACGTCCAATGCACGGAAATCCTCAGGGTTTGCAAGAAATGCGTTAAGGAAGTGAGAGCTCCAATGGCTGCTCTGGTTCCCAGTCTTTATGTCTTTGTTATCAGTCTTAGGTGACAGCAGAGAATCTCACCTGGATCTGACTCTCCAGGTGATTCTCTATTTAAGCAGACCTTGAGCAGGACATTTTAGCAAGTAAAAAAGAAACAAATAATTTTTTGGAATCATCCAGAAGACCTAAAGCCTCCTTCCCACCCCACCTACCCAGCCATTTCAGGTTCTCCAGTGTGTACAGGTAACTTTCTAGTTGCAATGCACCTGAACAAACCTCATAACAGCCTAACAACGCTTCAAGTGCTGGAACTCAGAATAGGTAAGAACTCTTATAAATACCTATGCTGAGAAACAAAGTGGATTTTCTCATGCCTTCTTTGCCTCTGTCTTTAACAGTAAGGGAAGTTGCTCTCTGGGCACCCAGCCCCCTGAGCAGGAAGACAGGGATGGGGAGCAGAATGAAGACCCCGTAGTCCAAGGGGAAATGGTCAGTGACCTGCTACGCCACCTAGTCACGCACAAGTCTATGGGGCCAGATGGGATCCACCCAAGGGTGCTGAAAGAGCTGGCAGAAGTGCTCACCAAGCCACTCTCCATCATTTATCAGCAGTCCTGGCTAACTGGGGAGGTCCCAGTTGACTGGAGGCTGGCAAATGTGACGCCAATCTACAAGAAGGGCCGGAAGGAGGATCCGGGCAACTACAGGCCTGTCATCCTGACCTCGGTGCCCGGGAAGGTTATGGAGCAGATCATCTTGAGTGCCATCACGCGGCACATACGGGACAACCGGGTGATCGGGCCCAGTCAGCACGGGTTTATGAAAGGCAGGTCCTACCTGACCAACCTGATCTCCTTCTACGACATGGTGACCCGCCTAGTGGATGAGGGAAAGGCTGTGGACGTTGTGTACCTGGACTTTAGTAAAGCCTTTGACACCGTCTCCCACAGCATCCTCCTGGAGAAACTGGCTACCCATGGCTTGGATGGGCACACTCTGCGCTGGGTAGGAAACTGGCTGGATGGCCGGGCCCAAAGAGTTGTGGTGAATGGAGTTAAATCCGGTTGGCGGCCGGTCACAAGTGGTGTTCCCCAGGGCTCAGTATTGGGGCCAGTTCTGATCAATATCTTTATCAATGATCTGGACGAGGGGATCGAGTGCTCCCTCAGTAAGTTTGCAGATGACACCAAGTTGGGAGGGAGTGTTGATCTGCTGGAGGGCAGGCAGGTGCTACAGCGGGACCTGGACAGGCTGGATCGATGGGCCGAGGCCAACTGCATGAGATTCAACAAGGCCAAGTGCCGGGTCCTGCACTTGGGTCACAACAACCCCAGGCAACGCTACAGGCTTGGGGGCGAGTGGCTGGAAAGCTGCCCGGCGGAAAAGGACCTGGGGGTGTTGGTTGACGGCCGGCTGAATATGAGCCAGCAGTGTGCCCAGGTGGCCAAGAAGGCCAACGGCATCCTGGCTTGTATCAGAAATAGTGTGGCCAGTAGGAGTAGGGAGGTGATTGTCCCCCTGTACTCGGCCCTGGTGAGGCCGCACCTCGAGTACTGTGTTCAGTTTTGGGCCCCTCACTACAAGAAAGACACTGAGGTGCTGGAGTGTGTCCAGAGACGGGCAACGAGGCTGGTGAAGGGTCTGGAACACAAGTCCTATGAGGAGCGGCTGAGGGAACTGGGGATGTTTAGTCTGGAGAAAAGGAGGCTGAGGGGAGACATTATTGCTCTCTACAACTACCTGAAAGGAGGTTGTAGAGAGATGGGGGTCGGACTCTTCTCCCTAGTAAGAGACAACAAAACAAGAGGAAATGGCCTCAAGTTGCGGCAGGGGAGGTTCAGATTGGATATTCGTAAAAATTTCTTCACTGAAAGGGTTGTCGGGCATTGGAACAGGCTGCCCAGGGAGGTGGTGGAGTCCCCATCTCTGGGGGTATTCAAAAGGCCCTAAGGGATATGATTTAGTGGGGGACTTGGTAGTGCTAGGTTAATGGTTGGACCCGGTGATCTCGGAGGTCTCTTCCAACCAGAACATTTCTATGATTCTATGATTCTATGTCCAGTGAGAAGTGTTCGCATGCTGAATCGTTTCCTTTGTTCAGAGCATTAATAGGGTCTATATCTTCTACCCAGCTGCCTGCTTTGATTAACACTGCAGAAATCTAGAACATTAGCAGTTCCCATCCATTCTTGTATACCATTCCCCGCTACTCAGTCAAATCTAGTTATGCTGGTTCAGCTATTAGCAAGGGGAGCATGGGACAGTAAACAAGCTCAGGGAACCAGTACACATTTAAACTATCCCAGCAAGAGCATCTAGCTGGCTGCACAGCAACACAAGCGATTTTATTGGTCCAATTAAGGGGCAGTACAGAAGAGAGGGAGCTGTGCAGCCTGATTTTGCCACCAAAAGAAATGTTTGTCAGACATATTTGGACAGACTGGATTGATATCAGCCACTCAACTCAGAAATTTAGCAGGGACATGCATGCGTGTACACATGCTCACAGGAGAGGAGTGAAAAGGAAGCACCTCAAAGAAGGGCAAAACCAGGATAATCTTTTCAACCTTACTGCTTCTTAGATGCAGTAGACATCTAGCCAAGTCATTAGTGGAAGGTGGGATTAGTGCAGTGGAAGGCCTGCATCAAGTCTACGTGTTTCTCCAGCTTGCATAGGTGCCTTATTTACTTAGATTTTCTAGACCCATCCCACTGGAATAGTTCAATACAAACACTGAGAGGGACTAACTGGCTGTCCTATAAAACCCAATTACAGACTTCTCTGGGCATATGACTATGTGCAAATACCGAGCTGGTGCATGCAGTTTTGGATTCAAAGAATTCTACTTTGTAATCTAAAATATCCTTTAGTTTTGATTTTTGTTATGACCAGGTTAATGAAATGAAAGGGGAGACACCTATTGAATAAAAAAAAAGCCTAAGGAAAATTAAATATACAACACTTCAGTCATCCTTCAGTGAGTAATCTGCTTGTTTCATTGAATTATCACCAACAAGGGCATTATTATTCTTACTTGTGTATGTCACTTTGCTGTTTTAACAATTTAGGTGACTCATCCTGAGGAAATAGAGCAAAAGACATCTATTTAACTTTATATTCAGCCATAGGTGGAAGCCATTTAGGTTTTCTAATTTAAAATGCAACTAAAGAGAAATCACATTTGCAACTGTCCTTGAAGGGAGGAGGGATGATTAATCTAACTAAGAATACAACTCATTCATTGAGATAATGGAAAAGGTTTGGGATTATGAATGTGAGAAATCACTGGATCCCAGCAAGGGGCAGAATGTCCTCAATTTGACTTGACTTCAATTAAGCTAGGAACACACGAGTTTCCCAGAGGTTTGACTCCTAGCTGAGGAAAAGATAGAGAATTTGTCTCAGATCTGGTGTCTGATAGTGCAATACACCAGAACTGCTGAATATTATTATTGGTGTCTAAAATGACACCTTGTCATCGGTGTTTTAAGCAGCAGTTAAAATAGCAACATAGTATGTAATTCCCTAGTAATTGTCCTGTCATTGGGTTGTTAGCTTAGCAGGAACAGGCCCTTCTAGGGTGCCTTATGCCCAGTCTATTTGTAGATATGCATGTTTAAGAATGGTGTGATACCCGCCCCCCCCCCCCCCCAGTTTGTTCAGCCCTGCTGCTACACAAGAGCTGATCATCAGCCCCCTGGAATCTCTGGGCACTCCTGATAGATATATAAATCTCTGTCACATGCATATGCCTACATGGGGTACACTGATCCTCTGATGGTACTGATGTCCTTGGCTGTGGGGTTTTTAAAGCATATTTTATGATTGCTTTTGTCCTTTTCCCTTGCCCTTTAAGAGCTACGAAAATCTTTAGGCAACGGGTGGTTTTGGTGGAACAGTGATCTGAGAGTCATTGCATTTCCCTACCACTTGCCTGCTGATTGCATTTCAAATCCTGAGTTCGTTGTTGTTAATCCCAATCTCATCCTCTTCTTTCTTTTTGGACCATAGCCTTTGCGACCAAAATATTGACAAGTGAGAAAGATTCCAACTGACTGAGAAGGCCGAGCACCTTCTGCAGCTCAGGACAGCACCTGAGCAGAAGATGCAGCCTAGACTGCTCATCAGAAACCAGAGAAGCGTACTCAGGAAAAGCAGAAATCTACCTAGATATTACATATTAAAAGGGTATGTTTTGACCATAGTATTAGCAGATAAAAATATCTTATCAATGGACATGTGCTCAACAGCTCCCTTTTGGTATCAGGGAGGACAGGAGTGGGACATCTTAGTTATTTTGGAGACAGGAAAGAATCAATGTTTTGAAAAGAAACTAACAATAATTGGTAAAAACTGCTTTTGCAGAAGAGATCTGTAAAAAGTAGGCAATATTACTATCAAAGCTGAAAAATGATTGTAAAAAATAATTCTTTGGGTACTTTGACCTAATATTCAAATGCATATCATACCTCTGGATGAAAGAGAAAAGAACTGCATGAGAAGTGACACATTACTGCCTATTACCTACTGCATCTTAATTAGATTAAGCTTCCTGCTCTTTCAGGAGTTTCATGTCAGCTATTATAACTCTGACAATAAGAAGATTTCTCATATCTTTTCCTCTTGTGCTTCCCCATCTTGTTCTAAGCATTAGTCAAATGAGCTTATGATTTAATGATGAGATGCAGAACCAGCGAGAAAGATTTGCTTCAGCATCACCGTTTTGTTTGGTTTTTCTTTTTTTTTCTTCCATAAAGTCTCATTTTTTACGCTTTGGTTATTGCTTAGTTGTATAAATAATGTCAGAGATGGATATTCTAATCGCTCTACAAACTTGTGACCATGCCCAGTGTAGGATCTGCCTTCTTATTTTTTACCTTCTGTAGCCCACAATGCAATTGCTTTTTACCATCACATGCAGTTCAGTAGTGCTGTGCCTGCTGCTGCTATGATAAGCGGTTTCCCAACAGGACACTACTTCATGATTATGCGTGCAGACTTAGAGAATGCTGCTTTCAAGAAGTGTTTGATGACAGGGAACAGTATGTGTGGACGAGTAGGTCTGAATATTACACTGTCTTGGCTCTATCTGTGTAGGCACAGATACCGAATTGTTGTCAGAAGTGAGTTACCCTCTGAGGTATGTAAAAGTGGAAACTAAACACGTTACAAAACAAACAAAAGCTAAGAGCAAAACAGTAGCTCTGTCACTATTCCAGCCCTCTACTCAAGCCAACTGACATAAAGAGAGAAGTGTCAGCAACTGGGTTGTCTTCAGATCGCAGTGGGGAAATAAGAAAACTCCAAGTCTGGATGAAAATGGAAAATAAAATAATCGAAGCCAATGGTAAATGTTGCCAAAATCTGGATGTGTAGCAGCTGACCTGAAGATGCTAGAATTCTAGAATTTTTCTTCTTCTTTTGAAATTCTAGAATTGTTTTCCAGTCCAACAAGGACAAACTAGCTTATTCAAAAGTAATCTTGTGTTCAACAAGCTATGTTTCTTTAGGTCCTTAATTATAAATGGCAGGCTATTACACTTTACAAAAATAAATCTAAACAAACGTGTCATCGGTTACAAATTCAGATAAAATTTGAATATTGAAGCCTATTTGAGCATTACCAAAAATGGTGAAACATATGCAGAACTAATGAAAAACAGGAAAAGGATAGTACATGTGCAGAAGGCATAAGGACCTTACCAGCCACAAAAGGCTTCACAAACATTATGCTAAACATCATAAAACAAACAGTTTGCAAAGCCCAAGGTGAGTACTTGGTGCAAAACAACATCACTCCTCCACTGAACAGAAACCCTTGTTTTCAGAAAACAAAAACCCAACAAGCAAACTTTTGATGTTGGTGATACTTAGCTAGGACAAGTGGCTGATATAATAGACACATAAGCGAAAAATGAAATGCATCAGACAAGTTGTCTGTCTGTTGCTAGATGCAACACTGGTACTCTACAGGCTGATTTGACTTCTAATGGCGCAACCATTGTTTAGAAGGAAGGAAGAAAGAAGAGCTTACTAAACCAAACAGGAATGTAAAGTATTGCTTTTACAACTAGAAGGATGACAAACTGAATAGAAGATAGTGACTTAAGACACGGAGAAAGCTGCATTTCTCTAGCTTCAGGCTATTACTGAAAGTCACTAAACAAAGTTCTCTTTCAAAAGCCTGCCACTAAACACTGCTGCCAGACCTGGCAAAAATAAAACCATCTTCAGAACTCACCAGCAGAACAAGTGGGCTGATGGCCACAGCCCAGCCAGTTTTCAGCTAGTTTGGTTACTTGCAGCATAGGAGGTCGTAGAGCTTGAAACTGATCAAGCCCCTTACCTAGTTTCTCGTGCAGACAGTTAGGCAGGCAGCCCATACTAAGTTCGGTATCACTGGCAACTCTTGAACTTGCTAATTCAAGACTATCCTTGGTATGTCTGTATGGATACTGCTTAGATACAGCTTTACGCTGCATAAAGAAAGCTGCAATGTTACTGTGATGCTGTGTTCAGAAACAAACAGGTAGATGCAGATCACAGAGGACAAGAGATTGTGACAGTCATTTAATAAATGGGAAAAAGAATGTTTAGGAATGGAACCAAAGTAAAACTTATTCCTACCTCCTTTTTTCTTCATTCACATGGAGCAGAAAAGTCAATTGACATATATTGAATTGACCCAAATGACAGATTTTGTTTAAAAACAAGAAAAAGGTAAAGATTGTTTTTATTCTGTTTAAAGTTTCATTTCACTGTAGGACTGTGGGTATTTCTCTTCTGAAGTAAAGATTCAAAATGAACCATTGCTTTAAAACTCAAAGTATTTTGATTTCAGGATGTTTTCATTTCAGTCTGAAAATGTTTCAGTTGCCCTGTACATAGATTTCTCAGCAGGAAATAGTACTGACCCAAAATTTTCACTATGCTGTAATCATAATAGAGGATGTGAAATCCTGATTAGAGTTTGGGGAGTATTTGGTGAGAAAGAATGGTGTACAAAGAAAAAATGCCTCCAAATCCACCCTCCTAGTGTTCATCTTGTTCCAAGAGCTCTTTAGACGTACAGCGTTAGCTGTACAGTTTTGCTGTTTCACTTGTGTTGACGGCAGGAGTGCCTGTATGTGTCTGTGGCTTGTAATCTGCTGCTTGCTCTGCTACAGGTGGCTGCTCTGACAGGACAGAGGCCATACGTGCCACTCCCAGCTGTCTCCTCACCCCTGTAGGCCACTGTCCTATACCTGGGGGTGTTCATCCCCAAATTCCCAGGGAAACATCCTGCAGATAGAGATAGAAAGCATTGCTTAGAAAACAGCATCTGTTATTGCCTCTTCTCATCTGGGGGAGGCACTTTCCTCTCATTTTGGGGAGGCCATAGCTCCTTCACTGTTGTATTGTGACAACTACCCATTCTTCTAAATTCTTTAACAGAGGGCAAAGGTGAGGTGACCTGCTCAGTTCCCAGACTTGTCCAGGGTCTTTTTTGTCTCAATAGTGTTTTGCACATCAGCCTTCAGCTGTGACATGCTTCAGGCTTGTTCAAGCACTCAATCTTAGTAAAAGTGTGCACAGTCAAAAAATAGATCTCTACCCCAGTTGCAGGGAGATGCATGATATGGTTTGTAGGGATGAGGATTGCCCCCTTAGGTCATACATTAAAAAGTTTGATGTCTTCTGTTTCTGCTACGCTGGGAAAATAATTTCTGTTGCAGCTCTTGTAAGCACTTAGCTAGCAACCTACTGGTAACAAAAATGGGTTTCTGTCCCAGTTCAAATACTGCAGCATACAGGAGGTAAACAGAACTCCAGCCTCCCTAGCTCATGAGGAAACTGTACACACTTCATAAAAATAAGCTTGCTTGGGACATGGTGTCCAAGTGTTTGAATTATTTTATAATCTGCTGGTGAATTTCAACTGTATCCATCGGGGCATACAATTAAATTAATTTTGTAAAAGTTTAATGAAAACTGGGTAGAGAAGACCATGCAGGTACTTCAATGGGAAGAAAAGGGGACTTTGGAGCTTGCGTCTGAGTACAACTGAAGAAATCTAGGTGTCAATAAGTTTTATCAAAGCTCTGACGATAGGAAGAGTTTCAGCTGAGACCTGTTGTTCTTTAGCCACCTGAACTGATCGATATGCTACAGCCATATGCTACGGGCATATGCTACAGGAAATGAAAATTCATTAGTTTCAATGCATATGAAACTTCTTGCTTATGGACTACAATGAAATACAATGCCACTACCACCTACATGACAAGACATTATTTTTCAGATATTTAAAGTCTATATAAATGATTAATAAATATTTTAATTTATGCATCCTTGTTCTTCCAGCCGTGTATTACTTGGATTTGTAAGTATGTGTGTTTGTATATGTCTGTAGGGAAGAAGGATTAATATGGATATTTACATAGCGGATGTATTTCTTGGAATTTGCTCATGTTAAAAGAACTGGAGCCTTTTCCCTTGGTCTATTGTCTAGATTTCCAGCCCTGCAATCTACAGTGTGTAGATGGCCTTGTAATCACAGCAAGCCATTGGTATATTGTATACTTCACAACTGGAATGGGTGCAAACTAAAACCTGCTAGTGCTTGTGATAAGATTCTTGTAAAAAGCTTTCTAACTAAAGATTACCATTTATGGAGGACCATTAGTATTAGCCTGTGTGAAATTTTGTGAAGAATGTGGGGACACAAGTTAATATTGACCTGTGTGATTTTATCACTCAAGAAAAAGAGATTTTGGTGTTATCACAGGAAGTTCTATGCAAAAGTCAGCTGAGCAGAGATCAAAACCCAAATTTAATGGTAAAAACTATTAGAAAAGGAATAGAGAACAAACCAGAAAACTATGTTACTGTGTAAGTACCTGCTGCATCTTATAGTTAGAATACTATATGCACAGCTACATTCCCTTCTCTCCTCTCCCTACCTCCAAAGGATATATTGGAATTTGAAAAGATACAAGAAGAACAATAGAAAAGGGTGGTCAGGCTTCTGTAACAAGGAGATGAGAGTGGTTAAAAGAGAAAAATTACTTTCTGTTCCTCCCAGTGCAAGAACTATGGGTCATCAGGTATGACTACTATGAGGTAGTTTGTTTAAATAAACTAAAGAAGTACATTTTGTATAAGCAATGATTCAGCTATGGAACTTGCTGTTGAGGGACAGTGAGGTGCTAACATCCTAGATGAGTTAAAAAATGATAGACTTGGATGAGTCCCAAAGGTAAAGACTGTGAGAAACTGCATGAGTGTACTGCCAGAGATCTCACAGAGTGATTGACAGTGCCTATGCTTTTTTCCTAACCTTTAGTGGCCACTGTCAGGGCATTTGGTCTGTTGCAGTACAGTACTTGCTTTTTATACAGTACTTGCTTTTTATACAGTACTTGAATTCTAGCTGCATCTACACTAAGTGAGGGAAGAAAACTGTCAAAAATGTTCAAGGTAGTGGTATTATTTGCATTATTCCACTGCATTCATCACTGGTTTTTAATGAAATATCATTTTAAAGTATATTTCAATTCTGCAGCTTTTGGTAATACGCACATGATCTCTAAAGTAGATGAATCATAGAATCATGGAATTGCAGAATGGTTTGGGTTGGAAGGGATCTTTAAAGATTATCTAGTCCTTGTCATGGGCACGGATATCTTCCACTAGATGAGGTTGCTTAAAGCCCCATCCAACCTGACTTTGAATGCTTCCAATATTGGGGCATCCACAACTTCTGGATGTATGGCTAACTAGTGCAGAATGTATGGATAACTAATTAGTACAGACATCCTGTGCATTTTGATTTTAATTACAAACTAATTTTGAATCACAACTGGAAATAATGTACACAGTAATAATTTATACACTAAAATTATTTGGCTCTTCACATTTGTATTCAGGAAAGATTTAGGCATCTACATGGTAATAAGCACTTGGTGTCCAGACACAGAGAGGCTTACCTGATTATGCATGCTGCTTGAAGATTTGGCCAAGTTTCAAAAGCAACTTGTCATTTTGTGTGACTGTTTGTTGATGCCCAAATAAAGATAGCAGTAGTGCCTGGCTTTTCAAATATTTAGGCTTGGACCTGTCTACCAGCCTTCCCAAAATGTAATTACTTAAGGTAAAACTCAAAATTTTTCACAAGTTTTAAGATAAAAACTTAAGAACAACGGAATCTTTGCAGGTTAGCTAGGCAATGAATGTAGTATAGTAATCATTCTATTTTTCTGTTTGTACACAATCATCAGTACCAGTTCTTTTCCCCACTTTATGAGATTCGATGATTAAATAGCAAGTTAAAACAGAACACCAGGGAGAAAGTGATATAAGCATGTAATTCTCATCAGCAAAATCTGATTTCTATGAATTCTATTAAATATCTTTAGTAAGTGCAGTGGGCCTTGTTATGCTCAAATGGCTAAAAGTCTGAATGTCTGTGTACATTAGTCAAAAGTATTTATAGCTTTTACTTTAAATCACATACCGTACCAGAACTGAAATCTGAAAGTTAATCCACAGTTATTTGGTCATTCCCAGTTTCACATGAAGAAACAGATACTCAAATTTTTCACAGTCTGTTTTTTTCAACAGGAGGTCACAGAATCACAGAACGGTAGGGGTTGGAAGGGACCTCTGGAGACCATCGAGTCCAACCCCCCTGCCAGAGCAGGGTCACCCAGAGCAGGCTGCACAGGACTGCGTCCAGGCGGGGTTTGAATCTCTCCAGAGAAGGAGACTCCACACCTTCCCTGGGCAGCCTGTGCCAGGGCTCTGTCACCCTCACAGTGAAGAAGTTTTTCCTCATGTTCAGGTGGAACTTCCTGTGTTCCAGTTTTTGCCCGTTGCCCCTTGTCCTGTCACTGGGCACCACTGAAAAGAGTCTGGCCCCATCCTCTTGACACCCGCCCTTGAGATATTTGTAAGCATTGATGAGGTCCCCTCTCAGTCTTCTCTTCCTCTGTCGTTAGTGGCAATTGAGAATCTCTATCAACCTCTGTTACATAATTTCTGTCCTTATGCTAACAATTATTGATTTACTTTGGCAAACGATAGCCCTCGCAAGACCGGCAACAATGATTGCTATTCAGCTGTAATTAACAGGCAAATCTCAAATTCTACTGCCTACCTTAAACTCCTAGCTTAAGTAAATAAAAAATTTTGTGTGCTTAAAAAAATAACCTCGCCCCATACATTGCAAGTATCAGGTCTCTTCTTCTAAACCTTATCTGGCCTTCACACTACCCTAGAGATAGGCACTATCAAAAATATATGAAATTACATGAACATATGTCCTAATTAATTTCACCAGATACATATATGGGACACCTCAAATTAGCTTTCATGGAGTTTCCACATGGGGTGTTCTTCAACTAACAAACACCCATGTACAATTTTAAGCGCTGTTGGATAGCAGTCAGTATATCCAGAGACTTCAAAAGGCTAATTGAAAGCATTTTTTTTATTTTACTCATGCAACAGGTCACAAGCAATTTCCAAATTACTTCCTCGAGGTCAAATTATTGATGCAGTCATCTAAGTCAGCTGGCTTGTAATGAAGCCATAATTAGGAACAAGATCAATAGAAACCTACTTAGTTGAAATATCTAACAGATGTTTCCAATGGTAAGGAATAATTACAAATGTTAGAAGTCATAAGCTTTGTGGTACATGAGAGTAATGACTATTTTTATGTGTGCTACTCTGCAGAATGTGAAAAACAGAGCTAAATAGTCTATGACAGGCTTGTATCATTAAAGTCCTTTTAAAAAGGTGGAATTACTACTGTACACTAAAAACTTGGTGAAATACCTGGGCAAAAATGCTGCCTAATACTTTCAGAGAGCCAAAACCTCCTACAATATTTGTGCACAACCAAAACCCAAAGTTAAATGAACAATTAAAATAACCAGAATATTTATTTTTAACTTTCTACTTTATTTTTCCTACATAGTTTTCCTACCTCTAATTTACAACCCAAAGCTCTAGTCTAATGCCCAGTGTGAAACCCTTCTTTGGGTATTTTATATGGTCTTCTGAAAAAGCCTTTTTGGCTCTCCCTCTCTTGGTACCTCAACTTTTTTTCTTCAACAGAGTTCAACTATTTCAGCTGCAACCTCAGTCTGGCTAGCCTCTGGAGTTGGTTTGCCTCCAGCTTCAATGGCAGCAAGATTTGCTTTCTTGGGTCATTATTCACATAACTTGGTTCCCCATTTTTCACATCCTAAAAAATGTTTGTCCCTCTTATTAATGGCTTATTAATCATGAAGTCAGTGGCACCATTCTGACCTTATCATATTTGCTATATGATCAAGTCAGTACTTCAAATTGAGGTAGAAACTCCCGGTGGTAACTGGTTTATGTATTATCAAATTGCACTCTCAGGAACATTTTGCTCATTAAGAACAATGCTGTAAAAGCTGTTGTCATAAGATCCCGTGTATTATTTCCTTCTAGTTATTCTTATGTCAGTTGTGCTTTGTTGCCAAGTGAAAAACTTTTTTTTTAAAACTTTTTGGCTGTCTAATTCCCAAAGGATCTGAAAGTGCAAGAGATCAACAGGAAGACAAAGGTAAAGAGTAAAGAGCCTGACAGGACAGAGTAAATGAGGAAAATGGTGAAGCTCAGTCAGCAAAAAATGACATCTGCACCAAAGCTCATATAGTGTCTTGACAATCGCAAGCACCATTTTGAATTGGATTTGGAAATGAAGAGAAATCCAGTAAAAGAGAGAGAGTGTTATTGCCCTTTCTGGTGTGGAAGGTTAGCTTAGCTTACTGAAAAGCATGAATATTTGGTATTTTTTCTTTAAAAACAGCTGTGAACTCTTGTGAGTTTTTTAAAATGCTTCTAAAATAGTGGGAATGCTACCAGCATGTACATAGATAGACCATGCATATTGTATGCTGTTAGTAAATACAGTTTACTCAGGGACAGGAATCTTTCTATTTTATCTGTGCTGTAAAGTGTGAAAGGCATGCCAGTAGGAGTACAGCTACAGCTTGAAAATGGAAATGTAGAAATGAAGTTTACAAAGTTTTCCAGTTTCTGTATGAATTACAGCAAAACCAGGGCTGATTTAAAGATGAATTCTGATGTGTGAGGTGGAGGGGGGGAGACAGTGGTTGATTTAAATGAACTGAGTGTCCAAGCTATACTCCAAAATGTAGGTACTGTGGCTGTGATTGTCAAGCATGTACTTCTGTACATAATTAACCGTTTGGATTGCTGATGCTAAATTCTCCATTTCAATATTGGGTGTACAGTTGAACTGTATAATATTTCTAACTTTTTGAAAATGAGGCCTGCAAAGGAGAATATTTTGTTTGAAGAAGTATTCTAGGCCATGATTTTTTCCTGATTTACTGTAAAAGGACAGTATGTAAATATAAACGATATTGTATTTTTCATGTCTCTCATAAGTTAAATTGAAGCAGCTTTCAGAAGAATTCATTTTATGTTGCAGTTGTGCACTTCTACATTTACCCTTTCTCTTCTCCTGAAGACTGATGGGGGTAGTCATTTTTATATATCTACATGTATGATGTTTACACATTTATTTGAACCTGATCCAGTGGTACAGTCAGGTTACCCATGAAATAGCCATTGTGTAAACAGAAAGCTATCATCTGCTCTGTACTTTTCAACCTTCTTAGCACCATAGTTGGTACTCATACTGTTGGGTCTACTTTCCAGAAGTAATTTGTATTAACATCATGCATTTGTGAAACTTCTAGCTGGTTGCAGCTTTGCAATGACTTTCAGTTTATTTTCCCTATGGTATCACAGCTTTCTTTCCAATATGATAGAATTAAGAATAGCTTTTGGGTGAATGCCACTCAGTGAGGTCAGATTCTTTACTAATTCTATCCATCTTATGTGCTGTGAAAACCACTCATGGCTAAGAAAAATAGTCAATTATTCTATGTATGGGCATTCCTCTATGTAGCAATGATAGAGAATACCATATGAGAAGCAGAAGAAAACTTACTTACCATCTCTTTATTCCTGTATAGAGAAGCAAACCATATGAACTGTCTGTCCAGGTATCCAAACAGTGATTTATAAAAATTCTGAGGGTGAAATTTAACAAGCAAATTCTCCCTGAGAGTGTATTATGGGAACATTTCTCGAGACCATTCTCTAAGGATGCGTCCCACAGGCCTCATGAAATAGCTTGATGGATATTGTATGGCAGAAGTTTCCTGATTCACTGGCAATGCTTTTTACCACAGGTAACCTAGTTCTAATAAAACACTAAGTTAGGCCTTGAATCAAGAGATATTTAAAGGAATGTTGTTCTTCAAGGCTGGAGCAGTCTCACTTTTTAAAATATCACTTTCAGATCATCAAACATATTACGTTTCTTTATGATGACAACAGTGACAGCTGGGAAAACCTATGTGGGGTCATGTCACTGAAAGGATATAATAAACAGACTACTTGCTTTGGAGTGCCAAACATTGGGATTTCTTTTCTTTTTACAAGTTAATCCACAGGAACCTTTCTAAAAATGCTTTGGGTAGATAATGGGTTTGACATCATAAAAAACCTTGGACAGGCAGTGGCCTGAGCATTGTGCTAGAACTTAGTGGCAATGATGAAAACAGAACATTTCTATAATTAGAAGCTGAGTCCTTACTATGCAAGGTTTTGATGTAAATGAGTCATATAGTCTCTGAAGTTACTGTAAAAGTGATGTACAAGGACTTCTGAGAGATGTCATAGAAAAAAACAAGAGTGGCTTGATGTTTGCCTCATCATATATAGGCATAATTTTTCAAACAAGGTTTTTGCAGGTATTTACAATGCAAACAGTATAACTTATGCCATGACTAATAGCTATCCATGTATCTCCATGATGCTATATAGATGTCGTGAAAAAGACTGTTGGATGGATGTTGAACAGGTTCACGCACAATAAAACAGAGGGAGGCATAAGAAGGAAAAAAAAAAGATTTATCTTAAAATTTGTTACAATTACTCTCCCCTAAGTTCCAATTAACTGTAATACTGACTCCATATGAAAACAGTGATTCAGATCTGTGAGCTGCCATTTGACGGCTGGGCACATATGCATTTCTACCCTGCTGTCTTGTTCACGTGCTGTGGAGGTGTTCACCATAATCTCACTTTAAAGATTTTTGGCTGTCAAGAATAAGATGGCATGCAAACTACTCCATAAATTGTGTGTCTCATAAAAATGGAGCTGCGAAAACAGCTTTGTATCAGGAACCTCCTTTTGAGGTTTGAGAACACAGACTGGGAACATTTGCAGAACAATTGCTGAAGTCAGTGTTGGGAGAGGGAGGAGAAACACCTAACTTATTTACTGTTTACACAGAGAGAAATTACGGTAGATAATTTTGCAACATTGATAATGATAGGGAAATCTTTAGATCAGCCTTCCTGCCATCCAGTGCTAACCCTTTCAGTATTTCTTCCATACTGCTTCAACTTGAAGTAGAGTATCTTGTTACAGAAGATTTTTTTCCTCTGGCTTCCTTTGCTTCAGAAAATACATTGTCAGCTCAGAATACCTTTTGAGTTAGTAGTGTTTATAGTTGACACCAGTGCATTCTAGTGTACTATAATGGATTTCCTTCTTGGGTACACTCTTTAGGCACTCCATAATCAATAACAGATCAAGTAAATAGCATTTATTTTGTAGAAGTCTATACCAACTCGAGTTTGCATGAGCTCTCAAAACAGAAGCGATCCAACCACAACTGCAAAGTGGCTCTGGAAGTGCATCTCTCTCAAGATGAATGAGTGCCTAATGCAAAATTGAGTCCAGTTACTTTTTAATACGCCTTCGTAGTGCTTCCAGATAAAACCAGTCTTTTTTACTCAAGTTGTAAAAGGAGTATAACCAGACAAATTGTCTCTAGTGCTGATAGATCCTTTGTGTGTTCCCAAATGTCTTCAGCGTGACACTGATTTTTATGATATATTTGCTACCAGTGATGTACAAACGTATGTGAACAATTTTCTGTTTCTGATGTGTTTTTAAAATAGTCTTGCAGTATTTGCACTTCATGTTACATGTGTTACAAGACTTATTTTTGTGACATAAGGTACAGGTACTCGAGGTAGTACACCTAAGACTGGAAAAAGCAACAGTTCAGGTATGCTTTTTTTTTTTTAAAGGTGCATATAAACCATATTGGTAAGTAATTACCTGCAATTTGTTTCATGTTATCATGAAAGCTTAACACATATGAGAAATGTAGAGGATTTGCCTTGAAGAGCAAGAGACCACAAATTCTACCTCTGTCTCATCCACTCTGGCTATAAAATGTAGTGACTTTGGCTTTCCAAGATAGCCTCTGCGTGTGCACGTACACCTATCATAATATACTCTGGTTTTGTCCAGGCTTTAGGCACACCATAATTTAAGTGGTTCACGATAACAGTAAATCAGATAAAGAAACATTTACACTATAACAATATGTCTGAAAATATTTCTAATAAGCTGAAACCATCTGAAAATTCAAAGTCTAATGAACTTGAGAGAATAAGGAACATCTTACATTGTACATTTCAGATTTTGTTATAAGGCACATTACTGTGATCTGCCATAGACTCATGCTCTAATGGTTTTGAGTTTTAGTGCTGCAGGATTCTTGGGTTAATTTTTGTAGCTGTGTTAGGAAAAGCCTTCATAAATACTAGTAGGTTTTTCAAAAGTGAAGATTTCAGTTGCCAACAGTTTTCCAGTCTGTATAATTCAGTGATGGCTAAGAGATATCAAATCAAAGATCTTTATGTTTTCTTCTTAACTTGTAACTAGAACAAAATTTTGTGTAGACCTCAAAATGTATATGTATTTGAAGAAATGCGGAATTTCAAATGCACCTAAATCAGAGCTTCTTATATTACGTCTACAAGTGATACACTGTCATACCAAAATTTCCAACTTAGTATGGCCTTGAGTCAGAATCACTGATGGCCCAAGTCCACCATGATGTTTTCTGATAATTTCAGATGTATATAGGCTGCCCTAATTCTCAGTCCTGTGTACTTTCAGTCTCTGTGTTTTGGATTTAGTGTGTGAAGAATGGTGATAGTACACTGATGTTGGGGTTTATATTTTTCCTTTGCTGTCCTGATGAACTGCTTTTATCTCAACCCGCGAGTTTTCCTTTCTCTCTGATTCTCCTCCCCACCCCAGCGGGGAGGGGGGAGCGAGCGAGTGGCTGCATGGCATTCGGTTACCATCTGGGGTTAAACCACGACACTGGGTTTATCCAAAGAGAATGGATTATCTCAGTTCTGTTCTGTTCCATTGCATAGCGTACCAGATAATCTGCCATATTAATTACCTATACAAACAGGTCCAGACTCTTCCCCATTTCTGAGTGCTCTGTACTCACAACCAATGAAGGCAGTCAGTAAAAGCAGTCAGTATAAGGTGATCTGTGGAGATTGTTCACATGGAAGTCATTTCACCTATTCAGTTGTCTGAAGTTGGGAGTCTTGTTATTAGTAAACCCTCAAAATCAATGGAGAGAAAATAGCTACTTCCAACATGTGATTTTTCCTGTCTGAGGAAAGGTAGTGAAAACATATGGTATAAATTACTACCTAGGGGCACCTATTTCTGCCTGGCGACTACAGAGAGAGCCTAGATAAATAGCCTAGATGCATCAATTTTAGAATATGAAGTTGAATGAAGCAAATCCTGTTCTCTGTGTAGATGGCTTTTTACAGTACTCATTCCCCGCAGGTTGTGGTGGTGAATCTTACTGCTGTCACAGCTCCAAAGGGCTAATGGCAAAATACATTTAAAGAAGCTTCAAGCAATGTCATCCCATGGTTTCTAATAATGATGTTCAAAATGCAGCCTCTGGCTCAGCAAGTTAATCAGTTGTAGGTTGCCAGAAAATGGGAGAGTATCCCATAATTTTACCACTTAAACACTGTGTGTTCTTTATTGATATCTCTAATTATTTACTCCTCAAAAATGAGCAAGATTTCTAAATCCATTCATGTTACCCAGCCTCAATAATGTCACAGAAAAGGATACTATGGACTAAGTCCTGCAATCTTTGCTTATTTCTTACAAGTATCTGAATATTTACTGCCATGGATCTTTTGTAGCCATTTGTATGTCCTTGCAAGCTTAGTATAAAATATCACAATTTTGATTGCTCAATGCTTTGCATCTACTTTGGGTGAGGGTAAGTGAAAACTACAAAAAGCAGTTGTCTTTTGATGTCTAGGGAAAAAATCTCAATCATGGCAGGAATGAAGAATAGATTTCAACAGATCACTATGGGAATAAAGAGTAGGAAAGGAAAGTATTTTAGGGAGGGCGGAAGAGAAGTCATAGGAACAGAATGAATAGATAATACTTGAGTCCAGGATCAGCAAGTGAGATAAAGCTAAAAAAAAAAGATTTCCTGTGGTGAAGATGGGTATTTACCCATTTCAGAATATTTTCACTTGCCCTGTATCATAACAAAACCTCACTGGAGCAACAGGAATCCTGTCCACAAACAGAACAAGCAAAGTATGAGGTTGAAGGAAGACTGGATGCTTAAAAGGCCGGCAGCAGTGGTAGTGGCTCACAGGACCCTGAGGAAAATGGGTAAAATCCTTTGGTTTCTGTAAACGGTTTTAGAGTCCAGAGTATTGTTTTTGATGGACTAGGGGCAGCACCCTAGTTGTTGGGCAGCTAGGGTGTTGATGGACAGCACTGCTCCATGAGGCTATTAAGGGCATCCCTGTTGAGTATAGATCAATTTTATATCTGCAGTGCAGTTATTGGAGCAATAATAATTGCAGTGAGAAATATTTCCCTGAGACAAATGACCTGCTAGGTGTGACAGGTGACTTGAGTCACAGGTGGTGGCCATTAACCTTACCAGATCATTAATCTTCTAGATATGCCATGTGTTTCAGTTATCATTGATGTTAGTATGCAAATAAACACGCATTGGGGCCACATTAATCATGAGTGGTTATAGCTATATTTGAGCTTATACATAAACATATACCTGCATTGGAGTAACTTATGTCAGGATGGAGAGAGAGCGTGTTTTGATTGCCAATTCAGTAGTCTTTTGTGGATTTTATGACCTAAGAATGAGACAGTTCAGAATGCCTGAACTGTCTCTCAGTGTGTTATTCAACTAGTACATTTTGGTCTATATTCCTCACTGTTCTGATATGAATTTTTAAGAATTCAAACTTTTTAAACACATGATTTTATACTAGTGCTTAAGCAGTATGTGTCCTACTTGCTTTACACAGACTTCTTACCTTTAAGGTTGTCTCTGCTTCCATTTTTATAGTAGGGCAAGAGGAAAGAGGCAAGAGAAATGAAAGCTAGTAAATTAAAGAGGGATGCTGTCTGTAACACTTAATGTTATCACATACATACAAATATATTTCAGTGATTCATTTTGTTTCTAGTGAAAGTTGTTAAATAATCAAACATCTTTACTCAAACTTTCCTAAATGTGTATTTTGATGTATTAGAAATAGCCCTACATCAAAGCCCCAGAAAAGAACTGGATATGCACACAGGAAAACTGAACCAAGATCTGGTTTCGAAGTCCAAATATTACCTATTTTATGGCCCAAATCACTATTGTGAGCTGAAGCACATTTCCTTTGGAATGTTTAAAACTAAAATTAGCTGCATAGGTCTCATCTCTTACAACAGTAACAGCAAAATGCTTTGGAAATTAAACAGTAATGCTTTAGAAATTAAAAATGTCAACACTTTCAATCTGTTTTTCTCAGGCACACTGTAAATTTGAGTTATGCCACCCAAACTGTTAAAATTTCCTTTGAGATTTTCACTGTTATCTGAGCAGCAAGAATTTCTCTTGTTCTCTTGATGTGCACAGGTGGATATTCGAAAAGGCATTAGCACCTTCAGACTGAGGATGCAAAAGAAACAGTTGTCCTACGATTGCTGTCACATGACAAATAGTGGCTCTGTAAAGATCACTTACTTCCATAAGATGTAAAATGTGTTATGGAAGTAAAGAGATGACTATGACTGTTATTTTTCCTGAGGGAAAGCTGAGTATATGCATCTGTGTGTTTTATTGCTGCACATAGGTGTGTGTATGTGTGTGTGCATATATACATGCATGTGTAATAAAGAGAAAGAAAGCAACATGATCAAACACAGACAATGTGCTAAATAGAAACCATTCACTACCTAACCTTATAGAAGCTGAAAGGTACTGTTTTATGAGGTTTACTTAGCTTATCTAGAGACCTGGCAGCTCCAGAAGACTAAATATTTGGTTTAGAAGACTATTCGTTCCTTGATCTTATTTGTACCATCAATAGGACAAATCTGTTTGATTTGCTATGGCTAAAAATATTACTGGGAAAAAAAAGGTCTTTATGACTTTAGGGATTATCTACTTCTGTTGGCACTCTTAATGTTTTATATTGCCAGGATCATTGCAGCAATGATTGTAACATCACAGAGATAGCATTATGATGATTTTCACCTGAGGGATAGGTTGCAAGTCACTAACAGAAAGCTAATGTTCTTAATAATAAAAACATGGATAAAGAGCAGAAAATACCTCATATATAGAGGCAATATCTGCAGAGGTGTTTCTAAGTGGAAACTTTCTAGAGGTTTGTATGGTGGTTCCGTGACTCCTTGAGGATAAGTAGTTACATGGAACTAGACAGTAAACATGCATAAAAAATATCTAGGATTAGGAAGTGTTTTGGACAGTTCTCAAAGAATGAAGTGCCACCTGGTGTCCTTTTTTTAAGAAATATCATATAAAGGGCATAATTTCCGATAAGCAATTTTTAGAAATAGAAGAGGTTATATTCAGCAAAGATTCGGAAGCAACGTTTGGGAATACACATTTGAAAGAAGGCAAAAGATGGAAGAGAGGGGCATGCTAGAAACTAAGAAAAATATTCAGCAGAGTTCATCTGCCTTAATCTGACATCTAGTTGCATTTTTTTTAAATAGTTCCCATTGTTGAAGTAGGTTCAGGACTAGTTTTATGTCACTCTGGAGGACAAAATTTTGTGATTTGAGGTCTGGACCTACTTTTGATTATTGCATCTCACATGTCCCTTGTTTAAAATTCTTTCGAACCTTGGAGGACATTCTGGCTCAACTTTTCCCATTTTGAGCACCCTTAAAACTCTTTGAGGATTGAGGAGCAGCGCCATTCGGTAGCTGATACTAAGAGTATCAATAAAAGATACTAATCTTTTATTTAACAAAATTTCTGGATGCTAGAATCTCTCCAGGAAGAGACAGATGGTTGAACCTATGCATACATTTCCACCATGTTTCCTCCTCAAGGCAGTGTAGAGAGTAAATGGCTGCAACAAGTTTATTGTTAATGTTGAGTAGGTTTTCCTGTCACGTATTCTGGTTTGTGGAATTCTACATAGCACCACCAGCAGACCTCCACTGCCTGCTGTACTAGCACGCTTCACAAGGAAAACTACTGGTGCATTGGGACCATTGATAACTTTTCCAGCATTCAGTGCAAGGACTAAGTGCCCGTGGAAATGAGCCTGATGTAATTTCTCTAGGCACACTGGAAGGGCAAGTCAGGCTATCTTTACTGCTTTGCTGCTACGTACTGCTACGTGTATCTCCTCTCTTGACTTTGGTCACCAAGACTTTACTTGGTACCTTTCTGAAGCTCCAGATTCACTCAGTACTTAAGAAAGGACCTTGTTTTGGATACGGGGGCCTGTATTCTGCTTTATCATTTGAATTCCTGGTTAAAGGAGTGTATGTTTTATGTGACTATGATTTTAGAACATCTTTCTGTATCATCAAATAACGTAGCAATGAGTCTTGTTTAATGGAAGATTCTATTTTTGTGTTAGTATAGTCTATCACAAACTGAAAGCAATCTCTATCAACTGCATGACTAAGGAATTTTACCTCCATCTGTGCTTTATACATTGTAGACGCTGGTGCTTTAGAAATGGTATGAACAAACTGCAAACTGAGAGTGAGCTTTCCATTATTCATTTATATTATTGCTGAAATGCTCGCATCTATGCTGTATAAAGCACAGAAGAAGATAAAATTCCTGGCTCATGTAGTACATTCCCTAAACAAAGAGGCAAAATGATACAGACTGTCCTGAATGACCAAGCATAGTAGCATTAAAGACATAGAATCACAGAATCATAGAATAGAGCTACATCCACAGCTCTTCCCTTGTCCACTGATGTAGTCACTCCATCATGGAAGGCCACTAGGTTGGTCAGGCAGGACTTGCCCTTGGTGAAGCCGTGCTGACTGTCTCAAATCACCTCCCTGTCCTCCATGGGCCTCAGCATAGCTTCTAGGAGGATCTGCTCCATGATCTTCCCAGGCACAGAGGTGAGGCTGAGAGGTCGGTAGTTCCCAGGGTCCTCCTTTCTACCCTTTTAAAAATGGGTGCAATGTTTCCCTTTTTCCAGTCCATGGGGACTTCACCTGACTGCCATGACTTTTCAAATATCATGGAGAGCGGCTTGGCAACTACATCAGCCAATTCCTTCAGGACTCTGGGATGCATCTCATCAGGTCCCATAGACTTATGTACCTTCAGGTTCCTCAGGTGGTCACGAACCTGATCTTCTCTTAAGTGGGAGGGACTTTGCTTCCCCAGTCCCTGCCTTCAGGTCCATCCACTCGAGAGGTGTGGGAACAGAGGTTGCCAGTGAAGACCGAGGCAAAAAAGTCATTGATTACCTCAGCCTTCTCCTCCTCTGTTGATACCAGTTTGTCAATCCTGCTCATCAAGGGGGTACACTTTCTTTGACCTTCCTTTTCTGGCTGACATACCTGTAGAAGCCCTTCTTGTTATTCTTTGCATCCCTTGCCCAGTTCAGCTCCAGCTGTGCCTTGGCCTTCCTGACCCCATCCCTACGCAACCAGGCAGCATCCCTATACTCTTCCCAGGATACCTGTCCCTGCTTCCACTGCCTGTGCATTTCCTTCTGGCCCTTTAGTTTGACCAGCAGGTCTCAACTCAGCCACGCTGGTCTCTTGCCTTCCTTGCCTGATTTCTTGCAGTTGGGGATCGAGAGCTCTTGTGCTCTATGGAAAGTGTCCTTAAAGATCTGCCAGCTCCGTTCTGCTCCCTTGTCCCTGAGGGCAGTTTCCCACGGGGTCCTATTGACTAACTCCTTGATCAGCTGGAATTTTGCTTCCCTGAAATTCAGGGTCCTGACCTTACTCTTCGCCTGACCCATATCCCTCAGGACTGTCAACTCCACCAGCGCATGATCACTGCAGCCCAGGCTGCCTCCAATCTTGACGTCACCAATTAGCTTGCTCATGTTGGTGACCATCAGGTCCAGCATACCATCACCTCTGGTAGGGCTGTCTATTGCCTGGTTTAAGAAGTTGTCCTGAATGCACTCCAGGAGTCTCCTGGATTGCCTACAGCTTGCCGTGCTGCTATTCCAGCAGATGTCAGGGTGGTTGAAGTCCCCCAGCAGGACGAGAGCCTGTGAGCGTGATACTTCCTGTAGCGGGAGCAAGAAGGCTTTGTCAATAAAACAAGAGGAAATGGCCTCAAGTTGCGCCAGGGGAGGTTTAGATTGGACATTCATAAAAATTTCTTTACTGAAAGGGTTGTCAGGCATTGGAACAGGCTGCCCAGAGAGGTGGTGGAGTCCCCATCTCTGGGGGTATTCAAAAGGCGTTTAGATGAGGCCCTAAGGGATATGATTTAGTGGGGGACTTGGTAGTGCTAGGTTAATGGTTGGACCCGATGATCTTGGAGGTCTCTTCCAACCAGAACAATTCTATGATTCTATGATTCTATAATAGGCTCCCCTTGGCCGGGCAGCCTGTAGTAGACCCCAACCACAAGGTTCCCTTTGTTGCCTCGGTCTCTGATTCTTACCCATAAGCTTTCAACCTGCTCGTGGCTGTTCTTCAGAGACAGCTCCTCACACTCTATCTATTTCTTGATGTAGAGGGCAATGTCTCCACCCCTCCTTCCTTGCCTGTAGCCATCGATAGCCGCACTCCAGTCATGGGATTCATCCCACCAAGTTTCAGTAATGGCAACTAGGTCATGGCTTTCTAGTAGCATGGTGGCTTCTAACTCCTCCTGTTTGTTGCCCATGCTGCAGGCGTTAGTGTAGAGGCCCTTCAGCTGGGCTGTCAGCTGTGTCACTTTCATGGAGGAACACCCCTTAATTCCTTTGAGATCTTTTACTGGTGTTTTCCTGTTGGCTCCAATTACCTCAGGAGCCCCTGGCTTGTCTCCATAAGTCTTCAAGTGTGCTGCAGTGTAGCCAGCACATCTCAGAGCAACAGGCTGAGGGCCCTCGCTAACACCTTGTCCCTCTAACCTTGGTGCGTCGTCCCACAGCTTGTCACGGGCAAGCCTGATGTTATCCCCCTCCCCCTTCAAGTCTAGCTTAAAGCTCTGTCAATGATCCCAGCTAGCTCATGGGCAAAGACCCTCTTCCCCCTTTGAGAAAGGTGAATCCGATCTGACGCCAGCAGACCTGGTGCCATGTAGGTCATCCCATTGTTGAAAAACCCAAAACTGTGGCAGTGACACCAGCCATGGGGCCACGTATTAATAGACTGGGCCCATCTGTTTCTGCCAGTGTCACTGCCTGCAACTGGAAGGAGGGAGGAAAAGATAACCTGCGCTCCATATGCCCTTACTGACCGTCCCAAGGCCCTGAAGTCTCTTTTGATCACCCTCGGACTATGCATTGCGGCTTCATCACCACCCACATGGAAGAGCAGTAATGGGTAATAGTCTGAGGGCTGTACCAGACTGGGAAGTTTCCTAGTGATGTCCTTAACTTGGGTCCCAGCAAGGCAGCAGACCTCCCTAAGAGGAGGGTCTGTCCGGCATATAGGACCCTCTGTTCCCCTCAAAAGGGAGTCACCTACAGTTATAACCCTTCTTTTCTTCCTTGTGGAGGTGGTCATGATATGAGGGGTAGGCTTTTCTAGCCTCGGCAACACCTCTGGTGTAGATGGACCATCATCCAGTATGATGAATTCAACTGCTAACATGGGTGCACTGCTGCAGTGCTTGTTGGAAGTCACTGTTAACACACTTTTAAACTGCATACATAGTCTTTCTGCACTGTGAAAGCAGGTTTCTATTGTGTATTCTGTCCTAGGTCTGTGCATGGAGCTCACTGATGTCAGTAAGACATCTGCATGCAGAACTGGGGCAGAATATGCAATAAAGATTCACACTGCAGATACAATAGGGCTCCAGTCTGGTGCCAGAAGAAGCATATTGCCATTAGGCTGATGCTTCTTAAAACAATACAGAAGAATCTGTCATTACTCAGATAGCCGGCACATCTGATAATATGTTATTGATTTCACATATTTATCTTTTCTAGATTTTTAAAAAAATGCGTATGACTATATATACACCACATAAAAAATGACAAACTGTTGCATTTCATTTAAACTATAATGGAGATTAAACCACATCTGTGGCACTTTCATATAAAGCGCCTGTCTGATAAACAAAGAATAAAGCTACTAGCCATCAAGTGCTTGCAGTCTGAGGGAAAGTCTGATATTCAAGGCTTCACTTCTTTCTGTTCAGTGTCCTCGAGAAAATAGCCTAAGAATTTAGTGAACCAGCTCTGCCATTTGCTGATTGAGCATAGTAAGTATATCATGCCCCAAAATGTCCCTGTTGGAATACATTACTGGAAGCCGTAAGGTGATCCATCTTCTTCTCTGAAAGGTGTAATGGAAAAGCAAAGAACTCTTAGTCTCAGACTCTGCTTCCAGCATAATTTCTACAAGAAACTTCCCAGTCACAACTGGGGCAACTAGGATATTTTACATTATACTCTATGTTGCCTACCCATTTCTCTGACTCTTTCGCTTAGATTTTTGAGGTTTTCTGCCTGATATTTAGAGGAAAAGAGAATACTTTTAAACTGGAATTCTGAATTCATAATTCAGAAAATACTGCTTTTGTATGGAGTTACTGACACACTGAACAGGGCTCAATACATTATCACATCTCAGATGTCGGTCTTATCCTTTCTGTAGCACATTTAAATTTGTAGAGTTCTTTTTCCTTCCATTTTGTCAGTAAGAGGGAGGGCATAATGAGATTTTTTTTTTCTTTTATTTCAAAGTTTTAAGTGTATGTGTTCTATTCCCACTGCCGTATCCTTGCCAAAAACAGCCAAAAATTATTTAGCCTGAAAAACATATTATGGACATAATTATGCCCAAGATGATGCATTATTGTTTGCATATTTCCCATTTATGGTATAAAACTGTAAGTGTACTTTCTAGATGTATGCTTATGAAGCTTCAGGAATTCAATACCCCTACAGATAAGGCTACTTTTCCTTAGGAAACATAGTGTAAACTAAGAAACACTCAGCACTGCGAATTATGGCCTATACTCAATTGCTTGCTCTACAATGCTATAGAAGATAAACTTCTACTTTTATTCAAACTAATTTCAAATGAGTTTATTTCTTATGGATTTTGCTGTGTGAGAGGTTTAGAAGTCACTGTAGCTACAGTGATTGAAAGTGAGCATTTAAGTTTCCTGCATGAATGGTGTGCTTAGGTCAACCAGTCATGGTATTTTGAGAACCACAGAGTTAACCGTCTCTCTGCTAGAAAATAAAAATGACTTCTTTATGGTTTGTCTAGTCTCTGCTGCTTGGTCAGAGGTCTATGCTCTGATATGCCACATGAGACTGGCTGATACTGTATCAGAAAGCTTTACAGTGATTTTGTCTGCTGTAGCTTGTTGTAACCTACTGAAATCTCTTTCTTGTGGGAGATTACCATTTTATGTTCAGATTTCACATTCTCCTGCAAAGGCTCATGCTGTGTGCTTTGTTTTGGAGTCTGTTTTTTTAACTGTTTTCTTGTACCCTTTTACATTAATATAAAATTGAAAGTTCATCTGGAGCAAAAGAATCTGGTTTAGATTTAGATTCTCTGTGATAGAGGTATAAAAAACATGATGCAAATGCTGCTATAGACAGAGCATGTCTGTCTGTCTTGTTCAGGTAACTCACAATATTATAACAATATTTCTGTCACTCTCTTCGGCTGGTATAATCTTTCAAAACAACATGAATAGTAAATAATCTGTAGTTACATTTAAGTCACAACATTGGTATGTGCAAATGGTAGGCAAATCTTACTGTTGTGAAATTTGTTAAGCTTTGCTTCTGCTGTGGGAAAAGAAAAGCCACCAAGATTTAGAAAATAAATGAGAAAGTATACAGGATCAGTAAATGATCTTTGTGATGTGGCAGGTCTTGCTAACTACAGCTATCAGTCATACTTGCTTCAGTAATCAGTGGCTAATAATTGTGGGTTTCTAGGAGATTGTAATGAAACATGGTTAGGAAATTGAGGAAAACATCCAAAATGTACGTGATAAGTGTATATTCCCACTAATAAATTACAAAGAAATCTAAGGCATAGCCACTGTGGAGAAGGGAGGAGACTTGAAATAGAAAGTGAGAAATAGTAATTTTTTTTTTTTTTTACACGAGTGTTTTTCTTTTGAAGAATGAATTTAAAAATCCTTTAAGATGTTTCTTTGGTATTGGGTGTGGGGAATAGTGAAGTATCACTTACTTTAAATACATGATTTTATTAATAGATCAGAAATAATGTTCAGAAGGAAGGCTGGCACTTTTCAGGTGACTTTGAATATATGGTGTCCTTGGGCAGTGTTTGAATTGTGCAGTGATTGACAACCTCTTGCATAACCTCTCACAGGAGAAGGTCATTTTAAGTCATTTCTGCTTCTGATATAGCTAATCTCACACGTCATCTGATGGCAATCTGTTCTGACCTAAAACTCTCTGAAGGCAGTTTAAAGTTCAGTGTGCCCTGAAACTTCAATTAACCTAGAAGGAGTATACATGAGCATGCTGTTGTAAAAGTTATGGAAATTGCAATAACCCTGACAAAGCAAGTATTTAATTATCCAGCTCTTGCCTGTTTCCTTGCTCATATAACAATTGTGCACACTGGTTACCTACCAGTGCCCAAGAGCTTCTTTTGAGTCACTGAGCACTTTCCATTCCTGTTTTCAGCATTGGTAGGGATCAAGCTTTACCACTTTAGTAGATTTTTAAGGCTTTAAGTTTTCATCTAATTGTTACATCCAAAATGAGGTGACAGCTGATCTGAGAACAGCAGTGACACAGGCTATGCAATTAATGAACACCTGTCTTTGTGCTACTGGGGGGAAGATATGCAATGTATTACTGGAAGAGAAAAGAACAAAATCTGTAATAAAAATGGCTAATGTATTTGGGAGAAATGTGGTGATCTGCAGTACTAGACAGGTGTCCTAATCCTGTCAAGTTTCCTTCCACCTCCCACTGTTGTGGGGGTACTGCTTACTTTTCCTCTACTGTCTTGAGCACTAACACTCTTGCAGTGCTTCTCTTCTTCATGTATAATCAGTCTACACCATAGAGAAATTTCACTTGCATAGGCAAACTAGTTAAAGTTGCAATCTTTTTTTATTCTTTTGATATGCCAGTAAAAGCCCTGATGCAACATGGCCCAAGAGCAATGCCAGAGAGGGAACTGGCATATGTTAGGACAGTAGAAGTATTTTATTTTCATTTGGAGGTTTGTCGTGGTTTAACCCCAGCTGGCAACTAAGCCGGTCAGGTCACTGCTGCACTTGCACTGCTTCTTGTAAGAGTCAGATGATCAGCAGTACGGCAGTGCAGCGGTACAGCAAGCAGCGAAAGCAAAAAGCAGCCCCTAACAAGCACTAGACTCTAACATACAGTAAGGCAAGCAGGGCCCATGGCAAGCCCAGGAGCCTGTCAACTGATAGCTAAGCAGCAATAACAGCTATAAATTTGATCTAGCACATTCCAATCAAATATGTTGTTATCTGGAACCCTTCAAGCCCCACATTGGGCACCAAAAAGGACTGTTGTGCTTTAACCTCAGCCGGCAACTAAGCACCACACAGCCATTTGCTCAATCCCCCCCAGTGGGATGGGGGAGAGAATCGGAAGGGTAAAAGTCAGAAAACTTGTGGGTTGAGATAAAGACAGTTTAATAGGGAAAGCAAAAGCCACGCACACAAGTAAAGCAAAACAAGGAATTCATTCACTCCTTCCCATGGGCAGGCAGGTGTTCAGCCATCTCCAGGAAAGCAGGGCTCCATCACGTGTAACGGTTACTTGGGAAGACAATGCCATCACTTTGAACATCCCCTCCTTCCTTCTTCTTCCCCCAGCTTTGTATGCTGAGCATGACGTCATATGGTGTGGAATATCCCTTTGGTCAGTTGGGGTCAGCTGTCCCAGCTGTGTCCCCTCCTGTCTCCTTGTGCACCCCCAGCCTCCTCGCTGGTGGGGTGGGGTGAGGAACAGAAAAGGCCTTGCCTCTGTGTAAGCACTGCAAGCAGTAACTAAAACATCTCTACATTATCAACACTATTTTCAGTACAAATCCAAAACATAGCCTCATATTAGCTACTATGAAGAAAATTAACTCTATCCCAGCCAAAACCAGCATAAGGATGATGGTAAAAAAAGGAAGACTTAGTCCAGACTTAGACAGCTTAGTATGCAAAGCCTTAGGAGGAGGGATGAAAATGAAATTAGAGGAGTTGTGATTCTTCACTCATTTTCCGTTTCTCTGTGCTTTTCATGGTCAATGGCACAAGTGCAAACAGGACTAGAGATTCTATACTTCATGGTAACAAAGTTTAACACCTCTTCATACATATATAAATGACTCTTCAAGGTGCAGTTAATCAAAGTATAATACTTTTAAATTTATGTTTGTTGTTGGCATAAATGCTTTCTCTCCATTTTTCTACAGTCAATGAGCATTTTGTGTCCAACACTTGTGGAAATTTCATCCCTAGGAAAGCACATCTATTTTGTGAAGTGGCCATGAGATGAGACTGAAGTGTGTACGTTAACCTGACCAGGTCGTAAGCATCACAGATGGGAAAGGATGCATAGAACAAGAGCAAAATATTTGACAAAGACCCATTGTAGAGATCTAGATCTTGGAGGGAAAAGGGTTTTGCTTACAGGCATATGTCTATGCGTTTCACTGGTAGAGCTCATTATTCTGGCATCCTGTCCTGCTTTCTTCTTATAGCCTCAGGAGTAAACCCTTCATACTGACTTGCTGCTTCTGCTTTTATTGAGGTTTAGTTTTCTTTGATATTTTTAAGCTTGAAAAAACTTTCTTTGTGTAGTAGATTTCATCATTAAATTTAAAATAAGCAGATGCTTTCTCAGACAAAATAATGAAAGGATAATGATCAAAACAGTTTCAATTAATTAGTTTGAAAGTTAGTTTTTTTCTGTTTAGAAAATCATTAATAACATGGCATGAGTGACATAAAAGTATGTATTTCCAGGGGTTAGGTCAGAAGAGCCATCAGAAGTCCAAGAGTTTGGTGATGTCCTCCCAGCAGCATCCATCCCATTAAACCCAGCAATGGTGGCCAGCCCAGCACCTCTTCCGCACAGTTCGGGTCCTTGCAGCCGACATGGAGTGGGTACATTTGGCTGCTACTGGGGGAGGCGGCGGACCGGGAGCTGGTGCCAGGGTGAGAAGCACTGACCAGCCTGAAGGAATGGGGAAATTCAGGACTAGCAGTCCCCAAATCCTAATCCTCTTTGCCCTGCTACTGCAATGATGGAGTCCCTCTGAATTATGCCATCACTGCCAAAAGAGGAGTTTTCCTGGTGGATTCACATTGTGGTTCACATTGAGTTTTGATTTATAACGGTATATATCCAGAGTAACTCCACTGACATCAGTAATCAACTGTATAGTTGCGCGCACATAATTTTGAAACTCTGCCCCATCATTGTCATTGGAAGAGGCTTAAAAAAAGCAAGAAATTATTGATGAACTTGGCTAATCGTCAAGTGATTTACTTAGACTATCAGTCTTCTGATTCCTCCAAAATACAGTAACTGAAGATATTAATTCTAAAATAGCATGCAAGAAAGAACCTGCATGCAAATTTCAAGGAAAGCTGGGCTGTAAGACAAAAACGGCCATAATGGATATTGGATTTGTATTTCATTTCAATTTGTAGTCTCTGCTCAGTTGCTCTGAACTCAGGGGCTATTCATGGAAGTTGGCATGATATATATTTGATGTTTGTTTGCTGCCAAATCAAGACAAAAAGTTAGAGGCAATAGAAGAAATGGTCAACTGGATATGCTTGTGAGAAGTTCACGTTTGTATAAAACCAAAACAGAAACTGTGAGTGTAGTCCTGGGCCTCACATTTCTTGATTTCAATCTTACTGACACATGTAAGTGACTGCCCTGTATTTTTTTATGAAATATTTCCTCTGAAAAACATTGAAGTGACACTAAAACACAATGGAATTAAAAGAACACAGTACTGAGGTTTCTTCTGCATAACTTGGTAACTGCTTGCATTAAACAAAGTGTCAGCATTCAAAACTTCCAAGAAAATGAATTTTAACTTTCAAAACACAGTCTTGTTAGAGTAAATTACAGGAAAGTACTTCTAGTAATTGCCAGGCTAGGGTTTTGGTTTCTTTTTTTTAGAAAGCATATTTTTAATTCCTTGGGTAGATGAAGAATATTTACCAGACTACTTTGGCTTACATCAGTCACCAATGATGAGCCAATGCTTAACATTTCAAATTATGATATGATAACTGAGGTATATCTGAGGCTGGGGTGCCTAAGATATCACTGTGTTGGTGACTACCGGTCATTTTAATTTCCCTCAACTTCTTTCTTTGTCATGCTGATGCTGTGAGTCATTGCTGTGCTGATACTATCTCCTGTGATATTGCTCCTTTACTTACAAGCATTCCAACTTAGTATCTGCCAACAAAACAGTCATACATCTACTAAAACTTCAAGTACATACCCATTAATTTTAAGGCTTTTTTTGTCTTCTGAGATTTCTTACATCGTAACTCCTGAACTCCTGAAGAATTGCAGTGGAGAAGGCAGAAAATTTAGTGATGTATTTTGCCATCATAATCACAGAAATTTAGACATAAGTAACATGAGAATAAACACTTCTAATTAAAGAAGGAATCATTACTACCTTAGGACTTCTGTGACTTGTACTAATATGTGTTTGATTTCGAGTGAGAAAGAGGAGAAGCCTTCATTCTTTGAAAAAGCCATGGAAATGAATAGGAATTCATCTGCTGATAAACTTGGTGGGTTTATATGATCATGTATGATGATTACCATGTCATAGAGAAGAGCAGTAGCAATTCTACCACAAAACTTTCTGTCTCTGCGTTAGTTGTGGTTATAATTACATTCATTTACAAATGAGACTCTTTCTTGCAACATGTCCAACAAATGATTGTTTTTAAATCTTATTCTTTAGTAGAGAGACTTTATTGAAGGTTATACTGGGCATCACAGAATTGTCTCAATGGCTTGACAGGCAAATCTGCTGGGATTATCTGGTCAGTGTGGCTAGCAGAAACAATAAACCTTTTGGTTTAAAAGAGATGTTCTGTCATTACCTACAGCCTAAAACTTGGAATGATCCTGCTGTGAATTGTTTGAGTCTCCTTTCAGTAAAATGCTAAGCATCATCCTCTTTTATAAGACAATGTGGTCCTGAGCCTTTTCCTGCTGACTCATTTTCTTTAATATTCTGCTTGGAAACCGGTACCAAATGTCTGCATCTTGGCCTTGAGGCCCTCGTGGGAGAAGCTGTTAGATCAAATCTGCTCATCTCTCGCAGCTGTTGTGACAGGTAATGGCTGGCAAAACCTGTTGTCTTCATTCTGCTGGTCAGTTACCGTCTGTCAGCACCAGAAAAGATCAGAGGTACGGAAGGAGAAACGTCAGTGGGGCCACCCATACTAGCTCATACTGTTGAGTCAGTCCTCTGGTATCTCATCTCAGGGTGACATGTGAGCTAATGTATCTAGCTGTTCTCCATCAACAGAGCTTAGAAACAGTGGTCATAATAACACAGATTTATCAAATCACATATCTCATTCACTAGGACTGCATCTCTTACTGAGAGAACAGTGAGTTACTCTAGATTTCAAGCACATAACTGACAGGTCTCCTGTGTGTCCTTGCTATGCCATGTAACTGCCTTGTCTCTGCTGCTTCCCACCTGTCGGTGGGGAGACCCTGATCTACGCTGTATGAGAAACTCTAGAGGAAAGGCATTACTGAAAAAGCATCCATAGCTTCTGCATTTTTGTGCTGTAACAACTTATGGCTGAAAATCAAGGTAGAGTTCAAGCTGATTGACTTGATGGCTCTGCTATTACTAAATCATGCCATGTAATTACTGAAAAGTTCTCACAGTTTGCTGCAGCACAACCAACAGACTTTCTTTTTGAGCCAATATTCCAAGTAGGTGGAAAAATATGACCAAGCATCCTTGTGATTGCAAAAGCCATTCTCTCTATTGTAAACAAGTCACAAAGAGCCTCCTACTACAGCTACATAGAGAAAGACCTAAGTGAGAATGATTAGATGTAGGGAAGGTCTCCTACTATTTGTGAATACATATCTTGCAACTCAGAGATGGTGACCAGTAACTGGTTCTGCCCCCGATTCACGCCACCTCTCAAAGCAAATCCATTTCTATCCAACCAGTTTGGGCTGGAGGCAGATAACAACTTAATTGAACTCTCCTTATAAACCAGGAAACTGAACTGTGGGCTTTGTGGCGGGAATGTATGCATGATAACTGCCTGCTTTTCTGCCCTTACCACCCCACTTCTCGGTGCGAATGCTGGGCGTTCCAGGCAAGACACCGCTGTTTCTCAACCCTCCCATTCATTCACAATCAGATCTATTGAGAAACTGCCACTCATCCTTGGCAGAAGAATAATGAAGCCAATCATTAGCACAATATGCCTGAGATTAGCTGAACAACTGGTGCTTCTGGACGGCTGGTGGTGCAGCTGCTGCAGGCGCCCCAGCCTGTGCTTTGCATGTGCTGCCAGGCAAGGTGTGAATTCAAGGCCCAGGTACTAAAAGAAAGACAGGGGAAGGAGAACTATCCTGCAAGACAAGCAAGTTCACTTATGCAGTGCTTGAAAAAACACTGTTAAGAAGCAGCCTAATTAGTGTCTGTGAAATAAAAGAACTGCAGTTTACAAACAGTTCATCAAAGACACCCTCTTCAGGAGAAGATGGGTAAGAATGGCTACTGACTGAGGAAGGCTTTATGAGATATATTGGCCACATTGAGGCTGCCTTCATAAGGGCATAGGAAGTTCCACCTGAAGCTATATCAGACTCATTCTCCTGGGAAGAAGTAAAGAAGTTTGCCCGCATTTTTGGTATACATGGCAGAAATGCTTCCACTGTAGTATTTGCCATGTTTTGTTCTAGTCTCTGTCTAAATGTTCTCCTTCTAAATGTTAACTGTGGACAGTAAATATCCTGAAGGGATCATGTAGTCCTCACATCTCAGCATTACTAAGCCATCTATTGAAAGGCATATATCAGTCCGGAGAACAACCCAAGATTTAAAAATATATATATTCCACTAGAAGCTGGCTGCTTTTTGTTGTGATTTATGAACTGTAAGAGTTCAAAAAAGCAGGAGTTCAGATTCTGCTTTAATCACCTGACGTGAAGAGCTAAGCTGTAAACAAGGACCAGCTATAGCAACACTGAATCACAAGGGCATGCACCATTAGAGTTTGGATGTCTGTGCTCTGTAAGGAAATTTTTGTATATGCAGAGGAAAAAAAAAAGAAAATCCAGAACACAATATTAGAGAAATAGTTAAACTCTTGTTTGGTTTAAGAGGTCCAGTGAGTACCGCAATTCACTAAACCAGAGACTCTGAAAGTCTGTTCACAGCTTTAAAAGTCTATATATAGTCTGCCTGGCCTGTGCACAGGAATCAAGGGACAAGGAGAGAATCAAGTGGAAAGCAATTGCTCTGAGTATTGGAGGAATAACAGAAAAAAAGTATATAGTCATTAGTTAAAAGGAGGGTAGAGAGAAATCTACATGAAGCAAGCAGTGTTAAAAGGTTAAAATTAGCAGAAGTGCACTAAAAGAGCTCTACATTTGAAGCAAAGCACAAGGCAGACTAACCTCTGGCAAACCTGAAAGTCCAAATGTAAGGTTCAACATAAAAATAAGGCACATGCTGAAAAGTACAGAAAGGTATTGCAGAGGTGACCTAAATCATCTTCATTCTGCTCCTTTGTTACCTGTCTACAATAATAATCTATAAGGCAACTCTAGGAAAAGGCTGTCCTGTGTTAAAAATTTCTGTGTAATGCCTACTACCAGTGGGCATTGACCCCTCATTGGAGCACTCTGACATTATCAAAATACACATAATAATTACATTAATATTTTGTAGAATACTAATAACTAATTACATTATAACTGTGCACATCAGAATGCAGCAAAGGCCGAAACACTCTGATTCTGCAAGTACATACATAAGGTTTATACTGCCTGTGGAGCATAATTACCTTGCCAACTGAGGTCTCTGTAACCTTACAATACTTCTTCAAAGGCATAGCTGGAAGGTACCAGTAAAGCTATTTGGAAAGGAGGTTATTTGGAGAGAGAGTGACAAAATTACTTGGGTACTGTACTCTGTACAGTTAGTGGCAAAGCCAGGATAAGATTTGAGGATCAGACTCTAAATCTTACGCTTATTCCTTCCCTGAGCAAATGGGCTTTGCACACAGACAAATAAAATGCACATTCAGAACAAAAGGCCATCCTCTGAAACCCTTGTTCCTGGCAGGTCCATGAGGGAGCACCATCCCAGCCCCCAGAGCAGCGTTTAGATAAAAGCTCCCTGCCTTGTGCTGATCTGTTTGCTGCCACTGATACGGGAACTCCCCCAGACAATTCACAACTTGTCACTGCATGTCAGTAGTCCGATTTAACTGACTGTAAACTGCCATGGAAGAAAAAATAGGAAGAGGCTGTTCCCAGAAATTACAGAAGTAAAACTGTCTCATAAATTAAGTGTTCAATGATGATAATTGTACACAAACTTTGAAGTTAAACCTTCAAGTTCATTCATCTCTGAAATCAGAAATATTACATTTTAAAAATGCAGACCCAAAATGACTGAAACAGCATTTCTGTGCCATAGAAATCAAAATATTTTTCTTTTTATGATCAAGTTTTCTTACATTTCACTGAGTAGATAGAAGAGACTAACATTATGTCTATTGTATTGAAGAATTTTTTGCTAACATAGGATTTAAAAATCTGTCAAGAATCAAGCATTTTTTCCCCCCTCAGAGAAGATACAGTTAATCCACGAAGAGGTCTGTATGTGCCAGCAATAAAAGATTTAAAGACAGGTTTTGCCAAAGTCCTTTTTAATTCTGTTATTCTTTTGTTGGTCCACACACAGTATTTAATGTCTTTCAGAGTTAATTTAGGAATAGGTGAGGCATCTGCTGTTAGGTGGTCTGTCAATTCATAGTTTGAGATGGGCATAAATCATACAGTAAAAACTGTAGCAGCCATTTATACGCTTCTTCAAGGAGAAATTTGAATTACATTATTTGACCAGCTGTATTTTGTTGCTGTTATCATTACTTGGTGCTGATTTGGAAAAACAACAATTCCAAAGGGTACCCTGGTGCAGTAAATACCCTTCAAATTCTGGTAAGTAAAGTGCAAAGAAGGAATTAGAAATCTCTAATGTCAGCATACACCATTTAAAATACTGTTCGGTTTTACAGTAGACTTGACTGAATAGGTCTTGGAAGAAGCACTGGTTCTACTAAAGTACTTAGAATTAGATTCTGGGATTTTTTTTTAAGAAAAGATCTTCTTTAGAAAACTCCCATTTCAAATTACTTCACTGCTTTTTAATTTGTGTGAAATACAGACTTAATGAGAAAAGGGAATTTCCTCTAAGAGATATTGGCTTGAACTATAAAATTAATACAAGCAAAGTACAAAGACATGAAATGTACCTGTCTGAATAACTTCCATCCTGGGACCCATTAATACTTCTCTCAAGAATTGTTTTAGATAGATGGCTAGCAATTTGTGATGACCTATGCACTATTTTGTATTATCTTTGGGAGGGCTATGGCTGACGTTCTGTCCTCCAGGGTTTTCAAATGAATCAGATGAACATTCAAAAAATAGGGCAATAAAAGGCATAAATTACTTCAAAAGGATCAAGGGAATTAATTAAAAGAATAGATAGTGCCTTTTGAGAAGTTGGGAGAATTTTTAGTTTATATATTTCTC
Organism: Phoenicopterus ruber ruber; assembly: GCA_009819775.1. Taxonomy (NCBI): domain Eukaryota; kingdom Metazoa; phylum Chordata; class Aves; order Phoenicopteriformes; family Phoenicopteridae; genus Phoenicopterus; species Phoenicopterus ruber. The sequence goes on along the minus strand of CM020246.1, from coordinate 64,582,368 downwards.
TGTCACATCAAGGGGAAACTTCGGAAGTATAATATTAAACATCTCAAAATTATCAAGAACCCGTATTATGGGCTAATAGTTGAGTCAGGTGCTGTCATTACAGTCATCCAGTTGTAGTATTTTCCAAATGTTGATGTTTTTAATGAAAATCACCTGGTAGCTTGGGATAGTTTATCTCTTTGTACCCAGTTTTTCTGATTCACATGGGATCACAAAAGCTGCAGAGCTTCCACTAACCTTCATCATCATTGTTGGCCATTGTATCTCTCAGATTGCTTTCTCATGTCACAGCATAGCTACCAGTTGGGAGTTATGTGCTGTGCTTCTGAGAGGGACAAAGACTGATTCACTTTCAAATTATTTAATATGTGTTACAGAATAAAGCTCAAACAGAGTTTTCCACAGAAGGTCAACTTCTGCAGAACGATCCCCTTTACATAACGTTTATGCTAAAGTACATTGTTTTCCTTAATTGTAGACATAGGGATTATGTTTGTAGGTATTATATATGTAAATGTCTCTGTGTGAAGCTAAGACTTTGATTAAATATTTGGTGGAATAAAGCCTTTGGTTTCTGGGAAGGAGGTTTTGCACCCGCAAATATAGATGTTTGCAGACAGTAAGTGATTGATTGAGTCCCTTCTTCCTCACATCCATTATCCTGCAACTGGAAAGTATTATTTTTGAACCATCCTATGGAATTCTGTATGATTTCAGATAATTTTCTTGTAGTTTGATTATATTTTTAAGTAACTAGTACGTGGAGTGTCTGAAAGAAACACGTAGTTTTGTAGAGGTACTGTAACAGCAAATGTCACTTCAGAACTCTCAAGCTACCTAATTTTCAGGTTAGAAAAGAGAAATATATACAGTAGATTTGATGCCCGTGCTTAACTGCTTCTATATTGTAGAAGCCACAGATAATTTTGTAATAATTTTTATTTATTTCCGTGGTTTAAAAAAAGACTGCAAGTTATAGGAAGGGAATATACAAGCCCATTTGGTTGAACTTGCCTTATCACAGGGAACCTAAAGCACTTGGGAGTATGCAAAGTGCAGGTGAGCTGACAATTCCATTATAGCTGTGGTCTGCAGGAAACCAGTAGGACCAGCATTAGGACCTAAGATCTCACCAGTGACTTGCCACTGAACAAATATAATCTCCAAAGTCTTTACAGAATGGCATGTGCTGGACTGCAGACTTGACCCTCCTACGACTAACCTTCTGAGAGGGACCCATTTGTGCTACAAATGGATTTAATCTGACATGTGAAAAGGTATGTCACACACACACTATAATGGTTGTATTCAAAAGCAAGGCTGTAAATTTGGTTCCGTCATGTTTTCCAGGTGCAAACTATATCCTTTTTCCTACCATATCACCTACAGGTGGAAGATATCAAAATCACTTGATTTAATTAAGGACTATGCTGTATAAACCAGAAGGTTGGGTTGCATCATGGCTTATGCTTTCCTGTCCTTATTCCCCAAACTCACAGGGCACAAACCCGCACCCAGACAGCACTGCCTGCGTGCCAGCCTTGCCAGTGTCCTGCAGGCTGCTTGCCAGTGCTTGTTACTGCGAGAAACTTTGCCTGCTCTGTGAGGGGAAGGATAAGGCTGCAACAGAAGTGCATGAAAGCATACTGATGCTTTGTCTCCGCCTAAACTAGGGTATAAAGAAGGCAAACCCCTCTTTCAGTCTGAGCTTATCATGGCTGTTCAGGAAAATGCCTTCCCAACCCACTGGTGAGACCCCCTGGGAGGCCGATGGGTGCATTCCTCACCTTGTAACCGAAAGCAGGCCAGGAGGTGCCTTCACAGCCAGCCGTGATGCACGGGGAAGCAGGCTTGTGCATGTTGACAGCCCTGGGCCTGGAGACCGTGATCGCCCCAGGGGCAGGGTGGGGAGGGATGCTGTCTGCCCCTTGGGGGACACTTCACCGTGCCCCCATCTGGATGGTTCCCCCCTCATGTCACGAGGTGGCAGTATTTAGTTTGCACTCTTCTGCTCTAGATATGCTTGACATCACCTTCCCTTTTCCCAAATTATTTTTTTTTCTCCAGTGGACATTTCCACAGTGTGGTTATGAGTGATTTGTTCTCTGTACTGTGGACATGGTCCTCAGCACTTGGACTTCAGCGTGCCTGAGCTGTGAGGCCACCTCAAAGTGAGGGCTGGGCACCACATGATGAGTTTAAATATTTTATTTCATTGCATTCCTATTTCATCACTACAGCTACATGCATCGTCCAGGTGAGGTGTGACCACTAACCAGGGGTCATTGGTTTACTCATTATTTAGGCTTTCCGGGAATATCCCCTTATTCAAGAGAGTCTGGACCAGGAGAATGCAGACCCAGGGTCTGTAACCCAGGGGAGCTCCCACCTGCAGTGGGAGTGGACTTAACATGACGGAAGGCTCTTGGCAGCCTTTGAAGGTTCAAGATGCAAAATAATACTTACATGTAAGCGTGGGTCAGCTTGATAACCGGAGTGGTAGAATATGGGTATGAAAGGCAAATACCCAAAATGCAAGATTGCCTGTAATCAGGAGTTAATAGTAAGTATATAGTTGCTAAGCTGGAGTTTTATTCATTGAAAGAGAAGGAAAATGTGGCTAAACTCAGTGAATTCGATCCTCACAGAATTACTGTGATTGGACTTGACTATAAGAAAAAATGATTGTAAAGTGTTAGGCAAGTGGTTTGCAATAGAAAGAGACACATTAACGTTCCTGCACAAGGCCCTGGTGACAAATCTCATGGGGAATCTCAGAGACACATCTGGTCAGGGATGCTTGGGAAAGGTGGGCTCAAACTGGAATAAGTGCATACACAGATGATTTAGGGAGCAACTCAAAAAGCATGAATTTTCCATTCTCTTACGTTAAGGCAGGGAGGAAGCCTGGTTGCTATCTATATGTATGTCATGCTAGAGATGAAGCAGAAGCAAGATCAGAGTAGTGGGCCTGCCAAAAGGAGCAGAAAGAGGACCTGACTACTTTAAAGGTGATCTTTAAACCTTTCAATTTAGAAAAAGGTATTATGATGCAAATAGTTCTTGATGACTTTAAGGAAGGCTCCATCCTGTCCTACTGTTCCTAGGAACACATTTCAGTCACTTATCACAAGTGTTTGAGACTGTCTATCTGACATGGATGAACTAGCTCAGCATTAATGGATTTTTCAGGTAATGATGCTGGAATATCAGGTTTTTTAATGATGTCCAATTTAGATTTAAAAAAAAAAAAAGAGAAATATTCAAATCAAGGAAATATTATTTTTAAATCAACCTGAGAATGCTGGCATTTCACAAGCAACAGGCCAATCATGCTTGTGATGACATTTCTTAGCGTCATTTTCCTTGAATTTCGCTAATCTGTGAAATTCATATATACCAAATTCTGTATTCTCCACATGGACGAATAGCTGATACGTGACTGCCATTCAGAAGCTTCTGAAAACAGCTTCTTGGCTTCTGAAAATTATGTTTGTTCTGAGATGCTGCTGCACAGGAATGGCTTGTTGTGCGAATGCATATAAGGTAACAGTCATGGTGACTTTTAAGCATTTATTCTTTTTTGCATTTGTTACTGAAACTAGTTTTTAAAAAGCAGAATGTTGGCTGGTTTTTGCAGACAATGTTGGAACCCATTTGTTTTTCATTAATCCTTTTGGCATTTGTAATTAATTCAGAAGATTTCATGAATGTACAAGAATGAGAAGAGGCAAAATAATATATATGGTGTAGGTAAGGCAGATAGGTGGGAGATACCTAGCATGGGTACATTCCTGACTGAATACATGCAGGTTTATTATACATTGGAATAGTCTTAATGTAACTATGCAGTACAGATTCAGAGCTTTCTAAAAGACAAAGCTTCTAATGTCATTGAATTTAAATTAAGCACTATCTACTCAGTAGCTAAAAAATGTTTGTTCTAGAGTTCAGCCTATTTCGCTGTTATGAACATTTACCAAGACACACCAATTTTAATATTTGCAAGCAAATATTAGTCTTATGTCTCTATCAATCCAAGTGTAAGAAAAAGTCTACTGGCCCAGCACCCTAAGAAAATCTTTCTTTAACTGTAAAGCAACGTAGAAATACAGAAACTCTGTTTATGCATTTATGTGACGTTTATGTTGTAAAAAGTAAGAAATTAAAAAATAGGAGCTGGCTTGAGAAACATACATCAAGAGTAAAAGCCTAGAGTTGTAGGCTAGGATCTGGGTGAAGTAAGAATCATGATAGTTTGATTTTCTTTTTTCTGTAGGGATTTGTAATTTTTCTTTCTGGTTAAGAAAACTTCAAACCAACAAAATTCTGACTAGAAAGGGCACATCACAAAAATATACAAATAAAAGTACCGAAATCCTTCTCCCTGTGGCCTTGTCGGAAGAATTGTGAGGGCTAATGTGTGAAAGGAAGGGCCAGAATATGACAAAATTCTCAAAAGGCTGAACGTAATTCTTCTCCAGACTGGCTGATGTTGGTAAAACAGTGTATCATTCCAGACAATTCCATCATAGCATTAGTCATGGATTCAATAAATCCCTATTAAGACAACTTTCTAGACAATTCAGTGATGTCAAACGCTGACAAAAATTAACATTCAGGGATTTTTTTAGTTCTTTCCTGAACACAAAGCTACTATGTTAAAATAGTTTCCTGTCTTAGTCAGGTCTTAAAGCAAGTTGTCTGACGGGATATTGCATCGTTTTAGGAATTTCAACCACTTTGCAATGAGCTACCCCATTTTCCCCGCAATCAGCTTTGGTACAAAGAGTAACTGTTCTCTAACCTCAGCCAATGTTATATATAAAAAAACCCCACGGAATCAACACCACCAAGAAAGGTCGAGAGACATGCCCTTAATATTTTTCTACTTTAGTACATGTAGTTTTCACTGACATAAATTCTTGCAGTCTTATGCTGCTTGTAAATAAGAATTTAGAGAAAAATAATACGTATTTCCTGGCTTACAGTTTTCCAGGAAGGTCTCTTTAATGACTCTGCCCTGCTAAATAAGGCATTTTATTGGTTGTATACAAGTGTTCAGAAAAACAGAAGCTGAAGTCAGAAGGGAGAGAGGATCACAGGCTTTGCTCCACAAAGAATGAACGAAACTCCTGAGCTGTTTTTTACTCAGTTAGAATGTCTTTAGCTTTTCAATTTGCAACCAAGATTACCAAGTGTACAAGTAGTTAATTTCCTGTAACATCAGCCATAAGTCATTTTTGCATCTTCCCAAGTTTAATTAGCCCAAATAATGAGCAGAAAATTCTACAGGCTGCATTGTATAATGTGTGCTCATTTATAGTAGTTTTCACATCCAATCACCCACTTAATTGACATCTAAAAAAAAGGGCTTGAACATCCTGTTAAATGAAGGCATGAGCATTTGTTTTTAATGTGTCATCCTACGGGTTATGTTTAGCACCTTCATTTAGACCATTTTATAACGTTTAATTTTTTTATCCTGTTGCTAAACTGTGGCCAAACATTTAAGGTGCTCAATAAAAAGTAGCTATAAAGCCCATGCTAGGAAAGCAACAGCTCCTTGTTAAGTTCTTCACTCAGTTTCGGCTTCAGGAGCAAAAAATCCTCTTTATCTACAGTTGTTACCTGCAGAATGAAGGTGAACAAAACTGACTGCAACTACAAAGATGGGCATCTCCAATTCTTCAGCTCCCAACAAATCATAGCCAAAACAAAATGGTTTCCGTAACCTTTCTGACTTAAATTCCCCTGAAACACAGGAAAATCATCGGCCTTTACCAGTCACTAAGGGTAAAGTATGGTTTCTGGTTGGTATTTTGAGTACTATATAGCTTCAGGTCTGGGTTTCCACAGAGCATACTAGAAAACTCAGTAAAGAACATCCAGAAAGTCCATATGTTTTCACGATTTTAAAAAATAGTCATAGAGTCAATAGAAAGTGTGAATAAAAAAGTGGCTACAGAATCATCCACATGCACATTACCTTCTGATCCCCTAAAATTTCTACCTTATTCTTAAACTAACATTGTGTTTCCTGCTAATCTGACAGGTTAACCACAGTTTTCAGGTGTACAGGAGAGAATCCTGCCGATCTTCGTATTTCTAGAGACTTATAAAAATAAACTTTGAAATGCAGTGTCTGGGAAGAGTGATTGAATGATAGATGTACCTGCTGCAGTAACGTCAAAGAATGCTTTTACTGCAAAGGTCCTGCTCAGAAGGATGATCTCAACCGGCTGTTGTGGCTACGCAGAGCTTCTTCCTGAGCTGTGAGAGACTCAAAGCTGGGAGCTAACACCCCAACCCTTTCCTTATTGCTATGTCATAACCAACTTAAGTCTTAGAGCTTCCATATGGTGTGAGGATTTGGGAGGACCTTTCCCCCCCAACACACACATACAAGTACCCCATATCAGATTATTAAAACAAATTTGAACATATGTTGAGGACCATCCAGCTGACTGTAGAATTTTCGTGCTCTTAGTTACCCTCCTACAGCTAAAGAATGGAAAACCTGCTGTGCCAGTGCTGAACTTGCTCTTCTTTACAAGACCATTATCTTATTTCCTTAAGTGAGGGAGCCTGTCGTTCTCCACTTTTGCCATCAAATTTTTTTTGCTTCTGGAGAAGCTGGACCCTTGGTGCTTATTCTTTCACCCCATATTCCTTCCTTGCTCCAGTAGCACGCTCCCTCAATCAACTTCTCCACTGAAAGAACAGACTCGTTATGCAAACTCCAAGGCACTGGAGGAACTGTCCTCGTAGGAAGAGCAGATAAACCAGCTGAAATTGGTACACTCTCCAGCATTCTTCTGCAATAACTTCCCTATGAAACTATGAAGAGAGGTGAACCCTTTCACCATGTCACAACCAGTAATCATTGGAGGAAGAGGTTGCTTGCAAGTAGTCCTTGCAAGAAGAAATATGAATACCCTCATACAGAGTCATTCCCCACCTCCTCCCCACCCCCCTAGCTGGCAAACTAACCATATGCTTAGTTTAAGCTATGGTTTCAAGAAATCCCAAAATTCCAGACCAGCTTTGAATACTTTTTGATTTTGTAATGCAGATATTTTAAAGAAGAAAAGATATGAGTTCATTTTTATAGAAACAGAAGAGTGGCAGTTGTAGGAAGATGAGAATACTTATTGAAAATATTTTACTTTTAAACATTGAAAAAACACTGTGGGTAAGATTGTAGTGTTTTGTATTGTTACTATGTAAATGTTATTTATTGTAAAAGTAAGTAACTACTTCAGAGTTAAAAACTTAAAATACAGCTAGTAATGCTTTTATTAGTGCACCCTGCATGACTCATTCCCCAGAGCTCTCAATCGCAATTCCTAGAAGTCTGAAGACCACTGTCTCTCTGGTTTTGCCTCAAATATTCTACTGAAATTACCTGCCCCTTGATTATTTTGATCAGGTACAGTTTTCTTAAGTGCATTATTGAGTACCTCAACTTGGTTATTCACTTTTATTGCCAGATGTTACTGGCATTCCAGTATGATGATAATATTTTTTCCTTTCTGCTTCAGCTTTTCATCTTTCATTACATTTTCAGATCACAGATTTGGAATTCTAGATCTATCATTACTGACAGACATTCATCCAACTATTTCCAAACGCATTACATTTTCTGAAAAAGATTGGCATAAATATTCTTTGCTATAACAAAATGTGAAGGAAGGAAACAGAGATTTAATTACCAAGACTCAATTGCTGGCTCAGGCTTCCGCTGCCTTATAGAAATTCAGAGGAAACCCTTCAATTAAAGTAAAATTATATTCTATGTTCACTTTTTTCTATGTCTGCTTATTGATTTGCGTGACAGCTTCCTTTCTTTTTCTGTATACCTACCAGGATAAAAGTTTTTTAAAAGGTTTATTTAAAAGTAAACAAGCTTGATTTTGAATGGGCTATGGCAAAGTTGTCCAATGCTTTCCCACTGCCTGTTTTGAGTTCTTTCAAGTCTACAAAATTTCAATATTTTGGACTGATACTTTCTGATCAGGCCTCTGCTTCAAGCTGGTTACTCGAGGAGAAGTTTGACACAAGAGAATGACAACCAAAACAGGTTCATTTATGAGAGGAAGGTGGAAATGTTAAGACCTAGTACTTGAATCGTCGTGTGTGCTGGGCATTGCAGCTTTCTGTTTGGCAAGGACTTGCTCTTCATGTCAGAAATGTATTTTTGCTAACCCTAAATTTGGTCAAGTTTTAGATCCTTGGGAAAAAAATTTCTGTCAGCAGAAGCACAGTAGAGAGTTTTCGTAATTTTTAGTGGATAATATCCCAGTGATTTCCTCTGTATTGAGCATGCTCCAAGCAGGGTAGTGAACTGAGTTTACTTTGCAATTGCAAGTATGGTCTGGTTTACTCTTTGCTGGTGAGGTGGCATCCTGAGCACGGTGCACATTTCAAGAACAAGTGGATCAGCCTGCATCTAGAGGAGGACAATGAAACCCAGGAAGCCAAAAAAAATACAGCTTGTCTAGGCTAGAGAAGACCAAAGCAAGACGTTAGAGTAAGACAAAGCAGCTTTAAAGTTACGAAGGAAGACTGAGGCTCGATATTAAATTGTTCTTACTAACAGCATAGCAAAGCAATGGAATATGCTACTTAGAAAAGCTGTAGAATCCCCATCATTGAAAGTTTTTCCAGAAGAGCAAAGAAAAGCATTATCTTCAGTGGTTGAGGCATGCTTGTTCGTGTCTTGAAGCAGATGATGGATTTAGAAGGTTCCTTCCAGGCCTACATTTGTATAAACATGAATGCGATCATAAACATTCAAAGTGAGACACGTGATATGTGCAGCTTTCACCTTTTCGACCTGCACCTGATGAAGATGGAAAACACAGCAGACAGACTCTACAGTGGTTATGAACTGAGGCTTGTCTTCATTGCAAAAGTGAGCATAAATTGGCATGTCTAAATTATTCCATCAAGGTAGCCTCTTTCCAGGGAGAGAATAATGACAGCAACCATGATGCAGAACAGCACTAGAGCAGTAGAAGGTGGTTTCTTAGCAGGGTAATTGCATAAGCAGCTGAAAAGCTGCACATGCATCTCTTGTTTTGCAATGTTGTAACTTGAGCTACTTTATCCCTCTTTTGTTACCAGTTCAGGTATCAGCAGCACTTTAGTTTAAAGCCCCTTTCACCAAATGGCCATCAATCTCCATATTAAAACACCATTTAAGTCAAGCTGCAAATGCTTATGGCTAGCAAGACAACTGGATAGGAATAAAATCTGAATTGCGGTTGGACAAAGTTATTCCACAAATTAGCAGTGCAAATCATACTGTGGCACTATTGAGGAGTTGCTCTCAACATCTGCATGCACAGTTGTCTGGATAATAGTTACCAGACCTACATTAATGTGCAGAAAGGAACGTGAGCCAAGGTGTCAGGAGCTTTAGTTCACAGGCTGCTGTCTTAGCGTCAATTTCTATTGTAAATTTTGTTAAAGGAGTGCTGGAGACATAGGGACTATAATGTCCTCACCATCTGCATCAAGATTTGCTTACTCTTAGTGTAAACTCGTGGTTCAAGCAATAGTTCAAATTTTGTCACCAAATTGATTTGTATCCATACATGACAGACCTATTTTGGATCATCTGACAGAGTGTCAACAGTGCAATGAATGCAAGTTCTTAGTGGCAAACCAGCTAACTCCACAAGGAAAATGGTCAGTAATTACAATATCATGTCTGTGCTTTCAATTTATTGAGTCATCTTGAGAACCCCTTCACATGCTTACTGAAGTTAATACCAAATGTATGTGCTTGGTATCCCACAAGCACAGGGGATTGGTTATTTTAATTATTGATGTTAGTTAACAAGTGAGTATTTTTATGTTTTAAGTGTCTCTTGGTGCTCTGCTTTCTATACATGCAGTGCAACAGCAGCCTTTTTTAATACCAACTTCTGGTAGCCAGTAGCCAGTAGTCAGTAATAAATTGTTATTGTTATTACAGCCCTACTTTTTCTTGCTTGTATTTCCTGTAATTTTGACTCAATAAGAAGAAATTATAGGTGCAGAGAACTTTTTTACCTTATTAAAGGTGGAAAAAAGGACAAAAATGAAAAGCATATCCACATCAAAAGAAAATGAGACATAGGAAAATACGAGCAACTGTAAGTGTTCCTATCTGCTTTTCCCAGCTTGCAACATGTTCTGATTAGTGGAATATTCATAAGAGTGTTCATAAGACTGGGAAAGGAACTACAAAATGACAGATCTCAGTGAGAGAGCATTACTTGGACACAAATAGGTGCAAGTTTTGTAAACTAAGTGTTAGCAAACAGAATTTGTCCAGGCCATAAGGAACCCATGATGAAAGGTCTCAAGCAACCCGTACTTGGACAGTAAACCATTTAGAAAAGGCAGCTGCAAAAGAAAAAGGCAGTAGGACTAAATAAGTCAATAGTGTTAAACTGTATCTCCTTTTCCCATTCATGAGGCAGAAACTCATCAAGTGAAATGCTGTTCATTTTGGTGTGGATTGAATTTCTGTCATTGCCCATTTCTGTCTTTCAAATACGAACAAAGGGATTTGGGTTTCCTGACTTCTACATTTCTCTCTAGCCAGCATGACTTTGGCACCATCCAGCGTATCTCCTTATCAGACTGTGAGGTTTGTGGATAGACTCTGAGTACTGTCTTAATCCAAATAAGAAGAAATTAGCACTTATGAGTAATGACCAAGTGAAACAGGAAAAGACATTTTTGGCTGTATCGGTAGGAAGAGATGATACAAATTATTCAAGTACCTTATGATGTTGGTTGATGCCCTCTGTAGAAGTGAGGCTAGAAGGCAGGCTACATGCCTATGGATTAATAAAGGTGGTACAGCTTGATAAGATTGCAGACCTGCAGTGATGCCCAAGAAGGAAACTGATCAAAGAAAATAACTGGAAGGTAGAAGGTTACAAATTATTCGTCTCTCACTGCAGTTATGACGGTTTGCATTGAGTGCCTGTTGATCATTTATATAGAAGCCACAGCTTTCTCTCCTATTTTGTTACAGAAACTATATAACGATGTGTCAGGAGCATATTTTTCATTTCCTATTAAAGTCATGTATAAAGACACACAGGGAAAAATTAGTGGTGAAAGTGGAATTTACACACTTTAACTGGAGATTATCAAAACAAAAATGAGCCTTAGTACTTCTTTTTGTCTAAAAGTGGAAAGTGGAAGAGCTGAATATTATCCCAGCAATACCACTGTTATTTCACTAATCCATTGTATCTGGAATTATTCTGCAAGACCACTTTCATCTGTCCTTACTCAGATTTCTGTTAAATGTCCACTGAACCAACTGCCATGGGATGAAGCCTGTGCCAAGGCAATGCTCAGAAGAGTGAGACCTTGACTACTTCTGCCCACCTTTATCTAAGATAATCTGATGTGAACTAGAAAACAGAAGCAATAGATAAACTTTGTTAGACAACTGCTGATAACTTCACACTCATGATACATTTGGAGTGGAAGATCAGAGAATGAAAAAAAATCCTGGTTGACAGGAGGAGATCAAACAGATTGCCCTGGGGCTACATCATTAGCAGGGCCGTTGGTAACACATGCCAACAATCTACTATACCAAGTAAGAAATAGCTAAGACAGTAGACCATGGTTGGGGTGAAAACTTCCATGGACATCCAACACTATGTCGAAGGCTAAGTGAGGTGAAAGTTATTCATGCAGGGGCTAGGTGGTCAGCCAGGACCTGCCCAGTCAAGCAGTGGGAGTGAGTGTCCTAATCCGAGCCTGAACGGGCCCAGAGGGACAGGGCATGCGTGTGTCGCAGGAGAGAAATCTTAGAGCAGAAACCACTATCCACCCGCTATGCCCATCCTGCTGAGTAAATAAATTTTAGATTAAATGTCACGGAGGGTGTAGGTCGATCCTTGTGGGCACCCCACCTAAATTCCGCTGTGACAACTGAGGAAACAGCTGCAGCAGCTAAGAGGTTTCCCTTTTGCTGGCTGTACATTGCAGCCTTTTTTGCGGAGGCTATTGACCCCTTGGAGAGCAGGCAGACCAGGGGATATGCCCATGCCACAGCCACTCATATTGATCTTCTGGTGCCTTAATTCAAAATCACTTTTTAGTTAGTGATGTAAGCCAATATGCTGGTTTGTGAGCTGGAGTTTGGAGCTGAAGCACCACAGCTAGATTTGCCAGAGCAAACTATCCATATAATCTTTGCTATTTTTAGACCCTGACCCAGAAGAACTCATAAACACGTGCTTATCTTTAAAATGTTTGCATGCTTAAAATGAAACATATTATCTGACACCTATCCACTCAGTCCTGAAATGTTTTAGTAATGTTTACATTAACATCTACAAGGAGCTTGGATGTTTGAAATTACTGAAAAACAGAAAAAAGTGGCTTTAATGCACTATGGCATTTCTAAGTTGGCAGAAGCATTTCCCAGTTATTCCCCGAAGTCTTGAATTAGGTGCATTTGACAATAACTTTTCAATTTCCATTAGTGTCAGGAATTGCTTGCACATGCATTTTTAAGTAAATATCTTCCCCAGTATACTTCACAACAGACTATCTGAAGGACTGTTTTACATGCTTGCTGATATCTATGATTAATTGGCAAAACTGGTCAGAGTGTTTTAATTGGAACAATTTTTATATTGAAACACTGTCACACTCTTTTTTTTCAAAATCGTGTGTTTTACCAAAATTCTTTTTCAAACATTCTGAAGAACATCTCTAAGGTAAACAGTGTTGAAAAATTACTTTTCCATTTCCAAATGTATTTTGAAAGGACTGTTCTTTAAAGAAAGCCTTTCAGGAGCCCTAGAAGGGGCTGAAAAATTACTTCACAAAAAAAAGTGAAATTTTCCTTGATTATCTCAAATCAGAACAATTTCTCTCTTGAAACCTCAATTTTTTTCCCCAGGGTAAAAAAAAAAAAAAAAAAAGAAAAAAAGAAAGCAAAGTCTTCCAACCAAACCTGTTAATTTATGTGTAGGGCATTTGTAGCATTATCTAAACTAATTATTTTAAGTGTTTAAGTTGAAACATGTCTTCCAGTCTGGTTAAAAAAAGAAAAGAAAAAAAAAAAACCCAAACCCTGCCTCTATTAAAATGACACAGAAGACCTTTTTGGAGGCAATGCAACACTAACTGGCCATCTAGATGTTCCAACCTGATTAAGAGCTCCCTCAGCCCTGACAGACATTTATTGATATCTGAGGACGCTCTGTCAGTGAAAACATCCTCCGTTGCCTCCCTGCTTTCTGCAGCTTGTCAATCTCAGGTGAAGATGAACATGTTAATTGACTGCCTTGTTAATTTATTAACGAGTAATGACAGAAAGAGTAGTGCTGAATGCTCATAAAATTCGTCTTTCAGTGAAGAACTATCCACGTTTTAAGAGAATACCTTTAACTACCTTTCATTACTAATTTACTTCTTGTTGTAAATTATACTTAAAGATCAACAACACCCAGCAAACTACTGCATTATTATGGAGGCAAATGTATTGAAGAGGAAAGAATTACATGTGCCAGACAACAGTTGGGGCTTTCATCCATATTGTATTACAAGGAGAGGTGAAACTGCATTAGCATTTGAAAGTAGGATGCAGAATGACTATAGTCAATTAACTAAGGACTCCTTGGGCAGCAGCCCAACAGAGAACCACACACGACAAGACCAGGTAGAAGGGAAGGAAGTAAACTGGTTTGAATTCTGTACTCCCCAAGTGCTAGTAAATACAAGCGCTATGCCATGGCTGTTAAATATGCAGCTATCGCAAACGAATAGCTGGTTTAATCCCAGTAGAACGGGCATTGTTTACTGCTTTACAATAGTTCTGTAAGCCTCACTGAGGCATGCAGGTGGTATTTGGCTGTCTGCAGTAAATGCTGTCCAATATATACATGCAGTCCTGCTGAACACCTGTTTCCATACTCTACATTCTTCCTTACTCTGAAGTGAAAGGAGTTTGCATTCATCATCAGTATTCATGCTTCCTTAAAGCTGCAGTAATAGCAACAAATCTTACTAACAAGCATATTCCACCACAAGCAGGACAGTTATGTCTTCCAGAGGATTTCACTTACTGGCATAAGTGAAGCAAATGGTGTCAGTCTCCGAATCAGGCAATAAACAGAGGGGATGTATTCCCACACATGATATAGAGAATGGGCACACAGAAAGGTAAGTGGCTGCTTTCAAGGTACTGCCAGAAAGTGCCCAACTAAAACAGAGTTAATATTTTCTTCAGAATTGCTTTCTACCCTCTGATCGAAAGAAGAGCAGAGTTTCTCCCCAGATGCCATGACATTCACTGGGGCACATGTGGATACGGAGGCTTCCTCCAGCAGGAAACCTTAGCTGGGTAATGGAGAGAAGACTATGGTGCAGCTAGTCAAATGCTGGCTGGGAGCATGTAACTTCTGTAGGATTACATCCTCTAAACATGACCTCGATTAAAAATATTAGCATGCCTTAAAATGCTTTGATTTCTGTGAAACTTTACAACAGCTGTTGTAAAGACACATTCTAGTGAAACATTTCTGGACAGTCTTACTGGTCTTCTTCCATACCCCTTTTTTTAAAACTTGGTATTTAAACGGTGATATGTCTGTGTTAGACCATCTCTTGCTCAACTGGTCAGCCTGTGCTTTTAACTTTATCTGCAAGAATGACATACGTGTCCTTCCTAGCTAGTGTCCTTTGTTTGAGTTCATTGATACCACTACTCTCCATTTGCTTATATCACGAGTGTAGTCATACAGAGGGATGGCAATTAGCAGAGGAATTGTAACTGTTACAGTTTTGGCAGTGGCATTTTGCACTTTTGCTTCCTCTCTAGTTCTTATGTCTCAAGTATAGGCAGATTTTTGTGTGTCCTAGTTTAGATGCCAAGGCTGATGGATAGAATTTCCTGCAAGAAGTTAATCTGCATGGTCTTCTCAGTGTTGGGTTACCTCAGGAGATCAGTAGGGTTCCTGCAAAGATTTTGGCATGCTATCAATTATTATTATAAATCTAGCTGGAGCCTAATGGAAGAAGACTGCTGAAAACCTTATGTGAAAACAATCTTCCTTGCAAATACTTAGAATTATTACAAATACGTTTTATTCTGGAGTTTTGTCTCAGACAACTACTTCATGTCGCAGTAAATAGTTGGTAGTATTTTCCTTTCATGAAAATATTAGGGAACAAAAGGGGAAAATAAGCTTATGTCTGTTAATGTTTCCTTATAATGCAAACTGCAGGCTTGAAGATGTTCTCTCAAAAGGTTGCTTTTCCTTCATACATTAATGATTTATGCAACGTAAGAATAAGAGGTGACAGAAGAACTAAAGTAATGGTTTTGAAAGAATGGGCAGCCAAGAACTAACTGATTTTTTTATCACACATTTGAATGCTATGTTAGTTTCTCTTTTGTTAATAACTGTTTACCCCAAAGCTTGAATTGTCACTTGGGTGCAAAGATGGCTTTGGCAGAACTTCAGCAATGCCCTCTCAAGTCAGATCTTGAATACACCTCTTTGAAAATTCTGATAAGTCCAGCAGAATCAAGGAGGAGAAAAACTGAATTCATTTCATCACTTGAAACACACATACGTGTAGTCAGTGGTGGGGGGAAACAAAGGCCCTAAAGATATCAGAAGGCTAATTCGTTAAACTTTAGGCATGTTTAGGAGAGAAGGGAAGGACCTGAGAACGATCTTTAGGAAAAGTAAAGGAGAGAAATACACCAACATCTTAAACCACATCAATCTCCACACTTTCTAGGACTTAGCTCTTATAATTTGCATGATAAAACTATGTAAGTGTTATCTGCAGTTGGATTTTAATATGTTGTCTAACATACGTTAATGATACATATATTAGTGGTATCCATGAAGCCTAGATGGGAAAAGAATTTTGAAGAGGATTTTTACAGTGAGTGATTTTTTTACTCTCTACTAATCCTTTTTGTGGCAGTTTCAATTAAGATTTTTTTCAAAAGATTTGTTCAGATGATCCAAAAGTCCATAGGAATATTCTATTTAGCTTCAGAGGACTTTTGAGGACACTTAGTAAGAACAAGGATTAGTGTCTCTTTAACTAACATAATATCATATGCTTGTATGGTTTATTGTTCTGTTTTCTCTGTTTGGCAAATTCTGCAAAGCACGTGGCTCTGAATTGCTATTGCCATAGGGGATGAATCTACCTCTTTAAGAGAAAGATGCCTCTGATTTTTCAAATGAGCTGCCTTGCTAAGTTAGGCTGTCTGTTGTCTTTGCAGGATATCCAAAGTGACAACTTCCTTGGCTTCAAGTCAGGAATCTTATCTGAAAAGTGCATGGCCAGGCAAGTGTATTTTTTCTGAGGCAGCCCTTATAGAAACTAAGGGAAGTCTTCTACTGCTGTGACTTATGGAGAAAAAAAGGGAGGTCACTCTTCACTCCCACCTGGAAAGCTCTCCTTCTGACATGGGGAATCTACTGATTCTGATTGCAAATGTGTTCTCCTAAATTTGGGAAGAATCAGCATCACATGCTTTTCTGAATTGCTGCAGACTGCAGGTGACAGCACTAAAGTTAGGTAAGAAGGTATCCACTGTAAGAATGGTATGCAATCTCTTCCTGGAAGTGTGCTTCAAATGAATGGGAAAAACATATTTCCAAGGTCTAATGTCTCAGTCTAAATTTAGATCAAGACTTCTTCTGAAGTTAAATTTTGGCATTTTTCTAGTGAGTATTCCTTTTCTAGACCAGACCATGGCACTGATGTTTACAAATGCCCTTCTTGATTTCTGATGAAATACTTGCTAAAGTTAGATTTTGCTTTGTCTTTCCAAATAAACTTTCCAAAGTTCATTTTTACGTCTCTTTTTAAAAATCCCATTACTGATGAATAAATACCTATAGATTACTGCTCCCCCATCATTCTCATCTACAGATACGTGCTTTGCTCCCCAATAAACTGGTTCCTGTAAATCCCAAGAACAAGGGTTTGTTCTCCCCAGAAGAGCTCTGCAGCTCTCTCTCCTCTTATGGCTCCTTTCCACGGAAATCATGTCAGCCAAGTGAAGTAACCTGGAATGATGTCAGTGTGCACGGCGTGTCTGAAAGCTCTTTATAAATGAGTCCTCTGTAGTGAATGTTTTCACTTTACCATATATTACTGCTCGGTAAATTTTTTGGGGGTATTTCTTTTTTTATTTTTTTGATTCCTAATGTGCCAAGGGTCTTTGTGAATAACATTTTAAAGATAAAAAAATCCTATAATTATTGTTACTTATTGTAGTTGTATGATTATTTATCACTTTGTATGACAGCTTAATTTGCATCAGCGCTTAGCCTGTCTTCAACAAGCCCAAAGGAAAACAATTACATTTTCTTCCTTTAAACTTCACAGGAGCAAGAGGTAGTACCTAGCATTTATGCACATTACCCCCACAATGCCTTTGTTTTCCCATTTTATTTTAACAGGCTAGTAGATCTTTTATAGCTGATGGGGGAGGGTAAAACAATGAAAGATGCATGGCAGATGTAACTCACATTGCTTAGAGTGCTCTTGGAAGAAACTCAGGCACAACTGAGATGAGGGTGGGAATTAGAAAAGGGTAGAGAAGAATTTAACGAGTGCAACAATGCCTTTCAATGGCTCTTTCCAGAGGCAATATTGTCTCCTATTATCTGTCCTTGGAAAGGAACTTCCAAGATCAGCTTAGAATCTTCTAAGGCAGGAGTGATGCTCCCAGGCTTTTGAACCTGTGGACAAGAGCGTAGTCTCAGCTTTTTTTTGTAACGTATACAGTAGCTGTTGCTTGTTCTATAGAAATTCAGTATACGCAGCTCGTATAATGTATGTGCAAACTCAAACATATGCTTCTTCCTTAGGTTCCTAGGGTAATTTAGAAGTTTAAATGGGTATTCACTTCCTTCAGTGGAAATTTTTGCACTTGACTGTAGGCTTGGCACGTTCTAGCTGGCTAACTAACCTGAAAATCGAGTATCCAGAGGTGAAGTAAACAGCACATGTTTGGTGTGGATTCAGAGGTTTTTGCATGTACAATATTCACCTTCAAAACTAAATACGGCTGCACTGCAGAAACTTGTGTATTTGTCAGTGCTGAGATAAAATAATAATAGATAGTGGTTATATGACCTTTAATGAGAATTGAGATTTGCAGGTGAAAATAATACCTTTAATAGAAGAAACCCAACCTCATTCTTCTCTGAGTGATGCCAGAGCAACCATTATCATTTCCATAAAGCTGAACTGGTTTAATTGGTAGGTTTGATTCATCTTTCCACTGCCAGTTTTATACTAATGGAGTTCCACTGTTTTCATTGTTTCTGTGCTGGTACAAAACTGGAGTAATATGGAGAAAAATTGAGTCTGTTGCCCCTGAATAACAATTAATTATACCACTCTTTTTCATAGCAGAAATTTGAGTTATTTAACATAGACAGTGTAAAGAAAGTGGAGCAGTACTTATAGCCAGTATTATCTTTAAATGAATCTTTACACTGGCACAAGAAATATGTCTGTGTGGCATGTATGGCAGTTGGTGAGTAACGGGGAAGGGGAAGAATGTGCACTGGAGTAGGGCTACAGTAAACTTACAGCTAGTTTCGTCTCTTATGCTGCATAAGAAATATGTGCCTGCCTGCTCTCATGGCTCTCTGCCTGTTTTAGCAAGCTACCGGTATTTCATCTATGCCTCATCCCCTTGCTATGAACTATTCTCGTAAAGAGATCTTATCCACTGTGTCATACTCACCAACGTAGAAAACAATTTAGAACTCAAGCATGGAGTCATGATATCCCTGAGATCTTCTACTATTCTGCACCTACTCGAGCGTCTAAATAGATGCTAATCTGACTTTGTATTTCAAACATATGTCTTTGGAGGCTCCTTTCTAACTGCTAAGATATGAAAAAAACAGTGTTATTGAGTAACTGAATGTTATTCCATTTTAGTATATCTGTCACATTGTCTTTATGGGCACCAAGATTGAGCCAAAGCCATCCAGAGCTACCAGAGTGAGTTGTTGCTGTCCATAGCCCTTGGCTCTATAGCAAACCGTGAGGCCTGTGAATGAAGAGGAACGCAGACTCCGCAGTAATGAGTAGTTACTCATTAGTAGTTGTGTGAAGGTGGGCAGTTCGCTCTGAGCCTGCAAGGCTTGCATCCCTGGGCTTGGATTATCTATTGTCGCCAGCCGTCTTTCTGGGACAGCCATCATCTTCTGGACACTGCAGACTGAATAAAGAGACCTGGGGAACAGAAAGTGTGTCTTAGCCACTTGAAAGAAATAGGGAGTGTAACCTTTATGAGCCAAATTCCTCAAACGGAAAACATTTTTTTTTAAATTGCTTTGGTTCCAGGGG
Source organism: Phoenicopterus ruber ruber (assembly GCA_009819775.1). Taxonomy (NCBI): domain Eukaryota; kingdom Metazoa; phylum Chordata; class Aves; order Phoenicopteriformes; family Phoenicopteridae; genus Phoenicopterus; species Phoenicopterus ruber. The sequence continues at coordinate 64,562,985 of CM020246.1, read as the reverse complement.
CTAAAGCAATTTTCAGAATTTCTATTGTCTTCTCCCCTTTTACATAGTTTAATGTAAATTTCACATTATGAAGACAGTGGAAAACTCTCAAAATGAGCCCTGAGGATCACAAGGGGAAGATATTCTAAAATGGACCTCTAGGAGTAAACACTTCTGTTTATTTGTTTGGGTTTTTTCACTATAAACATATCTCTTGTGCAATTTACTTTAATTATTTACCTGTTTAAAAAAATAGTAACCTCATTCTGAAGATTTTAAATTGTGAATTAAGAGTTCAGTGCATTATTCAGTTAATACAATACTGACTTTTAGCAGCAGTTGTACAGGAAAGCACAAAAAACAAGGGACATTCGACATTCAGTAGTCAAAAGTTTAATAAGTTTGTGAGGACAGAAGAAAACATGGTGGAGGCAGGGTTAGAGTAATGGGTTTGTTCTTACAGGGAATTCCACAGCTTTTCAGCAGTACACCATCCCACAGACGTTACAGACTCAAAGCAGCCAGAATCAGAACTAGGTCTTCCTGTTTTCACAGCCTTATCTTTTTGTGCAAGGTTAGGTAAAGCAGGTAGATAGACAGCGCATGTAGCTAAAGCGCATGACTTCTGAACCTCTTTATACATATGGTATTGATACAGCCTATAAAAGTAGTTTTTCTTTATAAAATATATTTGTAATTGTTATCAGAGTAGAAGACAGCATCGTAAGTCTATTTCTTTCCCAATAACACTGCATTACTAATTAGAAATGAAACTTTAGGACTGTTGTATCAGGCAATGGAAAACAGTTTGGCCTTTTCTACCACAAAACCAAAGCTGTCAGTATTACCAACCTGTATTTTCAAAACAGCAACAGACACTGCACTATCATGTAGAAATGACTGCAAAGCTCACACATCTGCATCATGCAGCAGTGTGCCCAGCTGGCCAAGAAGGCCAAGGGCATCCTGGCTTGTATCAGAAATAGTGTGGCCAGCAGGAGTAGGGAGGTGATTGTCCCCCTGTACTCGGCCCTGGTGAGGCCGCACCTCGAATACTGTGTTCAGTTTTGGGCCCCTCACTACAAGAAAGACATTGAGGTGCTGGAGAGTGTCCAAAGAAGGGCAATGAAGCTGGGGAAGGGTCTAGAGCACAAGTCCTATGAGGAGCGGCTGAGGGAACTGGGGATGTTTAGCCTGGAGAAAAGGAGGCTGAGGGGAGACCTTATCACTCTCTACAACTACCTGAAAGGAGGTTGTAGAGAGGTGGGGGTCGGACTCTTCTCCCAAGTAACAGGCGACAGAACAAGAGGAAATGGCCTCAAGTTGCGGCAGGGGAGGTTTAGATTGGATATTCGGAAAAATTTCTTCATTGAAAGGGTTGTCAGGCTGCCCTGGGAAGTGGTTGAGGCACCATCCTGGAGGTATTTAAAAGACGAGTAGATATGGCACGAGTAGATATGGTCATGGTTTAGTGGTGGACTTGGCAGTGCTGGGTTAACGGTTGGACTCGATGATCTTAAAGGTCTCTTCCAACCTAAATGATTCTATGATTCTATGACTCTGTTTTTTATGCAGGATAGGATGTTTATACATATTCAATTGAACAAATCTAGAGGACAGCTAGAGGACAGCATGCAACTTGCAGGAAGTGAACATGTAAGGACAGCAGAGAATGCGTTGCATTCAGGTTGACCCATTCAACTTAGTCTATCCATGTAGTTTGTTGGTCAGACCTTATTGGTGCAATGACATGGTAGAATAAGAAACATGAGAGGTTAATTTGAAAAGCAAGATATCTGGTATTACTTACATTCATATTTATAATTTCCAAAATCTTCCATTTTCATTTTGCAGCAGATTTTTCTATTAGTTAATTGCTTTGGAGGAGTTGCCTGACAGGAAAACAGCGCCTTTTGCTTCTAAGTTCATAGTCTGAAGTTTTGGTACACTGGAAAATGTTCAAATTTGGGATCTGCTGTACAATTGAGACTTTTGGATGTGAGAAAGTAGATTTTCCCTAATCCCATGGGAAGGACAGCTTTGACTCTAGACCTGGGAATGACATGTCAGTCCTCTGCCTTCTGTTTCACTGAAATGGATAGTTACTGTATATACCACTTAGCCTGGTAGCCTTCCGCAGCGTACAGCACTGAAATCATCACTGAACAATTTCACACCGAGCTGAAATGATCCTCATAACATTGTAACAGCCAAAGATTCAGAACATGATACCGTCAGTTTTGCATAAGCGCGATTCCACAGATTCTCCTGGAGATGTTCTTGATCTAGCCCAGTATGAGAAAAGGATGAGATTTTCTCCTTCTCTTCTGTTTGTTTGTTTAATGAAAGCAAATATTTGGAGTCACAGTGATTTCTATTAGACAGTATTTTGTAGAGCTGCATCATCTGTGAGTTTTTCCAGAGCCTGCTTCTTAAAAAAGTGTAACATAAAGAGCTGTATCATCTGCATCTGATTTTCATGAGCAGATGTATGCAATTACACCCAAATTATATTAAAAATTGCACTTTTTTAGTTTCTAAAATTTGCTTATTTTGGAGAGTGAGAACTGCTATTGTCTTTTTCCACTTAAACTTTCTCTGACTGAGCTTAACAGCGTTGCTAAATAACTCTGCTGCTCCTCTCTGGCTGCTCTACCCATCACTTCTGTCTGATTCCAGTACTCCATAACCGATATCGTTTTCCTGTTCAAATAGGTTCTCACCAACGTTGCCTGTTACTCCACATTATCACACCTGTTCCGCTCCAGCCCAGTAATATCTCTTCATGTCTGCCTTTCCTCCTGACTATCCTTATTCACCTCCTTTCTTATTATTTTTATCCTCTATCAGCTCTTGTTATGTGAACACCTACTGTAAAGTACTTAATAAATCAAAGTTTTTTGTAAAAGTAAATGTTTAAGCAATTAATTATGCAGATCTGGAATTATTTGATGCATCGTCACTGAGGTTCCCATTGTTTTCCATTAGAAGGATGAGAGTATTATTTTTTAAATTGATTTCATCTGTACCGTTAACTAAGCATTAATAAAGAAAATAGAAAGGGAGAACCCCTACACATTCTCATATTGGTTACACTCAAGAGGCAATGCATGTAAAAACGTGTTTATAGACTGAGTCTGTTGTTAGCTCCTCAGTAGCTAGCACACAGCAGCAGTAACTCCTATGAACCCACCAGACTTACTTTAAACAAATGACAGGGAAAGCAGTCATGGCCAAGGTAGCTGGGGTGGTACACCACAGCATGGCATCAGGGACAGGCCTCTAAGGAGACAGAGCAGTGACAGCTGGGATACTGCGAAAGAAATGTATTCGGTTTTCTTGTCATTAATTACACGCCTGTTTCAAGGCACTGTCAGGTCACCTGGAAGCTGCTCTGATGTGCTGAGCTGCAACGAGTTTTTCATGTGCTTGAAAGTTCACAAGACAAGAGGTTAAAAGGTCTGTTTTAGCAGAGGGGAGGGCTGTGCAGCACCCCCTCCTCTGAAGGACAGCAGTAGATGCCGTGGGACCCCTGGCCCCCAGGCTCTAAGGAGGCAGGCCAGAGCAGGAGGGTGACCTGGCGCTGTTGGCTAGGGTGTTCCTGTGCTTTTCTGGTCCTTTTCATTTTCAGTAACAGAGTTAAAAAAAAAAAAAAATCAAATGCTTCTTGCTCAAGATAAATTCTGAAAGTGTAAAACACGTGGGAAGTAATGGTGCAATTTCAACCCTCAACAGGGGTGCCGAGAGAGAGACTCTCATGTACGCACTGCAAACCACAGAAAGAAGTGGAGCCATGGCTGCACTGACCCCCCTACCCAAGCAATCTGTTCCTCATTTTACTTATACCCTACGGTACCCCATGAATGTCAGTAAAATGAAAATAACCATTATTTTCCTACCTATCTTAAGATGTTCTTCAGATAAATTTGTCAGTCTTGGGAAGCACTCTCCCCGTTATTAATATAATAGGTCTGTGATGCCACTTGTCAAACAAACTGTTATGCAACCTTTAAAGCTCTCATATAGGAAAGCCTCAAAGGACATATAAATTTAAGCCTTTCTTGTTATAAAGGCCAGAGAGCTTGAACACTTAGAGACATTGAACTGGGAAAGATTTCCTGCACTACTGACTCTGCTCACCCTCCTATTTTGGGCAACCGGGTCATACAAACTCATGAAGGAAGTTAGCAAGCTCCTTATGTATAAATAGTTGGACTTTTTTAAGCAGTGAGGAAATCGTAACTAGCAAGTCAGTTATCTCTAGGGTAAAGAAATACACCAACATCAAGTAGTGACTTCTAAGTATGATTGTATATTCGGAGCACATGACATTGGTGAATGTATCTGTAGATTAGGTATGGAACTGTATGTATATTTTGGATTTGCAAGAGTGTGACTGAACTGAAAAATCTCTGCTATTTTTTGGGGTAGGTACAGAGTGTGTAAATTTCCATTGATCACATTTATGTTCCTCCTTCTTTATACCTAACTTATCATTCTAAAGCACAATGTTTTAAATTAAAACTCAGAAAACCAAAGCAGATTGAAAGAAAGTGCTTCAACAGAGTTAATATACTATTCTAAGCAACCTAGCTGCGTAACCCTTCCCCCTAACATTTCGGATCAATGCCAAAAAAGTCTCCTCAGTTCAAAATGCTATGTATTGTTTTTGTATTACACTGCAAAGAGGAAGACTGTCATGGTTTGACCCTGGCTGGACGTCAGGTGCCCACCAAAGCTGCTCTATCACTCCAGTCCTCAGCTGGACAGGGGACAGAAAATATAATGAAAGGCTCGTGGGTCAAGATAAGGACAGGGAGATCACTCAGCAAATACTGTCACGGGCAAAACAGGCTCGACTTGCGGAAAAGTCTCCCTTTCAGACTTGGGCATCTAGAAGCAATTTTCAAACCTGGCATCCCATACAAGCTCTGCAGATGGAGAGGTGCTGTCAGGGCTGCAGACTGCCCTATGTTGATACTGGAGACAGAGGCTGGTAGTTTCTAGCAAGTGGGTTACCGAGGTCAGATACAGCAGTGTCCCAGCTCTTCTGGATACAACGTTAGTGATATAATTAGATATAAGCACATTAAAACAATATTTTTCACTGTTCTATATTTCAGTTTCAGTATCTTTGACCAATTTTATTAGTATCCAGGTTGGATCTGTTGCAAATTTTCCCATCAGTTTTTATTAATTAACTGGTTTAATGTTTGCCTGGCATTAGATCCCAGGTAGACGTGAAGGTCCCCTTGTGTTGGGGACCATATTGTTTGGCCTATCATAGGGAAAAGTTGTCTGTAGTTTAAGGACATGATAGAAGAATCTGTAATAAGAAAATCTGAGGTTTGCCAACAAAAAGGAGAGGTGTGGTGGTAGTGAAAAATCAAACCACGTGCTTACACAACTTAACTATTGCACAACAGGAGAGCCCCAAATTGTCTGAATTTTAAGACCATATAAACACATACAAAAATAACAGCTGCCGTTCAAGCTGGCCTTCACTATTTGAAACTTGGCCAGCATTGCTCAGAAGTTGCAGTGTTTTTATCCATGAAGTATGTTCTGCACTAATAAATCACAAGGGTGTTCCACCACGTCCTATCCTGTTCAGCCTTTGCTTGGTACTGAGAGTCTTGCTCTGACCTTCTGGTGCCAATGGAACATATACCTACTTGCTAGTTATGCTTATTTTAAATAACAAATCAGCTTCTCCTTGATAAAGACAGTTAAAATAGCAACAAAATCACTGCTCAGAAAGAGTGAATATGGAATAGTTTTTGCAATGCCTAGAAAACCACTTGAGGCAACTATCCACCTTCTTTGAATGAAATTTCTAGAAGGTTTGAAAGAGAAGGGACTTAGCTCAGCATTTTTTTTTTCCAGAAAAGATGAAAGTTTGCCTTCTTTTTTCATTTTGATATAGAGAAACTTTAAGACAGTGAGGTGCTCAGAATGCACAGCGTTTTTTCCAGCAGAAGCACAGGCATTTGTAGAATTTCATTGATAGATTCTTCATATATAAAAGTAGGAGAGTATGTTTCTTTCTGTATAGGTCATGCCACAATGATTCTGAAATGGGATTGTAAATTAGGGTGAGATTAGTGCATAGGGATGAAGACTCTTCCTCTTATATTGATTGAAAGAAGGGAGACAAATGCTTCTCAGTCCTGCGTTCCTCCATCTTTATCCTCTCTCTGTTTAATGTGATGGGATTACTAGGAATTACGTAATTTTTCATTCCAGTTTGTTCTGTTACATATGGATCTTGAACACAAGAAGGACATGGACCTGCTGGAACGGGTCCAGAGAAGGCCACAAAAATGATCAGAGGGCTGGAGCACCTCGCCTATGAAGACAGGCTGAGAAAGTTGGGCTTGTTCAGCCTGGAGAAGAGCAGGCTCCGGGGAGACCTTATTGCAGCCTTTCAGTACCTAAAGGGGGCTTATAGGAAAGATGGGGAACAACTTTTTAGCAGACCCTATTGTGATAGAACAGGGTGTAATGGTTTTAAACTAAAAGAGGGGAGATTTAGACTAGGCATAAGGAAGAAGTTTTTCACAATGAGGGTGATGAAGCACTGGCACAGGTTTCCCAGAGAGGTGGTAGATGCCCCATCCCTGGAAACATTCAGGGTCAGACTGGATGGGGCTCTGGGCAACCTGATCTAGTTGAGGATGTCCCTGCTTATTGCAGGGGGGTTGGACTAGATGGCCTTTAAAGGTCCCTTCCAACCCAAACTGTTCTATGATTCTATGATCTCTCCCTATGTGCAATGTTCTAATATGTTCTTCTCTACCACAGTATTAATCTCAATGCAGTTTTACAGATAGCTTGCAGTAGTATCAACTAGTATGCAACTGATTCCATGGTATATTGTTACATGAACTTTGTTTAGTGGCTGTTAAAGATACAGTGGAAGAGATCCATTGACTCTAAGATGTAGAAAGAAAATAATATTCTAAGGAGAAGAAGTCATTCTCTTACTCTGCCCTCATATTCCTTAACATTATGAACATCATAGAGAGTTATTGTGTATTCACTCCCATCACTGATTACTACCTCAAAGCAGTATGTTCCCAACTTCATCAGGTTTTCTAAAGTCACTCTTCTACTGGAACAGTGTTGTAAAAGAACATATAGATCTGACTGCCACTTGTTCTACATAATTAAAAAGTTTGAGACTCAGTGCTTCTGCATTAAATTTTTGTGCAAACTTGACTATGTGGTAGCACAATAGAGAATTCACCTGGAAAATTATCAACAGTCCCCAGAGAGTATCATACCTAGAGTTCTCATCTGGAACTGGTTTGAAACTTTCAGACATTTATTCACACACAGATTCCATTAATTTTACTTCAAAACACAGACACCTCACGACAAAATTTTCCCAGACAGCAAAGCCAACTGTCTAATTCAAAGAATACAAAAAGCAGTATTAATTTTGTGTGGGAAGAAGGACAAAACAAACTTAAACCAAAATTCCCATGTTCTAGTGAAAGGGCACTGAATTCTAAATCTAGACTAAATCTGATGGATTGGTGGGAAAAATAGACCCAAGAAAAGGAAGTGCAGCATATATATTCAAAGCAATTTTTATTACAGACATGCCTTCAGTTTCAGCATGCCTGAAATAGAAGCTGATCTTCAAATTGCAGCCATCTACTAATGGTATATAATAATCCAGCATGGCAGTCTAGTTCATAGTTCTAGTCCAATTTTCATATGGGAATTGTGACCTGAAATAAACTTTCTTATGGACTCTTCCAGGAGTCCAGGAAGGAAAATCCATGTAGCGTGGTCATTGCTATTAAATAAGTTTCCTGATGTTTCAAAATGGTACATTAATGCATCACAGAATTTATGATTCTTGTTATTTAAAATTTTTTATATTTCAGTAAAGCATTCGTGTCCAGATATGTTCTTCTTAAAGGCCATGATTCTCCAAAGACTCAACTTTATATGTTGAGAATACTCCCTTGGAAATGGGTAGCTCACACTTAAGGACCTTTGGAAGGATCTGAATAGGATGTTAACATGAAAAGGGTTAGCAAAATGTCAGGTGTCCATATGTTTATCTGCAGTTCATTTCGTTCATGCCAACAGCAGTTTCCTATTTCATGGCTGTTGTGGTTTAACCCCAGATGGTAACCAAATACCATGCAGCCGCTCACTCACTCCCCCTCTCCCAGTGGGGTGGGGAGGAGAATTGGAGAGAAAGGAAAACTCGCAGGGTGAGATAAAAGCAGTTCACCAGGACAGCAAAGGAAAAATATAAAAATATATTCCAGAGAAAACAGGCAAGGGAACAAACAGCCGAATGAATGAATGAAAAGGCCCAAATGAATGAAAAAAAGGAAAAGCAGGGAACAAAAAGCAATCAGAAGGGAAGCTTAAGGGAAGTGGCCTATCGGCTGGCCCTCACCCATACCGGGCATGACGTCTATGGTATGGAATACTTTCTTTGGCCAGTTTGGATCAACTATTCTGGCTCTACCCCTTCCAAGTTTTTGCACCTGCACATCAGCAAAACCTGGGAAACTGCAAAATGTCCTTGATCGTTTAGCAGCAGCCAGCAACATCAGTGTGCTATCACCGTTCTTCTCACACTAAATCCAAAACACGGTAGCTGCTGAAGACAGAACTAGCTCTGTCCCAGCCTAAACCAGGACAATGGTGATCCACACTTTCTTTATAAATTCATTGTGTCTCAGTCAACACACATCATTACAGTTGACTAATCCTTAAGCTTATTTTAGTGCTTGCTGCCCGGTTTATGCAAATAACTCCTTTTCAAGGTCATTTTCATTTACCTCCAGGACATAATTTCTTCATTTACAGTTAAATTCGGTTAACACATACTTACATCAAGGTCTTTGAAGTCTCAACACCTTTGACAGTCTTTCTGCTGTCAAGGCAAATATGTCTCAGGTGCAGCAATTCTGTGTGCTTCTGCCCACAGAACAGGACGAGAGGACAGAGTGCACAACAGAAGGATAATCCGACTGCCTAAATCAAACAAGATATATCTCTAACAGTAGTAATACCCATGGTAAGTTGTCCAGTTGTAGCTGATGGGTCTTCTCGTGGTAGCTGATGGAAAAATGAGGCGTTTTCAGATGACAGCATTTCAACTATCTGGTGCATTGGCAGATGAGTAGAGACATTTCAACCAAGAACATTTTTGTTAAAGGACAGTGTTCTACTCTTTCTGACACCCAATTTTATGCATAAATTCTGTTTTTTTTCCTCAACTTGACTGATGTTCAGCCTTTTCATGTTTCAGAGAACAAATAAGTTCTAAAGAAAAGTAACCGGGGATAGCAAATGATGTTGCAAAAACAAACATAATCAGAAAATCCAAATGTGACAATGAAAGCTTCTTATTTATTTTCTTACCTCACTTGATAATGGACAATTTGATTGGCCTGCTTTGATACATAAAGTTTGCCCTAATACATGCTGATACATTTTTAACAACATTAATCATATCCTGTCAGTCCCACTGTAATGCATTGGCTTTTCAGACTGGAGTCATTGAGCTATAGAGCAGTCTTTCAATCAAATCTGGAAAGGGGGTCTATTGAGACATCGAAATGAGAGCATTATGGATTTTAAGTGCTTCAATGATAGTGTTTTTAGGTTGTCAGCTTTGATTTATGTCATTTAAATTTTGCGGTACACGAATATGCAGATTGCTCTAGCACTTAGCAAAGGATTGGATATAATTTTGAAAGTATTGAAAGCTTATGCTCCTGTGGATGGACCAACCCTTGAAGTACTGGGGCTCAGAAGATCTTAGATGTTAAATCTGAATGGCCAGGCAGATGTTGCAAAATATATATTTTATCTTACCATTGCTTTAGCTGTTCCTTTGACTGCCTTATATATCCTCCCCCTGCTCTCTGAAAGTTTATATATTTCCAGGACAAGGGGCAACGGGCACAAACTGGAACACAGGGAGTTCCACCTGAACACGAGGAAAAACTTCTTTACTGTGAGGGTGACAGAGCACTGAACAGGCTGCCCAGGGAGGGTGTGGAGTCTCCTTCTCTGGAGAGATTCAAACCCCACCTGGACGCAGCCCTGTGCAGCCTGCTCTGGGTGACCCTGCTCTGGCAGGGGGGTTGGACTAGATGATCTCCAGAGGTCCCTTCCAACCCCTACCGTTCTGTGATTCTGTGATTTGAGTACCTATGCTGGAACTACAAAAACAAGGGTGGAAAGTCTAGCTGTGATAAAGTATACAGAGACATGATGACTGGTTAGTGAGCTGTTAATTATCATTCCTCTATATTTATGCTCTCAATGTGCATGTTTACTGAACAGTCCAGTGAGCATAGGTATACCCTCTGGGAGAGGGCAAGTCTACCAGCTGTGGGTGCATTTGGAGAAGAAAAACTGTTGTTCATAAGGTGCCTGGAAGACAAACGTAGATTGGTGAAAGCAAACGAAGCGAAGCCTTCAGCCTTAGGAAATAATTGCTTCCCTCACAATGTAAATCTCGTTACATGGATAAAGAACTGAAATCTCATTCCCTGAATGCAACTCCTGTTAGATTCCAAACTCTGCAATGAGTATCTCCTAGATTTTGCAAACCCTTACATCTAGCATTGAAGTATAGGAGAGATTGTGACAGAAAGCATGATTCTCTTTGTTTTCCAACATATATGCATGCTATGCATTATGCTTCGTGAAAATGTGTTTCTGGACAGTCTTGTCTTGGCTCTTGCATGCTGGGCCATGTGAAAAATCTCTGCAAGTAATTGGATATTTTCAACTAAGAGCATCTTTCTAGTGTGCAGGGTCAGGCCAGGTGAAGAGAGGTACAGCCAGGAAGCAACTGAAGAACCAGTCCAGACTCCCTGAGGGGAACAGAGAGGAGGCAAGAAGGCAGACATCAGAAAGAGTGGAAAGAAAGAGACCCAGGAAGTCTGTAGGAGCTCAGGAAGACGCTGGAAAATGCTGGACCGGGATGAAGCATGAAAGAAATGGCCTGCCTTGAATGGACAGAGTGGGCAGGGTAGAGATTTTTTTAGTTACCTTATCAATTTGTTCCACTGGGCAGATCTAGGACTCGCTCTAGTTAAAGTTCCCCTGTTCTAATGAAACAGCAAGACAGTTTCAAAGATCTTAGGTTGAATATGTTTTAAGAAAAAGGTGCAGGCAGGTCTGTCATAAAGCTCTGGGCAACACAGCTATATCAGAAGAATATGCCAAATCTCCATTTCTGATTCAAAGATTGTGCAGAGCTGAAGAAATTCTGCTAGCTCTTCATGGCAGAGTCAATATCCACCCTTTATTTGTTGTTGTAATTAAAATGATCCTTATATTGTACTTATGACAGTATTCTAACGCTGTTGCTAATTCTGAGTTCCTTATCCAATATATGTAATCAATGCTTTCATAAGCAACTCCCATTGAAGCCATACAGGTAAAAAACCAGGCAAAACACAACAAGTCTCCCCCAATTAAGAAATTTTAAAATTAGCCAATGAAAGTTATATTAATTGTTAAACAATATCAATAAGCTGGGTTCATATAAATGACTTTCCCACAGAATCTCTCAAAGAACTTCCTATGCCACCAATATGAAATAATGACTGTTTACAATTTATAGATAAGGAAGCTAAGATTTGTAGCTTTTTGTAACATAATTTGTAAAAGAGTCAAGAATTTGGGTTAATTTTCTACCTGTTTCTTCACTCAGAGAACATGTTTATTACCTTATACGAGGTAGATAAATACCTTTAAATTACTCTGTTGTCTTTTGTATACTGGTGACATAAGGGGTATTCAACAATTCAGACAAAAAGTAACCATATTGGAAAGAAGACAGAAACACACACACAACCTGGCTACAAAAAGATTCTATTTCTCAAGGCACTTGAAGAGTCATTTCAGAGAGGAGAGAAGCTGCACTAGTTCTCTACATAATCGTGAAGCAATTTAACAGATACTGTGATGCTGCATAGCAAAAAGCTACTGGAAATACATTGATTACTACTATGCGAGTGTGGACTAAGGAATGCCTATGTGAATACATCTTAAACGAAACGCTGTCATCACATGTCAATGTGCATGTGTGTGTGTGGTCCTAGCATTATTTTTTTTTCTGCTCATTTTACTCATGTTACTCTTGAAGGTCAAGCACAAGGGGATAGAGCTGGAATCTGTTCCTTCTTGTTAGTCATGGACTGAACTAGTCCTTTACAAAATCAGTCAGCAATATATGAGCAAAACCACGTGAGCATGACTTGAAGGTGATGGGCTGTGCAAATGCGGGTGTGGTAGTAATCTGAACCCTTTCTTGTGAGTCATGATGTGTAAAAGGGAAAAAGCCCAACTTGACCTTTACAGCTGGGGTTGAATGTACAGGACAGGTGGAGAGACACTAATGGTTGTGAACTGTGGTAAGACAATGTCAAGTCACTGACAGATGATGCATATGGAGTCATACAAGTACTTTCTACAGGCCTCAGTGCAAACCTTTTCCTGTTTGCTCATCTAACTCTAATACCTGGCTAATTCATAGCAAGTGAAATCCTGAGGTGTCTGCTTGTTGTCTTCACTTTCCTTCTTTGGCACTCATTTGGCAAGGAGTGCAGGTAGCTTGATGGGTATTTATTACCGTGCCGGATCAAAGCTTGAGGACACTGGCAGTGTCTGAATCTTTCTTTGATCCACAGATAGTATTTCAATTAAAGACAGATTTGGCAGTGCCGCTTGGTTTTCCATCAAACTTTACATCATAGCCTATTCCCCTTTCCCCTCCTACGCTGGAATCTTCCAGGGAAATGTCATCTCATTATTATTATCTGTTTTTTCAGACCCTTCTCAAGGACTTTGTCCTGGTCATATAACAGTACAACTCTTGTTTGATATTACCCCTTTCAACTGTAATGTTAGACTAGGATAATCTCTGTGTGATTTCAAGTCAATTCTTCCCAAGATAGAGTTCCTTTATCTTGTATGCCTTATTTGCTTTATTATTAAGTATATGCATTTACATTTAATGGTATTAAAACAGATTTTAGTTCCTTGCACTCAGTTTACCTGATGATGCACACCATTCTGTAGCAGGGACCCCACCTCTCATTTTGAAGAAGGTGGCATTTTGAAGAAGGTGGGGCATGTGTTAGATAAAGGAAAGGATATTAATAGTGAAAAAAAGATGAAGTGAAATATCAAATGAAATTAATTATTAAAAAAGGGAGCAAGAGCTAGAGAGTAAGAGCTAACATTAGTCTCTGGAAAAGGACACCTGGAGACAAATCCATGCAGTTACAGCAGAAGAAGGGAAAAGTAGTTTTTGTTTGGTTTAAAAAGACTTTACTGGATAAGCTGCTGAAAAAAAACCCCAGTACTTGCCAGTCATTTGTAAGAAATTATTTGAGCAACTGGAAAAACAGCTCACAAAGAAGTAGATAAGCACTGGCACTCTTTCAATACAGCCGCGTCACAGTATAAATGGAAAGTTGGTAGTGAAGATATGCTAACTGTGACACCAATGTCCCTGCTGCAAGATCTAGGCAGATTTTTAGGGAAATTGCATGGGGGCTTTGAGGTATTTATTCAAATCATAATGTCATCCTTGGATTCTACTAGGTGATGCTATCTTAATCTGCATCCAGCATATTATGGTACTGTTTTTCAATAATACATCACACTTCATCTTGAGATGTTTTCAGATATTTTATATCCAAACTGGGAGCGTGATCTTTGTTTTCTTACCAGCAGTGGTCTATATTGGGTTACATTGTCTTTACAAGTGCTGTCTTCTGCCACCAGGTAAGACCTTTGGTACTTTTTTTTGTTCCTGGCTGCAGAAGGGGGTGGTGGGGGGATCCAGGGGGTAGCTAGCCTGACAAAGTGACCCCATTGAGACAGACTCCCTGCCCAGCTTCTGGTGCTTGGAGCTAGAACAAAGCACCATCTAGCTTTTCAATTAGAGCTCTATGTTTGACCATCAAGAGGTGGCATTTTTTCCTTTGGCAGTTGATTTGTAGCCCCTGTTAAGGTGGAGTATAACACCTACACAGCAGTGCACAGCCCCTCTTCCTAGTCGCTAAGACTGGGACGTGAAAAGCAGTCTGTATGCTTGCAACTGCTAGCTGGTTGACCGAACAATAAGGTAGTCAGAGTGTAGCAACAGGTCATGTTTAAACAACATATTATCATGAAAAATGCCTGCAAATTTTTTTAAAAGCCATGTATAATTTTCCTTTCTTATATAACTCTGCATTTGCTCACACAAAAAAAGGAAGAAGCTGAGAACTACAATATACAACAGCCCTCAGTACAGGGCAGTCAGTCATTTCTGTTTTATCTCAGAATATGCTGGTCCAAAAAACCATTCCTGTTAACTCTGAGATTAATAAACTCACTTGATCACCTGCTAGTAATCTCCTTGGAACAACAAGTGCCTTCTGACAAAGGCATTTTGGAGGAAAAAAATAACTTAAACCAAACCATAGCTATATCTAGCTTTTCACTGAAATTTAACATTCTCCTAATCTGACATAATATAATTCATCTAGGTTCCTGCCTAGAAAAAGTACTCTGCTGGCTTGCCCAGTGTTGGCTGTTAACATATGAAACTCCCCCACCTCAGAAATATCTTGTCTTCTGGCAAGTCATGGTTTGCAGGAAGAGGTAATATCTTGTTTTAGATCAAAAATTATAGTTATAAAAAAGCTTTTAGGTTTCAGCCCTCCTTTGGGTTTGGAAAACAGTAAATGTTTAGTTTCCTTTTGATCTCTGCACTTCCTAGTTGGTGAAATGAGGTGTTCAATGCATAGGAGATGGGGACCTTGGAGAAGATGTCTTCCAAGAGTTTGTTTAAGAAGTGCTTGTATCGAGCTGTTGAGGGGTTTTTCCAATTTGCCCTTTTCACAGTCCCAATTTAGATTGATACACTCTTGCAGTAAATTCTAGTTGATTTTCTAAATATCAGTGATTAAGGGACTTCTAATAGTCATACCATTGTTATATGCTTATAGTAATACACTACTTATGTAATTACTTCAGTAATATTATTACCTTACTTAAGTGATACCTTCATACATAGCACTGAGCAAATAGAAATATACAGTTTTATGACTTCTGTATTATATGCATATGGTTCGAAACGCTTTTCATTTGTGTGCCTAGGACACAAGCTCAAGAAAGCAAGCTTTTGTATTCCAGGAGAGTTATGCAAATGAAATTCACCTCTGGGCAGAGAGGAAGCACATGGTCTGTGTATTGTGTAAGAACTCATTGTGCGTATTAAATAAGCCCATGTGCTGGCTCACAGAGGCAAATTTCATCCACACCAAATGATATTTACACACACTGCACAATGACCTATTAAAGACTCCTCAGATATATAGCTGTTAATTGCTATCCTGTTAAGAAAGTGCACAAAGTTATTGATGTGGGGCATACTGTACTATGCTCCGTTTCTTCCTATGTTATGGAGCACAGAACCAAATGCATTTAATGACAATGAGAAATGATATATTCTGCCATGCAGTAGTTTTAACTTCCAAAAACCAGACCACTGGAATGGTTTGGGTCACTGCCATATAGTATCAGGAAATATACTGTGGAATAAAGAAAGTTATTCACTCAAAGGATGCTGTACGTTCAGACTGATTGTTATAACTAGGAAAAATTTTTGGGCTTGAATTTTATCCGCTCTCCTTGAGTTCTGGTTTTCAGCTATCAAGTAATTGTGCTAACTGCTTCAGGAATGTGATTGTGCTTCCTTTTGTTTTGTGCATTGCAATCTCTTTTCCTGCTTATTATAGACCCTGTATGTACTTCAAGTAACGTTCATGTTAAACGAAGTGACAGATAGCATAAATAATGTGATTATTTTAACAAGCTTGCTAAAGCTAGGAAAAATCTGATTGAGCTGCAGCAGGAAACAAAGCAAAATTGCCAACAGCATAAAAAGAAATACAGGAAATTGCCAGTCAAAGGGAACATTACGAAATATACTGAAAGAAAACAGCAAACTCAGAACACATTTGTGCTGAGAGACAAACGTGAGACTGACACAGCCCAGAGATGTTTCTAACAGCTCTTTGATTTGGGCCACTTTCTAAACCATTCATTGAACATGGTCCTGAAAATGACGTTTAGCTGGGGAATACAGGATGCGTGTGGTCGCTCACAGAGGGAAACTACACATCAGAGAGACAGCCAGAAGCAACAAATAGAGGAAGAAGCACTTCTTACCCTACAAATGATTATACGGAATATTAAAATATGTGTTGTAGCTCGATCTAGCACAACTGAAACCTTTTATAATCAAGATTTTTTGAAACTCTTGTGGGAAGACCTAGCTTGAGACATTTCAAAATGATCTGTATCCAGAAAGCAGATGCTCAGCATACTTGGTAGATTGGGACCCCTTCAGATTCGATGACTAAAACTGAAGCACCCAGATGACTTAATTACTAACAAGCTTTTGTGTAGCCATCTGGTTTTGATGAGATTCCTCATAGAATGACATAGGACTTGGGTTGACAGTCCCCATGCTTTGGCTGTCGTACTTTGGATTTGGACTTCCCTCTCTGAAAGATTACTTGAACACAATTGCAAGTTGTTTGTAAAGATGGATTCACAGAAGATTACTTTTCTACTGAGCTGAGGTCTATTCCTATGTAATTATTACTCAAGAAAGCACTATACAATGACTTCTTCAATTGCCCTTTTCTTTAAACCATTTTAATTAAACATTTCAGAAGTAAGACAAGACAGAAATATTGACATAATCTTCTTTATTTCTGGTTGTGAATTCAATGTGGTTTTTAATTAATTAGAATTCTGTATGGCAAGGCTTCAGAGATGTTTCTATGCTTACCAGTTAGCTTCAAAACCAGGATGTTGTTGCAAAATACTTGAACATTTACAGTAAATTAATCAAATCATCAGATTTGCTTACTTGCTTACCTGTCCTGGAGAGGAAGTCACTTTTCTTAACCAGAGGAATTCCCTCAGTAGGAAATTAATCTTTAAACTGAGTAGGTGTATAGACAGGCCCAAAAGCATAAAAAGTGATTTTGTACAGTTCAAAGAGTGAATCTCATGGATACTTCCATAATTCAGATTACTTTCCTAATCTTATATCACAAAGTCATTAATGACAAAGAGTGAGCAAAGGAGCTTTTCTGTTTTTTCTTAAGATCCTGATTTTTCATAACACAGAAATGATAGCAGAAATGGGATAAAAATTACTGTCCACTTTGTGTCAACGATTTGACGTTTTTCCCACCACTCCTTCTAAGTGGCTAAATCTCTCTCTGCCCAAGAAGTGAAACATATTGAACCGACAGTTTGTTTTGTTTAAAACGTCTTTCCTAGTAACTGACTACATGCACGTATTGTCCTCTGCTCAATGCGGTTGTGTCTGACTGAATCCCATTCCAAGGGAAAAAATATTTCGATCGTCCTATAGATTCAAAGACTTTTAGTTGTGTGAAATGGGGCCTGTAAAAGGTACTGATTACATTTTAAAAGTTTAAAGTAACTCAAACCATCCAAAAAGCAAATTACTTTATCTTTGCTTATCACACACTATAAAATATAAACCGTATGAGACTGAAAGTGTTTCTCAAAGTCTGGGCAGTGCTACAAGCCATGATGCTCCTATGTTACTGTGGCTTCTTAATAACATGTAACATGTCAAAATCTCTTCTTATTTATCATTATCTAATATTATAAGTCTACTAATAATAAATATTATTAGTAGACTAATATGATAATTAGCATTATAGAATACGGTACTAGTACTGCATTTCAGAAGTGTTTTATTTTCTTATATAAGATGTTACTTATTTTACATTCTGCCTCTCTTTTAATAAAGCCAAGCTTTTCATAAAATCATAGAATCATAGAATAGTTTGGGTTGGAAGGGACCTTTAAAGGCCATCTAGTCCAAACCCCCTGCAATGAGCAGGGACATCCTCAACTAGATCAGGTTGCCCAGAGCCCCATCCAGCCTGACCTTGAATGTTGCCAGGGATGGGGCATCTACCACCTCCCTGGGCAACCTGTGCCAGTGCTTCACCACCCTCATTGTGAAAAACTTCTTCCTTATATCTAGTCTATATCTCCCCTCTTTTAGTTTAAAACCATTACCCCTTGTCCTATCACAACAGGCCCTCTAAAAAGTTGTTCCCCATCTTTCCTATAAGCCCTCTTTAAGTACTGAAAGGCTGCAATAAGGTCTCCCCGGAGCCTTCTCTTCTCCAGAATTTCAGAAATTTAGTGACTAAATTAGACTCTATATAAACTCCTGATTCCTATGGGAGAATTACTCATTGTTTCCATCACAAGCCCATCTCTCTGATGCCAGTTACATTCATAAAATTAAAATGCCTGTTAGTCCAACTCACAGCTGCCAAATAATAAAAATATTAGAGTAGCATTGTGTATCCATCAGCCTGTTTTGACTTCTGTATAATCATGCATATTTTGTTTTTAAAGGCAGTTTTATACTGTTAAATTGATTAGTTGGCTACTTTTTCCATGGGGATTGCCCAGTTCTTGTTCAGTTTCATGCTATTTTCCTTTGAGACTAATTACTCTTCACACAGTGAAGAGTACAAGAAATACAACCTGTATAGGAAACATTAGGGCTTCTGATAGCATATAAACTGCTGTCAAGGTGCAGTGTTGGTGTATTTTCATGAAGATCAATTGAGGTACTATGAGTGGGAAAGGAGAAGTTAAACTTTTAATAGTAACAGAATTCATTATTATTATTATTATTATTATTATTATTATTATTATTATAAGCAAACCTTCCAAGCAGCTTGAGAAGTAAAGTCTTAATGTCTTTTTGTGATAGTAAACCAAGGAAAAATAATAGAACTTCAGCATTTTAAAAGCTTCTCTCTTTTTTCCACATGTTGTCAGAAATTCTTTATGGCACAAGCCATTAAGTTTTTCCTGGCAGCCCCTCAATGAGCTGCTTGTTACTTTAAGTAGTTGCTCTGTGTTATCTACATATCTGCAGCCATGTCTGTACTCTGCTGACAACATTGTGATCCCTTTTGGCCTCACACAAGATGGTGCTTAGGCACCAAGTTGGTCTCTGCCCACTGCTGTGTCTTGCTACACCTTTTAATCCTTTATTTCAGATGTGTTCGTATCTTTTTTTTTCTTACCCTGAGCATCAACCTCACTTTTACACAAATCCAGACCTCTGTCTTACTCATATACTATAACCCCCACTGGTTTAAATGTAAACATGTGGCCTTTGTTTATATGAACCCCAAAACAGCCTGGCATCACACTTTGAAGCTAGGCGCTACACCTTCCCCTCACCTTTGTTGGCTAGAAACCAAACACTGATGGCAGTCCTGATTTCTGTCGAGAAGTGTGCCAAACACTCTTATTCCATCCAAAAGTGGTAGTTTGCTAAGACACATTGTACGGGCTGCCACAGCCCTTCTGAAGTTACATTAGTTACATTTATAACCTTGCATAAGGTTACCAATTAGATCAGGTGACATGAAAAAGACAGTATGGGCTTTTAACATATTTTTTGGTATTTTGTAGTTTTTGGTATTTCTGGGCAGGATGACAATTCTGATTTGTCACTGGCTGCAGTAATGACCCAAGTTTAAACAAAGTCTTAGAGGGAGCTAAGTCGATGGTGACCCCATAACAGCACATTACACAGAAGAAGGACGTTTGAGAAATAGCTAGGACAGGGCTTTAATGAAGCTTAGGTTTGCAGGTTTGGCTTCTTCTTATGCTGAGAGACATTGCTAGACCACAGTAACAAAGGGGGTCAGAGGTACAGAGCCACAGCCAAGGTTTTTCATCAGATTACAGTTGTGCTGGGGATGAAAGGAGCTAATGGACCCCAATACTGTGGAACTTCTTTCTTACTCATTTACATCATTGCATTAAACTAACTCAGTTTCTCCTAAACAATAGACTAAGCCTAAACTTATAATGAACTCTGCAGCCCACCAGGTACCTGTGAACACTTCTTTTACTGTAGCTTGTAGTTTCCTTACATCCCCGAGACCCTAATAGTTTAGTCCTACTTTGAGGTCTGGTTCAGTAATCCCTAAATATAAAAAACAAACATAAGAAGGGCATAAATTCTAACAGCTAGCTTTGGTTTAGTCTGGATTATTTTTTTAACCTTTTTAGATAACTGCACCTAATTTTCTTTTCCCATTTTTAACCCCAACCATAACGAAATTCCAAACCAAGTCCGAAGCCTATTCCATCAGCATTTACCTGCCACGTCCCAGTATCACTTTATCACAAAATCAGCACTAGAGTTTGACAAGCTCTAAATCTTATGGCTTCTAGGTCTCAATTGCATGTGTTATGCATCAAAAGTATTGTATCACTGACTTAATTTACTTTTTTCCTCTTTTGTTTTGTTTTTTGAAATAACCAGTAGAATGGATAAATATTCCTATTAAAAGAAGTTTATTAACACAAATGATCAACATCTGAAACATTTTCCATTTGAGATATCATAAGATTTTTTATTTTAAGTTACTACGTATTTTAGGATAATCAAAAGTAATTTTAGCTAAAACAAAGTTAAAATTTAGAATTCCAATATTTCTTTAAATACATATTTAAAAGCACTCAACACTGGAAATAAGTTGTTTTAAACTGCTGAAGGGAATTAACTTTAAAATTGTTTTAACTAAATCTTCACAAACTAGGTTTTGTGAAAATATTAGGGAAATTTTGCATATCAGAGATTTTGGATGCTCAGCATAAGCTGCTCCAAGAAATTTGACCGATAAAAGTTTTTTATATTCTCTACATGTTGGGTACACCAGGATAGCGGAAACAATTTACAGAATGGCAGACAAGAAGTTTTACAATGCTTTTAAAAACTTAGACTATATCAGATGTAAGAATGGTAAGACTTACTTTCTGGTAGAAGGCAGTCTGACATATCATTCTTCTGAATCAATCATTCTGATGGAAATAGATTGACAATATTGGAAATCTCTAAGTGTTTGCTTGCGATGAATTTCAAATGCAAAAATTTGTACTAAAGATCAAACTTCAGTTGTTTATATTTGTCTCAATTGCCTATGGCCACTGTTGGAGACAGGAAACATAGCTACATGGATTTTTGATTTAGCACAGTGTAGTCATTTCTGGATTCACATTCTAGTGAATGAAATAGCTAGAGATCTAATCACTAAATGTTATTCTTCTAGTGCATTGCAGGTATTATTTGTGGAAAGGTCTGAGTTTATGTTTGGCAACAGTGCAAGACCTATAGACATACACTGGCCATGCAGTTTATCTTGAATGTATTTCAGTTGAAAAGTTCAAGTTCTCTGTGTACACTTTCCTACCAACACTGGTGTAGAAAACTGAGGATTTTTGTGCCCTATATATAAGGTCATCAGAAACTTGTATTCCTTTTTAAAAGCTTATCAAAATAATCAGAAATGTTATATGGCTATTAGGATTCTATGTTCCCTCTTGATTGCCATTATTTCCTGAGCATGCTGTCCTTAACCTAAGAAGGAAGAGTGTGAAGACAGTCCATGAAGTTTGTGTAAAATGTTGAAAATAATTTCTGAGCATATTTTTTAATCATTGTACCACTTTTTGAAATTTTAAATTCTCCCATCGTGCTGCTTTTAATCTGTAAAAAATCTGCAGTGATTGCTGAGTGTATTTAAGTGTCCTTCATAGGCTCGGCAAAGATGTGCAGGGATTTCAGATCAGGTTCTTTAAGGCAGCTGCCTAGTTCCTCAGCACTGAAGTACTGAGCCACACAAAACCAAAGGTCATTTGTGGGTCTCAGCTGTGATCCACTGTAAGGACTAAGCATGACAAGTTCCAAACTTTGAATAATTTTCTTTTTAGCACAAGATATACAAGTGAGGCTGCAAGTGTCCTAAAATGGAGATATGCTTTTAATTTTCTCAGAAAACAGAAATTGCTAAGGAATTTTGCTTAATGGTTCTCACTGAAAAAGGCAAAAAGCCATGCTGCCCAGTCTGAAACCCAGCAGACTGCCAGCTCACCACGTAATGAGAATCAGTCATACGACACCAGGTCTTACCCTGCAAACAGTTTTACAGCATTTGCAGTAGGGAGGAGAACAATATCTACTACAAGAGTGACTTGCCCCACCAATTGACTCATATGTTTAAGTTGAACCTGTTGTTAGGATAGAAAGAGGGAAAACATGGAAAAGATTAAATATTCTAAGAAAGCAATAAATGTAATATTGCAGTATTGCATAGTTAGCAGTTCCTTACTGAATGGGATACAGCTGCAAGAATCCTTAATCCTCTCTAATTCTTTGCCAATCTTGATGTTACAGAAGTAGTAGGAGTAGAACTAATGGAAGCTGAGTATGGATATTAATTCTTCTTTTGCAATTTCCTGTTTCATTTGTATTCAGTAGACTACTGTTGCATACAAAAGAGGAAATGAGACTTCAACAAGATATAAAACAAACAAGGATGTTAAAAAAAGAGATTAAGTAGCTCATAAGAATGAAGAACTGCCCAAACCTCAGTCATTTTTTATCTTTATTAGAAATGTCTCAGATCTACATCATTCCATGACAAAGAACTTACTTTCTTTTACATATGTCCTTGCTGGTTCCCAAAATGCCAGAAAACCATCTACAGAATTTTTCCTCCTTTTTATTCTTCTTACTATTCTCCAATAAGCATAATGACCCTTATATCAACACATACTCCAAATCTTCCTTCTCCATCATTTTACAGTTCTCTTTAGGACTCAATAGGCTTCTATTATATTTGCCACAATTTAAAAAGCTACCATGAAATACCTCAAATAGGAGTGAGTAGTTCTGTGATCTTTCTTGTAAGCTTTTGTCCCTTCTGACTGCATATCATATGATTCATTTGTTGAGTTATGTTGAATTCAACCTTTTTCCTAGGGGTCAGCTGTGGTCTGAGTACTTTTGCCTCATCCAGCTAGTAGCTGGGGGTAGGCAGTCAGGGGAAGAGAACAAGCCACGGGAACATCTGATCAGTGATGGCTTCATATTTCCTTTTCTTCTTACAATATCCAGGATCAGACGAATGGAAGATACTGGATACAACAGTGGAGGTCATCAGGAGTTACATGGACTCTGTGGAGGCCTTGAACTGCTAGCAAGAAGAGAGACTGCAGATTTCAGGGACAGGTGAACACGCTGTTCCAGGAGCTGGAGATGATAGACCAGTAGGGGCACCAGCAGGTACTCTGAGTGCCTCAGCTCCATTCTATTTCTGGTGCTCCTGCTCCCAGATCCCAGTAGTTGGAGCCCCACCAGCAAATCATCCCTTGGGTGCTGGCCCTTCTTGACAAACTGACTCAGGGCCCAAAGTAGCTGGGCTACAGTTAACTCGCGTGACACTGTGACTATTCTATGATTCTATGCAAAGTTCTTAAGGCCATATAGAGGTAGCTAGGACTAAGCTGACTTTGGAAGATTCAGGACTTCATCTCAATACAAAAAATGAACAATTCTGAATGTCTTTGCAAATTTCCAATGCATTTTCTCTTGCTACTTCCTCCCTCCCCCCCCTCCCCCCCGCATTTATAGCCTGTTTCCTTTGATTAGGTGAGCTGTGTAGAAGGAACATGCTGGATATCCTCAGAGGCAGGTTACTCATGCCTCTTATCCACAAAGTTGGCCACTCCCTTCAGTGTGCCTGGTCTCACAGACCCAGTTAAGCAGGAACCCTAGCCTGATTCTAAATGCAGAGCTCTTAGGTGCCACATTTATGTAACAATCTTGCTCAGTTGTTTTCTAATCTACATCTCTAATATACGTTATAAATATAGCAATTATTGCTTTTACTTCACATGATGTGTTCATGCACATCAACTATATTTAGTAAGAAGAATCTTCACAGAACATATTTTAGGATTCTTTAAAGTCTTGCTTGTGTCATAGCAAGCCTTCAGATCAGGGTTTTCAAGCAGAAAATTGCTGTCAAATGAACTGGAGGATTTTGGGAATGTCAGCTTAGGGTTGTGGAAATGGAATACTAGCATTAAAAAGGTGGAATGCATTGTGTCCTGTAAAGCATCTTTTCTTTTTCTCTGAGAAAGCAAGTAACAAAAGATGGTTAGACCTGAAGACTAAATCAATTTAAAAATGCAGTAAAACACTGAAATAAAAGAAGAGTTGACACATCTCTCTCTGACAGTTCTATCATATTTCATCTTTACTTAGAGGTTTTAAATATGCTTTTGCTTGTGAAACAAGCCCAGGGCCATGGCTCAGCAAGACATACCTTTAATTAGATATTATCTGTGTGGGCATAATATACTGTAATGGCTTTGACAAGTGGACTTTTCTCAATTCACATAGATAATAGAGATATTGATATGTAATAAGTAAGAAATAAGTTTTTACTTTAAATAAACCTGAAGAATTCTTTGAAGAGTCAGTTGCTTGAGCACATTTCTTCTTATGTTTGCAAAGCATTTGACAGAATATACTATTTTACATCACGGACCCTAGACCCTGAACTAGTATCAACTCCTTCGCTTTAGTTTGAGTTATATCAGTTTCCACCATGTGGAAGAATTGGTTCTTGATATGTACTTGACTAACAACTGAAAGAAGATTTTTACCTTTATTTCATCCTGATTTAAAAGAATCTATAATAATTGTACTCTTTGTTACAACTGTGTGCACAGTTTCAAGGACTGTGTCAACACTCTTCCACCAAAACAGATGTTATCAAATTACCAAATGCCAAGAAGATCTTTTTTGACCAAGATGCGAAATACTTAGTATACAATAAAAAAGAACAAAGTTTAATTTGCTCTCAAGGTTCACCTGAAACATAAACCATCTAATTGTATTTGAAACCCCAAAGGCCTCAAAAACCATTTTCTATTAAGATTTCTCACATTGTTTTGCAGACTCATGAGATCTGAACATTTAATTGTTTTGCCTGCCCTGACTTTTGAGTTTTCCCTTTCATTGATCCCTAAAATGCAGCTGTTTGTTTCACTAGATAATTCTACAGAAAGCAGATAAGTGTGCCTAGGCCAATAGGATTAGTCAGAAAAAATCAAAATGAATACTACTATGCTAGAAAATGAAGGGATGCAAACAAGAAAACCAAGAAAAAACTTTTCCAGCCTGAGACTGCCTTCAAAATAAGAGCACTCACATACATTTTAAAGGCCCTCATCTGAAAAAAAAAAAAAAAAAAAAAAAAAGCAAGCTGGATTTAATAGCCCATGACTGTCAGCAGAACAAATAGACTAATTGGACTATGGAGTGAAGCATTAGAAAGCTGAATCCAAAGTCACAGAAAAAAAATTCATTCTTAAGAGCAAGGAGTTTAAATTTGAGTGGGTTTAGTAACAGGTGAATCTTCAAAAGTTGACAAATTGCGTATTTTCTGTAACTGAAGAAGTACTCACCTTTATGCAAAGTATTTTGGAAATTGTGAAACAACTTTTCTCTTTCCTTTATCTACTTGGGAATATTAACCCATGCCAATAACCACTAAACCTAGCCCTCTTCCTCCCATTGCCCTCAGGAGCAGCTCAGCAGGATCATGCATTTTCATAAATGTTCTTCTCTTTTTCCTTTCCACAAAAGAAAAGGGGAAAAAAAAGAAACTCCACAATTATTTTGTACCAACTGTAGCAACGCTGAAAATCTTTGTAATCTAAAGCACTTTCTTCCATGTGTGAAAACAGTTAATAGCGACTCCCTGTAGCTAACAGCAGTCTAAGCATTGGAGCAGAATATTAAACAGTGGTATCTCTTTGTGGAATATGAAGCTCTTTCTTCAGTCCACAAAGCTGGCACTACAGTACCTGTCACCGGCTGTCTCCCATACACAATGTCTGAAACTGTAAGCATATGCAGAGGTGTCAAAATGGACTTGCAGTTCCAAATGGTGATTTCTTTTTCCTCTTAATGAAGAAAAGAACAAAAAAATCGCTTACAGAACCCCAAGCTGGGGAACACAAAAAACAAACCCTGAGTTACCCTACCTTGTGCGTGAGCTGCGTTTTCCCACGACTGCACTCCAGTCACTGCAGGGAACCACCATGCAGTGCAGGTCTCCATGCTTCTTTGGAGCAGTCAGTGGCGGGGCAGGGAAACGTGTTGACTTCTTCTGCATCTTGGCATTTTCTAGGTTGCTCTAAGAAAGGAAGTCTTCACCACTGTCTCAACAGGTGATAAACCAACTAACATAAAGACAACATGTTGATTATTTTTTCCTCTTTTTTCTTATTGGTTACCTCTTCACTAGTCTCTGTTGAAAGGAAAGTGGGGTGGTAAAGGCACCGAGCAAGTTAAAACAAGTTTTAAAGACCTCTTACCACTGTACTATGCAGTGTAGAAGTATCAGGCTTGGTAAATTTCTAGAACACCTTCAACTACTTGTCAGCCATGTCTCCCATTAGATCACCCTCAGGGTAACTGAGAGGCAAAAGCGGCATCCAGCTGGCTCCAGGAAAATGGTGAAAATAGCTTGATTTATGTTTCCCTACCTTACAGCCCAAATGAAGGCTGGCCGAGCCAGGCTTCAGAATCTGTCCTGTTATGGAAGGGAATTGTCAGCTGTGGCTCCTGAAATGTCTCTGAAGTGTCTTATGAGTAGATTTAATCTAATGCCCAGCAGTGTTTACAAAGATAAAGTGTGATACTACTAGGCTAGTTGCTGCGTGTGAAGATTTGACCTGTTTCACAATGGCCACAATCGATGACTGCAATCCTCCTTTGGGGTTCCCTTTGGTTTTGCTTCATGAATGAATCTGATTGATTGCCAAACTTACAAGTCTCACTAAGAAAGACTTCTTGCTATGAAAGCTAAGCTAAAAGACATCAGAATATCATCTACGTTTGTCAGAACAGAAGAAATGATTATTGATCGTTTCCTTTCTTCTGTGAACTCAGCAAGAAAAATTAAGATTAATATAAAAAACTGCCATGTTACCATTTTCTAGGAAGTAGAAAGAAGCATTGTATATGACCTGATGTAACAAAGTCAGTAAATCATTTCATTGTTGTTATTGAGTTTAAAGGTGTAGTTAATTCCTTTACTAAGACAGTCAAACAAATCATAACGAGCAATATATTCATCTAATTGTGTCTCATATGTTGCTTATGAAATATTTGGAAGGAGATCCTGAAATACAGCAATGCTGTTTTTTCTAAATAATTGATGTGATAAATGTACCATAACCTCTTATCCCATGATTTAGTATGAGCACCTCAGAATTCTTTGCATTTTATTACAGTGCAGACTGAGACTTCATTAAGATGCTGAGTGTTCTGTAACAGTCTGGAATATTTTGATTTTTTCCCGGTGAAGTCTTTGACCAGTTTTTTTCATGATTTGATTGCTTTCTTCCACCTAGCAGTAGAGATGAGTTTTTCTCAGACAAAACTGACATGGCTCCAAGGAATGATATTACAAAGGAATCTCAAAGATTGGGAAGGCATTTAAGAAGTGAGAAAAACTTCTCTTTTATCATTACAATAAATTATATTAAATGGGTAACCTATTGTTGTTAGGAGGCTGGAAATTATCAGTAGGGACAGCTATGTCAAGTGAAACACATCAGAAAAGAAGGATGCATCAACATGGCTAACAAAGAGGTCCAGGGGATGTGTTACAGCACTGGATGCCATGATTATCCACAGAATTTCATTGTTGGTTCACTCCTTGCCTGTGTTTTGACCCACTCAAACAGGGTGCTTCAAAGATAAATCTGTTCCAGAGGTGGTAAACACTAAAGCAGTGTCAACACTATCTTTAGCGCCACTTGCCACTTGGCTTTAGCGCCACTGGTCAGTGCTTGTCCCTCTTTTATTTAGCAATATAGGCATAACGAGAGAAGTAGAGCTGCCCAAAGGTAAGCAGTCAGTGATCTTGATTTTCACATAACCTTGGTGTTAGCCCCACTGTACAAGCTTGCTCCTGCATCTTTTTTATAACACTTTCAGATGCGTGGATGAGAAGTGCTGTGTAAGTGCTAAATGTTGATTAATTACTATTATTACAAACATCGCAAGGTTGGCTTGCTGGGAGTGTTCAGTGTGAGGGCCCTAATCACAAGTAATGAGAGATCAGCGGGAAATGACATTGGTTCCTGTGGAGTGTGGTACTGCTGTACAGAAAATGCTTTCTTTTTCCCGTCCTAAAAAACTAACTGCTTTGTGTTATTGTTTAACATCCTGTAATTGCAGTAGTTGCAAAGAAGGAAAAATAAGTTGTTCTTTTGGGATTGGTTTGTAAGTGTGCATTTAGAAAGTGCCTAATGTGAAATTGTGGTGACAGAAGAAAGTAAAAGGAAAGCCAAGAGTGGCACATTGCCTTCTTAGAGAGCCTGAGCTTTCTACGTGTAAATTAACACCATTAACATTAATGGGAGTTACATGTGCCTACACTGTGAGGAGGCTAGCATCCCGACTACAGAATACTACAGTGCAAACGCAATTAATGACTCTGCAGTGTGACGTGCCAGTACCTTCCCATGTATTGAACTGGAATTGAATTCCAAATAGCAAACAATAAGAAAGTTTAAGATATGCCTTTGTATTTTACAAAGTTGTAATTCTCATATCATCTGGAGAAAGATGCAAAATAGAAAAGGAAGAAAGGCTTATAATTGAAGCGGTTATATACACATACAAAGAGTTTGTTACAGAATCTTTTAATAAAACATAGAATTGTGCTAAGTGTATTTATTATGACTATTTTCCCTACTTTCCCCCTGCCTGCAGTCAGTTTTTGTATACATCAGTCTGATGGGGAGCTGTTTTGCTTCAGATGATAATATCTGGACTGTGACTGCCAGAGCAACAGCTGAAGGTGAGACCTAGCAGAAATTAAGATAATTAGCATTGCTGGTCTGTGTTAACATATCCTAAAACATGATAATCTGTTGATGTGGAGCTCTCAGTACTGAATTTTGTTTAAGATCATAAACATATTTTAAAAGGTCTGTTTTGAGTTTGAAAAGGCTAAGTGAAGAAATAAAGATATGCAAGCTTTCAAACAAAAGCACTACCAAGAAAACTCTTAGGGCTCATTACATATGCCAAAAATACAACCAAATAAAACAGAAGAGTACATGCTGATGTTAAAGAAAAAAATTGTTTCCTTAGAGCAAAGTAGGCACAGATTTTTTTTGTGACAACTGAAAAAAAAATCTCTGTACTTGTCTTTTGTTACTGTACTCACTTCCCTGTAATTTTACATGTTGAATTTAATGTTGTTAGACTTTGTGTACTTGGCATAGAGAAGTCTAATCATGAATTAATGGGTATGCCTGTAAGCATTTTGCAGGACAGTATGTACTGAAATTCACAAATGTACATTCTCATTACCTCCGGTATTGTGTGTTTGTAGGAAACTGTGTCTAACACCCCTGCCAAAACCAGCCTGCATGTTCTATTCCATATTCAGTACTGCTTAAGAGTGGCAGCAATGAAGCACTAGTTCTCAAAAGCTGTAAACACAATATTTCTGTCTTTAGAAGTGGATGTTAGTATCACTGGGAACTTTTACATATAGAGAAAGACTGTAGAGATAGAACAGCAAAGTCAGGCTGATTTGTCATCCTGACAGCTGCTGTCAATTCATGAGAAGCACCATGTGCCTACTGCATTCATGGAGAGCAGTGGTGTCACTAGGACTAGGCTTGTCCCCCTCTGACCTTGTCACACAGGTAGTCGGTCACTTTCTACAGTGGAGCAGGGAACCTTCTCAAAATTCCAAGCAGAAGGAAAATACCAGCCGAAGAGTTGCTCTTTTTTTTGTCGTGGTTTTTTTTTCCTTGAAAGACAGTTTATGGATAGCGGATGAGGGCTAAACCAGAGGCTATAGTACAGCTACAAGCTATTGCCTTACTTTTCCCAGATAACAGTGATCCTGATGTACCCCAAAAGGGAAACCCAGAAGTTTGTGTGACGTCTGGGACACCTCAGAAACAAATTTAACAGTCCTTGCTGCATAAGTAGGCCAATTGAATGCCTGTTAATGTTTGTTAATAACTTTCTTTGAGTAGGAGCAGCAACACTGGAAATTATCCATTGGTCCTTTAGATTTCAGTAACAATGCCCCTGTACTATGAATGAAAGGTGACAGGAGGCTCCATACAGGTGTCTGTAGGGACACATTTCAAATAAGTCATTCTCACTTTCTCTCCCTTTACTGTGTTTCCTTTCATTTCAAGTTTATTTGGTGGGAAGCTGGAGAGGGAGGAAGGGGGGTTGGTTAAGGAGACAAGAAGAAACTACATTTTTAGATCAGTAAAAATCTTTAATAAAAGAAATTGTTACACAGTTGCTGCAACTGTAGTTTTCATTCCAGTCATACAGACTAACTTTTTCTGTTATGCCAGACTCTTCTGCCCTGCAAATTCTGTTCCTTCTCCCAAGACTCACACACATTGTTACACTCCCATACCGCAGCTAGCAACTGATATGTTTCATTTAGCTCCCTTTTTTCTTTGATAAGAAAATAAAACATTTCACAAATGTAACATCCAGTTTTCATTTGATATTTGTGGTTCTTTCCCCCAGTCTTTTTTGTCACTGGACCATTACTACTGTGTTGTGCTGCCAGTTTCAATCTTCTTACATCACGGTTTATTCTTCTTAATCATGATCCATAGAGTGTTTTTCTTCTGGCTGGATTTTTGTCATCACTTTATCATCACCACAGGCACTGCTGTAAGCACGTGCTTTGATTACAGAACTGTTTGCTGTTTGCCATGTGGCTTCTCTAAACATGGTTCTTGATATTCTTTCACTTCAGAAATAAACATTTACTTGATGTGCACCTCATTCTCTTGTGTTATAAAGGGGGCTTCTTGAACAATAGATGATGTATTCAGTGCTTCACTTTACTTGTGTCTGTTGCATTTTCCCCTTGTTAAACTTGTGGAGCCATCCTGATTTTGCTTAAACAGAGTTTTCTGTTATAGGTAATTGATGCTTGAAGTGCGATGCTGATGCATAGTCCTGAAACATACTTTTAGCTGTGGCTTCTTAAAATTGGCATAAGGAATAAAAGAATTAATATTTATGATACTAAGAAACCACTTCTGAACAGTGCATTCAGAAATTTAATTTGGCCCAGTACGTTTACTAGGGAATGGCCTGGGGCTACGGAGTTAAGATCTGAAAATTTAATTTGCAGACATTGCTAAGGGTATGTTTAATCTCTGTCTAACTGCAAAGCTTTCTCACATAAAAATTGCTTTGATTTTATTAGGCAGATCATGACAATAGTTGAGGTCAGCAGAGGGAGCAACTGGGTGTCTATGGCAGGAGAATGTGATCTAATTCCTTCCCCAAGGAACAGTGGAAATACAGTCTGCAGGCCAATCATCTTGATTGGTGTGGGCATTCTTCTGAGCACAAGAGGAATTCTGATATACTACGGGCTAGAGGCAAGGAGGCAGATGATTAGAAGATAAATGGTCTTTGCATGAAGTCAGGCAATTCTTCTGTGGGGGCCTTGTGATCAAATGTTCCTCTGGACATGTTGAATTAATTTCATCCTGAAATAGTACTGAACCCAGGTAAGTCGATGAAATGTGTTATGCAAACTCTTCCTTTTACTTTGCTCCTATTCTCTCTGGTTTTTAAGACATTTTATCTACAGACGAAATAGCATAATATAGATACAATAGGCCCTCTAAGCGTAGAGTTCTCTCCCTTATATAGAAGTCAAGTTAAAGCAAAAAGCCTGTTCATGGCTCAAAACCACAGTAATTGCTTTCATTAGAAGGCAGGGGGTACCAAAACAAAAGGGCTATGCAAAGAAAAGCTCTTGCAGACAGATAGCTTAGGAAGGAGACACTATAGAACTCAAAGGGGAACTATGAGCTGAGGAGGTGTCGGTAATAAAGTTATTGTCTAAAAGCTGAACACCACTGTGTCTTCTTCTGGCTACATCTGAAATGAAAAAATGGTGTGACCTGCTTATTGCTTTAAAAGGCCTCTGTCTTTTGGGGAAGTGTGTATACAGCAGATCTGAAATTGATGGAAACATCCAGGCTCCTGAGGGGGATAGAAGGCCAGGCTGACACACCAGTTAGTGAGCACTCTCCATGGCTCATTATCTGTGGGACACTCCTAGCATGTGGTCTTTTCACCTTTCTGAAGGGCTAATTGTCCCGGCAAGCTGTATGGAGAACTGACTTTGGGTACCGGACTCCACTCATGAGAGGCCTTTTGAGCTGTGTTAGAGGTGCACAGCAGCACTTGCCCTGTAGGTATCGAAGTGTACATCAGTGAGGACGAGGAACAGCTGGTCTCTACTCACTCTTAGTCAGACACAGACTTGGGCTGATGAGGACAATTTGGCCAGTCTGGACATGGAACTAATGAGAAGAGCTGAGAGCTGCCCAGGATTAGATTTATGCATATGTCAGAGAAATGGCTGGTCTGAACCCACAGCCCAAGCAGAAAGGTAGTGGAGCAGCCCACGAGTGTGGGAGAGCAGATTTTAACTGCTGCCAGCCCAATGCTGGATGGGCATTCCAAGCCTGGTTTGGAAGCTGGGTAGCTCAGTTGGCTTGCTGAGAGACAGAGTGTGTGTCACGGTCACAGTATGATAGCATGGATTCGGTCATTAATGTAGCTACACAGCTTCTGCACCAGAGCTGGCTTCAACCTGGCCAGCCTGAGTGCGGGTGGAATAGAGGTTTCTCTGCCTGCACTTGCCTGTTACTAGACCTGTTCTTAAATAGCTACATATAACAAGTGGAAGACAAAGGAGTCTGAAATGAGGGCAGGGAAGCAATGAAAATAACAGTAAATATAAATAGCTTGTAAAACAGGAGTAGTAATCATAGCTCTCCAGTTCTTTAGTTTCCATTGTCTTTTGCTAGAGATTACTTTTAACATTTTTCTAAAATGATTTGCGTACAAACTCTAAATGGCTGGGCTATTCCCATCTGGTGACTTCCATGAGAAATACAGCTTGGTTCATTATGAAGTTACCTGGTGAAAATATTTTTCTTGGAAATTAACTATTTCCCTTTAGAACCCAGAAGAATCTTTGACAATGGTAATACGAAAATAATGATTCATACACCTTTTGAAAGAAGAAAGTGAGAGAGAAATGTTTCTTGAGCCTTGGATATGCATGTGGTCCTCAGACAGGGTCTAACCCACCACTTAAAGTGCTATCAGACTCAGAATTGGTACTACTGGTAAAAAGAAGCTTTCTACAATTAAATTTGTGCTGTCACAAAGCACTTGGAAAGCAGCCAGGTTTGATCACCTATCATTTGGTAAAAGTTCTTTTATTACTCACTTTTTTTCCACTGCTCCTCTGTAGCTGAATGTGCTGACGTACAGTCGGCAGATCTGTATTGTTTTACCACGTCACTTCTTAGTCTTAGACTTGATTTCCGTATGTCATAGCACAATCCAGCAATTACTCATTGTTTTTTATATGTTAAGATGTTACATTACTTGCTAATACCCACATATTGGAAATAGATACACCTCTGAGTACAGTTTAGATGATGCTGTTAACGGCAACCTACATTTTCATTTAGGAGTTTAAGAATCTGGGAATTTCAGAAGTCATTTTCTTGATTCCCTAGCTTCTTCATAACAGTCCTTATTTTTCCCATCCTCAGACCTACATCTCTGTCATCAGGCCCTCCTCTTTAAAAAAATTCTTAAAAATGATACAGCTGCAGAGACCATTAGAGCAGACTTCCTCATTTAAAGCTAAGTGGATAGATTCCAAAGTGGGTTTATGTTTCTACCATATATACATGATAGATATCTTATCTGCATGAGTTGGGTTTATGAAGCAGCAGTATCAGCCTGTGTTAAACACTACTCTCTTGCTTCCAGTGAAATGGCAAAAGAGTCCATACGCTCACAAAACCAGTAGATTTATCTCCTCTTGTTGCTCCTCTGGTGCCAGCTATTACTTCTCTTTGTTTTGTTTCTTGCCAGCAGCTAGGAATCCCTGCATAGAAAGTGGAAGACCTTTCTGAAGCTTTTCCTCCTTCCTTTATCTCCAGCTGAGAGGAATTGCTGCTATCAGGTAGCCTCTCTACTCATCAGCCACTGTGGAACAGGATATAACCATATGGACATTCGTATGATAGGCACGTTAAACAGCAGGGAAGGTTTCTGAAACAATAGATTAATGTATGAGTACCAAACAAGGATATTATTATTTTGCTTTACAAGGAATATTTTTCTTACTGCTTCTTTCTCATTTCTATCTTGAGGTTGTCTGTAGAGAAAGCCTTTGTAATAAGTATTTCAGATTCTGAGGCTACACATAATAAAACTGTGACTTGATAGCCATCATTGCTATCAGATTCCTGTTGGCCATCACACAAATCTAAACATGTGACAGATGGACCATGGGAATGCTGAACTCTTGCTGTACAGTGTATTGCAATGGAAGACTTATAGCTTCACTTTTGGAGAAGACATTTCTTTACTGTACTGAGGTTGTTAGATTCAAAGTAATGGTGATTCAGAACAGTTGTTTTAGCTTCCTGGGCTCATTAGAGCTCTTTAGGATTGGTGTTGCAGAGAAAGATGTTTATCCAGCGTTTCTCTACAAATTGCCCCTTACTATGAGGGACTTTCCTCAATTTTAGAGCTCTGCTTTCCATTTAATGTTTTGAACAGGTTAAAACAGTTGTGGCTGCCCAAGGAAGTGGCTGAGTCACCATCCCTGGAGGTATTTAAAAGATGTGTAGATGTGGCACTTAGGGACATGGTTGACTTGGCAGTGCTAGGTTTATGGTTGGACTTGATGATCTTAAGGGTCTTTTCCAATCTAAATGGTTCTATGATTCTACGTTTTCATTTGTCTATCACCGTTTTCTTTGTAAATTGGGCAGGCTGCATCACTAAGGCTAATCTGAAAAACCGAATACATATATGTCTTCCTTTCCTTATAATCAAAGCTTTGTTTCCTGTCTTCTGGGTAAACTGTCACGTTAAGATCTGTTATACTCTAGTTGTGTTATACTAAGTTGCCAAGGGATTCATTGCAAGCACTAAAAATCTCATGGTATTCCATTTGTTAAAACTAAGAAAAGCCATGTCACTGGCATCTGAAACTCTCACTGTTTGTTAACTCAACCGTGCAGTGGGGTTTTGTTGGAGTTTTTTTAAAAAACACTGGTCTGTGCCATCCACTGAAAAGCAATGAGGAAACTGATTCAATATGAGACTTGAACGTCTGCTTGACAGTAAGCATTCAGTAAGTCCATGGACTACAATGAAAGTGTTCATGTGTTTAAAGTTAAACACCTTTTAAGTGCTTTTCTGCGTGGGACACATTTTTTAAACGGATGTGACTCAAATACCATCAACATAACAATAGGTCTAGAGATCCTTATAATTAGACTGACTGAAACAAAAGACTTAAGTCTACAATTGCCTAGGCTACTTAATTGCCCAGACTATGTTTCTGGTTCTTCTTTCCTTCAGCGCAAATAAGCTCAATACACCCCTTAGCATAGGACTTCCTCAGATTTCTCATGACATCTTTATAGTGGTTTCGCTTTGTTATATCCGCTTTCTGACTTTACATAAAGTTCAGGTTCTGTCTCCTTGTCTTTCTATAAAAAGCTCCAAGGAATTTAATCAACTTATTTAAATGTGCTTGTAATCTAGACTGATAAAGGTCTCCTAATGGTTGCCAAAACCAGGTAGTCAATTAGGCTTTACCCTCCAAGTTGTCATGCTGTTGCAGGGCATCCTACAGCTGCAGAAACCAGCAGCTTTCACAGGGACTTCAGTCAGAATAATTCATGCATGCCATATGCTACCTTTGCTCAGAAGTGCAATTTTTGGCACTGGGTACTTTGTTTTCTTTCTTTAATGTCAGCTTCTCCCCACCCCCCCCACCCTCCCCCACCCCCCCACCGCCCAAATCCCAGGACGTCTGAAGGCATCCCTGCCTGTGTGACATTTAAAGAGGAAAAGATGGAAGAACTATGACGTGTGACTGATTCATGGATGATTGTAATATTTTAAATATGTATGTGCTTATTCTAGGTGTGTGATAGTTATGTACACTTCTTGAGCTGAATAAAATTCTCAGCTGAATAAAATTCTGTCTTCCATTTATTTTTTTTAATTTAGAAAGTTATTCAGACTATAACCACAGTTATGCAACAGCCCTGCAACAACCACTGTAAAAACATCACTTATGAATATTTTCTAATTTTTTAGTAACTAAACAATTGTTTCATTTCAGACTGTTGCTTATTACAGCACATCTTTTAATTTGCATTCAGTGACCATAAAATAATCTCACTCAAGTCTAGATCTAGTTAAAAAAATGTGCTGTCCTGCTCAGTTACCTGCATAATTCATTTACCGCCATTTGCTTCCTCCGGAGTATGTTGGGGCTGGCTGGAAAATGGAGCCATGAACTCCAGAAACATCTGTTTTCTTTCACTGTCTCCATTTGCTTAAAAGGAGTCGGGGTCTAGCCTCCTCTTACCTGGATGTGGTTTGTCACAAAGCCCTGCTCATTGGAGGCCTCTGCAAAATTACACCAGTGTGAAATGCGTGCAAGGGGAGATGCAGGCTGAGATTTCACAACCCATATGAGTCAGTCTAAGAAATGGCCCATCTGTCTATCCCCACCCCAACTCCAAAGCTGAGATCTTGCTCCTAGGTGCTGTCTTCTGCTTGGTGGTGTGCTGTCTTCTGCTCATAAGGCTGGAAATGTTACAATCCCGATGGGTGCCCTAACGAAATTTGACGACTACATCGCAGCCTACAAGATCAGGTGTCAGCCCTGATCATAGAATGAGATTGTTGGTGTCAGGTTCATCAATGTTTTAAGTACCCTTGCTGTATTAACCTGAAATTTTGCCAGCTTTTTTTCCTAAGCCTTCCTCACTGAAAAGGGAACCAGAAGGTAAATCATCTAGAGAGAGAGAGAGAGAGAGAAAGGATTTTGTTTTTCTAGTGCAAATAAACCCCAAAAGGTTACAATTATGTGCAATTATGAAAATTAAGCTGTACATAATATGTGTAAAAGTAATGAAGTAAGGGATATATGTTGCCATACAAAGGAAAACCCACAAGAATCAATTAGTTGACAAGCTGACTTTCCCCAAAGGGTGTCTGATACTGGTTTTCCTTTTTTTTCCTCTTTTCTCCCACATTACCTTGGCTTAGGGTGTATTTTCTGAGGGAAGCATCTACAGAGTGGTCAGTTTTATTTTGCATTAAATAATGACTTTAAAGTAATTTGCACACTGTAGAGTTGATTAACATATGTAAAAAGCACCCCCACCGACCAACAGCAGTTAATCATGAGATAGCAATACAAACCATACTTTGGAAATTAAGAAAGCATCTCCATCAGGAAATTAGTCAGAGTCAGAGTCTAAAATGGAAGGAAAAAATTAAACATCA
This sequence comes from Phoenicopterus ruber ruber, assembly GCA_009819775.1. Taxonomy (NCBI): domain Eukaryota; kingdom Metazoa; phylum Chordata; class Aves; order Phoenicopteriformes; family Phoenicopteridae; genus Phoenicopterus; species Phoenicopterus ruber. Next base: position 64,525,610 of record CM020246.1, on the reverse strand, counting down.
AAAGGACTCTAAAATTCAAGTGCATTTTGGTGTAACATAAAACCTCTCCCACGAACTCACAGTAAGCAAAGTATCATAATTTCTGCCAATCTCACGTCTTTATTTTCTCCTTGCTTGCAAAGTATCTCTTCATACCCCCACTGTGTAATAACCCCACTGGATGCATGGATCATACTTTCTAAATGTTTTGTAATATCTTGAAGCCACCATCAGCTGAAGGGCAATGTATAATAATTTGGGGTAGGATTAGGGAGCAAATGTTCTTTGCGTGTAACTGGTAGAGACAGGCTATGGACAGGTCTGACTTCTTTTATTTAGAGCAGCATACATCCTGCAGACACATTCCTGAACATGTTAATCATTATTTCTGACAAAATGGTTTTCAGCGGCATTAAACAATGTTAGAAATTTAGATTTTCCCAACATCCCTCTTTGATTTCACTGCCTGTTTACAAAAAGCAGATGATGGTTTTACAAAACCATCTATGAAATCAAATTTTTGTTTACAGAAATTGTTTGGTTGCCCTGGACGCTCAGTATTCTGCACTCCCAAGAAAGATGCAGGTTCACTTCTTATACTCAGACCTCATTGCCCATGAAATATGGGCCTATGCACAAAACAATCACTGATTTTTTACATTCTGAACACCGTATTCCCTTGCTAGGTGATCAATATTAATTTCTTCTAAATAATATCCTCTTCTTTTGTGCTCTCCTGAAAAAAAATTGTGAAAAACTTCCCTCTGCATGGCCCTGAGCTTTGAAACATCCTACTCAGAATGTGAGATGGGTTGTTAACAGGAGGTTTTTTCACAATTAGAAGTGAGGACACAGGCATGAGGAAGTTGTTTATCTTACAGTTCCAATTTGATGCTAACAATGGTGCACAAACAAGCCTGAAACATTATCAAAATGTTTCCTAAGGCTAGCCTTAGGAAAAACTGAAAATGTCATTGCTCAAGCACACCTGATTGAAAAGCTCCTGGTAAATGTCCGAGCGTGGCATTAATGGGAGATGTTCTTCTGCTCCTTAAGTGAGACATCTGGCCATTTTCAGCTGAGAGGTACAACCAAAAAGGCACAAATAAAGTACATTTTGATCCTATTTTTCCTAAGGTTGGCACCTGCAGCATCTGTGAAACGGTTATGCTTTCTCTTTTTTCCATTTTACTTTAGCTTCCGGTTGGTCAAAGTGTGACCGAAAAAAGAACACTTTGCTTTTGGGTTCTTCTGCCACAGGTTTCTGCCAAGGATAGTCTCTCTGCCCTTGGTAATCTTTGTAAGATGTCTGGCCTACCGAGACAATGCAGCAATAGCAGTTGTGCTGGACGTGTTTCACGTCAAAGCTTTTAAATCCAAAGCATTTTGCCACAGTGACCACTGATGAGTAAGAATTCCTTGTGAAAATTGTTCTGATAAAGTCCTTTTTCCAAAGACAGGGAAAAAAAGATGCACAGGGTATGAACTTCATCTCAGAAGGCTCAGAGAGTTTAATTTGGTCCCATAACTGGATGAGGAAGAAAAGACTGAAAAGATCCTTCATGGAAAAACGTGCTGAGAGATATGTGGTTAATGTGCTTGAAACCATAATACAATGTGAGTTTTGGTTTCTGTTTTTTTCTGTACTATCATTATTTTGCAGGGTTGGAGAATAAGTCAAATAACCTTCATTTTTAAATCTTAGTATTAACCGCCATCCTTTATGGGAATATCATCATGAATGACGAATAAGGAAGACCTATTTTACTTTGAAAGGATCCTATAAATGTTCATTTATAGTTTATATTCCAAATTAAAGGTAAACAAAAACTGGCTTCTAGGGCAAAGAAATGGAAAAAGAAATTGTAGAAAGTGGTAAAAATATTCAAAGTACCTATAAGAATTTAAAACATAAAGTAGACCAAGATTTTACCTCACATTTTTTATCTAAAGTAGAAATAAAATCGTATTCTACAGTATTTTATATGCCTTTTGGAGAACAGAAGATACATATTGTCAAACCCTTTTCTCCTTGCAAACTCCCTTGAAAAATTGTGTACTTCACATATTTTATAACTCATTTCATATTGGTCATAAACTTTCCTGCATACCTAGGAATCAAGACATGTATTTTTCATTTTAATATATGAACAGGTTTTATTTCCATTTGAGGAAAGCCAACAAAGAAAATTATCTGGTTTCCATGAAAAGGAACACACTCTTTATTCTTCAACAGCCTAACTCTGAACCTAAATCCTCTCTACATAAAGGAACCATTTTCAAGAAATAGATGGACATTTGCTTTTGCTTATGCAACTATTTCAATAGTAGTACAAAATGCCTCCAATTTAAGGAGCCAACGTGAAGATACGATTTCTGAAATAGACTTTAAAAAATACACAACAGGAGTTATACCATAGTCACATATGTTAAGGAGTGAACATTTAATTAGGTAAAACCCTTGTTTTGTTCTCTGCCTGGTATTAAATGACCTTATGTTAACAAGGGTACCCAGCTAATTCTGAATAAACAGCAATAGAGAAAATTTCCAAAGAAGTAAGAAAGATATTAGCAGATGATACGGGTTTTTCCTCTTATATCGTACTTCCATTACTTTGCAAAAGCAGTGTCTTAGATGAGCAAGCTGGGGCAATTTGACTGTGCCCAGAGAAGCCCTGAAGCTGGCCCCCTGCGAAGCTGGAAGTGGTACGCAGGCATTCCCAGGCAGCACCCTCATTACTAAGCAGCCCTGTTTGCTTAATCAGCTACTAGTTAAATAGAACACCATCTAGGATATCACACTCCTTTTGATATTTTCTTGGGAATCCAATAAAATAGGTAGAAGCAATTTAAAACAGCGGTTGTACCACAGTGTCTTACAAGTGTGAGATCTGAAACAAAAATTTCACTGGGAGGTATGGGTACAATGTTACTTGCTACCAAGTTATTTCACCAGTTGAAGCCTTAGGCGAAAGGTAACAGCAAGTATTTTATAACACAGAGTAGCCTTTCTAGTAGGATGTGAGACTGGGCCTATCTCTCAATGACATCCATGAGAACAGATATAGCCTGGACTAAAGCTTAAAAATGATGACTTAAACATTGCTATCCTTATTTCTACCTGTTTTTCAGATCATCTCCAAGCTGTGAAATCTGGCTAATGCTTTGAATCAAAAAACATGACAAAGTCTTGCTAAAGAACCCTTTATGAAGAGCCAAATCAAAGTCTGACAGCTAGACATTACTAATATTTAGGTTCTTAAATGCTAGATTTTTCAGCTTAAGCTCATTTCTATTTTTAATGCAATCTAATGACTTCAAGCTCACTATAGTTCCATTTCTTATATAATAAATATTACATCTGCTAATACTAATAAATATTGCATTTGGTTACAACAATAAATGCATCTTAGTGGGCTAATTTGCTCTCTATTGGGGTATTTCCAAATTGATGATTCTTATTAATGTTAATGAAATTGCTAGATGGCATCCAGTGTCAATGGAGGTCTTGGCAAAAATGACAGCCTGTAGTAGTGTACCACTTCATCATATATGCGTGTAGTTAAATTTAAAAACGTAGCTTGAAGACCTAACTAAATTAATTATGGCATCTGCAAAATTAAAAAGTTTTATGAGCCTCTTGGCTTCTTTGCTACGCAGTCATCACACAAAACTCGCCTTTGTTGTTTTTCTTCGTTCATCATGTTTTCGCATTATGAATGGTAGGGAATTAATCTACCTCTAGTTGCTAAAGACAAATTTTAGCAATTGTGAAATGCATGAAATAGTCTTCTGTATAAAGATAATGTATAACAAGTATATATGTAGACATTAAGGCATGAGATTTCTTAGAGAATTATATTTAAGTTACTTTTCGATAAAATTTTTTTCCTGTTTGTTTTTTTTTTTTTTAATTTCTCAGTCTTCTCTCATCTAACTCTGGCACATAAACTCTGTAGATGTCACCAGAGAACCGCACTCAGACTGGCAGAAACTGTGCCCTGTGCAAGGTAGGTGTTCCTGTGGGTCTAAACCTCTCCTTTTAATCATTCTTTGCTTCTGTATCTCCATCTGTAATTTACAGAAGTTCTAACCCCTCACAGACAGGTCTAGAAACAGCAGTCCCTTACATTTTGCTGAATTTTTGGATGCCTTTGGTTGCAGAAAGAGTTTTAAAAGGTACTTGTATCTATTGTATGAAATGCATATGGAAGTCTCTTAAGAGTCATGACAAAGATAATATATATATAATACTAATGAGTTAATAGTCATATTACTATTTTTTCAGCAATAAACAAGGACAGTCTTTAATTTCTAAATACCTTTTAAAGATGTTTATCATCTGAGGTTCACAACTAAACAGAAGTACCTGGTGAAAGGTTTTGACCTGAGAATTCTTGTTCTCTTTCATCTTCTCTGAGAAATACTATCTGACAGACCCAAGAAACGATCGTGCCCTGACATTTGAGTACAGTCTCAGATCTTCTAGCTATGCCTCTGAAATCCTTAGCTTTCTTTAAGCAATGTGTTAGTTGTATGACATCACTATACACAGTTTAGATAGAGCCTCTTCTATGTCATTGTTTAGTTGTAGGGTGAGTCATAGTTAAGCATTTATAATTTCACTATAAAGTTGATACCTTTCTTTTGGAAAGAGTCCACAGAAGCCTCATTGTCTGTGTGTAATAGTAGGGCTTTCAATTTACTGGCTAATGTGCACTGCTTATTTTTGCAGATGAATTGAAATGTATTACAATAAAAAAAAAAAATCAGAGATTCTAAAGATGGAAATGATCTATAATATTAGAGTATCCCTTTTGCCTCTGAACCTGTGCCGTACCTGACTCTGCACAGTACGTTATCCAGTATTATGCTTTGTTTAATTTTGAATTTCTACCATTTTCCCTGGGAGCATGTTCTACATGCAAGGTAATGGATTTTCATGAGCTATCCCTTGTATGTTTCATACTCTTTTCCCCATTCCAGCTGAGCTAATACCTTGTAATTACATTCCTTTGTATTGTTCTAATTTCATGTCCATTTTCGCAGTCTAAGCAACTCTCAGATGAGTAGATTTGGGGAATAACTGGAAACTTTGCCCATCAGAATAGTGAAAAAAACCTTATCTTCTGAATTCTTTGGGGTAGAGATTCTTTTTGCATCTGTAGTTTGCAGTGGTAACCATGGCGGGATCTAGTCCACAGCTGAGATCCTATATAAAGCTACAGTGCAAACTAAAATTGCTTAGTAAAAGTAGCAGTGGGTAAGAACAACTTTCCCAAGTGGATAGGTGTGTTACGTAAGGTAGGAATTTTCCACCAAAATGTTTTTTTACATTTTTCTGAAGAAATTTGATGTTAATGAACGGTACTCAACCTACAGTATGCATAGCAGGATTATAGCAGAGGTTTTGTATGTCTTAATGTTATTATCCTGAGCACTCAGCTGCAGTGCACAAAAGCCTACTCAGTGATGTTCGATTGCTGAAGCAAAAAAATGGCCATGGAGAATTACCAAAGTTCTAACCTCTTAATTATAAAACCTTGAGAATTTTATGTTAAACCAAACCTCTTACCCAGTTCTTTGATAATGCCTGTAATTTACTCATAAATATAAATTCACTATTTTCATGTTCTGTCTTTTATAAAACTGTAATGGTTGTAATCCATAAGTGGTTGTCCTAGATATGACCTACTTGAACACTTTGTATTGTTACAGTTAATAGTTTTGCTTTGACTCAGCAGTGACTCAACTGAATGATTCCTTTCAAATAATAATGAACACACATATTAAGCACATTTAATGTGCTATTCTTTATGACACACTTATATTAAAAAGGCGATAACTATATCCTGTGGATAAATGTATTGCATTCTATCCTTTCTGGATAAGATGAAATATTATTCCTATTCGATCTCTGGGAAAATTATAGAGCATTATTTTTTTTCTTTTTTTTTTTTTTTTCAATATTCACATCCAGAAAAGCATATAGTTACAGTCATATCTAACTATTCATATTGCAAAGCTAAATTTACTGCAAAACTTATACAGTAGTTGCACTGTAACCAGGTTTGGACAGAATCAAACAGTGAATTATAAGATAAAACACATGAGTAATCTATCCCTCTATGTGTCTTCTTAGGAGCTTATACAGTGACTATTAAAATGATATCTGAGCACTTACGAAAAAGTACAGTATCATAAAACAGCAATGGAAAGAAAAAGGCTAACTGGCAACAGAACCAGAAAGGTCAAATCCTCTGACAGCGCAGACCGACATTGCTCTACAGATAACAAGAGCCTAATGTCGACTTGTGCCCCCTGACGACCTAGCCTATTAGATATACAAATGACATGATTTGCTATGAGTGTAGCAGCTACAGGCAAAGGGAATCCCTTCCTTTTAAGAGAAGCAAAGTGATTTGCATCTTTGTCAAGTTTTGCATTTGGTTTAATAGGATTGCAGGTGTGGTTTTGGTACCCCGCACAATGCAAAGCACAGATGTTGCATCTCCTTTCAGCCCAGGTCTGGCTTGCTGCAGCTACTGCTGCTCTCTGCCTTTCTGAATCCTACTGCCTCCATCAGCAGCCTGGGAATCCCACCAATGCCAGCAGTGGGTTTGAGTGTCCCTACAAAGGAAGGCTTAGCTTTTGGGATGATGCCTGAAGGACCTGAAGGGAGGAAGGTGGGCTTGTTTTGTAACAGAAAGGAGTTATTAGGGTCTCTGCGCTGAGAGAGAGAGAGAGAAAGAAGTGGGAAAAGATGAAAGTCAGATAGATGTCTTATATGATGGAGAAAAGGAGGCTGATGGGAGACCTTATCGCTCTCCACATCTACCTGAAAGGAGGTTGTAGAGGGGTGGGGGTCAGTCTCTTTCTACCAAGCAACACGTGATAGGACGAGAGAAAACAGCCTCAAATTGCACCAGGGAAGGTTTAGATTGGAGAGTAGGAAAAATTTCTTCACCGAAAGGGTTGTCAAGCATTGGAACAGGCTGTCCAGGGAAGTGGTTGAGTCACCATCCCTGGAGGTATTTAAAAGACGTGTAGATGTGGTGCTTAGGAACATGGTTTGGTGGCGGACTTGACAGTGTTAGCTTTATGGTTGGACTCAATGATCTTAAGGGTCCTTTCCAACCTAAATGATTCTATGATTCTGTAGTCCCTACATGTAGAATAATTCACTATCCTTGAGGTGAAAAATAGTGATGTGAGACTTACGGTATCCAAAATCCAAGTGAAACATCAATGAACAAATGAAACACTGTGAACCTTATCTCCCTCAAAGAAATTGTCCACATTTGGAAGCCTTGCCTTTTTAACCTCCCTCAGCTGAGAGTTTTCAAAAGCAAATGACCAGTGGTTCTGTGAAAACAGTGGGATACGTCCTCATGTCAGAAGCATAACCTTTCAAATATGATTCACTCATGAAATACCTTGAAGTCTTTCTCCTTTGGGAACAATTAGAGGAAAAACAGAGCAAAATGTCCTGCAGATGCTGACTGTCTAATAGAAACCATTCAGTAACATCATCAAGGACAGTATCACACAGTCCGCAGCCTTTTCTCACTTCTCATTCAGACAAGGCGAATGCTACATGCTCACGCTGCAGCGTATCACCGGCAAAGCAGTAGCAGAGCAGAGCACCATATCGCTCTGCTACCAGCTATGACTTGGCAGGATACAGGCATACATTAAAGCACTTCCTCTCATCAAGTGCATAGCTAAGGTGAAATTATATTTTTGAATAATATAAAAAGAAAGTCTTTGAAAAGGAAGACTTTGTGAATAGTGAATATCTGGCTCATCCTTTATTTCTTCTCCCCTCTCAATGATAAATGAAGGATGGTAGTGCTTTTCCTGCACTGAATATTTTTTAACATTCAGCTGATCTTTAAACAAAGATTTTATTATGAAGATAACACTTTTGGACAATCATCCATTTTCTTTAAAACTGAATTTAACTTCATGATTATCATCCCCAATACAGCTTTTTAAATTTGTTGAGCATGCAGTAAAGGGATTAATCTCAAGATCTTTTTTTAATTACAATGAATTATTGGTTAAAAGTGTTCTAAAAGTTATTTTAGAAATTAATTCTGAGTACAGAATGTGCAGTTTGATTTCAGTTTCTGCATATACAGTACAATCTTGGAATTTACTTCAGTATCGGATCAGTGATTTGTTTGTCAGTGAATTCAGATACAAAGTTCTTATCAGCTTCTACATGGACACTTGTACACTTTGTATGCCTATAATATCACCAGAAATACATATATGACCTGCTGTACTCTGCTCTGATGAATAAGGTGCCAAGAAATTCTCCTAGTTTATCTTTTATATATATATACACATACGCCTCTCGCAGCCATTGTCTTAATGGCAAGTGTATTCCTTGGTAAAAGGGATGGCAGTTAAGTACCTATGTATTCTAGTAGTCTCTTGCAACCAGAAGAGGGTGGAAGGGCCAAGATAGAACTGCATATGAGTGAAAACAATGCTGAGGATGCTCTAAATAATCACAGAAACTAGACTTTGCTTTATTCCTCATCCCATCCTCGCTCCCATATCTATGAGGCAAAATCAGGGGCAAGGATTAGTCTGTGACAGTAATTTTCAGCAATGCACGAGTATCCAGATTCCTATCAAAATACAAACTCACTTCTGCTTGAGTAAATGGCTAAAAATTAGAATTAATGCCCTTTATTTACCACTATAAGTGCAAAGCATATTTTTACAGCTAGAGATATAAAATTGTTCAGTACAGCTGTATCACAGTGAAGTCTTCTGGATGAAGAACTGGCCTCATACACTTCTGTTATTTTACTTCTGGGCCCCTGTTATGGTGCTGTATAAAAGGGATACATTTTTGCTTTCTCATTGCAAGGATGCAAATTTGAACTCCAGGAGCTTACCTGGCTTATGTCTAGTTAAAATAATCCTTAACCTCTAGCAGCTGTGGTTAATGGATCTAATCAATACTACAGCCACCTGGTTAAATGTGATTAACCTCCACAAGTTTCAGGTTGTCAGTGTCTGAGTCAGATATGAAGCATAGAGGAAGATTTTGTTCTTTTTCTCAGGTGGGTGAAAGAAACTCATTCTGAGTCTAAAATAGCTTTATAATACTCTTCTCTTGATATATTGAATTATTGTTTGCATCCTAAGCAGCAAAATCCTGACAGATGGGAAGTTGATTTACAGTCATAATTCCTTAAAATAAAGCAGTAGAGAAACAGATGCCTTTTATTTTCCTCTTACTTTGAATTTAGGAGATGGAAAATACCTAATTTATTAATCTGTTGTCTGAGCAGGAGGTTATGGTTTACTCCATAAATGTAAGTGTAAGTGAAGATTTTTGAAAAACATTATTTCTCTGACCTAATAGAGAACAGAATAAAAACTTTTTTCTGTGTCCTAGCTACTAACCCTTATTTATAGGATAATCAAAATGCTATGTGTTGTAAGGACAGGAGAGGCTTAATATCTGCCTCCAGAAAAAGATTCTATGAAGAGAATGTTTGATAACTGAGGCTTCTTGAGATTCCCATATCCCTCCCTGAAACTTTTCTATGAAAAGTCTGTGTGACTTCTTAAGTGGAGAAACTCTGGTTTTAAGGTGACCTTGTTTCTCTTCAGTAAGAACTCTTTTAGAGATATTCTCCTTTTCCTTTCATTGATTTCAGTCTAGACTTCCCTGAGCCTTATGTTTAGATTGCCTATTTACTGATTCTTACTCCCTTCCAACATGTAATATAAAAAATAAGAATTAGTAAACACAAGATGTTATAAACACAAAACTATTCCTTCACTGCTGTTCAATAGTCATGTGACAAAAATCACCGTTTTGGAGATAAAACTTCCTGAACTTGTGCCTGATTTTGTTCTTCAACTGTTTAGTCTATTTAAAGTTTGTCAGTGTATTATAGCTATTTGGGCACTAAGATCTTTAAGTATTTTTAAATGGTATCTAGTCTTCTTGCAAAAACCTCAGGACAAAAAAAAAAAGATGAATTTCCATCTTAATACTGTGCAGAGGCTAGCAATGCAAATTGGTTAGGAATCAAAGAATGGTTGCGGTTGGAAGGGACCTCTGGAGGTCATCTGGTCCAAACCCCTGGCTAAGCAGGACCACCTAGAGCCAGTTGCCCAGGACCATGTCCAGACGGCTTTTGAACATCTCCAAGGATGGAGACTTCTCAACCTCTCTGGGCAACCTGTGCCAGTGCTCGGTCACCCTTGCAGTAAAAAAGTGTTTCCTGATGTTCAGAGGGAACCTCCTGTGTTTCAGTGTGTGCCCATTGCTTCTGGTCCTGGCACTGGGCACCACTGAAAAGAGCCTGGCTCCGTCCTCTTTGCACCCTCCCTGCAGGTATTTATATACATTGATGAGATCCCCCTGAGCGTCCTCTTCTCCAGCCTGAACAGTCCCAGCTCTCTCAGCCTTTCCTCATAGGAGAGATGCTCCAGGCCCTTCATCATCTTTGTGGCCTTTCATTGGACTCTCTCCAGTATGTCCATGTCTTTGTCGTACAGGGGAGCCCAGCGCTGGACACAGCACTCCAGGTGTGGCCTCACCAGTGCCGAGTAGAGGAGAAGGGTCACCTCCCTTGACCTGTAGGCAACCCTCCTTCTAATGCAGCCCAGGATATCATTCTCATTCTTTGCAGCAAGGGCACATTGCTGGCCCATGTGCAACTTGGTGTCCACCAGGACCCCCAGGACATTTTCTGCCAAGCTGCTTTCCAGCTGGGCAGCCCCCAGCATGTACTGGTGCCTGGGGTTTTTCCTCCCCAGGTGCAGGACTTTGCACTTGCACTTCTCCTTGTTGAACTGCATGAGGTTCCTGTCAGCCCATTCCTCCAGCCTGCCCAGGTCTCTCTCAAATCTTACTTGCTCTGCTAAGGGGTCAGGTCTTGCTTGTCACAGTCTGTTTGAATTCTTGTTCAGAGGATCTAAATCCTGGCAGTTGACATCCTTTTAAAGTCATTCACATTGGCTACATTTTAGTGGATCTTTAAGGGAGAATTAAAACCACAAATGAACTGCATGGTCAATTTAAATATAGTGAGTTCATATCAAGAGTGTTGAACTTGATTTGAAAGGAGCAATACAACTACTCAGTGAAGTGCATGACTGCCCGGTGTTTTAAATAAAAATTCAAAAGCCTCCTCCTCCTTCTCTTTCCTTCCTCTGTTGAGCACATATTTAAACTTTTTTTTCTTATGTGGGTGTCCATTTGACATTCTAATGAATTAAGTCAAACTGGTAACTTTTAAGTACAGAAAGCTTGTGATATTCTTTCTAGCATTTAGAAGTCTATCACTCATTCTTTACAACAGTTATCTTGTACAATCTATGTACGAGTTGGAGGTACGTGGGTTTCTCATTCGCATGAAGAGAATATTGCATCAGTCCCTCTGAAGACAGTCACCTGAAAATCTTGAGGCCTTGTGATGGCAGGTGTGGGCCCTGCAGTCCAAGTGCCACGTACTGCTGTGCAGTGCAGCAGTGAGTTCCCACGCCAGCCCGTGCCCCGTGGCTTGCTGAGCTAATGAAGCTCACCACAGGAGGCAGAGCGCAGCTGGTGGGTGGTGGAGTTCATGCTTTCCTAAGTAACGAGTAATATGCCAGTAACTATGTCTGTGTACTAGAAATTGTTCTTAAATGTAGTAAACACAAGATTTTGGGGGGTTTCTTTGCAAAAATAGTTGTAGAAGTAATATAGTCTTGAAGGAAGAGAAAATGAAGAAGCTATGCTGTGAACTTCTGTCAAGCACAAAGGTAAGCATTAATGGCAGATTGCTAAAATGCTCCTAACTGGCACAGCAGTTTCCAGTAAGGAAGTGCCATAGTCATTTTCCCAGTAGAAAATACGTCAGAAACATAATGCTGAGAGGTTCTTAATGGCAGCTAGTCTGCTGTGGAAAATGCATGTAGAGTATTTGTTTCAGTGCCAGGCTTGCTAGGCAAGCTGGCTACCCAGCGGGGTGAAAGTTTGGTCTTGCTGAGGCTGGTGTGAGCTCGCTCTGTTGACTCCTAGGATAACAATCTCACTTTCAGTCTTTCCTTTAGAACTGTTGAGGGTATGACTTGGCTTTAACTGGGGTTTAATGTTTCATAAACTGTTTATTCCTTTTCCATCATACAAAGCTAAATCTTCAAATTCACTTATTTGCTTCAGGATGTTAGTTTTTAATAAAATTATTGGTCTTCTGGCTATTTTGTCATGAAACTTAGAACATAAAAGATAATGACCTTCGGATTTTCCTCTAATGACTTCCTCCTATATTAAGGATTTCTTTGAATTCCCTGGTGACGTGAAGCACATCAAAACAGCAACAGGATACTGGTTATGTAGTAATAGGTTTGCTAAGCCTATTCAATTTTTTCCCAGTTTGTTGTATAGCCTGTTGAGCACACCTAGGTATAGGTCCTTGAAAAAAGATCAAAAGATCCCAGCAACCTCAGAAGAAAGACTTCAGAGGTCATTTAGTTTATTACCCTGCCAGTACAAAGGTTTTTTTGATAGTGTATAAGTAGTGCTCTGTACAACCTAATTTTTAAATCCCCAAGCACAGGATCCCACATTCCTGTTTTACTGCTGTGTGACTTGTGATATGCACTCCATCTCTTGTCACTCCTGTGGTCCAATGCTTCATTGTATGAAGAATAATAATAAACCAAGGAAACTTTTTTTCCCCCCGAAGATACCTGGAAGCATACTAATTTTTACACAGAACACCTTATGCCAGAATTCAGCTATGGTCTAATCAACTTCTCAAAATTACTGAGTAACAAGGTGTAGCCTGAGGAAGAGCGACAGTAGTGAGTGATGTGGGCTGTGGTTTGGGCCATCCTTTCAGAGATGCTGGAGCCTTGGAGCAGCACAGGACCCTGCTCCATCCTGAATCTTGGAGCCTCTCTGCAGTTCTCAGACCTCCCTTGAGCTATCTGTATGTGCATTTCCACAGGTTCCCTACTCCAAGCAGCTGGATGCTTAGCTTGCTCGTCAGCTCCATCCCAGTTCATGCCAGACCTGAGCTCTGCCTGGCTGCTGCCAGCGAAGGGGCCCAGTCTGTTAGCTGTGCTCACATTGCCCACAACTGGCATGAAGGGACAGGGAGACGCAAGCTATTCTGTGGACAGCTTGATCATTTCTAGCAAACAAGGGGAGCATGAGAAGGAGATGCAAGGTGTTAGCCAAGTATGGATCTTTGATACATGCAGGTAGAGACCTGCAGTGTGAGAAGAAGGGGGAAGAAAATCGAAATGCTGAGGAAGATGCTCATAGCAGCTAGATTTAAGAGAAGGAGCAGTCTGCACAAATAGGAGAGGATAGGGAGGGGGAGAGGGCAGAGGAACAGATGACTCACGCCTGGACATTTGACTTAACCTGTGGGACAACAGAGAACAAGCTTGTGTGTTTCCCCCTTTCTGCCTCCCTGTCTGAGTGCCCAGTCCTGCGCTCTTCACTGTAGCAGCTGCCATGGAAATGATAGTGCAGAACTGAAACCTGGGGTGCTTCTCAGTTGTGTGACAACAGGACTCCTTGGAGGAGAGTGGAAGGAAAGTGGCAGAGGAATGTGCATTTTTAGAAGTATGTCTGATTCACCCCCCCCAATAGTCTTTATGTGAGGGTGAACAACCTATTGTTTAAAAAAAAAAAAGCTTTGTGATGTCCCATCCTCCTTTGTACTCATGGTTTCTATATGGTGAAGATCTCCTAGCTCAGTAATTTTGGGGCATTTCCCTTTTCTTAGATGTTTGTATGCTCTTAGAGTTTCATCTTTTTATGTAACCAAAGGTAAGTGTCCTGCAGATCTTCAGGGATACTCATGAGCATTTCCTATTGCTTATGGGTGTAAGCAAAGCCTTAAAGAAATCTCCTCCTACAGTAATACCAACAATTCGAATTTTTTGTTTCATCGGTAATCTGTTTCTCTACAGTGTTGTCCTACACATCACTTAAGAAAAGACACAGAGTCTTTATGAATCCAGCTCCAGAGTTCCAGGTAGGAACAAACTAACACAAGTTCTTCATAGCAAAACTATGAGATATGATTAGGAATAAGATCAGGATTTGAGCTGATGTCTTAAGGGACAAGGTAAGTGTTTCACAGTTCTGCAATGGGACCTTGTGATGGTTTTGAGGGCTGGAATCATGATTAAAGACAGATGAATGAGTAAAGGAAATATAGGCTTACTACGGGAACGGTGCACCATGACTGAGGTCATCAGTTTGGCCTATTTACAGCCCTCAAAGTGAAATTTTGAATCATCTCACTGAGAAAGGGTTGAAATCTTTACACCTGAGAAAAAGGACTATAAAAGCAGTGATAGCCCCCAGTCCTGCTAGAATCTAGGTGAGCACTTTGAATTGCAAAACAACTTTTTCCTGAGATTTGTGAAATCCATGATGCAGAGCGGTGGCGTGGATGGGGTGGGAAGAATCACGTATGAATAAAAGTAGGTGTAGACACAGAAGTATGGCCTTAAAATAATCAGTTCAACCAGATGATGTAGCAGGGCAGGGAAAAAAACCCATTTTTCATCACACATGCCCTTCTGAAACAGCAAATTTAAAGTGAAGTAAAATTTAAGTTAGTCTGTTATTCAGCTAGACAGTATCAGGGATAGGAGTTTGTAGGTGTATGGGGCAGAAGAGAAGGTCAGCAAAGAGGAAAGTGACTTGGAATCAGCTGCAGCTTGAGGAACTGTCATCTGCAGCTGGCTGCAGCTTATGGCCAATATGAGTCCCATCAGGCAAGTGTCCAATGGGATGGCCAAGGCCCAGAAGGAACACACGGGAGCAGTTTTCACGACCTTAACACATGGTGGAGAGCCAACTTGCAGAAGGGAAGATCTGAATGAGAGTTGAAGACTCTGAAGCTTACAAGAGTAGGTGTTGAGAAGGCACCAGTAAACCTACGGAATAAGTGATCTGGTCTATGGGACTGTCTAGTTCCTTTTGTACTTGCCTTGCACCTTTGAAGATGTAAATGGAAAAAGGATTATATTTTCATCTTGGGTGCCAGCATAGTTCTGATGTGTTGGTTTTATTGTTACTGGCAAATGTCGAGATGACCCCAGGCAATGCTACAGGCTTGGGGGGGAGTGGCTGGAAAGTTGCCTGGCAGAAAAGGACCTGGGGGTGTTGGTCAACAGCCGGCTGAATATGAGCCAGCAGTGTGCCCAGGTGGCCAAGAAGGCCAACAGCATCCTGGCTTGTATCAGAAATAGTGTGGCCAGCAGGAGTAGGGAGGTGATTGTCCCCCTGTACTCGGCCCTGGTGAGGCCGCACCTCGAGTACTGTGTTCAGTTTTGGGCCCCTCACTACAAGAAAGACATTGAGGTGCTGGAGCGTGTCCAGAGAATTCTCAGATCTTCCTACAATCCCTGTATGACTGTTGAGCCCTAAGTGAAGATGAACTATGCAACTGCAGCATTTCAGTGTTGGGTCCTAAATTTCAGCGCTACTCTTTCTTACTCTGTATCATTATGGCAAGCTTAAAAGAACTTCAGCTCCCATGTGGATTAAGATAATATTGTGGTACAAGCCAAAGGAAGAATGTGTTTTGCTCTGGAGAGTTCTCCTGCATCATCCATCTAGCCTCTCTCCTTCCCAAAGGGAGTAATAGGAAAGGTAATTCTCTTCAATCCATGTTCATTGCAGTATCAAAATGCTACTGTATCATATCCATTTCTCACAAAATAATGCACTGTATAGATATACAATAATTTTAATAACTTACTGAATAAACAAAAAACAAAAGCTGGCTCATAGAAGTGTTCAAGAGAAGAATTTACATAAATTGAGTTGCTCACTGTGATGTAAAGCAGCATAGAAGTCATAGAGCTGTAATCAATTCTGTGCTAAATTCTTTTGGAAAAACTGGTTAGTATCACTTTCTGCAGCCCTTAGCTCTTTCTTCAAGTACTGACTAGTCTTGAGGTTACTGAGTACCCTAAAGGACAAGATCAATGACAGTTGTGACTTGGTTACCACAGAATGAACAGTAACTGTGTAACAGATGATGACGAAACATTAGAAAACAACAAAAAATATTTAAGCATTGTGAGAAAATTACTAGAAGCACTAAATAAACACTTATAACTGAAGAGACCTACCTCATGCTGAAAGATGCTGTGGGATTTGAATGGTGCTCATTGCCAGGCTGCAGCACTGGAAAAGCAGAGACATTTCAGATTCTTGAGACTAATATTTGACTTCATGATATCTGAATTTAAGATATGGTAAGACTCATAACATCCGAAGGCAAATTGTCATCAATGAGGTTAAAAACTGTCATAAATCATTCGATACGGTGCAGGAGAAATCTAGGAATCCAGTGTCCACTATGAATAAAATTAATAGGGAAACATGGTTTTGCTTGTCTCTAGGTGACTGTCAGTGTCCGCTTAGAGAGGGAGAAGGTTTCATGCAAATATATTTTGTTACTCTATGTCCCTAACTAGGAAAATCTAACTTGGCAAAGTCTACCACTACTGTTGTAAGTAGTGCAAAATGCTAATTTACCGAGGACTTCTAATAAAAAAAGACAACCTCCCCTAAGACTCCTGGAACATAGATTAAAAAGGGCAACAGAAGGACACAATATAAAAGCTGAAAATAGCTGAAATAAATTCAGAAGCACTGGTTAACTCTGGGGTAGAAAAGGAGATTGACAAGTCTAGGATATCGTCAGGGAGCAAACACTCTGCAAGAGCAGGGAGTGAGAGCTGAGGGTGGTGGGGAGGCCGGCAGCACTGTGCCCACATCAGCCAGGGTACAGGCCCACTGCACCCCAAGAAGGAGAGCGGTGCAGGGCTGGGACAGTGACCAGGGGTGGCCAAGGCATCTGCAGCCGCCGCACCCGGCCCGCTGACGAGGCAGGTCCAGGGTCAGCCAGGAAGCCAAGTCAGCAGGTCAGAGACAGCAAGGGGCAGGGGCCTGAGCTGACACGAGCTCCCGAGCCGGCGAGGGAGAGGTACTCAGGGAAGCATCTGGCAGCTCTTTCTCACAACGTAGCCGTTTTCCCGGCAGTTTCGTCCAAGGCTGCACCGTGGCAGGGCTGACCTTGGATGCAGGCAGCTAAACACTTGTGGTGCAGGGGGAAAGCATTTGAGCCTGTTGGTGCACTGAATCCCCGACAGACACTGACTTTAAAAACGCCAGGACATGGAGCTGTTGTCAGTTCCCTGTAAGTATAAATAATACAGTTTTGTGTTAACTAACATTAATGCAGAAGACCTGAGAGAAAAGAACTGGTACAATTACAAAAACCCGTAGAGAGATATTTAATGAAGATGATGGATTGTTTATGTCCCAGTAGCGTTTAACATGCTACACGTGGAACAGAATTTATTCAAAAGTGTAAGGTTTGTTGTCTTATAAACCTCTTCATTGTTTTTGGCTGCTGCTTCTGCAATTATAAAACTGGATCAGCACAGTACCAAGTCACTCAGTGATAAAAATCTGACCTGAATCAGGCATGACATGTGATTGCACTTCTATAGAACTTGCCAAAGGATGTGGTAAAGAAAATAGATAAGAAAAAATCTTGTCTTTCTTTTATTAACCGGGATAAAACTCGCCCGAAGTCCACGTATGCAAAATTGATCTTTCTGTGAGAATGTGATCTACCTAAGTTGGTTTATATTACTACACGGCTGCAGCATCTTCTGGTCCAGCACTGGGAGTCCAAGAGCTAAAGGCACCGTGTTCCTAGCAGGGCAGCGTTAACTCCTTTGTTAACCATGGATTTGATGCCACTAGAATCACATCTAGATCTTCTCAGTCAACCCTGATGTTTACACACATACTTTACTCTGCCTTGAAAGAGACAATGCAGTAACTGTTGTGAGAATGTGAAATGTATTTAGAACAGAGATGGAACATTGCTCTTTCATGGGGTTAGAAAGTGAACTGCCTCTAGTTCATTAGTATGAATTTGTTTTTTAAAGAATGCATTCCTTTCATTCATATAATTTTCTTTTTTTTAAATCTTCTCCAAATTAAGTGTAAGATTTCAAACCTTTTGTGGTCCCTTAATCTAAAAGGATGATGCAGGATGAATTCATGCTAGAAAACATCAACCTAACATATCATGTGTGGTCTCCACAATGGTGACTACATCCCAGTGTAAAAAATACCTTCTATTTGAGCTATTTTTACATTTTATGTAGGCTGAAAGCAATGTAGTATGAAATACTAAAGACACCATTCAGAGTGGGGTGGAAAGCTGTGCTCATAAACTAAGTAGCCTTCAAGCACAGCAGAAGCCCAGGCCCAGAAAACGCCTGTTAATGTTCATTCCTCTGAAGGCATGGAGCAGGAAGTATTCTGAAATGCTGAGTAGTTCTATATTGGCATTTATATTTCAAACCCTAATCCTGGAGGTATGCAGGCTAGTATGGGAAAAGATAAAGGTTTCAAGATCAAGGCACCTCAGTTCTAACATCTGGGAGGGCTATAAGCAATTCTAAATGTTTTTTCAGCACAGACTAGAAACTGAACTGCAAAAAGATCAGTGCTAATGTCTGCAAAGGGTGAATCCGTGCTAGACAGTGCATACCAAGAAGCTGTTTGTATAGAGATGTATGATAAGGACCTAAGACCTGGAGTTGTTTCCTGCTGGGTTGATGAAACTCAGCATGGGGGTTGCTATTGCCAAGTGTTAAGGAAGAATTACTGCCTTGAGGCATAAGCCTGCACATCTCTGCAAAAAGCAGAAAACCGAAAGGAACACCACGTACACGCACAGACTTAGGTCTTCATGCATCTGCGCTGGCTTTCCATCACTGGTTTGCTGTTGTATCAAATTTAGTGTACACAAGTTACTTCCATCTTTTAGTGGTGTCAGGCGTTGAAGTATAGAGGCAGATTTGTTGTTGCATAGCAAGGTAATTGGAGGTAAATACGAATAGAAATTAAACCAACCTTATGTACTAGTGAGCAGGAAGAAAGTAAGTAGGTCCTTACTATCGAAGTTATGGTGGAAATTGCCTTGGTTGAAATTTCTTATAGGTAGAGTAAGGAAGCTGCTCAAACAGTATCAAAACATTGCATGCTTTCCTTGTATAATGTGTTAAAGGGGGTTACCTGTACCTTCCCACTCTGCTGGGTGCTTTGCTTGTAACTTTTGTGGAGGACTGCAGACATACGGATCACAAAAAATGCCAGGTGAAAACCATCAGCTAATCATTATTTTGTTTCGTTTATTGGCTGAGCCTCTCCTAGTCTTCCTTCTTATATCTATCTCTCATTTCATTTTGGTAACGCTGAAAGGAGGTGAAACACCCTAGTAGCATAAGCAAATCAGAAAATGAATGCGGAGTCCTACTGATGTACCTCAGACTTCTGGCACTTTCAGAATTGCATTATCTCTATTCATTTCAACCCACAGCTTTTGTAATCAAATGTTCCCTTCTACAACAACAAATGTTAAGGGCAGGAAAAATCTATTTAGTATCTGCTGGAATTAGAGAGAGAGTGGAGACAAGTAGTGCCTGAGTAAGTCGCTGTTGCAGGTATTTTCATCACCTGAAAAATAAAAACAGCCTCCTGTTCTTAGTACTAAAGTTTGTGACCATATCAGATAATTGCTCTTTCCTTTTCTCATTCCCTGTCTTCTTGGGAATTCTGTTCTCAAAAGGCAATGGTAGATTTTGATGGAAATTTCTGGTAGTACAGTATGATTACAAGAAGCGAAGAATAGTGAGTATCTCAAACAACTTGTAGAAACTATGAAGCTGTGAAGAAAAGTGCTTCTGAGTTTTTTGTTTTGTTTTTCTGCTGGTAAAGGAGTTTGATGGTAGCAGACCTCAAAGTTAAAGGATATATCCTCAAGAAACAGTTTTGCTAAAGAAAGATGTCCTCCTAATTTGCAGGTAGAAATCCATTCCAACTCTAAAATTCCAGGTGCCTGACTTTTTTTGACATGTATCCCACAGGATGTCTGACCAGCAAAGTAGACTCTCAGTGGTTCCGAGGCTCTGCGTAATCCAGGGAAACTAGAGAAACTTCTGAAAAAAATGCCCTGCTGTTGCCCCACACAGTAGTTTGCTCTCTGTATTCACATTTTGCACACAGCACTTGAGCAAAAAACCCCTCTTGGCTCTGATTAGTTTCTTTTTTTTTTTTTTTTAAAAAAAAGCATAGGGTGAGGAATGGGAGAGAATAGCCTTTCTAAAATACTTGTTTCCTTCAGACCTTTCATGCTATATTCAACTCTGCTTTAGTTGCATGGTGGATAAATTTTGTCAGCAGTTTTAATCCCATTTATGTTATTTATCTTGCCTTACTATGAAAGCTTTTGGGCTAATTAAAGTGAGAAAAGGCAACACTTCAATGTAATAAAGGGATAATATTTGGTTTAGTTCTGCAGCCACTCAGTTGACCTTAGATTGTAACAAAGATTTTCAGAATGGGTTTGAGAAGACTATGTAATAACTGTTCTCAGCAATATTAACAAACATGAGAATTTGTTGGCATTGCTGTCTTGGCCTTTTGGGGGGGTTGTTTTGGTAGATCTGATCTTGTCTCTCTGATTTTGCATGAGACCGAAACGTGCAGTCTTGCAAAGTCCTCACGATGACTTGGAGACTGATCCAGGAAGATAATTTTTTATCTGCAAATGTTTGGGGCAGGAACAACGCCAAAGTCTACTTGTTCTATCATCACTGTGATGATTTCAAAACATGTGGAGAATAACTCTTGCTTATCCTGCTAGGTAATCTGACACAGAAAAATTATAACTAGTGTCACAGAATCACAGAATTGTTTAGGTTGGAAGAGACCGTTAAGATCATCGAGTCCAACCGTTAAAGAGTGGGTTTGCCCCGCTCTAGCTAGCACACTTGCATGTATGTGTTTAACCCAGGAACGAAACTGAACTTTTCGATTTTTTCCAGGAAAAACAGGGCAGGATGCAGTATTTCGGCACTACCTGCACGCTGCTGTTTGTACAAACTTGAGCGAGCTGTAACACCAATTTTAAAAGAAATCACTGGTATTTCCTTAAGGCTTTTCACAATTCCAGACAAAATACGGATACTTGTACTGCTTCAGCACTTGATTCACACCAGTATTATTTTTCCAAGCATTAAATTCTGTCACAGCTTTTATGCTCTCGGGACAGTTGGGGAGGACAGAGATCCTTGCTGAAACTAGCTAATTCCTGTTCTATGAATAACTTTCTGGCTGCTGTTTAAACTGCATCCTTTTTACATACAATAGCTTAAAGGCACTAGCTTACCAGTAAATTCATGGAGATTTCTGTGGAAGAGTTGATGGCAGTGGTAAGGAAAGGCACTTTTGGGTAATTTTTGCAGCTTTTCCAGGGTTAATTTATCTGAGGCATGCTCAAAGCTGTAATTGTTCATATATATTCATAGGTTGTATCTCTGTTCCAGGAGAAAGAAAGATTTGAGCTCTCCATATCAGCAAACTGCAAACATTATCGGAAACTCTCCTGATGTGAGAAAGATCACAGAAAATAAAACCAGCTAAGGAATAAATACGAAGTACATTAATGAACTTGAGAACTGTCGTCTACTTTCTGCTCTTTCAAAAGCAGCAAGGGACTAGTCTTTCACCTAGGAAACAACCCAAGTGTATGAGGAGCAATGTCTGGTCAGGTATGTTGAGACATAGGAAGCACAGGCTACTTCAGTGTACTTCATATGAGTGTTGCATTACCTTCTGAAGACCTTGATGCCTTACAGTAATGTCTAGAGCTTGTGTTGTACTGTGTCAAATGTAATAGACTCTCATCAAATGAGCATAAACAAGTCCTGATAATAGAAAACTTGTGTTCTACTGGAAGAAAACAAAGAAAAGGTGGGAAAGTCTTTCTTAAAACAGGGGAAAAAAAATGACATGCCTCGGTGCTTCCGTGGCTTACTGTGATCCTTTCCAAACAGAGAGAGTATTCCTCTGCCAGTTATAGGCCACAGTATTTGGTATATGTAGAGAGACATTAATAAGTACAGAGCAATGGCTTCTTTGCAGTGTAGTTCATGTCGTAAGTATGCGAAGGAAGCCAAGAGATGTCATGGAGTAACTGCAAAAAGGCAGAGGCTTCTTTGGAAGTACAGCAGTTCTCACACATAGCAAAGAATATTTGGGAGATGTCGAAAAGCTCTGGAAATAGTTCCCCTCCCTTCTGCACTGTGTGGTAGGTGCTTTCTAAAGTAATTTCCTGAGAACGAAGGTCAGCTGGGACAGAGTAGGGTATGAGAGCAGATGAAATTATTTTGTTAAATGAAAATGGATGTGGTGGGGTGGGGAAGAATAGAGAGACTATCAAACTAAGAACTCCTTTTAATAACACTGGCTGACTTCTGGGTAAGGAGCAGTAGTGACAGGCCTTAGGTTCCAGTGCTGCTGCCAGCTGGACTCCTGTCAATATACAGCAGTTGTTGAAAACAGAATCTTGCCCAAAATGTGTGAAAAGGTTGATATACGTGACAGAACAGGACTGTAATGTGTGTGCTATTAGACTAGTATAATCCTACCAAATGCATGGCTAAAACATCTTAAACTTGTCTTTCGGAAAGCAAGTGTGAGTGGCGTGTGGGCAACTCAATGCTTATACATAAAAAGGTGTATTCTGTTTGAAAATTTAGCGTTGCATGGTAAAAATTCCTGTTCCTGAAGGAAATTAGACTAAAAAAAAGGTTGAATTCAAAAGATGAGATAGTTCGGAGTAGCAACGTTCATATGCCAGCAACTTGCAGAACTTTGTGTGATTATGAAATATGGTCCTACATTTTTAAAAAGCAAAAAACTGCATGCTTACCATAGCAACCTTTCTGCTACACAGTTCACATGCTAAAAAGATACACGGCAACTTGCTCAAGAGACTCCCACACATGCCTTGGCAATGTGACATTATGTATTTGTAAAGATTTTGTGGAGATTGTTTAAAGAAACAATTCCCAGCATCTAAATACAGCTGTTGGGTGAGGGAAAAAGAATGAGAGTTTTTTCTGTTCTTCCTGTTCAGCAAAAAAATATTTCTTAGGATCACAAAAAATGCAAAGATTTGGTCACCCGCATAGCATTTTATTTGTCTGTTTTGCTGTATGAAAGTGAATAGCAAAGTAGCAAGTGCCTGATCTACTGGACTTGATCAAAATCAACAGCACTTTGAAAGTGCTCTAGATTAGACTAACTCTCCCGCATAGACAATCCTCACAAGTTAAAGAAATGAAAATCCCCTAACGGGCACTTAATTCACTGGAATGATTGCAATAGGTTCTCAGTGAGTGTCTTCAGAGATTTCTGACACGTTCTGAAAACAGAAACGAAATTACTAGCTGATTTGATGCCTAGGGGCTGCAGTGCAGCAGAGCTGAACAAATGTGTGAGAGGGAATGTCCCTTCCCTGAAGCAGATATAATTTGAGAATTTATCCTGATTTCTGTTTTTGAGAACTCCTGGGATCCCACGCAGGCTGTGCAGGCTGATTGGCATGCAGTTTCACGGGGACGGTGGGAAGAAAGATCTGCTCTTCATGGATTTCCCCACCTGCTGCCCCCACTTAAACATGAACAGACTCTGAAGGAATCCACCAGGCTGTCCTGCTTTCTGCCCCTGGCAGGCTGGCTGCTTGTTAGCCTTGCGAAAGAAAGTAGGCAGGGGAGGGCAGGATAGCAGCTGCTCAGAACATTTCAGGGAGGGCATCCCTGAAAGAAAGTGCAAAAGCAGCTGCGGAAGTGGTAGCCTGGTGCATCCTCCAGATAAGTTTGTGATGCTGATACATGATACGTTTCTCTCTGGTTCAAAAGTTGGGTTTTTTTTAAGATACCCTTTGTCAGGGACCAGCTGCTCCACCAATGCTGGGAGCCAAGGGTGACAGAGAGGCAGGTAGAGTCATGCCCTTGCCGACAAGGGCACAGGACCACAGCACCCCAACAAGGAGAGCTGCGCAGGGCTGGGACAGTGAGGAGGGGCAGCCAGGAGACCTGTGGTGACCGCACGAGCCCACCAATGAGGCTAGTACGAGGTCAAGCCAGGGAGCCGAGTCAGCAGGGTTAGCAAGGTACAAGGCCAGGAAGCGCATATCTGCAAGATGGCTTAGGCAAGGACCAAGGAGCAAGAGCCTGAGCTTAAATGCAACTAATGAGCCAAGGAGGAAGAGGTGCTCCATGAGGCGTCTCACAGCTTTCTCACAACATAGCTGTTTTCACAGGAGTTTCATCCAAGGCTCCATGGCTGCACCGTGGCAGAGTCAACCTTGAACACAGGCAGCTAAACCCTGAGGAGCAGGGGGGAAAGATTGCAGTCTCCCCTCCTCACACAGGGCCCTGACATCCTGCAGCATTTTTAAGACCTTCTTTTCACTTAAATTTAAACAGCTCCAGCCTCATGGTAATATGGTATTTCGTGGGTTCTCTATTATGCTCGTCTTTCAGCCCATTGCACTACAGATTATGGATGTGGAAAATGTACTGCAAATAGCAATGTACCAGGCATGCTAATAAAGTTGATTTCTTTCAAATGCTCAGTTGCCAGTAAGCAGAATAAACATGTATTGTGAAATGATATTCTTCTGACTTGTTCCTCTCAACAGGGCATTGTGACCGCAGAAAGTATTAGAAATGGAATAGCCTTGTCTTGGCTGACTGCCTTGCCTCCAGTACAATGTGATGCCAATGGAGATTTGTGATTCCCTGCTCCCATGCCTGCTGAGTCTGCTCTCCAGTTTCAGAAAAGAAAGTGGCAGCCACACAGTCCTCCTCTGAACCCTTCCCTTCCAAACCTCCTTCTGGCACTACTTCTAGCAAACCAAGTGGCAGGAAGGGACACGACGGAGCAGCTGCAGTAATGGGGATGGGGGCTTTGTATGGACATGTGAAAGAGGCAATGCTTTCCTCAGCCTTGACCCTAATGCTGTGTTATCATGTTAAATCTGTTTGTTACCATGTGAGCTTGAGATGCCCACGTTGGCGGAAATGTGCAATGTTGTGAGAACCAAGTGTGAAATGCTGTGAAGTGTTCAAGGGGAACATGTTATAAATGAGGAAAATATCACTTAATTTATGGTGGCAAGGACTGCTTATACTCGAATGAGCTTGACAGTTCCCAAGGATGAACTCCCATCTTTCGGTTTCTTCTCTCCTCCTCTCCCCTTTTGACTTGATGTAGTACCAAAATGACCAATCAAGTGGAAAGGTCAGATTTTGGGAACATACTACACTGGTGGCTCTGTATTTGTAAGGGTGAAATCAAATTTGATTTGAATTGGTCAGGAAAAAATATCCCTCCTCTTTTCCTCTGTAAATGTGCTACCTATTATTATTTGATCCTGATTTTTGTTACCTTTGGGTTCTGTAACAAACCAAGGTGGGGTTCTGTCAGACCTGTTTAAATGCCGACTTCCTATAGACCCACCCAGGAGCAGATGCAGCCCTCATGTTGGTGAGCCAACCCTTGTCCTGCCCCCTGCAGCAAGCGTCGGGGGTGAGACTGCCAACAGGGCTGCAGATGGAGAGCAAACCTCTTCTCCAAGGAGCACTGCAGATCCAGTTGAGTGCCCCCTTTCTGGCCGATGGCATGAGAGGGCTGGGGAGCTTGGGACTAATGTAGGGAGAGAGCTAAGCACCCTCACTGTGTTTATTTGCTCCCTCACTCCAGCTGCAAGCTGCTATTTTGAGTTCAGAGCCGGAAAAGGGTAAAGGGGGGACTAATGCTGGAGTCCTGGAGACTGTCACTGTGCAGAACTGCTGCGGTTTGTTCAGCTCCCCTTAAAGTGCTACGCTTCTTGAACACCTCGAATCAGGGTTGGGCCCCAGACTGCCAATTTGCCCTACCCGCACACAGCTAACCTCACTTACTGCAAATATTGCAAAATTTGTGCAGCCCTTGTATACCCACATGCTTTCTGATGTCTGTGCAAAGAAGAACTGTCGTTTGGACTCTAAATGGCTTTATACTCTCTGGGTGTTTTTTTAACTGGAGATGCATCTCCTCTTGCCCTATACGTGCCAGCAGTTACAGAAGAGAGAAGCTGTGGCAGATGAGCTAGATACTGTGCAGAGTGCAACTGCTGCTCTGAGGTGGCTTTTCTTGGGATCTGGGTGCATTATGTCTCTGCAGATATCTCACCGAGCAGTTCTCACCTGCTTTCCTCATTCCCCCTGGTTTAGATTTTGCACAAGTTTTTATAGAAGTGAATTTCTTGCCAATACTACAAAGCCAATAATATGGTCTATGCATACCAAAGCCTCCTGTTTGTATTAACTGCATATCTGGAAACTTCTATAAAGTAATATGTGCTGCACTTATGCATAAATATGTCGTGGAAACACCCAGAAAAATGGCTCAGAATTTGGCAATCCTTTTACAATGCTTATAGTTGTCTGGTTTTTACTTCATTAGGGAAAAGCAACATTTAGGAGAGTCTTACGCTCTGTCCTCTGTAGCAAAGGAGAGAGATGGAATATAAGGTGGTTTAACTTGCATTTTAAGTAAACCTAGATTTTTTAATTTTTATTTTTAAATATACAAGGTCAAGTGTTGTCTCCCTGGTAGTTAGTGAGTTGGCTGTTTAAGTCACTTACCAGTGAGATGATCACTATCAGTTCTTGAAAGTCTGGTGGGTTAGTCTTAGCAAGAGATCAAAACAGATAAATGAGCTTTCTGACCCAGGGATGTTTTAAAGATTCCTCTGACCCTAGCATCAAGAGAATTCTTTTGTGAGGCTGGAAAAAGCTCTCTGCAAGGAGCCCGCAGTCTAACAGCACTGAAGTTGAACTCCTCAGACACAGCTGCTCTTTACACGCTATTTTGTTTCACAGTCTTCCCTCCAGTATGGTTCAAGTTTCATGGTGATTTCAACAAGCCCTTACAAACAGCTGCTGCATTTTAACGGAAAAGACTCCTGGTTTCTGACATTGCCAAGCTTTCCCTCTGAGCTACGGACAGAAAGGCTAATTTAAAAAAAACCATGCAGTGTTTCATCATTATCTCATTTTAAGAATATGATATTTGGGACCAGTCTGAGCTAATTGAACTTCCTTCTTATGACACTGGGATTGACAGTATTTATAGCAACCTAGTTTAAGTTTTCACTTCCCCAAATGGATATGCTGTTAATACTAAGTTTAAAGAAGTACTTGGATCTCCCAGCAGGCTCAGTTTTCTTGTCTAGAAGGCTATTGTAGGTGGTATTTAGCCAGCTGCTGGAAGACAGCCTTGTGCTTTCAACAGTTCACTTGGTGAACTGGCAGTAGTGTTTGCTTTTCTCCTTTCTTAATCAATTTACTCATGTTAGACTGCCCTGGAATTTCAGTCTATTGGCAGAAATGAATGTGTGCTATAGGGCTACAGATTTGTGAAGTTAAAAAACAAGTTTTAGGTGCTGCAATATTTAAATGACAGGTTTCTTCTCTTGGGTGTGCTGTGAGTAGCAGGGAAAGTTTTTGCACCTCAGGATTATGAGCATCCCCTCACTACCCATCTCCACCTCCTCCTTCCCCAAACCTCTTTAAAAATGAGTTAAGCTTATTTGATATAAGTGCTGATTTGAGATACCAGGTTTGTGTTCTCATGTTTTTGATTGTACCCAACACCTGCCAGTAAGTAAAAGAAAAGCTGAAGTAATACTTGGTCAACAGGATTCCGTGTCACAGATTGAAGACAGTTCAGAAGCTGGTCACAGTATCATCATCTGCATTTTGTTAATGAGTCTTTTCATTTCCCTCATGTCACACCTTGCCTTTTCAACAACCGGTTACCTTCCAGCTGTGAGTGTAGTTTCAGAAAAATAAGTCCTGTTGACATTTGACATGCTCAATCATAAGACAGGAGATTTTCACAGACTCTTCACAAACTTATATAAGAACTTCTGAGGTGGGAAAACAAAATAGCTCCAGATTGTTCAGGGGTTTTGGTGCAAAGTGATGGATTTTTATTTAAAAAAAAATAAAAACTTTGCAACTCTTCAGTGTTATCTGACCTAAAGCCGCAGCCATGTTGTTTTATTCCATTTTCTTGAGTGCTTCCACATTCACAAAGGAGAGTGAAATGGGTGTTGTCAATGGTTTAATGGTAGTCAACAAACTCTTCATACCCTTTAGAAATTTTCCTCTAACTATGCAGGAAGCAGTCCTTAATTCCGGTTCTGTGGCTTTTGAGAGAAATGATGCTGAGTGCTGGAGCCAAAACAAAACTTCCTGGTTTTGGCTAGGATTCATACCATGACCAGAGGTAAAGGATCAAGATTTATTACTCATTCATGGGCTCTGTTGTTTAGATGCTTTCCTTGTTGTTCACGAGAAGACTACAGGTTACGTCAGTGCAAGGTGGCTTACATGTGTGGAAGCCGTGTTCCTTAGGTAACACCAGCGCCAGCAGCCGCGGTGCTGGGCAGGGGTAGCCACCGAAGTCCCGCAGCTGCGGAGAACTGCCGTGTCTTCCTGTGAAGTTGCAGTTCAGGCCAGAAACGCTGCTATCATCCAGACTAACCAAATCCAGTTACATACTTCATCTGTCCCAACCGCACTTCCAGTTGTTGTTGGGCAGACACAGTTGTATGTTGCACACACAGTATTCCTGCAGAGTCCTGAACCTTGTCTTTTTTTGTGACTGCAATAAGCCTAAACCAAAGCCCTTAGCTGCAGCAGGCTCTGATCAGGACTGCAAAGCAGCAAGGTAAGATTGCATAGGGCTGGGGCTTTATTTCTTTGTTACTGCTTTGTGCTAAGGACAGACAGACGCAGTTTGTGTTTCCTACTCTAGTTGCACGCTCTGAAGGTATATAAGGCTTACCTCTGCACAGGGAACCTCCACTATTTAGTGGTCCTGGAGGAAAAAAAAACCCTCTAGTTTATGCTAGAAAACAGTCCAGAAAGGAACTTACTGCTAGCATAGCCAGAAATGAATTATTATTCCAGTGTAATAATGGCCAGAAATATCATTGCCTAGACAAGTTTAGACTTAGGTAGTTATTTGTTTAGGAAGATAGAAGAGTATTCTGTAAGAGTTGTATCTTTAAAACTGTGATTTTAGCATCTTCTTCAGAAATGTAGTATCTCTGACCTATGTGTCTCAAGGTGCAATTTCAGAAGTGCAGTGCTAAGATGAACCCACTTTGGTTTTGCCCTCCCTCCCCCCTCGCAAAGGTCACACACCTGAAAGCACTCAGTTACCTTTTCCTTCATTATCTCATATAGGAAGCACAAAGGAAAAGGAAGACCTGCATAAAGCTTTTGATCCATGTCTCTTCTGAAGCAGACTGTTTAGGAACTCAAAATACACTACTTTTCAGCCTAAATGGGATTTCTCTAAATGTAAAAGAAGTTTTTGTTTGAATTAATAAAATTTTGAAAGAAATGTGTCTGGGATACCATATTCTGTATTGGTGTTAGACACTAAAGAGTGCAGGCTGAGTGCCTTTGGATATACGTGATGCTGGCTGAGGCTGCCTTTGACATTAATGTATTAGGGGACAAGAGGCCACAAGAGAAGCAAGTGCAGTTGTTCCCTGTTGTGTTTGCCATCATTGGATCTTCACGTTAATTCTTGGTTGTAGTCAGCATTGTATCTTGCTCTCCAGCTGCTGAGGTAATGCTTCACATGAGAAGAGGTAGAGTGCTGCTGTCTACAAGGGAGACTGTAGTTAAGATTTATTTTGCAATATGATACTTAAACATATTTTGCAATATGATACTTAACGTTCTTACTTAATATGTACTTAATATGAACTTCATATTTTCCTTAACTTATTTCAAGAATAAGGGCCTTAACTTATTTCAAGAAAAACAGTTCTGCAGCAACTCAACTAGATTTGATTATACCATCTTGGCTTTCAAACATGTTTGAGAGAAACTCCATTTCTCTGTCAGAGAATACGGTAATTAAGGCAGAACTATTTATTTTCATGTCCAATTTCACCTCATTGCTAAGGCCTTGTTTTTTCTTTTTGTTTTCTCTTACTGTCCTGTCAGCCATTTACCTCCAGGAATCATTGAAGTGACTGGAAGGACAGCTGATCTTTGTTCTTTCTGCAACTAATTTTGTTAGCAGACAACAGAAACCTTTGGTTCAAGAGATCTTGCAGGAGGACATCTGTCTTCTTTATGTGCTCTAGTGCTAAGCAACCCTTCCTCTTGCATTGCTGGTTGTCCTGGATTTGCTTTGGAGAAGAAAAAAAATGCACTATCCTCCCTAGCCCTTCCTGTTTTCTTTAGTAAGTCTCTACTGAAATTGAAAGACTCAGAAAAACTCCTTGAGATGGATACAGGGTCTCAATTAAAATTCAACCTATTTAAGAGAATGGGGTCTTAGTATCTGCAATGACAGCAGCAGATGATTCAAATACGGTTCACATTCAGTTGTTTGGAGGGTTCAGCCAAAGAGGTTGTAGTTGGATGATGAAATTAGACAATGCTTTTTTGTTTATGTTACAGGCAGCAGTTTCACTTATTCACAGAAAATGTAAAATAACCAGTTTAAACAGACAGGATTTTCAAAATTTAGGAGGGTATGCTGTTGTTTAGGGATGCAAACTACTATCCAAGTATTACAATATGTGAAGCATCAGGAAATTTGATAGAAGCTAATGCATTCTCCAAGCTCTAAAATTAAGCTGGTTATTTATGTACTGGCATATGGATTTAGACGCTATATGTGGACACTCTTAAGGCCAACATAAAGAAATCAATATTTCTCCACAAACTTGCTCACCCAGAAATCTGTGACCATTTAACAGTGTGCAAAGGCTAATATTAAGTCTTGCTAACAGCATTCAAACTTTGACGTTTATTTACTGTGTTTAGGAAAATCAAGGTGTACCTTGTACTGCACCAAGCATTTGGTTTATTTATTGACATCTGTTTTCTCTACAATTATTTTTCACATAGCATCATCCTGTCAATTATTTTTTTTTTTCCGTATGTGGCAAATAGAAGCTAGAGAGATGTTCAGATTTAATGAACTGGGCCCTTTACTAAAAACTCTTGAAGACAAAGAGTCCTAAAAAGGATACTTGATAACTGATGTGCCAAAGTAATATTTGCAAGACTTTTGTTTCCAGTAAAGAGCTAATGCTAACTGGTTTTTGGGAGAAGAATTTTGGTTTGGTTTAGTTCTTGCATGTACAAATGCAATATACATCCCGTGCATTAGAGTAACAGATGATTAGTGTCTTCAGAACCGTAGACTTACACTGCAAAGGAGTTGGTCTTGGACATGACTGCCAAGATGTGTACAAAAAGTTGAGAATTAGTAGAAATACCTGTAAATTTTCGCCAGTTTTGCATGTGCAGTGAAATGCATCCCAAAGATGAAGACATGTTTATTGGATGTAAGTGTTTAGGAGGGCACTACTGTGGTGGTGGGCTTTCTCCTCCCGTGAAAGCACAAGTTTGGGGTATCTGGTAGAGTGGGGATGAGGGAGGAGGGAATGAAAATCTTCAGCTTTATTGTCAGGCTAACGACAACTGCACAACTTATTTCCCTTTTGCTGCCTAGCCTTCATGTCTTAAGATCTTTAGAAGGGGTAGGTTGAGGTGTCCTACCATAACAGTGAACATAAAATCATTGAAAAATAGAATTGATAGTTAATATCACATTATGTTGAGGAGAAATAAAAACCACCAGTGGAAAATGTGGTCTGAGAGCAGAAGGTAGACTTCTTCATGGGTACATGAGCAAATGTCGGTGTGCTTTAATATTTACATGGCTAGGTTGCTCTGGCCCGAAAAGCTGTCTTATAAACTAGTGAGAGTTTGAGATATTCCAGATGCTGTGGACTCCAGCTTCTAAGGAACTGCCAGTGCTTTTTGAGTAGTCCTGTAGTTCATGCATGAAGCATAGGTTAGGAGTCTATAGGCAAAAATACTTTTTCTTCTACACCTCCACCCCCTAGCTACCTCTGAAAGGTGGCATGTGCATCATTGCCACAGGTCAGCCAGGAGATTTAATTAACAAATACCCGTGTATGAAAGGAGCCTTGTGGAGATGTCTGATCTAGACATTCATTTTAGGATACTCTGCAGCTGTAGAGGAATCAGATTTTGTGACTCAGGCAGTGATTCCTAGTTAGTTCTGTGTTACCAATAACTGTGCAATAGCTAGCTAGCTAGGTAGCTTTGGTAGAGATTAGTACCTCTGTGGGAGTATATAAAATGCTTTGACCTGGCTTCCTAAAGCAGTGAGGCACGCAGGATTATGCAATCAATCAGTCCCTTCTTTCCTCTTGAAAGAATTGCCTAATTTCAGAAAAAAATTAACAGTGGGTAGAAGAGTAAAACCAAATATTTTTACAAAAAACTTCTAGGACCTTAGCATCTGGAGGAAAAGAGCATCTATTACTGTACTTCTGGTGGAAGGGCTGTGGCATGGCAGCATCCATGCAAGAGCTGGATCCTCAGCCAGGGTCAGTTGGGCAACCAGTTTTGTGGTCCCTCCATTTGTGGGACTGCTTATCTGTGATTCTTTGGGAATCACATAGAGGGTTTTGAGTGATGTGTTTGGAGAAAGGTGGAGGGGTTTTTTTGTTGGTGGTGGTTTGGGTTTTTTTAAAGCAAATGATGATATGAGCCTGACTGGTCTGGAATCCTACACCATCTTTCTTGCAACAGCAGACACATTTCAATCATCTCTTCTAGACCAGTGTGTGACAACCAAGCTAAAACCACCTCTCTGAAGTTTGGTAACAAAGTTAATAGCTGTGCAGATCCAGCTACACATGAGCAGAAAGGGTGCTGAGGTTCGCAAGCATCCATGACAGTCCCAGTTTGATTAAGTCTGCTGTCTCCTGTGATCCAATTACACCTCTTCATCTGAAAGACTCAACTTTCCCCCTCTTTCTGCTCTATCAGCTATACTAAAGCTTGCAAGTATTTGCAATGGAAGTCCAGAGATCATGAAAGGGTTTCCCAGTGTTATTCTTGTCTAATCGACAACACTGCTTCTAATTACCAAGGACCTCCTCCTTTCCCTCTCCAGCTTTGTTAGCTGCTAGAGTATTTTTGGTTTGGGCACTACAGAATTCCCTAGGGAAGCTTGCAGCTCGTTTGGTCTCTGACCTCTCAGGGGGAAGCAACTGTGCAAGACTGTAAGGACTGAAATTCTTGGACAAGAGTTTCAAAGCAAAGAGAGAAATTGCACAAATTGACAGGAATTAAGGAACAGAAAGAAAATACCAAAGATGAAATATACAGGTAAATTCATTTTAGAAATAATTTTTTTTATCTTAATTCTTGCAAATGGGTTGTCTACAATCTTAGGTTTTTATTTAGCTTTTTAAATTTTAGATAGACAACAGTCTTCAAATGCTTATGGTATTTGGTACCCTTCCAAGTTAGTTGCCATGGCCAAGGAAATTGCAATGGATTTGTAGGTAGACCTCAAACCCTAAAACCAACATAAAATGAAAAGCAAAAGGGAAATCCCATAAACATCAGTACAAAAATCCAAAGCCTTAGAAAAAGGGTTTAGATTTTTTGCACTATCACTTGCTAGGGTCAAAGAGGTTCCCTTGGACAAAAGATATCTTGAGCCAAAGGTGTTATCTCAATATAGGGTAAAGGTGGTATTAATAAAATCGATACACTGACATATCAGCCCTTTAAAAAAAAAAAGAAAAAAAAAAAAAGCAGGATCTGGCATAATGAAAGCTTTGGTCATGTGAGAGTTGTGCATTTCCTTGTCTATCCTGTGTGACCCTGACTGCCAAAGTCAGGTGTCAAGGATTTGCAGGCAATGTATCTGAAAGGTTATGTCTTTTTGAAATATGATATGCAAATTCCATGTACTTAGCAGAGAGCTGCCGAGAGCTTGCTGGTAGAAATGCCCTCCTGAGCAGCAGGTGGCCTACAAGCTTAGGGGTCCAGTCTTGACTGAGACCTCCATATTATGCCGTAATTTTGTGTGGTGAACTTGGCGGATTAGTTTCCCCTATGCTTTCAAACTTGTATAGACTTAGATGCCTTTGGGAGAGGGTAGGGATAGTCTCACTGCATGCAGTGACACCCAAAACACAAGACAATCCCAATCTTCGCTAACCAGAATAAAATTATTTTGCTGTATTGTCAATTTGGATCGTCCAAAATACTAGTAATAACAAAAATAAAATGGAGAAGGTAGGGCATACTTTCAGTGATGTGAGGATGGATTGTATCTGATGATCACACCTATTCATTTCAGGAGCCTGTTGCTTGATATGCTGCTTTCTGTTTAGTGTTCTGGTAGATGTCCAATAGCTTGAAGCAGAGTGATAAGGTAACTGCAAAGATGAACAGATTTGTATAAACAAATGTGATTTTGTGCACCTCAAATAAGAGCCAGGGAAGTACTCTGCCGTCACTGAAGTGAAGGAAAACAAATGAATAATGTATAAGCACCTCCATTAAGTGAAAAAAATTGTACCTTAAGGGAAAAAAACTCTAAGCTGTACTTGACTGTAAAAAGATGTATTATACAATTGAAAGGCTCTGGGCTTTTAAATAATGACATAACTGACAGAGTAAGGTGGTAACTGTTCTAGGAGGTGAGGAAAACAATGCTGAGCATCTTTGTGCCCTGTGAGCTATGTTCCTATCTCCTCACCAACAAAATCTGCTGCTGTAGTAGTACTGCCATTTGTTTCCCTTCTCAGAAAAGAAGTTTGATGGGTGTCACAACTGCTCTATAGCTAAGAGCAAATGAATTATAATGGCAAGTTTGTATTACGGGTCTGACTTTATCTACAGATGCTAGGAGTCTATAGGGCCCTGCCTTTCTAACTTAGTCTACCTAGAAGTAAATACTGCTCCACACTGGCTCTGTCAACCAAACTGTGGTGTGGGAAGGGGCACACGCTCTGTAGGGGGAAGTTGGCCAAATGTGTAAGGAAAATTAGTTTTTTCATTGAGAATTATTTAATGAAGAAGTGTTGTTCTCCTTCATGACTTAGGAAACGTGAGGGAGACTTCTGTTAAATTGCAAATGAGTATGTGGCTGAAATGTGTCCAACGGAAGTATGAACTACCATTATTTGATTTGGAGGAAAATGCTAGTCTTATGTCTGCTGCAAAGCAGGGATTGAGCCAGCTTCTCCGGGAATACCCCACTCCTGTGCCCTTACCAGGTAGAACGACTTTATTTACTATGAATGCAATTGAAAGGCTTCATTTATTTTTTGTTTTGTCTTTGTTCCCATACAGAACAAAACCAAGTGTCAAAAGCTGATGCAGTGCTGAACTATTCCCCCCATCCTCAAGACCTCTGCAGTTAGATGGCTTCGCAGCTCCCAGGAACTGCAGCAGCAAGGTGGCAGGGCCTCCGTGCCGTCACCTAGTGCTGGGGAGCCACACAACAGCCTCTGCTTTGATTTGCTTTTCCTTGGTGGCCATTGTTTGCTAGAAGCTGCAATAGTAGTAGGCTGCCCTTCCTGCCTCCTGGGGAACAAGCATACAGCAAAATACCTTCTTTCCTTTGGAAGATGTAACAGGTCATGAAGATCTAGTGTACAAATACGCAAAATTTTTTGCAGGACTTAAGAGACTGTTAATGCTAGCTGAGAAAACTAATTTATATAGTAATGGAGATGTGTTAATCTTACAAGTATGACACATGCTTTAGAAAGTTAAATCTTAAATTAAAATTATTTATTCCTTTAAGTATTAATTCTTGACTGATTTATATATGTGTGTGTGTGTATATGTGTGTGTGGTTTACATATATATATATAAACTGAACTTTCGGTGCACCATTCTCCATTAATTTTTACTTATTTTCTCTCCACTAGTGCCAGGGGATGGCTGCATTCTCTTTGCTTATAATACAATACGGCCCACAATTAACTACACTTACACAGGGTGCCAGCTATTTGCTGTTCTAGTATTCTCATCCTGGCATTACCTGACTTTCTCAGAAGTTAGTAACAACCAGTTGAAAATCCACTGTGAGGACTTCTAGTTAGCAAGCGGGTAGCTGCTGCTAAAGTTAACCCTTTACAACTTGTGGAAACAGGATAGTCCCTTCGAGAGAGGAGTGAAGGAGGAATTCAGCTGCAGAGCACTGACAGTAGTTGTGTTAGCTAAACTCACAGCAGAGCTGAGAGTGGATGTTGCTGTTCATTAAGAACTGAACAGACTGTTTCACAGAAACCAGCAAATATATTCAGAGTTGAAAGGCTGTAGCTGCTACAGGTAAAACTGCACTGAGTCTCAGCATCTGATCAAGAGGGGAAACGTACTATTTACCCTTTCTGATC
The DNA here is from genome assembly GCA_009819775.1 of Phoenicopterus ruber ruber. Lineage (NCBI taxonomy): Eukaryota > Metazoa > Chordata > Aves > Phoenicopteriformes > Phoenicopteridae > Phoenicopterus > Phoenicopterus ruber. The sequence continues at coordinate 64,489,419 of CM020246.1, read as the reverse complement.
CTGTTAAACCACTAAGGGCTTTGTCTAAAGCCTGTTGACAGCTGTTTAAAAAGCTACCATTAATCTAGACTGACTTTGTTTCCAAAATACTTTTGTGGGGTTTTTTGTGGTTTTGGTTTTAATTGATAGCCCTTGAACTCTTTCTGTAATCCTATCCCCTATCCGTTCCCTGTTATTGGCATACTTGATATTTTTCCTCTGGTTGTCTTTGTTACAGAACTGATATAGGAACTGGCTGAAGTTAGATCAATGTAAATTTTCTGTAGTCCAATGCATTTTGAACTTTTCTGTCTGGGAGGAAGAGTGAGGAGTTGAGTAGCAAAAACATCAGTTGGTGTGCCACTGGTACCCATACTAGACTTCTACGTGTTTGTCACTACTTAAAGAAAACACAAATGATAGGTGTGTGGAATTCTAAAACAAAGCGGGTCATCAACAGTGAAGCAGAAGCCATTTTTTGCATAAGGTCTCAAAGGAGCATCCATGTTTTAAAATAAACCTTAAAACTCTACATGAACTTTTTTCTTCAAACCACAGTGCTCATCTCTTGCTAGTAATTCAAGGAATATTGAAATAATGTAAATCTGAAGGAAGGGAGAAGCATAACATGTCAACTTATCCCATGTACTACTCTTAGAGTCTAGTATAGTTGAAAACAGTGATGTAGCATAAATATTTCAGCAGCAAATCCCCATGTGATTCTTCTTAAGTGACTTGTTAACGCCCAAATGGTTGCATGTTACAGATTACACCTGAAATTGTTGAACCTCTTGTAAAAGAAATCACTTACAGCATTTTACGTATCATTAAATTCTTGCAATGTTTTAAGTGAAAAGTAAATGGTGATAACGCTGCTGATTTAGCTTTTTCCCTTCATTTAATGTACAACCAAGTACCCTTCTAGCATTTTTGTTTGTGTGTCTACTACAAAAATTCTTATATTATGTCCCTATGTTATGCTCTGGGAGTTTAGAGAGACCCCATTTAACTGAGGGGAAATGAGGTTTAAAAAATAATTTTAATGGTATTTTAGAACCAGGGGTCTCAAAAAAGTTTGGATTCCACTCTGCTTGTATTTTACATACCTCCTCCCAAGATCCTCCTCGCCTCTCTCCCAAGAGAAGGCGCCCCGCTGGACCTGTTGTCTGTGAACAGAGAAGGTCTTGTGGGTGATGTGATGGTTGGAGGCCGTCTTGGGCACAATGACCACGAAATGATAGAGTTTTTGATTCTCAGAGAAGTAAAGAGGAGGGTCACCAGAACTGCCACCTTGGACTTCCGGAGGGCAGACTTTGGCCTGTTTTAGGAGTCTGGTTGGCAGAGTCCCTTGGGAGGCAGTCCTGAGGGGCAAAGGAGTCCAGGAATGCTGGACATTCTTCAAAGGGAAATCTTAAAGGCACAGTAGCAGGCCGTCCCCATGAGCCGAAAGACGAGCCGGCGGGGAAGAAGACCGGCCTCGCTGAGCAGAGAGCTCCAGCTGGAACTTAGGAAAAAAAGGAGAGTCTATAATCTTTGGAGGAAGGGGCAGGCAACTCAGGAGGACTACAAGGATGTTGTGAGGTTATGCAGGGAGAAAATTAGAAGGGCCGAAGCCCAACTAGAACTTAGTCTGGCTACTGCCGTGAAAGACAACAAAAAGTCTTTCTACAAATTCATTAATAATAAAAAGGGGGCTAAGAAGAGTCTCCCTCCTTTATTGGATGTGGGGGGAAACATAGTGTGAAGGGACGAGGAAAAGGCTGAGGTGCTAAATGCCTTCTTTGCCTCAGTCTTTAACAGTAAGGGAAGTTGCTCTCTGGGCACCCAGCCCCCTGAGCAGGAAGACAGGGATGGGGAGCGGAATGAAGCCCCCGTAATCCAAGGGGAAATGGTCAGTGACCTGCTACGCCACCTAGACACGCACAAGTCTATGGGGCCAGATGGGATCCACCCAAGGGTGCTGAAAGAGCTGGCAGAAGTGCTCATCAAGCCACTCTCCATCATTTACCAGCAGTCCTGGCTAACTGGGGAGGTCCCAGTTGACTGGAGGCTGGCAAATGTGACGCCCATCTACAAGAAGGGCCGGAAGGAGGATCCGGGGAACTACAGGCCTGTCAGCCTGACCTCGGTGCCCGGGAAGGTTATGGAGCAGATCATCTTGAGTGCCATCACGCGGCACATACGGGACAACCGGGTGATCGGGCCCAGTCAGCACGGGTTTATGAAAGGCAGGTCCTGCCTGACCAACCTGATCTCCTTCTACGACATGGTGACCCGCTTAATGGATGAGGGAAAGGCTGTGGACGTTGTGTACCTGGACTTTAGTAAAGCCTTTGACACCGTCTCCCACAGCATCCTCCTGGAGAAACTGGCTACTCATGGCTTGGATGGGCACACTGTGCGCTGGGTAGGAAACTGGCTGGATGGCCGGGCCCAGAGAGTTGTGGCGAATGGAGTTAAATCTGGTTGGCGGCCGGTCACTAGTGGTGTTCCCCAGGGCTCAGTACTGGGGCCAGTTCTGTTCAATATCTTTATCAATGATCTGGACGAGGGGATCGAGTACACCCTCAGTAAGTTTGCAGATGACACCAAGTTGGGAGGGAGTGTTGATCTGCTGGAGGGCAGGCAGGTGCTACAGAGGGATCTGGACAGGCTGGATTGATGAGCCGAGGCCAAATGTATGAGATTCAACAAGGCCAAGTGCTGGGCCCTGCACTTGGGTCACAACAACCCCAGGCAATGCTACAGGCTTGGGGGGGAGTGGCTGGAAAGTTGCCCGGCGGAAAAGGACCTGGGGGTGTTGGTCGACAGCCGGCTGAATATGAGCCAGCAGTGTGCCCAGGTGGCCAAGAAGGCCAACGGCATCCTGGCTTGTATCAGAAATAGTGTGGCCAGTAGGAGTAGCGAAGGGATCGTCCCCCTGTACTCGGCCCTGGTGAGGCCGCACCTCGAGTACTGTGTTCAGTTTTGGGCCCCTCACTACAAGAAAGACACTGAGGTGCTGGAGCGTGTCCAGAGAAGGGCAACGAAGCTGGTGAAGGGTCTAGAGCACAAGTCCTATGAGGAGCGGCTGAGGGAACTGGGGATGTTTAGCCTGGAGAAAAGGAGGCTGAGGGGAGACCTTATCACTCTCTACAACTACCTGAAAGGAGGTTGTAGAGAGGTGGGGGTCAGACTCTTCTCCCTAGTAACAGACGACAGAACAAGAGGAAATGGCCTCAAGTTGCACCAGGGGAGGTTCAGATCGGATATTCGTAAAAATTTCTTCACCGAAAGGGTTGTCAGGCATTGGAACAGGCTGCCAGGGAGGTGGTGGAGTCCCCATCCCTGCAGGTATTCAAAAGACGTGTAAATGTGGCGCTAAGGGATATGATTTAGTGGTGGACTTTGGTAGTGATAGGTTAACGGTTGGACCTGATGACCTTGGAGGTCTCTTCCAACCAGAACGACTCTATGATTTTATAAGATATTCAAGCCGTCCAGTGGAGTTAACGACAGGTTTGATTGGAATGTGTTAGATCAAATTTATAGCTGTTATTGCTGCTTAGCTATCAGTTGACAGGCTCCTGGGCTTGCCATGGGCCCTGCTTGCCTTACTGTATATTAGAGTCTAGTGCTCATTAGGGGCTGCTTTTTGCTTTCGCTGCTTGCTGTACCGCTGCACTGCTGATCATCTGACTCTGTGTGCCTGGGAACATTCTGATAGCAGCAGTGGCCATGCGCCTGGGCTGGCAGGTGGCCAGGGCATCGCTGCTCTTTCTGTGCTGCTCTACTGGACAGGCTGGAACTCCAGTGTGAGCTGGAGTCGAAGGGACTGTGACCTGTGGACGAGTCCACATGGGAGCAGGACACCCCGAAGTGAGTGTGGCCATGGATAAGCTCAGGCCAGAGAAGGTACATCTCAAAGTGTCTGTGGCTGTGGTTATGTCTGTGCCACAGCAGATATACCTCTGAAGGGATTGCATCCCAAGGATAAGTCTGTGCTGCAGCAGGTACACCTCGAAGCACCTGTGGCTGCACATGAGGTCATGCTGGAGCACCTCAAAGTGTGTGGCCATGGCTAAGCCCATGACAGAACAGGTACACCCCTGGAGGGACTGCTGCCATGGGTAAGGCCATGTCAGAGCAGGTTTACTTCTGAAGGGACTGTGGCTGTGGGTAAGAGCAGGTATACCTCTGAAGGCATTGCAGCCCATGGAGAAGGCCATGCTGGAACAGGTGCATCTCAAAGCAACTGTAGCTGTGGATTAAGTCCATGATGCAGCAGGTATACCCCTGGAGAGACTGTGGCGCATAGCTAAGGCTCCACTTGGAGCAGGTACACCCCTAAGGGACTGCAGTCTGTGGAGAAGTCCAAGCCAGAGCAGGGGCAAGGGGAGGAGTTCACTGCAATGTTAAACCCTACAGTCTGGCCCAGAGGGACCAGGGGTGGAGGTTGTAATGGATATACCTTTAAATTGTTGTAACCCAGGATCTGAGTTGCATGTTATGGGAATTGCTATAGCAGGAACCACCTGAACCAATGGAGGACAAGCCTTACAAGAAGCAGTGCAAATGCAGCAGTGACCCGACCTGAGCTGGCTTTGGCACCCAGTAACTCCACACAACACACCACCTCTCCTGTCCTGCGTGACCACCATAACAGATAGTGCCTGAAGTCATGGACTAAATTAACTCAGTGGTCATTTTGTGGGCATTTCTGGACATTTTACAGAGATTTCACAGGGGTCGTCCATAGACTAGGGGAATGATATCTGTGTATTATATCAAAGGATGGGAAGGGGGGTGGTGGTTAATGAGGATGTACCGGATAGTGTGGGACCTGAGCATGACATCAATGGTATGGAATAAGGGGTGGAGAATGTGCTGGTTTTGGCTGGGATAGAGTCAATTTTCTTCACAGTATCTAGCATGGGGCTAGGTTTTGGATTTGTGCTGAAAACAATGTTGATGACATTGCAGAGCTGAGCAGTGCTTACAGAGTCAAGGCCTTTTCTACTCCTCACCCCACCCCACCAGCGAGAAGGCTGGGGGGGCACAAGAAGCTGGGAGGGGACACAGCTGGGACAGCTGACCCCAACTGACCAAAGGGATATTCCACGCCATATGATGTCACGCTCAGCCTATAAAGCTGGGGGAAGAAGAATGAAGGGGAGACATTCAAAGTGATGGCGTTTGTCTTCCCAAGTAACCATTACGCGTGATGGAGCCCTGCTTCCCTGGAGATGGCTGAACACCTGCCTGCCCGTGGGAAGGAGTGAATTAATTCCTTGGTTTGCTTTGCTTGCACGCGTGGCTTTGGCTTTCCCTATTAAACTGTCTTTATCTCAACCCATGAGTTTTCTTTTACTCTTCTGATTATTTTGCTCACTCCCACCGGGGGGAGTGAGTGAGCAGCTGTGTGGTATTTAGCTGCCTGGTGGGTTAAACCACAACTCAAACCTGGATTTAGCATCCAAAGCATCTTGGAAAATAACAGGGAGAACTTACTCATCATACAAAGATGATGCAGTGGGCCGGCTTGTTTTGGGGCCAACTAGGAAGGATGGTTGGAAGAAAAATGCCTAGATACACAAAGGTGAGTAGGTAAATTGGGATGGGGGGAAAGGATTTCAGCATTTAATAAGAAGTACTTGTCCCTAATTGGGTGCATCACTCCACTCCTCTTGGACTTAAGCTTTTTGTTGTTACATTTGACTGCCTCTTAAATCACAGCTGAAGAGGAGACTCTTTATCTCCTATTTCGTAACTAATAAGACAACAAGTACTCAAAACTTTCTATGAGAAATCAACACTAAAATGATAGTTAATGCCCTTGATCTCTGAGTTTAACAACTCAGTTGTTGTAACTGTTCTGTACATTTTCATGTCTAAGCAATTTTAATCTTGATCAGACTAAGCTTTCCTATAACCATCACTCAAATAGCATATGGTCTAACTTTAACCAGCTTGCTAGGTTTGGCCCATGTATCATCAATAGTATAGTAAAAAACAACTTTAACATTGTCTTCCTGTTTGCTTATTGCAATATTGGAGCGTAACGTTCAATAAAAATATAAACACATCCTTTATTATTAAAGTCAGCACTCTTTAATAGGATTTTAAGCAGCCATCTCTGTGACCTTTTAAGCCAATCTTATTTTCCTAAAGCAACAAAATGTACAGTATGGCACATTCCCTTTGCTGATTCATGTAAATACCTGTATTTCTTTACTGTGGCAGTGTTTCATATAAAAGTTTCTAATTACAGTACTGAAATCTGGAATTTGAGCATCAGCTTTTGTTAACATAATCTTCACTTATTAAGACTGTAATGGAAAAGTGGCCAAAATAATCTGGTGGGCCTGATTCTAAGACAGGACATGCCTGGTGCCTCTCATGGCTGCAACGATGCTATAAGAAGCACAAGCGAGCAGGCTGGCCAGGTACTGCCAGCTACAGTCAGGGAGCAGCACTGCGTGTCCAGGCACCATACGAACACCTGCCAGGTAGAAGTTTCTGCTCCGATGACTTGCTGATCAGGAAGAAGGAGCAAAGCACCAAGTTGCCAGGGCTTCCTCCCAGCCAATAAGTCAAGAAGGAGGCTGTAGGGAAATATGTACTTAGTACTTTCTATGGGGATCTGAGCCCAGCCTTTCTGCTGTCTGGGGAAGAGCATCCTGCCACAGGGAGAATGAAGCTGATGGGTGGGCAGTCATTACAGCATGCACCTGGAAAGGAGCAGGAGAAGAAATCTGTGTGCCAGTTCTTGCTCTAGTAAGTATCTTTGTATTTGAGTCACCTGAGCACATACAGAAGATTAGACAGCTGAACCAAACCACCTTGCAGAAATGAAAAATCTTTTTTTTTCCTATGAGTGTCATTACTACCCTAGTTTTGGGTTAATTCAAATGTTTTTCCTCAAAAAAAAAAAAAAAAAAGAAAGAAAAGGAACTGTCTTCTTGTTTGGCAAAAGAACTGAACTCCAAGCATATTTACAGGTGTGGGTGATGTACATCCATCCCTGAGCAGTTAGAAATCAAATCTCAGGGAAAAAAAGTGGTATTTCCTATAGATTACTTTGCATAGATAGCTTTATTGTTCTCAGTGACTTCCCTTGCAACAGAAATGAATTTATTTGCCATCAAGATTTTCTGACAGTCGTCTTGCAAATTACTTGGAACTGTAATACACATGTAGCTTCAGGGAAGCTTCTGGCTCTGTTTAAGTGAATCAGACAGAGCAGAGGGATACTGCTGCTTCATTCACAAGACTGAAATCACCACAGTCTTTGCTGGGCTCCTTTGTGCAGTTGCCATGTACCTAGCCTTGGTGATCAGCCTATTTGTCATGCAGTCAGCTGAATCGACCCAGGACTGTTCAAACAACTGAGAAACAACTTGTGAAGCAGTGTGAGGCGTGCTGTCCTGCAGCTCCTTGCAGGACAAATAGTGTGAGTCAAGGCAGGTGGAACTTCACGTCCTGAATTGTGCATTCAAATGCCTCCAGCTAGTGTCTGAACATTTCATACACACATAAGAGGCATTTTCTCCACCAACGTAGAAGGTTACAAAAGGCCTCTGCATCTGACAATGTCTTCTTTACCTCCAATAAGCAAAGATCAAAGGGGGAGGAGGGTGAAGACAGCTTCAAAAAAAAAGAGAGAGACTTTGCCAATCTGCTTGTCATTTAGAAAAAGCTTAATGTATAAATGTCATGGAAACAAGCTGTTCATACCGAATAAAACCAATACTGTTCTTCATATTTCTTCCTTCTTAATCTTTTTAATGCAGAGGAAAAAGAAGGCAAATGTTAAAAAGTTAAAAGCAAATATTTTTGATGGTAGCAGTCTAGCTGTCTGTATTTTTTTTGTCTGGGCCTCTTTGAATATTGTACGCTGTAGCTGGAGATCTTTGAACAGAAAGCTGGCAGGGTAAGCAGACGTTCACACGGGCAAAGTGTGAGCTACAGACAGATGCCTTCATGCTGCCATCAGACACCAGACCATGTCTACATTGTCTGTAGAGATGGCCCACGTCTTCTCCATGGCAGATGTGGACACAGACTCCAAAGGAAAATTCAGACCTATCCGTTGACCACTAATAGAGAGGCTGCAGGCTGTGCCAGCTGAGGATCAAACCCTCTTTCTGTTCTATTTCTACCTCTCTGAAATTTGTTGCAAAACTTATTTGGAAAGCCTACTCGCCCATCTTGCTTGTTTCCCTTCTGCTGAAAAGAATATCTGCGATTCTGGAAACGCACATATTTCATGCTGCTGTATTACAGCAATTGCTTCAAATTGAAAATAAATATAGCTGAATCACTAAATACATTTTATAGGCTGGAGAAAACAGGATAGCAAGGCAGGAAATATAACCCTGAATATGGGAGTTCTGGAGAAGCAGTCTATTTCTTATGTACAATTTTTATGTTTCTTTTCATGCACTTGATAACTGAAATAAGTATGGCCTAATTTCCTACCACTGCACCAATTTTGATACCTGATCAGCTTCCTCTGTGTGTAGATTGTAACTAAAAAGTCTGAAGAACAGAAACTCTTCCAGCTATTCCTGCATTATCTTCCCAAGTATCTTGGGAAATCATGGGAAAGCTGCTTCTCTCAAGACCTGATTGGGGATGATGTGCAGAGCAGTCAGTAAAAGGTGTTAGAGCATCTGCTGACCAGGTGAATTCAATGGCCATAGACATTTTCTGGCACGTCTGTGGCAACGGCCGGGCAGCGGTGCCAGCTGAGCTGCCTGCAGTCCATACACTCCTCAGGAGGCCCTGAGCCCAGTAGCAGCAGGTGCTTTCAAAGCGTGTTGAAACCACAGATAATGCAATACGTTTGATTCACCTTTATTAGCCAAACGGACTGAAAGCTCTGCTTCAAAGGAAGCTAATGAAGCTAGGTGGCCTGCTAGCACATTTCAGCCTTGGGACTGTCTTCTGAACTCACATGCTCAGGAGTGAATCTGCAGGTCTTTTGTCTCACTGTCACGCAGCACAAGTGAGACTGAGCTCCAGCCAACACAGATACCAAGAAGGGCTAATTGACGTCTCTCCTTGCACCATTTTTGCCTCCTCTCTCATTTCTTTGGAAGTAGACTTTAATGTTTAACCACTTAGAAGTTAAGCTCCTAAATCTCATTGCCCAGCCAGAACACTTTACTAAGGTTTATTTCATTTCCCTTGAATTTTCATAACTGGTGCTGATGGAGTGCTGTCAGTTTCGATCTCAAAAGCAGGCAGTTGTCTGGAAGTGGCACAGCATTGCCCCGTGCTTGCAGTGCAGCAGTAGACCTCGTGCTTTCCTCACAGCAGTGGCACAGCCTGTCAAAACGAGTGAGGTCTTATCACATGAGATGTGATAGGAAAAGCATTTTTCAGCCCATAAGATCATTTGAGAAATATAAGAATGCAGTGATACAGCGATGCAGGAGGAAGAACAGATGGAGTCATCGTAACCCCCAGGTGACATGCCGCTGCCCTGCCGAGGGGGCCATGACCACCTTCGTGTTGGGTCTTGCAATCTGCTCTCTCCAGTTACATGCACTGGGCCAGTGGCCTCTCAAGTGCCCTGGGGACACCTCGCCTTTCAGATCAGTACTGGGGGCTCTGCACCAGGGATGCCAACAGAGGCAGCCACGGTTCCCAGGGCTCAGCAGCTGCTGGAGGAAAACACATAGAGCAAAGGGTTGAGGGTGGGCAGGAGCAATGGAGGGAGCGTGGGTGGCATGCATTGTTGAGAGACCTTTTAACCAAAGCACGCGCGCGCGCGTGTGTGTGCGGTAAGTGATGTTCGCAAAAATAAAGTCTTGGAGCTCTGATTGTTACTGCAATGTTACCCAGTGTGCCACAAGTATTTGAAACTGCAGGTTAAGTTTAGAAGTGATTCTGAAGACAGACTTCTTGTTCTCCTTCATGCATGTCAGATTCATGTGCTGACCATTGGACACTTCTAACTTCTCCAGCAGGAATCTGGACTCAGTCACTTTGGAGAAGCAGAGCACTACCACACTTCATTTTGCACAGATTTGTGCTACTCCGCACATTGTATGGGTCTTTTTTTTTTTTTTTTTTTAAAGGGCAATTCTGAGTGAGCAAAACTGCTCCTGAGATATTTTCTTTGTTTGATTTTTGCTCAAGACCACTTGAAACCTCATCTCTTGCAATTTTTCTGGAGGCTAGGTGCCTGTCTCTTGAGACAATAATCTAGTAAAAGCTCTTTCAGGTTTTCTCCTCATTTCTATTACAGAGTTTGGAGTTCTTTGTTAAAAAAATCCTGCTTTATTTCTGTCTGGTTAGCAGCCCTCATACTTCTGTAATACTTTGACAACTTCTCCATATACGGTGATGGATAGTTTTAAACACGAACAGTGTGCCCCTATTGTTCATTGTCAGGAAATATAATTGCCCAGTCTCTTACTTTTCATTGGTGCCCATGACTTTCAGACCTGGAGCAAGGCTTCACTTCTTCAACCCCTTCTAAGCCTGAAGCCTGTAGCTAGTCAATTCACGTACTTGAGTGTTTTCCTTTAACTTCATTATTACTCCTGGTGCACATGATGTTTGATCATTTCTCTGAACTGGAGATGCTCTTCCGCTCAGAGACCCGCTTTGTTGTAACCACATAGTAGGACATGTGGCTCCTCTTTAGACTCAAGATATTTGGAAATGCGGGTTTGGAAGGCAACAGGAGGTCAGAATAGGCACCATTTTAAAGTAGAACCTTTTACTCTAACTAAAAGCTTGTGGCTTGCTTCATGTATAATTGAAAACAGTCTAGATTCTCCTAAATATTTGAAGATACTAATGGGTTTAAGTGAATCTGAATGCAAGGGAAGTCAGCATAAAGCATTTTATGCTTCACTTCTCCATCTGATTTGGTTACTTGCCATGCTAGATTGCAACAGGTTTGTTGCAACAGGTTTGTTTGTTGTTTGTGGCTTACGGTTTTTGCAGCTATGTTGCATAGCCTCCATTATGCAGAAAGGCTTGCAGTCCTCTGGAGGAGAATCTTCTTCACATAAAAGCCTGAAAATTATTGATCTAGTGGAGCTTCAACTGTGTCACTGTAATAAAGTCTCATACGCAGCAGTATGGTCATGCTAATTCTGGCAACTGCCTCCATTTTAGCTTTCTCAGAGCATGTCTACACGCCCTAGCCCAGACTACGCGGCACCTGCTCCATCCATGTGCTGTACGGCCCTGCTGAAAGCAATGCTTGGCAGGAGGTCAAGTGTCTGCATTAGGCTTGGTGCTATGCTAAGCAGTAAGTCTTGAGCAGAGTTGCATAAATTAACACAACTCCCCTTTCCTGTTTATTGCGATCATCTTGCGCATCAGGTTGCTCTTGAGAGATGTGGCTTAGTTGCTGAGTGCTGTGCCAACTCACTCCATAGCGAGTGAAATCTGTGGTTTCTGGAGTGAGGGAAACCGTGTGGTTTCTGGACCAGAGTTGATACGCAGATGGTGAGGCACTCAGGTGGGGCAGAGCCATACCTGTGCACACCTGACTGCAAAGTGTCTCCTAAGCATCTCTTTTTCTTTATTCTCTCAGTCATGGAGAGGGCAAAGATCCTTACAGATAGTCTTTACAAGGTTTGAAGAAAAAGGCTAACAGATGTTACAGCTCAGTCTTCTCTGCACTTGTGCTAACAGGTATAGGATCAGATTTGTAAGCCCTGATTGACAGATGTAGGTTAATTTTATTATGCATAAAGTAATTTTATTCATACGTAAACGGTTGGCTCTGAAGGCGTGTAAGCTCCACCTCAGGACTGTACTGACACGGCAGTGCTCTTGCTGGGCTACAGCTGGCTTGTATGCAGGCAGCCAGGAGTGCCCGTGGCAGCAATGTGTGACCGTTTCCACCGGAGCACGTAGCTACGCTCATGGGGGTAGGTGTCTGAAAGTGAGACACAGCAGTGTTAGCTCTTTCCTCCCATCCCCTCTTCATTTGTCTGCTTCTCACCACTTAATTATTTTGAGAGGGGTGGATAAAAAGGCAAAAGGACTGTCTTTTAAAAAAAGAAACGGTATGAGCAACAAAAAATTTGGCAGATAGAAAGAAGAGACTTACTAATCAGAAAATCTTCCTTCCGTACATAAAACTTATAAGAATTTTTCATAACTTTTAGTTAGGGGAAAAGAGCTTTCAGACAATTTCCATTTGTAGTACTGATATGGGTAATAGGTTTTATTCTGAATATTAGACACTCATATTTAAACCATTTATTCTGTTATGCTTAGATATGCTTTTAGTGTGCAGTGTACCAATTTGAATGTCCACATATGATCCGACATGGAAAGAGTCTTACAAACTGAGCGGCAGTAAAACAGTGTGCTTATCACCTGTCTTTGACCTCTAATGATGACAGTGATTCGGACCCAGCCTGGGAACCCACGGTTTTTAAATAGCTCACAAGGAAAGGTATGGACTTCCAGAAGGTGTTCAGAGCTCCTAAGCTGGATGCTTAACTTTTAGATAGTGAAGATCTTTCCATATCAGATCCATCTTCATGGAGCAGCAGGAGGTAAAGAAAGACGGAGTCGCACAAGTCTGTCTGGGAGGATCTGCAGGCTTACAACAAATAACGATTTGCAGAATTAAGAACTGCAGAGCACTTGCAAGTATATTATCTGTGAATGTATTATTCTGATCCTGCAAAAACTTAAATGCAACTAAAAAATGCTATTTAAATCAGTATGTCCTTGGTTTTAAGCATGGTGAATAGGCCTATTTGTGATCTTACATTTCAGTCCTTACAGGCAAGATATCTTTGCTAAGCGTCATTAAAAATGCAGGGATTAGCAACAAGACTCCAAAGTAACTGATAAATGGAATTGGTGTCTGGAATGCAGTGAAAAGGAGAAGTTCAATAGCAACTGAAAGCCGAATGTTCCTATCGGTGAGACTAAAGCAAGATGTGTATAAAAGCTTTTCAACTGTAACATGTAAATACGCTCTATGCTTTGAGAAAGATTCCTTGTCGTTTGTAAACAATCTTTCGAAGAAAAATCTACATTCAACTACACAAGCAGTTTCAGAGATCTGTCATAATGCTACTTTTGCCTTTTGGTGAGCTCATACGCTGAACATGGTGAAGGAGCTTAAGTTTTGGAATAAAAAATCAATAATGAAATTTGTGGTTCTACAAAACTCAAACAAGGAAAGATTAAAAGGACCTTTGTATCAGGAGTAAGAAAATCAAACCCATACTGCTTTGTGCTCTCCTGAATGTAAGTTTCTATCTGTCTTTTCTTGGACTAGATTCACATGCAGCACAAGTGCTTTTCAAAACCAGGTATTTGAAGGAAAGAATCATCAGTACCAAAAATGCTGAAAAAATATTTGTAGTGAGCTTTAGAGTAAATTAAGAAATTGAACTGGGGTATTCCATGGTGTCATCATTTGTTGTTTGCTTTAAAAAGAAAGGAATCCAAAAGAATTTGGCAAATTGTTACAGAACCCTACTGATGGGGATAGTCCCGGTACATCTCACAGCCCTGCGTGCATAAAGCTGCTGCAAGAAGTTAGTAGGTTCAGGCTCCTGAGTCCTACTGTGTAAAAGAAATTGAGAGGTCAAAGACGACAGTTGCTCTTTCACATCAGAATAAACCAGCTCAATACTTACAGCCAAATCTTAATTCAGACTTAACTCTGACAGACTGGCAAGAATTTTCAACGTGGAGCTACAGCTCTTTAAAAACCCAGTTGTACAATCCAGAAGAGAAAAAAACAGGTCTTACCAATATAAAAAAGATGTGTCAAAGAAGGAAAGAGCTAGTTCAAGCTGACAGGACAAAAAGGAATGTATTCAAGCTGCAGCAAGTGTATTTCACATTCAGTGACAGGAAAAATATTCTAAATTAAACAGAAAAAATGGGAAAATGGACAAACAAAAATCTTCAAGAAAGAATTCTGAAACTTGACTATTAAATTCCAGTATTCTTAATCACTACTTCTAATCCTGCCAACAGTGTAAAGTGGGTGGCCTCATGACCACTCAAAATCTCATCTAGTTTAGGACTGGGCTAGCACAGTATTAGCACTATATAATATCCATCTTTTCCTTTGGAAATGAACTTCATAAAAACAAAAGCAAAATGGCAAATACTGTGCATACTGCTTATTATTTCCAGTCACAAAATACCACAGTCCGTAAAGAAGGCACTCCAAAGGCATGCGACTGTCCTGCTCATCTAGGGGGAAAAATACTGCAAAGTGATCATCTTTCTCAAGGACATAAAAAGTGTTGGCGAAACTCTTGACCTTTTTGTAAACAAGCAATGCCTCTGGAAGTAACTTATAATCATCAGTTATATATTTTGTACTCCCAAAAAAGGCAGACCCTTTATTTCAAATAGGCCTGAAGTATCTGCTGTTTTTCAGATTATGTATTTGGTTTGGGGAACTTGGGGTGTTAGGGAGAACAGCTCTTCTGTCTTGTCCAGCACGGCTTTGCCCTGACTTTCTGCATTACTGTCTTCCCTGCCTGTCGCTACTGACCAGAACTCACAATGTCCCATGAAGCCATCGGCATTTCCTTCAACATGCATACTAGTTACTTCTAGGTAGACGTAGTATTCCTCAGAAACAGCCAGCCATGCCTACTTGTTATACTTAGCTATAGTGTCACCCTTGTCTGTAAATTAAGGGGGGGGACGGGACTAGTATATTTCATAAATAGCAAGTACTATAAAATATTTCATAAAGTCAAATAATTTCCTGTTCATAATTAGGAATTGTGAATGCAAGTCGCATGTGCTAAGCATTTAAGCTTACCTACGTTTGCTACTCTGGAATACAAACCAGGAGAATCAGTCAGAACTTCTTCACAAATGTGTACACTATACTTTGTGGGGGTTTTTAAGAAAGCAGGAGACATTATTTGTGCATGAAAGTAAAGTATCAGAGATACCCCACTGCCGTAGGGGTTTTTTACAAGTTTTTGGAAATATTGGTAAAAGTGTCTTGCTAAGCTTGACTGCATAGTAGAAACCATGGGGATTACCCAAACATAACGTATACAGAACATTGTGCTGCCACCACGCAATTGTGTATACTGTAATTCTGTGTGTCAGCCATTCACTCCAGAAACTCTAAACACAAAAAAGAGAGTGGAGAAAGTAGCAACCTAAGGCTTTCAAAACCCAAATAGCATTAATGGGAGACTTCCAGCTTGAAAGTGATGCTTCTGTCTGGACATACTTACCTGGCATAATTATGAGACTCTGAATAAATGAACAGAACTTTACCTGTGCTTTTTGCATGCCAGTAGCTTTACAAATAGTCAGTTTAAAAGATCTTTGCCATGGGCACTGCATAAATAATCTTATATACATAAGTATATATGTATATATATTATCTATGTGTGTGTGTACAATTGCATGTTAAACAAAAGCCCTAAGAAGATTAAAAAACCCATAGCATACTTCATAAGTTATTTTCTAGGATAAACTGTATTTTTAATTAATCACTTCAGAAATCGAAGCTGTGAGTGACCTTTTAAAATGACTATACATATACAGCACACTGCTAGATGAATATTGATTTTTTTCCCCCTCCACTGCAAGCAAAGTTTAGAGAATTAGTTTTCATACTGAGAGATAATTATTAAGCTTCAATTTTGTTTCTTAAAGGTTTATAATTAGGCCTTTTGCCTGTGAGCTTTTTTTTTTAGTTGTTAAGTCCAAGTAACCAAGCAACTATGTGCAGAAATTAACCTTTTTATTATATTATATATTGTAGTAGTAAAGTTTGTTTGAAGTGCATGAATAAAAAGTTAGTGAAATTACAGGAGGAACAATCTAGTATAGCAATAATAGGTGCATTCACTGTGCATCTGAGAGGAGGAGGGGGGAAAAAAGAAGAGTTTTCACTCATTTTGGCCTAAAATGTGTTCAGGTTTCCAGGATTCTGACATCAGAACCCAGATAACACTGGTTAGAACCATAGGGCTTTACAATAAAAGCTAAAATATTGACCATATGATGGCAAAAAGTCTTTATTTTGTGGTTAACTTATTCTCTTCTAGCTACTCTCTGATGAAGTTGGTGGTGCTGTGGAGGATGATCTCCTTCTTCTTGACAAAGATCGTGATCGTTCAGCACTGTAGGCAACATGCTTATCATAATTTTGTATCTGAGCCTCGAGGAAATCCCTCTGTTGCTGGCTGATTGTCTGGCTAATCAGTCCAGGGAGAGCTTGAATGCTACCAATTAAAGTTTCCAGTTTAGTTTCCAGAGTAACAATTCTCTTCTCAAAATCTTCGCTTCTTTCATTTAAGTCAGAAATCATGTCATACATGATGTTTTGAGTCTGAAAGTAGAAGGACGTAAACAAAGGTTTAGAGACATCTTACAAATATCGTAACAAGCAGCACAACTCTACAAGGACTTGTAAGTGTTTTTGCACTTCACAAAAAAAGGATATGAGTATTATAACAATATCTAGTTTTGTGAAATAATTTTCCTTGAAGATTCAGAATCAACTTTATACTGAAATTGTTGAGCAGAAATGTAATACATTTTGAGTAACACTTTAGATGTCAAGGTGTAAATGAATTCGACAAAAGACCAGACCTCTTTTGGAAGTTCAGGTGCTTAGAAATGCACCATGCTAAGCTTTGTGAACAGTCAGTTGTGGAAGCCACCAGAGACCGCAGGCTCCAAAGCTGTGATCCATCCTTGACTCTTCTGTATTTCCTCTGGTTGTAAACACCCTCATTCTTCTAAGCAGAACACAAATGTTCTTTGTTTGCTTTTTCTCCTTAAACTGACCAGGTTTTCTTGAACTGGCTGTATCAAGAGTAGTTGGGTGGATTGTTTTTGAAATGTAGTGCAAGGAGTAAAGACTCAATTGTATGCTTCTCTACTCCTGTGTTCCCCAATCTATCTGCCGTCTACTAAACAGTGTTTGGTTACAGCAAGTATATAGAGTGTACTTCAAAATGCCATAGTGGTGAGTAAAAATGTAATCTGAAATGTGTTATTTCATAGGGACTTGGAACTGGTTAAAAATAATGACTGAATTGCTCCCTCTGATAGACTGCGACTTCAGATTAGACTTAAACTAGAGTCAAAACTGGATGTAGTTCAGTAGACAAACGGGTTGAAGTTTATAGACCATCCAAAGGGAATGAAAATTAATTGAATGACTGACTGCCTGAAGTGTAAAGCACTTCAGTATTACAAGTGTTGATAACCCATTTCTCTGCCCCCTGTTTCAAGATGCTAGTATAACCCTTGAAAGCAAAGTAGTCTACATTACATAGTATGTGAAAGTCCTTATCAGTTGCCACAAGCATTAGACTGAAATGTATTTTCAACAACTGAAGTTGTCAGGTGGTTCTCTAAAGCAAAAGGGGAATGAACACTGAAGAGTTTAATCTTGGCTTTGAGGCACTTTAAATTGAGGAGGGTTTTGAGGGACATGAAGAGGTGTACAAGAAACCCTTAGGAAAAGCCCATTAATGCCTCTAAGGCAGCCTCAAATTCAGATCAAAGTAACTGTTAAATACTGACGTCTAATGTGAAATCTGGAATGCTATCAGCTCAGCCCTCTAACTCTCTAGTTATTATTTTATATTAATGTAAAATCCCAGCAAGACGAGACAAGCAGCTTGCAACTGAATAGCCTCTTTTACCTCATCTCAAATGGCTTAAAAAAGATTAATAAAGCCTTTTGATATATCGGCAAAGTAGGCAGCTATTATTCACTATAAAAACGTAAACAAACGCAGACCTAAATTTACTTGTCCAAGGTCACTGCTGCATAAGACAACAGGAACAAAAACCCAGAACCTCTAATTCCAGTCTGCCTGACAGCCTGTGTACTATGGCCCCTCACGGCAGAGTCACTATCACCGGATGGGAAATCTCTTTACTACACAGCACTACACTACTATGGCCCACTCACAGTTCAGCATTTACCATGACCACTGCAGTCACTTCAGGAGCTCTCAGGATCAGCCTCTCAATTGTGAAATCTTTTCCAAATGTACAAAAAAAAAAAATGAAATTGTGCATTCAAACTTTGGTCAGAGCCATAAACAAGAGGTTTCGTTCAGTAGGTGTTACCATAAAACAGACACATATTTTCATTTTCTACGAATAACAAACTAGTTAACAATATTTGTATGTATAATGCATAAATTTTTACTTACAAACTCTTCATTTTGAAAGGAGGAATGTCAAAACAACAGTAATTGGCTACTAACCTTTGCCAGGTCCACCAAAGTGTTAGCTTGATCATTCAGTTTCCTTTGTTCCATTTTTACACTTCTTAATCTAAAAAGTGGAATTTTAAGTCAGATTTTTTTGTGTATGCGGTCATATTAGGATTTCTAAAAAGCATGCACAGAACTTACAAGAGCAAATAACTGCATGGACAATGCCTCGAGTACTTTGTGTAAACTCAGAATTGGTCATGTGCCTGCTACAATGAGAAGCATGCTTCTTCAACACCGCAAAAAAGGAAAGAGCAAGGAAATGTGATGTCCTTGAGAATACCATTTGCCATGGTCAAAGTTGAATTCAAAAAGGGAGATAACAATTTATCCAGACTATATGAAAGAAAGCCAAAACATTCCTCAAAGCCTCAGTATCGTGACAAGTAGATATAGGAAGAAACATAGAACAACTGCTTTTTGTCATTAATGTTGTAGCAATCAAGAATCTTCCCATGCCTACATGACTAGATACAGGTATTAGCCCTGTTCTGTCGGAAATGGATCGGGTTAGCAGGTGTTTGAACCTGATGGAAATACAGTGATAAGTGAGTTTCTCATTACTTTAAACAGAACTTCCATCTGACCAGCAGCTAAATAACCAACTTGCTTGCCAATATATTTAATTTTCTTACATAATTTGTGAATCTAAATATGATTACATTTTAAACTTACATTAGACATTCCTTTTCAATGCACTATTTAATCTACAGCATTGAAAAACTATGAAAGAAGCAGCAAGGGTATGTATTTCTCTTTGATGCCTTCCTATCTGCATTATTATTAGTTATGCGCATTCTTTGAAAGACATATACATGACCTTTCTTATGTGTTCCCTGCAATAAAGTCCATGTTTTTCAGATTAACTACTAGAAGAGTGGTTTGTAGATGCAATTTTCAGAAATAAGCAATTTCTCCCGTAAGTATGAGTCATTTGTTCAACATTTCCCAATGGAGAATTCCTTGGACTTTCAATGACTTTTCTGGTGGCTGTCCTAAGCAGGAAATAGCATTTTTCAAAAACAACATAACAATTTATAAACAACGTGTGATAAGATACCATGCAGTCTACTAGTATATCAAGGCCAACCAAGCTAACCATTTGGTTAGCTGTCAAAAGAAATTATGTTTGGCAGTGTTTTGTGGCAGGTGGGTTGCTAAGGTATACTCTGCCTATTTCTCAGTGATGGTGTTACTTAGAATGTTAAAGAAAGCCTTGGAGATATTCCAAAATCAGGAAGTTTCTGTTCAGATCTTTAGTTACTGAGCATTTCCTTTCATATCTAGGCTAACTGCCATGAGAAAGTAAGTGGTGAAGAATGAAATATCTTTTAAAACACATGGAAATAACTCTGTTAAGGTAGAAATCAATTGTTCACATAAAACTGACATTCCAGCAGCTTGTTACTGGAATGTCATACACTCTTCTTCTCCTGGAGGATTCCTTCAGAGCACAACGTAAACGCAGACTGTAGGAATGGTGCTTCTGAAGGCTATGAGCTGGAGCTGTTCTAAAGCAAAAAATATAGAGGAGTCTCCAGGGTATGGAGTTATATCCTCACAGTCTCAGAACAGAATGATTACTCACAGGTAAGCACGTAATGATTTGACTCAAGAATGATAACCCTAGTGTTTTGGTTAGCATCTCTCAAATAATTTGCAGAATATGTGTTTTCTGCTTTTCTTAAGATTCATTGACTCATCTGTTTGCCAGTTAGTATGTTAATTTTAAAATTTGAAGAAATCCGTTGTTACTGTAGCAATACAAGTTCCAGCTGACACAAACATGATAATTCCTCCTGGTAACCAAGCCAATATCTATCACAGACTGTAAAAATGTATCTCCAGGTAATGGCAAGTCTTTAGCTGCAGCAGCCGGATTTAAAGAAAACTGTCAGACTTTCGTTCTTAAATTCATTAAGAGAAAATACGAAACATCTTGATTTTATGAACTTCACTTATCACAGCAAAAGATCATGATTCTGAATCGCGTTTCCATGGCAGCAATCAGACCACTGAAGTTCACAAATAAAGACTCTATTTTTCGCATGCAGACACTGGTAAATTCTGCAAATTTAGAAAGGAACAGCTCATACAACTTACTTCCGAGCTCTATTTTCATTTTGTTGAAATAAAAAGACAAAACAAAAGAAAACAAACTGTAAAATATACTAAAACAACCAAATGAGCACAGTGGGCTCGATTCAGCAAGTGGGAAGTCCTAGGGAGTTGCTACTTCTTTCAATCAGTAACTGCCTGAGGTGGACTCGAACTCGCAGTCATGATGAAGGAACCTGCAATAACTTCAAACCTGCCCCTTAACTATCATCTGTACATTTTGTTATTATACAATACATAAAATGCCTTTTAATAGTATCATTTAGAGTGATGATTTCACCTTCATCTTATTTAGTGTGAATGAGAAGCAAAAAAAGACACAGACCAGCTGAAGGCAGCACAGTTGTGGATATTTTTGGATGTTTTAGAGCTGCGGCCATGAGTTTGAGACTGTTATCACTCTGGTTTCTTGTACAAAACTGGCCCTGAAACTTCACTCCTTTTATTTCTGTCTCCAGAGAAATGGTTGCAAAGGTGAAGGAGGGGGACCAATAAAAACCTAAGAATCCAGAAAGATGGAAAAGAGCCGAGTACTACCATGTGTCCCTTGAGAAAAGTTCAAAGATGCAAAGGGAGAAGAAAATAGTTTGCACCCAGCTACTCTGCTACAGCTGGAAGAAAGCAAACTGCTAGAGCAATGTTTCCATCCATGGCACATTCTTCAGCATAATCAGAAAATTATTGTTTGTTGGTTTTTTTTTGTTTGCTTAAATACAGAAGTTTTGGGAAGGGGATGCAAAGTGCTAAAGGACAAAGGGAAATGCATTATTTACATAGCTGTTCAAAGTTTGGCTGGCACAGCAAGGAAAAAATTACTGCTGCCACCTTCTTCACCCCACCTGATTAATGAATTTTTAAGGCAGGTGCAGAACAACACTTTACATCCTGTGAAGCTCTTCTGGGCTTGAATGATATATAAAGCTGCAGATCGAGCCTGCTGTGCTTTTTAGATTCTTCTTTGAATGCGCGCGCGCACGCACACACACACAGACAGACAGACAGACACACACACACACACACACACACACACAAAATAAATAGCAAAGTTAAAATGTTAAGGAATAACCTTTGTAATCAAGGATTCAAGTCCAGCAAAAGATGCATAGGACATGCCATCCTCTATCCCAGAACCCCTGCCACTCCTGTCCACCTCCCAATCCTTTAAGCTAAGCAGGACGACCAAACTGGGAAAATATACTTTTTATATCCACATAAAAATATCTCGACTTTTGTCATCCTTTTATTCCCTCGAGTATTTCTGCAACAGCACAGTAACATTTAATCCTGCAAGTTTGCTAAATATAATATAGTAATCAAGGTTTATAGAATACTTCATACCTTAAGCTTAGCTACCCATTCCTTTAAAACATTGCTATGAAACAGAGAAACAGAATGACTGTTAGCCTAAATTTACTAATAGGAAATATGATAATCCAGCCTTTCCTTCCTGTCTCTCCTGCAAGATGACACATAGGTGTTATTTTTGTGATGGACACTTCCCTCACATCTCCTCACAGGTTGGCTCAGACACAGACCCACACTCAAAAGTTATCAAAACTTCAGTTCAAAATTAAACTTACTTAATTTATCTACATTGCCCCAGTATCTCATGGAAACTAATTTCATAGGCTGTACAAATGGCTGCCTCAGGCTGGATGGGGACATTGAATAAAGCAGACAAGTAGTGGCATGGGTCCTGACCATTCCCCAAGATGAATTTGTGGTTCCTGGGGATAAAAGTCTCTTTTTTCCTCCCATGTGGATGCGTAACTGAATCATTTGTGCAATTCTGCTGGTTTTGATGTGCTTTATGACAAATACATATTATGAATTTTAGATCAATACTTATAGTCTGGCAATACCATCATTCAGCTTAATCCTACTACTGGTTACATTTCTCAGGCTTGTTTTCAACCCCTTAAGATTTCAGCAGAGGGGAAGAACTAGTCTGAATCACGTCAGAGGTGCTCAAAGGTCACACAACGACTGTTGGCATATATTTCCATTTTCTAGAATGAATGTCAGGGATCATAGCTGACATACCAACATTTGATTTTATGCACTGAGAATATATGATGGGGAGAGGTAACTAATTGCTGTTGGGCTGTACAGTGACACTTAATGCATATTCTTTTCATTAATCACTACATATATACTCATAGGGTCTCTTCTATCACATCATTCTGATTTTAAAGTATCTACTACAAATGAAACTTTTTGAAACTTTTTTCATTTTCTTCTATTGTAGCTTGTATCTTACTACCTGTAAGCAAATACGTAACAACAAAGAATAGCATCAGTGGCAAAAGACAAAAAAGGTCTTAGCTAACTGAAGAAGAATGGGAAACTCCTAAAAAAATATAAACCATTTATGCCATATTGGACATACACAGCCAGCACACTTTTTTATTTTTTTTGTAAACAGGTAATACAGTAAAATCTTATCTTTGTCTTACTCTTAGAGAAAAATCAACCTCAAGAGCAATGTTCTATGGAAGGGGGGCAGCAGGAGAGGAGGGAGGGGACCGGATGGGACGTGGGGACTGAGGGTGACTATGAGGGAGAGGGAAACTAAGAGAGAAAACACCTGGAGAGGAAAACCAAAGTAAAATAGTACTTACTGATGAATAGCTTGCAAGAACTTGCGTTGATGTTTCCTTACTTTCGCATGGTCTATCTTTTTAACCAGCTTTGTGTTTTTATAAATTAACCATGTTTCCCTGAGTACATTGGCGGCTGCATTTTTCACCTGTTTAATAAAAGAAAAACACCAGGCTGACAAAAGTAGCATTATGTCATGTTTTCTCTTTTCTGCTATAAACTCTTTCTAAAGTGCTTAAGACCCTGCCTAACTGCAAGAAGTGGGTACATCAAGAAGCTGCAGCACTGAGGGCAGAAAGCAATAACTGGACCAAGGGGAATAATTTGTCCCTCTTTAAAGAGCTAGCACTGTTTGGTGTTTATGACAATATAAATTACAATGAGGAAATACTAATTTAATTTAATTACTGTATGGTAATTAACTAAATGTATTTAATAGTGTCACGGTTTAGCCCAGCAGCTGGCAACTAAGCACCACCCAGCTCACTCCTCCCTCCCCAGTGGGATGAGGAGGAGAACTGGGAAAAAGAAAGGCAAAACTTGTGGGTGGGGTTAAAGAAAGTTTAACAGGACATCAAAGGAGGAGAAAACAGAAAAAAACCCAGTAACAATAACAGAATATACTAAGTGCATGATTCACAGTATAGATTGCTCACTGCCTGGAACCTGATGCCCCGCCCACTCCCGAGCAGCGATCCCGCCCCCCAGTGCCATCCCCACTTTATATACTGGGCATGACATCATATGGTATTGAATACCCCTTTGGCCAGTTTGGGTCAGCTATCCTGGCTGTGTCCCTTCCCAGCTTCTTGTGAAAATTAACTCTATCCCAGCCAGAACAAAGGCAAATAGGATTAAAAAATTTCTCTCTTGTTCTATGGTTAGTACCTCTTAATTCTCTTCACAATTCAACAGTCTTTTAAACTTCTGGAGGCGTTTGAACATACATTTTTCCTTTTTTTCTTTACATTTTTATTCTTGTTTCTTTTTTACCGTTCTCCAAGGACATCAAAAAATATCTTGTCAATTAATGTGGCCAGTGTTCTATTTCATAAGTGCTTAGAATTTTTTTTTTAAATGAGGCTTTCCATAAAATTTTTAAGGTAAGAGTACCTACAGTTCTTTCTTAGGCCCTCCAAAATTTTCAAGAATGCTTGAAAACAACAGTCAAAGAATTTCAATGCAATGTTGATTAATGACAGAATGACTAGGTTACTTGCAAATGAAAACTGTCCTTATTATTCATCTTTATTTTCTCTCCCTCCAACTTGATATCACACCAGTCACTGCAGCATCAGAGCTAAGTCAATGTCTAGGTAAAGGCATTGCAGGAATGTCATACAGTAGCTCTTCCCAGCAAGAGGTCCCCACCTTGTATCTGTAGAAGGTGTTGGAGAACTTTGGTCCTGACTTCAGTGGAAGCACAATCACATTTTAGAGACCTCCTCACAATCTCTACCTACTCCTTGCATTTCCACACAAGGTATGGCTATCTTCAGGCTGTGAGGAAACCTCTCTAGTATCTGCGTAAACAATTTGTGACCTGATGTGCATCTCAGATTTTGCTTGATTTGCTTTTCATGTGCTTTGAGTTTCATGAGTTTGAAGTTACCAAAGCAGCACTTGGACACAGTATTAGACTGATATTTTGATTTATATGAAGGATAGCTGAATAAAATAAACTTTAAAAGGCACAAATGAACACCAGACTCAAAATCTGGCCAATCTTTACAAAACCTTTTTCCCTCCTGAAAGATATTTTGAGCTCAGCTGTCAGATGACACTAGGAAAGTGCCTGTGTTAGGGAAGGGACAAATTGTGGTCTATGGTCTAGTATCAACAAGACCTTAACTTACCATAATAGGAGTGTAAATCAACAAGCTCAGATAGACACCTCAAGTCAGACACCTGTATACCTACATAAGAACTGCCTTCCCACTCATCCTTAGTCTTTCCCCACCATGACTGCTTAGGGGAGATACAGACTGTTAGTGGCGACCAGCGCAGAAACAAGGGAGCCAGCACAACCAGAGCAGTGGGCTGACGTGTCCTGGAAACACGCGTGTAGAGACACGACATCCCTCTCTGCCCATCAGTAAGGACAACCTCTGCTGAGTTCCTATTGTGATTGTAAGGACCTTCCTCTCCGTATTTGCTCTTCTCAATAACAAAGATTAAACAAGTTGAGAGGACTGTATAGCTCCTACTCATTTTCCCGTTCCCTCAACACTGACCTGTTTTATTTCAATAAAGCATTTCTATTGCCTTGTTTGCTGCATTTTCATTTTCCATGATCTTACTGTAATTTAAAATATATTTCATAAGGAAAGTTTTACAGTATTTTAAATGAATTCTAATGACTTCTAGATGATTTTTTAAAATAATCTCTTCTAAAAATATTATTATCTACAAACATCTTTCAAGTAATTCAGTACTGTGTGCCACTAAGTGAACCCTGTGTTGAGTACACAAAGCAATTGCAAAGACTGCCTCACTCACAAACTATGAATATGTCTTTTTCTTAAGAATGTCCTTCATAGCTTGAAATTCTTGTATCAGTCACTTCACCTATTTTAGGTACAAAAATTTTATATATTCTTCTCATATGCTGCATGGAAGTTTTTTAGTTTAATATAATAGCCTTTAGTTTCACAGGATTTAACTGTTGGTTATACCAATTATCTTCCAGCTGCAAGGACCCTCTATAGAAGAATATTCAAATCCTCAAAATCTGCTGAGAATTCACAGTTGCCCTCAATTCAGAGAAAAGCTCAAGGCATTCAATTCCTCCTCCTTGCAAAATCACACTCGTGAAAAAGTTCAGTAGGAGAACGAAGCAGGAGACTATTTAAAACAAATGCAGAAATAAATTAACACACATTTCCTTTTCAGTTGTGAATATAAAGTGTGACTTACTCTTTTAGTTAGCTGGGTGTCCATCATGAAATTATGCACATGTTTTTCAGCTTTGGTAAGTTCTAACTTCCTTGCCACCACAGCTACCACCAGTGCAGTGCACCCAGCACCCTGAAAACAATAAAACAAACCCCCAAGATGTTACTACTGCATTTTGCAGAGTTTTTAGTGGAAATTTCTCCTTTGCTGTAGAAGTATGGCAGGCATCAGGTGATTCATCCCTGGTAAATATAGCGAACACGCTACAGCTATTTCAGTTCAGAGTAATAGCAAAAGTCAGTAATTACAGGCCGGTAAACTGTCAAGGCATCAAAATAATTAGTGAGCAGCACCATTTAAAAGTTCTGCTTTTTTTCCTGCAGGGGTTGAAAATTTGAACACATCCCATTTCTAGTGCATAAACAAAAGGGGTGATCAAAACAACTTTTAAAACCCAGAATACTAGTAAATAAATGAAGAATACTCTGTTCTTAACAATTGTCTCAAGGTTACAGCAATTGCTAGAGAGGAAATAAGATTAGATTAGTACCTAGCACACAAAAAAAGAAAAGTTTATTAGGATTTTCTGTAGGTCCTAAAAATAATCATAAATTTCGTATTTAATCACTTTAGTATACTTCCCTGTTGTTCTCTGAGTCCTTCAACAACCTTTTCCTATAGTTTTTCTGCTTATCTTATTACCATTTAAAATAGCACACATACACAAGACCATTTCTTCAAAACTTGGAGGGAGAAAACATCAATTTTCTAATTTGTGCTGTGTATAGGTATGCATATGCATGTATATACGCGGACATGCATGTTCACAACAGGCCAAAGCCAGTAGGTGCCTGACCCTTTGAAATGACAGTGCCTTTATCAGCATCACAAATTTAAATGGTTTTTTGGGCGTGGAGGAAAGGAAAGGAAAGGAAAGGAGGCTAAAATGAGACAGGTAATGAGAAGCAGCATCTATTACACACATCTAGAGGTATCATTTACTTTACACTATTAATAAATTCTGCTGCCTTAGTCTTTTTTTTTTAAAAACAAATCTTTACAGGTTCTTTTTAAAAAAGTACAAAAATCACATTAAATATACAGGGCTGTGTTTAACTTGCAGGTTCACCCCAATCTAGTTGTTATCGCACCTGTGTCAGTTACTCTCCATTACAAAGCAGTCTCTTGTTGCACATTGAAGCTTACCACGTTTTCATTCACAGAGCATTCTTCCACTCTTTATTTCCCCCATTAATTTACTCTCTCTCCATTCTCCACCTCTGTAACTGCCTTACTGTCTCCAGAAAATTCAAAAGAAATGTCTGAATCTAGCTTCCAAAATACAAATTCCATTAATAAACACATAGAGACTGCAAAATAAATTAACTCATTGGAAACCATTACTTACAGTGTCCTCAAAAAAAAAGAGAATCTGCTCTCTCTGCTTACTTACTGAGGCACCCAATGAATTTTGTGAAAGTCTCCAGTTAATTAATTCTCCATTCCCCTGGTAGGTTGGTCCAAGAAATCCATCTGCTCCTTCACAAACACCTAATTCTCCGCAATGAGTTCTCACCTATCAAAGCTTCTATCCCCAACAGCTCTCAACATTCCCTTGAATGCGTCCCTTGCAATTTTGCTGCATTTCTTGCTCCTCTCCTGTCCTCAATACTAAGCTTTCTAGCTTTGCTGTTCCCTCTCCCTCTGTTCCCCAACCCTGTGTTGATAGAAGTTCATGGAAATTTACTTGAAGTCTTGCTCCCTCCATGAGATGAGTCAAAAAGGCGCTACAAGCTCCTTTGCTTCTCCAGATCCCACTAAGAGTTAAAAAGGAGGAAGACAGCCAATGCAGCTTAAGGCTGAGGACTTCAGAAACACACCGAGCCTTCTGAGACGAGGACTAGGCAGGAGATGCTCTACTGTATGCCCTGCCTCCCCAGAAAACAGACATCTCTCCTTTGGGCTCCTTCCTTTGAAGGAGGGCAGGAGGGAAGTGCTAATATGGGGAAGACTTCTCTGTGAGCAAATAAATAAACAAGTTACCCCATACAATAGCAAGAACATGAAGAGAAAAGCAGACACCGTTTGGCCCAGTATGTCAGGATAGCCGGGGCCAGATGTTGTTTTAATGACATGACTTGAGTTCTGCCTGCTTACAGCAAGAACGCTAAAACGGAATGAGATTATTAATACAGACACCACTGGCAAAGTGACACAAAATGGCTGTTTATGCCAAGTCACCAGGGGAGAGAAATTCTAGATGCCCCTTCCCAGCCCCTTCAAAAAGGCTGGAGGAATGGTGACAGACAAAAGGAATTTGGTTTGAGTTGAAATTATTCCAGCCTTTGTGACTAGCTCTCATGCTTTTTCAGAGCGGCACAGCAGTTGTAAGGGCCAAATGCTGTTAAAAACAGTAGCTTTCTATCTCACATGAAAGACACTGCCTGCAGCGGCAGAATATTGTCACCAGCAAGCCATGACAACCACCTCCATGGTGCATATGCACTGCTATCTTCCTTATCTCCAGAACACTTCACTGCCACGGCAAGGTATTCTAGATTCAGGTTACCCTTCTTGTCTTTGTGGGATATGACAGGATCTCAGGATATGAAAATGAGCTCTTTTAGCATTTCTGCAAAAGAAAGAAGTATTATACTGTCTCATGTTTACATTACCTTGAAGGAAAACAAATTACGCTCATTCTTTAAACAACTAACAGCTTACAGAAATAAGACTGAAATTCCACTTAAAAGTACATGATCCTAATTAGTATTTTATGCTACAGTGCTCTGCACTATTATATGACTCCCCTAAAGATCTCAGCATTCTTAAAACCACTAATAAAGTGAGAATTATTCCAAATTGCAAAAATGAAATAGAGGCAATACAGTTACTTTAAAATGGTAGCACTGTAAGCATCATACTTGCCATGATTTTGAATATCCTGATTCACATGAAAATCAGTAACATGAATTCAATGAATTCATGCTCATACGCTCAGGATTTTTTCTGATATCAATACTACATAATGCAGCAGCTATGTTTTTACTAAAATGACTTAGGCTAAGTAAAAGCACCACAACAATTATTTCAACTGCAAGAAGGGCTCTTCTGAGAATAAAATTCTAAAAAGTCTTATATTTGATTAATGCACTTTATAATTTCAACTTCATTCTTTTTATCCTGTTTTGAAGTACACTAAATCACTCCTTCAAGCTCTTCATTAACTTTTAGGGGAATTATATATCATACCAAGAAAATGAAAAAGGCAGGTATGTATATATTTTCAAGTATCAAGGCAGTAATTAATTCTATTTGGAATTTGTGCTCCTCAGTCAGCCCCCTATCCACCTCTTGCATTACAGGGTTATTGTAGTGTATTTTGGCTTGGTAAGCAGTGTGATTTTAAGGGCACTTAGGACTTCCAGTATGTCAAAATTTGAGGAAAAAGAGAATGAAAGAATATTCACAATGTTCCCCCATCAGCCAACAGCAGCTTTAGCTAAATATATATATACATATATATCTGAAAGCCACTAGCTTCCACCCCATTGAACAGTCCATTCAAGGCGTGGCTAAAATAAAAGATGAAAAGGCAAGTGTCAGATTTCAAAGAATTAAAAAGCATCAGTGTGTGCTAATTAGTAAATGTTCATAACTATGTACACCAGAACTAAAAGGTCTGACAAGACTATTTCACAAGAAAGGGAAAAAATGGCCAAAAAATTTAATTATTTCATGCTATTCAGATTTTCAGTGATTTCAGGCAAATTTGAAAAACAGACAATTTAGCTTTCACAGTTTCTCAAAATTGCAGAATTCTTTTTCTATGTAGAAACATTTTGTACGTGTTCACATGAAATGAAGCATTAAACAGTTACAAGCTGTGTTGACAATTTAGATACAGCTGTTAAAAAACCTGGATACAAATTATTACAACACATACAGTGTAAGCAACTTGGGCAAGCCAAAGTTAAAGTTTGACTACATTGCTCATTTGCTTCATTTAATGGAAACAGGTTATAACAGAATTAACTACGCATTAATTTGATTTCTTTCAAGTACTCTACAATCAAGGGTTTGCCAGCAACCACCAGTCTTACAAGCTGATCTACCTGAATTTTTCTATTTTCCAGAAAGCATGTACAGACTGAACAAACTTATCTACTAAACCAGGAGAAGCCCTTAAAGATCACAGTTTTAAAAATGGGCTTCTGTAAAATGACAAGACCGGGACTCCGCTGATGAGCTGAGCGATGCCTATTTCCTATTTGCAAGGATCTGAAGACGAAGCACCGAAACCTCATCCTGAACGTGCAGTATTTCTTGCTTTATACGAAATGGTGCATACTGGTCTTCAGTAAAAGCAAGAAGTCTGAAAACAAACGTATGACACATCCTCAGTCTCTCAACTGGGCAAAGCAACAAACACTGGACTGCACAGTGGCATCAGATCTCTGATGGTGATGTAAAACTTGCATTTGTGAGCAGTACGGTCTTGAAGCATAAGGTTTGTAGCTATTTACACTGGACAGAACTCGCCTTGACTGTCAATCTGTTTAGCTGCTGTCCCGTATGAAAACATTTTGATGTATCTGCAAACAACTTCAGGACATTCTTAATCTCTTTAATTCTAAACATGCTGCTCTTGTTCAGGACAAAGAATGATGCCTTAAGTTCAAATGCTCATGCAAGTAAGCAATAGTCCGTGAAAGGCCTCCTTCGGTACCCTCTTTGATGCCTAGAATCCAAAGTTGCCCAGACAGAAGTAAGTGTACGTGGGTATTTGACTCACATATATACTCAGGTACTTGTTAAACACTAGTGGGCTAATTATCTTTTCAGTTACACAAGCCTAGATGATGCCTGATGTTCCTTAGAAAAATGAATGAAAGAATGGACTAAGTTGAGGGAAAAAATAAAATGTCAACAGGCATTGGCTTTTTGATGTCAAGCCCACGCTATCTGAAAACAGTGAGAGAAGAAAGGTGAAATTAATTGTATTTTAGGTTATACTTTAAATTTAGCAACTCAACAAAATGCTTAAACATGCCCTTCCGAATAAAATAACTATTATCTGGTGTTATCTTTCACTTTACTCTTAGGCATCACAAACTGCAACTTTTCCAATCTGTCCGCACTGTCTCTCCTCTTGGCACTTAGTTCTGAATTACTGCAAGCTTCCTTTCATCTGCTTTAACAAAGCAAATTATTGCTTTCTTAGCCATAACAGAGATTGCTGCAATGGTTATTTTCTTTGCTGTCATTTTTACTATGTTACTCTGCTCTGTGTCCATCTATTCCCTTCTCTATGGCATCGCATATAGAACATATGCCCTCAGTTGCAATATTTTATCAGTCTAGGCTCTTCCATCTCATCAGTATGGAAGCAATGGATTTGATCTCTAATACGCCCTTTCAGACAAAATCCTTTGCATCATCTCTTAACTTAGGAAGAGCTCCCTGGAAACACATACAAATCCAATACGTAGTTTTGTTTCAAATTCCTCCCTTTCTTTTTTAGGATATTACTTACTACAAAGCCTAGCAAAACCAGTGAAGGTATTTAAGTTTCTGATGTTCCAAGATCACTTGCTTTGATCCTACATAATGCCTCCTTGTTCCCCACTGTCTTTGCTACATGGAGATGGTAAACTATTCAGGAATTTGGACTATATATTTCTACTGTCTTTATGCAGTACTGGTATGAGTGTTAGAGTCCTGAAGTGCTACAGGAATATAAACAACAATAAATAAAGATGGTAGGTCTGTATTAACCAATTATACATTATTAACCATCATAATACTAGACCTGACTTTGCCTTTTTTTCTCCTTCAGATCCTGCTGTGCTTTACTGGGATTGTCTATCAATACACTTATTATATCCTGTACTACCTGAGATGCCTTTAGCAGTCTGCTCACAGTCCTCTGTCTTTCTCTTCACTGATGCAGCCCACCCTGGGCTTTCTGCTGTTATCATCAGAACCACCAGACCAAAGGTGACTAACTTAAAGTTACGACAGAGAATTTTACATTATGGTAAACCACAGCAGACATAGCCATGGCTGCTAGAGGGAAAAAGCTGGTGTTGCCCAAAGTATCTGATGAGGGTGAGGCTATGAAGTTTGGATCAAGACTATGCCTTTCCTACCGGTCATGAGTGCTAAGACTGAGAGTTCACACTGGTGCAATACACAGTGATTGCAGAACTGCAGGGCTCAGGCTTCGATAAAGTTTAGCATTTACATCTAATATTCTGGTAAGGGCCCACTTTTAGTGATAATCAAAGAGAGGTGCTTGCAACTCTTCAACTAAAGGGTTATCTAAGGCAAGGAATGGTTAGCACTGGCTGGTAAGCCGCACTGAAAACAGCATTTGGTCAGCAGAGAAACTCTGTACTCCTCTAAGTAAACGCCTCTGCCATTTCCACTTGGTTCTTTCTTTGGTAAGGTTCAAAAATACCTTTACAAGACAAGAATGAATTGAGCCATTTCTACAGCTGCCTGGAGGTCATATATATGCCTTGAGGGTGCTGTTGGTGAGAAAGGAAGCAACACTGTGTATCAATGTCTCAGCTGAAAGTCTTCTGGCAGCTTTAATTTACTGGACTGGAAGTGAAGTGCACTCTTTAGTGCTGTAGTTGTCACAAAAATGTCCTGCTATACTTGCCTGTAGCTGAAAGAAGGCAGTTGCCACATTTCTTGCTCACTTCCCTTGGGATCCACTGAGGGAGAGAGAAGGTCTGCTTTGCAGACACATGGTTCTGGTGGGAAATTTAGCTCTGCACCAGAAAAGGCACAACATTCCTCCTGCTGTTCTGCATAAAATGAAAATCCTGTAAGAATTTAAACAGGTACTCTGTTCATTTGGCACTCTAGAGGCTGGGCTTACAGGACCACCAGGGAAGGGGAAAAAAAATAGTTAAAAATCCATCTTGCTTCAAGTAAAAAAACCTCTCCAAAACAAGCAATGCAAAAGTTGAGGGAGGAATCCATCCACAAGACAGACAGGGGCTAGGGAAACAGTGTTGTATAAATGTGTTTTTGCATTTGTCATTGTTTACTGGGAGAGATGTGTAACCTTGCAACACTGAAACAAAATAGGATGAGTAATAGGACAACAACTATGCCATCTCAGCCAAAAAGGTGACCTAAAATAGTTTTGCATTATTATACTTTCATATATTCAATATCTGCCTGGCTACTATTGCCTTCAGTGGAGTTTGGCTGCATCACAGCTAGAATTTTATTGCAACTTTTAAACTTCTAATCTATACAACAGCAGATGAGTAGATTCCTTTACTTCTAATTAGTCCGTAAGGTTTTTAGCAATGTTGCAAAAGTAAAAATTATGAAGAGCATTAAATGTCATATACAAATATGAAATTGATTAAATACTCTCAGACACAGTAACGGGTAGTGGTAGCAGGGGTGAAGTAAACTCCTTTTCTTGAGTAACGCAAGCTGGGTACTGGGAAAGGCTTCTGAGGCAGCACAGAGAATGATGATTTATAAAATGAATGCAATCTCTCTCCTACAGGGGAACCTACAAACAACAGTAGTGTTAAGTCAGAGAAGCCCAAGAATTGAATGCACCCTGGTGGCTGGGCTCCTGGGAAACCTTCAATGGTCATAACAGCTAAAAACCCTCTGGAGATCATGACAGTTTCTGTTGATGTGCAAAAACCCTTTTTGCTGAGCAAGGAGATGAAATCTGATTTCACTGAACGAGCAGGCTCAACAGCCTACAACTCTGATGGGAAACGTTACTTTAATAATTCAGGACGACAGCTACCGATGATGCTCTTGTCCAACACCTCTGTTGTAAATACAAAAGTTTCATGAGAATATGTGTAAAAATATATTAAAATTGCTGTATTAAATCTGAAGTTATTGCAGATGAAACCAAACCAAATTACTTTTTTTTTCAAAACAAAGCAGAAGTTTCGCTGTAACAGTCATCAGTTCCAGTCATATCTATGTAAACAAAGACATGATGGGACAATTGCTGTTCATTCCAGCCAGTAACTGACTGCCTTTGAACTTGCTGAAAAGCTTCCGTGACTCCTAGCTAGACCTAAATGGGAAACAGTTCCCCTGTCCTCTGACACTTCAAAAACTTCCCTGCTCTACTGGTATGAACTGAAGACCTTCTGAGGGAGGTTTTTTCCTTATTTTTTCTAATTCTAAAAGAATCTTCCAGGAGATTTTCTTTAGTCAAATGGAGGCAGAGGTTCTGCCAGTCTCTCACATTTCAGATTTCTGGCCTAATCACCAGTGCTTCAGGGATCACTCCCTGGAGCTTCTCAACTTGATTTCGATCACTTATTTTTCTTTACTTCAGTTAGAAATTTCATCCCAACAAGCCATAGCCATAAAATAATCCCAAACTATGTTTGTTCCTTACGAAAGTTTCCATTTTGGTAATCTGGAACAACAATAGTAGAGGAGCTGAAGAATTTCTGAGCAGCTCAACTTTTAATAGCTTTAATCCTAATAATTCAAGCATCATTAATTGTCTTCTCCATATTACATTTCTGCTTGACACACTGTTCAGTTAGGTTGTATTACGTTAGAAGGAATAACCACAATTTGTTCTGAATCCTGATGTCACTTATATTTATTATTGAATTCTCAGAACCAATGGAATTAAATTCTACCATATACCTGAGACATGGACCCGAAATGCCACCAATTTGCACAGAAAGCTTTTCATATTTTCCTGTACTCTCAGGGAAGTAAAATCTGAGCTATGTTCTAGATTTTTGAAATTCCTCTAGTAGGCTTCTCATCCAGAAAACTATTCACCACATTGTTCTGACCTTTTACCACCAAATACTAGAAATGATAAAAATATTATAGATTTTTGATCAATGTGCAAAATGTTGTAGGTAAACCTTTAAATAGCAATACAATCTTTTACTGTTATTACAGAAATTTGAGTTGCTTCTAGCAGTTCAACCATACCTATCTACCCACAAAGCAGCACATTAGTCTTAATCATACCTTTTCAGCTCTTTGAGTGTAATTCAAAATACATTTCTGTGTTTCATAAACAATTATGTGTTTCTGCAACTCATGAGAGAATTAAACAACGTAAACAAAAGTTTTAGGCATTATTATGCAAAATCATTTATGACCTTTTTGTACATTATCCATAGAAAATTCCATAAAACATTTTTCTTGTTTCATTGCTCAAATCTGACATTTACCTTCTTCTTCTCTTTTTCAGGAATCATCCCAGAAGATCTGCAGCCAATATTAACTATGCAGTTAGAATCTACTTTTTTTTTCTCTTTTTCTTACAATCTAGTAACTATTAAATTTCGAAGATGTTACAGTTCAGATTTTGCTACCAACAAAAATCATATGGTTAAAAACTACGCTACTCTGCATGCCACATTCCTCTTGTAGATAGTCCTCTGTATTTGTTGGTAAGACCAGGTTGAGTCTGAGATAAATCCATATGCACAAATTTAACCTTAGATGAAGAGTCTCCTATTCTTAGAAACACCTCATCCTTGTCACTTTTTCATGATGCATAGGAAAGGAATTGTGATTCTTTTGAACCAAATGCAGACTTCCACAAGGACATTAAAAGCTGCAGCATGAGAAGCTTTAAAATCAGTTCTGATTAATTTTTGATTCATGATTTAGAACTAATAAAAACTAGTATCCCTAAGGTCAGATTGTACACATCGACTGCATTGCAACTACTCTAGTAAGAATTCTTCACCTACATGAGTGGTGTTCAAACTCTGTAGTTAAGACATGCTACTTAAACATTTTCCAAAAGAAACGTCTAATCTTGTCCACCTCTATGATACAAATTTAAGAAAACTTTCCTAATTTATTTGGTTCTTTCACAGGCTTAAAAATCTCTTTGGAGTTCATTTCAATAACAGAAGCATTTAAGCTGCACTTTCAGCATTAGCAAGGCAGACACTCTGAAATAACAGCTATTTCATTTAAAGCAATCTTCATCCGAGCTATAG
This sequence comes from Phoenicopterus ruber ruber, assembly GCA_009819775.1. NCBI lineage: Eukaryota > Metazoa > Chordata > Aves > Phoenicopteriformes > Phoenicopteridae > Phoenicopterus > Phoenicopterus ruber. The sequence goes on along the minus strand of CM020246.1, from coordinate 64,453,616 downwards.
CCAACCACTCCATGCATCCTGTGACAGGACAATTGCAACTTATCCATTTTATTGTAGCAACATAGGTTTGACCTACTAGTTTTGCATGTCTGCTTCTAGCTGTTGGTGGTTGGCTCTGCAGGAAGATTCTGCATCCTTAGCTTTGCATCATACAATAAATGCACTAGCTCGCCACATAATGCTGAATGTAAAAAGAAAAGAGTCCTTCTCAAACCTTGCAACAGATCCTTGTATTTGCAGTTGGAAGAATGGATTGGCATTATTTTATCTTGTGTAGGTACAAAAGCTTACAAAGATCTGTAAAAATTATTCATCTCAGCACCAATAATTATGCATCTTCCCATATCTTCTCACAATTGACCCCTCCTTCTACAAATTCCACTTGCCTTCTCTAAATTTTTGCTAACTTCATTACACTCCTCATAAAGCAAGGAAAATTCGGCAAACCACTCCAAGGCCCTAACTCCAAAAAGCCATTAAGGAGGTGGAAGTGCTGCCTATATAAGCAGTTCCACTTAGCACCAGCACAAACAAAGTGCTCCACCTGTAGCTGAGCTCAGCCTGCTGGCTGGGATCTGCGAGATCTGCTTGGGTGTGCACTGAAGCCATGGCACCTTCAGTGGCCAGACGAAACTCCAACGAGCTCCATGGCATGGTGAAGATGCCATAGGTCTCCCCATCTCCTCTATATCTTGTTCTGATAACAGTGGCAGCACTCATATTCGTGTCCATCCATCATGCTCTTGCAGACCTACCTAATGTATACAGAGGGCAGGAGACACATTTGCCATCTAATTTATAGTCCACCTGGTTCATCGTTTACTGCTAGCAGACTACACATACTACTGCTGCCTAGTGAAATCTCATTGGACAAACACTGGTAAGCAATCAAGTTGAGGTACCCAGTTCAGTTTCACTTGTCTGTCTGTAAAGTGTCTCTGCATTAACCCATGCCACCAACTCTGTATTGCGCTGTGTCAGTATTTTCATTAAAGTTTCACATATTTAAGTGCTCTGCAAGATCAAAAAGCAAGTTGTTCAATATGACAGTATGTATTTTTTCAGTATTTACCTTCTTTGTTCACAGTTGTTTGTTTTGTTTTGTTTTAATTTTTCTAATCAATTAATCAGACTTCTTTGCTGGCTTACTCTTAACAATTCTCAAGGCTTTTTTCCTTTTGGTATCATCTGAATACGTGTAAAGATTTTCCTATTTTCCAGCAGAGTGCATTTGCAGAATTTAAAAGATGTTAGTTGAACCAGTGCCTCAAGATAGCAGTAGCTGACGTTTCAATAGCCAGCACAACTTGGTGCCATCAGCAGACTGCATAAAGTCTACTTCCCAGGCTAGAGCACCACACAGGGTTCCGCCTGAGCGTCTAATTTCCGCTGCACTGAAAGCAATTCCTGAGGCAGAAGGTGGGAGGAGAGCCAGGGCACCTGGGCTCTCCCTTCATTGGTGTCAAGACACCAAAGCAGCCCTCCATGGGCCACCAGTTTTGCAAAGCCAGTATTAACTCTTCAGTGATCTATGTAACTACTCTTGCATTCACAAGTATTTCTATTTATTCTCCCTTCCACCCTTTTTAACAGGGACCTTATCCAAAAGTAAAAACTCAGTGGCATTTGGTATTGATCAGACTAATTCAACACCATATTTGCTACTTCAGATGCTAGGGAATTACATTTTCCCTCTTGAAATCACATACACACTGTGATTTTATTTGTTAGATTCATTCAACAATTATCCTGGTGTATCTTTTAATTAGACCATCAACCACTCCTATTGAAATATAAATCAGTAAGTCTATTCTTTTAGGATCTTATCTTTCCCACACCAAACATTAATTAGTTACTGTAAAAGTTGCAGAAGAGCAGCTGGTTTTAAAGAATTAAATTCAAGACTCGTACGCTTTTTGGTATTGCAGGTTAGGCTGGAAGATAGTTCATTATTATGTTCACTGTTTCATACTTCATATCTTTCAGATCCTTTATTAAAAAAAAAAAAAGAGTAATTGAAACATCTGACTTTCTCCCATTGCTCCATATTTCTTTTCTCAAAGATGATAGTTTGCCAAAGCCATACTGCAGATGTCCCTCAAAATGTAAATTAGGGGTCAGGCTTTCAGTATTGTTTTACCTATCATCACACACTAACTACCTGGCTTGTTTTTTGGTTAAGAATGCTTTCTGTCTCTGGAGGTATTTATCCCAAACTCATTACCATGAGATTCTGATTAGAGCCTTCATGCTTCCAAAGCAGCTGCAGAATTTTTAATCATAAAAAGCAACGAAAGACATGAAGGTGAGTATCATCCAGACATTTTACAAGCCTAGTCTTCACAGGAATATTGTTTCAGTTGTGAAAAAGAAATGCCACGTGTGCAAATGGTATGTAGTAATCAGTACTTTAGTTTTTCACCAAAGCAATGGAAGCAACTGCCATAAATAATTTTACATCTGAATCCAAATGGTGCTGTCATAAGCAAAATGACAAATATATCTTATAATTTCAGCTTCTGTGTGGTTCATTCACAGGCATATAGAACATCATTTGCAATAATCTGGAGTCTGTTTTTCCAATTTTATTTTTACCTTGTTTTCATCTTAACAAAATCATAAGCCTACCCACAGCTATTCAAAATAACAGTGCAGATGCTGCTATCATTTGCACTAGCATAAACGCAATAGCAGTGTCAAACCCACAGATGATTAGTATTAATACTACTATTCTAATTGCACTTCTGCAGGGCTTTGAAGCTCCTACATTTCTGTTACTGCAAGTTTTTCATAATGAAATGCCAAAAAGTGCTGAACAATTTGAGTGAATGAAATGATCTGATACCTGCGTCTTCAAGTATTTGCTTCTTATTTCTGAGCAGTGCCTGGGAAGAAGGAAAGCTTTGTAACAGGGTTCTGTCCTCTTTCTGCACATCCCTGTGGCAATACATACTGCTTGTCCTCCTTTTTTCCTAATGAACTTATGACCACGTTTTATTCTCTCCAGCGTCAAAATCCAGCTCAGAAAGAGGAGCAAAGGCAAACACCCCAGAAGATGGCAGATTTGAGCTGAGCCAAAAGCCTTTAAAAAACACTTCTGAGTCATTCCTCTCCTTTCAGCCTGTACCTTCCAAATAAATTGCAAACTCTGTATTTAAGAAGATATGCATTTGCCACCACCAGCAAAATGTACTGGAAGTCTTTCTCAATACAGGTCAATGACCTGAAACCTGTCAGATGTTTAAAAAAAAGAAGAGCATTTGGAAAAAATTCTTAAACATTAAACATTACAAAAATGCATTGATCTATTTTACTCTTTGGACATAAAATACACTCTTATAAACAAAAATTTTACCAAAACACTTGTTCAAAAGGGGCAACTATTACCCCGATACCATTTGCTTTCAGCCATAATCCCAATATACCTATTTTAACAGAAGGCAGATATTGGAGCTGCATGACTTATGATCAATGGCAAAAATTCAGAAACAAGTATGTATCTCACTGTTATATACAGTATGTATGATGCTCATTCTGCCCTTCTCATTCACAGGGACATTTATGCAGGAGTTGATACAAATAAAACTGCCAGACTCTGGAGCTTTTTAACTTCTAATTTACTGTAGATACGTGTAAATTTCCCAGACATTATAATACATCACCTTACTGCCTGCCTAAGTTTGACCAAATGGTGCAATACAGAAAAATTAAAACCAGATATGAAGTACAGTTAATAAATATATACTGAATATGCATGGACTAACAATTGCTGCACTGTATCAATGGTAACAAAAACTCTTACAGTGAAAATTGCACTACATAAATTCACTTAAAGCAATGGAATGCTATGGATAGTATGTTATTAGACTTATAAGAAATAAAGTAGAAAACTATGCTCAAGCAAAATGCTTTAGGAGATCAGCCACCATCACATTTCTTTGTTTGTGATTAACTTAATTTTAAGAAACAAAAGTCAGAACTTTTGTTCTGTAGATTCATTATTAGTACCAGTGCAATTACACATGTCCAAAGATAATTGAGATGATATGATACCTTAACATTTAATGAAAGACTCTGTTGAGATTTTGAAGCTGTGAATTATGTTAGGATGGAAATTATTTCTCTGTATTTCATTATACAGCTGCTAAATCTTACCTAAAGAAGAAGAAAACCCTCCATTCCATTACTAGGAATGAAAGGCCACGGGAATGGTGTGAGTAAGTATATATACTTTACAAGCCAGCAAATAAGTATTTCTTTATGACTACCACAATTTTGGGATTAATTGCAGCAAACCTAATCTCATATCCAATGAAAAAATTCAGAAACACTCACCATGATTCCAGTGAGTAAACAGACTCCTTTCCCGCAGTATGTATTAGGTACCATGTCACCATAGCCAATGGACAGAAAAGTTATTGAAATCAACCACATTGCTCCAAGGAAGTTGCTTGTAACATCCTGTTGATCATGGTATCTGAAAAGAAAAAAGAACACAATTTCTTTATCATGAAAACTTTTGTTAAACTTTTGTGCTATCAGAAAGAAATCACATTAACTGGTCATACAACCATTCTTGTATTCTACAGTTATTTCTTTTTTAAAAGCAGCTATAAGGAATTAAATAAAACTCAAATACAATGACATCAGCAGTAGAGAAACAGAAGGTACAACAATAGCACCAGTAGTAGAGATACTCAGGATGGTTTGTAATTCAGTATTCCGTTATTATTATTATTAAAATAGCAGAAACCTCTTGTTTTTTAATAGAATCTCTTTATCAGGGGTAAAAGTCCTGCTAATCCTCTGCAGTGGCATAAGACACCAGTATACTATAGTTGCTGCAGTCTCAGGCAAATATGAAAGTCAGAAAAGGATGTGTGGGCAAGGAGACAGCAGAGCACATCTCCATCTCCTTGGCCTAAATGCAAGGCTGTGATCAGAAATATAATCATGAATTATCATGTAAATGCTGACTTCGACAACCTAACATTTTTCCTCTCCTTCAACATGTTCAAGACAAACAAAAAAGTATGCCATTGTATTTCTCATCATCGAAAGATCTTTACTTTAAATATAGCAGAACCCCTCTTTTGTGTTAAGTGAGCTATTAAGTGTAATTTCCTGATGTGCCATTTGTTATCTTAGTTTTAATATTCTAGTGGAATATGTTCATTTTCTCCTTCAAAGAAAACAAGCTCAGATGAATAATCTAGTCTTCACATGACACATACACCTAATCAACTGGGAAGCCATAAGGACATATTTTAGGGCTAAAACCTGTTGTTGTCACGGACTGTGTTGGGGAAAAATGCCTAATAGCTTAATGTATGTAGAATTTTGCTCCCTGGGCAGAGTAGCTCTGCAACAGAGACTACCTGTGGCAGCCACTGCAGCCTCAAGGTTGCAATAACCCCTGCAGCTGCTGTGAAGCCTCAGGTTAGCTATCTATGCTGTTGGTCCTCAAGGGTATTATTTTAGCCAGTCCCTACATCTGTGTCTTACAGTGGGTCACAGGGGGTCACATTAGGGAATTAGTTCACAAATCCATAAGCAACCTGCTTTCCACAACTGAAATAATTGCTTCAGTTTTCTTCCTTTCTGAACCGCAGTCTCCATGATGGAGCGGGAATGCAGAGTGAGCACAAAGGCACTCTCAGGAAATTCCCTATTCTCTCACTTGGAAGATACTCATTATAAATATCTGCAAAATGCCTTCTTCAAAGTCCCACCTATGCCCTGATGGTTACAACAACCTAAAAACTCTTTGACGGCCAGAGACTACAGCAATCACTCCAAACAAGTCTGTTCCACATTTCGTCTGTACTCTTCTCTCTCCTGGTGTCAGTGTTGTCTTTCTCACATACTTTATACAAGCTTTCAAAGGTTTTTTGTTCTGCATCTGGAACAATGCAGTAACAGCCCACATTTGGAGCTGTGACACAAACAATGATAACCACAACAGCCACAAGAGTAGTAAGAAAAACAACAGCAAACTTAACTCATGACCACAGAACTCTGCACAACAAAAAGAGATTTGACATTGCTTTCTTCCCAGTCTGCACTAAATGTTACGGATTTTAGTCTCCACTTAAAGAACTTAGCAAATAAGTGAAATATATGGATGCAGGCAGAGAGACATATTCATCCCATCCAGGAGGCAAGAAGAAAGCCTATGTATCATGCAAGTCCCTAGCGTATCATGTACGTGATATGACCCATAGGCTTTGGATGAGCTTCACGGAAAGCCACAACACATATTCTAAGGCTAGCAACTCAGTTAAATACCCATAAATGCTTACATAAACATTTATAATATATTTCTTTAATGCCCTTCTTTGGGTTTTGAACCTGGCCATTTGTGTACTTCAGATAGAAAACAGTTTTCCTATTAAGACGAAAATGCAATGCAATGCTTTTGATTTTTTCTACATTTTGTCCAAATAGTTACATCCTTACAAAATTTCAGCCCTACACGGTTATAATTACAGAAATCTTGATATAACTGAAAACAGAACATTCAAATACAACTCAGTAAGTCCTGAAATAAACATCAGTTTTACATAAAGAATGCCAAAAACTCTCTCTTAAGCCTTGAACAATACCGGGAAAAGATAATGGAGTCTTTACCCATTTATCCTCCTTTACCCAGGCCACAAAACACAGAAGTCAATCTACACATAGATCATTTAACAAAGGCAACATAGGGTTAAATTTTAAAAAGCACAACAGTAGTTTTTCAAGTTTCACTGGAGACATGGATCTTAATTAGTAAGGTCCCCTAGATGAAATATTCATTAAAGCCATCTGCATCCATATTTAGTAGCACACTTCAAGGACCTGTTCAAATGTTTTTATCTTATTAGCTCAGTGCTGTTGGACTTCCTACTCTGAATATTCCACCTAGTTGTGATTTTAAGGTTATAGTTCAGCAATCAAATGGTGCACACTTAATTTAAAAATCATCGTCAATACTTATAACTTTACTGTGACTAAGAAACAAAGGATACTTTGTATCCTCTCTATGGGCTCAACTGCTTAAGCATGGCAAAGCATGCAAATTACAACCTAATTTCACCTTTCAACAAAAACAAAAAACTCTTTTTCTCTCACAACTGTACAGGGAAAGTTGAAAGAGTGACTTCTCAAGTTAAAAATCTGTAAGTAAAATAGAGACAATCTAAAAGAGGGGATCACTGTCCTGATAATCCTATCATTTCTATGCCAGATTTATTGGAAGGCGGATTGGTTTTGTCTTGGTTTTTTGCAACTTCACTCATGATTTTTGAACCTCTGTGGTTATTAATTCTGGTACATGCCTACACCCTTTGGACTCTCATAAGACTACAGTTGTGCCGGCATACACTTCCAAGTGCTCTGCTATGTCATTAGGCACCACCATCGCTTGGGATTCAAGCCTGAATGAGCAAAGCCGGGGGGGCCGTCTTTGGCTACCCTGCATCCACCAAATTATTACATCTATAACAAAGCAGGAGAAGCAATTTCTTAAAATTAGGAATTGCAACATCTTATTTGTACAGCCATGGGAACGGCTGAAAATGAGCATTGGAGGCATTTAAATTGCTTTGTTTTCAGGAGGGGGAAAATATCTACTCATTGCCTTTCTGACTTGCTTTCAAAGTTATCACAGCCCTAAAGACTGAACTTCTCTGTTTACGCAGGGAACAGTAAAATGAACACAGCAGAAATCAAACTTTCCCATGTTTTTCCATCAGTGCACCTCTAACGTGTTGCACTCAAGTCCCCAGAAGGCCTGAGAAAAGTCATTCCCATCACTCTATTTTTCACTTCGCTATTGAGACTATCCCCAGCAGAGCCAATTGCAGTGGACATTACATTGAGGAGAAAAGCCATCCACGTGCACAGCTGGAGCAGAGCTGTCTCGCTCACTGTCAGTTGTCATCAGCCACTATAAACATCTCCTCATTCCAGTTGGACTGTGAAAGACAGATTGGATGTAACACAGTCCAGAATTCAACTGCAGTTTTCTTAAACTATCCATTCACTCTGTATCTGAGAGCTCTGAAATCTGATAGGAAAATACTGTACCGTGAACAGCTTGGAAACCCAAAAGCTCAGGAAGTAAAGAAAAAGAAATAAAGATTTCCTTTCAGCGACAAGTTCCACACAAAGCAAAATCCAGTCATTACCAACCAAATTCTAAACCATAAGGTTTTTGTCATTAATCCTTAGTTTGATAAAGATTTTTATTTTTTATAAAGATTTTTATTTTTTAAATTCAAATCACTACACAAATATTTATTTAAATATTTAAAGCCCACTATTCTTAGCCAATAAAAACTTGCACTAGAAACAGAGTGAGCCACTTGAAGACAAGAGCTAGTATTTAATTGTGTTAAAACTGCAGCTATAAACAGGTTGATTTTCTGGACCACGTCCAGCCTCACACGGCAGCAGAATAAAGGGTCATTTAAAAAAGCTGTGTGTTCCCCTGAGGTAGGAGAATCCTTGGCTGAAGTCACACAGGCATAAGTATTATTTATCACTTTCTCTTGCCTTCTCTAATAAGGAATGTGCTAGCAAGCAGGCAGTGCTGCAGCTGGAACACGCTACTCACCAGGCAATCCTCATCCTGTGAAACACCACTATCCAGTTCTCACCAACCAGCACACATAAATCCTGAGACTACCCTAATTTAAACCAAAAATAGTTGAATGATTAGATTTGTGCAAAAATAGCATGGCTCAATTCCTTAGCAAGCCAAACTGAGTGGGAGTTTTACCATTCATTTCAGGAAGACATAAATATATTCCTCAGCTGACAATACTGCAGTGGCTTGGGTTGTCAAGGCAATATTCCAGATTATCAGAGTCCTTTTCTTCTGGTTTCACTATCAGCATCACGATTTTCAGTACTGCTTTCCTTCAGAACTATGCTTGTATTTGATGACATTTCATTTAACCAGTACAATATCTGCTTTTTAGCTGCACACTGTTATCACACATTGACATCTTGACATCTAAGACACATTCACCTTAAAAAGTGATGAATAAGAAGAAATCAAGTATAATATTAAGCTTGACCACTGGTGCACTAATTCACACCTACCAGCTTCATTTCAGTTTATCTTGTCTCCATGGACAGACTCTGACAACTTTGCCATCTTTGGTTTTGCTTTCTTGAACAAGTCAAGGAAAGAACTAAAAAAGGGGTTGAAAAGATGACCCTTTTTGTAGGGAAGTAAACGGCCTGCTTTTACCATAATCATGAAGGAATTCCTGGCCTCCACTACAATGATAATCCAGGCTGAGATTAGTCTTGTCAAACCTTACAAACTTTTAAACTAATAACAGCTGGAAACAGGCTCAGCCCATTAAATCAGAAACTTGTCAAGACTCTGCTGAGACACTGATTGATCTAACCAGCTATTAGAGCTCTCCCACAGTATCAGGCCATTCTGTTACTAAGTGCCTTTTTAGTCTTAGTTAGATGGTAGGTACTGGCAGCTTTTTATCTGTTAATAAAGTGATGATAATAGACAGGTCTTTTTATTCCTTCTTCCTTCCTCCTGTTTAAAAGAAAGAAAAGAAAAGAAAACCACAACCGCACTTGGAAGGAACAGGGGGGATGACTCAAGAAGAAATTTTGCCTGCCTTGACGGCTTTAGGATCAGAAAGGCAACTTGAAAAGTGCATGTCACTCCTTGTCTTTTTTCTAACATGCCTATTGACATCCCCCAAATATTTATGAACAGCGGCAAAAATGTTCTTGTCACAAAAAACACTTCATGAAAGTGCAAAGCACTGTGACAAATGTCTGGATTTCACACACACAGACTCACATGAGTAGCAGTTCTGAACCCAACCAAAAGTAACGGGTGCGAGTAAGCTGTCTGGATTGCTTCTACAGGGGTCAAAATGTTCATGATTTTTCTATTAAGAGTATTTGTGCACTATTTATGGAAAACTAATAAATCCAACAGAGAAATGTTAAATACTATTACATAAGTAGCATATGTTACTAGGTTACCTAAGATGGATGGAAAAAATAATCAAAACAAGATTTTTGAAAACAAGAGGACAGAGGAGAGAGAAAAATCAACACAAAAACAGATGGGTGAGATGGCATATTTTAAGAAATTTTATCATTATTCTTGAATATAAATTGCAGTTTAAGCATAAGTGTGAAGACACAAAATTATCTAAACCCCTAGCTGCTGTCAGATACCTACCTCTCAATGCCCGGGCAATGGGTAACCTGCCGGTAGAGAAATAAGGACTAATTGCCATTTTTTCAGAGTACCAAACTTTTATTTGACCTCCACTGGTGAAGGTCTTGCCTTGTTTTCCTGGTGCTGTAAAGAGCTGATGTTCTGCTGAATCGGTATACCTGTCTGCAGCCATGGTAGATGGAAAGATTTTCCATCTTCCCAAGAGAAGTCATTCAGCTACAACCATAATCTGAAGACACCAAAGTTGCTGAAGCTCCTTGAAAGTATTACTTGCCCCGCCTCCCCCCCCCCCCCCCCCCCCCCCCCCCCCCCCCTTTTTTTAACCTGCATTCAATAAATGTGTAAGAGTGTCACGTAGCATCTGTTGAATCAATTCTACAAGTATTGGGAAACTGGGAAACCTTTAAATTTGTGACAGACAGCAATCCACTAAGAGGAACAGCAGCAAAGATAGGAGTGCCCAGCATCAGTGTACAAAAAAGTACTGCTGTGAGTAAGTGATAACTACTGTTTCAGGTGGTCTTAGACTATATAAAAACACTAATGTGTCTTATGAAAGTTTTTAGAGAGTTTGCTCAAGGAGAATTTTTTTCTTGCCTCGATTAAGAAACACTCCCACCATTCCCCAAACTCCACCTTTAGAGCTTATCCCCAAATATAATCATATTCTTACTCCCACTGTGTTCTTTTCAGCAATTTCAAGCTATTTTGTTCCTGCAGTGGCATAACTGAAGTAAAATCTTATCTCCACTGAGGTCAGCAGCAAAGTTCCCATTGATTTCAGTGGGACCAGGATTTCTGTTGTATTTTTTGCCAGAGCTTCTGCTGATCATCCTTTAAAATGTTTCCATTTAGTGTTTCCATGCTTATCCATTTCAGAATTCTTATTTTTCCTTTGTCTTCATCTCACATTCTGGACGCCAATAAAGATTTGCTGTTACAAGTATCATTATGTATATCAAGAAACATCTTAATAAAATTGCTTGGCTAATTAAACTAAAAAAGGGTAAAAATTTATGCTTCTCCTCTTCAACATTTGGAAGCACAATAATGAAATGAAATGCTTGTTTGGGGATTTAAACTTAGCTATAACATACATTTACTTCCAGCATGCTTCTTGTGACTCAGTAGAATAACGAGTAACACTAAAGATCTTGGAAAGCTTCACCTGAAGTCTTAAACCAATGCTTAACTCCTAGAGACCTGAATGAGCTGTGCCTGCAGCAGAGTTTTTTTTAATATGTATCCTGCTCTGAAAAACAATCAGGTTCACTGTGTCTAAATATGGCTCATTTTAATAAAATACGCACAAGAGAAACAGAAAAGAAAGTAAGGCCAGTAGGAATGCCTTGCTGTCCGGGACTAACAGTAGCAGCTCTCATGAAGGTTACAGGACTGATTCTTCCCATTTCAGAAAACTTATATTTTTGTGCAAAATTTTGCCCACTGTTAAGTATTTGGACTAATACATTTTATTATATTCAGAAAATCTTCTTTTGGATAGATCTAGCTTCCTCACGCTATGGAACAGGCTCAGGGATTCAGCTTTTCCCAGCTCTACTGAAATTTATTTACATTTGATGTTACTCTGTCTCCAACAAAAACAGTTTTCCTGTTTCACAGGGTTGCCTTCAGATTTTAAAAACTCAACTCTCTAGCCTTTCCCAACTTCTATATAAATGTCCAGACTGTGCAGAAAAACTAAGCATGCTTCATATTGCTCAAACGCTGAGAGGCCAACTCAGGCTCTAATGGTTGTTGTTAGCTGCTGGATCAAGAGTAGCAATCGACACCAAAACAGTAAGTTCTGCAGCAATCTTTATTCACAAATTTTAGCACATGTATTACAATGTGCTCCATAATTCCATGATCATATGGTACTTTTTAGTCCTCACAAAAACGTATTAGTACCTTTTTCACTGCAAAGTACAGCTCTGCTCCAGGGATGGAAAACGGTAGCAAAAAATACTGTCGTACAATTCTCTGCCTCATTTTTTGGAAATGAAAAATCATGTTTTAATTTTTCATAGCTCTCTAATAGACTCTCTGCATGAAGTTAACCATCTTTGTTACATCTTATCATTATTTTGGTGGTCTTCACTTTGTGAGCTTTCAGATCCATACTCCACAGTTTGAGTAGCCTGGATGCTCAAAGCTCCAACTAAAACCCAATGAACTCAAAGATCTCTATAACAATATGTATTTTTTAAAAACATTCTCTTAAATTAGACATCCAAAAGTTGCATAGCACCAAAATTCTTCACTTTGCCAAAAATAGCAGCATGTCCCGAAGCAGCAAAATAGCCCTTTAAATGCCTCAGTATCCATACGTGAAGTAACATAGATGGAAAAATTCTTAGGGAACAAGTAACCGAACAGGCTTCCCAGAATGCACAGGACAAAGAGCTGTTGACACCCTTGTTTTTAGTTTAGCAGCTTAATGATGAGAGTGTTCACCATGGGGAGCAAACTTGCCTTAAGTCTCTTCTCAAGCACAAAGCTGACTGACATCAACATCTTCATCTCACTGCCCTACCTGTTAGGATACAGATCGTGAAAGTATCTCAGAATATCTTTTTGAAGATATTTCAACTTTAAATTGAATTCAAAATGGAGAGACCATGACTTTTTAATCTAGTGGAGAGAGACATTGCCTAAAAGGTTTAGGACAGGAGCTGGAGAAGGCAACATGTCTGTTCCAATCCTTGACAAACCACTCTTTTGAGTAAACAATAGCTCTGCCTTCAAAGCAAAATTCAACAAGTAATCCAGAAAGTACTGAGACCGCAAACACATCGACTAATAGAAATAAAACTGAAAATATCCAAGAGCTGCTCTTTCTGTAGTTCTGTATAGCATCTTTATCGAATGAGGTTCAGTAAAAGAAGCTACCATAAATATACAGTTAAAAGAATATTGTAATGCATGAATATAAAAGAAGTAAACTGAAGTGACATAAGCAATCTTGAGGGAAAACTTTCACTTTTCAGCACTGCACTTTGTAATCTTATTTTAAAAGATATATATATATATATGCATGTATCTTTCCTTTCTGCAGCCATGTTTTTTTACATAGTATAATCTTTGAAATTTGTCAATACAGTAAGACTGAATCTTATTTTTAAGGTTTGGTTTAATTTTCAAAGTCTGTAACAGCATTGGTTAAAGCTGTGTTATGATAGAAATATGAATCATTCAAAATCAAAGAGTTTCTTAATGAGCTCTACTGTGAATCATTCATTATATTCACTAGCAACTAATTCCCTTCTAAAATTTTCCCCTATCTTGCATTTTGCATTTTCTCTGGAGATACTCTGTTACTATTTTATGCATACAAGCCCTCCTCAGAAGGAGGAAAAGTTTGTATTTTGGTTTTTTTTTTAAGTTTAGATGATCAGAATCATTGATGTCTAAAGAATCTGAAGTAATTTGCTGAAGAAAAACTTCAGAAATAGAAGTTTTAGAAATTAGAAATAGAATTAATCATTATGCACTTAATAGTAAACCCAGCCTTTTTTTCTGACATAAAACGGCAAAACTAGGTAAAAGTTAGCCTTTCTTTTCTCCTACATGTGAGAAAAGGAGGGAAAAAAGAGGAGGGGAAATTATACAGCAAAGATGATGCTGAATTCGCAGAGAAGACTTTCTGACAAACTGAGTACTCTGAAGGTATTTTTCTCTCATGGAACAAATTTCATTTATTATTATGCAAATTACTATTTTTTAGTATCTTGGTTTTCTACAGCAGAAGCTGATGTATTGCCCTCCATAAAAAGGAATGAAGCACAAGCTCACAGCCATAAAGCCTACTTTTTTTTAGTCCAAACTTCATGAGAATATGAACAATTTTACCAACATACACATGGTCTCTAATGAAATGAACATTGGAAATAGATGACCAAAAAAAAGGGGGGGGGGGGGGGGAGGACAGGGGGACCCAAGCCAACTTCATTTTCCTTAGAAATAAAACACAAAATAACCTACAGATTCCTCAAAATATATCTTCTGGATAAACTGGAGAATAAAACTGTCTTATATAGCACAGCACCTTACAAGTAACTGCAGTCAGTGGAAAAAATTTCATTGACTGCCTCAGATGTGGGACTAGGCTCACATCCTCTATCATGGACACAGCCAGAGCCATATGTTTAACTTAAATCAAGCTAAAGTGTACTTATTCCTTGAATATATTTTAATTTCCTTTATGAAAAGGAAAGGCTGTATTGAGTTTAGCTTCTATAAGCCACACTGTTTGAAACCAAACAGATTTTACTGAATATTTACAAAGACAATTCCAAACCCAAAGTCTGTGTACTTTTGAGACTCATCTGAAAGTTGTGCCAGATTCACTACCAGTTCATTACTGAGGTACTGGGGACAGTTAGTACACTTAATGTTATGAAACATAAAGCAGTATAAAAGCATAACTATATATTGCTATACAGAAAATGAAACAAGGAAAGCACTTGTAACATAAATGTTTTCCACTTATATTTTTATGTATGTAACTTCAGCATGAGGCTGTCAATATTTTACAAAAAAAAAAGTGTTTTCCCTTTTTCAATTCTGTTCTTTTCATCAAATTAATCAGAAGGCCAGGAAAATACTTGAGGGTGAATTTTGTGATTAATCTGGAGACATTCATTTACTAGGGATCGAGAAAGGTTATCTACACAGAAGATAAATTTTTGTGTATCTCTCGTGCCATATGCCTTATAGAGGAGTGGGTGCATACATGGATCAACTGTGGGACAGACTTCTGCCACAAGTCTCTCAAGGCAAATGCAACTTGAGAGAATACCATAGTTTCAGTCACGCTATCAGAAATGTAATACAGCTGTACAGTGCTTAACTCTGGTGATGATAATAAAGGAATATCATTCTCATTTACTTATACAGACCGCTGCAGTGTCAGATTTGAAGACAGAAGTATTCCCCAGCTAAATGCAACCAAAAAGAAAATGCTTAAGAGATGCAGTTATGGTTTTCTTTGCTGTGTTTTAGGCCTTTGCATGTTGCCAGCAAATTCTGTAATACTGGGAGTGTGAAATTTTATGAAGTCTGACTCTTCTACTTTCTTCCCTACTTTCTCATTAAAAAGGAGATTAAAATCAGGCTTCCTGGTTTTGCTAATTTTGCATTTTCAAGTTCATTTGTTGTTTGGTTTCAGGACGGAGTAACTTTTAAATTCACTTACTCTGTAGGGATCATCCTCATTTTGATGACAAACACTTACCAAAAAAGAAAAGAAGAAAAAAGAAAAAAAAGATCTTGCAGTATTTTCTCTAAAGACCGTGCACATGAGAGAGTTCTTTCTACTGCCAAATTCTTTCTACCAAGATCGTTTTGTTGCCTGGTATCTTGGCCTTCATTCAAGACTTTCTGACTTTTCATTTCTATTGATTTTGGTGAAGCACTGAAAAAAGGAATGAAATTCTGTGCTCTGAAGGAACTCGAGCAGGTGACATTTTCAGCAAGAAAGAGCAGTTACATTTCGTCTCTGTGTTGTACTGGATGGGAGAAGTCTGGATGGAGTGGCAACTGAACTTACCTTCTGCACTATCTACACTTACAGCATGTGTCTTGCAGTCTACATGTTGAACGTCTTGGAAAAATCCTTTAACAAAACAGAAATTATCTGATTTGCTCAATTGCTCTATTGGTAATTTCTAGGCAAATCATACAGTAGATGTTTGAGGTATCTATGACTTTCACACCTAAACTCAACTCTTTGGTCATGATTCAGGCAGGCCAGCACATAATCAGGGGTCATGCTTAATTCAGGATGTACAGGATGGGAACATGTGAACTTGCGCATGCTGTCTGTGACTACACTGGCTTGATATGAAAACTAGATTTAATTTCAACTAATTACTCCTTTTTAAGACTCTGCAATGGTTCATAAAGGCTGTCGACATAATTAGTATTAAATTGCAACAAAGAGTATGAGCAGGAAGATGAAATGTTAAACAAACTTGAAATCTAATTTACAGTGCTCTCTTGGCCCTAGAAATGAGACGAGTTCACTTATGGAACAAACATGGGGAAGGGTATATGTACGAGCAGGTCTAGTTCTAGCGAGAAGAGTGCTGCCTTAGGGAGGTATTAATCCTCCTCCTTTCACTTGCTTGGCAGAACTGGCCTTCTGCAAGACACTATGTATATACAACAGAAACTGAATTCAATTGAAAAAAACCCAAAACACGGGCATTTGTAGAGCTCCAAATGTGACTGCAGTGCTACAACTTTCCTGCAGAGCTGTTTCAGCCGTTCTGCTTCATAAAAAGTATCTGAGATTATAATTCGAAAGCATCACAAAGGGTAACAAAAAGAGACTAATTTTTTTTAGGTTTTGCCCCTCATTTTAAATGAGTAATGACCACCAGCTTACAGGTCAAAGACACCTTATTCTATTAGCAAAAGTCCATGACGTTAAACAATAAACAAGTCAGAGATACTCAGCAGAAGATGTTTGGTTTGGGAGAGGAAGAAGAGGATTAGACACTGAACTGAAGATGTGTGTCTCACTCTAGTAGAGTTGGGACCACTTTATACCTAAGTTGTATTTCTGCAGCTACAAAATATTCATTATAAAAATTTATAAACAAGGCATATTTAACATACTGAAAAATTTTCCTGTAAGAGTTCAATTACATTTCAGTGTTACCTTTTATAGAACTCAAGAAAAGATGTAACTAAAAGTAAAATTATCTTTCATCTTTAAAAGAAAAAAATCTTGGGTTTCTCTAGATTGCAACTTTGGAGTTCAGGAAATTTAGTCACGAGTCCCCCAGAGGGGAAGAGGACAAAGACTTCCAGCTATATGGATTAAAAGTCCCTGGAAAATACATGAGATCTACAGTCTTACTTTTCCGTGTCACCCAGCTTTAGTCAATTTCTCCTTTAGGTTCAGGAGCTGTGACTGAAGAGAAGTAGGTGCGGAGCTGCAGTACAGCCACACAGCCTTCTGCAGGGCATGGCCTATGTTTCTGTGTATCTTTCCCCGAGGTGTGAGAAAGCAAAATGTAAACATACAGAATTAACAGCATTTCCTGCATTATCACACCCCTCCCCTTGCTCCTCAGAATGGGTATAGCTAAATTGCATCTCTACCTGTACAATAATTTTAAACAATATAAAAGCATTAGCACTGTGATCATACTTTAATAGGATTTTTTGCTGGGTATGTTCAAACCATTTTCTTATTCAGTATAAGGACACCGCACCAAACAGTAACAGTAAATATAATTCTCTGCATGGAATAGACACAAAGAGCTTAAGTGACTTTGTTCAAGGTCACAATAGAACTGTAGGATGGATTCTCTATTTCATGCTTTAACAAACAAAACATCTTCTATATAATTAAATTATGGCATTTTCCACTAAAATTTTCCACTTTTTAATACTTTTGTGAATTTATAAATTATTTGTATACACGTAAATGTTCTATAATTCCAACAACACTATTGCCGGTTACCTGAGTAACAGCAAACCATTAGGGTTGATCCTATTAAAACTATGCTAACATTATTTTAGTCTAAATTTTTATTTTCCTTTGAAAGAAAGTGAAAATAAACTGATAGAATGTGTAGTTCCTGGTGCCGATTGTTGCGTCTCCAGCAGACACTAGAACATCAGGCCACAGCATCTGCTTCTTGGCCGATTATCTGTGCTAGATCTCATTTTCCAAAAATCAAGAGAAATCATACTCCTTTCCATCAGAAATATAATCACTGAAGGACAACAGTGTCCTGCTGCGGTACATTGATTGCGTCAGCAGGTGTTCTGCCTCTCAGCACACAAAGAACAAGGAAGGCAACTGATGTGATCTGCTTGCAAGGAGATTCAACTGTTTGAGCAAATACCACTCTAAAAGCAGTATTATCAAGAATTATCACACACAACTTTTGTTAAACACTAGTAGGTTTGGAAAGGGAAGAAAATTAATGCTGCAAGTATTACTGAGAGCTGACAAGTGTCTTCGGTGTTAAATTAACTAAATGTAACATATAATTTACTTTTGAATACCTTGGAAAGAATCTACTGTGAAAGACTGCAATTTAACACCAAAGTTTAAACAGTCGAGGTTACAATTTTAGAAGCTCATTAGTCTGAAGGTGTATGATGATTTTCTGAAAAGATGAATGATTAAAAACAAAGTCAAAAGGAAAAGACATTTGGGCATGAATACTTGGTCTGAAATCTCACTGTTCAATTTCAGGCGATATTGCATCTCTGATTTCAGATTGTGGGAAGCTTTGCAGGTTACATCTACTGCATTCTTTAAAGTATAAAATAAGAGATCATCTTTAACTCAAGGAATTAGAACATCAAGTATCTTCTTTCTGAAACTCTGTGAAGAGACAAATCATTTTTATTAGAAGACTATTACTTAATGTAAATCATTTGGAACGTCATTTCCCATATATGCTATTGCATGCCCAGCAATATGCAGTCCAGCCCCTGGACTGACACTAAGGTCACAAAGAAAAACATCCCGGACAATTCTCAGGTCAAGCCAATTAAACTAAGTGTCTACACAACTGATAAATTTAGGCTATTCAGTAACAACAAAGAATGCAGTGGCCAAAGGAGATGGGACAAAGATTAGCGTCATCCCTCTGTAACTACCAAAAGCAAGCCTGAAGCAGCGAATTGATGGTGCACTTGCCAAACAGCACCTGCATCAGAGTAAACTCCACATTCTCCTACCACCACCCCACTGCAAACACAGCAGTTGGTGTGCAATGTTTTATAAACCCATGTTTAAGTTTCCCCCTCAGATGTACCATAGCCAAATACTGAATTCAAAACAAAGCCATTGACCCTTCTGACATGGCTCATTATTATCCAAAATACCTTCCATGCTCTGCCATACTCTTGTCCAGAGCTGGACCAAGGGAGCAGCTTCTCCCCTTTAGATCTTATGTCCTGTATCCATCCTATACCTACTAGAGAGGTGGCAGCAGTAGAAAACAAGCCAAAAAAGGAAAAAACGCTCAGCCAAAGTCCTCCTCCCCTCTCAATCGGCGTCAAGCTGCAATGGAACTAAAGTATTTTTTCTTCCTTTTACATCAAATTCTTGTGTTTAACACTTTCACAGTCAGATAGGCCAACAAGGTCTTTTGACTCCTTGTTGTTTCATTTCATATCAAAAACATCCAGACAGCATGAGACAGCTAATATGCAGCAAACTGAGGGCAGAAAAGCATTACTGGCCTGTAGTCCTTTTTGCAAAGACAAGGTACTTAAGCTAGTTTTTTTTATATTATTACCTCTCATGAGAAAGATAAAGATAATAATTAGTCACTGGTTTAAGTCTTATAAAAGATGACACTTCCATATCACAGGACTGTTTACTCCCAGATAGTTTAGCACCAGTTATTCAGTCAGTACCCATTCCTGAACATAGATTTTCATGGCTCAAACTGACTTACCTTATGAGAGCATGAGATCACCAGGTCACAGCTTGAACCTGCATAGGTTTTGACCCAAATTTTTGAAGATTTTTAGTCACATCTCTACTTAACTGTTTGCTCTACTGTGCAATGACCAGAAGCATATTACTCTGAAACTGCATCCTTTATATTTTTGTTGGTCTGCTATTGATCCTAAGAAAGAAACACCCAACCAAAGATACAAGGATGAAATAAAGTGGAAGTTCAGCTACTCTGCTCAAGCAGCAAGATGCAAATGTTTAATTTTCTACAAACGAAGAACATGTTCCAAAATGGATATGCGTAAGCTAGCAGTGCCTTGGGCCATAATCACTAAATTTTACTCTAACCAGAAGGAACTGCACCTCCTCTGCTTGAAAGGGATGGTTAGTAGCTCAAGGATTCAAGAGGTAAAACCCCAACATGGAAAGGTATAAAGTCCTAAAGGAAAAAAACAGAAGGCCAGTCAGGCTGGTTGATTTGGCTGGGGTCAGGGAGGATCATCCATCCATCAATGTCAGCAGTACAGCAGAAAGTGGCAACACAGAAGCACAGAGGACTGTCCCTGGGAGCTGTGGAGGCCAGACCTTCACCGCCCAGCTCACGCCTGCCTGGCCAGCAAAGGCTCTTTTGGTGTCTTGCTGGGGTGGTGAGTGCCCTAATGTTTAGTCTAGTAGTTCACTAAATTCCAGCTAACTTTTGGGTGCCTTAGTAAGTAATAATTGCTTTGCACTTTCAAGCTGTGCATACTCTGCTTGCAGAGTCTCTTTGCACCTGCTGAAGATGCCCAAATAATCTGTCTCAAAAGAGGGGTCACAGCATTATAGGCACGAAAATTAAAGCATAGCTGTAGTAAGTGAAAACCCCTAGATTGCAGACATGGCTCTGGAAAAGCTAGTTTTTAGTATCCTGATCTTCTTATACAAAATCCTGATTTTTTAAACAATATGTTCATTTGTTCAGCCCACACAACTCTCAATTCCTAGGTTTTTAAAACCTTTCTGCATTGTACTCCAAAGCTGCCTACAACTCAAAATATTTTTAACGCAGACTGTCCAATGAGATAAAACAAATGCTGTGTAATTACATTTCTATCTACTTAACATGATCACTGCCTGCTTTATTATGTCATCATAGCAAAACAAGCACTGGTGAACATCCTTGCACTCCTAAGACTGGGACACAATCTTGCAGTCCTGGCATACCCACAACATGAATCCCATTTAGTTTATATTAAGTGAATCATTTGTTTACACTTCTAGGTGATCATGATTATCACATAAGACTACATTAACATTAATAAAAATCTTCTGTTCTACAGTTACATCTTTAATCATTGTCATTTCTTGTCTATGTATTAAAATGTATTTGTTTTGAAGACAGCATATACTGTTTTTTACTGCTATTTTCACCTTGTAAGTAGTCTTTTGCAAGTCAAAGTTATTTGTAAATATTTAGTGAATTAATGGAGTAAACAAATCTTTTAAAAACAACAACAACAACAAAAACCTAAATAGCTGTTTTATTCGTAGTTATTGCCAGACATCCTTCTCCCTTTCTGTTTCTCTCTCACACAAACACACACTGAGATAGATATTCCGAGGTGATGCTAACATTGCTTTTCATGCACACTGGTGCCAGTAACAGTGGTTCCAGATATTTTTCTGCCTTGCATCTCTATTTCCTAGCACTGCAAACCCCATTTTCAGACCTGTACACAATTCCTTACAACTGATAAACTTAAGTTTCTACCCAAGGCTCATCCCAACAATTCGACATGATTTGCATGATTACACAATCAGGACGTAATCATTTTAGCTCCATCATCAAAGTCCTTGAGGTCAATGTAAGTCCACTGGCTTGCACAGATTTTGCATCAGGTTCCAAACCAGGTTGTAGTCCCATGGCAGTGACACCATCTATTACTGGTTTCGCTCTTACCCTATTCAGGTAGCTGCTACTCTGGGACATTTGGAATATTTTTTACCTTCATTGCACCTTCCCAGTGATCAGGGACCGGTCTCTTTTGCTGTCAAGCTTGGCATCAGAAAATACACTTAAGCACTGCCTCACAGACACCATAAATGAAAGTATAGCAAGCATAGAGACCTCCATTTAGTGCAAGGCCATTCCAACACAACCTGATGTACGTTTGCAGCATGCTGCAGTGCACAGTGCTTGCACGCACCTAACATGAGTACAGTTGACTGACCCTACTAGATAGTGGATTTTAAGGTCCCACCGCCAGACTGACATGAACATAGCTTCCCTTCTGCAAGTGAGACTACAGAGCCTCTCATCTCAGCCTTCTCCACTTTGGGCAGCGAGTCTCTGCAGGAAAAACAAGCCAGCTAGCAGGACATTACTCCTGCCTGGGCAGCGTTCTCAGCACAAGCTGTCAGCACGCTCGGCCTCCATCAAAACCGAACAGTTCGTCTTAAACTGCTTTACCAACACATGAAGGCATTCATCTTTATCTGAACATCACCAGTTTTCGGAACTGTTTACCTCCCTTTTTTCCTCACTAGAAATTATTACATTTATTAGTACTGCAATATCATATATGTACGTGTTATTCTCGGATACCACTGTGCTAAGCAGCATGCAAACACAGAACAAAGACAGCCCCTGACCCAGAAGCTTGCAACTTAAATAATCCGGGATACTTGCCCAGTTCACACTGCACTGATATCTTCAGTTTTCCATTAACATATTTCAATTCAGTGAACCACTCTTGTGGAAATCCTTAGGAATTTTGCCAATGGATTTCATTTAACACAGAACAAGGCTTAAAAAGAAATATTGGATAACACTCTGGTTTAGAGAAAAATAACTGGAAGTAGATTCATGTTCTGTTTTCTAATTCAGGAATGTTCTTGATTGATCAGCCTACAAGCTCTGAGCTAGTATAACATCACTGGTTTTGGAAGCATGAGTGTAGGTGATAACACGCACCAACACTTGCACAGTTAAAAGATTAAGAAAGTAAGTCAGGTATCACGGCCCTAACTCCAAATTCATTGTTAGTGAGCACTGCGCATCTTAGAACACAGAGATCCTAGGAACACATACAGGCCCCACTGATAGTGAGGGAGGAAAAAGGAGAACAAGCTTCTTTTAAATAACAAATCATAATGCATTCCTTCCGATTCAGTAACCCAAATACAAAAGTCTAAAATATACTACAAATGTTAGAATGTAGAGTATTTTTATAAAAATATTTAAAATAAATCAGTATAAATAAAAGTGAAAAAGGTGTCTGGATTTCAGTCCAGAAATACCATTGAAGCTTTACAGAAATACTTGCATCAGGATATGAGAACTCCTGTGTTTTGGGCCAAAATGCGGAAGAGCCTTGTCACTTTCAATGAATATAGAAGGCAAAATGTCCTTCCCTCTACTACTTTGTTACTTTTCCTTTGACTAACAATCTTTTTTTTTGTATATATATGAAACCATTTAAAAAATAAATACTAAGGGTGAGTTCCTCAGAACAGAAGGCAAGTGAGCAGATGCAACTTTGGCCTGCCTCCTCGGGGAGAGCTGCACGCGACAAGCACGCCCACCTCACAGGCTTGTAAATATAGAATCATAGAATCATAGAATTGTTCTGGTTGGAAGAGACCTCCAAGATCATCAGGTCCAACCATTAACCTATCACTACCAAGTCCCCCGCTAAATCATATCCCTTAGGGCCTCATCTAAACGTCTTTTGAATACCTCCAGAGATGGGGACTCCACCACCTCCCTGGGCAGCCTGTTCCAATGCCTGACAACCCTTTTGGTGAAGAAATTTTTACGAATGTCCAATCTGAACCTCCCCTGCCGCAACTTGAGGCCATTTCCTCTTGTTCTGTCGTCTGTTACTAGGGAGAAGAGTCCAACCCCCATCTCTCTACAACCTCCTTTCAGTTGTAGTTGCAGAGAGCAATAAGGTCTCCCTTCAGCCTCCTTTTCCCCAGACTAAACATCCCCAGTTCCCTCAGCCGCTCCCGAGTTCCCTCAGCCGCTCCTCATAGGACTTGTGCTCTAGACCCTTCCCCAGCTTCACTGCCCTTCTCTGGACACACTCCAGCACCTCAATGTCTTTCTTGTAGTGAGGGGCCCAAAACTGAACACAGCACTCGAGGTGCGGCCTCACCAGGGCCGAGTACAGGGGGACGATCACCTCCCTACTCCTGCTGGCCACACTATTTCTGATACAAGCCAGGATGCTCTTGGCCGCCTTGGCCACCTGGGCACACTGCTGGCTCATATTCAGCCGGCTGTCGACCAACACCCCCAGGTCCTTTTCTGCCGGGCAGCTTTCCAGCCACTCCCCCCCAAGCCTGTAGCGTTGCCTGGGGTTGTTGTGACCCAAGTGCAGGACCCAGCACTTGGCCTTGTTGAATCTCATGCCATTGGGCTCAGCCCATCGATCCAGCCTGTCCAGGTCCTGCTGTAGCGCCTGCCTGCCCTCCAGCAGATCAACACTCCCTCCCAACTTGGTGTCATCTGCAAACTTACTGAGGGTGCACTCGATCCCCTCGTCCAGATCATTGATAAAGATATTGAACAGAACTGGCCCCAGTACTGAGCCCTGGGGAACACCACTTGTGACCGGCCACCAACCGGATTTAACTCCATTCACCACAACTCTTTGGGCCCGGCCATCCAGCCAGTTTCCTACCCAGCACAGAGTATGCCCGTCCAAGCCATGGGTAGCTGGGATCTACCAGTAGTAAAGATTCGTCTGGTGAGCTGTACTCCCCATATATATGTTAACTATAACTAACTATAACTAAGCAGAAATTCTAAGCGTAGGCTGGCTACTAGTGTGATCTCTCTGTAATACTTATTACCAATTTGCTGCAAATCACTTACCATCTCAAGAACAGCTGTAGCAAAACCTATAGCTGATTTTGAACTTTCAAGGCAAAAAACTACCCAAGCAAAAAAAATCTGAATGTATTGAGACAACAAATTAAAAGGGAGAGGAGCACAGAATAGGAAAATAAAGAAAATATAAAACATTTAAAAAGCACCTTCTGATGTTTCCCTCCATATAACCACTAATTCCTTTAAACTGTGTAATTCCCCCCACACTGTCTATCTCCTGTAATTGACCTTATAGACTTGAATCTTTAGGACTGAATTATAAACTCCCAATAAAAGGAATTCTTTAATGTCTAAGGTCAGAGTTCAGTCAGCATGTCACCCATTTATTAGCACTGAAGTGACAACCACAATACAAACTCATCACTGTGGCCTGATATCCAGATCAAGAAGCAAAAGAAAACCAGTAGTAAAGCCTAAATCCCCATTCTAGGGTGTATTTTCCAAATACATTAAGCTACTGGAGGAACAAATTATATTTTGAAGTAATAAGAAATTGATTTCTGCTTCAGTATAATCATATTTTCTAAGGACTGCTTTTAAAGTATTATGACAAATAGTTTCACTCCTTTTGAAGCAAAATATTCTGAATAGTTTAAGGTGTTGGTTAAAATGGGGAGAGAAAAAATGAACTACTGCATTTAAATATGCAAGGACCAGAGGATGTATCTTTGGATCCACTAAAGAAATAATGTTAAAAAAAGGTCCATAAATTGCTCTCTTATCTGAAATAATTTGGAGTGGGTACAACCATTCTTGCTGAACAGAAGAAAGATTGTTCCTTGAATTATGTTTTACAGATTCAAGATTAATGGGGGGAAAAAAAAAAAAAAGGCATTTTGTCCTTGAAAGCAGGTAAGTACTCCTTTATAGGTATTCCTATTCTCTTCAGACTTCTGCATTTAATGAAATAATGTTCACTTTGTTCACTATTCTTATGAGACCTTGGAACCCTATATGAGCTTTTCCACTTCATTCTGTTCTCATACAACTGTTGTACGTATAAATCCTTTGTAAATAAAAGGGAATTTAACCTAAAAAAAGTTTTCCTGCTCTAGGTAGATGACCTTGAAAAACAGATAGATCTTTTTTAAGTAAGCAAGGAGACTTTTTTGTGCTTGTTTTTTTAACTTTTTGTCTTTTGCACTCCCTTCCCCCAAGTTGGGTCTGCTATTTTTGGACTAGAGAAACACTGATCTATCTTGGCTTGATAAATTTTTGTGAAGGGATGACTGTATGTACTGAGTTACTGCACCAGTTATTGTTATTTTCCGTAGCTATAAGGTTAATTCTATAAATCCAAACAAGCTGAAGAATATGTTCTTATTTGTACTCCCAAAATTCTTTTGCTGAGAATACACAAACAGCCCTGTTCCAAAGGGAAGGAAAATATGAATTTAAAAGAATAGCAGTTAAACTCTACATGCATTAGAATAGGTGCCTCTGCTTCCTCCATTAAATGTACATAAATGGTTTTGTCTTCAAGCAGCTGAAGAACACATAATTTAGCTATTAATCATTCTGGATACATGTAGAAAACCAATTTTTAATTTGGATCCCTTGTTCTTTTTTGGATCTGGGTTATGTATATCAGACATTCACTGATGTACTTCTGTGATAGACTCCCTTGTTGCCTTCATTGTTTGATAAAACAATATATCTGATGTCTATTGGTAACGTTTGCAATGAAAATGCAACCAGTTACATCTGGTTTTAGTTATGAGGTGCTTTGAGATGTAAATATCATAAAAGAGTAACCTAACATTTACAGTTAATCTACACTCAGTCTGCAAAACCAGGAATTAAGACTATAAACCACGGAATCATTTATTCATAGCACAGATTCAAGTCAAGATGATGATGGGTCATCTTTGATCACTGTTCTGTTGAGTATTTAACAGTTAACTTTTGCCACCACTAGAGAAACCTGACTGCAAGTAGCATATTTTAGTTTCAGTGAGCCAAGAGAAGGTAAAGAACTGTGATAAACAGCCAGCACTGTCAATACACGAACATTATTTGATCTGTTGACAGTAATTAGACATATTAGCTAGAAAAAATAAAAATGATACATCATTGCTTCTGAGCTTTTGGGGCTAAAAATGGGTTTAAAACTAAATACACAAGCTTGGTTGTTGTTGGGTTTTTTTTAAAACTACTAGCAAGAATCTTCATGCTGGCACTGCAGAGACTGCTAAAGGCAATTTCCAGTGTAGTGTGGTCTTGGGATTATATGTGCAGTGTACAACTTCAGATAAGATCCTCAAGCCAACCAAAGAAGTCAAACACATACTGCGAGGAAATTAGATAGCTAAGAAACATTTTTTCCTGCATAAATTACAACTGAAAGTCTTGGTGCATCCTCCTGCTTGTATCAAATGAACCCTTAACATTTGTCATTGCGAGCTGCTTACTGAAAGCTTTGCGATGGCATTGTATTTCCAAGAATTAAGACAGATATTTATTTATTTATTTGTAGAAAACATGAATGAGCAGAGAGCAGAAAAGGATTTTTTTCACTGAAAGGGTTATCAGGCACTGGAACAGGCTGCAGTTGACTCACCATCCCTGGAGGTACTTAAAAGACGTGTAGATGCAAAGCTTAGGGACATGGTTTAGTGGTGGACTTGGCAGTGTTAGGTTAACGGTTGGACTTGATGATCTTAAAGGTCTCTTCCAACCTAGATGATTCCATGATTCTATGATTTCACCTTCATACACAGATGAATTTTTTTGTGGTTTTTTGTTTGTTTGTTTCTTTTCTTTTTTGTTACATCAAGGAAAGAATACAGAGCAGAAGCCGATGGGAGGAAGAAATGCTGACTAAACAAACCATTCAATCTGAACTGACTTCATTGCCAGAAATTAGAGAGAGGTAGAAACAGAACCAAAAATGGTGCCAAAAATGTGCTCTCTGGGGAAGCAGAAAATCCACCTCTTTTCTCAGTTCTGCTTCTGTAAATCCACAGTAACTCCAGGCATGTGATATGAGCTGTTCTGGACGTACAACAGTGTAACATGGGCACATGTGGCTCATGCTGCCCTGATACATGGGCACATTAGAGCCATGTGCGCATTCAGAAGGCAAAGTTCTTTCTTCCTTTGCACAGAAAAAATAAAAGATCAACAAGAGCCACTACCTTCTATATAACCTAGAAAAGCAGCACACTTCTCATAGCAGAGACAGGTCTTCTCCAGAAAAGTGAAGCAAATTTGTCAGACTTTTCAATAACATAATGCTATGCATTTTAACTTTTTTTTTTTTTTGAGAAACTAAATATTTCTATTTTAACTGCTATAAACAACTGATGACCATGCACAGAGCTATTTCAGTAACAAGATCAGTATGGGAGACTGCAAAAAGTAATCTGCTTACAGGGCTCACAATTCATATACAAAAGTAACATATTCAGAAGTGTTCTACATCATGTGCCTCAGAGATGTTATAAACACAAACATCTATTGAGTTAGACCTAATAAAAAATTTAGATTTTCATTATGAAGCCCACGTATGACAGACAGCAATACACTGATGCTGGCAATGAAAAGGCAGGTATTAAAACCTATGTAATGTAATCTTCCCCTCAAAACAGACATAAAAATCTGTGCAGTAAAAAAGTAAGAGTTTCTGGCATTGTGTATACAGCAACACTTCCGTGCTTTCCCCACCTTTTCCTCCCAAACTCCCTCAGCCAGATTAGTCTGCAGCTCTAGCAACCCATTTATACTCAGCTGGCTGTCCACCATCATTATCTGTACTACATTCTGCCCTCATGAATGACCTTAAACTGCAATCCTGGAAAATACCTTGCTCACCAACCCAAAGTGTCACTTGCTATAATTAGCATTCTGGGAGCTAACAATACAGCCATTAAGGCACTGAGAAAGACACATGTCCTGCCTTAGTTCAGTGTATATCAAGTGATCAGTCAGATGACCATTAAAGCAGCGACGTCTTTA
This sequence comes from Phoenicopterus ruber ruber, assembly GCA_009819775.1. Taxonomy (NCBI): domain Eukaryota; kingdom Metazoa; phylum Chordata; class Aves; order Phoenicopteriformes; family Phoenicopteridae; genus Phoenicopterus; species Phoenicopterus ruber. The sequence continues at coordinate 64,425,131 of CM020246.1, read as the reverse complement.
TTCAGACGGTCAACTTGCCTGCCTCAACCTATAACCCATGTCTACAGGGTCTTCCTTAGAGAGAGGGATAATGATGCTCTTTCATGTTACCTTCCTCACTACAAAATGCGGTGCTTCCAAATCTCCATTCCTATTCCCAGGATGGCCTGCAATGAGAAAAATCTGACTTCGAACAGAACAGTCTCAAAATCAGGCTGTCATTCAGCAGCAACAGCTTTTGCTGAGCACACACAACTTCACAGCAAGGACGCTGCCTACTGTGACTTCCTCCCTCACATGGAATAACATAAGAATGCTTCATCTCCATTCCAAAGTTTTTATATTTTAATCTATTAAATCTTATCACCGAACTTCTTCCAGTTTGGATGGCCAGCTTAACTGATTTAATACACTGAAGAAATACTAAAACCGCTAGTGCAAAGCTTTATGTAAAACTACTATATGACATAAATTTAAGAGCTTGGTACTGAAGTGATGCTGAGAACCATCTAACACCATCAAATTTCATTCATGTAAATCCCCCCTCATAAAAAAAAAGCCACCAGACTGCTGCCTAATTCCTAATTTCGGCTAAATGTATCAAAAGGCATTAGGGTTTCACGTATAGTGTCAAGTGGAATAGCAAACACTCCTTCTAATGATAACATTTATTTTCAGGATCATTTTGTGTACATAAAACAGTCTATTCCAACAAATAAAGATTCCCTCTAGTTAAAACTGAGGAAAAAAAATCAACTTAAGAGCAGATGAAAGAAGTGTATTTTATTTGTGTAAACTAAACTTTTAACTGCTGAGCAGATCAAAGCCATTAAGATGTCAGGAGACCTCTTCTGAGGACTAGAACCTCTACACAGCATAGAATGGATTCAGTGGCCATATTTGTCCTTTCCTATGACAAATAGCTATTATATCTGTCTCCAGCTATACAAAAAGGGATGTTTATCTTCAGATGGCAGAGTGTTAAGAGCATTCTGATGTGTGGGGTTTTGGGGCTTTCTTCCAGGAGCTTTGTTTAAAAATATACTTCTCTATGGGCTATAGATCTACAGGGTTTGGGTGGACTAATTAGGAACTGGAATCCAGAGCCAGTATCATACATTTGGCAAAATACTTACATGTTTCCTCAAGGGAAAACCTGAGGCAAAACACATAAAATTGGCTGTGCAGCTAGCATGAATGACACAAGTATCTAATTCCTAAAGCCAAAATGTGTTTCAGAACATTCAAAACCCTTTTAGTGTTTTTGAAATATAAAATTAATAATTTTCTTGAATGTGAAGGAACATAATCTTGGACTGGACTCCACTGACAGAAGGTAATTATGCTACAGACATATTAATCTAATACTCACTTCTATATTTAACTTGCTTTTAGTTGTGTTTTGTTTCAGTTTTAGAGGAGTCAGTGGCTATCCAGCTTACCAGCTTACTGTCCAAACCATTACACTCACTTCAAGGACAGCAACTGCAAATTAAAATGTGGAAAATCCACTACTAGTTTAGCAGAGAGTTGAAGAGAATTCAGCCTTGTTCACAACCCTGAATTCAGTGTGCCTGACCAAACAAATAAGCGTCTTCCCAGGATCACAGTGATGCAGAAGTGCCTCAGCTCTTTTTCAGTCATTTCCACTGTGAGAGGCACAAGTTTTATACGCTTATTTTGAATGTGCATCTATTAAAAAGTTAATAACACAATGACTATTTAATGCTACTTTTTAATAATAATCACAGAATGGTTTGGGTTGGAAAGGACCTTTAAAGGCCATCTAGTCCAACTTCCCTGCAATGAGCAGGGACATCCTCAACTAGATCAGGTTGCCCAGAGCCCCGTCCAGCCTGACCTTGAATGTTTCCAGGGATGGGGCATCGACCACCTCTCTGGGCAACCTGTGCCAGTGCTTCACCATCCTCACCGTAAAAAATTTCTTCCTTATATCTCGTCTAAATCTGCCCTCTTTTAGTTTAAAACCATTACCCCTTGTCCTATAATAATAATACAGATTATTAACCAGTGCTATGTAAAACAGTGACAGCAATAGATGCTGAAGTTATTCAGAGCCACTTCACAAGTGACAATTTGGGAAATGCCTGAGTAGACGCTCAGGAATTCCTGAGCAGTAATTCTGTTGAAAGAAAACTGGTGGGAACAGAGGTGAAGAATGTGAGACAAAGAGGAGAGGCTTTGCAGAAGTCAGTTACATCTGAAACAAGAACAAGCTTACTAAAATACAACTATTACAGATTGAGTCGATATCTAGAGTGCTCCATCTGTTCCCACTATGGGGAATATTTTGAAACTATAATATGTCACTGTTAACATGGCATTTTCAGAACATTCTTAAATGATTAGTCTTGCCATTACATGAGGAAACAACATTGACACAAAGCATCTAATGTAACAAACTACATTCCACAATTCTTTCAATTTTAACAATAAAAACTACATCATCATCATGATCTCTACACTCAGTTTATAAGATCAGCTATTTTTCTTAGTAACAAATTGAGAAGTAATGCAAGGAGTAACTTCCAAAAGCAACATAACAGTTGGTGTGCAATTTAATGGCTGATTTAAATTGGCTAGCTGTCACAAGTAACTCCCCTAAACTGCTTCTAAAATGGGCAGACATGGAAAGGAAGAGGAAAAACAAAATGGTCAACAACCAGCAGCATAAATGCCTTGAATATGTTGAAGATCTTCCAGCTTAAGTAAGGAGAAATTCATTCCGGGACCTAAGAGCTGTGGCAGACATTACGTCTTTCATAGAGAATCATCCTAATTGTCTCCTTAGAGTTAATGTATTTTAGATTCCTAAGCAACCCTGTCCAATCAGAAGCTCATTTCTTTTTTGTTAAAGCTGTGTTTGAGAAATTCAATTTCAAGCTGTCAGCACTGATAGCCATTTATTCTGCACCTACAGTGAAGTCTGTGGGAGAGGGAGGTTGGAAAACTAGCTGAAATGAATGAAAGTCTGCCTCTTAAATGCAGTTTTCCTGATTTTTAGGGGAAGAAAAAAGTTATTGCTGTAATTGTTCTGCCTGTTTCCCTTTTTTGATCTTGCCAACTCCCCAACAATATTTTGCACTTCCTTTTCTTTTTTTTTTTTTACAGGACAATAAAACTCAAATTAAAAAAAACCCAAACATTTTCCACTGGAATTTTACATGGCCATTTTATCTACCTTATCCTCAATAAATTTAACTTACAAACAAAATAAATGAAAGCTGGTATCAATGCAGAATATCAACAACTACTCTTAAAGACATTTTATGGTATCTGTCCACTGTGTTTTAGCAAACATACCTAAAGTTATATCAAAACATTGAAATCAAATTGCAATGCTACAGTAAACACCCTGGCACAAACCTCCCTGCAGAAGTCCTTCAGATTAAAAGGCAACGCATTCCTGACAATCTGTGACACAGAATACGACCCAATCAACACTCAAAATATCAAGGACCTGGAAGCTTCATTCCATTAAATATTTAGGTTCCCTGAATCCAAAACTGAAGAGGCAAAATAAGAGAGAAAAATAGAAAGACAGACAGAAAGAACTAAACAAACAGAACAACCTTACCTTTCACAAGCTCGGACAGTCCATGCAGCAATTATCCATAATGAGATACTAAAAACCAACAGTACAGTTCCTGGACATATTGTCATTAGAGTCTTCATAACAAAACGGGTATTGAAGTTTATCTTATTTAATGCTCCAATGCTTCTAGATGAGGCATCAGTGAAAAGTTTGCTATGCAAAAGCATAACTCTGGCAATAAGATATAGTCTTAAGAACATTGGTATAGATAAAATAATATCCACATCAGCTGTTGTTGTGGATGGAGCGTAAGAAAAGGCGAGCCGGGCTGTCCATGTGAATGTATAGTTCCCAGGTATGGGATGTATAGCACACACCAGTATTTCCAAGCAGATAAAGAAAATACGCTCATAAGTCATGGCTATTCTCCAGTCATCTGCTCCATTGTCCACCATGAACAACTGAAATAATAAAATATAAGGTTAACTTTAGTACGTCATTAACAAACCTTGTTATAATTCCATTTAAAAATACTATAGTTTTCAGAGCTGCCAATGACCACTAAAAATAAAATAAATATGCCATTTCAGAAAATGACATTACTACATCACTATGAAGTGAAACATAACTCTGGTTAAGACAAAAAGAATTTTTTCATGCACTATTTTTAAAACTGCACATGAAAGTGAATTTTCACATGGTATTTACTAAGAATTCCTCATATTGTCTTCAGCTGTCATTTCTAATAAAACAAAACTCTGGACCAATTAAGCCTTGTCCCTTCAAAATCAATTGCTTACTCTAAGTTCATAAAATTGAGAAAAAATTTAAAAAATGTTTTCAGAATGGATATCTAAATTACAAATTGAAAATACTTTCTAAGAGGCAATGTTAAGCCCACCCTAGAGCATATCCATGCTTCAGACAGGGTGATATTACAGCTTCTGTAGAACTATCCAAGCTTTCTTCAAGCTTCAGGCACCAATACAGATCAATGTAGGATGCAAAACTACATGAGAAACTGCACAAAGACTCAAAAAGATATCTCATGGTGAAAATCTGAAAAGCAAAAGCCAGCAAATATCAGAGTAGCCCAGGCAGCCAGGTGATGTCTACTTATAGCTGAAAATTAAATGCATATGTTGGTTCTTGCACAATCAAGGTCTTCAGTTTGCCATCCAAGAACAAAGGTATTGAAACATTTCACACTGTTTAGTAAAAGTTGTTCCTGATGATTTCCTAAATAAATACTTAATCAAACAGCATTTGTCACTAGTGGAGAGTAGCAGTGTGCAAGAAGTTGCAAATAGGCAACTTTTCAAAACGGAATATAACCCATAATGACAAAGAAGATACAATCTCAGTGACAGGAGAAGACCTTCTCATCACTTCAACTATAGTCCGAATTTAAACAAGGCTGTTCAGTAAATAGGTAAGATGAAATAAAAATACTTTTGCAGGATTTTTAAAATTAGATTATTCAAAAATGTGTAAGTATCAATAGGTGAGAAGGAAGAGCATACAAAGAATGTCCTCCTTAATATAAGAAGAGTATTTTCAGCATGCTACACACCATATACACAGTCAAAACCCCAATTACTCATCTGCACTGCTTTGTCCCTTCCCATCTTTCAAGAGTTTAGAAATACAAGCCTGATCTCTCTGTATATGTTTTTAGAGATCGAAAACACACTCTACATCCTCCTCCCAATGCATTCAGTTTGTCTTTCAGAAAATTGCTCCAGTCATTTGTTTAGGAAAGTGATAACCACAAATTAACTTTATTGTAGTTGAACTGATACTAAAAGAATCAAAAAAGTTAGCCATAGTAAGAAACAAAACAAAATAAATTTCTGTATTTGTGGACCTGTTTTTCATCCCTTTATGTTCTTTCCCTCCATCTTAGTGTATTGGGTGTCGGTGACAAGGTTTTGGTACCAGGGGCGCTGCAGCGGTGGTGTCTGTGAGACGAGGTCAGGAGCTGCTCTGCAATGGACCACTGCAGGACATAGCTGAGCTCATCAAGTGAAGCTGGTGGTGCTTCTGTGAAAGCATATTTAAGAAAGGGCAAAACGCTGCCCAGTGAGGGGAAGAAAGTGTGAGAAACAACCCTGGAAATGCTAAGGTCAGAGAAAAAGAAGAGAGACGAGGTGCTCCAGGCACTGGAACAGAGATTTTGCTGCAGCCCATGGAGAGGACCATGGTGAAGGAGGTATTTCCCTGAAGCTCATGGAGAGGACTACGCTGGAGCAGATACCTACACTGCAGCCCTGGAGGACCCTGTGCCAGAGCAAGGTGGGTATTTCCTGAAGGAACTGCCACCTGCAGAGACCCCACACTGGAGAAGAGTCTCCTTACAAGAACTAATGCCCATGGAGGACCCGTGCTGGAGCAGGTTTAGCCTGAAGGGCTGCAGACCATGGAGAGGACCCACACTGGAGCAGCGGAAAAGCACGAAGAGGAAAGAGCAGCAGAGAGGAACTGTCATGGACAGACTCCCATTCCCCATAACCCCCTGTGCCACTCATGGGGGAGAAGATAGAGGAGCTGGGAATGAAGGAGAGCTGTTGAGCCTGGAAAGAGGGAGGCAGGGGAAGTTGCTTTAGTTTTTGTCTTTGATTCTCACCATCCTACTTTACTTTTAACTGGCAATAAATTAAATTAATTGTCCCCAAGTCGAGCCTGTTCTGCCAGTGCCAGCAATTGGTAAGGGATCTCCCCATCTTTAGGTCAACTCAAACTTTTTTGTCTCATTTTCTCCCCTTGTCCTGTTGAGGAGGAAGACTGACAGAGCAGCTGGATGGGCATCTGGCAGCTGGCAAAGGTCAAGCCACCACACTTGCATATAGTTCTTACCTCCACTGCAATACTCTTAAAGACAAAGAAACACAAATAGTGTTGAATTAAGCTAAAGAAACACACTCAGTGAACTCAATGTATGCAACATGACCACATACACTTTCTGTTACCTGTGGTCATTCTGCAAACTTCGCATACTAGATATGCGAATTGATACTGGAAGTATGTATGTATGCATGCATGTATGACCAAAAAAGTGCTGGTTTGCACTGAGCAAATGTACTATTTGGTATGAAGGGACAAACTTTCAAAGTACAGTAAGGCTCACGAGCATTTGATTCTTGTGATTAGCCAGTAAATGCTGCCAGTCAAATCACAGAAGTGGTTATGAAGAGGTCAGGTATTTAGAACACGCAGAATACAGATGAATAGTAACTAGCTTGAGAGAAAAAGAGATCGATAATATCAAATCTTTCAAATGCTGTGTGAGTTTCCAAATAAAAGAATAAATTAACAACAGTTAAATATTTCAATTCTCAGATACATATCAAATACATGTTAAACTGGCAGTGTTTAAAAATGTCTTTTAAAGTTGCAAAATCTGCTGAAAAAAAGCACTGGTCTCTTTTCCTCCCTTTTTACCTACCATCTTCACAGATTTCAAAAAGAATTCTACATGCAGGAAGGCAATTCAAGAAAAATGATACCTTAAGTACTGATTCAATTTAAAAGATGAGAATAGAAGAATGTTGAGTTAAACTTAGGCATTAAAATTTGATCTTACAATTTTCATAGAAGAAAATGTTATTTAATCACTGACTTTTTAAAAAACTTTAAGATGTCATTATGGAATACAAACTTGATAACATATTCACCCATCAGCAGAAGAAATCCTAACACACTACAAAGAAAGTAGTTTCCCAGTAGCGCTCAGTGGAACAGCTTATGTTTGCAGATACAGAAGATATAGCTATCAACTTCCCTTGACCTCAGCTGTGCCTTTTTCTTCTAAGGAAAATAATACTTTAAAATGATAATATCTTCAGCTGTCATATAATGAGATTTAGGAGGTGAAAACATGGAAGGTAGAAAATACCAGAAACCACGAAGGACCACAGATCCAGTACAAACATTTCTACTTCATAAAAATATTAACATTTCAAAATCCAATTTATGAGGAAAATTTCCTTACAATTCTGTGTCTCTAAATTCAAACTATGATGGATAGCAAACAATCTGGAACAAATATGGGCCTCTAAAACAGGCTGTGAATAACAATTAAATTGGGACATACCAAAATAACACAGAAATCAGTACAGGATTTCATGTACATTTTATACACTTGCAATTATGCAATCTACTAAATGCAAGTTTCACTTTTAATTTGGAAGATACAGAGGTATTTGTGTGTGCCTGCATGCTTGGCTGGGTACAGTTCCTATCCAGAAAGTGAGGAAGGTAAATGAATGAAGAAGAGAAAGAACAGCTGAACAGCACAATTTACAGGGTACGTATACACCCTCTCAGTTGCTTTCAGTCAATCCTGTTATAATAACCATGCATTAATTTCAAGATACTACTCCCCATTTGAATGGAGAATGATGCTAGCAATAAAAAGAGAACATGATAAAAGAGTGAGCAGACTCTTCCTACAGAATTGAGTTCTGCACTCCACAGAGAAGACCAAACTCCAGTCAAGGTCAAAGAAGTTATGCCTGTTCATAGCTTTCAAATTTCTTATAATTATTCAGTGTTGAAATCTAACGCAAGTACTTCATCAGTGTTCTGCAACGTTCTTCAAATACAGAACTCTCATAATGCTTTACTAAGTCTGCACTCTATATGAAAAAGTTAAAAGATATTTTTACCTGAAGTTATGTAACGTATTTCCAGCATGTTGTATGTAAAAATAAAACATACATCAATCTTTAACTTCAAATAAACTTGATATTTGTAATGTCACACAGTAAAAACATAAAAATAAATATCATAGATATTTATATAGGTATGTGTATGTTTACATAACACTTTGTTAAATTCATATAACACCAGATGAGAAAAAGAGAAACACATTCAAAGTAGACAGATTGCACACAATGACAACATAGACCAGAGACTCCCTGAAGCTACTTAAAACAAAAGGAGAGAAGTTAATTTTGTAAATCATTAGTATATCAAAACAGATTCATAGCAGGCTATCAGAAGATGTTGGTAAATGCAAAGAACAAGGAAACTAACCATTTTCTAAAAATGCCTTTACAATCCAGGTAAAAGAACAAATCTGAAAACTGTATCACTACCCTGCTGTAATACTGTGGGGATATGTTAACACAGGAGTAAAAAGGAAGCAATAAACAGTGATAAAGTAGCATCATCTGTACTCCTGGAAGCATTCCTTGCAGAAAGGGAATGAACTGTACTCACAAACATATTGTTGCAGTTGTTTAATTTAAAAATACAGATTTAAAATGGTTAAATACTGGAGTCACTTAAGCCTTATAAAAGAACTGATGGGACTATGATTCAGACTAGCAAAATATAGCCTCTGGGGCTGCTGATTTACCAAAATTTTTGACCAGACATTTTTCTATAGTGTGTAGTCCCCAAAATATCATTTATACCACCAAAAATACCATTATGGTACTCAGAGTAGAAGATAGAAGATACTGCTTTTATCTCACTACTCCAAACAGCCAAGTTATTGCTCCACAGCACCGCATTAAGTACAAATGATTTAAAACCATATGGTGGTGGGAGATGGACATCTCAAGCCTTTAACACAGTCCCCCCTAACTAGGGGATGAAAAAGACCTTCTTCCATCAACAGAAGGCACATAATCAAATGGTCTGTAAGCTATCTAAAGGCCTGCCCTTGACCTTGGAGAGCCTGCAGGAGTTCCTGAGGGCTGTTGTACTCATCCTAAATACAATGCCACAGAGCAGAGCAATTAGTGGGTTTAAGTCATACGTAAAGTCATGAGGCATCACACACCTTCTGCATGCAAAGCACAGAAGGCAAAGAATATGTTTTTCACAAAATTACATGAGGGCTTGACTATCTTATATTTTCCAGAATGTTTCGCACATCCAGAGTTAAAACCAAACTTTCTAGTAGGTCATTAGAAATTGATCCACAAGGTCTTGCGGATATAGCTATCTACTGAATGGAACATGCTCAGGTCATTCAAATGGGGAAGCTGGACTGCTCTATCACTTACATATGTACACACCCCCACCCCCCACCCCCAATTATAACAATGTCAATTTAAACAGAGCATTGTAAAAGTCTGGTACGTAGCTTCAGCACAGAAGATATTATTTGTCCAGTATATTTATTTAAATTTGGCCTCTCTGTGCAAAATGAGTTTTTCAGAGTTATTGCTATTTTGCTATAAACACTGTGTATATAAATGCATGTACAGAAAAATTCACGTTAATGTCTGCTAGTAGCTAAGCAGGCTCAAAATATTTCTCTCAAAGACTCTGTTTAAACGTTACCATTTCAGGAAGGGATGCATAAAGAGGCTCAGACCATTTATAGTCTTTGTGGAACCATATTTTCAGAAGTGCAGCATCAAAAACTTCATATTAAAATACATCTGAATAATATATCTTAGTTACTCCAACAGGCCACACACAACCACAGCCATTTCAAAAAATAGATGTGTCAAACAATGCTCTTATCAGGTTTGTCTGTCTTTTTTTTAACCTCTGTCCCTCAGATCATCATAAAAAACCTACCCCAAATACTCTATGAGATTTTTTACAAAGAAAGGATATTCACGATCACATAAACTAACATAGGGTTAAATTCTGCCTAAGCACACAAAGTTAAATTCCGCCTACCCATATTTCCCTTCTGTTTTAAATCACATACTGACAGTATTCTTTTTAGCTTTCTCTCTCCAAAGATACTCAGAGGCATTGCTCAATATTTTTAAATGGTACTGGCCAGACGTTCAGCTCTATCGTTCATCTCAAACAACTGTGAAATAGCTTAACCACTCAACAGCCTACAATGCCAAAACACCATTATAGCACTCTGCAATTGCTGGGACATATGTAATTTCTTTTCACATAGGTCTCTCCATATATATATGTTTGTGCTCCAGGGACCCAAAGAAGGTGAGATGCTCCTAAAAATGCCATTCTTTCTACCCAGTAACTTTATATGCAGGTAATAGTGTTAAGAATTGAAATTCAAGGACTACAAATGAAAAAAAATAAAAAGGACATTCCAAGATATCAAGATTTCTTTCCTAATGCTATGGAGAAGAACCCCCTGAGAAAAGCATAATTATGCACCAAACTAAGAAATCATCACAAGCTTATGAACAGATAACAAAATCAAAAGAATTAGATAATGAACTTATTAACAGAAAGGGATAATTTTAAAAAAATATTATTATCAAAACAAAGTATTTTTTGACTTTCTGTATTAAAAAGGTATTTCACAAGGCAATCTCCTAATTTAATTTAGTTCGGACTTTTGCTGGAACAATCACAGTTGTGCTTCCTCAGATCTGTAATCAACAGGGAAATGAATTTTTATGAACCTTTGAACCAAGTCAGAGGTCCAGAAATGAAAGTCCAGCACTCAGGGTTACTGTATTCATTTCAGATACTCAGCAGACCCACCAGTAAGTGACTGAATTAAACTGATTGAATCAGGAGTTTCTACAAAGTCAACATCCAGGCCATGTATTTCTTCATTTTAAGAATATTCTTAATTTAGCAGCTATTTCATTATACTGAAGTTTCAGATCCCACCCTCTCCAGCTGCTTAAAACACAATAAGAATAAGCTCCTTAAGTTACTTCAGGTAGAAGGCTTTCATCCAGCATCAGCAGTTCCCAAAAGCTCTTGTGACTGGGGTTGACAGTCAAAAAGGTTCTCCAAACAGGAGAAAGAGCATGACTTAATAAAGCTCTGAGTATCACTTTAGCACAAGAAGAACAACACAGAAGGAACAGTTGAGATAGGTCTCCTGCATGAACACACAAAATGGGAAAATGGGACCAGTTCACTAAAACAGCATGAATTTTGTTTTATACTATTTATTATGCTGTTATTTAAAAAGCAGGGAAGAAATAACAAAGCAAATAAAAAGATTATGTATGTTACTACGTAACAGATGTGTTTAGAGAATAGCAAGCCAGAGCAATCCGGAATAGCAGCTTCATACAATTAACAGAGATGGAATGAAAAAGATACATCATTTCCAACCACAGCTTTTGTCCCCAAGAACCTACGGACTGAGCAAGGTTGTTTGGATGTAGCCAGCCCTTAGAAAACATTTCAGCACCTAACCTAACTAACCTAACCTAACCTAACCTAACCTAACCACACCACAACTTGTTCAGAACTCGTCTTCCATCAGCTGTCACCCCACACCACCCCTTGCTTTTGCTGGCCTGCTCTCTGGCTCACTCTCTCTGCTAAGAGAGTGCAGTAGGACATGAGCTATGCCACCTTTCTTACATCTAAAAGGGAAAGTTGCAAAGGAATAGTGAATGAATTGCTTAGCTTCCCTTTGCACTTTCACAAGTATAAACAAATGACCACACTGAACAAATTACCATGCCAATAAAATAATCCCAAAACAGCAAAAGAAATCTCTTTGAAAACTTCTGGTCTTTTAGGTCTGCTACAACTACTACACTGATATTGGCAGTACAGGGATGGAAACATTGATTTCAAAGTTAGGAATGAATTTAGTTTTGCACTGAAGGAGCAGTTCCAAAACTTCATATATGAAGAACACAGCACATCTTCCCACAAAATAACTGTGCTATTTTACAGAACTAATTTTTAGAATGATTTTTTTAAGAAGCCTAGTGGTCTGTGTTATATTTTTCCCCATTTCGAGTACCTCAGAAATAAAGTAACTCTGATTCTACAGTCCTGCAGAAGCAAAACTCACTAGGGAGAACTATCTAAATTTCAGTATTTTTATGTTGTTAATTTTAAATTATTATTTTACAATTCTTCATTTAGGATTTGTTTTTCTTCATTCAGTGCTAAAAATAATTTGTTCTACAGATCACTGCACGAAGAAATGCCATCTCCCAAAACAGCTGCCATCTGCCACTGTTCCCAACGCGAGAGAAGCCTCACTCTCTTCAGGGATGATCAGCTTCATTACTCCTAGGAAAACTGGAACCAATTAAAAAAACGAAGTATTTTCTGAAGAAACTGGCAGTATTTTTGCAAATGAATAGGGGAAACAGAAGTTAAAGGAAGGAACACCGAATCTGAAGCTAGATAAAATGAGCTAACTCATTCATTCTGCCAAAGGAGTACACCAGTGACTCTAAATTTAGGAACTTGTTTTTAAGGAATGAATGGTACCAACACATCATACACACAAGAATCTGTCTTCTCAGTTCCTTCTTTAGTGTTTACTTATGACACAAATACTTCAGGTACTTGGAAAAGTTTGCATGTTTGTTTTTTAAACTGGGTAAATTTTTATTTAACTGACAATGGGTAAATACACATCAGCACCACAGGAATTATAACGTCCCAGTTTTTACTGTCTCAGAAACACAGTTAAGTTTAAGGGAACTTCATTTAAGGATATGTTTTAAATAACTCCAAATACAGAAATGCAAAATCGAAGTATTTAAGCGTTGTCCTAAAGCATGACCACTTACGTAAGGGAAACTAAGAACTGGGCAGCAGGAGAAGCACAGTGGAGTTAGATGTAGTTGTGTATTTAAAAATCCTAATAAGCATAGTCACAAACTAATCCTAAGTATATAGAGGCATTCCTGCAAGAACTGCCTCTGTAATTCACCCTGGCAAGTAAAACTGGGAGGGAGCAGCGATAAAGCAGCTATTTAGTTAGTACCTGTTGCTCCTGAAAGCCTGAAGTGGGCTTCTGGCTAAACCACGCAGCAGATACAGTCTTCAAACTGCTTCAAAGATTAAGTTAAAACATCTTTAAGAAGGGCAACTTTCAACATAATGTTAAAACATAGACACTAGTTTCTTTACAGGTATTTACCTGTATTTCTTTATAGATAAAATACTGTTTTACTTGATCACTACTAATTACAACTGCAGCTGCTTCCTCGGGAAAAAAACCAACCAACCAACCAACCAACCAACCTCCCCAAAACCCCAAATCCCAGCATATTCTGTCAAATACCTCTTAGCATACACAGTTCTTGTTGCTGCCCCATTAATTATTTGAATGTTACAGCTTCATCAAATCTGTCTAGTTTACAGCAGCTCTCTCAGGTAAAAGATGCTCTGTCCTCAAAGCTACTGGGTTTTTTAAGAAGTCTGCAAACCAAATACATGAAACAAGTTTGCACTGAACACTGCCAACCCCATTATCTTCCACAGTTTAAACATAAAACTGCTATTCAAAATGTTTTAGAAAGCTTTATTTTCACAACCATTGTGCTCAACGGGGACAGTCCATGGCAGCAAAAAGTCTGATGTTCAGCAGGTAACACAGGATGACACCAGCCACAACATACATATGAAAGTCACAGGTGAAATGCAAGAGTTATTAATTTTGAATGGGCTGACATCTCTGATCACTGGCTGGATATAAAAAAACTGTTCATCTTTTTTTATTTTCCTTCCAGGTGCCAAATGGCGGGGGAAAAGAACAGTCTGCCAGCTTACAGCCACACTGCTAAATTTCTCATCTGGCTCCGCTGCATCCCATCCTGTTGCTGGGAGGTAGATAAATGTCTATTCATATATGGCTGCACATAAAGATGGACAAGCAAACATTTTCCTATATGACAACCAAATCTGGAAAGCAGACTGACCATGGATAGTCTTCTATCATTTTTTTTTTTAACACATTTTGCCATTAAACTATCTGAAAGCTATATGGAAGCTGAACTGGGAATACATCAGGCCCAGCACTCGTCTATCCTACGCCTAAGGATTTAGTTATTCTAAACTATCACAGTGCAGAAATCACAACGGAATGCAAGTTATTGGCTTTTACCATAAAGCCCAAACCTGAATGAGAACGAAAGGAGGGGGTGGTGGGCTTAGTGAAGCCACTTTGCCCATGACGCCATTCAGATGAGGATTGTGTTCAGTAGTAGCTGTCACAAGGTACCTTTTCAGCTATACTGGAATTTTGATGGATGAGAATTTCTCCTGTATCAGCCCATTCTTTACGCAGAGCCCAAGAACAGCTCTTGGGCAGTATCCTACAAAGGAATCTACAATCAAAAGAACCCACTACAATCCGGGTGTAGTAGCTGCACGTCCAAAACTGAATTTTACAGCTACCGCAGAAAGCAGCTCCCTGGGCAAAGAAAAAGTGGGTAAAGAGCATCCTTAGCTTATTCATAAATCAATGTCTGTTCAAGAGTTTCCAAGTCTTCTTGAAAAGATATTTTAATAATGACAAAGGTGTTAAGGATCAAATCCTTAGCATATAATGAGGATGCTCTAAATTGAAAGGCTCTAAAGATGCCACTAATTTAGATACTCACAAATACAGATTCTCCTCTGAAGTCAAAACACACCTCAAATGTACATGACTAGTGTAAAAATGGTAACTAATGTTGTATCAGAAATGCAGTGAGACTACTTCTGATGAAAACGTCATTAAACCTAGGTGCTGTCAGTGAATGCTCAGTGATCATTATTGCTAATCATATTTATTATTTGCTTCAGGTAGGAAACAATTTATTTTGTGCTGTCTAGCTGCACCTGAACATTCAGTCTTTCTCCAGTTTCCCAGTCTGAAATCAGAGTTCTATGCATGCAGATTACATGCAATGGTACAGACTGAATCAAAGCTACTATGCAATTTTTGTTTTTGATTAAAGATATGCCTCATTCCCTGGCTGCAACAGATCTTAGTCTTAAAAGCGTAACAACTGCCACAAAACAAGAAATAGCATTCACCACCTAGGATGAATCTTTGTTTTGTTAAGAGACTGAAGATGAAGCATTGCTTCATAATGCATTATTCCAGTGAAAGACACTACTGTCAGAGGTCAGGGGTAGGGCAGGTGTGAATGTCTGCATACACCTGCAGTAATGCTACAGAAGTTGCAGTGCCATGAAAGCTGGAATAAACAATTGTAATAGGAATAAAATGCTTCATAAAGATTCCCAACAGTATCTCGTTAGGGCATAGTGTGGAACGCTGCATTCATTTTACATTGCAGTGTTTGGGACATCCACTAAAGCAGACTGTTCTTGAAAATTATAGGCATAGCTGGATGGCAACAACAATGTCTTATTTGCGTGACGAATGACTGATCTGAGCATAAGCCTACAAGACAGGCAAGCCTGAGCTTCATATGTAGTTACGAAGCCTTCCCCAGATTACTTTCACAGCACTTGAACCCTTAGTCTCAACATTCGTTTTTGCAAAAACATCATTTAAGTGACAGCAAAAAATGTGAGGATTCGTCCAAGTAATTGCCTTTGACAACGAAAACTACAATATAAATGCTTGTTATACATGCGTTTCCTTCTTTACAGGCTAACTTACACCTACCCATCAAACCACAGAACTGATGTATAGCTGTTTATGGAAGACACATAGCCACACTCTAAAACACTACAAGCAACAATATTTATTGTGGGCTACAGGTAAGAAAGCTCAGGAAGCTCTTTACCCACAGATGACAATAAAATATATGCATATGAGTCCATATATATTTATTTCTCAATTATTTTTAATTTCAAATATGCTCTTTTACAAGCAAAACCTCTTCCTTTGCCCCTGATATCTTCTTCTGAATACCCAGACTCAGTATCAAGCCAGGTCCCTTCCTGCAGACGCATCCTTACCAGCAGCAGTGGTTTTGCAAGACAAATTATACTTAGAGTTACACCTGTACAGCCTTTTAACTCTCTATTTATGACCCTCATGGCTCCTGCAGTCTTCAATAACTTTGTGATATGTATTCAATTTGAATTCAATAAACAGTTCTGTTGGTCAATCACATAACACAGAATGCAGCTCTCCCCAACTCATCAGGATAGCTCTATGGTATTATTAGGCATAAAAATTTAGAAAGTGCCACTTTGACAGAGCGGGTTTTTCTTTTAATAAATACGTTTGTTTACAGAAAACACAACACAGAGCAAATTACTCTTAAAAAGACTAAGAGTAGTGATTTTAAAATACAAAGATATTTAAGGCTTACCCTTTGGTTTTACTTGATTTGGAATTCACAGGGGTATTTCCATCTGTCATTAAAAGGTTTAGTATTTCCTCAAAAGGGATTTAATTCTGAAAGGTCCATCAGTCTCCACCAAAATGAATGAGATAAGGAAGCACCTTAGAAGACACATACATCCCTCTTCAGAATTCATCCCTCTTCACTCCTTCATGGAGTATCTAACATTCACATCCTTTTGTTTTTAAAATGTCAATATAAAACTATGTTTATTAAGGACTTTTCACTTAGATGAAGGAGCACAATAGCAGGGACTGTTCAAGAGGGAAAAGCTGAATGAATCAGTGAGTTACAAATGTGTGACTCCCAGCAACTACACTAAAACAGTATTATATAAAATATTTATGTATGACATTAACTGAACATTTTCGGTTGCAAAGGCCTGGGTTCAGATACACCAGTTTAATAAAATGTTCATGTTTTACCACTCTCTTTACACAAGAATTCTTTCTAAGCCGTAAAACATGTTCTCATGACAATCTCTTCTGATCTTCTGACAGCCGTAAGAAGAAATTACTTAACGTAGCTTTCATTAAAATAATGGGACAAAGTCAATTTACATAACTTCATTAAAAATACACTGTGATACATAGGTAGTTCACATATCACATTTTTTGAATGGAAGTTTTTCCATTCACATTTTTCAAAGTAATATAGTTTATGTCATTGTTTTTCTAAAAAAGCATGAAAAAAAGTGATATTAAATTCTATTTTTGTGTGTGTGTGTTGTCATGACGTGTAATTTTTCTGTTTTCCACAGAACAGAGCTGTGAAAACTTCCCCACAAAATTACTTGTCTTTCTGCACAATTTACAGTTTATTTTCCGTTAATAAAAGAAACTTTGTATACTGACCGATATGTCCCACTTACCTGAAAGCTAATTACAAGATCAATTACAGCCTCTTCTCTTAGGGGTAATTTACGTTTTAAAAGGAGCTTCATAGATTCAGAGCAGTAATTCATCCTCTAGTGAGTGAGTGTGACAACAACTTTCATCATCAAAATCAAGGGTGAAAACAGCTGACTGAAGTTGCATAGAAGCTTCCACACAGCTTTTTAATTCTCTCAGGTCCTACACAGCAGCCATTCCTGTTCTGATCTCTGCTCAAAACGGACCATAAACATGTCTCAAATCAAATTCAAAGCCCAGAATATTACATTTAGTAGATCATATACAAACCAGAACCAGAATCACAAGAGCATTAATCTACACTTGTCAGTCTTGGCACACTTTCGCTTAAACTCAGGCAAACCAGAGCTGCAGTCAAGTACCTAACAGAATTTTCTGACCTGAAGTCCCCACAGTCGAAGGATCTGACATGTATAATACTTTCACATGAAGACGTGCACGCAGAATGCCTCTAAGATCCTGGACAACAGTATCTCTGCTGATTTCAGCTAAAAGTTACACAATTTGTACAAATCCAGAATCTGATCTCTGGTTACAAATGTTCTCCTCCAACAGGGGCAATAACATACCTTCTTACACTTCATTATGCACTACTATGTCTTGATAAACTTCTACCAGCCTCCTTTAAAAATGCTCAGAACACCAGTGCATATGAGCAGATAATCCTAGGTAAGGCCAAGCCAACCATTCAGTGTCCTGACCATCAGGTACAACCTCCCCCTACATTCTAATGGAGCCTGTTGGAAATAGAGGCTTCTTCTACGTGTAACTTCAATGCAAAAGGCCTCAGATCCTTTTGGATGCTGACCAACGTTAAAGGATTTTCTAGCCCGCCTTTCGTGTCATATGCATTACAGTGCTGCATTTTGTAGATGCTGGGCACCTGTAACTTTTCTTGGGTCAACAGATTCTGCAGACATAATCTATCAAAAATGTACTGAATGGAACTAAAACTAAGTATTTTCACAAAAATACTCTAAAGTGTTAATTTGACAGATATGGTATCCTTGGATTCCTACACGATTTTCTGCTGTTTAATACACATATGGAATGTTCCATTTAATACACATATGGAATGTGTATTAAACTTGATTGATAGAAGAGAATTTTCAAGTCTGTACATGAAGTTACTGTATCCTGGACCAAAACTGCTACACAATGAAATTTTTTTGTTGCCTGATCCAAGGTCTATTAAAGTAAATAGAAAAAAAATCACTAATTCTCAATGGGCTTTACAGAATTACAGAACGGTAGGGGTTGGAAGGGACCTCTGGAGATCATCTAGTCCAACCCCCCTGCCAGAGCAGGGTCACCCAGAGCAGGCTGCACAGGACTGCGTCCAGGCGGGGTTTGAAGATCTCCAGAGAAGATGAGAATAAAATTATAACCCAAAGTTTATTTCTTGATTCTCACCTGTTATTCAACAGACTTGTTCTCTGTGCTCTTAATCTAACTCATTTGTTTCTGCAGCAGCAGTTTTACAGTCTGTGTGTGCAATCCCTGATGTTTCAGTATACCTAAGCAAAGACAAGTTAGACTCAGCACAGAGTCAACAGATTGCCAACAAGACAGCTAATGAGATACACATGTACCATCCCAGTGAAGGCAAAACAATAATACAGATAAAAACAAATAAATAATTTGGCCTGCAGAATACCCGTTATGTCTTATAACAGGAAACTATAAGGGAGTTTAACTTCGTATTTGTTCACGAGTGCAAAATTTTTACTGCAGAACTTTCCACTGATGCCAGTAAGATAATGAAACTCCCGTAAACGGTGTTTATTACTATCATGCATTATGGAATTGATTTGCACAATAAACAGGTCAAGATATGTAATTATTACCATCCTTTGCTGTCTCCTAATACTGCCTGTTCCATTTCTTCAGGTTTTCAGGAACAGGGAAAAGAAGAAAAGATTCTTGATTCTTCAGCAAGATATTTGGGCTCTCAGCTGTGATAACTTTCCATAATGTTAATGAAGACTGACAGTATTTCACTCCAAATCCATCAGTAGCACATTATTTTCCCACCACTTCAGAACCATCTAGGGACTGAAGGTGCTTTCTTCCTGGAGCCCTGGGAGCCCCCCCTGTGAAAGCAACGACTTAACCTTAACCTTGGAGTTTGCAAGACTTTCCACAGGCATTCTACCTAAGTATGAACTAGCAATACATTTTAGAAGTGGTTAGAAATCTCAACCGACATACAAAAAAATGAAGATTTCTATTCACTTCTTCCACATACCAACAACTTTCATGTTTCTGCATGAGCGAGAGCATCTGTATCAGGGAGAAGGAAAAGAGGTTCAGATTCTGTCCAGGAGAGCACTGGTTAGCATTACTCAGCTTACTATTATTCAGGACAGGCAATAGAAGGGCAATGTTTATTTACAGAAGGGATACACAAAGCAGTCCAGCATCAAAGGAAAAGTGTTCCAGTGGATATGTTCCTCCAGTGGCCACCATCTCTCAAGAAATACCAGGCTATGGTGGAATACCTAATAAAAGACATTAAAGACCTCTTATTGGCAATCTCAGAGAATTTTGATTTTAATCCTTTGCTCTGAGTAATAGAAGAAAGTGCCACTAGAACTTCAGGAATGCAAAAGTATTTCTATCTCCAGCAGTACAAGAGACAGAGAGGTCTATTTTTCAATAAAAGTAGAAAAACTGCAGCTTTACCATGTGAACTGCCACCCAAAACTTTCTTAAATTCCACTTTATTTATTGATCTAACAGCAAATTCTGCTAGAGAAGTGTGGAATGGAACAATAAGTTGTTTGGGAGCTACAATTTTAACCACGTTCCACACTGCTACTTTAATTATGTAAAACAGTATTAAGTAACAAACTGTTTATACGTGAAGTGGATAATTTATACATCAAAAATTATTGTAATAATTGGATCATGCCATCTTCTTAGCTCTTCCCTCCTCCACCTCTTCAAACTCTCAAGTGGAGTAATAGAGAAGTACCTGTTCTAGGCTGGGATAACGATGAATTACATTTTGCCCTATTGATCTTCCAAACACAGGGCAGTTGCTCTGAAGAACTGAATCAACAACCACACAAGCTTGGAGAGAGAGCATGCATATTTCATAATCTCTCAAGTGTGATGTTTTTAACAGCATTATAGGCATGACAACAATGGACCAGTAGGAGAACACGCAGGTTTGGGGTTGTCACTATTCTCAACTCTAACATTGTTACTGTTGTTCACTTCGGGTTTTTTCTAGGAGGGGGAGGGATGCAAAGGAAACTTGCTTAGAATTTCTATCGTCTTTTCTTGAAATGATAATGTAAGCTATGAATTGTCATTTAAATCCATCTGGCTTCATTTGACTTCTATTATAGTCTTAACACTAACTCACATTTATTAAATTTAATAACAGCTCCTGCTTTATTCTTGAAATTCTACAGACTAACTAATACAGTGCAATCACTGAAAACCTACTTGATGAAAATATTTTAACATTTCCAGCATTTCCCAAGACTACGCAGCATCCACGCAGTTATTCTTGTCTAAATACTGTGGCTACACCCTTCTGGAGACTTTGGGCTGCCAGATGCAGAGCTCTGGGCAAGTTCCAGGGAATTCAAAACCAAAGCCGTTTTGCTAACAGGTTTTGAAGGAGAGGTTGAAAACGCACCCAGCGGGACGCACGTTCCAGCACGCAGCGAGGAGCTCACCTGGCGGCAGGGTGGGTGGCGGGAGCTCACTGGATGGCGGGGCGGGCGGCCGGGAGCTCACCTGGCAGCAGGGTGGGCGGCGGGAAGCACACCTGGTGTGGGGCAGGTGTCGGGGAGCTCACCTGGCGGCAGGGCAGGCAGGGCGGGCATCGGGGAGCTCACCTGGCAGTGGGGCAGGCAGCGGGGAGCACACCTGGTGTGGGGCAGGTGTCGGGGAGCTCACCTGGTGGTGGGGTGGGCATCAGGGAGCTCACCTGGTGTGGGGTGGGCATCAGGGAGCTCACCTGGTGGTGGGGTGGGCAGCAGGGAGCTCACCTGGCAGGGGGGCGGGTGGGGCGGGCAGTGGGGAGCTCACCTGGCGGCGGGGCAGGCAGGGCGGGCGGCAGGGAGCTCACCTGGCGGCAGGGCAGGCGGCGGGGAGCTCACCTCGTGTGGGGTGGGCGTCGGGGAGCTCACCTGGCGGCGGGGCGGGCGGGGCGGGCGGCGGGGAGCTCACCTGGCGGCGGGGCGGGCGGGAGCCGCCGCCGCCGCGGCCGCCCCGGGCCCCGCGCACCGTGCGGAGCTGTCTGCGGTGCTGAAAAGGCGGCGGCGGAAAACGCCCCCCCGCACACACCCCCGAGAGACTAAAGGTGCTCCGGCTCCTCCAGCACTTCTCAACCACCATCCCACGGGGGCAAAAGATGAAAAACAAACTCATTTGTCTCACGTCAATTATTACTCTCGGCTTTTGGGAAGAGCCCCTAAACGTCTCTATAAACTTTCCTTCCAACTCCCTTAAAACATTCAGCAGGTCTGGGACAAGCACACTCTAGTTTGGTTTAACTGACTGGCTGACTGTTTTCAAAGCAAAACATACAGGCAAGGTCATTAAAGACCAGAGTCACCTGCTAGGCTGCTAGGCACAGCCATAGATCCGCTTGCGGCATGGCTGTTGGGACTTCCTACCAATAAATCAAGGTCACAGACTGCTGAAAAGAATGAAAAAGCTGATTTCCGTTTGCAGGTATTTTAGGTCACCAGCAGTTTCTACATACTAAATCTGCAATCTGTAATAATTACTAAACTGCCACCTTTTTATTTCCCAACATGTTTTGTTTCATGCTTTGTAGAAAAATCTACTTATGTTTCGGTTGGTTTGCTTCCACCAGAGTGTGAAACATACCACACCGCAAGCAGAACACATTGACCTTCTTCTGTTCTATAGAACAATTGTTCTGTTCTCAATGAATTCCTGCTTATTTACTCTATACCCACTGGTCAAGCCTAAGTACGCTTCAGAGAAGAATTAGAAAGGAATGTTCCAACTTGAACAGGATTGACAAAGAGCTGGTGCAAACAGTCCTCCAGGACACAACCAACCATCTGTGGGCATGATTGTACAGACACGATTCATTCTACTGCACACAGCAGGATATTTGCTTGAATTAAAGGCACGTGTGCCTTCAAAAAACAGTCCACTTCGTAAGATTATTTAAAATCCATTACCTTATCAGGGTTACACAGTATTTTCTTTTGCCTGTAGAAGATACCTTACATTCCTAAGCCAAAGTATTTTAAAGGTACTTCTTGTTTTCAGATGTCAAGTGTAACATAAATTTATGACCGTAGATGGATGTAAATTTTGCTCTGCATGTTCTTCATCTTATTTTTTAAAAGTCAAGCGTGTGTACAAAAACAGACTGTGCCTAAAGTAAAAAGTTATCAGATATCTAATAACTAAGGGTGGTACTATGCCCTTTCCTTCTAATAGGCTCCTTGAAAAAGAGAACATCCTTTTCATTTTCAAGATGAATGACAGAGCCCCTTAAAGCTGCAGCTCACCCCAGGCCCTACCATGACTACGGCAGTTTTTGGTGTCTCTCAGACAAAAACATAGGGGATTGGTGTTTTACAGGCAGGTGTACTTGCGTTCTCTACTGTCAGGCAGCACTGAAAACTACATCAACCTTGATTAACTCACATGATTGCATAACTCCTTCCACGTAGTCGCATACATGAAGAAGTTCTTTAAAATGATCAATAAAAAACCAAAACAAAACAGAATTACAGCTTTAGTTTTTTAAGATTGTTTTTTCTGATCTGTAACAGACTCCTAAGTGAATGAAAATTTTTAACTGTTTACCTAAAAAAATCCCCAACCGAATCTTGCAGTAACTACTTAGTATAAGCTGATGCATACGGGAACCTACAACTATTTGGTTATCGTGCATAAAATTTTCCATTTAAAGTTTCTGGAAAATGCACAGAGTAATTCAAATGTTTACAGAGATTTTTTTCAGCTTTGCTCTTCGTGCCTCGAGCACCACTTGTGGGAAGATACACCAGAGAAGAAGGCTCCCACATTGCAGCAGCACCACTTATTTATTTTTATACAGATAAAGAAACCTCTTCATCAGTACTCCAGGAGTTTATAAAGATGCTCTTTCACCAGAACACTTGTTTATTGAGTATAATATCATTAAACAGCTTTCAATCTCTTTGATATTACTGCAGAGAAACTGGATTCTGAGCCAGGAATAGAAGTTTTGCATGTGCAAGGACTGCACAACAGGATCCAATTTGGCAAAGAGTCTCCAGTAACATAATACTTCTCTAACATCACCCTAAGTAGGAGACTGTGGTACCATTTCACATTGAAACCACAGCATTCATTTGCACAGAAGCAGGGTGCTATACAATTCTTAATTTTTTTTTTTTTTTACTGATTGGTACCAGTGGAAAAGTCTTCTTTGCCCTTGAAAGCTGTCATTTCAGCTTGTAGCTCAAGGTATCTAACTAATCTGACAAAGCCAAAGCACCGATGTATCTGTGAGTAAGGTATTTTTCCCTTCAAAACTTCGAAATCTATCTGTTGTATGTTTCAGTCGAGCTGAAATGGCAAATTTTAATTTCTTGGTCAAAAAAATTACAACTGAAATTAGAACTAAGTCCCTCGGACAGAACCTGCAACAGTATTTGTGAGACTTATTCTACAGCTTTGATCATTATGTTCCTCCTACCTTTAGCCCTACTTTTCTTGACAGTTTTCCTCTGTCACATTCCTAGTGGCTGTGTGACATTAAATGAAACAAGTCAAACATAAGTCTTCCCCCTCTTCTTAAATATTCTTCTAGAGTATGCTCGTATCTGAGATAGTGCAATGAAGATTACATACCTTGCACGGTGAAGATAATTAACCTTGCCGTCAAGAGAAAATGCACAGCATGAAATTTAGTCATTGGGAAAGAAAAGACTGTTGCTGTACATCTGCTACAGAAGACGTCAGGCATGTCACCGAGAAAGCATGTTATAACTCCAGGGCTAAGTGATCCTATAGCATAACCGGAGGCAACAGTCCCTAGCTGGCAGAGCTTCCTGGCGCGTATACGACCGCCGTGTTTCCCTCCAGGGTCGAGGTCCATTCACTAAACTTTGGCAGGCACGCAGAGATTACTTTTGCTTTCTGAACCAGCGGGAAGTGCCGAGTACTTACCGCCACTGCGCCCTTAGACAAACCGCCTCGCACCCCCATCTATGCCAACAACGCTCACTGACCCACAGAAGGAAACGTTACCTGGATTTCCCTTGCGTGGTACACGATGATGAGCCCGAGCAGGATAATCGTGGAGAGGCTAATAAGGCATTTCAGAGCGAGGGAATACAGCGACTCCTGCAAGAGAAAGACACAGACGTCCCTCAGAGACCCAGGCGCAGGGGCCGCTCCCGCCCCACCGCCACCCCCGGCCCCGGGGAGGGCCGCCTCGCCTCACGGTGCCGGGGGCAGAGCGGGGGCCGGCGGCACCCTGCCACAAGCCGGGGGGCGCCTCGGGACGGGGACGGGACGAGGCCGGGGGGGCAGGGGACGAGCAGCCCCGCCGCGCTGGGCTCCCTGAGGGGCCGGGGCCGCCCCTCCGCGGGGCCGCGGGGCGGTCGGACCGGCTGCCGGGCCGGGTCGGGCGCGAGGCGGCGGGTACCTTGGTGTAGGCGCCCCAGGAGAGCTCGGTCTCGATGACCATGACGACGATGCCGAACATGCCGAAGATGAGCGCGTAGTCGCTGAGACGCTTGCGCTTCTCGAAGAGCGCCCGGCGGTGCCCCAGCTTGTAGCCGATGTTCTGGTTCTTCTTCTTGCTGGACTTGCCCCCGCCGTTGTTGGCGCCGCCCGGGCCGGGGCCGGGGCCGGAGCCGGCGGGGCCGTAGAGCGCCAGGTTGTTGGAGTTGTTGTGCTCGGGCTTGGAGACCACGATCTCCGGGGCGGCGGGGGTGCCGGGGGCGGCGGGGGCGGCGGCAGCGGCGGCGGGGCTGGCGAGCGGCGGCTGGAGCGGCGGCTGGAGCGGCTGCGACTCGGAGTCCAGCTCGTGTAGGTTCCTGCGGGACGAGCTCAGGTTGCTGAGCGGCCGCATGACACCGCCGTTGTACCTGCAGCTGCTCATGGCTATTTCGGTGAAGGGGTTGCTCTCGCGGCGCTGCTGCTGCTGCTGGTGGTGATGGTGGTGATGGTGGTGGTGGTGGTGGGTGCTGCCGCTGCTGACACTGCTGCTGGGGCTGGCTGCCTGCTGCTGCTGCAGGCTGTGGCACTGGTGGTACTGGGGGTACTGGTGAGGCTGCCTGGACGCGCCGGCATGGCTGGAGGGGGTGAGCTCGCTGACGTTCAACTGGCTGCCCTGCCGGGAGGAAGCGGCGGAGGAGAGCGGCGAGGAGTGAGTCCGGAAGGCGCCCGAGAGGGGCGAGGAGGCGCGAAGCAGCAGGGGCAGGTTATCCCCGGCGGCTGCCGCAGCAGCCCCGTAGTAGGCGCAGTTGTTGCACTGGAGGCATGGGCTCTGCTGCTGCTGCTGGTGGTGGTGGAGGCTCTGCTTGTCCTGGCCGTGCTGCTGCTGACAGTGCGGCGGCGGCGGGCGCTGCTGCTGCTGCTCGGGGCCGAAGCCCGCCGGGAACTGCCGCGGCGGGTCCATGCCGGGGCCGTTAAAACCGCAGGAGGACCGGGCGGTGGTGCACCCTGCGCAATGCGTTATGGTCGGCAGGGGAGAGTCCTGCTGCCGCCACGAAGGGCCCATCCCGGCTCCCGTAGAATCCAGCCGCCGCGTCCGATTGGTCGGGCGGACCAAAACAACGGGCATCACGTCACCTGAAGGGGGGGGACCGGCCGCGGCGTGAGGCGGCGGGGGCGGCGCAGGGTCCCCCTGCCGCCCCGCCCCGCCCCGCGCGGGGATCCCGCCTCCCGCCTCCCGCCCGCGCCCGCAGGTAAGGGCTGCCCTCGCCCCCCGCCCCCGCGCCCGCCCCGCCCGCTGCGGGGAGCCCCGCGCCGCGGAAACCCGGGGGTTCCCGGGGGCGGGGAGCGCGCTCGCTCCCGGGATCGCCCCGCCAGGAAGGGGCCGCCGCGGCGGGGCTCCTCGGCTCCCCGGCGCCGCTCACATCTGCGCCGCCTCCGGAACATGGGCGCCGCGCTGTGCTCCGGAGCTGTCCAGCGGCGCCTCCCGCCCGCCGCCGCCGCCGCCCTGAAAAACACAACGTCGCGCTCGCTCCCCTCCGCCGCCCCGGCGGGCCCGCGGCTCCCGCCGCCCGCGCCGCGGCCTCGGGCCGTGCCCGCCGCGGGCCGCCGGAGGGAACTGGGCGAGGCCGCGGCCCCCGCGGGCTGCCGTGGGGCCGGGCTGCGGGGAGCCCTCCCCAGCACGTCTCGGGCCTGTCACGGAGGGAGGGGGTGGGGACGGATTTCTGTCGGCCGCTCCTTCCCGCAGCTGGAGAAGGGAAAGCCGGCCGCCGGGTGCGAGGCCACCGCCCGGGACACGCAAGGGGGGGCTTTCGGGGCTGGAGACCTGCGCCGGCGGGTCGGCAGGGGCTTTACCGTGAAACGGGGTCGGTATCACTGGGTAGCTGCCTTCCACTCCGGCTCCGGTTTCCTGGCGTGCAGTGCCAGTGCCGTGCTTAAGTTGTTCGCCTGCTACCATTTTGCCTCTTCCCCTTCCTTTCCCTCCCAAACTCTCACCGAATAATTCATTCCCCCAGCTCCCTTAGGCAGAGTAATGTCTGCACCAGGTAAAGTCTCTTTTCTGCATGTATTTAAGGGAAGATTCTTTACGGGAAGAACCATGAAAAAAACGGTAAGTGATTTACCTTGTTAGAGCTGTGCCATTCTTGTCACCAAGGTGAGGTTATAAGAGGGTTTGTGGGTTTTTGTTTTGGTTTGTTCCCCCCCCCAGTCAGGCAGCACTGGCTTTGTGGCTTGAAAAATCAGCTGAAAAATCTATTAGTGTGGAAGGTTTCCTTACATCTTTAACTTCTCTCTAATGTCAAAGACAAAATTCACTAAGCCTTTACAGGATAGAATCCTACATCCATACAATTTCTGTGTCTCTCACAACATTCAGTTTCCTTTGAAACTCTATGCCCTTGAATGGCTTGCATTTTAGAAATTTGAGTGAGGCACCAGCTATAACAAAGTTTTTAAATATGCTCTGCTATAAAATTTCAATGACTGAATTCCTAATCAAGGTGTACCTTTTAAAGCAAGCACATATTGCACACACACAATCAAACCACCCTCACTAATATTGTAAATATCATGGTTGTACAATATAGGTATAGGTACAATTTAGGTCACTCAGAGAGTGACCGAAAATTAAAAATCTCTGAGTATGTTTACATAGCATAGGTTATTTTGGAAGAAGCACCCATAAATAGGAGTATATGTGATATACGGCATCATAATGCCTTGTGATAATTCACAATTTGTTTAACAACCAAATTTTGAATAAAAATCCACACACACATTCTTGCATGAATGATAAAGCACTTTCCAAATACATCACTGTGTTTTAAAATTATACTAAAGTGTATTTGGGTGCTCTTCATTGCACTCAGTTCTCCTGAGCACCAAAGACCAAAAAAAGAGATGCTTTTATTTTTAAGAATGAACAGTCTGTTTAACACAGCTTCAGATCTTCCATTGTTTGTCCGAAAAAACATGGTGCTATAATTCCATCTCACTGGTCCTGTTTTGCCTGTCTTCTCAAACACACACATGAATTGCATGGATCTTAGAAGATGAAAGTCTTAGGGAACCCGGGCTTTTATCACGCTGTAAATAAAAGTCCCGCACAAATTTGCTGTCAGAATATATGTTTTGTGAACTAGTTAAAGATTTAGATAGGCCTGAGTTTCATTTTCCTTTTCTGTGCATGTCATGTCCTTAATGTTTGCTTAAAGATACTTTCTTTTAAGTATTCTCCTTAACAGAAGATAAAGTCCTCAGGACCCAGTTTACCATGAAAGGCTTTTTAAGAAATTGGTAAATCTTCATGTTTTATTTAGAAGTCACCAAGGCTCTGCCCTGTAATTTCATCTACTCTGGTCATGCAAGGTTTTATTAGAATTGTGAAGAAAAAATTGATCTTTTTAAAGTCTTGGTAGACTAATGTATATGATAGCTGTGGTCTATATGAGGAAATGATTGCATTTACTTTTCTAATTAATATATAAAAGTTACAAGTCCCAATTTTACTACATCTACTGCTGCTATCCTATTTATTTGTAGAAATGGGAAGGACACTGTTGTTACTAGCTTTTGGATATTTCATCTGCTTGCTTGATTGTTTCATTATGCGTATAAACAAATGAATATTCCCGTGCTTAACACAAGAGGTCATACTAATCACACAGCATTTTATAAAACTAATCAAATAGAGGGTTTATTTCGGTTGCATTGTGCAACCTGGGATATCTCATCACAGTTTTGAGGTCTAAAATAAGAATTGTTGAGAGTTTGCATTTTCATAGCTAAAGAGGTAAACCTTCCTCTCTATGACATTGGTTAATGAGCCATAACAGAAAGATGCTATTTAATCTAACATCTTCCCTTGTAAAATAATTTTCAAGTTTACTTTTAAAAATGAGTGTATTTATTTTTAGAAATAAAACACATTCTTCGCGTGACTTGAATTGTTATATGCTTTTGTATCACAAATAAATTAGTGTGGGCAGCTCGGAACTGCTAAATCATACTAAACTAGTAACAGTGAACCCCTATGAAACAAACATTATCTGTTTGGGATTGGGGGCTCTGTTTTTTTCTTACCTTTTCGTTATATACTGGATGGAACTGCTCTTACTGATTATCATGGGTCCTGCTGCTGCTTTGCCAGAGAGGCTGTTTTTTCACACACACATGTGTGTGTGTACACGTGTGTGCACATACACCTTTGTATAAAGTAAGAGAGACACCATTACTGCAGATCTCATTTGATAATGATGATTATTGGAGATGTTTGGGAAACAATTTTTTTCTAAACCCACTAATGGCAAGAACAAGATAAATACTGTTGAGCAAAACTGTATCAATAGCAGGACAGGAAGCTCAACAGACAAAGGAAAAATTAGATTTCTGAGAGGAAAAAAACACTGTGAAATATTTGAAGTAAGAGCTAATGGCTAGTCATTTGAAAAGCTCACATAACAACATCCAATGGAGATGCAACACCTACAGGCTACAATAAAAAGTATTAGAAAGCTATTCTGGCTGTTATCCTGTTGCCGCTACTTATGCCAGACTCCTATTAAAATTGCTGAGAATTGTGCGCTCATAAAAATGTCAAAAAATGTAGAAAGATAGTAACAAAAAGGAAACAAAAGAAATGGGGAAAAAAGCCTAGGAAATTCCATTCTATAACAGTATTTTAACTGAAAGACCTAGGAGTTTCTAGAAAGCACTGAAGGAAACAACCTTGTCCAGTTCAAAAAAAGCAAGCAGGTGCATAGCTCAGTGTATACACAGAAGGATGCCATTCAGTGAAAGCAGAGTCATGTTAATAAAAACAGAGGTAGCACCGGCAGCAGTAGGGTATCACAAGATCATTCAGGGGTATTCATGCAGCAATAAAAATGCTTTGTGAGACACCACCAAAATGACTGCAGTACAGCTGCCAAGGCAATGGCATGGAAACTAACCATATGAGCCACATGTGTAAATTACCTTTTGCATACCATCTGGCAGGGCTTTTGCTCACCAGATGTCTCTGACATTCACCCCAGCAACTTCTGGTGTCAGGTAGTTACACGCCCTAACTGGAATCCCACCCCTCCTGGACCTGTGTTCGTTTCAAAGACCTTTTGATAATTTTCCACAGTAGTGGGGGAAGGAGAAGAAATACCAAATAATGACTCTGTGCAGATAGTACAGCTACATATTAGAAGGAGGCATGCTTCACTGTTTCTGCTTTTGATTTTATACTGTTCCACTAATCCACACTTTTTTCTGCTTCTCCAGCATATCACCAATGAAAATGCAGATTCACTCCAGTTCAAAACCTTCATCTATTATCTGGGACATATAAGATAGAGAAGATAAGGACACTGGATTGACAGCTCTAAAATGCTAACCAAAATTTTCGAATGTGGGGTGCCTTAATTCATGGGGGTGCAGTATCTAGAATTACTGCACACCTTTCCTCCCGTCAAGGGGCCTTCCTCAAGGGATGGAGTTTTTTTAATTTTTTTGCTAACAAAATTTTTTATTACTACTAAACACGAAAGTATTGCATGAGGTCCACAAAACAGCTGGGAAAAGTATTTCTTCCCTTAATTCACTTTTCCATCCTTTCTGGATATTTTTATAGTACTTGGAGATCACACACCAATGTAATGACATCTTTTCTTGTCCCTACTTTTTTCTCATTATCCAGGAATACTGCCACCTGTAAGCAATTTCTTAGCTACCTGATTGCATCAGCATTAATACTATTTTGCATAGCCATTACAGGTGCTCAGCAGGTGACTATTACATTATGTTTAACCTGACAACCTTTTATTATTCTCACAGAACTTTAACTCAGTACAATTACTGAAATGATAACATCATGCAGTATTTCTATTTCAGCCTATGCAAAAGCACAGAGTGACTTTGAGTGTGTGGGGCGTTATCAAGTGTGTGAGCTTACTTTTAACCTTGCAGAATCCCGTATTTGAAGAATTTTGACCCATTGAGTCCAATGAGACAGTGTTTACATCTAAATATGAGATCATACCTTGCAAAGTTGGTAGTGCGCAAATTGAAGATGTTATCAGTGCTTTTCCTTTCCATAAAATATGTCATTTCTGATTCATGTAGCAATTGATTGTAAATAATTAAATTTCATTTGCCCATATTTGAAAAATAAATATTTTTTCCATTGGTACTTTACCATCACTGCTTCCATTTTGTGTGGTCCTGTTTGCAGAAATCATATCTCTAACAAGTTTGGAAAATTTGTACACTTGCAGAACAAATGGAAGCAGGGAAAAGATGAAAGGCAATGTCCACTTTTATGTTACCTGCAGTCCTACTTTCTACTCCATACACACTTAATTGCATTCGTGTGGTTGTTTTTCTAATTTGTGAGATGGCTGACTTGAGGAACGAGTTTGGGACAGAGGAATGGGGCAGTTGCTGAGGGAAGAGCATCTCACTCCTTCCTTCCTAGCTAGATTTGTCTGCAGCACCTTCTTTTCTCCACTCCCCTCCCCTTCACACTGCCCTCCCTTCTTGCCCTTCCCTACTCCAGAGGAGACGGGGCTTTTATGGTACTTGACAGCACCTCTGGGTCAGGTGGTGAAAGACAGGGAAGAGTCCTGCAGCTCAGATTTTGTCCAAGTAGGGAGTTATTCAAGCAGTCTGTGCTGCAAGCCGGCTCTGGGTTGATAAGCTCAGCAACTGAGCAGCTATTTGAAGTGATATTCCAGAAAGTGCCAGGAAGTTTTATGAAATTTTCGTTCTCTGAAGTATAATTCTTCTCACTTCTCTCCTTTATCCCTTACATTTCCGTACTACTCAACCAAAAATTAAGTGTGTTTTTTAGAAAAGGACTAGGCAGTTTTAATTATAAAAACTAAGTTTAAGGAGAAAGGACTTAAGACTTTTCATATAGCCCATAAAATCTTATCCCATTCAGAAAACATTTCTATAGAATTGGACTTCCTTCTAGCTGGCTAAAAGCCATCTCTGCAACCCAATATGTCAGATTAGTAGCTCTTGTATTAGCAAAGTGACATTTAAAAATACATATAACACTGTAGACTGCTTTAAAAAGTTAAGAGAAGAAGACTATTTCTCAAAGGAAAAACTATAATTTTTCTTCATTCTGTCTACAACTTCTCACATTCAGCATACATTCCACATTAGAGTAGTCTAATGCAGAAATGGGAAATATACGGACAGTATGGTTTCTTCACTCCTGACCAGCATTTTAGATTCTTTGTCTTTTTGGAAGGTCAAAACCAAGTTTGAAATGGAAAAGATCGTCTACCTTTAATTATGACATCTCTGCTGTAACTATTATAAAGTATGTCCTAGAAGTTCTTTCGCAGACTAATTTTCTTAATATTAAAAATGTATCAGTGTTCAAGCTGGTCCGAATAAAACTAGTTTTTCTGTCTCGCAGAAGCCTATCCTCTGGAGAAGAAAGCCACCTGTAGGTGTGGTAGGAATCCATTTTCCCCTTTGCAATCATTACTGCAGAATGAACAAGGCACATAGGTAAGAGATCTTCCTGTACCATCTCAGGAAACAGCAATGCAGATGTCAGACAGTGTTGAGAGCAACACGTCATCAAATTGTCAGATACTATGTGGTAATGCATTTTCTTTTTAAGGACAGACTTCCGGTATTCAGCCAGCCACGTTCTCTGAAGGGTGGAGATACAACATCCACCTGCAGCTCCATACACGTATTTTCTAGGCACCTGACCCCCACGGCAGAGCTCAAGCACGTTACAGGAGTTAGCAAGCCAATATGCAGAGCTTGAGCTAGTCAGGAGTATGAACTGAGGACAGAGAGGGGACCTCAAGACCAACACTTTATCTGACGACTCTCCTATTCAGGAGAACTCGCTCCTGATGGGGTAGGAGCATAAGCATTTTCTTTTAAATACCATCAGCCATTATTCTTCTCCTCTTAAATGTAAGCTAATTTCTTCTCCACATAAACACACTAGGGAAGAAAATGTGATTTTTCCTTTCTGCCAGCCTGGATGGACTCACACATACTCCACCTCAGAGAGCAGGTCTTAAAAATCAAGCTATGTCATAGCTGGGGGAAGGGACAACCAAACCCTCCCCTTACAGTTGTCTAGCCATGAAACGTGAGATGATTCATTGTGTCAGACAGAATGAGAGTACACAAGACACATGGATCTAGCCAAAAACCAGTCGCTCTCTTCGGAGTAGTAGGAGGAATCCCCTTCTAGGAAATGAAGAGAGACCCTTTCACAGACCCTTCTCCAAGAGCAGCGCGCAAATACCCACCGATCCCCTGCAGCATCTACCACTGTCCCCTTGGGAGGAGCCAGGAGCCAGTTGGCAGTCTCCAGACTTTCTCATGTTCAGACTTCTACGGCTGTTTGGGCACAGTGACAGCGCTTGAGTGCTTGGGGGGGTACACAGCACTTTGAGCCCTAGATCTTGAAGCTACTTTCAGAATTGGCCTGAAGTCTTGAGTGGCCAAATGGCATTTGCTAGAAATTTCTGACAATCTCTACATGTTTATTCTGATCTTCAAGAATCGCTCATATGCTACAATACCCCAGACAGTTGTCACTGTTAGTCTTGTGTGTGAAAATTCAGCATTTCATCTCTTAAGTATCTCGGAAAAGGAGGATTCACTGCAAGCTGATGTCATCATATTCCTTTGTCATTCAGTTCACATTCAGTTGTCAGTTTGGGTGAGTTCTTGTCCTGCTGCCCTTCCCATGCACGTGCTGCATAACTGACAGGACTGTCATTCCAAGAGGTGAAGCTGCTACATGACTGCCAGTTTAAAGCAATTCTAAGTGTCTGCATGTGCTCTTTACTAACTCTGGAGAGCCACTTCAGCTTTGGCAATTTCTTTTTCAACGTCATCAAGCTTTTTCACAATTTATGCTTTATGAGCATGTTTTGCATAACAAAAAAAGGAAAAAAAGACTTTTATGTTTAATGTAAAGTATCCATAATTTTATTTATAACATGGGAAGTGTGGCTTTGATGAAAAAAAAAGCCACATTATAAAAGGTTTGGCTATGTTTATTCACAAAAACTGCCTAGACTATTTTTACTCTGATCTACTAGAAATTTACTCTTTAAACTCCTGAAGAAAACTTACCAAATCAGTATTCAATGGTAGCTAAAAGGAAATACCACAAGTGTCCCTCTTAAATTTTCCTATCTTCTAGACCTAGTGGTCAGTTTTACAAAAGTTAGTAGCTTGGTTCTACTTTGTTTTATTTTTTGACTGCCATGAACGTGGACAGGATATCTAATTTACTGTTGAATGGTATGACTTTGCAGAAAGTACACTCCAGGTTGTATTTGCCTATTAGATTAGTCAGTGCTACCATGAAAAAAAGCAATATCAACAAAAGTAGGTAAGATTGCAGAACTATGTGCTGTGGCAATTCCATAAGGCTAGAAGTAGTTACAATGAGAAATAAAAATAACATACTGCTAAATACATTTGCAATGCAAGTTAGAATGAACTGTCACCTTTTGGCATATCTCGTTGAAATTGCAGTTCACCCAAAGCTGGATGATCATTTGGGATTTTTTTTCCCCTGACAGAAACAACATTTTCCACAAAAAAAATGGTGCCTGTACCCAAGCTGTTACATGACAGAAGTAAATAATCTGAAATTGTGTTGGTAAAAATAAATCAGTAAAGCCCAGCTCTGCTTTCTCAAATAATCACCTATTATTCAGTGATCCCAGTTCACATCCTTTCCATGCTTTCTTCTGTGCATGAGGGTATTAGAACAGAAGTTTTTGTATTTCTCCTTCTGAGGCTGTTACATTTAATGTTAAACAAAAAAGTCACAGAATGTGCTCATGCCTTTGAAGTCTGGCAGCTAAGACTTGAAGGTGAACACCATCATTTCTGCTCCCGCACCAGTGAATAGCTATCTATCCAATACAGAAACATACCGAAAGGGTGGCACAAGAATGTCTCTGCTCAGAGCACCTTGTGCTGTCCTGTGAGGCTGGATCCCCCCAGGCAAAGCCAGAAAGGGATTGAAAGTTTGCAATGCCCGGGGTTACTTAGTCTAATGATAGGACTATGAGGAAGGGAGAGAATAATACCACCTACTATCAAATTATGTGTTCATCTATTTTCCTTTCATTGCAACAAGTAAACCACGTTTTTTGGTTGTGTGTTTGTTTTGTTTTGTTTTGTTTTGTTTTGTTTTAATTACATGATGTTACATGTTGAGAGTTTCTGGTTTTGTCAGGAGTGAACAAGAACTCCTAAATCTGGTTTGATGTGAACCTAAACTTCCTAATTTTCCTGCTGAACAATAAATTAGTCACAGTTTTACTCCTTCCAACTTTGTTCAACTCTTTTTTCAAGTGTAACGCTTTTGTCTCTACAGGCAAGTATTTACACAGACCAAATGCATGTGCCAGAGAATGTTTGTTCATGTCTTTCTACAAAAGTATCTGTTTGCAGATGTAAACGTGTATTTTGTAGACACAGTCTGAATGTTTGCTTTTGAAACCTGTCCTAGAAGACAGTGGCAGATGTAATTGCAGACTCTAGGTCCGGGTGATGAATCTACAGCACGTGAAACACAGGAAGCATTAATAAAAAGCCATGCGATTATAGGTGTCATTTTCTAATGAAATGTAATGACTTACATTTGCAGAAAGGTGGCTGTTGTATGGTAGGCACAAACTCTGCCAATATATTTGCATCTACAAGTGCACCTGTAACTTCAGGGCTGCAAGCAGACCGGGAAGTTAGATGCTAAAGCACTGGAAATGGATGCGCAGTTCCCATACTGGAGGGAAGAGTGACACTTCTGCCTATTATGTGGCAAAGCGTGAACCTGCATGAAAATGGCCCCTAGTATGCTCGTAAACAATTTCTTTGTAAGCGGCTAAAAGCCATTCAAGTGGATCAGTCTTGCTTATTGGTCTCTGATCTGTAATATAAAAGTAACTCATGACAGCGGAGCTAGAAATGAACATAAGACAGCAGTCACTATGAAGGAATACTGGAACTGTGGAGATGAACTATGTGAGGTGGAAAGAATAGTAATGAGGGATAAAAAAAGCTGCAATTCCAAAATAGATGTGACAGCAGATGTTTAAAAAAAAAATCTGAGACGTGGGAATTGAAAAGTGTAATTACAAGAATGAGAGGTGATGTTTTGGCCAGAAAAACAATATACGTACAAAAGAAATTGTCTAAATTCGATGTGCCACCAGCACTGAATTTCTTAAAGTGCAAGAATGTCAGTAATTAAATGTCAATGATAAATTCTGGGAACAGATTTTATCCATGTAGAATACAAATATCATTTTGGCCTAAGTCCTGAACAACGAAAGTTGGCTTGCTGATACAAGATACATGGTCTTTTAAGAACAGTTCTACCAGCAAGGTCTTGTCATCTTTACAAACTTGATCTGTGTCCTCAGCAGATGAAGGAGATGGCTGACATGTCCCTCCTCTTGTGCTCAGCTTTAGAAGGTGGATAAGGCCTGCGGGCACCAGGACTGCCCCTCTTTGTAATCCATGGGGAGAAGGCAGTGCCCAGGCTCCAAGTTTAGACAAGTATCCTGTCCTTGATGGGAGCTAATCAGAGATTCAGTAGGCAGAGAGTGCTAAGGACTTGGCAGTAGATACAGGGATGATCCCTCGCTAGTGCTTACAAGGGCAGGAGAACGGTGATGCATTCACGCTGACTTTAAATGACTTGGGTGGCAGCAGTCTGGTGACGGGTGCGGAAAGATCGGCCCGTGTGGAGGGAGGGACAGCCGTAGCTCTGCTGCTGGTCGGAGCCCCTTTCCAGTGCGTCTCCCTGCCGGGGAGGGCATGCCCGTCTGATGTCAGCTCTGCTCCATAGCAGTTTTGGCAGTGATGGCTATGAGATAATAGGTTGGGTCTCTCTTCCAAGGTCTCTTATTTGAAATGCTAAATATAAATCTAAATTGATACCCCAGCCACCTTTTAATCTCTCTGAGCTAAAAGCTCAGACTTACCAAGACAGTAATTTGCAAAGGTTCACATTTTATGAAAAAAGAATCCCATTATAAATTTTGAATATTCCCATTTCTAAAATTTCATTTACTTGCCGCTAACTTTTCTGGTAAGAGAGAGAAGACACAGGTCCTGTTCTGGTTTTCTGTAACATGTATTTTATTTTTAGGCCCTTTTATTTAAAACACATTTTAAAAGACATTTTTTCTTATAATGTTGTGGGGTGCAGATATTTAGAGGACCACTCAAAAAAGCTAAGTGAGGAGGGCATGTAGTATGTTTTTTTCACAAGTGTTTTCTATGCCTTGCTGACGGAAATTAGCCCTTTCTCAGCCTCCTTTAGCACTGAATTGCCCTTCTTGAAGGGAAATGCCAGTCCAGCACTCCAGAGAAGGCAACTACTGCATTGCCTTCAAAGCTATTAAGCTATTCTCCGTGTTATTGTTCGTCCTATTACTTATGCATCTTTGGCTGTGACTGCATACTGAGGCTGTTCACTGAGCTACCTGCAGTGATGGGTAATAGTCCTACCTCAGGTGACTTTGTAAAAGTAGTTTAAAAATTGTTCATTTATTGCTACATTAAAGCAGTAGTTTCCTAAGGTTCCCAACTTTACTATTACTTGTTGAAGCTGAGTTTATCTACAACATCCAAGCAAAGAACTCATGATTAGTAAAGACCAGCCCACCCCAAAATCATTTATCCTGTGAAGGCATGTGCAAAGATTAGCCCAATTTACTTTTCAGGAGACTGACTTACAAATGTTTGGGGTTTTCTCAATGTACGTGTAACAGAGCAGTGCAGTCAAGGGGACAGATTTGTTTCTGCTATACCTGTGAAGAATATGGCTCAAGCACTCAGCAAGTTATGTCAAACTCTTGGAGGCAATGTGCCAAATCTTTTGGAACTTCTTAGCCGATATATTTTGCCAAACTGACAATTAGATCGGGTGCTGAGCAATTCTGAAAATTAAGCCAATTACTATGATACTAACAGATTTAGTACCCTTTCTTAATTCTGGTACTAACGTTTATTTTTTGGTACTAAGCGGAAGGGTGCAAGTATTCCAGGCCTAAAGAAAATAGTGGCACAGTGGCAGCGCAAGAAAACACAAGTGATTTCCCTGGATATAAAAACTTTTTCTAAAATAATATAAATAAGACAGGGTCTTTTGTAATGTTAAGGAGACAATAGATACTAAATATGTGCTTAGTGAACCATCGGAAAAGAACGTATTAGAATAATCACTAGTTTTGATTTAGGATGGCTGTTTTTCGTGGTGGCATTCATTCTCTTGTAGCGTTAAAGTAAGAGTATTCAATAGATATAGACATCATATTAAAAGTAGATTACTGGAATTATGCTAATTCAGGGAGGAGGGAAATACATGAAAAGAGGCAATAAATACTGAAATCAGACGTACTGGAAAGTACTTTCTCAGTCACGTATGACAGTGGACACAAATAAGATATGCTAGGTGAGAAGAACTTTCAAGGAGAAGCCTGAGAAATTTGTATCTAAAATTTGAAGAACTGTGCACAATATCATTTGGTTTGTCCACCTGCTGTAGCGCTCTTGCATTTCTGTGTAAAGAGATTGCATAAATATGTTTACTACATGAACATGTTGTATATGTTCTTGACTGTATATGAATGAATGAAACAGGCAAGGAGATTCAAAGCAGATGGCTATCGCTACTTCTTACAGAAAGCAAATCCTTAATTTAGGTTTATTATAATTGTCTGGCACAATATAGCCTCTTAGGAATCTCCAAAAATAAAATTATCTGATAACAATGTTGTGTAAGTCTAGAAATTTCCTATGCTAAGCAGTCATCCCTTTACATGTGTTTTACTAAATAGAATCCCTCTCCTTTTGGCTAACTGAAGGAAAATGAAAGAATAAGGTCTCTGATGAATTTTAAGGTGTTTAACAACAGTAGGCATTGAACTCTGAAAATTAGTTAATGGTAATGAATAATCATGAATTGACTGCTAGCATTTTTTCCCCACGACTCCTGCATATAGGAATAATATTTCTTGCAATACTGTTTCCAGTCCATCATGGATGTAAACATCCACTTTTTACCCTAAACTAAGTAGAATTATTCTCCTCTGGCAAGGGGAATATCAGCATTTTTATAACTTCTGTCAAAAAATCCTTTTGCATTGTCTTAATTTTCTCTGAATACCTTCATTCCCTGAGTATATCAAGAGTGAACTTTTGGGGAGTAATTTTTGGCCACTAAATTGCCCATCTCCAATCAGCTTTTTCCAGTGATCCAGTTTAGTACTAAGTACATGACCAAACTGGGATGAAGATGTGTCATAATCCTGATACTTGAGAAATGATAAAAGATCAGTGAAGTACAGAAGACCATCCTGGGCTGCATCAGAAGCAGCGTGGCCAGCAGATCAAGGGAGGGGATTCTGCCCCTCTACTCTGCTCTGGTGAGACCCCACCGGGAGTACTGCGTCCAGCTCTGGAGCCCTCAGAACAGGAAAGACACGGACCTGTTGGAGTGGGTCCAGAGGAGGGCCACAAAAATGATCAGAGGTCTGGAGCACCTCTCCTATGAAGACAGGCTGAGAGAGTTGGGCTTGTTCAGCCTGGAGAAAAGAAGGCTCCAGGGAGACCTTGTAGCAGCCTTCTCGTACTTAAAGGGGGCCTACAGGGAAGATGGGGAGGAACTCTTCATCAGGGAGAGTAGTGATAGGACAAGGGGTAATGGTTTTAAACTGAAAGAGAGTAGATAGAGATTAGATATTAGGAAGAAATCTTTTACAGTGCGGGTGGTGAGACACTGGAACAGGTTGCCTAGAGAAGCTGTGGATGCCCTATCCCTGGAGGTGTTCAAGGCCAGGTTGGATGGGACTTTCAGCAATCCAATCATCTAGTGAAGGATGTCCCTGTCCATGGCAGGGGGGTTGGAACTAGATGATCTTTATGGTGCCTTACAACCCAAACCATTCTGTGATTTTATGATTGGCAAAAGAAGAAACTATTGGAAGAGAATCCAGATTAGGAGCTCGACAATAGCTCACAATCTTATCTTTGAAACTGTGTTTACTTAGTTTTAGAAATTAATTTGAAAAGTTGTTAGACAAATACGTGTTGTGTATCCTAGAACACCCTCTCTCGTTTCAAGATTTGCCTGTTTTGAGTAGCTGCTCAGTAGCTTGCGTATTACGAATTCCTGGTTCCAGAATATTTCCTAGTAGATGGATTTCTTAATCATGGTTTACATTAATAATTGCTCACCTGAGTACATCTTTACAGTCATTTTGTAAGATGATGAACTCTATTATACTGACATAAATGATATAACTCTAAAGCGTTTAACCAGTGAAACTCTCACTACTGAATACCCACTCTGCTCCAGCCTCTGTGACAAGAACTAGAGGTTCAAAAACTGCACCACATCAGCAATAGAAATAAATTTCTTAGCACTGTAACAGTTCTCAGGTATCTAGCCACTAATATAATCCAGAACCTTTACTTGCCAATTACAACTAGAAACTTTACACAATGCACTGGAAGAATTAGTCATTTATCTGTGAAATTGAGAAGCAACACGTGAACCTGATCTAGCCAGTAGACAACTCTCATCTGAGGGACGATGGTGCTGCATGAAATAAGATGCTGCCATACAGTACACAGGATAAACTCCCAGATCCAAACTGTTCCCCAGGGCACAGTATTCGTCTCCACTCCCTGCAAAACGGAGGGGTGGTAGAAAAGGGAGGAGGAGGATGCGGTGGTGCCTGTGCCATGTTTCACCTGCTCAGCACACGCCCAAGATGCAGAACAAACAGGGTCAATATCCTCCTCTGCCTGATGAGCTTTAATGTACATCTCTTAGCTCAGTGATTTAGCCACTAACCTAGAGGTTTTTTGGAAATGGAACTCTTAACAGAATACACTTCAAACACTCATTAGTACAGGGACTGGAATCCAGGCTTCCGAGTCCCATATGACTTCCTCAGCCATTAGTCTGTAGAGCTTTGCAATGGCTATTTAATTATTCTGTTCAACAGTAAGAGTAATTGAGTAAACCTTACCCTATATTCTGGCAATTAGAGAATTCAGCTCAGAGGGATTTAAGATTTTATCACACAGGAGAGACCTACAGTATGGTCTCTCACATGCTGGGGGACAGTCCTACCTCTAAGATTGTCTAATACGTGAATTTGTGGGAACAGGTAGCAGGACCTCTGTTTTGGAAGGGGCAGTGAGGGAAGGAGAGGAACTATATAGTGAGTTGCAAAAATGCCTACTGGAGTTGGGCATGGTGATGAGAGAGGTAGAAGAAATACTCGAGATCAGTTCTGGGCATAGACATGAGCTGGGGGCTTAGCTGATCATTGCATTTGAGATTTTAGTCCTGGGCATGTCCAAAACCGAGTGACTCAAGAATTTAACTGATAGAAGGGAAATAATCTACATAAATAAGTAGCAGATATGATGGAGGCATTGAAGCCTTGAGTCCTGATGTCACATCTTTCAACAAGTCCCCCATAAAGAAGGGATCCAGACAGACAATTTGAATATCTATCCCATATTGAGTTCTCAGTAAAAGACAATATGGGAAAAACAAATAAAGGAGGGAGTATCAGCCAGTATTTAACTATGCACTTCGTAATTTGAGATGAAATAGATGAATTACTAACTGCAGAATATATGACGTGTTACTGAAGACTGCATCAACACCAGAGAGCTGGCAAATGGTTAATATGATGCCAAGGTTCCAGGAAAGATAAGTGACACTACAGACCAGTAAACCTGACATCGGGACTGCAAAACTGAGTAAAAACTTTAATAAAAGATAGAAGTAATACACACATGGATCAATAAGATTTTGGGAAAGAATTAACTTTTTTTTTCTTCCCTTTAAGGAGGTGGCCTATCTAAAAACCCAGTGGATTTCCTTGAAGAAATAAACACAATTATGTTAATAAAAGAGAACCATTTAATATACTTGGATTTTCAAAAGGCAGTTTAGTGGGACCCTGAAATCAAGTTGTCTTTGCAGTAAATAATCATTACTTTTTTTTCCCCCCTCACTGTATAATTTTTTTTAAGCATTAAATTAAACTGTTTTGTGGCAAGGCCACAGCACTAAGATTTACTAAATCATTTTGTTTACTGAAGCAGAATAGCAAGTCACTTCATCAAAACATTTCAAACTCATTAATTTTAACAGTGTTTTTCTTTCTCTCTGCATATACACTTTAGGATTATATTTGTAAGTACTAAGAGGATGCATAGCAGCCCTGGTAATCTTACTGCTTTTCCACCAAGGCACTACTGTAAATAAATAAAATAAAGGAAAACAGCAGCCAAATATGAACAAACTCTGCATTAAAATATGGTGTACCTTTATTTTGCCTGTTGTGAGGATGTGAGTCGTGTGGCAGGAACACCCCTGCTAAGATGGCTAGGTGACTAGTCAGTGGACGAAGAGAGAGACTCCTCCAGCAAACCATTCAGGGAACTAATGATAGCTGGGTAATCAGAGTAATTAGATTTTAAAGTGAACAATAAATAGCCTTTTATCAAAAGTAATAGTTTCATCAAGGATAATACACAGAAAGGTTTCTCCTCTTTTGTAGAGTGTATTTTTTTCTTCCTTTCCCTGTCACCCTATGTGCATACAGTAGCAATAACTTGAGTTTTATACATATCTATATGCAATTGCAGGCTGATTTAATTTTAAAAAAAAGGGGGGGAAGGGGGAATAAGGTCATTGAGTCACTTTTTGACTGACAGATGGTCAATACTTTTCATGCAACACTTTTCTTCACCTTCCCAAAAGGAAACTTTTGCCTAACGTTTGTTTGCCATGGGGAAAAAAAAGAAGTTTCAGATTTCAGGATTTTATTCCCTTACCATTACACTCTATCTCCTTCAGTAAACTGGATTTGGAAAGCAGTTTTAGCTGACAATATTGATTTCAATTATACAAAGAGGGAAGATATAGAAGGATTATTGAAAGAGAAAGAGGAAAAGAGGAACAGTGTTGAGAAATGCTGATCTTTCTTACCAAAAGAGAAGCACCACTGTAGTGGAGAGATTCAGTTAATGAAAGATAAGCCAAATCCACTTTGTATATTAATTTCTCCTTTGAATTCTCTCTCTTTCATCTAACAGGAATAGCATTAGCAATCTACACAAAAATAATCATGCTTAACTTGTAACCTTGTAAATGTAAGAAAAATAAAGGAGAAATGAAGAAATTGAACTTCAACTTTTGCAGCTGGACTATTTATATCCAATCTATAAATATATAGGACATTGTTTTGGACTCCCTTTGTTTTATTGTTCTCCCTCACATGGCTAAGCCAAAGACAAAAAAGGATCTATTTTAGATTTAGTTACAGCTTTTGCAGCACTCAGTATTGTGGAAAAGACAGCTTTCTACTTCAATACTGATTCTCATAATATTTGTACTTTGCAGATGAGCTACAAAAGCTTTGATTTTAATTTGGGGGAGAGGAATTGAAAATTACTGTGGCATCAGAGAAC
This sequence comes from Phoenicopterus ruber ruber, assembly GCA_009819775.1. NCBI lineage: Eukaryota > Metazoa > Chordata > Aves > Phoenicopteriformes > Phoenicopteridae > Phoenicopterus > Phoenicopterus ruber. Next base: position 64,381,533 of record CM020246.1, on the reverse strand, counting down.
TGGATAATCCTTCAAGATCTCATCTTCATAAATTGAGTTGAGAGCTGGATGACACAGTATGGTTTTTTATCGCATATTATGTATAACCATACCTTATGTTCATTTGCTTAATTCATCAGTCTGCTTCCTGATAAGTGCTTTGCTAAAGAACCTAATCTTTCTGTATCTTTTAAACCTTTTTTTTCTTTTTTCCAGAAGTGGCTTTAAAATTTGTCTGTCTTAATTTTTGATAGATATACTTCCTACTTTTAAAAGCCCTGAGTTTCAGAAGGTGCTGAGAATCCAGTCTCAAGTATCAGGCCTTGTAAATGCACGAGGTTGAGCACCGAAAGCAGTCATTGCAGGCCTGTGAAAGTCTTGGTCTTACTACCTGTCCTATATAACTGCAGCTGATGCAAGGAGAAATATCAATCCCTATATAAAATCCCTATCAGAATTGCATTTCAGCCTACCTCTTAGTCCTCTGTTTTCTGAAGTACATAAGCCAAATTCCTCACCTCAAAATCAAATATTCAGTAGGATCGAATGTGTATGACGGTAAGTGAAAAGATATTAATTTCAATAGAAGCTGGGTCAAACTTCTACGTACAGTAATATCAGCTACTCTACGCTCTCTGTATCGGCCACATTCAGCACGCTATGTTGTGGAGCCACTCTGGTGTCACAGTGCTGAGCATTGCAGAAACCTAACTTTCAGGTAGCGAAACCAAGCCTTAAGCACCTAGGCTCCCTGTGGAGGAGAAAGAGGTATTTCCAAACAAGATCCACAAGAGCTAGCTAATAGGTAAACACAAGTGTAAAAATGTACTTTATTTGTAGCCTATGCCCCAGGCTGGTAAGCATCAGAGGTGAGCATCTCTCTCCACTTTGACTTCAGAGCCTGAAACCTCTCCTGAACACACATCAGTATAAAAGAAAGCCAGAAACAGGAACAGCATCTTCCCTCCTACATCATTGTCTTGGGATTAGGAACTCATCTCCTACCTTTTGGAAAACCTCCCAGACTAATATTTTGCTGTCTGTATCTCTCACCTGCCAAAGCATTGAATAAAGTCTTTGAGGAAGAAAAAGAAGAGAAAAGGAGTGTGACTGTACAGCCTACAGGCTCCAGCATTCAGTGAGGCAGGAATTCCTGATGTCCAAGCCTGTGAGATTTGTCCTATGTCAGTCCAGAGCATCACCTCCATCTCCTCTTCCAGCTGTGTTTTGAAGAAAGCAGTGTCTGCGGTTATATTTCATGAAAAGTGCGGTTCTCCAGGTTTTGCACAGCGTGTGCTGTATGAAAGCCTAACAGACCACTACCTCAAAGAGACTGATGGAGTAACATCGAATTTCTGTGTCCAAGTGAGATTATGTGTTAACTGTTCAGCAAAGGTAAGACAATGCTTCCTGGTGTAGGAAACATTTAGAGGCAGAAGCTAAGGTGATTGTGGATTAGGTACTGTGGATTAGCTTTGAACGGACCCCTGAAGAGCTCCCAGATGAAAGTTAATCTTTGCGAATACGTATCATATTTTGCGAGTTGCTTTCAGGTGGACAAGGAGAAGAGAGAGTGTAAAGAGCCCTTCCATCTTGTATAGCTATGTATCAACACAGCAGCAAAGCACAGCTGCAGTCTCAAGCTCACTTCCGTTGCCATTTCTTGGCATGCCTACATTGCTCCAGTGATTCAGAGTCTTCCTACATTTCCCATGTGACTGGTCACTAATGAGAAAGAAAAGACAAAATATCCATGGTTCATTTGAGGTCTCTTACTTGTGATTCATCAGCAAAAGCTTTAGGGTGTTGTAGAAATATGTTTATTGAACTCAAGCAAGATGGCTAACAGCAGCAATGGTTCTGTCTCAGCTGGTGAAATATCCCCAGGGTTGAATTTTAAGTAATTATGTGTATGTGACTATATTCATCCTTCTAACCGCTTTTTTTTCCCTGTGAGAGCTGCAATAGATACAAATTGAATAAGCAAAATTGTTGAGAGCACATTACCTTGAGCTAGGAAGCACAAATTGCTTGTCCAGCCAGCTCAGGTATGTCCCACGGCCTTGTTCCCTGCGCTTACGGTCTCAAGGTGAGCAGTAGAAGGAAGCAAGCCCAAGTCTGTCTGACCCCATTAGTGTAAAAATGCCCTAAGTCTCACTGCTGTCCAAGGCTTCTGTCTTAATCAAGCATGCTCTTCCAGTCACTTGTGATTCATGGTTTGGAATTGCCTTTCTGAGGTAGCAACCTCTCTCCTTTTGGAAAAAAAAAAAAAAAAAGGAGCTGACAAAAATAGACATAAAATGCAGTTTAGAACACTTTTTTCCAGGACTTGGATTCAATGGCTCCTCTGTTTGAGGTAATTCCCTGCGAGAGCCCAGGTCACCCTGATCTAGGCTGGGTCTGGGGACAGATGGCACCCTCAGGCTTTCCTCCTGAGGCTAGGCCACAATTTGTAAAGAAAGCAACATTCACTGGACCAGAATGAGTTCAAATTTCCTGATTTTTTCTTTTATAAGCAATTACAACAAATGCATATAAAGTTTTCAGTAAATGAAGAATACCAGCTTGAATATACATATTAGCAATTACTGAAATTGACTGTACATATACCATATATTATCAGCTGTAGTCTTCCTGTTGATAAAATAATTCCTTGTCATCATTCCAAACTGATAAAGTATGTTTCCTGATTCCTTTTCTGTATCGTTTTTGTGACTTCTGCTGTGTAGTCACAGGGGTGCTACTACCGTGGGCAGATATGTGTAACTATAAATACGTGGAAGCCAAAGAAAATGTTTACTTAATAAAGTCTTATGAACAGACAGAAGTATGTAAAAAGTTGGAGCATCAGCTGGGTATTTTATTTGTGTGGTTCTTTGCAAGAAACAATGGCAATGCAGCTTAATACAGATGCATAACAAAGGCTCAAAATGCAGGCATTTACAATGCATGGAAGATGTTAGTGTAGCAGTTGTTACAGCAGAGATTTGCATGTCAGTGAAGCGATTCAGCAAACTAAATTTTGCTAGACACTAAAAACAGACACTGATGAGGTGAAATTTCTCTTCTGTGTGTGTCTGACTGAACAAGGGAAACTTCCTATCTTTATGGTTCTGCATTTTCTGGCATGCCCTAGACAAGCTCAAAGGGAAGAATCACATTTATTCAGAGCAACAAATGTCGTTCTTCACTTAGGATCTTCTGTGTTTCCTTATCCTGTGATTTCTCAGCGCTCCTCTCTGCGCCAAGTCACTTAGAGAAACTCTGGCCCCAGCACACAGCCAGAACAAGAGAGATGTGTGCTGTGTGCACCTTCACCACAGACCTTCACCTGGTATTCACAGGGAAATACTCCTTTCTTAGCCATGTTCCCCCCCGGTTCATGAAAACTGAAGTGTTTTTACATCCTGCTGTAAGAGTGTTGCAATCTCCTTTTTTCCCTTTAGCTACCTTAGCATAGCCAGGCATCTTTCTGTATGTGAGCAGGTTCCTATCCTGCCTGCCAGGGACATGGTAAGTCTGTAAGCCACGAAAGCAGTGCAGTTATGTTGCTCACATCTCAAGACTTGGGTGGCTTGTTCCTAGTGCAACGTACGGCCTTAGCACATCAGAAAGCAGAGCTTGGCTACACCAGTATGTGGTCAACTCCCTCTTCTCCATCTACAGTAAACTCACTAGAGTAACAAAGTTATTGAAGGTCAGGAAGCCACTTTTCAGCCTGAAAAGATCCTGTTTATTTTTTCATCACTGGCAGAGCATAAAATACACAACTACCAAAAAGACATGAAAGCAGAGACTCCACTAAGGTTTTACTATGGGATCAATCCTTACTTAAGGATGAGATGTATTCCTGAATAACCTCTTTCCATTTCCCAAAAGATTTTTTTCGTTAATAACCCAGTATATCTCTTTGTTCCAGCTCTTTCCTGGAGCACATATAATTGAGTTTTATGTGATAAATCTCTGTAGGCTGGATTCATCAGGCTTCTATAAAACTAGCAGAGTGCCAAAGAGCAATCTAGCCAGCGCTGGCTTTCTATCACAGAAAAGAGGGATGAAATAGACCTCAAGATGTCTTCTAGTCAATTCCCTTAGCCAATTGCCTTCTGGCATTCCTGACACCAGTTTGTCTAACCTAAAAGCCACAAGTAAGGGAAAATACATTGCTCTCCAAGACAATCTCCTCAAAGGCTAGAAAAGATCTTAGCAAACTTTGTAGATAGACAAAAGACAGTAGATGCCTTTCAGGCAGAGTTCCTGAGGTTTGGAGTGAACAAGATAATCTCAAAGGGTCCCTTCTAGCCATATTCTCTATTGTTCTATCTAGAAGAGCTGAGCATCCAGCTCCTGCTGTCAGCTAGTTTTAGAAAAGCTCATAACATATTCTTGGCCCAATGTATATAATGGCTCACCAGCTTAGATCATTAATTTCCTGCTGTGGACCTCATCTACACAATGTATGCCATTCCTACCACAGTCAATACTGCCGTCTCTCACTGATCTCTCCAGCATCATCGTCAAAAGCCTATGTTTTCTGACCTACCTTGTGTTTGTCTCCCTGACACATTACTGGAGGGCAGATTCCTTTTCCAAACCCATAACTGTTTGGCTTTTCATTAGGATTTATTTTAAAAACTTCCAGTAATGCTCCAGCCATGGCTTTTTCCAGCAGCAGCTCTGCGGCGGTGAAAGAATTTAAAGTTCCATCTACTGGCACACAAAGACAAATAGTTCTCCTCACTCAACGTTTCAGGACTCTGGTGTTATGCCAATGCCATATGATGCAAACACAAGTAACATTATGTTCGTATGCCTACCGGAGCACAATATGCGGTACAGCACAGTGCGATGTGTCAGCTTCTGTCTGCTGATGGCAATAACCCCTTGAGCCAAATGCATCAATGTATCAGAACAACAATAGCTTGCTTTTTATGCTGTTTCTAATTTAGAGTAACAAATGGTTTTTCTTTGTTTCAACTATAGTTAGTTCTGGTCATAGAGTTGGACTGATATCCACAGAAAACAAAGCTGTGTATTCACCCTTTCTTCGCTGTTATTGCTGCAGAAAAACAGCTTTAAGATATAAGTACTTTAAATATGGTGTAGGTAATCTATCAGATGAAAAAAAAATTCTCCAGTCTCACCACTACCTCTTTTAAATCAGCATAAAATTATCTCCAATAAAACTCCCCCCTCCCCCAGACATTGCATAAAGTTGCTGGTCCTAATTTACAAGAATGGTCCATACTTTGGCTGGGGGTATGACAGGGTCCACTGCTGGCAAACTCCTCTGAAATCTCAGGCTTGTCATCCTCTCTGATTTTCATAGCAATACTAGATAGACAAATTTCTCCAGTTACTGCTGAATCTTCAACCTCACTTCTTCAAAAAAAGCATTTAAAAAGTAATGGAAACTAAATTCAGACATCTGAAATCAGCCTTCACCATGGAGATACCAGGCAAGTCTGGAGTAATAGATATCAGAGGACAGATTACCTTAAAAATTTGGCTGGAACATGATCTTACATGTGCATCCCAAATGGTCTTAATTTACTAAAGTGTGATGAAACTTAACAGATCACTACATCAAGATGATGGGGTGATTCTAACGGCAAACTGCCTCTTTATATCTCTAGCTCACTAGAAACTGCTACTCCCCAAAGAGGAGTACCTAGTTGCAGTGATCTTGCTACGTATCTTCTCCATCCAGGACTGTAGTAAATCTTATATGTGAAAAGCATACACATCTAAGAATGAATAACAATATATAAATAGTTTGGTTATCACGTGACATGCCAAAATCTGTCTCAGTTTGTCCACGTGAGGCTCTAGGTTGTTTTCACTGCAGATTTTCAAAGATGTGGTTACTCCAGAGGCACATCCCTCTCCAGCAGTCCTCTAAGACCACAGCAATCTTCTGAAGCAAGGCAAAGCCTACAAATGAAGCAAGCAAGAAGCAGGGAGGAAAATAGTTCTCTTTGAGGCCCTCATGGATTTAATTTCTAGAAGAGGTCAGTTCACCCTTGCCACATTGCAGAATTTTCCCTGTAGAAGTTCTCCTGGCCATAACCATGGAAGGGGGAAAGAAAAAGACACGTGCTATGCAGTTTCCCTCAGGTAGATTCTTCTGTACAAACATGGAAGAAAATGCTAAAGCTCCTTGCAATCCACCAGGCGTTCTTGAGCTGTAAATCCACTTTGCTAGGGTATTGCCTAGGTGACAGTTGTTTTAGAAATTTCCTAATGCAGGTTAACACTGTGGGCAACCACTTACTCGGTAATTCAAAACCAAATCCTGAACATACACCAGTGTTCCAGACCTCTTGTGACTCTCCTACGAGCTGCATAATCTATGAACTTGTTGGCACACAAAAGTGTGTGCTAATTAATAGATTCATTATCACAACGTGATACACATCATCAAATTTTTACATTGTCTTTGATCCAACAGTCACTGGCAATATTACAATGCATGGTAACTAAGTTATCATATTATTATCCTTCTATGCATATTTAAAATTTGCATAGCTGCAAAGCATTAATTTTGTTCACAGTTGCAGTTTCTGTACATTGATGTCTCACTTGAGCAGTTTAAAGCAAGAATTGAAATCTCTCTGCCAAAACTTTTCTTCGTTTTTTTTCGACACCCCTGAGTGACATTTTAGCTGCCTTGAAAATACTTTGTAATGAGCAGGAGGCACTGTTGCTTTTGGATCATAATGCCTCTCCTCCTTTTTTTTTTTTTTTTGATCAAATTATTATTTCTGTCAGTAGAATATTTTAATTAATTATTTGCATGCATCAGTCGGCAACCAAGTAGAAATTAAAATGCCAATATATCTTCATATCTTATGAAAAGAATTTCATATAAAAACAATTAGCCGTTGCAGCTTTGCTGCATGAGAGCTAAGTGCTTGATCTTTTACTACTGTTGTGGAAAAAACACCTCCATCCACAGGCCCTCTCCACCCCAAAATTAGAAGTAACACCCAAGAAAACTGTGTAGTCATTTTGCCTGTGACAGAGAGTATCTGTTGTGCTCTTGCCTTGCATCTATATGTTCTTTTAAGAAGACTGAGGCAGGCAGAGCTCCCTGGAGGGAAGGCAAAGGAGGGGGCTTTGCCCTTCTACTTGGCCCTTCTCAAGCTGAAGCGCCATCTCAGGAGGAGATGTTCCAGCAGCAACAACATTTGGCTGGCAAGAGAGCAGTGGAACAGTGGGTCTTATACAGACCCTTTTTACTTCTGTTCTGGCCTAATTTGTTGGTTTGGTTTTTTCTGTATTTCAGAAGAGTTGCATTTCTAGCTTTTTCAATGAAAATCAGATTTTCTGATTTTAAACGTCTTGTGGTCTTCCATTGGGAGTTCACTGTAAGGAGAAGATCTGAGCAGATCCATCTCAGAGTTTGGACCAGGTTAGACTCCCATCCAAATGCCTATAAAGCAGTATACCTTCATTGTTGGAAACAGTCAGATGATACTTCCCCATCACTTTACAGTTTGTTATAAAACATGAACATCATCAGTGTTATGGTCACCAGGCGATCTAAGCATGACATATTGCAGGTACCTGAAACAGGATCAGTGCATGCTGGAAAATGAAGAGGGTAACAGTAACGAATAAATGACACACGTAGAAAAAGAAATTGGAGGAGGAATAAAGTCAAGGGACAGGTTTTTATTTGTAGGGGCTATAGAAAAAGGATTCATTTAGGGACTCAGCATTTGGGGTTTTTCTCTTTTATAGTTTTTAAAACAGGGAAGTTCTCTTATTGCATCAAACACAAATTGCAATAGCTGAATCTTATGAGCAAGGATCTACTTATGTATCATACATATTTTTATTCAAAATCTGGCCTGACAAACACCTAATTCAAACAAGTTTAAAGAATGGAGAAATCAACATAAGGGAAAGCATAATAGCGTGACCAAAAAAAGCAAACCCAAAATACCTGTCTCTACCAACAGGACAATGGAAGTGTTAATTTTAGTATCTATAGTTACATTAAAAGCATGAAATAAATGTTTCTGTTTTATTAGAACAAGATTCATGAAAATAACCTAGCCATACTTCCACTAAGAAAAGTGGGAAATCTTGTATTGCAGCATTTTGAGACTTAGGTTCAAAACTTTAGGTTTGAATTAATACATGTTGCATTTCATATAACCTGCACTTTCAGCAGAGCTAGCAGGAAATCACTCTATTTTACTGACATTTCCAAATTAATGTCTATCCCAAATCAGATCACAAAATGTTGATGTTACCCACAGAGGGGGAAAGTTCCCACAAAAATTTCAGAGGGAAAATACTCAAAATATGCAAAATATTAAGGACTGCTAACACCTTCCTAGTCCAAGCAAAATAAATTGAAATTTTTTGTTTGTTCATTTGCTATTATTGAATGTAGAGGGAAAGTTAAACTTGTAGACCTCAAAATCATTTACCAATTTATCAAAATCAGTATCAGAATAACAGGTGGGAAACACCACCTTTCAGACTTTCCTCATATACTTCCATCAAAACAGGATGGGAACCAGAGACAGATGCTCACTGAAGCAATTGCTGCAATAGTTTAAGATGTCATTGCCTGAAGTGACAGTCCAATTCCTAAGATGGAGCCAGTGGGATGAATCATGCTCTTCCTCCTTCTCAGAGTGAGGTCAGCAACTTGTTTAGGTTAATATGGTTTTCTTTGTCCTAAAGGTAGTGATGAACACTGGAAAGATCCTTTCCATCCATTTGTTTTAAGTTCTGGCAAAGAGACAGTAGCAAACACTCCTAGGAATATACCTTTTTAATCCACTGCATTTCTGAAGTGAACATCTAAGTGTGGCTTGATAAATTTTTAACTGTTTTAATTCTACCATCTAAATCATGAAAACACAACCACCTAGAGGAACTTTTAGCAGCATACTAATGAAACATCCTGCAGACTAATCCTTCTTCTTTTCCTTTTTCTCTCACGAGCTGCCTCCTGCTTCCCACAGACTGTTGTGAAGCCATGTGCATGCACCCAAGGTTGTGGGCTCTTATCTTTGGTAACCCATCCAATGCTTAACTTAACACGAATGCTGAAGGAAGTTATGTTGAAAACAAATGTGACTGTCATGGTTTGACCCTGGCTGGATGCCAGGTGCCCACCAAAGCCGCTCTATCACTCCCCTTCCTCAGCTGGACAGGGGAGAGAAAATACAGCGAAAGGCTCATGGGTCGAAATAAGGACAGGGAGATCACTCAGCAATTACTGTCACGAGCAAAACAGACTCGACTTGGGGAAAAATTTATTCAATTTGTTGCCAATCAAATCAGAGTAGGATAATAAGAAATAAAACCAAATCTTAAAAACACCTTCCCCCCACCCCTCCCTTCTTCCCAGGCTCAACGTCGCTCCCTATTTCTCTCCTTCCCCCCAAGCAGTGTAGGGGGACGGGAATGGTGGTTGTGGTCAGTTCATCACACGTTGTCTCTGCTGCTCCTTCCTCCTCAGGGGGGAGGACTCCTCACACTCTTCCCCTGCTCCAACGTGGGGTCCCTCCCACAGGAGACAGTCCCCCACAGACTTCTCCAACATGAGTCCTTCCCATGGGCTGTAGTTCACGAGCTGCTCCAGCGTGGGTCCTTTCCACGGGGTGCAGTCCTTCAGGAACAGACTGCTCCAGCGTGGGTCCCCCATGGGGTCACAAGTCCTGCCAGCAAACCTGCTCCAGCCTGGGCTCCTCTCCATGGGGCCACAGGTCCTGCCAGGAGTCTGGTCTCCAGCCTGGGCTTCACACAGGGTCACAGCCTCCTTTGGGCATCCACCTGCTCCATCGTGGGGTCCTCCACGGTCTGCAGGTGGATATCTGCTCCACTGTGGACCTCCATGGGCTGCAGGGGGCCAGCCTGCCTCACCATGGTCTTCACCACAGGCTGCAGGGGAATCTCTGCTCCGGCGCCTGGAGTACCTCCTCCCCCTCCTTCTTCACTGACCTTGGGGTCTGCAGAACTGTTGCTCTCACATATTCTCACTCCTCTCTCTGCTGCTATAATCCCACAGCACTTTTTTTTCCCCTTCTTATCTCTGTTACCCCAGAGGCGCTACCACCGTCGCTGATGGGCTCGGCCTTGGCCAGCAGCGGGTCCATCTTGGAGCCAACTGGCATTGGCTCTGTCAGACACAGGGGAAGCTTCTAGTAGCTTCTTACAGAAGCCACCCCTGTAGCCCCCGGCCCCTACCAAAACCTTGCCACGCAAACCCAGTGCAGTAACTTAATGGACCAAATTTCCCAGCACACAAACTCCTTTCTTTAGTGAACGTGAAACAGCGGATTTGAGTTAGCCAAAGACCTGGACTTGACAATTAGTTGAAAAAGTAACAGCAGTCCTTTGCAGCCTAAAGCTAGCAAGCTGTACAGCCACCTTCTGGTGCTTATTACACTCCCGCTTCTGAAGAGAAAGAGGATGTTTAGTGTTTGCTAGGGACACAAGGCATTGAGCTGCACAGCTTGTATCCCATTACTTTGTTTTACTTTAAGCTAGTACCAGTAGCTCCATGCTACTGCCTCGAGTCAACGTTACAAAAAGGGAGAATCAGGGAGCCAAACCCACCTCCCAGCTGCTGCTCACCCCCAGTGTAGCTGAGAATGGGGACAAGGAGATCTAATCCCCCTTACATATGGTGTTTAGGTGATACAGCACAACAGTGTACAAACATCCAGTTCCTATAGAGCAGCGGCATGGAGAACATCCCAGGTTTATGAAGAATACACTGTATACAAGGAAACCAAATCTCAAATCTGAATTTCACACTGATGCTAAGATTTATTTATTTAGTTTTACTGCTAAGTATCAGATATAATTGAACAGGTCATGAACAAAAATCCTAACAGGATATGACAAAAAATGGAAAAAAGGGAGTGATATTACTGGATTTATGCTGCAGTGGTTGAGCAGCTGACCGTACACAGACCCTGCAGATAAGGTATTTCTTGATACTCTTCTAGAGATGTGACCACCTGCTGAAACACTTTCAGGCAGGTCTTACAGCTAATGTCACAGCTAATGTTACAGCCACTGCTGTCACATTGTCACATCACAACTCTAAACTGTGGGCAAACTAAACTTAAATGGTGGCCACTGAATGTTGAGTTTGTTTAACAACAGTGATGTTGGAAATGGGCGTATGCTAGCGTTTTATTGCAGAAAGGGCATGAAAAAACACAGATTATTCTTAATGACAAGAGAAATAAATTATACTTTGAAAAGCTAGAGGAAAAAAACTGATCTGGCCACACAAATGAAAAAGTAAAGTGAAATCTTCAGGATTAGTTTGTGTTTTATTAACTGTCAGAATTAGATCAACAGAAGTAAATATACATATAAAAAAATCTCAAAAATATCTGTATGAAGTTATTGCAGAAATATTGGCAACAAAATCAGCTAGCTAATCATAGCCAAAAATTCCAAGTTATGCTGTCCTTAGAGCTTCTTTTGAAAGCCTCAAATAAGATAGAATTATCACACCTTAGAGGGAAACTGCATGGCTTTTGAGCAGTTTTAAACATACATCTATTCTCATGTAGTAGGTTAACATGCTTTATTTTTGGCATTTTATTCTTTTTGTTATGGTTTTAATTCCAAGAGGGTCCTAAAACACAGACTTCTTTACCTGTGAGAGTTAAGTGATTCAAAAAAATCCTTCTAGTCAATTAAAAATATAATATATAACACATAATAAAATACAATATGTATATCCACTAGCTAGCAAAATTCTGCTGAATTTCATTTGATTTTTCCCTGTAAACAGGCAAGTGTCCAAGCTGATTTGACATCTGGCTTGATCTGATTAGAGACTGGGCCTAGGTTTGTTTGAAGTTAGCTCTAGATTTGTTCACAAATTTTTTTTTTATGGAGTTGGGAAGCAGTCTGCAAGTAAGAGGAAGAAGAAGTGAGCCTGAAAAAGACCTGCATATCTCCAGTCAGGATAATAATACACAGGAGATGTGTATATGAATTTTAACAAATACACACAAGTCTGGCCTATGCAAAAAGGCCCGATAGGTTGTTTGTTTGTTTGTTTGTTTTTTACAGGTTGTTTTCATTAACTAGAGCTTTATTTCCAGGATGGTGAAGATGTGTTGCAGCCCGAAGCCTGACACAGCCTGCCAGGCAGCACATCAGCTACCGTGAACACAAAGGTGCCTGAAGGCATCCTGTGGAAAGAAGCTTTTTTCCAAGAGACTTGCAAGACCAGCTGCTGCATTTTTGTTTGTCTTTTAAAAGCCACCAAACTTAAGTAGCAAAACAGGTGAGCAGAAAAGACGGAGTCAAAATTTACAGGTAGATCGCTTGCAGCCGCAGTGGGAGCTGAAAGAAAAGCTAAGAGAGCACAGGGTGTTATGACTTGACAGAGAGGGAAAAAACCCCAGAGATATGATAAATGCTCATCACGCTGTACATGTTGCTACCTATGAAGCCCTCCTATTGCTCATCGTACCTATTCTATCTTTTCCTCAATTCAGAAAACTATATGTGTCCTAAAGAACTACATATGTGTAGTAGGAGTGTTCCTACATTTTCAGCACAGTGGAGCTCCTATCTTGGGCTAGGATAGTTTAGTGCAGCAGCAATACAAAAATAATAATAATAATGCTGATATTCTTCACAGATCCTGTAGGATGCTAAGTTTAAGGATTGTCAAGCAGTTAGTGTTACTATGGGAACTGATTTCTTGGTTAGTCACACATTCAATGTATTTATCTCACTCTGCACTTACATGAAAACTGTTTGGTGATTTTGTTCCAGGGCTACCTGAGTTGCATGGAAAGAAGTGTTCAGTTTATTACAAATGAGTCCACTGCAGTAAGTAAAACATTTTTTTTCTATAGTAACACATTAAATTAAATCAGGCTACAGTATTTTCTGATGAAAGTTGGATGCACTTGTAATTCTAACAGCCTTAAGCAGTGACAGAGCTATTAAACTTCCAAATCGTGACAGCCCCTGCAAGGTTGCAGAAACTGTAGTGCCTAGACTGGTGCCTAACTAGCCTACCTGCGTGGAAAATTCCCAATGGTTGTTATTTCTTATAGACAAGACAGAGTTTTTCTCTTCTTACTGACCAAGAACTCTCACAATTTCCTTTCCACAGTAAAATAAATTAAAATCACTTCACAAATGATGTCAGACAACAACAATGAAAACTCCTGTAGGTCCAGGATGAATTTTATGTCAGAACACATATACATTCATGTGAAGAAGTTCTGGCACTTGTCTGCAACATGGGAAACAAAAGTCCAGGACTCAACAGTAGTTGGTAGAGACGGCACTTGAACCAGGCTTAACTTTAAGTGTTACGAGTTTTTCTCTCATTCGTTCTCCTCTCACATTGTCTACCCTATTGAGTTATGCCACACAACTAGGGTAGAAGCAGGGGGGTGTGATGAAAAGGCTTCGATTTCTCCCCAGCCCCAGTGCAGTCTTACGTACAAAATCATTTTTTTCTCCAAAAAGCTCAGAGAGTAAATTGTCACACACTTTTGGAGAACCAAAACATTGCTTGGTTAGAACACTGTTTTATTCTTCTTTTATAACTAACTGTGTTAAATATTTGTGGATCCAAGGCAAAAAATGAGCCAGGACTCAGGCAGCACTTTTTTAATTTTTCCAATTCACTAGGAGATTGCTGATGTTCAATATTTTTGCAGAAGCCACCCATTTCCCCTCCACAAACATTTTCTCCTTACTCTCACAATTAGAATAAATAAATATATCTATATTACACATACAGATATATCAAATGATATATAGAAATCAGTATTTCAGACTCCCTGTATGAAAACCAAGATCAACACTTACTATTTTTACACTTCACATATGTCATAGATTTTAGGCATCCTAGAAGAAAACAATCACTCTGGAAATTTTATTCACCTTTTATTGTTTCAAAATTGTTATAAAACATAACACCTGTAACATCCTCCATATAAATTACCTTTTTTAACTACCCCTGCAAGTCTCAAATCATCATCTGAGGTATACTGCAACAAAAGATGCTAGTAAAGGGTGGGAATATGGCCCTTGTGAGGTATGCAAGTGTAAGAAAAACGTATTTGTTTTAACAGCACACTCTCTGAAGAGTGAAAAATTGTTGTTACAGAAAAGTAAGAGTCTTGTGTTTCATTAGGCTACATCAGAAGTGACAAAATATGAGGTTCTTGCAGAGTTAATGGCATAACAGGAGGTCATCCACAGACTACACCTGCTAAATACTGGGAAACTGATAAGCAGATGATCCCTTGGCATCTAGTTCAACACTAAAACTTACCAAACTAACAACAAGAAAATGCACAAAAGACTACTGAATATGCAAATATTTGCTGAAAAAATATACACTGCAAAAGCAGGTGGGCAGAATTTAAACTGGTCCCTTGATGATTATTAACTGCAATGTCTGGTATAATTTGGCCTGAAGATTTATAGCTTGACAGAGGTTAGAGAATAAAACTTTGCTTCCAGGCTGAGTGCCCTAAATCCTCAGTATTTCTGCATACTCCTACTTTCCTCTGTTACAATTCTGTCCATGGGATATATAGCAGCTTTCAAGTATTTTGATTATTACAATCTTTCATTTTAAAAAGCCTAGAAAATAAACAAGTGAGGTTTTTTTCCCAGATAACTGAAGAAATGCACCTACAAGAGGGCTCGAGGGGAGGGATGGAGATAAAGAACAGAATTACTTAAGCTCAGCGGTACCTGAACACAGAGTGTCAGGAGGGAAACAGCAGGAAATCATACTTCTACTTCGAGTTCTAATTTCTACTGTTTGTAACTTAGAGTCATACGTGACAAAAGCACTTTACTAGTGATCAAAATCAATGCTATTTTAAGAATATAGGACCAGTACAAGTGCCTTGCCCTTAGTGACAATAACGAACTGGCAGGACTGCAATTTTCTAATGTTCATGGTATAAAAATTGGGGGGAGGGGGGGAAGAATTGTATATGCCACTAGGCTTACAGTTCAGAGAGAACTGATTACATCAAATATATACTGTATACAGCAGATTTTGGCATCATCTTGATAATGTTGTGGCAGATCTCCATAACCACAGTGACAATTTCATTGAAGTATGTGACATGGAATTAGAGAGTGTTATTTTGCACCCAAGCTGTGGTCCATTAACACATTTAGGAAGGAAGGGAGTACTTCATAGTACCTGTCATATTATCATACCTCTTGCTATTAAAAAAAAAAATAAAAATCATTTTCCATTAGCGAAGGGCAACACTGATTCTTTATCCAATCCAAATCCCACTCCTACCGAAGCTGCCAGAAGAGGCAAAGGCATATTATTCTCATGCGGATAAATTTCCAATGATATGCCTCTCAGTGAACATTATTTCCATTTAACATATGACCACCTGCTTGAAGGTAGCAATTTTTCCCGTGTGTTTTGAGAAAGAAAAGCAAAATCACAAGTCACAGCAGTTTTGAGTCATGCTTCTTCAGAAAAGAAAGAAATCGCCATTAGCTCATAGAAAGTTTTCCAACACAGCTGCTTTTCCTGGAGCTTTGACAGCAGAGCTGTGCCTCTGAATTGTAAACATAGCTGCTGCTTTGGCCATCGGAAATTTGGTTGAAACATATAAACACTTCTGAATAAAATAGGCTTGGACTGTAATACCCTGTGATTTATTGAAAAAGATGCTGATACAATTGGAATCCATTCTTTCCCAAATGCTCAGAAACCACAGCAACAGTAATTATTTTTCCTTAAATGCTTTTAAACTCACTCCAGCCATTGTTCAGTGATTTGTAGGCTCTGCAGAAAAGCAGATGGTGTGCTTTGACCATTGTTTATTTAACCAGCCAGTTTTATTCCACTATTGTTTCATATCCTTTCTCCTGCTTGTTGCATCTGCTCATTTCTTCAGGTTATGCTTGAATAATTCTCCTGGGCAAGGGCACTTTCTGCGTTGTGTGTGGACGGTGCCTAACACAGGATGGCTCTGCCCCTAGTGCAGGTCTCTGGAGGCAGAAGTTAGACAGTAAACAATCTTTTGGTGCTGTGTGCTATCTTGGGTCACTTGAGGTGTAACTTCAAGTTTTTCATCACCGTAATATTTGCCCAATTAAGAGACCCAGTAGACAGAAAAGCACACTTCACTTGGTGAATTTCAGGAGAGAGGAAGTGTATAAGAAGCAGCAGAAATAGTCTGAACAATGGTCCACGCAGCCTTCCTCAGGGAAAAAAAATGTGAAAGGACATGGACAAAGCAAGGAAAACTGTTGACAGTCCTGTCAGTGCTACAAGCAGTCAGAAGTGATACTGAAGAGCCACATACATGCTCTTCAGTATTCGATTCTCTGTAAGCCAATAGATAACAGAGGTCCACTGAACCTTGTCTCTCTTGTTCTAGTGAAAATGCTGTGACTTGCTCTGGAAGTAGGCTCAAATGAACGGAGAAACTCATCCCAGTTACCTAACTGGAGACAACCCAAACCTTTGGCTACACAGACTATTTTGATTTCAAGTGGCCCACCCATAGAAAACAAGGGGTGAGTACTAGGCAATAATACCACAGTTCAGTTTCCAACCAGTAGAAACAAGTACATCTTTTCTGTTTTAAACAGTTTTTCCTAAGCAAATTATTCCTGAAAAAACAAAACATGACTTTTTAAAACGTCTTTGTTTTATTATTCAGCTCTCTTTTACTGTTACTTTTCAATACCATTTAAGAATCAGTACACAGACAAAGAGCAGCTGCTCCCTTTTGATTAGTCTTAATGCAATTCATTTACTTAAAACCAACCGAACAAACAAAAAACGCCAACACATCAACCTTGATCAGCATTTGCACTATATTCTCCCACTGGACACCTCAGTCTGTAGGTCCTCACTTTCTGCTGTACAGTCTGTGTAGGCAACTACATCACACCATCATGATGAATCGCTGTTGTAGGGATCAGCCATTCCATTTGTACATTCTAAATAAAGAAAAGGAACACCTCTGAATTGTTATTTAAAATGTAAACTCTTTGTAAATTGCTGGCTCAAATAAGCTGAATGTGTAAGTGGACTTGTCCTGTGTCTGCCTAGGTACTTTCTGTGGCATCACTACTCCATTAATGGACTGTGAAGTACTTCAGTTCTCTGGCACTGCAGCCTGGAGACTGTCCTGTCCACACATCGGACCTGGCAGCGTGTTGTTACATTGCCCCTTCACAAGGAACCAAGGAACAAGTTCAGGGTGAAATGTGCGTCATGTTGTGAAGCGGCAGCACAACAGTCTGGTGGGCGCAAAATGACAGAAGCTGCTAAAGAGCAACAGCTGCCCTGGGAGGAACAAAGAAAAGGGTCACTGTTGTAAGCCAGAGCACGTGTCTACCCAGCTGACAAACTCCACTTGCAAGCTGTCTCTCTTTCCCCACTTTTGGGGGATTTGAGTATTTAGATTGCTTATTGTTCAGAGCCATCATAACAAAGCCTCACCCTCTGTTGCTCATAGACATGTCTAAGAGCAACAAGAAGAATAACAAAGAACTTTATTGATAAATAACTCCGCTAGGTGCAAGCTAGCAAAGATTATGTAGAATAAGTCACTAATGATACTTCGAGCATGAGAGGCTGAAATGACAGCAATCTAAACAGAAGGAGTAACAACTAGAGTACAAGCAGTAATACCAATGATTAGATGAAAATTGAACACACCCTTTAGAAGGACCTCAGAGACCTCTCCAAGCCCAATGAGTCTGTGTTTGTGCACTTGCATACACAGCACTGCTGTCACAACAGCTATTCCAGAGATACTCCAGAGCAAATGGAGCTTCTGCCGCAGGCTGGGCATTGAAAGGAATGGCTTCAACAGCAGTGAACAAGAACAGTTACACCAGAGAGTATATTGTAACTTAGGAGGTAAAGCAACACGGTAGGAGATGTGGGGTGAAATCACTTCATGGGTTAAAGAAAGACTATCCATGCTGAGCTGTTCATCAAGCATGATCATAGAATCATAGAATCATAGAATCGTTTTGGTTGGAAGAGACCTCCAAGATCATCGAGTCCAACCGTTAACCTATCACTACCAAGTCCACCACTAAACCATGGCCCTAAATGCCACATCTACTCGTCTTTTAAATACCTCCAGGGATGGTGACTCCACCACTTCCCTGGGCAGCCTGTTCCAGTTCCTGATAACCCTCTCAGTGAAGAAATGTTGCCTAATATCCAATCTAAACCTCTAAACAATGGCAACTTGAGGCCATTTCCTCTTGTCCTGTCGTCTGTTACTAGGGAGAAGAGACTGACTCCCACCTCTCTACAACCTCCTTTCAGGTAGCTGTAGAGAGCGATAAGGTCTCCCCTCAGCCTCCTTTTCTCCAGGCTAAACAACCCCAGTTCCCTCAGCCGCTCCTCATAGGACTTGTGCTCTCGACCCTTCACCAGCTTCGTTGCCTGTCTCTGGACACGCTCCAGCACCTCAGTGTCTTTCTTGTAGAGAGGGGCCCAAAACTGAACACAGTATTCGAGGTGCGGCCTCACCAGGGCTGAGTACAAGGAGACTATCACTTCCTTACTCCTGCTGGCCACAGTATTTCTGATACAGGCCAGGATGCTCTTGGCCTTCTTGGCCACCTGGGCACACTGCTGGCTAATATTCAGTCGGCCGTCAACCAACACCCCCAGGTCCTTTTCTGCCGGGCAACTTTCCAGCCACTCCCCCCCAAGCCTGTAGAGTTGCCTGGGGTTGTTGTGACCCAAGTGCAGAACCCAGCACTTGGCCTTGTTGAACCTCATACAATTGGCCTCGGCTCATCGATCCAGCTTGTCCAGATCCCTCTGTAGCGCCTTCCTACCCTCAAGCAGATCAACATTCCTGCCCAACTTGGTGTCATCTGCAAACTTACTGAGGGTGCACTCGATCCCCTCGTCCAGATCATTGATAAAGATATTGAACAGGACTGGCCCCAGTACTGAGCCCTGGGGAACACCACTTGTGACCGGCCACCAACCGGATTTAACTCCATTCACCACAACTCTTTGGGCCCGGCCATCCAGCCAGTTTTTTACCCAGTGCAGAGTGTGCCCATCCAAGCCATGAGCAGCCAGTTTCTCCAGGAGGATGCTGTGGGAGACGGTGTCAAAGGCTTTACTAAAGTCCAGGTACACAACGTCCACAGCCTTTCCCTCATCCACTAAGCGGGTCACCATGTTGTAGAAGGAGATCAGGTTGGTCAGGCAGGACCTGCCTTTCACAAACCCATGCTGACTGGGCCCGATTGCCCGGTTGTCCCATACATGCCACGTGATGGCACTCAAGATGATCTGCTCCATAACCTTCCTGGGCACTGAGGTCAGGATGACAGGCCTGTAGTTCCCTGGATCCTCCTTCCGGCCCTTCTTGTAGATGGGTGTCATAGTTGCCAGCCTCCAGTCAACTGGGACCTCCCCAGTTAGCCAGGACTGCTGATAAGCGATGGAGAGGATATGATGAATAAGTGATGATAAATGATAATGCTGATAAATGATGAGGGGATAGAAGGCTACCAGCTTCTTTTCTGGTTATTTTTGAAGAGACTGATGCAAGAAGCACCCAAAGGGGCTTAAGCAAAGGAGGGACCCAGACCGCTGAACAGCTGTCTGCACAGAGGTTCAGTGGCTGAAGAATGCTAAAAGCCTCGGTGCCTGCAGGCCGAGAGGAAACAGAGCAGAGAGCTTCTGAATATCTAAATTTTGGGCTTAGACACTTCTAAAGAAATATAAGCACATAAATCCTTCTTTAAACACAGTGCTCCTTGTGAAAAAAAGGCATCACTATAGGTTATCATGAGGTTCTGTGGTGGTTCTAGGAGGTTTGCTTTTGTCTGTGGTACAAAATTTAAGCCAGAGAAAATGCCACAGAGAAAAGCAGAACGCACTAGTGTAAAAAGTGTTAAATGAGACCAATATCTGCCCCGCAACCAGAGATGTCTGTAAAGACTGGATGTTCTTTGGCGCATTATGTAACACATTGCAGCAAAACATTCAGTTGCTTCCAGGACTCTGAACAGTAACAAAAATAAAGTTATTTTTTAAAGAGATTAAGCTATGACTTTTAAGAATTATGCTGAATAAATTTTTGTCCATCTGACTTCTTGTATATGAAAGTGCATTATTAAAAGTAGCACTGGGTCACTTTATCTTTTGTTGCAAAATAAATGTCCTTTAACTTTTTTCTGTGAAGTATATAGGGGTGGGATAAGAGGAATCTGAAAAATTAACACCAACTCTTTGAAATGGAAATTGCCTACTAATAGATTATCAATGATAACAGATGATTTGTAGAATGCAATCATGCATCATGGAAATGGTTTTTGAAATGCTGATGCACACAAGCCTCTACAATAGATTTTTATTGCTCTGACATGTCCAGAAAATCTTGTCTTCCCTTACTGCACTTTTCAAGTATGTCTACGCAGGCTAAGATTGGCAATTTACCTGGTATATTCATGAAAAATTAATGATTTTGAAAGAACATGTAGGTGATGCAGCAGGCATGGCTTGTGCAGTAAACAGTAAAAAACTACTGCTATTGTTCTCTGGGTTTTGATTTGTAAAATTTTAAGTAGTAAAACAAGGTTTCTAAAGTATCTATAAATTTTTGGAGGTTCTAGATTATGCTTGGACTTTAAGGTTTCAGATACCTAGAAATGAATCACAAACTGCAGAAAAGTGGATTCAGTGGGGGGAAGAACGAGGAGAGGGCTTGTAAGAAACTGTTTTCATTTCAGATCACTGTCAGACTTTGCAGTCTTATCGCTTTTGTATAAAATGTTACCAGTGTGACCTGTTTTTGTTATTAAAGGGTCTTCCAGTGATAGCAAGAGAAGAAATCCTAGCAACAAAAAGGCAATACAGGTTTCTAGTTTATTGAACTTTTTATATGTTTGGAACTGTATTTATATGCATTGCTCAGTCACACATGTTAGTTCTGTCTTTGGGATTATGCACTTTTTGATGTTTGCCTAGACTAGTTTAATTTGTTCTTCCAATTACATCAGTGCACTTCTCTAATTGCGCTGTAGCAAAATCAAATCTGGGTGAGACTGAGCAGTAATGTCATGGCTCAGCGCAGGCTGGAGGGGTGCTGGGAGCCGCGGGGGCTCCCTGGGGGTGCAGCTGGGCAGTGCATTGCCACCCAAGGCCGTCCCACGATCCCGGCCAGGGTGCTCGGGTGCCCTGCTGTGCCACATGCCCTCTGTGCAGCTAGCAGTCACAAATACCCCCTGTGCCTCACGATGCCTCTGACGGAGAGTACCAACTCATTCGCAATGATGTCAAGACACACAAGATGTCCCTTTCTCTCATCCACATCATCCCTCGCAGCCTACTCCAGAGCTGTTTTGTCTCACAGATACATACACGGAAGGAAGAGGGGATCCTTTTACTAGCATAAGGAGCAAGTGTTAGCAGAGTTGCCCTCCTACCACAGCTTCTGGGTTTGCATCCTTTATGTGCCTGGAGCGTGGATACCAAGCTGAAGGTTTGCAATACAGGGAGTGAGCAAGCGTGGGGTTTGCAGAGGCACTGAAGCTGACACTAGTTTTCACACTTACCACCTGCAGAAGGAGGGAGAGAAGACCCTACATATCATATACAGACCCCAGCTAGTTAATTTTTTCAGGTCTGGTGTGAGTAATAGCAGAGAGAGAGAGTTTGATTAGGGCACACTGTAACAGTGATAAAGTGGGAGAGGAGGTCCCATCAGAGCCCGCTGCACACCAGGCTCCCAGATCATGGTCCCTGGCCTGCACACTGCAAGGTGAAGCTCCTTCAGAGCTGGATCCCAGTCTTACAGGGAGATCCTACAGTACGGGGAAGGAGTTAGTTAGGGTGATATGGGGGCTGCAGAGGGAAAGAAAGTGGGGAGAGAGGGAAGCAGCCCTTTCCCTTTATAGTAGAGCAGGTTCGGTCCACAACAGACACGTGGTTCTTAGTGACAGGGAATTACACAGAAATAACTTTTTCACCAATTTCTACTGATCTGCTAAAACAACCACTCTAAAACCATGTTATTTCAAAACTCTAGAGCTAGGAAATTTCTCTGTGAAATCTGCTGTGGTCCAGATGCATAACAGATAGAGGGGAGACAGTGGACATTTACACCAGTTCCCTCCTACAAAATCCTTAGCTCCTTACCCAAACTGCTTTATTCTGTACTTCTAGTGCAGAATTCCCCAATTTGAATCTGTAGGAATCAGCTGAAACACATTCATTTTCATCCTAAAGTGAGTGAGCTCTAGTACACGTAGTGTGAGCACCTCAAGGTTTCTGTGATCAAAAGGAATGTGTAACCCACTGCTCAGCACGTTAGAGGGTCCCCTTCCGTGTCCTACCCAGAGGAAGGTGCTAGTTGTTAGTCACTGATTACAGAAAGTAGTTGATGGAAGTAGCCTAGAATATTCCCCAATTCTCCATGTGTTACCCACGTTAAACATAAAAGGAAACAAAACAGAAAAAAAAAAAAAAAAAACACAACAAAAAAACCCATGAAAACCCAGACTTTTTGAATAGGTACTATGTATACCTGGCACTTTGAATAACTCATATGTTTGTGCAAAGTGCAACAACAGCTTAAACAAACATTTCGTTTTTCTAAACCAAATTGTGACTAAATGTTGGTTCTATATTTAAAAAGCAGAGTGGTGATCAGCTTGCATCCAGATTGAACTTCTGAGTCTGTGAAAGTTTCAGCTGGTGATTTCAGTTTGGATTAATTACAGAAATGAAGGATTCAAGCTGCTTCATATCTAGACAAGCTGTTTTCTTTTGTGTTTAATAAGAATAGCTTTCCAAGTTAGGACATAGGTGCAGGGAGGGAACGGAGTGTTTTCTTAAGTACCATAAGAATAATTCTCTACAGAATCCCTCCAATAGGAATAGTGATGACAAGAAGTTTAACTGATTTCAAGAGGCAGCTACTACCTACATTTTATGAAACTGGGACCATCTACAACAATATAGGGCTGGCCTCTAAAATCTAGAAAGTCATTTTTCCTTGGTTAAAAATATTTCACTCTCTGAAAGGCTAAATATAAAAACCTACAGAAAGCATTCATTTCAGCAGGCTTTGAATGTGCTACCAGAAGATGTTTGACTGAATGTCGCTATGTCACTTTTTCAGTCATCTAACACTCTCCCTTCATATTCTTAAGACTGGCTTCCCTGATATTTGAGTCATTTATGCACTGCACCATGAACGTTTCCTTAATTAGAAAGAAAAGCCTAGAATTTCTATTAATCCTATTAAATGAAGCATAGAGGCTATTCTTTGACACATACAATGAATGAACCTATTTTGGATAAAAAAACAGCTTTATCTGAATTTTTTACTTACTCCTTTCTACTGTAATATGACAGATGCTTCATAGCATTTCTATTACAGAAAGTTTTTATTTGTTTTTATTTTCTGTAAGTTCATCTTGCTTTATTTCATTCACTCAGGCTCAATGATAGAGTAATTGAAGGTTTTCATCACCTCTTTCCCGCAAGGAAATTCTTGCCTCACCCTTGATCTCTAGACGACCTCAGTTTAGGAGATTTAGACTGACTATTGATGAATAACTTCACCTTCCTGTGAAACTGCAAAGGATGCCACCCAAAACATAGAAGTCCATTCTGAAGGAGGAAAATCAAAGGAAAATCTGAAGTTATTCCCTTGCTTATTTCTAGCTGAATACCTAAAAATCAGCACATAAGCAAACAAACTGAGTAAAACCCTGGACAATAAGTCTTCATTAAACCTTCTTACTTGCCAGGTGGTTATTTTTCCCTGTTTTCAATTATTTTTTTTTCATTCACCCTGAACAGGCTGCACAATAAACAACATAAAAGAGATATTGGACGGTTCAACTGTAACAATACTAATTGCAGTATGAAAAAAAGTTCAGGACTTATAAGCCCTTCATTTTTTTGTTTCCATGGCAAATAATGGCATCTTAGTCCACTTCTAAATGACATGTCAGAAAAGAAATGACACCTTCATTCAGCATTTCTACAATAAACTGATGAATTCTCAAAAGGAAATGCAGCCTTAATAGGTATGTAAGTGATCGTTATGGAGAACCTGATTTGTTAGGAATTTCCACCTAAAGACATTTGCAACATCAGTTTTTCTCTATTAGCAAATGTTGACTTTTTAATGAGATCATTGCTGCAGTCTCCGGTGGTGCTATTTCAGTTTGCCTCCAATTATGAACTCAGTAGGTCACAGCACAGCCGGAGAGGAAAAAAAAAAAAAGAAAAAAAAACCAAACCAAAACAAAACAAAACAAAAAAGAAAATCCACAGAGAACCAAACCTATCAATAGTCCTATTAAAAATATCAAGTACAACCTCTAGGCTGAGGGGGCAACCAGCAGACACAGTTTGACAGTTTCATTTTATGCTGAATTACTAATATGTCCCCAAACAGATTACATTTAGGCCTCGTATGCCTGGGGATTTCACTTGCAGACATACAAGCAGTCCATCTCACGCACTCTGGGGGCATCACCTCAAGCCTGCAGCAGAGGAGTGCCAGTCTTAGGAACATCCCTGTTGATCTTCCACAGTAAGAAGGAGTAGGGACATAGACACATCAGCTCTGTAGGCTAGACAGGGAGTGTGCTTTTGAAGAGAATTTCCCAATCACCTCCGCACGTGTTGGTTCATGCCACGGAGCAGGCTCAGACCATAAAAGCTATATTCCTTCTGGATGGCACCGGGGAGGTAAATGCTCCCCAGGGACTTGCCTAATGCACTCCAACCACTAATGGGCATTCAGATCAGAGGACCAGACTAGCGCTCTTTGACACAACCCCGCCCCACCTCCAAAAAAAGTCGGAGTGCCAACATCAGTACCGTAGCACTAACCTTGTCAGCTCCTACCAGGTCACACTACTTATGAGCATAGACACAGCTGAAGTGTAACATGACAAGAGACAACTGGAACTCTGACAGTGTAACTACATCACTGAGAATCTTTTCCTTGACCTTTAGCAATTTTCTATTCCTCTTGAGTATTCAGGAATTTTAAAATCTGACTCATTAACAGAGCTTCCTTACAGAAGTAAAAGTTGTCTTCGCAGTTACCCAGTCAGCAATAGCACTGAAGGATGGAAAAGTCGCAGGAAATTAACATTAACGCTAGAAAAACTCATAGCACTGTTTTGCCCAAACCACAACAGGAGAGGGAAGAAGGGCAGGATAAATTGACCGTGAATACATTTAGACTGGAGATCAGAAAAAGGCCTGTAACCCGGAAAAGAGTAAGAAGTTGAAAGCATCCCAGAGGTTACTGTTATCGTGATTTCTAGCCAGTTCAAAGATGGAGCTTGATCATATTTTTAAAGGGATTATATGAAATACCTGGCTGTGAACACAATAAATTAGGCTCTGTGGCCCAGCAAATCTCTTTCACTCTTATTTTCTCCTAAGCTCCCCAGACAGAGATGTACTATGGGCAAGGGTAAGTGTCGTTATCAGCAGGGATGAGGACTTGTTCCCACCCAGATCCTGTGTTACCGCTGCCTTAGTAGGTGAGGATCAGCACAGTTCCTTCTCATCAAACACACCTTCAAAGCCTGGAAGAGAAGAAGGACAAGACAGCCTAAGCAAGCTGATAGGACACCACTGTTTCTCATGTCGCTCTCTCCCTTTCCCAAGAATGACTAGCACAATAGTGGATGCTTATGTTAAAAGCTTCTCTAGCGTTTACAGGAGATTTGCAACCAAAATCATGATATTTCAGCAGCATGTATATACAGAAGATTACACGGTTATCAATTCTAGTATAATAAGATACTAACTTTTAGGTAAAAACACTTCTAGTGAATGTGGCAAGAAACAAAGCAATACTGCTGTGAATAAAGGTAGAGATGTGTGTATCTGTCGATGGTGAAGGATGACAAAGATGGACGAAGCTGTTCAGTAATTCACAATTTCCCACTTTATTCAAAGAACTGAAAAATAATTCACAAAAAGGAAAGCCTACATTATTTGCATGTTTTAAATGCAGAGACAAATAAGAAGAGCGTAATCCTTCACCATTACTACAGAATTAGTAGTGTCCTACTCTGCAGATAGCAGTACGGTTCCCCTGGAGTACAGGGGGGCCCAACACCAACCTGTCCAAAGTCACAGTGTAAGCTGGTGAAGTCAGGAACCTCACTGTCATCCTCAAGTAATAGAGCTTTCCACACGCTTCCCTGCAGTTGATTCCTTTTTAGTACGTCTCTTATTAGTTGCCACCAAGTCTTTATCACAAGTTTTTCTTTAGCAACATCAGGCATTCAGCTCAGCCAGTGCTCCATAGGAAATAGCTCCCTGTGCTGTTAGGAGGACACGTGGTGCAGCTGCACCATTGCTAAGCGTAACAAAACATGAAAGGCTGAAGGCTTGTGATCACTGGGACAAGAAGGTTTGACACGGCAGAACAGAGGCTCCTGAACAAAATAGATTTAAGATCATCTTGTACCATTCTGTCATCTTTGTTCTGCAAATGCCAGCCATGAAAGTGACTCAAGTTCATCCTGAAGTACCAGTTTCTTTTACTTTAATTGTCTCAAGGACATCTCTCTCTTTTTTCAAGGAGGAGAGTGTTCTTAAAGTAAAAAAAAAAACAGTTTATGTTAACACTACATGAATGTAACAAGAAGCCAACTCATTTGTGTAAATGCCTATCAGACTTCATATTTAGACTTCAGGCACTGTGACAGAGAATCTGTTACTGACAAACATACCTGGCCATTGCAAAAGGAAGGAAAAGGAGAAGTGGATGAGCAGGGGGAAAAAAAAGGCCTCTCTTCAGACTTTAACAAATAAGAGAGATTCTAATCAACACTAGCTTCTCCTAATGGCACCATCCATTTAATTGAAGCTGGCTTACAGACTGGGACTATATTCATCGTTTACACCTGGAAATAAACAGGGAAGATAAGCTGCAAAACAAAACTCAATGGAAATTTTATCTTATTATCCATCAGTACAAGTCCAGAAGAATATCAAATTATTTTGGTTTCAGGATAGCCTCAGATTCTACTATGCCATGCTCACACTGTTTAGGGCTGCCGCAGAGGCAATCCTTTCTCCATGCAGAGAAAGCTCATGAAGATCCACATTAACAAAAAGTGTATAGATAATCACTTTATTTGATTTTTGATATCGGGTGTTTGAAGAACATAGCTCTAGGCAGTAGGTAAAGCTTCCCAGTTATATTCAGGTTTATCATTATTAAGAAGACTATCAAAAATAATTTCAGACTTACCTTTTACTTAACCATTCAGAAATTACTTCTTAGAGACCTAGCTCTCCCATGGCCTTCCCTCAAAGAAAACTTTGCAAGCTTAAGGACAGAGGCAGAGCTGTTGTCCTTCCTCCTTTTCTGCAACTGATACTTTTATGAAATAAGCTTAAGTATTGTGAGAAATACTGGGCATACAGCACTGGAGTTGTGGAAACTGCTGCAGAAGACACTGAAATCAACAGCCTAGTGCTCCGATGAATGTCTAAAAACTGAGATTGAAAATACTGTATAAGTAGAGAGAGGGAGGTCAGAAAATTGGTGGTGATACCGCTTTCTGAAAAGCACTTGTCAGCCCCGATAACGATTACTTTATGCAATGCCCATCAGTGTGACAATACGTATTTTTGTTTGCGTTTCTTTCAAAAATGGTAGTATATATAATATAAATATCATATCAGAGCTGTGGGTTTTATCTGCAACAGTGGTGCCCCCTATATGCCAAGACCTAAAGCCAAAAGATCTGCCAAATGTCTCAGTGAGTTTGTTACTCTTTCCCCTACACTGAGTGTCTTTTGCACTCCTCCAGATCGTTTCCCTCTCAATGCACCTCACTTACACCTCAGCATTAAGTATCATAGGTATCTTTCAACTTTTCTGACAAGTCTGACGCTCCATTCAGCCAACATGCTAGATAAAATAGCATCCTGACCCTATGGGAAAGCTTTTGTCATACCCGTGCCATTGCTGAGCATAACAAAAAGTTAGAGGATATCATGCTTACAATGGAAGCAGAATGTTTTGGCAGAAGGACACCTGGAAAATGAATAAGTAACTGAGTGAGACATTAAAAAGAAGTACATGGAAAGGGGTTCAAAATTCAGCAGACAGATGTAAAAGCTAGGAAATTAGAAACACAACATGAGGATCACTCACCGGACAGGAAGCACAGGGAATAATTCCTACAAAAAGAGATTTGTAGTGAAGTTAGTAGCTTCCAATGAGAGCATCTGGGATTCCCTGAGGTCAGTGAAAGTTTTGTCACTGAAATCAGAAGGATCTGAAGTTTCATGCCTGGAGGCTTGACATTCTTCTCAAGAGTGCCTGTTTTTACCGTAATGAAATTTTCTTGTTAGAGTAAAGATCAGACTATTGCATTTGTCTGAGCCAGCAGCAGAAAGAATGTCTCTGGAAGAAGTGAAATACTACATCAGTGTATCAGAAAAAAAGAAAAATGTTGAAAGTACATTTAAGTGGCAGGTGTTTACTCTTAAAAATACACCATCATTTTAATTTACATCAGCTGTAGCACTTAATGGTTATTTACATACAGCAGTGAGCCAACACATCATTTTTGGTACTAGTTAGCACATATTCAAGGCTTTAAAGAACTGCCAAGGACTGCAATAGGAGGAAGTCCATTAGTTTCCAGCTCACCTCTACTCTACTGAGAAAAGTCTTTATCTCCCCACTGGGAGAAGCGCCCAAGTTGTTGCTGTAATAAATATTAGTTTACAAATCCTGGATGAATTTTAGCAATGCAGAGTAAATTCATGGTATTTAAAGACTTCTATTGTCTCAGTTGTTTCTAATTTTAAGGATCTCTATCAAGATAAAAAGCAATCCTATCACTGACTCAAATTCAAGCAGCAACACTATTTCGATGTCCCTAACACTTCCTAGAAGCTGCAAGATTTAAAAGCAAGTTATATTTTGATGAAGGTCCCACTACACAGGATGCCTGCATTTGATACCTGCAGGGCAGTTGCAGACACATCTAGTGTATCTAGAGAATGACCCAGCAGCGTTGTACACTTGGCCGTAATACTGATAGGAGAAGGAGTAAGGGTTTTAAACTAAAAGAGGGGAGATTTAGACTAGGCATAAGGAAGAAGCTTTTCACAATGAGGGTGGTGAAACACTGGCACAGGTTGCCCAGAGAGGTGGCAGATGCCCCATCCCTGGAAACATTCAAGGTCAGGCTGGATGGGGCTCTGGGCAACCTGATCTAGTTGAGGATGTCCCTGCTCATTGCAGGGGGGGTGGACTAGATGACCTTTAAAGGTCCCTTCCAACCCAAACTATTCTATGATTCTATGATTATATATGTTAGTATTTCCTACACTAAACTAGTTTTGCAGCTTGAGGCATTCAGGCTTCAATTTGCTCCCTGTTCAGTGCCCTCCTTTGGACACAAAATTAGCTGCTGCCCAGAGACCAGCGTTGCTCCCAGCCAGAACACAGGGATGCAAGAGAGTGAACAGGGCTATGCCCACACGCGGACATCCTTCTGCACTGCCAAAGCCCAAAGGCATTTGCCATGACCTCAAGCAATTCGCTGTAGGCTGCTCAGCCAGTGTGCAGCAAAGCAGGGGCTGGATCTGTACCCTACTTGGATGTTACTTCATAATGAGTAGCATTTTAGGTAGCTATTAGAACTGGGAAAAAAGGAACCTAAATACCATTATCATTTGCTTTGGTTAAGGCAAGCTGTAGCTGCAAATACTTGTCTGACAAATTAAGTTGCACAGCACGTTCAGCGTTGTTTTTAAAAATCATAAGAGTTGAATTATTTCTAACTAAAGGAGAGTTTATAACTTTCAATAGCATCTGTCCAAAATTAGAAGATTTCCATTTTAGAGAGATGAAAGTGTGGCTCTCGATAAAATAAAACAAATAAAATAACATCTTTCTATTTCATTTACAACAGTCAGACTAAAACAACACTGACATAGGGCTTTCTGTCAGCTGTTTGCCAAATGTTTTTCAAAGGAATGGAAGCACAAATGGGTGAGGAAGAATGAAGCAAAGCAAAAGCAGGTACATGATTGTATCGAGTGCAGGTGTCCAGGTGTTGGCAGTGAGGGTGTTTAAGAAAGGGCAAAAACACCAGATGGGGGCGGGGTGGGGGGGGTGGGGGGGGAGATGTGTAAACCAGCAGCACAAACACAAGGCCTGAGAAGGAGGGGTGGGAGGAGGTGCCCCATGGCAGAGCAGATATCCACACTGCAGCCCATGGAGAGGAGCCCATGCTGTAGCAGTTCGTGAAGGACTGTATCCCATGGGAAGGACCCATGCTGGAGCAGAAGAACAGCGTGAGGAGGAAGGAGCAGCAGAGAGGAACTGTTATGGACTGACCACAACCCCCGTTCCCCATCCCCTTGCACTGTCTGGCAGGGAAAAGAGGTAGAGGAGTGAAGTTCAGCCTAGAAAAGGGGTTGAGAGATGTGGTTTTAATTTGTGTCTTTGTTTCTCACCATCCTACTCTACTTTTAATTGGCAATAAATTAAATTAATTTTCTGCAAGTTGAATCTGTTTGGCCAGAGACAGTAATTGGTAAGGGATGTCCCTGTCCTTACCTTGACCCATGAGCTTTCTCATCCTATTTTCTCCCCCTGCCCTGCTGCAGTTGGGATAGTGAGAGAGCGGCTGGGTGGGAGCTTGGCTGCATGCCGAGGCTAAGCCACCACAACGACTTGCTGAAGGTCACACAGCAATTCACGGTAGTAAAGCCAAGAGCGAAAACCAGCTCTCTGGCTTCCCAGTCCAGTGTATATTATTGTTTGCCAGCTCTCTAACCTCCCCCTGGATATAGCTGCAGGAGGACAACCCAATTCATACAGACTTGCACAGGAAGCATCAACAAGGTACAGAGAGTAGCCAACAAGAGCCCTGAGGCTGTGACTAATCCCTGACTCCAGGCAGCCCGACAAACTTCAAAGGAAGCATTGCATTGGCACGGTATGGCTGGGGCTTAAGAGGCCTTACAGTTGATTTCAATAAGTGCTTTTGGCACACTAGCCACATCAGAAACATTTCATGCAAATAGCATCTGCAGAGTGTCAAGAAGTCATGTCGGAATAACATTACATTATTTTTACATTCAGTTTTATCATCTGCAGCTCGCTCTAAAGGCCTAGCTGTTGTAGAAAGCAAACCTTACACAAGAGAGTAAGGGAAAAGAAAAACCCTTAAAATTTTTTTTCTACTAAAATTTTCACATGCCTTCTAAACCACCGCCATGTGATTGTCTCTGACTTAAGACACAGAAATTTTTAACTTTTATGACATACAGTTGAAAAATATTTTCTATCTGAATCAGAAGAGGTGGAAAATAAACTACAGTCAAATTATATTTGTATATTTAAAGTACTTAATTCACTAATATATCTACAATAAATACTTTTGTGGAAGAAACCCTCATATTTATACTGGATTTTGGAAAAATTCCAATTTATATTGGAAAATGTCCCATTTATATTGGAAAAAAACAACTTTTTTTTTTTCTCCTCTTTAGTGCCAGGCTAATTGGCTCTGTTCCAATTCAGCACACTGCGAAAAAAACCTACAAAATACCCCAATCACCATCTGTATACATGGATACACACAGGGCTTCCAAAAGAACTAGTAAAAATCACATTGGCATGGACAGGTGTTATGGTCTAAACGCTTTTTTTTGCTTTTTGATCTGTACGAGCTACCCACTAGGACAGAACAAGCATGAGTCTACTGTGGCACATAGCTGCAAATGATCAATGACCACATCAATTGTCTTACTGATGGCAAAGCCAGTTGTTATTCTGGTAAGCAGGTTATCAGGCATTTATTCTGAATGTCCCATAATTTCAGGATCTGTTTGTTTTAGCGTGTGTGTTTTGCCCTACTATTAAGGCACAAATGCTTGAACATTTTTTCAAGGTGCACAAGTGGTAGCAACTTACCTTATGGCAAGATAATAATGTAAAAAAGTATTTTCATGAATTAAAGTTGCACATTTACGAGACAAAGCCAAAGTGACCAACTGTTTCAGTACTTTTGCTTCGTGCACCTCTGGCTGTATTTCAGCATTTTCAAGGCTGCTTACAAAAATAATAAGATGTATTACAGTGGTAGTAACACTTGAGAAGAGAATAGAAGTTTTGCACAAGTTTTCCTTTCCCAAATAAAAATGGCCAGTTAGCTTTTTACAGAGGTATTTATATAACAATCACTTGCAATGCAAGGTTATTACCGACAATATTCTTGACCAGCTTAGCATCATAGAACTATGCTGTTCTTTGTATCACACTGTACTACGCCAACAAAAATTAAAAGACATTAATGTATTTCTGTGGATGTATACTGGGACATGCGATCAGGACATGTAATCATTCTCACAAATTAAATATTTTAAGATGTATTCTCAGCAGACTAACAAACACAAATATAATCTTAAAACTTTGATCTTGTTTGAATCCTCAGGCTATAGAAAGTCTTTGATTTTATACTGATATGTAAGAGCTGTGAATTAGAACAGACCATAGATAAGTGGCAACAGAATCAAAATAAGTTTGGTCATGATAAGCTTGTGCTGACTCTTCAAGATAGAGTGCATAGCCAAGGATTAGAGAAGAGAATAACGTTGGAGTATATGCTAATGAGTTGGAAAGATCCAAGATCAATAGTGATAAAGTTTTTACACTAAAAGTGGAAGGAAAGGCATAGACACCGAACTCTGTAAGTAATCCAGTGATGACAATCTCGTCTGTGTTTGAATGTAAAACAAACAATATTCACTGCCCAAACACCTCTAGCAAGAAAATGCATGTTGCTTTTTCTATTTTATACATAACAGTTCCTAACAGGTGATGCTTTATTCTTGCTCTTCACGAGCGAAACTGAGAGAGGGGAGGGAAAAAAGCTTTCAAAGTTCTTGTCTTTGCTCTTTTGAGTAAAACATAAGTCACATGGGGAATACAAAATAAAGGACAACATTTTCCATCTGACACCTGTATTTCATCAGATGATACTGTGAATTCAGATGTGACACTATCCCCAAGTACAGCTATAATATAAATGCACTCTGTTAATTATTTGAAAGGTAAGCAATACATTTCTAAGGTTTAAGAGGTGCTGTTGATCCAGTAAAGCTCCAGACCAGCTTTTTTACTTGTATTGAGTAGCACCCCACAATCTAGGTAGCTCACCTCTGAGGTTGCTCACCTCAATGTGGAGCAAAACCACAAATTTGGAAAAGGAAAGACCAGCATTCTCAAGTAAAACATGCTCAAATTAAATGAACATCAGCTAACTGAGGAGCTGGAAAAGCTTAAAGAAAAATGGATTGCTCGATAGTAAAAAAGGGTAAAGAGAGAGATGAGTAAGAATTATGTAATCTGGTACTCCTTTGTTTGAGGGTTTTGCCTCAAAATATTCCAGCTGTTCAAAGCACCTAGCTGGCAAACTCTATGTTTCCCTAAACACAAAATAATTTCTCAGCTTACCTGTTGTGTCTCTCTATCAGCTCAGAGAAGTCCTGTTCTGACACCTTGTCTTTCAGCTGTTGGGATCAGCGAGACTGTCCCCGAAGGGCTCTTGCTCCTAGGATGTGGTGACCGACTGTAGGCTGTGACCTCCTCTACCACTCACAGTCTTCTTGCTTGCCTGTGCCTGTGTCACTGCAAGAGGTCCTTGTGGGAGGGAGTGTGAGAGAGGCAAGACCTGCGGGTTTATTTCACTCCTCATTTCCAGCTGAGGCACTATCCGGTCACTTCAAGTTGCACACCCTTAAGGCATGCAGGTGAAGAAGAAAATGATCATTTGTACGCAAGGCTTAAAAGTTTAAGAAGAAATACTAATAAAGTCTTCCAATACATAAAACAACTGCTTTCAGAGTCAGTTAACTTCTGCGGCTGAGAGAAATTGGGAAAAAAAACAGAGGGGAACTTCTCTGTTTATAGGGGAGATATCTGACAGCAAAGCAGCTTATTGAAGAGGAGGGGATGGGCTACAGAAACATTTGCATGACCGACAGCCTGGAGTACCATTTTCCTTTTGATCCCTTTTCTTTCTCCTGCTCAGTGCGAGGGACACCTGGGTACAAAACTAGCGCACAGCTAGTTGTCTTCATACCCTCCAAAGATGATGTCTATTTGCCTTTTAACCCAGCTCCAACAAACAGGCATTTCTAGGTACAGTTTTGCTATGTTCCCCGCTTCTGTATTTGAGGATTACTCTTGTATTTTACGTGTCACAAAGCATCCTGAATTTTTAATGGTTTTACAAAAGAACAGATCATTTAACTATAAAACATTTCTGTGCCCTTTTAGATAAAACTTTAACTTGCTTTTGGGTAATCCTGCATTTCTGTCCCTTTCATTGGAGGAAGGTCAACTAGGAAGGCACTGTGACCCTGAATATCAATACTATTTAGTAAGGGACAGTTTTCATCTTTCTTTGTAAACCTTCTTGTATTAAGTGTCCACACTGATTTTAGTGGGGATACTTAATCAATGGAAATCCTCAGTGGGGAGGTAGTGTGAGCTATGCAGAGTCTGGCCGTAAGTAGTTATTTAAAGCTAAAGAAAAATGTTGGCTTGAGGTCCAGAGACCAGTCTGTCATTTATCCCAAATTCAACCAATCAAGCAGAAACACATTTTTCCCTTAATCAGCGATAGCTAAAAAGTAAGCAGATGGACAAAGGAAATAAATTACCGTATTGGGTTTGCGTGGCAAGGTTTTGGTAGCCGGGGGGACTACAGCAATGGCTTCTGTGAGAAGCTGCTAGAAGCTTCCCCTGTGTCCGATAGAGCCAATGCCAGCCGGCTCCAAGATGGACCCACCGCTGGCCAAGGCTGAGCCCATCAGTGACGGTGGTAGCGCCTCTGGGATAACATATTTGAGAAGGGGGGAAAAAAACCTGTGGAACAGGAATTGCAGCCGGAGAGAGGAGTGAGAAGATGGGAGAGCAACAGCTCTGCAGACACCAAGGTCAGTGAAGAAGGAGGGGGAGGAGGTGCTCCAGGCGCCGGAGCAGAGATTCCCCTGCAGCCCGTGGTGAAGACCATGGTGAGGCAGGCTGTCCCCCTGCAGCCCATGGAAGTCCATGGTGGAGCAGATATCCACCTGCAGCCTGCGGAGGATCCCACGCCAGAGCAGGTGGATGCCTGAAGGAGGCTGCGACTCCATGGGAAACCAATGCTGGAGCAGGCTCCTGGCAGGACCTGTGGCCCTGTGAAGAGAGTAGCCCACGCTGGAGCAGGTTTGCTGGCAGGACTTGTGACCCCATGGGGGACCCACACCAGAGCAGTCTGTTTTGCCCGTGACGGTAATTGCTGAGTGATCTCTCTGTCCTTATCTTGACCCACGAGCCTTTCATTATACTTTCTCTCCTCTGTCCAGCTGAGCAGGGGAGCAATAGAGCAGCTTTGGTGGGCACCTGGCGTTCAGCCAGGGTCAACCCACCACAATTACCTTTTTATCTTAAAAAAATCAGTTAGTTCTTGACTTCCTCACCAAGTAAACAATACAGATTGTTCTGGATTTCACTGATTTTTGTAATGTCCCTATTCACTTTAAAGTGCTTTGGATGAAGTCAAATCCTGTCAGTGTTGTGGCAAGGCGGACTGCCATTACTTTTCAGATAAGACAACAGTCAACTTCCTGCTGGAAAAAAACATTAACCAAATACTGCTTAAAGACTCTGTATTTCAATAAGTCACACAGGCTTTTTTTTACTTTTAATGATCATAGGTTTTATTTCCCACAGTAATTCATAGATTCATTTCTCCTTGACTCCAGTCAATTTTCTGTATATTTTTAGAACAATAAATTGTGTGTCATCTCTGTGGGTACAGTCTTTCCAGCATGAGAATCAATCACTGATGTTATAAGATCAGTCTCATCTAACTTTTCATGTAGCTTTGCTTTTTTCTTAATTGCATCCAATTATTGTTCTTTGAAAGAGTACTGGACATTCAGAACATGCTCAATTTCATGTCTCGGCACACATCTTTATTATCAAGTGGGATGATGGTCTGCCACTGTTAAAGAATTAATAGCTTGACATAATTTTGCAGGGAGATGGACATCACAGGTGGGCATGGAAGCTGCAAGTGCAAATAAAGAATGAATAATGTGTTTTATATCTTATGATGCAGCTTAAAGAGTTATATATTACAATGCAAACATACTTTGGAGTACATATGAGGAATATGTAATTCTCCAGGTACAAATATTGACAAAGTACAGCTTGGTATTTTAGTCGAGAACATCTAGTTCTGACAGGACTGAAGGAAGTATGATAGAAAAACATTAGTCAGAGGATACCTCACGTAAGCAATCTGGTGAACAAGATACCTAAACAAGAATCCCAAATTATTTTAGAGAGAATGCAGTACACGTATTAAGTCCCTTGAAATTACATTGCCAAATAATGCACTGCGTTTCTTGTAAATGCTTTTGACTTTACAATTCTGTCTAGGCAGAAGAGCTTAGTTTCAAAATATTTGTTAAGTACCATTCTGCTTATTTATTTTATATGGTGAGTGATGCACAGAAGGCAAAGTAAAGAATTGAAAATAAAGTGGTAGACTCACAGGAGTAACTGCTCTACTAAAGGGAGTTCGATAGAGTGAAAGAAATGCGCAGAGAAAGGAACAGGTGGCTTGAAGAAATACCTGGTTTTCTATGCAAAATCTCCACGATCAGACTGCTTCAGAGAGCAATTTGTCTAACCTGCCCATCGATATAAAGTCAACATCT
Source organism: Phoenicopterus ruber ruber (assembly GCA_009819775.1). Lineage (NCBI taxonomy): Eukaryota > Metazoa > Chordata > Aves > Phoenicopteriformes > Phoenicopteridae > Phoenicopterus > Phoenicopterus ruber. Next base: position 64,344,788 of record CM020246.1, on the reverse strand, counting down.
ACAGTTAGAAAGCAGCTCCTGTTATAAAATGTAAGTCCTTTCTTTCAGATTGCATTAGTGTCTTTTTGTCCTTCCCTGCAGAGGACTTGCGGAACTGTCACTGTTCCCTGCACGACACTTTTTGTGCCTTAGGCAGTGCTGCTCTTACTCTTACTGCAGCTCTACCCCTGACTCTGCAGTCTTCAAAAAGGAGCACATCCTACAGCTGAATTTGGGTAGCCCCAAACACAGCAGCACGGTTATTTTCCTTGTAACCCCTCCTGGTGAAGTACCACAGAAGAGGGTTTGCTTTTTTAAGGCTGGCATCATGTTACTGACTTGCATGCAGTCTGCCTTACAGGCGTTCTCTGATCAGTGACTGAAATCACTAATGGCAATATCAAATTAAACAAGGCCTGGGAGACAACACCAAAAGCACCTTAAGCCTTTTCAGTTTGATACCGAACCATGACAATCACTCAGGGAATAACTGGTTCCTAATCCATTATGGTTAGAACAAAATTCATTATATTACTGTAAAGAGGGGCTTGCAGAGTACTCTTGGACTTGGTATGAAGGCAGGACAAGTCATATCTTGCTTCATCTTCTTCCTCAGTAATCCAGCTGCTTTGACAGAGAAGAAAATCATACTAACCTGATTATCAGATCTTAAAAATATTCATGTTGGCTTTTTTTTGGTTGTTGACTTTTTAAATTGGCTAATTCAATGTATTTATCACATAATTTACACGCTAGGTCCTTACAAGTTGAATTAACTTTTTTATAGGATCTTTCCAAGAATCAGAGTTAGGTTGACCACCCAGTACTTTTCTAGGCCATCCTCCTTAAAAGATTAAGTTTTATGTCACCATTGTCATGAAAATTATTAGGTAACTAATTATTAGTTACCTAACCAGTGAAAGAAAAGAATATATCTTCCACAGTTAGTGAGTATACCTTCCGTTGCCTTTAATGAGCAGAAAGAAGAAATGCTGTAAGATTGCAGCTTTCATTGGTGGTTGGTATTTTACTATTGATAGATAATATAGATATATGATTTCATAATGGACTGCTTATGCATCTGACTTGCTATAGCCATTAACCATTAAAAGGCATGGTAAATCTTGAAAAAAATAAGTAAGGTCATCAGCAGCAATATATAAATACACACACGTGTAGGACAGCTAAACAGAAGATACGAAGCTGATAAACTATGGTTTTCCACTTTCTACTCAGCAAGCTTCAATGGACAAACTCCACACATCCCCCATGAGTGCCAGGGAAAGATCGTCTCCCCTGATCCCCTGTTGCTCAGCTGCAAGCCCTCTTTGGCTCGTTCGTGGGTGCCCACACCGCCTTCTCCCTGGCACCCTGTGGGGCTGCTGCTCTGCTTTACTCCGGCTTTGCAGCTGCAGCAGCTGGGCAAGGACAAGGGGAACGCCACAGCTGTCAGTGTGTTAAATACCAGGGGCTTTCAAAAGGAGCCTCCTGGAAACAGTGAGCTACCAGCAGCATAGCTCACAACCCAACCCTTTCTCCTTCTTCGTCTCAAATCTTTGCTGATACTTTTCCATTCTAAAAGTGAAGTTTTTGAAAAGCTGCTTGTGAAAGACTTTATCAGCAGATTGTGGGAATTTCCACCTCTAGGAATTTGGCACAGGGCTGTATTTTCTATTCTATTGCTGGAGTCTCAAGCTTTGCTAATATTAACTGCTGTTAACCTACCTTTAGGCCAGCCAATCTGTTTTTATGTCATTCTCTGTTACTATGTTGTGATATTTTTTTCTTCTCACTTAGTCTTCATGAGAGGTATATTTTTCCATTGCACTGACTTTTCTCTTAAGTGCTTCCCTTTTACCTTTGCCGCTTTGCATTTGGCTTTGGGCTTATTTGCATTTTTTTGTTTTACGTTTAAATAAATTGCTTTATTAGTAGTTCGTAGCTTGAATTTTGATTGCCAGCCTATTTTTACCAAATGGCTTTCTTTTCCTTGCTTAATTCAGAAATATCTTTGTGTTAATAAAAGTGTACAAAGGAATGGTTTAACTTGTGGTTTCTGCGAAACTACATGAAGACAGAAACCGTAAGCTAATTAGAAATGCAAAGACCTATATTTTAAGTAAATGTTAGCTAAGCAAAGCCATCTAAAGTGCGCCAGATACATAAAGGAAGCTTATCAAAATACATTTTTTATTGAAACTCATTGATTAACAGCAGAAATAGAATCATAGAATAGTTTGGGTTGGAAGGGACCTTTAAAGGTCATCTAGTCCAGCCCCCCTGCAATGAGCAGGGACATCTTCAACTAGATCAGGTTGCCCAGAGCCCCGTCCAGCCTGACCTTGAATGTTTCCAGGGATGGAGCATCCACAACTCCTCTGGGCAACCTGTTCCAGTGTTTCACCATCATAAAAAATTTCTTCATTATATCTAGTCTAAATCTCCCCTCTTTTAGTTTAAAACTTTTACCCCTTGTCCTATCACAGCAGGCCCTGCTAAAAAGTTTGTCCCCATCTTTCTTATAAGCCCCCTTTAAGTATTGAAAAGCTGCAATAAGGTCTCCCTGGAGCCTTCTCTTCTCCAGGCTGAACAACCCCAACTCTCTCAGCCTTTCCTCATAGGAGAGGTGCTCCATCCCTCTGATCATTTTTGGGGACCTCCTCTGGACCCACTCCAACAGGTCCATGTCCTTCTTGTGTTGGGGGCTCCAGAGCTGGACGCAGGACTCCAGGTGGGGTCTCACCAGAGCAGAGTAGAGGGGCAGAGTCACCTCCCTCGACCTGCTGGCCACGCTGCTTTTGATGCAGCCCAGGATACGGTTGGTTCATGTCCAGCTTTTCATCCACCAGTACCCCCAAGTCCTTCTCCACAGGGGATCTCAATCCCTTCATCCCCCAGCCTGTACTGATACTGGCGGTTGCCCCGACCGAGGTGCAGGATCTTGCATTTGATATAAATAATACCTACAGTTAAATAATTAAACTGGTTAATTAGTAATAAATAATTAAATCACCTCGGCAGAAATGCCTTATGTTTCTACTAAACTGTCAGTACAAAGATATCACCTCGTTCTGGCCTATCAATTATGTTTATCAAGGAAAGAAGCTGAAAAGGTTGCATAAATAGTGCACATTAAATTAGCTTAATGATAGAGGTAGATGATTGACTACATTGAAAAACAACGTAGTGTTCTTCTCAACCCATACATCAATATAGTTACGTTTCCTTTGCTGCCAAAATAATTATGGTACAATGTATCCTCCTCTCATACTCTGTACATAATTGCCAACAGCCTGTATGGAAGCTGATTTACTGCCTAAAAGGAGAATATCGATTTGGATTTGTGGGGGAGTTCTGATTTATTTATTCACTTGCCCATGGTATACCATGGTAGGGATTGGATTATGGCTATAGATTCAGTCTGGTCACACCAGTGCTCTGAGAAACAATTTATTTGTCCTGCTCCTTGCCAAAGTCCCTGTTTGTCCACACTGTCAAACCGCTGGATTGCCTTCCAGTGAACCCTGGCAATCCCTGGGGAATGAAACCCAGGAAGGCATCCCATCCTCCCAGTCCTCCCGGTTACACTCCAAACCAGTAGTCTGCACAACCTGCATTCCCAGATGCCCCCTGAAAATATGCCAAAACTTCCTACTGCATAGCCGAAATCATCACCATGCTACATTGCACTCGGTTCCTTTGAGGTCTCATTCAAAACACTTTCTTCTCCCCACCCCCAAATCAGCATTTCTTTCTTAATGAAGAACACACTACACCAGTAACTGGCGACAGCCGTGCAAAAGGCATCACCATGCTCGTCTCTGCATGGGGTAGGAGTATGCACAGAGGTACAGTTTTGGCAAGAACACCTGGACTGCATCTAGATGAAGATCAGTGCTAGGGTGGACCAGGTAGGGAATACATAGATCACAGGCAAGTGCTAAATCAGACTGGATAAACTGAAAGGGCTATCGTGAAGTCTTGACCACACTACAGATTATAGCAGAGTAATGGCAGTGCAGGTAGAAAAGAACCAAGTCCTAAGAGGCCTCACTAATTAGGATTTTAAGTACTTGGCAGGAAGAGTACACAGAGTAGCCTGCTTTTAATCCAAAAAGCTGTGCATTAATTGGGAAAAATAAATCAACTTTGAATTACCAAGGGAAAAGATACAAGCACGTAGTTCCTCATTAGCTAGAAACACATGTAGACTAAAAGCCAGTTTTCTTTTGGTAATGGGTATTTTGATAAGTATCTGCCTCTAGCCACCAAGCTCTGTCCCAGTGAAGAGGAGAGTGATCTGGACTGCAATTGCATCTTGTCCCCACAGTCACTTCTGTTGCAGGAGTCAAGCCTGCACTGTCTCAGCAGCGGAGCAGCATGTTGGCAAACATTTCTCAGTCACCCACCAGAGGCTGGAATTTAGCAAGATTAGAAAATGATTAAAGAGCTCATGTGAAGAGCAAGAGCCAGATTATTTTCAACTAGAAAACCTCACCAACTCCCATGGTCCCTCCAGCATTAACCCAGACAGTGGAGAGCATACTGTCTCACAGCATGCAGCAATCAGTTCCTGAGAAAGAATCAGCAGGAGCTACAACAGACCTGGGAGCAACAGTACCTGGCTGAGGAGCACCCAGCCCTTGTCCGCTCCAAAAAAAAGCATGAGAAATCAGAGGCCAAGCAACAAAAGGGATTTCTGGCCCTGGAGAAGTCCCTGCTGTTTCGCCAACAGCTCCCTGGAACATTATAGCTCTTTGCTAACCTCAAAGCTCATCAGAAAATGCTCCTGTGACACATCTACTATGGGCACTGACAGGCAGTGAGAGTCCTAAGTACCAGGCATTATGCAGGGCCACAGGGTGCAGATGTGCCCCAGTGCTAGGGAGAACACAGAGGAGCAGAAGGGCATGTGGCAGGAATGATGGGGATGCTCTCGGCGGTGGCCAGATTGTGTCTGGGGTGTTCTGGGGGTGACGGCTTGGCTTTTGACAAGAGCTGGTCCTCCAGTCCTGCTAGCCTTAGTGGGACAATCGCTGGAAATGAGAACGAAACAGTAGGACATGGCCAGGGACAGGATTGTCCATTAAAAATCTTATTTAGGATTACAGTCAATTTTGAAAAAATAATTATAAATGTAATAAATCCAGGAAAGCCGATATCACAATACAGAAAGAAATTTATTTCAGACAAAAATAACACAGGAAAAAATAAGTTCTATACACATGGCTGTGTTCTAAATTAACTGATCAGGGAAAACAGTGAAGGTTTATTGATAAATGAATGAAAACATTTCTGTTCAGTGATGAAAAGAAATGAAACAAGCAAACAAAACATTCAACTAAACAAAGAAAGGTAAAACACTGAAAATATTACCCTGTGAAGTCTGATATGAAGCAATTTAATCTGACTGTCCAAATCTAGCAACACTTCTCCGAAAACGAGACATAAAGGAAAGCACAGTTAAGCCACAGATTGCAGGAGGCACAACTAGACTTCATCCAATTGAAGGCAAAGACACATGTGAGAATAGACTGGAATAAATTGGGACTGTTCAATTAGAGAAAGGAACAAGAATGCGTGTAAAAGCAGTGAATGACTGGGACAAGACAAAGTCAAGTATATTACAAAACAGATAAAAATAAACTTTTTCATACAGCTTAGTCAAAGTTTGGGACTACAGGCCACAAGACAGCAAAAATCAATACTTGGTGAGAATCAGAAAGTCTTTACAATGTAGCTAATGAGAAAATCCATGGGGTTCATTTGCAAACAAAACAGAGCAGATTTGAACCCCTATTTTTCCAGACAAATGGTTATTCCAGTAACTATCCATTGAGAAATTTTTGGCAATTTTCCCTGAAACACTGATAGTAGCTGCTATCAAAAACAATACTAGATTGGTTGAATTATTCATTTAATCCAGAATGGCAATTGTATTCCATCATAAGCGTAACCCTATTTATGTCCTGCTGTTTGTTGCATGCTACTCTGGTGTTTTTCTGGAACTCACAACCCTCAGCTGTCTTTTGTATTGCCTCCTTTTTGTTTTTAATTGGCTTTGGTATCTTGAGGTATTTTGAAAAAAAGGCAACAGCTGATAAATGCTATTCTAAAACTGGTACTCACAAACATGTAGTGATGTAGTAAAACCAAAGATCTTGCAGTATTTCCGCCCACTGCATGTCTTCAAAGTTGAAATGTACCAAAGTTAGCAATTAAAAAAAAAATAGGGAAAAAAGATGACATGGAAGCACAGACACAAATGAAGAAATACTCCTGGTCCCAGAAAACTTAGAACATTTCCCATTCTGCATCAGCAAGATGTCAGTGGTTTTTCTGAGAAAAAAAAAAAAAAAAAATGGAAACAAATGTGCAAAGAACAACAATAGCAAAAGAGAATAAATGAGATCAGAAGAAGTAATTGCTGGTTAGTTACAACACTTACCCACAATGTTTCTTCATGTTCATTCAACTGACAATGGCATAGCCATTCTGGGGTAACTAGTGAGACGGTGATATTCAGACATAACATCTGTGTGTGAGCACTACTAACACTGAAAAACTGCATCACCAGGAACTAATATTCTTGTTTGGAACTACCCTGAATATCTCAGCCATTTGATATACTCCATCAGTCAGCTTCCTGGTGTTAACAAGTCCCTGGATGATTTCACCAGGCATAACTTAGACATCACTTCTCGGTTTGATTTTATAACACAGCCAGTACTACTTCTCAGTGTATTTTCTTAACATTTGTAACCTTGGCTTGATATTTCCATAATATACAACATTAGCAGTGATATTTAGGTTCCCTGGTTCTCAGTGGGACTCAGAACTAGTTCTCAGTGGGACTCAGGACTAGTCCCACTAGCCATTTCCTAGCAAGCTGAAAGATAAGCAGTGACTAAACTCAAAATACAGAAGCACAAAAGTTCTGCCTTACAAGCTTTGGGCATTGTGTAAATATACACTAAAGAGTAATTCTCAGGCATTTGTCTAGAACCTTCATGAAATATTGTATAAATAACCTGTACATGCTGTTTACTTTATTCTCCCTAGACTGGGTAAGCTGATCAGTAGAACTTTAATCCATACATAAATCTGCTGGTTATATTTGTATTCCCATGGGGAAGGAGGTGTACATTAGAGAAATTTGCCAAGTACAAAACAGTCCTAAACCAGAGAAATATAGATCCCTTATCAACTTAAAGCATACATAATAATTACAAATTTCAAAACAGATAAAGGGCTTAGAAATGAATTTTGAATTAGTTCTGATAACAAGAACACTTATTAAAGATTATAAATAGTTTGTTAGTATTGTATAATTTTTTGAAGGTCAGAAAACAACCTGTTTTCAGATCATTTAGGGGCTGCCAAAAAATTACTTTGTCTCTAAATTAATGACATATTCAGACAATCAAACAATTGTTGTCATGACTATCATTACAGTCCCAATCTAACACTGACATCAATTTTAGTCACAGATAGCTCTAATAGCTATCTTCATAGCTGATTTTATCCAAAGAACATGAGAAAAAAACTTCTAGATTTGTTTCGCAGTCACTCCAATAGCAGCCGTCTCACTGCAGGTATCACATGGATCACAACCACAGGGTAAATATCTCAGCTCATCGTAGGTAACTCTTACACAGTTCTGCTGAAGAAGACAAAAACACAGACGCGAGGGTATGGTGGGACTACAGGATTAAGTAAAGTGGATCCAACTGCAAGGAGACTATGTGGAAGGGGAAGGAGGGTCAGTTGCTGTGTAGGTGTTAATCCTTCCCTATTGCTCTGCTGAAGACACATGTGGACTGCAGACAGCTTCACTGCTCGGGCTATGGCAGCCTCAGCTGCCGCACATGGCTCTTTTCGACACAGCGCCAGTGCTCATCTCAATATTTTGCCTCAGTCTCTCAATTTGTTTCTTAGATCCAAGTAGACACAAATTAGTCATCAAAATTAAGGAAAGTCTCCAAGTTTAGTGGACTTTGTGCCTATATGGCATATATTATTTTGTTGACATGATTCTTACTCCCCATTAGCATTCCAGAGTTTAGGAGGATACACAGAAGACAACATTGCATTGTGGTTAAGTGAAACTTTATCCATGCGATCTGCTGACAAACTCAGACACGGAAATATCTTGTTTCCATCACATATGCAGAGGAATATGCATGGATGTGCATATGATTTGAGTTGGAAAAAAAGAGGTAAACACAGAAAGACCTTGGGAAGGATTTAAGACCCTTGATATCTGTGCAAAGCTGACCTGGAGAACACTAACATCCGTTTCACTGTTGTTCAGAAAGGAACATTTCTAGTATGTGTAGCTGTCACGCATATATGTATGAACAAGCAGCCCTTCCTTCCACCGCCAACATATTTTCCCTACCAAAGTGCTATGCTGAAGTACCTTATAATAGAGGTGCCAAACTGCCCTTCCTGGCATCTCAGCTTACTGGTAACCTGACGCTGCATCCACATGTTGAGCATGTAGTAACTGCTCTATGCCATCTCAACAAACCTTCAACAGAAACTCTGGAATACAAGGAATGATTAGAACCTCACAGAAAAATAAGTTTCCTTTGCCCTCAGTCTTATCTGTAGGCATCAATTTTGATTAGTAAACTCAAAATTTAGCATGGGTAGAACTCAAGTCTTCTTATGTTTTAAGAGTATTTGAATTAAGGAGTTAAGGCAAATCTAGTCCCACTTTTTCCTTCAATGGTGTTTATGCAGTTTTCCTGTCTGTAAACAGGTGTTGTCATCAACAGTTATATCAAAGACCCTTTTGAGTTTAATATTTGCAAGCTATTCCCTTTTTTGTTTTGTTAGCAACTTCTCTTGTACATATTAATTACTGCAGACCTCTGCCAACATGTGTTAATATCCAAGCACAGTCTCTTTCAAAGGGAAATGTCAAAGATTAAATTCAAACGAAGGATGACATTTCAATCTGCATATTCCGTGTATAACGGTTCTTCTCTACCTTCTAGAAGCTTCAGCTGAGGAAAAATATAATATTTAAAGAAAAAGCCCAAACAAAAAGTTCGCTTCTTTTTTTTATATAATACTTAGGTCTCCAAATCATCTGTCCAGAGGCAAAAAAACCCTACATGACAAAAAATATTAGAAATGAAATTAAAATCTTTCAAGATACACATGCTCTACTTGCCAGGTGCTAAGAGAGAACTGTCAGGAAAATAATAAAATGTATCTCATTCTTCTGCCCTTTGGCTTTTCCTGACTGCATGCTTGGGCAGAAGGCATTAATAAGCACTTCTGCTTCTCCTGGATGATGTTCACCACTTTAGACTAATTTGCTCTCGTTGGCAGTTTTCTACACACATGTCAGGAAGTAGCAAGGGCAGGCTGCTCTGCAAGGGAAGGTGAACCAGGACCGAGCATCGTAAGGATGGCAGAGGCAGCAACCCATTGAGAAGGGCACAGGCCCACCACACCTGAATGAGGAGAGCCGGGATGTGACCCGGGTGGCCAAGGGACCTGTATCTGCCATGCCAGCCCCAACGATGAAGCAGCTCCAAGGTCAATGCAGGGAGCCAAGTCAGCAAGACAGAGTCAAAGCAGTATGGGACTAGGCACAGTGTCCCTGTAATGTAGCTCAGGCAGAGACTGAGGGTGAGAGCTCAGCTCAAAAGCAGATCCAGAAAGAAGGGAAGGTGAGATCCCTGGCCTGGGCTTCTCACAGCCGCACAGCTGCCCTGTTGGAGCTGGCTGCCTTCCCAGGTAGCGGAACCTCCAGTAGCAGGGCGAGGCTGCTGATACACTCAGCTCTGACACTATGGTCAAGGAGAAGAGGTCACAGGACTATTTTTGGAGGGTATATAGAAGAAAGACATGAGATGATTATTCACAGACTTGAGTTTGCTATAGGAAGAATTTGCAGTTTCATTGAAAACATTTTGGTGACCTGCAAGATGAAGAACACTGATAAGCACTAGTCTCAGGAGAGTTTTGGATTGAGTGCTCTGATCTTTCTTGCAGTCTTCTCAATGGCCATGATATATCCATACAGACTTCTTTAAAGTTTCTCTGAATTCACAAAAAAAAGCCATTGGAAGTGATAGGTAAATTAGATCTGTAACAACTTAAATACTCTTAGGACAAATATCCTTGAGATTCCATCAAGTGAACATGCCTTCTCTTTGGCTGCTTTACTCCTCTGGAGAGTCTTTGTGTTACTAGTACTGTATTTCAGGTGAAAAACATGGAAAAGACAATAGCTGCCTCAGAGTTCAGATTTATGAAAAAATAGGGGCTTTAAGAGACAAAGAGGGTCCTATCATGAGAAAAGGGAACTGAAACACAAACATTCTCTTGCTGTAATGCCTTAGACTTATAGACTGGTAGAACAAGGATGCAGATGAGCTAGAAGCAGCTATGAGAGTCAATAGCCCTAATGAATTTGTCAGCACAGGAAAAATGATTGGCATAGCCATTCTGGGGTAACTAGTGAGACGGTGATATTCAGACATAACATCTGTGTGTGAGCACTACTAACACTGAAAAACTGCATCACCAGGAATTAATATTCTTGTTTGGAACTACCCTGAATATCTCAGCCATTTGATATACTCCATCAGTCAGCTTCCTGGTATTAACAAGTCCCTGGATGATTTCACCAGGCATAACTTAGACATCACTTCTCGGTTTGATTTTATAACACAGACAGTACTACTTCTCAGTGTATTTTCTTAACATTTGTAACCTTGGCCTGATATTTCCATGATATACAACATTAGCAGTGATATTTAGGTTCCCTGGTTCTCAGTGGGACTCAGGACTAGTCCCACTAGCCATTTCCTAGCAAGCTGAAAGATAAGCAGTGACTAAACTCAAAATACAGAAGCACAAAAGTTCTGCCTTACAAGCTTTGGGCATTGTGTAAATATACACTAAAGAGTAATTCTCAGGCATTTGTCTAGAACCTTCATGAAATATCGTATTATATATATACAATTGAATAGAAGGTAGAAGAATCTGAATCACATTACAAAATTTAATAAAGAGTCACATCATTGTTATAATGATAGCTAAGGAAGCCTCTAAAATATATATTTATACTAATCAAATATCTCATACGTCTTATTTAAGATCCTGAGGTTGATATGAAATGGACTATTAACGACCAGCATCCATTCTTTTTTAAGCAATTTTCTCATCACTCCTTAAGAAGTTTTATAATAAGAAATAGACCTTATTCCCTTGTCTGTGTTTTGTCTCGAGAAAGCATATAGTCCCCATATTCATTTTAACTGACAGATATTTGACATAACAGCATTTTGTAGATGAGAATTTGTATTTGTTTTTTACTGCCATTGACTTTCCTTGTTCAGATTATTTTAATAAATTCTACTTCTGCTAATTGATTTTGAGGGCTGCCTATTTTTAGAAGATGCAAAACGTGACCAATAGAGTAGAACTTCAGTGAGCAGCAACACCATGTTGCATTCGGAATAGCAGTGAAGTTCTGGTACTGTCAATATGGCTGAATGCCATTTTTAAAGGCCATTTCACTTTGACATTCCATCCAGAGTTCTATTAAACTATATTATCTGCACAATGAATCATATTTATTCTTCCACCTTCCAGCATGTTTACAAGCCAAGCATCCAATATTGCAAACACTGAAACATACATACAAATGCATTGACTTTATATAATATGTTAATAGGATTATATTTTAAAAATTCCTTATATGCATGAAATGAAAGAGCAGATTGTAAATGGGTCTTAGGTCACAAACCAGAAGTGGTGCTAGACATTGCTGCCCCTTCTGTGTCTGAACAGGACCATCCATAGCGTGGTCCCTTACTACACGGGAACGACAGAGCTCTCCTCCACCTACCTGGTCCCACTGCCCGGCATGTAGGCAAGTGGCATAGAGGGGTCCATGGCACCTGCCATACCATCACAGACGGCAGCACAACCTGCAATCCTCAAACACACTCAGGTAATTACCTCTTCCCACAGCTCCCTGAGAACCACTAAAATGTCCAGAGGAATCTCCTGTGAAAGGTGGCAGGAGATGTCTCGCGTGCCTGGAGCACTGAGTGGTTGCAACACAGGAACTGCACACCAGAGAGGTTTTTGCAGGCACTGTCTGCTCTCAGACAGTTCTGGGACAGACTCTCCCAGGCTTTGCACTGGGCAGATTCACTTCATGGCACGCCGAATTAGGCACATACACAACTGTACCACTACCACTCAAAGCCTCATCTATGTTTCTGATGTATTATTCCCAATATTTAATCCACAAATAGTATTCAGGATCTCAGATTTATTTTGTCCTGCTGTTGGAGTACTATTTCTCAATGCAGGCTTTCACTCTGACCAGCATTCATTTCCTACCTCTCTTCTCTCATGATGATTTCATCCTTTGGTCTTTTGAGCTCCATCTCCATACATTTGCCTCAAGGAGTTTTGCAGCTGCAGCATATCAATAACTTTACAGAAGATGCTGCATGACTGATTCACATCTATTGCTGCAAATCAAGGACAACTGAACTGGCTGATAAAAGTAATTGCAATTTTCCATTCCTGCTTCACAAGCAAGCCAACCAAATGGGTCATCGTCCAAAAAAGGTATTCAAATTAACTGGTGGCTTCTAAAATAGAAATAAATAGGAATGTACTGATCTGCTTAGAACAAAAATAGAACAGAAAAAACTCAGTAGCTCATCACTGCACAGTCTGCACAGCTGAACATTTAAGCTTACTACTTCCATTGTTAAAATAAAATATATATTGAATTCACAATAAAAACAATGGTCCAAATCTTACATTCCTGTCATCAATATTAATTTGTCTGCACAAAGGGTCCTGAACACTCTGAACCCAAGCTACAGCATCTATATTTCTCCTGTGCTATTGAGATTTAAGTAATAATGAATTCAGTGGGTATTAAAGAACTCTGATCAGACGAACCTGGCATAATTAGTAAGACATCAAACAAACCTTTAAAAGAGGTTGTTTATGCTTTCTGTTTTCATTTGCCTCGTTCCAGACTATCAAAACATCCTCTCTTCTTCCCTCTCTTTTTTTCACTTATAAGTCTTATAAATTTTGACCTGTAAAGATAAATGGCAAAGGCTGGAGATGTAAATTAATGTACCATCTGATATTGTTACAAGTACCTTACTGACAGATAGGTTCTCTCTGAGAACCTGGCCAGCTGCAAGTTAGTTACCACGTTATAACTTCATAACACACATTCTCAGTCAGAAAAAATAATAATTTCCATTTTAATGCCTGTCACCCCTATGAGCCCCAAACTGTGAATGTACAGTCTCAGGACTACAAGTTCAAGCCATCATTCATTCACTACTGCTATCCGGTCTTGACTCAGTAGGAGCACAAAACCAATGCTGGAGCAGCATCCATTTTTGGAAAGCTTCAGGAAGGAAATTTTGCGGCCTTTCGTGAACTATGTAGATGGCATTTGTACACACATTGTCGTGCATAAATTCCTGAGGGTGCTTTTTGAAGAATTTTAACTTTAGCGCAGAATAAGGATTACTGCTAAAGGAAGCGATATGGTCATTATTAAAACCAAATCCCGCATAACTTCCTTTCCTATCCACTATATAAAGGACACCTATGAAGTTAACTCAAGTAGCACTATGTATCCTTCCCTTGACTCTTTCATGTTTTGAATGAAAGACAGGAGGATACATATTCTTGTGTATCTTTCCTGTAACTCATTTCTGTTACCACATTATTCCTAAAGTCTTACCAAACTGTAAAAATTACTAAGAATTATGAGACTAGCATTTCAATATTTCCGAAAACCTTCTGGAAAATTAACAAGATTTAGGATTCAGCATGCCCTTCACTAGATTTCCATCTCTGTCTGAGCAATGAAAGAGATTTAGGGTACAATATCATGATAATACAGTTATTTTGTAGGACTGGGACATATACTTTCTTGCAAATTAGTAGTAATACTAACAACAGTTTTATCCTGTGTTTCATCCAGTGTTTGCACTGCTGAATTTTTCATTGAATTTTAGCCATTATTGAAATACCTCAAAAAAAGTTAGGCTAATCAAACCTCAGATCTCTCCCTCAAACTAGAAAATTTGAAACATCAATTACTTGGATTTTTGATGCAAGAGTGCAAATTAGACAGATGGAACTAAAAAATGAACTGTGGTGCATTTCTATGAGTTTCTAAATTATAGGAAACCTGTATCAAAGTATTGGCTTTGAATTTGTAGCGAAATCTAAAATTATATTTCTCAGGAGTTGGCTTGAATATAAGCAGAGTTGGCTTGAACATAAGTGGGGTTTATTTTCAAGAATATAAATATAAGCTTGTATATCCATATATTTGCATTTATATATATGTGTGTGTATATATATAAAAAACATGAGTTTATATTGTGTGGCCCACTGTAAGGCTAACTGTAAGTCAGTGTCAGACTGTGCACAAAACTGTTTCTATCTGCAGCCTTCAGCTGTTCACGTTCTGAGTGCTATGTTCATTTGCGAAAAAAACGGTTCATGCTAAATGGAATTTTGACATGAAAGATTGCTATATTAGAGATGCACACACATATGCAAAAAAAATGTTAGCAAATGGACCCAGCTTGGAAGATTTAACTAACTGCAATGAAAACAGCAGCAAATTAGCAAGTCTGCTTCCTCCTCTACTTCCTATCCAAGCAACTGTGTTATCAAAGCTGTGGAAGGTCTTGGTGAGCAAAAAAGAAACTGAACCAACTGATGTTTGCACTATGTTTTGTGACATTAAAAAAATATTTTCTGCACTTGTAAAATATGTCTAATTTACAGGAATAGCTGTGCTCTGTTCAGCACCCTGTTATGGCAATTATGGATGTATTTTTACACTTTTGTCCTCACACTTTGCTGCCATTAAAAATATACTCTAAAATGAAGCAAGCTTTTAACTTTCAAAATTTAATTAAGCATGCTTTTTTGTGTGTGCTGTGTGATATCTTATGGCGTGAAAAGAATACAGAGCATTATTTATAAACCACTCATTTACATTGTTTTTATAAATGTGCAGAAAAAAGACAATAACAGAAGGGTTTTATCACTTAGCTTTTAATGTGCTTAGTGAACCATTTTCCCCTAATGCATAGCTTATCAGCACTGCATCAAATTATTTTAGTTTAATTTCAGTCTATCATCGGATCAGTTCTGTTTCTTGTTGTCATTGCCATACAAAAAGTCTGAAATGTTGATAGCTGTGTCTTTTACATGTTACAGATAAACTATGCATTTACCTCAGTAAGATTTCAATGACTGTTGTTGTGTTTATCTTCTTCTAATTGCCCCATAGGAAGCACCAGTGACCACTGACCTTTTTGCTACAGTTTCCGCCCTGAGGTAAGACTCTGACAGTTGCTTCTAAACTGTGAGACACCTATAGGTTCTTTTTGAAATGCACACATGCTTTACAAAACAACTGTTCAAATGCTGGGCATCTATGCCTGGAGCAGACAAAACAAATTTCTTCAGACCATGCTTCTGCCTGAGCGCCCACACTGTGAACACAAGTCCACTTTGATAAGAGAAACAAAATTTCTAATTAACAGCACTTTCAGAAAACTATCCCAAGAAAAGGGAATTTACTTAGTTACATACAAGAATGTGTAATTGCACAAGTATTTGGGCTGCCATCATGTAAGACTTGGCAAAGTTAGGCATTATCCTCACAGGAGTTTTAGGTGATATTTTGCACTCATATAATGGAGCTAATTCTAGTAGTGTGTATATGAACTAATAATAGATATTAACAATCACCCCAAAGGCTTGCAATTTTTCATTAACGTATTATAGAGGATGGTATCCTCAGAACAGTATCAATTAATGGAGAGGAAGAGTAAGACAGCTACTAATTAATTTGGTAGAGACACAACACTTTTGCAACCCTTGTGTGGAAAGGAAGTAAGAAGGCAAGTAGCATCGTTTATGGTTAACAGCCTTTTTCACATCCCACAGTGCAGCAATGTTGCCATCCCACAGTGCAGCTGAGGGGGACAACCAAGGGCAGTTTGCAACATGCCCAGTGCAAGCCCATCTGCATCAGTATCCCAGTACCTTACC
The DNA here is from genome assembly GCA_009819775.1 of Phoenicopterus ruber ruber. NCBI lineage: Eukaryota > Metazoa > Chordata > Aves > Phoenicopteriformes > Phoenicopteridae > Phoenicopterus > Phoenicopterus ruber. Next base: position 64,328,705 of record CM020246.1, on the reverse strand, counting down.
AGACTACCAGTCATTCATTCTTTAACATACAGATCATTCAAATTAAGGTCCATGCATAAAACATGACATTTTGCCTTACCATCCTCAATAGGATTTCAGTGTGACAAATTATGTGAAGAAGTATTATTAAACATAGGTAAATGCTTTGTTTCTTGACCCCAGTAGTCTCCTCAATAGTACATCCAGAAGAACAGAAACTAATATTCAACTGCATTTGTCAACACAACTGTTCATAATAACCAGGTTCAACTCTGCTATGACATGGACTAGTTCTATTCTACTGTCTTCAGAAGTCCTTATTCTTTTGAATAACTGTAGAATGGATTAGTAGACAAGAGACAGAATCAAACCAGCAATTTGTGGAGCTTCTATTTTTCAAGTAGTTTGGTATACTGATTTTTACTTAGGTCAAGTTTTTCCAACTGTGTATAGTCAACGAAAAATCATCCAGAAGTCATTATTTGAAGAGAATATGTAAAACCACTATACATGCTCAAATTTGCTTTGATTTGCTCTAGTCATTATCTGCTGAAAAATAGTGTGCCTTTGGGTGGAATGGCAGGAGAGTATGTTGTAGGTTTGTTTCGAGAAGTCAGTTAGGTTACCAGAAAGTTATAAGGTATTGGGAATCTATACTGAATTTAAGTGTTTATCAATGCCAGTTAATAAACTCCGCAGTTTTGTAAATTATTTTAAAGGCTATTGCAGAGATTTTCTGTTTGTACACACATTACTGGAAGAGAGAGAATTCAGGTACTTGGAGGAGCTGACTGCTCTGTTATTAGTTGAACATTCCCCATGAAGAAAATTACCTTAAGGTTTTTGGGTTTTTTTCCCCAGACATCACACTGTTTGCCCACTGCCCTTATGTCAGTGTTGGGACAGTGGGACATAGCAGGACAGTCACTGAATATCGTCCCAGAAAAAAATAAGGAAGGTGTGTGTAGCTTTACAATTAAATATTAAATCCAATGTCATTTAAAGACAGTATCTTTCTAGACTACCTGAGGAAAAATCACTTTTACATATTCAGAAGCAGCCACCAGCAGAAAAAGGGGGTGGTTTCTTGTTGCTAGCCTTCTTTAATCCTGCTCCTTTTTTTCCTCTTCTTTTTCTGAAAGCTAGTGCAGATTTAAGTGAAATCTAACCATCAGCTTTTCCTTCTGGCTGCTACTGTAAAATGTTCTTTTTGTAGCTATATACAAAAAATAAATACCAGTGAATAACAAAGCAACTGTACAACTACAAGCAAAAGGTCTCTCTTGCTCTGCCACTGAATGAAGAACACTTGATTGCTGGCCACGCACCCATCCTTCCCATCATTTTATGTTCAGTTTTACACCATAGCAGTAACAAAGCATTTTTCCCACTTACAAAGAAGTCATACTTCAAGACTCTCCTTTGTTCAGACACATCTGGTTCTTCCTCTAACTCCTCCTGAATTTTGCTAGATCCTAGTTCTCTTCAAGTTTAAGCCCAAAAATTTCAGTCATGCAAAACAGCATCTCTGAGAGCAAAATTCGCATTACAATAAGTGCAGCAAGGGGCAGCAAGGAGTGTTGTTGCGATTCTTTTGCCAAACTTAGGGAAGCACCATGGCCTATGCCGGCAAGTAGGAACCTTCCTCCAAATCGCTTCCATCCATATATATCTGAAATAACTTCAGGCAAGAGTCACAGCAGTTCTTCTCAAAGCAAAGTAATAAGAATGTTGATGCTATTGCAGCGTAATGTATTGATTGTATATTGCCAGCAGAAGATGTCCTTTCACTTATTTTCTTCAAATATCAAACTTCAGAGTAAACCCATGACCTTTCATCTGCAACTGTTGTTAATTAAGCTCAAAGAAAACCTGTTTTTCATTTGTAGGGAAAGAAATTGATCAGTCCAAGCGAATTTTTCAATATCCCTAAACTTTACAAATTTTAGAGTTCAATCCATGATTAAGATGGAGAACTGGTGTCTCAAGGAAACTGGAAACCAGCCGGATTTTATTACATATTTCAAAATACTCCACAAAGCTATCATGCAGCCTATAGACCACAGAACAATGGGAGAGGATTTTCTTCTCCTTACAAAAGGATTCTCTTCCTAGTGCAGGCAGTTGACTCAGTAACGTGTATTTACTATGCTCTTGTAGACTAATATTTGTTGCATATCCTTATATATCCAACAAGCCTGAAGAGTGATTTCTTTATTACAGCATACAACTACTTATATGAAATATGTGAGCTTCCATAAAATGCTTCAGCAGTCAGGACATTCATTACAAATGGAAATACAGAGTAAGTCTTACTAAAGCAAGAACCTATATTTTGCTGTAAATAGCATCTTCATCACCAGGGAACCATCACAAATGCTGTCAGGATGCAAAAGTATAGTCCTACTTGATACAAATTTATTTGTGGAAAACTAAATGAACAAGATTCTTATTCTGCAGTGTTCAAAGATGCATTCAATTCTTATTAATGTCAAAGTACAAGGACATGGGAAGAAGACAGGGAATTTCTTTCAGAGCCTTCAGTTTTACAATCTGCCAATCAAGTGTCAATCTATTAGAGTGCAGACTTTGTTCCATCAATAGATGTAGCTCTTGTGATTAGTTATTTTATATCTATGCATACTTGGGTTAACAGTGTATATCAGTTGGCCCAGGGCAGATATCAGACTTTTGCAAGCAGAACATGCAAATTTTTCAATTCTGTGACTGGTATGAGGAGTGCTACACTGAAGTGAAATGCTTGCAAATCATTTGTTTTCCTTTAGTGACTGGACACAAATAAAAAACTATACTCTAATAAACAACATTGGTGTAATTTTTATTCTGGTTAGTCTGATGTATCACTTCTCTTAATGGCTGAAAGAGAATTTCCCTGTTTCCTGTGAAACCCTCTATAATAATGAAGTTTTTCTTCAGAGTTACAGAAGTATTTATCAAAAAAATGACAAAAGCTTAAATCATTATAAACATATGTTCAAAAAGTTGTATCATTTGTATGTGTAATTATCTCAATGTGTGGCCTGTTCTGTACTGATCTCTGGAACTCAAGATATTCTCCCAGAAGCAGGAGGGAGGATTTTTCCAGAGAAATGATGTATCAGGTGGCTAATAAAGCAGAGTTCAGAAGATCACAAGACACACTCTTACCCCAGTCAGCGAGCCTTGTACCTGTGAGAGGTGCACATCTGGAAGGCAGCACCACTTCAGGACAAAGCTGGGGCTAGGGAGCACCTGCAAAAGCAATGTCCCCTGGAGGTCAAAAGAAGAGTGGGTACATTAGCAAAAGTGGAAAAAAATCTGTCTACAACACAGTTAATAGTTTTACTTCATGACAAAACAGACCCAATCTTTGTTCAAAATATCACACATCAATGCTGCAGTTCAGAATTAGTGATATTTACATCCATCCACAGCAAATCCCATCCGAACAATCTATACTGGCTCACAACAATATTACACTACACTTCTAATCTGGGGGGAAATGCAGGCAAGTACCTTGCACATTTTCTTCTGTATTGCCCCAGTGAACAAACTTAATAAGTGAGACCACATATATTGCTAAGCCCCCACCTTACTCTACCAAATCCCCTCTTCTGCTTTCCTCGCAGGCCAGAATACATACAGAAAATTGCTATTTTGCACCCACTAAGTGGCAGGTTGTGGTAAATTTACTTAGCACATATGTATTAACACTCTGTATCTGATAACAGCCGTGGAAGGCCCCATGCACCTCAACAGGCTTCAAGTTCACAGCTAAGCTAGGGTACAGTTTTTATCGTCAATTGCCATGTCATCTTTCCCCTTCCAAACTCCTTTTCATTAGTCATAAGTGCAAGATACAACACAGACAACCATAGTAATCTGCATAGCACCTCGAATGAAAACCAGGCTGAAGCCTGAACTCTATCACGGTATTAATATAAATAATATTTATTCAGTGCCCCAATTAGCTAACTGCATTTTTAAATAGCAGCAAAACAAGGACAACTTATCAATTCATCAAACTTATGTTTAATGGATAACCAAATGTACCGTGAAGCAAAACAAACACACTCATAATGAACACACAGATTAATGAACCGAACTCACATAACCTTTCTTGGCTGAATGATTTCCTACTCAACAAGCTATCTGAATGATGTAAGTGCACCTTTTATTAAGTAAAATATTATTCACCATGTCTAGAAGTAGTAAGATCTGGTCCCCAAGTAGAATATTTATTCATGCATGCATTTATGTTAGGTTCTCACCTAGACTTTGGGTATCCATTACATATATTTAAGAACTCCTATAGTCATAAAATACAATATAATAAAGAGAAATAACTCTTTGCAAATTTCTTCAGCCTTAGCATTTACCCATATAAAAGAAAAGTAGAAGTATATGGTAAACTCTTAACATAACTGATACTTCCAGGAAGAATTAGTTCTAAGCAAATGACTGTCACAGGCAAGGAACAATTTCATCAATAAAACCATTTATTTGAAAAGCATTGCTGTATTTCAAAACTACAAAATTCTACTTGATAACTGCCAGGGATATTTACCATACTGACAAACAGAGAAGAAATCTAAATAAACAGTTGCACATCAGAGTAACCATCAGTGAACTCACACAGCTTTTTAGCGTGCAACCAACACCCAGAATTCAGAAGTTTCTGCAAATTTTACTCCAAATGCTAGCAGCGGGGTAATGAAGTCCGAGTCACTGACCAGATAGCCAGTGAGATATTTGCAGCAAGAAGACAGCCTTTGTCCCACAGGCCTGATTTCTGATTAATTAAGTTGTTGACAATTTTGTCAGAACATGATGAAGAGCTCAAGCAGCAGTTCCCACCACAACAGGGGTACCGCCCTTTTCCTCAAGAGAAGACACCTTGAAAAGCCGTTGTGATTAAGAGAGAGTTACACAGGAGACAAATGTTTACCCCTCATGCGAAACTAAAACATTATAACCTCTGTATTGCTTTGGTTACTCTTTGATGCACAGAGAAACCCCTTACAAGATCCATCCTCAGGAGATGATCACAGGAGGTCCTGAGTGGGCATCATGCGCCCCCCTGGCTTCCACTCCCTCTGCTTGAAACCCTCCATCATAAATACATAATCCCCACTCTTCTACTCCTATGACCAGCAGTTTTTGAACCACTTATTGTTTCACAGATGTCTACAGGCTGATGGAAAAGTTTGGTTTCTCTTTGTATTATGCAGGTTGCTTTTCATAGCTTAGAATAGATCCACAAGTAAATAGGCAAGGCTTAAAAGGGGGAAATGCAAACAGAGTGCAGCTGTCTTCCTAATAACCTCCCATAAAGTCTTCTACTGGGATGTTCTCCAGCCTACAAATCCCTTCTGTGTAGAATATCATTAAAAAGAGAAGCCTCATAACTGTCCAAACATTTTCTTTACAGGTCCAGAAAATGTTGTAGCTTTCCCAGAGGGGCAAATAGAAAGGCTTTGATGGAGAGACATTCACTGAGAGCAGACATTTTTCTGAATTGGATGTTTGCCTTCTGAAAATTTCTTCTGTGTCATAGGCATTGTGATGTGGTAAACCCGATCAAAAGTGGTGTTCTCAGCAAGGAGTTTGTTTGAATAAGTTTTTATGTCAGCAGTTTTCCATTATAGCATACTAACTAGCAATAGCAATGGCTGAACAATACACCACACTTGGAATATAGTCATTAATAATACCTGAGCCTCCCAGCACCTTAATTCTCTCTCTTCCAGTAATGTGTATATATACAAAGAATCCCTCCAATATCCTTTAAAACTGTTTTACAGAACTGTAGCTTTTAGTACTGGTAATGATAAACTCTCAAATTATGTATGTGTTCCTACTGCCTTATAACTTTCCGGTAACCTAATCAACTTCTTTAAACAGACCCACAGCAAGCTCTCCTCTGTTCCACCAGAAAGTCTACTAATTTTCAGCAGGTAATGACCAGCACAAGTAGGACAAAATTAGGGCTGGGTTTTCAGACAAACATCTGTGGCAAAAATATTAAAATCATGTTCAGTAAAATACCTAGTGCATTTGTATCAATTGCACCAGATTAGTCAGCTTTGAGAGAACAAAAATTCAAAGCAGTAATTGATTGCAATTCTTTCTGAAATTCACTTCAATATTACTTTTAAAATGCAACATTTCAAAAGGCAGAAATATTTTTTTTCTTCTTCTCTCAAGGTTTTGGAACTTCCAGGATATCAAAAACATGTCAGTTATTCACGTTGTTCAAGATACTCGTGCTGTTCACAAAAGCATACATGACGTGTGAACGCCTTGCATACATAAACTGTAACGAACTAATGAACTCAGAATTTGTATCTAGTCAAATACCTACAAAACACACATTAAAAAAACCCAAATAAACAAAAAAAACCCTTGAAAGAGCAGTTTTGTGTAGGGAATAGAAAGGACACCTAACCTTACATCTTCTGAGTTCTTGCTTTAACGTGTAGGAGAAATCTTGCTGCAGAGCTAGGTACTATAATAAGAATTTGGGTTATATTAATCTGAAGTACCTTAAGATCCAGATTCAATCCAATTTGTTTCAACTTGTGCCCCATTTGCTCTTATGTATGATGAGCTCCTAGACAGAATCAGAGTCCATATCATTTTTGCCGTCCAAAATTCAAGAATAGATAAATCTGCAAGCCATACTACATCACCAGTGACTTTCTCAAAAAATGCAAGCTTAATTCCAAGGAATTACTTTAGGTACATTTACTCTTTCAAAATCAGGGAAAAGCTGAGGAGGGATACAACCCTGTGAAAGTCAAACACGAAAGGATTTTCAGAACAATTATGCTTAGCATCCCTACTCAAAAAGAAATTCGTTATCACCTGCTGTACAAGCTGGTTTCCATTCATAATGCTTAGATCTGTGTAGCACTGGATACCCGCTGTGAGAATCACAAAACCACTTCTAAGAAGGTGATGAGATATTCCACATCAGCGGTAGTAAGAACATACTGCTATGCATAATGAGCCCCAAGAGAAATGAAAAGAAACCTTCTTCACAGTATACACGCTAACTGCTTCCTCCTAAAAGTATCTCATTTGTGTCTCTAAATATATTCAAGTACAATTATGGTTATGTATGCTTGAAAAACCTTTAGTTGTAGCTGCAGCGGCAGTCAGTGGTATATAACCAATTACCATACACACACAAAGTCTTGAATAACTTTAAAACCTTTCACATAATTGAGTCCTTGCAAGCAACAATTTTATAATGACATTGAATTTCACCCCCAAGTTGTCGATATATTTCTTGTCTGAACAGAAAGCCACTGTAGTAGGCAATACATAGGCTGTCTGTCACAACTGGCTTCAAATCCGCTCTTCCCACCTCCAGTGCACAAAAGAGCGTAGTGCTCCTTCGTGGTTAGCCCACCCTGACCTTGGCAAAAGCCTGCCGTGGCTGTCTGTGCCCCCCACACCCGTCCTCTCTAGTCCACGCCAAGCGGACTGCAGTTCACATTCACAATTAAGATACTATAAGTCTCTGTGTGGAGATGTTGGAGCATGTGGCTACTTTTACAATATTAGGTTCTTTTGGCTAGAATAGCAGCTGACGATTCTCTTTGGAGAGACTATCCTGACAGGCATGGTGTGAAAATGAAACAGAAGGCAAGTCCTACTGCAAGTATTTTACATTGTAAGTTTCTCATAAGTCATAATCGATCTAAACTTCCTGGCTTTCACCTGTCTTCCCATGGTTGTCTGAATGGATTTAGTTTGTTATTTCATGCCAGAAAATGGGAATCTTAAGATGCCCAAGATGAACTCTATAAAGAACACATTACATTTTTCAAGGTATTATTCCCATTTGTGTAAAACAGCATTAAAACAAACAAAAAACCAAATTAACAAGCCCCCCCCAAAAGACCACAATCATATAGAGAAGTCATTGAATTAAGCCTATGAGACTAGACTAATAATAATCTGACTCTTCTAATAGAAAACATTTTTCCTTTTATGATGGCAGATATGGATAGCAGTTGCTTTACAGTGAAAGACTCAGATTGCTTGAGAAGAGATATATTCAGAAAGCGAGACATATTTCTGTTCTTATTTAACACCTATGTGCAACGGGAAGTAACAGAATGATGTATCATGCCAGCTGGTGTTTAAATATGCACTGTCACAATCCTGTTCCAGGGTGTATCAAAGTGGACTTTAAAGAATAATTGAAAATTACACAATAAAGCTTTCAGAGGAAACAGTAGCATTATAACAGACTATGCAAGCAATTTTAATACAGCTGCTGCCATTACTTCTGAAATTTTACAGTCATTATGAAGATCTATGGATGTCAGTTCCTCAAGACCAAGAAAAATGCTGAAGAAAACATTAGTCAAGTGTTGGGAATAGAAGTTAATTTATTCCAAAAGGGCAAAAAGTATATTGGGTACGCATATTCCTATTCCACAGTAATGGCAGTTCACACACTGTATATGGAGAATTTTATGCAAGAAGCAGGGATAAACTTAATATTTCAATTTTTATCTCAACTCAAACTAAACTGTGAATTTAGTTTGTCAGGGATTACTTGTTTTTCTTTATAATTTCTTTTTTACTGGAAGAGAAAGTTGTAACTGGGACTATTGCTAGAAATGACTACTAGCTAGAAAAAATCTTTTATTCATTGTTCAGAAGTTACAGTTAAAATAGTAATAATTCAAATTAGGCATAACATTCAATATTAATATTTTTCATAGCCATTAACCATTACATCTTCTCTCAACTAATAGTAAATTCATCGTCATTTAGAATATCTTTAAAAGAGAAGAAACTAAAGCTCAACACTATTTGGTAATCTGGTTAGGAAAAATATCCCTTCCTGGCAGAAGTTAAAAGTCATTCATATGATACAGGTCATTATTCTTAATAATTACCACAAGTATTAGATTCTCTTTTTTTTTAAAAGCACCCACCTTACAGAGTCTGTCTTTAAAAAGCTTCATTCACTACATTCTGATGTTTTATATTTGTAATTTATCTTGCATTTCGTATAATTACATTATGCAAATGATTTTTTAAATTGCTTTCTCTCACAAACAGCCTATAGCTTCCTGAGCTTATATACAAAATACACAGAGGTTCATAAGTGTGTGTGTATACATAAACACACACATATATATACACACTTATGTATACATATATAAGTGTTGCTGACTCAATTAATCTCTATCCAACACAGGAAGACATGATAAATTGAAAGAACTGAAGACTGAACCAATGTTTCTACCATCACTCTGAAGTCAAAACAAATTATGGGAAGATGCTGAAAGTAGTCTAAAATGGGAAAATACATTAGTCATCAAATTAGACAAAAAAATCTTGAACCTGTGGCAGACTGCCCAGCAATGTGCTACATTTTAGAAGAGTGTGCTAATAATCGGGACACCAACTAAAAAACATGGCACCAACCAGTTTGGTATGAAGAATCAGGGAGGAATTTATTCTCAAACCTCATGGTTTTCAGAAGAACAATTTGTTTCTCTGTCAAGAAATACGTAAGAGCTGTGTGGCAGAATTTCTCACTAAAACTGTGGAGCATGAGTTGAATCTCCCCCTGTACTCGGCCCTGGTGAGGCCGCACCTCGAGTACTGTGTTCAGTTTTGGGCCCCTCACTACAAGAAAGACACTGAGGTGCTGGAGTGTATCCAAAGAAGGGCAATGAAGCTGGGGAAGGGTCTAGAAAACAAGTCCTCTGAGGAGCGGCTGAGGGAACTGGGGTTGTTTAGCCTGGAGAAAAGGAGGCTGAAGGGAGACCTTATCGCTCTCTACAACTACCTGAAAGGAGGTTGTAGTGAGGTGGGTGTCAATCCCTTCTCCGAAGTAACAGGCCATAGGACAAGAAGAAAGGGACTCAAGTTGCGGCAGGGGAGGTTTAGATTGGATCTTCAGAAAAATGTCTTCACTGAAAGGATTGTCAAGCACTGGAACAGGCTGCCCAGGGAAGTGGTTGAGGCGCCATCCCTGGAGGTATTTAAAAGACGTGTAGACATGGCGCTTAGGGACATAGTTTAGTGGTGGACTTGGCAGTGTAAGGTTTATAATTGGACTCATGATCTTAAAGGTGTTTTCTAATCTAAATGATTCTATCATGCTATGAATCCCAGAGCCACCACAGCCTGGGAGCGAAGGGGATCTCCTCAGGCGTCTCCAAGAAGTACATCGGTTCCTCAGGCAGAAGAGGAGTTCAGTCTGGCTCTTCCTGGATGCCTGGTTATTTCGGGCTGAGTGAAAATAGCAGACTGGGCCCTTTGATCCCCTGCCCCGTCTTCGTTCAAAGCAGAACAGGAGCACTGTATCAGTCTCATGGTTTTTTGCAGATGGAAAGCATTTCCTGCCCAGAACTACTTCTAGATTAATAATCTTGTTAAAAGTTGATTTCTACTAATCACAAGGCCTCTGTACTTCTCTGGCTTTATAACAGTTTTTCTGAAGAACTCTAAAAATTAGCTTGTCTGGATTCCCCACCTACTTCTCTTTTTTAAGCAGTATGCAAATTCTGCTGTTTACCATGTAACATTTTGAGACCATATCTTGCTATCATACCAAATAAAAGGAAAATAGCTTGAAGCAGTGAGCTCCTTCATCCTGAAGCAACCTGTGGTTCATACAAATAGCAGAACCACTTGGAGTATTCACGTAACAATGATTCCCTTTTTCAGAAAAACTGCAAACTAAGTAGCTTTCAGCCTGATGATGCATGTTAGAAGATTAGCTGTTAAGTCTACTTTAAACAGTCTCTGTTCACTTCAGATTTGTATATGCAGTTTAGACAACTCTGCTCATTGATCAGGTGTTAGAGCAAAGTGGCTGGTTAGAGGCTACAGATGAGATACATGGTCTTATCTAATTATAGGCACCTGAAAGTTGGGCATCTCATCTAAGCCGGTTGAGTGGGCTCCTTCCGTAATCAGTAAAGCAGCCATCCTCGAATGGGAACACATTCTACCATCCTGTTCCACAACCTGAATCCTACGGTGGGAATACATGTTTTACTCCACTGACGGCAGAAGGAGTTTTGATCCCTAACTTTTACATGGTTACAGTTAGATGATAGGAACCCTGTTTTCTCTTAAGAAAATAGAGAAAATTGTTTAGGATTTTACATTCCACACAATAGATCAATGGTGGTTGTCATTTTCATTCATTTGTTTCATGATTCCTCATCTCTAAGGTCATTCAAAATGGAAAGAGAGGTAGCACTTTTTGTGCGTGGAAAAAACTATAGTAAATTCAGGTCAGGTTTGGTCTGATAAACAAATGGCTTTTCCTGAAAGGTATGCAGTATCTTGCTGGAGAGCCAACAAAGGACTCTGGGCTACCATCACAATGTAGTTATTCAAAGACAAGGAGGGGCAGAAGAAATGACATAATAGAGAAAAGAAAATGAATATTTTTCTCACTATGACTCTCATTCCTTCTAGTGCACATAATAAAGAGAAAAGAAATAATTTTTAAAAATTGCTTCCCACCCTGCTTCCTTCCAAAAATGGCTTTTGTTTTCATTGAAGCAGATAGAAACAGCTACAATTTCTGTCCAGAGAATGGCACTCACCCTTATGGCCAACAATTCTGCATTCAAGTAGGAATAAAACTGCTTTCATACCAAATTATTACTGTCATATTTGCTGCCTGTCAGTAAGAAGCCAATTTGTGAACAGGTGATTTTTGAAAATGAGACTGTCCTATTAAGTATATAGAATCACACTTTCAGTTAACGTAAATAGTTCTGTCAATAGAACTATGCATTCTTATGTCTGATCATCCATCCCTCTGTTTGTACCAGAAAGAGCAAGCCATTAATGAGGGTTTCAGTCATAAGAGAACAACTTCATGATATAATAATACTGTGAAAAATAAAAAATTGCTATTTTTAAGTCTCCCTTGGGTGCATTTGCAAAGTTGGTGCTCATGGATGAACTGGCATTCGTGACTCCAGAGACTGAAAACTGATATTAAATCCACTGAGCATCCAAACTCCACTCTGAATACAGAATTACTAAATTCCTGGTTGAGATGCTATGGCATTTATCACTTCAGTATTTGAAATGCTTGAAATTACTCAAGTTCCTCAACACAAGCAACAAAGAGGAGGAATTCACAGCACCATGTGAACACACACTCAGAACAATTAGCAAGCAGATGTGGGGTTTCCACACAACTGCAACTCATCTTTTGCCACAACATCTGCAAACACTTGAATGAAAGAGAGTGTCTGAAGGATGAGAATGAAACCCGGTTGCAGACACTTGCAGAAAACTCCTCCCAAATTTAAGTAAACACATGAGAGAAAGCGCAGTTCTCATATTGAAATAAATCTCATAAATTAATAGAACTTCTAAGAAGGCCTATTCAGAAGCAGGGTTCAATTTCTCAATACCAAGTAATAAACAAAAGATAAGCAAGGGAATATGAGTGCTTTGGAAGGGAAGATAATGCATGTATGACTGACATTATAGAGAAACACCTCACACAGAGGAAGAGAGAAAAGTTGGTCAAAACTGATCTTTGTGCATTCTGCACTGCTACAAAGAGTATTTCTCAAGGCCAGAGAAAAGCCTATTGCTGTAAGCAAGTGTTAAGGACATGACGGCCTAGATAAAGATTTCAGCTGTGTGGCTGCATGAGAAAACATATTCTGCAGAAAAAGTCTTCAGTACATGCACCTTGGGTGTCAGAACCTCAAGAGGAGTAAAAGAAAAACAACTGTAAAAAGCTGAAGGAAAGATGAGCTGGGAAGAGGGCAGTTATGTTGCACTTCATCAGTATGATATGACACACTGTACAGAGTGAAAAGTGCAGGAGGAGATGGCAATTTGAGGAGTGATTCAATAGTGGCAAAGCAGCAAGGGAGAAGTACAGCTAGCTATCAAGGAAGGTACAACAGGAGTTGGCAGAACAAATGCCGAATGCAGCACTAACCACACTGCAAAACTGACAACAGAGCAGGAGCACAGGTACAGTCACCCAGAGACAAAGCAGGGCCCACAAGAGAAGACAAGGTTGTAAGTTGGCAGAGTGAAACTTTTGGGATGGGGACAGAGTCTCCAAAAGATAAAGATGAGCAAGAAATGGAGAGAATCTGCAAGAATATTCATGGAACAGAAGACAACGTGTAGAGAGCTGAAAGGAGATGAGAAAGCATGAAAGCTAGAACTCTAGATGTCATGGAAAGACCAAGCGACAGGCATTGTGACAACCCTCAACTCACAATGATGAGAGGGAATCTGTTATGATCAAAGTGGGAGGACTCAGCACAACGAGTCAGAAATGAAGCCCTATAGGTGAGCTCGAGAACTGAATTGGCGCTGCAGGCCACATAAAGAGGATAAAGGTAAAGCTCAGGGGACAGGTGAGTCGACACTGAAGCTCACCGTGGAGAAGGGCTGGAGGCTGACAGAGAACAGAGATTGCTTCATACATTGTTAAAACAAAATTCTTCACAAAGCATGCTGCCCTGGCAAGTTGTGGAGTCAGACAATATCAGCAGCTTCAAAGAGGGACTGGACAAATTCATAGACAACTTCATCATAGAAGACACTAATGGAAAAAGGTGGGATGCACTCTCTTTAACACCATAGTACTGGATACACTGTACTCGTCCAGTCACTCATTTGAAATGTCTGGTCAAACCTTGAAAAGAAGATTTTAATCAAATGCAGTTAAAACACAAAAGGTTGCTATGGGCACTACAGAATATTTTTCTGCCAACTTAGCTGTGGAAACTGACTGGATTATTATTTTCTGAAACTTTTTGAAGAACAAATAATTAGAGCCTGAGGTTGAAAGTGGCAGGAAAAAGAGAGACCTCAATAACAGAAGCTTTAGTGAGGAATCAACCAGCACTATAAAACATCATTCAGTCTAGGTTAAAACAAGAGAAATTACTTAGATGGTAAGTGAATTTGTTAGGTTTTTTATTGTTTTGCACAAACTCTAGCAAAAAAAGGGCCTGTTTCCTCTGTTTAATTATTACTATATTTATTAACATACATAGTCTTGCAAAACAATTGCTGGTATAAATGTTAGTCTTCGCTGCTTCACCTCAGGAGACTCCTCTTGTCCATGAAGGGACTGAGGATGAGGGGAGAGAGATAAATGTTCTGGTTTCTGTGCAACTGCATTGGTATGACTTTCAAGGAACATTAAGTCTGTTCTTGCACACCTTTCAGGAACAATTCCAGAAAAAGAAATCACGCACACAATTTTTGAAGACACATTCATCTCTCCATTGACACAGAAGAACAGGTACTGCCCTTTGACATGCAGATGGGATTACAACTTCACCTATTGAAGACACAGAAAATTAAGAAAAGAGTAAAAGACATGCAGATGGGATTACAGCTTCACTTATTGAAGACACAGAAAATTAAGAAAAGAGTAAAACTAAAGAACAATACTAATAAAGAGAGAGCTTGAGTCTTACTCTAGGATGTCTTTAACACAGCAGTAAGTCAGCATTCATTATACAAATTACTACAGTGCTTACAGGCACCTTAACCCCACTTTGTTAACCCCACAGTCCTCTGTGGTTTTAGTCCTGTGTTTGCACAGATTTTTCTTTAAACTGTGTTCAATCCAGGTGTAAAACAAAGAAAAACTGACAAATGCAAACATAGAACTGGTGAGAAACAGGGTGGGGAGGGGAGGAGGTTATTGCAGCTAAACAATTAACTAAACAGTTAATTACCCGAAGTGCAAATCTAAGCATGTGTTTGATCTAGTTTTTTACTCAAGCATGCAAGTCATCCACATGTTTTGCATAGTTGAAGTAGAGGCTTAAGTATTTCATGGACCAGGGCTTTGGTCTATCCACGCCTTCACCATTGCTTTCCATCAGGTTTACAGTGAAGAAAACAGAAAATAGAAGAACATATCTGATGAGCCAGTGTTTGCAACAAAAATAAGACTAAAAGAGTGGCACAAATTAGAAGTAGTTTGATAGTCATTAACAAGTATTCCTTACAACATAGCATCTGATCTATGCATTCCAAATCCAGGACATTCACCTTTTACCTCTTATTTATACATGTAGCACTCTTCACAACTACTGTGTTGGGTCCAGTCTGATGTTGATGAATTTTCACTTTCTAGTGCATCAGGAAGGACAGAAGGAGACAAGGGAAGGGCAAATGGGGGCTATATACTCCGTTAATCACTATGGGAAAAGGAAGTGTACTATCAAAATTCAAATTATTCCATCTTGAAACCTTTGGGACTTTCATTCATTAAGAAGTAAAGAGAAAGAGAAATATGTAAGTTAAATTTTAAAAATGCAATAAATAAAGCTTAAGTTTTCCTATTCACGTTCTTTCTACAAGTAAGTGGCTTAAATTAAAGCCTACAGGAGAAAGAAATTTCAGTAACAAAGCTTTAAAAAGCAAGAAGAAACCTTTAATATTCTAAATGGTTTATAAATGAAGTAGTTGAATCTGTATCTCCATAACTCCAAGAATGTTTGTTGCTTTACTTCTTACCTTTTGAACGGGTTATATATCTGTATGTACCTGTACTATTTCTATGGTTATTTTCGTAATGCTTTTCATTCTGCTGTTTTTCCTTGGACTCTGGCTCCCCAGCATTCCCAGGAGAGTAATCTTCACTCACCAGTACCTAACTGACAATGTCCACATCAGCACCTTTGAAGACTTTTCTTTGTCAAGCTACTCAACTTCCTAAACCTGAATCTAGAATAGATACAAAACCTGAAGGGATAGCAATAGCAGAGCAGAAACAGAACCACAAAGCCCAAAACTGGGGCCTTCCTAAAGAAGCAATAAGCTTTTCCTCTGAGAAGATGAAACAGAGGCTAAAAAGGCATGTGCTGTAAGGATATAGGTGTTTTGAAGCAGCCCTTCAGTGCTGTTGTATTCACACAGCGGTCACGGTGTTCCCCTTCCTCCTCTACAAAAGGATAACATTTCTGGGAAACCACGGTACAAGTTGTGGCTGATATGCCCATGTGATATCGACAAAGATTAATTTAGTTCATTTTGCCCTAACAATACTATGGCACGGTGAAACAGGATACCTGTCTCAGAACAAAAAACCCAAAGTGAATGATAGTCTACTTTGTTAACAGCCCGTGAAGGACCGTTCAGTGCTGCCAAGTTTAAGTGAAACTAGAGGAAAGGTAATTCTGGCAGGGGAAGATCGTGACCACTGACTCAAAGACTACCCACTCAAGAAACCTGCTGACCCAAAAGGTTAAGGAAGTAAAGGTCTCAAAAATCATGGTGGGCATCCATAGTTATTTACACAGTAGGCGAAGAATTTTAACCAGTCATTTAATAGAATAAAAATGAACATGTACTAGATGATTAAATATGTTAATGTCTTGTGTATGAATAATGGTTAGCTTATCTCAACGGTGTGCTGGTTTGTACCTTGCACCCGTATCTGTGCATTTATGTAATAAAGGAAAAAACCTCAACTCTGTGTGCAAATTGGGCGACGCACACCGGGTAACAGACCCAAGTTTTTGGGACAACAAATGCATACCCAAGACTGCATCAGGAGCTGAGCCAAAAGCTTATCTAGACCTGGCCATGGTCTAGACACATGGAGAGGAAACTGACATTTTAAATCATAGAGGGCCCCAAACATCACAGTTGGTGAAGTGAATGGCTGTAATGCCAGGTCTGCAAGTGGGAGCATCCTGGAATTTCACCCCAAAGGCAGCCAAACTCGGTAAGTTATTTACTTGAAAGCATGTCTCCAAGAAAAAGTAAGGGAAAAGATGCAACTAGTCGTTTAACAAGGACTGACCCCTACCTGGGAAATGCAGGAAAAGACAAAGTCAGGGGAAAAAAAAAGAAAAAGGTAAGTTGTTTTCTAAATGTTTCCTCAGTGCCTCATTCTTAAAGAACCAACTTATTTTTCTTCTAGGTTGTTTGGCATTCAGTCCATGGGCATCATCTTTCCAGGGGATTTTTGAATGCCACAGAGGTGGCATCTATATTTACTTCCTTGTGTGCACTGAAGAAAGCTGCACAGATAGCAAGGTAAAAGCTTTGAAAGACTATAAGGAAAAAAATCAAGATGCTGAAAAAGAACAGACCTGAGAGAAGAAAGGATACTTCAGAGTTGACTGGAACATGGTTGCAGGAGTCTGACCAGAATTAGGAGCAAGCAGAAGAACGAAGAAACGAATGAAAGGAAACAGGAAGGGAATTGGCTTGGAGGAATATTTATCATCAAAACAGCTTTGAAGTAAAATTTTTGCTCTTTTCAGTTTGTGTGTTTCTGACCATAAAGAAAAATCCCTGTCACATATTTTCTAATCAACTCTAATGCACAAGGCCAGGACAATAGCTCTCTACCTCAAGAAAAGCCTAAATCACAATCCTTCTGAGAAGCCAAAGCCAAGAATAAATTTGTGCATTTAGGTCACTTTTCCCGAATTTAATCTGCATAGTATCTGTAGTGGCCAGTTCTTCATAAAGCTAAAGGAACCATAAAACAGATAAAATATGTGTTAGTTTAAAATTCATTATAGAAAGCTATGATTGAAGAATTCAGAGGGAATGACAATATTGGTACAAAACTTACTCACTTGTGATCACAATCGCTGGAGGCAGTTCATGACAAATACTTAATTTGGGAACACCTCAGAAAATACAAGGTCATATTCTACCTAAAAATGGTTTAAGTTCCTGTAGCTAAAGCCTCCTGCTGACATAATGCTTTCAAATATATCTGAGCTCTTACAAGACATCTGATTGGTATTATAATCAGAAAGTGGAGGATGTAACAAAGACATTAGCAACAAGTTGTCCTCTTGCATTCAGGGATTACAGTCCTTGCGAATTCCAGGAATACAATCATCTTTCTGTTATAAGCTCTGTCATCATCATTACTAGGCAGAGGTATTAGGAAAGCAGCAGGAGGCTAGCTGAGAGTGTTATGATAGAAGTCTGGAATCACATTCACTTGAAAAACAAGGGTGACAGGGTAGAGCTGGACAAGCACTGGTCATGCAATTAAGTTCTTTCACAATTAAAATTAGGCACGTAATTGCACATACATTTACATACCTCCTAGGACCACTTCCAGAAGTTTTGCCTCAGCAAACAGTATAATCAGATGTACTTATCACCATGTTCTGACCTAAGTTGTACCTTTCATTAATGAAAGTGTGTAGGCGAGAAGATGGAAAGAATATTCAGGTCTTCCTCAAGTACCGTCAAGAGATTAAAAAATACAAAAGTAGAATCTGCTGCGACACTACCTTATCTCCTAGAATTATCTCCTACTTTTAGAATAAGATTCCAGCTTCACACATAACATGCATATAATTATAGGAGAATAAATAAACCCCACATGAATGCAGTCAAGAACCAAACCAAACAAAACAATGTCCACTCATTTTTCTGGTTAGTTCCCTGCTTAGAAGCCTTACTTCTGCTTTGTCAATCTTGTCTCTGATATTTACAGAAAAGCCAAGAATTTTCTAAGGCAAAGATGTTAATACCAGAAAAACTAGCTAACTCAATAGACAGACAGACAGACAGACAGATAGATAAATAGACAGATAGATAATAAATGGAAGTACTTCTTTGACATCCTTTGTCATTTAATCCCTATAATTATCAAAGCAAGTTTCTGTAAGAATGTGAACACCAGGGCATCACAGTGGGCTAAGCTGTTACACTGGCTAAATGCAACAACCATACTACATTACATCCTGAGCATTATTGGGCAGGCTTGTGCCCATGTTTCCTACCCCACAATACAATAGCTAGAATAGAAATCAGCATTATAAAAACAAAGGATTTGAGAACATACAGAAGTATAGTTCATTCACAGCATCATTTCTTATGTTTTATAGCTAAAATAAAATGCAGCATTACTTATTTTCTGTAAGATTCAATACTTCCATTTGCATGTTACAGGTGCATAAGCTATTCATTCATTTCTGAAAATCATAAAATCCTTTAACTGAATGAGAGAATAAGTCAGCAATCAGTATCCCCAGATTAGATACCTGTATTTCAAAAAAAAAAAAAAAAAAAAAAAAAAAAAAAAACAAGCTTCTGGTGTGCACTAACAACCTACTTGCTGGCAGACTGCAATTGTGGGTTAACAACTGAGCTGTGCTCTACCTTAGCCACAAATTCAACCATTTTGCAAGAAAGACACTGGCAAGCCCACTCCATTGCTGATAGTCTTCCAACACATTTCCCATAGTCCAAACCAAGGGACAGAGAAAGTTCAACCAAATGCCTGGGAAAGAGCATACAAACCCCTTCTTCCAGAGGACCAGAGGGTACACTGCCAAGACATATGGACAAATACAGAGGCAGGACAGCAGCAACATAGTAGGATTTGTTTGAGTGCACCCCAGGTTTGGCTCACCTGAGGAACCATACTCAACATTTGCTCCAGGGCTGGCAGTGCAGTTTAAACCTGCGCTAGTACCTGGGCTGGCTCTTAAGCTACCAAGAACCAAAGCAGTGCTACTTATTCCAAGGGAGTGCAGTTACCTCACACTATGTTCTCCCTCGCACCCTAGCAGGGAGAAGCCAGTTCAAGGCAGCAAAGGCCCCTTAGCTCTGCTCCCTTCATAAACTTGTGCCTGAGCATTATATAGATTCACATATATACAGTTTTGTTGGGATTTGCGTCAAAGTAATTCACCACATACTAACTTTTTCACTGTATCAGGGCCAGAGTATCCAGAACATTGCTGAATCTAACCCTCACTTAAGTTTGCAAGTACATGAAGAATAACATCTTAAAATATTCAAGCAATGGCAAAGTTGTAAAATCCATACACAAATACCATCCAGAAGCCTTTAAAATTAGGAGAAGATTCCAGGCTAGGGCAGCAAGCCAGCAGCATTATAATCAACATGAAGCAGCAGTTACATATCCAGCAACAGTTACATTTGTAAGTCATAGCAAGATGCAAGCATAGGTGGAAAAGAAAAAGACATGCTACGTTCCCTTCCAATCTTAGCAGTTGCAATAGATTTTTCACAAAGCTCCTAGAAAGCTCACAAGCAGGAGCTGGCCTCAACATATCAATGAGCAGAGAAATTAATCACACTGTCTAGTGCTTTAGCACAGACTTGCTAAGTTGTACATACTGCATAACATGATCAGTCAATCAAATGGGATCGTACACACAGTGTGCCTTCACAGACATATACAATCAAGTAACAGTAATAAGAAAGAGATTAATGACTCCAAACAGATGTAAAATCCCCTCACTAAATGCAGCAGAAATAATCCCCACAAGTCTATTAATGTCAATATCTAATTAAGTTTTCGTAATATGCAGAATTAAGACTCAAAAGGGAATGTCAGCACAATTTGATGCCAGCAATAAGATCGTTGGCTCTTTGGGAAACAAATTAATGATCTTATAAAAGAAAGACTCTGTTGAAAGAACATCACTTGAAGAAGACCGTGGCCTGTGTTGAATCATGTTACATTCAATTATATTCTCCTCATATTTACTGCATGGATTTAGTCTCTTATTTATGTGAAAGTCCTTTAATGTGCTAGTTAAAACTGCAGAATTTATTTCCTAAAGTCTCAGAGATACATAGGGCTTTCTGTCTTCTAGGGGAAGGAGAAGAGGAAGAGAGAACACTGTAAAACAGCTAAGCAGATATAATATATCTCCACCTGGTTTAAGAAAAAAGTGAGGGGAAAAAACGAGGAAAATGACTGATTGAAGTTAGAAACTTCACTCTCAGTCTGAATCATTGTTACAAATGTTTCCTGATACGTTTTTTTTTTTAAATCTCCTACTTGTAAAGTAGATGTAAGTGCCCTTCCCAACTCTGATAATGCGTACATTATCAGGCATTAGTATGCCACTTGGCTACTAATGGCTGTCATTGCATGAAAGTTTCTGCTGATGTTCTTGCTTCGTCTTAGTTGTTCTTACTAGTTTTTGCAGATATATGGTTTACCTCCCAGCAGAGCTGGACAAATTAGGTAATGAGACAAGCCTGGGTATTTCCAAATGACATCCAAAAGCAGCAAGAAAGAATAGTAAGGTTACCAAGGTACCTAAAAAAAATCAAATGGGAAACAAATTAATGATCAACAAAATCAATGGGTTTCAGACCAGGGAGCAAATCATTGACAGAAATTCATTGAACATTACACTGAGATAGTAAGAGAGAAATCCTGGAATTACTTTATATGAAGCACAAAGAAGGAAACACCTGTTGAGAGGTGAATAAATGTAAACAAAAACATACTGACACAACACTAAGAACAGACTCAACTACTTTTATAAATGAAACATTCACAGACCTTTAAGAATGAAAAACACCGAAATACCTTCATCTTGCACATTCTTGTATTTCTCTCCTATACCAAAGAGAAGCTCACTTTCTCCCAAGCTAACACATCAAATCCTATACGTTCTCTATTTCTTAAAAGCCTCAAAAGTTCACATTAGTCACACATTCTCCACTGTTTAAATATTCCCTCTTTGTGCATATCTGGTACATCTAACAGTTCATTAGCAATAAAACACTGCTTTCAAAGCCAGTTTGCAGTGCTTTTCCCAGCTAGGTGCATCCCACTATGGCAAGAAAGCCAAAATACCTGTCTGCAACAGTAACCACTAGCAGAAATTTAATATTCTCCCACAAGTCCAAGGCCATAAAAAGTTTGTAAGTCCAACTACGAGTTATTTTGTTTCCCTTGCTTTTCTTTTTTCCCTAAACAATTTTGCTAGGAAAAAGCTTTTTGAAATACCATCTACCTTTAATCCTTGATTCTTCATGCAAACCTGGCGAAAGGATTGTAGCCATAATACTCACTTTTCAAATTCTGGACTACTCTGCAAAAGTATCTTCAGAGGTCTCCCGAAGTTTAAATCAGAGTAGGCCTTGCAGAACATCTATCTGTCTTCCTACAGCAAACATTGTTTTGTTCTCCACTGCTGATAAACTCCATGGTAAAATAAGGAGGTTAGATGCTTCAGAGAGCAACTAATTTGTTTAACTGTAAACACATGCACAGCCCGAATTTTCTCCCACTGGTTTGCTTGCTTAAAAGCAAGTACATTAAAAACAGTGATAGTAAGATTTGGGCTATAATCAAGGAGTAATCATATGTATATAAACCCAGTTCTAGTTAAATCTGAACTACAATAATTTTGAAATAGAAACCAAAAGGAAAAACTAAGATTGCAAACGGTTACATACATGTTAAACTTATCAACTATGAGTGGCCTCATTAAGTTCACTGCAGACAGCAAAGCACACGCGTATCTGCAGAGTACAAGTCTGGAGCTGGGACTCACTGACTGAAAACATAGACTGAAGTAAAATGTTACAAAGCAGTGTATAAAAAAAGTACTTCAAAGTTACTTGAGTTCTAACTCACCTGCTAGGATCTGAATTCAAAAGTATTTATTTCTTCCGTATCCCTGAAGATCTCAATCAGTACAAGAAATATGGCCCTCTTCCTGAAGGCAGTCAACTATACCATCTCATACTCACTAAAAAAACTTACAGCATTAAAAAACACTGATTTGGGCATAGAAAAAATCTGTTTGTTTATCACAAACCCACATTCATTTATCATGTAAATACAAAGTCTGACCTTGTGCCTTCCCAGTGGAATTATTCACGCAGTAAGCACTAAAGAATCAGCACACAACCTAACAGTATTTTAGGTTATTGCTTGGTTATCTTTGTGCAGTTACCTTGAAGTTTCTTCTATTGTCTGTTGTCACCTTTCTTCAACGCCTGTGGTAGCTGGTGGTACGACTCCTCAGGAACAGCAAGTCTGTTCAGAAAATTATGCCAACATCACTCTAGAAACTCAAGAGGATATGAGGCAGGGCATGACCGATGCTCAATTCTCATCAACAACAAGTGTTTTCAATACTCAGGACATTTCTGAGGAATGCCCCAGAAGGCTAGTGTTTGTGAAGACTGCTCTAGCCCTTATCTCTGATTAAAATCTGTGTATCATTCGAAAAATAAGTAAGAGAGAAAATAAGCACACCTTGGAAGGCAACTAAACTAAATTATACTAAAGGAGGTTTTAAACTTCCTTTTATAACTATTACTATTTTTGTGACAGTCTTGGACATTTCACATCTAATAAGCTTAGCTCCAGGAACACCTGACACACTTTTAATGTTACTTTGCTGACAAGTAAAACACAAACACTACTTATAAAAAAGGATTTGCAGATAGTCCAGGGACAGGTCATTACTCTGACAATTTAGAAGATAACCAAGAAGATTAGTTTATTAACAATGTAGGAAATATAATGGAGAAAATGATCGCCAAATGAGGGGAAAGTTATGCTTTCATAAGTTAGTCAAATCAACAAAGAATCACATGACAAGTATCTAAATATATATTTACTGCTGACATTGTTCTACTATAGTTAGAAAAAAAATCTGTATTATAAACTTTTATGTTTAGTGAACAATACTGAGTGAATTTGCTAATACAGCAATTTTGCATTACAGATACCTTATACTGTTACTCACCTAAAGCTTACATAAGGAAACAAGAGCCTTAGACAGATAAATCCCTGGTTCCTGCTGTATTATCCAGAAGAAAACAACTTCATAAAGCTGCTTACTCTAAAGAAGAAAGACATGGAAAGGTTCCGCTTCATCAAAGCACCTCTGCTTCAAAGTTTCCGTTTGATCAATAGAAAACTCCAAGCAAGAAAATTCACTTTTAAAGGGATTTATTAGCAATACGCATGAAGGAATAGAACAAAAGATTGAGAAAAGAGCATTAGGTCACTTCAGTTTTGGCTACCAAATATTTTTCCTGACAATAACTGATACTAGCATACCTGGATTTCTAACCGCATGAGGTACATATATTTTCCTCTGATATACTGTCTCATGCACAATTTGCCTGAAACTTAGCAGTTTGTGGCCAATATGGTAATTTTTACAGGGTAGAATAGTTCTAAATAAAAAGAACATTATGACCAGAGCAATACACATGCAGCATGCACAGGATATGGAAGAAGACACCTGGCCTTTTTTTTCCTTTCTGATTGTAGATTGTAGATTGTAGATAAGATTGAAGAATCTTTTCTTTCTAATGCTATAATTAAATTTATTAGGGCAGTTAAATGAGAAAACTTAATTAATCTTCCTAATTTGATTTAGAATGCTTTATATGGAGACATACTATATATAAATTTAGGACACTACAAAGTTATCTTTTCCTCCTATTAAATACAATTCTATTTTTAATGGCCATAATAATTATCAGATCCCCTCTGCTCTACTATCTGATTTAAGTTTATATAATGAGCACTGAATTTTAAAGTGTGCTACATAATGTAGGCTATTTTCACAGCCAGTTCCAGTCTTCCCAATGGTGTAGACAAAAGTGAATTTTTCTACCTGAGGGATCATGAAGCAAAAAGAAAGGCTGTAAAATCAAGCTTGCCAAATGACAGGAGAAGAAGGACAGGGATGCCTTCCGGGAGGGATCCCCCCAGCAGTTACCATCAGTTGCACATGTCCAGAGGCAATCCTGCAGGAGCTGCAAGCTGAGGTTTTCCAGCTCCAGCACAGGCAATCTAGGTTGTGGGACATCAGCATCTCATGTTCCCCAGCAGTTTGTTCAGTTTGGCAGCTGCCTGTTCTGCCCATATCTAGAATCAGCCCAGCCTATTGTGGAATGACTCTGCAAGGAGAGCAGTGACTGAGAGAAACCTGCGTGCACACGCCAAGCTACCCCACCGAACCCACTCACAATATCACTGCAGCACAGCTCACCTCAGCTGTACTGCCTGCAGAGACATGCCCTGAGTGGCATCAGAAGCAAGGTAAAACCAGGCCCCCAACATTCACACCCACTGCTACCAAACTGCTCTTGTACAGCCTCCCTGCTCCCCACAAAAAGCATATCCCACACTTCTGTTAGGTGATTCTCAATGCTGCATACACGCCAGGTTTGCAGAGTTTTGCTATCCACGGAAAGAGAGTAACCAACACCCCCCCACACTGCACTTGTAAATTCAGACACTGGCTGTCCGGACCCTGTGGAATAACCTTTGCTTTCACAACCCATAAAATACTTCCTGAACGGAAAAGGCTGGATGCCTTGTACTCCAGTGCAATTAGTGTCAAATGGAGAACCACGCAGAAGACCAGCTGAAATGGGTTTCCGCAGGTGCCAAATGAGCATTTGGCAACCTGTGGGTGAGACAAGAAGAAAAGGAGCTGCTTCCTCTGCACTTGTGGGAAGATGGACTTTGTTCTGCAAAGGTGTCCAGAAAAAGACAATGAGAAGGCTGAGGACTATTTCAGAGGTATAGTTTGCAATATATCAAAGCTGGGTATGATTTCAGGCTTATTAATGTTCAGCATTTGAGAAAGTTCTCTCTTGTGTAAGTTCTAAACATTGTGTTCAAATGCTAACATACTGAAATTAATCTTCTTGCTGTGAATCAGATAGGAAAGCAAAGCAGTGAGTAATTTTATTTCTTCCACTGTTTTCCAAGACCTAGCACATCCAGCAGCAGTGTGAGTGATTTACTAAGCCTGCATTTATTCAGGGCAGCACTTTTTTACTGGAGGATACCTTCTATGTGCATGCTTATGAGACCAATACAACCGTAAGATGCTATACACACATACTATGAGAAATGTTCCTCTCAGAGGCCAGAGAGCATAAGTCAGAAATTGAAAAGAAGTTTTGGAATTATACTTTGAGCAAACAAATAGAGGTGACTCTTTTCCTTTATTATTAACATAAGTCCGAAGTGCCACATACTGCCAGTATCACCATAATGCAGAACATTTTGGCATTACTAACTGTAATTGCTGACAGACCAGATATGTTTCTGACTTTATTGCCTATGAGTACCCAACAGATATGGAATCATCATGACATTTTTTTCAGGGTGGTCTTCAAATGTTTTCAGGAACTACTTGAGGTTCTCACAGTATCATTAGTGTAAATGTAAATTAATACAAACCCAAAGACAGAAGCTAGAGCAGACTGGCAAATAGGGGGAGGAAGATGTAAATAAATTTTGCCTCAGCAAGCCTCTGCCCTGCCCTGTGATGCAGGAGCTAAATTTAACCAGACAAGTTTTCAGATTTCTAGTTGTGGTGAGTGCTCGAAAAAGAGAAATTGTACCTGCTTTGTCCATGAATCAATGACAGCCCAGGTTTTGTTTGTGAGCCTGCCTAAGGATTCCTTTCTTCTGCTCTCATCACAGGTTTCAGCAGCCCTCTTCTGCGGCAGGCAGCAACCTCCTGACTTATCCTTGAACTATGCCATGTTTTTCCACTTGCAGAGGAAGGAAGACCCTCTAAGGGAAGCAGCACTACAAGGCCTGCTCTCTGCAGTCTGGCATGCCTTTCTTTAGCAGGAGTGGAAAAAAAAGTGGCTGAAATGAATGAGCTTGTGTAGCCCTGTTATTGGTGATATATCAAAACAAAAAAGAAACAAAAGAAAGATGGGGGAAAAGTTTTTAGCAGGGCCTGCTGCAATAGAACAAGGGGTAATGGTTTTAAACTAAAGGAGGGGAGATACAGGCTAGACATAAGGAAGAAGTTTTTTACAATGAGGGTGGTGAAGCACTGGCACAGGTTGCCCGGGGAGGTGGTAGATGCCCCATCCCTGGCAACATTCAAGGTCAGGCTGGACGGGGCTCTGGGCAACCTGATCTAGTTGAGGATGTCCCTGCTCATTGCAGGGGGGTTGGACTAGATGGCCTTTAAAGGTCCCTTCCAGCCCAAACTATTCTATGATTCTGTGAAGAGCGTGCTGCCCATTTCTGCCAGAAGAAGAGAGCTGTTTCATGTGAATTCTCATCCACTTGTTTCCTTTTCTTTTCCACTGTCTGCGTGACATGGGGCATCTGGTTGTTTTGTCCACCTCCAATGAAATAAAGTTCAACCTGTGAATTTCAGAGCTTTACGAGAATTCAAGATTGGGACTTCCACCAGCCATTTGGTTTTGCTAATAAGGTCTCATTGGGGATGGGAAGAGGAACACAAACAGTTTTTCTAAGTGAAAGGGAGGGAACACAAACTGTCACTTCAAGCTGTTCACAAACCAAGGGAACGAAGCCTTGTTTTTATGCAAGACTTCAAAAAAGCATAGTCTTGAAGTGCTATGATTAATGAGTATGCTTGGTGCTAAGTTCTGACACCTCCTTGGTGGGTGCCGTCAATTTTTCTAATCATTCTAAGGAAAAGAAAAGCTGTCATTTGACTGATTTTTCTTTCTCATGGTCGTAAAAGGATAATGGTATTGCTCTGCAAAGCTTTCACACCATGGCCTGAATGCTCAAAATACCTAATGCCTACTCAGAATATAAACATGCTGCTTCTAGGTTTCACTCTTTATGTTAATGACTTGAACCACGATTCATAGCCACCCCCAATTTCGATTCACAGAATTGAGCATTTCTTTCTGCTTGCCTTCTGCTATATAAAGCCATCTGTTTTCTTTGAGGCAACCCAGACTTATTACTTGTGAATGACTCTTACTAAGAACAAACAGAGACAGAATTAAGAATAACAGGAGAAAAATGGAGAAAACATGGATGCTAAATGTGGTCAGATGTTTAGGGAAGAAGCCAGCAATATCTGTCAGAAAGTTTTATACATTTCATCTGATAGAATAATTTCAGTATAAAGAAACAGTTTGTTTTGCAAATCTTCTGCTAGACAGGCAGTAACATTATTAAGTATCATCTCTAATTCCTCTTCATGTAAAATTAACTATCCAGGGCCATGTGAATTCAGATAAGGCAAGCCTTCCAAGTCAAAACTATGGCTCATCTCCATAGCTGGAGGTATTCAGACACGAATGATACAAGTCAGCAGGACAAATAAAGCTGTCAGGAAACTGATACAGCATAGGGGTTGTACCACGTTGCTCTGCAGCAAAACTTCAACCTCAACACTTATCCTTTGGAAAGGGTATGTTGATGGCATTCTTCTATCTCTATCAACTTCTCACTTCCACCAATTTCATGTCAGTGGTCAGCTCCAATTAGTTCAAGAATATTACTGCTGCTGAAACGGAGGAATCAGGCACTGCAATGTCTTCCACTGTCTATGGCACAAGGAGTAAAAGAAGTCACACAGGGAGAACATGAAAGACTTCTAAAATGATGTGGGTAAGGACAGTTTGAAGTTGAATCTTTTGAGTTTAAAGACTGAAGTCTTTCTGCTCCTTGAGAAATGACAGAGCAAGGAAAGAATGATGAGCTGACTCAGCTAAGCAGTTTTGCAAACATCATGCTAACTCATATGATAAAATCCAACTTCGCAGAGTTAAACCTTTCTTGCAGCTTCAAATGTGACATGCAAGCATTTCAGCTGGAAATGTCCCATACTACATTTTGCAATCAATTTTACACAATTGTAAAAGGCCAGCTAGCGACCGGAAACGTTGCTGTTCACTTTCAGCTTCACACTAAAAGAACTGACTACGTGTTTTCATTTGTGTATACTAGCCAATCCTGCTGAGAACACCAATGAAGCAAACATTTTACTCTACTACATCAGTAGTAACATGCTGTGTTTAGGATAATTTGCTGGCAAAATTTCTCTTTGCTTATATATTTGTTAACATTTTTTAAGCAGAAATTTCCATCTACCTGTATCAAAAGCTTCTCCCTTCTTTAAAGCAATGCCTGTTGTACAAGTGAGGTCTTTTGGCATGGCAAAAACATTTGATTTGTATTAATTCATAATTCACAGTTTACACATCCTATAAAAAAAGAGAAAGTGTAAATTTTTTTAAAATCACTATTCTGTTTTTTGGATAACTATACTTGCGGTAAAAAAGATTCCAGTTTTTCTGCTGAGATTCTAGCCAATGTCTCACTTTTTTGCATCAATAAATGAAAGACAGTGATAATTATTGAAACTCCGGGCATTTTCTCCAGGATGATGATCAACACTTTTCTCAAAGAATCAGTAAACACCTTGGCTTGGAAGGATTAATCACATGTGTGGTGTTGGACTGGACGATGCCTGCTCCTGAGCGCTCTTCAAAATCCAGTTGCCAAAGATTCAGGATCTGACTTTTCTCCACTAACAGCAGATAGACATTGCTGATTCTGGGATATTCTAATTGATATTCTGGGATATACTCACTGGTGTATTTCTTTCATTTTGATAGCATAATTCAGTTGACTTGGTTTAGGGATACAAATTGTTATAGAATGATCTGAAGTATTTTTTTTTTGAGTGGTCAGTTTTTATTTCTACTATTTAAGCTTCTTGACCTTCTGCCCACTACTTACTCTAAATATTCTCTCTTTTTACATTTTGTGAAACTCTTTCTTCCAAAATCACATGACCTCCATTCCTAGGACCATTGTGTTACCATCAAGAGAATATATTTGGCTCGATAAATATGGATTTACTCTCTGCTATTATCATCTCCAGCAATCTCTAGTAAATATATGACTCTGTGTAGTTCCTATTTTCTCATGTACAGTGGCATTATTCATTATGCCAGAAATGTCAAGAAGTTATTTATATAAGAATATATATAGGAATTTTTTTAATAGAATAATTATATTGCTAGACAAATACCAGTACAACTACCCATCTTGTGCACTCTCATTCCAGAATAAAAACATCTACATTAGTAATTACATTGTCAAAAAGTTAGTTATACTAGTGTAATGGCACTGTTAAGAGTATACTAGTGACTGGTTTTGAAGAATCTGCTTAGGGTCACCATTGTTAATAAAGTAATTGACTTTATTAAATCTCAGCAGACAGGCTAAAATGAGTTTAGCTCTTCATATGTTTGTACCAATACCATTATTCTCTACTTTTAAAAACATCCCCCAATAAATTAATTTTCACATAAACATGCAACAGATGTTAATAAACTGCTGCTGCACCAAATTCAACAAGATTGAGAAAACTCCTATCAGCTGTCCATCAGGGCAAGCCGCCCTTAGCCAGCTGCTCTCTTACGAGCGATGAGACACCTCTAGCCTGGGACCAGATGAGCAAGTTCCTGCCAGGAAGGGCAGAATCATTCCCAGTCCTGTCTAAGAATAATTTATCATTAAAAATTGAATGCAGTTTGTGTTTGTAATGACATCCAGCATTTAAGGTTCTCAGAGTTGGCCTGTAACAAGCAGGGGGAACCGGCAGATTGTTGGCCTTGCCTTTCTCATGTTTTGAGGGATACACTCAGCATACACGACCCAGAGCTGCCCCTTTGTGGGAGAAGGGTGTTGAGAGGAGTCTGACCTCGCGTTCAGCCCAGAGCTTGCTCAGGACCTGCATGCAGAGACTTAGGCGGTGGGCTGTTCTACATGCTGTCCTCAAGAAGAAACTCATCCAGCAGGCTGTAAAACATGTTGAGGCCTTTTGCAGTGTTGATGTGCTGATTTTTTCTCCATTGCATCCTGTCTGCCCATGAATCAGAAAATGGCATAACATGCTAGGCAGAAATGGACAGTTTCAGAAACAATTTGCATTCTGATAGCCAGTTTCCATTTCTGATCCATTTGCATCTTCCTAGGTCATGTTTGCTGAAGAAAAATGAACTCATGTAGAGCACAGCAAAATCATTACACCATTTGAGCAGAGGCTATATGTGCTTTAATAAAACTGTTTAGGAGAAACCAGTTTATTTCTATAGAAATTCAAAAATTCTTGAGCCTCTCAAAACCTAATCAAAAGGAGCCTGTAATGAATTGCTGTGACAATTTACCTCCTCCTCGCACAGTCCAGGCTCCTATTCATTACCTGAAGATTTACATTTGTGCTACAGTAGAAGCCTGTTAAATGTATAACCTTGTCACTCAAATAAATTCATTCATTTAGGATGTCTCTGTCTACCACAGAGGATTGCTTATAGGGCTCTATTACCTGAAATAGTTATGCTTTGGTGTATATCAAACGTTGTACCTGTCTGACACACCTGTTTACAACAGAGGTTAATTTTTCCTGGTGTTTATTTTACACGGAAAACAGAAATCAGTCAGTCTTATGCAGTGAAACTTTGGTGAAGAAGATTTATACTGGAGCCAAATGGAGCACCTACATGCCTTGCAAAGAGGACAGTATGTGATTCTCTCTTAACAGGAGAGCCTTTTCAGAAATCAGGGTCTTCATAGCAGAAGCTATTTCAGCAGCTTTCCACAATGGAGTATCATCATCAGACAAATTCAAACGCCTGAGTCATGTAGACTATACTGCTTACACAGCAGTGCATGCTTTTCCTTTCAGAAGCCTGTGCACCTGCTCTGACATTACTGCCAGAAACACTATTATGCTGTTCTTCCCTACATCTCTGGGTTTGAGGTTTTAGATGAGGCAGGAAACACTGCCAAGATACTGGGGAAACATGGCAGTATAAAGAAGATTGTATTCATTCTCAAACTCAAAGTATGGAGGCACAAATTAGAAAAGCATCAGCTTTACCTTTGAATAACTTAGTAAAAGCTGACTAATTTAAGTAATTCAAAACCTTGACTGTGGTCTTCTTTTAACTTATTTTCCCATCATTATAATTAAGGGACTCTTAACACGTTCACTCTTCTGTAAATCTTAGAAATCTATCTAGATATTAACTTAGAAATTCTCCTAGATATTTTAGGTTAATGGGTAGAATGTTAAATAGCTATAACAGTTACTACTGCCCCTTTAAAACTGAGCCAAAAACCATCAGACTATTTCCTTTTACAGTGTCACAATGATCTATTTTATTTTGCATTTGACTTTTCCACAGTTCAGGGCTTTTTTTTTTTCTTTTCCAGACTTTGATCTGACATTTTCTAACTTTCCATCTCTTATCACTCACTTCAGAAAAAAAACAAGCAACATTTTGGGAGTGCAGTGAGGAATATAGGAAGGCAGCGGGAACAGAAAACCTATCATTAGAAGACAGTGAGCGTCAATGAGCCCCAGAAACAGCTGTTCATACATGTTGTATCCTAATAACTCAAGATTAATTTGTCAAGCACGTATAATATGCAGATATCTGATAGAACAGTGAACTACCAGGTCACCTTTGAAAAGAAGAATTTGAAAGACCACTGCAGCTAGTAGCCTGTTAGGTAGGATCCTCAAAAAAGCATGAAGTAAAATTGTATATGGAGAGATGGTTGAATAAGAAAAAATGGGGAAAATGGAGTATTATGAAGAAACTGAATTAACAAGGAAGGCTTAAATGACTTATGAAGGACAATAATTTGTGCCTGTCTTCAAAGATTTTGAAAACAAACCTTCAGAATTGTAATTTTACAAGCTGAACTGGACTATTATTCTTTCTACATCTTGTTTATATTTGATATTCTTGCAGTATCAGGGCTTGTTTCACTGTGATGTCCAGGTAATGAATCAAGATCTGAATAGCTATGTTTGTATCTGGCATTAACAGACTGAAAGACTTACTAAATATACTTTGTAATCTCTGTCTTTCAATTTATACTTTCCAAGTGGTGTGCTGTCATCATTAATTATGCTAAGAAATAAATACAAATATTTTGATGTAATAAAATACTGTACACATCAAATAACTGCCTGATTATAGTCATCTTCTTACTCATCAATCATTATTTTTACCTGTCTTCTAAAGATGATAAACTCTGCCTGACAAATGACTACTGTCAAAATCAGCAGAAAATAACTTGCTTTCAGGCTTCTAAGAGGAACAGTACTTTACACGTAACTTTGTAAAAAGTACAAGCCATTGAAAAGATCTGACATTGTCCTTTAGCATTTACTTCCCTCTTTATCAAATCACTGAATAATGCAAACAGGAAGCAGATTTTCTGTTAATGCCATGAAGAATTTTAACCTTAAAAGACAGATTCAGAAAGCATAATGGCAGAGAGATGTTGACAGACATCCCAATCTCTTTCCACAGGAGGATAGGATAAATGAGAGGAAGAGGAAGCTCTCCAAATACCTGAGTATTTTTTCAAAAGTGATAGGTGCCCTTAGCACTTAAAATAAATGCACAGTGAATAAGGCATAACATTGGAAAGCCAGTATTAGCCAAAGTATTTGCACTGTTTTGGTATCAAAAATGAAAATTGGTAGCGTTCTCAATTTCTTTAATCCATGATCTGAAAAATGTTTGGAAAAGGTAAATTTGCCAGCAGGAAGCAAATGTGCCATAAAAGACACTCATGTGGTTGTGTGTGTCAGGAATACCTTTGCACCCCATTTGAACACTCTTCTGGCAGTTGCACCCTGCTTTCTCTGCTAAGGGCTAGACTCTTAGAAGTTTCCCCAAACCCCTTTTGTGCCAGGCACCTAAATACCTCTAAATATAAGCCACATATGCCCTAGATAACTTATTGGAATATAAAATAACAGCTAGCTAGTAGAACTGATTTTAAATTTCCTGATGAAATTTCACATGAATGACCCTTCTCTCCTGGTCAGATGAATTCAAAATAATAGTTTAGGGCCAATATTCACCCTAATTTAGAATACTACAGCAAGATCTAGATATCTGATTGTTTAAGACATTCTTTCCTTCCCTTCTTCCTATTTCTCTCCTAATGCCAAAAGTAAAAAATTCCACCTAATTCTTTACATTGATCTGTTTCAGGCCTTCATCATCAGCCTGAGAAAGAGTTTTCTGTGGGTCTAAAGCACCCAGCACAGGTGCCTTTGATGACACTATCAACATAAATAAAGAAAGAAATACATTATTGCCATCGTAAGAGGGATTTACACATCACTTAGACCTTGTTGTGGCCCTTGGCGAAGGAGGAAGTCTCAAATAGCAAAGAGCAAACATAACCCATAAATAGAGAGGTGTTTTCACACTAACATTTCAAGGAGTGAACACCCTACTAAAGTCAAAGTAAGCTCAGTGATAATGTATGAACAAAGAATGGAGGTTACGTTCATCACGTAACTTGTTGTGAAGACCTAATGTGTGAACATTTAAAACTCCAGTTTCAATTCTCTGAGGCTTGGAAGCTTTCTATAAATTTCAGCTGGCACAATTCCCACTTTTAACATGGTTGTACTTAAATAGAGAGGGATGGAGAAGTAATGTAACAGTTACCTGAAGACCCGACAAAATTTATTTAGAGAAAGAAGGGGACACAATGTCGTGAATCTCTCAAGTTTGCATTTATCAGATAGAGACTGGAAGAGGGAATCTGGTGCTTCCTGGGAAAATGAAGGGTTTCCCAGCTACATAGTGTTATAGTCTGAACCAGCAGGTAACAGGTTGAAAAAAAACAATGCTGCTGCCATTCAGCAGTCCCTCAGCTGATCACTAGGCTGGAAAATAAACGCTGTAATACAGCAGCTAACTGTGGGAAAAGATAATGGTGAGGAAGAACAAAAGCCACAGGAGTAAAACTCTTATATTTTTGATAGGTAGGTGGACAGAAAGACCTGCAGAAGACTTTGGACACACACAGTGTGATTCCTACTGAGACCTGAGTGTCTCAAATGTGTGGGCAAGGGACACGACACAAGCAGCAATCCCTGAAGGCCAAGTTTTCTCTCTGTGGAGCTGCCTTTCCCTTTCCCGCAAGCTCTCAGGTTAACTTTGCTGCCTTACAGGTGCCAAGCTGACCGCCTTCTGGAACGTTTCAAAATAAGTTTTATGGGAAACTTAAGGGTTTTTTGCTACTTCTCTTGTCATAGTGTGGGTTCCACCATACGAAAGTGTGGCCCAGCTTGTTGTATTTTCATATATATTATGTGTTGTGCTGTTTTATTAGTGGAACCTGGAGTGTTAAAACAGCCTTTTCCTGTTTACATTTGCAATCCCTAGATACGAGGTACTTAAACAACAGAGGCTGGTCTAGATTCTGATAATGGTCAGATTTTGCACAGGCATTACCAAACACGACACCTCTCACATCCTTACAAGGCATCCAACAGTTGTTATCGTTCTCCTAGTCTCTTAGGATCAGATGCTGCACGTAACTGCCCTTCTCAGCCTCTGAGCGGCTGATCTTGGCTGCTTCAACAGATCTCTGTAGAAACTAACACGTTTTGGTAAAGATGTTTAGTGGTCATTGGTCCAACCACTTAGATGAGCTTAGTAAAAGGTGGTTCCTGGTTAAACAATGGGAATGACTGTTTCGTCTCCGGTTTCTCAGGAGTTGGCACGATGATTCAACCACTGTTTAACAGTTGAAACGGAGTCACTCAAACAAATGAAATAAAATGCCTTAACTTGTTCTCCACTAAACTTAAGGGGCATAACGATAATGTTGCTTACATACGCTGCTTTATAGAGCCTCAAACAAAAATATTAAAAACTGTGCCAAAGCCAATGACAACATTTTTCTGAGATCACCGATATCAGCCTGTTCAGAGTTAAATGGCAGAGACTTTTCATCTGGAAATTACTTTCCATCCAAAAATCTGGGAACACTTTATCATAGAGAGAATAAGAAGAGAGTTAAAACAAAAAAAGCAGTAGCAGCACGAGTTAAGAGAAAGTGGCCAAAGCACAGCAAAGAAATGAAGGCAGTGGAGAATGGCTTTTTGATAATTTATTTGCTTGCAGCATTGTGTTAACAATAATAGTCTAATAATATTGTACATCTTTAGAGACAGACAAACTGATGGCATTGATTTTAGCATATTCTCAATTGAGTATATTAGAAATGTCTCATTCACCATAGATCTCTCATAGAGAGAGATCTAACAGAATATGATGTTTCTATTTGTATTACCCCTTTTTATTTCCTTTGTATTATGGACTTTGAATATGCAGGTTACAACTTATTTGTAGCAGAGTCTATGACAATTCAAAAAAATGAAGACATTCTCTACCAATTCAAACAGAATTCAAATACTGGCCCTAGACCCGCTTACTTACTGTGTACTGGAAAGGTGGCTGCTGTGAAGTGGCAGCTCAGATCTTCACCTAACAGAGACTGAAATCTCCATAACTGTGAAGCTGTCACAGCTGATTAAAATATCCAGATCAGCATGAGTTGAAGAGGCAAGTGGGGTAAATGGACAGAAATCTTTGGCCAGCACAGTCTTTAGACTGTTTAAATTTATACAGTAGACCACACAGTCAGCTTAGAGGTGAGTAAACACTATCTCTCCTCCCTGACCTTTTCACCCAGGCTCCAAACCATTTGCAACTTGGGCCAGACCAAGAATCTAGCTCATGGCATCTGGCTGTCCTTCACGGCATTTTGGAGAATGAGGTCAAAGGAGACAAACTCACCATCTAGTCTGACCTTCTATAATACATATTCCACCATAAAACCTTATATCAGGCCGAGAGACTGCAGAGCAAATAATTTACTCCTAAAACACAGCCAGAAAACAAAGTAAGATGAAGAAGCTACCACTGCCAGAGAATCTGAGGAAGAGACAGTCAGAGGGGCAGAGGAAGCTAAACCCTTTGGAAGAAAAAAAATTATTAAATCCAACTGGTGCACACATGTATTAATGTTTAACCTTGCTGCATTCTCATAGGATGCATTTTGTGAGAAAGGCAACACTTTTTACAGGTCTGATATGAGGTTTGGGTATACATGTTGAATTAAGTATTGTTGTTTCTTGAAGAATTATGGCTTTTATCTTGAAGAAAAACAAACTAAAATAATAAACATGCTACTTTTGATGATAAGTTAGCAAAACTTCTCTGTTGCTAATGTTCTCTGTGCTCCAGCCTGTGAAACAGTGAATGCTCTCAACTGCGTGTTCGGCTCCTGACCCTCACAGGATCAAGATTGAAGCCAGACAGAATCCTGCATTAGCTCTTTTCAGCTAAGCAGTCTTAAAAGCAGTGGAGGAAGTGCTATATTAGATAGCATGGTGTGCTACATGACAAGAAGAACAAAACAATCCTCTTGTATTCCTGTCCCGTAAGAAGTCATTCTGCTCAAATTAAAAGTCTTCTAGTCATCTGTGAATCCATAAACTAGGAACTAGGTGCTGGAAGAGACATTTTGAAGATGTTCTCTGGTCTTTCAAAATAAC
Source organism: Phoenicopterus ruber ruber (assembly GCA_009819775.1). NCBI lineage: Eukaryota > Metazoa > Chordata > Aves > Phoenicopteriformes > Phoenicopteridae > Phoenicopterus > Phoenicopterus ruber. Next base: position 64,291,785 of record CM020246.1, on the reverse strand, counting down.
ATGAGGATTTCAGGGTGTCTTGCATGTTTATTTCAGATAACACAAGTATACTATGACTGCTTTAGTAGCAATACTCATCTGGTTAGACAGCTATTCCTGTAGGTAAATGCCTGCCATGAGACCTAAGTGTTAGCAGGACTTCTCCTAGCTCTTGTCAGCTAAATAACAGCTCTGAGAACAAACATCCATCTTCTACAGGATGTTATAATGAGTACTGAGTTACACTGACCTGACTCTAGTACAAATTATTTTCTATCCCTTGCACTGTCCTGCAGCTCATCTCCTCATACACACAGAAAATGTTTTAAGAATAAATACTTAGTTAAAACCCATCAGTTTTAATAATGTTACCATGAGTACTGCACAACTGAAACTGGTTCTACAACAAACTCCTAGAATTACGGTATTCATGAGGAGAAGTTCCAAGATACAATGAACCAGATACCCTGCTCATGCCAGCAGAAGGGCTCTGACCAGTTCTTGGCAGCCAGCGTCTCCTCCCTGCGTGGGGAACCACAGTAAGGGGGACCAGAATAAAGAAGGCTCCAATGAAGCCTTCCTCAGAGATAGGTGGTGAGAAATTCAGCTGCAATTACTGCAACTCACTATTTGTTGACCTTTAGAAGGAATATTAAACGGACACCAAGAGGCATCTTCAGTGGGTTAAACAATTTCTTTGGAAGCATTCAACTTTTGGCATTGTAATTTAGACTGAATCACTTAATTTGGAAATGACCACTTTATTATTTAGATATCTACACATGGAAATAGGTACATTGTTCTGAGCAGAGTAGAAAACATTAGTTCTAATTATATTTATTATGCAGTAAAACGTTGTCTTACTCAGAAGGGAATTCTCTTAAAGTACACATACAAAATAGAAAATGAGAATGCTAACTCATAATTCTTGTGACAGACTTGAGCTGAAAAACTGATTCATAGAAAACTACTTAAAGGTACGTAGCATTGAAAATGAACTACAGTATCTGCAGAGATTTTACTGAGTTATTCAATAGGGAATATAACAGCATGTTCTGTTTAACATCTTTATCAATGATCTGGACGAGGGGATCAAGTGCACCCTCAGTAAGTTTGCAGACGACACCAAGTTGGGTGGGAGTGTTGATCTGCTTGAGGGGAGGAAGGCGCTACAGAGGGATCTGGACAGGCTGGATCAATGGGCTGAGCCCAATGGCATGAGATTCAACAAGGCCAAGTGCCAGGTCCTGCACCGGGGTCACAAAAGCCCCGTGCAATTCTACAGGCTTGGGGAAGAAGTTCTGGAAAGCTGCCCATCAGAAAAGAACCTGGGGGTGCTGGTTGACAGCTGGCTGAATATGAGCCAGCAGTGTGCCCAGGTGGCCAAGAAGGCCAAGAGCATCCTGGCCTGTATCAGAAATACTGTGGCCAGCAGGAGTAGGGAAGGGATTGTCCCCCTGTACTCAGCCACACCTCAAATACTGTGTTCAGTTTTGGGCCCCTCACTACAAGAAAGACATTGAGGTGCTGGGGTGTGTCCAGAGCAGGGCAACAAAGCTGGTGAAGGGTGTAGAGAGCAAGTCCTATGAGGAGCGGCTGAGGGAACTGGGGATGTTTAGTCTGGAGAAAAAGAGGCTGAGGGGAGACTTTATCGCTCTCTACAACTACCTGAAAGGAGGTTGTAGCGAGGTGGTTGTCAATCTCTTCTCCCAAGTAACAGGCGACAGGGCAAGAGGAAATGGCCTCAAGTTGCACCAGGGGAGGTTTAGATTGGATATTAGGCAACATTTCTTGACTGAAAGGGTTGTCAAGCACTGGAACAGGCTGCCCAGGGAAGTGGTGGAATCACCATCCCTGGAGGTATTTAAAAGACATGTAGATGCGGAGTTTAGGGACATGGTTTAGTGGTGGACTTGGCAGTGCTAGGTTAATGGTTGGACTCAATGATCTTAAAGGTCTCTTCCAACCTAAACTACTCCATGCTTCTATGTTTTTAAGGTAATACAGAAAAGGGTCATTATATCATTTTACATGACCAACTAGCTTTTTGGTATGTGTGTTCACAAGTTCCTTGTACTACTGCATAACACCATCATTCTGATACCCACATTTAAGCATTTTAGAGTTTGACCTGGACACAGTTCTAGCAGAGACCATCTGGGCTGCTGAGTCAATCTCCTGCTACCCACATGCATTCACATCACATATCACTTTTTTATAATTTGATTAAAGCTTGACATGTCTGCCTCATTGCATGCCCTGTTAATGCAGATAAGATATTTCAAACTATCTTTCATTTAACTGCAGGGAAGGAACATGCATACAAGTAGGACTGTTCACAGCTCTGCTACTGCACTCTACCTTACATATTCCCATACCACCACTACAGTCTGAGGTAAGTGAATTAGATCCTTCCTATTCTGTCCTGTCTATCAACAGTTAAGGCTGCTCAGACATAGGTATAATTAGGATTTGCCCCATGCAATATCTGCACCGGTGAGAAAGATGCAGAAACCAGACAGATCTCAGCAGGACCTCCGTGTACAGGCTGTGGTTGAGAAGCCAGCCATTAAGGCATGGGAAAAAAAAAAAAATCATAAATTCAGCAAGTGCTATAGAACTAATAAGTCACTGAATCCCAGAGTGTCATGTTTTTAGTGCCCTTTCAGAAGGTATCAGTGCCATGATAGCTACAAAGTGTTTCAACATACCCAGAAAAAATGCCGTATGTACAACTCAAGGTATCGGCAGAAGGATTACGCTCTCAGGAAGTTCCCAGAGTTTGTGGAACTGATTCTTAATCCTCACACTGAAACAGTCCCCAAAGGGTCCCGTGAATTTAGGCCCTGCCAGCTACTCTCCTGCAAACCCTGCAGTCACTGGACAAGGTCCAGAGCACACGTTCCTAGGGTCATATTTCCACTTAGGGCACACGGAACTTGCCCTGCTTTTCCTTGGCAGCTCAGTAAGAGCCCTTCCCCGCCCCTCCTATAATCCCCTCCTTTCTGTAATTCCTCCCTGACTTTTTTCAAACCATAATTATTTTCCTAATTTTGAACTAATAACGAGACAGTCATCTCCACAATCACTACATTGTTCCCTGTTTTAATTTGGCCATGGAGGGGAAAAACAAGCACATGTACTTTCGATGGGTTTTTTTAGTGGTCTTTAAGGCAAACAATACAATACTGCCTATTCTGTTGATGCCAGATTCAGCTTACACACATCTTGAGTCAGACTGGGGCAGTAGCAACTTTTCTTCACCTTACCTTTTGGTGTTGTGCAAGTGGCCCCGATCAGAAGATGAGGGACTCTGTGTAGAAACAGGGTCCCTGCAGATTTCCCCATTCCTCATTCACAGCAAACTGAGACAAAATCAGTTCTTCTGAACACATCAATGTAACAAATGTAAACCACTCTTTCAGAAGGAGATGAGGGGGCAGCCATAGAAGAAGGGTGTTATTTTAAAGAATTGAACAGAATCAATTGACTGATTAAAAGATCATATGCTGTCCTTCCAGATGTCCCACCTTTGCCTCCACGGTGCTCTCTTCAATATGTATAGAGGCATTTCTAACTTATTCATTTCAGCAACACCCAGGCATTAGCTTGAGAGCATTCATTTTCCACTGTCTCTTTGTCTGTGCTATACCACTAAGGAGTAATTTTATCTTTACTGTTGAATGCTTCCTTTCTTTGTCTGAAAAAAAATAGCTAATTTCTCCTTCATTGTTAATGCTGTTGATTTTATTTCTTTTAGAGTCTGAGTATAGAAACTGAAAGGATTTATTTCTTCTATTATAGATTACTACTTCCATCAGATTTTTCCAGGGCTTCACTTGTCAGTAATTATTTCACTTCACAGATGTGTTCATGCTGCCACTCCGTGGCAGTGAAGAGATAAGTAAATCAGTAATGTCCATGTTTATGTTGCCCTCAAAAATCTCTTGGGATAATTCCTAAGTTAAATGAAATATCATGCACACATTTTCTGACTGCAGAGCAGGAATTTGCTCATATTGCTCACCTGCTTGTGTTCACACCAGGCACGTACAAGCAGTGGCTCCAATGAAAGCCATGATACTGCTCCAGATTTCCCAAATATTACAGATATACTCAAGAGTAGAATTCAGTTCTCCTTATTTCTTCTGAGGCTGTCAAGATAACATTATTGCATATAATATACAGAATAACTTGATAGTCTTCTTCCCAGGTCCACTGGAGGTATTTGAATCAGAGTTTCCTCTTTGCTTTGCTGGTATGAATCCTGAGTTAGGCAGAAGACTCTTCGTATTCTGCTACAAGTTCAACAGAACAAACTGTTTTTCTGACCCAGGCAGCCGGTCAAATGACACTTAATTTTCTACTTTCTCTGGATGCCTTATATATCTGTCAGGGCCAAAACATCTCCAGACCCAACAGCTGCTTTCCTGCAGTAGAATATACAGAAATTCAAACAAGGCAACAGAAAGTGTTGATCTCAAGCAGAGAGGCAGCTGGCAGGCCTCTGTAATTAAGTTCCTGGCACTCTTTGTATGTTTTTATAATTTTCCCTCAGTCAGCAGATAAAATGAAGTGTGTCGACTCCCAGAACTCACTGCGTATTCTTTTAAATGTCACCACACATTGTCAGGTCACTGCTCAGTTAGGCTCCCGCAGTTTTCCATTTACAAATCTAATTCCTTAATTGTTTCTGAAGTATCAAACCACACATGATTTCAGGTCTTCAGTGATTTCAGGTCTGCCCACTCCCTTCCAGACACGGGCACACCAGCTGGTCCTGTCTACAGCCAAGGCCCTCCTGCTTGGATCATGACTTGACAGGATCTCATACACTTCTGTACATTAAAAATTATCCCTACTGACAAAGTTTTCAATTAAAAAGGACCAAGAAAAGGGTACAGTGAAATGAAACAATTGTATTTTCCTAATAGTTTAACCAAAGAGTCCATTCCTGTCCTACAACATAGCTAATCTCCAACAAAATCTCCCTGCGACCTTGAATGTCTACATGGTTATGTGAATTAAATGGCAATATGTGATTCATTTCCTATTCCCCCACAGTCCCTTGAGTCCCTAATATTTCAGGTAGCTACCAAATATTTCTTTCATATTTTGTTTGTCTGTACCATGTTATGGGACTATCTGTGCTTGTTCCTAGCATTTTCCAATGCTTTTAGAACAGGCAATATATCCTAAGATGATTTAGGAAAAAAAAAATCAGTCCATATTCAATCTTCCTCTGTCCTGCTGATGGCAGATTTTTGTAAGTTCATTGAAAGAACAGTCAAATTAAAAAACAACCTGTACAAAGAGATCTAGAAGAAAACAAAACTCAGATCTGGTATAAAGATACCAAACTCTAAAGACAGAGGCCCTCAACAGAAAACCACCTGCATAGAGGCATGGAAAACTGATCCCAGGCAAATGAGCAACAGCAAAGATCTCAAGTTCCCTCACTTTCTATTTCTGCTTATCTTTGTACATTCATTCCGTTTCAGTGCACCAGAGTCACAGCGAGGCAGCTATTTTTTTTAGCTTGGTGCTGGTGAAGGATCTTCAAGCCTGTGAACCTCAGCTATGGTCACATTACTGTATCATGCAGCTTGTCATCCCATGGGATCACAGGGCTAAGCCTCTTAACCTCACAGGAAAATCTGTCTCAACACTACAACCTTTCCTCCATAACAAGGATAATCAGGTAAGACCCTGGATTAAAATGAGCAGTATCACAAAACAAGTAGAGCTGCATTAAAATGCTTATACTTCTGTATCATGGTTTGCAGGATGCTTTAGTGGTCTTACCAATATCTTGCTCCTGCAGCACTGAGAGATGGCTTTCAACTCTAGCATTCATTCACACATGCCCTTATAAAAGGCCAGCAGTTGGGCTGGGGCCTAAATTAATCTAAACTTCTAAGTCATAAATGAAAAGTAAGAATCTGCTCCAGCATTGTTGCTTTCTAGTTCTTCCTCCAGAATGTAAGTCTGGAAGGCAAATACAATTCCAAAGAATAGCCTAGGCCCATAAATAAGGAACCTCAGTGCACCTGTAAACTTTATTGTTAGGCTTTCCAATTGCAATAGCAAAATTTTCCTGGAATGTGTACCTTAAAGTGATGGACTTTTATTTTGCTGTCAGATGTTCTTTTGATTTATACTATCTGTTTATAAAGCAGAGGAAAGTCATGAATAAATACTAAACTGCAGGAGATTTTGATGACTACACCATCTCTGATGTAAACCTTGAGAATATGTGTATAATCAGCTCAAGCAGCCAATTGATACTGCAGCAATTTGCATGACTGCTTCTCTGACTTCAAGAGCAGAAAGGACACATTGTGCGTACAGTACAGAGATCAACAGTCTGTCAAAGGAGCTGATGGTGTGCAGTGCCAAATGCACCTGAAAATAAGCAACGCCGGCTACCTTAATTTGCACTTCACTTTATGCCTCTATTCATATGAGTGATCTACCGTTTTGTTCCCACAAGTCTAGAGACAAGGTTTTTTTACTGTTGGACAGTAGTAACCTTCCCCTGCTAATTAAAAAAGTCTGTTCTTGTGGGGTAAGATACCACTCTTATTGATGCCTTCATTTGCTTCATCTAACAACATTTCATTCAAAGATACAATGCCCTTTGCATCCAAGCAGAAAACTGGAATTACCCAGGTTGTTGCTTCATGTAAATCACCGTTATTTTCTTCAAATCTATCACCCATCAGGCGTCTGCCTTTTATACGCTGGCCCCTTTCTCACGTTTGTTTACAGCTCCATAAAGAGTACTGGAGACATCTGCTTATTTTCCAACACATATTCCAATTATACAGAAAGGAAATAGGGGATTGTCAGCAATTCCGTTGACACTTCAAAACACTAAGTTTGCACTTGCTCTGCTGTATCCCAGATAGCACAGGGCTAAAATATCAGCAGAAATTCTGGCAGAACAGCCTACAGCAAGTATGAGAAGAAAAGTGCTTCTCTTTGCCACAGAGAATGACTGAGAACCAAGCATCACTGGTGTCGATGGTTTTACAGGGTGCCCAGGGCAGACCACACTCCATAAACACCACCAAATCTCCTGCCCAGCCTGCTACAACAGCGACTCTGTACTCACTCTCATGAAGTTCTCTGCAAATGTATAAACTAATAAGGATTTGTTCCTCAAAATACAGTTTCTACAGCTTTTGTGCATTCCTGTTCTCGTAGTACCAAATCTGTTTAGAGATTTAAAAGCAAGGACTGTCGCATTTGTAAGTATAAGTCATTTGAAACAGTCTGCAGGTTGGCTTTTTATAACAGAATAAAGTGCAAGTGATTATAAGCTAATTTTACCTAAAGGAATTCCAATATTTTCCTGCAACAGAGCAGTGGCTTATGATATGTTGTAACAATAGATTTGAATACTGAATAAAATTAACAGTCTTTACATTAGAGCGATAAAGGTTCAATTCTCCCTTGGGCTTGAAAAAGTTCTTGTTGTGTGTAATAAATATCAAAGCACCCTCCAATACGTAGAATTTAACCCAAACCTGTTTCCTGGCTTATACACAGTTTGAGCTGGTATTTATTTTAGATAATATAAAGGGGTATCAATGCTCCTACTTTCAAATCAAGAACAGACTATTGAACATGATGCTTTGTAACTTCAAAAAGCTTCATCTTTTTCGAAAGATGTCACTTAAGTCACAAAAAGAAAAAGAGAGTAAAAAACATTTTCACAGTTTATTGCAGGCTTAATTTCAGTCATGGTATTATTCATGTTCTAATGAATACTGCAATGAATCCCTAAAAGGGTAATGTGTGAGTTTCAGGTGACGTTTTCACCTACTGTGATGTGAACTGAAATAAATGATGCAGAAGCCAAAGTAATTGGAATTGCTATCTAGAAGTTCACAGTTCAAGGCTGGGATATTTATAATTCTAAGGACAGCATGTTATGGCTGTTCTTGGCATTTGACATGAGAGGAAGGTTAAGAAGGCTTAAGAGGAGAATGTCAAATACGAACAAGGTAAAAGCACAGACCTGGGAGCTACAGGCTGTAAATTCTTTTCACCGCTATTTTGTTATGTGACTATTTAATTTTCATCTCTCAGTTTACCCAGTTCAAAATAGTAATATCTTTCAGACTGTAATGAAGATTCACTGACTCACTGATCTTCTTGTTATTAAAAATCATTTACAATTTCAGAATTTTTGGCAATGTCAAAGTTCATAGACAAGGCTCTTTTACAATTTTTTCCTGATCATCCTAATTTCAAAAAGCAAGTAGGTATTCCGACTTTATGAACACCTAATTGGAAATTCCATGTTCAGTAAAACACTTGCTTCCAGTCTGCTTATATGACAAATGCCTTTCCCATTTCTTATTTATAAGTAATTTAACCAGCTTAGAAAACACGAGGACAACACGGAGTACCAGTGTGACTTACTCATTTGTTTACTCATGTCTTATTCTCCAAAGTGACTGGGAAGATGTAGTGATTCTAATTATCAGGTCAGGATACAGGCAGGAGCAACATTTATGAAAGTTTCCTAGCAGAGGACTGGAGGCCAGGGGAATGCTGCAGTGTATTGCTGCAAATGAGCAAACCCAGACCTGATGCTTGATAGCTCCGCTATCACAAGGTAACTAATGAGGACAGTAGGCAGTTTTCAATACAGGCCCTAATTGTAGGCTAAACATAGCGGAGTGCTGTTACGAGGATTAATTGGTTAACGTCTGTAAAAGGCTTTAAGCATGGAGTCATATAAATGCTAAGTGGCATTATTATTTTAATAGAAAAAGGATGAGTCACATATTTTCATTTTTCTTTGCCATGGGCAGCCACAAAAGACCTGCTTTCTATACAACAATATGAATAGATGTAAGTTATGACCTCAAAACTGTAACGTGGTGAATAACTGGAGCTATAGTTTTCTGTTTACAGCACATAATTCATGTCTGGAGCTCACTGCCACAAGACATTGCAGAGACAAAAATTAGATTTAAAAAATGAGATTACGTATTCGTTGCCTTTTTTTCAGACGTAACTAATAAGACATTCCTCAAAATTACATTCACCAAGTTAGAGACTCCTTAAAAGAATCGGATTATCAGAAAAAGAGATAACCAGCATTTCTGTACTTGACAGGACCATGTCAAGTATTTCAAAATGGCCCCCAGCTACCGAGACCTCCCAAATGACCTCCTAACATGGAAAATAAGTCTTCATAAAAATCAAGAACTGTTGCAGATGTCTAAACATAATAAAAATATATAAGGGCTTTCACCACAGTGCTTCATAATTTAAGACCATCACCAGTTGCCTGGGATCAAATCAAACTTCCTTTTTAAGGGAACAACACTGCGAAACTGTGGAGATTTTATTTCTTCCCATAGTCTGATAGGGAAGAAATAATAAGACATATTGTCGGAGTGCTGGCCTCAACCACTACTGAAGTTAGGTACGATATCTTTCATGATGTAAAGCTCTTAGAATTAAGACACATCAACAAAGGAAACACACTGCCCAACAACTTGATAGTTCAGCTCAATGGGGCTACCAGAATTGAATGTGGGAAGGAGTGGGGTTCTGCACCAGCTTTTCCCATCAGAGCAGCAGGGCAGAAAACCTAACTACTTTTAAGCTCAGTCTTCACAAATCCATGGCAGGACTGACTATGAAATGTGATCCAGAATCACAGAATCACAGAATGGCAGGGGTTGGAAGGGACCTCTGGATATCATCTAGTCCAACCACCCTGCTGGAACGGGTTCACCCAGAGCAGGCTGCACAGGGCTGCGTCCAGGCGGGGTTTGAGTATCTCCAGAGAAGGAGACTCCACACCCTCCCTGGGCAGCCTGTGCCAGGGCTCTGTCACCCTCACAGTGAAGAAGTTTTTCCTTCCTATTTAACCAGCTGAATATTAGAGGAGGCATCATCTTTGTCATCTTCGCTGCCAGACAGGTGAAACCTTAATGCAACACTGAACCCCAGTCTAGTGAAACTAAACTAGTCTTTCTTACAGCACTTTATTGACTTGTCTGTTTTAGGAATGACTAAATGTGACAGAGGCCCTCAGAGCCGTTATGCAAGAACACCATGCAGCAATCCACACACATGACAGAGAAGGCCATTTAGAACAATCATTATTATAACCAGTAAAGAAGCACATACTTTTCTTTCTTAATCTAAAGGTAGCTAAAATAATTTTACTCTATTATCACGTCAATTTTAGAATATAACTTTCCAGTGGCAACAGATTGTTATTGGAGAGAATGGCTTCTCTCCTCTTACATTAAAAGTATCTCTCTCATTAAAGTGAACTAAATTGTTATCATAGTGCTGAAATCACAATATAAAGAATTTCTATGATGAGCAAGTATTTTAATATTCTCTACTGCAGCAAGGCACTTGAAATCACACTTTTTTTGCTTCACATATGATTTTCTTCATGTTTCTAGTCATGCTTGCTCCACAGATTCTGTAATCCATAGGCACAGGCTTTTTGCGAATTGGCTGTAAAATTACCTGTCCCAATACCAAGGGAATAATGCTTCTAAGGGACAGCACTGCTCCACAGCTGCTACTGCCAGCCTCGAGTTCACCTGTCAACAGTTATACAGCATTAATAAAAAACTTAACAGAGTCACATAAAATTTCCTAATGTCTAGATAAAAAAAAAAAAACACAATCACACAGATTTGAATGAGGAAGATGGCAGAGAAGAAAGGAAGAAACCACAAGAAGATATTGTTCTATGATACAGTGGGAAATACTGCAAAGAGACCACTCCTTTTTCCTACTTTACTCACTAAAGGCATCATGATGAGCCACCGCAGTGGACAGACCCTCAACAGACTTCAGCTTTAGCCACAAGCTGCTTGCTGGAAGACCCTGAGCAAGACAATTTTTTCAGGAAATGGTAGTCTAGCGTTTGCATACCCCTGTTTTTTTTCCACAGCCATAACTCCATCTTTTATAACTAAGTAGTCACAAGATGGGGGGTTGTTCCTGCTGTCTCAGGTCTGCTACATAGGATGCATATCACAAAGGGGAATACAAAATCAGTTTACAAAAGTTGTGTAAAAAGCGTATCCTCTCAGAATGCACAAAACCACACCTGGGGCCTATGCTCTGTCTGAAGGAAAAGAGTCTGGACATTTTGTTTTGACTTTAAGTCAAAATCAGAAAATAAATTAGAATAGATATTAAAATGAAAAAAAGAAAATATAAAACCACCTTGGTTTAACATTTTAAAATATAAATTCATTCATTCTAAATTTAGAAGGAATTTAGATATCATTAATTAAAGGGAAGAGGAAGACAAGAAACAAGTGTTATCCTTTTAGTGCAGTGGATGGATCATGCCTCCAGCTTACAGAAAATCTGAGAGCAAGTCTCGTCTCTGCTTTATTCAAAGCCAGATTCTTCAAACTTCCAGCACCCAGGCAAATGTCCTAGTTGCCAGCTTATAATGATGCTGGCACCACTTTCTCTTCCTCCCTGGTTCTGTGAAAGACTCCTAAGTCCCTTCATGGCTTGAAACCCAGCCTCATTAAAAATAAAGAAATTAGAAACCTAACTAGGAACTGGAAGTCGAAATACTTTTTTTGGATTGAGGCTCTCGTCCTTGAGAAAGTGCCCACAGGGAGATTTTTTATCATTTTTAAAGACAAATATTTCTTTAGGTTTTTTACATCAGCAGCTGACCTGAAAAAAGCCACTAGTGACATGAAATCTCTTTAAGAATTCAGTTTGATGTATAGAAAAGTGATGCTGGTCTAGGACCTAAGCTGCATAAATAATTATTCTTCTGTTCAAATTACATACTAACATTTTTAAAAGCATTCAACTTCTAATATATTTCAAGAATAAGAATGGCTAGAATGATTTTTAACAACACATTTTCTTCAAACTAATTATTTTGGTTAGGTTTGTTTCTCTAATAAAATCAAAGAACATGTTAAATGAAAAATCAAATTTTAAATGCTAAAAGTTTCTTTTTGGAAGGCAGACATGTGGAATAGTTGATATATTTTACACTCATTTTAGCTAAGAGTTTCAGACAACAGCAGTTAAATTCATACTTTTTCAGTGAAAGAAATTGAGCTGGAAAAACTAATGTCTTTTACCATTTCGTGCCTCCTACCCATCCCAGGTGATTTTGAAGATCCACTCTGAGGGATAAAAGGAGAAAGAGGAAATATTTCTGTGGCAGATTGATTTTTACCAAAATAGCAACAACTTTAAGGGGTTTTGACAGTGGAATGAACTCAAGAAATCCAGATTAGAAAGGAAGAATACAGTAGAAGGCCTGAAAGTTTTACACATATAGAACATCTCCATGCATCTGGTATACACATCAACATACAGGCAGCAAACTAATCAACCTACGTAATTCTAGCCTCAGGAACAGCCTTTAAAATTTATACTGTTTCACTAAGGGGAAGTGTTCCTTTCAGTTTTTTAGAGGTTCATAATATCTCTTTGGCCTCATTCACAAGTTGCCTTTCATTTTAATTTTTTTCTACAAGCACTGAAGTGTTGATACTTTTGCCACAAACCAGATTTTGGTTGCATCCACCTTCACACTTGCAAAGCTGAACTGGCAGCAGGTCTGGACGTGGGTCATCACTGAAGCACAGGAATCAAGAGGGTTAAAGCCAAAGCCTGTACACAGTTTCTCTGAGAAAGGAGCAAAGAAAAAAGTGATGGGGTGGGCTGCAAACTTTCAGCCGGAAGTCAGGGAAACCTGAAGTATATTCACAGACATTGGATACGAAGTTCAGCAGAATTTGTAAAAAGCCATGCTTAAATTTCATTTTAAAGATAACAAACACTTTGACAATTAATGAGGGAAGAGAAAGGAGGGTTAATGTGCAATATAAATTTTTGACCTTATTTTCCAACGCTTTCTGAAGTCCTCTCCTATAGCAAACAGAGAGCTAACTACAGTCTTCCCCTCGTAGCAGGAAAGTATTATTCACATGGGGTGCAAAAATACAGCTTCTGCTAGGAGGCAATAGTCTCTGATCTCAGTTAAGACGTATTGGTGGCTTCCCTTGTACAGAGCAAAAGGTAAGAGTTCAACACATAACAAAGAAATAAATGAGACATTACTTTCTTTACTGTCTTTGGTATATGATTTAATGGCTTATATTACACTTGTGGCTATTACATTAACTGAAGAATAGGACCTCATTGATATGGGTGGTAAAGGAGAAAGAAATGACAGCAGCGTGCATTCCAAGTTGCTGTAGGTCTGACTATAAATTATAAGATGTCCTGATTAATTATATTGGATCAACATAGAAAGCTAAAAATAAAACACAGGACACAATCCAAGCTACCTCTGCTGTTAAATTAATCTTTCTGTTTCTGCCAAATGGAAGGAGCTTATTTATCAAAGTGAAACTTCAACCTCATTTATTATAATAAAAAATGATCTTTCAGTGAAATTTAATGAGATTTCAAAATATATCAGGTATCAGTACACTCTCCTATTTTGGGATAACAGTGGTTTTAAAAGTCATTCTTTCCCAGGCGATTTGAGCTCTGACTGAATGACAAGAATGTAACTATTAGTCTTCATAGGCACCGTAACGATTGGGCTTTCCTTGTTCTCCTTTATGTACTCTGTATTGATTGAAAAATAAAGAAAAATAATCTTCTCATTTCTAACTATTAGGGAAACTTTGTTGCATTTTTTTTTATTTGTTTGGCTGGTGCAAGGCTGATCTGGAAGTGCAGAGTTTAAAAATATTTTTTTGTAAATACCTGCAGTCTTCAGCAAATATCCAACTGAGCTGACATCATCTTCTGAGAGGCCATATACAAATTTGTGATGCATCTGCCTGATGAACTGTAAGTTCAAACTGTCAGTGTCACTCAACACTTTGCAACTCTGACAGGGCAAAAGGCTCTCCTATTCCTTTATTCTTCCACAAAAACAGTGGAATTCACAATAAAGGTTAAACTTCGATTATTGATCCATCAGAAATCCATCGTGATTATTCAACACAAAGGATTCTGTCATCGAGGTTTGTCTTTCAAATTTGTCAGAACTATTCTCAGGTTTCTTACTATGAAAATAACCACGAAAATGCCAGTTTCACTCAAATGTTTACTATCCTGGATAAACCTAAAGCTGCAGGGGGAGTGGGGGAAGTAGCCCACTAGACTTACCCCATTTGCCTACAAAGGACCAGCCTAGAGCAAGAAGCGTGCATCCTCGGATTACTCACACCTCCACTCTTCCTGGCTTCAGCCTTGGACTGCAGGAGCAGAGCATCTAACAGGAATTTTGCTAGTTGCCCTCAAGCCACACACAAACTCCAGAAACAAGCAAAGGCATTTATCTGCCCTCCTGCCTGGCTACAGTGGGTTAGTACCAAGCCTACCAAGCCTATGGTTGACTTAACCGGTGACTTAAAAATTATCATTTTAGGTCCAGATCCAAATGCACAACCACGGTGTCCTGAAGAGAAATACAGGGCACATAGTTAGCACCCATCTGAGATCTGGAGCCACTCTGCATTTAACAGTTACATTAGCTCCTTACCACAGTGTGACTACGGGGAGGAAGAGTAACAGAGGGTCTACAACACTACAGGTCCTCAACAAATCCACTTATCCCACCCACCCCCAGTGGTTGATTAAGCCTACTCTCAAGTACTTTCACAACATCAAGTCTTTCCATTAACTTCATTGGGAGAGGTTTTTTTTGTTTTCATCAGTTCCCAACTCATCTGCTTAATATTTCATCACTAGAAATTACTAAAGATAAAGCAGCACAAACATCTCAAAGCAAAGAGGCAGGCAAACATACTGAAGAGGAAATGCACCACAGAGGGCAAGCCATAGGCCTTCAGCATTAAATTCAATTCCACTTGGAAGTTTCCAGATGCATGGCAAAGGCTATTAAAAGAGGTTCTTTTCTCAGAGTAAAGAACTGGAAGAACATCCCATTACTAGTCGTACACACAACTCGTTTCTAAGTAGATTACTTTGAGCTGCTAACATCAGTCCAGTGATTGATTAATGGAGAAATCATTATTTAACTGCTGTGTGAATGACAAAATACAACCCAGCAAAATGTAGAATAAATCAGTTCCTGCAGTCCCACTGATTTGCTTTTACCAAGAGGAAATGTCTATTTTCAGTGCCATTCAGCATGTAACTTCCCCCTCAAACACATGCATCACTACTCTTTCCACCTGGCTGCTACCCATATGTGTGATGTTGCAGGCAGCCACTTCCCCTGGGGAAGAGAGAAACTTGTGAAAGCCGCCTTTGTGCAGCCCTGGCTGCGAGCAGGCAGCACAGCAGGGGCAGGTCTTCCTGCTCTCCAAGCACTCTCAGACAAGCCTTCCATCTGGGGACAGGGCTCCCAATGGCAGTTTTGGCACTGAAAAAGTTACGTGCATGTCACTACTGCTGAAAAACATCACCTCTGAAAGTCTTGTAAAGTTTCCAGAGTCGCCTATAGCGACAACAGTCAAGTTCCTCCCTGCACTCTGCACGTGTGGTACAGTGTAACTAACCTAAAGGAAAATACCTCCAAAGAAGGATATTCTCTCTTCCCTTCAGGTGAGCAGGAAACTGCTCCCACGTCTTTCCTTTAACAATGTGTAAACAGAAATGCATTTTCTCACACTCTCTCACCCGCAACCACATTTTCTTACAAAAGTAAGGTATTGATTGCAAGCTCATATCCACTTGAAATTTTACAGCAAATAAATCTTCGTGAGATTTAGTACTCAAAAAATCCATCACCTTGAAAGTCATGAAGTATAATTTTAGCATCACAGAGTCCTACACAGCAAAATATTTTCCCCATATACATACAGGAAATCGATACCTAAACATGGCTGGATTACAGATTTATAATCAGTAAAGCAATATTAGGAGCAATAGCCAGATGGCTTGTTTTTCATACCCGGCAAAACAGTGCAAAGTTTGAGAAACTGGAGTGAGGTTTTAATTCAGAAAAACATAGAAGACAACATATCCTGTTAGTTTAATGAAAAAGGAAAAACTAAATTTCAGATCTTCCATTTTCCAGTCCATGTATATTTACATAGAGTTGGAACAAATATCATATATCCACAAGCACCAAGTTTTTTGCTACGTGTTCAGATTTGACAGATACTTTGTCCAATAAATGAAACAGCTGTTGACTAATGGGTATTTGCAGATATTGAATATGCTGCACAAAGGCTCCTCTACTTTTCATTTAATGAGATGCTCAGAATTAACTTAAAGATATTCCTTTAACATGGTAAGTGTAAGAAACAGGTTTCAGGAAAAGTCCTTTCCCTAATTCACAGAATCATAGAATTGTTTAGGTTGGAAAAGACCTTTAAGATCACCAAGTCCAACCATTAACGTAGCACTGCCAAGTCCACCACTAAACCATGTCCTTAAACACCACATCTACACATCTTTTAAATACCTCCAGGGATGGTGACTCCACCACTTCCCTGGGCAGCCTGTTCCAGTGCTTGACAACCCTTTCAGTGAAGAAATGTTTCCTAATATCCAATCTAAACCTCCCCTGGTGTGACTTGAGGCTGTTTCCTCACATCCTATCACTTATCACTTGGGAGAAGAGATTGACACCCACCTCACTACCACCTCCTTTCAGGTAGTTGTAGAGAGCAATAAAGTCTCCATGGAGCCTCCTTTTCTCCAGGCTAAACAACCCCAGTTCCCTCAGCTGTTCCTCGTAAGACGTGTTCTTTAGATCCTTCATGAGCTTCATTGCCCTTCTTTGGACACGCTCCAGCACCTCATAGAATCATAGAATGGTTTGGGTTGGAAGGGATCTTAAAGATTAAGGTCCCTTAAAGGGACCTTAAAGATAGTTCCAACCCCCCTGCCGTGGACAGGGACACCTTCCACTAGACAAGGTTGCTCAAAGCCCCATTCAACCTGGCCTTGAACACTTCCAGGGATGGGGCATCCACAACTTCTCTGGGCAACCTGTGCCAGTGCCTCACCACTCTCAGAGGAAAAAATTTCTTCCTTATAGCCAATAGAACACCTGCAAGTTCTTCTCCTTAGGGCCGCTCTCAATCCATTCTTCACCCAGCCTGTATTTGTGCTTGGGATTGCATTAACTCATGTTCAGGACCGTGCGCTTGGCCTTGTTGAACTTCATGAGGTTTGCATAGGCCCACCTCTCAAGCCTGTCAAGGTCCCTCTGGATGGCATCCCTTCCCTCCAGCATGTCAACCACACCACACAGCTTGGTGTCGTCAGAAAACTTGCTGAGGGTGCCCTCAATCCCACTGTCCATGTCGCTGACAAAGATGTTAAACAGCACTGGTCCCGATAGTGACCCCTGAAGAACACCACTCGTCACTGGTCTCCACTTGCACATCGAGCCATTGATCGCAACTCTTTGAGTGCGACCATCCAGCCAATTCCTTATCCACTGAGTGGTCCATCCATCAAATCCATGTCTCTCCAATTTAGAGACATGGATGTTGTGCAGAATAGTGTCAAATGCTTTGCACAAGTCCAGGGAGATGATGTCAGTTGCTCTTCCCTTATCTACCAACACTGTAACACCATTGTAGAAGGTCACCAAATTTGTCATGCACAATTTGCCCTTAGTGAAGCCATGTTGGCTGTCACCAATCACCTCCTTATTTTCCATGTGCCTTAGCATAGTTTCCAGGAGGATTTGTTCCATGATCTTCCTGGGCACAGAGGTGAGACTGACTGGCCTGTAGTTCCCCGGGTCTTCCTTTTTTCCCTTTTTAAAAATGGGGACCTCAATGTCCCTCAATGTCTTGTAGTGAGGGGCCCAAAACTGAACACAGTATTTGAGGTATGGCCTCACCAGTGCCAAGTACAGGGGTACAACCACTTCCCTAGTGCTGCTGGCCACAGTGTCTCTGATACAAGCCAGGATGCTCTTGGCCTTCTTGGCCACCTGGGCACACTGCTGGCTCATATTCAGCCAGCTGTCGACCAATACCATCAGGTCCTTTTCTGATGGGCAGCTTTCCAGAACTTCTTCCCCAAGCCTGTAGCATTGCATGGGGTTGTTGTGACCCCGGTGCAGGACCTGGCACTTGGCCTTGTTGAATCTCACACAATCGGCCTTGGCCCATCGATCCAGCCTGTCCAGATCCCTCTGTAGCACCTTCCTACCCTCAAGCAGATCAACACTCCCACCCAACTTGGTGTCATCTGCAAACTGACTGAGGGTGTACTCGATCCCCTCGTCCAGATCATTGATAAAGATGTTAAACAGAACTGGCCCCAATACTGAGCCCTGGGGAACACCACTTGTGACCGGCCACCAACCGGATTTAACTCCATTCACCACAACTCTTTGGGCCCGGCCATCCAGCCAGTTTGTTACCCAGTGAAAAGTACGCCCATCCAAGCCATGAGTGGCCAGTTTCTCCAGGAGGATGCTGTGGGAAATGGTGTCAAAGGCTTTATTAAAGTCTAAGTAGAGAACATCCACAGCCTTTCCCTCATCCACTAAGCAGGTCACCTTGGCATAGAAGGAGATCAGGTCAGTCAAGCAGGACCTGCCTTTCACAAGCCCATGCTGACTGGGCCTGATCGCCTGGTTGTCCCGTATGTGCCATGTGCAAAGATCCTTTTCCCCCTTTGAGACAGGTGTACCCTGTCTGTCGCCAGCAGGCCTGGTGTCCTGTAAACCGACTCATCATCAAAAAACCCAAAGTCCTGCTGGTGACACCAGGCTCAGAGCCAGGTATTGATCTGCTGGCTCTTCCTGTTTCTTCCCTCATCATTCCTTGCAACTGGAAGGATAGAGGAGAACTCTGCTTGTGCTCCTGATCCCTTAACCAGTCGTCCCAAGGCCCTGAAGTCTCTCTTGATTGCCCTTGGACTTCTTACTGCATCTTCATTGCTGCCTTCTGGAAAAATCACTAATGGATAATAATCTGAGGGCCATAGCAGGGTAGGAAGTGTTCTCATCACATCTTTAACCTGGGTCCCAGGGAGGCAGCAGACTTCCCTAAGAAGTGGGTCTAGTCTGCATATTGGTCCTTCTGTTCCCTTCAGAAGGGAGTCTCCTATGACAATGACCTGTCTTTTTTTCTTTATGGGAGCAGTTTTGACACAGGTTGTAGGCTGACTTAACCTTGGTGACACCTCCAAGCTAGATGAACCATCGTCCTCATTATTGTTCAATTCCACTTGCAGAGCCTCGTACCTACTACGCAAGGGCAGCTGGGAAGGTGAGGTAGTCACGGAGGAGACACTCCTGCTGCGCCGGGCAGGAACTTGTCGCCATTGGCCCCTTATCCCTTAAGTCACTGTGTCCAGCCAGGTGGAGAGAGGACAGGGAATCCTCCGTATCATGCGCCCTGGCTGCCTGTCGGGCCTGTCTCAGGGAACGTAGGGTGCGATTCCAGTAGTCTATCTGTCTCTTGCTCTCCCTGATGCTCTTCAACCTGCCCACCTACTCCTGGAGCTCTGTCACCAGGTGAAGGAGCTCCTCTCCTGGGCGCACCTCCCACAGGCAGCTCGCTGCTGCCGCCCGGCACCGGCGTAAGAGCAGGGCTCACCCTGCGGCCTGACACCCGGGCAGCAGCGTGTTCCCACCGCAGCTCGGTCTGGGAAGCTGCGTCAGTTGTGGTGGGTGCAGAGCTTAGCGAGGCCATGGCTTTCTGCTGGGTGGACACCGTGGGTCCCTGGTTGAGCTGGCAGAGCTCAGCGCCCTTTCTGCACGCCCTTCCACACGAACTCCCACACCACGCCCTGTTTGCCTGCCTTGGTCGCGGCGCTCCTGGTCGCGGCGCTCCCTAAGAACTTCTTTTATACTTGTGGGGGGCTTGGCCACCATTGCTCCTGGCCCCACCCAGGTCTCGTCAGCCCCTGTCACACGAGCTGCGGGCTCTTGGCAGGTCTCTTGGCTCCCCCTGAGGTTGCCCCGGTTTGGGAAACTCCCCTGTGCGAGGTCCTAGGGCTCTCCGCTGCAGATCCTGCCGCACCAGAGCTGTTTGCCTCAGAAACGGAGTGCCATAGCAGTGTCTCTATAAATGCAGATTAAACTGCATATAAATATGTCTGAGGTGTTCTTTACAACACCCATTACTAGCGCAATGCTGTGCATAATTCAGACACCTATTTGTTTGTTTGTTTGCCTGATGTTTGTAATGATTGTTACTTTTGCACAAAGACTAATATAGCCTCTTTTGACATTGTTAAGATCTATTACAAATATCCCACTGAATTCTTACATTGAAGTGGAAGGTTGTTTTCCTCACACAATTGAGGTTGAGCAACAACAAACGTTTTGCTAGTCTATGACTCAATTCTTTCTTGCCATATGCA
Source organism: Phoenicopterus ruber ruber (assembly GCA_009819775.1). Taxonomy (NCBI): domain Eukaryota; kingdom Metazoa; phylum Chordata; class Aves; order Phoenicopteriformes; family Phoenicopteridae; genus Phoenicopterus; species Phoenicopterus ruber. The sequence continues at coordinate 64,271,490 of CM020246.1, read as the reverse complement.
AGTCAAGGAAAATCAGGTTTTAAGATAAATTTGTCATTGTAGTAGTAATACTGCTGCATTTGTGACAGCCTAAGGATATAAACAAGTCAAGGTTTGCAGGGAGAGCTATTACGTATCTCAGACTAACCTGACAGAACTGAAAAAAATCTGACAAGTCCCCTCTTTGGGTCATGTTTGTCTGTTAATGTTTTCCCTGGCCTTTATTCTATATTTGCACAGGTGTACTGACTTCTGCAAGCATTGCTATTTTCAAATGAACTCTAGACAATTCATCTTAGGGAAAACAGACTTGTGAAGAAGCTGTATTGTGGATTAACAATATGAAGAAGGAAGGGAAGAAACTAAAAGGAGTATTTATCTGTAACAGGTTCAACGATGCCCTCTGAAAATGTATGGGGAATCCAGAATTGGATCAATATGTCTATATTGCCCATCCACCACATTAATTCAGCAGTTAATCAAATCATGCTTGAGACGGTCAGACTGCTCCTGTCCAAATCTCAAACCTTTCTCTGTTCATTATCTGCACTGTCTGTCCTGGGAAAAGAAGCACAAAACACTGATCACTGCTGAGGGCAGGGAAAAGATAAGAGCTCTTCTTCTCAATCATACTTGTGAGAGACATAGAAGTAACAAACAAGGACCAGAGGACACGGGAAGCCCCTTTCAATGAGTGCTAAGCCCATTTAGTATTACAACACTGATAAAACTGTCATCCAAGGTTATACAGCTGACCTAGCAGGTCTTTTACCGCCTCATCCCTCTGAATAATCTGTTCTCTGGGATAGAGATTAAGAATCAGATGTATTACATGAATATATAGCTTTCAGTTATACACAAATGGGCTTTTGCTGCATGGAAGAAAAGCTTTAACTACATACAAGGATGCAGTATCTCCCTATTGAGTATATAGAAAAAAATAATTAAACAAAGTTGTTAATTATGCTGTGACTGTGCAGGATTTCACAGCCACCATCTGTTCTGCTCTGGCTTTAGGACCATTACTGGGAATAAAATCAGGGATCACTGCTACCAAATACTGCTTCCTATGGTTTGGATTAAACTAATATCTCCGTTAGCACCCCCTCTATTACTGTCTCTGAGCACAAGAGCTGAGAATGACTAGGTCCTTTCTGTTGTCTTCAAAACTGAATGGGACCCAGCTGATAAATCAGGCAAGATAAGGTACCTTTACAAAAAGAGGAGTACGCCTACTGTCAGCGCAATGCCTTGTTATTTGGTAGTACCTCTGCAGACAATAAACACAGCATCTCTTGTATGCACTCTCTTCTGCATTATACACTCTTCTGTATCTCAGTCTTGGATTTTAGAAAAAATGAACACAGGCACCCATACCTCTTATCCAATGGAGAACGAAGGGATCAGCACAGGGCTCTGCCCCAGAGAAAGCTGGCACTCCTCTTCATTGCTTCCCCAGTATTGCACAGGTGAAGAACAGGGCAAAATCATATTGCACACTTGCCAGATGTGCAAGCACTGGAGGAGCTTGTTTAAGCTCTTATTTTCTCGTTCAAGGTCACTAAGCCTTTCTACAGTTAATGAGCAAATATGAAAATTTAGCACCTTCTCTCTTCCTTCCCCCACCACCCTCAATATCAGCTCCCTCCTTCAATACAATGGTGCACCACCATTCTTCTACCTGCAAGAGCAGCAAACCATATTCCTGGGCATAAGTGAGGACCGTGCACGGGATAAGCAGTTCTCACAGTGGCTGACACAGGGCAGGACATCACCTAGAACAGCAATCTTAAACCCTTTTTCTTCTCCCTCACTCACTGTAGCATAAACAAAGGTTAATTTCCAGTTATCTAGCAACTCCCACCCAAAGATCTCTAATGCCAGTCCTGTAAGTCTCCAAAATCCTCCCCCTAGATGAAGTATTCTGCTAGTGGGGACACTACAGCACAGTGAAAGCATGCTGGGGTTCCAAAAAACTCTTGTTACTTGGGGAGAAAAGGCCCACAGAAATCCCTAAGTCACACTGGAAATACACTGTAGAAATCACCTGTCTTCTTTCCCACATAAAGCATTAATCATTGTTATCTTTTCTTATTTTCCAAGAACTAACATTGGTCTTGTGTACTCAGCAAAGAGTTAAAAGACAAGTGAAATAAATGTCAATTAATAAATCAAAAAAGAAGAATAGAAAAAGGCAGTTGAGCTACTTCTTATTTCTACCCTTTAAGTTCTCTATTGTGCTTACTTTCTTTTTATTCTCTCTTTAGACTGTGCTCCCACACAGACTGGGTACGTATATGCAGTGAATGATAAGTAATGCACCGGCAATGCAAAGGGAAAGACTGGAGGAACACAACTGTGGCTATAAATATACCTGGCTTTGTGAAAACTTTCATTGTTAAAGGACATAAGGACAAAAATAACAAACTGAGATTGACATAAAACTAAACTAAAACTATGCATACATTCATTTAAAAATATATATTCATGCAATACCTGTCTGAATGAGAAATTCCCAGTCAACAAACAGTTTTGTTTTTCCAATTGATTATTTTATAGCATTATTATGGTAACAAATTACAACACTGTCTCTCTTATTCTTATCATTGGCTATTTTCTCTGTTAATGAAGGAGCTCTATTAATTTCTATAGGGAAATATGAGCCTTCTTAATCTTTGATACTTATCTGAACCTTCAGTGAGCAAAGTGTAAAAAAAACCTTAATTTCTCAGTTTATTAAAATCATGAAATTTTGCTTCTATTTTCATGCCACATACCACGACTAATTAGATAAATAATTTGATTACAAACAAAAATCTTGATTTCATGAGTGCTAACTACAGCGATTTATTAGGAGCTCAGCATAATCAGATTGCAGCTTAATATATGACAATTTGAAAATAAAATATGAACCACAATTTAACAATGAAATACAGATGATCAGACAAAACCATTTCATTCTTTCGAAAACCTCTGGAAAATACATGGATCTGAACCATGCTCTGGTTTAGACATTTTTCAATATGGGTAACTGAAAGAAATGGAAGTGCATGACTGATCACTTGCAAACTTTACAACTATCTGCTTCCATGGCCACTTTTGGGGACAGAAACACTCATGTACGAGTGTTGATTTATGCATGCACATGTGCAATGATGGGCGTATGTGCCTGAAAAGCAGAACCATCACTATTCTGCAGATTAGTGCTGTCTTGATTTGAGACAGCCTTTGAAATAACGTGTACATAAATACCAGGAAAGCCCAATTACTACATCTTTTCCTTGTTAATACACTTAACGTTATTTTCACTTATTAACCCAGTAGCCAAGCCTCTGTCATGACACTCTGTCACTACAATACTATTTCTTTTTGCTGACTGAAAAATTTATAATGTAAAAATTCAGTCAGGATTAATAACCAAAGAGTGCTTTGATCATGTGTAGCCAGCCACTTCAAATAAACATTTTGCCCAGAGCTTCTGCTGATTGTGTACACTGGAACTGTATTTAAAACCTGGGGGAAAATATCAAGAAGATGAGCTGCACTGGGGAGTGATCTCTGCTTGCTGAGCACAGCAACATGCGGCTGGTGAGCACAGGCTCCTTCAGAAGATGTCACAGCTGTCAATAAGAATCCGAGCTGCGGCTTCAGGAGCACAAAGGAAATAATGCAGCCTCCAAATGACCAAAGACCACTTTTTACCATTGCCGCTGCTGCCTAACTGGTAGTTCCCTGCAGGTTCCTGATCTGAAGTGACAAAATTGCTTACTACTCTTAGGAATTTTCACTGTGTTCAAAGTTGTGCGAGCACCTTTGGTAAGGCAAAAAGCAGATGTCCTGTATTGCTTAGGACTTTTCAGTTCATATGTATTAACAGGTATAAATGCTAAAAACACATGAAGTAGCCTGTTCTTCTATTTGTTTTCCCCATGCATGTAAAACTCACCTTAAAAATATGAGTGCTTCACCGTCTGAGAGTCAGTTTGAGTTTAGCGTGTGTAACTGCTGAAGTATTAAAATTCAGTTTTGATTTCTGAATACTACTGTCTTTTTCATATATCTTATACAGGAGACAGCTAGTTCCAAACCTTTAGCTTTTTTACTAGTACCCATACTTACTCTGTTATTTTGCAACATACTACTTATTTTGCAACAAAAATACAGTAATGCACAAAAATAAGCAGAGTGATACTTACATTTATTATATTAGAGCTTCTGACAGGCATAAAAGATTGGAAGCTGCATTCTCTCAAAATAGTTCCTTGTTTCATTTCATGTTTCGTGTTTCGTCATCACCGTATTATTGACCCAAGATCAGTAATACCTGTGAATAAACTCCATTCCTGACTTGTGGTGCAGAACTGCAACTGCAGTGGAAATCATGACAAATGCTGTGAAGTCAGGGCAGAGAAGTGCATGGTGCATCAGTGCATGTGAAAGACGACTACATGCCCTCCACACGATGAAGACTGTCCATCAGGAGAGAGCTGAGGTGGAGCTGCTCAGTGCACCCATGACTATTTGCACTCCCTGACAGAGCCCCGAAGTCTCACATGCACATGGATGACAGTCCACCGCAGACCAGATGCTGCAGTTTTGGCTGCAATGAGGAGGTAAAGCCCATCCCTCTCTAACCACTACAGGCTCTCCCTCTTCAAATTTTGCATCTAGCTTAGTGGTGACAAACCTATAGCTAATAAAAGTGCTGGGTTTATATCATATTGCTGAGCACAGGGCTCTGCTGGTAGCAATCTGCATTCCCAAATCTGTAAAGTCAATATAGTAAAGATATCCCAAAACCTAACTGCAGGCCTTGCTTGACACCAACTCTGCATGAAGCTGTGGGACTTTTGAGTAGATATGTCATCACCCATCCTAATATTCCTGGAGTTTTCTGTTGCTTTAGCAGGTATCTAGTTAATGTTTTAAGGCTGTAAGCCATATGAAATTTTGGGCACACAGTTTGTAAACCAGGAACACTGGTCAACCTAGTTTAATTTACTGGGCTTTATAACAGGGCAGATGAGCTAACCATGCAAACAGCAATACGAATGGGAGCCACAATATAAAAAAAACCCAACCAACCGAACAAACAATAAAAATAAACAGTAAAAATTGAAAAGCAAGAGTTTGATCATGGAACATTGTGAGTAATGCTGGACATCTTTGAGAGTACAGATCGGAAGAGGCTCTTTTGTTTTACACACACGCATGCATACACATACACCATTGCCTCACTTCTGCTGACTTCTAGATATGGAGTTGAATTTTGCTGCCTGCGTAAGAACATGATCTAACATGTAACATAAGAAGCGTTTCATACAGCTAGACAGATGTACAAGTGTGGAATAGTGCAATTCATAACAAAGATTGCACGTCTGCCTTTTGCATGCCGATTCCCCCCCTTACACTGAGCTACCAAAATGATAAACTACGCTGTGTGTCCTCCCACCTATCTATTGTAAATCCTGTACAAGTATTGGTAACTGTGATATAATTCATGCTAGATACCAAATGAAAAGATTTTCACTTTGACAACAGGGTAAATAATTGTTAGCAGACAGAAAGGGAACAAAAGATGACAAAAGATTGCTGCAATATCATAGTCAGTAGGAACAATGAGTTATTCACAGCCTCCAATGCTGGAATGACAGGAAGCGTCTGATTTCACCGCAAAAGACCAAACATGCTCTTTTGTAATGAAATTCCTCTTTCACAGACCCTTTTCTGCTTTATACATCCCACAGGCTGCTCACATTAGTCACAATAAAAGGCATACTTTGGAAGGAAAATGCCACAAGTCATCCCCTTTTGTCACAGAGTTCCACAAATAAGTCATCTTCTAAAAAATAGTTTCTATTATTTTCCTGTTGTTCCATGCTGGGAAAAGTGCACCTAAATGAACTAGCAAGCACACGGCATCTCTGTAACCTGGTAAACAAGCAATCTACAGCCATTTTTCTTTGTTTCTTTCTTCCTTCCCCCACCCTTTTTCCTTATTAGTATGCAAAGCAAGTCGAAGGAGGGAATTTCTTGTTCTCTTGTTCATTAGCTGGAGGGTTATTCCATTGCCGTTCTATTTATAGATTTGCTTTCAACTGCAGTGGGGAACTCACCATTTGCTGTTCAGCATTTTATGCTCAGCTAGCCTCCTGGGGACACAGCATTTTCATAAATTCTATGAATGACACTAAGGTTGCCTCTAATATTCCATCTGCCTTTCTATTTCACAAGTAAAATCTTATCCTACCAGCATTTTCTAAGTTAAAAGAATATCCTCATTAATTTCATAAAAGAAATGCAAAGGAGACAAATGAGCTTGCTTCTGTGGAAAGATTTTTATACAGTTTTTTAATAACTGTAATACTTATTACAGCCTTGAAGAAAAACTACCGCTGGAATATTGCAAGCACAAGTCAAGGAATGTGATAGTAAATTTATTCATGAAAAAAGATGACTCACTTGATATGATATCATCACCTGGCATAACATCACCATACAGAAAAAGATATGTAGATCCATTTGTGTTATAAATGGCAAGCTCAGTTCTAGGATGCAGCTGCTCGTTTGATGCTGCCGCAGTAAATCCCAGGCACAGTGTGCTACTACAGTGAACAAATTCAGCTATTTGCCTCTCTCTCTTCCCTGTCCAAGTACTACTTCAGCAACACAGAGGGATCTGAACTGGACACTTAGAAGACAAGAGTGACTTCCCTCAGAACAACCAAGTTTGGGCTGCCATAAACAGGGTGCACAAAACCCAGCACAGCGGGGCAACTGCCAGGTACTGAAAAGACCAGGGGAATACCTCCACAGCGTCCCTATAATAACAGGGATCTGGGACTGCAGAGTAGCCCGCCAACCAAGTGGTGGAAAACACCCCCAGGTAGAGCTGATTTCAACTTGCCTCAGCTCTTGTGGCATTGCTTTTCTCTTTGCTACTTCTGCTCCTCCACAGGCCTTTCTGTCCACTGCATGCTGCATCACAGCAGAGGACAGTGAATGATGCTGGCTACAAAGTGCTGGGCAGCAGCACTTGGAAGGGTAGCAGACATGAGGCTCCACTGCTCCTCTGTGTGTGTGGCAAACAAAATGCAAAATCATACCTTCAAAGGGCAGACAGAGGGTGCCCACAAATTGTCTTACATCTTTGGGGGAATTTTTATTGTACCCCTTGAGATGAATTAAGCATGTTTGTGCTTAAGCAGAAAAACAATAATTAGTGAACAATGCATTGGGCAGAGTCCTAACACCGTAAGTGGTTCTGCAAGGAGTCTACAAAGATGTATCACGAGCCAATTTCATTATACGCTTGCACCAGCACCGAACTCAGCCCAGCCTTGGATCCATACCCCAGTGCAGCTCTGCTGCCCAGAGGTGGCCCCTGAGCATTACCATTCCAGGATGGCTACAAGACAATGCTGGGGTCATTTCTCATCTCATCACGAAGGGAAACTTCACTCCCTTACAGGAAGTGCTTCTGTCTCTGGCATCCCTGCTTCCTGCCAGCTTCACCCCTACTGCAGTTGGGCCTTCTTGCCCTCCATGCCAGGTCAATTCTTGGTCATAAATCACCACTGCTGAGCAGTTACAATTTGAATTTCCCCTTCACATCTTTTAGGATACACATTATCCTCTCCTTCCTCCAGCTGTGGGCATTAGACCTGTAGCCTGCTCTCACTGAAGACAGCAGCAGCATTTGCAGGGTGAGAGCACGAGCCCTGGCAGGCACGTCGCAGCAGACACATCCCAGAGGAGCCAGGCAACTTGCAATCAGGGCTTTCCTGTTGAAAATAAACTTGCCGTGGGGCACCAGAGGAAGCAGTAGAGGGAAATCTTTCACGCCCACACCACCTCCATCTTTTATAGAAGGGCCACATTCAGCCCTTCATGCTGACACACAGAGTGTCACTGAGGGAAGATACACTGAGGGAAGATATTTTCCCATGTTGAAAATCCATATGCCTGGAAGCGTGAAAGGTTTCCACTTAAAAGAAAAATAGCAATAAAGAAGCTTTAATTTGCATGCCAGCAAAACACATAGTTTTTTACTGCATGCTAATAAACACCCGGGGCATTTGGCTATTAGCACCAAGTTTGCTGGCATAGTTGAAGTGAAGATTACACGGTAATCACCTAGTCCTTCCATTTGTCTTTCTACTTATCTAATCTATGGGGAACAAAGCAAGGAACTCTTACAAACTGATCGATTTGTTTCACCATAACGATTAGGGACAACATTTAAAATTACGTTTCTGTCCCTTATCTCTTCTATCTGTAAGCAGCGTAGATGGACCCCTTTATATGATGTACCTATGCTTGCATCTCTGAATTACCAGAGAGAATTGAATCGTAATGCTTGGCCCAATTTACACTCTGCGTTCCTCTTTTCCAATTTCAGCCCAGTCCAGCATTTGGACAAATGGGTCAAGAATTCAACTGTGCTTCCACTGATTACAGTTTGTGAGCAGAAGCTCCTTCCTCAAAATCCAGCCTCATTTTTTAAATGGAAGGTACTATCCACAAGCATTAAAAGGTAGAGTCAAGCCCTCATTACCAAAACCAAAACAACAACAACAAAATCCAAAGCCAAAACCAAAAAACTGTATTTAGAAATTAGAAATTAAAAAAAGTGAGAATTTTATAAAATCTAAAAATTATATGTTACCATTACTTCTTTTTTGCTTTCTATTTCAGTTGTGAAACAACTAATATGTCTCAAGGAATGAACAATAACAAAATCACAAGTGGTGCCATTGTCTAATATGAAGAATCATTACCATGTAAATCAATGTCTTCAATGAACTCTTTACAGGACAGTGAAATCTAACTGTTCTTTTTAATTATTGGTATTCAATGGAAAATGTAGCCTTTGTATTTGATACCATATCATTATAGTTAACATAGAAAAGGGGTAGATCAAGTGATAGGCTGGGTGTGTCAGAACTCTAAAATGCATTTAAATATTGACAATATGAGCAACATAGAGTATAAAAACCAGTAGGTGATGATGTCATCATGTCCCAGCATTGTTATAATTAATTCATGATTTTTCACACACTGAGGCTTTTGTGTCCATAAGCATCCAATAAATGGCAGAGTAGCTTTCAATTTCATGCACTTCATTTGTTCTAATTGAATTTGAAACAAATAGCCAAGACATAAGTGCATAACCCATAAGGGTTTTGAATAGGAGTTCGAGCAGTAAAAGTACATCCCCTTACATGTTCACCAGTGTGAACCTTCTCTTAGTCACTCCACGCTGAAGTTTGTATTTGGCTTCGGCAAGCAATCATGCCACACTAGAAAACAAGAGGAAGTACAGTACAATGATTAGAGGGACAGCAAAAGACTTGGGAGACCATGTTGTTACTCTGATATGTATTTCCAGTATGTCCCTGGGCCTTTGGCTTTTCTCATGATATCGTCATGTTATCTCAGCTTTGAAAACAAACTCACAGGTTACCCATAGCAGCTGTCGCGTGCGTCTCCCTCTGCCTGCAGCGCAGAACATGCTGCTATAGCCGGATTATCTGATGTCCTGCTCAGACAAAGCCTGGAGGAGATAACCTGGAGCCTGCTGACAATGCTGTGAGCTTGTATCTCCATTCACAGAAGTGTCAGCCTTAGCCCCAGGTGAGCAGCACCAGATCCACAACTGCTGAGTCTGTGGAAGCTCATTCCTGAGCAAGGTGCTTGTTTTGTTAGCTACTAACAACACATCGACGGATGAAGGGGAGAATGGAAGTCTGAGCCTGAAAGGCTCAAGGTGGGCTCTCCGTTTCTAGGCAAACACTGGTAGCATGGGGTATCGGAGATGGAAACTGCTCAGCCTTGTCAGAGAGACAGTGCAAGAAGGAGGACAGGCAGGCAAAATGGAAAGCAAGATGAAACACTGCATTCCCATGCTGAAAGGGATGAGTAGCACCAAAAAGATGGATGAAGAGTGAAAATTCACATAAAATATCCTATCTCCTCCCCCAGCAATTTCCACATTTAAAGACAAATAATCATAATGCATGGTTAGTGAAAGCATTAAGACTGGAGCTGACTCAGGAATAAAGGCAATTTACAGCCCTACAGTGTCCATGTAACAGTGTGAGGAAATGGGCAAGTGTCTTCAATGGATAATGGCTCTGCATTTTCCTACCCTTTTAATTTCACCATTGCAAATATTCTGGCTCCTAGATCCATTTTAAAAAGCAATTGAATGCATTCTTTCACTAGTGTTACTTGATTTAAATGTTTCCTTCTTTGTCCGCCCACAGGAAAGTACTAAAAGAAGGGGCAGAGAGATTCTGTCCATGTGGTATTAGAGAAGAAATTGAACACTATTTTTCTGGAAGCTTAGAATTTTGAAAAACCTTTTCAGACTGAAGGCATTCCATATCACTAATAGCTGCTAGGAACTGGAAGCACACCAACTAATTTGTAAAAATAGTTATGAATTAATTAACACAGCCTGAGGTAACAAGTACAAACCTGAAATACTGTCTACAGTACTTAAGTCATGCTCAAGCACTGGAAGAGTTTGCACAGAGATGTACTGGCATGTCCACCCTCGGAGATTTTCAAAACTCAGCTGGGCCAGGCCTTGCGCAAGCTGAGATGGCTTTAAAGTTAGTTCTCTTCTGAACAGAAAGTCAGACTACACAGCCAACATCTAACCTAATTCTTTCTATGATTGCATTTTGATAATATTTAAATTATAATATATTTGTGCATAGAACCAAGACAGAAAGCCAAAGCAATAGATTATTTTTTCCCAGAAGATATCTTTTTTCACACCATAAAAGCAGAAAGAAGAAATTCATGACGTATACAATGGTGTCAACCATTTATGCTGCAAAATGAATGATGATTGATAAGAACTGATAGTACAAAAGGATGAGTGCAAAATTTTGAATGTAGGCATGAATAAATGATTCTGTAATTACATGAAACACAGGTTCAGCATTGCAGGAAAAAAAAAACCCAAATGTTAAGTATGTCAAAAAACATTCTGGGAGGTATAAACAGAGTCAAATCTGCATGACATATGAAGCAATCTTTTACTCCACTCAGTGTTGGTAAGGCCTCTTTTAGTAGGCTGGGCATTAGCAGAGAAACTCCAGAAAACAATGAAAGTAGTATAAAGATCTGGAAAATATGACCCCTGAGAAAGATCAAATTAACTGGGATTGTTCAGATGGACAGAAATAGATTGAGAACATGTCATTAACTGACAATTAGTTGTCCTTTTATCAGCATAATTATCATAATTAGTTTACAATAGCTAAAGAAATTGCTGACTGTTTCTACAAGTGAGGAATATTCTCAAGCACAAAGAGGCTCACAAGGCACTTGGGGTGGATTTTTTTGAAGGCAGGTGGTAACAAAAGTAATATTAGATATATTGTCTCAAATGTTACAGAAATGTTAGTTGTTATTTATGCTATTTATTTTTGGTTGTCCAAAATTGGAATGATAGCAGTAAAAATCTGCAGATGTGGGTTTATTATATACCTAACTCTGCAAACGAATTTCAGAGTTAGAACAAAAATACGTGGGTGCCAAAAAGGAGAGGTAGAGATCTGCGGTAGCTTCTTTCCTCGCTTTCTTAAGCGCTTCACTGTTAACTTTGTATAGCCTAAGGTAACCTTAACATTGAACTGAAGGCATTTTTTGTAGCCCTTCAAAGCAGATATGAATAAAATTTAAGTTCTCACAAAGATAAAATTCTATAAACATCTCTTTTTCTAATGAAGCCTTATTTTAAAGAGCATAAAGAGCAGGACTATAGCAAAGGAGTGCTTGCAGACTTATGGTTTAATGAGAGATGGTGCAACAGTGCAAAGAAAATTAACTTTGGTACAGCAAGCACACGCATCCTGATTTATACATCATAGAGCAACACTAATGGTCTTATAGAGTCAGGCTTTATGGCTTATGTATTCATTAATTTAGTTTGCTCTTTCAATCTGCATTGTGTAGAGAAAGAAAAAAAAAAAAAAAACCCTAAATAATCTTCTCCCCTGTATAGGACAAATAATTTAGAAACAAGTGTATTAAGCTGGCAGATTGTCTGGTGACCACAAACCAATCTGGACAAGAAATAATTAAAGTAGTATTTTCTTGACAGTGTAATTTCTGCAGCTATTCTTTGACACTAAGCTAAGCACCTACCGAATAAACTGAAATCAAAAGACTTAAGGGAATCAGCCAGCCTCTGAGTATATTCATCTTTAAGCTTATTTCCTCTCTACTTCTCCTCAGATTTCAGTGCTACACAGCAACACTGTTGTGGCAGATTTTAATTATAGACATCATAACTAGAATTCCAGTCTGAACTTTTCCATATCAAGAGAGGATTGTTTGGCTTGGATCCCTGGTTCCTTACCAACACGTTCAGTACTAGCACAAATATTGGTGGTTTTCAAATTGCATTTGCAATTACTGTATCTAGTGCTTTCTTATGCAGGGATCTCTAATCATATCACTGTCTTTAATTACTTAATGTCTGCACTTCCCCTGAGGTGGAGATTTATGGGAATCACTTCACCCAGGCTTTAGAAAAAAATATTTTCTCATTTGAAATACGACATCAAAGAAATATAGCACATCTGCTCAGAAAAAAATTAAAGCCAAGTATTTCAGTCTTTAGAAACTGAATGGATATGGTAAAATGAGCAAAGGTCTTGACTAAAGCACTATAGTTAACCCTCATATTTTGCACAACATGCTGCATGGAACTTTGTTAGAAATTCAGCGTTAGGTCCACAGTAATGTTCTCCTGACTTAAATGAAATCAGGATTTAATCCAGACTTTTACAACGGATTCAGAGAACTATTTTATTCCCAAACACCCAACTTCTGTTTGACTTTCAAGAGTTACTTGATTTTCTTCATGAACCAAAGGAAAGAGAGCAAAAACAGATCCTTGAGAATAGCTGCTTCTTAGGCAGTTCTCTGTTAAAGGTTTGCAGGGAATTAACTGTAGCCAAAGATCATCCAAAATAAGGGAAAGGACAGAAGGAATAAAAGTGACTCAAAGCTCCCAAAAGCAGTGACCTACCTTTAAAGAAGATTAAGTGTGAGAAGTTTTTCAGAGACTAAACACATATCACAGAAATTCAAATTGCTCTCACACATCCTGTGTTGGTTCTTTCAGTTCTTACCCTCTAATGGAAATAGATTAAAAGGCTGATACTATGAATTGTGCAAGTTTGCAGAATGACTATGGAGGACTGCCTTATGAAAGCTTTGAACAAACACTACATGCAAAGAATTCCGATACTTTACTTCAAGCCTAACTCTAGAAGCAATGGGGAAGAGAAGAAAGGTCAATTTGGTTCAAACTCACTTCCAATTCATTTCCACTGAGCTCTGAAAGCCAGAGCAGATTCAGCCCCAGCACTCTACTCTCAACCACAGTGCCTGCACAAAGACAGGGACCCAACCTGCTTGGTTCTGCCTTTATACAAGCAAACCAAAAGTCCGTCTGCACACCTAGCTGCCTCCTCTGAAGAAGTGCATAAGGTACTGTTACAGACATACTAAACATAGGCATATTTTTTTCCAGAATGTCCTTAGCATATTATTACAGAAATACTTGCACTAAAGATTCCCATGAAGGTGTTAAGACCAATACTAAATGTTAAACCCACTCTCCATCATGGCCTTCACTACCTGAAAACATCAAAATTCTACCAAAAGCTCAGAACAGACAAACGTTGCCACGGAGAACAACACAGAAAGGTCTTACCATTGCTAAATAGCAAAAAAATGCTCTTTTTTCTGAGACAATCAGAAGAGGAATGTTGTTAAATAAAAATGGCATTTGTTACAAACATCCTGCTGATGAAAATTTTAAATCTCAGTGAAGCAGAACAGCAACTATGTATGAAAATCATATATGCTTTGGCTCCAAGCCAGAGACAGCAGGGTCCAAGGTTGCTACAGTTTGGAGTTCACCACATTTCAAAAATCACAATGCAGTTTCAGTTCCAACTGAAGAAAAATAACACATTAGTTTCAGATCCATATTTTAGTTCATCATGCCAATGACTGGTCAGACAGGACAGATCCAAAACAACATCTGTTGCTCAGAGCACATGAATGGCACCAAAGTCACAAACTATAGACTCTGAAGACATGCAGGACCATAAACAGATTGTTTGCTCAACACACGCTCAGTTTGTTCTTGGAAAAAAGCCAGCAGAACCCCTCTGGAGATCGCCACCATTTGCCTTGAAAGATATCTTGAGAAGTCTCATTTTTCACTTTCACACAGCAAAGCCTCTGGGCTTCACAAAGCTGTGTTGCAGAGAGAGGCATTTGGGAAACTATATGCAGAGGAAATTGTAAGGTATGAAACGTTAAACTTGGAGGAAATTTACTCTTGGAAAGCATCACTAAACTGCACAAACAATACACTAGTATCTAGCACACAAGCCCATCAGACAATCCCCTGAATGTGTACTTAAGGACACTGGAGTGGTTTTCACCCAATTCTCCTTTTCCAGGAACACCATTTTGCCTAGAGATCAGAGTCTGGCAAACATCTACCAGGCACCTTAGCAAGCCCCAACCACCTGAATATATTTGTCATTCCCATGTGTTCAGGACAGCTCCAGTGTAAATAGACTGTTTCAGGCAAGAATCTCAAATGCTTTGTAGCTATCAGTTCAGCTTCGTGCTACCCTTAAAGCATAGCACGTACTTAAGAGAGTGAACTGCAGGCAGAGAAACACGACAGCACAGAAGTCCTTATCTGCCTGAGCCAGCAGAGCTGGGCATGCTCTCCTCTGTGACTGTGGCGGGGAAGGGAAATGTTAGGAACTGGGACAGGCTACCCTTGATGCTGCTCTAAATCCTGAACAGAACTGAAATTGTCCTAGGAGAGCTCTGGAAGGAACAAAGCAAGCACACAAAGACACTGGTCTCACTCATCTCTGCTGGATACTCTGCTTTCTGCCCTGAGCAAAGAAACTGCACGTAGTATTTAGTGAATAACCTTCTGTTGTCCTCTCTAACGGCAAGTACTGACAGTGACGGCTTGCATTAAGTGTTTTTCTGTAAGTTTAATCCTAAATTTGTCAGTTGAAGGCATGCATGTTAATAAATTGAAAGTAGCATTTTTTTGGTCAGATGGGAACAGAAAGGTATTTCAATCCTCCAGAGCCTTTGCTCTAATCAGTAGATGCACCTTCTTCCTGTCAGATACCTAAGGTCAAAATTTCATTATGTCTACTCTGATTCCAGCCCGTTTCTTGTGGAAATGAGGAATAGACTCTTGAGTATTGTAATATTCAACAGTGGCAAGAAATCAAACACGCAAATTACAACTTCAATGAAAACTGAAGAATGATTTATTTGGTTCTGTAAGCTTTAAAAAACACATGAATAGAAGCAGAATATAAATAATCAGAGATGATTGATAGAGCATACAGGAGCTTTTTGTTCCAGTCAGTTGTTTCATGGCCAAAAAAATACAGATCCTGTCACTGATGGCTTTCGTCTTCAACAACACTGGGAACTGTGATTATCTTGTTGGTACTGCAACTCAGTACTATTCTTATTTGCTCTGCAAGATTATGAACAGAATAAACCTTCAAAGAAAATACCTTCTCTAATCATTTACAAAGACAAGTTGTTCAACCAGGTGCTTTGCACTTCATGCAGCGCTCTAGTCACTGGCACTTTCTTTGCTGCCACTATCCTCTGTTAATACAGTCTTGACTTCGTGCTTTCTAAGGCAAAAAAAAATGTACCTCTGGCAGCACTTTCAGTCTTCATCTCACAGAAACCTTTTCATAACAAAGCCTCTTTTGACAGAGGTGCAATTAATTAACACAAGACTATGTAGGAAAGTTTTCCATGTGAAAAAACCTGTCAGTTCTTGGATCCCGAAAGTGCAAGACAAATTTGCTTGCCATACATGCTATTCAAACTCATTGTAGCACATACCTGTTATCACTTTCCAACAACAGTGGAAACATAACAGCAATAACAAAGAAGTTATGTCAATACTCCTACCATGCCCAAGAGAAAGGTCCCAAAGAAGCTCTGATGCTTGCCGTTGATCTTTACTTTCCTCACAACAAAACATGGTGAAAGGGTCTTCCTTCAAACTACTCTCAGGTGACCTTTCTGGACCCCTGCAAAACCATGGTTTGTGGTATTGGCTACTGTATAGTGTACTGTGTATGCACATAGACACATGAATGTACACACATTCAGTGAATCCAGACACAAACTTAGTTATGATATCACCCTTAAATACTCCTATTTGACCGTTACAAGACCAATACAGAAAATTAATGATTTTTGCTAAACTCCCAGACTTGTCAAGAGATTTTCTATACTTAACCACTGTTGTTATAATTAACACTCAATTACGTCAGCACGTACGACATCTCAGTTAAGAATGAGATTGCATTATTTCAGGTACATATCAAACACGTAATAGCAGGAACTTGCAATAGATTTCAGAGCAAGTGACTGATGAATGATGTAAAAAAAATAAGCTCATTCAACAGGGCTGATAAACAGAAGTCTTAGCCCACTTTTCACCTGACCAATATTACACGGAATAACAGCCAGACATAAGAGAAAGGCAGTGTTTAAGGAGAGATTTTAAAGATTACTTTTTACAAGATTTTTAGAATTTTGACAAACATGCCAACTTCTTCAGTGAAAGTCAGACAAACAAAAATTTAACACAATCATTTCCAATAATATACAGAGGGGAATAGGGAATGAATGGTGACTCATCCTAAGGGAAAACGTTATTGTAGCTGGTGTGATGTGAATGAGAAACATTCACCACGTAACCATGGAAGGATTTTGAGAAAATTTAGTAACGATAAAACTACTACTCATCTGTTTGACTGTGGTAGATACCACTGCCTTGGCACCGCTGTTCAGAAAGTTTTAAGCTGGTTTGTGAAACAAGCGTTGGTCACTACTTGTATTTCAGTTTACAGCAGTGTTAAAAAAGGTGACTTGTGACCTTCCCTTATAATCTGCTCAGACAAACCACTGCTCTGCACTGCTGGCACATGCAAGCATTTTGGAAGCTATCATTAAAGAATTGTCTTTACAAGGTGGTTAGGGGCGCACGGCACAAACAGAAAGTGACCTGAGAAGCTAACTTCCCACCTCCCCCCTCCCCAAATGGTAGCACACGTTTTGTTTTCACGATTAGCATTTCATTGATTGAGGCATGCGCTGTCCCATACCAAGAAAAAAGCATGTTGGCTACATGTCAGACCAAAGATACTCTGACAAAATATATGTCTCACAAGAAGATCAAGATGTCAAGTCACATATCAAAAAATCATTGTGTAAACAGCTGTAAAGCAAGAGAACTTTTGCTTTTATATAAAAGCCTAAGAGTACATAGCAGGTCTTCTTTCAGCTGTCTTTCGTTACTGTGAGCAGAGCCATATTTAAGGGTGTGTGAAGTAAACAGCCATCTACCCTTGACAGTAAAGCAAATTTGGAAATGGTAAGACTCCAAAATTCTCCATAAATATTAGTTTCATGTTAAAACTGAGAGATTGGCAGATTGCTCAATGCAATTCACTTTGTGCTTTATCATTGAGTAGGGAAGGCAATTGCAAAAAAAATACTTTTGCCTGGCAAAGTTGAAGCAGACAGGTGTGCAGATGATTCCAATGTTAAAATGGTTTAAGAGTACAAAAGAGTTCTCTGAAAGATGCTTGAATTTAAATCAGTGTAGAAAATGGCTAGATTTGATGTCTGCCATTGTTGAACTGAAGTATACTAGCTTTATGATCACATATGCAATGATGAGGAAGAAATCAGCTGGGAACAAAACTTAAGTGCCACCTAGATCTCATGCTGGGGATCAGCACAGAGCTGAATTTCCTTTTCTGGAAAGTTTCCTTAGAGGTGAGCCCACTGTCATAAGCAGTATTGGAAACTACATATATTAAGAAAATATTAGGTATTATTGGTAGAACGTAGGTTTTGATTTTATACAGTACAAGTCCTATCAGAAAGCTACAGTTAACAATTCCACTAATCCAGGTAGAGAAAAGAAGAAGTTTTGCCAAAATACTAACATATGATTCAAAAGGATTTGGAATCAGCAGATCAAAAGCCTTTAATAATTCCTGCTCATTGCTGATTTTCATAGAAAAGTAGAATAAATAATGGCATGACTCATTTCTTTCTTTGAGTGAATACTCAACAGCTTTCCTCTCCTCCCTGGTTCTTTCTTTACTGGCCACCTGGCAGCCAGCTCCACTTTTCAGAAAGCAGTAGCCAGCTACAACCTTCAATATCTTCCTCTTACTATCTTTCAGAAGCAAGGGACATGCATTAAAGGCATAATAGAAGAGAGCAGGATGTCCTACAATACCGTTAAAGAAAAAAAAAAAGGCAAGCTTAAAAATGCCAATGGGTAGAAAAAGCAACAGGTACAAAAGCTTTTTGACAGGCCAGCAAGAGAAAGGAGTGCTCTGGGGCACCCATCTCTAAGTGTTTCAATTAGTAATCATGGCATGCTTCAGGAACCAAAAGGATTTTGAGTCCAACTCTGAATCCAAATTCCAACAGAGAAATTACTCTTGTACTGACCAGAGGACCATCTGTCCTCCAGGACTCTGTTTGGATAGTCCTAGGAAAGCTTAAAGCAATAAGAGGCAATTATAAGCACAGCCTGGAAAATAACTTCCACATAATGTATTGGCTGTCTCTACATCCTGGAAAAAAGCTTCTTTGGCACAGTCCTTCACCACTTGTATTAGAGAGGTTAAGTTGGGGAAATCAGAGTGTGTATATGGTTGGACTTGATGATCTTAAAGGTCTTTTCCAACCTAAATGATTCTATGATTCTATACTGAAAATTTTGCATTTTTCTACCCCAGTATAGTTCTGAGGTATCTGTAGTACAGAAGGGGCACAATGCAAATAAAGCCACTGCCTGGTGGCTTTGAACCACGTCTTCAGCTTCCCAGCTTTGTAGCACTGCTGGAACTGAACTGGTGTTTACCAGTGTCTCAGGATATATGTACCCTAAGACACTTTTCTTAGCATTAGCAGTGTTTAAGATAGAAAACAGTCAACAGAAGGGAAGCATGTTAACAGTCCTTCAGCATTTAGAGAGAAGACAGAGGAACAGATCATTTTAAGACTCAGAGCAAGAAAACACTTCTCTTGGAGTACATTAAAGCCTGGAATTATTTTCAAGTGGTAGAGAAGATCCTGGAGAACAGAAGACAGACAAGACACATAAAAATTGGAAATAGAATTAGAAAAGTAGAGGTGATATGAAATCAATACTTTTTACCATCATCTCCTGAAGAACACACAGGATCCAGGTAACAACATAGCTCTCTTGCTCTGCACAAGCCCTAGTTGAAGCATTAGCTCCCTGAGTAACATCTTCCCTGCTAGTACCTCTGGACATAGTCAAAGAAGCTCTGCTTATTTACACTGGCTAGTGATTGGATCCAATCAATCCTCCTTAAAGTATGAAAAGTAAAAACTTTTCTGTTATTTAATCCTGCCTATACCTACCTTTCAGCTGCTTAAAATACCAGAAAATAGAGGTTCCCTGATAAATAACCAGTGCTACTTGTCGACTGCTAACAATGTCTCCATGAATATGAAGACAGGTCAGTCAGACCAGAGTGAACTCAGTACTGGGCTGCACCGCACCCAAAACATCTAGAGGTAAATAATGAGATATTCTGACAAATGAGTCAGAGTTCAAGCATCTTCTCACTTTCTGGGAGTCCTGTCCTATTTCTGAATGAAAATCTTTGCCTGGCAAGACGCTGGAGGACATTGTCCCCTAAAGGATAGAGATAAGGAGAGGACGCTAGAACAAGCCTACAGAACCCACTTAAACAGGACTGTCTATGGCACACCTGAACATGCAGTCCCTGTTCTCACAGCCCATGAAGAAATTCTCGCATTTGCTGTCTTGATTCTGTTTTTCAGGGGAATAACAAAGCTGTAAAGGAAACATTGATGCATGTCAGATCAATATTTACTAACACTTTCTCAAGCAATGCTGGATTGCCAATGTGCTCTGTGGAACTACATACACCCAATGGGACATGATCAAAATTTCTACATATCCCACAGTCAGGGATATCCAGGAAAACTGAATAAATGCTCCATATTCTCAAATGCCACCAGGAAATACTCTTCTGGTGGAAAAGAAGACATGTTTACAGAAAGCCAAAGGTCTGTCCTTGTATTTACAAATTAATAAAACTCTATAATATTTGAAAGTCAACTTCTTTTTGCTCAACATAGTTTCTGAATTCAATTTTATTGTTAAATTGGGTTTGGGTATTTTTTCCCCCCAAGTAAGCATTGAAGACCATTAATCTCACTTACAGGATTTTTAGTGAACATTTTTTTGGAATCTAGATTTGGCCAAGTAAACTCTCTGCAACTCTCTATAAAACAAAACACTTAAATATTTGGAAAATATTTTCCAATTGTTTTATTTTTTGCATTCCTATATATTCATGTGCAAGGATATTTATTTATAGCTTTTAAAATCACCTGCTCACAACTGCAAGTTCAAATTAGAAAATGACTGACATTACAAGCATTATAATAGCTTAATTAAGCAAACTTCATAATTTGCAAGTAATTGGTGGCCTCCTGAGTGCAATTGATAGACACTATTCTTGCATGTGTAAAAAGATTATAATACATGTACTTTTGTACATGGAGAGACCAGTACAAAAAAAAAATATTAGGTAAGTCACCACCCTTTGCAGAGGGATGCAGACCAACTCCTTCCAACCCCAAACCACTAGGCTATGAACCTGTTCTGTGGTGGTGTTCGTGCAAGCTAATAAAACTCTGCTCTTCCAGAGCTCTTCAAGAAACAGAAGTACAGGGAGGCTGGTGTCGGACTTCCTACAGCATGTTCTGCTTATTCCTTTAGCACCCATCACAAAATGCACAACGTATCGTCATGTGTTTTCTCAACAAGCCCCTCATTTAGAGGTCCAAAGACAGTATCTCAGTTCCTTAACTCAAGCCTACAGGGTTTAACAGAGTGCGCCCAAATGACATTTCTAACTTTGACTTCCTAACATAACAGTGCAGTAGTTTAAATGCAGTGGAAGAAACCCATTTTCCAAGCAGAAACCCTTCTCCATTTCAGGAAGCTAGCTTTGCTTACATAGCACTGCCAAACAAAAACTTAAAAAAAAAAAAAAATTAAAAAAAAAAAATCACACTTTAACTTTTGTTCCTTCCAACTCTATGTCAAATCAATAGTCCTTCTGTGGAATTAATTTACTTTGTGCCCAGGTAGACAAAATTGAAAATTTAATCAATACAAAAGAAAACTTGTTTGACACATCCCGGGTGATAATGACCAATGGTTTTGCCTTCCTGCCTTTTTTTTCTGCAGAATTGTTATTATTTTGTGTGTGAAGAGCTATAACAATAATACTAATAATATATAGAAAGCTGTCCTACCCATACCAGAGCCACACCTGCCAGGCACAGTTCAGTGGCACAGGAGCATTCTAAAACAAAGGGAAAGAGAACATAAAGGAAGGAAAGGTCTCAGAGTACAGCTTGCCTGTGAGCACTCTTCTCATAAAATGCTATTTGATTACGTTCCAGTAATAAAGAGAGGCTTATTTAGGAGCTAATGGCACTCCGTTATTTACTGGAAGGTACGCATAATGGTCGTGCAAGCATTAAAAGGAAAAAAAAAAAGGCAAATATTCAGACAAAGACAATCCAAATTTGTCACCCTTACTCAGTCAGTCAATTTCAGATCTACTTTAAGATGAACTTCTGAAACTTAAGTTACTCTTCATTCCAGGAATCTATGCTCAACCCTATCTTAAAAGCGCTAGCAATGAAAAAGCTTCTGCATCATGGGCAATCATCACATTTGGGTTACTATATGCCAACAAACTGGTCCAAAGGCCTCTGGTGCTCACAAAGAATGTCCTGTTAGCAGCATCTTTTCCACACAAAGATGAGGATTCAATTACAGAACAGTGGTGCAATTGCTGTGGTACTATGTCACAAGGAAAAAGGCAATCTCACAGTCAAGTTTATGATTCAGTGGGAAGACAGGACAAGAGGTTACATATCTATAAGACTGGCATCTATAAACGTCTTCATCACTGGAGAGGGAAAAGTATAATGAGAAAATAAACATGTAAGCATTTGGCAGACAATATAGCCTTTCTCAAAAGGCATGACAGCTGCAGTTGAAAATGACACCACCACATTTTAATCACATTTCTTTAATAGCATAGGAATTACTTGCCATATAAATGTACATATATATCACATGTATAATGAATCATTACTAATTACTCAACTCATATTCTCGCTATATTACATATAGTACGTATACATACTAAATTATATATAAAATATATATGTATCATGTATATGTACACATATTGTATATACATACCATGTAATTGTACGTAACACTCTCAGATTTTAAAATGGGATGGATCTACCTCATCTAACTTCAGGTATCCACAAAATAGACATCTACAACTGAGCTATTTCCCCTTGTCCCCCTGTATAGTCAACATAGGGAAAGAACAACTGTTAGCACCCAAGTCATCTGCATCTAATTCCACTTCACACAGAAATATAGCTGGAGTAACAGCACTTCCACAATTAGAGCAGAGGAACATGAAGTCACACCACTAACCCTCGCTACTCCATGACTTCCCACCCCAGCCCTTGGTTTCCAAGCTATCCAGCTGCCACAGGGCCTTTAAATTAGAATTAAATGCAGCACAATAGGAAATGCATGAGTGTGACATTAGCCCTACTTTGCCTATGCAGCTCTAGCAAATAGCAAGGTCTCTCTTCCGTATGGAAGGAGTGAGGATCAGTTAACCACAAAAACATTGACCAGATTTAGTACCTTGACTGACAAATAATACCATTGGAAGTGACAACATAAATTATTTTAACTTATTTATTTACTGCACTGTATTTTTGATGACCTGAGTGGAATTAACATGCTTCTTGACCTTGACTTCTAAAAGTGTTTAGCCATTTTACCACTATTTTCATGTGAATAAAATTTTCTAGTTACTGCAGTCAGAAGGTCTCAAAGATTCTTGCAATTTTTCTTTGCAAACCTCTTACAAGCCATTAAATTTTTCCCAGAGTAATTTTTAGAACTACAGCAAGCCTCTGGGAAACTACTGCTTTGAAGATCGTGGTAACCAGTGTATCATTATGGAGTGTTTCATTTCCCAGAATGTTGATTCTCTAAGACGATCAATAGCTGATTCCTCCCACACCTTACGATTATTTTCCTCAACAAATAATCCCTCTGTTTTTAGCATTTTTGTCACTTTTCTTTTTTTTTTTTTTCCTTTTTTTTTTCATTTGTAAAGCTCTCTGAATATTCTTCAATCCAGCCAAAAGTCTAAAAATTGTGAGATAGGACAGGCAGTTGCTCCAGAGACTTGAATTTTACTCTGTCGTCAGAAAGCCTGGGGTATTTACACTCCTTGTGGATACCCTGCTGAAGCACACTGGCACAGCCCAGACCCAGGGGTACCCAGGCTCACTATCTCATGCTGAATGGAAATCTTCTTAAGTCCACTAGATACTCTCCTCTTCCCAGTATGGATCAGAAACTCTAAAAGACCTGGGAAGTACACGCTGGGAAGTGGCAGTATCCTTGTGATCCATTGGCAAAAGAAGGAAGGTCTTAGTTCCTGTGAAGAACTGGTCTGGAGTAGGAAGCCTCCTGCTCTCAGGGAGAATTCAGTCTTCAGTGCACAAACAGAGCAATGCTTTAAGAGATCTGTATTTGAATAAAACACACACATTCATGTAGGGGGAGGACTGCTACTTAGAGGAGCTCAGCTTGCAGCAAAGCAGCCTGCAAATTAAAATATAAGTAAAGACTACCTGTCGTGTTCCTATGCTCTATACAGCTGGATGCCCAGAAAGGAAACTACTTCATGTATAAATAAAACCTCTTACATAATTGTTGAATGTCCATCTGGAATAGTCACTGAGTGATTACACACCGATGGAGGTCTGGAATTGTTATGTAAAAAATCAATCAAAGCCAAGATGATGAAGGATGGGCAACATTTATTTTATTAACAGACACAGCAGGGGACAAAATGAAAAATCAGTGCTGCTAATATAAAAAAATATATAAACAGCCAACACAAAGGAGCCTATATAAGTCTACCATTAAAAAACTCTAAAATGGTTTTGTAGTGCTTCCCTTTTGTACAGTAGAAAAGGATTAATTTCTTGTAGAACAGTTAGTCCATAAGATCAGCTGCTCCTTGCTTCTTCAAGAAGCATCAAGAAATACTTGTGGGAAGAACCTCTCTTCCTTGAGAATACTACATCAGGGAGAGGAGATAAGGAGACATATCCTCACACAGGGGTACTGGCATAACCCTTCCAAGTCCCCTAGCCTGAGATCCTTCAAAAAAAGTAAAGTCACAGTAATGACAGCAGCTTTGTCTCACCATCTTATAAAAATTCTCCATAACTCAACTCTAAAGAAGCATTCATCCTGTTTTGGTAACACCCAGGAACCCTCATCTCCTTCCCTGAACCACAGCATGCAGATCACTGTGTGCTCTTTGTTCTTATTCTTTATTCTGACATAACTGCTTTATTCTTGTATTTTATTCTAGCTAGTATGGGAGTTCAAGAAAATTGAGAATTTGGTCAAAATATTCACTCAATATTATGGAAAGTAAACCATTTTTTAAATGTGTGGGTTCCCATAGAAGAGAACTTGGAAACCCAAAAAGTAAACCATTTTTTAAATGTGTGGGTTCCCATAGAAGAGAACTTGGAAACCCAAAAATCATTAGAGAAGATATTCATATAATACTGCTGTTCCTAAAAAAAAATGTAAGAAAGCTTTCTAACTCTGCAGACTGAATCTGAAGGCTCTAGGAGTCTGAGGTAGTTCAGATCACAAAATGAAAAGTACAGGAGAATTGATTTACCTCATTTATTTACATAATCACCAGTAAATCTAGGTCGCAGCAAACAGAAAATTGCAGAAGACTTCTAATGAGTGAAGCATTAGTCTATTTATGTGGAGGAACATATGGTTCAGAAAAACTGAAACAGAAGAATTCTGACTACCCTAATGGTGGGGTTGTTAACGCAATCGTTATTAAAGCTCTCTGGCACTTCTCATTCTTTCATTTCCTAAAACTTTGCCAAGTATTAACCATTTTCACTCCAACGCATAGAGCCCTCCGGGGCAGCACTGAACTGCCATAACTATGAGATCATCCTCTCTCTTCCTGCTCTTCCCTGCCTTGTCTGCTGCACATCTTCCACATTGTGCAATAAATGAGACAGCAGTTTGACAGACAACAGCCTCTTTTACAAAAGAATCCTAATTAAGCCTCAGAGCAGCCTTTCTTCTGCACAGAAAGAAACAATCATTCTGTGGAAAAATAGTATTCAACCATATAATCAAGGGCTTAATAACAACATCTCCTAATGTTTATAAAAGTAATACATTCTTTCCAACATCACTTTTAGGTATAATTACTTACATCTTACGGAGAGTACCATTTTGCAGACAAAATGTCCATCTCTACCTTGAAAAAGTAAGATGAAAAATGTTTTCAATATGCAGCTTCAAGAAACCAGTTTTAAAATATATCTTAAGTATACAATGATCAATAGTCCCTGTTTAGCTCTACACCTATCCATTACATCACCAACTCCTCGCTAAAATTCTTTTACTTAGGAGACTATGTGTATTCCCATTGGTACTTTGGGGATTTTCCAACATTCCCTACTTTGCTTTCTCAGGAACAAAAGGCTTAGAAGAAATTACAACTTTGCAGTAGATTATTCCCTATATCCTAACTATTCTTTTTCATACTAGCTATGCTCAAAAGACCAAGTGACCCAGTTGTTCAGTGGCTTGTTGCAGCTGCAGCTTTTGGGAAGAGCCAGCCTGCAGCAACCGATGAGCAGCTAAGCACTTCCAGCACAACCCCAACATGGGTATGACAGCGCGTGGCCGGGGATGGGCACTGCTGCGGGATCCCCACTCCCAGGCACAGCAGGAAGCCAGCCAGCCAAGGCTGCTGAGGACAGCACCGACAGCCCAGGGTGAGATCAGGTGCACGCCCTATCCTTAGAGATTCTGGCACATGGTTCGGAGAGTCAGGGAAGTTGGCTACCTCCTCGTTAAACTGTTATGGAATGATTTCTAAACTGCTGCTCTTGGCTGCCATGGAGATGTTACATATCCATGTCCAAATCACATCCCAGCCAAGAGGACATTTATATTTCCAATGTCTGTGCTATGCATTTTGATATTCCTAGTGCTCCTTATGAGCATTAGAATGATTAATCACTTTATTTTCCTTTATAAGAACAGAAAGCTGACTGCAGGCAGTTTACATTTGTTCGTACTCATCCTCTTAAATACTGCCAAACTTTGCTATAGAGTGAGGGGATCGACAAACACTTAAATACCTAGCAAAATTAACCTACTAATGACATACAGCAAAGTTCTTATTAATGGATATTCCATAACCATCCCTTTGCAAAGAACAGAACATTGCTTTCAAACCTTGTTTAACAAAACAAACTCATAGAAATCAGTATAGTAGTCTTACTGCTTGCTGTGATGACAACTTTTTAGATAATCACATTTTTTTCTGTGTAAAAACTGCAATGTTGTGCCTAACTTATAAAAGCAGATGGGTCTGTGCATTTTAAAAGGAAGTAGCCCTAAAATATTTTTCAGGAATGAAAGGGTAAACAGATGCATTTTAAGAGGCTACAAGTCATCAAGTTTAGATCCCCTTTAGTCTGCTGGGAGCCAACAACATTGTCTTCATATGTAATTAACAAACAGTGCATTTCCAATGAGGCTGTGAGTTCACTTAGTGAACATCTCCATATGAAATTTTCCTACATTACTGATTAGAGGCTACCCACATAGGGGAGCAAACATCATAAGACATGTGAAGAAACATGGAGAGGTATTTTTAACTTGTGCAGCCTCCTCTGTGCTATTTAGGAGATGCTGGTTTTGCTGCTGGACTCAGAAGGGATGGATCTTCCCCACCCCACAGGAGAGCAGCAGCTTATGAGCATGCTTCTCCCTCCAAGCACTGAAGCCCATGGGCTAAGTTCTGCCTCACAGTCTATTTGGGGGGGTTCCTTCAGTCTAATACTATGATTTGTATAGCCAGAGAAGTTTTTAGAAAATCCTACAGGTAAATAGAAATAGTTAATTCTATCTTATAATTCTCCTTGTTATGATATTAGAAGATATGGTGATGTACGGTGGTATAGTATCTCAGAAGGAATTCCAAAGGCGCAAGTTTCAGCTTCATTTTGGGCTGTCAGATGCCTTTAAGAGAAACTAGTCATACAAAAGGTACCTGGTCTGTTGGGCTGGGGAAAACAAAAGAAACGGGTGATCTTAAGCATACTGCTTCTCAGCATGCGTTAAAAATACTCATTCACATTGCTCAGGATAGGCTTTTTTTTTCCCCCTCTCTTTGAACCCAGTATTCCCCAATATGAATACTCAATAACAAAATACGTTGTTCTATTTCATCTCACAACTAGTAAACTGAAGAATTTAACCCATGTTACAGCTTCAGTTAGTCTCTTACATGTTGCCCAGGTAAATTTTCATCATGGTCAAAACAGAGTAAAATGCATGTGGCTGACCACTGTACCAGAGTAGCTGAATGTGGGCTGTGCTTCAGTAATGCTCTGCTAGTGTCCATTCCCATGGAAAGTGTTTACTGTAATGACAGTGCCTACTGTAATGAAAGCTTTCTAATATCACAGCACAGAATACATTTTAAATCTGGGTTCAGCAAAGCAACCAGCAGTAGGGGGAAGAGAGGAAGAAGGAAATAAAACTTAACTCCAGACAACTGTTATCTTACAGAAATACAGCATGCTGTATGGTCACATCTTTGTTATGTTCCAGGGACTGATTTTTATCCACAATTTTTTTTCCCCCGTTATTAACAGCAGTTATATTTTCAGTGTCTTTTTACTCTTCTAAGGAGTTTGATATATAACCTCAACACAAATTATGAGCTTCATTGTTAAATTCAGGGGTATACTTTTTTAGTATAAAGATAAAAGAAGGAAGTTACATATGATACAAAATTGAATTGCAAATTCTTCATCACCTTTGCAACTTCTGGAAATGGTCTGTGGGTGTAAGAATTATTCCCAACTGCATCCTGACATACTTTCCCATTTAATGACTTAGGTTTCAGAACACTTAGGTTTAAGAACAGATCACTACTCAGCATTTCTTACCGATTTATTAATCTAAAGGTATTTTGACGTTTGCTTCCAGAAATGATGGAACAGTTCATAGCTCCGAAGTGGGGACATGTGTGTCCCTGTGTTCTCGCTCTGCCGGGAAGGCAGCCAGCGGAGACACCAGGTGTTTGGGGGGTGGCACAAGTGACAGACCAAACAATGGCACAGTTCAGTCTCTATCGTTTTTGTGAACTGTACAGTTTTTCCACTGTCAGGTCAGAACAAGCCCCCCGACATGTCATTTCTGGCTGCAGGCATTGGTTTTGAAAAGCCTAAGAGAGAAACAGCCAGCAGATCTCTCCCAAGCAAAGCCCACACACACACACACTCAAAAAGCCTCAGGGAGATGAGAAGACAGCATGGACTGATGGCACTGCAATTTCTACAGACTTACATACATTCAAAAACTCTTGCCACATCCCTGACTAACAACGTGCACTGCAAAGTGCACCTATGCCAGGGATCCCCACAGATCTCCCCAAAGCACTTGTAACGTGTGCGGATCACACCCAGGGCATGATGTCCAATGAACATCACCTTCGCTAACACCAGAGCATCCCCTGAGGAAGTGTTTGGTGCAAGGCAGTCCCACCTTTCCCCACGGGAATCAAAACAGAGAGGCTTGTGCCTCTGCTCCTCCCTGGACCTGAGCTTCACATGATCTTCTGTCTTTGTCCTCCTGCCCCGTGAGGTCACAGTAGCCCCAGTGGGGTGCATCTGCACCCCGGCTCTTGAGTCCTGCAGCCCAGGAACATGGCACTGCCATTGCTAGTAGAAGGACACGGGCTCTGTACTGAGTTTGCAAGACTGACTAAAAGCACACCAGATTTTTAGCTGAAGCTTTCTTTTCACACCTGGCAAGAGAAATGGACACTCAGTGGAAGGAAAGCTTTGGCATGGCCAGCAAAAATGCACTAACATCAACACTCCATGCTCCACCTTTGCAAGTGCTGCTGGATGTTTACATTTAATATTATGCTAGAGAAAGGACTTCATCTTCACCCACAGTTCTCTCTACACATTCTTATAAAATGCTCCTGACTTGTAGAGGAATAAAACCCACTTGCAATTAAAGAAATACTGATTTTCTTAGAACTACATTTTTGAACAGGAGGCAGAATATGATTGTTGAGGAACTTGCTCTGCTCACTCAGCAAGGTCTGCTGCATCTTAAAGAAGAAATTACTTGCCTCTACTGGAGTAAGACATTGGCCAGATGCCACTAATATTTCTCCCTTGTTACAGTGGTATTTGGCTCAGAAACACTGATGAAAACAACAGCAGTATATAAGAAGTATAGTATTTTCTGATGATTAAAGAAACTGGAGAAAGGAATTCAAGAACTTCCAAGGAAGCAACACGCAAGAAAGAAAAAGAAACATCAACTGAAAAGGAAACATACATAGGAAATGGGAATGGAAAAGGATAGAGGACACAGAAAAGAGAAATGGAATGGAGCAGCCCTACAGAAGTGAAATTCATCTCACTTAATTTCAGGTGTTTGCCATGTACACATCCACACCTGAGATGTCTATCTTCCCTGTACAGCCAAGGGAGAGGTGGTGATAATCCCACCAATGCATCCTGGGGTGTGGTTCACCTGGCCAATGTGGGAGTCCACTTTAGGATGAGATGAACCACACGAAAATTTCGCACCCGACACTGGTCACCTCTCCACTGACGAGAAAGCATGACCTGTTCAGACACCAGCACAGCACCTTATTGCTCAGGCTAATGCAAAGGTTAATTCTGAAATTATTTCTGTATCTCCCAAGAACATAGGAAGAAATTGGGCTATAGCCACCAAATGAATTACTGACTAAAAGCACACTGCATTATCAACTTTCTTTCAAGTATTCGTTGAAAAAAAATTTCAAAATATACATACTGGTTTTGATAATTTCTCAGATGATGAAAGCATCATTTTTTTTGTCATTTCAGAGTGGACTGAACTGAAAAGAATGCAAAAATATAATGAATTATGATCCGTATCTCATTTAAATAAGCTGCCCTAATGTTGCACATGGAGTGATGCACTTCACTCGTAAGAGAGAAGCAACAATATTGATATAAAACAGTGAGTTAACAAAGTTCGGTAGTAAACGCGACAGTGTTTAACAAGGTTCAATGGCAAGGTACGCTGGATTCTTTATTGCATAGAGGACAGGGTCAGACAAAATTGTCAGGGAGATCCTGCCGTTGAGTCATGAGGTTCAGAAAGGACCCCCTTGCTTTCTAAACTCCTTCTCAGAGAGGAGTCTAGGGGCAGCTGGATCCAGTCCTAGTCCCAGACTTGGTCAATGATTTATGTCTAAAGGCTAATATATGTGCAATCAATCCTTTTTATCACTTAGCTAAGATTTCAAAGTTTAGCATGCTTTTAGTTACTTACCAAGGATCTATTGCAGCAAGGAATCTCTCAACTTCGAGGAGTAACCTTGGGAGGCGCCCCTACTCAAGGGGAGATCCTGGCGTGCAGCCTGCTGCCGTGCAGGAGAACTCAACGGGCCCTCGGCTGTCCATTATTTATAGAGGAAGGTGATTGACCTATAGTCATATTTGCATGCCAGCAAGACATTTGGGTGTCTGCTCCAGACAGGCCTTATCTACTGTGGTGCCATCCATCCCCCAAAGTCCAGCATAAGCTGGATACAGCCATCACAACCCCCACTGGTGGATATGGTTTAAGCAGGGGGCAGCGGGGAAAAGGGGGGGAGCACGCCGCCACACCTAAATGACCCTGTCAGCTTTCTTTCATATTTAAGAATGTGCCTACATTGTGCGATGTAGCATTGTGCAAAGATATTTGGATTAGGCATAAATCTGTATACACATACAGCATAGGGCAGCACAATGCCAAGATCTTGGAAGCAGGAAAGATGTGCTACTGCTGCACTCTGCCTGGGATAATTTCTCAGTAAGATTTATCAATCACCTCAAATGGAGAGTTGTCTTAGAGCAGCTAAATTGCTTCAGGCTCCAGATGAAGCGGTTTGGAGTCAACTTGGGTGCATCCGCACATGATGCGTGGGGTACACACCCTCACTTTCAATAAAGAAAGATGGATTGATCTATCTTATTCTAACCAATGTTGCTTCTTATTATGGTGATCTTACAGTCTTTCTGACTTGGTGCTGCTCTTGCTGCAGCATATGAAGAATAACTGCATGACTCTTCTCCAGACTGGAGAAACACATAACCTTAAGTTGTTACTCTACTGAAGAAACTCCTTCACCCAAGGAGTTCTCCATCATCCATTTACCACCAGATTATTATTCCTCTGTGTCACCAAGAGGGCCCTGGAAGGCAGTATCTCAGTTTAAAACCTGCTCAGTACAACATGGCAGTCTCCACCCAGAATTTTCAATGCTAAAATCTAGGTGAAATTTAACACTTCAAGACTTTCCTCTCTGGAAAAACACATCATCTAAACCAGTATTTTTGTTGACAATGTCAACAAAATTGTGGATTTTTCTTTCCAGCTCCAGAGAACCAAACTAAAAAGGTAATTTTTTTGGAAAATAAAATTCCCATTTCAAACAACTGTTTCTAAATGTATTGTTCTGAAATAGCCTCTTTTGTTTGAAATGAAGTCTGAATTATGCATTTAGACATTCTTTATTCAGAACATTTTTTTATTCCCTGAAGCATTCTGATACTCTGATTTTCCATTCCAATTTGAAAGGGAGATGAAATGTCAGCATTTCGCAAATGGTGAAAACATTGTTTTCCCAATCCACTCAGTTCAGTACAGTTAACCAAAACCAGTTGTATCCATACCAAGGTCAGGTCTTTTAAACAATAAGAATGACAATCTCCCCTCTTTTAGTTCTGAAGAAACCAGGTCAGGAAAATTTCTGTAAGCAATTTTTTTTTAATAATGTACAGACAGCAGGCAACACAGCCAAAACCAGAATGCCAAATGGCTGACTTCCATTTTATCTGTGCTAGCCGAAGGACCAAGGAATCACTCCTTTCGCAAGCTGCTGGGACAAATGTAAACCTGCCCCTGTACGGGCACTTGTACCATTGAATCGCACAGTAGATTATGTCATGACTCATGTATAGAATGAACAAAAAAAGCAGGAAACGAATGCTGTTCCTCTTTCTGTTCTATTGGCGCCAAAACTCGAATACTCATGATGCTGTCTGGTGGTTCCAAATGACTATTTTTTTAGCAAAAATAAAACTTGTCTCATACATATGCCCAGAAGGAACTGCTAGGGTCTTTCAGTTGTGTCCCCCAGGGTCACAGACAAGCATGCCATGGATGAGGCTCAGAAGAGTCAGCACATTCTACAACTTTATCTTCCTCATTACCATTGTTTTTACACATTTTTCCTTTCAGTAAAAAAAAAAAAGCCCAAAGCCAAATACGAGATGTTTCACCAATATCTTTGGTAACATACCTACTCAGAAGAAACCATAGATTTCTCTTTGACAATTACTTTCTGAATGAGAAATGAAACTTCCACTGGAATTCTTCAAATTATTTCTGGGCTTGTATATTTTGCATTTATTTTTACATCTTTGTGGCATGTTTCACTAAGCATGAAAAATTACCCCGGTCCCTTTTTAACTATACAAGAATCTCAGGCAGTTATTTTGGTAAAATTCAAAATGTTCAGCTGCTTCAGGATATTCTGTAGCCCACAAACCTCTTCTGGAAGCCTGTGTTATTTCCAGTAGGCCCTTAATGTACCCTAAAAGCTTTTCTTGGGAAAATGTAGAACTTCCCTTTCCGAGTCCCGCAAGCCAAGAGAAACATTTAGCCCCCAATAAAAGGAGATTAAGAGGATTTGGAAATTATTTTTTCTTCATCTGCATCAAATCAGATTTCCTGCCCTGTCGTGCACCACAAAACAATTTCTGGAGCATCACATACAGCTTGTGCTGCCCTCCCGCTGCTAGACGGCTTGTAAGAAAAAGCCCGCTGACCAAGATTTTAAACAACAATCTATAAAATAATTGCTGTCCTTAACAGCTGATGTCTCCTTTTCGGACTTCTCAGACAGCTCTGTCAATGGCACACAGACAGTAAGATCACTTACTTTCTGTACTCCTGATGCACATCATGAAGGGAGAGGGAGGAAAAGCAAGAGCGTGGTTGCGAATTCACCACCCACTGCGATTCCTTGCTCTTCCCCATCTGCCATGGGCTGAGAAGATGGGGCTGAAGTGCCAGCTTCACGCAGGGGCAAGGTGCAAAACACAGGTTGTTCCTACAAGCTAGGCTGGTCTTCAAATCTTAGGAGCCCCACTGTGAGATGGAGAATGGACCTCATCAGCTTTAAAAATTAAAAAAAGATATCTTCATGGGAAGATGTTCTATGAATATGTGTTTTAAAACTTCACTGCAGAGAAGCATTACACGGTACATTTCAACTGCACATGCAGCAACAGTGAAACGAAACTGGCATCAAATTGGAAGTACGGTAAAGGTAATTGATTCACGTGACAACAGTTTCAGAAAAACATAACAAATCATGCGCAGACAGAATAGTTCACTGCACCGTTAAAACTGCATAATTCTGCAGCAATTTGCTATTAACCTTCTTTCATTTGTGGTTACACCGTTACCTTTCACTTCGTCAGAAGTGCACATAGCAGCAGCTTCCTTTCCATCTGAAAATATTGGCGGTGAATACAGATCTTTCCATTCACCAAGTTCCCGTCGTTTAACCCTGGTACGTTCAAATAAAAAGTGACAACACCACCTGCTAAACAGTGGGAATGAATGATGTTTTCAGCAATGCTAGCCGGCAGTCCAGAAGAGGAGCAACACAGTTTACCAGTAAAAACCCTTCATCCAGAGCCGGCTTCTGAATGCTGGGTGGGGCTCTTTGAAAGCAATAAGAATCCAGCAAAGTTGGGGACTTTTAAATACAGTTCATTTACTGTACTTGTTAGGAGAACAGCTCTACAGACAAGGAATCAGCTCCAACTGCAGATAATGTAGGGCTTTCTTACTGCATTTGTATGATTTTTCATGCAGGTTACCCAGCTAGACTCTACAACAGCAACAGGTTCACAGGCTCCACTATAACAATAAATCAAAATAAAGAGAATAAAACATTCAGTGATACAGATGCATAGTGTAGAAGTTTTTAAAGCATTTAGAAGCAGGGTATTTCTGATCCTGCTAAAACTAAAGGTGAAATCACTGGCAGTTGAGACAGTAAAGTTAGATTTCCTCTTGGTTCCTTAGAAAAAACACACTATTACCCCAGCACTTAAGGGGCTAAATGTACCCTAAATTCCAAGTAGCCAAAAAATATTTTCCTAGATAATTTACAAAAAACTTTACTTTGTACAATTACTTTTTTCACAAGGAAAGATTTTTCTCCATGCTAAATTATTTTTGCACATGAGCGTTTTCAGAACTGAATTCTTAAGCCTAGGACAGGAAGAATTATGCAGCCAAACAATTTGATATTAATTATTTGACTTTAATATGTAGAGACAGTACTAATCAAGTATCAATATCCATATTTAATGATTCTTACTAAACTATGGAATCAAGGTCATTGTATCAATCTAAAATTGGCAATTAGTTTTTCAGAGTTCACAAAAAAAACCTGGCATGCCATTAGGAGTGGCATGAAAACATGAACTTTCTTCATGGAAACAATTTTCAAAAGCCAAGATTTTCTTACTTCTATTCAAAATGGTTCATAAATCTGTCCTTGATTTGTCAAGCATTCAAAGATCAATTATGTTTCATACTTTGGTAAATTTTCACATTTCTACAGGGCAGAAACTCTTCAGTGAAGACGTATTCTCATTTTTGTGTACATGGCAAACAACCACTATTTTGTTTGTAATGTGTGGTCTCAGTCTACAACAGTTTATCATCCAGAAATGCTTGACAATGCAGGACACCATTAATCCTGATTTCGAACTGGCAGACAATTTCACACATACAGTGAGCTTCAGCAAACAAAGAATATCTCATTACTACCAATTTTATGGTGGATGTTACCGCGTCTTTTAATTACCTTAATTTTGTTAATAGCTAAAGTAAACAGTGTGGTTAGACCTCTGGTTTTGAGTTTTAAAAAAAATATTTTAAAATGGTAAATTTACTTAAACATAGTAATCAGTTAGTAAATACTTGGCTTTCTGTAAATGACTGGCCACTGTACTCTTTGCCTACATTAAAATTTGTACATATACACATCCACAAATATCTCCTTGTTTTTACCACTGTAAAGAAAAAAATCCTATTTCACACCCTTCTTATAACTGCCATATATTCTTTCTTTCCAATATATGACATACTGTGCTAAGCAGCTTGGAATTTGGGGGAAGCTGGAAACAGGAACTGAGCTTTGCAGCTGGAGTCTGTATTTAATGTTGTATCTGAATACTCTATAAATAGTAATAGCCAAAAATCTACCTCAGAAGGAAAGCATTTATTAAAAGTTGAGGTGACCCGTTCACACAGGAATAGGAAGACTGTCTATTCTGTAGCAACCAAGGCACATCCCGAGTCATTTCGCGGCAGCATCAGCCACTGAAAAGAGACTCCAGCAGGATGTCCCACTCATCTCCTAGTGCAAGACAGCTACCAGTTTCTTTCTGCCCGTGCACCCCTGTTATTAAAGAAATCCAAGGACAGACACATCACATATTGTTCTGCTGCAAAATGTTCCAAAGCTTCATCATTCAGACCACTAGAGAGCTAAGCACTATTATGAACACCTCATACTGCCTATTTTTTATGTATTTGTGCACATTATTCACATTTATTTTATCATACAGGCTTTTTTAGCCAATCTTTCATCCTTGCTCAAAGCTCTCCTCATCAGATTAAGTTGGGTGAACAAAGCTGTGCCTTCTTTTGGGGGAAAGCAGGCTTAAAAAGGACAAACAACCATGTAATGAGGAGTTGATGTTTAGTCCATTACTTCCAATTGGTCCCTATAAGAAAACAAATTTACTTCTGTCTTACCTGGGCTGTACTTCAGCCAGCTTGCTACCACTCAAACGATAATCTTAAGTGACACCTAGTCAATCAATCAGCAGTTTATGTGAAATGAAACAACCTTGTAGAGCTGGATATCATCCATAAGATAAAATTACTACAACAAAAATCCCCACCCCATTACCTCCCAGAAAAACCTCCCAGAGCCTTCAGAAGGGTATGAGCAGGAGACTGGCCAGAACAGGTCTCTGTGCTGCCTGTTTGATCTCCTCCACCGTAAGCAAACCCTCTGATCATTACAACCATCACACAACACGCTGCCCGCCACATCTTCTGCGCATCCCTCAAGCACAATGACACCTACTCCCTTCCTGACCTGCAGCAGGGCCAGTTTAACCTTGCGGCCAGCATTCTCAAAGGCAGATGATGTACATAAAATTATCACTGCTGGTACACAAACGATGGTGTTGCCAAAATGATAGAAATATGAGGCAATCTCAGTATCATACCATGAACTGAAATGCAGCTAACTACTTTGTAACCACCATTATATAACCTTTCCCAAAAATCAGGGATCTGCAACAAGAGTCATTACCGAGCCGTGTGTCCCACCCAGCAAGCACTGAGCAAAACAGATTCTTTAAAACAAGCCAGCACGCTGCGTTGTCAAACGGGGGTGGTATAGCAATATACCACCATTGCCTCTGCTGCTAAAGCAGAAGAAGATAGCCCACTATATGTCGTAAGCATCAAGACTCTCATAAATAAAACTGGCTTAAATTCAACAGGGAACACATTTTCTCTACGTTGCTCCCCATGTTAACTGCTTTATAATGAATCCTGAAAAAATACTTCTTATTTTAACCCAAGTACCTATGAAAGCTGCTGACCAGCAAATGAGGGTATATTTCACAACCATAAAGATACTTAAGAAATCACATGCTGAAAGCATTTGAAAAATAGGTATGCGAGTGCAACATAATCCTCCTAAAAGCTCAAATAATTTGAAAGCTGTATGTTTGAATGGAATTGCAAGGTCGCACAGTCGTGGTAGCATTTAGGAAATGAATTGAAAATGTTCACAAGAAACTGGTTTTTTTCAGTTCGTAACAGAAACAATGTTATGGCATTTTCACCTGTGACTAATGACGCAAAGTCCAAAGAAGCAGCTGTATTCCAGTTCGTGAACAGGACGTTCCCAGGAACAAAAAAGCCAAGCTGTTTCTTTGTCTGTCCCCAGCTGCTGATCAGAACATCTAATTCTCAACTTTGCTGCCTGCTTAGATGATATATTTCAGTGACAAAAGAAGTTTCTTCATTTGCTTTCTCTATTTCATTGCTTCAACAGCAATTTACAAGTGTAGTAAAGCATAGGGTCCTGTTTCCAGGAACACCTCTGTTTCAAATCATGGCATCCTTTTCTAAAATAATACTGGAAAATATTAGTTTTCTGTAAGTGGAAATCAGCAAATAGTAGCTGTGTTTCTTTTCCATCATAAACCCTTTATGTATATAATTATATTATTTATCACGATTGATTTTGCTTCTCCACCGATTTATATATTACATGTTAGTGGAAAGAGCAAATTAGAAATGTAAAGGATCCATATGTTAGTGTAACCATTTGCTTTATCTACAGTGTTGCAGATTCTGTTCTGGCTCCTAACTGACTTCATAATTTGCTTGGATGTACAAGGAACTGACTCCATAATGAGCTCCTGTGAGTCTGTATTTCTATACAGTCTAACATCTGAAGTGCAAAGAACTAAGCTAAAGATATTTCAGAAAACTTGTGCAATGTAAAGTGCAATACAGTGCTTAAAATTAATTTTCACATTAATGATAAAAATTCTGTGCATTTTCCTCTATGATTCAATATTCTACAGAAGTTTAAAGGTAAAGCCACCCGGAGCTTGTAACTGGCTTGAGTAGGATCACACTTCACTCTTAGGGAAGTATTGTGACTCCATCAGTAAATCTCAACTGCAACTCAAATGTATTTCTAGATTCCTAGGACCAACTGTGAAACTGTTCTTTTAGCAGCTTTCCCATCATTTTCTTTCCTCTCAGAAAAGGAAACAGAACTGGAGAATCTTTGGCAGTGGAGGCCAGATCTCCGGCAGCATTATAATAACAAGGAGTCTGCTGCCCCCCTCCAACATAAGGGCAGCACTGTAAAAGGCGCCTTGGGAGATGCGAAGACAGCAACCTAAAAGAGAGCATGGCCTGAGATATTAAGGAAAGGCCATACAATGTCATTTCAGATTATTATCGCATTGAAGTCATAACACAGTCCATTATTCTTTCCTCTAAATTACCTCTGCAACAACCTCACCTCTGTGGTCATTACAAAAGCTTAGCATTTTCTGCATGAAAAACTGTTTCCTCCCATCTGTTCCAAATTTGTTTCTCATTAATTTCCATTTGTGCTTACTTGTCTTATTTAAATTGGGCCATTATTATAGATTAAGATGGCATAGATTCAGCAAATAGTGGGGCACAAAGAACCTGCCCTCTCCATATTAGTTTCAAAGGTCTCCTTGACCATCCTCTTACATGAATGCTCACCATGCTGTTTTGATCTGGTTTTACTAGACACAAACTTGAATTTCATTAGTATCGAAACCCAGACCTTCATCATGTCTGAATTTCAGCAATGCTCTCTGTTGGTAATGGACCAAATTGGGAATCCAGACCTGCATTTCAGATTTGGGCTGTAAATCTCAGGCTACTTGCGCTAACTGTCCTGTCTGGCCCTCAAATCTGTAATCCTCCCAAAGTAATACTGAAGTGGACCTATATATTTTTTCCCATATATATTATATACCAAATCATTACATACAAAAATAAACTAACCAAACACAAATCTGAATTTCCTTGGGCAAAATAAAATTTTACTCATTTGTAAGATTTAATTTCCAGTAGATACAGTAAGTCTACATTGCTCTTCCTGACCACAGCTGCTGCCTTTAACTTTCAACTCATGCCCATTTGATTCTGCATTTCAAATCTTAACTTCTTGATCATTGAAAATCAAGTTTTCTCTACCATCCCATCACTGTGTCTCTTGTATTGACCCAGGAAAGAAGGTATCAATAACAGGAAAGAAGGTATCAATAACTATCATTAAAAATATTTTTAATGATAATCTAGGCTAACTAGTGCTTATTGATCATCTTACTGCAATAGCATTTTAACTGGATGTCTCAAATTTATAAACATTATAAATTGAGCTGTCTAACTACAGCACTTATCAGAGGTAGGTCATTATCACTAGCCCAGTGTTAATACTCAGGAAATTTGATCAAAAAACATCACAGCTTTTGAGAATCCAACTCATTTTCAGAAACTGAAAATACTATAACTACCTTTCTTAATGTCTTACTATATATGGTCTAATTCTCAAGATTCTTTTCCTACAGTTATTAAACCAAAAATGGAGAAGAATTTTTTTATGTTCTTCAACACACACCACTAGAGAATGGGCTCCTAATAAAAGAATTAACCAATTTTGTTTTCATGTTGTAGAAAGAGAATCAGGGAATTATTAATCTGGTAGAAATAGGATGGATTCATCATGCTGATAAGATGTAGGAATATTATTGAATTTTTAATTCATATGAATACATAGAATTCTTAGTCATTAAAGTATAATGTCAATGAATTGCTATAATGAGTAGTAATTGCCAAATGGAAATGCTAATAGCAAATCAAAACTCCATAAATGTCAAATTGTACCGTTAATTTCACACTATTATATCAATACATAAATGTACTCATTTTTACAGAGAGGCCAAAGATGGCACTTGGAATCACATAAGTTTATTTCATGGACTTGCCTTTGGTCAATTAGGAATAAATGTAAAATACATCAAAGTACAGATGAAGTCTTTCTCTTAGCAGCACTTTCTTTTTAAACCAGAAAAAGGAAAATTTGGGGGCTTGCGAATTAGGGGAGAAGGGACCAGTAAATTCATAACGATACATCTTAAAGGTTAGAAGAAAGAGCACTGCCAGAAGTCACGCTAACTATGAACTCCAGCAAAAAATAAAAGATCCTTTGGTGATATAAGTAGAAGAATGGAAAAATGGGAACAACTATGCAGGTGGAGGAATTTAAGATAACTAAACATTTTCATCTAGTTTTCAGGTGTGTGGTGAGTTACCCCATGTTAGGCAAAAGCAAAACTGGAAAAGTTTCATGTGATGAAGGAAAACAGGGGAACCAATTAATTCCCATCCCTGCATCAAACTGGAAATCAAATTGCATGATGCTAACAACAAAGAAAGGAAAATAAAACACAGAAAATGAACTAGACCTGAACGAGACCTGAATCTCATAAAACAATCACCTGTGAAGTACCACAAAGTGAACTATTTACCTGGAGAAGTCAGCTCAGCAAAAGAATTGTGAGCAAGTAAGGAACTAACCAAAGGAGAAAATACACTGTGGTGTGGTGTGGTGTGGTGTGGTGTGGTGTGGTGTGGTGTGGTGTGGTGTGGTGTGGTGTGGTGTGGTGTGGTGTGGTGTGGTGAGAGGAGCTTTATAGTCCAAAAAAAATCAGGTTGCAAGAAGATAGGTGACTTATAAGAACTGTGTAAAGAAAAGGATAAAGAAAGCAAGAGTGTACTCATGAAATTTGCTGAAGTCACAAA
The DNA here is from genome assembly GCA_009819775.1 of Phoenicopterus ruber ruber. Classification (NCBI taxonomy): domain Eukaryota; kingdom Metazoa; phylum Chordata; class Aves; order Phoenicopteriformes; family Phoenicopteridae; genus Phoenicopterus; species Phoenicopterus ruber. The sequence continues at coordinate 64,230,626 of CM020246.1, read as the reverse complement.
GCATTTTCAACACAGAGGAGGACTGTAATATCACACAAAAAGCACCAGACAATGCAACATTAAGCGCCATTGTCCCACTGTGCAAATCCAGAAAAGAAACTTTTGTTACAGGATATGGGTTTATGTGGTGGTGCATTCTCTCCCCCACGTTTTTCCACTTGGCCGCTCTACAGTCTCAGTCATTCCCAACAAATCTTGGCCTTTGTGTAATCAGCTGGGGCAGCGAAGCGTCCCTTGACTGTACCAGGTATTCCTGTAGGGCTGAGATGGGAGTGGCACTGCTCGTTCCCACTAGATCTTAGCCTTTGTCTTTGTGCAATGAGCTGGGCAGTTAGACGCCCCTTGACTGTACCAGGAGCTCTTGCATGGGCAAGGTGGGGAATGAGGACGTACAGATCTGAACCACATGGCCAAGGTGGAAAACGAAAGCGTGCCAACCCGAATTGTGGCCGGGATGGAAATTTACTGATGACTAGAGCCAATCATCTTGTGGCCCTATAAACAGTGGTCCCAAGTGAGACCCTTTGAGCTCTCCTGGACCACAGCGGGCTGCACCCAGCATCCCCCTCTGAGTGGGATGCTACCCAGAGCTCGCAACTGCAAAATCCAGAGGCTTGTCACCAAAGACCGATGACAAGACCTGGGCCGATATTCTCCTTGAGACTCAACCCTCGCCTGTTGAGAAATGCCAAAGCATTCGTCATGAGTATTTCACTGAATTCAAGGGAAATTTTTAACAGGTATGCCTTTTGTACATTTATATAACTATTCTGTTTGTGTGCAGGTATTTGTAAATTGATTCAATCATTTATAAATGTTGGACTAGTCAATAATTGAATGTTGTTAATTGAATGTTGCTGATTCACCTTAAACTGTGAATAATCCTTTAGACATAAACCGTTGACCAAGTCTGGGACTAGGATTGGATCCAGCCACCCCTAGACCCCTCTCTGAGAAGGAGTCTAGAAATCAAGAGGGTCCTTTCCGAATCTCGTGACTCAACGGGAGGGTCCTCCTTACCCTTTGTGACCCTTTCCCCTGTGAAGTCAATTCTGCCTCGATTTTGCCCTGATATACTTCTTCCATGCAGTAATAGAGTGAACCTTGCCATTTTTGAATCTTCAACTAAGTCGCTGCTTTGATTAGAACAAATCTTGTCGAATCACTTTATTAATCAACTAATGATTGAGTGCTATTAAATATCACAATCTAATCTTGTGATTTGCCAAAAAGGCATAAATAAATTTTAACTGTTGCTAGATCAAATTGTGTAAAGTCACTCATTTGTGACAAAATCCATTCGCGACAGTTTACCAGTGGGCATCTAGAGAAAGAGAAGGAAGAGCTGTATAACCACAGAATGATTATGAACCACAATGTGATGCAGCAGTGAAAAAATATATGCAATCCTAAGACATATAATTCATAGATTTCCTTCAGAAGTATAAAAATTTATATGCATGAATATTAACATTTATTTCCTTCAGGAAATATATAAATCAGGAAACACTAGTACTTCTTCACAGAACTACACTGGAACTGCAATAAGATAGACCACTGAGGTACAGTTTGCTCATACTTTACGAAATGTGCTTTTAACTGGAACACACACAGAGAACATCTATAACCACCACAGGAACAAAAAAGTCTCTCCCACCTGAAGAAAGAAACAGAGCTAGGTCAGGTAATCTAGTGAAATGGAAGCTGAACGAGACCACAGTTCTTACTCTAAGGTATTAATGTAGATCAAAACAAAGGAGGTAACAAATGTTTATGGGTAATATTTGCTCAAGAGAAATGGATGCAAATTAGCCATCTAAGTAAAAAGAATCTTGACCAGACTTCCACTAATAATGAGTCCAACAATCAAACTAGCCTTGGACCATGTTGGATATATTTATGAGCAAGATTATGTGACGCCGCTGTCATCAAAAGCGGGGAGCGGACTTGATCCAGAACTGGGGTTTTTCCATGTTCTGTCCCATAATCAGGCGGAACATTTAAGCTCAATTTTTTATTACACAAAGTGTGGATGAAGTCTTGTGGAATCTCATTTGTGTAATCAATATTCTTTGATCCATGACAGTTCAAAGGAGGAATAGCAGGGATTCAGAGAGGGGGCACTGACCAACATTACAGGTTGCAGACACCTTTCTTTAGGACTGACTCAAGAATTTTAGACATCTGAAGTGGGAAACAGGACAGAAGGAGAAAGGGGATAAAGTGTAGCATTATATAAAGTGAATGGGGTTTGTATGGAAGAAGTGAAAATGGAACAGGGAAGAACCAAGAAAGAAAAGAAAGGCACTTCAAAATACAGAGGCCTAGAAAAGGGTTTTTAATTTGTTAAGAGGCTGAAAGACCTCTGCTGTTACAAGGAAGGAAAGATCTTCGCAGTAATCATGGCAACAAGCTTCATCTGCATTTTCTGAAAACACACAGGCTGCATAAAAAAACAAGGCTGCAAACATATATAAAATAAGTATTTCGCCAGCAGTTTTGCCTTCAATCAGGAATGACTTCTAATTCAGATTCTGCAAAGTCACACAGGTGTAAAGAGTAACAATATCTCAGTTCTCATCAAGCATACATGACTTCTTCAAGAATATTTATGCTGACTGATAATTATGTACAGCAAGACCACTCACCCATGTGCTGCCCTGAGATGCAGTTTGTTTATTGCAGATCAACAGAGTATAAAATAATTTTATATTGCTTTGTATGTAATTCCTCAACATGAAGCAAAATTCACCTTCAAAATGCCTAAAGACTTGGTTTCAAAAAGTAATCTCACACATTCTTAGCAAGCTGCAGAACAATGAAGTCACAGAAAACCCATGTAGACTTTGTCCATTCTTCTGACGGAGAACTATTTTGCATGTCTTCATATTTATCATTTTCCAAGAAGCTAACTCTTTATCACAGCCTACTCATGCAAAAGTACTCAGGCAGACAACTCATCTCTGCACGCATGGATACTTCCTAATTCAAATTCATTGGAACAAATTCAAGAGCATTATCCCTATGTGCAATAGCCTGCCCGAGATGTACCAAAGATACCTTGATACCAACACACACAACACAGAAATAAGGTACAAGTTTCTTAGCCATCAATTAAGTTAAAAACCATGCCAGTCACAACTCTGTCAGATCATTTAAGGCAGCTGGGAAGGTAGCCGAGTTGCACATTTTGGTTACATCTGATTAACCAAATACCTTCAGCAGACCAAAAATTTCACTCTGTTAAGTTCACCATGCTGGCCAGCTTGCCTTATCCAGACACTTGTAAAGGCAAACTGACTGCCGTCTGTGGACGGAGCCAAAAACATCTCAGCCAGGATCCATTATGCGCAAAATCAGCAGAGCTGCATTACAATCACTTTCTCAGTTTTGTTTGTTCATTTTGGCTTGGAAACAGTTCTTATACATAGAAGATCTGTATCCATACTTCTTTAAAGAAGAGCTACAGAGGACTTGCAGTGCCTGATACTCAAACTTGAAGGGAATGAAACTCACACACACACAAAAAAGTGTCAGATCCTGAGTTGCCTTCTCAAATACAGAGGGGCAATATTCACATACCACAGGAACGATGCAGCAGAAGCACACTAGCCTGGCACAGGACAGAATCAGAGGCTGTCTGGGTACAACATGGTTCCTACTTATGCGGTTCAAGGATGTGGCCATTTTCCCCAGCATGAACAGGAGGGGTCTTACAGTCCCCTCAGGAACGCTCTGGCGGCCAGGGTTCATCCAAGCATAAGGCTTGTCCAGAACTCACTGACCCCTCTTCACTTACACATATCTAACCATAAACATACATCGGGGTGTGCTCAAATATATGTGAGAGCAAACAGCTAGATTATCAGAACAGCAATGCAGCTGTATTCAAAACATTTAACTACTTTAACAATCACCCATGAATATTTACTACTTGACCAGTTTAATAGCTACCATGTAGTGGTCACCAGAAAATTAGCTGTGGAAAAACAGTGCTCAGTAACTGCCTGAAACACAGCAGTTCTCTATTATGATTTTAAAACTGTAAAACTGTTTAAAGTCTAAAATTCAGGAAGACACAGGAGAGTTCAGTTTCGGTCCTGCCCAGAGAAATGAAAAGAGTGAATTGGCATTGCTGTTAACTATAACAAAAACCTTTAACCTTCTTTTATTCCCTTTTCATCAGCAGATAATTTTGCCATGACAGCAAATACAAATTCTTCAGATTCCCTCTTTTGAAGAAAGATGATTCTCACATCACTATTTTTCTGCAAATGGCAGATTGATTTTCCAGTTATTTAGTATAACAAAGATCTAGTTTATTCTGTTTTCTGCCTTAAAAAGCACAGTTGTCCAATAGTTACCCTCACATATATATGCTTACACCTCTTCAGAAATCAATTTCTCTGAGTGGAGTGCTGTGGCCTGAAAGGAGAATCAGATTCAGCCCAAACCAGAAAAAAAAAAAAGGAAAGTCACTTTCATGAGGTTATCTGCATCTGTCTTTGTTGGCATGAGAAGTACACTGGAATGGAATTTAACCACTTTTGCGCAGGAGGAAATAGATAACCTGAGACACAGAGGCCTGCCTCAACAACTGGAAGCATAGTTTTGTGGCTGCAGCAAAGAGTGACTGTAAAGGTACATGGAACAAAATCACTTTGTCTAAACTACCTTGCTGATGGCTGCAACTGCAGTCAGCAAGCACAGCTCAGAATGTGTTAGAACAGTGCAAGGTTGCTGCAATTACCAAATTCTTCATTACAACTCCCTAAATCAACTGGCAAGCAGTGCACAACCCAGGACGATTAAAGCCTCTTTAAGGAATCTTATTGTGATCATCTTAATTTCATGCATAGACTGTGATAGTCTTCAGTAAAAGCTGCAACTGAAGAAATCTAAAGAATGTTGTTTATCTTCTACTAAACAGTTCCCCTGCACCATGGCTTCTCATCATCAGTACCTCTGACTGCAAAGAAAATGTGCAAAGAAGAAATAAAAGAAAAATAAAAACACAATTTTAAAAACAATGTGGTGTTTTCATACATCTCATTGGATAAATTTTCAAAACAATGTACAAGTTAGAAAATTCCAATGCTTCTTGGAAACATTTTTCATCTCCAGTCCCTAAGAAATGCTCCAGCACTAAATTCTCAGTCCAAAGATATTTCACCAACTAGAACTAACTTATGTACATCATAGCATTAGGAGGCTACAGCTCTCCTAATTAATGGTGACTGTTCAACATAAAGTCAACAGCACTCAGACAAATTTCAGCAACATCCACAAGGTTAAACATGCATATGTTCTGGTATCACAGTATGTGCTCTTTCCTGAGGAAGGAAACAGAGATGACTAGATTCTGACCTTTCCACGCACAAAAAAAATGTAAATCACAAATGAGTTTATGGAGCTATCCTGCACAGAGACCAGCATGATCAGCTGGTATCTGTCAACAAGCCCCAAGCTAGATTTAGCTGCTAGACTCTAATCTTTTCAAAATCTCACTGTCAAGACACCACACCATGGCTTGTCTACTGCCCAAATCTTTCTCCCATAGCTCCTTCATCTCCTATCACGTTCCTCACAGCCCCTACCCAGAACCCCTTCCTACTGAATGTCTCTTCCCAAGAGGATACTGCTCTTATCTCACTGTCTCTCACTATGAAACAGAAGAAAATCCCATTTGATTCCTGGTTTGTTACTTAACCAGGAAAGACATCCATCTCTTCAAATGAACTGAACAATTAAGAATGCTTTATTTTTGCACCCTTACATTGCAAACAACAACATTTTCTTTTCTTTTTGAATTTTGCTGGAAATCTCTATCACTGACAATGAATAGTGCTATCATTTAGTGATAAATGATAGGAGAACCCAGCAGTCTAAGTTTTTTGACTAGAAATTAAATAATATGCTCCAGTGATTCCTCTCAGAAATAGTGACCTAGTTCTACTGCCTACACTATGGCAGCTCTTTTTCCTTTCAAGATCGAAATTACTTTTATACAAAGATTACCGTGACAGCCAAATGATTGTTTGTCAGCTTTAGAGTCAGGTAGAAAGCCTGAATAAAAAATAGCTCTATTAAATCAAAGAGAATCATAAGCAACTATTCATAGGAACCATTTGCTGCTGACACACTACCCAAAAATTAACTATTCCCCTGGACTTCAAAATGAGTGTTCAACTTGCTCATAGGTGATCACAATGAACTACAAAGGAAATTAAAGCAGGGGGACCCAAGAGAGCTGTCATGTCAGCTCTCATTTCCTATTTGCCAATAGGGAGTGCTTTGATTTCACTTGCACATGGATTTAATTGGTGAAACTATAAAAAAACTATTGAAAACTATAGAAATTATTGTCTACAGAAAAAAGAGCAATTTGGGTTTTTCTGTTTTGTAAAGATCTTTTCAATATTAGCATGTCATTTTACCCCGAATTTGCAGTGTGTTGTTTCCTTCCTTCCCCTCCGATTGTTACTGTTCACATTACAGTACCCTTCAGGAGTTCTGCCCAGTACTAAAGTGGTATTGCTGCTTTGCGATCTGGTATTGAAGAGCAAGTACAAGACAATAAAAAGTACAGTACATTTTCTGCTTCAGAGATTTTATTTTGCTCCAAGTAATTGCTCCAAGTTATGAATGGGATATAGTAAGAATATAATACAGCAATTGTATTATCTCCATTTCACCTATGCTGATCTAAGGCACAAGAGGACACAGGCTCTTCCTCCCTTCCTGTTCCTCCCTGTGGCCCACCTCCGAGGTACACATGGAGCATGCAGTTTACCCTCCACAAGAATTGGCAGGAACTGGAGGACAGTCGTTTGCGTGTCCAAAGAAGGGCAACGAAGCTGGGGAAGGGTCTAGAGCACAAGTCCTATGAGGAGCGGCTGAGGGAACTGGGGATGTTTAGTCTGGAGAAAAGGAAGCTGAGGGGAGACCTTATCGCTCTCTATATCTACCTGAAAGGAGGTCCTTTCTGGGTTCTTCTCCCTAGTAACAGACAACAAAACAAGAGGAAATGGCCTCAAGTTGCGCCAGGGGAGGTTTAGATTGGATATTCGTAAAAATTTCTTCACCGAAAGGGTTGTCGGGCATTGGAACAGGCTGCCCAGGGAGGTGGTGGAGTCACCATCCCTGGAGGTATTCAAAAGACGTGTAGATGTGGCACTTAGGGACGTGGTTTAGTGGTGGACTTGGCAGTGATAAGTTAACGGTTGGACTCAATGATCTTAAAGGTCTTTTCCAACCTAAACGATTCTATGATTTGCCAGGTGAAAAAAGAAGTCCGCAGCATATCTAAGAATCAGACCCTTGTCACCTCAGCCACAGTTCCGTGCCATTAGCAACCACCAAATTTCCTGTTCATAAATAAATGGCCACAAGTTTTTTAAAATACAATTGCTGATTCAGGAATAAGCACTTATATCAACAGAAGTTTTAAAATGTAATATGTCAAATGAGTATTTTAAAGAAACATACTGAGAAAATGAGATGGTGTTCCATCTCATTCTACTACTCTACTTTCTACTTTGTGCTAGCTGTTACAGCTGGAGAAAAGGAATGAGGAAGAGTACGCATTTGCAACGTGCATAACTGCCCCAACCACCTCTCTGTGCTCCATGAAGAAAAAATAGACTTTTCTTTGTCATTTACACTGAAAAAAAAACCTTAAGAGGACCTTGTTATCATCACAGGAGCTAACTAGATGAAGAAAAATTTGCATTTTCATAGGGTGCCATATATTCTTCAAATGGTTTTGGCCTGTTATCACATCAACCTCTTAGACCTCTTCAGAAGAGAAACTGGAATGAGCTGATTTTGTAAGTGCAGAAGCTATACTGTACTGTAACTGCATTGTGGCTAATTGGCTGCCCATGAGCGAACTTTTCTTTAGCCCTGGGAATAATACTTGATACTTAAAATAGGAATACAATTATCATTATTACTCTGATTCCAAAGGTTTTATAATCGTTGACCCTCAGACAAAGAGCTCTTCTTCTCTGGTGGATAATATATTTCACTTGCAATTTCCTGATAGTGATAAGTGATAAGTAGGTCCATTCCATGGCCCATGTTTTCTTTTAATAAGCAAATTCTTATTATTAAAATCCTAATTGGTCATTTTGAGATTATCCAAGCTCTGGACACATTCCACAAATGCAGCACTACTAGGAAAGCCTGTATCATTCTTTACAAAAAATGATTACCAAAAAGTTTCGACTACCCCTCAGCTGCATGTGGTTAACTGACATCCACTTACATGGTAAGTGCAAATACCCAGTCAAGCATGCAGGAATGACTGATAAATGTGTAACCAACAGCACACTTACCTACCCATCCTTCTTTCTTCTGCATGCTCTAAGTTAATATTTGCAAAGCAGCTTGAGAAAATATCTCAAGGATGGAAGGGGCAAAAAGCCAAATAATGAAGTCAAAATTTGTTTTATTTACTCCCATATATTGGTCTTCCAGAGCAGTAATATATTTTGCTGAGAATGAGAAATCTGAAGTTTGGTCTGTAAACAAGGACAGACAATTTGTTAAGAAGTCAAATTCTCCTTCTGTATTCTCCATCTTCCAAATTCATCAATACCAATAAACAGTATATTCTTAACAAGATATTGCTTGTGACCAAGCAGAGAGAATGAGAAACTACACAGATGTTCCAACAGCGACAGTGTGAGTGCTTCTGTCATGAACACTGACATCAATGGCAACAAAGCAGAAGCTGTCTGCTCTGCACAATTTAAAAAAAAAATAATAAAGCAAGTGCATCCTAGTCAGGTGCCATCAAAGACATTCCCAAGGAAGTATTTATGAACATATATAGCTGATGAGTACCAGGTCTATTTGGCATTCCTATCATTTCATTCTGCAAAGTGGAAAACACAAAACTGAAAGTAAACAAATGTAACATCTCTTAGACTGACCATTCATGCAGGGGCAAAGCTACACTTTTGTACATAATTAAGTTATTTTTAAATTGCTGTGGTCAGAGTTCCAAGTACAGCACCGAACACTGCACAAGTAGATCTTTGCCTCTATATTAAGTTCCTAGTACGCCAGGGAAGAGGTATGAAGTTTCTGCATGAAACTCTTAGTTTCATAGTCAGGATCCCCACACCAGGGCACCTTTACCACCCAATGTCTTATTAACGTACATGTAAAAAAGAACTAAATGCCTCTTCAGCCCAATGTATTCAGATCTGTGGTGAGTACATTAGAACAAAAGAAACCTAGCAGTTCAGATAAGCTGCTCCAAAAGATGGGTCCTTAAATTATGCAAAACTGATGGGAGGAGGGCACCCAAATCCAGGCTGGTACTGCTGGTTCTGTTCCCAGCTGGCACTAAGAGGTGGAAGTTTCACAAACAAGCATTTTGCCAGAAAATTTAGCCAAGTACAGCTCACTGAATCTTTTCCAGCCTCAGAGTGCTATGATAAGTTGAAAGGACCATGATGTTCTGTTTAGTCATACTAGATTAACTAATTTGCCATACTCCCAGCTGATGTGCCAAGTCTCACGCTAAGCTTAAATACCTGTGAAGAGGAAGCTCCCATATAGCTCATATGTTGGCTTGGTATTCAAACTGTTCCTTCTTCCAAATTCAGAGAAATCACAGAAAAGGGAGCTAGCTTGGATTGCAAGGGAACAACCTCTTTATTTTATGCATGGTCTCGTAAAGCAGGTAGATTTTAGCTATTCCACTCTTAAAAGCCTCTTGAGATGATAATTCCATAATGTCATAATGTAACCACATCTAGAACTGATATCCAATCTTAAACTCCATCAGAGCAAATCAATCAGTTTCTTTCTGCCCAAATCTTAACTTACACTCAGAGTAGTTGATTGCTGTTATCTTCAGTAGCAACCTGCTGCATACTTGAAACCTTTTCTCTTCTCTCTTAGTTTTCTTTTCTCTAGGTTAAATTGTTTCTCTTGCATCATGTTTCATAAAATTATCATTTTTGGTTCTTCACTGTTTTCCTGGGCATTCTCTAATCTCTCTATCTCCTTTTTAAGAGTGCTGCCAAAAATTCACACAACTTCAGCTGAGGCTTCACAAACAAACACCAAGCCCAAGAATTTTCCTTCAGTTTTTCAACACCACTTTTGTTCATACTACCCAAATCAGCATTTTTCGTTTCACAACTGCATGACATGAGTTTATCTTTATGTCTGCTATAAAAGCCTGATCCTTTCCTCCACTCGGACAAGATGTTACCCAATCTGTACACATACACATGTATCATGAGCAGCAGTTGCAGAAATACCAGCATAAATTAGCCACTGAGTGATTGTCACTGCTTTGCCAGCCAGTCCTGTGGGGTTTTGTCTTTTTTCTTATTCCTCATTGCTGCAATACAATTTCCAAGTTGAAAGAAATAAAAAATAACTGACTCATCAATAGCAATGAACAAACAGCTATGAGGCATCTCAGTACAACAAGGCAATGCAAGAATCAGCAAGGCAAAGATGTAGCTGATTTCATTCAGTGCTGACAATAGTCTTGCTTGGTAGGATTGGTGACCTATTAGAAGTCCCTTCCAAGCTATGTTTTTATGGGTCCTTTATACAATGATTAAAGGCAACTAGCAGTTTGGAGAATGGGATCTAAGCATAGGCAATTCTTAACTACAAATTCACCAATACTTGGGAAGAGTAAAGCAAGATGCCATTTTAGCTAGCACATCTGATCTGCACTGAGAAATATTGTTCACAAATTCCTTATATTTATTGTAATGACTTTATTTTAAAAATAAAAAGAATACAAGATTTCTTTTTTAATTCTTCTTATCTAGATTTTCTTCTTGCACATTTCTGTCAAGCCCTATTTTGATTAAAATCATGACTCAGTCAGAATAGATAAACCGGCATTTTAGATGTTTCCTTAAGTAATTTTTGATGTGCTAAGTGTACAAAAGAGAAGACAGTTTACTAAAATATACTTTTAAATCAGTAAGTCAAATACTGAGTATCTGTACACATTGATTGGGTTCTTTCTAGTTGCTGTGTGGGAACCTGACCTAATTTCTGTGGCCTGTAGCACAGGTTTCTACTTCTGAGTTACTGTTCTAGAACCTCTTTATAGTGCAGTGGAGATGACTAGCTGCTATCACAAGAAGACTTGTCTGACCCCTGTGTTTTGCACCAGAAGGTGCTGGTCCGTCATGATCCCAGTAAGAAACACACTCAGACTTTATAAAGCTTCATTTAAAATACCATTCATTAGAGCTAACACTATAAAGAAAGACAAAATAGTGTAGATTATAGTCTTACTCACCTTTAGATACTGAGAACCCTGAGTGGTGCAGCATCTCCAACCCACACACAGCATGCTGTGCAGACCCTGTCCATAAAAGAGATCCCCCTCATTTGGATCATTCCAAGCTATTATAGGATTTTCTTACAAGGAAACAAGTCTATTCATTGTTCCTACTGTCAAGCAGGAAGGATGTTCGCACTGGAACTTCTTGCTGCACTGTCAGATACAGGCAAGGCCAGGCAGGTGGTGTCATTGCCAGTACCCAGCAGGAGCTGCCTGCGGGCTCCTCCATTTTATCCTAAAAACCAGGAATTTGTGCAGCACAGCACAGCCCTGAAGGCCAGGCTGTACATGCAGCACGATGCACCTGCTCAGGTTAAATGTTATGTGGATCACCACCTCCTTGATGTACAATGGTCTTCTGGTCAGGTTCTCCACACCCTGTTAGACCTTTGCCTTACCATCAGATGAGTCAGGCCCTTGAAATACACTTTTTCCTCTCCAGTGAACATAAAGGCAAATTAGGTAAGTAGACAAGTAGTCAGGTGGAAATTTCTACACTGTAGAAATCCGCAGTTTTGCAGATGGCAGTTGAGCCCTTGCATTCTCATTGCACCTTCAGTTTCTTAACTTTGAACAAACAAATTATTGGGCTGAACTAGTTGCAAAAGAAAAAATGAACTGAGTATCTCTTATTTAAGTTAAACGATGTAAACAGACTACAATGGTTGTATGCATTAAGTTACCATGGTTGCAAGTCCAATACTAGATACTAAAATTATCACTGAAGTTCCAAAATCCAGTGCAATTAAACAAAAACAGTAAAAAAAAAAGAAACCCAAAACCCCCAACATATATTACTCACTAAGCTTAAGACATCAGCTGAAACAGAATTAGTTGTTAACTTTATTTGTGGTCCAAGGCTGTTACAGGTAGCCATCAGGATCTTAGTGTCCTGCTGTGGTTTCAAAAGTTCCTTGAAAGTCAAGCAGGTATCTGGAATAAAAAATAACACAACAGAGAAAATCTACTCAGTGCCACCTCTTGGTGGCTTTTCCAACATAGCCAAAAGATGTATCTGCAAAAAATGTGTATTCTTATAATGACAACAATACGCTATATTTTTCAGCACAGATCAGATGTGATAGCTGAAATTACAGTTTCCTCCACTAGCCCCAGTTGGTTTTAATGCATTTGCAGTAAAGAATTTTTCCTTTGGCAGGCCCTTCAGAGCCTGACCACAGCTGGAGCTCTAGGCTTTTTCTCTCTCCTGCCACTAACATAGACCTACGGTGAATCCTGCCCCTATCCCTAGATGTGAGCTAAGCCTTGGCACGAGGTCTCCAGCAATGGCCAGGATAGACAAGTTCTCAGGGGACAACTACTTTTGCAGCCTACTTCTTCCTTTGGCAGACCCTTTGTAGCCTCGCTCCAATTCAAACTATAAGTGGTCTTCTCTCCTAACACTCACTTACACTTTTCTCAAAACTGCTTGTTGTGAGTAGTCACTGTACAAAGGAAACATAGAAATGTTGGTGGGAAGGGACCTCTAGAGGTCACCTAGTCCTAAATCTAAATCTTTCCAATTTGTGGCTTTTGCCTGCATTTTATATCTATATAGTCACTGTAATTTGGCACTTGATAGATTACTAACAATATTTTTTTTTTTCCCCAGAGAAATCATTGGTGCTTGGGACTCTCCTACAGTGTGCCGCAGTCTAAATCCTTTAATCCTAAATTAAGCACTTTTGCTTTGACCTCTGTAACCAGAGCTAATCTGGTGTAGACCAGAACTAATTATCTTTTCCTTAATCAATATTTTTTTTTTCCCCTGTTGTGAATTGAATGCAGCACAAAGACTGATCAGCACACGTTCTATGCAGGTCATAGAGCAAGAAGTATTGATCAAAAGAAAGACAGTTATTTCTGCTTTGCATACATTGTACAATGAAAGCAAAAGTGGCCTGATTCCCTTAAGGTAAGCAAACCCAGTGATTTCCTGCCAGTGCTTTCACACGGAGCTCCCCAAAGCCTCATCCTTCTACCTGTGATCATAGCACAGTGCATTTGCTTCCACAAAAAAAGACAACATATCATAACACAACCAAATATTTTTATTATTGGAGCAAGCTTGTCTCCCCATTTTTTGGAAGTGTATCCAAAGAGAAAAGCAATACCACAATAAATAGCCCTGAGCGGAATTGTTTGTAAATGTGATCCTGACAAACATAGTCAGTACATTACTGGATGGGCAGAGTTTGCTTGAAATGGGAGATGAAGGACTCTTACACAGAAGTGTGTATACAGGATGACTATGCATTTTTCTAGAAGGAAGTGAAATCTTCTAGGACAGAGAAACTGACCCCTATTTCACCTTCCCGTTATTGCTGAATTGCAGTCAGAGCTACCTCGATGCCTTAGACCAAGGTAGCACATGACTTATACAACAGTCACACAGGTCAACATCCCTCCCAAACACATCCTAATGATACCTTACAGTCTGGGCCTCCTAAATCCACTACTGCGTTTACAGTTTATAATGCTTCAGTAGAAGCACACCTCACTGGCCTTGTCAGGGAAATTAATATTCCACCCTACATGAAAGACCTATATTCCAAACTTTTGAAGTATGCTGAGAGCTCCACTTACCAGTATCAGTCTAGTCATTTTTGCTAATGTCTGATTTTGCAAACATACAGTCTCACAAAACCTACATACAACATTGATAAATGTCTGCAAAAATTTAAGATAAGTAGTTTTTAGACTAATTAAATTGGAGATCATATCGTTCTTCAGTTACTAAGGAGCAGAGAAAGCATGATGTAAAATACTGCATTACAACATCAGGCAGCTCTTTAGCATTCACAGGATTGTCCTATCTCAAAGAGTTTTCTAGTTAGAAAACTCAATTAAATTTCTAATATTGCTGAAAACAACAGAACACTCACCAACATGCATGTGTGCATCACTCTTCAGTTAGCTTAGTTTTACAGAAACAAGAAAATGCTCAGATTACTACAATAATGTATACCCAAACTTACTTAAGGTAGGTGGATATTTATCAATCCAATTCAAAAATATATTTCTCACCAAATGTAATAAGTAAATACAAGCAGAAAAAAAGATGATGTGTTGGCTTACATTTAGATTCATTAACATTTTAAAATTACAATTAAAGTTTCGTGAAAGGCAGTGGGGAAGATGCAAACAGTTCCCTTTTGTTGGAGCAACAGGAAATACTCTCAGACTTGTGATGCTCTGGTGACTTCCCCAAGTTTACGCTGTCACCCATTATGCCTCACAACAGCAAAATCACGGTAGTAGAACCACGGAGAAAAGGGACGTTGTGGGTCTCCTCCTCACCACACATCAAGGCAGGGTCAGCTATCTATGTCCATTTTGGAGAAATCTTCTTCAAGTAGTTCTTAAAAAGACTCCTAATGATGATAGTAATATCAGCTCCCACAGCAATCTTCTGTAGTGCCCCATTATCCATGCTGCCAGAAAGTGTTTCCTGATGGCTAACTTTAACCTTTTTTTTTGCATCACTTCCAAGCTCATTAGTTTTTGTCCTACTCATCACCTTTTAAGCTCATTATTTTTTATCCAACTCATCACGCTCATGGACAACAGATTACTCCCCTCCTCTCTACAACAAACCTTTATATATTTGAAATCTGCAATCTAATGCCATTTTTATAGTGTCCCTGTGTACAAAATTATGTTTTTTCTAACACTCTTCTTTTTTGTAGGTATATGAAGTCTAACCAGAAATAAAGGACAGCTTCTATCACCTTGTTGGCTACATGCTGAAGTTGTCTCCGTACTAACACCAACCTGGGTAACTATAAACTGTATGTATTAGAAAATCTTACAACTTCATATACATATTTCACAACAATTGACTTACCAAAATAAGGGTGGAAGGAGATTCAAGAGGTCATCTACTTCCCCCTTTCCCCAGAAGATAATACTTGGTTAAAATTTAATCAGTGTTCTTACTTATTATTTCTCTGTAAAACAGAGTGGGAGTTAATTAGTCCAACATATTTTCCATATAGCAGGCTTTACTTATGTTGTCTACTATCAGAATCAGTATTGTTATCATGATCTAAAGTGCCACACAGGTGGAAGTCTTCACAATGAACAAGTTCAATGGGTTCAACAAAATCCAAGTGCTGGGTTGCATATTCTTGAGTGCCATCTACTGGTACTTAAGCTATTCAGACACTGTCTTAGAGGTAACTGAGCTGGTCCAAGGCCGACTGCACTGAGCAAATAATAATATAGGTTGCTTTCCCTGTTGAACCCAGTGAGAGTGTTTAATTTCCTGTAATCACAGGCAGTATCAGAGGGCCTGGTGGGCAATAAGTGTGTGAGTTCCCACAAAATGGAGACCACAGCCATACAAAAAAAAAAAATTACATTTCTAATGTATTCCTGAGTCAATTCTGATGAAATCAACAGAGAAGGATGCTTAGTTTCACCACAAGACAATATGATTCCAGTTAATTCTAACACAGGTTTATTACTATACTATAAAATTTGCACTACTTTTTACCTTGTCAAGTTTTATAGCATCTCAGAGGCCCTGAACAACAGGGTTTTATAGACATGCCTGCTTATACCTCTCCGCATGGGGCATAACAAACAAAATGTAATACTACCTTAGAACTATATTTTTTGACATATGAAAAGCAAGTACGCTAACTTTTAACAGCACGTCCAACCAACACATAGCTCATCAGCCCCTAGTCCTCTGTGCCTTAGCACTCCTCTGTTCACTAGGAAGAACTGTACCTAACAGGCTACCTTGCTCCTTTAAGACTCCAGCCTGGGCAGCCCAGCATCCATTTACACTTGGGTTAAGTGAAGGCAGCTTTTGGTGCAAGGCTGAAGAGAAGTGAAAACTCATCTTTGGACCCACTACAAGACGCTTAGTTAGCCACTTTGCTTCTGCACCCACAGGGTCAAAAATTGTTTCATTTTCTGTGGGTCTCGAAGCAAAAGTGTTTTAACCTTGACCATATAAGCCTGTAAAATTGTCCTAATTTCTTCTTCTCAGTAATATCAAAGAGAGTGCTGGCTCCTTTGCTAATCATTCTGCTACACTGTGCAGAGAGAAAAATCACCTGGGGTTTTATGTTGCAGATCACAAACATTACTATACCCTAAAAAAGGAACAAGAAATTATATTTGACCAACCTGCAATTAAATCTGAATCCAAACTATTGATAATTAATTTCCCTGACAGCAATTAAGACATGATGCAATGCATTGACGACATAACTTTGACAGGTAAACCACCCCGCCTGCCTCTCCCAGCACCCGTGTCTGGCCCAGAATCACAGAACCTGAAGCACTACAGCTGCATCTGCATGTGTGTTTTGGCTTGGGGCAGGGGTGCACTTTCAAAGCAAGTCCCCCACTGCCTCCAAATGCCAGGCCAGACCGTAAAGCAGTCTTGGTGCATGCAAAGCACCTTCCTTTCAGAGGAAGCAAAACCAGAATCTCCACTTGGTGTGCACACCAAGAGTGCTCCAATCCCTTGTTAGGCACTTGAGGGTTTCCAGCACTTCACGCTCCTCCTAAGTAGTGCCAGTCACTGTATGCTGCATTTCCCCTAGGAAATCACTCCGGTATAGGCCTACAAGGTTTTCTGTGGAGACATCAGGCACATGCCAACAACTAGAAAAGGTCAAAGACATAAAAGACCTGGGATGACATGGTCAAAAAAACCTTGCCTGCACAAAGCTGATGGTGGACAAGTGTGACCAAGGAGATAACAGGTGAAGAAGGGAAGTCTCACCAGCTACAAAGACACCTATGGTTGGTGAAGAAAAGGGGAGGGTGACTCAGAGGAAAACTAGGAACCCATCCCTTTTCTATTACACTTACCTCACTGGCAAATGGCATTCACAGGTAACCACTTTTCCTCTACCCCATTTGGCGTGTTCGTAGATGTTCAGCCTGCCCCTTCACCACATCCGTGAAGAGATAGATGACATCCTGTAAAAGTGTCGCTCAGGGACACAAACCATTGGCAGAGGGCTGAGTTCATCTGCATTCTCACAGAGGTTGCACAGAGAACAGCAGGCACTCCCACGGCAGAGGATTTGGGGAATCTGGTCCATAACATAGTGCCTGTCTTTCTTCTCACAGTCAACCAGCCACAGACGCTTCCAGGTGCGATGTGGGAAAGATGGTGAAATGGAGCACGGGCTCCTTTGCAAGTGTCAACAGTGCAAGCATGGCATAACCCACAATGCAGGGAGGCATCTGAACCACAAATGTTACTGTCCTTGTTTCTGTGTGCAAGGTTTTATATGGATAATGATAGCAAGGGCTATGGCATGGCACTATCTCTGTGAGACGGGACAGTGTAGTATTCCTTGAAGTGACCCACTTAAAGGGACAGCAGGCAATCAATCAAAAATATATTGGGTAAGTTTCATTTGGACAACCTCAAACCACGCATGAGATGCTGATAGATGATCAAGGGAAACAGACTAAATCTGGTTCAAAGTAAAATGCCTGAATCACATTCAGAGTGGATGTAAGGTCTCCAGCATCACCTGCTTCAAACTACTGACTCATTCTTATTGCTTGCTAAGGTCAACACAGCTAATGAAATCAGAGTAACCTCTCTGGCTGCCCAAGGAAATAAGGCAGACAGACTCCCTGTGGAGAGACCTGTAGCATGTGCTTGGCACAGACCTGTCTGGCCAGGTTTCACCTTTGAGGCAAGCATGGATTGATTAAAAAACGTTCACAAGGAAAGGCCCACTCTGCATGCTTTAGCTGACAAAGCCCTTGAGGGAAGACGGTTGCATCAGATGCAGACACTACTTCAGCTTTCGTGTCATAGGAGCATCCTCCAAGCAGCTGATTTTAAGCAGACTGGTCCTACCTGCCTATGAGGTAGTCTTATGCAAGGCACACTATGGGAAGGGTGAAGGAGAAAGTAGTTGCCTTATGCTGCTGCACTAGAATAGCTCCCTAACAACCAGTCTTACAAAATCTGCAATGTAGGGGAATTTAACACTCAATCAGCCCAACAGAGGGAAAAGTCTGTCAACTGACATAACTGTAAGTGAATTAAATTAAGAGTTCTTAAAAGATGGACAACTAATTTTTACATCATTTACAAGGCACATCTTAAAAGTTTACAGTATAAATAACCTTAAAACCTGTCGCAAAAGCTAAACTTATCTCAACTAAGAATATTATCACATCTTTTCTCCCCCACCTGACAGTGAGGACTTTACCCCATGATGAGAAGCCATGTCAAGTGACAGCTATATAGGTAAAAACCAGCTAGGCCCCCCCTTGCTACATCATCAGCAATGGTACCTCACTTTTGTAGTGTACATAAGGCCCTGAGCGTTTGCTGTTACTTGATTTGGGGATCAAGGAAAGCTACTGAGAGAGACCTACATGTAGGGTGTCCTCAGTTTCCTTTTCCTTTTGAGTTGGTAGTTAAAAGTATTCCAACCTCATTCAGGCTTTCCCTCCCAGTAATACTCAGTCAAGAATTCCAGCTGTGGGCCTTAAAAATTAAAGGACTTTCCATTATTGTACCTATAAGGTAAATGAATCATTTAATCTGTGATATAATTTAACACTCAATGCATTCTTCATTTAGCACTTCCATGTTAGAGCTTTTAGTATGAGCTTCCACATTTTGTTATGTGCTGTTCAGTACACAAAAACAAAATGCTTTACTCAGTGCCTTGTCTTAAATTTTTCATTCAGTTTCTGCTTTTCTCTTTAACAGCTATACACCTGAGTCAAAGCTTCCCACCAACACAGCCTCAAAAATTTTGAGTCAGCATTATGATTCCAGTTGGTTTTGCAAATAAGCTTGGTTTAATTACAGATTAAGTTATGATCTAAAGTGCAACACGTTTAAATGCCGGGCTGTTCAAAAAGCTACATTTTGCAGCATCAGTTCATCTGCAATAGAATGTAAATCTCAAAATCAAGACAAGTACTTAAAGTTCTTGACTTCAAACAAGTAAGAGAATGATTAAATAGCAGCCCTCAAACGAACCACTTGAATTGAAAATTGCTTTAACTTCAGCAGGAGTTTTGTGAGCATAGTGGTTGCAGTAGAGGAACTTCACTGCATGTTAGTATTCAATGTACTCTTCATGTCTGAAATAAAACAGAGCCTCTTATTAGCCACAACCAGGTCCAGAACCTCTGGTAGTTTCTGTGTCTCATATGCAAGAAGGAATATACAACTCAGCAACACAGGTGGAAAACAAAAGACAACTGTACACATTTCTACATTGCCGAATTAACAGCTACTGCATAAGAACATATTTAATATTTACACACTAAAAGGTTTATTTTCCTAAATAATTGAGTAACCCAAGACTAAATAGTAAGACAGAAGTGCACATTTGCCACAGAATGTGAGGAATTTCTAAATAGATAAATGCTGAGATGGTTCTCCAGTGCCCTGTACCCTTGTCCCAGGCACTGGTGTACACAGGGAGAAGCACAAATTACCAAATCACAGCAGTAACAAGTGAGCTTCATTGTGTGCAGAAACACATCTTACAAAAGAGAGACCCATCATATTATGCTGGAGTAGTCAAGTGGTGTTCACAGAAACTTTTAAAGGTTCAAATACATTAACTCTAATGCAACAAGCTCTTCATATAGGATAAAGACACAGAGCCTGATCCTCACCTCTGACAATTTTTAAACACATTAATGCTTCTAAGTCAGTGGAGCTATTCCCTATTTACGTAAAATGAGATTAGAGCCAATCACAGTGTAATACAAAAATATACTTGTGCTGTACTTTTTCAACTCAAGGCCAACAGTTTCATTCTTGCTTCAGTATTTGCTTTCGTTCTGACTAACAAAAGTCAGACTTCAAGATTTATTAGTTTCCAGCTGAAGAAACACAGAAAAAGGGAAGTGGTAAATTGTCAAAGATGGACTCTAAAAAGGAGCACACTTTTACCTGGCTAGGCACTTACCCGCTTTTCAGTGCTTTGGAAATCTTCTCTTTTGGCAGTTTGATTATGGAGGTAATGCTTTCACAGGAAAAAAAAAAAAAAAAAAAACCAAAAAAAACCCAAAAAACCAACAACAACAAAAAAACCAACAACACAGAACACAAAACAAACACGTATTAATACCTGAGCCCAAGATGTAATGAGAAATCAACCTTTACTTGACCTAAATGACAATGGATCACCTAGTATTTATGAACAAAGCTAAGCCTTCATTAAGGAAAAGCAGAGCATTGGAAACAGTAAAGGAAGAGACAAAGATTTCATGCGTGAGAAAACCCAGGCAAACCCATATGCACATGGAGCTCTGCTGACTGAAGTCTGCAAGACTCAACGTATGAATTCAGGAATCCATTTACCTACATTTCCTCGTGGGAATAGCTCTCATCCTTCTCTTGTACAAGAGTGTAGATTGCATGCAGCTCTGTTACACAAGCAGTGTACCAAAGACAGGATTAGTCCCGATGGCTGGTTAAATGTTCAGCTTACAAAGGATTAAAAAAATAACAGCAAGAAAAAATATTTTTTCTTTCAAAGCTTGGACAGTGTAAAAGAAAGAGCTTTCAAAACAATTTTGAATTGAACGAACATGTCTTTCCTCAAGAGGGCAGTTTGGTCTGGGTCAGAATCCAAAGTCCAGGGGTTGGAAACCTGGTGCTCAGCCTGAGCACCTCTCACTGATTCCCACTGGGAGAACTCAGGATCCCGAAGCTTGCCTGACCTGAGCTGGTACTGCAATAGGCAGACATACCAGCTTTTTGTGTCCTGAAAGCAGAACAGCTATGAAAGCATGGTGCTGCACGCATGTAAATTTGCTTGGCTGTGATTTAGGTTTTATTCACTTCGACACAGCTTTAGGCTAGCGTAACTGGTCTACTTCTGATTCCACAAGTGTGGCCAGGGCAGCTCTGCCTTTCATCCTACATGGATATGTTGTAAGATTCTTCAACTGTAAAAATAAAGATCTTATTGTATAGCTATCCTCCTAACAATCCTGTGAGGACTGATTTCTGCAATGCCCCAAATGAATGCCATGTATTATTCATAAAGACATTTGTTAGTTCTGGATGTTTAAAACTGGAGCCACATTCTGAATGGTACTTGCTATCTTTTTGCTTCTCTCATCTTTCTTTTGGATCCTACTACTTTGTCTGTACTATGCTCCAATGAGGCAATAGCAGTTTCAGAAATGAGCCGTTGATAAATCTTGGAGCAACCTCAAAATAAAACAGAAAGAAATCCACATAGCAGAGATGAATTCAGAAGGCTTGCCATAGTTCTGAAATTCAACCAAACTGATTATACAACCAGCTTTTGCTAAGAACATATGGATAGAGAGGAGATGTTCAAAGCATATATCTGGAGCACACTGAACTGTTGGAGCTCTATGCAAAGGAGTATACTATAAACCTGAAAGATTAGGGAGAAAGATTAGGGAATGAGCAAGCTGTGCATTTGGAAAACAAACATTTGGAAAAAAAAGATACATTTAGCCTCCATATATCCAGGGGTAAGTTTGACACTTTTAAGACAGAGCAAACTTGCATTTTAAGAATGACATCACACGTTCACTGCTTTTTAAACCTGGAACAGCCCAATCGTGTATGCATTCATATTCCCGGTAAGGAGTGCAGAGTAGATTACGCACCGGTGCAAGGCTATCAGAGTGCTTAGCTTTAAGAAAGCTTTTTTAGTTAGTAATGTGTCAGAGATATCCAGCTCTTCATAGATAGTGCTTTAGACATTCAGGTGTAATTCCACACAAGCTACCAAAACCCATAAAGTGGAGTTTTCTTGTTCATTCGGCACACGTGCATTATCAATCAGACAACTCTGAATTGCTCAGTAACTCATTGATGCATGCAGGTAACCCTACCTTGTACCCACAAACCAGTCTGCAGCACAGTGTCAGCATCAGGGATATATGTAGAGCACATAGTTCTCAGATCACCACCGCTTCACCTTCTGCTCTTCAAAGCTGTCCCTGCTGTCTCCAGGCTACAGTTTACAAGTTTTCTAAACTTACAAACATACTATGTATGCTCTTACAGCTTAATTTACAGAAGGGTTATATAATCTGTATTTTCACTTTATCTGGGTTGTCTCTTCCAAATACTCTGACAAATTAGAAAGAGAGTATACAACAGTTGCATGACTGTATTTTACTTTTGCACTAAATCTCTCCCTGGTTCAGTACTTGTGTGAAAGAACCAGTGTCGTGCTGCAAAGAGATTCCTGTCTATAATGCTTTTTCTCCCTTACACTCACTGGAAATTGCACAGAAAAGTGTGAGAGACAAGAGTTCGCAGATGTCCCTAGAAGGACACTCTATTATCCCTGAAAGGTGATGGGAGTTGTGAGAGGTTCCCAGTGACTGGAAAAAGATAATGAGGATGGTTGGATTGTAACCCAACTAAGTAAAATACTGGCTGAATGTTGGAGTGAAAGGGCAATGGTGAAGGATTCAAAGCCTACCTCTTTACCAGTTAATCTAATTAGTGTTAGTCTAACATAAGTCCAACAGGAATTAATACTGGGGCCAATTCCACTTAATGTCTTCATTAGTGACCTGGGCAATAGGAGGGGGTGAACCCTAAGTGTCTGGATGACTCCACATGGGACACAATGGTTAATAAGTTGAAGGGCATGGTTGCCAGTAACAGAGATTTCAACAAGTTGGAGAAATGAACTGTCAGGAATCCCACGAAGTTCAACAAGGATAAATACAAAGTACTTCACCTGGGATAGAAGAGCTCTGTGCTTCACTACAGGCTGGGCACAGCTGGGGAGAAGCTTTGCAGAGAAAAACCTTGGGGGTCCTGGCAAACAAGAAGTTAAACATGCATCAGCAGCACGCCTTTGCAGCAGTGAAGGTCCACTGCATACTGCACTGCATTAACAAGAGTGTAGCCAGCAAAGAGGTTACTCCTTCCTCTGTGGCACTCATGAGGCCAGATCTGAAGTTCTGTGCCCAGTTAAGGGGCCCTCAGTGCAAGAGAGAGAGCAAAAAGCTTGAGACAGTCCAGCAGAAGGTCACTACTGTAAGTCAGGTGTTGGAGCACATCATGCATGAGGAGAGGCTGAAAAAAATGGGTTTCTCTAGCCTGGAAGAGAGAAAACTAAAAGAGGATCTAATTATTCTCTCCTACTACCTACACTGGCGCAACAGGGAAAGAGAGCCAGAGGGTCACACTAGAAGAAAAATAGGCAATGGCCACAAGTTGCAAGAACGGATATTCCAGATGGAAATAAGGAAAAATTCTTCTCTGTAACAGTGGTTAGGCAGTGGAACAGGTGGTCCAGAGATGTTTTGGGGTCTTCATCCTTGGAGATTTGCCACACTCAATGGAACAATGCTCCAAGTAACCTGGACTAAGTTTGATGTTGACCAGGCTCTGAGCAGAAAGTTAGGCTACATGATTTCCAGAGGTCTCCTCCTACCTAAATTTTTCTATGATTCGGTGAACAAGATAGATCATCTCAGGAAGAGAAACAGAAACAACTGTACAGTGCCCTTGAAAATTTGATTTAAAATTACAAAATGAGATTCTAATTAGAAAATTAGAAGATTAGAAGGTTAGACAATTAGAAGATTCGAAAATTTCTCCCTGCTCTGACATGGAGGTTCTACAGGGTAGTTGCAAGTACGCAAGCCATTTATTGTCTAGGTGATCGCTTCTTGTAAACTTTAAATTTTCTAGAGGTATCTTTCTTTGAGGTTTGATCTAAAGAAGAACCAATTTCTCCAGCCTGCAACTGAAGGCAATATTTAATTGCAGTTTATATACAGTAAGTGTCACAGAATGCTAAGTACCCTAAAAAACATATTGGGTGTCTCAGTTACTGAAGACCACCAACTCTCAACTGCATCTGTTCCTCAGTTTTATAAAATGGTGATGATAATATCCCCTCAATTTTCAGGAATTTTGAGAAGATTTACTGATGCTTAGGATGCACTCAAGTACCATAAAGACGTGCATCATCTGTCTTGAAACCAGTATTTGAATATTATTCAATAATTAATTAAAGCATACACCCTGGGGAAAAAAAAAAAAAAGAGAGAAAAAGTACTGAATAGCTGCTCATGAAGCATGCACCATCCATTCTGTTCAGCTGATAAAGGGCTGAGGAAAGAAAGTAAACAGGACAGGAGGTTAGCCTGTAGTTAGATACTCCCTCTTAACACAAGACCGTGGGAAAAATGGAGAAGGGATAAAATGCGTAACGTTAACCTTGATCCACCTAAGTTTTGAACACCTGACTGCAACATCAAAAGAAACAAAAATTTTGAACCAACTGGCAAGAAACAAATAACTAGACAATGGCAGTCTAGTCAGTGGGATCATGCTTCTCAGTGAGATTCATTTCACTTGCAGTAGATGCCAACACACTCCTCAAGGTTCACATACGAGAATTAGCATTTTTGATACAAAGTTAGACTATTTCATCTAATTTCATGCTTATCATGCCCAGCCTTCATATCAGATATCACAATGCCTTTCCAGTTCACATTTTTGATTGCAATCAGTCTGACAAATGCAGGTTGCACTCACCTTGAGGAAAGATAGGGCCAAATGCCAACACTATGGTACAGATAAGGAAAGATAAAAGGTAAATTCCATTTCCTGTGAGCATGTTTTTCTCTGGGCCCTTGATCTTACCTTGTGCTGAATACTGATAACACCCTGCGTTCTATCATGTAATTATACCTGTGTTGTCCTCATTGATTGAGCATGACAATTACAGACAACTGTGCAGGACTGAACCACTCTGTCTCTACCTCAGGTCTGTGCTGAACCTGTTGGTCAAACAGAGGCAGCTGACACAGAAACTTCTTTTTCTTTGGATAGGTAACAGGTGCTTTAAAATTGTTACACAAAAGCCTAAGTTCACCTGACCTTAAAATCAGAAATAAAGATAAGAAACCTCACAGAAGAGTCCAAATTTGGACAGTTTAAAGAACAGTTTTTCTCCCCATCAATGCTCCTGTTCTTGTAAGGAACATTTATTCCCTGTGTCAGAAAAAAATTAGGAAATAAGAGAGCAGTTGTGTTTAGAAGTTAGGGTAGAAAGTTTGACATTACATAAAGATGTGCCACAGTTCATTGCATTGGCTAATATGTGACAAACAAACCTTCTGTCATGCACATTTCAAAGACAAAAGGTCCCTAACTAAGCCCATTTGAGATTCAGAGATACTGAGTTATTAATAAACATCTTGTAAGAATGTGAATTGATGCAAGTTTCTTGAGCCCTTAAAATAGAATTTTAAAAAAATATAATACAATAAATTCCAGATAAGCACTTCCAGTCATAAGTAAATTATTTTCCCTGCCTCTAAATAGTAGCTGTAACTTCAATCTCCAGTAGGCCCTCTGTGGGGATGGATAACATATTCTAAGGAAGTCTGCCCTCTAAAACAAATGTGAGAAAAAAACCATACAAGCATCTTCGAATACACAAGAGGTGTAAATGACCTCCTGTTTACATATAACTTACTTTTCAGTGCTTTCTCATCCTGCCACCCTGAATAAATTCAGAGCAAACTTATCCTGCCAATTCACAGCCCCACACTTAAGCGAGCTCTGGGACCAGCAGAGATTTTCCTTCTAGCTAGACGGAAGAGAAGAAGATATTCAGTAACATAATCTTGCCAGTAAAAACAGAGTTTCAGCACAGATTAGACTGAATCGTGCCTTGTAGACACAGTTCTGCATGACGGCTGGTCCAGGTACGTGTGGTCCTGGCCACAGCACTCAGGACCCTGTGCCCGAGAGAAGCATATTACCAAAAAGGACACACTATCGCATACCCACTCCCCGCACAAACAATGCAAAAGAAGGCCTTTTCCACCCACCGCTGCTCCTCTGCCTGCCCCCACAACTGTAAGATATATCTCTTTTCCAACCCAATCTTTCTACCATTCAGTTTGGTGACTTGGTAGTGAGATACATCACTCCAGCATCTCAGAAAGAGGGTTTCCCTCAGGACGGCAGAACATTCATTCTCCTCAGATGGTGTCCCGCCTCCAAGGGAGTGTTTGCTTTCCTATTTGTAACCGTTACCACTTTACTACACTGTATTTTTCTAGTTTTGCATGGACAAGTTAAAAAGGACTCCCACATACTATCCTGAAACATGAGATTTTATTATAAACCTAATAAAAAGATGTCAGCGTCAGGAGCAACAGATGTGATCCTGCTCTCTTCACAGTACTCTAAGTAAGGGAACGACCATGGAATTCATGGATTTAAGAGTATGAGATACAAAAACCAGCATGGATCAACATATTCTTCAATCTGCTGCTTTCCTTCTCAGCCCCATATGCACAAATCAGAGCCTCTCTGATTAAAGAGGATGATTAAGTACATCTCTGACTAAGAAGCCCCCAAGCTGCAATGAGGCCTTCATACACTCTTTCAGCTGCCTCTTTCCTCGCTACATTTTATCTGAAGGTTGAACCTGATTCCTAACTCAATTTCCAGTCTAGGGACTTTTTAAGCCTTTTTTAGCAAGGCTGAAAAAACCTGTCATCGTAGCCTTGGAGATTTCCAAACGTCTACTGGCCCAGACCCTGAGCAATCTGATCCAGCTTTGAGATGAGTCCCACTTTAAAAAGGAGGCTGAACTACATAACCTTTCGAGATCTCTTCCACTCTAAATTAATCCTATGATTTTATACTTCCATCTTTAGCAGATGCATCTTCTCATCTTTCCTTTGTTACAGATGGCAAAGTTTCCATTTTATTCAAGATCAACAGCTAGGAAGAAAACATCCACTTCTTTAATTCCATCCACAAATTGGAAGTATCTACTGAGTTTGGTTGCCCCATCTGGGAAAAAAAAAAAGAAAGAAAAGAAAAAAAATCTTTTGTAATTTTACCATCTGCATCTAACAATGACCTATATCTGACCTGGAATTTGGCTGGAATAGTGTTAAGCAAATAAAACAACCCTACAATTTTTAGGAACTCTGAAGAAGTTTCTGGCTATTTGAGATGTCACCCATGTCAAAATCAAACATAATGACAGTCATTCTTCCTATATATTACAAATAGATGTGTAAGGAATAATTTCTTGGTCCCAGGTGAATCTGATGATACATAAGAGCTATCCATGCACACTTCATTCTTAATTACATATCTTTGATACAGGCAGCAATGCCCTTTTTTTTTGTTTGTTTATTCATCCTAATTCAAGATAGTTTATCTAACGCTTTTAAATGTCCCATCAATAAGAGCCAACCAACCACCTTTCAGTAAAATCAACAATAATGTGTTTCCTTAAAAAGCAGCATCACTAGCTTTACAACTTTATTCATTACACAGATCTTTTTCCTTATATTTCTTATATAAATACATCCACAAAACAGTTTTAAATATTATGATATGATACCACAACTGCCCAGTTATCCCCATGGACTTTCAGGGTGGTTCAAAGGCCACTTTAATCACGCA
The DNA here is from genome assembly GCA_009819775.1 of Phoenicopterus ruber ruber. Classification (NCBI taxonomy): domain Eukaryota; kingdom Metazoa; phylum Chordata; class Aves; order Phoenicopteriformes; family Phoenicopteridae; genus Phoenicopterus; species Phoenicopterus ruber. The sequence continues at coordinate 64,202,862 of CM020246.1, read as the reverse complement.
GGGGCTGAATTCTTTACTGCTATGATGGAGGTTATCAGAGCGCACAAGCCATCCTTCCTATGTCACAGAGGTCCTCATATTCCTACAAAACAAGATTTCTTGCTGCAAAAAGACATAAAACACTATTTGCCTACAGTGTTTTCTGGATCTTCCCTCTTCTTTCTCTGTTGGTCTTTCCTGATGGCCAGGCCAAATTTTCAAGATTGTCTGGTTGTTTCTCCCTTTTAGTCCCATCCCGTGCAATCTTCCAGCACCTCTGGAATATTACTTGGTGAGATCTCACACAAGCTGCATCTAAAGCAATCCTTCCTGCCAACATCAGAAGCTTATCATCTCTTCTTTTGAGGGGATTTTTTTTTTCCCCATTCCTAGAAAGCAACAGTTTTCCTTGGTCTATTTCTCTGCTTTGCAAAATATGCTGTCCTCTCTCTTAGTATGGAGTTCCTCGGGAGAACAATCTTTGACCAATTCTGGAAATCTTTTTTGTTTGTTTGAGATCTGTCAAGTTTAATATTGTTAGTAGCTTTTAGTTAATTATTGAGCTGACACTTTACACTCCTATGGTCCTGTTGATTTCCGTGATGAAATTACCTCATTTTAGAAAGGACACTCAGTGGAGCTGTACAGAGTGGACAGAGGCACTCAGGATGAAACTTCAGCAACAGAAGTGCTTCGCAGAATAGAAAAACATTAACTGGAAGAAAAAAATTCACCTCTTCTTCAGAAGCCAACTGGTAGAACGTGACTTTAACGTTAAAATGCAATAGACTCTCATATGCTCTGGTAATTTCAAATCAAACTTGAACAGTATGATACCACTTTTACTGCAACAACTTTAGAATATATTTCAGGTTATTGAACTAAATTTTAATGATCAAGCAGCTGCGCTTCAAATACTATAACAACAAGAGTTTAAATATGACAAATAAAATGAACTAATTTTAAAAATCTAAAGATAGACTTAAATATTAAAACCCAGCAAACAACTTGCAAACTGACATAGCTTGAAACAAGGATTCAAAATATTGCAGTGATTATTCCTATCTTCTGAAACACTATAGTTAAAGTAAAAGAAAAGGGAAGGAGTTACTGTCTTACCTTTTAAATATAGAAGGGTCTAAAGCATCATGTACTTACTTGTTTTAAGTAGAATAGTAAAAGACCATCTTTTCTACTTCAGAAATATAACCAACATCAATTTACATTAAATGCTGTTCATGGTGTTATATAAAGAGTCAAATTCCATGACTGTGAGCTTTCTCAGTCATTAACTGAGAAAGCAAAGGTGGTGAATTCCCACATTTCAAGTCATTTTTTTCAGACAAACGATATTTTCATGAAGACTAACACAATCTCCTTTCCTCTCAATGTCTTGGGTCTCTGTGATGTTAACAGTAAGCTTAAGCTTGATAATGTTTTCACTCTTGGACCAGCAAAGCCAGACCTAACAGTATTCCAGGGGAGAGAAAAGCATAAGCAAAGGCGTAAGGAAAAAGGACCTACTCAGCACCTCTGCAGCCTTTCTTCAAAAGCTCCATCTTCCCTCATCAACTACATTCTCATTCCGTGGACAAACACTACCCAACCCCTGCATCCCCAGCCTGATGGAGCTTCACTGAGGATGCAGAGAGCTTGGGCCAGAGTTGGAGTCCTCTGGCCACGAACAGGAAAAAGACCAGGTCAGGAAGCCTGGGAACAGGCCCTGAATTAAACACTAGCCAGCAATGGGACAGAAAGAGGAATTGTGATGTCTTAGGTCACGCAGGTATTCACCAAAGTATTCCTTGACATCCAGAGTACAAAACTGGCAGCAGACTTCAACTGTTAAGGCAATACAGGCTGCTCTTCCTCTTCTCTTCCAGTACAGACCAAGTAGACATCAGGACCATGCCTGGTCCAGGCAATCTACAGCCATAGGCAACTGCCTGTCTTAACTGTAGCTACAGCCAGTTCTGTACAATCTCCAAATTTAGTAGCTTTCTCTCTACTTCCAAAATAAAATAAAAGGAAATATAACAAAAGTGTGAAAAAAACAGACATAAGACCTTAAGTTCACATGTAAAAACCAAACTAGAAGACATACTAGGAAAAAATTGGTTCAAGTGTGCTTCATGTATCATACTGTTGGGTTTTTTCTTCTCAGTAGATACTCTTTACAACAGACTATGTGAGAGTGTTCAGCATATTAATGGATTGCTGCTTTATAAACCAGGAGGCAAGTTAGTTTTAATAGGCTAAACAATTAACCTTGAAGAACATTTCATGCTTCCAAGCCTAGACAAATTAACGTCTGTTCTTACTTGTGATGAAAATATATATACAATGTCATTCTTCTGACATAAAGCTTACCCCCAAATCAAGGATTCCAACTCGTGCTGCTGTACTTTACTGTATCTGAAAGCAGAAATTAAATATATATATCCAGGAATTTATATACATGTGAAGAATACTAGTTATAAGAAATGTAGTCTGAATGGAGTTCCAGTCCTGAAGGACAGGAAATTGTTACAGCTGACACCAGTTGGTACTTCATAATTTTCAAGGTACTATTCTATTCATAGCTAAATTCTGGCCTCTGTTTTGAAAACTTCCTTTAGAGAAAGCTGAGCTTCTCACTCTGTGTGGAAATGAACTGTACATAGGGTTTTTCGTTTTGGTGGAGAGGTTTGGATCTGAGTTTCTTAATTACCAGAAATGGGTCTGTATCGTGACATTCAAGTAGTATTGCATCCAAATTTCAAAATTCCTAAATTCTGTATTTTATTACTACAGTTACAAGAAGTCCACATTTTGCCTCCCTAACTATGGCATGTGGAACAGAAGACAGAATGTTGTACAGATTTTACTTTTTGTCAGAACTACAGCTCCATATGCACTAAACTGTCTTATTCCTAAATTTACCTTCCAACTTTCAGGAGTTAACATTTTCAGACTTTTTTTGTCCTTTTCTGACCTGTTAAAAATTGCTCTCTGTCATCCTGAGATCATCAATCTTGCAGACACCATGACTGTTTCATGACAACAGCTTTTAGTACATATTACATTATTCTCACAGTAATAAATTTTGTATAAATAATTAATTCATTTCATTTAGGTTGTCTTCTATTATACATAGGCCCCAGTTTTCTGAGAGCTATTTAGGGTAAGACTTAAACCCAACCTCATGACATCTATGTCATGAACTCAGAATGCAAGACCATTTAAAAATAAATATTTCAGAAGCATTTTACACATGGGGACATGGCTATAAAAGCTTAGCAAAACAAACTAGGGAACAAGTTATCTCTCTTACCGTCACTTACTCATACTTTACTCAGTTCTTTCTCTTTCTTCTTGAGTCTCTTATTCCATCACAGAAAGAAATGCAAGCCCTCTGATGCTGACTTAACATGTTGTTGTCATTCTCTTTTTTGGGAAGAAGTTTATTATCTAAAAAAAACAAATAAATGAAAGATTTTCAAATAAAACACATGGCTTCTTCTTGGCTTTATTCCCAATGAATCTTCAATCTATGCTTGCTTTTGAACTCCTTTGATAGAAATATTTTGTATTTAAACACATCCTTCATTCTTTATCTTAAGTGAAGTTCCAAATCAACTATAATCAGGGATGAAGCTTCAGGACTGAAAAACTCCTCATGCATCCCTAAACTTCAAGCAAATCCAGACCTTGGTCTTGCTTTGAACTCTTAAGTCAACTTCTGTAAAAAGTTTGGGTCCAAGCACAATTTTTAGACATTTGTAAATATGAAAACATACATAAATACAGAGTAAACTCACTGTCATCCTAGACTAGACAGGAAAGATGAATATCCTTAATCTTTCTCCTCGTAAGGAACAGTTTGAAAAAGCTAATTTTCAGGACATTTCATGTTAAAACAATGCACTGTAAACCGATTCCTAGGATGAGACCTTCTCTCTTTATTGGCTACAGTGAGAGTCTGGGGAAACCAAGCTCTTTTGGATTTCCAGAGTTTGGAGCACAGCCTTCAGCATGGGAAAGAATAGAGGGAAAGAGAGCAAGTTCCTCTTGAGCTAGGAAAGAGAATTTGTTACGCAGTGGAAAGCCAGTGCTAGTGCACAACAGCCCACCTGCCTCATTGAAGCTGTACCTGCTGTTTCTGATGTCCTCCTAGAATCATCAGGCCAATGTATAAATATGGGTTTGATCAGGATTTGGATGGAGGTAGGCTGAGGATACTGAGGTTGGGTTTTCCTTGAGCAGAGGATGTTTATAACCCAGGTGAATGTGTTTCACAGATCCTTTCCTTGCCTGCAGCTCAGAGAACAGGAATCTCTTACAGCCCTGTCAAAATGATGTTTGCTCAAGCAAGAGCAGCTCATTTTAGCTCTGAATATTTTCCAGTTCACTCCACAGTGCATTAATCAAGATGGTGGCCGTCACAGCTGCAGCATCTTCGATTTCAACTCACAGCACCACCAACATGAATCTCTTTGCCAAGGGAACCCTCTTGGTGTGTCCTCTCCTAGACTCATCCAGCCCCTGAAATTTTCCCTGAGGGAAGTGCAAACTGCCACTTGCTTTTACTCTAACACGGCTATAAGCCTTCAGGCAGTTTCCCAGAAGCTGCATTGCAGCAATGCCCTCTCATCAGCTTGCAATACACATGGACAAGTGCGATGAGCAAGGATTGCGATTTTTCATTGACATGCTGATCTCATAGTGCTGAGGAACCCGAAAAGGCACTCCCCCGCCCACTACTGCTTTCACACCGCATATTTCTTCTGACCTGAAATTCCCACTTTCCATTCACTGCAGCTTGCTTTACACAAATACAACACCCACCCACCAGCCTCTTCCAGATCATGTGCTCTGCAGCCATAAGGCCACTTTCAGCATAATAACGGATAGAGGAAAGCTATCTGGGACTCTTTCCATCGTGCTGGATCTACCATGAAAAAAGTCAATATGTCACTGAGAATTATCACTGCCGATTAGCAGTAAATAAGAAAATTAAAAAAATAAAAAATAATATCAGAAAGAGAAAGCCACCAAGTTGAAAAATCAGCTTTTCATTGCACTGAAAAAGAATGAATCAGAATTAAGAAAAATAAAAACAACAAATCTATGGGGCAGAAATTAGAATGTCTTGTCCAGGAAATCTTTACAGTCTCTTCCTCATGTGGGCAAAGTAGATGTTTCTAGAGGTCCTGAGTGATGTCACCTTTCAAGTTCATCAGTCAGTAACACAGAGTCTCCTAAACTGGTCTCAAAATTCAAAAACACTGACTTAGGTGGAATCCTTTCCAGAAAGCACAAGATATGTTACAGCGTACAAAACACCGTGTTCAACAGCAGCATCTTTCAGTCACGGCTATAACAAAAAATATCTGTGACTAAATTGCCCTACAGACATTCATATTTTACCACTAGACTTTAACAAATTCATTTATCTTCTTTTCTTGTGGGATCACTCTTTTTGTGGAAAGATGGTCTTGTGAAATGTTTATTAAGAAGCTGGGGCCCTGTGTGCTGAAAGAAATATTTGTTTTGCCCTTGGAGACCTAAGGTGGAGCCATTTCGTGACAGAATACAAGGTAAGTGCATTAAAAAAAAAGGGCATTTAGCTCTTAAAGGTCAAAGCTCACAGTCTTACACAGATATTTCAAACTCCTTTGCAGGATTATAACTTGAAAATACACTTTTCAAATCAAAACAAATGTGTATAAGTAGATTACTAGATAAACAAACTTCACTTTGCAGAAAAGGGAGAAAATGTCATTACAGCAAGTGAAAGCACCTAATTGCAGGGATGTGGGGGAGCAAGAGGGTGTAGGGATGTTTCCTGAAGACAGCAAATCTAAAAATGCCACATTATCTGTCGACCAAATGCCGGCTGCTAACTGGAACAGTGCATGGAGAAGATGCATGTTCTAACCACAGCCACTCAGCCTGGCTTGGAGTAGATCACAGAAAAATAAAATACTGAGTCCTCAGTGTTTGTTTCAGTTTCGAGGAAAATGTTGACTTATTACTGAAGTATTACCCTGTTGATATGCAACTAATTCATCCTTACAACAGGTCTGTATTATTATTATTATTTTAATTTGAAGGAAGTCAAAATACACATAGATCAGAATAAATGATTTACCAAAATGACATAAGGCCAGTGACAAAGTCAGCATTAAAATTTCTATTAGCTCTAGGTTCAATACACTTGGCATATCAGACAAAAACTTGTTAAAGTGTATACCTTTTCTGTTAGTTCACCTAGGCATGATTTGAACACCGTACCTTGAAATCAAACCTTCCATTCTATAGTCTTTGAAAATCAACAGCCATAAACATACATTTCCAAATGAAGCAGTAAGAACAGTCTGCCCTTGAAAGGAAGCAAAAGGCAGTTCACAGCACTGCAGCATTTTTTCTCTTTTTTTTTTGCTTTTGTTTGGTGTAAACAATACACGGCTCAGTATATTTGCCATAAGACAAAATTTTCATGCCAAGGTTTTGTAACCGCCAAAGTACTTGTAAATTATTTGTGCTACCAGAAGTTTCCACAAAGGAATTTCTGCCCTGTAATCAGGGGGCATCCAGGTTTTCTGCAAGCAACATGTAAGAGTAATGCTGGGGCATGGAGGGTTAAAAGTACATAGAGAAAGTGCACCTTACCCAGCCATCTCCCCATCAGGACTTCTGCATCTATGGGTCCTATAGGGCAAATAAATGCCACACAGACATCCTTCTCCTGAGGGACAAGCAGAATTTCAGAAGTTCAGAAATTGCCTATGGCATCATCATTTTGCACAGCATTTTACATAGAAACAAGGGAAAAGGATCCTAATTGAAGAAATTTGCAATTTGCAAAGCTGTCAGGGCAAGGAAAATTTGCCGGTGTGAGCAAAGTAGGACTTTCACCGTCCTATCTACTCTAGACAATGGCAGGGGTGGGAGCAGGGTGGGGTGGGGTGGGGGGGTGTAAAAGGAAAAAAGCCCAAGCCCAGGAAGGCTCTCCTGAGTGGGTTCCCATGGCCGCCCCACAGTTAGGCAACCTTCACGGCTGCCAAGGTGGTTGAGCTGTTGGGGAGACACGTCCATGGTGGATGGCTACGATACAAGCAGGAAAAGGCAGGGGGTGGGAAAAAGCAGGGCCCGGTGCCGAAAGCACACCCCCTGTTCCCGGCGGAGACACTGACAAAGGCGCAAGGGAGGAGAACAGTGGCCACACGTGCCTTGGCAGTGACCGGCACACCCTGGGCCTTCCTGGCCGCAAAGGGGTGGGAGGAGCCCCTCCTCTGGAGCTGCATTGGCATCTGTTGGCATGCACTCTGCAATGCTCCTAGTGCACACATAAGCCATATGTGCTGTGGCTATTTTCGGAGCCCAGTGCTTAGAGTTGGTGATTGCTCATGCCACATTTGTCAATGGCTATATTTGTGGTTTTGGTAGTTCTCTCCCTCCAAAGCAAGACTGCCTTCCCCATCTGTTGTGCACAAGTATTGTGAAGCAGAAGGTTTTTGTTTTCTATGCATATTCTTAATTGAAAAATTGCAAGTAACCATCACATAGAGATACGTTGAGACTTAGGCCTTCATACTGATTTCTATAGCAACACACTGATTTTGCATTCAGCTGGGTGTATAACACAAAATAGAACAGCAACTGTTATTCAGTCATAAGCAATCCAGAGCTAATGAGAAGGGGGTTTTTCTTCACAAATTGGATCCACTGAGGGTACATTTACATGGTATATTCTGTGAAACTCAACCCTCCCACACTTCGAGCGATTCTGCCGAAACCATGCAAAAGCTACATGGCTACCGTTGGTACAGCAATGAGCCCGACTCGTAAGCCCTGCTTGAGGGGCAGGACATATTTGTTAAGGCTGAACACACTATGGGTTTCAGTTGCCTCAGTATGCTGAGTGAGCAGTCTGGCGTCTGCCCAGGATGAGGTACATGGGAACTTTCTGCAAGAGGCTTCCTTTATCAACTACTAGAACTAGTGAACTGGAGAGCAGTTCACTAAAAAATAAAAGCTAGAGATCTTGTTTTCAAGTGTAAAGATTGAAACTTCCTGCAAAATAGACTGAAAGATCCCCAAATTACTGTAAATGCAATGGCCTGCTGCCATAGTATTCTTTATCTCATTCTGAGAAAATCTTAAAGAATTTAACAAAACTCTACCAGGGAACCAGAGTCCTCCTGAAGCATGTGCCCACTGCTTCCCTTTGGAACTAAATGTTTTTACCATGTAGTCCTTGAACTATGCAGGATAATGTAAAATAAATAGAGGAGGGAGGTCCATTTCCACTATATTCATGAGGACCTCACTGTGATTTTTGTCACATTTTTACGAAGTCCTAGGAATTTGTTCAAATTATATTTCCTAAGTTTTTGGGGGCAACATCAGGAGATATGTCTTTAAAGTTTCTGTCTATAATCACATGTACTGCTCTGGCGCATGGGACCATTCAGAACATTGAAGACTCTGGGTTACATTCACTAGAGGGACATGGGCTCAACCTTGCATCACTTCATGGCCAGGCATGGTGCCATCTAAGCATCCACGTGGTCAGTACTTTGGTAGAGGTGGTGGGGAAAAGAAACCTTTTCATTTCTATATTGAGACTAAATTTTAAAAACCATAGAGCTGGAAGATTCACCTGGGCTCAAACATGTCTACTTACAATTTACAGTGAAAAATTGGAACAAAACTCAGTCTGCAGCTGCAGATCTATGGATGGAGGGCAGTGTTTTCTGTTTGGCAAAACCTGAATGTAATTCAAAATCAATGACTGCATGACATAGCCTACCTTTTCACCTCTAGAAACAATTGAAACCTCCTTTCACTTCTAGACAACCTATTTCATATGTGGAAATCAAAATGGATCTAATCATTTTCCCTTATTTTTATTCCCACATTTTCCAATAAACATTTTAAAAACCCAGTGGCATTTTTGCAGGGTGTTAGTCCTTGCTTTCGTATTACATGCTTGTTTTGTTTTGTTTTACTGGATAGTTAAATTACTGAATGTTGGACCAGCAGAAGAAGCTACTTAATGCTCTATGGCTTCCAGAAATATTTGTCAAGCCTGTTATACGAATGCTTCCCATAGTGTCTGAGTGGGCGAAACAAGCATAGCGCTCAGCTGGAGCAAACATGGCCATGTGTTGCATGGTTTACCATTGGCAGAAGCTTGACAGAAAAGCCACTAAGTCACAGTGGGTCATATCAACACGGTTGTTGTCAGTAGAGTGTCAGAACAGTCCTTCTGTTCTGCTTAGTGTCCAGTTGTGTGTTCAGTGGGGACACAACACTTCAAGAACAGTGTGGCTCAACTGAGAAGAGGCCAGACGAGTCCAAAAAATAGGCGCTTATAGATTCAAATACGTAAGTAAGACAAAAGATCAAAATATGCAATGAATTGGGTTGCTGTGGTTGAGAAAGGACCGGAAAGAGAGCTGAAAACAGTCTGCAGCTATACGGAGAATTTCAGCAGAGAAGGAAGGAATCTTTTTCAGATCTTCTGTAAGTAGGACACAAAATGAAGGATTCTTCTCAGAGGTTACAGGGTTTTCTATATCCTATTCTTAGCTACCGAACTCACTCCTTGTACCCCATAGGGACCCTGCACATCTAACTTTCATCTTGTTCCTTCTACTAGGTAGAGGAACACATAAATGTTACAGACTACAAAGGCAGCTTTAAGGCACTTAGCATTAATTCCTCAGAGAGAACCTAAGCTGATTCTCAACTTTACAAATTATATTATAAAATAATAAATATTATGAAATAATACAAATGTAAATGTTAGCTAGTTTATTTCAGGGAGAAACAGTAATACATATTTTGAAAGTGACTAACATATCAAGTTACTACTTTTCATTTTATGACGTCTAACACAGTGCTTCCCTTTGTTAACAGTTCTGTGAACAGTTGTCACATATGAATGAGAGCCACATCTGCTGTAACTGAATCAAGAAAGATATCACAACAGAAGTCTCTAAAAGGTCCTTTTTTCCCCCTAACAGCAAAAGCCTTTACATTTTGAAGGTTAATGAGAAGTTAGAAAAACTTTTCTGGCATGTAAAATAAAATACAAATTTTAAAAAAACTATCATTATCTTTTATTATTTCAGAATCCATATCAAAGCGATTAACATTACTAAATGGCTAAAGAGAAGATTTAAAAAAGAGGGATTACAAGTAAATTGTGTGCTAAGTTCATCCTTAGTAGATCTCATAGGGTTCTCCAAAGCAGTGGTCCTACTTCCAAAAGATTGGCCATTCTGGGAAAAGAGAACCTCATGTTATAAGGCTTAAATTCATTATGCACGAGCCAGCACACCTCTTGAGTGCTTGACTGCAACATGAAAAGGATTGAAAGGCCTTGATCTAATTGGTCTGCTAAGGGCATGCTCAAAGTCGGTGGTGCAGACTGCAGGCTTAGGGGTGCCACCTCAAGCACACATGGAGCCTGTCCCATCCAGGCCACGCAGCCAGGACCTCCTGCCTGCTCAGGCGTGCCCTTCCTTCCTGCAGGCTGTCAGCACTGAGCAAATACGAGGGGCCTGATACGCCTTAAGCAAGAATACTGCTGAACAGTATTCAAGCCCTACCTTATTGAAAACAAACTATGTCAAACCAACTTACCCTCCATCATTGTTTTGTCTCAGCGAGTAGAGCTAGATATGACATACCTTAACTTTAGATAGGCTTTAACATAGGCTTACGTGGTATTCTCAGAACCAAATTGAGGAGAGAAATGTGATCAAGATAAACTTCCTGAAAAGGGTGATCAGAGGTGAAAATTGAACTCAGAGTAATTGACCAGTGGCTCACCATCAAACAGGGAGGACGCATCAAACATGCCCTTCAAAAAGCTGTCCTGAGTGCAATTACTCTATACCACCCTCAGTCGTATAGAGCAGGAAGCATTCTATGGATAAATCTGTGGACAGCTCAAAGCTTAAGGGGTTATGAGGACTGTGCAGAAAAGGAGTAGGATTCAAAATTATCTTGATAAATGGGAGAAATTATTTGAAATCAGTAAGATTAAAGTGCACACTAAAGTGGAAAGTAGTGCATATAGGGAGGAACAATCACATGCATATACATGCAAAATCAGGGAAGGGATCTGGAATGTATCACAAACTGAAGATGAGGGAACAAGATAACAGTATGATAAGAAAGGCAAATCTCATTTTGCAATATTGTATGCAAGACAGAGCAGCTGATGTTCTGCTTAATTCAGTGCTGGCAAGGCATTAGCTGGAGTATTTCGTCTTGTTTCCGACACACACTTAGAGAAAGACAGATTATTTAGAGACAGTTCAGAGGAGGGCAACAAAAGTTACAAGAAGCAGGGAAAAAGCAGCCAAGAAAAGAAGCTGAACGAAATGGGCTTAGTCTACAAAGAACATGGAGACTGATCATCAAAGCAGTCTGCAAATACATAAAAGTTGCAGAGAAGAGAATAATGATCAAAACTTCCCCATGTCCAATGCATGATGTGACTCAGAAAAATATTTATTTGCAAACTTAAGATAGATATTTGAGAAAGCTTCCTAATTATAAGGACAATTAAAAACCTCCAGTAAGAGACATTCCTTAGAGAGACTGTTCTGGTTCTGAGAAATTGTTTGCTAAATATCTTTGGGTGAGATGCCCTTAGTTTACTTGTCCTTGTCTTAGAGCAAATGAATATACTCTCTGACTTCCCAAATTTCCTTCAATTAACATTTCTGATGATAAACAAAAGTAAACCTACAACAGCCCATAAAACTGTAGAAATAGTAAATAAATACATCTAAATCATTTCAGAAAACTTAATTTATGTGGAAGGGTTTTATTGTAAAAATACACTTAATCACTATTGATGTAAAGCATTTAATCCTTTTTAATTCCTTAGATATTGTAAATATGTTGTTGTGAAGGATTATCTAAGCAAGTGGCATTTAAAGAAAAATGTAAAGAGCCAAGATTCATCTTCTGTCTTTGAACAATACATCACAGGAGAGGAAAGTCCTCCCAACATCCTTTTCAGCTCTGTCAATTCAGGATTGCGAAGAGATAGGAGCATTTAAGAGCATACTTAACTGCAGGTGCAGAATACACCTTTCAAAAAAACCCCTGAAGTTCCAGGCAAGAGGGGATTTTCAACATTTCCACAAACTCACAGTTTTAAGTAAAAATTGCTCAGGAAATGCTGAAATAGGAAGCGATCTCATTTCAGGAACACTTTGAGCCTGCTTCTGCTCTGATAAATTGTCATGTGAATTTCCTCGGAAGCTGCATCTGTGTCTTCAAGGTGGGGTGCTAGGTTTCCCTGACTCGGATGCCCTGGGTCCAGCATCAACAATTTCAGGCCCAGAATTTCAGCTCTGCAGGAGAGCAGCTGGAAGGCCGTAGCTCTCACAGCTGCCGTCTCCCGGCAGGAATGCCAGCAGGCAAATGGTGGCAGGGATTCAGCTCCTGGAGCCTCGGATACTCACCTACAGGGAGAACCGGGAAAGCTTGCTTTGCCTGGCTGTCCCAAAGCCCACCGACGGGCAGGCCGTCCCGGTGCCTGCCTCTTTAGCTCCAGAGTAAAGTTACAAGGTAGATTTTCACAGGGCTGGGAAAAGAAGGAAAATCTGTGGGGTATTTAGACAGGTTCTTTTTGGATTTGGGGGAAAACTGCTCAACAGAAGCTATTTCAAAAGAGACATTTTTTGCATAAAATAATTCACACTTTCTGATCAGAGGAATTAGAGAGTAGTAAAAGTGTACAAGAACATATAGAGAGAAACAAATCTGATTTTGAAATCAGTGCCCAGCAGATGCTGTACCTTTCTATTTCAAATATAATTAAAAATAAAGCAAACCTCTAGCACAACCCAAGGTAAAGGGCAGCAGCAGAACCAATTTTAGAAGTAATTGGTTTTCAAATTAAACTCACACAATCAGCGTATGGATTTTGCTTCCACAGGTAGAAGATATGAAGTTTGAAGAGATTCTGTCAAATATAGCTGTGCACTAAGCCGAAACTCACATGCTGTATATATTTTCATCTTGAAGGTCTATTAATGGGAAGAAATGGTACGAGTCAGTCAGGTACCTTAAAGCCAGCTATGAATGTTTCACAAGTGAGCTTTAGCTATGCACCATTTTCTTTCAAAATAACTTCAGTGTGGGATAAAGTTTGGGAAGATTTGTATTAGCTTCCGTGTTTTGCAGGAGTTAGTTATTTGAGTTTTAGACTGTAGACTGGAAATCACTACTAGAACCTTCTAAGAGCCACATCTCATTTCTCAGACCAAACTGATAGAAAAATATGTCCAAAAAAAAAAAATGATGGTAAATATAAGGCTGGATCTTGAAGGCCTTAGTTACTTTTGAATCCTTTATTCACTTTAAACCTAAGCCCTTTTCAAGATTCCCTTAGGGAATAGTAGGATTTTTGCATAAGTAAGAAATTTGGGAATTTGCCCAGCTGGGGAGACAGAAGGAAAAGTAGCAATAACATCGAATTGCACTAAATGAGGATTTCTCAATAAAGGAAGGAGAAAAGCATTTGAAGGGAAAAGTTGGAATGATCCAGGACAGCATGAGCTTTCCCACACCTGATGAGAGTTTTTCTAACCTTTTGATATTTCCATACATCCAGAAAAGATACCGCCATCATGAGGACACAATACTAAGGAATGGAAGAATGTTATTTATTCGCTCATCCCTCTTTCTAGAAAGTCTCCCTGCACAGCCATCCCAAGGGAACTGCCACGACTCTCCCTAACCTTTGTGCATGTGAGTGGCTTCAGAAATAAGGAAGCTCTGGAAGAGGCTAAAAAACTAGAGGGGTTAACAGGTAAAATACTCAGTGACAGGCAGAGCATTCTTTGATGAGAATATAAAGATGTGATTTGTGATGTATGTGAGAGAGAATAAGAACTGAGGGGTATAAGCACTGTGTGGAGGGCATTATCCCCCCAGGGCAGAACAGAGTGGGTGGTGTTGGTAGGAGCTTTCGCCTCCCTCAGCTTGCCGAGGTCAGCAGCTCTTGGCTGGGACATGCCCTACGTGGAAGCCAGACATAGAAAATTTGGGAAAAGTTGTCACAGGACCTGGGAACATGCAAGAGGAGGGAGAGAGGCTTAAGACTTAAATTTATGCCAGTTTGTATCTATGTGAGTGCCATGTTTCTCCTCTTCTGCAGGAACTAACTGACACTACATCAAGTCAAGACCTGGGGCTGGAACCAGCTGTGTTTGCTCAGCTGTGTTCCGAGGGAGGACTCGTGGTGCTTACCCTGATGGGCACTCACTGAAATCTCAGGGCCATCCCCTTTTCCCAGTGCTGTCCACAGGTTGGCTACCAAGCTTTGGAGTGCAAGGCAAATGGCTACAGCCACTACATGGCTTTGGAGACTGAATGGTTAAACTGTGAATATGTTTGTTCCCTCAACACTGTAAGGCTAACACTGTAGTATAAATATGTCCCTCAAAAAGAGGCTTCCTGGCAGACATTAACAGACCTTTTGTGCCACCAAAGGCCCAGGTAGTGGAGGTATCTCCAACATAAATATCGTAAATACCCGTCCAGCGGAGGACCTCATTCCTGGCCTGAATATGTCGAAAACAGCGTGCATTTCACTGTCCAGGACTGGGTGTAAGCAGATTTGAATAGTATAGCTACAGATGACATAGGTTATAAAATACAAACAAAAAACAACAAAACCCACCTGAACCAAACCAAACAAAAGGGGGGGGGGGGGGGGGGGGGGGGCGGGGGGGGGGGGGGGGGGGGGGGGGGGGGGGGGGAAATCAAGCTTCTGGAAAGAACAAAGAAGCAAAGCTGCCAAAAAGTGTACAAGCTGACCAGGTCAGTCAGGCTTTGGTCATTTTGCACTCCAGCTTCTATTTAGCTCATGGTATTTGCTGATCTCCATTACACACTGTCTGCAGCTTTCATTTTCACTGTTGTTCACATGTCATAAATTGCTTTTCTCCCTGTCCTTCACCACAGCAACAGTATCTCCCCTCACCTCTGCTGCTGTCACATGCTGACAGACTGAGGCTGTCAGGCCATGGATTTCTCAGAGAGCGTTTCTCCCAATGCATTTATTCTGCACTTGCTTTGGGATGTAACAGTGCGCACATTCAGTCAGCCAGCTGTGACCTCTTCTACCCTGGAGCTTTTCCCCAGATTTCTCCAGGGTATAGTCCCTGCAGAGACAAAGAATTTTGTATTGAGGAATATGTCCATAAGCCTAAAAGGCTGTTGTGCATTTCTCATATGAATTTGGAGGCATCGCTAAGTTACACCGTGGTTGCTCTGGACCTGTAGATACAGTGCTTGATTTGGGTCAGTCTTATTCAAACTTCATTAGAATGATGTGAAACAAGAGCTCAAAACCTTCTTTGAATCTTAAAGAAGTTTCTCTCTCTGCCAATTTTATTTTTCATCTTTACTTAGTTAGGATATAAAATACATCTTAGCGTAACACTATTAGTAGAGCTACAAAGAGTCATTACGCTGTTGCCAGGAAAAAATCCTTGTACTGACATCTGTGTTCAGAAAGTGAACCTGACAGGAGCATCAGCCCTGATACTGATTCCTGATGCCTGGCACCTTGCAAGTGATTTACCTCACTGCTAAGCCAATACAAAATTCTCCAATAGCAGTATCTTAGTCACCTATGCACTCCATTTGAACTCATGTAAGTGACAACACATTTGACACTGAAGGAGAGGCTTGTCTCTTTCATGGGAAATTTGTAATGTGACAAAATTATCTTTCTGAAATCTTTGTGTTGACCACTTTGACCCTGTCACTGTCTGAAATTCAATATAGTAGCAGCAAAGCTTGAAATTACATTAAGAAAATGTCAGTAGTGAAATGCATATTTGTAAATTGAAGTAAGAAAGCATTATAATTTTAAAATTATTAGATTTATGTGATGTTTTGACCTTGCAACATTCCAGAAAAAATATAATGCGTCATTTAGATTATTTGCATATCAGTCTTTTTAAAATATATTTATAGTACTTTTGCATAAAATCTCTATACCTCCTTAAGTCAAAGGTACACATTCCAGCCAGTGTGGATATTGCAGCTTTTCTAGTCCAAATACAAAGAAGGAAGGGTGGCAAATACAGCCTGTAATTTTACAGACTACTATTATTGCAATTTATTTTTCCTATACTACTGCATACAATGGTGTGTAAGGTACAGCATGCAAAGACAAAGGAAAATTACCGTCCCTGCACCGAAGAGCTAACACAATAAAGAGAAAGGTTTCTCGTGAAAATTGCTGGGTTCTTTTAAAATTGAGCATTGCAGTCAATTTCCAATACAGTCTTTCTGTGTTCCTACCATAAACTCACTAACCATTTACCCCCTAATAATCACATATTATGTCATCTTTCATCTCATATAAAATTAATCATTCATCCCTTTGACACTGGACAGTCAGGAACTAGAGATGGTTACAACTTACCAAAAGTATACTGCTAACCTTCCAGAAAAACAGTCTTGTCTGGATATGACAATGTTTAAAAGACGAGAATTCTCAAGTCTCTTTCCCAGAACGTGAAATCTGAGATTGTAATAATGTATTTCATCCTGTGACATTAGAACACTATCAAAGTATTGCAGAGGTACTGTAATGGACCATTTCAAATGTGCTGAGATTTTTAAAGATGATGAAAGTTCCCAGGTAAGAGTTCCAAAAAAACCCAAAGCTGTATACCAGCATCCTTGATTTTGGTGGAACAGAGACTCCAAAGCAGTTTTCAAAGGCCCACTAAGTATCTGTCTACAACTTTAAGCACCAGATTTTTAAAAAAGTCTGCCCCTAGAGTTCATACCACTTTCCATTTAAATCAGAATAAACCTACTTAGAAAAAAATAAGCAAAAGTCTTCAACAGGGCACTATTTTTAGGTAGGCTTCATTTTGCCAGATTTGAACTTAGTCACCATTTTCCTCAAACAGTATGTCAGAGGTGATACCCTTGCAGACTTCAGGATTTGCTTTTCTTCTCAGTTATGACAATATAAATCACAAATATCTCCATTGACCTCATTGGAATTCCAAGAGTAAAGGACTGGAGAACTGAGTTCTTGGCATCTACTCACAACAACCTCTATTAGATTCTGTGTGCGCATAAGAGACCAAATTGTTCATAAGGATAGGAGCAGAACAAGTAGAATTGAACAAGTGCAGAAGCATTCCAGGTGACACACACAGTCATTCCTCATTTTGCGAAGAATTGTCACAGAGCTGGAAAAATTGCAAGAAGAAAATAATTTTCTTAAGTTTAAATATCAAATTATTGAGGGAATAAAGCAAGTTATCAGTTAACTAGAAGACACATAGATGTAATAAATTTTGACAAAATGAATATAAAGTTACTGACTTAAAGAATACTGTATAATAAAAGGAAAATTGAAGAGATCTAGCTGCTACTAAATTAATATTAATTTAGCAATATGCCTGGACTAGTTGGTCTAACTAACGGATTGCCTATCAAAGGCCAAAACATGGGGTATAAAAGAGAGCAGTCTGGTTGTCTGAGGTGGCATGAGGTGGCCAGAAGGGATTCCCTTTTGCAGAGGAACTTTAAGCAGACATGCAGAGGAGCCCTGCCGAGAAGGACTCGGGGGTGTTCGTTGATGAGAAGCTCAACATGAGCCAGCAATGTGTGCTCGCAGCCCAGAAAGCCAACGATATCCTGGGCTGCATCAAAAGAAACATGACCAGCAGGGCGAGGGAGATGATTCTGAGGAGACTTTATTGTGGCCTTTCAGTGCTTAAAGAGGGTTTATAAGAAAGATGGGGACAGAGTGATTAGCAGGGCCTGTTGTGATAGGACAAGAAGTAATGGTTTTAGACTAAAAGAGGGTAGACTCAGACTAGATATAAGGAAGAAGTTTTTCACAATGAGGGTGGTGAAGCACTGGAACAGGTTGCCCAGAGAGGTCATAGAAGCCCCACCCCTGGAAACATTCAGGTCAGGTTGGACGGGGCTCTGAGCAACCTGATCTAGTTGAAGATGTCCCTGCTCATTGCAGAGGGGGTGTACTAGATGACTTTAATGGTCCTTTCCAACCCAAACTATTCTGTGATTCTATATAAATGACATATTCATCTACTTAGCCAGCAACTCCCCACTTTCCAAGTATTAAGAAGAAGCAGGATACTTTCTAAGGGTAATCTAAAGCATGACAGTAGGAAGATCAAGTAAAAGATAGGTGTACCACAACTGTTAAAAGGACTTGATCCAAGTACTGCAAGTCAGGTTCATTACTGGATAGATTTATTTTGTGCCAGTGTTGAGGTCCTTAGCTTAAGGAGCTGCAAATGGCTGTGGCCATCTGTCCCTGTTACAAGTTGAGACTTAGATGACCAAAGACCACTTCCTACAGACCAGTAGATTTTCTGGACAATCAATTCCAATCCAAGTTTTCTTTTTCCTCATCTTAATTTGTATTCCTTCAAAGTATGCCCCTCTTAACATCCAATATCCATGTGCTACTTGCCTTTGAGTATGCCATTGCCAGCATATCAAATCTGATTGTGTTGGGGTCATCCACCCTTGAATGTCCACACGATTCTTTCTTCTCATATTTTTTCTTATTTCCTTAAATCAAAACAGAGTCTTTTCTGCTTGGAGGTGAACAAAGTGAAACATGGCCTTGTGCTTTCAGAGACACGTGGTTTATGTCTTTTTTTTTTCCATTATTAGAGAAAAATTGATAAATTGTATGACTAAATTCAGGCCTTGTTTATCTCGATGTCTCATGCTTGTGTGTCTTTATAAAAAGCTCTCCCTTAATAAAAGTTTCAGCCTCGTGCTGCCATCCATTTTTGCTTATTTCTGTAATGAGCATACAAAAAGTATTTTTCACGTCTATGCATTTTTTGCTAATATATTACTGATCAGTAGGAAGAAGTCCGCACAGCTAGTAATACTTAACGTCTCACATTTCATCTGTAAAAATTTACCTTTTCCATTAAGCTTATTCTCCAGATGGAACATTTTGTTCAGTTCTGACTTCCATTTACCCTTCAGCCCTCTAGACAGGCCGTACAGCTGAGAGGTAAAGCACTGAAAAAAAATGCCTGGCCCTAATCGCTGCGTTTTCTGTAGAATATATATCTAGTCAGAGAGAGAAAGTGTGTGTATGCATATCTATCTACCTGACCAGTAGAAAGAGAAAGTCAAATCCTCTTAGGCTTTAGAGACTATGATTTCTAAAACTTATATGTGGGGACGCCTCAGTATTTCATTTATGAATGAGCAGTGTGCAAGGTCTTGAAGAAGCAGAGATTGGGCGTCCATTGATTGTCAATAGTAAAACCACAATCGTCTGCAAGTAAACAAAGTAAAGCTGAGGGAAGTCAGGAGACTTGATGCTTTATTTTGGCAACTTTCCTAGAACCCCCTTGAACTTACTGTAGAATTTGATCTTGATTCTCCCCCATGTCCCTATGAACAGAGGCAAGCAGAAATCATACTATAAAAGGCAAATCCCACTCCTGCTAAGTTACTACAGAAGCAACAATCAAAATCTTGTTCAAAGGTCCGTGTATAAATACCAAGATTCAGAGAGTTTTGGAAAATGGCAGGAGGTGCTCGTCCTGAGAAGGATAGTTGAGTATTTTAGTTAGCATGGCAGGAGTTTTTTATAAAACACTCTAAGTATGACTATCTTTCAGATATGTCATTCGTACTACCTGAGGATCAGGTGCAGTTGACACAATGCTGATAGCTCTGCTGTAAGAAGTAGTTGAGCCCCAAGGCACATAAAGTGAGAGAAATTAAAGCTGTGACCAGATTTTTCAAAAGTAAGCAGGATGCAACATAAGGATGCAACCCCAAATCTGTGCGTTTAACTTTACACTTCTACGTTTGAAAGGTTTACCTTAACAGCCTTTGATATGTCCAACACAGCCCATGAAAGATCTGTGAATAGCCCATTGCTGTCTCCTGGTTAAGCCATGATGCCTTTCATTCTGTTGAGTGCTCTCCTTCACTACCAAAGGCCAGGCTTATTGCTCTGCGTAGGAGCCAGCTGTGCTGCTCGCATTAGCTTTTAGCAGTCCTGGTGGTACCAGCAATAGCTTCCAACTCCGAATATTAAAAGAATTCCATGGACTGTGGCTCAGCTTTCAATGGACTCTGGAAAGTCCATCCATGGTGAGCTGTGTGACAACTGCAAAAATGCCCATAACAGTAATCCCCATATTTGAGATTCCCTAACAAATTAAATAGGAGATTTTTTTTTTTTTTTTTTTAACATGAAGACCAAGGTGGTTGTCTTCCTTTTAATTTCTGAGAGTCCACCACTGCTGGTTTATCCAATCTGAAAGGATAGCTCTGAGTAAAGAATATGTTCTTTCACTGCAATGGAACAATAATAGTTTTGACCAGTTCCCTCCCTGAAGGTAGTAACTGAGCCAGAGGAGTTAACAGCTAACCCAAGAGGCATAACCAAGACTATAAGCTCTGAAAAAAACAAATTCTTTGTGTTTGTATGACAGTCAGATAAAGCTGAAAGTCCTAAGTGAACTGGGAGATTTCAGAGAGATACAGATGTACCTTGCTAGCACATTGAACAAGAGATCAACGTCAGGGTTTCCATTCTCCCTCTTAAGTATGACTTTTTTCACTCATTATTGAAGGTAAGACCTATGATATGAAGCAAAACAATTTCTATCAGCCCAAACACAAGTGATGAGATGTTCCTACAAGGAAGAAGGTAAGGAAACACTGTCATCAGTAGATTGCATACCATTTACAAATTGCAGAGAAAAAAACAAAATGTTTTTATGACGGGAAGGAAAGACCTACCTTATTTTAGGAACAGCTCAAAATGGCTGTGACTGCAATATATTTTCAACTAGTCTTTACCTGGAAGCATTATATGCAATGCAAATTGCATTATATGAAATGAAAATCATATGGAATATGCAAAAGAAGATGAAATTTGTACAAAAGTTTGTAGACTGGCTGTTCTTTTAACCACAAGACTCCCCCTTTATATCTTATCTCAGAAAAGCAGAAATCATTCTAGTTGTTCATTCCTAGACTGCATTTTAATTGTGGATTAGATCTTCTCCTCTGTATTGGGTCTGGCTGGGATGGAGTTAACTTTCCCCAGTGCAGCCCATCTAGAGCTTTGTATTTGTAGCTAGAAGGCTGTTGATACTACTCCAGTGTTTGGGCTACTGCTGAACATCTCCGGCACAGCATCAGGGCTGTCTCTCCAAAACCCCCACACACCCCAAAGTCCAGCGGGTAAGAGATTGGGAGGGGACACAGCCCGGATGGCTGACCCAGACTGACCAAAAGGACGTTCCATACCCTATGGCGTCATGCTCAGCAATAACAGCTGAGGAAAAGCGTCAGGTGAGGGGGACATTCACTATTTATATGTTTTTCTTCCAAAGCAACCACTACGTGGCCCTACTTCCCAGTAAGTGGCTGGACAACACCTGCTGATGGGAAGTAGAAGATGAATCTTTTTTTGCTTTGCTATACACTAGATGTGATGAAAAGAAGCTTGACCTGCCCTCACCACTGGGCTGGGAGTAAATTCCTAAATCAGGGTAGTCAGAGCAAGGATAGGACATGACAGAAGACAAGAGACGGACCCTAATATGAGCCTAGAGTCAGGAGGAGAATTTGCCAGAGAAGGTACCAGGCTAAGAAAAACCATATTGATACTGGATAACGAAGGAAACTTTGATTCTGCTATTTCCAGTAATCCATGAGATATTTGACACTTTTCAACAATTCCAGATTTGCTCCTGTAGATCACTACAATGTGCATTTTGCATAAAACAGGAAATCTGTTCCAGAATTTCGGGCTGTGAAGCCCTCATTCTCACATGGAAATGTAATAAGGTTTTAAGGTTGCTGTAGGATCATACAGCAATCCTCATTAGAAATATTTTTTTTATTTCCCACTGGAAAGCTTACAGTGAGTAACAATCCAATTTTAGGGGTTTTTAACTGCTAATTAATTTCACATCTTTCACCCTACAACTTGAGTTTGATCATAGCTGAAAATATCTGTGATGCTTGAAGGAGGTCTGGATATCTAACAGAGTACTACAGAGACTGATCTTGGAAGCATTAAGGAGCTGTTTCTAAAACATATGCCATCTTGTTAAAAATGCCAGGTCCACAAACCTAAAATAAATCTATTAGCAGCTGTGAAACAGAATCAAAAATTTCCAAAAACAAACACCAGGAATAGGTCAATGTGCCGGCTTTGGTGAGTCACTAACATTCAGCATCAGTCTCTGTGTGGTACCTTCTTGGTGTTACAGAGATTTCAGTTAACCAGCAAGAAGCACAAAAGCTGAAAAAGAGCTCAAGAAAGAGCTTGATTTCAACCCTACAGCCCACGCCAGTACTACATATTATATTAAAAAGGCTTTTAAGGGGAATCATAAATAGAGTCCTGGAGCACTGAAAATTAGGATTTTCTCTTTTGGGGTACGTGTCTTAGCCACTAGACTCTAGTGTCCATCTTGCTCCTATGCCTGGTTTCAACAAGGAGGAGAGAGGCAAAGGAACAGAGCGGTAACCCCCCAGTAAGCCTACTCTATTGCACTGGAAACCAGTAACCACTAATTTAATCATCCTTGACTCAAAATAGCTCAGAACCCATCTCTTTCCTGGGCAACTGTTCTAGTTATTAGGGTTTTACTAAACTTACATCAACAAACACTCTAAAATATTAGGTTATTATTAATCAGAGTTGTATAAAAAGTGTGAGTATCACTGTCAATACCATTGTAAAAAAAAAGATCTGAAGTACCTGTTTCCATGAAAGGCCCAAACCTCTTGGGGTGTGTGGCATGCTAGAGCATACATGCTGGGCTGGACATCAGTGGAACTTGCTTTGGAGCACTACGAATTTCAAACATAATTATCAAAATTATTCCAGAGCCCTTTCTTTAGCGTAGTAAGTCTTTTGGAACCTTAATATAACACAGACATCTACTACTATAATGCTGTCTGTATTAGGACTGTTCTTTTAAAAATAGGACTAAATAATAAATTTTTTAACAGAAAGCACACACACACATATTCTACTAATAAAAATCATTATTGCAAATGCCATCACTTTAAATATTTTGTTGTTCCTATGAAATACACACTAGTGGCAGGATTGCTACCAAAGCTGCAAGAACAATGTAATATTTTAGTGTCATATCTAATTACAGCCAGACCATGAATAGCAAACTCAGCATTCAACACAGGAACATTAGAATCGAAGAATTTATTCAATGTTAGAACACAGTCACCTTCAATCTTAAACTCACAGGTGAGATTTAATCTTTAAAAAAAGAATAAACCCCTTAATCTTGTCCATCATTCCATACCAGCCTGTGTTATTGCAAAGGACGGAGAGGCTAATCTGAAAGAAAATCTCCCTGGGAAGTGCTGTCTTTGCCTCATACACAGTAGCAGACCAGAGTCACTTTCTGCACATGAGTAAAGCAAGAGCCTACCGAAGCTGATAGAGTTGTCCACAGATGTTGGGGCACACCTACAGCCGCTATTACCGCAGAAGCAATTGTAACGAGCAATCTTGCGAATGGGTGACATTTTTTGCCTCTACTGCAACAGTTCTTCAAAACTAAGCAAATCTTTAGAGACGGAAGTTTAAGCCTTCTTGAAGGCATTATTCTTAGATAGGACAGGTCCTGCTGATGTGCTACTATATGAGTTGTAATAAAAAAAGGATAAAAACAAAGGCTACATACTTGACACAAATAATTTGAGTAGTCAATAGGAAGTAGATAACAGTGTACAAGGCTAAGAAGTGACAGGAAGACGTATAGATAAAACTACTAAAATGCAGTATAAAAGGTGGTTCTTTGAGCTTTCATTTGCAGATGTTTCAGATGCTTCATTACTGTGCTCAGCCTGGCTGTTTTAAAGCTATACGAAGTAGACAAGACAGCCTTATTAAAAAAATCTGCTTTCATTTTTGTAGTAAAACAAAACCTTTGGTTTCTTTTTCACTAAATCAGTGGCTTTCTGTAGTAATTTCTGTCTCGGGTCAGATGACACTAGCAAATGTAGTGAGTATTAATTGTGGTCTGTTTAATTGCTATCTCAGAAATCAAAATTTCATATTAAAGATACTTTTCTTCCAGCATGCAGTCTCAGTCTGGTTTTATATTTGCTTCTGTAATTTAAGATATGAGCCAATGATAACTAAAACTAAAAGAAAAAATTTAGATTGGTTTCAGTGTATGGGTCAGCCATTTAGTCATATAGACCTTTTCTTGCCATGAAGCTTTAGTATCAGCTGTTAATGAGCATGATAAGCATCTGGTATATATTACTCTTGAGCACCACAATAAACTGATCCTTGAATAGCCTAAAAGACATGCTGACTTGCTGTCCTCTTTCGCCGCAGCCCATGGAGAAAATATCCCGTTCATCTTAGGCACAGAAACAGTGTATTGTGAATTGCAGCTGGACCAAAATAACCTTTTCTTAAGCAACATTCCAACATCATGACAAAGACATTTTGCATCACTTGTACCCATAGAGTTTATTAATTCTTTTCAGTCTACAAAAAAAATGCAATTGGAATTAAAAATTACTCAATTAAAAAAGAAAGAAACTCTTTGGGTTTCTTGGCTGGTTCAGAGTGGACATAATTTCAATTCTGTTTTTTCAGTTCCACCGAAGAGGTAAAAATACATCAGTTACAAATTAGGACAATTTTGGTCTGGATACTCCACTGCAAGACAAACTCTTCTGTCATCAGCTACAAATTCGAATTCTGTCTCAGGAGATAGAAAAGCAAATAATTCTCATGTGAAGTTGGTTTTCAGATAAAGAGCTACAACTACTGGAGTCCTGTAGTCTCTAGAAACATGCCTGAACCATGGTCTGCTATAGTACCAGCTGGTACTGATTTACTTCCCACTTGCATGTATGTCACTCAGCATAGTGCCATCAGGCACGTGTTCCAAGGGCTGCCAAACCCAATGTCCTGCACCTGCTATACTTGTAGGCAAAGAAATTTGTTTATCTTACAGTGGCATCTTCTTACAAGTGATGGCCAGAAGAGCAATATGAGGTACAGCACAGGCTTCCCTGGCTGGAGAGAACATATAACTGGGGTCAACAGAGGGGTGACCTGGGGCTCGCTGGTCCACAGGTTCAGGCTCAGGACTCTCCTAAAAGCTCAAATAGCAGAACTGAGCGCCCTTTGCCAAGCCATGGAAGTTCATGGTCCTGGTTGCTATGCCCACTTTAGCACTGTATTAAAAAATTAATGGTCAATAGCAGAAATCAAAGAACCGTCCCCACAGTAAGAGGAGTGATTAAATGCTCTTTGTGTGTGGTGGCAGACAATAGAACAGGAAGCAATTTCTAGTACAGTAAAAACAATTGTTTCTCCAATCAGACCTCAACACTTGGCCTTTTATGTTTCTGGTATTTTTTATTAATGGCAGGGAGCTTTAATAAACAGCTCTGTACATAGTGAGAGCTGCATTAGCCAAGATCCTGCTCCCACGCAGTGCCACTGAGCGGCTGCAAGATTCACTGCTATTCACTCTGCACCAGAAGAGATTTTGGCAGTTACCAAATGCCATTCCATACCACCCTACAAAATGTTTTACAATGAGTAAACGTGAAAAAAATCATACTGTATTATAAAGAATAAAGGAAGAGAGCACAAAGAGAAAGGAATGATGATGATGATGATGATGATGATGGTGATTACTGTGACTATTATTGTTAATGACAGTGAAATTTAGTAGTGAATATTCCAAAGCATTAGTAAAGTAATGTCACTCTGTAAATGACAGCAAAAACCATACAGTGGTTCCACGGCTACTTTTGGCCAACAGTACCTTCTTCAGACCTGCTTGGTTTTCAGATAAACCCATATTTTCAGTTGCCCTCTTGTATCACCCCAGTCTAGATGCTGAGAGTGAAGGTGGGCCCATTCTTTTCTTGTAATAAAGATTTTTTTCAGGATAATTTGTACTCTCAGAGCTCTGCAAACTTTTTTCCACTGTAATTGTGACACTCATAAAAACACCTTTTTTTCTCCCTTTACAGAAATGCTTTGTAGAGCTGCCATTGACTGAAACTCTGTTGGTAGCTCTGTTAGTGATACATGGGAAGAAATACGACGCTCAGCCCTCTCTGTATTTCCACTGCTAACAAGAATAAAGTAGCAGCAACAAAAAAGTTTCTAAAATCACAAAAAAAAAAAATTATCGAGTAGCTTCAGGAAAGTAACTTTTTAAGCAGAAGTACCAGATTCACATGCGCTTTTCAAAGCAGAGCAAGAGTATCCTTTCAGACACTGGACAGGTTTACTTTTTAAACCCAGTATTTCAGAAGCTGTGATCACCAGATCTGCCTGATTCAAGATTCAGGTTTCTGTGCTGCTTCTGCAACAGGTAAAATCTTCATGTGTTCTGTTGCAAACTACATGCTCCACACACATGTCCATCACCTGTTGAACTTGAAAAGTGCACATTAACCTTCAGAACATGTTAGTACCACTGAAAGATGTATTTGGAAATTACAAAAAGAAAGAAAAGCATCTTTGAAACTATACTTTGAAACTATAGTCTTTTTTAAACATTACTTAAAAAAAATATATTTGATCCCACCATCAAGAATTCAATTAGGATATTTCACAGGTAATGACTTTTTATTTTCCAGTTCAACCATCCATAAAATAGAATCCTCTGTGTGATTACTGAAGCATTTTTAATTGGGCTTTTCCTTACAACCAAGCAGAAGGCCCACAGAGTATGAAATGAATTTAAAAGTTTGTTAGATCCTCCAGCTTTAGAGGGAAAACATTGTTATGAGGTGAGCATGGAATTGCCCCTCACTTCCAGAAAGAGACTGTTCCAACCATGTGGTTTGTGACTAGTGAACAGGGAGATATTGCATCTACTAAGCAAGCTTTTCCTATGTCATAGGATGGCTCACAACCCTGTGTGATGGGCACGTCCACTGCACGTTGGCCAACGAAGAGTAGATAATACTGCAAGGCAACGCTGCTTGCCTTGAATGAGAGAGAAAGCTGAGAGGAGAAGCCTCAACAGAAACAGCAACTCCCTGAAGGCAGGTTTATCCCAAGACCTATCAGAAACCCCTCATGTGACAGTCTTTCTGATAGGTGAGAGTGAGTGGTTTAAGCTGTTGAGATTTCTTGGATAACTAATACCTACTCATGGTCTGACAGGCAATACTGTTTGAAACGGTGTTATCTCTCAAAGCATCACTTGTCCACAGAAAGTTCCTACCGATTCCCCTCATTTAAGAGTCCATACCATGGTTTGTCAAAGGTTCCCGTAATGATAGTGCTAGCCTTTATCCATAGACACTAAAAGCAACAAAGACCAAGAACAAGCCATGTACCAAAGTTTGCCAGTGCATCCACTCAGTGACAGCAGATGCCTATCCGAAACAGAAACCAAAATCCATGAGTCCACATCCAGAATATAATGTACACTGGGCTGTGTCTGACCCTGATCACTGCCTCTGGCACTGATCCTGACCTGAACTTGCTGCTCCACATGCCACCTCCTTTTCAGTGAGGTCCCTGCTCCTGTCTGCCTTGTTATCTTGCTCAGCTCCCAGCTCACCTTCCCTTCAGAGCAGCTGGCTCTCACTGCAGCCTGGCAGAAACAAGGTGGGTGAAACTGAGCAGACAATAAGCGCTAAAATTATTTCACACAGACTAAAAAGGACAGACATAGACAGTGACCCATGGGGAGGCAGTCTGATGTCTTAGTCCGCACTTACAAACATCCTCAAAAGACAGGTCTGGGAACCTTCATCCACCTAGTGGATGAAAGGAAGGCAGTGGATGTAGTTTTTCTGAATTTTAGTGAGGTTTCTGATACCGTCCCTCACAGCATCCTTCTGGACAAGTTGTCCAACTGTGGGATGAGCAGGTACACACTGCACTGGGTGAAGAACTGGCTGAAGGGCAGAGCTCAAAGGGTTGTAGTGAATGGGGCTACATCTGGCTGGCAACCAGTCACCAGCAGTGTTCCTCAGGGCTCAGTTCTACGGCCAGTTCTGTTCAATATATTTGTCAATGATCTGGATGCAGGAGTTGAACGCGATTAGCAAGTTAGCTGGTGATACCAAATTGAGAGGTGCTGTTGACTCTCTCATGGGACAAGATGCCTTGCAGAGGGATCTAGATAGATGGGAGCATTGGGCAGTCATCAATGACATGGAATCTAACAAGTCCAAATGCCAGATTCTGCACCTAGGACGGAGTAACACCAGGCACAAGTATAAATTGGGAGAGGAGCGACTACACACTAAAAATTAAAGATTCAGCTTTGATTTTATGGGTCATCATAATGGTCAAGCATTGGTTTTATGGGTCATAATCTTCTCAGACACCACATATGGTTAACTTCTTCGTGTCCAAGAAGCAATAGTTACTCATCTATCTCTCTGCCCTAGGAGCTAAATGAGCTCCTTGGCTGTCCCTGCGCTAACACCTCCCATACATCACTTCTGCAAGACACCTTTCCCCCCAAATTATCTGTTTTTTTAATACAAGCTAAACTCAAAGCATGTTCTCAACCTATAGCTAGCTTGGCAGACAGCTATTTCTGTATGGGTTTTTTATGTATGCATGTGTGTATGTATATATTCTGTATCTTTTATTTCTGTATGCCTGTGTTTCTAGGGATTGTGTGCCTAAAAGATTATGATTATCTTTTTTTTTCTAGCTACATTGGTTGGTCTAAAATCTACCACCTCTTGCCCTACAAACACTGGCTTGCCTGATGTCTAACTGCCTTTAGTGCTTCTAGCAAATTTCTGTTAGAAGATGAGGAAGGAGGATTTCACACATAATTTCCAGACAGGAAAGACAGAGTGCAGACTAATTAAGGGATTAGCTCTTGATTCAGAAAAGAAATGTAGCTCTAATCAGTTATAATACCGGTTAGAAGTTATATGCATGGGAGAGTTTCCTCAGTGTGGCCTCTCTTCAACTGACCTCCAGTTGAAACACCCCATACAGATCATGGCATCCCCTTAAGTCTTACTAAATTCTTCATAGGCATGAAAGTCTTTCTTCATCAATAAGGATATAAATTAAACTCTTTAATTGCTAAAGCAAACTGCAATACACATACAGAGTTTATGCAGAAAGCCCCCAAAATGCTGTCTCAAATCATTTTTTAAAGACCTAATGTTATTCTGAGATAGTTTCATCTTCATTCCCTAAATATTCAGGATCTGCAGGCACAACTGTAAGTGAAGGACTAGGGAGCTGTCCTCTCTTACAGTTCGTGATAAGGTGTCCAACTGTCATTGCAACAATTTCACCGTAGGGTTAAATTCAGTCATTTGATTTTAATCAGAAAGTCTGGTGTCAAAAAATAGTACAAAGTTAAAGCTGAAACTGAGCTTACTTGCTTTGATCTCCCTTCTAGAGACAATACTAAAAGGTGTGATAAACAAGACAGAGAGTCATATTAAGTATAGCTTGATTCCATCTGCATCGCTAAGAGCCAGGCAGGTTATAAACCTGTTAGGGGATTATGGTGACCTGGTAATATAGATAAATCTGTAGGGACACCCAGTGAAAAATTTCCCAGTATGTGGATTTTTTTTCAAAATTAACCATTCCGGGATCATTTATGGGATAATAAGATAATGAGAATTGCAAAAGAGCAATTAGAAGAGATTGTTACCCTAGCCGCTGTCAAGATAAACATAACAGAATGAGACAGCATATATTGTATTTGACAAGCTCTCTATAGTGAAATCATCAGAAAAGTGGCCATGGGGGAAACGTAGGGCAACATAGCAGTTACTGCTTACTTATAAACTGGTGCTGAGGGGGCTCTGAAAAGACTTTAGAACAAGTAGATACCAAATACAAAAGAATTTCCTCAACTTGTTGTAGTTCCAGGAAGAAATATGAGATACAAAAGGTTTAACTTTGGGGCTTATTTTATTATACTGTGACATTATGTCATCTTAAACAGCTCCTGCCCTGTTGACCTGCCAAACAGGAAGGCACAGGCACAAGCCCTGACTGTTGGGCAAGTTCCCCAGCTGCATCCCTTCATCTACCTCTGAGCATCTCTTTAGTGCCGTGGGAGCTCACGCTGCTAATCAAAGGATGTCCCTCTCTACAAGAGCATGATGGGGACTGACATACAGATGAAGTAACATCTTTAAGGTCCAGTATAAAAATGACAGTAAGCAGAACTGGAATAATCCTTTTATAGTTCTGTTGGTTTTACTGATACACACCAAGACAGGATCTCACTCAACATGCCTAGGCTGTCACTGAGTAAATAAAACTTAGGCTTGATACAATCAAAGTTCCAAATGCAGTCTGCACGGCCATACCAGTCAGTCATTTGGATTCCCAGGAGCTGGACAGCTCGCCTTCTTATGGAGTCAAAGTCCATATTGTTTCTCACTTCAAATGTGCTCTAACTTTAAATTGTTAGAGAAAAAAAATAATTCTCAGCAGTACACCGTGTTTACTGAAAGCTGCTTGCAATGGGCAACAGTCAGTCCTTCTGAACTCTTCAGGAGTTCATATTGTAGAATTATTTGTCTCTTGTATTAAGAAACCTGTAGGAAAAATTGCTATTGAAGGCTTCATATCTCCTAGGATTCATAAGTCTTGTATGGATGATTCTCTTGGGGTCTTTAGTCCCCAAAAGTATCTAAGTTAATCACTGTCAAGACTAGTGCACTGATAGTGTCAGTAGCCATGAGAATTTCAGTAAATATCTTATGTGAATATTAAAATACATTCCTAAAAAAAAAAACCCAACTAAAAAAAACCCAAACAAACCACCACTTCATGTATTTTCATTGTCACAGGTCATGTATTAATTGCTGTGATCTGTACAATTACTTGTTATTTTGTTAAATTGTATTTAAATTTTATTTATTGCTTTTATGCATGGTTGGCTTTCTCAGGCTGCTTTACCCAATTAGCCTGTTCTTGAACATGTACACTCTTAGCTTACTGATAATTAAAGCTTCTCATTGCTGAAAATAAATTGCACACTTACCTACCACTTTTCAGGAAATTAAAACAAGTCAGGCAATGAACCTGATAGATCCCTGAAAGGGATTTCCCTGGCTGTATAAAATTTTTTTCACGGGAAGTTAAGTATCCTCTTTGCTTTAATGCCATTTGTGCTCAAAGACACTGAACTGAAACATAGTGATCCTTTTTTTCCCTCAAGTTGGTTGCCCTGTCAGCAATCTGTAAGCTGATGCACAAGTTAGCGTAACTTACCTATTGTTAACATGATCACAGTATAGTACATGGTCTTAATCCTTGCAACAATTCCCCCTCTTAGAAAGGGGCTGACGCATGCTCTCATAACTACAGGAGACAATCCATGGGGTAGCTTAGCCTCCTGCAAGGAAACCATTATATAGAATGCCTTTATTCCCACATCTTAGAGCTATGTTAGTAAACGTGGCTTCAGTAGAAGCCTAATGTTTATTTCACCTCCATATGCTTCTAAATAAGGGTGATCAAAAGTGTGTAACTGCCTCCTTAAAAGTACCTATTTGCTATTCTTCCAGTGCAGAATGTAAGACAATCAAGTGAAGCTAGGACGAACAGGATTCAAAACAAACAAAAAGAGATTGCTCTTGCTGCCAGAGGTAGTAGCACTCTGGAAGTCCCTACCAATGTATGCTATCATTCAAAACATGTATTGGGGTTCAATGGAAGAGTGAGGAAGCACTTTAAAGAGAGATCCTTTAAAGACTTCTAGATAGACAAACAACATCAGATTCACAATGTTCCCCTCATATAAAAAAAGTATGAGGCTGGGGAGAGTACCTGAGAAAAGTACAAAGTATATTTGCCCTGTTACTATTTTTCCTGTTCATCTGCTCAGTGGCTACTGTTGTCGAAGGATATGACGCTGCCAGGAGTTCAAGTACAGCTCTTATGTTCTAGCCACCATCCAGTTCCCTGAGGATACCTGAATAGTGCTGGACTCAGAGTTGAGTTCCTGCACTGTATCCCTGCACTCCATCTCTCTCCACTTTGACAGTGAATGCCACAGTAACAAAGGACAGCTTTGCAAACATGGGAGCCTAGAGATTAAAAAGCTTGATCTGGACTATGCCTACATACTTTGTAAGGGTATCAGGTCAAAATACCACTATATTGTTACCAATATCACACCTACTGCTTTTCCCTTGCTAAAAAGCCTTTTGCGTTCATTCTTAGCAAACTCATGTTGACTGTTTTCCTTGGGTTCTTCCGGATTCAAATATTTTCTTTGGTCATTTTCTACAGACTTTTTCCCTGGGAAGATAATGGCAGTTGATTTTCAGTTCTTCCTTTATTTTCTTTTTTAAAGATAGATAATACATTTGTTCTTGTTCATTTTTCCATTGCCTCACTAAACCACTGATCCTCAAAGATAATTACTGCTTGCTCTGACACAGCTGTAGGCACCTCTTCAAGGAGGACAAAGCTCTGTAGTTTCATATCAAGCTGATTTGAGAACATCTTACTTACCTAGGCACTAATCCATTCTTTCCCTGTTACACACGGAGGGGCATCCCTTGAACATTCTGATTGTGGTTGATGTCTTTGGTAAAGATCACTATCAAAAGATACTAACTTTGGCCTCCTCAACTTCATGTACCAATAATTTTTCTTCTCTTTTTGGCAGTCAACCAACTCTTCCCTTTTTCTTCTGTTTACTGCTAATACACTAATAAAATGACTGCATGGTACCCTGGTAGTTTTGTGGTTGTTTTGTATTTTGTTTTTTCTTAAGTGTATGCCGTACTTCCATCCTCACACTTACTCATCTGGCCTAGTTTCCGTTTCCTGAACCTTTTCCTCCTGGTCCTGAAGTCAATGAAGTTGTATCTTTAAAGCTTCTTTTATCTTTCCTCTGCAATGGGGTGCTTTTCACTTGCGCATTTTTGAATGAAAGCGGGTATGGCCACTGTGAATTCAGCATTATCTGCGTGTGTGAGTCATATTCTAAGCACGACCACAAGACAGTAAGGCTCAGAAAATCTAAGGACCTCCCCATCCCGTGTGCAGACCTCTGTAGGGCTTACGTTGGAGGTAGGCACCAATGTGCTCAGACAGATCTGCTGGCAAAAAGGGCATCACAGAGTAGTAGATGCCTGGGGAGCTTTTGTATCACAGGAAGATGCAGAAATATGCTTGGGCCTTTCCAGTAGTGGGTGGGTACTCATCAGAGGTCTTGTGTATCCCTGTATCCTATACAGGTGTCTCAAGTCCTTCTTTTGGTCTGACATGTGGTTTCAAGTAACAATAACCACTCATTGCTTTTGCTGATTTTTAAGTGCAAAATTTTTTCACGGGTAGACAGACAGGGTCAAATAGTTGAGAGAACTCAATACTTCATAAATATTCTTTATCTGGAAAACTTATTTTTCTTCCACCTGAAAGACAGAAAAACTTCAAACACAATCATGCACAATAAATAGCGTCACTGTATTACTCACAAGAAAAAGGTTAAAGTACTTGGCAAAACTGTCTTGTTGGTATTGTATTTCTACACTGGAAAGGAAAGAAAGTAGAATCATAGACTGTCTGGGGTGAACCTTCCTTAAATTAGCACTGCACAGCAAGAAAAGACATTAACTCTACAGTACAAAAATGACTGCATCATTCATCATAGATCACCAAGGCTTGTAGTTTTCAAGGTTTCCATACTAAAAATACAACAGTTTAATTAGGATTATAAACTGTGCAATGCTTTACTGCCATCTATTTAATATAAAAATGTCTAGATTTTGGTATGATAAATATCCATTCCTCATCTAATATCCAAAGGCATCCATCGCTGATCATCTGTCTCTATGCAAACTGTGATAGAATTTATAATATAAACCATTATTACTGGGATGATTAAGTACAAGGAGTTGAATCCTGCTCACTGTGCAGTGGTGTAAATGCAGAGTAACACCATTAGCTTGCATGGCATTACCCTACATTTACATTAGGAGGCAACATGTTTTTGGTTATAGACATGCTAGTAACAGAGATGAAGAATGCTCCATATGCCAGTAGTCTGATGTTTTACAGACAGACCCACCCTAGGTCCTGTTCTTCTTCTCCCTCACCCCACTTCTAAATGGCATATATATTAAATATAGAATTATCGCATCACAGAATGGTTTGGGTTGGAAAGGACCTTTAAAGATCACCTAGTTCCAAACCCCCTGCCATGGCCAGGGACATCTTTCACTAGATCAGGTTGCTCAAAAGCCCTGTCCAACTTAACATTGAACACTTCCAGGGATGGGGCATCCACAGCTTCTCCGGACAATCTGTTCCAGTGTCTCACCACCCTCATCGTAAAAGATTTCTTCCTTAAGTCCAAGCTAAACCTACCCTCTTTCAATTTAAAACTGTTGCCCCTTGCCCTGTCACTACAGGTTCTGGTAAAATGTCTCTCTCCATCCTTCTTATAAGCCCCCTATAAGTATTGAAAGGCTGCAATAAGGTCCCCCCGGAGCCTTCTCTTCTCCAGGCTGAACAAGCCCAACTCTCTCAGCCTGTCTTCATAGGAGAGCTGCTCCACCCCTCTGATCATTTTTCTGGCCTCCACTGGACTCGCTCCAACAGGTCCATGTCCTTCTTGCGTTGGGGGCCCCAGAGCTGGATGCAATACTGCAGGTGGGGTCTCACCAGAGCAGAGTAGAGGGGCAGAATCACCTCCCTCGACCTGCTGGCCACGCTTCCTTTGATGCAGCCCAGGATATGGTTGGCTTTCTGGGCTGCAAGCGCACATTGCCGGCTCATGTCCAATTTTAATCCACCAGGATCCCCAAGTCCTCCTCCACAGGGCTGCTTTCAATCCCTTCATCCTCTGGTCTGTATTGATACTGGTAATTGCTCCAACTCAGGTGCAGGACCTTGCACTTGCCCTTGTTGGACTTCAGGAGGTTCACACGGGCTGACTCCTGAAGCCTGTCAAGGTCCCTCTAGATGATGTTCTGGTTTAAACCTGGCTGGCAACTAAGAACCACACAGCCGCTTGCTCACTCCGCCCCGATGTGATGGGGGAGAGAATTGGAAGACTAAAAGTGTGAATGGATCATAGAATCATAGAATTATTTAGGTTGGAAAATACTGTTAAGATCATCAAGTCCAACTGTTAACTTAACACTGCCAAGTTCACCACTAAACCATGTGCCTAAGCACCACATCTACACGTCTTTTAAATACCTCCAGGGATGGTGACTCAACCACTTCCCTGGGCAGCCTGTTCCAATGCCTGACAATCATTTCAATGAAGAAATTTTTCTGAATATCCAATCTAAACCTCCCTTGGCACAACTTGAGGCCATTTCCTCTTGTCCTATTGCCCGTTACTTGGGAGGGAGATTGACACCCACCTCACTACAACCTCCTTTCAGGTAGTTGTAGAGAGCGATAAGGTCTCCCCTCAACCTCCTTTTCTCCAGACTAAACATCCCCAGTTCCCTCAGCCGCTCCTCATAGGACTTGTGCTCTAGACCTTTCACCAGCTTCGTTGCCCTTCTTTGGACACACTCCAGCACCTCAATGTCTTTCTTGTAGTGAGGGGCCCAAAACTGAACACAGTATTCGAAGTGCAGTCTCACCAGTGCCCAATACAGGGGTACAATCACCTCCCTACTCCTGCTGGCCACACGATCTCTGATACAAGCCAGGATGCCGTTGGCCTTCTTGGCCACCTGGGCACACTGCTGGCTCATATTCAGCCGGCTGTCAACCAACACCCCCAGGTCCTTTTCCGCCGGGCAGCTTTCCAGCCACTCTTCCCCAAGCCTGTAGCGTTGCCTGGGGTTGTTGTGACCCAAGTGCAGGACCTGGCACTTGGCCTTGTTGAACCTCATAGAATTGGCCTCAGCCCATCGATCCATTCCTTCTCCATCAAACACATATCTCTCCAATTTAGACGTAAGAATGTTGTGTGGGACTTTATCAAAGGCCTTACAGAAGTCCAGATAGATGACATCCCTTGTCCACTGATGCAGTCAATCAGCATTTGCTGCCCACAGCAGCGTGAAAGCACAGGTCACTGTGACTATCCGGCCATTATTATGAATACGGCTGTCCAGACCAGGCACTTCCAGGACATCACTGCAGATCACATACTATCCCAAAGAGACTCCTAATGCAGGCATCTGCAACAATAACAACTACCCCACCGAGGCTTTCATTAATCTCGTATGCTTAATGAAAACCCAAACAAATCAGAACGTATAGACTATAGAGCAGTCTGGGGAGTGTTTGCATGGAGGGGAGGCTGGGGGAGTGGCAATGGATGCTACTTCACCAATATCTGTCCATCACTTCTGAACCCAGAGGATTATGCCAGTCCTATAGTAAATCAGTGTATTCAGTCACTACATTTACTCTGCCATCCCAGCCTCAACATTTAGTAAACCTTCACTCCTTGACCCCGATCCCAAAACGCGGTATGGTTCCTCCCATAGTTGCATCTCTCACAGCTGCTATGGGCTGTGGAAGGTAGTCACAGAGGATTCACCTCTCAACAGTTTGGGGAGAGGGAGAGCGGGGACGGGAAAGCAAGGAAGAAAACATAGGTCTACACAACCACAAATGGTTGGGCTCTTCATAACAGAAGAATGGAGCACACAGCCCACCAGAGGCAGTGGAATACCAACATTACGTACAAATGACACAGGCAGCTGCTTGGAAAATTTTATTTCCAGGCTGCATAAACCAGCTCAGCCTTTCATACTGAAAGATTTACCTTTTGTACTTATTATGAAACCGTAGTCAGGATGAAACCAAAAGAATTCCTTATAAATTTGTTTTAGAAAATCTGCAGAATTACTAAAGTAGATCCCGCTTTGTGGTAGATAACGCTGTAATAAAATTCTATTAAATTCTGTGAGACTTATTATTCAGCAGAGAGGAATTTTCAGACACAATAATCATTCTAAACCTCTATGCTTGTTCTCTTAGCAGGTCCAAGAGAGTCTCTCTGCTTGTTTTTTGGAAACAGTAAGAATGTTCTGTCTGCTTTTAAGGAATGTCACCTACATACAGAATGGGTTGGGAAATCCCAGAATGGGCTATGAAAAATTAGGCTTAATAAATACAACATACAGCCTGAGTGAGGTAAGCAGTTAATTTTTAGAAGCAGTCCGTTCTTGTCAATACGTTCATGTGCTTAAATAAAACAACAAGTAGAGCAGAACTTCCGTACAATAGCTACTGGAATTCTACCAAATCTTAATGGAAAAAGCTTCCAAAAAATAGCTTCAAAAAGATGCATTTAAAGCTGAAATTGTACAAACAGTTTTTGCATTTATAAATCTGTGCTCTGCCATCTGTAGAAATGGAGACAACACACATTCTTATGCTGGACCGCTTATCTGCATAAGTCAGGCTTCAGATCCACACCACTTAACACTCTAATCTTTAATACATTTGTTCTATAGGTCTGCCGTATGCAGAGATAAAAGCATTATTAATAGTGTCCCAAAGCAGCTCACAAAACATCACTTATTATTCCTGTAAGCAAGAAGTACAAAGAAATCTGTAACCTTTGGGCTTTTGAGAAAAATAGAGAATATAGTATGCATGAGTAATTGGATATAATTTGTCTTACTCAAATATTACTAATATCGATAGTCACACAGTCTGTTTCATATGCTTTACAAATTATGGGCTGAATACATTTTACATATTTATTTATGATTAAAAATGTAATCACTGTACAGATGAACAAAAAATCTGGAAGGTTTTTGCGGTGCTCCTTGCAAAAGATAAGAAGCAGGCAATATGCCAGGGACTCTATTTCAGTAGCACGGCTTTAAAGTCCCTATCGTTTCTTGTCACTTGAGGAACATCATGTTGAAGAGCTAGGATGCTATCTCTGTCTCAGCTGCAACGCAGGTTAATCAATCATGCTGCAGATCCCAGACTGCACCTCTACATTCAGCCCACACCTGATATGGAAAATAGTGTCACTAAGTGAGGAGATGCCTTTGCTTGTTGTAATTAACAAGACTTTAGGAATAGTTGTCTGAAAATAATGGGGAGAACTTGTTTTGCTGAAAATAACGGCCAAAGAAACACGAGGGGAAATTACTGCCAGCATAATAACAACTTTGCATAAGAAAGGAAAGCTTCTTCTCGTGACTGCTGTGGCGATGGGAAGAGCATTATAATTGATTTCACAACCAGCAATCTAGCCACCCCTAGACCCTCTCTGAAAAGGAGTTTAGAAAGGAAGGGGGTCCTTTCCAAATCTCGTGACTCAAATGGAGGCTGCTGTTATACCTGAGTAATCCTTTAGACAT
This sequence comes from Phoenicopterus ruber ruber, assembly GCA_009819775.1. Taxonomy (NCBI): domain Eukaryota; kingdom Metazoa; phylum Chordata; class Aves; order Phoenicopteriformes; family Phoenicopteridae; genus Phoenicopterus; species Phoenicopterus ruber. Next base: position 64,164,555 of record CM020246.1, on the reverse strand, counting down.
AAAACATTAACCAAGTCTGGGACTAAGATTGGATCTAGCCACCCCTAGACCTCTCTCTGAGGAGGAGTCTAGAAAGCAAGGGGGTCCTTTCTGAATCTCATGACTCAACAGGAGGGTCCTCCTTACTCTTCGTGTCCCTTTACTCTGTGAAGTCAATTCTGTCTCGATTTTGCCCTGATATACTTCTTCCATGCAGTAATAAAGTGAACCTTACCATTTTTGAATCTTTAACTAAAAGTCGCTGCTGTGATTAGAACAAATCTTGTCAAATCATTTTATTAATTGACTGATGATTGAGTGCTATTAAATATCACAATCTAATCCTGTGATTTGCCATAAAGGCATAAATAAATTCTAACTGCTGCTAGATCAAGTGGTCTAAAGTCACTCATTTGCGACAAAATCCATTCGAGACACAGTCTTTTCCTGGAAAGAAGGAAGGAAGGAAGGAAGGAAGGAAGGAAGGAAGGAAGGAAGGAAGGAAGGAGGGAAGAGCTTCTCAAACACAACAGAGTAAGTGCTTGTGGAAGGCAGGGACACAGTGCTAGAGCAAGGTTTGATGAACTGGTCATTGCTTCACTTTGCATGTATAAACCCTGGGAAGATGATGGAGCAGCTAATCCTGGAAACTCCTTTCAGGGGCATGAAGGACAAGAAAGTCATCAGGATTAGTCAGCATGGATTCACCAAAGGGAAGTCATGCTTGACCAACTTAAGAAACTTCTATGATGAAATGACTGGCTTGGTAGATGAGGGGAGAGCAGAGGATATTGTCTACCTAGACTTCAGGATGGCTTTCAACAGCATCTCCCATAAGGTCCTCACAGAGAAGCTGATAAAGTATGGGCTGAATGAGCAGACAGTGAGGTGGATTGAAAACTGGCTGAACAGCCAGACCCAGAGAGGTTGTCAGTGGAACAATGTCTAGTTGGAGGTCGGTAACTAGTGGTGTAACCCAGGGGTCAATAGTAGGTCCAGTCCTGTCTAACATCTTCATTAAAGATTTGGATGATGAGACAGAGTGCACCCTCAGCAGGTTTGTTGATGACAGAAAACTGGGAGGAGGGGCCGATATTCCAGAGGGTCCTGCTGCCATCCAGAGGGACCTGGACAGGCTCGAGAAATGGGCCAACAGGAACCTCATGCAGTTCAACAAGGAGAAGTGCAAAGTCCTGCACCTGGGGGGGAACAACCCCAGGCACCAATACATGCTGGGGGCTGCCCAGCTGGAAAGCAGCTTGGCAGAAAAGGCCCTGGGGGTCCTGGTGGACACCAAGTTGAACATGGGCCAGCAACATGTCCTTGAGTCGATGAAGGTGAATGGTATTCTGGGCTGCATTAGACAAAGTATTGCCAGCAGGTTGAGGGAGGTGACCCCTCTCCTCTACTCAGCACTGGTGAGGCCGCACCTAGAGTGCTGTGTCCAGTTCTGGGATCCCCAGTACAAAAGAGACATGGACACACTGGAGAGAGTCTCATGAAGAACCACCAAGCTGATGAACGAACTGTAGCGTCTCTCCTAAGAGGAAAGGCTGAGAGAGCTGGGACTCTTCAGCCTGGAGAAGAGAAGGCTCGGAGGAATCTCATCAATGTATATACATATCTGAAAGCAGGCTTCAAAGAGATGGAGCCAGGCTCTTTTGAGCGGTGCCCAGAGCCAGGACCAGAGGCAATGGGCACACACTGAAACACAGGAGGTTCCCTCTGGACATCTGGAAACACTTTTTCACTGTGAGGGTGACTGAGCACTGGCACAGATTGCCCAGGGAGTTGATGGAGTCTCCATCCTTGGAGATATTTTAGAAAGGCTAGAGACAGTCCTGGGCAACCATTCTGTTATTCTGTGATTCCTCCACTCAAGCACACTTTTGTGTTTCTGGGGAGGTAAGACTAGGGAAACTGCTAGTTTGATCCACAGCAGCTATGTTCACTAATCTTACCCCCCAGTACAGCTGAGCTCACCTGAAGCAACAGTAGAAGGATGCTTATGGGATTTGCTGGCATGCTGAAAGGGAAACAACCATTCTTACCTCAGCTCCTGCTGGATTTCCTGATTATCAAACCCGATTTCTGGAAGTGGATGCTAGCTGCAGAGTTCGTCACCTTATAAATACTTGTGAATATGAACTATTCCTGCCTAGTGTTATTTCTCAGTCACGTGAAATGGGAATCCTACCAGTCCTCTGACCGGTGAAAAATAGGTTCTCCAGGCCAGTTGCGCCAAGGTATCCAGCTGTCAGGTTGGCAACCGTGGCCTGAACGTTTCTACCAAGACACTAGCATTTATTCTGTATCTCCTTCTTTCTTTACTAATGAATCTGCCCAGTCTTTATCGTCTTTGTACAACTCTTGGCTGGTTTGATATTGTTAGTTTCCTTTAGCAATGGAAGTGTGTTCATGATAGATAGAGATGGTTTCACATCAAAAACATATTTTAGATAGGCATATTCTGTGTCAGGGAAGAGAATTTGAAGTGTCTTCACACCTTTTAAACATAAAAACACACTTAAGTTTCAAATACTTGTTAATGCAGAAAATGCTATCTCCTTTTGTCAGCATTTTCAATTACACAAATTTTACCAAATGAACTAACTTGACATCCTTCTCCCCAGGCACAGACAGACATTTGAAGAAATATCTCATTAACCTATTTTTAAAAAGCATGCCAAGCTGGATGAAGCAACAAAGATATTAATGAGGTATTTTCACTTTGCTAGGATTGCAACGTTTGTCAATTTTCCATTTTGTTGCTTTAGTAGAGCTCGAATTCTTACATGGATTCAGAGCTTTTAAAATGACCAAGAATTACATCATTAAGGATTCTGAGCCACACTGATGTACTGGAGCACAAACAATTTTCACAGAGTTAGACTTAAATTCTGTGGTGATAATTTAATACAGAATTGAAATCTTTATTCTCCTTTAAAAAGAAAAATTAATTTGCGTTTTCAAAATTCAACAACCTACCTATAAGAGACTGGTGGAAGGTTTGAAATTGTTTTTTATTTAAAGGGCCATCAAAACACAGCAATGCAAGCAAGTTTTTTGTTTAATTTTATATTTAATTATCTTTTCAAGTGTCCGAAACAGCAGTGATGATATGCTGATTTCATATCCTGGTTTTGAAAAAAACGTTTTCCTTCTTGTCATCTTGTTTCTGTTTGGAAGACAGTATATACAACTAGATGAATCTAGCTGAGTATACCTGCCAATCACTGACCATACACAGTCTGCTACCAAACACACAGTGACATGTTTGCAGTTTATGGAGACTGACTTTGAGGTTTTCTCCCAATTTTCCTCTTATATAGTCATCTCATCTGTCATTTATAAGCAATCATTGATTAAAAACATTCTCAGATAGGACAGTAATATCACAGTAATTATTCTTACATTTAAAACTGTTATGAAAGCATGAAGCAGTAATTGGATTCAAGTTGAAGTAGCAAAGAGGCAAAAAGAGGAAGGAATGATGATGCTAAGTGGATTTGATTACAGCCTTACTTTCAGCTGGAAAGGTTCACATTATGTGGCCATAAGGGTTCCTTCCACAGCATAAAATGGTGACCAGTACTATAGAAATTGATGCTGTACTAGATGCTACTAAAACCAAAATTTTCCATACCTGAGGCTTAGACAACCTCAAGCAAATTCTTAGCCTTTGACAAGACTAGAAACTATGCTATCAGATTAAAAGTGTAATTTCCAATCAAACTCTGAACCTTGAATAGCAGCTAAAAGAAACAGATCATAGAATCATAGAATCATAGAATGGTTTGGGTTGGAAGGGGCCTTGAAAGGCCATCTAGTCCAACCCGCCTGCAATGAGCAGGGACAACCTCACTAGATCAGGTTGCTCAGAGCCCCATCCAGCCTGACCTTGAATGTTGCCAGGGATGGGGCTTCTACTACCTCTCTGGGCAACCTGTTCCAGTGCTTCACAACCCTCATTGTGAAAAACTTCTTTCTGATTTCCAGCCTATATCTCCCCTCCTTTAGTTTAAAACCATTACCCCTTGTCCTATCACAACAGGCCCTGCTAAAGAGGTTCTCCCCATTTTTCCTATAGGCCCCCTTCAAGTACTGAAAGGCTGCAATAAGTTCTGCCCGGAGCCTTCTCTTCTCCAGGCTGAACAGGCCCAACTCCCTCAGCCTGTCTTCGTAGGAGAGGTGCTCCATTCCTCTGATCATCCTTGTGGCCCTCCTCTGGACCCGCTCCAGCCGGTCCACGTCCTTCTTATGTTGAGGTGCCCAGAGCTGGATGCAGGACTCCAGGTGGGGTCTCACCAGGGCAGAGTAGAGGGGCAGAATCACCTCTCTTGACCTGCTGGCCACGCTTCTTTTGATGCAGCCCAGGATACGGTTGGCCTTCTGGGCTGCCAGTGCACATTGTTGGCTCATGTCCAGCCTTTCATCCACCAGCACGCCCAAGTCCTTCTCGGCAGGGCTGCTCTCCATCCCTGCATCCCCCAGCCTGTACTGATACCGGGGGTTGCTCCGACCCAGGTGCAGGACTCTGCATTTGTCCTTGTTGAACCTCATAAGGTTCGCCCGGGCCCACCTCTCAAGCCTGTCCAGGTCCCTCTGGATGGCATCCTGACCCTCAAGCATATCCACCGCACCACTCAGCTTGGTGTCGTCCGCGAACTTGCTGAGGGTGCACTCGATCCCACTGTCTATGTCACTGATGAAGATATTAAAAAGGACTGGTCCCAATACAGACCCTTGAGGGACACCACTTGTCACCGGTCTCCATCTGGACGTTGAGCCATTGACCACTACCCGCTGGATGCGACCATTCAACCAATTCCTCATCCACTGAACAGTCCACCCGTCAAATCCATACCTCTCCAATTTAGAGAGAAGGGTGTTGTGGGGGACCATGCCAAAGGCCTTACAGAAGTCCAGATAGATGACATCTGTAGCTCTTCCCTTCTCCACTGATGTAGTCACTCTGTCGTAGAAGGCCACTAGGTTGGTCAGGCAGGACTTGCCCTTGGTGAAGCCGTGCTGACTGTCTCCAGTCACCTCCCTGTCCTCCATGGGCCTCAGCATAGCTTCTAGGAGGATCTGCTCCATGACCTTCCCAGGCACAGAGGTGAGGCTGACAGGTCGGTAGTTCCCAGGGTCCTCCTTCCTACCCTTTTTAAAAATGGGTACTACATTTCCCTTTTTCCAGTCCCCAGGGACTTCACCTGACTGCCGTGACCTTTCAAATACCATGGAGAGCGGCTTGGCAACTACATCAGCCAATTCCTTCAGGACTCTGAGATGCATCTCGTCAGGTCCCATAGACTTATGTACATTCAGGTTCCTCAGGTAGTCACGAACCTGATCTTTTCTTACTGTGGGAGGGACTTTGCTCCCCCAGTCCCCGTCTTGCAGTGCATCCACTCGAGAGGTGTGGGAGGAGAGGCTGCCAGTGAAGACTGAGGCAAAAAAGTCGTTGAGTACCTCAACCGTTGACACTAGTTTGCCGCTCCTGCTCTTCAGGGGGGGTATGCTTTCTTTCACCGTACTTTTTGGTTGACATACCTGTAGAAGGCCTTCTTATTATTCTTTGTGTCCCTTGCCAAGTTCAGCTGTAGCCGCGCTTTGGCCTTCCTGACCCCGTCCCTACATAACCGGGCAGCGTCCCTATACTCTTCCCAGGATACCCGTCCCTGCTTCCACTGCCTATGCATTTCCTTTTTGCCTTTTAGTTTGACCAGCAGGTCTCGACTCAGACATGCTGGTCTCTTGCCACCTTTGCTCATTTTCTTGCACCTGGGGATCAAGAGCTCTTGCGCTCTATGGAAAGCCTCCTTAAAGATCTGCCAGCTCTGTTCTGCTCCCTTGTCCCTGAGGGCAGTTTCCCAGGGGGTCCTATTGACTAACTCCTTGAAGAGCTGGAATTTTGCTTTCCTAAAATTCAGGGTCATGACTTTGCTCTTCCTGTGACCCATATTCCTCAGGATTGTAAACTCCACCAGCGCGTGATCACTGCAGCCCAGGCTGCCTCCAATCTTGACGTCACCTATTAGCTCCCTCGCATTGGTGACCATCAGGTCCAGTATAGCATCCCCTCTGGTGGGGCTGTCTATTACCTGGCTTAGGAAGTTGTCCTCCATGCATTCCAGGAGTCTCCTGGATTGCCTACAGCTTGCTGTGCTGCTTTTCCAGCAGAAGTCAGGGTGGTTGAAGTCCCCCAGCAGGACGAGAGCCTGCAAGCGCGACACCTCCCGTAGCTGGAGCAAGAAGGCTTCGTCAATAGGCTCCCCTTGGTCAGGCGGCCTGTAGTAGACCCCAACCACAAGGTTCCCATTGTTGCCTCGGTGGTCCGTATCACGTGGTCCGTATGGATATTTTCTATGGACCAGGAATTCCTATGGAATTTAGGAGGAAAAAGAAAGTGTATGGGGTCAGTCTCACTTCGCTGTCTGGTAATATTACGGAGAAGATTATCTGGGAGTTACTGAAAAACACTTGAAAGACAATGCAGTCATCAGTCAAAGCCAACATGGGTTCATGAAGGGAAAGTCACGCCTTACTAACTCAGTATCCTTTGATGACAAGGTTTGCCTAGCAGACAAAGGGAAGGCAGTGGATGTAGCTTTTTCGGATTTCAGCAAAGCTTTTGATACTGTCTCTCACAGTATCCTTCTGGACAAAGTGTCCAGCGTACAGCTGGACATGTACACAATATGGTGAGTGAACAATTGGCTGAAGGGTTGGGTTCAAAGAGTTGTAGTAAATGGGGTAATACCCGGCTGGTGGCCAGTCACTAGTGATGTTGGCCCAGGGCTCAATGTAGGGCTTCTATGTTTTTACTAGTTACCTGGACACAGGAGTTGAGTGCATACTAAGTAAGTTTGCTTGCAATACTAAATTAGGAGCAGTGGTTGATTCCCTTGAGGGTAGAGAGGCCGTACAGAGAGAGATATTGATAGATTAGAGCGGAGGGCAATTGCCACCCACATGAAATTTAACAAGAACAAATGTTGGATTCTGCAACTGGGATGGTGTAGTCCTGAATGTATGTATAGACTTGAGGACAAGAGGTTGGCGTGCAGCCCTGCAGAAAGGGATCTGGGGGTTTTGATTGATGGTTATCTCAATGTGAGTCAACAATGTGCCCTGGTAGCAAAAAAGGGCCAACCATATCCTGAGGTGCATTAAGCCCAGCATAGCTAACTGTTCAGAAGTGATTGTCCCAATATACTCAGCACTGGTGCAGTCTCACCTTGAGTACTGTGTGCAGTTTTGGGCTCCCCAAGCCCATAAGAAGGATATAAAAATACTAGAATGTGTCCAAAGGAGGGCAATGACGATGGTGAAAGGACTAGAGGGCATAACTTATGAGGAGCAGCTGAGGATGCTAGGTTTGCTCTTTGGTATATGGTTTAACTTTTAGGTTGCCCTGTGTGGAGTCAGACGCTGGACTCGATCCTCGTGGGTCCCTTCGAGCTCAGGATATTCTATGATTCTTTAAAAAATTGATTCGGTAACACAATACTCATGAAAGCACTGTCTCTCTCTGAGCATGCTCTTCTGCAAGCTACTTTGTGATGTGGAAAAAACCTATGATTCAGTATGTATTTAATGAAATCAAATATTTGATCATTTTTGGCAAAAAACGTGCTATTATATTTGCATTCTTGTAAGGATTACAAATGCTGTTTGTAGCTCCATCAATTGTATTGTAAAAGAGGAAGTGATCAAGTCATGCAGTTTATATTCAATGGAGTTACAGTAAGCTAAAAGGAGAAAGATCATGTCCTCAGAGGAGATTGTGTGCCAGGCTATATTTCATGAGATTCTACATTATCGTCATTAGTACTATTATTATTCTCTTATTCTCTTGCCCAGCACACCAACTTTATTCCCAAATGCAGACACAGTCCAATTTATGCATATGTTATCATCATGCTGCAAAAAGCACCGGCAGGCTCAGTTCTGGTAGGCCAAATAGAGTTAGATCAGCTGTATCACTGTTTCTCAGATCACCCATCTTTCAAGCAGCAAAAAAAGAAGTGTACATTGTAGCTCACTAGTATTTCTTACAATCTAACACATTAAAGAAGAAAAACGTAAGGGGAAGGCTTGTAGCAGTCTGGTAGATGATGAGATCATACCCATTTTCCTAACTTGCTTGATACATTACTCTCATCAACACAACATACTGCCAGCACCTCATTGCCACCGGAAAAGGTTAGCAGCACTTCGAGGTGTGTGTTTTTGCATAGTCATTAAGGACTTGTATCTGTTTCTATTGTAGCAGCACTTCTCATCACAATGAGCTCCTTTGGCCGCTGTTTGGACTGCGCTCTTTGCACCTCTGCAGAAAATTCTATTAGAGCCTGGTCCTGGTCCCACTTAATTCAATAGACGGTTTCTGATTGACATGAATTACAGCAATAGGCTTTTATAGTCCCAGGTTGTACAGTAGGCTAAGTCAGAATAAAATTCTTTCTTTAAAAGGTGAAAGGGGAGGGGTGGACACGGACCAGAAAAAAACACGTATATATGCATGGAGAAAAGGGAAGGGGGATCAGTCATTCATTATACGTGTGCCACGTATCCCTGCAATGCCAAGAACAAAATGACAATAATAACAATATGAACAATGTATGGGCACACCTGTTGTTTCTCAAACCAGCTTTTACTAATTTGTTTTAAGATTCTTTCCTGGGATCTCGGACAAACTGTAGGAAGAAGGGACACATAGGCAATCAGAGTACTGAAAAACATCAGGGGAAAAAAAATCAGTTTAGTGTTGTGGAGATAATGACATTGCAAGGGGATGCCATCTATGCTGAAATTAGAAAAGGTGAAAAAAAAAAGAAAACATCTATAATTTTCAAGTCTTAAAAGAAATAGAACCGTTTTGCCTAAATGAAGATTATATTACCATTGAAAAAATCACCTTGGTTACTGAAGTCATAGGTGAGCTAAATCTGTGCCCTTTGAGAGGCTCCCTGCACAGCCTGACCTCCATCAGCTGTCTGACTCCAGGTTAGCACATTTCACCTACCCATCCCAGTCTCTCCATGACCTGCAAGAACAAAATCATTCATATCAGTGAAACTACAAATTCTCACAGCTATGCTCACTCTTACATTGTCTATTTCAATATGTAAAACCTAGCGGACTGCCTTTATAATCTCAGAAAACAAAGACTACTAGAATACAATAGCAAATGCTGTTACAAGTTTTTTCCCTTTGAATTTTGTGAGGTTACCTAAAAAATAAACCATAGAAGCATCCTGTGATTCCAATCTTGTTCCCATTGCTCAAAGCACTTTTGAATAAGAATATTCAGAAAAAGGGGTGGCAACATTTACCTGTGACTGACACCTATAAAATCTTCGCATTATCTGGAAGCACCCATTAAGGATTCCTGGATCTGACTGGTTTATGTCACAAAAAGTTTCAGCGCCTAAAGTGCAGCAAATGTACTTTAGCAAATTGTGAAAAAGAAAAAAGAAGGATAATATACCTGTTATAGTATAGCTTTGTTCTGTGTTTCAGCATATTTACATAGTACAGGTTTCCTTCTTAACCTTGCTACTGGTGGTGGAAGCAGCCTCTTTCTTTTCCCCCAAGAAAATTTAAAATGGATTTGTTAAACTTACAACAAAGCCTCAATATAAACTTAAACTTAACTTTCTTTTTTTCCCCCGAATTCACATTTTCAGGACATTTTAGTTCCGTATTTACTTGTCAAATAAGTTCACACTGCAAGAGGTATCATCTATTTGTTTACATTGTTTTTTTCTCAGTTCTGTACAACATTATCATCAGAGCAGAATTCACTCCAGTTTCTGGCAAATATTTCCATCTTTGATTGATTTTAAAATTCCCTGGTGAATCACAGAAATTATTTCCACTCCTACAAGCATGAAGGTAAACAAGCATAAGAGTAAACAAGTTTTAAAGTGTTCCCATTCAGTGCCATGATTTCTCAGAGGATCTCACATCAACACAAAACAGGTTGGAGATTTATCATTCACATCTTTTAGTCAGAAGCTCCTGTTGAGGTTCACGTTCAGTTCTGAAGTTTACTAAACCTTAAAATCTTCCCAGTGAGACTTTACAGAGACGTTTGAGTCTGTATATGACTTGAAGAAGAGCTTTTTAACCCAACTATAACTTAAAATTAAAATGGTAGTCACTATGTAAAGCAACATGGGTTTTAATGATGCAATACAAGGCCAGAGACATAACAGGATAAAGACTATATAAAAAAAATCAGGAGGGTCAGGAGCCAATGGCTCTCACTCTTGGTGAGCAGTATCTTTGTCTCCAGCAGTTCCGCCAGCCCTGACTTTCGATCTATCTTCCAGAAAAGTGGTAGTTTTCAGAATTCAGTGACCTGGATGGGCCAGAGACTGCTGTGATGGTCAAAATTGGATATTTTGGACAGAACTGTGGACAATTTTGGACAAAATTTGGCTGCAAGGCACTAGGGCTGAGTAATCAGTGGCTGGCATGCATCAGCACAAAGAAGAAGGGCACCCAGAGTTTCTTCCTTGCTCCAGTCCTGGCTACCAGCGAGCAGCCAGAGAGAAAGCTGAATCTTAGTTTTCTCAAGCTTCTGTTCAGTCCAGCAGGAACTTGGCTCTCTCTCCTTTCCTCCACTGTCTGCAAAGACAGCTCTGCTTGTTGAATTGCACAACAGGGATGAAATGACACATCCCAAACTGCAAACAGTTATTGCAATTATTTGGGGGAGTACAAGAGAAACATTCTTTTAACAACCAAGAACAAGCTACAGCAGATAAAGCTGACTCTGAAATTAATCACAGGTGGCTTTAACATAGTTCAGTGGATGATTCATTACAGATTGTTTTGCAAGGCCATTTCCCAAACTTTCAGCATTTACTTTCGTGCTTCTCAGCCTGCGATCTGTCCATAGAGAAGGTGACCAGGAGGATTCTTTATGCTGCTGCTCACAAGTAGCCAAATAATTTTATTTAAACAGTGTGCATTGCTGATGTCCTTTCACACCTAAGCCTTTCTTCTGCTGTAGAGTCCAGCCCTGTACTTTATTTAAAGCTTAGCAGCATTATATCACAGAATCATAGAATCATAGAATAGTTTGGGTTGGAAGGGACCTTTAAGGCCATCTAGTCCAACCGCCCTGCAATAAGTAGGGGGATCCTCAACTAGATCAGGTTGCCCAGAGCCCCATCCAACCTGACCTTGAATGTTGCCAGGGATGGGGCATCGACCACCTCTCTGGGCAACCTGTGCCAGGGCTTCACCACCCTCATTGTGAAAAACTTCTTCCTTATATCTGGCCTATACCTCCCCTCCTTTAGTTTAAAACCATTACCCCTTGTCCTATCACAGCAGGCCCTGCTAAAAAGTTTCTCCCCATCTTTCTTATTGGCCCCTTTTAAGTACGGAAAGGCTGCCATAAGGTCTCCCCGGAGCCTTCTCTTCTCCAGGCTGAACAAGCCCAACTCTCTCAGCCTGTCTTCATAGGAGAGCTGCTCCACCCCTCTGATCATTTTTCTGGCCTCCTCTGGACTCGCTCCAGCAGGTCCGTGTGCTTCTTGTGTTGGGGGCCCCAGAGCTGGACACAGGACTCCAGGTGGGGGTCTCACCAGAGCGGAGTAGAGGCACAGAATCACCTCCCTCGACCTGCTGGCCACGCTTCCTTTGATGCAGCCCAGGATACAGTTGGCTTTCTGGGCTGCAAGTGCACATTGATGGCTCATGTCCAGCTTTTCATCCACCAGTACCCCCAAGTCTTTCTCCACAGGGCTGCTCTCAACCCAGGTGCAGGACCTTGCATTTGTCCTTGTTGAACCTCATGACGTTCACCCAGGCCCACCTCTCAAGCTTGTCCAGGTCCCTCTGGATGGCATCCCATCCATCAGGCATCTCCACCACACCACTCAGCTTGGTGTCATCTGCAGACTTGCTGAGGGTGCATTCGATCCCACTGTCTGTGTCACTGATGAAGATATTAAAGAGTACTGCTCCCACTACAGACCCCTGAGGGACACCACTTGTCACTGATCTCCATCTGGACGTTGAGCCATTGACCACTACCCGCTGGATTGATGAAGATATTAAAAAGGACTGGTCCCAATACAGACCCTTGAGGGACACCACTTGTCACCGGTCTCCATCTGGACGTTGAGCCATTGACCACTACCCGCTGGATGCGACCATTCAACCAATTCCTCATCCACTGAACAGTCCACCCGTCAAATCCATACCTCTCCAATTTAGAGAGAAGGGTGTTGTGGGGGACCATGCCAAAGGCCTTACAGAAGTCCAGATAGATGACATCTGTAGCTCTTCCCTTCTCCACTGATGTAGTCACTCTGTCGTAGAAGGCCACTAGGTTGGTCAGGCAGGACTTGCCCTTGGTGAAGCCGTGCTGACTGTCTCCAGTCACCTCCCTGTCCTCCATGGGCCTCAGCATAGCTTCTAGGAGGATCTGCTCCATGACCTTCCCAGGCACAGAGGTGAGGCTGACAGGTCGGTAGTTCCCAGGGTCCTCCTTCCTACCCTTTTTAAAAATGGGTACTACATTTCCCTTTTTCCAGTCCCCAGGGACTTCACCTGACTGCCGTGACCTTTCAAATACCATGGAGAGCGGCTTGGCAACTACATCAGCCAATTCCTTCAGGACTCTGAGATGCATCTCATCAGGTCCCATAGACTTATGTACGTTCAGTTTCCTCAGGTGGTCAATATGTTTCGAGATTCTAAGCTATGATACATCTTGGAAGCTTCTTTATCCTGCAGAACCTGAAAATTACACAGCATAGCCAGGGGCTTTAATTTTTTTCCTGTATTGTCAAACTGATTGTGTAAATACAGAAAGCTGGCCCTGGACATTCAGATGGATGGAGGACAGTAAGAGGTTCTTGCCCCTCCTGGGTATGTACTAAGTCCTGACATATAATGGCTGTTGATAAATACCTGGTAAATTATTTCTTCTGCACCTTACATTCATCACCCATAGTGTAAGGCTCAATGTTTTTCAGCTTTCAGCAGTGCTGGGAAATTATTGCTATCTGTAAACTTCTCTGAGATTCTTGAATAGAAGATGCTATAGAAGAGTGATATACAAGTTAGAGGGAAATTCTCTGGATAAAAGGTTTACTTCATTTGACAACGTTACAGTGATGATGAATTTATCTGCCTCACAGAAAAACATTTAAATATTTTCCATAAGAGAATGCATTGATGTGTGTGAATACTCAAAAGAGAGGAATTCCCTTTCAAGTACATATGCCTGTTTATTAGTTAGCACTCCTTTAATATCAGTATCAAAGGCTTTGAAGAACAAGTCCCTACACACAGACTGCATAGTCTGAAAAGCAGTGGCAAGGGACTCAGAGATATCTGAAGACAAGTGAACGCAGACAGGAGAAGAAATGAGCGAGGAAAGGTTTTGATTAAGGACGCATGCATCAAACGTGGCAGTTCATCACTCTAATTACGGTAATAGGACTAATGTACTTCAGCCTGTCAGTTGTGTTTAAAACTAGCAAAACACAATGCTTGTTCTGAAGACATGCACACCCTTTCCCTCTGAGCTGCAGGATATTAGAGCTCACAAAGCAGCAGTTGCACAAAGAGCAGCAGGCAACAGCAAAAGGGAAATGAAGAGCATCTGGCTAAGACATAATTGCAAACTTAAGTAGTTTCCAGTCTATTATGCATTGAGCAGAGATAGCACTGTGTTAGTGGCAGAAGGCTGGCCTGTTTTCCATTTGACCAGGAAACAGAAAGACTGCACGCAGCCAGAGCAGCAAGCAGCTCAGCAGAAAGGTCACCCTCTCACATGCATACAACTAACAAAAAGTTACCACTCAGGGCTAGGAGAAGTGATGGCTGGCAGGGACAGGTGCCTGGGGGACACAGTCTTTGGCCTCTCTTTACGTGTCAGGTCTAGCATTACAATGAGGTCATATGTGAAATTGTTTTGGTATGTTAGGAAGGCCTCTCTCACCAGCTGAAGAAGGACACAACCACAGCAATGTACTCTCCCACCTTTGAAACCTCAGTCTTCCCTGGCGTTGTAGACCAAATCAACATAAGTGATGCTGACTTATTTTGACACTGTCACACTAGCTTACACGAGCCAGCACTGCAAACAGGATGGCTTGAGGGAAGACATGGGAGTTGCTGGCTCAGAGAACTTCTTGCACCTTGTGACATTGTGTCTCTGGCACTTTCTACTAGGGCAGAGCAACATCTCACAGATATAAAATATATTCCTAGGGTCACCTCTTCAGTGTTTTTCTTCCTGTGCTGACCATTTCTGAGCAGAAAAGCAAGGGTGCCACAATAGAGTAAGCGTTTAAGTGTGAGGAGTCCCACATTTCCCCTGTTCCTTTCACCAGTAAGATCTCCAACTAATGGAGATGTTTGCAAATAACTTTTTAAATGGCATTTTTCCTGAAGTGAAGGAAGGAAGATCACAGTACTTCCCTTATAATGACTCACTGGAGCCTATGTGGAATAGTAGGAGTGGATGGTAATCTGTAGGGTTCACGCCTCTCAGTGACATCGTGAAGGCGAGCCTCCTGGTAGGCAGCCAACTTCTCTAAAGAAGCTGTCTGGACACCAGATGGGTGCTTCGGTGCCTCTCAGTAAGGCATCTTCAATTACTGATACTTTACATGCTTTTCTGGTGGCACTGGTTCTAATGTGGGTGGGTGGTTGGATGAACTTTGCATGGTGCGCTTCTCCTGGATCCTGTCCCTTACTCATGTGCTCTTAATTCTCCACCCCCAGAGTATCGTATCTGTTATGCAGGGGCACTTTAGGGAAGCAGGAAGGTTCTTCCTTCTGCCCTGAGCAGAGACAAGGGTCTAGTCTCCTTCAGCTCATGGGTTACTTGTGTGAGTCAGCTCAAGCCTGAAGTCAGGCTTACCTTCCCTTTATGCAGCCATAAGGCAATGACCTTGAAATACTCTATAGTCTAGAGCAGCAGGAAACACAGTAAGTAGAGACTTCAATTATTGCCAAGCTGACTGAATAACGTCAGACCACAATAAAAGGTCTACAGTTTTAGACATCGTAAATGACTGTTTTTAGAGGAAATACACCTCAGAACAGAACAGAGTATCTTCATCTAGGGTTGCATTCTAGGGTTCAAGGTGTGACTCTGAAAAACAGATCGAAGAGGGGATACCAAGAGACTATCTAGTCCACCTTTTTGTCCCAAGGCAGGATCAACCATATACATATTACTAACAGGGGGTTTTCCAGCCTGCTTTTAAATGCCTTAACAGTGAAGACTCTCAAGTAAGACCTTCTCAGATAATCTATTGGAAAAGAGCCACAGTCTTTGGAAAATCCATGCAGGAGCACCTCTTGGCAGGACCTATGGTCCTCGGGGACCCACGTTGGAGCAGTCTGTTCCTAAAGGACTGTACCCTGTGGAAAAGACCCATGTGGGAGCAGTTCTTGAAGAACTGCAGCCCATGGAGAGGACCCATGATGGAGCAGTTCATGAAGGACTGTACCGCGTGGGAGGGACCACACACTGGAGCAGGGGAAAAGGGTGATGAGGAAGGAGTGGCAGAGAGGAACTGTTATGGATTGACCATAACCCCAATTCCCTGTCCCCTTGCATGACCTGGTTTGGGAGGAGATAGAAGTCAGGAGTGAAGTTGAACCTGTGAAGAAGGGGGTGGGGGTAGAAGGGAAAAAAAGCTCTTGTAATTGCAGTGGAGTCCTGCAACAGTGTCAGTAAGGTCATTAGATTGCAGCTCTGCAGCAGTTAAAAGTACCACTGATACAGTTGCTTTACTAATCAAAAGTAGACTTGCCTTGCCAGTGGTGATTCACAGTAAGCTGTAATAAAGAAATGTAGGAAATAAAGCCTCCATGTCCTTGTGCATTAAGGAATCCTGCAAACCTGCTGTTGCAATTGCTATACACTCATGGGCTGGGTCCGCTTTAGGATGTGACCCTGGTGTTATTCTTTGTGTACCACCATGGGGCAGTGAGGGGGTCTGCCTCCATCTTCAGCTACGCATTCAGTGGCTGAGGACAGCAGGAGCTGAAGAGAGCCAGCCCGCATGAGCCCTCTTGGCCTCCAACTGCAGAACCCCCACCTCCAGGCTCCCCCTGGCCTTGGCGGCCCTGTGACAGACTCATGCTCTCACCCTCCTGCAACAGCCCCAAGGCAGCCAGGCCCTCTCGTCTTCTCTCCCCAGGTCCTGCAAGCAGAAAAGACGTCCCCTTAGCAGGCCACAGGGCCAGGAGGGAGTGCAGGACATAGAAGAAGGGCTCAAACCACCCTTGGAAGTTCACACTTCTTTTACTGGTGGCTGGGAGACACACACCGGCTGGCTTTGCTGAGGCACCGCTGCTTCCTGCCTGTGGCTGGCCCATCTTCTCGGCCTCTGGCGGGGTGCTGAGCCCCTGGCCAGGACATGGGCCCTGGCTGAGGCATGGGGTCGAACCAGACTCCTCTGCCATGGCATCGCCTGATCTTCTTTCAGCTGATCACAGGCATGGTGTTGCAGTGGTGCCTTGCCAGCCTTGCTGGAGATGGCTCAATCCACCTGGCTTGGCCCTCATCTTCTGGAGGGTCCACACCACAGGCTGAACGTCACCTTCTGCAGGGCAAAACTTGATGGGCTGCACCCATTCTTCTGCTGGGTCCATCTCTATCAGTTCCTCTATTCCTCCCCTTCCTTTTTCTTCTCCTCCTCTCCTAATCTTTTTTTTCCTTCTTCTGTTCCTCCTGTTCCTCCTCATATTCTTGTTCCTCTACCTTCTCCTCTTCCTTCTCTTCCTGGTCTTCCTCTTCCTCCTTTTCCTGTTCCTCCTTCTCTTGTTCCTCCTCCTGTTCCTCCTCCTGTTCCTCTTCTTCTTCCTCCTTCTCCTCTTACTCCTCCTCCTCATCCTGTTCCTCCACCTCCTCCTGATTCTTCTTTTCCTCATGTTCCTCCTGTTCCTTCTATTGCTTCTCCTGTTCATCCTGCTCCTTTAGTTCCTCCTGTTCCTCCTGCTCCTTTTCCTCTTTCTTCTGTTCTATCTGCCCCTCCTCTTCCTTTTCCTCTTCCTAATTCTCCCATTCCTTCTCCTCTTATCTTCCTCCTTCTGCTCTTCCTCCTCATGTTCCTTCTCCTATTCTTCCTACTCTTCTCTGTCCTCCTTCTCCTCCAATTCTTTCTTCTCTTCCTCTTCTTCATTCCCCTTTTCCTTTTACCATCCTCTTTCTCCTGTTCTTCCTCCTGTTACTGTTTCTGCTTTTCCTCCTCCTCCTGTTCTTTATGTTCTTCCTCCTCCTCTTTTTCCTCCACTTCCTTTTTCTCCTGTTTTTCTTTCTCCTGTTCATTTTCCCCAAAATCATCCTCCATCTCCTCATTGCTTTCATTTATCTTCCTCCTATTTGTTGTCCTCCTCCTCTTCTTCCATGTTCTCCTCCTTTTGCTCCTCCTCCTCCTCTTGTCCTTCCTTCTTTCTGCTTCCTCCTCGTGTTCCTCCTCCTCCTATTTCATAGAATCATAGAATCATAGAATCATAGAAACATAGAATAGTTTGGGTTGGAAGGGACCTTTAAAGGTCATCTAGTCCACCCCTCCTGCAATAAGCAAGGACATCCTCAACTAGATTGGGTTGCTCAGAGCCCCAACCAGCCTGACCTTGAATGTTGCCAGGGATGGGGCATCTACCACTTCCCTGGACAACCTGTTCCAGTGTTTTACCACCCTCATTGTAAAAACTTCTTCCTTATGTCTAGCCTATATCTCCCCTCCTTTAGTTTAAAACCATTACCCCTTTGTCCTCCTTCTCTTCTTCCTTCTGTTCCTCCTGGTTTTCCTGTTCGTGTTCCTCCATCTCCTGTTGCCCCTCTTCCCCCTGTTCCTCCTTCTGTCTTCCCTCTCCTCCTTTTCATCCTGTTTCTCCTCACCCTTATGCTGTGCCTCCTCCTCCTTTTCCTTCTTCTCCTCCTGTTCCTTCTGTTACTCTTGCTGTTCCTCTGTTTCCTTATGGTCTTCTTCTTTCTCCTTCTCTTCCTCCTCCTTCTCTTTCTCCATATCCTCGTATTTCTTCTCGTCCTTCTTTTCCTTCTCCTGTTCCTCCTGTCCCTCCTCTTCATCCTGTTCCTGTGCCTATTCAACCTCATCCTCCTGTTTCTCTTCTTTCTCCTCCTGTTCTTCCTCCTCCTCCTCCTTTTCCTACTGCTGCTGTTCCTCCTGTTCTTCCTCCTTTTTCTAATTTTCCTCCTGTTTTTCTTCCTCCTCCTGCTCCTAATTCTACTGTTCATCCTGTTCCCTTCTCTTTCTGCACCTCCTTTTGCTCCTCCTCCTTTTCTTACTGTTCCTATTCCTTCTCATGTTCTATCTCCTTCTTCTACTCCTCCTCCCTTTCCTCCTCTTTTTCTCCCTGTTCATTCTCCTGCTCCTCCTGCTCCTCCTTTTCCTGTTCCTCTTCCTTTACCTCCTCCTTTTCCTCCTCCTGTATTCAAGCAGTTCATCATCAGTCCTGAACAAAGCAGGTGAATTTGTAGTGCTACTGTGACTTCTCGTGTGGTGGTTTCCATTTTCACAGCACATGGCATGGTTGACCTCTGCTTAGTCTGAGACCCACTGCAGGTTTTTTTCCTCTAAAGAGCTGTTGAGTAGAGTTTCACTGTTTTTTGCTGGAGTGATTTCATCATGTCTAAGTCTGGTGCTTTAAATTTGTTCCTAATCTGTACCTTAAATTGCACAGACTATTTTAATTTTTGAGATTACTTTAAATTCTAATCCCATTCTACAAATCTGCCATGTCTCACAGTTTGATGTCATCTACAAACTTAATATTCTTTAATTGCAATGCTTCATCCCTCATTAAGGAAAACATTATATAACACTAACAATTAACAGGGCTTTTGTGAAAGAAGCTCATGTCTCGCAGTTCTACTAGAGTTCCCAGAGGGAATCCACAAATATGTAAAGGGGGGGGGGGGGCAGGTGTGATTTCAGATAATAAATTTGCAAAAACCTTGTCAGAGTCCCCCACAAAACACTAAGAAAAAGATGAAGAGGAAGATCCTCTCGTGCATGATAACACCGTAGAACCTAGGAAACCAAAGGTAGGAAATAAGGTGTTTTTTCAGAAGGAAGGGAGGCCATCCTGGGAATTAAACAATCTGTGCCAAGTTTTTGCCATTTAACATACTCTTATAATCTGGAATCGGAAATGCAAAAGCAAAGTTGAAGAGTGAAGTCTACTGATAATAGAATTTCTTCAGGGGAATTAGAGCAGAAAGTAACTGAGAAGCATTGAAGATGGGTATCACTATCTCAAGTGGATTTACTAGTAATAAAATGATGGGTGAAATTCTACATCAATAAATGCAAAGTACCACACATGGGAAGAGGGGAGACTCTTAATGATATACATATGCAATTATAGGCTTTAACTTAGCCATTATCTCTCAGGAAGAAGCTTAGAGCCATTTGAGGCAGTTCTGTGTAAACATAAGACCCATACTTAACAGCAGTTAAAAAGGCAAATAGAACATTAAGAAGCATTAGGGGAGAAATCAAGAACAGAGCAGAAAATACCATTCTGCCACCATATAGATCTTTTGTGCAGCTTCATCTAATTACAAAATCTAATCTAATCTAATCTCAAAAATATCAGAAAAGAGATCTTCATTTCAGAGGACTATTGCAGAGTTTGAAGAGGTACA
Organism: Phoenicopterus ruber ruber; assembly: GCA_009819775.1. Classification (NCBI taxonomy): domain Eukaryota; kingdom Metazoa; phylum Chordata; class Aves; order Phoenicopteriformes; family Phoenicopteridae; genus Phoenicopterus; species Phoenicopterus ruber. The sequence continues at coordinate 64,144,901 of CM020246.1, read as the reverse complement.
GCAAAGGGTGGCATGGCTGGTCAGTGTTGCAGAATGGCTCCTGGAGGAGGGAAAGATAAATAGATTAGGATACCTTGAGCCTAGAAGACAAATGGCTGAGCGAAAAAGCAGTACATGAAAGACAACAAAAAAGATGAACAGGTTTGATGAGCATACAATTTGGGTCACACTCAGTGAAATTTACAAGTAAGAGCTGTAGAAAAAGAAAATTAAGTCCTTTTCCCCCAGAGCATAATTAAAGAACAGGCTATTAAGGTCATAGACTGCCATGACTGTAAAACCAGGGAAATACCAAAGCCAAAAAAAACCCACAATGTTTTTTCCACACATTGCAACATCTGATCCATGTCAATATGAATTATTTATATGAAAGCTGATCATTACCCAAAATTTAACGTAACTCAAACCCTGAAGTACAGCATTGCTCAAAAGGACAGAAAAATAAGTTGTGTTTTTTGTATCAATCTCACAATGTAGTTGAGGTTCCAGAGGGCAACTCGCTTGCTTGTGCAGAGCTCCAGGAAAGTCTCCTTTTTTTCCTTTTTTAAGTGTAAATGGAGCTAATAAGCCAAGGCATTTATTACCAGCTAAACTGACAGTAACGACTGTCCCCAAGCCCCAAATTATTTTCCCTTCACATGGTCAGTTGTTCTTGTATAATTTGTGCAGCAAGCTGTTCAGACAACATGGGGGATGCACCACCTCTCATTCAGGTTTCTGTTCTTCATTGCAAATGGGTTTGCGTTGCCTCCATCAGCACAAGAAAGTTGTCAATCATGTTGTTTCTTCTTCTGGATGACTGGAATCAGTGGCTTTCCTTCTAGGATTTAGCTGTCCCTTTGTTTTTGCCACTATTGCACTTCACATGAGGGGAAAGAGAAAAAAAATTATGATCATGATCAGGAGAGAAAGAGCTATGATAACCAGACTGACTGGTGCTTTGCATTTAGGGCAAACATTTACTAGTTTACAGTCCTCTCCCAACTTTAGTATGATGTTGCAGCAGTTGCAAGGTGAGATGTATCTGATTAATGCTATTATCTGATTTTTATATCAGTAATAGTTGCTTTGAAATCCCTGCTTGGATAAAGGAATGCATTAAAACGAATACTATCTCTTTTATCTACCCTTCTGAGAAAGAAAGCAATGGAGAAAAGATGGTTTTCTTTTATTTGTCACTATTGTGGGACAGGAGGTTCCTCAACTCATGAAAGAAATAATCATGATGTCAGTTGGCCTACTAAGACAAGAGAAAGACATGAAACAGAATTTCAACCAGCCACACCTCCTGCCTTCCACTCATTTGTCACATTAAAAGAAAAACTCCTAGGAGCAGGAATGGAAAGTAGCATGGAACTACTTGGAAGAGCTGTACATAGCCATGCTTGGAGTGATTTCTTTCTCTGCTGAGTCACGAAGCACCAAGAATACTGGGCTACTGCTTCTGGGACGTTTGCGCCACGTGCAACAAGAAAGGCACCGGCCACAACAAATATCCGCGCCATTCATGTGTGGAGTTACTGACAGTGCCCAGTTCCTTCTAACATGTAATCAGGGTGAGCCTGTGGTTTGTAGAGTATGTTGGAGTATTGCTTTCAACCCGGAAGCATTGGCCTCAGTTGGGGCAGTTCACTACACATATTAACAGAAAGTTGTTAATGTAAAGTGTAAATTCACAAAGCACAGATGCAGCTGAGATTTTGTGATTACAGTAAGTTGCCTAGAGATGCTCAGGTCTGCAGCAAGATGCTGCCAACAAACCCTTATGTTGACTTAATTTTGCTGCACACATCCATTCTAGTCTCCCGGTCCACTGTGTTTCTCATCCTGATTTGGTGTTACAAATTTCATCCTTAATGACATTGAATATTGTGCTGCTTCTGCCAAAGGACACCAGACACTAGGTAAATCTCCAGTAACTCAGTCCCCTTGAGGAGAAGCCAAACAGCAGTTTTAGGCTCCACCATGCACACAAAGCAAGAGGAGCTGGGGAGTTGCAGAGACCGTGTTCTGGGCAGGCTGCAAGCTTCAGAGTGCCCAAACCTCGGTAATTGCCTTACACTGTCTCTCCAGAGAATCAGAAAATTTTGAGACAATCTGAATTACCATGTGGATTTTCAAGATCTTAGAGTAGTTGACCTTTTAAACAGACAGCAATTCACCATCTTAGCTGTAGCTGAACTAGCACACTGCTATAATTCTTTTAAAAATAGAGAGTAGCTAAAAAGTACTGAGGCTTGACTGGCTTCACAGTCAGCTGGCAGTAAAGGCTGCTGGATCATTAATCTTCTGGGTTTGACAAATTCTATTGTTGCAGACTAGCTTGTCATTTAAGGGCCTTAGGCCCAATAGTCCTCTGGTGAGAAAATTCGCTTAGCTTCCTGGGAGAAGGGACGAATCCTAGGTCTCACCATTGAGGGCTGTGGATGAAAGAGAGGACTGCAAGAACAGGAAGAGGATGAAGAGGTGAAGATGGGGGTCAGGCGAAGAGATGGTGACTAATCTCAACAGGGAAAAAAGGGGCTGAAGAAGGACAGGGGTCTTCTCAGCAGCAGTGTGAAACCCCTGATGGGAATACCCACAGTAGAGGCATGCAAAAGCAGAGATGCAAGGGAGATACACTGACAGGACCCACCTTTGGCAAGTTGCATCCTGAGGAAGCTCTGACACTAGCTGCTCGGAGTGGGAGGTGGCCCACGACAATGGGACCCGTGCTAAGAGAAAGATACCTCCATTAGACTTTGGACAGCTGTTTGCCCATTTCCACTAATGTTGAACTGTGCTTCAGAGAGATGCAGGGGAGACAAAATAAGGGGGTAGGGGTGTGGAACACTAGAGGTAGAAAATGGCAGTAGTTGACTTGTACAGATATTTGCCATCTGTTTTTATTAGATTTATAATATTTCCATCAGTTTACAAGCCCCAAATCTTAGCATAAAATAAATTTGCAGAAAGTTTGCAGGTGGAGAGGATTACTAGGTGCAACTGCTTTTGAGGTGGGGCTGGTTTCCTGGTATCCCAACAACTATTTTCAGAGCTGTTAAAGACTTCACTTGAATTTCTGGTCTAGCTTCAGCAGCAGTAGCCAAGACCTTCATCTCCATTTCAGATGCACGAAACTATCTCCAAGTTACACTACGATGGCCCAGTTCAGGGTACGTAGATATTGGCACTGGTTTCTTCCATATGCAAGGAAAACTTAGGGTTAATGGGCCCTAAATCCCACACAGACTATCACTGTAGGGTAAAATAGCATGACCTGCTGAAGCGTCTAAGCCACTACCTATCCCAGGAAGAGCAGAATTGCTTCAGTTCTTATTATACTGAAGAAAAACTACTGAGCACCGAAGAAATAACTTCCCTTATGCATTTATCCTGACTATTTGTTGTGTCCCCATATCTCTCACCTTGTATTATCTTTCGTGTGTCTCTTAAAGCTCAATATTTTAAAGTTTCCTACTTTTCCCTACCATTTGGGTGCTTGGCTAACATTTTTTATCCATAGCAGTGTATTGTCACTGTCTTCTGATAAGAGACATGAAAGTGAAGGTGACATTCTGCTCTTGAGGAATATGACCACAAAAGAACTAAATAAAACCTAGACACATTCACACACTTTACTAAGAGAAAGCTGAAAACCCCAAAGTTCAAATAAAAACAGATTGCCATAACCTAATTACATTTTAACTAGTAATATACTAGGCAGTAATACACCGTACTGGAAATGTGATTTGAAAACTTGTGTATGTGTATATACACATATGTATCTGTGTATTTTGTATCTGTATTTATGTAGGTTTATGTAGTGCATAGCTTGGAAAGGAACTTACTACAAATTTAAAATATATGCTCAAAAGCATTTTTTTCTAATCCACAGAACATGAGCAGCATCTCTGTTGCCTACACTACATGGCAGGCACAATTCTTTTCTGAAGATTACAGAGTTTTCAACAACTTTGAGGAGTTTTAACAGCTTTGAGAAAGTTCCACTTTGCCAATTCCAAAAGTACTTTAAGAAACAGTACTTCAGCTTTCATGCTGATTTCACACTTTCAGCTGTATTCTGTTGTATCAATGCTGACTCCAGAGGTGACTTATAGCTCACAGATACCTTTTTTTTAAAAAAAAAAAAAAAAGGAAAGAAAATTAATAAAATTAATGTACAGGAATTTAAAATTCAGTGTCAAGCCTGATTCTTTAGTAAAGTCTAAATTTTATCCATAACCCTTTTGTTTGTAATATGTAATGTTTTTGCTGGGGTTTTTGTCTCAGTTTGCCATTAGAATTCATAACCACAATGCAGAGGCAAATTTATTATGCACTATGATGTAGTACTAGAGGTTGCCCTTAAGATCTCATTGGCTTAGATAACATCACCTCAAGATTTACACAGTATTCCCTATACATCACATAGAGAATACTGAAAAGAAGATATAACTATTTTTATTCCAGTAACCAAAGTGCCCTTGTAGAGTCATACAGAGCAGCCCCACCTCTGTAGTTAGGATCTTGAAAACACAAAATGCAAGCGAATGCTGGGAGGAAAAGCGAACAAAAGGAAGAACTGCTCAAATAAAGCAATTGGAGCAGCAGCAAGCATACATCTGTTGTTGCTGGGTTTAAGAATTGTGAAGGTCAAGCTAGCATAACAGCAAAATTTAAGGAAGCCAGCACCAGTGCAAGTTTACAAGATGCAGATAGGAAAGGCAGGAGGGGAAAGACAAAGTTCCCAAGATAAGCAGAAAAGGCAGCTTTTGTACCCCCAGAGCACTGGCGGCAAGCAGCCCAAGGCACAGGGCTATTTCTGCTCCATGACAGGGTGGTTTGACTCTCCCTCCTACACAGGAAAAGGGAATTTTGCGGTTGCAAGAGGCTGCTGTGCCCTTCTTTTTCCCAGTTCCTCAAGTGATATTGCCTAAGCCGTGGAACAGATTTTAAGGGTGACCTTTTGTGGGGCACGGCACTAAACGGTTGAACTCACCTCTGTATTGCGATCACCAATTGTAATGGCTGGCCGGGGACAGCAGCATCACAGGCAGAGGTGAAATGATCATGTAACAGATTTTGAATTATTATAATTCACGTTTTCAGTCTCTCATAGAGACTGGAAGAGCTGGATTCAGGCTAAACCCATAAATACCCCTGGCAGAGGATAATTAGGAAGGGCTCCTTATTAAAAAGAACCCTCAGCTTCTGTCTCTTTCACAAAAAGCAGCATAGAAAATGACAGGTGTGACACATAACAAGAGAATGTCATCACTGGGGTAGAGTACAGGCATGGGAATTAAGAGATTTCTTACCTGTCCAGGCACGGATTTGCTCTATGGCCACAGTCAGCACAACTATTCTGTTGTGTTTCATTTAACCTCTCCATAAAAGAGGAAATTGCAGGTACAGCTCGCTGCATGGTCAAGCTAATCTGCTTAATATTTGTAAAGCTGAGAGGGCAAAAGGCAATATCAAACTGCAGGGTATATATTACGTGAACTAATTCAGTAGTTCTCCAATAAATCTGTCTTACTAAATGAATTTCTGTGCTGAAGCAATGTTGCTAGTGATTTGCAGTTCCCCTGGAATATGTAATATATTTATATGGAAACCAATCTTTGCATTACATCATTGCCAAGAAGAAGCTAAATACACATTTATTGCAGAAAATGCATGTAAAAGAATTGAATAAATTAAAATAATAGCTGTGTGCAAAGAAGGACTTGAAACAACTTGAAGTATCCCTTCTTTCAGTGAAGCACTGGGAGCTGCATAACCTTGAATCTACATTTGTGCATAGCAACAGAAGTGAATTTGATAGTCATCTCTAAGTATTTACATTCTGTGTTATTAGCTTTTTAAAACATAAATGTCTTGCTTTTACCACTCATCTGGTATAAAAGTAACTTTTATAGGAGAGAATTTGGGGTATGATCATCATTGCCCTTGGACAGCAAGGAAAGAGAGTGCTTGAGCACAAGTAGAGTCTCAGGGGCAGAAATTAGGTTTTACAGAAAAAGAGGAGGAGAAAGAAACACTCCCTGTTCTCCTTTTGACTTAGTGGTGTACCGTTTGACCTCATTGGTAGGTTGTCTCTGCAAAGAGGACGAAGATAGCTGTCCTCATTTCTGGAGTGGCCCCCCTGTTATGCTGTGTTGCAGCAGCTTTCAGCCACCGCACTGGTCCATGGTCACCTGGAGGTCTGAGTACCGCTCCTGTTGTGTACGTGAAAAGCAACTAAGAAAAGCAATTCATCGCTCTGAATTCACTTGACTGCTGTCCTCACCTCGGATGGAAAATTTTCAAGGGTGTGCAGTCAGGAGGATGCTGTATCACAGCCCCGACTGGCACGAGCAAGCATTGCAGTCGCAGGGCAGGGCGTACAAGCATGGGAACCTGCAGAACCAAGCTGCTGCTCAAACGTCGTCAGCTTCCCCCATTTCCCTGCCCCACTGCCCGAGGCTGCTTTGCGGGCTGGGCTGCTCTGCTGCTGCTCCACGAGCGAGAGGGGCGAAGCAAATAGGTGTATTTAGCACACAGTGAATTGTTCCCTCCTGCCCCACACATTCAAGCCCCAGTGTTAATGCACAGGGATCGTGTACGCAGTCAGCCCCCCAACACACACCCCCCTCCTGTGGCCAGGTGGCATGCATGGACTGCAACAGGAGGCAGCACACCAAAACCGCACTCAAGCCCTGGGAAAGCTTCTTCCCTCTGCGGCTGTCCCAACGGGGCACTGACCTACCAAAATCAGTTGGACTGAATGGAGAGCTTCTCTACCACCACCTTCCTTTTTTCCTACTTCGATCCTATTTGTGTCACAGACGTAATTCACGTCCAGGAGGAGGATGCTGTGGCCATGACTAATGCTCCCTTCTCACGGACGTGTCGACTGGCCTTCCCCATCTCAGCCAGGCTGGTTTCAGATCAGACACCTACTGGGGACCCCCATCCTGACACAAAAAGGACAGAGGCTACTGAAAGACTGCAGGGCTTGCTGGGGTTTCATCACTCATACTTGGCTTGTAAGAGCTGAAACCCTGCAGCATGAAACTTAGCAAAATATTCCCACCACCACCACACAGACACACACACACTAAACTCAGCAAATTGTACAGGGGATATGCAGAACATGGATTCAGGTTTTCATTTATTTCTTTTTAAACACTCTAGCATCAGATCTTATATCAAGAAAATACTTTGGGCACACAATGGGTATAAGGAAGTTCAGGGTACCAAGCCAGATGAAACAGGCTAATCATGATTTTGATTAATCTTTTACTGTTAGCATAAGTTAAATAGTGAAACCTAATTTTTTTCTCTTACTTGGGGAAAAAATCCCAAGTAACTGGAGAGTGGAAGTCCACATAAATCTTTGAGATCCTGTATGGATTTTCTTGTTAAAAAGAAAAGGATAAAAATACATTTTTTTCCTTGAGAAGATAGTGTCAAGAACAAACCTATCATTAAAAATATGAGCAGCAGACTGGGGATCTCCCCAGTCAGCATCGTGTGTCTTCCAGGCGAGAGGAAAACTCCCTGTAAGGCAGACAGGGAGTTTGAATTATTAAAGCTGAAGGAATAATCTACTCAGACTGATCAGAGCAGGGCTCTCTTGAGAGCTGGTGGGGTTTTTCCACTGGCAGGCAGACTACATCATACGTGAGCTGCATTTAAAGCAGTCACCAGCATATTTCCATATTGCTTTCTCAAGCAGAATTTCTACTGCTGCAAGTATTTTCCCACCCAAAAAACCCACCACTCCACCACCACCCCACTGTTAGAGATGATCAAAAGTCAAATGAGAAACTAGGATTAGATTCTCCAGAGAACGTAATGTAATTTCCCTATCACTTCACTGATTCCACAGGAGGAATTTTTTTTTTAATTATAAATAATTGCACCTACAAGTGCATAATGCAGCAAAATGAAAATCTATAGGCACAGGGTTTCCCAGGCAACCTCTTATCAATGGTCTGTTTCTGGGTGATACTGTTCACTGCACTATAAAACCTTGAACAGCCTCATCTGTCGCAGACTGAAAGAAGGAGGGGGAGGCAGAGGGAATCACCCCAACAAGAGGTTCATTCATTGAATATATGAATGCTATATGATTATTTTGATTCCTAAGAATAATTTTTGAGACACCTGTGTGCAAATGCTGGTTGCAAAGCAGTGTATTTAAGCATTAAAGGAACTTACTATCCTAAATACTAAAAAAAAGTATTTTCAGTCTCCTACAGAAAATGTACCTTATATTAAAAAAAACCGTTTCCTGGCATTCCTGTGAAATATTTCTGGCTTCTTTCATAATTCAGTTGTGTCACTCACATTTAGTATGACTTCCACCTCCTGAGGTTTCACAAGAAGAAATGCCAATCACACTGCAGACTCATATATAAATAATCTTTTGAATTGGAAACTGCGTGGAAGAGCCAGGCATCAGGGAAAGCAACACTGACGTACCACCAGTCTCTTCTCCCCATGTCAGTTGCTTTGTTTCTAAATTCTCCAAGATGAGGGGCACAGGAAGATGCTGGGAGCTGTGCTCTCGCCTGCCAGCTTTGCCTGGTGTTATCACAGGGGGCTGGAAGCCCCGACGGAGCTGAAAGCCTCTGTTTTGGGAAAGTATTTACATGTCACAGAGGTGCCTACCTGCGTTGAGAAAACAAATTAAAAGCCTCCAATTACTAAACCCAAAGGCTTTTCAGGTAACAAGAACACTGCCAGCCATAAGCTTTCCCTCCTCACTGCCAAACAACTTGCAATAAAAATTCTCTTGAGAACTCCTGCAGCAGCCACATCTCCCCCTCATTTCCCCCTCCAGCTCAGTTCCCTTTCCCTGCCTTTTCCTTTCCCTGCCCTTTTCCATCCACTCATCCACATGAAAAACTGCCATTTGGGTCAGTCCTGCCGAGGTGGGGAAATGGGATGAGCCAGTAACCTTATATCCACGCAGTGATTAAGAGATCATGAGCATATTTCAGAAGTCATCTTTCACCTCCCATCCTGCTGCACTAGCCCCTCCAGTTCCTCGGCTACAAAGAGGAGGAAAACCATGTTATCTTTGTCTCCCTTTATGTTCCCTTGAGACGATGATGAGAAACCGCTCCACACCTCAGCACGTACACGCAGAAGGAAACAAATCCTTGGTTTTGCTTTATTGTCACCTTATACGGCAAAACCACCGCAGCCTGTCGTCGTGGGCACATCACTTTCTGGATTCATCCCTGATGTGATTTAGATTGGAGTTACAGGGAAACACACGGTCGGGAACTGGCAGATCACTAATAATTAGCAAGGAGGTAAGGGAAAAAACTGATGCTAATAAAATGAAAAGGTCAGAAGCTGACTCCATACTTTGAATACTAAACAGACAAGCACCGCTTGGACACTTTCAATTACACTTCTATATTTTTGCTACAGCTTGATTCAGAATTTTACAATTAAGTCACAAGGTTAAAACACTGGACAGAAAGGAAATGTGACCCAGCTTTGGTAACAGCAATAGCTGATAAACAGCAAGTAAAGCAGAACATTCACCAGTGATAGCTTACAACAACTCAGTGAGATAGAGCTTCTGAGACTCCCAAAGTAAAACCTGGTAACAGTTATTAAAAAATTACAAAAGGATATTGATTTCATTTGGTACCCTTACCAAACAATATGATGCAATTTAGTCCAATTGTTTATTTTTTTGTTGGTTATAAGTAAATACCAGAACACACACGGATAATGAATGTTTTGCAAATAAATTGAAGCAGAAGACAAAGAAAATCTGTTAGGTCCCGTCTACAAGAGAAGGGGGGGATTACCCAGCATTACTCTTTCACAAAAGTTATTCTGGAACATTTAATCCACTTCACAAGACAGTTAACAAATCCAGACCCTGATCAGATTTTATTGCAAAGCAGTGCCTCTGGATGGGAGAGCATTCTGCCAGAACTGCTTCACGATTGCTTAGCCTGCGACAGGCTGACCAGCCAGCTCCTCGTGGAGGCAAAGCACTAGACGGAAAAGAGAGGGTGTACGGTCGCTATGAGTTTAATCACCTCAATATCACAGGCACCACTTCTAATTGCAAAGCATTGCCTTCATGGGAGTACTTCAGTGCGGAAAGAAGCCTCGCCAGCATCAATGCCCTGCCACTGTCAGGAAGCAAAAGCTCTACAGGACTCCCTTACCTGACATGGCTATGGAGGGCAGCACAGCACAGCCATTTTTCAATTTTCTAGTAATATACACAAAATATGTTAGCGCTGCTCTCCATTCCAGACCTCCAACAAAACTTATATAGTAAGAAGAGAATTTGGAAGTTTTAGGAAAAACCCCCAACTCTTCACTCTGGTTTTATTTACATTCTCCTCCACAATACCTGTCACCATGCAGACAGGCCATAGCTTTCCTGTATTAACCTACTGTCACCTCCCTTCTCTGTTACCCACTGGCCACTGGGTAATACAGAGCTTAGACTGAATTAGACTCACAGCTGAAGAAATCAAAACTAGAAGTCTTATTCCTCAAGAAAATTATGAAATAAATACTGAGATGCATCCCATGATCTTGCCAACATTGCTCTCCCTTTGTAAAATGTTTTATTAGCTTATCAAAAAAAACTTACAAAACATTATCTCATTACAGCTGAGTAATCTTAAATCTTCTTCAAATAGTTTTTCTGTATATACAGCTGGCCATAATCCTTAAAAGCCCTCTATTAATTTTCTCGATTAGATGTGCAAAACATAATAGATGATTGAGAAGTTCGAGGAAGGAGCAAGTGGCTCACGGGCACAGCAACAGGCAGTTTTTGATGTGCAGAACCCTTTACCTTTATATCACCAGTTCAAAGCTGGCCAGTATCAAAGGAGGGAGAGGTACCACCGTCTGACAGCAATTACACGAAATGTCATGAAATTAATGGGTGTTTCCATCTCGGACCCAAAGAGAGTGCCCTCCTCGCATCCGAAATCCGGCAGCTGTAAGGTGTAGTACAAGGTTTCTGTTCCCAGCGAGCAAAGAGCCTGTGCTACCCTCTCATTGTATTTCTGATTTTCGACAAGTTGAAGGACTTGCTGCTGGTTTCACCATCCTGCTGCAGGCGGTGAGCTCTGCTGTAGGCACCGGTCTGCCTTCTGCAACCAGGCATCCCGGCACCACCCGGGGTCGGCTTCGCTGGGGTCGGCTTAGCTGCGCAGACATCTCCAGGGGGTTTTTGAGTGAAAAACTTACAAATTAGAAAAAGCAAACAAAATTACTGTTATAATAATCCCATCGTTCCAGCAGCAACAGAAAAAAGAGCTTTGTGACTGATTTTTCAGCAGCAGTTTTAGCCAGAATAGCCTGAAGAGACCGAACCAAAAGCAGTCACCTGTGCACAAGCCTGGCATTAGAGTTCTGTTAACAGCCGTTTCCAGTCCTGAAGTTAACTGAATGACCAACATCTCCTTTCCCTCTAAAACAGTATCCGTTACATTTTGAGAGTTTGGATGCCATTCTGAATACATCACAAACACAGTTAACAGGCTTCAGCATTTTATTACTTTGCAATAAAACCCAAGCAATATCGGTATTATTGAGACCTACCCTGCTATGGTACGAGAAGCAGAGCTGCTTTACTGAGGACATGAGTGGGAGCCTCAAAGCTTAAATTGTGGGGCTTTTCCTAATGCTTCACAATAAAGGAAAAAGTGTGGCATAATTAAATGCGTTAAAAATGAGCTTTCTATCAAGGCTAAACAAAATGAACCTAAAATATTATCATAATTGTAGCTGATCTGCATTCATTTCAGATGTGGAATCTGCAGGGTTACTAAGTGGCAGCATTAAAAAGCTGTAAAACTAAAAAGTTTTTACAGAATATAGTCACTTACAGAGGCAGCATAATTTTCATATATAAACATGAATCATGTTCTCTCGACCAAAGCCTACTTTTTAATACAGAAAGCACAGCTGAAAGCCTGTTTTTTCAGAAAATATAACATTTTCCTTATGAATGAGGACATTTCAAAGGTTATTAGAGTTTTCAAAAGGAATTAATGCCATCAGCCTGTGGATTTAAAATGTTTACTTGCAAGGGGAATGTGCTAGAAAGTTCTGTTTCACTTTCTTATTAAATATGATTTCTGGTTAAATAAAAAAATGAGCTGGATAGCCCCAGATGCCTGCTAAACGCTCCTCTCGCCAGCAGCACTAGGGCCTCATGCACTGGACGTGATAAACCCAGGTAAGCTGAGAGACAAGCTTCCTCCTCTCCTGTTTGATACGACTCTGTACTTGGCTGTAAAATGAGAGCATGAAATTAGAAATAAGCGTAATAAACACAGGCATCTCTATAGGAGTGTCATAGTCCAATTCCACAGTGTCCTGCCAGTTCTCCAGCAGTTTCTTAAGATTTCATTGTTATAGTGATGGGATGTTTTTGCCTCTCTTACAGCTCTTTTGTCTTCCTGATATGGTCAGTAATAGCATCTTGGTATTTTCCACTCCGGAAAAATCTTCCCTTTGCAGCCTGATTTGACATGGCATAAGCAAGAGACGAAAGCCTTCGGCTGGGGCAGTAAGAGCTGCGGAGCTGCACAGGGTGCACATTTCCCCCTGTGAAAAAACAAACTGTCACAGTGTGGTTTGGCTTTTACCTAGAAGCCACCTCCATATCAGGGGGCATCACCAGTACCCACAGCAATGCTGACACAGTGATGCTGGCGTAGCTGTGACATTTAAAAGGGACGAATGTAGAATTTAGAAGTTCATCAGATGAAAATTTGAAGTCACTCACTAATGTCTCTCTTAACTTCTTGATTGCTGCCAGTAAGTGAGCAAGAAGCTCCTCTAAAAGGCCTGGTCTACAGCAGAGAAAGTTAACGAACCCTCACAGGACAGATACAGCTTACACAGCAAGACTGCTTGTGCTGACACAGCTTATTACTACTGCCACAAATGAAATAACCTGTATTGACTTGTTTGTCAAAATGAGTTGCATTTGCACTAGGTGTTTGCTCTGCTGGTATAAAAATGCTGATTGTTTTATTTTTTTACCCCACAACCCTCACAGACATCACTAGACTTGAAAAAGCTCTTTGCACCGACCTGTCCCAATGCCTTTCCTTCTTTGTCCCTTCTCTACTGTCTGCATTTCAAAAACTGACTCTATTGTTCATAAGGTTGCTGGGTAGCCATATTTCTGTATAAGTCCTTAAACATTTGTTGTTTACTGCCCTTAACAATGCTTTCCTAGGAAGCCTTTTTAGGGCAGAGGTGAGGGAAGAGAGTTGGGTTTTATTTTTACTTAACGAGACCCCAGAAATTAATTTTGGAGTGCAATTCTCAGGAACAGGCTCTAGGTGGAAAATTTTGGTGATACTATTTGGCACACGCACAATTCCCAAAAGTCATGTAGAAACCTCTAGACAGGTTGCTGTGGACATGGGAGAATATTTCTTTCCCCTCCTTCCTGTCTAGTCCAAAATCTGGTACTCACAGATTAAAATTTCTGATAACCGACAAGATCAAGGATAACTATCCAGAAACTTCTTATTTCATTGCTTCCAGTGTTTTTCTGATCCGTCTTAATCTATATTAAGGAGATTGCAAAGACAAATAACTTTGCAGATGTAGGAATGGTAACCAGTCTAAGGAAAACTGTATTTGCTGGAAAAGGAGAAGCAGGCAATGGAGAAGCATATGTCAAAGGGCAGATAGGACTGAATTCACTTATTTTAGCACACCGGTGCTCTGCATTCCCTTGCAAGTTTCATAAGCTGCCAGCAGCAACTGCCTGAGAAAAAAAAGAATTGAGCATGTCTTTTCAGCTTCTTTTTAATACATAGGCAAAGACGAAGACTTGTGTTATATTTTGGAAGTGCAAATTCTACTCATCTGATCAAAATTTTGGGAGACAACTGGAAATGCAGTAGTTCTGATAGAATTGAAGGGTTTTAACAACTGTTTGAAAATTATGAAGAGAAGGTTCTTCTGAAAGTCCGAGTCCCCTGCACACTATTCCCTGTGATATAAACAACAACTATCCTGTTATTTAAGGGGGGAGACTATGCTGGTTTTGAAGAACACTTTTGTACTCCTTATAGATCAGGGAAGCATAAGACAGAGCAAATACATTTATCAAAACAGAAACTTAGCACAACCATATGTCAAGCTTAGCACGTTCTTTCCTCCCTTCTGCAAACTGGCTCCAAGCATATTTCTAAACACTAGCTTTGAAAATGCAATATCAGATGTCACCAACCTTCCCAAGGTCTTCACAGCAATAGTGCTAACTGCCTGATGACGGAAGATGTAATTATTCACATACACTCTCTCCTCACCCTCAGTTAAATTAAGGTCTGTAACAAATCATTTGCCAGATTGAATTAAATCGACCAGCAAGAGGGTTTTTCCAAACTTGCAGTTTCTTCTGACAATGTAAAGAAAAAGCTACAATAATTAAAGAACAGTAATCTCTGTGTTCTTTTTTGTCCTTTATTCATGAATCTGTACTTCCCACATTTTAAGCTTTTCTTGACAGAACATCACCACCTAGTGACTGGTGGTGCTTATGGGAGCTTCCAGAGACCGGATGAAAGGACCTTGAAAAGAAAAGGCTGAGAGGAAGAAAAAAGAAAATGAGAGTGGGGAACAATACTTTTTGTTATTTACATTGGAAAAAATTCCTAAGCAAGCTGAAAGAAGACATTCTAATGAAAGGCAAGATTTTTACAGGTTGATTAAATGATTAACAATTAAGTAACAATATTTATCATCTTAGATAAGAAAAGTTAGGCTTTTAGCTCATGCTATCTCACATCAGTTTAGTTCAGCAATATCAGATATAATTATAATTAAATAAAATGCAAAATATTAAGAAGGAGGAAATTCAGACAATGTCAGGAAAACCTTCCCAGAAGTGAGACCTGTTCACTGGAGATACAGCGTCTTGATTCTGTGTTGTATTTTAAAACTAGGCTGTACATACCATGGAATTCAAGCCTATATTTACCACCACTGCATATAGTCCAATGGATATTTTCTTTCTCAGATTTTTTTTTGGCTCTCAGATATCTAAGAATCAAGATAGAGATCTCATTGGTAGGTAAGGTTCTCCCAAAGAAATGGCATATTATTGCAACCATTATTAAAGTGTTTCTTTCTGTAAGACCGTACCACCTCTCCAATTATACTCTGTTCACCTTCAGAGTAATTTTACAAGACAGAAATACAAAATAAAATCTAACTCAATACGTATTTTACTTTTTCCAAATATTTTAAAAAACAAAACAAAACAGATTTTTGAAGATGTGTACATAGAGCTGTAAAATTAAATGTCACTATTATCTTGTGCTGAACATAAGCAGGAGATAACAGACATTTAAAAGCCGGTCAAATGATGTTGTTCCCAACATCATTTCTCCAAAGTGGACATACCTGGAGTTTTCAGCTTGATCAGACACTGCACACAGCTATAACTAACGCTGAGTAGCCTCACATGTCTCTGCCAAAAGTACGGGAGTAGCCAGACAATTAAATTACCTCGCAGTCTGTTTAACCTGGGAATAATGACATCGGTAGCCAGGGCTCTTTTAGGGAAGTTCACTCCAGCATATTGGTAAAGTGCTTTGCCTCTTAAAATGCTTGCTAAAGCATTTTCTCTCCAATTCTTTCATTGCTTAGATGTACATTGAAAGGATCATATTTATACCTTTCCTGCCAATAAAGTTCAGTTCTTGGCCCTGTTCTGAAGCTTTGTGAATGATTTTTCCCACAGCTGCCAGGGGGAATCCTTTCAGGGGGAATTGCACATAAATCACTGTGGTTAAAAATAATGGCAGCAGAAGTTAACAAGAAACAAAGCAGGATAAGAAAGAAAGGTGCCATTTGGATGCTCTAGGAAGAAAGTTACACTCAAAAACCTGAGTACAGGCCCACTGAGCCAACACTTGTTTTGCTGTAGATGTCAGTTAAAACGGGATCAAATCTACTTTACGAGACCCAACTTTATCCTTATCTATTTTAAATTCTTAAAGATGAGATTCATTCAAATGAATCTCTTTTTTCTTATTGTTTACAAGAGTACAATCTTTTCACTGTGAATGTGACTCAGACCAGTAACTCTATTTTGTATATTTAAGAGGCATCACTAATAACAGTTAAGTCGCTGGCAACCAAGATTAGCTGCTGTCAACAAAAGTAAAATGTACACATCTCGTACTGTATTTTTAAAGAAAGCAGATAGGACAACTTAGCATGCATCATTGGTAGGGTCCATCAAAAATATTCTTGAAGCTATTGAGTAACAGTTGGTTCTAAGCCTACAAATAAATACACTCCTACTAAAAATTATTTTCCCCCAAAAGCAGTAGTTGGAAATTGCAAAGAGGTTGACCAGCAACAGGCTACAGACTAGTTTTATTTTAACACTGAAATAAGGTGTCACAGTCTTATCCTGTGATGATACTGTGTTTTTCAGTAGCTAAGCAAAATACGGACCTTATTCACTAAAACTAAATTGCCCAGTGATGTTCTAATTCATTTAGTACAGTGAGTTATTTCCTTTGGCTTCCCCTGCCCTGAGCATTAGCTTTAAAGTCAGACTTCCGGAGCTAATGATCATAAATGAATGTAAAGTAATCTGAACTACCTTTTCCAGAACAAATCCTATCCACCAACCTTATTAATTCGAAATTAGCCTCCAATGTTTATTGTTTTTGTTTATCTTCATCATTCTTACAGTTTCTCTTGTGCAAAAGAAATGTAACTCTACTTCTCACACCTCCAAAGCAGAGACTGTTACTCTTCTAAGCTCTACAGGAAATTATTTAAGCCTGAAATAGGCAGTAAGAGGGAATTTTTTCCCATCTAAAAAAAACCACCAAAACTTCCTAAGTTACCTATTATTTTTAGAAACTGGTTCATGTTACAGAAGTTGATAGAAAACTTCTGCTTACCCATCTTACAAACAGGGCCACTGTAGGAAATTCAAACATTGCTCCTCTCCCCGACTAAGGCTGGCTACTGCCTTTCTCCAGCCCACAGACTGCCCACTGAAGAAGCATTACTCAATCAGCCCAAACATTTCAAAACTCAAAAACACATTCTCTTGAAACATACGGTATTTTTGGCCCGGTGAGCATGTATCTGGATATTTTGTGCATTAAAAAGAAATCACCTATTAAGCCCCTGTTTTATCAGTATCCTGGATCTCTAAATATATCACAAACCTCATTACATTGCTAGAGGTCATGTCATCCTGCACATCTAATAGCATCTGGGAATCTACAAGAAAGGAAGCACAAAGTCCTCGAGTCTATTTCATTTGATTACAGACTAACAGATCTACGTCAAGGTTAGTAACTCCAGGGACCCTGGTAACATTCGTTCTTCCTCTTTACAAATGGCAGCAGACCCCAACAGCAAAATAACCATAATCAGGCTTTAAAAAGAAACACAACCAGCTATGCGCTTTGGAGTGGACATACACCCAAAAAAAGGGGGGCACAAATCCTGCTTCTGGACAGAAGCACAAGGCATCATTCCCTTTGAAGTTTAAAAAGTTTTCATGTGATGCCAAACTGCCAGGAATTTCTTCAGGAGGCAGGTCTCCATCCTGGTATTCTTAAAGTAGCCCTTGAGAAAAACAGTATCAACCTGTCCTGGAGACACACAACAACAGAAATGCTTCTAATTTAAAGCACACTGCGCTCCTGGTTGTTTCCCAGAGTATTTGCCAAGTTCTTGCTGTATGTCATGGCATACGTAAGCAGAACTCTAGTTGCAAGTGACTCAACTTGCAGACACGGATATTACAACTATATCACACTGCAGGCCAAAACATTGATAACAGTCACAGCTCTTTGTGCTAGGCATGGTGTTTCAATATGCTAGGCATGGTGTTTCAATATGCATGTACTACTAGGAGTTTATGATTTAAAGGAAAACAGGCTGCAGTAAGTGAGAAGAGCAAGACAGCTATAGGAGATTAAGTAGGAAGCATACTAATTAAGAACAGAGCACAGTTACATAGGCTAGGTTTATAAGTTATCTGTTTCAGCTCAGGTGTTTCCAGAACAGAAGAATAAATATACAACAAATTAATCTGAGATGAAGATGGTCCTTTTTGGCCTCCTGACCACAATACCATCAACAACATTCACTATCACTATCACATTTCTTTACAATAGCCCATTACAGCTCTGCTGTGCTTTCATATCACTTTCATAGTACAAAATTAAATCTAGTCCAATGTCCATGGCCAATGTGAACTATAAAATGATCACTATTACATTATACCTATAAAGCCTTAAAATTGTGATCTGGCCTGGGCATATTGGGGTTTGTATGCTCACAGATGAACTGTGAGTACAGGAAAATATGGAAAACTAGAAACTAGACTTGGATTAAACAAGTCATATTTCATAGGGAAAGAGAAAGGAGGAAGAAAAGTTTCATTTAGAATCAACCCCAAGTACAATGATTTCTCTAGGGTCTCCTTAACTTTCTTCATTGTTCTCTGGGATCAACTTCCAAATAAAGCCATCATTTTCAACTAGAATAATAAAGCTTTAGTTTTCAAAAATTTCTGACCTGAAACTTCTGTTGGCTAAATGCAAACCAGCTTTGCCATACTTCTTCTTGCTTCAAAACTACTAAGTTTACTCTTAAACATTTGTGTTTTGCTTACCTATAGTTAAAATAAACCCTTAAAATAAATGTACCTATTTTCTTCTCAATAATGATACAGTAGTTTTAATACATATTTAGAGAGTTCAGCAGCAGCCCCTTCTGTCCTTAAATATCTGTAAACCATAAATCAGGAGGATAGTGAAGTGACAGAGGCAAGGAATTGACTGTCTGCCACGAGAGACACCCTGTAGTAACCAGGCCCCCTTTTGCCCCTGCAAGCCTGGTTCAGAGCTGTCTGAGCCATTACTGCGCCTGCCGAAACGCAGACCTGCCTCCCACGGTGCGCGGTGCTGCCCGCTGCGTACCACGGGGGGAAGGGGCTTTTTTCTTGTGTCATCTTTTGCCTGGAACTAAAAAAGTCTGCAAATTGACTCCAACTTCCAAACCATAGTCCTCATGGAAAAGAGCCTATTACCAGAGTCTGGAGGAAACAAGACTAGTGTCTCCAACAGCATGATAAGCCTTCGGGTACAAGGTAGGTTTATGCACATCTTCTGTGCTGGGTCAGATTTAATGGTCTATGTTGTACAAGAGGTCAAACTACACAATTTAATGGCTGCTTCTGCCTTTGGAGATTGCGTAAAGTCTGGGAGCATCCTGAGCAGAATAAACTGGCAGTCTCCCACAGGACACAGCAGAGAGAAAGCAGCCCTGTGAAGAGCCAGGAGTCGTCTGAGCCTCAGCTGAAATCCAGAGAAAGGAGGAGGGTCAGGTAGAGGCAGTACTGCATGACTTCCTCTCCTTTCCCTACCTCAACTTTTTTTTCACTAGTCTTGAAAATTCTGCCTACTCACCTTGCTCAAGTTGTGCACGATCAGATATTCTTTAATCGGCTTTTGAAGTCTTTGGATTATGGTAAGAGCACGCGATACCTGTCACAGGCAGAACAAACAAAACAGAAACTAGAAGCTTCTGGCAATGAGAAAAAAAATCACTTCTTTGCAAATGGAAAAAACAATGCACAAGATTTATAACCAAACATTCAAATAAAATATGTGGAAAACACAAAATAATCCTGGCAAGCAACAGGCAGGACCTAATTGCTTGGACTAACTTCTAGACGTCACTCCCCAGTTGTATCTTGGCATATGCACCATTGTCCTCCCCTGGCACAAACCTGAAGAATTTCAACCAGATATTCTCTCGGCTTTCACCGCACTTCTCTATGAAGGTCTATTTGTTTTTCCTGCCACAATAGGCTTCTTCCCACATTACACTTCAATTAGGTCTAGGATCACCACCAAAGGAGCCAGGTTAGACAGTTGATTTTTTTCCTCTGATTTTGGCACCTCCAGAAGCAGTGCACCAGCCAGATTCACCCCTGCCTGTATTTGGTACTAATTACTTGCAATCCAGCCAAACAGGGATTCCCTTGCAGAGCATGAAAGAAGCACAACTGCAGCAGGATTCACAGACTGCGTAAGTAAAGGAAAGACAGAGGCATCTGTGTTAATGAACACAGCAAAGCAAAAAGCACTATGAAACTCCCCACCTCTCCAGCGTGGAGTTGGAGCTTAGCTCCGTGCTGTACTTGTCTTCACCTGACGTTAAAGCAAGTGCAGGTGATGGGGATCCTTCTGGTGGTGCCTTCAAATTCAGAGATACTATTTTGTTCTACCTCTGCTACTTAGCACCTTCTCTCCATCAGTAAACGCAAACCAAACCCAAACTTTTTTGTTCCCTTAAACATTAAATAGGTACATCCTAGTTGCCCCACAGACCATTGAGGCAATGCTCCAGGACACTGCAGAACAATTTGCTGCAGAGCCATCTCAGGCCAGATCAATACAAAAGCTTTTATCTATTGTTTCATTACTTCAATGCTTCATAGAGCTTCCACTTTGACAGCAGGAAGACAAAAAAAAAGAAACGAAAAACTAAAAAAAAAGGCTAGAGGTTAGAGAAAGACACCAGTCCACAAAATCCGCAGTTTATTGCAAGCACAGAGTACCTACGGCAATGGGAACACTCAGAGACTGAAAACTCAGTAGAAATTTTCTCTTTCCCTTCAGTACCTCAGCCAGTTTCAGACCCAGGAAGAAAAAGGCACATTCCACCTTCTACTCTTACAAAGAAAGGAACTTATTTCTTAGGGCATATGGGTCCTTGTAAGCAGGCTTCCTCCAAATGCCATGTTAATGAACAGGAACGGCCACTTTGATCACACGGAGGGAAAGGGTTGCAGTCAGAGAAAGCATGACTAGCACCTTAATTTTTCACAACCAAACTACATGTCCAGTGTATAAAGCGCATGTTTGTAAGAAGGATACCAATTCCTTCCTCCAATTTCAATATTAGAGCTGATGCATTTCAGCAAAATCATAGGGAAAAGAGTAACCACCCTTCGTCCCCACTTCAGGGGGAAGATCCTCCTCACCATATTCCTGCAGTCAGATCCAGATAAAATCACAAGTTACCCAAAGTAAAGCAGCAATGGAGACAAATTATGTATTAGCGCAAATGATAGTAACAGCACAGCCTTTTTCAAAATAAATGCCAAAAAACATTCTCCATATAATGAGCTGCCATTTCTCTCCCATCCCAATTGAGGTAATGAGGAGGCTCCTGAAATGCGTCAGAAACAGCTCCAGTGCCTCCCAGTACCTAGCATCGTTTTTCTTAATTACTGTTCTGCAGATGTCACTTTGTGGTTTCCCATGATGATAGGGATCATTAGTCAACTTTCCTTTAAAAAAAGAGAAGAGGAAATCTTTGGAGAGTCAAACTGCTTTTGCCCTCAGAGATGACAGGGTGACAGATGGTGTCATTCTGAATATTCATCAAAAGCCAAAAGTGATTGCATTTCCAGTGAAGTGGCAAAACAAGTGATGGAGGTCAAGGCTTCTGAGTCTTCAGAAGCAGCGGGGGAAGAGGGCAAATCAGGAGTCCTCAATGGAGATGTTCAGTTGTCATTTCCCTTCATCATGTAGTAGCTGTTTTCTTCACCTGCAGAGAAAGGCTTGAGTACTAGAAACTCTCTACTTTGTGAACATCCACACCTGAAGTCTGGCAACAGAGAAAGGCTGAACCTTTCTGAGCTTTCACAATTCATGGCAACATTCTACAGCTGGAAAACAAAACTTCCAATAATTCCATAAAATACACACCATCAAGTGTCCTCTATGGCTCACGTTAAACGCAGTTCAAGTGTGAAACAAAATAATGAAGAGGTTATGAGCAGTCCTGGCAAGACTACATCAGTGGAGAACCTATATATCTTCATTTGTTCACAAAGTGCAGAGATATTTCATATGATAAGTGTCAAAAAATGGGTTCAGTTGATTTCCTGGATTTTTTTTTTAAATAAATTAATCACAAAGTCTCTTTTGCACTCTCACTTATGCTAAAAAACAATTAAAAAATTTATATACTTAGTACTTACTGCAAAATTTGGAGGCATAGTAGCAGGTCAGGTACCTAACTTGGCTAATTTGTTTTTATTTTTCCTGCCGACATTTTGTACACTTCCAATTAAAACTTTTTTTTTTTTTTTTTAGCCTGCTATGTTGGAGTTTTCCACTAAGTAAATGCATTCTTTTTCCCTTCTTGATCCGGGGGCTCTTTTGTTCATTTCTCATTCACATTAGATACTCCTCATTTTTTACTTCCAGCATTCTCACCAGCTAACTCACATAAAACCTTCTGTTAAAAAAAACTGTCAGAAGATCTTCGCACCGAGAGAGCCAGTTCTCCTACGGCTGATTTCGAGAGAGAACGGTTGCAGTGCAGCTAAAAACTGCCTTTGACTTTCCAGCTGTCTGCTGCCTCAACCACAGTGGGTTCCAGCAGAACCTGCAGGGCACGGCTTCTTCTTGGGAAGGCCTGTTTCTGAAAGGATTGCACCTTGATTGGCGGAGAGAGGTAGCAATATGCCAAGAATTTGATTGTTGTCCAAGTACATGGTTCTTGTAGGCTATATTCACCATTTTTGTATAAATTAAATAGACTGCTAAAGTAGTAATAAATCTATCCCAAAGAAAAAAAATAGGAGACAAGGATGGATTTTAAACAGCACTACTTGGTGCAAATGAGTATTCAGTTCTAGATTCAAGATTAAAACATGTATAGGTTTTTTTAAAACTTTTTTCCTTTTTTTTTTCTTTACTGCTTAAAGCTTCCTTTTCTTTTAAATCTTTAGATACCTTTTTCCTCTCCTTCCTTCTGATCCAGTGAGCCATTCATATCCTTGGTAGCCTTTTTAGTGACGGCAGCAGGTCTTGCAGTAGCCTGTTTTGGGTCTAACCTAACTTTCTAATGATGCTGTGCCAGAGTTAAGGCCCAAAAAGAAACATCCAGTGGCATTGATCTGGAGCCTTTAGAGTTGCGCACTTTACTTTTTTTGTTGTTCCTGTTTTAACATTACTGCAAATAGTACCAGTGCATGCTATTGCAAAGTCTTAAGCAGGTACAAGACTACAGAACTTTCTCATCTCTCTTCTGCCAGTTTATAGCAGTCACTGAGAGCAGAAATGCAGATACTTTTCCAATGCACACAGAACTGATCTTACCTCTTCTTGAAAATCTAGTTACTAACTCCTTACAGGAATAGCACAAAAAAGAAAAGAGAGAAAATCATCGAATTGTAGAATATCTCAAGTTGGAAGGGACCCATAAGGATCATTGAGTCCAACTCCCTGCTCCTCACAGGACTACCTAAAACTAAACCATATGACTAAGAGCGTCGTCCAGACTCTCCTTGAACTCTGACAGGCTTGGTGCTGTGACCGCTTCCCTGGGGAGCCTGTTCCAGTGACCGACCACCCTCTCAGTGAAGAACCTTTTGGTAGTGTCCAACCTGAACTTCCCCTGATGCAGCTTCATTCCATTTCCTCGTGTCCTGTCGCTGGTCACCAGAGAGAGGAGATCAGCACCTCCCCCTCCGCTGCCCCCCTTGAGGAAGCTGTAGGCTGCGATGAGGTCACCCCTCAGCCTTCTCTTCTCCAAGCTGAACAAGCCAAGTGACCTCAGCTGCTCCTCCTAAGTCTTGCCCTTGAGACCTTTCACCATCTTGGTCACACTACTCTGGACACACTCCAACAGTCTGATATTCTTCTTATACTGATGCACCCAAAACTGCACAGAGTACTCAAGGTGGGGCTGCACCAGTGCAGTGTAGAGTGGGACAATCACCTCCCTCAACCAGTTGGCTGTGCTGTGCTTGATGCACCCCAGGACACGATTGGCCCTTTTGGCTGCAAGGGCACACTGTTGACTCATATTCAACTTGCCATCAACCCAAACCCCCAGATCTCTTTCCTTGGGACTGCTCTCCAGCCTCTCGTCCCCCAGTTTGTATGTATAAACAGGATTACCCCGTCCCAGGTGGAGTATCCAGCACTTGCTCTTGTTAAATTTCATACTGTTGGTGATTGCCCAGCTCTCTAGTCTACCTAGATGTCTCTGTAGGGCCTCTCTGCCCTCGAGGGAGTCCACAGCTCCTCCTAGTTTAGTGTCACCAGCAAACTTATATAATGTACATTCAATTCCTGCATCCAGATAATTTATTAAAACATTAAAGGGCACGGGCTCTAAAATTGAGCCCTGCGGAACACCACTGGTAACTGGCCGCCAGCCTGATGTCACCCCATTTACCCTTTGAGCCTGATCTGTCAGCCAGTTCCTCACCCATCGTGTAATGGACTTGCTTAGCTGTACGCTGGACATTTTGTTGAGAAGGATACTGTGAGAGATAGTATCAAAAGCTTTGCTAAAATAAAAAAAAACCCACATCTACTGGCTTCCCTTGGTCAACTAGATGGGAAACCTTGTCATAAAAGGAAATTATGTTTGTTAAGCAGGACTTGCGCTCACGAACTCGTGCTGGTTACAACCAATGACTGTGTTGTCTCTCAAGTGTTTTTCAACATCTCCCAGAATAACATTCTCCATGATTTTATCAGGCACTGCAGTGAGACTGACTGGCCTATAATTGCCAGGGTTTTCCTTCTTACCCTTCTTGAAAATTGGGACAACATTTGCCATCTTCCAGTCGACAGGGACCTCTCTAGACTCCCAAGATTGTTGAAAAATAATGGAGAGAGGTCCTGTGATAGCATCAGCCAGCTCGTTCAGTACCCTGGGATGAATCCCATCAGGACCCATAGATTTATGCACATTCAGCTGGAGCAGCAAGTCTAGAACAAGTTCAGGGCTGGCTGGGACTTTACCGTGTCCCCAGTCGCAGTCTTCCAACACAGGGCTCTGGGGGTCCCAGGGCCCATCATAGGTGTTAAAGACAGAAGCGAAGAAGGCATTAAACGTCTCTGTCTACGTCCTCATTTGTGAAGTGACTGACCTCGTCAAGCTGGCCAGCTTGAACTCTAATTGAGCTTTGGCCGCACAAACTTTCTCCCTACAGCAGCAAACAGCATCTCTGTAGTCCTCCCATGTTGCCTGTCCTTGCTTCCAACATCCATACACTTTCCTTTTCTACCTAAGTTCTAGAAGAAGATCCATGCCTAGCCCAGCTGGCCTTCTGCCCCACTTGCTTGGCTTCCGACACTTTGGAATTGCCTGCTCCTGCGCTCTTAAGACGTGGCTCTTCAGTTTACAGCTCAAGCAGAGTAAAACAAAATGGCTCTAGAAAAATTCTGTTGCTAGCAATCTAGGACAACAGAAATAGCAAGGAGCAGAGCTCAAAGTGGTACAGAGAAGCCTACTGATGTCTGCATTTCAGCTGGGCGAGGAGTCGCATTTTTCATGTGCTAAGAGCTAATAAACCTTCTATCACTTTTATACACAGTATTTCAGTAAAAGGAACTTCACAAGCATTCTCTAGAAAGCTCCTGACAAGCAATGCAGATGAACACCTCACTAAGAGGCTGGGAAGTTATAAGCAAGTTAAATACATTATTAAGTTATACAAGGTCATGGAGAGAAGCCATACTGGGGCTGGGAGCTGGATCCTGAATCCTGCCCTGAGCTGACCTTTGTTACGTAGAAAAACCATCCTCGTGTCCATCATTTCTTGCAGGTAAGTAGTGTTCCACAGAAGTCATGTTTACACAAGAAAAGTATTATTGAAAGCCTTTAATAACTAACATATCCTTATTGCCCCAGTCTCATACTGTCTGCTTTCCACAGGAGGGGGGAAAAAAAAAAGTATTTAAAAAACAACTTTTAAGACGTATCTTTTAATATCTACCTGCAGCCTAGTACCTCTTGTCCTCCTTCTCTTTAGAGAAGTGAAAACTCATGGATGAGTATGCCAGACATAAAGCAACAGGCTGCTATACAAATTCCTTACCATAATTCACAGCCTTTCCTGAGAAGAGGCCATTTCATTTGCACCTGCTAATAAATCTAGGTTTTGGTTTAAAACAGTCCCCATCAGACGTGAGCTCGTATGCTAGCCAACTGCACCACCTAGCTTCACTCTGAAGGATCTTCAGAGT
Source organism: Phoenicopterus ruber ruber (assembly GCA_009819775.1). Classification (NCBI taxonomy): domain Eukaryota; kingdom Metazoa; phylum Chordata; class Aves; order Phoenicopteriformes; family Phoenicopteridae; genus Phoenicopterus; species Phoenicopterus ruber. The sequence continues at coordinate 64,118,847 of CM020246.1, read as the reverse complement.
CCTATTTTTTGTGACACCAGTGTTTATATTCCTTCAAGGCGAATGCTTCTTCCAGTATCACCCCTACATATATGGCATCTCACCACTGATATTAGAAACAATTCAACAGCTTTGACGTGTCCAGAGTTTAAGAAACCTCTCACCTAAAAAAAAATGTAGTATTGACATTCACAGGAGTGTAACGGAGCTACTTTATTTACCCTTCCATTCTTCTACCTTACCCAGACTGGTGTGACCTTTCAGCCCACGGATACTTCCTATAACTCTTGTGTCCACATTTACCAAAGCCCAACATCATCTGTTGCCGATTTGATTCGTTACTGAGTGGAGCACCATCGATTAGAACAAACCTCAGTACACGTGAGCTTCACCACTTACTGATTGTCTGGGAAGTTAAAGGCTCCCTTGGTCTCATTTCCAGCAGTATCTCCTTTTCTAGCAGTGTTAAAACAGGGTGCCTGTGGTCTCTGACTTCAGTCAAAATTGTCCTGACTTTTAAATGAAAACTGCTATCTTTCCACTAAGTTTCAATTCTGAAAAAAGCACATTTTTTGCAGTTTTTGAACTTGAGTACTGAAAAACAAAATAGCAGACTCTAGGTACATCCCTTGGGTAAATGCACCATGGCATGGTTTTTAATTACTTTCTGACCTCATCCAGCTTCAATGCTTTAAAGAGGGACGAAAGCAGAACAAAGTAGCTAAGCTACACCTCAATGTCAGACTAAAAGGCAATATAAATATGGCTATTACAGTCCTCTATTGTCTAAGCTGGGCCATGGTCCTCCATAACATACTTGCACAGTGCCTCTGAAGACAGAAGACCCAAAGAAATTCACACATGAAATCTACGCCATATATATATTACTTTAATGAGTTCAATTCAACCAATGTAGGTAACCAGGAAAATAAGCTAGAGCATCAGTTCATGAGTCTTGGAAGCTTCACAGCTTGTTTTTAAGGTGTACTGTGGCCCTTCTTTTCTCTTTTGGCTGCCGCCTAGATTGGTACTTCTTATTGAGTCCCTAAGACAGTCCTAGAACAAAAGGTATATCCCTCTTTCATATAAAAGCTGTGGATAGAGCACAGTAATTCTCTTACCATGATGACACCTCATTTAATATGGCTTTAGGGCATATTAAAATTAGCAGCGGCTAAACCGCTGAAAGCAGCAACCACTGAAATGCTACCCTTGCCGAGTTGCAAGACAGAGTTCTTCGTTACTAACTGCACTTAAACTAATACAAAAAGCATGAGTACAAAAAGAGTTCCTTAATCTGAACAGAGCCACGAAAACAATCAAAAAAGGCAGGTTTGAGCTCTTATTTTGACAGGACACACTGTAAGCTAACATTGACAGCAAGCTTGCCAGCCCACAAAGAGTCAGTACTCTTTTCTGAACAGCTTGCTTTTAAAAAGATTATTAAGATGTTTTACAAGGGCAGAAGATATTAAATCTATTTTACATGTGTCACACAATTTCACTCTGAGATTCTGCCAGAGTCCAGAACATCCTCATATAGGAGCAATTTTGGCAATTGTGTTTTTTTCCTTAATCTTATTTGATTGCTGCTAGGCTTCACCAGATATTCCCTATAGATAGAACAAAGAGGTACATTGTTAAAGAGCCTCAGGCTGCAACCTTTGCTCATACATCAACAGTACCAAATGCAATATGCCTACTCACACAGGCAAAGTTACAAGATCCGGCTGTGAATCTCAGAGACATGCATTATACAACACAAGTCAGAAAATAATAACTTCACACCCACAGGATATGGAATTAGCTTTAGAACTCCTTCCGGGCTTGATACAAATAAAAATACAGCCTCCTCTCTGAATTGCCTGACTCAATTATGTGCCATGCTTCTTACTCTTTTCAGGACTCTGACATTTTATTCTCTAATATGATGCAAGGTATTCCCTCAGTCTGCTTTCCTGAGAACTGATTTGTCTTTAAACCCAGGCTTATACTTTGGTTTTAGGTAACGCCCTTTCAACATCTGCAAAAAGAAATCATAACAACAAATAAAGCTTTTTATCTAGAGAAGCATCACCTACTTTCTGTGCTGTGGTACCCATTAGAAGATGCAACAAAGATAGCAGCAGGAGGGCAGCAATGATGGCTGAAAGCAATATAGCGTAATCCACAGGGAAGGAAACAGTGCGGCTAAGCATGAGTAGAAAGACGTAGACCAACAGGAAACAAACTGCTAATGTTATTCAGATAGCAAATGCTGGGACTGCATACATTTAGAAAGGGGCTGCTCTGGAACAATCACTTCAGCTCCATTTGAGGAGGGGAAAAAAAAAAAAAAGAGTAGCTGCAGAAACCATGCTAATTCACATTAAAGACAAAGCACCTAGGGGTAACTATAACCTGATCCAACCACAACCCAGATAAATTGGCCTGCCAGATGTGAGCTATGATTTCATTTTGACAACTGCCAGTATCAGGCATTTAAAACAGAAGCTGCAAAAAAATCTCACAGTAGAATCCTCCACAGAAGCACTGGAGGAAATGTCTTTGTAGATGTTGTGATGATGGAGCAGAAATTATACCAGTTCAATAGTGGCAAAAAAAAGCAAAAAAAAAAGCAAATATAGAAAGAAATAGTTGCAACAAATAAGCAATTTTAGCCTACAAAATATTTAACAAAAAATTATTTAACAAACTTTCTTTAGTTCCTAGAGAATGCAACTAAACTCTGTGGCAAAACAGCTTGCTACCTTTACCTTATTTTCAGAAATATGTTCCTGAGGAGGCAGCACATCTCAGCATTTTCTCATGTAAGCCACCTGCACAGCTCCTACCTACTCTCTTGAGGAACATGACTGGAAATGTTCTGAATAAGCACTGCTCAGATAAGCTTTGCTTATGTACAAACAAACTTTGCAAACCCGTTGCTGTCATCCATAACCCTATTTCTGTTCCCTTCCTCGTCACCCTAGTGTTTATCGATAACTGTCATAGAATCATAGAATAGTTTGGGTTGGAAGAGACCTTTAAGGTCATCTAGTCCAAGCCCCCTGCAATGAGCAGGGACATCCTCAACTAGATCAGGTTGCCCAGAGCCTCATCCAGCCTGACCTTGAATGTTGCCAGGGATGGGGCATCGACCACCTCTCTGGGCAACCTGTGCCAGTGCTTCACCACCCTCATTGTGAAAAACTTCTTCCTTATATCTGGCCTATACCTCCCCTCCTTTAGTTTAAAACCATTACCCCTTGTCCTATCACAACAGGCCCTGCTAAAATTTTTTTCCCCATCTTTCCTATAAGCCCCCTTTAAGTATTGAAAGGCCACAATAAGATCTCCCTGGAGCCTTCTCTTCTCCAGGCTGAACAACCCCAACTCTCTCAGCCTGTCTTCACAGGAGAGGTGCTCCACCCCTCTGATCATTTTTGTGGCCCTCCTCTGGACCCGCTCCAACACATCCATGTCTTTCTTGCGTTGGGGGCTCCAGAGCTGGATGCAGTACTCCAGGTGGGGTCTCACCAGAGCGGAGTAGAGGGGCAGAATCACCTCCCTCAACCTGCTGGCCACGCTGCTTTTGATGCAGCCCAGGATATGGTTGTCCTTCAGGGCTGTGAGTACGCATTGCTGGCTCATGTCCAGCTTTTCATCCACCAGTACCTCCAAGTCCTTGTCTGCAGGGCTGTTCTTGATTCCATCATCCCCCAGCCTGTATTGATGCTGGGGGTTGCCCCAACCCAGATGCAGGACCTTGCATTTGTCCTTGTTGAACCTCATGATGTTCGCCCAGGCCCACGTCTCGAGCTTGTCCAGGTCCCTCTGGATGGCATCCCGTCCCTCAGGCATGTCCACTGCACCACTCAGCTTGGTGTCATCCGCAAACTTGCTGAGGGTGCACTCAATCCCACTGTCAATGTCATTGATGAAGATATTAAACAGTACTGGTCCCAATACAGACCCCTGAGGGACACCACTTGTCACCCATCTCCATCTGGACATTGAGCCATTGACCACTACCCTCTGGATGTGACCATCCAACCAATTCCTCATCCACCAAACAGTCCACCCATCAAGTCCATATTTCTCCCATTTAGAGAGAAGGATGTTGTGTCTAGCTTGCAAGAACTTAATTTAATCTAAAGCAGAGTAAATAAACTCCTGGCTGACAACCTCCAAGCTGGGATTTTTACTAGTGCACAGAAGATGGTGATGGGTCATTTGTCCCATTTGTCATCATAGATACAAGGATTCTGTAAATTGCCTGCTGTTTCTGCTCTGGTATTTTTCAGATAGATTCACCTCCTTGCCCTTCATGATGCTTTAGTTTTCACTTCAGGTATAACCACATTTAGCCATCATCAGGCAGATTAGGTGTCTCCAAGAATCCCAGTACAGAGCTGCAGCACTGGAGCTCTTCCACAGACTGATGATACTGCTGGTATCATCACATGCATGGCTACCAAGGTAACTCTCTTTGGAGACCACGGTGATAGAAAGAGCAGAGTGAAAACAAAGAATGTCAATACACAGGAATTCCATTTCAGGAAACCGGAATGTGCTTGATGGCTCAAAAGAGCACTTTTCCAAAACAAAGTGGTGGTTTCACAGACATAACATAAAGTCAGAGTGGAGGATTCTACAGAAAGGACCATCACAAAATCCATTGCTGCACAGTGAAATAACCATAGAGACGTTTCGCATGGATTTAACTGAAGTAATGTCTGGCCATAAAGACACCATTATTTCCACTGGATGAAACCTAGCAAAATTTGTATGGATGACAATGCAGAAAATAAGAGAAGTTTACCTGAGAAAACAAGGTCACTTTCCTCCGAGTTTCAAGAATGGAATATCTTATTGTAGACACTCAGCCAGGCTCACTCAAAAATAATTTATGATGATTTATTGAAAGTTACAATTCAGAAATGTGTATTGCCATGGTATTACCAAGAAACAGTTGTTCATTTCAGATGAAAGAGGGAATGACAGCACATTGAAAAAGGGATGACAACACATTTATTTTCATTTAGAAATAAAATATTTCTGCAAATGACTTTGCACAGCAAAACAAGATTACTATTCATCACATTGTTCAGTGTTTCTTCATTCAAAATAACCTCTTTCAATTATGAAAACACTTAAATCTGCTATAGATATAAAATATACTATATGATGCTCCTTGCAGACTGTGGCATAGACAAGTTGCAGTATTGCTGTTTACGGAAAAAGCATTTACCTTCAGTTTTACAGACCATCTGTTACTGTTGCTGAATGACAAAAGTCCAAAGGATGAGCAGCAGCAACTACTGGCTGACTCCGTCTTGTAGAGGTGGTCTCAGAAGTCACTAGGAAGCACTGATACACTGTGGCACTGAGCATACAATTAGAGAGATCAGAGGTAAGCTTTTCTTTTTTTTTTTTTTTAATCACCATTTAAAAACCAGCATAATTATCTCCTTACAGATGAACTTTCGATGCTTCAGCAGCTTCAAGAAAAGTCCCCTAGATCTGTTCTCTAGACACTACTCATCTCTGATACGGTCTTTCCTGAGTTCAGATGCTAACAGCAATCCTGAATGCATATCCATGAAGTTATGTGTAACTTCATGGGAAAAGGAGAGAAAGCAGTAAATACAAACAGGAAAGGAAGACAGAGTACAACTGAGCAACAAATTTTCAGCTTATTAAAACCGAAAAGATCACATTAAGTAAATGTCCACACCATCAGCATGGATTTATCCCAGTTTTGTCAGCATTAAAATCATTAAAACAAAGACATGTGAACCAAGCAAAATCATGTGAACCTTGTTTTAAAACACTTGCTAAAATACTTGCTAGAATATCTGCTAAAATGAAACCAACTGTATGAAGTCTGATCACCATGAAAACATTGACAAATCATGGAAGAAGAAGAAAGTAGTTTCAAGTGTACTTAAAAGCACCTCAATACATAATTAGCTCCTGCGCGCTCCTCTTCTTTGCACATGCTTAGGGCCGTTTTTAACTACCTGGACATGAGGTATGAATGAGCACAGCAGAGACTTTTGTAAGAGCATGGGACCAGGTGCTGTGCCTGCAAGACCAGCACCTACTGACTTTAAACAGGCTCTGAGTGGACCAGGACCCTTTTTGATTAGTGGGCCCCAGTGGGCCACGTGGGACAACATCCACATAGGTCTCCCTCTGCCATAGGGGCTACGTATAAAGCGTGATTGACAACCAGCCCAGCGATACTCAATTCCAAATCTGTGGGGCTGGCCCAGGGAATAGCCAGGCGTCCTCAGTCATCTCGGGCTACTTCTCTGAATATACGCTCGTGCTGCCCGGAAGACAGAGTCCGCACTTCCTGCTAGAAGCTGCAGGTGGATCACAGACCCCAAAGTGAGTCTCCAGGCTTGCCAGTCTGAAAGTCAGACGGTGTCTCCCTCTGGCACGTAACATATTTGCAAGCCAGGTTAAATAATCCACAGTAACAGATTTGTGATAGCACTCACTTAGTTTGGCCAGGTCTGTGCTCATGAAAGAGCATGTAGAGGCACCTGTCATACCTCTAGTAGCATCATACTCTGTTTTAACAACTGGCGAGATTAGTAAGTCTTCAGGGAGGGAGGAATTTGAGACAGCATTGTCTGAATCTGAATCAGAGCAAGTATCATCCTTGTCTTCTGTGTCTCTATATAAAGAAATTCCATTTTCTGCAGCTTCCAGACAATGGTCAAGTTCTGCCAAGACAGACAATGCTATGCAGGGGACCATGCGTTGCTCTAGTTTCTCGACGTTAGCCTGACAGCTTTAACACAGGCAGGGGTTACAGTCATCTTTACTGCAGCCTCAGTGTCCTGCTGGGTGTGGGCCAGTTCTTTTCCTAGGCAGTCAACTTGGGCTTGGGCTGCTTTCAAGCGCTGGTCAGTATCTCTAAGGCAACAAGCTAACAGGTATAAGCAGGGTAACTCTCCCTTCATGTTTCTGTCTTTCTGACCTTCTCTAATCAAAGGGAACAGGCAGTTTCCTCTGCGAGAGAATCTGACATTTGCAGGCCGGGCAAGGTCCCAAAATAATCAACTAAGGCATCCCCTACAGGGTCAGGGCTGGTCATGATGCAGTGTACCATATCCCACTTCTGACACCAGAGTGTAAGGGCCTAAGGCAGCCCTGTCAAGTTACAGGTTCAGGATATGGTAACAGACACCAGACCAACAGCTTTAGGGATAAACAGTTTAAGTAACAGTACAGGAAAAAATACAGATCAGTAGTACAATTATCTGGGTCGTAACAACAGCAATTCAAGTAATTCACTAAGACTGGGCTAGACCTAACAGACAGGCATGCAAAGACTTAGATGACCACAGCTGTCAGGCAGGCAGCAGGGCATGACCTCTTCTCCAGACAAGCGACCTGGACCAGCCAACAACCTTGGGGAATGCAAATTCCATGGCTGGAGTGTCCTTTTTATCATCGAGCTGCAGAAGTACTATTTGGGCTTGTTAACCAAACATTAGACCCCACCTCTGCTCCCTCTCTGTGCCAGCTCTGTCCTTGGTGTGCATGGGGCCAGGGAATCCTCTGCAGGGCAACATCACCCCACACTGCTTTGTGGGCATGGGCCTGGAAGTATCGTATAAGGCAATACGAGCCTCACAGCTCCGTTTTATGCACTGTCTCCAGAAATACCATATTAGGCAATAGTAGCTTTACAAGGACTCGGTTAGTCTTGCAAAGGCAAACCCAACTGTTTATCTATGGAAGTCACTACACAGAATGCAAGAAGGAATACACAGGGTACTCTGAACTGCGCGAATATTCTTAGCAGACATGAAAAACGTACAGGCTCAGAAGCAGAAAGAGCTCCCTGTTTAATCTAAGAATGACTACAAACATAGTGCTGACAGTGAGCAGACTGAATTTATACCAGCCTTATAGTACAGTATGTTAACGACTAAGGAGAAGCCCAATAAAACAAAACAATAGTAGTAAAGAAGAAGAAGAAACTGAAAGAAGAGCTATAGAAGGAAAGCATGAAGACTACACTGAAAGATGAAGGAAGTTGTACTGGTAATTTTTTTTTTTTTTTGAAAGAAATAAAGATCTAATAATAATGCCCAAGTTAGTGAACTATTAGAGTACCATTTGGCAGCAGGCCTCTAAAAGACTGTTTCAACTTGCCAAAGCGTGAGTACCTTTTAAAGGTGAAAAATAAATGAAACTGGAAGCACCATTGGACCAATCCACTCTCCAAAGTCTCATGCTCCTTTCACTTATGTATTTAAATTAAAATTTTACATTCTTCAGCTGCCCAGTAGTTTGTAGGAATATCCTGCTCTCTCGCACCATGCATATAGAAGTTCAACAAATACTTAGGGATTCTTCCAATATATTTAGAGACATCTATTCTCAATATATTTATTTTACACAAACTGCAAGATTGATTAATTAATATTACACTGGTTTCTCTCATACATTTTACTGTGTTTAGAAAGCTTTAAATGTAAACTGTATATTTAAACTGTCTGCTGTGCTATTTTAAAACCACAAACAACTTATATGTGGTCCATTGTTTCAAACTTAGTTTTGAACTTAACAGTGTTTTTGAATATCAACTGCACACTACTGTAAAAAAGTAATTCAGTCAAAAACAGGCTGGTGAATAATGTTATCACATTTGTTAAGACAAGGAAATACTAAACCCAACATAATTCCCTCTTATTTTTCCACTGCTAGCTGCACAGCATGACTAAAAACTTCAGGAGCTTGTTGCACCACCTTCTTCCTCATCTTTATATTGCAGGCACACTGCTGGTTCTAGTGGTTATAGCTGATGTTTCAACCACCACAGCTAAAAAAAAAAAAAAAATCAAAAGGAAGAGAATATTTAGTACTAAGTGCACCTGTTCTTCCACAAACTACAAAGGAAAGACAGTACTGTAATGATACATTGTATACAGATAGCTTTTCCTCTATCATAAAAAGAGCAAGTAATGCATGAAGTAACTACCTCTATCACATTACTTGACATGCTCAATCAGTTGAGTTTTTTCCTGGCAAAGGAATACGGTCCCAAAGCTGTAGCAATTGCTCTCCAACTTGTGGTTCCAGCTCCTAGAATTGAGCAGGAAATTAGAGAAGTTATTTGCACTGCTACTATTGAATATATAGAAACTATTTATAACAAAATTATTAGATGAGTGGTGATTGCTTTCAGTCCTTCTGAAAGAGCTCATTCCTTTTGCTATTGAGACATACACTAGAACTCCCCACACAGGAAGGTTTTTTTCACTTGGGCTCAAGAGGAGATAAAAACTTGCATAAGCAACCCTGGCCTACAGGTTGTTTGGGGGTCTTCCATTCACAGTAAGATGTCAGTTCTTAAGAAGAGAATTCTGAGTGAACATACCGCCACCATATACAAGAACATATGCACCATACACTTTGTACTTCCCATAGGTCACTTACTTATTAACTAAAGATCGTTATTCTCCACATCTTTTAAGTTTAATTCAGTCAAGTGTGGTGGAGAATGTGGAAAGGCAATAGAGTGGCTCTTGGTGGAATCACAGACATCAATACAAATCAGTTGTTTTTAAGATCGTTAAGACTCTTTAGGTCTTAAGAGCCAATTACAACAGAAGCACTATTAACTCCATCACATGCTACATTCCTTTCCTTGTTCTTACAGTACGTTCCTCTCCTTCTTACAACTGGAGAGGTTTTGGGGAAGTAGTGAGAAAAATGATACAAAAAGTTTAGGTCTGGATCTTGTATCAAAGAGATGTTTTGGGAGGGGACTGGGGAGAACACAGAAACTGCCACAGAGAACTCTTGTGCCAATTCTCTTGAAGCTTTTTGTAGCTGCATTTAGCTTTAACAGATTGGAGAACTGTCCTAAGCTTTATTCTGCCTCAAATCTCAAGATTTTCTTCAGTCTTTACAGGAAATTCAAAGCTATAATTATGAACAGTTATTTGGGTGTGATAGACTATCTTGGGGAACAAATCTATAGAACCAAAATTACAAATTCCAAAAAGCTTTTATTTTTGGAAACATCCAGCTTTATTTTTTTTTTTTTTAACACATTAAGCAAGAAACTGTTTTGATTTTATCAAAAAGCCTCCATTACTTCAACAGTAATGCATTAGCAGAATGTACAATGTGCATCAATGAATTGTGATTCAGATTAACAGATATATGAGGACAGTTGAGATAAATATCAAGGCTAAACAAGCTAACAACTAATACACAGTTCTACGAAGTAAAGACGACTTTATTAGAGAATAACGTTACCTGGCCATCTCTGCTTATTTGTACTTTCTTATTGTCATTCCAAGGGTTGAGCAAATGGTGTGCAAACTGAAAAGGAATGCTTTCTTTTCGAATCCACTCCACCTTAAATATACCTCCAAAACCAGCAGATCCCCAGTCTTGACTTTTCTCACACCCTATCTCTGAAGCCATTCTAGCAAAACCCTGGCACAAAAATTGAAATATGAAAGACATAATTAGAGTGTATCTGCTTAGGCTGGCATTAAATAAATGACCAGACTTCATACGAAACTTTCAAATTAAGTTTCAAAGCGATTCATGCACTCTCCTCCATGAAGCTAGAGCTAAAAGTATCATTTGTTTTTCCACTTCAAATATGCCTTCTAGAGTCTGACCACCGAGAATGTCTCTCAACTAATCTCTCATAATTACCATTAAAAGTTTTTTTTAAGCTTTGTAACAGAGGTTGAAAAGGTGTTGTAAAAACATTTGAAGCATAAGGAATCAAGATGAATGTTCTACTACATAATAGTCCATTAGCTATTCCTTATTAGTTGTAGACATTTTTTGCAGAAACCCATTCCTTCCTTCCTTCCCATGTTCCCTCTATATTAACAAACTTCCACATAAAATTAAGACAGTATAGCTGTTCTTCAAAGAAAGGAGACAAAGTTGCTTTTGCTTCCTTCTTCAACGAAGCGGGAAGAAATTCCAACAAGACAAGTATTCAGAAAGAAAATTAAAGAAACCCCAAATCCAAGATTGCTTCTGACTTATTTAAGGACACCTCTACTTGCCCACACACCAAACAAAACAAAACCTAACCAAAAATCACCACACACCCAACTTATCAACTATTCAGGCAAATTTATGCCAGTTATGACTTAGGAGTCCAAGAGATGCAGTGCATTATATAAGTACCAGCACACACTACTGTTCTAAGACACGCAGTCCTAGACTGCTCAAGACAGATTTGAATGGAAATTAATAAGAGGAACAGAGGAAAAATAAAGGTGGAAAGAGACATTTGGTACAAGAGAATATTAATAGGAATGTAAGTCTCACATTCCCATGAATGTCCAGTGCATTGTCAAAACTGGAAGGGCAAGGCAGTATCAACCACCTACACTCCTGATTTCAGTACGTCTTCCCTCCACAGCTTCCTTGTCTAAGAGCACCAATATAACAGCCCATTTTCAGTATCAAGTGGCATGCTGAAAGTTACTTTCCAATATTACATCTGCATTTGCCAAATCATCATACGTGTATCTCACCATAATCCTTCAGTGGTACCACCAAGACAGCTGTATTTGGGCTAGTTCATTAGATTTTAAGTTTAGCTGACTTTTATGAATAGTTTATACATAAAGAGGTAAGATGAACTTTCTTTACCTGGAACAACTGAGTTTAGCCTGCCCTACAACACAGCTAACCTCCAACTTTGCACTACCAGGTCAAGACTTACACTTCAAACTGGCTACAAGTTTGTCAACAAATTGCTGACAAATACCTTGCTAAACACGAAGTCAGGACATAGCTCTGGAAGAATCATGGCCATGACTTTCCAGCTTCCTAACTTTTAGAAACTACAGTTCAGGCAAAACAGATTTTATTAAAACTTGTAATAAAGACATCTATGAGTTTCCTGGCTTTAGAAAGCTGTCACTTGATTATAACTGCTTGTTCACTTACAATATTTATTTTGGCATGCAGAGAAAAGAGCAGCAATCCCCTGCTTTGTTTGGTTTTTTTGTTTGTTGTGTTGTTGTTTTAAAGGATTAATGTAGGGTATAAACACTATTCTCACTCTAGATGTTCAGAGGCAAGTCAGTCTTAGCCTTTGAGTGACAAACTGAGTCAGCTGAAAGGACATATTTCAGAGAAGAATGAAGCATTCTTTCTTCAGTGACCAGATACATTTGCTTGCTACTCTACTTATTAGAAGGTCAGAAGTCATAAGGAAAAACCTCCATACTACACATAGTCATTTGCTCTCCTAAACCACCAAGCTAATATTTAGCATCAACTAAGGACTCACCTGGAAGTGTCCAGATCCTTGAACAGAAAATATTAAGTAAACCATGCTGCTCTCCCAAAAGGCTCTATTTAGTTTTCGTTCATTACTTGGCGTAGTAGACCATATACCCTTCTGTTGAGAAATATCAATGTTTTGCAAGTTGCTACTTTTCATTATGAAGTACCGAACTGGCATATTTGGTCTTGGTGAAGGAGATTTGGAGCCCTGGAAAAAATTACATTAAATTAAGCCACAATTAAATAAACCAGGCTTTAGTTCTGAAGTTTTACACAAATGAAGACACAATCCCTTTACTGTGCCCCACCCTTCTCCCCCAGATTCTACAAGAAACACAGAATCTATCAGCTAGTACTGTCTGAATTGGTTTTAAAATGTATTTTACATCCATTTTACATTTTTTTAAGCACTTCCCAAAATAACAATTCATTCGTGAGGGACAGCAAACAAGTATAGCAGAACAGGCCTAAACAGTCTAGTGATTAATTACAATTCTTTGAAGTCTAACACACCTTCAGATGACACAAAATTCATCAATCTAGACTGTAGCGTGAAGCACACTATTCACGTTTCCACCTTCAGGAAACGTAAATTTTCTCCCACTTACATTGGCTGAATTTAAAAACTAAAAGACTTAAGAGGAATTATTAAATCCTCCAGTGAGTCCGTGCCTACAGGAACAATGGGTTTTCCGCTCAGTGATCTGTTTGATATTACTGAAGTTTACTATTCAAGTACACAGGGACAATTATGCCAATAACCTTATTAAAAATGTGTGCTTTGTTAAAATAACCATCATAAAAAAGCAGTCATAATAGGCAGGTAACACAAAATTTAAAGAGAATCAGTATCAATGTATGCTGTTACAGAAACAGAGGAAGGCAGAATCCAAAGAATTCAGAAGTGCATGTACTGTATACTAATTTAGAAAAAAATTAATACACCTTCACTGGTTATTATATCAAGTTTAAAAAAAAAAAAATCTGTTTTTTTTCTACTTTGGATAACTTTACCTCAGCAGTCTGCAAAGAATAATATTTTTAACTGTATTAAACTAGTGTAACAAGGATATTTAGTCTAGATTTTAAGTTCCAGAAAGAAATAAGTATTATGCGGCTGTTAAAAATGAAAATCTAAGTTAGGTTCTTAATTTATCAATACAATACCTGGTAGTTGCTGAAAGATACCAGCAAATTTATTTCTGAAATTCTACTAATTTTGAAGAGTGGGGTAATTTGTTTATGAGAACTCTACCTTTCCAGATATTGGAGAAGAAGGACTAGCACAGGGGCTCGGATAGCTACTGCTGTCTGTAGACTTCACTGATGATTGATCTGACCTGTCATCTGAAGCTCGTTTGGAGTGTAAAATGTTTTTTTCTTTGTACTTCTTTGGCTGGTGAAGTGTGGGAGGTGTAGATTTCATTAAAACTCTAAAAAGTAAAGGTAGATACAGGACATACCAGGATTTTCATAAGCAGTCACAGAACAATTTATATCTATATATCAGCCTATTGCATGACTATATATATTACAGTAATTCCAAAATATATTAAACACTAAAAAAATACTGATCATGTATTGGTTTTGAATGCTAGGGTTAAACCTCTTCTGCTACTTCTTCCCAGAGATCACAATTCATGGACAATATTCCTGACTGCTCTCTCAAACAGCAGGCATACATATGAAATACTTCTTGATGAAGTCACAACTACAACGCAGCATAGGACAGTATCAATTCTTTCAACTGTATTTCTATTGTTTCTTCCTTTTTATTACTAGCAGAAATTCAAGTGATGCTTTTACAGCTAAATAGATTACAACCTACAGTTCCTAGAAGATCTCAAAAGCTTACTTTTCAGCATTAGAGGAGTCATCAGAGTATTCAGTTTCTGCTGAGCTTTTTCTACTGTTGGTTGATCTCCATGTAGATGCTAAAGGAAGTTCCTCAGAAGTCATAGGTCTTGGTCTCTGACCAATTCCTGAAGGCTGCTGCAAACCTGCAGACTGTTCTTCAGTACTTAAAACAGCTATAATTGCTCTGACAGTTGTTTCATCAACTTGAGACCACGGTTTAGAAGGAGCTCGCATGCGACGCAGAAATAAGCTATGCCACTTCTGTCTGAGTTGCAACAGCAAACCAGCAGCCTGTAATGAATTTCAATTCTGTTAAAGACTAATAAAAATTAGATCAGACAGGTAAGGGTACCCTAGGTCTTCCCTATCAGGTAGCATCTGGCATTCTAGAATGAACAGGGTCCAAACTGTAAGGCAAGACTAAAGTGTCAGGGAGGGGGAGAAAACCCCACACTTAAACTAAGCTGTTATCTTTTCTTTCCTCAGGTGCAAGACCATTTTTAAAAACATTTTATTTCATTTAGCTCTGCACCAAACTTAAAATTATATCATAAACCCATAGGATTTTTTATCTTTCACTTAAAATTTTTATCTTTAAAAAAAAAAAAATCTTTTAATGCTTTATGCCCTTCCTCTCAATTCAGTCTGTATTCATGCACTCTTTGTTCATACCTAAGGGGAAAGAGCTTTAAGTGACATTTTTCTTACGCAGACTTCTGCTCAAATGAGACAACTGAATTTAGAAGACTACAGTCTAATTCCCATGTTATCAGAAATGCTTCCGTTTTCTAAAAAAAAAAATCACACTTTTGAACATCTCTACAAGAGACAATATTATTATTAGACCTGGTAAGTCCAAGTGTTTCATAACCCGTAAACTACTCTACCTCCTACCACAGCCAGAGTTTCTCAATGACGTGAAGACTTCTATCTTCAAAAGGTTTTTTTTTTTTTCCTTTTTCTAAAATCTGACAGTAACTTTCTTTCAGCAGCTCCAACTTCAGGTACTCCACTTTGATACAACTTTAGTCATCCTCTCAGAGAGGGAAATACACACTATGACATTGTGACTGTTCACTCAACTCCTGCTCAGATTTTGGCTAACCCAGCTCATGCTAAGGCTTGATGTGTGCTGGGAGTAGTGCCATTAGGTCAAAGCAAGAGCACCACGTAGGCAGGACAGGTGGCCAGAAAGAGCTAAAGGGCCATTATGCAGTCACTATCACCTGCAGCTTGCTGTCTCCTGCAGCCATTATCTCTTGTCTGGCAGTTTTGACCAGACCTCCAAGCTGGATGGTATAAAACATCAGCTTACCCAAAAAGATTTTGAAGCAGATCCAACAGCAGCTGGACTGCTGAGGCTTTCCTGCTTCCCGGTGTGATACAGGAGATGCCCATACCATGACGGAGGAGGAAGGATGAGCACTCTCACCATCAGCTAGGTAACTCATTCTTTTTTTCTTTTTGCTCATAGGTGCACAAATTAAGAGTTATGGGTTATAAGTTATGAAACCTTATGACCTGAAGAGGGAGTAAGTGAATTTACATGATAGACTAGTCTGGGCAAAAGGGGATTGAGCCCCTGTTTGTTCGTTTGTTGTATTTCTTAATGAGTTCATGAAATAAAGGTTAAATCACAGATTATGTTGTCCTGTAAATTTGAGGCCACCAAACAGACCACAATAGCCATTCTTACGGAAAATTCTTGGTTACCCAAATGTTTCAGAAATCTTTTTAGGAAGATATGACATAAATATTCTTCTACAAGAAACAAGCATTGAAGTGATACATTACTTACTTCAGGGTCCAGTTTGAGATGAAGCCATTCATCTAGCTTCAGTAGAGCCAAATTTGCAGTTGTTTTGTCCTCCATCTCACTATCACTGTTATCATTAGATACCCCATCCCCTGAATTAAATACAAAAACTGCATTAACATTTCTATGTTAACATTTCTATTTCCACTTACACACAAAAAACTGAACACTACTGTATTACCAGAAACAAACCCATTTTCCTTCTACATTTTATTTTAAAATGTAAACATTTGTAAAATCACTTTTTATTTTCTGCAACTACACCTCAGTGAAAAGTCTTTGCTTCAGTCAGCAGAACTCAAGTATCCAGACCTGCTGAGGGCCCTGCTATGTAAGCACCTGTATTGATGTGATCTGACTCACTCATGTAACTTCATCGATATAAGCAAGCCATTATCAAGCTTTGGCCTGAAGCTGTTCACAAAACGACACTTTGCTCTACGCTTTATTTCCTAGTAAAACAGCAGATTTAAAGACCCATTAAGGAAAAAAAAATATATATCCATATGACTATTAAGTAGGATTCTGATTTTTTTTTTTAGGTACAATTCAATCAGCATAAACACTCTTTTCAGGGTAACAGTTTAAGAGCAAGACAGAAAAGCTTCAAAAATAACTTGGACTCTGATTCAAACTAATATTTCTAGAGAACTTGCAGCAGGATAGATTATTTTTGCTTCTATTCTTACAGCACTCCATTTAAATTAAAAAAAGGAAATTTCTATACACTCCCCATTACTTCTAGTTAATGGTACAGCTAATTGTCATTAAAATTTATCGGTAGAAAATAATCTTTAAAATGCATGTTTCTGCTGGAAGCAATATGAGTATTTGCCATATTGATAGTTTCTAAATTATTATTCAGTTTGAATAATCTGGTTTAAAGTATCAAATAAACTAGTCTGTAGAAAAAACACACATACTACACTTTTCAGCGTTAGTATTGCCATTAAACATTTTGTTTGCATTTTTTATTTCATTACAAACCATACTGTAATTTCTGAGACTTCAAAACTATGTAAGTGTAGTTTATACATATGAATCTATAAGGATTCACAAAACTGAGACATTTATTACAGAGCCTATAAACTGTTCCTGAACAGCTACAGGACCTATAGCTCTGTTGTTTTAAGAATTAGCCAATACACATATTAAATAGTCTTGAAAAAAAAAGCCCTTCATATCACATAGTAGTATATACCAATGGAAACATTCCAAATTCAAACCCCGCTATACCTCGAAAGGACGAAGGTTCCTGCAAAGCATTACTTGGTAATCTAGCTGGTCCACAGAAGAGTGACACAGTGACAGGTGTTACAACAGAACAGCATCTGATATTAGCTATCCTGTGAGCTC
The DNA here is from genome assembly GCA_009819775.1 of Phoenicopterus ruber ruber. Classification (NCBI taxonomy): domain Eukaryota; kingdom Metazoa; phylum Chordata; class Aves; order Phoenicopteriformes; family Phoenicopteridae; genus Phoenicopterus; species Phoenicopterus ruber. Next base: position 64,101,551 of record CM020246.1, on the reverse strand, counting down.
TTGTCATTTCATCATATATAAGCCAGTCTGTAGGGAGTGCCTGAATGGCTGCAGCTTGCCCATTTGCTGGGGGAATCTGTGCAGGAGCAAATAAGACTAGGCTATTTTACTGTCCATTTGTAATCAAAATAAATTTTAACATATTTCTTATTTTATAAATGTAGAAATAAATACATATTTATGTAAACAAACCTATACACACAAATAAAAAAGCAAGAGAGAATTCAGCCAGACTCACAAATTATCCTACCACCTTGAAACAAAATATTTTGCTTTAAAAAAGAATCTAAAAAAAAAAAAACAGTTTCAGAGCAGAACTTCTTTCTGCTATTATGAGCAGGGACTGTTACATCTTTAAAACAGTTTCATAAGTAGGGGTTTTTTACCATTTTGTCTCATTCCATCTAGAAGAAGGACTAACCGAAAAAAGTTTTGATGACATAATACTGGAAAAATAAACCAACTCCAATTCTTTATTTTATCAACTGCCAGGAAAAATATTTTCTAAAAATGTACTGTTTAATGCACATGCTGCTTTTAAAGTGCTGACAACTATGAAGAGAAATTTCTAAAATGTTTGATATAGTGCTCTCTTTTGTGAGCTATAAATTCAAAGTGATTTTACCTTTTTATACTGAGGTTGACTAAGAACAGAGGTAGGATGAAATCGCACTTTCTTTTCCTTTGGTCCAGTCAAAACCAGGCTTTCTCTGTCTACATGCACCAGATTGGGATACATCCCAGCCACTAAGGCAGCTTTAACTACAGCCCAGTTTTCAGAGTTAGTATTAACATCTCTAATATCAGCTCCTCCTCTGGCTCTAACAAAACCTGAAGAAAGAAGAGGACAAAAATGGGTTATATTTGATTGTATTTAAGATCTACTTTTTTGCTTCTCAAAAGCAATTAGGATTAAAACAAAAGTGAAATAAAGTACAAATTTGTTGCATTTTTCACCACTGCCAACCTTAACAGCACCAAGAAGAATTTCATCATACTGAAATCCTTCTTGATAAGGGTGTTTTATACTAACATAAAATAGAACTACTTTTTACAACACAAAGATATTTCCTATGGAAATAATTTATTAGAATGTAAAAATCTAAGGAAACATATCTCACACTGAAAGCCAGTGGCATGTGGAACAATCAGTGTGCTTTCAGTTAGATCAGCTGTTCCCCAGCCACACTTCTTCACTCTAGCATCTGCACCATGCCCAGAATAAATGTGTACTGGTCTGTTTCACGTTAAGGAAGGAAAATGACACCAGTGAACACTATTCTTGTTACAATTTGTATATGGTTGTACTAGGTATACACTTGACTCCAAAACTATGTTAAAATTTTTTCCGAGCTATTTACCTGAGGCTCTAAGCTGGCCAAGTAACTGTGTTCTCATTCCTATGATGATTTCCATTGTGGCTTGAGACAGAAAGTTCTTTTCACAGAAGGCTCTCTCCCAGCCATCACTGCGTGCCTTCTGCCATGCCTGCAAAGAATATTTTTTTACATTTGACTATTAATTTGATTAGCTAAAATTAAAAAATGCATTTTCAAAAAAAAAAAACCCAACAAACACCAACAAAAAACCCCATTTATGTCAATAAAACAAAAGCAAAAACTATTCTGAAAGAAACGAAATGTATCAAACCAGATGTTTTTTTTTCTGGTTAAGTACTGGATTCTCTTTACCCATTCCCTAAATTAACATAATGATCATAATGTTAAGTTATTATAAGATCATTCTATTAAGTTATTATAAAGATCATTATGTTAAGATCATTATTTTAATTTATCAATTTAACAGGATATAAAGTGGCACCTTGTTGGAACACTCAGAATTTATCGAGGTTTGAAAATATAAACAAAAAATCTGACAAAAAGTGTTCCCTCAAAAATTTACGAGTCCAACATACAGGAAAGCCACTAGAGAAGAAACTTTATTTTTGCCTAAGGACGTAATCATAGCCTATCATTCTACATCCAACTTGACTGGTACATCATTTACTTTAATATGTGATCTATTGTGATTAGTACTCTTTCTGAAGATGAAGTAATACCTGGAAAGCCCTGAGCAGCGCCATATGGTCACTAAATGTTCCTGCAGTAAAACGTTTTCTACACAGCATGGCTGCACGCTTTTGGGAGGCCAGCGTAGGTAGTACAAAAGGGTCTCGATATGCAAGAGTGCAAGCAATAGTAAGAATAGGATCCAGGCACTTCAAAACAACAGCACACAACACCATTTTACCAAGGTGTGGCTCTACTGGTAATTCAGTGAGATGATAACCAAGTTCAGTGAGATCTTCCCAAGGGTCCATGGCATCTATCGTCTGTTAAAAAAAAAAAAAGGAGGAAGTGGACAAAATTAATTTACAGTAACAGCAGAAAGGATGTGAATACTGGACATTAACTAGACTTGTTCCCAAACACTAAGAAAGTAAGTTAAACTCTTAAGAGTTTGAGACGAGATTTTTAAGCACTCTTTTCCCTTAACATGGAAAAATACATCCACACACACAATATGAAAACAGACAACATACAAAAACCTCAAAGCATCCTTAAGTAACTAAACAACAGTCTCAGTACAAACAAAATTCAGTTAAGATATGTTGCCACACCACAAATATAGAATCAAATACAATTCCCTTCTAAATCTATTCCTCTGCTGACCTTGAGCATTTGCACAGCATTTCTCACAATTAATGCTGGTGGAGGATCAGGAGCTTTCATAAGAAAGTCGACAATTGGACAATTAATTGGAGCCAGAAGTTTTGTGTGTAAACAAAGCTCCTGCAAGTTAAAAAGCAAAAAAAAAGATTGTTAAGATTGGGGGGATGGGGAGATATAACTTTTTTGGAGTAATAGTATGGTTTGATGATAATACATTGTTTAGAAGTTTTAATTTCTAACTGAACATGCACCTGAAGCGGCATTCTCAGAAGTTCTGGAGTCTGAAATTCCAACATATTCTGAAATCGGAGCCTGCTGAAGAGACGAAAACAGACTCCAGGCTGACAGCGCCCAGCCCTTGAAAATAAAATATGGGAAGTTGTTGAAAATTAGAATTTCTTTTGAAAAAAAAAAAAAATTAAAAAGCCAACACACACACACACACACAAACTTAGAATGGAAATGCAGAAGCAGGTCTAAGAAAAAGATAATTTTGTCATTAAGTGTAAGTCCCATACATGAGGTGAGAATTTTCCAGTACATGGATTATTTTTGATAGTATGGACATTTGCTATTATAATTTTACCCCAACACTGAAAGATCTGGAGAAACAAAAATAAGGCCTATCTAAAGTGACATGGGATTTTTGCTAACCTAAAATCAATCCAAATCTCAACCGTCCTTTGCTCTAAGGAATATAAGTCGTAAACTTCATTTCTTCCTCTTCACATCCCCCAAACAGCTGGAAGTTACTCTGGGAGTAAAAGGTAGAATGAAGACCAAACAACTTGTGAGTGAGGGGACAGAGACAGCAAATGCTCACATTCACGCTCAAATTCCTGCAGGTTAATGGCAATATCGTATCATCAAACATAGGCATTTGTTACTACATATCCTCTTAGCCCTTACCCAGTGTTGGGAAGAATATGATAAAGGCCTGTTAAGTCATGCATAGTTTGGAGAAGGTGAATAAGAAATCGCTGCTCAATGTCTCTTCTAATATAGGGATGAAGGGACATCGATTAAAAACTAGCAACAGGCAGCCCTTTGCCCACAGATAAGTTGTGAAACACCATATTGGACACTGTGGCTCCTGGTGCTACATGGGAGAAAGAGGAAGGACAACAAGTTCATGGGGAGAAAACAACCTAGACCTTGTGTAAGCTTTGGGAAATTCCCGAGTGTCACTCTTCTACAGCGTGGGAAATGATTCTAAGGAAACACATGCTGACCCTTACTCTTCTGCAGAGAATTAGCGCTGGCCATTGTCCAACATAATACTGGACTAGCCTAGTAACATTACGCAGTGTGGCTGCTATTACATTGTGTACTTTATCCTTAACATACAGGACAGTGGATATTTGCTAAATAAAATTCAGTATGAAGCATTTATTACCTGCCTTTTCTCTGGATAGCACTGGCTTTTGAAATCCACACCATTTTTAGCATTGTAACACAACTCAGTGCATCAAAAGACTTCTATAAACGCAAAGTAAGGAACATAAAAACAAGATTGAGTAGGGTACATGAAATAAAAGTTACTAATGACTTAGATAATCAACAGAAGTTCTCTAAAAAAAACCAATAATAAGCAACAGCAGCTTCTGGCACAAAGGTATGTTCTAAGGTACTTAGTTTCAAGTGAATTTATGCTACCTCCTTCACAATACCTTTGTGCTACACAGTCTTCTAAATTAAAGTCTTCTAGTCAACAGGTAATTGTAAGTCAATAAAAGACAGATTGTGCTTTCTGGTATCACAAACCAAGCAAAAATATGTTATAATATGCAATAAAGTCTTCCTCTTTGCCTCCCTTGGAAATTATGTCCTTATTTTCCTACATTTGATGCAAAATTACAAAAAAGTTGTATTACCATGAGAATTCAGAAATTTGGTGTGTATGTCTCCTATGAAATCCAATTTTATATTCTAAGCTAGGTCTTAAAACTACCTCATTATGTTATCTCACTTTTCTTGAACAAGTAATTAGGGAATGGGCATGTGACACATCAAAATCAATTAGACTTGGGCTAGATACAATAGTAGGACAAACGGAGCTCCCAGCATTCTCAAAGTCTCAGGAAGATGGTGGTCTAAATTGATGGACTCATTTTAAAAAAAAAATCAAACAGCTATACTAAATTAAAAAAAAAAAGTATAGACATATCAACATATCAACCTGCAATAGCTTTTACAGGGTTTTTAAACAGTTAGCTATTTACAGTATTTGTCATAAAACAAATGGACGTCAAAACTTCTCAGTGAGTTTTGTTGCTTGACATGCACTAGCTCTCAGCCTACTATAAAAAAATAGTTCTCTGAAATTTATGTGTTATGTATTTTAAAATAACACTAGGAAGCTTACTTCCTAAAGAAAGTTTAAGCGAGTCATACCTCTTTCATCTTGCCTGAGTCAATAACAAATACAACATCATTGACTGTTACGCTGGTTTCTGCAATATTAGTAGAAAGAATCTGCAATAAAGAAAAAAAAAACCACCAACTATAGTTACTGTAAAAGCAAAGATAAAATAGATCAATATAATATCTGAAGAAGTCCTCTGATACTTGCTATTTTGCGGATGCCAGAAGGTGGACTTTTAAGCACCTTCTTCTGATCCAAAGTCTGCATATTTGAATGAAGCATGAAAACTTGGTATCTAATGCAAGACAAAGAGCATTTTTAAGGATCTTTAAAAGACACAATAAAAACTCAAGACAACCATAGAAACTAGAAGTTTTACCTGTGAGCATTATCAGCAAATCTCTTGTCATCAAAAAGAATACGGTCCCTCAGGCTAACTATCTCATCATATCCAGGAAGAAATATTAAAATCGCTCCTAAAAAAGAAGTTGGTCTGCACAGTTAAGCAGCAAATTCACTTCAAATATATGTCAGTACTGCGTATACCAGCACTCAGAAGGTTTTACCTATTTGGTATTACTGAAAAAAAGAGCACAATTCATCAGAAGCTGAACCCACAGCAATTTATTGGCAGTGTGTGTATATACCTACCAGCATCACAACTATGACAGATGTTATAAAGTAAGTGCATAATCAGGTCCAGATCCACTTTTTCATCATCGAAACTGTGATGATAAGCTTTCAACAGTTCTCTGTCCTCTGCGCTAAGGTCACTACTGTTTGTTTGGACCAGGGAACTTTCATCCAGATTTCCAAATTCCACTGAAGCACTAAAATACACAAATACACAGGCTAGAGTCAAGGTTGTTTGCTTTGGGTTTGCATTCAGCCATCAATTCAAATTTAGATCAAGACCAACAAGACTACTCATCTCGAATTTTAATTTTAAAATGTAGAAGAACAGCATCTCCACAATATTATTACTATTCACTGATTTAAGTGTTAACCCAGCAAAGAACGCAACTTCAATTTTTAGCATTAACTTTAATTTTATTATACTTCATTCAAATACAACCATAAGCAAATGTGACAGAACTCAAAGTGTAAAGACAGCATTTGTTTATCTGTTAAAGGAAAAATATTAAAAAGAAATGTGTTTTCCAAAAATTCCCTACCATAACACTTAAGTAGATACTCCACTAACAGAAACTACACTAAGAGAAATTATAATAATACAGGTGTCTACAAAACTGTAACTAAACTATGATAACTGTAAGTTAATTCAAAAAAAAAAGCCTAGCGCACATGTTACTCATCTAATGTTTCTTTAATATAGTTGTCATGTATCAACAACATACAGATAAAAACATACAATAGATTTGTTTCCAAAATCAGCATCTGAAATTAAAATGGTACATGGTATAAAATCGGCATATCCTCTGCATATTTATTTAGAATAGAACAGAACAGACCAGACCAGACTAGACTATTTCAGTTGGAAGGGACCTACAATGATCATCTAGTTTAAGTTACTATAATCACTTCTTGCCTAGATATAATCATGATAGGAATGTCCGTATCAAGATGATAAATGCTAATAATATAAAAGAAGTCCTACACCACTAGAACTATATTTATCCTAGCAGCTGGGCAAACATAATCACTATAATACTGAATACAAATAAACTTTTTTAAAAATAACTATGTTTTCAAAATATTCCTATTCTCAAATAAATCTTGCTATTTAGGACAGATTTTAAAGCATAAAAAGCTAAAAACTGTTCTGATTAAAAGACAACAAAACATAAATTCCCCTTCAGCATGTTATACAACAGTTTTTGCAAAGTAGTTATAGCTTACCTGTAGGACTCCAACAGGTCAACAACCTCTGTCTGTCCAAAGCGCTTAGCCCAGTCCAAAGCCGTCCTGAAAGAGTTGCATAAAAATCTTTATTAATTTCTCTCTTCAAAAGATTCATATGAATAGCATGGTACGTGAGGAGACAACTGACATCGCATTTTTCTATCAATTTCTGCATTATTCTTTAATCAGTGCCATTACTGCTGGATCTGCAACTTCCAATTTTAAAGTGCATAAACAGGTGTAATAGCTACATGACTTTTAGATAACTGCCATTCTTTACCAAGAAAGAATCCCAGTTTTACACAGAAGTACATACAAACACGCAGAAGGAAATGAGGAGGAAGACTGTGCCATTCCTTCAAAAAATGCACACCAATGTGCAGAGATAAGCCATGCCATTTTGCAGTACCCTTTACTAGCTACTTTAAATTATCCTAAGTCACACTCCAGACCTTTTTCTCCAAAATGTGTGAAAACATTGGGCTTTTTGATGTCTTACAGAAGTTGCCCTCCTCACAATGCGGTTCACTCTGTTTTCCTTTTAAACTGCACTCCTTCCCAAGTTTTTCAAGTGGTAGTACCAAATATCAGACCCCTGGAATCCTCTTATCTTTCCATATTACAATTATTTACTATAGTTCCCTGTTTTTATGAAGACACAATTCATGGCCACAAAAATCTGAATTTTTACAGATTCACAAATATTTTTACATGATACAACATCATTACAGATATAACACAGCAAAGATCTTTGCACCTGTAATACACTCTTTTTAAATTTGCTATAGATTATTTTCTTAAAATAAGATTCGCCAAACTTTTTGGGTCTAATTCAACCTACCCAGTGAGAAAGATTCCAATTTTTCTTCTAACCAGTGTGTTAAATCAGGTTCATTGAAAGCAAGAGTGTATATCCCATATTCAAGACTGTTTAATTAAGAATTCAATTTGAATTTACAGAAAACAATGTGATGAACAGAAGTTAGAAATTGTTTAGACTGTCAAAACCTATTAGTGCTTACAGTAGTCTGATAAGTTAGTAAATTAGTTTAAATGTTACAGAAATTTCTTTCTCATTTTTATATTGACAAATAAATCTATCTTTTAGTTTATCTGTTTGCTTTTACCAGCCATTGGATGATTTGCAGTGGATACTTGCTCCCATACTGATCAGTTGTTCTACTTGACTCAGAAAGCCTCTCCCTGAAGCAATCATTAGTGCAGTTGCGCTGGTTTCACTGTGCCTATAATCAACTGAGAAGTACCAAAAAAAAAAAAAGCCAAACCAATACAAACATTGTTACTTTTTCATCTACATGTATATACAAATATGAGTTTCAAAACCCAGCCCAAAAGAGAATTTGTTTCCTCACTTCATCCCACCACTCAGTTCATGTGAATTTAACACTATTTTAGAAACATAACACCTGTCAATACTTCATAACAAGTACAACAACAATAACTACAAAACTCAACAATTCCGCTAACTCTACTCATTTGTTCAATAAGCATCGGAATTCAAAGATACCAACATTTGAAATTGGAGATAAAGTAGCCAAAGAAATTCAAATAATTTTGTGTTTGTTTTTTCTTATGTAATAAGATGAGAGACTTACCACTGACGTTTTCAGTTAAAATGAGATGGAACACCTGAGCAAAGGAATCAACATCTTTATGCAACCAGATGTCAGAAAGACAAGAATCCATTTCTTTTATTAACCATGGTTCAAGGCAATTTGCATCTTTTTCAGTCTGAAGAGAAAAAACAGTATTGAAAGATGAATGTCTTCAAAAAGTTGTCTTTGTTCTTATATATTGGACATGAAGAATTTGAACAGTTAGTTTTCCAAGTAACCACCAGAAATACAGCATCCAGATATTAAAAGCATTTATTGTATCATATGCAAGTACTTTAAACAATGGCAGTCTAGCCATTTGAGCTAAACAAAAGTTATGCACAACCATCATAACTGAAAAGCACACTTTAGCTAGAGCAGTTCATGCTAATAAAAAAAATATAACGTTTTAAATATGTTAATATCCTTCTAGAAACTCTACAGGAGTAATATCTTTAGAAAACAGTTTTTAAATGGGTAGTAATAATATAACACAGATTTAAACATCTCTTCCAACAACAGGAAAAACTTACCAGTTGATTAAATACTGTGTCACCACCATCATCCAACAGATTATAGTCTTCAGTTGCACTTGGGACAGATCTTTGTCTCTGAGATTCCAGTTTGGTATTATTTTCTTGAGCAGAACACCACTCCGTAAGAGTGCTTTGCTGTTTTTCTTCTGGAATGCATAAAGTATTCCAAAAAAAGTTTTACAGTCATCTTAATTATCCATTTTTTTCAGTTACAAAAAATAGTTATATGAAGTCACAAAGTTTTACCTATTCAATCTCTTATGTTTAAGCTAGAACGCCATTACCAGTCCAATATAAATTCCATGATTAAGAGCACCCAAAGCGCACCATTGCAAACATCTGCTATAAGAACAAGGCAAAAAATACCACCTGGGTCCTTAAGCCCCCTAAGTCTCCAGTATTCCAACTTACTGCATTCTATCGGGCTTCCTAAGTAAATATTTTCTACACAATTCTCAGTCCAGATCTTTCTCCAGAAATGAAATACTGAAGAGAAGTGATATAGCTCCTGCACGTAACAACTAATTTTTGCATACAAGTAGAAGAAACAGTAGAAGACAACAGTGCCTTAGCTGAACTTTTCTATTCACAGCCATCAGAGTTGAGCACCACGATAAACACAGTTAGAACTGTATGTTATAGCTTTGGGTTTTGCCCTTTTTTTAAAAAAAAACAAAAAACCAAAAAAAATACACACTAGGATCATTACTTCCAGTTGTCAGGAAAACTTCCCAAATAGTATATCTACTTAATCAATTGAAAAACAACTATAATAAGTTCAAGTGTGTTAATGCTTCTGGACTATATATATATTCAATACATCCATGTCTGAAGAATGTAGTGAAGAATGTTAGTAATACAAACCACTTCTGTGCAAGATGTACAAAATCCTGCCCTCTTTAATGATTGGACTTTAACTTGCACCCAAAAGTCAGCACATATCTTCTGCTTCTATAGTTTTCAGGTGGACAAATCCCCCAGTTATATGCAATTCTACTCCATAATAATTAGCAAAATATAACATTTATCAACTGAAGACAAAAAGAATGCAGCCATTGAAAGAACGTTAAAGTATTTTTTTAAAGTTACATAATCTACTTCAAACATGTAAACACTGAGAGCTTAAAAGATACTTGCTGTCATCTAATCATGTCTCATTTAATATTCTGACTCTGGAATTTTAACACAGAATCATCCTGTTTAGTTGTTCAATCAGTGAGACTCATTGCCAACCCTAACAGTTAAGAAGTCCACCAACCTCGCTGTTTCTCTTTTTTGTACTTTACCATCTCTTTGTTTGTATAACCAGTGCTTCGTAAAATGTCCTCCAAAAACATCTCTTTAACTTCAAAAGGTCTTCCTTGTACTGAAAGTATAAATAATTCATAAAATATTAGATATTCCCTAGCTTCATTCATAATCTTAATTTTAAAAAAGCATTTTTGTAGACACAAAAAGTGAACTAAAAATTATTAGGGCCTGATTTAAGGAATTATTACTTTCCTTGAAAAATCTTGTAAGAGTTATCTCCACTGGAGTTTATTTTCTTAAGATTACTGGGCCACAAAACAAAACAACACTTCAAAAGTGAAATGCCAGAGGAGTACCTTGTTTCTCATTAACCTCTTCAATTCTATTGAAGTGTTATAGCAAGAGATGCACATGATTGACAGTTATTCATTGCAATTTTATCAAAATAAGAAAAATAGACATTTTTGTTTAGGGTTACAGAAAAGAATTCACTGTGTAAGACAGCCACCTGGATTACAAAATATAACAGCAATTAGTACAGCTTTAGTGCAAGATCCCACAGGCAGATTGCCACCTTTGTATTAAACTACTTTTTTTCTCTCAATTTTCTCAATCACTTCAGCCAAAATAGGCTTTCTTTACTGAATACTTCCTGATAGATGAGACAATCCAAATGGTCTTTATCTCCTAATAATTTACTCTGATTTCATTTTCAGTATCGCCGTTTTCTAGACCTTATTTATGGACATTAAAGGATTCTTTTTCACATGGAGAATTGAAATATATACATTTTCATTTCTGGTCCCTTAGCCGACATTTGCTATCACCTAGGACCTCTCTCTTCTTCAGAAAGAACAAGCTACAATTCACATACTTTCAGAAGCTGTCACAGAATTATAGAATCGTTTAGATTGGAAGAGACCCTTAAGATCATCGAGTCCAATCATCAACCTAACACTGCCAAGTCTCACAGAGGAAGCCTTCCAACACTGATCACAAACTCTGTGCACTACAGGAACCCACAACTACAAAACATTGGTTTCTGTGGTCAGGATTTTGTCAGCTATATTGTTAAAGGAGGATTAAATCTTTTTCATTACATTAACAGCTAAAGTACCTAAACCCTCTTCTTTTAATTCTTGAATTCTCAAAAATGGAAAAAGGAAAATGTGTTTTCAATTGCAATTAGCCTATGAAGACTAGTATGTGATAACAGTATAACCACTGAGATAAACTGGAGAGTGTCATCAGAATTTCCTGAATAAACATATTGATCTAAATGAACAGGAAGTTACAACAAGAGTAAACTGGAAAGCCACACAACAATTATAACTGAGGTTTCCCCTCTCCAAAAAAAATTTGGAACACGCTGAAATCATGTGTAATTTCCAGATTCCTGCCTCCAACAAGTTGCAAGCCTTATTTTACCAGGCAGAAATTGAGAACCGGGAACTAGAAATAAACGCTTCTATCTGTAAAAAAAGTAGATTTCTTTTTCAGGAACATTGACTAAAATAAACCGATGATTTGTAGAGAAGATTCTAAAGAAAGTGATCCCACGCATGTCCTGGGACTGCCGAGCTTCTTAAAAAAAGGCTGACATGCAGTCTACTTGATTGTTTTGAAAACAAAGCATTTATTTTGAAAGCTTCTTTTCAAAACACATTATAGACATCATTGTTGAAAAAGGAAGAGGACTGCAAGGTGCTAGAGGAGGTCACCCATGCAGAAAACTTGCAAGCCAGGAGGGTGAAGATAAAAAAATAAAAAAAGAAAAAAAGCATCTTCCACACATTTATGGTTTACCTCTACTAAGTATCAGTCAAATGAAATTAAAACAGCAATAACTTTTCTTTGCATTTGAATGTAATCTAACTGCAGATTATTGAGTCTGAACATAAATTAACATAAATTCCCATGTCTTTTCTCAATGTTTACCTAGATTAACAGCCAATAATTCCCTTTAAAATAAAGAATCATGTGATTAAAACATGAAAACCCAATTTGCCTAGGACTGTATTTTTGAAGTGACCAGGTACAGTTATCTGTGTTTTATCCAGTAACCAGTAGCAATCTCTGTGAGGCCTGAAGAACTAGAATCTACTGGAATTAATTAATATATATCACAGTCTTATAGATCTTAGGGTCTATACCACCACAGAGATCAGCACTTTAAGAACCTTTTCCTGCTTCTTGAACTGAAGATGTTAGGGGCCAGGGCATCCCTGCACTTACAGAACTCCCTGTGATAAAAACATTTCACTCTCAAGTAGGTGCAAGTCATTAAGAAACAACAAAAATGAACAAAGAAAGAACAAGTATTGCTATAACTGTCAGCGTATTTATCATGTTCCCTTACTCAGAATGGTTTGCTACAGCTTAATAAGATCTGTAAGTCCTAGGGCAGGTATACTCAGATTTAAGAGTTTACATAAATACTTACTGTGTATTACCGGGCAACTTCCAAAATACCTAATAAAGAGATTTGCATCTAGAGCAGCACTAGAAATAATTAGTTTTAAATTAGTCTGTTTTTGCAACACATCTCTCAGTTTTATTAACAAGAAGTCACTGAACCTATCCCTCTCATGTACTTCATCCTATAACAAAAGAAAAAAAAACAAAAACAAAAACCAAAACATAAACATCACAGATCCAAGATTATAAATTTTACAAATATGAATTTTTTTAAAAACTAAAATATATAATTTGCTGGTACATTACAGATGCATTAAAATGTTTAAGTCTAGTTTAAGTAAGGAGTTTTTTAAAAACTATCCAAAAGTCAAAAAATATTTCAAAAAGTTTTATAAAGACATCAGAGCAGACTGCTCTGTTAATGCACAAGCCACATACACATTGATTTCAGAGGTTAAGTTCTGAAACTTTTCTAACTCTTATACTTGAAGCTCATTTTCAAGATAATGACACAAAATGCAAATCCTACAAATATTTTAATAAATTCTCACTTCACAATTGATGAACATTTAAAGAAATGTACGGTACCACATAATGAGAAAAAAGTTAGATTGCTTAGATCCATTAAGTCACATACAAAGCGTATCATCAATTAAGGCACATGACTGATTAGAGTAATCATCTTTGTTGATGTGTTCTTCTGCTTTGTTTTATATTATGAACTTATGAAGCAGGGATCCAAATATAACATTTTTAGGTTGAAGTCAATAACGTATCAAAATGGAAAAAAGTATGAGAATGATTTATAAACAGGCAGGCACCTAAAATTATGGTGAATTTTTCTGTCTTCAGCAGTGGAGAAGTTAATCTTGCGATAAACATTCTTGTTCCACTGACTTATCAAACTCCACAATAGGAATATTCACATAATCAAAAGCAAACACACTTAAATAATTCGCTGAAAATTAGACTACTCATTATCTTGAAAATATTTGGACAAACAAACAGACTGCAAGCATGGTATTGCTAAGACAAGTACATGATACAAGAAATTCTGACACAATCACATTGAATCATATCTACATAAGTGTTCCTATGGCTTTTCTGCTTTCTGACAGAGGAAGTTTGGAAAAATTTAGAACTCTGTCCTCCAAAATTGCATCATGATTCCAAAATTAATTATTGGCATGAACCTAAAATAAGATACCTCTACAAAAAAAAAAAGTACATGCTACAATAAAGACTTGGTAAGTCTTTAACATTAATTAAGATTCTAACCAAATAAAAACACCCTAAATGCTCAGCAAATTAATAAAGAAAACTAGGATCTCATCTTCCCATTAACAAGTAATACATATTGCTCCACCTCACATGAAATACAGTAAGACTCTTACCACAATAACATGTGTCACTGTTGATAGAGTGCTGTCTCCTGCCATTAGCGTGCGAAGTAGTATGCCGTTAGTGCAAAATGTTAACAGTGTCTTTGGAGAAACCCTATTGAACAGTTCATAAAGATACTTCAGTCTTTTGTACCATTTAAATGCATGCTAGCTTTCCACTATTTGCTGAAAGTTAAAGGATTGAACAGCTGCTCACCAGAAGTGGAATTAGATTATAGTTCTCTCACCAAAGAATTCATGCACACTATTTGGTTTTAAACTATGCCTCTTCCCAGAGCGTTCCTAAGGAATCTTGGTGCTTATGCTCCAAAACTTCAGACAATGGATTAACTAACAAAGTGAGATTCAAATTTATATAAATAAATAAACAAATGAAACAGAACCTTGAGAAGCTCTCCATGTTGTTTAATTTATTGGAAAATTCAGTGTGGACTGCTTTGGAAAAACAGGTTCCAATTCTTCAGTACATTCTTGGATATAGTCTTTGTATTTGCCTATACTTGACCGAATCAGAAAGAAGTCAGCTGATCCTTTTCACAATTTTTCTCCTCAAGAACTTCAAAATCTTTAAAAGTTACTATTCTAGTATCTGTGGCAGAGTTAGCTGCACAAGTCAAAACAGCGATTGGCATTACTTTCTCCAGCACTGCCACGTTAAGTACTGAAAAGTTCCTTTGTATCATACTCTACAGTTCTTTTCTGGAAGACATGAGTTCACTAGTTATCATATGCATATTTCTTTCCAAGTTTGGAATTCATGCCTCCTTTCGAAAATCCTCCTACCCATTAAATTCAAGGAACACATGCAAGATGGAAATGCTTTACTTTACCCATCTCTACTCTTCTCTCTTCTTCAGCAGCCTTCTAGAAACCATCATTGCTGTATAATAGTTAATAAAACTTAAAAAAAGAGACTCCTGTGTTACTGTAAACACCTCCATTCCACATCTTTTTTGCCCAGAGTTGGAAATACTGCCATCTCTCCTTTTTGTCTTGAGAGAATCTATCAATTCTTCAGCAGGATTTTCTGCACTGCTTCCAGTAATTCCTCCATTTTGATCTGACCTATACTTCATTCTTCAGCCAGCATAGTACTTCCACACATTAATCATCCACCTTATTTGTAATTCATCTTTACTAGCTCTTTTAATCCTTTAATAGCCTTGTGAGCTTTTGTACATATATTCAAATTCTTCTTTAACTTGGCTTTGCTGTTCAAGTGCATTCATTTTCATTAGCTATGTGATATCTTCATCCATATAAGCAACATTACCGGCTATACCTTTTGCCATCTTCTCATTCATATCCCAACTGCTTCCCATTCCTGGAAACCCCACTATCTACACAGTTCAAAGAATCTAGAAACCGCACACAATCTTCAGACTTTCATCCATTCCTGCTCTGGTTTAGGAACAAATTAGAATCATAGAATTGTTTTGGTTGGAAGAGACCTCCAAGATCATTGAGTCCAACCGTTAACCTATCACTACCAAAGTCCACCACTAAATCATGTCCCTTAGCACCACGTCTTTTGAATACCTCCAGGGATGGTGACTCAACCACCTCCCTGGGCAACCTGTTCCAGTGCCCGACAACCCTTTCGGTGAAGAAATTTTTCCAAATATCCAATCTAAACCTCCCCTGGCGCCACTTCAGGCCATTTCCTCTTGTCCTGTCATCTGTTACTTGGGAGAAGAGACCGACCCCCACCTCTCTACAACCTCCTTTCAGGTAGTTGTAGAGAGCAATAAGGTCTCCCCTCAGCCTCCTTTTCTCCAGGCTAAACATCCTCAGTTCCCTCAGCTGCTCCTCATAGAACTTGTGCTCTAGACCCTTCCCCAGCTTCGTTGCCCTTCTCTGGACACACTCCAGCACCTCAGTGTCCTTCTTGTAGTGAGGGGCCCAAAACTGAACACAGTACTCGAGGTGCAGCCTCATCAGTGCAGAGCACAGGGCGACGATCACTTCCCTAGACCTGCTGGCCACGCTATTTCTGATACAAGCCAGGATGCCAGTGACCTAGAGATCTCTGCTTTTGTATCACTTCATGCTTGAAACATAAAAGCTGAAACAGAGTAAATTTAACCCAAACTAGATTGGTAAATAATGCTCAACTTCATCATTCACTTTCAAATTTTGCTTTTTTTCCTTTTATGTCTCCTATCAACTCTCACTATATAGCATTTGTTACAGCATGCTGGTCCTCCTAACTATCTTCAAAGCTTGGAGAACTTTTGGATCTACACGTTAGAAGTAGGGAGAAAAAAAGAGAGGAAAGTGTAGACTTGGTCTGAAAATAAGACAAGGAATTCCACACACACACTGTCAAGCAGAAATCAAGAGAAAGCACCTGCAGTTCAATTATGTGTAGTAAGACAACTTACTACATGAAACTGCAAAACACAGGAGGAAAACTCTTTTTCACTCTTAAACATTCCATTACCTGAAATAACATATCCTACCTATACTTTACATACTGAGCTTTTACGAGGCTGTATCCCAAATATACTGTAGTTTAAATGTACACAAGACTAAAGACACCAACACAAAATCAATTGACTTTAAGAAATATCATTGGTACCTGCTTTCTAATCGGATCTGATAACCAACTGTCTGGCCAATCTTTTCTCTTCTTTCTGCTGCCACTCTTTCAGCCACAGCAACAGCTGCCAAACGCCTTGGCTGAGTGCAAAATATACGACAGGGAGTTCCATTTTTGTAACAGTCATCAAGAAGGAATTGAGGGATCTGTAAAAAAGTGGTTTAAATTTACTTTTTAGTTTTATGAAGTCATAGCTTTTTTACCATGTTGAAACAATTTAACTGCATCTCAACATTACACAGGTTGCAAGAGGATTTGCAAAAGGATTACCATTGCAAATGTACTTGAAGGGGCAGAAAGGCAGCAAAAATAAACTTCTGATTTTAAGTTTAATCTGTTTCAAACAAACAAAAAAAAAAAGTTGAAGCTTCTCTCTCCTGCTTCAGAGAAATCTATAAAGAAATACCTGTAGGTAATCTTTCATTTTAACACAATAATATTCTACCCTAGAACTAGCTTTACAAGTAAAAGGGCTATACAAAATCATAGCTACTTTCCCTTCAATATTTTATATTAACGAAAAACTAGTATCTATCAGAAAATTGTGCAGAATCATTCATACTTTTAGTAAGTACCTGCTGGCTTAGTATTTCAAAAGCAAGAAAATGAATTAGAACACAAGACTTTCAACTATATAGGAAAACAAAAGCCTTAGAACTATCATAAAGAAATCCCTTATTGCAGAAATATTACAAAGTCAGCATTAGTTTTATATAAATATTGTTAGCTTTTTCATTTCATTAAAGAAACATACTTGAGTAGTTTTTCCAGATCCAGTCTCTCCTACAATCAAAACAACTTTGTTGTCCTTTATTATTTTGACAATTTCTTCCTGCTTTTCAAAAACTGGTAGTGATTGCCTGAAGGAATCAAACTCTGATTCCCCTCTTTTCACTGGAACCTGGGGGATACCATTGTTAAGTCGTCCACTTGTCTTGTTCACTTCTCTGTTTTCTGTGAAGAGAAGTTAACAATTTACTTGGACAGATACAAAAGGTGGTCACTAATACATTGCTTAAAAATCATACATAAAAATGAACGTTCCTGACTTTATAATGCATCCCTATAGATAAAGCGACAAACCCGTCACACATTTAAAAGTCACATTCACAGTAACGCATCCTGTTACGGTGCTTGAAATAAATATTGTTCAAAGCAGTTATTACTTTCATAGATATTTTGAACAAAACCAGACTATCCCAGCGCACTGCTCAAAGTCAAAAGAGATCATGAAGAGCAAAAAGAGAAATAGAACTAAACCTAAGAAAAGCAGCCTGACATATTTTCTCGGCCTTTGTATCACGTTTACACATTCACACCTCCACAGTTTGCCTAGGAATATTCACTGTACAGTTAAACCTGTAAGTTATTTCAAACTGACAAGCATGTCTTCTGAGAAAAAGATAACTTTACTGTGATTCATATGCCTTCTGTCACATCCTCCCTGGTCTTTTATGACCTCTTTTCAGTCAGTCTTACATAACCTAATGCTCTCATCCGTAAGATTTCCCTTAAATCATACAAACTGAACCACGCAAGGAAATGGAATGAAGCTGCGTCAGGGGAAGTTCAGGTTGGACATTACGAAAAGGTTCTTCACTGAGAGGGTGGTCGGTCACTGGAACACGCTCCCCAGGGAAGTGGTCACAGCACCAAACCTGTCAGGGTTCAAGGAGAGTCTGGATGATGCTCTTAGTCATATGGTTTAATTTTAGGTAGTCCTGTGAGGAGCAGGGAGTTGGACTCGATGATCCTTATGGGTCCCTTCCAACTTGAGATATTCTATGATTCCATGCTGTATCTACACCTCTGGACCCACACAGCACAGTGTGATGTATTAGAAAGCAATGCATCACCCGAAGAACCTGTACATCTTCAGAGGAGATTACTTCAAATTCAGTACTGTAAATGCTATTCTATAATTCCTTAATAATTATTTTCCAGAAGGATGAAAATCTTACTGTAAATTCAATTATACATATTTAATGTGATTAACAGATTAATATATTAAATTACAAGTACTGTCTTACCAAGACAGACACAGGCTAACAGATTAAAAGAGCCAAAAACCATTCTTGAGAAGTAAAGACAGATAAATTTTTACACTATTCATTAGTTTATACCTTACATTCCTAAGGAATTGCTTTTTAGTACTTTTATTATAGTTTCCCCCTGTTAATTAAACAATCCTATTAAACAATTGAGAAAGAAAACTAGCAAAGGAAGCACTTAAAGCATGAACCATTTAAAAACAGAAATATCCAATGAAACGAGGCATACTGGTACAAGTGTTTTCTGTGCACTACACCCAGCTTTGCGCACAGAAACACAGCATAACATATACACTCATAACTGTAAAGCAATAACCTTGTTAAAAGCATTGTTTAAAAAACCCACGATCTATCGGAAGTTTGTCTTCCAGTGAACTCTTTAATATTCTAGAAATCAAGAAGTCTAGATAGTAGTCTCTTAGGGACCAAATCTATTTTAGAAGAAGACATAACAAAAAAATAAACTTCTTATTTTATCAGGAACATGAATTTCTGTAAGCAGAACAGCCAGTCTCATTTTCTCATAAGGGTGTTCTTATACAGCGGTCATGGTAACACTTCCTTCTTCAATCTCACCTCACAGAACTTGTAGGAACTCATATTTCAGAAATGTACTTCCAAATAAATTTGGCTGGAACTGGCTCAAAGACTCAAAAGTAACTTGGCACAAGGGAGACATTGGAATGCGGGTGACATGACTGCCCAAGTTCCTAATGACATCAGTTTTAAAAAACCCTATATTAACAATTAAAAGTCAAGAAAATTAATGGGTTTGTTTGGGGGGGGAGGGTGTCAGTTGGGATGGGAGAGAAGACAGAAAAGAAAGGTTTTTGTTTTGTGGTTGGTTTGTGGGTTGTTTTTTTGGGTTTGTTTTTTTTTTTTAAGTAGTGTTGATTCACAACTCCATATCAGAAGACTCACTGAACATACCAGATTCAACAGCACACGCATTTCCTCGCTCCGTCTTTGGCAGAAGCTCTGTTCGTTCTTTATTTGTGACAGGAAATCTCTGAATTAAACTCCGAACAGCATGTTTCGTACTGGGAGCCAAGCTACAGGTCATTACTGCACGTGTTAGTTCTGATCCATCCTTCTTCCTTACAGTCAGGTATCGATTTGCTCCTTTTCTGGGAGAAAAAAAAAAAATGTATTTTAGGAATAAGTAACCTATTTACCTCTAAGTAATAATCTTTGACGATAACTCTTTCAAGATGGCTGTCAGATTATTTTCAAATATAATGTCACAAGTAGAAACCTCCAAATAATGTCCTATGTAGCATAATGCACACCAAAATAACAGAAGCATCCACAATATTCACCACCAAAACCACCGTCTATTCACACGAGGTAGTGCAGCACAGACACTGCAGACTTCAGATGACTATGTCCAGCACAACCCTACAATTAGGCCTCCATAACATAACACTGTTCTGCTACGTCTCTGTTAAAGGTCTATCACTGCATTTGCTTCGCAAAAGACAGTCAGCTGCATCCATCACTACCAGTCAATACCGAGAGGTATTACACAAAACTGACTTCTAGACTAATTTAAGAGATTTAGAGGTTAAAAATCAATGAATAGACATAACAGACAAACAAGCAGCTGTCTAGTGATATTCCAAGCCTTAATAAAATCCAGTAAAGCAAATCAGATTCCCAGGATGTTCATCATCAAAGATTTACAAGGTACAATTAGAGCCAAAACACTTAATCATAACACTGTATTTGTTCTCAGACTGAACTCTGACACTGAAATGCAAAGAACTGTTGTAAGTATGTTTGAAACTGAACTATCTTGTGCCTGGGCTACAAGGACATACCAACACTCTAAAAATGGCTTCTCAGGATAAGAACAGAAGGTCACCCTAAGAGCCCGGTGCCCCGTCCCTGGCAGGGGTGGTACAGTGGTGCATGTAAATGGGGTGCAGGTACCCAGGTGCTGGCAGGGACAGCCTCTGTGAGGAGAGGCCAGGGCTGCCCCGTGCCGGACACGGCCAGCTCCAACAGACCCACCGCAGGGCACAGCTGAGCCCCTCAGCCACCATGGTGGTGTTCTGTAATAGCACCTTTAAGACAGGGAAAAAACACCACACAGCAGCTGTGAGAGAAAGGAGTGGAAAAAAATGTGGGAGAAACAGCCCTGCTGACTAAGGTCAGTGAAGAAGGAAGGGGAGGAGGTGCTCCAGGTGCTGGAGGAAAGATTCCTCTGAAGCCCGTGGAAAAGATGTCCGTGCAGCAGGTTTATCCTGAAGGAACTTCAGCTTGTGGGAGACACTCCATGCTACTTTCTCCCCACATCCTGTTGAGGAGGGGGAGTGACACACCAAGCTGGCTAGGCACCTGGCAGTTGGCCAAGGTCAACCTACCACAACGGCTGCTGTCTAAGTTGTTGGCTTGGGCTCAGCTCCTGGCCAATGCAAGATAACATTTCAGAATAGCAAAAATATCGAAGCTGGAATAGTACGTGAACGTGCATGTCCAGGGAAAGGTTGGCAGAACTGGAAAAACAGCAATGCTTCCCATGACTATGTTCCCAGTCTTCAGTAGTTTGTATGTCAGCAATTTAGAACCACAGAATCACAGAACCACTGAGATCAGAAGGATCTCTGGAGGTCATCAGGTCCAACCTCCCTGCTCAAGCAGAGCCAGTTGCCCAGGACCATTCCCAAACAGCTTTTGAATATCTCCAAGGATAGAGACTCTACAACCTCTCCAGGCAACCTGTGCCAGTGCTCGGTCACCCTCACAGTGAAAAAGTGTTACCAGATACTCAGAGGGAACTTCCTGTGTTTCCGTGTGCGCCCGTGGCCTCTGCTCCTGCCACTGGGCACCACTGAAAAGAGCCTGCCTCTCACCTGCAGGGAGGGTGCAAAGAGGAATTTATATACATTGATGAGATCCCCCTGAGCGTCCTCTTCTCCAGGCTGAACAGTCCCAGCTCTCTCACCCTTTCCTAATGTGAGAGATGCTTCAGTCCCTTCATCGAACTCTCTCCAGTATGTCCATGTCTCTCTCCAACTGGTGATCCCAGCACTGGACACAGTACTCCAGGAGTGGCCTCACCAGTGCTGAGGAGAGGGCAAGGATCACCTCCCTCAAACTACTGGCAACACTCCTCCTAATTGGGGGGATAGGAGGGAGTTGGAGAGACAGCCCTGATACAACCGTGTTTTGACTACTGCTGAGCAGTGCTCCCCCAGTGTTATCAACGCTGTTCTAGCTACAAAGCACAGCACTATGAGGGCTGCTATGGGGAAAGTTAACTCCATTCCAGACAGACCCAATACAGTACACTGCTAACAATTTCCAGAGGAAAACATACTAGCTGTGAAGAGTCTATAGTAAGTTTTCTGTTAAGCATTCAACATATGCTTGCTTAACTCAAAAGGAAAAAACTAAGGACACAAAATATTGTCCTATGGTTCCCAAGCAATAGCTTCCCTTATTTATCCACTCCATGCAACAAGTACAGATACGGTAATGAATATTAACATCAAAATTATACTCCATCTAGAAATTCAACGATGAAAGCCAAGCATGATCAAGCTTCTAAAAAGCTTTGACCATTTCAAAAGTTATTGCAAGCGTAAATACTGAGGAAATCTGGGGAGATTAAACACAAGCAG
Organism: Phoenicopterus ruber ruber; assembly: GCA_009819775.1. Classification (NCBI taxonomy): domain Eukaryota; kingdom Metazoa; phylum Chordata; class Aves; order Phoenicopteriformes; family Phoenicopteridae; genus Phoenicopterus; species Phoenicopterus ruber. The sequence continues at coordinate 64,079,148 of CM020246.1, read as the reverse complement.
AACATCTGAATTTATTTTAAAAGGAAATTTATGTTTCTTAAATGTGCAATGCATTATTATAGTAAAAAAAAAAGATACAGTTTATGTCTTCCCAGGTGAATATTCCCTTTTTCTCAGCTGTTTAAATTTCAGTTCAACTATTCTCCAAGCGCCATGCCACCCTGAACCCTCCACACTTAAAAAAAACCAAACCAAACCAAAAACAAGCCACAAAACCAAAACGGGAGGTGATTGTCCCACTCTACACTGCACTGGTACAGCCCCACCTCAAGTACTCTGTGCAGTTTTGGGTGCCCCACTATAAGAAGGACATCAAACTATGGGAGTGTGTCCAGAGGAGGGCAATTAAGATGGTGAAAGGTCTCAAGGGAAAGACTTAGCAGGAGCAGCTGAGGTCACTTGGCTTGTTCAGCTTGGAGAAGAGAAGGCTGAGGGGTGACCTCATCGCAGCCTACAGCTTCCTCAAGGGGGGCAGTGGAGGGGGAGGTGCTGATCTCCTCTCTCTGGTGACCAGCGACAGGACACGAGGAAATGGAATGAAGCTGCGTCAGGGGAAGTTCAGGTTGGACACTACGAAAAGGTTCTTCACTGAGAGGGTGGTCGGTCACTGGAATAGGCTCCCCAGGGAAGCGGTCACGGCACCAAGCCTGTCAGAGTTCAAGGAGAGTCTGGACGATGCTCTTAGTCATATGGTTTAGTTTAGGTAGTCCTGCGAGGAGCAGGGAGTTGGACTCAATGATCCTTATGGGTCCCTTCCAACTTGAGATATTCTCTGATTCTATGAAAACTACCACCAAAAATACCACAGAATTTACTAGGAAGTCACTCAGGGAAACTTACAAAGCTCTGCAAAGAATCAACAAGGATTCAAGCAGGGTTTACCAGTTACAGTTAAACACAGGCACCGTCCAACCCAAGCACGTTCCTGCTAACCATTTGTGCACATCTGACAAGGCTTTCTAACACTCCATGTTCCCAAAATATGATGCAAATATACGGCAGTTCAGCCAAAGTTATTGTCCCAGGTATCTGTGGCAAAAATCAGCTATACCACTCCTGTGACTGGAACCACATTGGAAGCATAACTTCAGTTGAGCAGCACGATGTTTAAGTAAGATCATCTGAAACAAAGCTACACGTTCAACACAATCAGTGCTGAATAGCACTTACTCCCTAATTAAGTATAGATCAGAGAACTAGCATTTTACACTACTTTTGCAAGAATCATGAAGTATCACCAAAAATGAGGAACAGCAAATGCTGCTACAGTTTTACAACAGTCCACACACACACTAGTTATACACAACACTCCATCGATCTGGGTTGTTCCTGTAACTTTCCCTTTCTTGTTGCTTTGCCACCTGAACTCCCGAGGAAACTGGTTTCTCAGCTTTCACGCAAGCTCATCAGTTCAATGAACACGGGTTTTCTCTTCAAAAGATCAGAGCAGGGTAAGAGAAAGAAACATCATCATATCTGCATATGAACCCTCTCTCTTCTCCTGTGCTTCTCAACAGAAGCACCCTTTTGGATGTGCTACTCTAGGTTGCATTTTATCTGTCAAGGTATGAGATTCTATGCAAAACCCTTGGGCACACAACAGTGCATGAAAAATAGAACAGATCTTGGTGAGGAGTTATTTTTTTGGACCCATGAAATCCACAAAAGAGTGCAAGAGCAAGCTATCTCAAACTAAGCATGTCACATGTTTTTTTTAAGCAAAGCAAAGCGCAAAGATACTTATTTTTATCTTACTTTTAAAACTTTTTTCTCTAGTACCATTCCCTTAACAGTGCAGGCTATGCTAGAAACACAGATCATTTTAACGCTAGTCATGAAATTCCATATATTTGCACCAGGAAAAGAAAATAATAAATAAAAATCAGACTCCAACTTACCCTTTACTTTTAGATATCAGTCCAAGGGACTGACAGAGCCGGTGAACAAATGCTCTTTCAGTACTAGTGAAAGAAGAAGGAAATTCCATTTCTAGAAAGATAATAAAAAAGGCAAACATAACAACACAACACATCGTATTCCTGACATATTATCTCGATGTTGTGAGTTCTTCAATCTCCAAACTTATCCCATACTCCCACGAACAACAGGACTAACGGCAGTGCTGTGTCTTCACACCTGTAAGCGATGCAGGGTTCGCAAGCAAGCCACCTTATTGGGGCAGACAGGAGCTGAGGAGAGGCTTCTACCGGTGAACCGATGAAGAACCTCGGGGCCTAGATGTCCGCCACCCCCACTCCGGGCCTCGCCTCCCCCGCCGGCCCAGCCCAGGTGCTCACAGCCGCCCCGGCTCCCCGCAGCCCAGCGCCCGCCTCGCTGCCGGCCCGCCGCGACGGGCCCGCCCGGGCACTCCTGCCAGGCGGGGCGCTCCCCCCTTCCCCCCCCGCGGCCGGGCCGCCGCTACGCACCTTTCTCCTCGCCGTACCGGAACCGCTCCAGGGCGAGGTTCACCGCGATCTCCACCTCCTCGTCGACGCGGATATCCTTCAGCCCCTTGCCTCGGCCGCGGCCCGCCGCGGGGCCGGTGGAGGCGGCTGCGGCGGGGGTACCTGAGCCCCCCGAGCCTCCGCCGGGCTGCCGGGGGGAGACGCTACTGGGCCGCGACATGGCTCCGCGGCCGGCGGCGACAGCCCGGGACAGCGCCCGGGGGTGTCGCGGAAGACCGCGGGGGGAACGGCGGCGCGGCGAGCCCCGGCGGCGCGGGGATCCCGCGGGAAGCCAAGGGCTGCCGGCACAGTCCCGCCGGCCGAGGAGCGGGGCGGGGGCGGGCCGGCGCAGTGTGGTGGCGTCAGCGCGCGGGGGGCGGGCGGCCAGGAGGCGCTCCGCCGCCCCGGCTCCCGCCCGGCGGAGGCTCCGCCCCCAGGGCCTCGGGGGCGTGGCCAGAGCCGGGTCCGGGGGCGGGTCCGGGTTCGGGGGCGGGGGCGCAGGCTCGCCCCGCCAGAGCGCCGCCGTTAGTCGCCGCTCCTCAGCGCCCGCCGGCGGCAGCGGGTGCGGAAGGTTCAGGGGTGGCCGCGGGTGGGTGTTGCTGGCCTCTCGAGGCGCAGGTCCCGGGAGGGAGGTGCCGACTTCCCGGCCCAGGGAGCTGGAGGGTTATTTTCAGTCACGTACTCCTTGGGGGCAATTAGCACAATTAAATGGTGTGGGAGGTGTGACGTGTTGCCAGCCGTTGTCAGCACTGTTAGTTCGGTCAATGTGAAAGCTGAGTAATGAAACCTGCCTTCCTAAACTGGGAGGGATGGCAGAAGAGCTCTCTGCTGATGTCTTAAGCGCAATTAACAGTGGGGTGGTGCATGCACCGAATCGATGTCTGCTAAATACAAAATTGTATTATAAATGGAAGGAAGTTGTTTGGGGGATTTTGTTTGGGTTTTTCTTTTTTTATTAGGCTGTTAAAGTGCATATCCTTGAAATAGTGAACAATTGGCAGTGACTAAAAAAGTAGCACTGATATCTGTCTGGTCATAAATTACATTATTTAATTGAATAACAGTAAATGCAGGCGAGTAAGAGCATCGCAGCTCTCAGCCTCTTCACTGTAAAGTATTACTTGCCCTCGATTTTGTAAAACGCAAGTAATGTTCAAGATGGCACTCCAAGGGGAAGTCGTTTAGCCATTTAGCATGATGGGGGATTTGTAGGTGTCTTGAGTATTCTTAAGATCCGTAAATGCGTTTGGCTGAAATGATCATCATCTTTTCCTGCTGTCCTTTGACTCCACACTGAGAACATGAAAAAAAACCTCTTGGACATGACACAGGATTAACTATTGAAGGTTGCTACTTTGGAAATACCAATCAGAAGGAAAATACTTTGAAGAAGAGCAAACTGATGCTCAAGTGTGAACTTAAGTGGTTAACTAAATAAATAGCAAATAAACACTGACTGATGTAGCTGCCTAAAAAATATTTCTTAAGAGACCTCTGCCAAAGCTGTATACCAAAGCTATATACAAAGCTCACTTCAGCACAATTTTGCACTGAGAAGTGCCATCGGAGCTGAAGGTTTGCTCTGTTGAAAGGTTGCTTTTAAAATTTTCTCCGTTTTTTAATCCAGATACCTTCTTATACATCTTCAACCAAAGCACTCAATGCTGTTTCCTTACAGCTGTTTCTGTGACATTCAGTACCGTCCTGTTAGAGCACATCACATTTATTATGGAAAATTAAACTCTTTAGCTTAACAAGATAAGGATTCCTCTTACCTTCTGTAGTATCAACAGTAATAAATGAGAGATCATAACTCGTTTGAAAGAGTCACATCAGAAATCTTTAATTATGAACCCAGATCTGTTACCAATTCCTGTGTCTTAAAAGCATCATCTTGCCTGCCTACAAAAAAAGCATGTGATTCTGCAAAATGATTCCTCGGGCACTATTCTGATCTCAATTTGCAATCTTGTGTATACAACAGCTCACAGAGATAATAACTAGCTGTTATGTTAGGTCTTATCTATATACTTAAGAGCACAATGAAGCCTGAGTGCATCCTGCATAAGAAATTTCTTAATACGTAGCTTGCTTCTTTCATTGCTGTGTTGACTCTCCAACGCTATTAAGTGTGAAAAAACAGGCAAGTGTAGTCACTCAAGTAAAAAGACATGACTCAAAGCACACAGTGAGGATACACATGGAGAATGAAAGAATAGTTTTTGTATGCTCCTGCTAGAAAATAAAGCTGCAGCCTGAACTCTCGGCTGATGTAACTCTGTTGGTGGCATTACACTAGAGGTTGATCTGTCTCCAGGAGTTTAAGACAGGAACTCATAAAGTATTAGTGAAATGAAGGGAAGCCTGACTCAGTAAACTAATAGTGTTTGAATTTAACACATTGTAAAGATGAGTGGAGTGCTGGCACATGGAGCATGATTTAAACTATCTGCTTGCTATAGATTTGCACTATAAATATGCCTAAAAAAAAACCCTCAAACGGCCAATACATCATTCTTCCCAAACTGCTGATACAAATTAGAGGAGTCAGCATTTCGGTAACACAATCTACTGAACACAGAGTAGTTCCATACTACAGTGAAGCAGGAGGAAGATTTGCTTCATAAGGAGTTGTCACCCGTATACTGCATGCCGCAACGAGTGCCATGCCCTGCTAACGAGCTGATTGCAATCTAAAGAGAGTGAAGACAGAATTGTGCCTTAAGCCCACGTCTTGGGGCAGCTGTGCAAACTGGTGTCCTGTTTTGGTGAATTTACTTCCAAAAACACTAAGGGTGATTCTGGCCCACCTTTGAGGTTGCCCTCCAGCTCCGACTGGCCTGTGTTCAGGCGACGTCCCTGGGAAGGGGGAGCAGCAACATACTCTCTGGAGCACGTGGGATCCAAATGTGCCCATGCTAGCGTGGCATAGGGCATGCCTCATGCTGGTGTAACACAGGTCCAGCTTCCCATTAGTCGTGTCTTCTCTCAGGCCTTTGAGAAAAGAGCTTTACAGACGGGTCTGTGTCTAGGAGCAAAGGGAGTGCTCTTCTGCATTCAGCCAGATCTTCACCCAGTCTAGCATTCTAGCTCCAGCTCAGGTCCATATTAGATGTAGAAGTACAACAGGACCATACAACAGATCATTCTGAAAAACATGTATACAAACCAGTTTTTGTCTTTGTTTCTATCCAAGTTCTTAGACATGGTGGTTTGTATATATTCTTTATAAATTTTCTGTTAATAAAAATTACTAGCTGTAGATCTTCTTATTTGAATTAACAACTTGTAAAACTTTTTAAAATCCTTTTTCATGGTTGGCTTCAGAAATACCTTCTGGCTAAGGCTTACACAAAACAACTCCTGGAGTAAGAATTATTTCCTTCTATCACCATATGTCCAAATGCCTATATATTTTTTATGAGAAGCATTAAAAGGCAGCAGAGTTTTATGCTAATACATCTACATGTTCAAATACAATTACGCATTCTTATTTTACCCTCCTCAGAGGCACTTTTATTATGTAGCAGTTTTTGCTGCGTTCTTTTTACTTTGCAGAATATTTTCTCTCCTGAATACCATAAAATTCCACAAAAGATGGCACTACTGAGAGAAAAAAACCCATAAAGTAAGTTTATGAAACAAAATTATCCATTATGTACTAACTGTGTAAAAGTATGGTGTCAGATTTGACTGCAAAGTAGTTAGTCCCTTTGTGATTTTTTTTTTTCAGATTTTAGTGTTGTAAGACTTGTTACCTCTTGAAATATTATGCAAGAATCACTGATGAGCTAATATTATTCTGCAGGATCAGGCTGGTGAAAGAGCACAAGATTTATATTTTTTTTCACAGTTCCTATATTTTTTTCACAGTTCCCTGATTACAAAAAAGACATTGTGATATGTTTTTATTTTACACATCATAGTAAGTTTGTAACCAGATAGGTCTTGGCTGTTATGGTTATTAATGATCCCATAAAATGAATTATGTACTTACACATATTTAGGGAAGTATGGCTAATGTGAAATTATAATAGGAGATACTTGTTTAATAAATTACCTGTGGTGAAAATACGCATCTGTTGCTTTACTGCACACGACTGCATACACTGATAGTTCCCCAGAACTTTTGCTGCTCATGTGGACTGTATGTGGATGATTGCCTCCTCCCCATTTATGTTACCTCTTTTATCATGTCCTAACGTGTAATTTCTTGTTCATCTGTCTCCTCTACTGCCCTTATTGACTTCAATTTTTTATTTATTTTTGAGACGTAAGGGAAAAAGCCTATTGATGAGTTTAATGAATGGTGTATCAGTGTGTGTGTAGATGAGTATTTACATGTGTGCTTCTATCTGCTCTCAGTCCTTCCTTAAATAATGTTTGAACCTTTTGAACAGTTTAAACCAAAAATGGAGGAGCTAAAAGTCTCAGATGCCAAATTCCTCAAAGTTTAATGAAAATAGGCAGCAGAGTAGAAGATAGAAATCCTACTCCTATTCATCTGAATAGAAAGGCTGCAGCATGAGCTCACAGTCCTTATTATGTAATGGAAAGACTTAAAAAAATGCATCAAGTCCAGGATAAACTTTAATCAAAGTTTGTGTCTTATTAATTAACTCTAGAAAATCCAACTAACCACACACCTCTGTTAGGGATTCATGGAACCAATTCTTTTATTCACTGCCACTCTTTTACAAGTTACAGTAATTTTTTTCTCTGCCCTCATTCACTGCCAAAACAGGTCCTCACAAAGGGTTTTGGGACAAGGGTGGTAGGAGGCCTCAGAGGCTGGGCAATATCATCTGGTAACACCCAAGTTTGTTGGCCATAAGGTAAAGAAGAAAGTGATAGTCTATAGTTTCAGGCTGCAGCTGTTGTCCTGGAAAAATACTGCCATGGCTACTTACATTTGAGTCTGTCTAAAGGTGCAGAAGCTGTATCTGCATGCACAAACCACACTGTTGTTCTGAGCCAAGACCTGGGAAGCACAAGAATTCAAGGAACCATCCTTACACGCTCCCAGCTCACGTCTTATTTCTGAATCATTTGGCTCACTTAGGTTTCATTTCATTTAGGTTCCAAGACAGGAGTATATTTCCTTTTTTTTTTTCCCCCGAATAAAACATTCAGAACAACAATATGAATCTAGAAGGTAAAGTCACACTTTCCTGTTCAGTGGAGAGAACTGCTGAGAGCAGGAGTTAGCATCGACGTCGGCTGGTACACCTACGCCACACTGGAACCACAACACAAAGGTATTCATCTCATCACAGAACGCTGCGGAGTTGCACCAGCATGGTGCCGTGCTTGAGCCCGCTGAGGCCAGGACGAGATGTGGAGCTACAGCGGCAGCTTCCATCTCCAGAGCTAACACTCAGTTTCCTTCAGTCAGGTTTTTACATTGTGAAGGTACACGTGGTAAAAACCAAGCTCCCAAGAAAGATATGTAGAAGAGTTTCTCCACATGTCATAAAAACAAAGAAGACATACTGGTTATGTAATTTGTTTTTAAAATCCCGACCAAATCACTCTGAACTATAAATTACCTCTATGAGTCAGCGGCAGGCTTTTCTCTTCAGAACTGTTTATCACTGCCTCCTGTTCCAATTTATGAAGAAAATTATATCCTCTATTTTGGAGAGGGGAAAATGCTTAGATTTTGTTTGTTATATATTTCTTGTTGGTTGGGAAAAAAGTTATAAAACTGCATCGTCTAGCACAATTCCCTGTCTTCTATGATAGTATTTGTCAAACAGATTTCACAAGATGAAATCTAATAACGGGTATGTACTTTTTGTTGGTCTTAATGAGTTCTCTTTGCTTATTTTGTGCTTCATTAGTCCATTTTTGTATTCTTTCCTTTTTATGTATTTTCCATTGTCAAATATGGTACCTTTTGATACAAAATAGAACTCACATGTTTCCTCATTGATGGGTTTTTTGATGGTCTTTCCTTCAAGATTAGTGCTTAGAAACCAAGTTGTAAATCCAGCAAGATGTCATCATCTTTAGTTATAAGTAATCTCTCTCTAGTAATAGTCATGTATTTGTCTTTGGTTTGGCTCTCCCTGTCATGATCACCCTTTGAAACATGTCTAACTGTTACATACTACAATTGTCTCTACTATATTTAGGATTTAAAGTATGTAAAGGGTATTAGCTAGATGAGTCTTAGTTATGGCATAATCCATTTCACTGTAGCGGATTCAAAGTATATATTGTCTGTATTGACACCCCACTGACTTCATTGGGGATTTTTCTTTACCTTGAATACGTCATAACACCTGTAACCTAAAATCACTTTAAATTCTGCACAAATCCTGCATGCTCAGTAATCTAAGGCAGAAATCTACCCTAGCAACAGCAAAAGGTGAGCAATATTACACATCAGTATCTCTTTGTTCTTTGCAATTTTCTCCTTTAATCCTGCAGAACTTGAAAACACCATAAATACTCATGTTGAAGGTTACACAGTTCTCTAATTTATTCTGTCATTGTAGAACTACATCTCTCAGGTCCCCACTTTGAGCAGTCCGGAGCGTGGGCTGTTGAACCTTCAGGGGAAAACAGCAACTTCCTGTGGAGTTCAGCAATATAGCCAGAATGAGGGCTGGGAAGGGCATGGTTCCCAACAGGGTCAAATATGCCCCAGTTCTTCCAAGTAACTGTTTACACTACTCCTCCCTCCTCGAAGGAGAAGCTGTAGTTTCCAGGACAAGCAAATGACAGAGGGCAGGAGGGAGAGTGGAACGATCCCGCACTGACAGTGGAACATTCCTGCACTACGTCTGGAACATACCCTAAAGGCAGCATGCAAGCTGCAGGGATCCCATGTCTTACCAGGTTGAGAGGTAGACTGAAGGCAGAAAGATTTCCTACCTGACATTCATGTGCTTGTGTCTCTGATGAAAATGGAATTCAGTGGAGCTGGTATGTTCCCTGGAAAGATTTATTTACACTGAATTGTCATTTCCTGGTAGAATACTGTTTCACTTAAGTATTTTGACCAAAATTATACCTGTGTTGCAGACATTTTCTGGAGCACAGAACATGTTTAACTATTGCAGCCACCAGTAGTCTGCAGAAATGAAATTATCAAGGTTACCTCATAGTCACAGTCTACAAAAAGGCCATTTATCTTTACAACTGTCCCCATTTGTCCTGATCCAGTATCGGGAAGGTTTTGTTACGATCCCAGGGACGAGATTAAGACACCAAAACCGGTCAAATATCGCACAACCTTTTGACTTTATTTTCAACAAACGGGAGAAAAGCGGGGAAGGGGAGAGGGATAGAGGGGAAAAGTTAGAGCGTTGGAGAAAGAGAGGAAACTAGCTACCACCACTCCGAGTCCAATGACGTTCCGCTGACTCCATCTGAGCTCTTCAATCGTCGCAAGCTTCATCGAGGCTGGGGTCCAGGAGAGGCATGAGGAAGGGAGGAGGAAGGGAAGAAAAAGCCCACTAGAGAGCGCGTGTGCTCCTTTTATAGGGGCTTCCCCCACCCGCTCATGTGCAGATCGCGGTTGTGTACGTGCAGTTCGTGCCAGGCGTGCTGTCCCCTTAGAAGCCGCCTTCTGTTTCACGCCTTTGGCCCCTTCGAGGCAGGATGTTAATGGCGGGAGGTGGTGGTAGGGTGGCAATGTCGAGACAAACCACATTCAGTATTTGTCCTCTACACCACCCCGTGGCTCAACATTGCAGTCTCCTGAGAGGGAGAGAAGGAGAGAGAGAAGGAGAGAGAGAGAGAAGGAGAGAGAGAGAGAAGGAGAGAGAGAGAGAAGGAGAGAGAGAGAGAAGGAGAGAGAGAGAGAGAAGGAGAGAGAGAGAGAGAAGGAGAGAGAGAGAGAAGGAGAGAGAGAGAGAAGGAGAGAGAGAGAGAAGGAGAGAGAGAAGGAGAGAGAGAAGGAGAGAGAGAAGGAGAGAGAGAAGGAGAGAGAGAAGGAGAGAGAGAAGGAGAGAAATAGGGGCAGGGACAAAGGGAGATCGCGGGAAGAAGAGGTATTGCTCAATGCAAACTTATTCTTTTATAGCTCTTAACAATGTTTTAACTTTACAGAACAAACTTGGAAAATTAAGTTAACGAGAGGGTTTCTTATCCCAGCAAATACAGAACAACTGGTAAATATGGTACGGGTATTAATATGCAATTTCTTCTTATAGGTACTTTGGGAATCTGAGAGGGTTTAAATAACAGCTATTGCCATTGGCTGTGGCTGGCGAATGGCACCGATCTTTTTTATGCCGTCAGGTGAGGTAGTAGGAATAAATTGCATATTACATACGACATGTCGTATTAATTGAATACAACAAGGGATTACACAGGGCAAAAACATTAAAGCAGCAACTGCGCATAACAAATACAATAACAGTTGTTTTACCCACGGCGCCCCTGGTAACCAGGACCACAAATCACCACCCCAACCATCCCAGGTTTGGACGGGAATATGGGCTAACACTCTGCTATCTTTGGTTAGTTGGAGGACCACCTCGCCTACATCGTCTATTTCTAAACAGCAGTTGGAGACGTTTAGTTTCCCACATACCCCTCCCACTTCGGCTAACAAATAGTCTAGGACCATGCGGTGCTGAAGGATTGCTGTGCGCATCTGTTGGGATTGCCGTGTTAAAAGATCTATTGCATCAGGGGTTTTGTTAGTAATAATTTCGAGAACTGCTTGTAGTCTGATTATTTGATTTAAATTATAAATTGGTTCTCTCACCCCTGGTATTGGCTCGTTGGGATTCCAGGTTGCAGGTCCGTAATGTCGAATTATTCGCTCAGGAGGCCATTCATTATCTCCCCATTTTTGCGTCCCACCCAAATTGATCCCAATAGATCGCATCTTATGGGCAATACTTCTGTCTCCAAGGTTGTCATATAGTCTTATTCCTAACCGAGGTCCGCCTGTCTCTGGTAAAATTAAAAACAGAGGTCTGATAATCGCTATATAACAAATTCCCGACCACCCCGCAGGTAAAAATTTGTATGCAGTATGCCCGCAGATCCAATAATGCCCTTTTTTAGCTCTGACGCCCTGAGCAAATGGTCCATTGGCTCCTTTTGGAAATTGAAAATAAGTCATGTCTTCGTCGCCCAAGGGGCTGAAAAATGAGGTTGGGTAATTATTTATGCGGCCGGTGCAATACCAAGCACCAGAGCTGCCTCTCCATTCGCAAGTCTGTTTGTAAGGGTGATAATTGGATCGTTGGATACTTAAGGTTTCATTTTTGTTTGACCAATACCCCTTAAATCCCTGATTGTGCCCGGTTTCATCGAGCCACATCCATATATGAATACCCCTGTCTTTATTGGCTAGCTTACGAGTGAGTGTCCACCGACATTTACTTTCCCCCACTTTGATCCCTCCCTCTTGAGTACCGTTTAGACAATATTCCCCCATATTTGGAAATTGAATTGGCCATGTCCCACTGTCGTCCCATGTGTTGTCTGCGGTTTCACTATAGTTGCTTACGATCTGGTCTGGGGTGAGGGGTGTGGATGTCCACAGCCAACTTGATAACCCTAGAGGTCCTCCGCAAACCCAACAATGGCTTAAATTAAAAGTTTGGCTTACTGCTTTTGCCAACAACACGAATTCGTTGTTCTCAAAGGGGTTGTACAGTAAGGGGAGTGGTCTTTTGTCGCCTTCATGGATGCATTCCTGAATTAGGACGATCAACAACAACATGTGCATGTTTTTGGTCAGGTCTTCGTCCCTAAAAACAAAACAGAAACAAACTCGCTCCTCAGGTCAGAAGGAGGGAATAATCCATTTAGTGTGGATTTTATGGACTTTCCCACTGGCATCTTTTGCTCTCCACATGTATTTATTCGAGCCATTATCAGATTGGATTGACTGCGGTTTGGTGAAGGTCCCAAACCATTCTTTCAGAGCCTTTACCGTGTTTTCCCCGGTCGCCTTGGCGCATGCTCTAGCTTGCGCTAGTCTGGATACTATTTCGACTCCCACTAGCATGTAACATTTCCCTGCAGATTTTCGAAATGGCCCAATGTAGTCGACCTGCCAGGCCTCCCATAAACCCTTCCCTTCTCTCAGGTGTAGGGGGTTGTTTTCCAGGGGGTGTCTGTCCAAGTGGACACGACATTGTTCGCAAGAAGATATGCATGTTTTGCATTCCTCTCTGGTAACCGGCCACCCTCGAGCTTGTGCCTCGTGGAATAGATCATTAATTCCTGAGTGTTTTCGCTTTACATGTAGCCACTCCAGTAGGTATTCCCAATTTTCTTGTATTTGGGCGTTTTGTAGGGGAGCTAACAGAGTTAGTTCATCTACTTCAGCATTCCACTGGCCTGCTGGGGTATCATTTTGTTGGTGGGAAGCCACCCACGCTACTGCAAATTCCCCCCGTCTAGCAATTGCAAGGATATCCTGCCATTTCTCCTTTTGCCATATCGGTATTCTGTTAACCTCCCACCCATTTTGCTCCCAGAATGGTAGCCACTCTGTGCAGCCTTTAAATACTGCATAAGAGTCGGTGTAAATATGTACAGGGGAAGAAGTTTGGGCTTCATGCTGGAACATGCTCCATACTGCGACCAGTTCTCCCACTTGTGCGCTACCCTCCCCTTCGGTAATGATTTGTTCTTTGGTTCCCACTTGGAGTGCTACAGCTCGATATTTCCAGACCTTTCCTTCCCGCTTTGACGAGATATCTGTGAACCATGCATTAAGTATTTGTTCTAAGAATGGGGGAGCTACCTGTATTACAGGGGGAAGTTGGGGGGTTTCTTTGTTTAAGTCTACTTCGTCTTGTATGTTTAATATTTTGGTGGCTCCTTTGGACACGGAGAAAGTTCCACAATAGTGCTCTATTTGGGTGTACCACTTTCGTACAGAGGCTCTCTGAGCCACCCCGTCAGGGGGTGGGGTTCCCTCTACGACTGCCTTGGTTACTTTAAATGGGCCCTGGAGAACTATAGGTTGCTTTTGAATGGTTCGTTCAGCCTCCCTTAAAGCTAGACTAACTACAAATAGTCCCTTTTCCCACATTGTGTACCTTTTTTCAGCATCTTTGAAGCTGCCTGAGTAAAACCCAATGGGTCGCATAGGCCCCTCTGGCCCCTTTTGCCACAGATGAATTGAGAGCCCGGTCCGGGCAAACCCCCATTCAATTTGGATAGGGTCTGTTGGGTGGATGGGGCCCAAGGCTTGATAGGCATTTCCCTCAAACACTAGCAATTGTAACGCCTCATCGTGGACCGAGGTCCACTCCCAGTGGGCCCTTTTCCATAGTAAGTCGTGTAACAGTCTAGCGATAATCAAAAAGTCAGGAATGTGCTTCCTCCAGAATATGAGCAATCCCAGTGCATGTTGTAGGTCCTTTTTGGACTCTGGCATTTTAATCAAATCAAGGGAAGACAGGGTATCTGGGGGAATACAGATCATCCCCCCTCTCCACCAAATTCCCAGAAACTTTACCTCGCTTGAGGGGGTTTGAATTTTCTCGGGCGGAATTGTCAGCCCTATTTGTTCTAGATGGGCGATAATGTCCCGTTGTGTTTTTTCAGCCTGCTCTATCTGGCTCCCTCCCACGAGCACGTCGTCTATGTATTGATAAATTTTTACTCCAGCTTGTATGGGGACTGTCTCAAGCTCCTGTGCTAGAGCATGATGGGCTAGCGTAGGGGAATGTTTGTACCCTTGGGGTAGCCGAGTAAAGGTATATTGCTGCCCCTCCCAAGTGAAGGCGAAACGTTCTTGGTCCTCAGGCTGCAAAGGGACCATAAAAAACATGTCTTTGACATCGATTGTTGCCATGACGGGGTGGGACTGTTCCTGGATGGTTGCTATTAATTCAGCAATATTTGGCATGGCGGCTGTCAGCAGGCCTGTATTGCTGTTTAGTCTCTGATAATCTATGGACAGTCTCCATTTTCCATTTGGTTTTCAGACTGGCCATACAGGGGAATTAAAAGGGGATTGCACCGGGATTACAACTCCCTGGTTTTTTAGATCTTCCAGTAGTGGTGTGACGCACTCTCTCGCTCCCAACGGTAACAGATAGGGCTTCACGTTCGTCAGTCGGGAAGGGGGAAGGGGAGGCACCGCTTGCAGCAAGCGCACTGCCGCACCAGAAGTTCCGGTTAGCTGTCTAACCTGGGGGACACCGAAAGACCATGAATTTCCCTGGGTATCCCGCCACTGCTTCCCCTTCAGGACGTCTATACCTAGGAGGTTCATTTGAAAGGGCCCCACCACTGCCATGGTGCCCACAGGACTTTCTTCTCCTGGTAACCATAATGTTACCAGGGTCATAGGCACAGTTTGGGTTTTCCCCAGGGCATTTAGGAGTATTAGGTGCTTGGACGGGATCGAGATCCCACCCTGTTCCGCCTCACTTTGTGTTAGCGCTGTAATTTGGGCCCCTGTGTCAATTAAAAAGGTCACGGGCCTTTTCTTTGGCCCTACCGCGACTGTAATTAATAGATCTCCCTTCTCATTGCAGGTGAGTTGTCTTATAAACATCCACCCTCCACCTCCCCCCCTCAACCTGAGGGGGCGGAGGATTTAGTTTCTCACCTGTCTTTCGTCCCCTTTCAGTTCCTCCCCCATGTTTACTGTTGGTGAGGAATGAGGGCTTGGTCTAGCCGTGGGTCCTTGTCCGGAACATTTCTGCACAAGCAACTCCAATTTTTCAGTCGGGATTCCATCCATTAAGTCTCGGAGCACCCCCTTTTGCAGCCCTAATTGCCACAGTCCCTGCCGGGTTAGGGGTCTCTCCCTTTTCGCTAAATCTGGGTTTCTTCCAGAAAATAATGGCTGCCTGTTTCCTGGCTCTGCTGCCCACACAGCCCTAGTTTTGACCTTTTGGTAGATTCAGCTGACTGACACATATTTCCTTCCGTAATTAATTAGCTCTTGAGCTATCTCCCCCCAGGTCCACACCTTTCTCCCTTGCCACCGATGTTCAGGGGTTACCATCCCCTCTAACGCAGCTGCGATTCTCTCCTTGCTAGGCATATTTTGAATTCTCCCCTGACGTTGGATCCCAATAGGCTTTAGGGAATCGGGAAGTCCCCATATTAGGAGCATCATTCGCTCAGGATCTACTGGCAACAGCATTGGGGAGCTGAGGTTGGGCTTGAGTTCCCGATTGTACATCATTTGCAGGCAGGCCTTTTGTACACTTTCTACTAATTGATCTACCGATCCCATAATGGCTAGGGGATCCCCCCTTTCCAGTGGGTTTAGCCCCCCTGCCCAATACTCAACCCTCTGGGTCAACGACCACAGGGCTCGGCAGTCACCGGTTGTTAAACACACCTGGGCCCCAATTTCCTTCTGCCTCTTTTTCCGACAGCAAGATCCCATTGCACCCCAACAGGGACACCCTCCACACATATTCGGTTTCAGATTCCCTTGCTGTCCTTGCGAAGTCCTTTCGCAGCTTGGCCAATTCGGTTGCTGTGAAAGGGATTTCTTTGGTAAGAACCTGGGGGCAATTATTGCTGTTGTCATCATATATGTATTCCGTTTTGACTAGTGGGCATGTGGGGGGGGGGGGCTTTCTGTGGTTTCCTTTAGTCTTTTTAGGTCCTTTTGGGGGTAAATTTGTTGTACCCCTTTTTCCTCGAGCAGCACTTCAGTTTCTGCAAGAGTGTCTGCTTCCCTTAGGAGTTGGTTTCTCAACTCCTCCTTCAGTATTAAGTTCTGGCACTTCTCCTCCTCCAGTGCCCGCTTATTTTCTCGTAATTGTTCTTGCAGCGTTGTTATCGCTGCCTGCAAAAAGGCGACCCCAGCCTCTGCCTGACAAGGTGCCTGCTTCCTGTCCTCCACCGCAGCTGCTAAACATGCTCCCAATACAGCGCAAACTATGGCTTTTCCCTTCCCTTTCTTAAATTTTGCTTCTTTATGCAAAACCGTTATTCAGTTAATTACGCTTTGCAATTGGAACCAGTGGTCCCTTGCCCAATCCTGTCCCGGGGGTGAGGGACAAGATCAATATGCTTCCAAGAAATCATACAATTTGTCGGTTTCGTCACAAAAATTGCCTGCCTTCTGGGCAGCCATGTCCTACAAAGGGGATTTTCGTCCCAGGAGGGCCAAACCTTAAAGAGTCCAAATCTCCCCTATACACTCCCAGGAGACCAAACCATGAACTACTAAATGTCCTACAAAGCGGGTGTCATCCTGAGAGGGTCCCACTTAAAAAGTCCAAGTCCCCCCTACACACTCTCAGGAGACCAAACCATAGGCTAATATACAAATTATTAATAAAAGGAAACCAACATTCACTCTTTTCTTACGCTTCATCTCTGGCTGCTTCCCTCGCGGGAGGGCAGAACCGCGGATCGGAACTCCGCACTCGCCTCGTACTTGCTCGTACATCTCGCTTGCACACACTCGCACAGCACACCACGATAAGGTTGCACGACACTCTCGTCCCGAGGGATCCTGTCTGTGACGCCAATTAGAAACATCCTGATCCAATATCGGGAACGTTTCATTACGATCCCAGGGACGAGATTAAGACACCAAAACCGGTCAAATATCGCACAACCTTTTGACTTTATTTTCAACAAACGGGAGAAAAGCAGGGAAGGGCAGAAGGATAGAGGGGGAAAGTTAGAGCGTTGGAGAAAGAGAGGAAACTAGCTACCACCACTCCGAGTCCAATGACGTTCCGCTGACTCCATCTGAGCTCTTCAATCGTCGCAAGCTTCGTCGAGGCCGGGATCCAGGAAAAGCACGAGGAAGCCGGGAGGAAGGGAAGAAAAAGCCCACTAGAGAGCGCGCGTGCTCCTTTTATAGGGGCTCCCCCCGCGCATGCGCAGACCGCGATTGTGTACGTGCGGTTCGTGCCAGGCGTGCTGTCCCCTTAGAAGCCGCCTTCTGTTTCACGCCTCTGGCCCCTTCGAGGCAGGATGTTAATGGCGGGAGGTGGTGGTAGGTTGGCAATGTCGAGACAAACCACATTCAGTATCGGTCCTCTACACCATTTTTTTCAATCAATGGAGTATTCTGTTAACAGAGATATAGATTCAAAGAATAAACTTTGAAGATAAAAACCAGTGGAACTATTGAATATCTTTGTTTACATGTATATAAAAGAAATGCAGGAAATAAATGTTCTGTTATGTATGCAGATCCAAATTGTGGATCCCTATGCAAGATCCAGGACTAGCAAATTGTATTGAGTAGAAGAGTGGTTTAGGACATTTTTGGAAAAAGGGGCAAACGTGTTCTCATTCATATTCGTTATCATCAAGCAAAAGTACACTCTTTAAAACAGAACAGTTTTACAAGGTGGTTGAGCATTATAAAGGTGAAGAATGAATAGGAGGCTTCTCAAAAAATGGCATTAATTTTCTATCTAAATGAAACTATTTTCAATCTTAGATAAAATATCTCAGTTTTGCGTATAACATTTTGGAGAAGGAGGAAAAAATCACAAAAAATTGCCTCACCAAAGAAGTTATTTTCTTTTAAAACTGCTGTTTTAAGAATTTTCAGCCAGCTCTGCTTGGTAAGAACTCCACAGTAAAGGCTGCACAAGGCTTAGATTTGTAGCTAGAGCTTGAAATCCTAGGTCTGTGATGTGAGGTGGATCTAAACGAAGCAACGTGAGAAGGATAATACAGCGACTCCAGGCATCAGGAGTTGGATGAGAATTTAACTAGCTATTTCCTAGCTAAACCATGGCTCTGTTGGTAGCAAATGCACTTTGCTGTATATGATGATGTTTTAAATAATATTTATTTAAACCCACATTATATATCTGTTACTTTAAATTTTGTTACGGTGAAGATCAAAAAACAAAGATGGTCTTTATCTGAAGCCTACTGAAATAAAGGATAATCTCTCTTTTGATACCACCAGGCATTGCTTTCAATCCTTGTGTACGTCAGAATCTTCAGCCTGAATACCTAAGCAGTTGCGGCAATTTAAATAGCAAAGCCCCCTGATCTACGTTACAGTAACATCAGAAGTATGCATTTTCTAAGTTATGTGATAGAAAATAAAATATTTGTATTAATTTCACTTGCTTACATAGGAAATAATTTTTACTTGGCTATTATATAGGCTGGGCACAGATTATATAAGCTAGGCACAGATTTAGCTGAGGTGTATAGATGTGGGCATATCATCCACATCTTAGTAGCGCGGTATACATGTGCAAAGTCACACAACATCAAAGTGCCTGGCGGCCGAGCCGGGCCCAGCCATGGGCCCACGTCCCAGCCCAGCCTTGGCTGTGCCCAGTGAGGTGCCCGATGCCCGGGGCTGCCCCCTGCCCAGCTCCCTGGCTGGGCTGGGGGCCGGGTCCTGGCTGCCAGGCCCTGCCGTGCCTCCCCGGGCATCCCCGCTACCCCTGGGTCCCCAGCCCCAGGGAGCAGCTGCCCCCGCGGCGCCCTGGCAGGAGAAGCCTCTCTCCACAGGAGTCCCAGCTGCACCTCAGCTGCTGTGCAAAGAGGTGCTGGGCTCCAAAGGCATTAAGGATCAACTCCGGGAAAAACAGCTTGAGGTGCGGGACAGATCAGCCATCCAAACAGTTTTCAAATCATGCTTATCCGTCACGATTGATGGCAGCACATTCTCATTTCTTTTTGACAAAAAAATCACGTGCCTACAAAATAGGTATGCAAAACATCCATGGAAAGTGATGTTTCCACAAAACTAAAAGAAAAAAAATGCTTGGGGCATTAAATGGTTGCACTTTATCAACTGCTTTAAAACCAAACTGTTTTCTGTAATATTTGTAACGTATTCTTAATGCCTGACATTTACTGCTCTCTTGGAATACAAAGCCATTTCTTCATTTTGCAGAAGTAATGGTGCATTAAATGCAAAGAATTCAGGGATTTTGAGAAATCAAGTCCAAGTGTGCCAGACGTGGCACTACCTCCCAGCTGTTCCTGCTATATTCTCATTTTTCTGTCGTTGCTTTATCCCTGTCTGTATAAGTAGGTAATTGGTAACTCTTAAAATGTGCTGTGTTTATAAATGTGGCCTGAGATGCTGGCATGTATAAAAAAAAAATGGGAATGATGAAGCTACTTGTTCCTTTTGCCCCATTTCTATTTCTTGGCTGAGGCAAGGGCAGAACATTGCTGTCCCATCACTGAAGTGTAGTCCAGGGCCTAACTACCAAGTACAGCTAAAAACAGGTGGGTAGCAAATTGCCTTAAATCAGCTAAATAGCCTGCCAGGTTGCACCGTCTTTACAGGGGTGTGTGACTGGTACTCCCTGCTCCTGACCCCTGCTAACGTGGTTAGCATAGCTAACACCATTTTATGAGGCAAGCAGCCATTCTCTGTGACCGAGGGGCTCACGTATTCCTTCCCTTTCCCTCATTATCAGGCCCTGAAGGTCCTGTGCACCAAGTACACAATCAAACAGATTTCTTCCTCCCCTCCCTGCTGGCCTCGAGGTTCCTGGGCGCCAGGCCGATTACTCCTTCCTTGCCGGCCTTGAAGGTCCCAGGCACCCGGCCAGCCCGGCGGTGGTGATGGCCCCATCACGTCACAGCACCCAGAGCACTGTCCATAAAATCACGCAGTTATGAGTCCCAAATGGGGAACTTCGACTTTGTGTATATAAATATTGGAGAATAAATGCAGCTAGTACTACTACAGCATTGTTAATTCTTGCAATGGCTGTCTGGTATATTTTTATAGTGCATTTGGAAATCGGGGCATTATGGAAAGTTGACTGTAGAAAATAATCTAATATTGAAAAATTATAGATTCATTTAACTTAGATGAAAAGACAAACAAAAAACAGATTGACAGTTAAGATCCCCAGTTTCAAAAAGAAAACCTACAAACTATCTTGAGAAATATCAAGCCTATTTTCTGAGAGGGGATAGGCAGCAGTATGGACATCTCACTCCTCACCCTCCTTCCTTGTTCTCTCTTCATAACTTTCTGGATACCACACACCCTTCCTACCAGAGACAGTGAGAATGCACTTTAGGAAGGATTGTACCTTCTACTGCACAGCATGTTCTCTGTTTTAAACATGTGGTTTTTGCCATCTGAACCTCCTATTTCTGGCTGCAGGAGTGAACTGCCACATAAGTCATAGCAGGCACCAGAAGGTGAGGAACTACGGCTTAGAGTGCTGCTTCCCAGCTGATGTGATACATCTTTTTAAAAGTTAGATGTGGATCATCATACAAGCCAGGAAGCTCAGCTGGTTTTACTGTCTTGCATGCCATACCACAGCTAGGATATCAGCTGTTCCTCTCAGCTAGGAGAAACTGGTATGAGTGATTTCTTTTATTAGGAAAAGTCAGAAACTACTGCACTAGGTTGTCTTGGGACTTACCTTGAAGATGCAAAAATTAACTGCACCTGATCCCCCAGAAGGGGAAAAGCTGGCAGAAAAAAACCTCAATGTATAAATAACCAACTCAGAAAGGTCATTAGCAAGGAGTAGAGAGAATATAAGGAATGGATGAATTCCTTATCCACAAAGAAAGCTACTGCATGAAGCATGTGGATAAAATGAGAACAAAAGATAAAGTGCCAACTGAGAAATTTAGCTAGACTAGAGAAGATGTGGGGGATTAGTTTAAAAAAAAAAGAAAAAGTTAAGAACTGGCTAACTGTGAGGCTTGGCAGATAGCATCAGGATGGAGGGAGGTCGTTCTTGGCAATACCCATTGCTGCGTTTTGGATCCAGTCTTGCTACATTGGTATTGGTGACTTTGTCAGGAAACGCAGTTTTAGGACTCTACATGGTTAAGAATTTTAATCCTTAGTAAGAAGTGGCGTGTGGTATGTTTGCAGAATGTGTGCAATAATTCTTGTATGTGGTTTTGAACAGCTAGTCTATGGGATCTGGCTGAAGAACATGTGACTGCCCAGCTCATCCAGTCCTCAAAGTGAAACAAACAGCTGCAGTAAACAACCGGTCTCACACATGAGCAACATCCTACATAGGACTGAGAAAAAGCACGTGCTAAGTCTAAGAGTGAGACCATTGTAGGTCAAAAGATGGAACATGGTGTAAACCTTCAAAGATTACACACTACAATCTGAAAGAAGGATACTTGCAGTATTCTCTGCTTTCATTGTCTTGAAAGAGTATGGAAGTGTAGTGGCTCCATACCCCAGTGCTCTTGCCATCCGGAAAGAACCAGCATTTGGAAAACTGCAGAGACTGAGAGAATACGAGTGTACACATCCTTGCACTTGCAAGTAGTTTTGGTTAATAAAGCACCATAGAGACTCTTTGCCTTATAATGACTTACTTAAGGCGCAACCAATATTAAGTTAGAACTATTGCCATCAGTTATTATACTTGAAAGGGACTGTGCAACGAGAGAAATGCGGTAACTTTGCTGACTTTACATATTCATGAGCCATTGTCAACAACAAGGAAGATCAAGTTGTTATATGGGAAGAACTGGATGTCTTCAAAGACTGAAGTAATAGGAGAAGGATAGTATCTGATAGTATGAGAGAAATGCATGTCCTTAATAACATGGTATTTTTTTCCATATACAGAAATAGGTTACGAAAAAACTTAGCTGACCTAATTAATCACAGGATGATGGAGTAAGAAACATAATGCTGCTGTGAAACACGCAAATGGTATTCTAGGCTGTTTCAAAATACACATTTCCAGTAGAGAGAAAAGATACTGCCATTGGTGCTGTTGGTGTATCAGTTCTTTTCACATGAATAAGAAAAAAAGGGCTGCTTAAAACTTAATTAGGTGTTGAAAAGGGTGCCAAGGATACTAAAGGAAATGAAGAAGCTATCCTACACACGTGAGCTGAAAATGTTTTTTCATCTGGCAACATGAAGACTCTAAAGAAAATGACTTTTCTCTAAATGCAAAGCAGACGGAAAGACAAGGAGCAGTATAAACCATGAATAAGTTCGGAGTACAATCTGATGATGAATTGTTGGAGCAGAAAAACAAATTACGTACTTTTCAGGTAAAATTTGATCAGTGGAAAGGAACTGGATGTGTCAAGAGAGGCTGGTGCTCCGTACCCCAGAATGTTCCCACCTGTTAAACACCCCATCAGCCAGCCTGAAGTGCAAACACTGGGCTACTGAAAGTGTTGGGTTTATGTTGCCGTTTGCCTAGGCTTGGCTTCCACAGGCCAGCCAAAGTCAGGCACAGCCGCAGCACTCCCGAGGCAGGGAGCTGGGCCTGCCCAGCCACAGGAACACAAGGGACCCCCAGACCGAGCGAGGTTTGCCCAGCACGTGGTGGCTGGACTCTAGTGGGGCGCATAACCAGGATTACGAGGGCAGCTAGCCCTGATCTGGCGAGCCCACTCACTCACGGTGCCGCCGTGGTGTCTGGCACCGGGAGAGAGGCCGGCGGAGAGATGGGCCAAGGTGGAGG
Source organism: Phoenicopterus ruber ruber (assembly GCA_009819775.1). NCBI lineage: Eukaryota > Metazoa > Chordata > Aves > Phoenicopteriformes > Phoenicopteridae > Phoenicopterus > Phoenicopterus ruber. The sequence goes on along the minus strand of CM020246.1, from coordinate 64,056,365 downwards.
CAGGACGATGGAGTGCACAGGAGGGGAGCAGGGAGCCTCCGCCGCCTGCCCCCAGCTCCAAGCCCAGGCGCTCAGCGGCGGCAGCGCGGCTCCCGCAGGGTCCCGGCCGAGGCGCCAACGCGGCCGGCCAGGCCACTCCGGCCTCTGCCCGCGGGGCCCCGGCCCCCCGCCCGCCCCCGCGGGGCCGCGCCCGGGCTCGGCGGGGCCGCGCGCGGCGGGAGGTGGCCGCGGGGCCGGGGCGGCGCGGCGGGGCTGCCCGCCCCCGCCCCGGCATTGTGCTGCCGCTCGCACTTTGCAGGCGCGGCGGGACTGGGACTCCCGGGCGCCTGAGGCAGCCTCGCCTCCTCCTCCTCCTCCTCCGGAGCTGGGCGCATGATGGCGGCAGCCGCCGTAGTGGAGGTGAGCAGCGCCGGGAGCAGCAGCAGCGATACCTCCAGCACGGGCGAGGAGGAGAGGATGAGGCGCCTCTTCCAGACCTGCGACGGCGATGGGGATGGCTTCATCAGCAGGTAGCGACAGCGGGAGGAGGTTCTGTGCGCCGCTGGTAGGGAGCCGTCCCGTCCTTCCCCCCTCCCCGGCCGCCCGTGCAGCGGCGTCTCAACTTCTCGGCGAGTTGGAGTAGTTCGCAGAGCTCAGCCCCGCCGCCGCCAGGCCGGACCCTCCGCGCCGCCGGCGGGGCAGCCCGCCCGCCCGCTCGCCCTGCCGCCTCTCGGAGGGCCGCTGGCTGCCGCAGCCAGGGGTTCGAGAGCTCGTTCAAGCCTCAGCACGGAGAGCTTGAGGGGACCGGCGGGGAGGGTGGACAAACACCGCCGGGAGGACTTCCACTTCCACCGGGTCTGGAAGGTCACGCCTTCTAACCGGGGCGGGTTTTATCACCTAGTGCACTAGGCAGGTGGTCTTTGCAAGTAAACAAACAAAGCTGGTCGCGGGTAGTCTAAGAAAATTCGTACTGATGGTTGCAAATAAGCCGTAATGAAATGTTCATTTTGGTCAGAACCGGGTTTTGTTGGAAGGATATTTCTGGAGCTAGTCCTCTGCTCTCACACCATTAATTAAAAAAAATACTGAACTTCTAAAGGCGAGTTTTGCCAGAGATGGTGGGAACTTGCATTTTCAAAATGAAACCTATGCTAGTTGCTGTTAGTAAGTGCCTCTAGAGAGCTGAGTCAGAGTGAGGGAATTTCTAAGTCTGTCATCTAACCTGAAACCTAAGAATATGACCCTGCAGAAAGGCTAAGTAAACTTCAATCCCCACTGTCATCTCTTTGGAGCCAGAAAGTTGTTGAAAATCTGTAACAGCTGGCAGTCACCTTAAAAATAAAATTTAAGGGTCATGATATTTCTTATCTAAACAGCTCCCAGAACACTCTTTTTTCCCCAGTCTAATGATTATTTTGACAGTTGTGGTTCTGAAATGTAAACTTTGAAAATGAATGCTTTCAAACCAGTGTGTTAAGATCGCTTCTCTTTCCATTTGTTTACTGTCTTCATGGAAATTATTCCAATGTCTGAAAACTTAGGATGTTCACTTAAAGTGTATGCTGCCTCCTCAGAGCACACTCGCTGATCTGTACCGTGATGCTTTTCTGCAATGTAAACTCAATAGGCTTCTGTATATTCATAATTTAAAGGCCTTACTGAGGGAATGTTAATGTTTTAGTGCTTCACGTGGACAGTTGAGAGATGCTACCATGACACAAGGCACTCGTTTCTGATTGACTTTTCTACATTGCCTAAGTTTTGTTCCGAGTTTGTATTCTGTGTATGTCAAAATGGATGTTTCTAAACGTTGCTTGAACTACACTGTTGAAAGCTTTGGAAACTCCAGGACATGTCCGAGGAGGGATGTTGGATTTCAGCAGGAAATGGAAGTAAAGCCCAGAGGATAGTGGTTGAAAGTCCTTCGGGAGATGGTGGGTCCATTGATGAAGGTTCCTAATACCTTGCTTCAGAAGGGAGTTGTGCCTTCAAAGCAAAACTGATACGGCCTTGATCAGAGAACATAGTGTTATAAATCACTGTCTACCCTTAAATTTCCGTATTTGTGAGATAGTACTGAATGAGTATTTAACAAATGATCTTTGACATGAGAGGGAGTCATTTACTTTTCTTGACTTCATTAGCTAGCCTGGGTAATCAGTCTTGTAAATGGAATATGTTCCTTGCTTTGTGCAGTGTCTCAGTTTCCCTCATGATCTATTTTGTGGCAATGGCTTATGCAGGAGCAGACTTGCCCAGTGGTTATTGGATACATTTGTAGCATGCACCACCACAATTTTACAGACAGCTCTTTCTGATTCGTGGACACACAGCGTCCCTGTTAAAAGTATAGCAACTGGGGTGGTGTTGTTGTTGTTGTTTACCATCTTAGTGTTTAGTTAATTGCATCTTTTCTAATGTAATGAATTAAAGACAAAAAAAAGTTACATCTGCTTTTACACTAAACTTAATCTTGCCATTCTGTGCATACTGTTTGTCTGGTTTCTGCTTTTTCTTTTTTCATACAGGACAGTTGCTTGGTTTTCCTGTTCCCTCTTGCCCTGCTTCCTTGGATTTTCCTTTGCTCATCCTTGAGGGCAACAATTTCTTTGTTGTCTTCCTTGTAGCCCCAGTGGAGATGGTAGGCTGACTGCTGCTCATTACTGCGCCTTTTACAGCAGGTTAACCACTGTAATAAATGCCTGGGCATCTGTATAAAAGAGCTGAAAACAGTGAAACCAGCACTGTAAAATTGGCTGCTTCCTTGTGGACTAGAACTGATCTATAGCCTTTTACTGGTTTGAGCCTCTTTTTCAGAACTTATTTTAAATGCAATGAGGTTGAAATTTGCACTTTTGCAGCTGTTACTCAGCAGAAGTTGTCATATCTTTCAAAATGAATATCCCTTCTCTTCTGCTTGCAGGGCTGAAGCTTGGTCAGTCATTTGTTTGTGTAACACATGCAGCAGTTTGTTTATAAGATTTCTTTCTTTCCAGCTCCAGAGCTGTTACGGAAGAGAAGATCTTTATTCTTGCAGCAAAGGCAGGCATTTTGTCCGCATGTTTATTTAGTTCATATTGCATGGGGAAAAGAGCTATTTGCATTCCTAATGAAGTAACATGGTGTCTCAGCTGTGGAAATGCTTTGTTGTGCATCAAACTGTAAACCTCTTCAAATAATATCAGGGAAGTAAAGGCACAGATGGAGAGGAGGAGCATGTCCTGAGATACTGATTAATTTTCAGGCTCTCACCTGAGAAACTGATTAATTTTCAGGCAGTAGTTAGGATGATATCAAAATGATAAAGCATAATTAAGTGTGTACTGTTGGTGGTTATAACCCAGAAGAAGCTGGGTTATATACCCCAGATGGGGTATGGAATGCTAAGCCTGTGTCTCCGAGCGTTACATTTGACATGTGCATATTGAAATTTTGCAACATCTAGCTAGACAAAAGTATTATGAAAACACGAGAGTTTTGACTTGTTAGTTTATACTGAAATGGTTTTTGCTTCTTTTGGGATTAATATTAGTTACTTAATTATTTTAACATCTTGCAAGTGCTTGGCATTCTTCTGATACCTCAACAATGAGGGGTAACTTTACCAAAAAAACCCAGCTGCAGAACAGTCCATGATTAAGGCTGGATTCTGAGTGCTTGAGATCAGCTGGATCAGCCTTGCTGGGAGCAAAAGGCAGCCTTAAATGCTGTTTACAGCAGAACTTTGTTTTTGCAGCTGTAGCTGGATTGTGTTGTTATTAACAAAAAGCTGTTAACTGAAAAAACACTAATTGCACTCATTTGTTTTGCTTTTTATTCTGTTTGCTTTGAAAAGCTTCAGAATCTGGTGTTACAATTAAAAATATATTCAGCTTCAGAGGGTTGGTGCATTGGGGAGGACACCTGCTGCTTTTTTTTTTTTTTTTTTTTTTTTTTTTTTTTTTTTTTTTTTTTTTAAGGTCAGCATATGTGGCCTCGGTTGATGTCAGTGCGGAAAGTGAGAGCATGCTGAGTTTTTACAGGTGGTGGGCTAGATTAATGTCTTCCTTAGAAACTTAATTGCCTTGTAGCTTTATTATATGTGGGTTGTACTGAAGTTCCATTTAGCACATAACGAATTTCATCTTTACTGCAGAAACCATTAAATGGGTTTCCAGATTATTCTATTCTAACGCTGAAAGGTCTAAATAAGGTAGCTTTGAATCTGCAAGAAATGCTTTTGCTTAAAAAATGAAGCTATGAGCTATGGAGATAACAGGTGATGAAAAAATTAATTTCATTATTAAGTTAAAACATGCTAGTTTTCTGATTTTAACTTTTAAGTGTAGATAAGTAATTTCTAGGGTTATGAAGTATAAAGGTAAAGCTAATGTTTAATTCAGAGGGAGAATTGTCCTCATATTAACAATAATGGAATGAAGTTCTGTTTGTAGAGTTTGTTTGAAAATATTTCCGTGTACACAGATTTTTTTACACTGGGGTCAATGTCTTACAGACAATCTCTGGTACAAGTAGAGTAAGATGTTTAAAAACCCATAAACCTACCGATTTTGTATTGAGCTTATACAGCCCATTAAAAGGACATGCTGAAAGATTGCCTCCTTTGCTAGCCCTTCACAGAAGCAGTTAAAAGGAACTTGTTGGATTTGATCTGTTATCTGAGTGGTTTTAGTGGTACATAGCTTTGCGAACTCAAAACCTTTGCAAGGACAAGCTGATACTTCCCTTTTTAATGGGCTGTAGTAATAGGGTGTTCCCAGCTTTCTTGCTGAGTATATTTTGGCACCCGCCTCAGTGTTTCTGTATCTAATGGCCACATGCTATTAGAAAAGAAAAAAAAAGTCTTTTCAAGAGGACAAAGTATATATCTATTAATTGTGTTTTTAAGGGAAGAGATTTATGCTTCTGTGCTCTCTGTTACTCTCCACCACAGCCATTACCATTAAACTTTTTTTTAGGTGGCTGCTTTTGCTAATGTGCTTGAACTTCTGTGCTTAACATTTAAAGAGATACCCATTGAAGCACAAAAGGACCGATTAAATGAAAGGCACAAAATTAATGTGGGCTGTTTGTGACCAGCCAAGTTACTGCCTTGGCTGTTGGGCCGTTGTTATTTGGGGTTTGTCCTGGTTTTGGCTGGGATGGAGCTAATTTTCTTCCCAGTAGCTACTGTGTTTTGGATTTAGTATGGAATTTGGTATGTGAAGAATGTTAATAATACACTGATGTTATTAGTTGCTGCTAAGAGATCAAGGATGTTTTCCAGTTTCCCAGGTTTTGCCAATGTGCAGGTGCAAAAAGCTGGGAGGGGTATAGCCAGTACAGTTGACCCAAACTGGCCAGAGAGTATTCCATACCATAGACATCATGCCCACTATATGGTGGGGGTGGACCAGGGGGCCTTTTCATTCATTCTTGCTTTCATTTGTTTGTCTGTTCGTTCCCTTGCTCTCGCTGGAACTTGCGGTTCCGAGGTCGCTGCTGGGGGAATCGCTGTTCCAAGATCGCTGCTCGGGATCGTTCCCAGATCGCTCTCGGTTTCACTCCATGATCGCTGCTCAGGTTGGGCTGTGTCGCTTGTCAGGTCGTCAGGTGGTGAGAAATCATGCATCATTTGTTTTGTATATTATTATTTTATTTTTATTATCATTATTAATATATAATATAATTATCATTATTTTTTTCTTTGCTGTCCTAGTGAACTGTCTATCTCAACCCATGAGTTTTCCTTTCTTTCCAATTCTCCTCCCTACACCACTGGGGAGGGTGGGAGTGAGTGAGTGGCTGCCTGGTGTTTGATTACTGACTGGGGTTAAACCATGACAGGTATATAAGACACAAAATACATATGGTGTGTCATAGCAGGTTAGTAATTCAGGCTGACATGCAGTTACAATTTTTGGTGTATAATTAAATAAGCTGGGTTTTGGTAGCTGTGGAAGAAACTGTGAAAGTATTTATTGCTATAATTCAGGTTGCAAACTAGTGTTCGTGTAAATTCATTTATTAACTTGGTTGAACTCGATCCGTTTACAGGATTCTTGATTTTTTTTTTTAAATTTTTTTTTTCCTTGCAATTTTCTGTAAGTAAAATAAGTACTGCTGAGAAATGTAAGTGCCGAAACTGACTGCCTTGGAATCTACTTAAATAAATGGGTAGAGAGTGGCCTTATAACTGGAGAATTTTGGAATAAAAATAATCCTTTAGTTATTTAAACCATATGGTCCTTATGTAAAACATGAGATGTTTTACTCTTTATTGTCTGAATGTGGGCCAAACTTTTAATTGATGGTAGTATATAGTAGCACAGAATTTGTCCTGTTGAGTTTGACTTGATGGGTCTTCAGGAGAGAACGTATATGAAACAGAACTATGAAACGGCAAAAGTGTCCATGATTTTTGTGTTTAAAAAGTAGTACAAAAGTTACTTTTTCCCTAAAACAATCTTTTGTTACTCCTTTTTTTACTCTTCCCTTTAAAAATAGGTAATTATTGCAAAGTGGAGTGAGTGTAGCAATTTCCTAAGATCGTAACCTGACTTTTCTCCTTGCAGCTGTTTGAAGGGGATACAGGATTCTTTAGTCTGTAGCTCCATATGAAACCACAAATCGGGTTCATACAAAGCATTGTCAGAGATCTTGTCCAAGCATCATATGTTTTAAAATTCATATATAAATCGGAGCTAGTGATCTTAATGTCACAGATAATGAGTAAATGATGAGTTCAGAACTGCACCGCACATTGTTATGAGGGGGGAGGAAACCACAAAGAAGGTACTGGTGTGGGGTAGATTGTGATGAGCTTGTGAAAGGTCCTGTAAATAAAATAGGTAATGAAACAAGCGCGTAGTATTTAACGTAGATATTTAGTGAGAACTAAATGGATAGATACCGAGTTCCAAATTCATCAATAGGGTAACTGTTACACTTTTACTAGAATTAAAGAAGACAGAGGTTTGGCCTTGTGTGGTTGCTAGCCTATCTCTTCTGCTACTCCTCAGTGTGCAGAGGTGTGCTGTGTTAACCGTGAGGTGAAACATTGATTGTTCCCAAGGGAGCTGACTGCAATATGTCAAGGTCTTCAACCATGTAAAGAATATACATACTGCATGGCTATGAGGTTCTCAGACTCCTCCTTTCTGCTGTGTATTTTTGTGTTTAGCAGTTACTAGTTTCTCAGTGTTGGTGGGAGTTGTCTGCGCAGAGTGCAAGCAACTCTGTTGACAAGAGAAAAAGACCTTTTTTTCTCAAAGGCTGTACTTACCAAGCAGTTCCTGACAGTGGTAGCCACAAGAAAACATATAGGAAAAAAACACGAGAAGGCTCTTCCCAACACTATGTTTTCTTTCTTTAACTTCTGGTTATGCTCTACTGTGATTAAATTATTTTCCTTTCATAGATAGTCTCAGGACAACTAGGGGAAAGGTGAGCAGAGGCACTTGTATGGGTGTAATAATGTGGACTTAGAGTGTAATGTTAAAATGATACCTCTTCTGAAATAAGCCCAATATATAGACTTTGCAGAAAGGTCTGAACAGGGAGCTTTTCCATCGTTTGGTTCCTATATACACTAGTAAGCTCCTGGAGACTGTTCTAACTTGGTAATTGTCTCTAAAATTGTACTAAACCCTGTAAATGTACAATCTTACACAGGCAGGTTTGTCAAAGATTTTATCAGCCTCTTTTGCTGTTGAGGGCATAAAGTTTTACATACTGTACATGCAGTTCTGCAGCCCCGTGGTGGTAAAACATGGGTTTTACCCATAAGATAATCATTTATGAGCCCATGCAAATATGTTCAGTCAGGATCTCTGAAAACTTAATTTGGGCATGAGTTAATATTCTGCACGTAGATGCTTTCTAGTCCCTGCAGGCTATTCTGTGCTGGTTGGAAGCAGCATCAGGAACAAAATTTGTAAGTAGTAGTTGCTGTGAGTGCTCAGATGTCAGCAGACTAGGGAATGATAAAGTCATGTATCCTGCAAGCAAGAGGTTTAAGAAAGATCAACTCCATAACAGAGCAGGTGGAAATAAAAAACTACCTTTGAAGACTTGTGAGAGAAATAATATTATTCTGCTAGTTTTGCAGATACTGGGGTTTCAAATTTCAAAAGCAGCTTGGTCCCAGTACAGTACAGTCCCAAGTCTGGCCTCAATCCAGCTGTCTAACAAGGGAACATAATTTAGAAGCAGTCTGCAAAATGTCACCGAGATGGGGACAAGGCTTTGCTTAGTCCTTGCGTTTGGTCTAGCTTTTCATATCGCTGGGCTGTTCTTACCATGGAGTTGGAAAAGTTGTTAGGGCCCAGTACAAGATTTTATTCTCACTTGTGATGTGGACTGTTTGCTCTGTGCTTTCTTTAACCACCTGAAAGCTTCACGCAACTCAGTTTTAGGAATTCCAGCCAAAAAATGCCCAAACCTTGGTAAAACTGACTTTGTCCTTGCACTAGTTTTCCAGTCTGTCTTGAAAACAGTTTCACCTCCCAGGTTCTGTTCCTAGATTTAGTTTTATTTTTCATCCATCTCCATTAGGAAGCTGTCACAAGGTCTGTCATCGATGTAACTGAAGGAATGCTTTTATATGGATACAGCATAATACTTACTGTATGCCAAATAGGATGGTGAATGGAAGCACTGTGCTGTTTTTTACGTGATTATTGTCTGTTTTCTCTGTTTCTCTTGGGACTTACCTTAGTCAATGCTTCCACAGTAGTATAGAATTTTGTGGGGTTTTAATCTAACTTTGTGCTCCACATGTCCTCTCAGAGCATCATAACCAAAAAAGGAATAAGTTATGGGGGAAGACAGATGGACAGATACAGATGAAAAGCCAGAGCAGCACCCTGCATGCTTAGTTTGGGATGAAGAAAAAGTAGCCCTTTGTTTAATATTGTGTCTAGAAAACATATCAAGAATCAACATTCATTAAAGGCTTACGTATTTCAAAGTCTGTATTTGTTACAACTAGTACACAATCAGAGGAATATATTCCAACTTGAATTTTCTGAACCTTTCATATTTTTTAATTAGTTAGCTGTCCAGTTCTTATGTAAGCATCACACATGTGAAGGGATATAATACAACATTTTAGCAGGAGCTATTAATATTTTAAAGTTAGTATTAGTTAGTGTGTTTTATACAGGTTATTGCATTTTTCTTTCCTCATTGGCATCAGTAATCTGGGAAAAGTGGCTTAAGTATATATCTCAGGCTTGTTGTTGCATGGTGTTACTGTATTCTTTTTCTTGGGATCTTGATGTCCAGGTAAATTGTAATGTGGAAGAACTGAGCTAACAGTGAGTCACTTGAGAATATAATTGTCAAACTTTTTGATCCCTTTGAAAGTTACCATCCAGTTAAATTGTAAGTGCTGAAGTTTTTTCTTATTTTTGTTAATTTTTATTGAATTTTATTAATTTTTAATGATGTTGTTGCTAATACCATGTTACTGGGGTTATTACTGTAAGAGAATTGAACCTCTCTTTAAAGTCAGTGATTTCCCTTTTGTGGCCCTGGAGGGGAAAAAAAAGTAGTTGTTAAACTGGGACTTTTTGCCTTGTGTTTTCTTGGGTTTCTTGGTGGCAATTCTGAAAGATTATAGCTTCACTAATATACTCTATTACTCTTCTCCCAAGGGTGATGGGGAGCAGGGGACCTCATAAAATGCTTTGGTACCTGGCCTTTCTAGCAAATCCATAGCCCTAGGTTTATAATGTAGAAACCATTGGTGGCTGTTCTAGCAGTATGAGTGGGACTACAGTAAATAGTTGAATTGTCCAGTTTGAGGATGCCATGTGCAAGTATTTTGCTGGCCATTGTGGATGGATTCTAAAACAATTAAAAAAACCATCTTTGTCTTAGATTGCTGGGGTAGGGTAGTTAGTGTCTGAAATTGATTCAAGCAGCAGGTCATGCATGTTTTGATGGGGAGCAAGGAGCCTCACAAGATGGTTGGGCACCTGGCCTTTCTTACAAATATACAGCCCTAAGCTAGGTGCCTGCACTCCTTTTTAAATGGACTGGGAAAAGCAAGTGGAGGTTTCATGGTTTTTTGAAGTCAACCTATGCAGCCGAATGAGTTGTTCCACTGTGCGGTCTTGAAGTTGCGCTATGTCTGCGCTAGAATTTTTTTGGTCAAAGAACTGCCCTGGCTGAAAACTAGCTCAGCAGGAAATAATTCTTTCCAGCATGGTCAGTTCATGGTTCTGGCTTGTCATATGACTGTGTGGCTTCTAGTGTTGGTGCAAGACAGGGGTCAGAAACTTGAGCTTGCCGTTTAGTTGTCATCCCTCTGGTTATGTCTGCTTGATTTTTAAACACAGTTCACTCCAAATGCTCTGAACTAAGAAACATCCCTAAAAGTTAATTAATGACCATAAAAATGGCATTGTTTTAAGAGGTATAAAACTACAGCAGAGGTTTCAATTAGACTCTTGGTATCTCAGCTGGTAAGTGAAAGAGATTAACAAGACTTGTGGTGTGCCTAATTGTGTGTTGTTCAAAGGATGGGCTTCAAACGGCATCTGGAGAAAAATAGTTACACTGTAGATACATGGCTCTTCAAATCCATCATATTTTTATTGTGAATATTCACATGCATCTTTTAGAATAAATAGTACGTATGTGGAATTCATCCTAGCGTAGTTACTGTTCGCATGCATGACCTTGTATGTTAATTAACATAGCTGTAATGATTAATTGTAATCAGCACATTTAATGTCTCCTTTCTTCTGAGAGTTTTTTCTGCAGCAGTACTTTCTTGTATTTAATAGAACAAAACAGTATTTATGAAGTATCAGCAGTTACTCAATGAAATCCCTTATGTAATTTTTAAGGGTAAGTTAGGTTACAGAGACCAGACTACCTCTGAACGAAAATTATGCTCCTGGTAGTTCCTACCGTGTGGTAGAGTCTGTAGGTTGAATTGATACTGTGTTTTAGCAAAATTTGAAACTAGTAAGCAGCACAAAGGAAGGCATAGAATGGCAGAGATGCTATTGACAAGCTCTGCTTCTCTGTTGATAAACAGACCTTTGTTTGCCTGTGACAGTTCTGTCTCCAGAGGTGACAGCCTTAGCCAAAAATGGACACACTGTTCTCGCAGGTCGCCAGATGCGGTTTGTGTTAGCAGTTTGACGTAGATGTTCAGAGTACACCATTTAAGTTACTTCTAATGAGTAGAATGTGCATTTGTTGTGCCGTCTAAGAAACACACGTTTCCATTCTGGAAGTTCCTGCAAGAGACTGTCAGTCTTGTCCATATTGAGTATGAAATGGGGGGAGACACACACACCGTGGTGGGAGGTATTGACTGTCGAAGGAACCTTCCCTCTGCTTTCCCAGAAGAAGGAGTGGGGCTGTCGGCTGTATGCTTGGAGTAGTACTGTGAGAGGTAGCCAACCCAGGACAGAGCTGTGAAGTAGAAGTTTAGCTGGTTGAATTATGAATAAAGCATACAGGGTTTGGGGGCTGGGTGACTGTTAACCTTGTCTTTTTCCTGCTGCTGCTCAGCATAGTGGAACTGGGTCAGGTTGCAAGTTAAATCGTGAACTGGCAGAACAGGCATCAGAACATGCAAGGCAGAAAATGAAACTAGCAAGGAGCTTCAAGTTTAACAAAAAATTGTCCCAGAGTATGGAAACAGTAACAGGAGAACCAGGGAAAGGGTACCCAAAAGAAGGAGCCACTGAGCTGTTGATGGATGATGCTGAGAAGCATGAGATGTTTTCTCTTTTTTTGTTTCTGACAGTGAAAATATCAAATATAGTGAGATGGTTCCTGCAAATAGGACTAGTAACAGATAGCTTGGAAGGAAGGGGGAAGAAAGAAGTTAGAGAGTACTTGGATTTGTTTCAATTAGTTGTACTTGAAAATCTTGATGTAAGATTCTTAAAGACAGCCTCAGAACTATTGTGCAGGTTTTTTTCCTGAGATCTTTCAAAAGACAGAAGTAACAGAAAATGGGGAAAGATAAAATATGCTTCTTTTCTTTAAAATTGTGGTGAGATTGGGATCGGTCTGCAGACAGCCTGTAACTGGCTGAATATGGATTTATTAAGAAAAAGCTGTGTCAAACCCATTTGATCTTTCTCAAGTCTAATAAGAGCAGTTAGTGGTGGAAGTGAAACAACGGATGCCTTCTCTCTTGTCTTTATTAAAGCTTTTGATGTTGCTTTATGATGCTTGTAAGCAAGCCAGAGAAACAGAGTAAGGGAGAGAGTTTGGTTTTTTTCAAGCTATACTTAGAGGTCATTAGGTACCAATAGTTTGTTTTACAAATAAAAGGCTGTATCAAATTGAAATTGGAAGGATGGCCTGGACCAGATCAGTACTATTAAGGATAAATGATCTGAATGACATGATAATGAGTAAGCTTTCTTAAATTTGAGATGACGCCAAGCTAAGGAAGATTGGAGACATGCTGGCGGAGAAGATTGGAGTCAAAATTGGTGTTGACAAATTGAAGATATGGCTTGAAAAAATCAAGTGAGATAAAGTAGGGATAAGTACACGATAGCACATTTGGTGGTAAAAATACAGGACGTGTGATTGAAGAAAATCCTCTGAGATTTATAGTAGGTCTCAAGTTAAACTTGAATTGACTGTGTCATGCTATTGTAAGACAGGACTTCTGCTTTCAACTTTGCTACTCTTTTCAGTGTATGCTTTAAGCTGGTGTATAGTTTTGCATACTGTCAGCCATCAGGCTGGTGGATCAGTTGGACAGATACAAGAGCAGCTCCCTGAATGTGATCAGAGATGCAGAAATTGGAGTTCTTTACTCAAAAGAAGGTGGGACATCTGATGATGGGTTTTAAATATGTAATGACTATTCTTCTTATCCACTGTGATTGCAGAAAACAGACTGTTAACTTCCTTTCTGAAGTAATGTTTTGAATTGCAGCTGGGAAGTTTTAAATTAGGAAACTTGCAGGAGAGAACAGTGAAGCACTAGTACAGATCGCTAATGGACATTGTGGCAGCCTTTAAAACAGCTTAGACACCCATCCATCAGTAATGATACAGGTAAATTTTTTCCTGTCATTAGGTACAGTGTTGGATAATTTTCCTTTCTGTGGTCTCATTATGTGCTGTATTTCTGTGGGGTGACATTTTAATAACATAAGGCTTGTTCAGTTGACCTATATAATTCTGAGAATGGAGTTCTGCACTACTCCTCTTTAGATTTAAAACACAACTAAAATCTACTTGCTTTTCCTTCACCTTTTCCTTCAGTTTCCCAGAACAGAATCCTACCAGCTTCCTTCCCTCCAAGCTATTATGTCTCCTTTTTCTTCTCCTGAAGCTTCTCTCACTCTTATTTTCTCTTGATCCTGAAGCAGCAGCTGTGTACCCTGCTTCTTTTCACTATGGCACGTTGGGGGAATAGATCATGTTTGAGAATGTAGGAGTAGTTTTTCTTTGGAAAGGTTTGAAGCAATATTGTGCTCCTAGTGCAGAGGTTAGTAATTTCTGTACTTCAAAAATGCTGGCACGACATGGTCAGCGCTACGCTCCTGTGTTCTCTCTGCTTCCTTATATGGGCTAATTTCTCCCTGCAAACATGGCCACCTTGTTTACTTCTGCAGCACTTTTCTTGTCTTGTTTCTTTGAGTTAGATGCGTTTTCTCCACTGTTCATTGCCTATCTTCCGCTGTTTAGGAGGTTATTTACTGAGTTTTGCAATTTGTCTCTTGTGCTTGTGCGATAATTAGCAAATATGCAAGACCCCATATAGTACCATATAGACTCCAAATATGCAGAACCCAGTGGTTGTGGAATAAATACCTCCTTGTGGGACTGTGGTTTGTTTTAGTGACATGCCCCCCCCCCCATTTGCTTTCAACTTTATGTTTACATTTTGCTTTTATTCCTTCATATTTGGGGGAAAAAATAGGGAAAAAAGCCCTGTAACTGGCAAATGTCAACCAATGCTCTTATGTCTTCCCAAGTTTTCATGTAGCATGAAAAAACATCTGCGTGAATTTGCTTCCTGATCACAATGAGATGTTAAAGCTGAAGCCTCAGTGTGAGTTTTCAAATCCCAAGATCAACAGTATTGCTGCTGTCCTGGTTTCAGCTGGGATAGAGTTAATTTTCTTCCTAGCAGCTGGTATAGTGCTGTGTTTTGGATTTAGGATGAGAATAATGTTGATAGCACACTGAAGTTTTAGTTGTTGCTAAGTAGTGCTTACACTAAGTCAAGGACTTTTCAGCTTCCCATGCTCTGCCAGCGGGGAGGTGCACAAGAAGCTGGGAGGGGGCACAGCCAGGACAGCTGACCCAGGCTGGCCAGAGGCATATTCCATACTGTATAATGTCATGCTCAGTATATAAACTGGGCGGACTTGGCCGGGGAGCGGTTGCTGATCGGGAACGGGCTGGGCATTGGTCAGCGGGTGGTGAGCAATTGCATCGTGCGTCACTTGTTTTGTATATTCTCTTATTATTATTCTCTCTTCCTTTGCTATCCTATTAAACTGTCTTTCTCTCAACCCACAAGGTTTTTTTCTGAGTCTCTCCCCTGTCTCACTGGGGGGGTGGGGAGTGAGTGAGCAGCTGTGTGGTGCTTAGTTGCTGACTGGGGTTAAACCACAACAGCTGCTCAGCATTTTAACAAGTGTGTACAGCTAACATGCCTATTCTGCATCCCATCCTGCCTCCCATTATTCGTGACTTGCCAAAAACATCAGCTTAGTTGCAAATGCCTCCTTTGCAACTTTTGCCTTGTACTGACAATACGTTTGATACACTGAAAAGAGAGGGTATTGAGACAGTGAAAAAGAAATGGAACTTTACGTAAAAAATGAACAATATGGGTGTTACTGCATATCTTTTACATTCATTTAAAAAGTGGTTTGTAAGTGTAGATGAATACTACTAGGTACTCTAGTACTAGGGAGTAAAAACAAAAAGAATGCTCTTGAAACTCGGAGCAGAAGGTGTCACTCTGTGAGCCTTCTGGAAGTTCTGACTGAAGATTGAGCTCAGTGGAAACCTACCTGTACTTTATTTTGAAGTTGTTGCTGGCTGTTTTCTGAACTTTCCTCCTAAAACTTTACAAGAAGTATTGGTCCCTGTAGTCTTTGTGTGATGCTATAGTTTATCAGCTGTACATTTGTACTTACTTCAGGTTGTAAGAATGAGATGATGGGCTTTTATCCGAACATTTTTTTCATTGATGACCAATAAAACAAGCGAGCTGGAGGACCTTTTTTTAATAAGGTTTGTTGATGGATGAATTCTTGTGAAGTTTGAGTATTGGTCAATGTGATGGAATTGCTCTGTCAGTTGAAGGTCTCCACATGTAAGAGAGCTGCCATAGGCCCTGTGTCACAAAGGTAAAGGTGTGATTGCCTGTCCTGGTAGGACAGCAAGTTGTGGAAAGTGAAGAAAATGAGCAGGCTGTTTAATGATACAGGTAAACCGGCGGCTAGGTTGCCTCCGAAAGGAATGGTGCTGTTATTGGCCTAGTGCTAGCTTATCGTCCTCTCTAGTGAACTGGTGTGCGGAGCTAAGTAAACAAAAACGATTCCCTTTATTATGGTCAGTTTTGTGCTGGTTTAACTGCCTGCTGAGACAGCCCTGGTGGAGGAAAATGTGGGGAGACAGGTGGGAGAGGGGGGTCGTTGCTTTTGGCAGCAGCAAGCTGACCTACTGTATCCCAGATTCTTTGTATGGAGAAGTAGAAAACAGAGCAAAGGAATCTGGAGACAGACTGTTTTGGGAAGCCAGAATGATGGGCAAGAAAGAGGTCTAGAAATGTAGAATTTCAGATTAGAAAGCTACTTCTGCTCTGGAGGGAAGCCGATTGGCAGGGCAGAAAAGATTGGTGATTTGCAGGAAGTCTTTGGTTGGCAGAAAGAAGTGAGGTACCCCTTGGAGGATTTTATTTGACCTAGGTCTAAATCAAAGACTGGTGAAGAAATAGAGGCAAAAAGTATGTTTCTGTTTTGGTTGCGTCCTGCTTTTATGCACTGTCTCAACTAAGAGCAGCTTTAGAATTCTGCATGCGGCACATGTCTTATGAATTTAGACCATCGTTGCCTTTGCTAGATCAAATCCCACACGGTGAAATTCCTGGGGGAGGGTGTGCTTAAGGTATGTGGAAGTCTTGGTCTTACTTGCTTGTCTTCAAGCTTCATAAAGGCAGTGGCACCAGCTGAAACCTGCAGAGGGCATGTCGTTGACACCCAGACATAGAAGTCTGGAGAATGCTCAGGTGGAGGGAGGGACTTCTGTTGGCGTTTTCTGTGACATGGCAGCCTTCGTTCAGACCAGATTTCCCTTTTTCTCTTTTGCAAGGGCCCGCAGCTTCTTGACGAGAAAGCAACATCAGGTGTTTCAGGAAAGTACTCTTTTAGTATGAGTACCAAATGTGAGTTGTTGAGGAAAAAACAATTCCGAGAACGTTGCCAGGATTGTTTGCCTGCGGTTGCTCATAGAAAAGTAAAACCTAGGGAACCAGCGTAATTCCATGATTTAAGCAGTCAGGGGCTTGCCTTGTTGTGAGAGTCAGAGCAGACAGGGCACTGTGTGAGGCCCAGAAGCACAGCAGTCGGGTAAGTGTCCGGCAGCGGGTGCTCTGGAGATCAATGGCTACACCGGGGAACTAAATTAAACACGCTTCTAACAAGGGTAAAAGTGCTCTGACTCCAGTGATTCCGGTATATATTTTATATCAGCAACTTCTTATTGCTTCATTTCCTGGGGATGCTACGGAGTGCTCCGTTACAAAGGCATTTCCAGGTTAGTCCTATTTTAATTAAAGTTTCAAATAAATCACTGTTTATCTACAGTATTGGTCTAGAAGTGACTCAACACAACTGTGTGGAACAGGTTTTCTTACGTTGTTTGTTTATTTACTCTACTTGCCTCTAGGGAACTTGGGTGCATCTTTAATTTTGACTTTTCTTCTTCAAAGGTATTTGTGCACTTAGAGTGCAAGTTGCAAAAGCAAAGATTAAATGTTTCCTGGCAAAATGACCAAACCTTTTTAGTACCTGAAAATTTGAGTAGTTTTAAGTAAATATATGACTGCTCTTGGTGTTATATAGTGGCTGTAGAACCATCATTATCAGACTTCCTTTATAAATTTGGTAGAACTAAGGTGGGAAAAGAACAGGAATATTACTCCACTGGTTCTGTTCAGTCTCAGAGCCAACCCGTTGCAGGTGTTGTGCAGCATGCACGTATGCTTACCTAGGTAGTTCCTTATGCTTACCAAAGCGATAATCAGAACAAGGTAAAAGTGAGTACAGCAGGGAGTATGGCTGTTCTAGGAAAGAAAAAGACTATGTTACTGATCCTGTTTTCGTGTCTAACAGAAGTTTCACTCATTTTAAGTTTGATCTTCCATTTATAAAAAAACCAGCCAAACAAAAAACCCAAGTAAAAAATAACAACCCCCAAACATCTTTATGTTGTAAGAGTATGCACGTGCCTGCTTGATTTGTATGTTTATCTGCCCAATATTGTTATAGCATGCAGTACATATGACAGTATTTTTGTATTTAATTTCTCTTGGGGGTGAGAATCTAAATGTTTCACATTTATATCAAGTTATAAATTAGGCTTATTTTTTAATTGTTAGAGAAATCCCATGTTTTTAAACTGTGTTAGTAGGAACTAAGAAGATGGAGTACGTAACAATTCTTGAAGGATTGGTGTGGTAGGTGGATGGCTAAATAATTACAGCAGATTGTGACAGAATAACTTGATGTTCTCCTGTTTAAAGAACAGTTTCTTGTGATGGCAGGAGTTCAGCTTTACAGCTTCCTTAGCTTGCTTTCTGGCTGTTTTCAAAATACAGGTATCATTGACCTGATAGCTAACATCCTTAAAACCTGTTACGTGGTACTTTTTTTTTTTTGAGTATGTTTTTCCAATGAAAGTGAAATTAATTCAAGGTTAAATTAAAATATTCTGTTTAAGCAAATTATTTTTTTTCTCCTAGTGTTGGGCTCCTTAATCTAAAAATATTCCAGATTAAGTATTTCAGAGAAAGGTTTTACTATTAAGTAGCAAGCTTGCTGAATCCAAAATACCTTTCTGATTTGTGGAATGAAAAATGGTTTAGGGCCTGTATTCTTGCACTGATGTCAGTTAATGTGTATTTTTATGTGGAGTTTTTTATGTGTTTGGGATGTAGTCTATTGAGACTGTTAATAGAAAGTGATACTGTGGAAAGTCCAGGTTGGTTTATTTTTTTTATGTGAACTATTACAGTTTCCATTTTGTTGTGGTTTATGTTTTGGTTTCTTTGCTGTTTGAAGAACTAAACTTTAACCACAATCGAAGTAATAAAGCTGACTGTCTAGATTCTGATTTCCAGTTGTGTACCTTGGGCAAAACCCAGGAGAGTTACTGAAGAGAAAAGGGGGCACAAAAAGTGAAATTAAGCCTTACTAAAAACATTATAAATATTTTAAAACATGATAAATTATGGTATTCATAAACCTAACTAGTCCTGTAACTCTTACCTACTCTAATCCTGTGTTGTTTTGAAAACTGTCTATTCTGTATCTTCTAGTTGTTGGGGTTTTTTTTCCAGTGCTCATCAGCTTAAGGTGAGCAAGACTGATTTGTCACAAGACAGTGTTTAATAGAACAGTTCTGTAGCAGGGTGGCAGGTGTTCATATGTTACATGTGAGCTAGTACTTTCAGAGCATCCGAATAGCTTTAAATGCCCAACCTTTTAGACTCTGAAAAATTCCTACCTTTGAATACAGGAGAGAATTCATTTGAAATATGTTTAGATGGGTTGAGCGGATTCTCTGACATCGAGACTTCCTGTTCCCAACTGTCTCCTGTGTGTCTGTCACCATAAAAATGGATCCAAATTTTGTAGTAGTTGGTAGAAAGATGTCAGTTAACTCCCACAGAATAGAGAACATTTAGGTTTAAGAGCAGGTGTACTGGAATTATGTACATGCCTCTGCCAAAGATAAGCTTTGTCTGTATTGAAAGTGGTGTCTTAGGAGAGACTTTTATAGTCATCTTGATTTTGCAAGTTGAATCAAAATAGGTGGCTGGATTATTTTATAAATAAAGTTATTTTCATTTAAAAAAGAGGATTCTTTGTTTTTCTTGTTAAGCAATAGGGCCATACCTGTAGTAGAACTCTCTGGTGTCATAATCACTGGTTGTGGAATTTTAGGTTCCCAAGTATTTTATTTTTATTACATTTCAGAATGCTTTTGAGACAATTTTCTGTTAAAGCCACTAGAAGTTCCAATTAGTTGTGCTTCTCAACATGTAGATATTTACATGGAGAAACTCCTGCAGGTCTACATGGGAATGTTTGTAGAATTTAAAATGAAAATGTTCTTCTTTACTTAAAAATCCTTTTGATAATGTTTGTTGATGGAGATTAGGAAATCTCTTGTTGTTTCAGATTGCATGATGCACTCCAGGTAAATGAAATCTATTTTCAGTAGTGCTTGTAGTCCTCAGTTACTCGAGTAGTCTCCAATTTATTGTTTTTTGTAATTCATTACCTCTTTTCTTGCACCTCTATACATTGCTTCAGGCAATGTCCTCAGGCTGCAGGTGCTACAAATGATATTCAGTCCGTATTTGCCTAACAGGAAAGAAAGCTTTTGGCTGTTGGGAACCAGATACCGATTTGGAGATGTCCTTTGTGGGCTGTATTGGGATGGAGGCTGACACTTGTCCCGGACAGGGCTGTGTAAGGTGTGCTGCCAGTGCCACAGCCTCCTCCCACCCCACTGTGCCAACAGCCCTTTCTCCTGGAAGCCCCTGGCAGAATCGCTCTACGCTGCTGCTCCTGATACTTAGGACAAAACTAGCACTCGTCTGGGGAGTCCCTCAATCTGTTGTGCTGTATCTGATCTGTTGTAGAAGAACACGTAGCACTAGGTGCACAATAGTTCCTTTGTACATAGCTGTTCATAGATTTGTTGCTGTAGTTGAAGTGATGCCTAAAGCAGTTGCTATCAGTCTTACCACATCACTACTGCTCTTAAAGTTAATTCAGATTTAGCTGTTGGCATCTGAATTCAGGTTAGCTCTGCTTTAAATTGTTAATGTAGACATAGCTTAATTGTATCTGTCATTCCCTTGTGAAAATTTGAATGCTTTGTCATCCTTACTTTTCTTTGCAGCACCCTTGTTAGATTGGTTTGTATTGTTGTCTTAATTTTCAAAAACGGGGAACTGAGCCATGCTAAGATTATTTATTTATTTATTTATTCATTGACCAGGTTCAAAGCTAAGAGCAAAACTCTGACCAAAATTTTAACTGCAAGTATCAATCACTTATACTTGGCCTATGTAAAGTAATTTATTATCTTATAATGAAGTTATTTCTTGTCGTAAGTGGAAATTTTGCTTTATTTATTTATTTATTGCTAAAATACATGGTCATAATGTAATTATTATTATTACACTCCAGCTTTATGCTAAACACCTGTACCAAAAAGTCTATTGGGGCAGCTCTGGAATTCCTGTGTGGAACAGACTTACAAAACCACCCCATGTACAACTTTTTTTCTGTAGAATAGATGGCTTGTGATATTAAATTATTTTAGTGAAACTATTCGTGCAAGAACTTTGGATATTTCACGGTATCATATTTTCATAGAAACCTTCTGAATGACGTTCAGATATTAGTAATGCAATAATAACCTACTAAATATGCTAATAATTCACATAATACTAATATTATTACACATTTCCTTTACCTTCCTTCTACAGAAAGGTTTTGTACAATGTAAAGGCAGCAACACTTAAAAGAAGCCATGACACATTCATACTATTTGTGATATGAATCAGTGTGGTAGTATTATGCAATCCAACTCAAAAAGTATTTAAGAAAAGGATGGCAGGAAAGAAATAGTGAAATCGAGAGTGGCAAAGTAGTGGTAATTCTTTTAACTTTTGAAATTGGAGAGAATGGAGCACCAAGAAGATTTTGATAGAACAGAGCAGCTGTTGCTTCAGATCTGACTGAATTGGGTTACCCACATTTTATTTAGAATGTGATTAGTTGTCATTTGACAAATATGTATCTGCCTGCCTTCAGTTGCTGGAGAAGTTGTTTCAAGATTTTGTTTCCTTCTCTCTCCCCATGCCTCTTTCTCTCTAAAGTGAGACAGGGCTAAGTGGGAGAGGAACAGGAAGAAAAAGAGGATGAAAGAGGGTCTTTTGGCTCTCCCTATTTTTTGGTGGCTGAAGTCTCTCTGAGTAGCAGCAGAATGAGGCAGGCCTGAATCTGTTCCTGTTTCCTGTTTAGGAAAACGATGAGTATCTGGAAAGGAGCAGAGGTGCTTTCTCTGTATGCTCAGGAGGATTGATTGGTCTGGGTTTACAGTTGAAGAGTTGTGTTTGTCTAAGAATAGCAGTGGGTTTTTTAGTGGTTTACCTTTTGAAAAAAAGACAGTATGACAATAGCTTCAAAGAACCCCTTCCTTTTCTGAGGGGTTGATTTAGTCTCTGATGCAGCAAATGACTGAGGAATTTCACTGAGTTGGGCATCCGCCACTGTTGGAGAATACCAGGTGTTTGTCTAATAGGCCACTTACGTTCATATCCATTCCCATCCAATACCTTCTTTCCTGTTGTTCCCTGAATAGACTTGTTAATGGTTATTCACCTTTCTTTACTTAGTTACCAACTTTTTTTTTTTTTTTAACCAACTGTTGAGAATTCTTTCAAAATACTTAATCTTACCTCAGTTTTGAAAAAGAAAAAAGAGTGGTGGAGAACAAAGCCCTCAGAATATTTTCTCCTGAGACTAGTGTTATACCCCAAATTAAGCCCAAGGTATGTTCTTGAGGTTCTTGTCTTCACACAAAATGACATTGGTCATAGTGTTGCTGAATTTTTTGCCTGGATAGTATGTTTAGGGTTATTTGCATGCATCTCTCCTAAGAGCACATTGTATAAATTTGTGAATGTATCATATGCTGTAAGTATCTTCCCTGTTGATTTGGTTGCATCTGTCCTTTGGCCGCTTGCAGTCGGTGCCAGAGTATTTTTCATAGCACTGCCCTCCTGCCTCTTTTGTGAGTTTCATTAAACAGTTGGACCAAGCAAGCTTCTTAAGAGGGTTTTGTAGTCAGAATGTTTGGAGACAGGCTTGAAGGCAGTTAATGGAAATAGTATTTATCTTTTATGCTGTTTTCTTTGTCCTTCATACGTTTTTCGTCTTTAGCTTACTGTTGTTTAGTGGCAAAAGAAATTTTCTTGGCCTGTCCTGAGTAAAATGGAAATTTAAGTAGCCATTGGTCTAGTCAGAAGATAATTATTTAAATTCTTATTATGTCACCTTTTCAGAAGATACTGTGAAGATCAACAGCAGGATTCAGCTCTCCCTCGTGTCCGTCTCTGATAGTAGATGTGTTAATAATAGCATGAAAATAGAGGTTAACACTTAAAAATGTTCCCTTTTTTTCCATAGTCTTTCTGTGTTGTGATTTCTTGCCAACCTCATAGTTCCTTTGTTGGATTGACAAAAACAATAGTTTGCTTATTGGTTTTAAATGTCTGTGCATTAAGAGTTAGTATTCCTTTTCTTCTAAACTAAATTGTTTTTTTTCTTCTCCTTTCCCACTGCTCCAATCTTTCTTCCACTTTCATCCCTCCCCTGCCCCCGTTTTCCCTCTAAAAATATCCTTAGGAATGACTTGCTGATGGTGTGCCGCCAGCTGAATATGGAGGAGTCTGTCGCGGAGATCATGCACCAGCTGGGAGCAGACGAAAATGGAAAAATTTCCTTCCAGGATTTTAGTCAGTGCCGCATGGAACTGGTACGAGAAATCAGGAAGGAGGAAGTGGAGCTTTCTGTGATATCGGATGACTCTTGTAAAAAGAAAAAGTTAAGGGATAGGATAGCTTCCTGGCCAACTAGCAGCAATAACAGTTTAGGTAGGTATGACTTTTAAATGTTGTGTTGGTGTAATTTAACAAAAGATAAACTCTGGGGGTTTTGTTACCAATTTTACTGGCATCAGGATGTCTCCTAAAGGGCTTTGTGAATATGCTGTGGTATAATTTCATCCTATGTTGGAGTGCTGTTGTAACTGATGCAGTCCAGTCATCGGTATATAGGCCAGAATGTGTGCAGAACATCCTCTTCTAAAAACCTGAGTTGCGCAAGTCTCTCTTGAAAGCACAAGAGCTGCAGAGGTCAGCTGGTAACTGAAGATCCAGTGAGCTTTGTGTCTGTGAAGCCCAGACAAATGAGGAGAGAAATAATCTTGGTCTTTGGTCTTTCAGATGTAACATACTGTAGGAATGGGGATGTTTTTTGGATGCTTTAAAAATCATTGCACTTAGTTGGGGATCTGAGTGGTGGAAGTGCCTTGTGATTTAGTGAATACAAAGATTCTCCTTTCGTTTTGCCCTCCCTCCACCCAGGACAAAAAAACCCCAACCAAAACCAACCCAACCAACCAAACAAAACACAAACCCCAAAAAACAAACAAAAAAAGACAAAACAAAAAAACCACCCAAACCCCTTGCCATGCCATCTACAGGAACATGGGATGTAGAAGGGATTGTCTGTGTCATTGAGTCCAGTCCTTTATAGCACTGTGATTAATCAGCATTAGAGCAGAAGTGTTAACACCTACAAAATGTTGCCTTTCACCTTGTAACAGATGCAAGAGACCAGAGGACACAGCTTCTGTGGTCAAAAATCCCAAAATGCAAGGTACTGTGGAAAAAGCTGGAGATGATGTCAGTGCTCTAGCTTCTTACAGCAGCTGCATGCTAGCTAAACATGACTGCTGGTCCATGATCTAGAACTAACGTACATCCATGCTTCAGAAGAAGGCCATCAACCTCTGTATTTAGTTAGAGCTGTTTTCCCTCAATCTTTTCCTTAGACTACATGAGCCTAGATTTTTTTTTTTAAAATACTTTTTTAATGATAGATCCTCCATTAGTCATCCCAATAGTCTTTCTTTCCATGTGTCCTACATTAAGTTAGGAATATTTTTTACAGTCAAGTATACTTCATAAATCTTCCTGGAGAGTTTGCTTATCTGTGTTCTAGCTCCTCATGTAACTGACTTGTTGTCAGAGTCCAGTTCTCTCTGACCAGGTTCTTTTAGATGTTCCATGTGTGGAGGGTGTCATGTTTAACATCAGATTTACCTATTTGAAGATCATCGAATCACAGAACGGTAGGGGTTGGAAGGGACCTCTGGAGATCATCTAGTCCAACCCCCCTGCCAGAGCAGGGTCACCCAGAGCAGGCTGCACAGGACTGCGTCCAGGCGGGGTTTGAGTATCTCCAGAGAAGGAGACTCCACACCCTCCCTGGGCAGCCTGTGCCAGGGCTCTGCCACCCTCACAGTGAAGAAGTTTTTCCTCATGTTCAGGCGGAACTTCCTGTGTTCCAGTTTGTGCCTGTTGCCCCTTGTCCTGTCGCTGGGCACCACTGAGAAGAGTCTGGCCCCATCCTCTTGACACCCGCCCTTGAGATATTTGTAAGCATTGATGTTACACAGGATTTCTGATTTAGCAGAATATAGCAATTACAATACACAGTTCAATCATGATACCAACGTGATTCCTGTTATTAGGCTCTCTAATATGCTCACCATCACAACACTGGGCATCCTCAGTCTTGCTGGGAAGACATATGTCGGTTAAAGCCAGCTCAAGCCCATTACTCTCTTTTAAATTCTTTTGTTAGTTGTTTACATTTTTATAGTCTTTATGTTGGGCTGAGCCATGTATACACCTCCCCCACGTTGGCCTGGCTAACTCAGGGAGACATTCACACTCTTTTAATGAACTCAGAAACACACCACCAGTTGATTTGCTCAGCTGTTGATACCTGTTTATCTAAAGCAAAGACCACTCTCAGGGTCCCCTTGGTGTTGAGATCAAGTCAGCTCCTTTGCAGCAGCTATGGTCAGTCCCAGGCTGCATTCTTCCCTGAGCTTCAGGGGTACATCGCCCTGGCCCGTCTCCTCTGAGCCTCCTTCCATGATAGGAGTTTCTTGGTCAGTCACACCTGTCTTTATTTTTTCAGTAGTCACTTTCCTAGAATGTGAAACTAGGCATGTGTTGGTTTGGGGGTTTGTTTTGGTGTTTGGGGTTTTTTATTTATTTATTTTGGAGAGGTGGGTTTAGCATGTTTTTCTGTCTTCTAGTAACTCTGCACATGTTTTTGGCTGGTCATCTCGGGCATTCAAATTTTCCTTGTTTGCTCTGTATTCTTGGTGCATGCTATATCTTCCCGCTTTTTAGGCTGATTGCACTTCTCTCTCACCATCCCATCATCTCATGCTCTTTGGCTTTTCTTTTTGGCTTCTCAGCATAGCAAATCTGTCTCATAGCTCTGTTTATTCTCCATCTCATCTCTTTTACTGTCTTCATAGTCATATTTTGTCGTAGACATATTTTGTTGTTGTTAACATTTCCTCTGTTTAGCTTTGAATTGCAAGATGATTAACTCCATAGTTTCTATGCCCATTTCTCCATCCCTGTCTACACTGAATCTTCATAATCCCTAGGTTCAATTGCATTTCCAGCCCATGAATCTCTTCCAGGAGCTGCATCAGACAACACTTCAAAACCAAGATTATGCCTAATATCTTTTTTTATTGGATTAAGGATGGTGTGTGTTCCCTAGCTTGTATAATTATCTTCTGCCTCTGTTGGCTGTTTTTTCAGTGCTGCCGCTGTTGTATTTTCCTGCAAAACAGAAAACAACTTCTGCCCTCAGACTGCTAAACAAAGTTTCCCTGTTTGCTGACCAGATTTCTGGCAACATGGGTTTTAAAATCTTCTTTCTTGAACAAACCAGCCTAATAATTATGGTTTGTAATAATCAAGAATAAAAGATAGATCCTAAGCTTTACTTGAGAAAGGTCTGCATTACAGTCTCAAAATGTATCCCACAAAAAGATCTTATTAATTGCTGCCAAAAAATAGTCATAGATGAACATTCATATTTGTTAACGTATACAATTAAATCCCTACTCTTTTTTTCCTATTTTCCAATTTGTTAGTTGTATAAGAGTAATTTAATGCCATTTTAAAGTTAGTTAGTGGATTCATATTTCTTTTCTTTTTTTTTTTTTTTCCCCGGAACTTGTGTTAAGTCCAGAAGACCTTTGAATTAGAATCATAGAATCATAGAATTCTTCTGGTTGGAAGAGACCTCCGAGATCATCTGGTCCAACCATTAACCTGTCACTACCAAGTCCCCCACTAAGTCATATCCCTTAGGGCCTCATCTAAACGCCTTTTGAATACCCCCAGAGATGGGGACTCCACCACCTCCCTGGGCAGCCTGTTCCAATGCCCGACAACCCTTTCGGTGAAGAAATTTTTACGAATGTCCAATCTAAACCTCCCCTGGCGCAACTTGAGGCCATTTCCTCTTGTTTTGTTGTCTGTTACTAGGGAGAAGAGTCCGACCCCCATCTCTCTACAACCTCCTTTCAGGTAGTTGTAGAGAGCAATAAGGTCTCCCCTCAGCCGCCTTTTCTCCAGACTAAACATCCCCAGTTCCCTCAGCCGCTCCTCATAGGACTTGTGTTCCAGACCCTTCACCAGCTTCGTTGCCCGTCTCTGGACACGCTCCAGCACTTCAAGGTCTTTCTTGCAATGAGGGGCCCAAAACTGAACACAGCACTCGAGGTGCGGCCTCACCAGGGCCGAGTACAGGGGGACAATCACCTCCCTACTCCTGCTCGCCACACTATTTCTGATACAAGCCAGGATGCCGTTGGCCTTCTTGGCCACCTGGGCACAATTTCCTGCCTTGGTGTATTTCACTCTGTGCTGATGAAGCCTGACTATTTTACTGTACTATGTTTTTAAATCTATAGGGAATTCATGTTTTTTGTGCTTGTCCTGCCTTTACTCTTGCAGATTCTGTAAGACTTTTTAATAATTAGAGAACATATGGAGATGCTCCTCCATGTAAACAAAAAGCAGAATGGGAGGAAATAATAATGAGTATTTAGAATGCAACTGGTTTTTATTTGGTTGTAAAAGAAAACCATTGTGGCAGCCCAGTTCAAGATGTTCTACAGATCTGTTTTTTAAAGAGGCAAGGAAACACCGCTGTAATTTATTTCTGTGATATAAACACTGGACAGAGTATGAACATAATGAGAGCTGAGGAATTATAGGAGTCAAGCTTGAATTATGATCTGCATATGCTTCCATGCCTTTCATGTCTTTGAGGGCTCACGTATGTACTCATTAGTGATCAAAGAGTCAATTGTGTTATATTGCCTGTTTGCTATTGCTTTCTAAACATTGTTTAAGATGGAAGACATCATCATGTGCAAATTCAAACATATAAACTTGGTAGATGTTCTTTTTTTTGTGTATCTTTTTTTTGGACAAGGAACACTGTTTTTAATAACCGTTATTTTCAAAGATAATTTACAGGGCTTTTTTCAAGACTAATTTCTACAAAATGTGTCAGCTGCTGATAATCCTTGAAAGCTGTTACCGTGTATCCATGTGGGGTGCATAAATTACAAAATTTCAAAATTAATTTGACTGGCACCAAGTAGCAGGGGTCCTGGTGATGTGAAGCTAAGGAATCCAGCCTGTCATGGACGTTTTTACACTGCGAGTTTGTATGTAATTGTGCCGAGATTACCAGTCAGACAGCATTTTGTGCAGGCTTTTCGAGTAGCTGTTGACAATTTCTTAACAAAGAGTGCAAAAACATATGCATATATCTAAATAAAATATTATCTTTGCTACCTATAATTTTTGCATTTCATTATAAAGAAAATAACTGGCAAAAAAGGTCCTAAGAAATAATTACGTCTAAATGACTATTGAACTTTGTCTCACCCATCATTTTTTATCACTGATAAGGTTATTCTAATAATTTTGCCCAACTTTGCCCAACAAATGTTTCTACTCCTGTGTTTCCAGGTGGGATGCAAAAGTAAGGAAACTGGTTGACTGCTTCAGTCAAGGTATAGGAGTCAGGTGCATTAATATCCAGTCATATATGTGCTCAGTAAGCCAAACCTGCATCCATATCTACCATCTTGACAATCAAATGAGTGTATAGATTTAAAAGTTTAATCTTTTATTCAAATGCATTAAAAAGGACATTTTTCAAGTTATTAGAATGATGCTTTTTGCTGCTTGGATATCCGCAGCTCAAGGCTATTACAATGTATTGTAGTTCTTACTCTACACTATTAATGTCAACGGCAGCTTTAACGATAATTCGCAAGTAATAACCAGTAGTGTTTCTGTAAGTGAAATGGAATGTGAACTCTGTTAATATTCTTCTGACATTGTTTAAAAATCTAATAAAAATGAATAAAATAACTTCTGAAAGTGTTGCTGGAGTCTTGCAATGACCGTATGCTACCTAACTCTTTAATATATCATTTCAGTAGGAAATACAGGAAGAATGTCAGTTACTGATCAGATCTGTGGGTCCTATTTCCAGTTATGGAGACTGAAAGCCATGACGGATACAGTAAATCTGTGTGAATCATCTAGTGAATGATGGAAGCGTATTGCATGGCGAATGAGAGCCTATAATACAGCAGAACTACACCTCTAATGATTAAAGGGAGGAAGTTGCCTGAACAGTTGTGGCTTCTGTCAGGTTTTTCAGTGTTATGCAGTCTTACATGTCTTAAGCAAAAGATAGAATTAGAATTCTTTATATTGTATGTCGTATAGATTTGTCTACTCTTTACAGGTAATTAGCAAATTGCCATTTTTTCCCATGATAAAGAAGTCTATTTCTAGTACCCATTGTTTTTGAGGATGAACAAGAAATGGTACTGTTTATTAATAAATTCTTCCTTTAGACAGGTGAATGGTTTCCTGTCCACTGAAAGCTGCATGTACTTACTGATCTGATTTCATATTCTAGATAAATAGTTATGAATACTAGAGTCCACAAGCAATCTTTGGCTGTAGGTTAGTAGTTAGTAGTTAATTCATAGCCAACTCCCCTGTTCTCTTTGCTGAAAATAAGTCCCTTGAAAATTTGATATGATCATTTATTTATGTTGTGGATCAAGCATGAGAATTAATCAAAGGAACGGTAGAAATTCAGCCTCAAATTAAGCTTATGGGTAAACATGAGAGGCAGGCCAGTTGGGGCTGAAAAATCATTACTTTTGCTTTGCATTAATTCCATGTTTGATCTTACTGCAAATAAATTGCTTTCAAGAAAATGATGCAGCAATTACATTTATTTATGCTATATTTAATTAAAAACTACAGAGCACATATGGACTCAAAGGTATGCTGCAGATTTTCTTGAGATTTATGAGCAATGTTTCACCTTGGATTTGTTTGACTGGAAAAGCTGTGAATATCTGCTGGGCCAAATTTAGCTACGTACGAATTTATGTTAACTGTAAGTGTTTCAGTTTATTACTTTTAAATATTCTTTTGATACTGCTATCTTTGTGCAAAGCAGCAGAATATAGGTAATTTTTTTTTTTTTTTTTTTTTTTTGGAACGTAGAGTGCCATGTTCTATGAGTGCAGGACAAATGAACTTGGATTTCCAAGGGATTTATAATTGACAGCTGACTAATCTTACTAAAACTGCAATGTATAGTGTATGTTAAACACCAGCGAATCTACAAAGGATGGAAGTCATCCCTGCAGAATGGGTTCTCTGGTGTCTGATAGGGCAGCAAGCTTGGCTGAAGCTTTCTTACAGTTTGAATATTTGCAAAGTGTAAGAACAGCTAATCTGCATTAGACCAGAGGTTATTCTGAGATGGTATCTTGTCTCTTAAGAGCGGTGAAAAGCAAATGGTTAGAGAAGATAATAGGAATTGGGTGAGCATGTAATGATGCTTTCCTATTAAGTTTCAGTTCCAAGGACTTTGAGCGAGAGGTAGTTGCACTTGTGCACACATGCATTGCCTCCCTCCTGCTGTAATACTGTCTTACAGAACTGAGTCTTTGAACCCATGCTGGTCTTCAGTATTTGCTGTGTCCTGCAGCCAGGAGTAGCACAGCTTACCCTTTTGTTGTATGAGGATCAAACTCTTTTTGCTTTGCTTCAATTTCCTGACCCCCTCCTTCCATGTGTGGGTTT
Organism: Phoenicopterus ruber ruber; assembly: GCA_009819775.1. Taxonomy (NCBI): domain Eukaryota; kingdom Metazoa; phylum Chordata; class Aves; order Phoenicopteriformes; family Phoenicopteridae; genus Phoenicopterus; species Phoenicopterus ruber. Next base: position 64,026,340 of record CM020246.1, on the reverse strand, counting down.
TTTTTCTCCCCCCCTGCCCCCCCCCCCCCCCCCAGTGTGTCTAATCAAGGTTGAGCATTGCATCACATTGCATTATTTTTCTCAGGAGGAGCACTAACAGAGTCTGTCATCTCTGTGCCTTCCATAGAACTTACAGCAATTTAGTATATTTGAGACTTCGACACCACTATCAACTGTCTTTGAAATTACCAAATAGCTTAAAAAAATGGGAAGGAAGGGGGGAAGACAGACAGACTAGTGGGCAGAGCATGCCTACGGGGGAAATGCAGGAAGCTGCCCTTCTTGATAGCTGCTGCTACCAAGAGTCAATAGAATGGTTGGCTCAGACACAAGCATGTGGCTAGAGCTGGAGCCTGGTCCTTGCACGCCTTAGCACCACACAGCTCTACAGAGCACCACAGCTCTGGCTTAGTCCAGAGTAATGTTACTGCATAGCCAATGCTGTCCCTGCTGCTTAGTCAACTCCAGTGGCAAGACATGGAGCTGTGGCTTGCCATATGGAGTGCGGAACTGGATTACAGCATCATTTCATCACTTTTGTCCCAGTTTATGCTTTCTACACAAACTGCCATAAGCTTGAGAAACCAAAAGGGTGCAGCTGGGATTTTCATAGAGGCCATGCTTCATTTGATGATACGTCCCACCCTAGCTTTTGTAAAACAAGGGTTGCCTCTGAGCACATTTCTGCTTACCTTCTCCTGATTTATGTGGTGATGTGCTCTTCACCCTGACCATTTCTAATATCGCCACTGTAGATCTAACATATTATGGTTCATAAAACAGCAAGCAACAAAATGACAATGACAGACAACGAACTCAGGATGTTTTGTTTGTTTGCTTTGGTACACATGAATTGAAGTCAGATCCAAATTGAGATTGTCTTGAGGGGAAGATAATCTGGGGAGGAAGCTGATCGTTCACATATGGAGAAAATTGCCATGTGAGAGAAAATAACTTTTTTCAAAAGTACAGTGCATACAGTATAAATACTGTGCTTGGAAGGTGCGTTGAAACTTCATCTAGCCTCTCTATGATTTCAGGTTTTATGTGCCCTTTTTTGTATTACTAGATACACCCCTTTTTACTAGAGATTATTAATTGTCTCCCTTACTATAAACTTCAAATGAAATATTAGATTGAGTTCCTGAGTACAATGCAGTTCTTAGCCATCAGTGTTCTGGCAAAATTTAGTTTGGTAATTAAACAACACCTGGGTTCTGGGAGACCTTGGTTTCTAGACTGTTGAGAAGTCATTCCCATCATCCATTTCTTGTGTCTGAATAGAGGAAATGGTTGTCATGTCTCAACGATAATCTTAAATCATTTCCGATTCACTGACAAGTGTATGAGGGTGTCATGGATAGTTTGCGTTTTTTGTTTTCTGTTTCAACATTTCCTATATGGCCAATGCCAGTCTGCTGGCAGGTACTGAAACCACAATAGTTTACAGGTATACGTTTCTACAGTAATTGAAATAAATTTGAAGAAGGTCATTTGACTGAAATTCCACAAATACTTGTTAATATGCATGGCTTGGGCTACTGGTTTAACAAGCCTAGCTTCCTCAACCACAAAGCTGTGTTGTGTGACTGAGAAGTTGTAATGATAGAAACTGTTTCTTTCACTAGACATATCACTAAATGTTTTGCTTTCTCAAGACTTGGTAAGGAATGAGTTACCTGATACAAACTTTAATTGTCTACTTTATGGTTTTGTTCTTGGTAAGCTCATTCTTTTATCTGTCCTAATTTTCATGTGGGCATTCAGTTTATTTCTTTCTTAAGATTTTAGGTAGTTTTTTATACTTGGTAAAAATCTGCTTAGAAAAATATGTCACAGAGTGTAAAAAAAATCAAACCCCCAAAGCCTAAAAAAAGAGATTTCTAGCATTATTTTAGTAAGTGAGAGTGCTGGTTAAGTTTCAAACTGTTCTAATTTCTTTATAAAGTGTATTTAAGTATTTCCCAGATTTACTCTATAGTTATATCCTATAGTGAGTGTGGCAGCACAAAATTCCAGAATTCCTGAATTCTAAATGTACCAATATTGAGGATACTTCAGTGAACCTGAAATACAATTGAGGTTTTGTAATGATTTGAAGAAACATACCAGTAGAAAGTGAAAATGTTATCACTAGTTCAGGGACACAGGGAGACGAAGCGTGAGCTGACTGCACTTGGCGTACACAATATGTACCTAAAACTGTGCATGAGCCTTCAGTGGGCATTGAGAAACATAACTGGAAAAGAATTGTTTTACCGAGTTATGTTTACAAGATAATTCTTGCCTATTGTGAATATTAGTTTCATATGTTCTCAAAGGTAAATAATTTTACTCTTTCTGTCAAATCTTGACTTGTCTTTCCATTTCTTCTTTGTCATGTTTTCATACCAAAAACATTATGCTCTGTTAGGTCACTTGTTTGATACTGATGGGTATTTTTGTGAACTCTATAATGCTATCAAGCATGTGCATTGTATTGTATGTTCCTAGTACTAGTAAAGGCATATAAAATGCTGCTTATACTCTTTCGAAGTATACTTGCTTGTCTTGGCATAATATCCAAGTGTTCTGGAGCTTTTTGTTCTTTGAGGGGTTTAGAAAGCACTAAACAAAAATTATCAAAGGTGTCAGTTGCATTTCTCTGAGAAGTCCAAGGTTTTGCTTTTTTAGAGCAAAAATGATTGATTTGGTTCAATTTTCCTCTTCGATCTAATTTCATGAAACAGATTTCTCCTGTGGAGTAAGTTGCCTTAGTTATTCAGGGTGGGGTATAGCTGAGGCTTCCTAGAGCTTGATATCCTCACTTCTAATCCTAAGGAGAAAAGGACTGAAATAACATAGCCTAACACAGTATCTTCACAGTGTTCATCACCCCAGACCAGGGTATTGTGGGAGGAACAAGACTTAGGCAGTGATCCCACAGACCCTTGTCTTAGCGATTCCTCATTTCCCATAACTGCTTCTCCCATGGCAAATTATTTCCTTCTAGGTCACTGGAGAAAAGTTACAAATGGTTCTGATGAGAACTTTCTCTAGGACTGAATGCTGAGTTGAGAATGCATTTAAAAATTATGCCTCTGTAGACTTTTTTTCTCAAAAAAAAAAGAAAAGCTGTTTCATTCGGAAGTCTTCTAGAACTTGTAATGGATGTTTAGCAGACAGCTTCCTGTATTTTTAAATAAACATTCTCATCCGCCTATGGATGCAAGGATCATTCATTATCATCACTCTATTGCCATGCTATTATTCATATTGTTTTGTCATCTGATACAAAATAATAATTACATTTTAAGGTGTGTTTCCTGTTCAGTAGGTAAGAGTTACTCTAGCTGACAGGCTTCAGACCTGTACCAGGTGGTAACCACGGACAGTGAAGCTGGAGCCTTTGGTCTTTGATTCCTGTATGGGAGTGATTTGCTGACTTGCATAGAGCCTTTTGTGGTTATCTTGTGGGTTTAAGTAGCCTTTAAGTAGGTTCCATTCCAGACATAAACAGTTCTACCAGAAGGTTTTTGTGAACAAAAAGGCTATCCTTGTTAGGATATCATACCGGCTTCCTCATTAGTTTCCTATAACTCTTCTGGGAAAAATATCACAGACAGCAGGATGTGAGAGAAAACACTTGTTTTCCAATGTGTTACGGAGAACATTGATGTTACAGAGACACATGATGTTATGTAGAAAACAATGGAAATAGTTTCAATAAGCTCCAAATATGACTTTATAATTTTCGCTTCTCTAGTCAGGTTGGCTTAGTATAAAGTTGATCCCTCTTTGGAGCATAGCTTCTTTTCAGTTGTTTTCATTTACTGTACTTTATATGTTGCTTGGGCAATCGGAGCTCTCTTCAACTTCCAATTTTTCTTTAAAGTGCATTTGGCCTTTGTAATTTTTGCATTAGCTTCTGGGAGTTGAATGTCCAAAGACTTACTCTCCATTCTTCTTGGTTTCCTGCCCTACCCTCCATTTTTTATAGCTAGGCCTGCTCCTTGACGTCTTATTCAGCTGTCTACTAAGTGCAAAATGACCATTCTTTGTTAATTTTGTGTGTTTTCCCCTTCATTCAGTGGTGCTCTTACTACCAAAACCATTATTACTGAAGTCGTAGGGAGCTTTGAAATTACTAGTGCTTTTTGCAAATCTCCCTGTTGCCTTCATTGAATAATAGAATAAGTGCTCAAAATTCTCACTCTTTTTGATAGATTTTCACATTTTAACGGTTGAATGAAAGATTAGCAAAACAAAGATGCTGAAAAATAGCCGTTCTTCTGGTAAGGTAATGCTTTTGGAACACAGAAGGATTCTGTCTTCGGTCAGTCAGAATCTGAATTTTAAATATTGAGCAAAATGGAAGCGGAATAGAGGGGAACTGTCTGGCTTACCTTAAAAAACTGGAAAGTCACTGATTGCCTAAATCTATATCTTGTTTATGCCTATTGAGTGATCCAGGGTGTGAAATGAGATGGTAGAATCAGATGGACCGTATCTCCAGGAATTGTTGTATGCATGTAGTAAGGCATGAAGGAAATGTTTTAAAATAATTATGCGACTTCTGATTACAAAATCATGTCTAATTGAAATAGGTTTTGAGACCAGAGGCTAACACTGAACTGAGAGGACTTAACTCTCTGCCTGCTCAGCAGTAAAATCATCATTCTAGAATGAAATTTCTCCCAGAAGCTGCAAGCTGTGCCCAGTGCACGTATAAGTTATATTCTGTGTTAAATGCCGGAGTTCCTCAAATAAGTTTAAGTAACTAAATGTCACATCAAGAAAAACAGTGGTCAGACTTTGGATCTCTGCTGTTAAAACCCTCCTCATTGAGTGTGGTGTAGCTATGTGACCTAGAGGCTGGTTGTGCTTATAGCGTCTTACATTGTTAACTGTCTTCATGTTTGTCGTTCATAAGCCAGGCTCATTTGAGAAGCTGATGCAGGACTAATCTTACAGTACTTCACTTTTCTTGATATCCTAGATCCTTTCAGCAACTAGTACATCTTCAGCACCCTACCATCTGGGTGGGTTATCTTTCCTACTCTGTGAGCAAAGATGAAATCACATAATGCTTGGTCCATCAGCGTAGCCTGGTAAAGTTAACCTTTACCAAACCAAAAGCCTGGCTATATGGGTAGACTTGGAGTTATGGTAGGCACCTGCTTCTCTGTTGCAGAGTACAAGGCTTCTAGGCAGAGAAGTTAGTAGAGGAGATGAAATGCCATTTTCTTTCACATCAGCAAGATGGGGTGATACCAGTACTACAACACAGACCTCTGTAGTGTTACTGAGAGCTTTGCAGGTGATAAAGGAAGATCAAGGTAGCAAGCAGTCTCAATGGAAATGGACAATGTATCCTATCATAGTGATATTTGTCAAGGGAATTTATTAAAGTGACTTTAAAGGGCTTTGGTACAATTCACCAAATGAAATTTTATCTGTGATTATGGAATCTTGTATGTGTATATGTCATCAAACTAAACTGTCCTTTGCTTTTCTTAAATGTGATATCATATGTCAAAGTTTAGATCATTGTAAATTGTAAGGAAGTAAGTAAAAGCTGGGGCTAACTAAATGAACAGGAAAATCTGCAGAAGACAAAATCTTTAAATAAATGTTTCAGACATTTTAGGTTGCCCTGTTGTGATTATCCTGACTGCTGCTAATGGATCCACATATACTCGGATGCTCTACTCATCTACTTTGTAAAAGGCTAGCAACAAAAAGTTCCTGTTAGGTACTGAATGTTTGCTATAACATGAATTTCACCCAGATTTAATTACAGGTCAAGATAGGCAAGTGCTAGTAGTACTAGGAAGGCAATTAAAAGGATACTTGTGTAGAAGCTTCTGTAGAATCAGAAGCTTTTATACTGCACTTTTAGAGAAGTCTGATGTGTCCATTCAGTCCAAAAAGGATTGATTTAGCTGTCTTACTCTGGAATGGAAACATTACTTATATAATTTGAAAACAATTATATGCTCTTATATTACTTGGCTGATACAAATATTGTGCAACTATTTTTTTTTTCTTTTTCTGCTTAGTAGTTGTAATAACATACATTTTCCAGCATGCTTATTACCTGAGAATTTTCATGATAATAATTTTGTTTCATCTAATATATAGATTTCATGTTTCATATGATTGTAAGTGTAGCGCAACAGGGAAAACTAAACTACTGTGGGATGTGTGTAGTTCTGTAAAGACTAATTCTTAAACACAGATTTAGGAACTATAGATTCCTACTTACCAGGTCGACTGTCAGCTTTTGGTGTGCCATCATACCTAATGATCCCTTCTTTCTGAGGGATCTCTGCAAGAGCAAGAGCTCTGTAAGAGCAAGAGTTGTATGTTAATTACAGCAACATACAAGAGTTGCATGTTAATTCATGACTGAATTTTCAGTTACAACTGAAATCTCGGTTTTGACAACTCCAGAGTTTCCCTGCAGAGCTGAGACTTGAAAGGTGCACAACCCAGGAGGGCAGCATCTTAACAGCCAGAGTTTTGGAATCTGTTGGGAAAATAGGGGGCAAATTTAGAGATTAGGGTTAAGCCCAAAATAAAATACTGGAAATGCCTTCCCTTGTAACAGATACCTCTCCTTGCATTTTTAGTATATATATTAGGAGTACAGAGTTGAACTTTTAAGAAAACTTGGGTTAAAAATACAGTCACAATACAGTCATAAAAACCCAATCTTTCCTGGAGTGCCTGATCCATCTGTGACTGACGGGTGACTTCTGAGCCAGCTGAGTGTTGTAAGTGCTTACAGTCAGACAGCAGACGGTGCAATCTATGAAGGCCATTTTGGTCTTCAACAAAGCTGCTGTTGTTAGTTGAATGAATGTGAAAGCCCTTTTGCAGAACAATGTTGTTTGAGTAATAGTAATTTAGTGCACATGCTCTGTTGAAATATGTGCCATATTTAGCTGTGTAAAACCAGCAGTATCTATATGATATAACCAGCTCTCTTAATTCTATGGCTATGCTTGTGCAGACAGAGTTGTTTCCCGTGTTCTTGTCACGCCTGGGAGATGGCAGAACTGATCTCCTGTCTCCCTCAGGCTCCTGAGACGTTGCTGCTGCTTCAGCTCTGTGAGCTCCTGTTTTTTTTGCTGTACCGTGTACTGTAGCCACAAGAGGGCAGAGGTACCTAACATTGTGCATAGTCACTAGTCATAGTACACTACACACAGCGTAAAATATTGCCGGTAGCAGTGTCTCAGTTCAGCTTTGTTGGAGAGCTTGCAGCATGTAGTTAGATTAAGTACCGTGGTGCATGCTCTTGGTGTAAATGTAATGGAATTAATCTTTAATTGTTACCTGTACCTGTGGTAATGAATCACGGTAATTATATTAGTATAAAATGTAATTCTTTTTTGTTTTGTGTTATTTTCTACTTACACGTTTAAAGAGTAGCATATTCTCATTACAGTAAGGCAGGGAAACCACCTCTGGGTTTCCCGAGTTGGTTTGTCATGCATAGCTGCTTTACAGGATGTTAGAGTGTTGACCTAAAGCTACAGACTAGGTCTTGCTTCCCTTCTGGCTGACTTCCTATTTGCACTTTTGCAGCTTCAACTTTGTTGGCTAGGGGCGGGGGGGGCGTTCTCCTAATAGTTCATTATATAGTTTATTGTTTCTCCCTGGCATTGTACTGAATAAGTAATAAGCACTGATTAGTAAACGCTCACTTAGAATGCTAATGAATATTTGAGAGAGAACTAGCTCATAAGAAGGAAAAGCTTTCAAACTAATAGAATGGCATTACAGACAATTACTTATGGTTTGATGATTGCATGGTGGACTTAAGAGTTTTGCTCTAGTCTGTAGCTCTGGATTCTGTTTCCGACTTTTCTATTAACATAGAACATGTGCTTGGACAAGTCACTTAATTGCTTTTAATCTTCATTATGCTACATATGAAATTTTACAGTGCTGCCCAGGGTTATTAAATAATTTAGTGTCTACCATGGAATGTTTTGCCATATGAAACTGTTGAGCCTAAAACATAACAAGATTTTAAAAGAAGTGAAACAGTTGTATGGGAAGAGAAGCACCCAGAGATGAAATAGTTACTGATAAAGTAAGAAAATTTTGTTAAATTTGTTTTAGGATTTAAGCCCCTCTCTGGCTGTAGGGAATTGGAAGGATTGTATGTGGAGAAACAGCAACCCTACAGTTCCATGACACAGAAACTTTCTCTGAAGCATTCATTGTCACTAGCTCCATGATCATACTCTTGCATTGATTTGTAATGACACACCTTGTGACTGATGTGTCTCTGAAACTTGAACTGAAACAAGCAATGCTGAGATAACAAGAAAGGCAGTGCTAACATAAAAAGCGATGAACTGTACAGCTGAAAGATTCATGTATTTTGTTGGTATTCAGTAAACAAAAAGAGGTGAGTTATGGTTTTCCTCTTTTGTTCTTTGATTGGTGCTACTTTTCAGTCTGACATAGTAACTGACATGCTCTCATTCAGTGGTCCTTAGCTGTTGTATATTACTCTGTTTTTATTCTACACTAAGTAATGTATGCAAATGCTATTATTTTTCCTTCTGGATCTTGTAATTTAGTAAATGAGCTGTTCACTGAAAATGTTACTACTTTTTTATTTCTTTCTGGCATTGTCAACATGTGCAAGATGGGGAGTAATGGTGGTGGAGCTCTTTGCTTTTTTTTTCTTTCTGGAAAGACAGGTAGGCTTATTCATGTGCCAACAGTGTGCCCTGGCAGCCCAAATAGGCCAACTGTGCCCTGGGGTGCATCAAGCACAGCACAGCCAGCCAGTTGAGGGAGGTGATTGTCCCACTCTACACTGCACTGGTACGGCCCCACCTCAAGTACTCTGTGCAGTTTTGGGTGCCCCACTATAAGAAGGACATCAAACTATGGGAGTGTGTCCAGAGGAGGGCGATTAAGATGGTGAAAGGTCTCAAGGGAAAGACTTAGCAGGAGCAGCTGAGGTCACTTGGCTTGTTCAGCTTGGAGAAGAGAAGGCTGAGGGGTGACCTCATCGCAGCCTACAGCTTCCTCAAGGGGGGCAGCGGAGGGGGAGGTGCTGATCTCCTCTCTCTGGTGACCAGCGACAGGACACGAGGAAATGGAATGAAGCTGCGTCAGGGGAAGTTCAGGTTGGACATTAGGAAAAGGTTCTTCACTGAGAGGGTGGTCGGTCACTGGAACACGCTCCCCAGGGAAGCAGTCACAGCACCAAGCCTGTCAGAGCTCAAGGAGAGTCTGGACGACGCTCTTAGTCATATGGTTTAGTTTAGGTAGTCCTGCGAGGAGCAGGGAGTTGGACTCAATGATCCTCATGGGTCCCTTCCAACTTGAGATATTCTCTGATTCTGTGTGTTCTTTATACACAGTCCATACTAGAATGTTGTTCCATTTCTGCATTTTAGGTGCCTTATCAGGAGCCAGAGAAAGCTGGGAGTATGATTCAGGAGCAAGAGACCTTCAGAGTCCGGACCTCCAGAGCCATTTTACACTACAGAAAGTGTTGGAGTATGGTGGAAGCAATGTGACTCAACAGGCTGCTCTGCAGAGACTTCTAGCTCAGGCCTCAAATTTTAGCAACTCTGTTGGAGGAAGCTACTTAGAACTAGCCAACACTGTAAGTGCATTTTGCCTCTGCTCTTAAGTTTTATAGAAATTTTTTCTTGTTTTTCTCCAAAGAAATTATTAATTCCAGCCTTAGAGCCTTTGAGCCTTCATGGAAACAATGCCACACTGCTGTTGCCTTCATTTACCAGAAAATCAACGTCATTTTAGCAGTTGGTAGGTGTATAGTATTTCCAAGGCTTGTATAACTGCGTTTCATCAAAAAGGGTAGGAGTCTGTGAGGAGCCAAACTGAAGTTCTTAATTTATACAATTTAACAGAAGAGTTGTGTCTGGAAACTTCCTACCAATTAATTTTTTTAAGTATGGTGTCAGATTGTTCGGAAGTGTTGGGCAGAAAAATTCTTCCCATGTGATTTCATTACTGCCCACTAAATTGTTTGATAATTGTTTTAAATCTTTGGTGTGCTAGCACTGTGCTTTTTTATTTCTACAGGCAAGAACTATTCTGTGTTGTAAAAAACCCACTTAACTGTTGAAGGAGTAGGGCATTATTTTTTGCTTCCCCATCAGTGTATTGGGATCGAGTTTATATTCTAATTTTAAGCCGGGTGTGTTATAAAAGACCACCCATTTTGTAGCACGTTTTTGATTTATGTTGCACAGGAGTTTAAGTGGAGAAGTAAAAGATGCTAAAATGAAAGTGAAAAGTTTCTCATTTTTAAAATGACTGTTCATTGATGTTGATGAACATGTCTCCTAGTTCATGGTATCATAGGATAATTCAAGCTGTAAGAGAATCTCAGGACGTCATCTATTTCAACATCCTGCTCAAGGCTTAGTATCTAATGGAAGTGATTGCTGGCAGCAGAGGAAAATCATCTCCTTCAAACTGCATTATTTGAAAAGAAAATGATGAAAAATATTCTGAAAGTGTTTTCAAAAGCCTTCTAAGTTTTATTTAAATTCCTGAACATGATCTGATATAGGACCTAAAGTTTCCATACGCAGAGTAAAAATATGTAGATATTAAAACTTACCTAAGGGAGAAAAGAGTTCAAGGAAGTTGACAGTTCCTTAAAGGAATTGTGTTCTCATTTTCCCTAGGAAGGATAGTAAGGGACCAACTGTGATAAATCATAAACTCTTTGATCTTCAAAACTGGACAAAAGTATATGGAAACTGGAAAGAGCAGAAAATGAGCAGGCGCACGTGTATTATAAAGAGGGTAAGATGAAGGACCTGGGAAATTATAGGCCAGTTAGCAGCTTTATTTATACGTTCCAGTGGTTTTCTGCAAATGTGAGCAATTTTAAGTGAGTAAGAGAGAACGTATAGATTTGTAAAAGAACAATCATGTCCATCCAATCTACTGTCTCCTTTAAGAGAGTAGTAGACTTTGGAGATAGAAGAGAAACCACAGATGTGTTTCTCCAGTAAGACACCTGACCCTGCCTTGAGTAACGTGATGTCATCAAGGCAAGAAACATCATCTAAATATAACCTAATTGGTGGATATTGAACTGTTTTGAAAATTGTGAGGCACTGTTTTTTTGAATGTTTCCTGGGCTCCATTCTGTCCTGTGTTCTCTGACTTGTATGAAAATACTGCCAAACTCAAATCAAACTATACTGGTAAAACAAGTACTTCCCCACACTGAAAACTGTTTTCACAATAATGCATTAAAAAGCTGCAAGTCTAGGTCTAAGGACGATAGTGAGTGAATCAACATATAATTTCCTGTTCAGTTGTACATGTTCCATAGCCTTGATTGACTTGCTTAAGAATTACCATTTTGGAAAGACATGAGCTGTTTCACATGTGATTGTTTTAAAGGATGTAGAATACACTTTTAACAGAAGTTTAAATAGAGCTGCTTAAGGCCAATATAGCTGTGCAAAAAGAGTGGCTTGCATGCTTTTGTTTCTGGATTAGTAACTGTGAGTTGCTGTGTCCTTTTTGGATCTGGAGTTCATTCAGGTTTCAAGGTGGTTATGTACTGATACATCCTCTTTCTATGCTCCTGACTGATGATGGTTAAGAAGTGATGGGCTTTGGTAAGCTGTTGTATATGTACATATACAAAGACACAGGTGTGCAGCGTTACTCAAGAATGCACAGTGTGAAGGCTACTGCATTGCTATGGCACGTAGAAATCTTAAAAATAAAAATGCTGAAGGATCATAAGAAATAAAGATCCCCAGGTATTATAGCTTTCTTTTTATTCCCATCTCTAAATTCCTTCTATGCTTACTCTCATGAAAGATGCTTGATCTTTGTTTTAACAAGTATCTGTTATACTTCTGCTTTTAAATATTCTTCCTGTGTTCTTTCAAACCATAGTGGAATCAGCAGTCTCTCATTTATATGTAGATGAATACAATAACATCTCCATTTGACTCCTGCTGAGCGTTGGTGTCATGGGTCATATGTAAATTTTTGCTTTGGCTTTATTACAATGGAGAGAGAAAGGAATGGGAGAAAATGAAGAGAATGATTTACTTTGGTTTTCACTATTTACATTTATTCCCTCTACACAATTTTTAATACCGAGGGGCATGCTTACTGCAGTCTAAATTTAGACTCTTTAAAGAGATAAACATAGCTGCCTTAGAGCTGTGATTTAATATGGGTACTTCCTTCTCTGTCTCTTTCTCAGATCGTTTTACCTAACTGCATTTGCCCCAATGACAAGTTGAGTTGCTCCCTTGCATTCATTCTCGGGAAATGCCAAATCTCAGCTTTCACATTTTTATGGGCTGAATCCAGGGAACTTTTCCATTTGTACACAAGGAGCTGGGCAGACTACTTTGTCCTGTAACCAGGATTACTTCAAAAAAGCTGATGGACGTTTAATAACTGCATTTCTCCCCTTCGGGAGTTGATTGTATTTCTTTTTGTAAAGCTGTGTAATAGAAGGACAAAGATTTACAGACAGACTCTGTGTGGACATTTCTCTCTGGAACTCTAAATGCTCCTGAAGTTAACCAGAGAGGTTTATCTTCTTCAGAACGCTTGCGAAAAAGCAGAGCGGAGCTTTCTGTGTCATCCTGCTCCCGGATGAACAGTTCCCAGCAGCTTCTCCCAAATGCATCTACGCAGGCCATATGGACGCACTCTTGAAAGCAATGTTTTTACATTTGTTTGTAGATGTTTAGACTGTAGACTCAAAGGTCTAACAAAGTAACTGTTGTATGGGTGAACCTAAATCGGTTAGGTGCTTTCTGGTTAGAAGTCACGTGATTGTTTTTCTCTCTGCACCTTGAAGTGCTTTTCCCTATTGGAGTGTCAATTCTTGTTACTTAATTTCCTGTTTTTCTTTCTGACAGCCTTTTTTTGATTTTAAACTATGCAGTCAGGCTAAAGGCATCCCTGTGGTGATTATGTACTTCTGCAGCATAGATTATACTTCTTAGTCAATACAGAGGGTCTCCACGCTGCCCTTAACATTTAAGTTTTCCATTTGCAAAAGCTAAATGAACATCAGTCCACTATCAATTTGCTTAGTTTTTATAAAGTGATTTTTTTAAATACATTTTTGAAATCCTGTGAACGTATAGCTCTACAGAGCTTTATAAAAACATAATACCTGCTCTGAAGCATTATTCCCATTCCTTCACAAGAATGATACAATTTTTTAAAAAGTGCTGTTTGAAATTTAACCATTCATATTCATTGCATATGTTTTTATCTGTTCATTTCATGTGATTTTGCTATGTTTTGGTTTATTAACACAGGTTCAGATTCAGCTTTTGTTTTACGTGAATAATTTATTCTGTAGTCTTTATAGGGTGTGTAACTCTTTCAGCATTTTTCACACTTACATTTTTACACCTAAATATTAAGAACACATTTCTCTTTATAGCTCTTCACCTTGGTACCAATATTTATGACTAACATATTAACCTTTAACGTGACCTGTCACCACTTACTGATGATGTACCTGTTCGTGCCAGTAGATTAAATACCACAGCAAATATCTCTGATGGGAACACTTGTATGTGTTCCAAATGTGATCATTTATGAGCTTGGTTTTTATTGCATTGGAATGTAAATAATTTAAATATTCTTCATGGGGGGTAAAGAATTCAAGCATTTCAAAGGATTTCTTTGTGTGTGTGCATACTTAGGAGTTGTTTTTTATTTATACTTGAATCTTCAAAGTTGGACAAGAATCACTAACGTGGATAGTCATGTAACTGTAGTGCAATAGCTGATTCATGTGGTGTCACATCTGTTCACTTCCCAGGTGACCATGCGATCTTGATGTGTTCCCTGGAGTGCTATCAGGAGGGATAGCACTCTGTTGTAGGACCTGAGGAATTGCTGTTCTCTGAAAACATCGCACAGGGCAGCATCTTGATATGATAGGCATATTTCACATTAGAATTCCAGTCAAGTTAATAAGATGAAGCAATAAGATTTGGATATGTTTAATTCCCTTTTCATATTCTCCTTGCACATGATTAAAATAGACTAGATTAATTTGACTTTTTTGTTTTAGTAGAATGTGTGCATATAAATGCTAATACGTGTCTGTGTGCTTACTGTTAGTTTCTGTTGCCTTAATTCAGTGTTGGTTTAAGATGAATGAATGTGTTTGTTGTCACAAGTAGCTACATTTACCTAAGTAAAACCAATTGGGATTGTTTCATTTACCATGATGATATGATCTCATACCTCTGTTCTTTTAGCTGTAAATAACTCTGGTTTGCTGAGAAAGTCTCTGCACAAAGATCTTACATTTTTTAAATGTGACTCCAAGTATGTTGATATATGTGGTTTCTTAACCACCTAGTCCCTGGACTGGTGTGATCCAGGGTCCTTTAATCTGTGATTTTGCCTTCCAAAGACACTGTAGCTGTATTGGAAGCTCTTTGATTACACCTTCCTTGCCAGAGCTCTTTTGGTTGAAAATATTTAGAAAGATTTGATGAGGGTATGGTTGACTTGCAGAGGGGAAGAGTACAGCTGTATTTTTGAGAACAGAGTGCGGCAGGAATTCTTCATGACCACTTGCTTTTAGAAGCCCATGTCACTATTTCCTCCTCAAAGCAGCTGTGCAAGTGCCACAAACGTGGCTGTTCTTACTAACTTGGAGAGAAAGGCATATTTACAGAGTTGTGAGCATCGCTTCCTGCAGCATCTCGTTGCTCTGGCCAACGACTAAGCAGGCATAATCCTGCTTTATCTTGTGCAGGGCTGTCAATGCGAGATGGATGTGTCTAGGCAGGAGGGCATGGGCGCAGATTGCTCCACCTGCCAAACCTGCACTTACTTCTCATCTTAAGGGGAGCTGGTTTTGGAATGTCTCCATCAAGAACAAAACAGAAAGCTAATGCAACAAGATTCTTAATGCATCTTCTTGTAACTGCACTGGTGTATGCTCTTCCTCAGCTATTCCTGTCTGATTTGCATGTGTGTGTACCTCATTTGGAGGTACTAAAGACTTTGTTGAGCTTGGGAATGGATCGTTTTGATCATGCATCTGTGTGACAGGCTGTGCTTTCTGTACAGCAGAATTAAGGTGACTAAACCAAACTTAGTTCTGACTGTGGACTCTCTGTGCCAAATGCAGATATCATCTCTGTTGGGTACACAACCCAAAAGTTTATAAAGTACGAAGGCATGCTGGAAATATTCATAGCAAAGCGTTATGTAGTTGTATTAGCATTAGTTTCTCAGCATGATCACCAGCAGATGAGAACTTAATGTCTTTGTCTTACGAAGTGTCATGTTCTCTGAAAACAGATATTTTTACTGTGATACCTCTTCGTTAGTCAGACTCAGTGAATGTTTGCGTTGCTAATTTTTCCTCCTTAAGAGCATTGAGCTGCTAGTTATGACAGACAAAACCATTGTTTTGAGAAAGCGGTTCGTTTGAGTTGACATAGTTTATACTGAGTGATAACATTCCAAAAGTCACTATTACATTTTTCAGGGACAGGTGGCTTTTCCTTTCCCACCTACAGGATGTGCTCCATAATCAGGCAAACCTAACTTGCTGTGACCTATTTATATGAATAGCTTTTGGATATAAAAGAGCACACTTAATATTATCATTCTGTTTACATTTGTGTCAGACTGTAGTGCAGCTGGTTCTGGATAACTGCTTGAAACAGCATTAATGGACTGTTTCATCCTGAGTCACAATAACCATTTGTGTGCTCTGAGAGGCATGTAAATGTAAATTAAGTGATCCGCATGTAAATTCTGTCATATTATTGAGCATATAATGATTTCTTGCAATGCGTCAATGTTATAAATGTACTTAGTGCTTTAGCAAGATAATCTTACAGAGATGCTTGGTATTTGGCCTATATTCACATATGACATTCTGTGATAAAATTCAAAATGCTGAATTTAATCTCTTTGTCTGGCCCTTTCTCTGGCACTTCAGACCATTTGACAATATATCAATTATTCTGTTACTTCCCACGTTACCTCCAAGATTGGCTGTAAGACAGCCAGCTGATATCTCTCGTGTCCTTTACTGTGTGACTAGCAGGGGATGTGCCTATGTAACCAACAGTTTTTCCTTACAAAGACTCATGTGATTGGATTATCCACTGATAACAGATGTCTCCTTGTCCATCTTATCTATATAAGTTTTTATTTGGCACAGGTCACTGTAATGTTAGTGTGTTTAATACTGCTTAAAAACCCCATACCACTCACTCTCCCAAAAAGCTGTAAACCTCATATGTGTGCTGTAATTTTTTTAAGCTACATTTCTGGCTCATTTTAACTCAGCTAGTAAATGTAGATTTTAAAATTGACTCCTTAAAACCAGGAAGGATTGCCAAAGAAAGCAAAAATACTTTTGTAGGGGATGGGGAAAAAAGGGCTTCATAGAGATTTGTGGCAGTCTAGGTATGCTCTTACAGCTATCCTAAATATGAACCATTTTCTCTATTGTTTAATTTATAGCCATCAGCTGTAAATTAAATGTGAGTTTTATTGAAATTGCACAGGTCTTTCTTTTGGGAAATGATCTTTTAAGGGAAAGTATCAAGGAGGTCTGAAGACAGAACTGTACTGTGAAAGGTAATTCCATGGTTGATTTGCAGGCTACTTTTGTTTGGTGTCCCTGTTAATGAGAACCTGCTGTAAAGTGTTTCATTTAATTTCTAGTTTTTATGTTTTTATAACTCAGTAATATTAATATGTCCTTTTCTGGCAAAGTCTGCCCCTTTCTCTTCTCCCCCCTCTCTCCAAATCTTCTCTGTTTTTAAATTAAGCTTGTGTGTTCCTTGGTTTGGGAAGCTCTGCTCCTTCAGCTTCCCCACCCCTTCCCTTATAGACAGGGAAATTTGTCCCCAAAGCGTCAAATATCCCATGCTCTAAAGGCACATCTTTTGGGATGGGAGAGAGTAATGTCTTTCTAGTCCCTCTGCATGAGGCTAGCATGCATAAGAAACACTTAGATTCTGTGTATTTCAAGGAATTTATTCAGTGCTGTAGCCACTTTGTAGGATATGTGAGAATTCAGTTACCTGTGCACAGATTGATTTTTCCCAAGTTATTTTGTTGGGGAGTCTGTTCTGTATTCGGGAACCAGTACATACTGTTACAGTAAACCACAGAAGCCAGGTCTATTCCTCTCTTCCTCTTGCAGCCATTTGTTTTCCATGTCCTACATGCAACTTGTATTACAATTTCTTTTCCATGCCGATAAAAGCTATTACTGTAAAAATGTAGCCTAATGATTCCTTCAGCTGGAACCCTAGTAGGTAGGAAAGCCTGAAGCTGAAGAAGATTCTAGTGGTGTGGACAGTAGAGCCTACTCTTTATAAAAGATTTGTGCCCACGATAACCTTGCCTTTTGTGCCTTTGCTTCCAAACTAGGCATTGTTTCCATTCTGACAGGCTAAAAATAGAATCCGAGAATTCCATTAAAGCAAGAACTTATTATTGGAATATAGATTCAGGAGGCTTGGCTTGTCAGAAGGCAGGCACAAAGGCAGTTTTGTCTGACAGACGTTTTTTATGTTTGGGGATGTGGAAGCTGTTTGCTGTTTGCCTTTGATTTCAAGCCAGCATTGTAATGGAGTTTGTTTGTCTGAAGCAGGCATCAGGTGTAATAGGATTATGCATTGTGTTTATATAGTCCTGGCTTCCATAGCCCTCTAATAGTGCTCACTTACTCATTTTTCTCTTATAAGTTAAAATGGACGTTATGGATTAGGTCTGCCAGGACTCATCTGTTTTATAAAAAATGTAGTTTTTCTGTCTTTTGAACTTACTGGATCGTAACAGACATAAAGGTGAGTAAAAGGCAAATTATAAACTTTCTTGAAAATTCCCTTCGGTAGCATATTGACATAATTTCTTTCTCCATAATAGATGATTACATTATAGCCCCTTTCTAATAACTGTATGCTGAGGTGGTTTTGGTTTTTTTTTTTTTGAATTCTGTTACTATTTCCATCTGCAGACGATCACAGCACAACGTGATGGGTGTCAGCACAGAGCACATTTGTTCAGGCAGCCTTTTAATAGATCCTTTTGACTGAGGCTTTTAATTGGATCTTTTATGTGACAGTTGAATAATCTCTCTTACAAGCATATAATGAAGGTGAAGTGCACAGAATGATGGGTTTTGACCCAGCTCTGCAGTTGTAATTGGATGATGGGAACTGGCGTGTGGCAATCGGGTGCTATAGAAAAGGGGGCTCTTAACAAGTGTGTGGAAGTAGAAGTTTTGAAGGTCTAGGGACAAAGTTTCAAAACCTCTAATTTAATTTAGGCAGAAGGACATTGTACCTTCCCCCCTTCACTGCTTAGAAACTGTCTTTATGCGTGCCGTTTTGTTTGCTGTAGTTAAGAGAGCTCTGGCTGTAGTGCAGGTGTTCAGATCTTTTTACTTTTCCAAACTTTTTTTTTTTCCCATTGTCTGAAGTGAAGAGCAATTCATTTGGGACATTGCGCCAGCACCACTGCACACAGCTACACAGAATATAGTATTAATATTATTACCTCGCTTGGCAGTGGTAAGCTTAGCCTGATGCCCGGGATTACTCTGTTGAAGCAACATTAACCTCCTGGGTGCTGTTGTGCCAGAAAGATTACCATGTAGCTCTTGTCACAGGGTCCTCTGTCTCACCAGCTTTTCTGCCTGTTCTCTGAGTGTGAACTGTGACCTGACATAGCTGCAGTTGGCAACGCTGAGCTTCTGTGAATCCTCATTTATTAAAAAGATGAGAAGACTTATTCCCCCTCCCCTTCTACACACAAACTAAACCCTTATGTTTTGGTTACATGATATATAGGAATTTTGATAATAAAGTGAAAATCTTAACCACAGTGCACAGTTGAAAATGGACTCTTGCGTGCTTTTGCAGTTCAGTGCTAGTTCAGTTATAATGGGGTAATCAGCCGTTATCCTGCCAACCAAGTGACACGAGGCAGGGTTTCCACAGAAGCCTGTCAGTGCCATGGTTAAATTTGTCAAGATGCTCCTGCTCTCTGGAGTTGTTTCTCTGTCACTGTCACGTCTGGGACATTGACCTGAATAAGGCCGTGCAGGACGCTGCCACTGTTCAAACTCCCTGCTTCTCTTTATGTTCTGTTTTTGGTTTGGTTTTGTTTTGTTTTTTAATTAATATATGGTTGTCAGCACAGCTGTTTTGGGGAACTATTTTGGTGCCAGTGCAGAGAAAACGGGAGGTGAGTACTTCTGTACATGTGCTCTCTTGTGCTTACTGTTTCTACTTTTTGTGAAGAACTGTTTCAGCGTGATTGCTTCATTTTGGGCTAGAAAACCACATTATGACTTCTCAGCTGGAAGACAGATTATGGTAATAGCTATGTTGCAATGTATTGGTAAACTCCACTTTTCATCATGGTAGGAAGCAATCAAAGCAAACTTTTGAGTTTCAGGAAGGGCAGTGTTTGTTCTGTGAAGAGTTCATAATGAAATAAGAACCCCACTGATGTACCCAAGTGAGGTTTGTGCCTTTAAGCTAAATAGCCATCTCTAATTTCCTACACTGCATTTACCTACTTGAAGCTATAATTTTAGGGAAGTAACTGGAGAAAAAGACATTGAGTCTTTCTACCCTATGAATTTTTAAAGAGATTATAAGTGCATATTATTGGTTGAATCTAATTTTTACATGAATATTGATTGTCTGGTATGCATTATAGAAAAGGAGGGAAAAGTCTTTGTTTCTGTAGCACCCGCAGGGGTGCCAGCTGTTTCTTCATAATGATGAAATATCTCGTGCCAGGATTCTATGTCGTGAAGACAGAACAAACAAGACTTTTTTTAATTATTATTTTAGGGATGGGTTTGTTTATTTGCTTTG
Source organism: Phoenicopterus ruber ruber (assembly GCA_009819775.1). Classification (NCBI taxonomy): domain Eukaryota; kingdom Metazoa; phylum Chordata; class Aves; order Phoenicopteriformes; family Phoenicopteridae; genus Phoenicopterus; species Phoenicopterus ruber. The sequence continues at coordinate 64,006,457 of CM020246.1, read as the reverse complement.
GTTTAGTTGTTTGATAGACCCTTATCTGAGAGTAAACACTAGAGATATTTAGCAAGTCATTTCTAAACTTAATGAAGTAAGGACTATCCAGATGAGGCCTGAAAGTAAAGAAGATTTTAGCTTTGTAATCACGTTTCATGACCTGAAGTAAGTGTAAGTGGCTTGCGAAAAGCATAAACAGGTCTTGGGTTGTAGAACCAAACAGACCATACAAGAAAGTCAGAGATATCATAAATGCTGAAGCAGAGTTGTTCTCTGTCCCTCCCAAAGTAAAAGGAAACTGTCAGATACAAAGGCTGAAGTAGAAATGAGTGAGGCAGAGGTAAGGCAGTCCTGAAGACTGTGATGAGAAGCTTAAATGTAGGAAGATGTATAGGAAAAAAAGCCACTGGAGATATTTAAAAGGTACATGGCAAAGCAGTTAGAAGGGCAGAAAACTGAATTTTATAGACCAGATGGGGAGTTAGAATAGAGAGCTTGGATTTCATGTTTAGCTATCCAGGGAGAGGGAAAAAAACCAAAACCACAGACCTTTAGAAAAATAAAGAAATACTCATATTTACTGGATACTAAATAGTTAGGGAGTTGAGAAGTATTCTGTAGACTAACTTGCTGATCTTCCTAAGCAGCCACTAAACGATGCAGCCAAGGAAGACAGCAAGTAAAATAAACTTCAGACGAGGGCTGTGGGAATTCAGTAATCTTAAATTTGTTGGTAGTAAAATAGATCTGGTTGAAAACTAGGGTGTTTGATTCACCAGAGGTTTTATAGATATCATTTCAGGCCACATCATTGTTGAAGTAGTTTTTGTTACAATTTCTGCCGAAATGAAAGCTCCCCAAGCCCCGTAAGTGTTCAGTGAAGTTGATGCTCTTGTTATTTAAATGCTCATAGCCGCCAAAAAGTCTCATAGAGCTTCAAGTGGGGACCTGTCAGACACTTGCCTTGCATTTTCCAGAATTCATCTGATTGAAAATGTTTCAAATGGAACATTTCAGTGAATCCAAACTTTCAAATACTTATGTATACATTCGTATATATGTACATTTATATAGATAAGTGTGTGTACACACATGTATTAATATGAGTGTATATATATGTGTATTCTTGTTTGTGTAAGTATGTATAGTATATATACAAATGTCATACACACTACATATACACAAATATGTGTATATATGTGTGTGTATATATATACATGTAGTCAGAAAGTATCCATCAGTTCATCTGTTAAACATTCGGAAGAGATCTTGACCACAGATGGTGAAATGGGATGCTTGGCTAGGTGGGGGGTGAGGCGTCCAAGTACAGCTCTGATGTAAACCAGGGGCCAGGATCCCTCCCCCTTCTTTCTGTCGCTGTGGGCACTTACGTGGTCACTGATCCAGGTCAGGGAGCTGTGTGTTCAATATGCCAGTGGTAATGGAAGTCAGAGTGAGAGAAGTCTTATAATTAGGGAAAATAATTACGGACTGACCACACATAGATGTCTTGGAAGAGTTCAAGAGTGAAAGAGAAGTGGGCAGCTGATGAGTTGGGTTGCTGAATGTTTGCAGAGTTGAGATCATGACTGGAGTGGGGACTGGAACTGGAAATGAGGGTGTATGAAGGACAAGATACAAACCCAAGAGAGTTTAGGAGTAAGGAGAGAATGTAAATGAGGAAATCTCACTATCTGGGATTGGGGAAAATAGGAGAGACTTAGCAGGGGAGTCCTGGCAAACCTTTCTTATGCAAGTGAGAATTTTTGAAAGAGGCACTGTTCACAACTGATAAATGTGAGGGGATACAAGTTGTGACAAAGTAGAAGAGTAGATAGCTTAAAGGTAGGATTAATCCACTGGCCTTTTACTAAGACTGGTCATATTTTTACTGCAACAAGTATGCAAAACCACAGGTTGTATCTAGAGAAGTTAAATCAGAATGGCTACCAAGACTGTAGGGACTAGAAGTGAAAGGAGCGATTTTACCTTGTGGTTAGTAACTGGAGGAATGCATGACTGAACTGAGGGAATGCTGGACAATGAAGGGAAGCTAAGCAGAAGTATGATGACATGAATTGTAGTTTACAGAATGGCCTTGTTTGTGTTTTTTAAGCAAGGAGCAAATGAACAGTGATGATAATTAGGTGGCTGCAACATGAAAGGAGCATAGAATTTGCTACTGTCTCTCCCTGTTGTCCTCACAGACAAGTCTCTAATGTGAATAACAGGCACACATTGACTCCCTGGTCCTTTCCCTGTCCTGACCTGATGCTAAGGCTCTGTGGGGTCAGAGGGAACCAGAATGAATGTGATGGCTTTGGATGAAATCACAGAAAATGAGAGTGGCTGTTTGACAGGTTGGTGAGTGGCGTGAAATACTGGAGGATGGAAAAAGGGATCAAACGTGAACTCCCAAGGAGACTGGTCAGGTCAAGGACATGACTTTTTAAGTGGATTAAGTATTTGAGGAAGGGTGAACAGGTGAGAGTAGCTGATTGAAGTGCTATTTGGAAATTACATTATTCTAGACATGTTATCTGTTTTAGACTAATAGAGATGGTGTGATTGAAGGAAAGAAGAGAAGTTTGCTTGTGTTTTTTTCAGAGAGAGTGCTTCATTCTTCAGTATAAGGTTACTTGCAGTTGTTTCAAATGAGTTGGGCTTTTTCCTCTCACCCTAGGTGCATAACCTCCACTAGCATTAATGAGAACAGTTTGCATCAAAAAGAACCTACCATCCCTTTCAGCCTCTCCCTTTTAAATCATAATGCATTAGTGCTATTGAATAAAGAATTTTCTGGAAACATTACCCAACTACTGTATTGAATTTCCGCTTCCAAGTTTAGCCTTCATTCTAACCTTCTGAGTGCTACTATTTTGTCCATGGAAATTTAGACTTTGGCACTACACCTGTGTGTTTTGTGCCAGAGTAAGAACAAAACCATGTTGTACTCCAATTGTATATAGTAGATTTGCAATATTTGAAGGTGTAATTTATTTGTGTGTCGGATTGCGTGGGGTGCTGCTCTAACTGTAGAGATGGTATTGAAACAAACAAACATGAACTAAATGCTCAGTGGACTTCAGTTAGTGGCATTTCAATCACAGAGCTAATTAAACAGAACGAACCAAGAAGGCCTTATTTCATACATCCTGGAATTGTGATCAGCTAATCGTGCATGTTGTATGCAGAGTGAAACTGCTTCTCAGAAAGTGGTACACACTATGCTGAAGAGTATGCAATACATAAATGTTTAATAGATAATTGCTTTTATGCTGTAGTTTTTACTCTGCAGCTATCAAAACAAGGAAGGAACATTCATGTGTGGCAATTGTCATGCGTGCTCCAATAACTCTTAGGAAATAGAGTATTGTAATTACTGAGACATATTATGAGGGAGAAACCTTATAAAATAACCACAGTGCTATTTTTTTTCTATATTCTGTGGCAGTTTCAAAAGTAAAGGTGAGAAAGGCAAGAGAGTTGTATCTTGTCCCAAAAGAATCCTTTTACACCATGTGATAGAGTAAATCTTCTTATTAAGTGATTATTGAGATACAATCAAAAGGTAGACTCCTCAGTGAATCTCAGATACATGTCAGTGATTCTTTTAGTACAGTTTAGTAAGAGTAAACAAGCGGAATAGAGTGGCCATAGGATTATTAGATCAACAATCAGCAAACTGGCCACACTAATGGTTGTTACTGAATAATCCTGAAATTATCTTGGGAAGAATCTGTCAGTGCAAATGCACTTACCTACAAGCAGTATGCATCATGAGTGCTTTAGAGGTACCGAAAGCAGCAATTGATCGGAATGCACTGAGATTGAGTGGAAGCCCAGGCCAGTGTCTCTGTCTTGACAGAATGTGTTTGGTGGATGTTATTTCTGAAAGCTTCTGGTTTCCCCCTTCGTGTTTGTATCATAGTGCACACTGAGGCGTCCACTGAGACCATGTCCTCTTGGGCTAGGAAATGTACATCTGTGAGCTAAGAGATTCCTCTTCCCATTCCCATCCTGACCCCCTCCCTGACTGTAGAGGCTAAACAAGAAGACAGGCACAAGGTTGAGGGCAAGGGAGCATCGCTATCCTAGGTGAGGAACTGAGTCTGGGAGAGAGAGAATGAACAGTCAGCCGCCAAACAGAAAGAGAGGGGGACAGAGTGCAACAGGCACCTCTCTCTCGCTGGATCACAGGGTGCTCTGTTCTTTTTCTGGCTATGCAAAATTGGCATACTTGAGATTTTCCTTTGTATTCTTTGAAGCCTGCCTTTGGCACAAGCCAATGGGAAAATATACTTCAGCTTCAACAAAGTTCTTAGGACCCTGCTACTGTATTAGATCACTTACATGTATTTGAAAATGGTGAAACTGCCTGGAGACAGTTGGTCAGGTCTATCTGGGAATTTAATTTTGTGATGTGATGTTGTCGTTCAGTTCGTAAATGGACTCAGAGAAATCTAGATAATATGACATTTCACAGAGGAACAAGTTCTACATCTTCAGGTGTTCAGAATATATTCTTGATGCTACTGAGTATTTAAAAAATGTGATATAATAGTAACTATTTTAGAAGAATGATTACATTTAGTCTTAGCTAGCCCTCCACAATAAAGAAATGCCCGCAAAGTTTATAAGGACTTCAAGCCACATTGAAACAGGCAGTGCCAGTACTTACAGGTTAGTTAAAAGTAACAGTTGATGCTTTCCAACTGAGAAATGTGTAATCTCATACCACTCAGTGCAAGCACGCAGAGATTGCAATGGGAGTCACCTGGGATTAAAGTAAAGTCATTTTTTATCAGAGTTTGGTTTAACTGTTTTATTAATTTCACGTGAGTTACAATTAATTTTTAAATTTTAAATAAACATTGTTCTGAAAGTATCTGTGTGTATCTCCCATGTTCTTGTGCACATCTGAAACTGAATTCTGCTGTTGTTTTTCAGTCAGTATCTCTGTCTCTTTCTACCATGTTACTGTATGGAGTAGGAAAGAGGCAGAAAAAAATTCCATGCAGCATATGGGTACAGTACAGAGTGGATCTAGTTCAGATCCTCAAGCGTCCTGCACCGTTATGCTCGGGATGCACCTGTAGTGCCATGTGCTCTGTTCTGTCTGATGGCTCGTCTGCCAGGAATGGACAGCAATGGTGAGTGAGGAAAGCGAATCAAAACTTTTAGTTTCTGAATGCCTGTTGAGAGTCAGCTGGGAAGTGTTTGGCAGTATAGGGATATAGTACTGGAAATGCAGTGAAGCCATAATTAATATGGCCTTTCCTTTAGAAAAGGAAAACCTTAGAACTTTATTCTTGGGTAATTCTGAGACTCATCCCTGTGTTGGTGAACCTGTGATACATGTGACAGAATTGGACAGAGAGCAGAGCAGAGCAGAGTATAAGAGGGAATATAAAAGTTGATAGGGTTAGTGATGCAAAACACAAAAACTTTGTCACCCTCCCATATGTGAAGGCGTAACTCGGAAAAGAGAAAACATTTTTAAATGTACTGTGTCAGCTGCAGGAATTTTTGAACTGAAATTGTTTTTTTCTCATGTATGATAAATGAGGTAAGTCATTATACACTACCTTTGTTCCTGGGTATAAAGCACTGCTAATGACATTTTAATGCATGGGAAATGGGTGTACAGAACTGCTGTGGATCTGCTGTGGCGGGGAGAGCCCGGCGTGGCCCTGTGCTCTTTGCTGCGGCTGAGCCACCGGCGGCCTGCCGGCAGAGCGCAGTGCAGCCCGCTGCCGGAGCCTGAGGGGCCATAAATGGAAACATATGTCAGGAACAAAGCCGACGAGTAAGGACGAGTGTACAGAACGTAGAGACAGAACTGAATGTAAAGGTGAGACAGGGAGGATGCTCTTAAGGAGGAGAATAATGAGGAATGGAGGCAATGCGAGGTGGGCATGAAAAGAGGAAGGGAAATCCAAAAATACGGACTACTAGAAAGCAAACTGGAGAATAGGAAAAACACAGAAAAGAGAAAGGAAAGGCTGGAAAATAGACCTGGAGGATGAAAGTAAAAAGTCTTGTAAAGAGATTTTGGCATTCCCCTTACCCCCTGAGCCAACGGAGACTTGCAGTTCCTTATGGTGGGCATGGAGGAATGACAGGAACCCAGAAAGTGCTACTGCTTTTTAGTGTCATAGAGTGATATATATATGTGTGTTTCTCTTGGTTCTTGTTCTTAATGCACTTTCTGTATTGTCATTTGGATGAATTATCCCTCTCTGCATACTGATATTAATCTGTGTTTAACAGAGGAGAAAAAAAAATATCACAAGGTGATTTTAAAAATGTTGCTCTTGGAGAGCATTGTTTCCCGTGTAAATGTTTTTGCCATGGTGCGAGAATTGTGCCACAGCTTGTATAGCATTTATTCCTGTTTCTCATGTGTTGTTTTTTTTTTTTTCCTGAACATATTTGACATTTTAATAATACATTGTATTAAGATGACCCAGTAAATTTCAGCTGTGGAGTATGGTATTTCCTACTTTTGACTCCAAAAGTACATCATAATCCAGCATCGTAAAGTGTGTGGGTCTGTCGCTATATTTTAGGGGATGGAGGGAAGGGGAAAGGAGGTTTTCGGTTCTTGCAATGGGTGTAGTATGTCCACAAATCCAGATTGTTAAGGATTTGTCTAGGTTATTAGTTGAATGTTGGAAGCAAATGCTTTTTTCTCCCTTTCTTCCAGTAGCATGTCCCCGAAATCTTTGTAAAATGTCAGGATGTTACGTAAAATCTGCAGCTTTCTAATGGTGCTTTTGGGCTTACTGTGACCTTTTGAAATCATTACAACCCCCGCCCCCTGAAGCCCCCCAACTTTCCTTACTTAATTGCACATGGGAATAGGGAAATAGGAATCCAATTTATTGTTATCCAGGTGGCATTTCCTGTCACTTAGCTTTATAGTTTTGTGTATCGTAATTAGTATGCAGAAAGCTGGAAAGATGCCTGTAATTCCAAAATGAACTCTCTGTAGCTCTCTCCCTCCCACTTGCGCTCTCCTTTTAGTACCGCCCCTTCCACGCACCCTTTAGCCAGCAGCAAGACAGCTGTGTTTGATCATAAACCACTTAAACTCCAGGCTCACTGGCAGGGGAAACTTTAGCGTGAAGTGCAGCATTGGTTTGTCTCGGGGAGGGCAGCTTTCTTCTCTTTTTCCTTCTCCCTCCCTGAACACTGAAGACTGTAGCAGCACTCTCCTTTTAATTTCTCTGTGAACTTGCGTGAAGCTCACCAAATTTTTCTGAGTACATTAGGCGGCGTTGGGAGATACCGTTAAAAAGAGTTGTGGAAAAGAGCAGCATAAAACAGAGAGCAGAGATGAAGCACGACTTGCAGATGGACTAAGACAGCCCTGGGATCCTGGCAAGCAGTTCTTTCCCTGCATTCTCTGAGCACTTCACAGTATTAACAAGTCTCTCGCAGCAATGGATTGTCTGTGAAGTCAAAGGCAGTTTGGCTCTTTTAGAAGATCTTGCATCTTTAATTTAAACTATCAGTGTGGAATAAAAATGGCTGTCTAGAGCAAAATGTGTAAGACGGAAAAATATTGGAGAAGAAAGTATTGAATCAGTTGAACAAAGCTTCGAAGCATTAAAATCTGCAGAAATCATCAAGCCCCGAGAAGTCTAATCATGAATTCTGGAGTTGCTATGAAATATGGAAATGACTCCCCTGCAGAGCTGAGTGAGGTAAGCAGTTTCAGTGCCCTTCTTTATGCTTTAAAAAGAAATGCTCCCCTTTTGGGCTTTCAGTTTGCAAGCAATGCAATTAAAAATTAATAGAATGTGTATCTTGCTGTAACTTGCTGTGCCAGTCAGGAAATGACCAGAACTTTTTTGGTGCTTTACTCTGAATAAGTGGTGAAAAGCAAATGATTGTAACCACATAGAGACATTTTTCCTGTTATCCTGCAGCAGAGATTCCCCTGCCTCCCAAGAGCTGTGTTTATACCCAACATTCATCTTTGCAGTAGGTGAAATATGGAGATCTCAGTTGAGATTAAGCAGATGGTGACTAATTTAGGAGGGAAGTGGGGTGAGTGGAAGATAACAAATATTTATTGGTGAGACAACAACATTGGCAGAAGTTGTGTTTGCTTGTATTTAGCCAAGGTGACGTGACGTTGTTTCTTTAGGTTAGATGAACTAGGTTACTTTCCTTCCTTGCCTAAAAGAAAACAAGCCATGGGAAACTTTCTGCTTTTCCATTGGAAACCATAGTAAGCTGTTATTTCTTACAGTTGTGGATATGTCTGGTTTTTGTATAACATGATTGTGTGTGTGTTTTTAATAAATCTGAAATTAAAGCCATATCAAATGTTATGCAAATGCTTAATAAATATTTTAGAAGTAGCATATTTTGGCAGTTTCTGAAATGTCTTAGATATGTCATCCTTATGGGCTTTACTGAGAACTGCTAATTTAGTTATGCTATGAAATCCCAAGCATTTGATTAAGGTAATTTTGTAGAAAATTGAATCTGCAGTCTGTATTGTCCCAGTTTAACTGAAATGCTTCTCTTTCCCTTTTGACTATTTCTTTGATACACCTTTTACTATAACATATCCTTTGTTTACTTTATATGTTTGGTTTTTTAGGAATATTAGATGGGATATGCTTGGCAGAATGACAGAGTTAACAATTTCTGGAGTTAATTGTACAGAGAAAGGAGACAGTGAAGTGTAGAATGGAAAATAAATCAGTAGTCTAGTGAGGGGGACAACGGTGTAGGGGGAAGCAGAGTAAATGTGTGAGACCTCAGCAAGTGCAGTACCCTGCCATGCAAGACAAACAGTAGGTTTGTGACTGGGCAGTTCTTGTGAAATAAATTTCATATGTGTTCCTCCTTTAAGTGCAAAAGAGTTCAATTTCATTTACTCTGTGTTACTTTTTCAAATGATTGCTTAGAAATTGTGTATTGGCAACACAGCATAAATGGAGTTCATAAACTCAGCATAAAAGTCCAGGTTACTTTTGGTAGGAGTCTGCCACGCTGTTTCTGGCTACAGTTGTATTGATGGCCTGCTGATCACTGCTCTCTATCCCCTCAAGGCTGTGCAGGATCACATAAAAGATGGAGAGTTGCAAAGATTTGATACTTGGGTTGTTGTTTGGAGCAGGCAGTATTTACTGGTAGCACTGCTACCTTGAAATATTACCTATTCAGGTTTACGTCACGCATCCACAAAGACTTCTGTTATAAGACATACCTTTTTCTTCTGATGTTTTAACATGGGAAATATTGAAAGAAGTCTGTGACTGTGCACCATGCAACATTTTTGTTGGGGTTTTTTTGTTTGTTTTGTCCCACAAGCCTACTTTAATACTTAATTTACATTTGTACTCTGGCGCTATAGGTAAGTTAGAAATAGGTCCCTTTCTGACTGCAGACATACCAGGGAAGATCTTACACTCCTAACTTTCCTCAGCTGCTAATGATCATTTCTTTGCTGCTAGTCTTCATCTTTGCAATTTGAGCTGCTTGCGTGAGCGTGCTTTAGCCTGTGTCACTCAAAGGGCCGGGTCAGCTTCAGCATTTGGCTTGGATAAAACTGCATGTTTTGAATGAGACATGGAGGCCTTACAGAAGCATCATATTCCACCTCCCATAGGGGAGGAGATGTGTAAGTACTCTGAGATGCAGTTGTTGCCCACTTCTAATCTTTAATCACTCAACAAACTCACTGTAATTTGTATGCTCATATTAGGCCTTTTCTTATTGGTGACTGGTACTGTTTTGCTTGCTGTAATTGAAGATAGAAAGCCCTGGGTAAAGGCTTAGGTAAAGGTTTATATATCTATGTTTCTTACCTCTTTGTCATGCTCTCCCCCTTTTCCTTCCTTTCTGGCTATATCTTCTGTATGCCATGTTTATTTTTGATCAATGGAAGACTAGCATTGTGTTCATTTAAACAATGGAAAAATTTGGAACTGGCTACAATAGGAATTTGATTAAGTGACTGCTGTCTTAGTGTGTTTTCACCTGCACCTCTACCTCTACAATCAACTCAAATTTTCACATTACAGTGGGCTGCTACCAGTGTATATATCTGAATGGCAAATATGATAACAGACCAAGAAAGACTACGATTCACATGATGCACAGTGGGTTTTGGTGTAAGTGCTTTGATCTCTTTATCTCAGTACACAGAGCTCTAGGCATGAAACTACTGTTATTAAAATAAACAGGAAAACTACAGAGCCCTGAAGATATAGTAAATGCATTCTTGAATGGATGCATTAGACAAAATAGAAAATGAAATTATTGCAACTCATTCCATTTGTATTGAAACTTTCTACTTGAGATTTACATCCCTTTTTGGGAAATGGGCAAAAATTAAGGCATATCTTTTTTTCAAGACACAGCGTGATTGTAGAAACTTGTGTGTGGTTGATGCTTGCTATTCCTAAACTCTTGTCCAAGTAAACAGAGATCTTGATATTCTTTATTTACTCCCCTTGCCTCCGTCCAAAAGTCATACAGAAAGCAGAAAAAAAATCTGATTTCTGTCATAGGTCAGTCTGACTTCTACAAAACTCATGCTCTGTAGTTCCCTAGTTCCAGGGTTCAAGCTGTTGTTTATTGATACATGTTTCAGTACATTACCCCATTTCTTCTGCTTTTTGCTCCCTTCAACCTTCTCTTTCTTCTGTCCGAAGAAAGATTAGCCAATGTGCTGTTTGCATGGTAGATTCAGTGTGTTGTAACTGCAGAGAGAGGTATGAGCAGCATTGTTCTTACATAGCAAGGTTTGCTTGGTGGTGGTGTTAGGTTTGGGGATTTTTTAATATATGATATATTAAGAGAGGCCCATCTGAAAAATCTAGAATTTGCAGATGACTGTTGCTGTACTCCATGAGAATGTACGACAGCCTTTGGTACCTTTGTAAATAAGTAACAGTGTCCAACCAAGCTCGGTTGTACTATTATGAAATGGGCCTTCCCTGTCAATATTATGGCTTAACGTGATTTGCAGAGTTTGCTTTTAAAGGCTTGATCAAGGAAGGATGTGATTTGTATGCAATACATGACACGCAAATTAGGTAAGTGCTCTTTGGATCCCTTCAATTTTTTAATCATACAATACTGTAAACCTTTAATGTAATGACAAGACATATTTTTAAAGCCACCATTGTGAACGTTACTGAAAACATGTACAGGTAAATGGTTTGGTGCACGGAAACGGCAATTACTGGTTTTGCATAGTTAAAAATGAAACTTTATATCAGAGTTTATATGCTTTGTACATATTCATTCAGTTTTTCTGCAGAAAGAGGTGTTAACCTAGAAGGAGCTGGATTGCCTAATCTATATTTTTTTCTTCTTCTTCCAAATTCAAAGACACCACCTTTGACTCAGCAAGTCCCTGAGCCTTGGGTGGCTTTAAGCCCCAGCATTCTGGGGAGGTATCACTACATACTAGCTTTGTTCTTATATGCTCCCCTGGCCATCCACTGTTGAGATCCTGTGCTGAGGTAGGGAGATCTGTGGTCTGACCTGTTGGGCCAAATGTGGTCAGCTGTAACGCCCATGCCTAATTCTGGGAGAGTTTAAATTAGTAGTGTAGGAACATGAAGGAAATGTAAGTACTGAGCTAATGATATTTTTCTCAGTTGTATACTTAAGGGCTAAATTATATCCTTGGATTAAGAGCCAAATTATGTTCCCGGATATGATTTTCATTAAAGTGAGCCTTGTGAATTTGCTGATGCTAAGACTATGCCTAAGAGATTTTGTTGTGGGATAAGGGCTGGTATTACAGTATTGCAATACATTCAGCACTTTAGATGCACATGATTTGTATAATGTGATTGTTTATTGTATTCTTTTAGCGCTTACTGTATAAGTTGATGGTGTATAACCTCTAAAAAGGATATATTCTTTTCTGCACAGCAAAATTGGAAGATATCATGCTGGTTTAGGTGCATACTTTATACCTCCTGCTTCTTTCTTTGTGCTTGGAAGTTAAGTGTTTAGGATGTGAGTGTTATGGCTTTCAGCATTAGATACAGCTACATATTCTTTAAGCCTTTACATTGACTGGAATAAACAGATGGGCTATTTTTCTTGGAAAAATGAGTAACTTACTTATTTGTTTGTTTACTTTAACAATGAGGTATTTAAAATTTTAGGGATGGAAAGCGAAGATAGGATTCAAACTTTGTGTAGGAAGCGGAATAGTGAGTTCATAAGAAGGGTTTCACCAAAATCTTACATGTAATACTAGATGTGAAGAAGTAAAGAGCGCGCCAAGTTTGAAAGGCTTAAATTGTGACTTCTTAAATAATTTTATGGTAGGACAATATTGCACTTTCTTTTAAGATTTGTGTTCCACTGCTGCTAAACTTAGAAATTACACTTTGAGGAAGAAGTGATGTATGAGAAGAATTACAGAAAGAAAAGGGGCTGCATGGCTTGAAGTTGTGTACATGAGGCCAGAGAGTAAGTCTCAGGGGAGCTGCAGGGTGAGGTGGGCAACCAGCAGAAGAGCAAGATCTTGGGCCAAGGTGCACTGGCAAGGGAAAAGTTCAACAGTGGCAATCCCCACCCTGAGGTACTTTCCCATGTGTGTCTCCGTTCTTTTAGAACAAGCATCAGCTTGTGCTCGCGCTGTACATACGTCTGAGGAAATAGCACTGATGGAATGGGGAACAGGTTTTGTACGCGTTCAAGTCTAGGATTAAATCTCAAACAATCTCTCTGTTTTATCTTCCTGTGTTTGGTAGTCTTCTCATTAAGACAGTCAGCGAGTAAATGCCACCCTAATATTGCATCTGCTTCCTGAATGGTCTCTGGCCATGCCAGTATACTTGCAGTGCTTCCCGTGAGCAGGTAAACAGCATTTCCTTCTGCATTTCTGTCTCTGCTGCTGGACGTGGCCTTGGCCGTCAGTGTCAAAGGTTGTGTTATGCAGCTTGTAACATAGAAGAGTGTACTGCGTCTTGCCACCAGAGAAGGTATATGTTTTCCCCAATCAGAAGATGTTTTGGGAAATGTGATAAATCCTTATTGTTAATCCTTGAAAATATCGTAGCCTTGCAGTAGAACAGAGTGGAATGTGGTTATCAAATACTAAACATGGAATATTTTTTAATTATTTTAACCTTGAAAGAGTTGCATAACTGATTTCTTTGGTAACAGTAGGCAAACCAAAAAGGTGAACCTGACATTTTCCCATACTGTTGTCTTGAGGGGTATTGAGACAGTAAATGTGAAATATAATTACGGAATTTAAAGACTTACTGTGTGTCTCAGTTACACTGATGTATCTATCCTAATTTAAAGAAAAGATTTCAATGGGAAACTTTTCGTGGACGTGCTCCTGGATAGTGACCGTCGAGTCTGAATGCAACTTTTAGATTGGATACATTCTGCTCTATTTCATAGATCTACTACAGATTATTTATCTCTTTGAAAAATCTGATTTATTTTTATAGCTTATTTTGAAATCTTATGTTAAATTATATAGGTGAAAGCATCCTTTGAAAAGGGAAGGTCAGCTTTTCTGGAGTCATTTTGATGTCTACAGGTTTTTAATAGACAGGTTTGCTGGTATGTTATCAGTGAGCTGTACTGCTGATTTTAGGAACATGAGTTAGAACATGAATGTGAATCCATAGTCAAGGGGGCTCTGGCATGATCAACATAGGTAATTTACAGTGTGATTGATGCATGGTATTTCCAGTGTAAAAAACACAGTGACTTCAAAGAAATTTTTTTTTTCTGGATTTGTGCGAGCTGCTTATCAGGCACAGAGTGTGTTCCAGGCTTGGATGTTATTAAATTGAAGCACTATAAAAAGATTAGTCAAAATGCCCAGACACTGTCAGCACAGATAATGCTCTACTGCAGCCTCCTAATGAGAAAAAGACAAAGATTATGTAACTTATCTGCCTGATATTTTAATATTCCTTGCTCTTAAAAAATCATGTTTGAAAAATGCCTTATGGGCTGAAAAATCAGTTAGGACAAATGTATGGTGTGAAAGTAACATTAATAATGTATTGGATCCTCTTAATGCTTTTAGAGACTTGATGTTTTTATTCTTAGATAAAAAAGCCAGCGTTCATTCCTGGGAGATTTTTGAAGATAAAGATTGTCATCCTTTTCCTTCTCCCCTTGCAACCTGTGTTGGAAAAGAAAAATGTTGGCTTGGACATACCAGGACATGGCTCTGTGTGGGAACAATTGCAAGACTCTCCTTTCAGAAGGTATTTTTGTGTGTTCCTCTGCATTCTATGGATTTGTACTCTGTAAAGGAACACATAAAAGCTTCTGAAAGAAGAATCCGTAGGTTGCAGAGTTAATGTTTGCAAAGGCAGAAGTGTCTATGCTGTATGTATGTGTGAAGAGGGGACACAGAGAGAAGCTTTGTAATGGGACTGGACAGCTATGGTGGGGTGTAATGAGGTATTTTTGTTCTGGAGCTCTGAGTAGTTTGATACACAAATGAAAAGGAAATGTGTTCTTGTTGTTTCTGGTTTTTTTTTCTCATGTTTAAGTTTTATTGTCTTTATGACATTGTATAGTATTTCTAGTTGCAGGTTTTACTTGTGCTGGGAATTTCTGCTTCCTAAATAGCATGGAAAAGCCTATTTGAGCTCTTCTGTTACATGCAGTAATAATATACCAACTTATGTACTCTGTAGGGAAATGTGATGATCTCTGAATTCAAAGATTCTCTGTGATGGAAGGACGGAGGTTTGGTGTGGGGATCTGGTGCTGGTAAAGATGGTGTTTTGACACTGGTGACAGTCTGCATTAGTCAGTCCCATGTCAGGATTTGCCATCTAAATGAACCTTCTGCATGAATGACTTATATTTTCTGAAGATTTAGATTTTTACCGTCTAATGAATAGAAAAAATCATTAAGACTCTGGAAATTGGCTTACATATTCCAACTCTGTTGTTGTAATCATACATGAAAATTTGTCATTGAAATTAAAATGTTAATTGACAGAAGTCTTTTCAGTCCTGCCAAATTTAAAGAAATACAGAAAGAGGTATTTTTTCAGTATGCTTAGATATACCCCACCTATGTGTAAATTTTTGTCCTAGATCATAAAGTTGACTAGAGAGTATTGTCCTTTTTTTGCAAGCAAAAGCATCTGAAAGCATGTAGTTGGTATCTAAAATTCTAGAGAAAAAAATAAATAAACTGTTCTTATTTTCCCTCAGTTTTTCAGTATTGTTATTTGTGATGACATTTATTTTTTTTCAGGTAAGACATTGAACCAGCATCTTGGTTGAAGAGGGGCCTTGGTGGTAGAATAGAGATGGCACCAGAGCTGTTTGGGACTTGAGGAGCTGTGTCTCCTTGTGTTGACTCTGAGTAAATCCCCCCACTTCTCTGTGCATATCTTTTCTTTGTCTTGCCTCCCTTGGCTGTAAACTCTCCTAAACTAAGGATTGTTTCTTACTGTTAGTATGGTGAGGCTATGATGGGACTGCTGGTCTTTATTTGAATGTGCATAATTAATAATGATTTGAATCACTTAAAGATCCCAAGATACTTATAATGAAAAGTCAGATGTCAGCAAAGAATTGTGGTAGAATCCAGAATCTGGCATTACAGATACGTTACGCGAGCTGGAAGCAACCATGGTAACAGGTAACAGTTTCCATAGTGTCGTTAAGTCATCCACTGTCCACTTCTCCATTTCGTGGTCTGAAATTCTGTTTGGAGTGCTGCTCTATACTGTTGAACTGCTGTCTTGATACGCACATCGAAAAAAGCTCCTTCTCTCAGTGCAAGCCTGTATTATACAAAATATTTTAAAACAATATGTATGTAAATATTTAGCTTTAGGAGGTGAACCTGAAATTGAAGCAGAAATACTTGTGGTGTTTAAATTTGTGTTTATTTTTTAAAATGACTTAACTTTATTCAGATGTTCCTTCTGCAATATCCAGATGTCTCTGGTTTAAAGTTAAATATTTCTAAATGCAGATAAAAATGTGATCAGTGTGCAATGACTGAAGAATTACTGACATTACTTACTATCTTAAGAACTTTTTACTTTGAGTGTGTCATTGCTGGTTTGTGCTTGTGTTGTTCCACTATTTTCAGCTAAATGAAAAGGTGTTGTAAAGGACAGTTAATTATTAATGGCTGCTACCATAATAATAATAATAAACACAATTTTTGTTATTAAAGTATAGAACGTGGAACAAAATAAGGTGGAAATAGATTACCCGTGTTAAAATACTAGGTTTGTCTTTGTGTATGGTCATTAAGGAAAGTCCAAAATTTATAATAAAGCTTTTTAAAAATGTTTATTGTAATATAAGACAGAGTTAATACTTTTAGGTGGAACTGATACTGACATCTATTAAGGTTGCTTCCTAATGTAAACTCCTCTTGCATTCTAGCTTTGCAAGACTTTGACCATTGAAATTGTAGCCTTTCATAAGCCGAATTTCTTAGGAAGATTATCAGACGAAATGTTACGTTTGTTTCCACAAATGAAGCTAGTGAAACAGAGAAAGCTTCCTGATGTTAAAAATACAAGAACATCTGGTGATTCTTTCTGCCGCCACGCAGGTTTGCAGTAGAACTTGGAATTTGCCAGGGTATTAGCATTTATGTGATTTTGTTTTAACTGATCTTGTGAAGGTATTCAGGGAAGGAGGCAAAAATGTTTGCAAGTGCTCAGTACAAGATTTGTCTAGATGATCACTGCAGCTAAAGCTTCCACAGTGAAGATGTTACTAAATGTGCTTTATCTTAGAGATTAGTGGAAGTCTTCCGCAGTTGTTTCCCTGGGGTTTGGGGTTAGGCTAGAGTCACTGTGAGAAGGTGTGAAGATGTCTGCTCTTTACGGACTCAGACAATTCCCACTCTTACCCATCCAGTCCAGCCTTGTCAGTTTCTGAAGATCATGCTTTCTGATTAGAAGTTGGAAAGGACAAGAGCTGGATTTGGAAATCAGGAAGAGGCACAAGGGAGAGTGGACTCTGGCTGGCAGGTACAAAGGAGGCTGGAAGGTGGGCTGGAAGGAGAGACCAGGACTTGAAGTGAGGAGGTGGCGTAGAAGGACAGGGTAGCAGAGGTCAGTGGAGTACCCCTTGGGCAGGAGGCTGGGTATGTTGCAAGGTGTCTGTGCTGGGAGATGAGAATGAGGACCTGTGAGTTTGGGGAGAGCGCACAGCTGAGAAGGGTATGGGTGAGACCTGGCTGTGGGCCGTGGAACAAAGAGTTCGGGATAGAGGAGAATGGAAAAGAAGCCCAGAAAGGAGAGACTAGACCTGAATATATGTGGTTATAGGAAATACGTGCAACCTTCCCATCTGTGCAGAGGAAAAACATTGTGCAGTTGTAGTACCCACTTTAATACATTAGTGCAAAGGCTTTGAATTATGTTTGTATTAACATTGGAAAACCAGCACTTCTGAGTTCCAGCTGTTGGCTTTTGAACCATGATAATGCTGCTTTTTTTAAAAAAAATGGTTGTTTGTAGCATTATTGATTGCATGCTAAATTTTGTAAATTACCATCCCTTACCTTCGTAGAATTTTGGAAATGCTTTAGCAGGTGGTTGCTGGATTTTATTGCAGATTACCAGGATATCACTAGAATGTAATACATCACAAAGTAGAAATTTGCAGTTTGCATCAGGCTTATGGAAAATGGCCATCTGCTGATAGCTGAAAGGAGATACTGTTTTAAAAATAGGCCATTTAGACATTTTAAAATGTGAGGATATTTCAGTGTTTGCTAGAATCATAACACCACCTCTGGTTTCTCATCTGCCAGAGCAACTTTTTGAAACGTTTCCAAAAGACTAAATTATTTAGTTGCAGTGATGGAATTATAATTGTCAACACGGAACTATGATACATGGTTGTGATGACAGAGAAACAGAAGATCGTTACTGTGCTATGTGAAAAGTCCAAAATTATTTCATTGATGACTCAGTGCCCTTCTGAACCATGTTTACAGAGGTTTGGATGAAGCTGATGTTCCCACAAAACAGCACAGGTGCTGTCAGGGTTTAGCCCCAGCCAGCAATCAAATACCAGGCAGCCACTCAGTCACTCCTCCCCCCTGCAGTGGGGTGGGGAGGAGAATCGGAAAGAAAGGAAAACTCGTGGGTTGAGATAAAGACAGTTCACCAGGACAGCAAAGAAAAAGATAACAATAATTATATTATATATTAGTAATGATAATAATAAAATATAGTGATGATAGAATATACAAAATGAACAATGCACAGTTTCTTACTGCCTGATGACCCGATCACCAATACAGCCTGTCCTGAGCAGCAATCACGGACCGAAACCAAGAGCGATCTCAGAACGATCCTGAGCAGTGATCTCGGAACAGTGATTTCCCCAGCAGCGATCTCGGAACCACAAGTTCCAGAGAGAGTGAGTGAGGGAATGAACAGCCGAACGAACAAAAGCCTGAACAAACAGCACCCGGCCCACTGGCCAACCCCCACTTATATACTGGGCATGACATCTACGGTATGGAATACTTTGGCCAGTCTGGGTCAACTGTACTGGCTATACCCCCCCCAAGTTTTTGCACCTGCACATTGGCAAAACCTGGGAAACTGGAAAACATCCTTGATCTCTTAGCAGCAACTAATAACATCAGTGTATTATCAACATTCTTCACATACCAAATTCCATATTAAATCCAAAACACAGTAGCTACTGGGAAGAAGATTAGCTCCATCCTGGCTGAAACCAGGGCAAGTGCCTATCTTGCTAAGTCTATCCTTTGCAGACTGTAAGCCCAAATGTATCATTTGCTTGCAAAGACGTTATGTTATGTGACCTTCATCTACAAGAGGCTGAGATAACCCTACCCCAAACTGTTCTCATTTGCTATTAAGAGTTGTCCTTCAGAGGCCTGAATCCATCTAGTTTGATAATCTTTTGCACTTTGCATCCTATCTAAATTGCACAGGTTGCTTACTCTTAAACTGTTACCAGATATTAAGTAGTAGAATCTAGCTTGCTGTTGACTGTAGTTGGGGTTGATACTACCGTTCTTCAAGTGACACGTCAGCTATATCATCCTTTCCTGGACTGACCAGGTGCTCGAGATGGGTTTTGCAGCCTCATACAGAAACCAAAGTGGTTGTTGTCATCTGCAGAACAGACCAGGTACCCACTTAAGAATGGTGTGCTGAAGAATGTCCTTTGCTGTTGCTAAATCTGCATGAGATAAATTCATTTTTCTGCCCCTTCATCTCTTTTTCCCTTTTGCTTGCATAGCATAGTACAGCATACTTTTTGCAAGTTATTGATGCTACTGTTGTCTGATTTACTGACTTAGGTGGTTCTTTTTATTTAAACTCATGGTGGTCTACCTGTTCATCAGCTGGTTCTTTCTCTTTATATATGGTAATCTGATTCTTGTAGGAATAAACTATTCTCTCATGATGCTTGGTATACCAGAAGTCAATGTTCTGCCAGGTTTAACTTAGCTGGTGGAAGATCTGGCCCATGTTAAATAAGCATGCAGTTTCTTTCAATGAAATCAGTAAATAAATTAAATCTTTGAGGGAAGATTTATCTCTGCCTGTAGCATGATGTGTCAGTTAACTGCTGTCAATGATAACAGTATGATATCAGTATTGAGGTGACTGTTATACGTGAAAAAAAAAAAAATGTAACAATATTGCCTATGATGCTTTTCTTCTGTCTTACAGAAAGCTGTTTAAAAACAGATGCTGTTTTTAAGAATGGATAGACTCTCTTTATTTCTCTTCCTCCACTGATTGATATCTTCTCTGTCGTGCAAGTAGAAAAAAGTGTATTGATTCATAACAGTCAAGCCATGATGGCATGGAGATCTGTATTAATTTAGTTCCTCTGTGAGAGGTCTCTGCAAAACACAGAACCTTTTTTTCCTGCTTTTTAAAACGTACAGATTCTGTCTCACATCCTGCAGGGCTGAATACCTGTGAACACCCATAATTATCTTTCTTTGTGAAACTCCATGCGGTTGAATTTCAATACCTGTCCCTTCTGCAATAGAAATAAATATGCTAATTGCTTTTCATGAAAGTAGGTTTTATCCTTTACTGTGAGAAATTCTTTAACTTCCTATATTTCTGTATTTTGTGTTATGCTGAATGTCTTTTTATGTCTTGTTTAAACAGTTTTAAACCTAATAATTGATGCCAACGAGCTATAGATAAGTGTCGTATCTCATTCAGAATGTTACATGGTAATATTCTTCAGTAATGAGATTTCAGTTTCCATTACAGAATCACAGAATGGTTGAGGCTAGCAGAGACCTCTGGATGTCATCTAGTCCAACCCCCTGCTCAAGTGGGGTCACCTAGAGCGGGTTGCACAGGACCATGTCAAGATGGCTTTTGAATATCTCCAAGGATGGAAACTCCACCACCTCCCTGGGCAACCTGTGCCAGTGCTCGGTCACCCTCGCAGTGAAAAAGTGTTTCCAGATGTCCAGAGGGAGCCTCCTGTGTTTCAGTGTGTGCCTGTTGCCTCTGGTCCTGTCACTGGGCACCACTGGAAAAAACCTGGCTCCATCCTGTTTGCACCCTCCCTGCAGGTATTTATACACATTGATGAGATCCCCCTGAGCGTCCTCTTCTCCAGGCTGAACAGTCTCAGCTCTTTCAGCCTTTCCTTCTAGGAGAGAGGCTCCAGTCCCTTCATCATGTTGGTGGCCCTTGGCTGGACTCTCTCCAGTGTGTCCGTGTCTCTTTTGTACTGGGGAGCCCAAAACTGAACACAGCACTCCAGGTGTGGCCTCACCAGTGCTGAGTAGAGGGGAAGGATCACCTCACTCCACCTGCTGGCAATACTTTGTCTAATGCAGCTCAGAATACCATTCACCTTCTTCAAGTCAAGTACATGTTGCTGGCTCACATTCAACTTGGTGTCCACCAGGACCCCCAGGGCGTTTTCTGCCAAGCTGCTTTCCAGTTGGGCAGCCCCCAGCATGTATTCGTGCTTGGGGTTGTTCCCTCCCAGGTGCAGGACTTTGCACTTCCCCTTGTTGAACTGCATGAGATTCCTGTCAGCCCATTTCTCCAGGCTATCCAGGTCCCTCTGCATGGCAGCAGGATCCTCTGGAGTATGGGCCCCTCCTCCCAGTTTGGTGTCATCAGCAAACTTGGTGAGGGTACACCCTGCCCCATCATCCAAATCTTTAATGAAGATGTTAAACAGGCCTGGACCTAGTATTGACCCCTGGGTTATACCACTAGTTACTGGCCTCCAACTAGATGTTGTTCCACTGATAACCTCTCTGGGCCTGGTCATTCAACTGGTTTTCAATCCACCTCACTGTTTGCTCATCCAGCCCACACATCAGCAGCTTCTCTAGGTGAATCTCGTGAGAGACACTGTCAGAGGCATTCCTGAAGTCCAGGTAGACAATATCCACTGCTGTCCTCTCATCTACCATGCCATTGTAGAGCTGATCATGTTGACCAAGCATGACTTGTTCTTTGTGAAGCCATGCTGACAACTCCTGGTGGTTTTCTTGTCCTTCATGTGCCTGGAAATTGTTTTGAGGATAAGCTGCTCCATCACCTTTGCAGGCATCAAGGTGAGGCTGACCAGCATGTAGTTCCCCAGGTGCTTCTTCTTGCCCTTCTTGAAGACAGGAGTGGCCCTTCTTGAAGACAGGAGTGACATTTGCTTTCCTTCAGTCTTTGGACACTTCTCCCAGTCACCAGGATCGATCAAAGATTATCAAGAGTGGCCTCGCAATGACATCTGCTAACTCCCTCAGCACTTGTGGGTGCATCCCGTCAGGGTATGCACTTAGGTGTGTCCAATTTGCTTAAGTCTTCCCTGACCTGATCCTCTTCCACCAAGGGTACATCTTCCTTGCTCCAGCATTTTCCCCGGTCTCTAGGGCCTGGGATTCCTGAAGGCCGGTCTTGTTAGTAAAGACTGAGGTGAAGAAGGCATTCAGTACCTCAGCCTTTTCCATGTCCTGTGTCACCAGGTCCCCTGCCTCATTCAGCAGTGGGTCCACATTTTCCCTAGCTGCCTTTTTGTCACCTTTCTACTTACAGAAGCCCTTCTTGTTGTCTTTGACATCCCTGGCCAGATTCAATTCCATTTGGGCTTTGGCTTTCTTAACCTCATCCCTACATGCTTGGACAGTGTCTCTATATTCCTCCTCCATTACCTCCCCCTGCTTCCACCTTCTACATGTTTCCTTTTTGTGTTTGAGTTTTGCCGGGAGTTCCTTGTTCATGCATGCAGGTCTCCTGGCATTTTTGCCTGACTTCCTACTCACTGGGATGGTCTTCTCTTGAGCTTGGAGGAGGTGATCCTTGAATATTAAACAGCTTTCTTGGGCCCCTTTTCCCTCCAGGGCTTTATCCCAGGGGACTTTTTTGACGAAGGCAAAGTCTGCTCTCCTGAAGTCTAGGGTTGCAAACTTGATTTTTGCCCTCCTCTTTCCTCTCAGGGTCTTGAACTCCACCATCTTGTGGTTGAGTGATCAAATAATATTTCTGTAAGTGCATGAATTATTGTGCCTTTGAAGAGGATAGGAGCATAGTATATATTGGAAACAAAAAGGAAAAACAAATTAAAAAAGCACTTGGGAACTTTCTTTAAATAAACAAAATATTCTTTTGCAAGAACATTTAGTAAGTTAATTCTGTTGGAATTCTGTTAATTCTCTGTCTTGAGTGGCAAGAGAGAGTAGTATCCTACCATGATTAATTCCTTACAAGAAATATACAGTAGAAATTGTCAGTTTATTTAAAGGTTTCATTTCATTCTGCAGAATGGTATGACTAGGAACTAGTAGATTTTGCATGGTTCTACTTGAAAAACAACAACAACAAGTAAATGGCAAACCACTACAAAGGATGACCTATGCTGCTTAAAATAAAATAAAAAAAAAAAGAAAAAGGAAAACCTTTCCACTGTTCCTCTTTGTTCTCTTGTTGCTACTTTTTAGACTAAGTTATAATGGCTTTTCATGGAAGAAGTTTTCCTTCCAAGAGAACAAAGGAAGAATTTTGCAGTTTTAGTTCTTACCAGATGTTGACATTATGTATGTTGTGTCACATGTATTGCTGCCTTCACAAGGATCTTATCCTGGTTTCGGCTGTGGTAGAGTTAATTTTCTTCCTAGCAGCTGGTATAGTGCTGTGGTTTGGATTTAGGATGAGAATAATGTTGATAGCACACTGATGTTTTAGTTGTTGCTAAGTAGTTCTTACACTAAGTCAAGGACTTTTCATCTTCCCACGCCCTGCCAGCGGGGAGGTGCACAAAGAGCTGGGAGGGGGCACAGCCAGGACAGCTGACCCAGGCTGGCCAGAGGCATATTCCATACCATATGATGTAATGCTTGGTATATGAAACTTGGGGGGAGCTGGCTGGGGAGCGGACACTGCTTGGGGACAGGCTGGGCATTGGTCAGCGGGTGGTGAGCAATTGCATTGTGCGTCACTTGTTTTGTATGTTCTCTTATCATAATTCTTATTCTCTCTTCCTTTGCTATCTTATTAAACTGTCTTTCTCTCAACCCATGAGGTTTTTTTCCAGTTCCCTCCCCCATCCCACTGGGTGGGGCGAGGGGTGAGCGAGCGTCTGCGTGGTGCTTGATTGCCGACTGGGGATAAACCATGATAATCTGGAAAAGCAGTACTACAGAAATCACAGTAGGAAAGTTTAAATTCAGGTTTTGCTTTTGAAATGCAACAATGTGGGAGTTTCTAGTGATAATGAGTTTGCTGCTAATCCAGAATCCAGCTCAGTTTGTTCACCTAAATCAGCTTTGAAATTAAACTTCCATTTCAAAGACATATTCATAGTAAATTAAATCTAAGAAAAATCTGAATAATTCCTGATGTGGGTATAGGTGTCCTGGTTGTTTAGTACTGCATAATACCAAGTTCCCTGGAGATGACAGACTTATCTGGCATGTCTATGTGTTACTGTCAGCAACTGATGGGACACCATTTCTGAGAAGCAGGAAATTCTACAGTGATCAAAATCCATACATACTCTAGTTAATTCACAGTTTATAAGCACAGCTCCTAATGGATTAAAACAAAGTTAAAAATTAGTAATCCCCTTCTCCTTTCCCATGGAAGGGACTGTCTCTTAACACTACTGTTCTGTCGTGGCTACGTGAACACTCAGTTTGGTACTTGGGGTAATCGGAATGGAAGTACCCTGCAGTGTGGGAAAAGCAGAGAACAGGAGTTAGCATCCATTGGGAGAGGGGGAGGAAGAAGTGGGAAGATGGCTAGAGGAAATGAACCTCAAACTTATCCTAAGAAGTTAAATGAGTTTCTCATTTGTGAATATTTGCCATTATTGCTGATTCATGACTTAAAAGGGTTTTCAGGGCGTCATTCTGACAACTGAGTTGGTGTTCATTTTATGAATCTAACAGTAGAGATCTTTTTTTTCCTACCTCTTGACTGTTTAAACTCCATGTATGCTCTTATATTCATGTGGTCTCTTTATTTTTCATATGTCATCACCAGAGCTTAATGGCTTTTAGTGTGAAAAAAATTGCAAATGCACAAACAAGCAATATTAAGTTGCTGCAGAACACCACAATATCTATGGTAAAACATGCTATATATATGGGAAGTTATAATAATGGAAAATATTTAAATTAAAAAAAGAAAATATTCCCTACCTACAAGAAATGTAGATAAAGATGTAAGAGGACATTCAGAAATTTTAGAACTATTTTTGAAAGGGGTTTTTTTCGCTATTTTGTACTGCCTGTGGATTTCCCCTTCCTTTCTTCTACAACTGAAAATACGTAATCAAAAACAGGTTTGCCATTGTGTTACTGAGAAATTAAAATGATGAATTTATGTGGTCTTTTGGAGCCAATGGAGTAATTCACAGTCCAGTTATAGTTCCCTTTTTCAGTATTTTCTAGATTATTTTTTTCCCATCCAACGGGGCTATGTGTAAAGCTGCACTTTTTATTTGGCTGAATGGGAATTGCGAACAGTTGGTAACCTTAAATTATCTATCTGACTTATCCTGGAATGGTTAAAGGACCAAGTTGCCAAGATTTAGTGGGTATTATTTAGGCCGAAGTGTAATATCCTGTCTTTCGTACAGAAGAGATAAACAGAGCAACTGATAGTGTAAGCTTTGTGTTAAATTTGAAATGCCAGTAATACAGAGTACCATTGCAATGACAGTGATGCTTTGTACTTTATAGTGCATTTCATTTGAGGGGCTGAAATAAGCAGTAGACCATTATTGATGCAATTCTGTCATTGTAGTGTATGAGAACTTACATTTCAGTTTGTTAATTACATTATGTTACATGCTTTATCAGAAATCTTGTTAGTCGAACTAGTAACTTAATTCCAGTTGCCTGGCTTGGTCTTGCAGAGAGGAAGGTGTCTCATTGGGATATGGTTATGAAATTACACTTAAAAAACATTTTCCAGAAAAGGTTTTTAGGGGATTTTAATGGTAGACTGAGTTGGGACAGTTTTACTTTTTAAGAATGACAATGTTGCAGCTTTTAAGCAGATTCGATGGCATTGCTTGAAGAGATGTTTTTATTTAGTAATTTTGAGAGAACAGATTAAAAAAAAGGGTGACCATGACACATAGGGTTTTTAGACCATGGTGTCTCCTGTTTATGTATTTAAAGATAAATTGTTAGCAAAACTGTTGGCAGTCCTTTTTCTCCTGCCTCATAATAGTTGTATTTAGAGCCTGGAGGCTCAATCAGCAGATGTTTATTGAATTTTATAGTTTGCCTCTGGGTAGGCTTTTCTGCTTCTCAGTTTTCTGTGCCCGCAGCTCATTCTCCTCTGTCTTTCTTAGAGCTTTACTGAATGCCATGTGTGTTCTCCGCTTTCACTAGCCCTTTCAGCCCTCTTGCAGTTTCTAATTTATTGTTGCTGCCCTTGATCCCTCTGCTTTTCACATGCGCCCATCTCCCTCTTCTCTGTCCCTGTCTTTTTATTTATGTTACACTCCAAGATTGTGCATGGTCCTCCAGAGCTCTCGCTGATAGCCTTCAGTAAAGGAAGGAGGAATCCTGCCTCTTGCAGGGCTCGCTGTATGAGGCTGCAACTGTTCAGAGAAAGGCGACGGTTCTGTTGGCATAATGGCATGTTTCTGCCCTGTGATTAATTAGCGTGATGTTGTAGCAAATGAATAGTCACAATTAAACCAGTGTAGTAACTAAATACAATGAGCAATGTTGCTAAGGCTAGCACAGACATGGACAGGGTGATCCCAGGTGGTGTGGGTCCAGCCGCAATGCAGTGCTGTGCTGTGACTCGAAGCCACCCCTGGTTGTGTACCCATAGGTGTAGAGTTCCTGAGGATTACACAGTACTTAAAATCCTAACGATAAAGTTAATATTTCTGGAGAACTTATGGTTAAGTGTTTTGCCTTGGGACTTGCTTTTTTTGCTGCGGCGTAGTCCGAAAAGTCAAGCTTCCTTGGCAGATTTTGACATAGTGAGGAGTGGTTTTCCTGGAGAGCTCACAAGTGCTGCTGGCCAGGTTGAGTTTTGCTGAAATTCCAGTGTGTCAGGTTTTGCAAATAGCGGTGTCTTTAGATTGTATATTGGGGTACTACTCTGCTGAACATAAGTGATAATAGATAATATAAGGATACCTTTAGCTTTTACCTGTGAGCCCACCTAGAATCTCCTGAAATATTCTCCTCTTCAATAACTTTTTCCTGCTGTGGCATTTGAGAGCTGTCTGAATATAGTTAGTTCTGGTCATTCCGAGCTAGATTCCCAATAGTAATTTGCAAATGTTGTATGTCTAGTCATTCCTTAGCCCCAGTGCCACTACTGTTTCTTCTCCTTGCCTACAGCCAGAGTCTTATGGCAGCTTAAAAGGGAAAACAAAATATTTTAAGCAGATAAGAAAACGTAACTGAATGTTTTGACGTTACTCTACCAAATACTCTTGTTTCCTCATAAGAGAATAAAGGGCTTTGAAGTTTAACTTAGTTCTGTTCAGTCTGGTGGTCTACTAACTTCTCTTTGGCATTTTAATAGAAATTATGAAAAACAATTGATCTAGATAAACTGAGACCTTTGTGACCAGAGTGAAGTCATTGACATTTTGGCATTGCTACACTCATTAGTGGTACTAACCCAAGTGTTTTGCTTTCAGTGCTGCTGCATTTCATGTGTAAAATTTTGTATGCAGAAAGATAAAGACCTTGCAACCTCCTAATTAGCAAATCTAATAAGTGGTACACGATTTATGGTTATGTGCCAAGTACATTGATTATGATTATGAAGTCATTGCAATATAATAATGTGATTTGCCAATATAAATCAAAATCTTCCTCATTTAGTGAAAATTTCTATAAGCCACACAAAAACATTACTTCTTATTGTGCTTAGATAAAATGAACACTGACGTAAAAAGAGAATGCCAAGGACAGAGAGTACAGTTCTTTGGTAGGTCATGTTCCAATAAATATCTTTTGCAAGCCTGACAATATGTTCAAATTTTAATTGAAAGATATCCATTTATAATTTGGCAAACATAAAAACAATACCCTTATTTTTGGTCCCTTTTTTTGGTGACTCTGTTTTTGTCAAAATGCTTTTAAAAAAAACAAAGTGCAATCCTAAGGCATCTGAAAGCTGCAGTTTCTATAGTACTGCTGAGAGGATGCTGTTTGGTTTTAGTAGATAGGATACTTCTATCTAAGACTGGGTGACATGAAAAAAGTAATTAATTGACATTGTTGCTTGATCAATAGTTGCTGCCAAAAAAATATTGATTGTCGTAGTAGTAGACTAATAAAGATCACATGATTTTATGTTAGTTGACTAGATGAGGATTTGCAATCATTCTTCCTTGGAACAATTTCATCTTTCCTCCTTTATTTCTCACTTTCATTTGAATTCTTAGGCTTTTCCTAGATTCATGTTGCTATGTTTGAAAAGGAAGTTATTCTTGTATATCAGAACCTTACTCTTAAACTTGTTTTTTTTTTAACCAAACAAGGCAGTGCCAATAGTAGCATTTTTTAAGCTCTCTGTCATACTAATAAAACCTACAAAGTAAGTTATCAGAGCCACCAGAACAATAGGGCTCACAATGTCTTCTGGTTTGCTGATAAGTATCGTGCACTTACAAAGCTGTCATTGCAATTAGGAACCCTAATAGGCAAAGGCCGAATTTTAGAATTGCAGTGCACATTCAGTTGGGTCCTAGGCTGCAGTTCAGTGACACAGTAAATTTAACTTCAGGAGCCCTGTAGAGTGTAGAGGGGGGAGAAAGGGGGAAGGAGGGAGAGGAAGGAAACAGAAGGAAAAAATTGTACTCATTGTTTGGAGTTGTTCAAAATATTTTGATATGTTCATTTTTTACCAGCACGCTTCATACCTGATCAGGTAATGCCTGAACTACCTTACTTTTATGCCTGATTATCTGTTGTCTGTGCTCCAGTAGTCAGTGTAAAGGTATAAGCTGGTATAAATGCTGTTATCATTCCTTCTGGATTATTCATTGGAAATACAGGCATGTGACCTTGCCCAATCCAGATGGAATTTGTTCTACTAGGGGTCTGGTGGTGTTGAGATACGGTTTTAATAATCGTGGTACGAGTCTAAGCAGTAGCTTTCAGGCATTTATAAAGTGCAGAGATGGGAAGGGGCATAGCGATGCTTGAGCTCAGTACTCTACTTCCAGTGTTGTGCTGCTGTAAGGGCAAAGTATGGAAGGAGATGAAAATCAGAGTAAAAGGAACTCTTCCTACACATAATCTGAAAAATTTTTGTTATTTTTTCATGGAAGACTGGAGGATAGAGCTGGATCCAGAAAGCAAGCTTGAAAGAGAAGTAATAAAAGACAGTAATTTTTTTTTTTACTTATTGGGACTCACATGTTAACACAGTAAAACATTAAAACAAACTGACATTTGAGGATATAACTAATCTTGCAAATGATTGATGTTTACTGAGATAGGCCTACACTTGTTCTTAGTGAGTTTTTATATGAAAGCTGAAGTTACCAGTATGAAATTAATTCCTATTTTTACTAAAAAGCTCAGTGCAGATTTTAGTACAGCATTTTCCAAGTGTTCTATATCTGAATGAGAACTGGCCTAGTGTCATGTGATTCTCTTGAAAAATTACAAGTGTTGGGAAACATCATACAGGGTTTTTTTAACTGTTCCGGAAAATAGATGTTGTTTGTAATTTGGGGGGAGGGAAGCGGTCCCATTTTCCACTTCATTAAAGCTTGTGAACCGATTGGTGAGGGATGGATTCCATACACAGAGAAAAAAATATATTTTAAATTCCTGTAGGAAAAGGCAAATCAGTATGTTGAAGCTGAACACAAGTAAAAGATAAAGTGCTTTCCTTTTGATTCCCAAATGACAATGTATGTGATCTATTACAGAGCTTTATGCTAGGGTAGCTGCAGGACATGAGCAAGAACACATGGAAATTTAATATCCTTGAGCCTTCTAAAGCTGCAATCCAGTCAACTGCTGTTTGTGGCATACAGCTTTCAAGAATTACAGTGGGATTATTTGGACTTTTTTTAATGTGTAAGATTCTTGGCATGAATTCCAGTCGAGGTGGAGCAGAAAGCCGTTAGAGACAGCAGAGATTCCAAATGGCTAATTGTTTTAAAAGGAAGAGCAGTAAGTGCATGTAGTGTATTTGTCCCAGGGCAAGGGGAAACTTGGTGATCCCTCCCTTCCCATGCTCAATATAATTAGAAAAGAAATTACTCTTATTTGTGTCTATCTATCTACATTTACAGAGTTGTTCTGAGCATTAGTTAGTGTTTGTACAGTGCTTTGAAAACACAAAATACTGTGTATCTACTATATATTACTTACCCTTTTAAAACATCATTTGCATTGGAAAAAAGACGGCTGTTTTTTATTTGAGTTAGAAGAAGATTCTCTGTAGGAAAAGTATTTGCTGATGGAAAGAACCAGCCATTGTTTGGATATTTTTTTTTTTTTCCCCCTTAAGCTAAATTATTTGCAGAATCATGTTTTGAGAACTGAGACTGACACATTCTGCTCTGTAAGTATCTGGATTTCATTTTTTCCTTCTTTGCACAATTGATTGGCACCTCCAGAGTCTGGCTGTTTGTTTCTCATAAACTGCTGGTCAGTAATATTCTAGCTTTGTCCTCACCTTGTTGTAGTCTAAATGGACCGCTGCACTATCTTTTTTTTGGCTCATGGAATATTTTATTTTAGGGTTTTATCAGCCTCTCTAAAATGTTTCTGCTCCCCTCCTCTTTCCCCCTGCCTCCAGTTTTGAATCTATGAGAAATCCAGACTTTTTTGAGGAATGCCATACACTTTTTCTGTTGCTGTTGTACTGATATGTTTTCCTTTGTTAAGAGTGTGATATTAAATATGTGTTTTCCCATGTTTTTCTTCATGTTTCCCTATTCCTTTAAGCCCTGCTTTCTGTGGCAGTGTTCCAGAGCAAAGGATGTTGTTTCCCCAAAGGATTACTTGAATTATATATATAATTTAAAACCTGATGATCTCAAGGTTTGTTTGTTTATATCAAAATACTGGTCTTTGTTAGACTGAGCACACTAGAGAACATGTCTCAGAGGCATGTTTGAAGTCTTACAGCCACTGTGAAAGTAGTTAGGATTAATTTTTTTAAAAAAAGACCCTCTTTGCTTTCTACCAGTTCTCATCCTGACTAATTTTTGGTCCTTTTTGAAGACTGATCATTTGACCTATTAAATGAATATGCTATTTTACTGTGGTAGTAATAATAATCTAAAAGCAATTACTTGGGCAGCTGTCTGAAGGGCTCTGGTATTTTGATAAACCTTATCTGCTATGAATCATGGAGCAGACTTGGCTGTTATTGAAAATCCAGGCTGCCCAGTGTTCCGAAGTAATGTTCTGTCTGTCATCTTCTGAGCAGGGCATAGCCATCAACGAAGCAAGAGAGATGGCAGTAATTAGACCAAGTCCTTATCTTTGCTCTTATATGTAGCTAACAATAAAGGATGCGGGAAATAAATGTACTCATATTAATGCATCCATTTATGCAGCATGTCTTTAAAGCAGGTGGCAGTACAGGAGAGTTTTCACTCTCCTAGTAGATTTTAGATTTTCTTTTTAAAGAGTTAGCTCTTTCATATACTCAATGTTTCCGTGTCTCTGTCTGATATAAATTATATTGTTTGATAATAGTGTACTTCTGTAGCTTGGGCAGAGGTTCTTAGGATGAGAGTCTAACTCTAGGGCACATGATCTAACATCTCTCCTTGGCACTTGGTTCTCTTGAAAAGTTTGTTATATTAATGCCTATTTAATCTCAAATCAATTAAGAATTTATTTTGCATTGAATTGTGTCCAGGTTTTATCTGTGCCTCATGGTTACATCATGCTTTCATGACTACAGCAAGTTCACTATCTTGATAAAGCAAAGATTTAAGAGAGCTACTCTCCCTTGATGACTCATCTGCTACAGAATAACGAAAGGGCTTGACACAGGAATAAATTATTCTTTAACAGACAGTGATTGGTCTTGATGGAGATGAAAACTGTGGATGAAATAAAACAAGAATGTCAAGCTCATTTCATAAAAACTATCCCGGTATAATCAGCGTGGCTTTCAGGGGTCAGGGGTCTGTGCAAATCATAAGGAATCATAATTTGCACAAACCATGTCTTTTTGGTTTTATTGACTGTATCTTTTAAGAGCCACAATTATGCAATGCAATTAATCATCAAGGGAATTGGGTTTATGGTATATATTCAAAGTAAACTTTTTTTTATTGCTAGAGCTTTGTCTTGTGTGCTTTGAGTAAGTGCAGTAATAAATGCTTAATTTAAAGGGATGCTGTCAACCTGAAACATACTCCTTTTTTATTTTATTTTTTTAGTTGAGAGGAGTCTCAGAGACTATGCCAATTCCCTTGCCAGCATTGTGATTCCATGGCCACTCTGCTTTTTGCTTTTTTCAGGGTGTTTTTCTTTCCAGCAGACAATAAGAAAATTGGTTAGTGTATAATAAGCTTTATAAAATATGTAAAATGTAAAATACATAGAGTTAACTATTTTCCCCAAGTAATAGTTAATCTTGATAGATCTGGTCTTGTGCCCTCATTATTATTATTAATTTTTAATTTAAGGAATTTCTGAACCTTCTCAGCATTCAGATTCTTGATTCTTTTGTTACAACATACTAAATTCACTAGTTAGCTGAAATTTCAGTTTGAAATGTACTATGTTAAGGAGCTGACGGACAAGCTCCAGCACATCTTGCTGCAGCAGTCTGAGAGGCTGCCACTCGCCAGCTGTCTGCACCACCTCTGTCGGAGGCTGCTGTTGCAACAGGTGCCTCTGCCTTAACTCTGCTCAGTATAAAGCCCAGCTCCTTTTATTTTAAAACCTCCTTCATTAGAAGTATTGCCCTCCCTTTAGTGATCAGTGAATTAACCCAGGTGGGACATCCAGAAGTGTTTAGGCTCACCACTGCTAGGAATGCTTATTCTGCCATTGATGTCTGAGAAGTTAGTTTCCTGTGATGTTCCATAGATAATATCATGATTTCTGTTCTTGCTTAAATGCAGCCTGGCTGCTCTATCATAAACTCCCAACTGAACCTTAGACTCTCATTCTTAAATGATCCTCAGGTTCTATTTCATCCATGCTCTGCCTTCGTATAGCCTGGCAGATAGTTTACAACCTTTACATACTTCTGCTCTGCTTAGCTTGCTTTCTTTCTTTGCAGAACAGTATGCATCCTCCAACATCTGTGTTCAACTCATTGTTTTCCTATAGTGCCTGTTAGCTGTGTATGCCACGGATGCATGAATGTATAGACTCGCCAGTTGTTCCCATTGATGTCTTCCAAGTCCTAGCTGCATTCTGCAGGCACAGCTCAGCTGCTGTGAGCTCTCGCCACACTGCACAATGCTCTTTTGCTTTAGAAAAGTGTGGCCATTGACGTGTAAGTTAGCGGCTGCCTGAGGTCAGAGGCTGACTCTTGTGCTCTTTGTCTTAAAGAGCAGTATCCTGCCACTGACTGCATTGAAATTGGGAGCAAACTTTCCCTGCAGTATGGAACAAACTTTCAGTAGCATTTTCTGAATATCACTACAGCAGCTGGTGTTGATGCCATGACAAATTCATTGAACAAAAGTAATCTTCAGAAATATATCTGGTATGTTACTCAGTACCTAAGAACACTTTAAGTGTATCTTTAAAAAAAATCCCAGAAACAATCTTTGAAATTTTTCAAGAAATAAATTTTGAATATTTATATAAGTTTCTGTGTCTGTAAGTATATTTGTAAATACTTTCAGGTAAGACATTAAACAGTACTTTCTTGTATTGTTTAATTCTTGTATTGATGATTTGATCTTGCAATATTTCCAGTAACAGTATATGATCTTGGTATTGCTTGCTACGAACTTGGGTCTTGAGAATGGGAAGTGTCCATTTCTTTCCTCTTCTAAGTACCTATTTGATCAGCTGTTTTAACAATGATTTTCCAGTAGTCAGTGGTATAATGGTGATTTAGTCTGACAGATATGGCAACTAAACCCTTTCTCTGAATTCAGAGGAATCATACCAGCCATTTCTCTTTATTGGTCACAGTTTGCATGTTGCTTCGAGGCTCCACAAGCTGTTCCACAGACTTTTATAACCAAAATCTCAGAGAACAGAACATTTTATTTGTGCATGAAGTCTTGGTGAGACAAAATGTTATAAATTTACTTTAATGTATTTAAGGTTGTAATACACAAACATAAAGTGAAACTGTTATATTTATGCATCCCATTTATTTCACTGGTAGACTAATCTGAGACTTCAAGGATGTGGTATTGTGCCAAGTATTGCCAGCATTTGCTGAAGTTAAAGTTTAGCAAAAAACTTGATGTTTTGGTCAATCTACCATCTCCTGCCTACTGTACTGTAATGAGTGTATGCTAATACCACTTTAATGTAAAACCTATCGATGGGGTTTGAGCACAGATAACCATGAGATCATATAAGACACCGTGGTTTGTAAGGAAGTCACCGAGGTTCTGGCCGTGTCTTCGGCTGACTCTGCTCTAAGAAGGGCAGCCTGCGGCAGAAGGGACAGCCAGAGAGCGGTAGCTTTGTAACTGGCTTCCACGGCATCTTGTCTGAGTGCTGTGAAACCAAGTTGGCCGCTGACGTCTCTCTTTGGTTGTGTTGCTCGCACCCGTGCAAACGCCATCCTGAGGGACTGCGTGCTCTGTTCGTGCGAGCGCTCGCAGGGATACTGTGGTTGCGGACGCAAGTGAAGTGCTCTCAGGTGAAGTTTTCTAGCTGTTACTCGTTACGAAAAGCTTAATCCTGGTAGGCATGCCTCCTTTCCTTGGGTCTTGTCTATGGGTTTGCTGACTTTCCGAATGGATGTGTCACTCATACTATGTATCCAGCATAATTATTCTTTGTCGTCTTGACAATTTAACTGCAACTATGCTAATGTTTTTGTCAGCTCAGCTACAATAGCTAGAAACATGCTTTCTCTTTGCTGTTGGCTAAGGTAGGTGTGCTATCAAAACTCCTGAAGCATAGATCTGATGAGGAATTTCCATTTATTTCCTGAATGAGGAATGCAAAGTTGTGCTCTAACGATACTTTACTTGACAGTGCAGAAAAATACATTGTTACCACGGGAAGAACCTCATCAAAGCAGCATCAATCAGTTTCTGCAACAAAATCACTCTTGGGGGTTTTGGGGGTTTTGTTTCTTTTTTTTTTTCTTTTTTCCTTCCATGTAAATTGTGCCAGATTTTCTGGAAATATTTTCATGGAGATTGGATATTCTGTGAAAGCTTAGTCTGTGCCAAATGCAGATCTCTTTTGCTCTTTGAAGTTTTATGTTTACAGTACCTCTCAGCACCTGGACAAGTATGTGAAGGAAGCTTGATAATATGTTTGAGGAGACTGATTACAAACAGACTGCTCAAGTAGCAAGGGCCTAGGTGCTTTTTACCCCTCTTTTTCTACATATTGGCTTGCCCAGCACCTTAATATGAGGACAGAAAACTTTCTTTAAATGAATAATGAAGTAGACACCTTAGGGAGTGTTATGCACAAACTGAGCGTGCTTAAAATAAAAGCTGTTAGAGCAACTATGAGTCGATACCATAGGTACCGGCATGGCTGCTGTAACTGTTAGCCTGGCAAGCGAAAGTCTGGTTTTGCCTTAAACATCCCCAATCTGTTGGCTACTTTTTGCATATAACTGTTTGTCACTTGTTTTGGAATTCATCTCATATCACCTGGCATGTATTTTTTTATCACAGTTTTCACAAATCAGAATGGAAGCTTTTCTTGTTCATGTGAATTGTTATTTTTCCAGCCAACCTCTGTTGGTAGCAGACGAAAGAGCAGCAAAGTGTTCCCAGGGCTCTTACTACTTTGTGACACCCTTCGTACCCCACCCCTTGCACCATAAGGATTGCTGTGCAATACCAGGCAGAGAGACTCCGTGAATGAGACTCCACATCGGACCAGATAGTACCGGAGTCATGGGGTTTGTAGCCTTATTCTGGAGAGTAAAACCCTCTTCAGACCTTTCTCTGCAGAGTTAAGTGTTGACACAAAGTGTCATCATTTCAAATGTACTTAGTACTTGGATGCAAGCAAGCTCTGTTCCAGATGGAAGTCCTCAGACTCACTTCTGGAGTGTCTCAACCAGGTGGATTTTTTGCCTGTGTGTTAACTTATGGATCTTTTCTTGTGCCATTTTACCCTCGCCACCAGAAATGTCTCAGCTCTATTTAAATAAACAAAAAAGAAATCCATTATCTAGCTCATATTATTAAATAAAATATAGATAATAGAACTCAGAAAATTATTGTAGAGAAATCATTTCTAAAACATATAAAACCATCTGCTTTAAGTAAGCTGTGTCCTACATAGCATAACTTTATTATACCAATATTTGCTAAATAACGTTGATTTTTTTTTTCTTTTAAGCACAGCAATGTCTTCAGTTATTTGCATTCTATTCCAATAGAAAAAGTTAAGTCTGTAGCTTTAATTTACTTACTTTTTACAGTCGAGACATTCCCTTTGCAGGTATGCAGCATTTCTGAAAATAAGTTCTTCTAGACTCCAACGGACTTATTTCCGACTACTCTGATGTGGTTATAACATCTGCCAGTCAGAAGCGGGGTGCTTATTGCACTGAACTAATCCCTGTCTACAGCAGATTCCTGAGGCTTAGAAGTTAATGGCATTAATAACTTAATTCTTTTCAGAGTACTGTTAAATGTTTTCGCTTTCTGAAGGTAGCAGGCAGGTTGAGTAGATCATTCCATTGATACATTACTTTGAGTGTCTTCTGAGCAACAGTCAGCCTGCTCTATTAACATTATTCTGTAGCTTACTCTTTTGCAAAAAAAAAAAAAAAAAAAAATATTCAGGGGGGAGGGGGGAATTGCAAGGACTGTTTTTCCCTTACGTGTTTTGCCACAAACTCATCGTGAAGATATTCTGAAGGTTTCCAGTCATCTTGGAAATATCCTCACAGGAGTTAAATACTATGCTCATTGTACACTTCGAGTATCCTGTCCAATAACAAAAGTCCTAAGGTCACCTAGTTTTGGGGACTTCTCTGGGCCATTTCTTCCTTAAATTAACTTTTCAGCATTTCCATTTATTATGGAGACTTATCTGTATATGTAATTGTTTATTCTTGAATACCAATTTCCAGCTGTCCTGTTTACTGAAATACAAATTTCAGTAAAAAGATCACTAAAAAAGTGTACACTTCAACAGTTGCTGCTCTGAGTTGATACGAAGCTCTGGGATTGTACAATGCATTGTATATGGGGACTGCGTGTTAATTTTCCTGTCTTAAGGAGTTCATAACATAATAAGGAAACCAGAAGTGCAACAGAACCACATGATAAAAATAGTACTGTCAACCCATTTATCCATTTGGCATTTTAATTTTAAAACAAATATTAGGAATTATTGCCTGGCTTGGGACAGAGTTAAAGTTGCACATTGGTATCCCTAAAATGACTTGTTTAGGCTTAGAATGGAACTAATTCATCTGAGTAAAAATAATATTGTATATTTTATGCATCATAATATCTATTTTTACAACTATAAATATATATTTCATTCTCACATAAACCTTGAGGAATTTTTGCAAATAGTGAAATGGAGCTATAACATGTCAATTATGAAATTGTTCCCACTTGTCTAATTTTTGCTACTCTGAAGTAAAACACTGCTGCCAGTGATACGCCATTGCCTAGTTCTCACCACAGCATTGCCATTGATTTTGTAAATAGTTTTAGTCAGATCGGTTAATTTCTGCTTCTGAATTCCCTCTTTTTTCATGGACACAGTATTTTTTACAGTTGGTATTTTTCTGGAGATACTTACCATTTATGTTTAAGTGCAAGCATCCAGATGTGATTTTAAAAAAACCCCAAAAACCACAAAAACCCAACAACAACTTGATTTAAAAAAGCAAGGGAGGAGCACAGGTTAAAAGCAGTAGTGTAGAATGCATATTAAAACTACTCCCTCCATTTAAGTGCAGGGTGTTCTCTGATTTTTTAATTTGTTTTTATTTGTATTTTCCCTGCTAGTAGTAAAATGACGCTGAGTATGCAAAGTGGATACAGGAGAAAACACCATGAACTCCCATCTGTGATCAGATGAACCTTACAAGAAAGCTCATGGATTTCTGTCACTCTTTTTTCAATCTGTTGCTTAGGGAAGCAGGCATCAGATATGGTTTAATCAAAAACAAGGGGAAAAAAGGAAGGACGGGACAGGTGGAAGGGAAATTTCATCCTTTATATCTCACATCTAGTTCAAGGTTGTATACTGTTTGTAGAGATGAACTTTTCGAGTACTTTGCCTTCCAGTTCAAGCTACCATTCATGCAGTCAATTATGTCTGACCTTCAGCCAAAGTCTAGCAAAACAGACCAATGTGATGCTAACCTGTACTTGCTGATAGCAAGGTTATTTGCATGTTACCCGTGACTATGATTTGCAGTGCATCAAGAGCAGCAGTAAGAGGTATAGCACTTTTAAGGGAAAAGAATTTGCAATTGGAGGGAGGAGAGAAAAAAAGAGACAACAGTGTATGTGAATACACTGTCGTGGTCTGAATGGGCTTAATTGTTAATAATGTGCCTGAGTCTTCAGCTGATGGAGCAGCAGATGAGTAGGAGAGACAAATAATTATCTGTCTATCCTCTTAGAGTGGAATCCATTTAGTTCATAGACAGGAGTCCAACACAACTGTGAATGAGAATATACTTCACGTTTACAAAGCAGAGGTGTAGCAAAAATGGGGAAAAGGCACTCCCATTAGAAGTGTGCTCACGTAAGGACCTGTGCTGACAAAACTGTAGTGCCTTATCTACAGACTATATAGTTGCATTGGCTATTCCTGTACATCATCCTCTATTACTTGCTCTTGGACAAGCGGTATACTGTATGTCAGGTTTTCTCATAATGTGTAGTTCTGCTACCCTACCCTTGTGAATTTCAATTATAAAATTACACACACCCCCACACACATACACCCCCTATTACAGCTCACCTCCTCATCCCCTGCTAAAGAACTCCCAAACCTCACATCAGTGAGCTGGTTTGCTACTGTGACTTTCAAATATTTAGGCCATGAAATTAATTGCACATCCCTTGGAGGTACCTGTACCTCATCTGTAAAGTGTGCCTCACATGCTGAGAAGTACTAGCAAGGGCCTTCCAGATAGGAATCTTTGGATACTGTAGTAGTCCCCATTGTAATTTGAAATAAATGTGGTATTCCTTTACAGCTAAGTTTTTGGAAAGAGTCTGTGGAAGCTAAATACCTAAATCCCAGGGAAATCAGTTTGTACTCTGAAATTATTAGACTCCTTGTAAAACTCCAATTTGTACTTCTGGAGGCAGGTTCCAAGATTGTCTCTCTAAATCCATGCAAGACTGTCGTCCTGTTTCAAGTGAGCTTTCTTCACCCGTATCTTTTCAGTTCAGAAAAATGCTGTAAGTTTCCTTGTGACATTTAAGGGAGGTACCAATACAGTCCAATATTAGCCTCTATATATAAACAAACAGGAAAGGTATTGGTGAGTATGTGCTCTACTTTTCTCCGTGTAGCAATTTATAGCTACTAATATATAAATAGGCAGGGTGCTAATTTGGTGGCCTAAAATACCTAAAGTTAGATGGCTAAATACACTTCTAATGCATGTGTCTTATAAAGTCACAAAAAACAGTAAATCAAGTTAGCTTCCCTCCTTTTCTTAATTTATTTTTTTAAAAAGCAGCCTATCCCAACACTTACCAGGAGAGATGTTTATAATGGTCTTCTGTATTCTTTCAGGCATTCCTCAGTCCTCCCAAATCTGTTTTCTTGTTCGTCCATATGAAGAATATTTTAGCTTTTGAGCCGTTAGATGGTTCAAAATGATACCATTTCACATCTGAGGTGGTTCAAGCTTTTATCTTCTTCCAAAAGGGCTAGTGGTAGGTGTAACGAAGTTTGAATTTCTTAGGCGTTTTTAAAAATCTCTGTAGATTCCCTCAATATCGTGTTTCAGGTGACGATCAAAGAGGTAAAGTAATACAGTATACCTTTGCTTGGCACTGCACAACCCTTTAACTGTTTTTTTAAAGTCCGCGTTAAGCAGTTTGACCTCAGAGCTTTGCTGACCATGGTCTGCTCATTTAAAGAATAAACACAGCAGTCTTGTTTTTCCATAGTCTCCTGTGTGTGCGGTGCCTTAGCTAGTTACTGGTTACCCATTGTGTGCCAGCCTGGCTTCAGTGTGCCTGGGACGTCTCAAGCTGGGAATGGTCCAGTGGCGGCAAGCAGCAGCAGCACCAGCGGCAACATCAGTTCTGGTTAGAGCCAAGTCCCTTTTTTCAATGATCCTTCCAGATGACTTAGGTGAAGAACAGCAACAGCGATATTTCCATGCAAGACACATCGCTGTAGCTACAGGGAGAGCTGTCATACCGTGGGGCTGCTGAAGCCGGTAATTTTTTGGAAAAGAGCTTAAGAAAACAGTCTTGTCTGAAAAGAAAGTTGGTGAGATTTAATGTTTGTGTGGAAAAAAAAAAATGCGTGTTCTATTATCTAGAGTGCTGTAATTAATTAGCACCCTTGTGATGAAAGGAAGTAGAGTTATTCCCATATCGTATGTGAGAAAACAGTAAGGGCTTGTCCACACAGGGCTGTTTTGTAGTTGTGCCGTTAGCCAGCGCACTGCTGTATTTAAACAGCTGTAATTATACTGGTAGAATTCCCTGAGTGGGACTCTCCTCTGAGTAAAAACATGCCCTTTTCTGGTTTGAGGTGTACTGCTTTGGAAGCAATTTGAACTGAGCCAAAAAAAGAAAAACAACCCCAACTTTTTGGCTAAATACACAGTAAGACCAAATACACGGTAAGTTACACTCAGTAGCTACGGCGTTTTAAACGTTTGCCTCATCCTGTATAGCTTTCCTGGCTAGACAGGCCTTGAATACGTTAATAATGTGCTTCTATCACTGTTTGTCCTGCTTGTTAATACTGTATTACTGTTTCCTTCTGTCTGCTGCCTTCTCCCTGTATCATTTCTACATACATTATAGATCTTTTGCTTGGCCTAGAGGGCTTCCTTTGCAGAAGAGTTCATACATACAGCAGCAGTGCAAAAGCAGATCTAAGGGCAGTATTCTGACCTATATCACCTTTATTAGAGGATGTATAATATTTATTTGTATTAATGTTAGATGTTAAATACAATCCTATTAACATTTAGCTGAAATGAAAAATATCCATGTGGAAAGCTCTGCAGCTCAAGTCCAGCCAGTTAGATCAAACCCACTCCCAGGAAGCTAAAAAGTCTACTGCAGAATAAGGTAATTCTTGCTGATGTTGTAGAACTGGGAAAAAAGTGGAAAAAGAGAAGACGTTAAATGCAGCAGGAATTGTGCCTTAATCTATTTTTCTGTATTCCTTTGGGTATTTTGGTCATATGGCTAGGTTAAGTCACTTAACGTTCTTCTTTGCAATCTGGTATAGCTGCTATTTTTGCTTTTGTTTAGAAGATGCAGATAATTTTTTTATGGTTTCTTGATGACCTTGGAAATTATGTCAACTGAAAAACTATACGTTACAGATGGAAAGATCTATAAAATCATCCATTCCATATCTCTGCCAGTTTAAGAGTGCTTCTTAATGTATATTTTGTTTTCCAATCTAGCTATATGCTTCCCAAGTCATGGAGACTTTAGCATTTCCCTCAGGAGGTGATCATACAACTCTTCTGAATTTTGTTGTCAGGAGCCCCTTTGTCTAAGTATTCTTTGTTTTACTCCAACATTCTTACATCTACCTTTTTTTTTAACTCTCTTTCTGCATGTCTGTGTTTTCATATGCATAAAAGTGTTGTGATTTTTCTTTTGTTAATTGCAACAGTGATGCTAATGTGAGTGCACTAGCCAAATTTGCAAGTTAATAACTTGAAAATTCAGCTGCCAAGTAGTTCCTCCTGGACAATCATTCATTCCCAGTCTTTAAACTGGTTTTGCTCATTTCTTTCTTTTCTTCTTTCCACCCTTAATATGGTTAAATCACACAGTTGCTTAGATAGGTTCATGTACTTAGTAACACCTTGTACTGGTAAATTAATGTTAACCCAAGTACTATTCAGTGGAGTAACCTTTGTCTCTCAAAACCATCATTATTTTCTTGCATTTCAGTGAGATTTCCCAGTGTTTCTAAATGCTTGTGGTCCTATTTTTCTTCATCTGTATGTTGGTTCATATTAACTACCACATCATGAATGAATTGGTACAAGCCCCCCAGTCCCAGGAAAATGAGCAAAACAGCCTCTTCTCCTCCCAGTGAAGGGAGGAAAGTAGAAGCTAACTTCTTTCAACTCTTTGCAAGAGTTCTCTTTGAAAAGACAAGTGCTCTTTTTTTCTGTATCTATGTGTGGCTGTGTACATCTCTACATCTAGATGCTGTTGGAGAAGTCTTTAATAGTCTTGCAGTCACACTGTAAGAAGATAAGAGAAGGTGTTAGACCAGAAGTCTTTCTTATGAAGAGAAATTACAACTCTGCAATTTCACAATGGGGAAGTTGTTCCAGAATATAGGCCAGGGAATATCACATCTGTTCCTATGTATTCTTTGTATTTAAGTTTTCTTTTTTTCTTTCTTTAAATAACTTCTAGTGACTGTCTTATCCTAGAGTTAGTAATTGGTGTAAACTTTTATCTATGATTATTTTAAGGTGGCAGTATTTACCCCCTATGGTATTGGCAGGTTAAAGGGAGAGAGGACAGAAAGCTATATGAGGGGGAAGTCTACCTGTTCACTTGGTTAGAAGAGCCAAGGTTTTTTGTGGTTTGGTTTTTTTCCTCCTTTTTTTAAAAATGGTGAAATAAAATCTGTGTCAGCACACAGATTTGTGTGCTGTGTGTCAGCACTTGGCTTGTTACTACTTTTTCAGTTTCTTGTCTTGTGTTTCTGACCCATTGGTGAAGGTTTCCAACCTAAGGCTGCAAAGAGTCATTGAATATTCCTAGTCCTTTCAAGAAATGTCCTTGGGTAGCCACCAGTGCAGGCACAAGAGAAAAGGTGCCAAAAATATTTGTTGGAGAATTATGTAAGCAAGCAGTTCTCATTGGAAACATAGCATTTGGGAATCTTCCCATCTCACCACGCCAGTTACACCATAATCCCATTCTGACCCATATGGGACTGTCAGACTGAAGATTAGAGCAGCAGGGTTGGCTAGCAGGTTGTGCTTTCATCAGCATTTATGTAATCTTCTCATTATGTGCAAGTGCAAACCCTTTAATTTTTGAAACTCCTTACTGCTTAGTGCCGGTTTGAAGAGTTGCTTGTTTAAAGGGTAAAACTGTTCAGTGGCTGTAACTGATGCATTAACTTTGTGAATCAAACTACCTTTTCTTCCTTATTTTGTTGAGGCCAGTGGCTGAAAACCATTTTTTATATGTTTACATTGTTCAAAGGAGAAAATTGTCGTAGGACATCTTGAATTAACCAATAAGATTATAGTTAGTTTCCCCATTTTAGCATTCAAGTACTTTGCATTGTATTACAAAACATGATGTATTGGAGAAGAGGAGGAATGTTCAGTTTTGAACATTTAACATGCCTAAAATTAGATTTAGTCATAATATGATGAGCATTTGTGCATGTCATTGATTTACTTGTTTATTTTCATAGATACATAGATGTTTCTTTTCATTCCATGCTTCAAAAGTAAGCATATTTATTTATTTTTGCTCTAAGGTCCAAGTTCTGACCTTTTATAGGAAGTTGGACCTTTCATTATCATTACTGAAAATTATCAACAGGTATGCAAAAGCAGAGTTTAACTCTAATCTTTATTGTGCTTACTACTGCTTGAAAAAAAAAGCCCAAACCAAAAAAAACACAACTGGTAGAGAATCCGAACACTGAAGCTTAAGAAATTGTCATTCTGAGGAGAGCTTTCTGGATTAAGAGAACATAAACAGCCTCTGCTACCTGTGGGCAAACTACGTTTGTTTGAGGAAACATACTACTTCTTTACTTTTTTATCATTGTTAAAATGCAAAATCCTGGGTGGATAATAGAATATGATGTTATCTATATACTGAAATTATTTTTCAGCCATTTTGCTCTGACAGGTATTCTGCTCTTTCCTCTCCTTTTGATTTAGCTTTCTTGAGTAGAAACTGGCCCTTTCTGTAAGATAAAAAAAAGGCTTACCAAAAATAACTTTTGTTTTACAAATAGTACACAGTGGGAGTAGCAGGTAAAGCTTACTCTGGCAATCCATAAATGCTGGAGGATGTTTAATAAAATCTATTTATTAAAGTACAACTATCTAAAAGTGTTCCTCATGGTTAGTTCAGCTGTTCCCGATGAGAAAGTACTTTGTGTTTTGCAGGAAATAATGTTTCTATTGAACAGCTTCAGAGTCAGTGACAAATGCTCTTCTAGAATTAGGTGAAGTTGGAGCATTGGCCACCACTGATAGTGGGTCAGATCTGTAGTGTGGAGAGAAGCTGCACACAAAGGGAGCTTCTGGGGACTTGATTTACTGACGTGGTTTCCCTGAGACCCGTGTAACTGTGTGTTGCGATCCATACAGCTGTAGCAAATAACTGGACCAAGGATTCAACAGTGCCCCTGTATGGGAGCTGGACTACAGATAATTGGGAATATTGGATTCCTGGCCTGGTGTTCAGGCCATGTTCACATTTGGGACTGCCATATTCTCAACCGTGGCTTCCATGGGGCTTGTAGGCTGTCGTGAATCCAGCCTGAGGTGAGGATGGAAGGGGCTTCTGCCTGTCCCATACTTTCAAACAAGACAGAAGACAAAGTAAATAGCTGTCCTTTTCAACTCTTCTGCGCCACTCAGGGTTTTGAGTGCTTGCTTGAACAATGAAGAGATAAGTGGTTATAGATACAGGCTAATTTTTAATGATGCTTTAATGCTGAGCCTGTGATAGCTGGTGGCTTATCTCTGACTAAATTCTGCCAGGTTCTGTTTCATGGAGCAGAAGTGGTGTATCAGAATTATTCAAGCTGGGAGGGACATCAGGGTATCTCTAAACCCACTTCTTGCTCACAGCAGAGTCAACACTGAATCCAGACCAGGCACCTCAAGGCTTTATCTAGTTAGGTCTGGAGACA
The DNA here is from genome assembly GCA_009819775.1 of Phoenicopterus ruber ruber. NCBI lineage: Eukaryota > Metazoa > Chordata > Aves > Phoenicopteriformes > Phoenicopteridae > Phoenicopterus > Phoenicopterus ruber. Next base: position 63,961,831 of record CM020246.1, on the reverse strand, counting down.
TCTAAGGAGATTTCCTCTAACTGTGTCTCTGGGCAACCCCTTCTGCTGCTTGGCTGTTCTCACAGGGAAAAGGTTGTTCCATAGATCCAGCTGGAACCTCCTCTATTTCAGCTTATTTCCATTCTCTCTTGTCCTCCTGACATGCACCTCCATAGAGAACGTGGCTATATCTTCTTGATAACCTCTTCATATGTACTGGCAGGCTCCTATGAGGTTCCTCAAAGCTGCATCACATCCAGTCTGAACAAGCCGAGTTCTCACAGCCTCTCCTCAAGTGCTTCAGCCCCCTGACCATCTTGTTGGCCCTTGGCTAGACTTGTTCAAGTTCATTAACATTTTTCATGTACTGTGACGCCCAAAACCGAACACATACTTCCAGATGTGGCCTAGAGAGTGCAGAATAAATAAATGGGAGTATTCACCTAGCTTCATCTCCTGTTTGCATTCATGTTGGTTCAATCCAGGATGCTGTTAGTCTTCACTGCTGGCATCGTGCACTGCTGGCTCCTGTGTAGCTGGCTCTCCACCAGGACCTCCAGCCCCTTTTCAGCAGAGCTGTTGCCCAGTCAGTCAGTTCCCAGTGTGCCCCGTTCCAGAGGTTAGTTCATCTCGTCTGCCAGACATTGCATTTGTCCTTGTTGAATTTAATGGCGCTGCTGTTGGCCCACTCCTCCAGCCTGTTTATGCCCCTCTCATTGGCAGCCTTGCCCTCGAGTGTATCATTGAAATGGAGGCTGATAGAGATTATTAATAATGATAACTGAAGTTTAATCAAAGAAGGAACAAAAGATACCATAATCTTTGTATGATACCTTCTACATTAAAATACAGCCATTTTGAGGCACAGTACTACAGTGCACCAAGCAGCTGTGAATGGTAAATAGGAGGGAAGTGAATATACCTGTTTTCTGTACTAAGAGAAAACACGTGGTTATGTTGAGGTACATAGATACTAATCCATTGTCACATCGCTTCTGTGTTATCACTGACCATACTTTGCTGTTGGCTTCTGTCAGTTACTGGTTTTATTTTCCACCATCAATTCATATATGTGGAATATACTGCTATGTGGGAGAAATTGAGTGCAGGTTCCTACATTGTTCTTAATGGAATGGGCTGGAAGATAAGCCTGTTTTTTTAACTCCCAATGTTATATGTATTTATGTTGTGTGTGTCATCAAAGCTTTTTTTGATGTCTGCTTTCCCTGTCTGAAATAGGAAGTCGCAAAATGTAATGAGAAATTGAGAAAAGTAGAAAGAATGAAAAAGCTTTGATGGACAACATAAAGCTTCCAGAGAAATGTCCCATGTTGGTATTAAATAATAAACTATCCTGTCAGAAATACATGGCTTAGTTACAAAGTACTGCAAAGTGTATTTTCAGGACAATTGTCTGGGGTCAAAGATCTGATAAACTTTTATAGATAATGGGAAATATTTCTGGGAATACTTCTTCTATAGAGGAACCACTTGTGCCAATGGGAACCTAAGATTAAAAAAAAAAAAAAAGGCATTTAAGAAGAAGCTTTCTTTTATGCATGTAGCCTGGGTGTTTATAAAGATTTCTAAGAAACAAAGGCGTACTTAGAAGTAAATTAAAACCTTGTTATAGGTGAAGTATTGAAAGTATGGTTCAAGTATAGTTTAAAGTAATTCTGAAAAATAAGGAGTGCCAGGAAGATCAAAGTTAGTAATTGTCCTCAGTGAGTGCCTGAGTTATATCCAAGTTACTGATGGGGAAAGAGTGGTTAGGAGGCTTTTGTTGTTGCTGTTATTTCTTTTGGAAGGTTTTTAAAAAATCTTTGATTATATGGATCTTTTTGCATAAAACCTCTTTCCTCTTCTCACATGGTCTGTACTGCTTCTGTGATTTCTCCATGTCTTATTTGCCCCTTTTTGTGATACCTTCCGTGAAATTCACAGGATTGGAATTCTCTTGTGCAGGGAATGAGTTAGTGGTGCGTGTAGGGATCAGTTTTGTGTAGGGTCCATAGATGTGTTGCAGGATTTTCTTTGTGACCTCCTGTAATGAATCTTTTTCTTTACTGATTAAGTTTCAGTAAAACTTTTGATTTCATTATAAGTTCTCATTTTGACACCTTAGTGTAGCATTACTTGGTTGTTGTGGCATGCTGCCTTGGTTAATTAGTTCTGAAATGTCTTGCTTACCTCTTACTTTAGTTTGCCCACTAATAGAAATATGACTGTAGAAATTAGCAAGTTAATGTCCCAGTGTTAAGCACTGTATAAGTTGTAAATGTTGTGTAGTTGGCTATTGTTAATAAATAATAAAGAACGTTTTATTCAAATGGGAAGGGAATCTTCTGGTCTGGGGATTTTCCAGAGTAACAGAAAACTGCTTTGACTAGAATTGCTCTCTTAACTTTCTTGGTTTTTGGTGACCACTCTAGATTTTTCCTGATAGGGTACCTATTCTCCAGACACTATTTTTACATTTGATTGGAAGATGCAATGTCCAGAAATTATTTTCAAAAAGCACGATGTGAAATACTTTTTGCAGAATAAACTAGGTTTGGTCAACTGAATGTAAGTATCATTTCACATTTAATTTGGTAAAGATTTTGCCCCAATAAGTAAATAATGCCAGCTTTTCTGAGACTTTTTATTTTCTGGGTTTTTTTGAGTAGATCACGGAAGTATTCATGAACACATAGGGAACAACTCAATTTAAAAAGCCAACTGATAGCAGAGGTTGGATACATAATCCAATTAAAATTGCTGGTTTTTACATTACAGGAAAATACTGAAGTCGAACGTCACTGAAAAGAAAGTCTACCTGAGTGCCATTTGAAATTGGGTGATTGGATGCTTTGTCACTATTGCAGTTCTAGCCATGTTAACTTTATATCAGGTTAGGGACTAATTTTGAAACTACAGTAGTCACCTGGAGTTTGCCAGAGTAATTGAAGAATTGGATACAGTATTAGTTGATGTGAAGGAGAGTATGGCAGAATGCCAAAGCTTGGCCATGGCTTTTCATGCCTGGATGCCTTTTTAAATTTTGTCAATTTTACAGGGCATCATAAGCTTTTTCTGTGTGATTTATGTGGCAGAAGAAGGGGAAGTGGTTTTTTGTTTTCTGAAGAATGAAAGATGCTGAAAATGACATGTGGTTCCTGGTGCTACCAGTGAAAATAAAGTATCAAGACTAACTATAGCTTATTAAGCCACTTAAAATGAATGAAGAGTTTGCCTTTTCAAATTTCAAATTTGAACAGGCTTTGCAAAAAATAGTGCTAATTAATGAGTTGTTCATCATAGAAGAGACCGGACATTAGTGCAAATAGAGTTGACATGTAGTGTAGTCAGATGTAGCTTGGACATTTTAAGATATGCTGACCGGGTTAAATAATCTCAAAGCAAATTTGGAACAGAACATACACTAAAACCTTCCAGATTACTGATTACACTCCACTTCTAAATCACAACCTCTCAAGCTGTTCTTTTCAGGGTTACTGACGAGTTGGCAAGGATAGACTGTGCTACACTGTTTAAAGCTTCACAGCTGTCAAGAAAATTTGCCTGGATTTGAGCAGGATTTCCTTCTGGAAATCAGACTAACAAGGAAGTAGCAAAAGTGGTTAAATGATGTTTCGTAACGGACTTGGCTGCACAGAAGGAATGTAACAGGTAAAAGGTCACATCCTGTAAATGAAGCTCTCATTTCTCACTTGCCGGTAAACGAATTGTAACCAGATATAGCATGCAATGTGGTTGAATGTGGAATTTTAAGAGATTTTAGTGGATTAATTGGATTCTGTAGTGCTGACACAAAAACATTTAGAAATCTTGGACTAGAATAGGGAGGCATGAAGACTTTTCATCTCTTATCATTAGAAAGATAGTGCTGGTCTTGATTGTGCCGCATAGCTTGAGAATTAACATGGGCAGGTCAGGCAGTTTTTTGCTTCTTACAGAAAATAAGGCCAGATATAAGCAAATATTAGCATGACCTGGAAGACACTATAGCAATCCAACATATTTTCTGTGTTTCTAAGATAATGAAAATCTTGTCACAATCAAGTGAATTTAGTCTATGCATACCTGTTGCTCTTCTCTGGACCTGCTGTATAACACAATCCCTCCATAATGAGTGGAACTGCTTGGTGAAAAAGTATGAACTGATTTACCCACTGCCTCCTCAAACCACCCCCTTTAGAAAGGTACAGGAGCGAAGCGTGTGGTGGTGTTCTCTGATGTTTTTGTGCATGAGGAAGTCATGTTTTGCTGTCTTTCTCTTCCGGGTGTACAAAACATACTGGTTTTAATCAGTGTTATTTTAAAATAAAAGGAAAAAAAAAGGGAAATCTCAGTGTATTGCTTCAGAGGACAACATATTTTTTTTTTGTTTTGACAAGGTAAATCCAGTGATTTTCCCTTCACTACTTTTTCTCTCACATGATAAAGAAATTTCAGAAACCTGCTCATATATGGATAGAAAAATTCTCTTGAAAGTTAGGTTAGAAGTTAAATCAGTTCATTTAGAATTAAGTAAGAGTGACATTCATTCAGAATGGAATTTTGAAAGAGCAAATACTATATGGATGGACACTTTTATGTCCTGAATACATCAGATGGATGCGTCTAATACAAATTCACACAGAGTAGACAATAAGCCTTTTGATTTTGTAACTCCTTGTTGGTCTTAATCTGTTTGTTTACTCTTAGCTACTGGAGCAAAGCCAGATTTCTTCTCGCATGACATAGAGATATACTGGAACCCTGTGGCATTTAGTTCTATGCGTTTGTGCCACTGCACACAAATGGCATAGGCAACTGGAAGAAGTCAGCCTGCTTAATTGTCAGTTGCCCACAGTCTCTCAGAGCACAGCCAGGTTGAATGCTTAAAATCTTCCATGGGAAGAAGACCCCGCCAAGCCATTGTCTCCCAGGAAGGAAGAGATGACGGGCTGCTCTGACCTTTGTGAGTGCTAGCAGCTGCTAAGCTGATGCCTTCTCTGGATTGGGGATTTTAGGAGGCTGCTGGCTAGACTAGTTTTTTGTGAACTGAAGCCTATTTGCCTATAAAAAGAGTGGGTAAAATATAAGGGGTAATAAACCAAACATTAACTATCTCCAAGGGAAGCATGGTTTATGAAGGAAAAATATGCCTTTGGATTAAAAACAGAATCCTTATGTTGTCATTTAGTATTTCTGTAGTTGTTATACATCTTGTTTCTGTTACCATTGTTTTTTTCCCTTTTTAAGTCTCATGAGAAGATTGATTCACAAATTATTTAAAATCGAGTAGGATTCTGCAGGCCAGAACAAAGCAAGGTATGCAGGCCATATTCTTGAGGGCATGATCTTGAGGACACTCACTAGAACAGTATTGCTAATCAGTATCACAAGGAGAGAATGAAGTACAGGTACACTTCTAAATGAGAACCTCTGGGTCCCTTTATGCTCTCTCCATCTCAGTGAAACATAAAATAATGTCATGCTCTGTTGCAAAAAGAGAACTGGACTCCTTCCCCTTTCTAACTGAGAATAAAAATAGAAGTTGGTATCTGATGCTGCTTGCTTTCTGCTGCCCTGATCGATTGCCATTCGCAGCGTGCCAGGAAGACTGCTGATCATCCCCCAATCAAATAAGCAGTGCAGGAGTTAGTGATTTGCAGAGTGTGAATCACTACTATCACTAGCACCGAAGCTACTTCCTGTCAGAGATCCGTTGTTCACATCTCTCAAACCTTGCTCTTGTCAGTCTCCAGACTTGCCTCTACATCCATTACATTCCCATCACATTTTTCAGTTTTCACTGTGATAGTAACAGCTGAAGACCAGTTGCTACTTCTAAAATTTGCAACATAGAGGAGAGAAAGCAGCTTTGCAAACGAGCTGATGTCATGGTGGAGCTCACCATACTAGTTTCTGAGTGTTAATTCTCCTTTGCAGGAATAACATCTTGAAGGTGCGTTTTATGGGTAGAGGTTGAGTGTAAGATCAAAGTCCCTAAGATCGCAGGGCTTTTTCTGAACCTCCCATTTTGTTAGAACTGTAATTTAGGCATTACTTTAGTTTATTACCTAGTGTAGAGGAAGTACTAGTGCAACTGTCAGCTGCTGTGCTAGAGAACCAACAAAGGCTAAGGTGCAGTGGAGTACCAACTGGCACCAGTGTGCCATGATGCTTTTTGTAACAGATTAAATACAGAGGGTGTAGAATAGTGCAGAGATAAAGACGTAAGTCAGCTGAAGAATGGAAAACAGAGACTAGTATTCCTTTGCAGTATCTCAGTATAGCATAAAATGCTTTTGCTGTTCAAGGTCCAGGAAAAGTTTCCGCAAGAAAAGAAAGGTGGATATATCACAGAATGGCAGGGGTTGGAAGGGACCTCTGGAGATCATCTAGTCCAACCCCCCTGCCAGAGCAGGGTCACCCAGAGCAGGCTGCACAGGACTGCGTCCAGGCGGGGTTTGAGTATCTCCAGAGAAGGAGACTCCACACCCTCCCTGGGCAGCCTGTGCCAGGGCTCTGCCACCCTCACAGTGAAGAAGTTTTTCCTCATGTTCAGACGGATCTTCCTGTGTTCCAGTTTGTGCCCGTTGCCCCTTGTCCTGTCGCTGGGCGCCACCGAAAAGAGTCTGGCCCCATCCTCTTGACACCCACCCTTAAGATATTTAATATTAAATATGCTTATTTTAGAAATGGGCTAAATGCATACATAGAGCACTGCATCTATTAAACACTAACAGAAAAAACTTACTGATTACCCCATGTGTGTAACCTATTATTAAAATTAAGTATGTACACAAATGCAAACAGGGCTCCTCAGTGAATATTACTGTGTCATAGAGGTATAGCAGTCTGTGGATTCAACTGTAATATTGTTGGCATCTTAGAACAGAATATTTCAGTTGGAAGAGACTTACAATGATTGTCTAGTCCCACTGCCTGACCATTTCAGGGCTGACCAAAAGTCAAAGCATGTTATTAAGGGCATTGTCCAAATGCCTCTTAAACACTGGCAGGCTTGGGGCATCTGCCACCTCTCTAGGAAGCCTGTTCCTGTGTTTGACCACCCTCCCGGTAAAGAAATGCTTCCTAATGTCTAGTCTAAACCTCCCCTGGCACAGCTTTGAACTGCTCCCAGGCATCCTGTCACTGGATCCCAGGGAGAAGAGCTCAGTACCTCCCTCTCTACATTCCCTCCTCAGGAAGCTGCAGAGAGCAATGAGGTCACCCCTCAGCCTCCTTTTCTCCAAACTAGACAAACCCAGAGTGCTCAGCTGCTCCCGACAGGCCATGACTTCCAGCCCTTCCACCAGCTTTGTTGCCCTTCTCTGGATGCATTCAAGGACCTTCACATCCTTCTTAAATTGCGGGGCCCAGAACTGCGCACAGTACTCAAGGTGAGGCCGCACCAACACTTAATACAGCGGGATAATCACCTCTTTTGACCGGCTGGCTGTGCTGTGTTTGATGCACCCCGGGATGCGGTTTGCCCTCGTGGCTGCCAGGGCACACACTGCTGATTCCTATTGAGCCTGCTGCCGACCAGCACCCCCAGATCCCTTTCTGCAGGGCTGCTCTCCAGCCACTCCTCTCCCAATTTATCCTTGTGCCTGGCATTACTCCATCCCAGGTGCAGACTCCAGCATTTGTTCTTGTTAAATTCCATGTCAATGATGATTGCTCAGCACTCCGATCTATCTACATCTCTGTGCAAGGCATCTTGTCCCACGAGAGAGTCAAGAACACCTCTCAATTTGGTATCATCAGCAAACTTGCTAATGGTGCGTTCAACTCCTGCATCCAGATCACTGACAAATATATTGTACAGAACTGGCCGTAGAACTGAGCCCTGAGGAATGCTGCTGGTGACTGGTCGCCAGCCAGATGTAGCCCCATTCACTACAACCCTTTGAGCTCTGCCCTTCAGCCAGTTCTTCACCCAGCACGTAGTGAACCTGCTCATCCCACAGTTGGACAACTTGTCCAGAAGGATGCTGTGAGGGACAGCATCAGAAGCCTCACTAAAATCCAGAAAAACTACATCTACCACCTTCCCTTCATCCATTAGGTGGGTGACCTTATCGTAGAAGGTTATCAAATTAGTTAAACAGGACTTCCCTTTTGTGAACCCATGTTGACTGTGCCTGATGACTGCATTGTTCTTTAAATGCCTTTCAATAGCACTCAGTATGATCTTCTCCATAACTTTTCCAAGTACTGAGGTGAGACTAACAAGGTCTGTAGTTTCCTGGGTCTTCCCTCATGCCCTTCTTATAAACTGGAGTAACACTGGCTAGCTTCCAGTCAGCAGCGATCTCCCCAGACTCCCAAGACCCAAGATGATGGAGAGAGAGGTCTTGCCATAACATCAGCTAGCTCCTTCAGTACCCTGGGATGAATCCCGTCAGGCCCCATGGACTTGCGAACATTCAGCTGGTCCCTTACAATTTCAGCATCCGTGAATGGAAAGTCACTGTTCTCACACTCATGGTCCTCCGACTCAGAGGGCGGAGCAGCCCAAGGTATCCATATTACTAAAGACTGAGGCAAAAAAAGGCACTGAATGCCTCTACTTTTTCTTCATCCCTATTAGTCAGGTGACCATCTTCAACAAGTATTGGTCTGATGTTTTCTTTAGACCTCCTCTTGCTATGAATGTACTTTAAAAAGCCTTTCTTGTTGTCTGACACAACACTGTCCATTTTCAACTCTAATTGAGCTTTGGCCTTTCTTGTCTTCTCTCTTCACATATGAACCACAACTCCATAATCTTCCTGCGAAGCCTGACCTTACTTCCAGAGATCATACAATTTTTTTTTCCTCTTCAGCTCCACTGGGAGTTCCCTGTTCAGCCAAGCTGGTCTTCTGCCCCGCTCGTCTGAGTTATGATACAGTGGTATTGCCTGCTCCTGTGCTTCTAAAAGGGGGTTCTTAAAAACTGACCAGCACTCATGGACTCCTAAACTCTCAAAAGCAGATTCCCAGGGTACACTGCTAAGTAGCTCCCTGAATAGCTTAAAGTTTACTCTCTTGAAGTCCAGGGTAGCAATTCTGCTGTCCTTTTTTCTCATTACACTGAAAATTTTAGACTCAACCATTTGATGATCACTGTGGCCGAGACAGCCACCTACCATCACATCCCTCACAAGTCCTTCTCTATTCAGAAATAGCAAGTCTAGGAGGGCATCTTTCCTAGTTTGCTCACTGAGTATTTGTGACAAGAAGTTATCACCCACAAACTTCAAGAACTTCTAAGACCTGCTTGTCACAGTAGTATGATATTCCCAGTTGATGTCTGGGAAGTTGAAATCTCCCGTAAGGACAAGGGCTACCAATCCAGAAGTTTCTCCCAGTAGCCTATAGAATAACTCATCAGTGGTAACATCCTGGCTGGTCGATTGGTAGGAGACACCTACTACAACATCTCCTTTGTTTTCCATCCCCCCCAGTCCTCACCCAGAGGCTCTCAGCCACATCACCGCTAACTGTAAGGGCTGTACAATCAAACCTCTCCCTTACATATAGAGTGACACCTCCACCCCACCTGCCCCACCCATCCCTCCTGAACAGCCTGCAGCTCTCCGTCCCAGCACTCCAACGGTGGGATTCATTCCACCAAGTCTCACTAATACCAATGATATCATAGTTCTGGGAACAAACCAATGCTTCCAGTTCATCCTGTTTGTTTCTCATACTGTGTGCGTTGGTGTACAAGCATTTCAGATATGCTCCTGAGCCCTCCAGGAGCAGCGTAAATGTTCCCACTAGCATTGCCACCCTCACGCGATGCCATGCCAATGCTTGGCTTACCTTCAGCAATCGTGTTGGTATTCCGTTCCCCCGTCAATTCTAGTTTAAAGCACTCTCGATCAGTCCTGCCAGCATACGCCCAAAGATGCATTTTCCCCGTCGGGACAGGTGGATCCCATCAGGCCCCAGCATTCCTTGTGCCTTGAAGACTCTTCCATGGTTCAAAACCCCAAATTTTTGGCAGAGGCACCAGCCCTGGAGCCAAGTATTGATATCTTGGGCTTGCTTGTTTCTTCCAAAGTCTCTCCCTATTACTGGGAAGATCAAGGAGAAGACTGCTTGTGCTCCTGAATTTTTTAGCATTCTTCCCAGGGCCCTGAGGTCTCTTTTGATCGACCTTAGACTTTTTGTTGCGCCATCATTAGTACCCACAATCTTCTCCAGTTTCGGCTGGGACCTTTTTTTATCTTAAAGATAAAGACTATTTTGAATAACATTTTGTCTTAAAACTGAAGACTACGTCAAACAGAACATCTCTCATGATACCCTGCAAATACATGCACAGTTGCAGAACTACTTATCTGTGGAGTGTGATGATGATGGTACTGTTGGGTTTATGGCTTAGTTTTCTACTTTTACTCTTTCTTTGGTTCCATGCATATGTAGAAAACCTTTGCATAAAGAAATAGTAGTGAGAATCGATCAAAAGCAGTAATTAATTGTGGGTTCAGCTAATATTGAGGTTGAAGTTTAATAATTCAGGAGTGTTGCATTGGATTACTGAAATATTTTGGGCTCTTGATCCTGCTGTAATACAAGAATTGCTGGCTGTGTATGATTGTGTGTTACCTGTTGTATATGTGTGTGTGCATGCATGCTTACTCACTCATGTTACACCTCTGAAAGCTGAAGAAATGCCTGCTTTAGATATTACTGTCCAAACTCTATTTAAAAAAACAACAAAAAAATGCTTTCTCCTGAATTTAGCCAAATTCACATAGCTGCTATTTACACAAAATGTTTCAGTGATGGACTATGGGTAGAAATTTTACCATTTAGTGTTTTATTTATTGATATTGAAAATTGTTCTTGTATTGCTCATTATGTTTTGTGATCTGCATGTGAATGACCCTTTCCTTTTGGATGACTGAAACGCAGACATCCCAATCACTGATCAACTGTACATCTCACTGTTGATGAGGGGTTGGTATCATAGGCTCCTGGGGACTGTTGTGTCCCCCAGCGGAACAGTTCATCTTGCTTTACTCCCAGCTCGCATTTAAATGCCCCTAGGAAGAGCAGTAGCTAGGAGCAGGCTGTGTGAATTGTTCTTGTGTTAGTCCAATTTCTGATGTGGGAGGTGGTCAGGACATGCACTGAAAACCTCTTCTGAGCTTTGTTCGATTTACTGGGCATGTCCAAAGGGTCTGTGTTGGGCACGGGCACACACCCAGTGCCTTGGCAGTGTATGGTTTCATCACGGCTTTGTGGGAGTCAGGGTTGTTCTCTGCTGTGGCAAGGTTGTGCTGATGGGTATTGCCCTCTGTTTAAGTATTCACAGGGAGTACCAAGCTCCTGAACACTCTGGGAAACTTCAAAGTGATTTATTTGGCTTTGGTAAGGGAAAGATCATGAAGCTTGGTTACACTTGAATTCTATTCAGGTATGTGCTCAAATGTATCATCATTTGTCTGCTGGTATCTCGGTGCACAGCTGTGACCAGTACCCCCTGCTCCCGACCCCTGCTAACGTGGTTAGCGTAGCTAACGCCATTTTATGAGGCAAGCAGCCATTCTCTGTGACCGAGGGGCTCACGTATTCCTTCCCTTTCCCTCATTATCAGGCCCTGAAGGTCCTGTGCACCAAGTACACAAACAAACAGATTTCTTCCTCCCCTCCCTGCTGGCCTCAAGGTTCCTGGGCGCCAGGCCGATTACTCCTTCCTTGCCGGCCTTGAAGGTCCCAGGCACCCGGCCAGCCCGGCGGTGGTGATGGCCCCATCACGTCACAGCACCCAGAGCACTGTCCATAAAATCACGCAGTTACGAGTCCCAAGTGGGGAACTTGGGCCGGAGCTGCTGCGGGACAGTGAGACCCGGGACCCGCCGGTGGCCAGGGACGCCTCCACCGTCATCTCCTTCCTCCGCAGACTAAGTGACTTGTATTCTTTTATATGATTTTCAAATCTAGATTATTACTGTTATATTGATACAGCAAACCACATATTAATATCTGACCCGATCTGCAGAGGGTCCAGGTGATGAGAAATTATAAGTTAAGTTGTATTATAAATTCTGTATTACGCTACTTATAGATTGTACTGTACTGATTCTGCTTGTATAAATCTTGTGCCATTGAAATCATAAATTCCGTGCTATACTAATCATAATATCCTGTTACGATTTAGTGCTGTCATCATTCTGCCAAAGATCCCTAAAAGAACCTGTCTGTCCCCTTAGTGCTGGGTGACAACAGATAATAATATTTCATACATAAAGCTTTTGAATTGTTAGCTATATTAAGGCTCATAAAAAAGTATGTCTGTGATATTGAGTTATCATATGAGACCATCAGCAAAAATCTCTGTGCTGGCTTTGTTTTTCCCTTGAGGTTTACGGACTGTTGTTACGGACAAGTATTTCCTTCTTTTGAAATAGACTTCATTCTGTTTCTGCTTGAAAACTTTCATTGCCAACAGAGGGTTCTGCCAGCATGTCTGGTTCAATCCTTCTGTATATTTTGAATGTTTCTGAATAAAAGTCAGTAGCATATTGCCCGTTGCTTTATTTTGGGAAGAGATGTGCGGAGAGAAATGGGTAAGTAGATAAATGGAAACAAAGTTATTCACACTTCTGATGTCTCATGCTGCTGGCCATTGACTAAAGGATCCTTCTGCTTCTGTTCTCACTTGAGTGCCGTTGTTTAGTATTAGTGGATCATTTCTACTGTCACAGGGTGGAAACTGTTTTAATGACACTCTTCATGTGATGTTTAAACTTCTGATGCGCTGCTGAACACATGAAGAAAATTTGCCTTTTTAATTTTTTGGGTACACATAACTTGTCTAGGTCTTGTATGTTTAATAAGGTAGAGATTTAGCTTTCAGTTAACCTACTTTGGGCTGAATTTTGACTGGGATGTAAACCGTAGGGATTCACAGTGCTGTTACATAGCTTGCCTGACTGTGCTAATCAAGCCTCACATTTCAGCTGCAATCCTTTCTTCCAGGAGTACTTCTAACAGTACCAATCTCATCAGGGCATGACATAAACAGAGATCAATCGAATTGTTCCTGATAGCAGCAGTAGTAGTCCTGGGGGCCTGGCTTATTGACTGGGAGTGAAGAGCGTTCCACTCTTACTCACTAGTCTTCATACCCATGTTTGTGCTGCTGAGCTGCTCTGTAGAAAGCCCTGTGCAGAATTTGCCCTTTACCGCTTTAGATTCGATTCTCCCTTGCACCCTTGGTGTCTTTGGTGGCGGAAAGAAACAGCACCATTCTTGGCATACCAGTGAACGTTTTCCTTCTGTAGGCACAAACCTCCCTCTCCTGTAACGTTCACTGGGTGGTTTCTTCCGATACCACCTCTGAAGTGGTAGCTGAGACTGCAGCTGCTCATCTCTCCTCTCTTTGCTCCCACAGTATTTTCTGCACTCTCTCAAATGCAGGTTGTTTAAATCCAAGCTGTCCTTTCTTCCTTCACACACCGCGTTCTTGGCTGATTTGGTGTATGAAGCCTGTATGATGATGTGATCCCACCTTCAAGGATTTTAAACTCCTCAGAAATCCTAATCTTGTCCTCTGTATTTTGAAGTCTCTCTTAACCGCTCTGTATTGCATTCTCCCAAAGGAAAATCCTCCTTTTAAAATTACTTTTTTCCCATTCCCTTAGTGTTTACTACTAAACTTATGTACTGTTTAGCTACCGAAATCCCAAAGATACATTGGTAAAACCTCAGTGCGTATGCTTAAAGTGCTCTCCTTGCTGATTTATTGCTGATCTCATCACCTGCTTCTTCTGCTGTACTGTGTTGGACTTGCACTTCCAGTCCTCAGCTTCAATTTCCTAAAGAACTTCTCTCCATCTGTTTTCCTCTCCTTTTCCTCTTACTCTTTGTGCTCTTCCAGATTCTTTTCCTTTTCAGCCAATATCCCCCTGGAGTTTGTTGACGTTAGTGAAAACAAGCAGCACTGAATTTGAGGGGAAGTGAGGTAAAAGAAGTTGTTCTTGCACACTCAGGCAGCAGCCAAACAAGCTGGCGTACAAGCCAAACGATTTGGCATGGGTGAGGAGGTGGAAGGCTCTGAGCAGAAAGCGGGAGCAGGGCTGGCGCTTTCCTGTCCTGACAGTTTCTGTTTCACTAGTGGCTGCTCTGCTTCTGGAGGCTTATGCTCTTCTGCCTGCAAGGCAGAGCGTCCCGTCTGGACTGAATCAACTGGTTGCACATGCTGTGAGGGTCTGGAAACAAACTTGTGGGAGTGGCACCAAACAGATCCATGTTGAAATGGAAAATCTTTAATAAGGAAAACAAGCTTTTGGGAGTTGTAAAATTTAAACTGATAAATGAGAAGATAGTTTCTTAAGTGGTATGCAAGAGCTAAGTCCATACAACATCAGACCAGAAGTCCCGCGACCCCATGGTCTGGTTTCAGATGGTGGCTGAGAATAGATGCTTGTTCAAAAGTAAGACAGTAAGGTACTGCTGTGCCCCACCAACCATGTTCGACAGGGGACTTTCTGAGCTAGAGCTGTTTTGGTTTTGGTTCTGCTTAATGGTTTTTGAAGGATTGCTCTTGCATTAATAGAAATGTTACTTCTTTGAATCCATGTAAACTGAAAATATCAACAACGTTTCAGGGCAGTGGTCCCAAAGCCTGGTGGCACATGGTGTGAAGGTACCTTTTTGTTTGTATTGAACCTGGCATCTGATCGTTTCCAGTGTCACAACTCTATTTTTGTATTATGAGACAATAAAGAGTCATTCCCTGATTTTCTTTTCCTTAACAGTCAGGATTTCCTTAACAGTCAGCTCTTTTATAGTCTAATTACTTTCTTATTGCAGCCTTGGATTGTCCTTGCCATCCATCTTTGTTTTATTTTTAGTTCACTAATGTCTTTGCATATCTGAGTGCGTTATCATTTAATAGCCTCACCCTCAGATTAGCACATCGTTTTTTGTGTTTGTTCAATCCTTTTCCCAGAAACATTTTTAAAACAGATTTTCTTAACATTTCCTCCTTATTACATTTTACAGTTACAGGTATTTTTTCCTGTCTTAGCATGTGATTTGTCTGCATTAATTTTCCATTCTTGTACTGGGCCTGGCTGGGATGGAGTTAGTTTTCTTCATAGCAGCTCGTTTGGTGCTGTGGTTTAGATTTTTAACCATAACAGTGCAGATAACATACTAATGTTTTAGCTGTTGCTGAACAGTGCTTGCACAGGGGCAGGAGTTTTTCTGTTTCTCACTCTGCCCACTCCCAGTGAATAGATTGGGGGGATGCACAATAGGTTGGGAGGGAGGACAACCAGGCAGGTGACCCGAACTAACCAAAGAGATATTCCACGCCGTATAACGTCATGCTCAGCAATAAGAAGGAAGAGAAGGGGATTTGAGGGGGTTAGTCATCTTGAAGGAAGAGAAGGGGATCTGAGGGGGTTAGTCATCTTTTGCTTGGGAACTGGCTGGGCATCAGCGTGTCCATGGGAGGTGGTGAGCAAATACCTTTGCATCACTTGTTTAGTTTTGTTTTCTTTCCTTTCTCTCTTCTTCCACTTCTCCTTCACTTATTAAACAATTTTTATCTTGACCCACAAGTTTTCTTTCTTTTACTCTTCCTTTCCTCTTACGCTGTCCCACGAGCGAGTGCCTGTGTGGCGCTTAGCTGCCTTACTGAGGTTAAACCACAACAACTCTATAGACGTATTCTTGTTTAATAAAATGCATTTGGTTCCACCTTCTTGGGGAATACAGCATGTCTATGTTTTGAGTCTACAGATAGAGGCGTAAAAAGGGGTTATGGGTTGGATTTACAAGTGCTTCACTATCACTTGCATTAAAACAGAACAAAAAGAACATTGTTTTTAACTACAAAAATTAAAAAAAAAAAAGTGAAAAATTATTTGTTGCATCTGCTGTAATATATGGTGATGGCCGAAAGCCTCTGACCAGAACAAGTTATTAACATCTGAGTTTTTAATGTTAATTCCTTGATTTTTAGTAGGCTATGATACTACTCAGATACAGCTTTGCAATATTGCATGTCTGTAGTTCACTGGAGATCATGCTGCATCACCTCAGCTTTCTTCCTAACAGCTTTGGCACACACTGAAACACAGGAGGTTCCTCCTGAACATCAGAAAACACTTTTTCCCTGTGAGGGTGTGTATTGGGTTTGCGTGGCAAGGTTTTGGAAGCTGGGGGGGGGGGGGGGGGGGCTGCAGGCGTGGATTCTATGAGAAGCTGCTAGAAGCTTCCCTTGTGTCCAACAGAGCCAATGCCAGCCGGCTCCAAGAGGGACCTGCTGCTGGCCAAGGCTGAGCCCATCAGCGACAGTGGTAGCACCTCTGGGGTAACATAGTTAAGAAGGGGGGGAAAAAGCCCTGCACAACTGCAGAAAAGAGAGGAGTGAGCATATGTGAGAGCAACAACTCTGCAGACACCAAGCTCAGTGAAGAAGGAGGGGGGAGGAGGTGCTCTAGGCACCTTCTTGGCCAGCCAAAGTCAACCCACCACAGAGTGACCGAGCACTGGCACAGGTTGCCCTGAGAGGTTGTGGGGTCTCCATCCTTGGAGATATTCAAAAGCCGTCTGGACACAGTCCTGGACAATCAGGTCCAGGTGACCCTATTTGAGTAGGCAGTTGGACCAGATGACCTCTGGGGGTCCTCTCCATCCTCAACCATTCAGTCATTCTGAGATTTTTTTTTTAAAGGGCTAATGTTATGTGAAATATTACCTTGGATGCATATTAATCTGAGGAGTTGCTTTTACCATTAATAAGGATTTTACCAGACACTGATAAGATTGTTGTAAATGAGAACTGTCTAACAATGAAAGAAAAGAGCAATAGGGGTTAATTTTGTCAAAAAGCTTTAGAAAAATCATTTACATTCCAAACTCAAGATGTAAGGTTGTTCAGATGACAGATAGTGATAGAAGGGGGACACAATTCAGTAAATACTTGTTTATTAAAATATTCTGAAGTAAGGTTAATTGACTGATGATTGGAGGAAATGTGTTCAGGAGCCAGGGTGCATCTAAGTGTTAAATTTAGTGCATGTGCAGACAAATCTGTTTTACATGGATGGAAGTACTGAAATAATTCCGGGAAAAGTTTTGAGACAACATAAGAGGAAAATTGGTGGGGAGATCTCTCTGTAACAGTAATTGTACTAATGCAACAGTGTAAAATGGCATAATTTTGTGACACCAGTGAGAAATTGACTCTAAAATGGGTCTGTTTGTAATGGGAAAAGGTTTTTGCAATAATAGTTTAGGGTGACAATGGCTTTGATTTAGGCTTAAATTTAGACTAGAATCCGTTGCCTCTGTGATGCTTATACAATAGAAGTATAACTGATGTGAAAAAGGTACAGAAGCTATCAGGATCTTATTTGTCAGTAACTGTAGTAAATAAGGAGTGTAAGAATCACATCTGATACTGAAAAATGCAAGTGTAAAATTTACTTAATTACTATTTTATTATCTCACACCTGAGTAGACCATGTGATCTGCTCTTAATATATATGCATATAGTGGGTATAGATCTGGACATGGAGTATGTGAACCTCTTGGGAGAAAGTCAAGAGCATTTTTAAAAGAGGTTATCTTGAGCTCTCATGCTCTCAGGCAGAGTGAGTTTTTATGGCTGAGACCGTCCAGCTGCTGTTCCCGTCTTTCTGAGGCTGTTGTTGTCTGTAAGAGGTCTGGCTCAGCTGGACATCAATCGGGCTTCTCAGCCGCGTCATTTGCATTGTTATACAGCGATGCGGGCAGCAGCCGGGAGTGATTCATACTCGGTGGCGATGGCTGTGAGCTGCAGTGGCTCGGGAAGAGGGATGTATTCTGGAGGCAATCGGAGAGGTCAGCTGTGGGGAAGAACTGCTTCAGCTGCGCCGTCTGACTCTTCCCGGCAGCGCGAGGCAGCGCCGTGGGCCATGCCTCCTGCCCTCCTTCCACAGTACGGGAAGGACACAGCTGCAGTTTTTGTTACAACAAGAAATGTTTTTGTATTTCATTATACATTCCTAATGGAGAGGGGACAAGGCTATTTTCACAACAGCTGAGCTAAACCCCTGCAATCATCTGCTGTAATCTGCTTTACCTGGTTTATCCAGTGATAAATAAAAACTTTAATGCGAGAGTTGTTACGTGCCAAGTTTTCTGAACGCCAAAACGCATCTTTTTTGTGGTTAAGATGGTGATACTGACATCCACACAACCTTGCTTTTTCAGCCATACATCTGTGTAAAACTATTTCCCCATCTGAAATGTGGAAAACATTGTGATATCGTGGAAGTATGGAGTCAGTACAACTTAATAGGATTAAGAAAAGGAGAAGCTGGAAGAATACTTGGATAACTTTTACAACTAAATCAGTGACCTGTGATCAGAGCATTCTGCTGGAAACTTCTCCCTCAAACCATATTGCCTGTTGGCCCATAAAACCACATCTCTGTTTGCTTAAGGATTACGTGCTCTCACGCTCTCCATCTCTGTATTTTTATATAAAAATTAAAAGCATGAAAATAGTATTCCTGCATAAAATGTTTTACGCTGACAGCGTTTACCCTAAAGGATTACTGTATTTGGAAAAGAACAAACACAGCAGTTGTCTTTAATTTATACACTTGTAATTATTACACACTTATGAGTTGACAAGGTCTCTGATAAATGCTGAAAATGTTGTTCAAAAAGTTATGGTGGACTGAGTCTGATGTTGAACAGCGATTAGGCAGAAGCATCTCCAGAATACAGAGACCTGAAATACTGCGTCCCTCAGTATGATGCATGTCAGGTTGGAAGCTGCCAAAAAACATACCTTCACATCAGTAAAATAGAAAAGCCCTTGTATTTTGTTAAGGATTTTATCTTTGCACTTTTGTATTGGTATTAAACATCTAGACCATATATGCAACTCAAAAAGAAAACCTGGAATGTAAAAGGCAGATGGTGGGTTTTTTCCATACCTTGCAGAAATGCTTCTGCTTTTAGAAGTTGAATGGTGTTTTTGTTAGTGACAAATGAAGCAGAATTTAATATAGTAGGTAAGTTATTAGTTCATATAGCAATAGACAAAAATAAATCAGAAAAAACTCTTTTCTTTAACAGTACAGTTAAGCTGTTGTTACCTGAGGAGGCAGGAGGAGACGGTGCACAGAGCTGAAAGGTGCAGTTACAGCACTGTGGGTTTTCTAACTCTAATCGCAATTCAGCTGTTTTGCCTCCAGGTTCCAGGCAATTTGTAGTGCTGCAGCTCTTCCCAACAGTTTTTATTGTGTGAAATGACTGTTAAGATAGGTACAGTATGCAAAAGCTTTCTGTCTAATGCTTGACCTGCTGATTACTACCGCACTTGAAAGGGCAGGAGAGAGAGTTAACTTGAAGGTAGATTTCTGAGGTAGACCACTTTGGTTATCTTCTTTTGTTTTGACTCATGATAAATATTGAAGGAGTGAATCCTGAGCAGAGAACACGTGTAGATTGCAGTCAGAAGGCAAATGTTTTTTTTTCTGGGAGAGTTTTCTCAGTATTTGAATGCCTGTGGGCATTAGCAATGTATTAAATGTAAAAAACAGAAGGGGGGGGGGGGGCAAACCTTTAAAATCTTGTAGATTTGTAAAATGTAACAGTTAATTCATTGGAAAATCCTGTCTTCTAAAGAAAGCGGGTGTTCAAAACTCAATTTTAAAATACATTTCTCTCTGTATATGGGCTCAGACTGTCAAACAAATTGGTTGAAATAATCATATAAGAGATTAGGTATGTACAAAACCTAATTTAATGAAGAACATGAAAACTTGAAATAATTTTATCTTGTCAGTCTAGTTGGTTTTGTCTCTGTGACACAAAAATACCTTTGTACTTACAAAACATACATGCAACGCGAATCTTACTAAAATGTTCATATTGAAAGGGTAGGTGTCTGCTAGTATATCAGAATAATTTGTTCGGCAATGCCAAAAACAATTAGAAGTTGAATAAATGTTTTGCTCGAGTTGTTTCATTTAGGTGTTACAGCTGTGGGTACCTCGCTCTCACGAGGCTTGTGGAAGCCAACTGAGCTCACGCAAGAGAACTGCCTTGGGTCATCCCCAGGTGTTCATCCGAAAGCGGGGTGCAAGTCCTTGAGCTAAAATAGCGCGTTTGGCTTTATCTGCTGTCTGGAGAGCTGCTGGCTTGACAGCTGCAACTGTTGGTGCTAATGCCTGGGTGTTGCGTCCAGTGCGTGCACGCCATGAGGCATTAGACAGACGATTGCTCTGCTGGAGGGTGAGCTAATTCGGCTGCCTCGTGCAAGTTAGCGAGGACCTGCTCTGTCAGCACAACTGTGGGGTGGTAACGTGGGGCAGTAATCTCTGGATCCAGAAGAGGATATCCCTCTGTCTTCTGGGAAGCGTGTTTGGGAGGTGCAGAATCTGCCTGATGCGGCATGCTTCAAATTAGCATTGTAGGTGAATGTTTCAAAATGGGTCTGGCAAAACCAGTGTTGGTGAGTTACCGTATCAAACTTGTCACAGAGGCAGGTAATTGCTGGGTGGGGTTATACAGCCTGTGTTATGCAGGAGGTCAGATTAGATCATCACTGTTTCTTCTGGTTTTAAATTCTGTGACTCTAATGCAACCAGTTGTTCCATGCAATCACTGTTCATACTTGTTTATCACTGACACACCCAAATCAGCTTGCATCCATATGTGGCTCACGCTGCAACAGAGCTATCTGTTTTCCAGGCCGTGAAGAGCTTTCCCATAGGTCAATGTGGTAAGCAAAAATGGTACTTTAAAAATTATATACTTGCGTGACATGGAGTTAATTCAAGGGGAGAGGGGGGAATTTAAAAGTATGGAATTTTGAATTGGAAATTCAGGTATTCTTGACTAACTTAAGCTAAATCGGTAGAACCTGTTTCAAACTGAGGCAGCACTTCACTCGGGTTTAGAAACTGGAATAATAAAAACACACAATGCACAATTGTGTGTTATGCAGAATTACCTTATTATCATGTATTGTGTATGTTATTATATATTATGTAGATTATAACATGTTGTTGTTATATATTATTATGTTCTTAATGCAGAATTAAGGACAAGGTAGATGGGTCAGGTTGCAGTAAACTGCTGTTGCTTGAAAGCCTTTTGTATGATGTTGGCTGTGTTCAAATGAACATTTACTCTGTTTCCATCATTGGGATTTCAGAGTACAGGTCAGGATTGGCCAAAAGATTTGTTTAATCAGATGTATTTGATATTCTTGAAAATAATGCCTTTTTGCAGTTCAGGTATGTGTAAGCAGCCCTGTACTTGATCTGGTACATCTTCATCTCTCCCTTTATTTTTACAAGTGCTGGTTACAGGCATGAATTTACCTGTGCATGCAATTTTAGACCACATCTGGAGGCCTCAGTAGCAAAAGTTTAACCCTATTTGCATGAGAATTACTGAGAGAGCGAGAAAAGGCTAGGTTTTCAGACAGAGTTTGTATGCATGAAATATATAAAAGCTGTTACGTAAATGTACATATATAAAAATACAAAAGAAGAAACTAATTGTTGAAAAAGTTGTGGGGTTTTTAGCTTATATAGATATGAATTAGTTTTTAGTTCTGCAGATTGAAATCTGTTGGTCATGTTGAACTGGTTGGTGTTACTGCAGTGCTGTCTGCCGTGTTTGTGAGACACAAAGCTCTCCTCTCCCTGAGTTCATTGCTTTCCGGAAATAATTGTTTTGCCAGGCGCATTGCTTTTTGAAGAAGGGAAGGGAAGACATGATTTTCAAAGGACAAGACCGGGATGCATGTCAGAGCACTGCTCCCATTTTAATAAGATTTCAGTCAGCACCACTCTGTGCACTTACTGCCCTGCGCCAATTTATCTGTCTGTTAGAATACTTAGTTTTACTTGGAGCAATTCAAATGGTAGAGTTGCTACAGGTAGAGTGATTGTCATGTAATATTAATTAGTTTGCCGGTAACTGTAGATTTCCCTCCTTTTTTCGAAGGGTCTGTGATAGGATGATGAGTCTGTTGAGTGTTTTCCTCAGTTGAACTGAGAAACCAAATACTGCATTTGAGATGGTGTATAAATTTTACTTAACAAAGCTTATTAAAAAAATTCTGAGAAGGCTTATTTTTAATGGAAAAAGGAATAAATACTGCACTCACTATTATCTTTGATATGTTCCAAACATTTTTTAAATGTCTTTCTGACAGATGGTCTGCATAGCTCTTTGCTGGAATCAGCTATGCCCATTAAAAGAGGGAACATAAATAGGTCTGATGAAGCTGCTAACTGTTCTAATGTAATTCAGGAGCACTGGGCATAACACAGGCTTTTGGTACAATAGCACATCTTTCTGATTAATGTCTGAGGAATATGTTGCAACCTATCCAAAGGAAATTTGTGTATAAAGCTGTTGCTTTTATTTTATTTTTCTCTGACACCCCTTGCTGGTTTTGTTTATATGGTTTGGCTGGCTATTTGGTGTGGTTTGGCTGGGTGTTGATTTAGTTTCGGTGAAACAAAAATACAGATTTAAAATGTAATTATTAAAAAAAAATCTTTTAAAAATCCAATTTGCCTTTAGAAGAACAGGAAGAAGGTTTAAAGGCTGTAGGTAAAAAAGAAGATTTGCTACAGAGGCTATTTTTGAGTTTTCCATTTCTGCAAGGTGCCCAGGGATTACTCTGGTATTACTATTTTATTTATTTGTTAGCTGTAAACAGATATATTTTGGGTAAGTGGGGGGTGGTTATAGCTACTTACAGCTTTTAGGGTTATCATTACTGGTTGGCAGGATGCCTGTCTGTGTCTCATGTCAAGTATTTCCCAAATGTGAGTGCTTCAGAAGCTGGTCTGCCATAACCCACGCACTTGTGTGTTCGTTGGCTTTGGCTGTTTCATTGTACTACAAATGTGTAGGTTTTGCCATTTTCCGTCCAAAGTTCTTTCTGATAGTATGAGAATTGGTTGTTCCCGGTGGCATAAAGCATTGTCAGAGACACTTACCTCTGCTCTGATTCTTTCAAAACGATTTTATTCAAGTGGTTTGATGATGTCAACGTGCTGGTCAGAACTTTGTGTCTTTGAGGATGTATTTAAATGAGGGTGTCAGAGAGAGTTTCTCACTTTAGTTACTAGGAAGCAGTTTAAGCAACTTCATTCAGCTGATTCCAGCTGGTTTGTTTATAGCACAAAAGGGGGAAAAAAAACTTGAAGGAAAGTTTTGAGCACACAAGCGTCTGAAGCAAATAAATCCGGAGAAGTTTCACATCATCTAAACCACCTTTTAAAATATCGCAATTTGATGATGAACTCGGAGCAGCTCCTCAGGGTTACAGAGGCGTGCTGGTATCAGTTACGAGGAAGGGAACGCAGCTTGGCATGCGTCGCAAATGCACAACTCAACGGTGGTATGGCTCGTGGGGCAGGGGCAGAGTGTGAAACACTTTTGGAACAGAGCAATGATAGAGAAATTATAAATAATGGACTGGAGATACCTGTGCACTTAATACTGGCATAGCAGAACAGCAGGACTGCGTGGATAACATTGTTTTTGGTTTTTTTTTTTGAAGTCATGCAATGGTAAAAGCCTGCAAGGCAGGACTGTTGTAGAATGTATATGGAAATAATGACTTGGAGCGATAGGCCTAGAATGACTAGCCGTGCCGTTCACCTGGTGGGTGAGGTTAGGAGCTCCGAAAACAGTCTGTCCAAGGAAGCTCTGTGTCACTCAAGACAGCTAACAGCCACAGTTTATGGAAGTACTGTCAAATAATTCAGTTTTGTTTAAATATGTTGCTAATCTGGAAGAAATGAACAAAATTTAATTTTCTTTATGGTATTCAGTCAAATTTCCAAATTACTGCTTATAACAGGAACATGTATTTATACAAAAATATTCATGTATTCCAGTCTTTAACTCCATACCTGCAAGTGTATGTATTTAGGGAATTCAGTTTTCAGTAAAATAGCTCAAAACTGAAGTTTGTCATTCATATTCAAACCAAACTTGTAATGAAATCTATTATCCAGCCACATAATGCAAATTAATACAGGGGGTTTTTGTGATTATTTGTGCAAGAGACGGGCATCCTCTTGCAAATTATTGACTCTTTTAGAGTGGCTTTCTTCCGTAAGAAAGCGCTTTGTAATGTTTTTATACTAAACCATAGGGAAAGAGACAAAACTATTAGTCTGACCAGTAGTTTGTTGCCTTTCTAGACAAAGACTTGGAAGCAGCAGTGGCAAATGTGCATTTTCAAATATAAACCATCCTGTGTGGGTAGTAACATGACAGTCTCCATTGCAACGTACTGAAGTTGGCTATGTTGTTAGAGCCTGCAACCCAGAACTTTATTTGGAATGGATTTTAGCATGGTGACGTTTGTAAGCTGAGTATTGACAATGATATGTGTTCATTTTATTGGTCATCTGCTGTGCTTTAGGATCCACATACATCTTGTACATGTCATGTTTTCATGGTTT
Organism: Phoenicopterus ruber ruber; assembly: GCA_009819775.1. NCBI lineage: Eukaryota > Metazoa > Chordata > Aves > Phoenicopteriformes > Phoenicopteridae > Phoenicopterus > Phoenicopterus ruber. The sequence continues at coordinate 63,937,394 of CM020246.1, read as the reverse complement.
CTTATTTTTTCATTAATGATGATGACAACTATAGATTTAGGTTTAAGAACTCAAATACTTCACAGAAAAGGAGACTATCTTTTTGTGTGCTTTTACACTTCTTATAGTACATTCTGGATGCCCCTTGAATGGATAAAATTGTGTGTTTTAGTTTGCCTTATTAAATAATGTAGTACTGTTTTGTCAAAGTGCTATTTAGCACTGCAAAAACAGATTAATATGCATGTCTCTAGATTAAAATAATAGTTTCCCTTTCTCCTCTGTTTCTAACCTGTGACTTCTAACCTTATGTCTAACTGTTCTGTCCTCTGTTGCTGTATATGCATGTTTATTATTGTAGGTTTGTGACTTGGAATGTGAGCTACTACAAATGTGAGCATCTGAAAATAAATCTTTTGCCAGTCTGGAAACGTGATATGCAAAGGGAACACTCTTCAGCCTCCAGATAAGGTCTGCAAAGTACCATTGAGACGTAAAGTAATCTGTGGTTTGGGTCATCCTGAAAGCTCTTATTGATATGAGATGAGTCTCGATGGAGAAGTCCTGCTGTCACATGTTCATCATATACCGACTGAGAGCAGGGGGATCGAGAGAAGGCTGAAGCTGAGATATTTCCTATGCTGCAGAGACTGAGGGTGTGAAAGGAGCTAATGCTTCACTAAGCTGCCCCAATTAAAAAATTGCAGAGTTTGTCAGACGTAAGATGCTCTGGTCACTGCTAATGGGACAAGTAAGCAGTTTATTAAGGTAAGGGCATTGTTCTTCGGAAGCAGATATGAGAAGCTTTGTTTATTGTGTATGTGGGGTTTTTTAAAGTGCGGTTTGCTGTTTTGCTATTGGAAAAAAAAAATTGGCTGCTCTGTAACATAGCATTGTCAGAGAAACAACTGGAATGCAGAAATGCCTTTGAACTCAGGATGGATTTGTTTTTGCTTCCCAGGCAGTCAGCATCAGTGTTTTTAACAAAAGGGAGGAGGCTGATTACCACAAGGTTTCCTGTTCATGTGGATAAGGAGCTTTCATAAAGAAACAGGAAAACAGAAATTCTCGCAAATAATCAGTATTCTGCTGCATTTTGTGACATTCCATACAAATTGTAAATGAAGCAGAAATAAGTATCTGCAGAATACGGAGGGCTGTGCAGAAAGTACTGAGAGAAAAGAACTGCCAAAAAATGCAGAATTATGCAAAGTGCCTCTCCAGTATTGGACTTATGTGCGTGAAGGTATGCGGTGAGAGATGTGTTGATGGGTGTTCACGCTGGTCCCTACAGGGGATACAGCATAGCCTGAGGTTTGTCGGTGAAGGAGGGGGTGGAGTGGGAGGCGGTCTGCTGTTTGGGGAGCATGGCACTTACTCAGGGTGTACTTGAAGGACTACTTGCTGGACTGGCATTTAGCTCTCGCCCCTTCCTCTCCCAAAGATGTATACACATACGTGCACGTGCTTATAGACAGGAAAGGCTTCCCAGAGGAAGCACACGGTTGCTGAAACAAGCTCTTAGCAGTGCATAGGGTTTTGTCTGGAGAGAGGTTTTACGGGGCGGAATTCTGCCCAGCAGGCGGGCGGGCAGGCGGGGGGCAGGTGGGCGGGCTGGAGGGGTGCTCCCGCGGGCAGGGGGGCGGGCGGGGTGCTCCCGCGGGCAGGCAGGGGGGCGGGCAGGCAGGGGGGCAGGTGGGCGGGCTGGAGGGGTGCTCCCGCGGGCAGGCGGGCAGGCAGGGGGGCGGGGAGGCAGGCAGGGTGCTCCCGCGGGCAGGCAGGAGGGCAGGCATGGGGGCGGGCGGGCAGGTGGGCAGGCAGGCGGGGTGCTCCCGCGGGCAGGCAGGGGGGCAGGGGGGCAGGCAGGGGGGCGGGCAGGCAGGCGGGGTGCTCCCGCGGGCAGGCGGGGGCCAGGGGGGCGGGCAGGCAGGCGGGGTGCTCCGGCGGGCAGGCAGGGGGGCGGGGAGGCAGGTGGGGTGCTCCCGCGGGCAGGCAGGGGGGCGGGCAGGCAGGCAGGCGGGGTGCTCCGGCGGGCAGGCAGGGGGGCGGGCAGGCAGGCAGGCGGGGTGCTCCCGCGGGCAGGGCTCGCGGGGCGCTGCCTGCCCGCCCGGGGCTGCGGCCAGTCACCTGCTGTTGGTGTAGGGGACAGCAGGAAACCCGCAGGCAGAAGTACAGCCCGGGGTAAAACCCCAAACTGTGCGTTCCAGGTGAGCTCGTTATTTTTCTTCTAGAAGGAGGATGGGACAGTGGTCGCGTCCCGTTGCAGCTCTGTAGGCGTGAGGGCAGAACGCTACGGCATCGCTATTTCCACCAGCCCGCGTTCCCCCCTCGTACTCCCACAACTTTATTTGGCTGAAACGCCGCGCTACGGTCGCGTCAGGGCCAGGCGGTGCATTTTTCCTGACCTGCCGCTGTTCCTTTGTGGCCGTGGGGCGCTCGGCCGGGCGAGGCGGGGAGGGAGGTGGGGGCGGGGAGGGAGAGGTTAGCGGAGGGAGATCTGGAGGGCTGCGGTGGGCGGACGGCTTGTTTTCCTGCGAGCAGCCGTGTGCTCGGACGGCCCTGGGCGCCGGCCATGTGTGTTCGCTGCGGTGTTGAGGGTGAGAGACCCAGGTAAGGCAGCAAGGGAGCAGATGGTTGCTGACTGGGTGCGTTTTTATGCCCCCCCCTCTCCCCCCCCTTTTCTACAACTGAACCTTTTTACCCCCGCTTTATAACGGGACAGGTACTTGGGGGGGGACCTCAGACAGGTGGCAGCCTGTGTGAGCAAAACAAAACTTTTTAAAACCTAAGTCTTAACGTAAGAGCGTTGGGCTTTGGATAATAAATGTTCCCATCTTGTGTGTTTAACCTCTGCGTGATCTTAACTGGGAGGAGCAACAACTTACAACATGATTCTGATTTTTTTCTTCACTGTGAATACCTTTATGTGAACACGGGAGTGAGTAATTAGCTCACCAAGTGTCTCAGAAGGGATTTGGAGCAGTCTTATAAAAACTGTGTCTCAGTCGCGCGCCGAGGTTGCTGGGCTGTATTTCAGAGGTTGAATGTAGGTTACGGGGAGAGGGAGTGCTGGTGGCGCTGGGTGGTAATTAGGTGGCCTGGATATAAAGATCTCAGACGTGTGAGATACTGGGAATGGGAACTCCAGCGAAGGAACGGAAGGAGATCGCATACTGGACGTATAGGTGAGATGAATTACACGACTGAGCTGACCATTGAAACTTTAAAAATGAGAAAGAATTCTGACTTACTAAAAAGGTTAAATCAGTGAAGGATCTAGAGAGTTACAGGGAAACTTTGTACTCAAAAAATAAACCAAACAAAACCTCATGTCTTAGTAAATTATTCCTTCCTTTGATCTGAAAGTTTCTCCGTAGCTTTTAATCGCCTCCATCCTCACAACTAGTACAAGAGAAACAATTAACAAGCTTATTTAATGTAAAATGTTCAGAAAATTTTTGCAGCAGTTATGTAGTGGAAATAAGTACAGTATCTTGAACTCCTTAACTGTCTTTTTTAAAATGTCTTTTTTAAAAAGACATAATAAGTCTTTTTTAAAAAGTAATTATTTAACAAATTCTGCCTGCACTTGTGTTGAAGTACCATTTGCAGTGAATGTGGTGTTGACAATATTTTAAAATGGCTTCTTACCAAATTTTACCTGAGTATAAAGAATTTATACCATTATATTTTGATCAGCATTATACTTGCATTGCCAAGAATTTCCCCTTTAGTCTCAATCATTGTATAACAGCTGTTGTTACAGCCTTAACCTGCTTCCACATCTTTGCATACATTAGGTTATTCTACTAGAAAACAAAGCAAACCTCACCAGTCAGCTCTTGTGCATGCTAGTACAGGTAAGGCCCAGCAGGCTGTAATGCATTTGCTTTATTTCCTGATTATGAGAAAGGGCACAAGGGACAATGGTGAAGACTCCTGGAACCCTCTGTAATTTAGTGCTGCTGTGACAGCCACAGAGCTCATGAGAATTGCAGCATGGATAGGAAGGGAAGGAATTGTACGCTATTTGCTCAAACAGGAAAAGTTCTTGCTACCAAGTCCACGATAAAGACGGTAGAAAGGGGCAGTCCATTTCACTCTTTCCTTCCATCTGTGTGTTAGGAGTAACCAGCATGCCTGTGCTACATCCAGGATTGCTTCTAAACCTCAGTTTCCACTTTGAGTTGGCCAGCACTTCTGAAGAGTGCTGCAAACAACTACCTGTGCTTTGTTAAGTAGTTGTTACTTGCTTTGGGAGGCTGAGACAAGGCAGAAAGGATTTATAGTACAGGATCCTCTTCTCCATTTACTTCCCTGTGGCTTAGCTACTTTCCTGTTGTTGAGGAAGTTGGGAGGGAGCTGTGTTGCAAAACATGCTCTTGGGAAATACAAAGAACCTTTTCTTTTCCAAAGATATCTATGCTTGTAAAACCCCCCCCCGCCCGGTTCTCAAGTTTGAAGGCTTTTTAGCAGTTACAATAGGAAGGATTTACAGCAGCCTTCCTTTCGCTGTACGTTTCTTTGGCATCATCTAAGTAACATTGCAAACAATTCTTGCTTTGTTTTATGCCTAGCTTACTGTTTTGTTGGTGCAGGCCTTTCAGAGTGTCTGACCTCGTTTGTTTGTTTTCTTTTTTCCACTTCCTTTTGGAGGTTCTTGGGCTGGTTTACATTAGCACTGTATCCATCCTGTATGAATCAGTATACACCAAAACTTCACACCTAGCAAAGAAGCCACCACCTGTCTTCTTGCTATGTTCCTTTTCCTCCTGTTAAAGGAGGGTGTCTCCAAACTTTGAGTAAGAATGGGAGGTACGATGGATACAGCGCCCTTTGCCACTCTGGACTTGGAGAAGTCCCATTCACCATTTACCACTCTGTTATTCAGTCAGTTCTCCACCTTGCATCAGCAGCGACAGAAGCTTAAACGCATTATTCACTTCCTTCACTGCTATCCCAAGGGCAGCTGTTGCATAGACAGGACTCGGGTGTTTTTATTTTTAACAGTACATTGTCTAATCCTGCTCAGTATTAGAAGGTGACGTGGTACAGATTACCTCAGCCCAAATACAGTCGGGACTAAGGAATAATTTTAATCTTCCATGCAGAGTATTTCATTAACTACGTAAACTTTATGGCCCTTGTTTCCTCTGAAATGCAAGATTTTAATCAATACTAAAGACAACGCCTCAGATAGAGGATTTACCACACTGGATCAGAAAAACAACCTATTTCCAGCCAAAATATACACATCATTGTTGCTAGTAGAGACCTCCCTTCTCATCCCTTTGTCATTCTGTAACACCATAGCAGAGTGAACAATGAGAGCTAGTATGTGCGGTCTAAATGTTCACCCGTGTCCACAGGCCTTCCTCTTGTGTGTTCTTCCTCTTCCTTGTGTGAACTCACCGCGTGCTTTATGGCTGTCACTGGGACACTGCTCCGTGCCTGGAGAGGCAGGCATGCACGTCCGGACGCTCTTGCTTGCTCACGTGCTCTCTGTGACTGTCTTTTGTTAACACCCCCAACCCAGTTGTTCACACAGTCTGTCCCTCGGAGAGGGGATAAATTTCACCTCCCTGTGGACAGGATTCTCTGGGAAGCATAAGCCGTCATGTAGAGGCCAAGAGTGAGAGATCACAGCCCAGCAGCAGACTGGCTCATTTCTCACTAGGGTCGCCATTCTGCTTTTCAGAATTTGGGTACACTGTATTTATTTTTACACCATTAATTTTCAGATTTAAATTTGGGGAAATCTGTCACAGTCCTGCTTACCTGACCACTTTTTTCCCTCCTCTAGGGGATGGCTTCAGTAATTCAAAAAACGGGCAAAAGGGAGCCTTTCCCCATGGAACTGTATAAACACCTGAATAAAACACCTGTGAAGACAGGGTCCAAAAAATTGCTGCAGAGATGGCGAAGATGTTTTCAGAGGTGGCACAGGCTAGGATGTGAAGACAACATCACTTTTCCATGACGTTTTAGGTACTGTGGGGGAATTATGGGGACAGTCAAGATGACCAAAGCATAAAGCAGGCCTTCAACAATAGAGAAAGGCCCTGGAGAGGAAGAAATGGCACGCTTCAGGAAGAATCTCACTGCAGAGCAAGCAGAGTTAGCGCTCCTGTCCTGCTGATGGGTGTTACCAAAAGGATGGTGCTAGCTTTCCCGCTCCAAGGGAGGTGGAGATCAGGCAAGGAGAGAGATCATTGATACGTTCCTTGTTAGTGATGTGGACAGAAGGCACAAGTAGGCAGTATGGTGTGTGACTGGCTCCAAACTCAGTGCAAGCGGGAAGTAGCAGCATAGATTTGTGCAGGTACACATTGGAGAGACGGTGATAACAAGGAACTCAAGCTGTGACCCATTGAGCTTCCTAGTGACTCATGAAGGATGGCTATGAGGACTGAGAAAACAGGTGTTTCCTTGAGGTATCTCAGCTGAGAGTCATCTTCTGTTCTGGAGAAGCCTTTCAGAAGGAGAAAGAGGTGCCATTCTCTGACAATGGAGATAGCGTTTGTCCCCTTGATCTTTACACTGGGACTTGATTCACTGTTGCAGGCTAGTTCCATGCTCTTGACTAAGAACCGAGGTTCATGGTCAGAGAATCTCTGGTGCTTGCTTCCTAAGGAGGGTTTTCTTGGCTTCCTCTATGATTCGACAGTTAGTTTTGCTATCGTTTTTGTCCAGTTTTTTCTTCCGTTAGAGCTTCCATAAAAAACAGAGGTTTAATTGTAAAGAATCTGGAAGAAGTTTTATGGCCATGGCCTTTTGTCAGTTTTCACTCCAACAGAAGGAACCTTTTGCATGTGGTAAAACTCATTTCAGATGAATTCTGAAAAGCTACAGTGCATGTGACCCCTACGTGCTATACCCATAAGTCATTTTGTGTTCTGGCCATTATAGAATAAGGAACAGATTAGTATTTGATGATTTTCCAAGTTGCGTCTCTCTGAAATTAGTTGTACATTAGTCAGACCTGCAGAGACAAACCTCATTCTTGCTGAGCTGGATTACAGCCAGCATGAAAGCAGCAAAGTCAGAGTCATTAATTTGGAAGTGAACTCCCTCGTTTTTTAAAAGCTATTTTTAGGCACTTCTTGAGGTCTCCTCCTCTGGCAGAGAGTATTTTTTCTGTGTTTCAGTGAGTTGCATAACATCTCACTTAGGTTTTGGAAAGTTCATTTTAACAGGCTGGATTAGCGCATCTTTTCAGTTCTTAAATTTAGGTAGATTTAAAAAAACCTATTGCTAGACTTAGTTATTTCCTGCTTCTACTTACTCATTTGCCGTCTTTGTCATTGTTGTTTTTGCAATCACGTACTGAAATGAAATTAGTCTTCAGAGTGTCTTTGGGAGAAGGGAGAGGATGAAGGTGCTGTAGGGGATGCGGCTCCTCTCGCTGGGGAAGAGGCTGGGTCGCTCCATGCCGTAGAGCGCTGCGGTGGGTTGAGCCCCTCTGGCAGCCGAGCCCCCGGCCGCTCGCGGGGTAGGGGAGAGGATCAGAAGGGCAGGCGTTCTGAGGGCGTCTTCTGTGGTGAGCCAGAAATAACGCCAACCTGAAGCAACATTAGAAGAATGCCAGTGAAAACTATACTAGGCTATCCGGTTAATGGATTTACGTGCTTTCCCACAGTGTTGCTCATTTATGACAAGTATTGGCTCTTCTAAAGAATTCAGGCACAATTCTTTTATTCTTACTGGAGATACACTTTAATAGATACTTACTAGCTTATGCACAAGAGGTAGTAATAGAGTGATAAAGATCTGTTGGTACAAATCTAGTTGTGCTGGTCAGTTTTCTTTGTTCTAAATGTAAGTTACATTTTTTAAGGCTTTTAGGGAAAGAATAATCCTATACTTTCATTTTTTCTTGGGCTTTTTTTTCTTTTTGTGTTTTCGCTTATACTTTTATGTTCTATAGACAAGAAATTAAGAGGACTAAATGCAAGAATAGTTTTTAAGGTGTCATAGAACACTAGCTGTGGCAAAGGCCTCAGATTTTTTGCTTGGCTGTGGCATTTTGTGCAGGATTTCTCTATTCTGTCTGTAACACTAGTGCTCAGTGTACCTTTTGTATATCTTTGTCTACTACTACTGTGTAGTATTTTAGAACCTTTTCAAGCTCTTCAATATGTTTTCGATAATGGAAACTCAAAAATGTCTCTTGGGAGATTGTTTGAATTGAATGAAATCATGTAGTCAGAAAAAAATCATGATACACATCCCTTTCTTATTCTTCCCTATCTAAATGCTTGTGGGCCAAAATGCATTTCCTCACTGGATACATACCCTAGAATTAGCTGCTCACGCTCCTTGCCATTTACCCAGATTATGCATCTCAACTTCACATGTCTCGCAGATGTACAAATACGTTGTGATGAAGATGGCAGTTCAGAGTAGGTAGATGGACACACAAAGCAATCAGGTCAGTGGCTTTACGCTTCTCTCTGCCCCCCCCCCCCGCCCTGAATTTCCCTCAGTACATCAGTGTCTGCTTGGTATTCAGTTTCTCGGGACTGAATGGGTTATTCCAGATGGTTTCTTACCTGAGCTGCACAGACAAGAGCCGTCATCTTCTTGACTCCCTAACAAGACCCCTTCCATAAACACCCAGTTCTTTCTCCTACTGCTTCACTTTCCCTCTGTGCCTCCCTCAGGGCCCTCCTACGTGTTAACTCACTCTTAATGTAATATCCTCTCATCTTAATTATCTGGCCTTCTTCCAAATTCACTTTAATTTCCAAACCATCTTTGTAGGTCTTTTGTATTGTTTCTCAGTCTTCACTGATGTTTCCAGCACCACCCAGTTTACTCTTATTTGCAGATGTCATTAGTTCATTTTTAGTTCCCTTTTATCGGTATTGAAAAAGTCAGGTAAGATGAGACTCGCCAGTTAATACCTCTGCACAGCTTAGTACCTCGTTTGTTTACTGTATTGTGGCATTGTTTATGTTCAAGTATAAGTTAATTAAATTTGAAAGGAAGTGTTCCTGAGACACTCAAAGTTTCTACTTAAAGGGAATGTATTCTGTGGCTGCAACATCTAGGGCTTTTTTGTTCGGGCTGGTGTTTTTTGTTTTGTTTTTTAACAAAGTAGCGGTGGCAAAACGAAAGTGAAGCCACTTCCTGCTGTATCCTTGTTGCATTTCTATGAGCATGCTTGGGAAGACTTTTTCAGTACTACTTCCATTTTTTTTTACCTCTTAGCAGCTGGATATTATTGGTAAAACTGTTTAGCTAACAAATAAAAGCCATTGTGCTTTTAAATCCGTTGTGCCTTGTACTCTAGATCCATTGTTTTCTATGCCCATTATGGCTATGCATTCAGTTTGGAGCCTGCCAGGACCATAAAGATGACTGAGTCCAGTGGAGGGCTACCAAGATGATCAGGAGCTGGAGCACTTGCCGTGCGAGGAGAGGCTGAGGGATCTGGGCTTGTTCAGTCTGAAGAAAGGATGGCTTCAGGTTGATGCAGCAGAAGCCCCCTGTGCCTGCAGGGTGGTTATCATGGAGAGGGGGTCAGGCTCTTGCTGAGGTGCACAGCGGGTGCATAGGCAACATGCATGAATTGAAATGGGAGTTAACTGAATATATGGGAAAAAATTTTCCCTGTGAGGACAGTCAAGTAAGGGAACTGGTTACTCAGAGAGGCTGTGCGGTCTCCATCCATGGAGGTTTTCAGGACCCAACTGTACAAAAACTCCTGAGCCACCTTGACTCTGCTGTGAGCAGGAGACTGGGCTGGACACCTACCATCCAACGTGAACCTCAGTTCTGTACCATTCGTCAGCCTTATACCCTCTGATCCTTCAGACTGTTCATGTCTCAGTGTTTGCTTCCTTGTTTCAGTAATGGTCAGTATATTGGATTAGCTCTAGTTTCATAGGTCTTTTAAAATCCAAGTTGCATTTCCAAACGTACCTCTTATGTACAGTGACAGATGTATTTCTATCTGCTGATAGGTGCTTTGTAAATAATTTGGTCGTCTTTTAAAATGAGCATAAGAACTCTGTTTGTCAGCTGGGCCTGTATTTCCATGATGTCTGACAACAGAGCACATTACTATGATTAATTTATAATAGAAAACAGGGCGTTCTGAAACAACCGCAGGGCTTCCATGAAATGTGAACAAGTTGGAACTAACATAAGCCATATCTATTATTTCAATTCCCATCTGAGGTCCTGCTTTCTTAACTATAAATAATGTACAACCTCTTTTATATACTCTGTTCCGGACACTAGTGATCAGTGTAGCTTGTGTGTATCTTTGTTCCTTTTTAGTTTACTTTTTCCTCTGCATTATAGCTGCTGCATTAAAATATTTTAAGGTATGAGGTGATGATCTATAAAGTGTTTTTTGTTTGTTTCTGGTACAGGGGGGGCTGTGTAAGCTTTTCTTGTTTCTCTGTTCAGCAAAGACAGATTGAAATATTTTGACTGTAATACCTACTACACAATTTCCAAAAAAGTGTTACCAAATTTTAATGTATACAATGGGAAAAAACCCCTCATTTCCATATTCATTGTAGTACAACAATAAAAGCTTTTCTTGCATTCTATCCATGTTTTTGCTTCAGACAGATAAAATCACTGGTGCATTTGTGGTTTTATGTGAATGAAATGTCTCTTCTCAATTACTATTTCAAAACAAGCGTGCTAATTCCCGTTGTCCTAATGTAAAAAAATCCATTATTTGTCACCAAAAACCTGGCAATGTCACCTCACTTTTCATTTTTTAAAAAAAGAGCACTGACTTTAGAGTTCTATTAGTTTCTAAGAACTAACCATTTTTATATCAGTGCTGTAGTGTATAATTCATGCACAGTAGACTAGGATAGTAAGCACTGTTAACACTATGTTGTTCCTGCCAAAATATATTAATAAAATTCATTGGGGGCCAAGATGGTTGAATGATTAGAGCACTGGTCTGGGAAATGAAACACCTGGCTTCCAGTGCCAGGTCTGCCATTCCCTGTCTGATGTTTGCAAAAGAAAAGCAATCTCATTTATTCTTATCTATGGAGAGAAATACCATTACCCACTTCTGTAAAGTGTTTATATGGTACTTCTCACTCAAAGATTTTTAAGCATTATTAATTTTACTTTCTGACTCAGCTTAGGAAATCCCAAGGATCCTTAACCAGTAGCATGTGGTGTTTGCAGGCTTTAATTCAGAAGAGTTGACCATAATCATAGAGTCGTTTAGGTTGGAAGAGACCTTTAAGATCATCGAGTCCAGCTGTTAACCTAGCACTGCCAAGTCCACCACTAAACCATGACGCTAAGCACCACATCTACACATCTTTTAAGTATCTCCAGGGATGGTGCCTCAACCGCTTCCCTGGGCAGCCTGTTCCAGTGCCTGACAACCCTTTCAGTGAAGAAATGTTTCCGAATATCCAATCTAAACCTCCCCTGGCACAACTTGAGGCCATTTCCTCTTGTCCTATCGCCTGTTACATGGGAGAAGAGACCAACGCCCACCTCTCTACCACCTCCTTTCAGGTAGTTGTAGAGAGCAATAAAGTCTCCCCTCAGTCAATTTAAATGTGATAGAGGAGTTTCTGGATGTAATGCTATTGTCAGTGTTATTTGGAAGGTCAGACTAAACAACTTGGACTCCAAGAATATGAAATTATCTGGGGGTTTTGTTGCTGTTTTGGGGAGATTGGGGATGGGGGGGGGGGTTGGTTTGTTGTTGGGAGTTTTTACCTAGCTGACAGATTGAAGTGAAGGCGATTAATGACTTTTTCTTAAATCTCTGCCCATGTAGTATTTTTTTAAAATTGTTTGAAAGTTCATAGTGTAATTCTGTCACACTGGACATGGAAGAGTCTCCAGTCTTCCCGTGGTGTGTGGGGAGGGTGGAGGAGCAGGATGTAATAGTTTCACAGAGGATGATTCACACTGGTGGGAGAAACAGCTCTGTCCCATGTGTAAGGATTAGAAACCCCAAATCAGCTCGGATAGAAATTAAGCTACAATATGTAAGGCCTGCTGGGATTTCAGAGGGCTGGGATGTTCCCATCTGCGTACATTCTGCCTGTGGCTGAGGAGTGGGTTGAGCAGACGGAGTGGTTGATTCTCACAGTTTCCATAATTTTTGTTGGCAGTTCAAATCTGTCCATTGATAGTCACATAGCTGAGGATGTAAAACAAAACCTAATTTTCCCTTGGCTGATAGTGCTGCATTTGTATCTCCTGCAGTATATAATTCTGGGATATGGGGTAACGCTGGAACTGTTAACTCAGTAACACTGCAAAAATGTGCATGAGTTGTGCAGAAAGATGTTTATGTTGAAATGTAATGTTCTTGCCTAGAGCCATCTGGTTTATACTGTCCTCGAATTCTTTTCCAGATCTCTCTCTTATTTTCTGATTTTGTAATGCAATGGAACATTTGCTATTAATTAGAAAAGAAAAGCCCTTAATGTCCTTACTCAAGAAAAGCAGCTAACTTAAATCTCAGGAAACTCAAGTATATTAATTCAGAGCAGGGTGGTCTAATTCACAGCACCATTTACAGACCAAGTCCACACAGTCTGCCATCACAACCTTTGGGAAAACAGGCGGGACTACAGAGGAAGCATATGTAAGTCCTAGAACTGAATGTCTCCCTGGGCGCTTGTACACAGCCTGGTAAGGAAGCTATGAGCTCCTCGTACGAGAAGGAAGAGAAGGCAGAGTGGACGAGTCCAGAGTATGGCTGGTCGGCAGCAGTGAATTATACAGCCAGCTGCTCCCACCTACAAGGAGGGCCGTAAAATAGGTGTTACAAACCTTCTGTTGCCACTGGAGAGTTTCGTCCACTGTGACTCAGAAAAAGGTCTGCTGGTCACAATACATAAGCATTCCTGCTCTGTTTTCTCACACCAGCCCAAACTGGCATTTATTCTTATCCAAATGTGGAAAAGGGGGAAAGATTGGGGAGATAAGGGCTCCTGTGGTACCCCACCTGCTGTACTCTTGTAGACTTACTCTTGAGTCTCATGCTTTTGCCAGGTGGTGGAACTGACCTCAGCAAAAAGTTTTAGCCAGGTTAATACGAATCCGGTTTTGACCCACAGCACCTTGAGGAGACTGGTGCAGGGGGGACTGTTTCAGTCTCATAATACCTGTATAAATGGAGCTTCAGTGAAGGTTTTGAGTGTGTATGAGCTGTGCATGATCAGAGCTCAGAGAGGCAGATTATAAATTTCTCTGGTTCTCTACTGTTGAGACTGGACAAATGGGAAATCTCAGTAACAGGATTAAAGAGCACTACAAATTACATTTACAGAAATACTCTACTGGAGTTTTTTGAGTAGATAAATTTGAGAATCTCATATAGTTGGTGGACACAATCTGAGGAAACATTTCTTCCCTTCCTGCCCCTCACCTCCCTTCCTTCAAGAAATACCTGCACTTAAATTTGACTGGATGTAGATCTATGGTATGTTAGGAACATGAAAAATTGCACTAAAATTTACGTATCCATGACAGCTAAACCACACTGTACATGCAATTACACTTTTGTGATTACAGTTTCTTTGAAGTGGGGAGGGAACAGTGGGACTGAGGCTTGTTTTATCTCCACTGTGGAAGTTTGGTGGAATATGTTTTTTATAAACTTTCTGTCTCAGTCCAGGCCTTAGAAATAGCTCTTTCAAAGTGTGTCCTAACAGAGGTTGACACCTTTTTACTCTAGCAATATATAGTGTGTATCAGTAGGTTTTCATTTAGAGTGGCACAGACGTTCAGATACACTGCCTGGTTTGGGAACCTTACAACAAGAGAAGAAAATTACTTACTTTCCCCTTTTTTCTGGGTCAAATCCAATTTTATTTTTTCCTCTTTGTTACGGTGGACGTTTGGATTCCTGCTGATTAGATTGCCTTACAGTGAGGTTAGAGCAACTAAGTTGGCAGGAAGGTATGCCGTTGCGTGGCTCAAGTAAGAGCAAATTCACAGTGGCATCTGTAGCTCTTTTACCCTTCCAGTTGAGACTGCAAGAGTGCTTTGCAGAGTGCTTTCAGATACCCTCAGTGACTGAAATTGAACTGTCTCTGGAGCATTGAGATGACAAGATAAGGATTCTTCCTTCAGAAGGAAGCTGTTGGCTTGCTTTTAGTTTGTTCCCTAATCTTAATCCCCTCAGAAATTTCAACATCTGCGTGGCCAGAAGAAAGAGTTCCAAAACTGGTCTTAGGTTCGCTTAGGGAAATTGAGTAAACAGTTAAGCATATGTTTCAGAATCAGTCGTGCAATGCCAAGAGTTTGCTTGGTGAGTCCCAGGTTTCTGCAGTAAGATTTCCTCCCATGTGGAAATAGGGCTTCTGGTGGGATTAGAGGAAGAGTAAAAGAAACAATGATGGTGAAGGTCTGTTGCTAGGACAGAAAGCCTTGTACTGAGCACAGAATGCTACTCTGCGATGGTTCCCAGGAGTGCAGGGAGAGTGGGAGGCGGGATGCGCGCATCTGGCTGATGCGAGTTCGGTTTGCAGGCACGGAATGGTCGCTGCTTCTGCCCGGGTAGTCACTTCCAGCTTTGCTGCTTGTAATTCAGTGACAGCTGTGCGACTTGTTTCAAGCTTGGCTATGTTTTAATAATAGTTTTGTGTAAAATTCAGTCTGGGTCCATCTAATGACAAATTCAACTTCTGAGAATCGGATGATACACCTGAGGCCTAGCTGTGTATGAAAGGTAGCCAGCAGTACCTTCCTGAGTAGGTTCTTCAAACAGACAAAATGCTTTTATGTTACTTGAAAACAAACTGAGAAAGATGGGGGGTAGGGTTGGGAGAAGGAGGAAGAAGCACCTTCTTATTGCAGAGTAGGGATATCCTTGTGAAGAATTAGTGACAGCTTAATTAATGTTAGTTTTCTACGACTATCACTTTTTTTAAAAAGCTGATTTATCTCAGCAGGGGTTTAAAAGTTTGTTTTTCAATATATATTCCAAAACGTACTGGCACGTGATTTATCAGTTAGGTGCATTTCACCTAAGTTAAATCATGAAGTGTTTCACAATTGTGAGTAGGTTAAAAAAAAAAAAATGAAATGACAGGTTACTTTTTAATGTTGCTGCTTTTTTCCAGTAATAACACATTTAAGACTTGGCCCTTACTGTTGTAAATCTGATCCTTGTCACAAAGTCTTTTTTAAAATACCTCTTTATTGACTTCAATTTCTAGAAAGAGGCTTTGAGATTTTATGCTCTCTGGGGCTTAGATGTCTTTGGCAGCTGAGAGCGCTGCTTCTGCTGCACACTCAGCATTGCAGCTAAAATAGGCAAAAATGGTGCCTGCAAACAGAGACAATATTAATTGCTCCCTGCAATTAGGTAGATACCTGCATTGGTGCATAACAGCAGGAGGGAGGGGGTTAATGAGGTTAGTTCTGTCCTCAGAAGGACAACGGGGCTGATTGGAAACAGCTACTCTACTGCAGGCTCTAGGCTGCACAGGGCGATGCTGTAGTGAGCCTGGCAGCTTTGGTGAAGAAAGGGATCAGGAGAAGAATGGTACGTAGGGAAGATGATAAACAATCCAAAAAAGAAAGGACACAGAAAAGTATCCTAGGCCTGGGTCCCCGGGAGAGGAGAAATCGTAACAGGCAGGAGGGAAGGAAGGGAGCGTTCAGGCTGGAATCGCGGATCGGAGGAGGGGGTGCAGCCACCTGCATGCCCTTGACCTCTCTGTGTGAACATCCAGCCTTACAATTCAGTCAACACGGTATAGTGTAGGTGTAGCTTGGATGTTGAAACAGCACCGCTGTGTTAATGGCATGCTCAGCTGAGCTAGCTGGCTGCATTAGAAAGTAGGGGAGTGTTGCTCGGGATGGATGCTGGGTATTTGTGTCAGTGATTCACCAGAACTGCATAATTCTGATGGCATTTGTCAAAATATGTATGAAAATAGGAGTTTGGTTCATTGATGTCAGCAACACAAGAGTCAAGTTATCCAAAGCTCTGTAGGATATGAATAATTTGGGGAGTTGTCATCTCTGGTGTGTGCTGTGATGTTGTCACCTGAAAGTTGGCTTCTTTCTCTTTCTGCACCTGTCATGTGCATAGACACGTCTTGTGTTCTGCTTACATACCAGTAGTTGTTACCAGTATTCACGCACAAAACCTTTCAGCAGATGCCCGTGTCTGCATATTGAACTGATGCTTGCTTCTGTGGCTGAGGATACTTGTTAAAGCCCCAGAAATGCTTTAGCTTAAGCTGGAGCCTACCCAGTTCATAGAGAGGAAACTGCTAATGCCTTTCTCACTGCTTTCTCCTAAAGACAAACATTTTTTCTTGCAATTGATACAGTTAGCTGAGTGCAGGGAGGGGGAACCAACTTCGAACTTCTCAGCACGAAGAACCATGGAATATACCCTAGAGATACAGTTGAGAACACGGAGATTGCTTATATGCAGGCTAGATTGACCCAAATGTTAATACAGCAGAGGCTGGTGATGTAATGCATAGATTTAGGTTGCTGACAGCAAAAAATGATTAGCCTTGTCAGCTGTGTGGCCAAGTACTGTCCCACAGGGCTGTAATGTGTCCAACACCAGAACTGTAAAACCAGAGTGCTCCAAAGAAAGGCAAAAGGGAGGACCAGAAGTGAAAGAGCACCTTCTGTTGAATAGATCAGGGCTTGTCAGCCTCAGATGATACGGGGGAAGAGGGGGTATATGTCTTGAGAGAGCATTATAAATTCACGAGTGGTATGAAGCAGATCAAAAGGGGCAAAAGTTACCCCTGAGGTGCAGAACATGCGAAGCAATACCAGGGAAGCATTACAAATGTGTACCCCAGTTCTTGCGCTTTTTCATCTGCTTCTGTGATTCACTGCTCTCGGAGGCAGGATGCTGGACTGTCAGCCTGTGGCCTGGCCTGATGCAGCACTTAAGTATCCTGCTTGAACCAGGAAACTGCTTTAAGATGGGAAAAATAGGACCCTGGTTTTTTTCACTGGTGTTTCTTCGGTTAGCTTGGAGTGGTTACTGTTTCATTATTAAAATTATGTTGAAGGTAATACTTTTTAATGTCAAGATTTATAGCCCACAGAAACTATTTTTGAGAATGTAAATTAAAAATAAAATAATACAGCAGTGTAACTCTTCACCTGAATTGTGAAGTGTCGTGTTACACAAACGATGAAGCCGTGGAATGTGAAAAAAGTAACTTCCACTTCCATTCTGCCGGATTATGTGAGTGAGTAATATGCCGCATGCTATATAAAGATACAGACGAGAACGCTGTATGAGCGAGGAACATGTTCAATGAAGAATTAACACAGAATAGCTTTAGCTTTAGTATCAGCAAGCATTTGGGCCTATGTAATGTGCAGGGGTGAAAAATAAGCCATGTGTTAAATGGATTAATGCAGTGTTGATCCTTTTCTGTCAGGACAATTAACATGAGTAAAACATTTGCCCTACTTTAAACAGATAAGGAGGTACTGTATTGTGTTCCTCTTAAGATTAATGTTCCTATATGGGCAGCAGAGAGCACAAGATTTATTTTCCGAACCTTATGTAGATCCATAGCTGTGCCAGTTACTGCTTGAAAGCTCTTTATGAGCCATGTTCGCAGTGAGTCTTTTTTTGTGTATGTTAGTGAAAGTGGTCTTAAGAAGGACGCAGACATTTTGAAGTGTTAAGTGGGATGTGTGACACGTACAATGCCTTTAAATTATAAATTTTGTCTTGTCATGACCCCTGATTTTCTTTCAGATATGTGCATATGTGGGCATGCATTTGTATGATATAAACATAAAAAATGTATTTTATTAAATGCTTTAGAAGTAACTTCCTGTGCTGTCCTGACTTCCTTAGAGAATTAGTAATGGTTTTTGTGTTATTATTTGATGATTTAAAGCAAAGAAAATTACACTCAAGGAGGGAATGACAATCTGTCTCATAGGATGTGCACTTTCCATGGAACTGTGCTCTGGGCTCATAAATATCTATGCGACTCCTGTTTATTTAATAGGATTGCATGGGTGAAATATGGGGTCAAATTTGGCGTTCAGAGTCCAAGATAAAGAGTGAACCTGCCTTGGGCTTTGTAGAGACAGGCACATAATGGTGGAAATACTATGTAAATTGATCTCAAAATGTTGGAGCAATTTTTATTTTTAATTTTTGTTTGACTGAAGCTTTCAACTTTTCTAATTATAAGCATCTGTATTTTCATTAAGTGCAATTAAATTTTGAGTGTGTGTATATACCAGTGAAGATTAACTGTCCAGTAGACACTCTGAAACATTTAAATCTTAACTTTTATTATTTTTCAGAGAAATTGCAGGGAAAAGGTCATATAAAATAAGTAGTCTTGACCAAAATACATAGTAGTCTGGTTAAAAAATGGATTTTCCATTTGCAGAAATTTTTGACATTTAAGAAGATTGTTCTGCGCATTTTCGTGACGAACAAGGGATTTTTTTTACGTCAATTAAAAAAGAAAATAGAGGCATCCTCACTTGAAGAAGAACTAAAGCTCATCTGTCAAGTCCTGCATCTGAACTTGTGACACAAAAGAACAAAAATGAGCTCATTGTGGGAGGAGAGGTTATGAGAAACAGATTTCATCTTGTACTAGGATTTACCAGACACCTTTTCCCACCCATGAGTTGTGCAGACCGAGTTGTGAACTGGGATGAAATTCTAAGTGTTACATTTGTGAATGACGCTTAGTTTGATTAGCTTCAGGTTTGTAATTACTGGCTACTTGTACCTTTGAATTACTTTTGATGCTGTCTTTACAAATTGCTATCACCAGTTGACTCAAATGTTCTAGTATGGTTTTGTCATGCTACAGACACTTGATTCTCTACAAATTTTACAGCTACTTGCTTTTAGATTCGGAGAAGCCTGCTAAATAAATTACTGAAAAAGTATGAAGCCACTTGAACAAAATGCTATGCCTGATGCTACAGACAAAGATACCGTGTTGGATTATTAGGTCTGAATGGAATAGTATATCCAGGTGTTACTGAAATACTAGAAAAACCAATCTACATAAATTCCTATTCAGTAAACAGATTGAAGTGTGCCAGCTGTGCAGACTTGTCTGTGCTAGTGCAATTGATAATAAACATTTATCAATGTTTATTTTGACCTTTTCAGTTGTTTGTGCACTGGAGGTTCCATTGCTTAAAATATAAGCCACATAGTGACTCGAAAAGAAAAATACATTCGTGCAATTGAATTTCTTTCAAAAAGTCTGGTTCGCAAATGGAATATCTGTGCTGTCTGCTTCCTTCTAAAGGTACTTGACATCAGGAAGGAGTTTGAGGCGTCATGCAGATCTTGCATAAGGTTTTCTGATGGTTAGTACCAGGTACGAACTTGGAAATAACTGGTATCAGTCGGAGGAAGACAAGGTGGCATTTTCAGTTTCTCAGTCCTCTGACTCACTGCTTTGGCATCACAGAAAAAAAACTAGCGGTTTTCACTAATGGAAATTTTTTTTTCATGTTATTCCAGAAAGAGGAAGAGGTTTTAAGTGGAATTCTTCAACAAGAGATTTATTTCAAATGAGTTATAGCATAGAGAGCAAGAACTTATTTATATAGACCTATGGACTGTTTCTAGAAGGAAGGGAGTTTGTTAGGATAGAACATAGAAATTGTGCTTGAGATTTTTCTTTCTGTAACATGCTTTCATCAAGAATTCAGGTTAGTTGTTTATCTAAATATAAAAAACCAAATACTAGTTACTGATGTACTGAAACCCAGCTAAGGAGATTTGTTTGCAACAGAAAAAGCTAAAAAATCCAATCTCCTTAACCAGTGTTGTAGTAACTCTCTTTTTGAACCTTTTCTTTGTAACATACTAATTTTTAAAGCTGATTTGTCACAGAGCCTTATCAGGGCTGTATTTTGCAACAGTGATCGTGTTCTCTCCAATTTGTTAAAGCTATGGTTTCAGTAATAACATCCAGTGCAGTGGGAAAACTCAGCAGGAAGTAATGCGAAGTCTCCTGCAGTTTGCCGTCTATTTGCAAAGCTGTCAGTAAAATCAGCTTTTCCCTGGTGTATTGACCAGGTAACAAGAAAGAGGAGGCAATGAAAGATGCAGGACTTGAGAAGTCTGGAAATGCCAAAATGCACTGGATGTTGCTTATGAGTGAAATACTCAAAGATAACTTTTACAGAGGTTTATGTAGCTAGAGAGAAAATGTGGAAACTTCCTGTAGGAACTGAAGTTACAGTAGCATAGGTAGTTTTCCTGCCTAGGGATTTGTATGAAGTTTGAAGAAGTTAATTCCCCTTGGGGAGATTGCACATCCGGTTTTGAACTGGTTGGCTGGCAAAGATTGCTAGGCAAAAGACCTGAGATCTGGCTAAAACAGCAAGTCTGACCTAGGGGACGGTCGCTTGGGCTAAGAATTGGCCTGCAGTAGTGAGACACTGACCTGGGAATGTAGCACGGACAAGTCTGAGATTTGCAGCTGGGCCTGTAAAGGTGGGTGACACTTGGTAAACCATATACAACTTGAGTGTTCTTTATGGTATGTTATCTTTCTAAAAACATTTTTAAAAACACTGCTTTCTTGTAAGCCGGGTGGTCACTGGAGACCTCAGCTCATTCTGCCCTCACCCTGGAGAACGTCTAACCGATGGGTGCAATTAAAGGTGCAGGTGGTTCTGGGAGGAGCGGCCATCAGAAGCCCTATGAAGAGGGGATGGCTGGTGGCCTGAGGTTAAAGAAGCAGGGAGGGGAATGTGAAGGTCTCAGAGATGCAGCTAACCTTGGAACGATGAAGTAATTAAGAACTGAACGGAATGTATTTTGTTAAGCAAGCATATGCTCACTCAGGGAATTTTGCTGCCACAACTGGGGGCTCTAAAGTTGTTTAGCTGCTTTTTAAAATCATTTTAGATCTGTAGTTTTGGAAGCTACATAATGGACGTTCTAATAAAGCAGGGCATGAGCTGACTAAGAAAAGCTGGGAAGATGTTTTCTTTCTATGAATTTAAAACAACTGGACAAATACACTCTGTGGGGTTTAGCTGATGGGTTTGGGTGGGGTTTTTTCCTTCCCTTGCTGAAGCATCAGATTTTGGCTTATGGCAGAAACAGGGTGCTGGATGTGGTAGATCACTGATTTGACCTGGCAATACAAACTTTGTTTCTCTAAATTTGTGGTGACAGCAGATCATGTGGGTCATGCTGGAGACAAAGATCCTTATATCACTGTAAGTACAGCTTTGTTGCTAGGCCACAGTCTTGTCTTTGAAAACCAGAGATAATTTTCTGGTTGAGAAGTTTTGAAAAGAACACAAGAACCATGGGATACTTTTTGAAATTATTATTAAATTAGCATAATAAGTAGTATCTAATTTTTGAGTGGCTCTTGAATGGCAATCGCTATTTTGAAAGATCTGTATTGTTCTCAGTCAGAAGAGACTGGAGCTGAAGGAGCAAGTTAAGGTGATACAAAAAATGGTGGGGCTGGGTGGGGGTTGGAAAACAAGTCGACGTGGATGAGCTTACACCCTGTCTGTGACGTTTGTTGTATCCAGTACTAGAATGTGGGTCACCTTAATGCTAAATGCAGAGGATTGAGTGAGGTGTGTTCTTGGGATTAGTTTTCCACTCCTTTCTTTTCTGAGGGGAGAATGGTATGCCCGTCACCGCAGCAGTGGTCCTTGCAAACTGGAAAGGAGCAGAGAAGAGGATTTTGGCATCCTGAGGTTTCCAAGGGATAAGGACCTGCACTCAACCTCACTGTTTTTCTGCCTTCTCAGTTCATTTTCTCCAGTTGTGTTGGGCAGAAGGGGAGATAGAAGAAAAAATAGGTCTTTTTCCTCTTTCCATCAATTCAGTGATAAAGAGGTAATTTGCCTTACTTATATTGAGAGTAATTGTAAGGAGGGTAGGAATGCTAAATAGGTTCACTGAAGTGAGATCAAATCCTGCTTGTTATGGACATATCAAGCCCTCCCTAGCTCATAATAGTGTATTAATTTTTTTTTTTTGACTTAAAGAAGGGCTGTGGTTGCAGACAACATGTTGAGACTGAGTTGAAATGAATGCAGTATTTTGTCCTAAGCATGGTCTCCCCACCACCCCATTTCCATCCCCTGCATTATTGTTACTTTGCTCCCTCACTGGAGTGGAAGTGGCAACAGGTTCCTCCTTTGGAGGGCAGACGCAAGGCTGAGCCTTCATACATGGTGCAAAAGCCAGGTGAGAGGGTATCAGTGTGGACATGTGGGCTGCCCTGCAGTGGAACAGTTAAGGGTCTTAAGAATCCCAAGAGAGGGATTTGCACAATCTCCGGATCCAGATGTTTGTCTCTTTCGGTTACTTTTAGGTGTCATTTCTAGGCTTTTCTTCTCATGTCACCTGAAATTTTCTTTTCCATGAAAGTGTAAACATCCTTTGTAACAGAAGTAGAGCCGTTAGTCTAGCCCTCAGGCACACTCAGAAGTACAAATGAGCAACATCCTCCATTCATCAAGTGTGAATTGTCAGATTAATTTTTCAAAGGAAGATCTTTTCCATGATTACATTCTTTTTAATGTGTTCTAAAACTGATCCTAGTCACTGGAATAGCATTAGATTACCTGTTCCGTGACATTTTTTGAACAATCTTGTAGTGTATTTTCTTTATCAAACACTTTTTACTGTGATTAACATGGAAGTTTTTTGTTTGTTTGTTTTAAGAAATGGTTTGAAATATTCACAAGTGCCTGCAAATGTTAATTTCCAGTTTAGAAAAAAAATCTCATTTGAAATTGTTTATAATTAATGCAAACAGATTGAACACATCTTCTGCAGATTTTTCAAATTAAAACAAAGTATGTCTTACAAACACTTGGTCTTTGTTTTTCTAGAATTTGGATGGCTCCATCCTGGCTTGTGTTGGCACATTATTTGTTTAGTATTGCACAAGCATTTGAAGTAACTGTTTAATATCTAATATGACAATAATTGCTTCAGCAGCATAGTCACAAAATGTCCATTTTGTACGTCACTCTAAAAATTTGTAGGGTTTTTATTGGCATATAACAGTTGTTTCAAACATATAGTTTCAGGGCATGTTTGTAGGCACATCCAACAATTCAGCGATACCACTTTTTTCGTCATTTTGACTTTGCCTTAGGTAATTACTTAAAGGGGTGTTGACTGTGGTGTTTCAGGGCTATGCTCTAGAGATCATACGACTGAATTGTATGCTTCTGGGAGATGGTTGTTCTTTTAAGTTTTCCACTGCATCTTGTCAGTATATTCACAGAAACGGACTTTGATTACATTTATTTCATCACTTGGACCATAAAAATTCACCTTCATGGACCGTGGCCAGGAAAAAGTGGCATGAAAATTGTGTAGGACTGAGAAGAAAAATGGTTGAGAGTAGCTACACATTTATATAATGATCACTTTAAGTAAGTGTGTTATTTGCAAGTAGTGCTGATCTGTGCGCCTGATAAAATATAAACTTGACATTGCCTTCGAGTTTTTATGTACAGCAAATGTCTGTAACACAAGTTTTGTATCTTTAACTCCTCTCTTAGAAAGTTTTTCAAGCTTTGCCTAGATTTTCCTTTGTTTTGAAAATTTTTTAAGATGTTTCCTGGTTGCGTGAACCTGTGCTATAATTTCTTCCATATTTTTTTGTTCTGTGTAAGTTTTTCCTCTTGTACCTTTATTATGTGTCTTAATTATATCTGCCATGTGTTAGCATGACAGGTTCTCATTCATCTCATCAGATGAGTGCCAGCCTTGTCTAAGCTTTTCCTGGGCTAACCCTGATACTGTTCTCTGCCGCCATTAATGAAAGTTAGCAATGCACAGCACAATCACAGCCCTAAGATTCCTGAAGTCAAAATCCAGGCAAGGTTTTATTGTTCTGTGTTAAAATGTAGTTTTCATTATAAACTTACATTACCAACCTTTTTTATTTCCTTGACGGCAATTGTAGGTTTTACTCATATTCCGCTCTTTGCCTTGAAGAAGAAGGGTATCAGAAAACACAGTGCATAGGCATTTGTTGTTGTTTTGCTCTTTCTGCAGTTTTAGCTGGGATTCTGACTGTATCTTCCATGCTATCCTCTACAGCTCCCATTTCTCATCTTAAACCAACTTGGGTTTGCAAATCCAGTGTAGCGTTCAGTGTCATTTGATAACAAAAGAACTGGAGAGGTTTTCAGAGATAAGACAGCATTCGGAATATTTGATCAGGTGTTTTTGTGTATACTGCCTGTCATTAAAATAAGTTGTAACAATAGACAGAAAAAAATCTCTGTTGTGAGCTATTTGCACTAAACCATAGAGAAGGAGACTCCACAGAATCACAGAACGGTAGGGGTTGGAAGGGACCTCTGGAGATCATCTAGTCCAACCCCCCTGCCAGAGCAGGGTCACCCAGAGCAGGCTGCACAGGACTGCGTCCAGGCGGGGTTTGAGTATCTCCAGAGAAGGAGACTCCACACCCTCCCTGGGCAGCCTGTGCCAGGGCTCTGTCACCCTCACAGTGAAGAAGTTTTTCCTCATGTTCAGGTGGAACTTCCTGTGTTCCAGTTTGTGCCCGTTGCCCCTTGTCCTGTCGCTGGGCACCACTGAGAAGAGTCTGGCCCCATCCTCTTGACACCCGCCCTTGAGATATTTGTAAGCGTTGATGAGGTCCCCTCTCAGTCTTCTCTTCCTCAGGCTGAACAGCCCCAGCTCCCTCAGCCTTTCCCCATAAGAGGGATAACCATGCGAAATGCAAACAGGAAACGAAAGAGAGGAGAGGATGTCAGAGCCCAGTACTGTCTGACCAGGTTCTTTTAGGTATTCCACGCGTGGAGAGTGCCACATTTAACATCAGATTTACTTACTTCAAGACAGTTGATGTTACGTGGGATTTCTGATTTAGCAGAGTGATACAAAACATGCTGAAATCACAATACAAATGTAAGTTACACATAGCAGAATATAGCAATTGCAATATACAGTTCAATCATGATACCAACGTGATTCCCATTACCAGTCTCTATGACATGCTCACTGTCACAATGCTGGGTGTCCCCAGTCTTGCTTGGAAGGCATCCATGGGTTGAAGCCAGCTCAAGCCTATTGCTCTGAAATTCTTTTGCTAGTTTTCTGGGTTTATACGCTATGTTGTGCTCAGCCACATATACACCTCCCTGTTGTTGGCCTGCGTAATGCAGGGAGACATTCACACTCTTTTAATGAACATGGGGAGAAACCTTTCCACCACCAGTGCATCACCACTCGGCTGTTGATAGCTGGTTATCTGAAATGAAGATCACCCTCAGGTCCTCTTGGTGTTGAGATCAAGTCAGCTCCTTTGCAGCAGCTATGGTCAGTCCCAGGCTGCATTCTTCCCTGAGCTTCGGGGGTACATCGCCCTGGCCCATCTCCTCTGAGCCTCCTTCCATGGTAGGGGTTTATCGGTCAGTCACAGAGGACACACATAGAACAAATAAATAGATCTTTTGGCGTTTGGCTGGTTTGTATTGGTATATGGGTTGGTATCTCCTTCCCGTGATCTTGATGCTTTTATGTCTCACTTGTTATGTCAGAGGTTACATTTCTGAACATCTGTTCCCAAGCTGATGTGCAGCAGTGCTGTAGCCGAGCAAGGCAGGAAAGAAGAGGAAAAGGTAAAATTGGTTCTTTAATTTCACAGAGAAGGATGTGCTTAGGTTCTTTTTGTGATTTCTCTGTTGAAAATAGCAAACATACGCAGGGAGTACAACTAGTTTTAGCAATATGGTTTAATTAGTCTGGTTCCAGGCTGAGGGAGAGAAAAATGTGGATCAAACTTAGTGATGAGGATCGCAGTTCACAATGGCAGGGAAAAATGCTGAGTATAAGAGTAATTGTACTGCTTTGCAGTGCTTTAACCTTAACGTGTCATTTTTTTTCAGCACCCTCCTTCATTGCCCTTTGCATCTTTCTCTTGTTTTGTTCATGGCATCAGAACACTTCCAGCAATATGTGCTACAGACATGTCAGTAATCCCCTGCTTCCTTGGCATTCAGTTCATATTAAAATCCCATCCGCTTTTGTATTCTTTTCCCCACAAAATTGTTGAGAAACCTGGCTGCCAGCAAATACTGTTTTTAATTGTACCCGCGTAGAATATTTCACAAGCCCTAGCACCAAAAGCAGTGTTTAAAGCACTGTGCAAACAATACGTCATTAAATCATGTCTGCAGTATTGTATGAGATGTTTGTAGAAGCAGGTATAATGGGGAAGAGACTGCAGTCATAAAGGAGGCTGGAAGAGAGGTCAGGAGGTTGCGTTTCCTAAGCTTGTGCTTATTTTTTTTTTAATTGTTGTATCTTTCAAAACTTAGCTGTATGGTGGTTTGCATTTTAAAGACATCATGCTAGGCACAGTTTGTATTTTACATCTATAATAATAAAAATTGTTATTATATATTTAATATATAAAAAACTGGCAGGATAGTATTGGGTATAAAATGTGGTGTATATATGTTTCAGTAAACAACCTGCTGTTGTCCTTGCAGAGAATTTCGTAGAAATTGTAGCTTCTAAGTTAAGATGGGTGATGCATTTTTAATTAATACTATGCATCTAATTTCTTTTCTGAAGGAATTCTTATTTCCTTGGATGATGGTAGAGAAGCAAGTTGGTTGGCTTGTCTGATCCCTTTTCAATCATTGCTCTCGCATGTGTTGACTTTGCCTGTCCCGTTGGATAGTTTGGGTGCATCAGCATCACATAGTGGGTTTTTTCCTGGTGGAATGTGAGAATTCAATACTAGCTGTATTGGATCAGTATAAAGTTTATGCACAATACAAGCTTTGTCAATGAACTGTTTTCTCTGTACTCAAGTAGTTCTCTGTGGGAGCTGTTGCTTAAAGGTTCAGACCAGTATATTGTACAAACAGAAATCTTTGTGGTGTCTGTGTTAATTTTTACAAACTACTGAGTTTTTGATCTGTTTCATAATCTTGTGCCATTAAGAGGCAGCCCACCTTGGACTATAAATGTCTATTACGAATGTTAGTAATAGTAACTCTGTCTTGTCTATCACTGTTTGCTGAGGGGAGAAAAAAAGCAGTATGCCATATGGCTACCTCCATTCTCCTCTCTCTTTCTCAGTTCTCCTATCCCGTAATGATTCAGTGCTGCAGAGTTACAGTCGTGCCTGTTGTGCCTACAGTCGTTACTGCCTTCTGGTTGAGATTTTTAAATGGAAACTTTCCAATTTTAATAGTTTGCATTATCAAATTTGAATTCTAAATGTGAGCTTTTTTTCCCCATAATGACTTTTTTGTTGACTGTAGCTCTTTGCTCAGATGTTTCCTTGTTTGTGTTACGGCGACATCAAAGGTCCATGTTCCAGTTCCTGCCCTGCCGTATGCTATACAAACACACTGGGAAGCATGGTCTGTGGGAACACCCACACCTTAAGGGAAGATGCAGCAATAATTTGTAACACCCTTTTTAAGGAATTGGGGAGGAGGGCTGGGCTCTGCCAAGAATACAGAGCCACACTAGCTGCGTTAACCTTATTATGTGTTGCAGTAGTAGCTGGAGGCACCACGTGCCTGTGCCTTACTGCTGTGTGCACTACGCGCATACATGAAAGCGAAGAGCATCCCAAGCAGCCCTCCCTCCTCTGTGTTCGATAACTTCCTGTCGTCTCGTCTGCCTTTTCAGGAGCTCTTTTTTTGTTAGTGGTACTTAGGAACTGGACTGGTCCAATTTATGAAAGGAAAGGATAATTTTGGCTAGTAAAAGATGCAACAAACTTCCCTTGTAATTAAGTAAAGAAATCCTTTGGTTACTTGGAGAAGTGAGACCCTACATTGACCGGGGCAGCCGATGTAACTCACGTACTGGATACTCTTGTTTGGCAGGAGCTGCCGGGCGAGGCAGCAGTGTTGCTATAAAACTAGGCACAATTCATGCTGTTTCTTACCCAGTTTGGGGTGTGCCAGGGGCCGTGAAGAAGAGCTCAGCTGATTGCAGTGTGGGAAGAGGAAAGACAAATCCATAGGAAGTCCACCGCATTAGTTCCACTGTTCAGAGAACAAGTTGTTTTTCATTGAGATTTTTAAATTAACAGTGTCCTTTTATATTACAGCACCATGTGTATGGACGTTATTGGTCTGGTATTTAATTAAAACCACAGCTGGTGATCATTTAATTATAGTGTACGGAAGGGAATGATACTTACTTGACTATGTAGCATTGTTTTATTCAATTTAGAGAATTGTAGCCATTTTTTCATGTATTATTTGAAAGCTGTGGTGAAGGATACAAGGTCTGATGAACAAACTGGTGAGCTTCATTGCAACACTTTCACTCTGCTAAGGGAATAAGGTGAAACAGTGGCTTATGAAGTCACCCGCTTTCCTGAAAACTGGAAGTCAGTTACGAACAGATTGGTACAATTAGGCTGGTTCTTGTTTCTCCACGCCATAAAACCAGTGCATAGTTTCCTGTGGTAGGAAGGAAGGCCTTCTGCTGAAGGCCAAGAATCCTTAAAGATATTCAGGGTGTTTGTGGGTTCGTTAAGAGATTTCAGTGTACATACTTAAAAGAAGCTATGTAGCATATGCCTGGAGCAGGCCTGAATTACTGTTTTTTCGCTTAAAAAATGAGGCTGCCTCAAGAATCTTAAACCTACTGCAACATAAAATTCACATCTAAAAATCTTTATAAAAGTTATGTTTTCTGTCTTGAAGCCAGAGGTGGCCTTTTCTATAACAATGGGAATACTGTATGTGAAGGAGCTGTTGCCAAATGATCTAGTCTCTCTGCTGTCATACAGCTACTTTTACATGCCAGTACGTGAAAACATCTGTGGTTTTGCTGGCTTCCAGTATTGTAAAGGTAAAACTGATATCAAAATAGGACTCATTAGCAGATTGACTGGAAATGAAACAAGAAAAATAACTTAAAAGAGAACCGCCCAATAAAATGTCAGAGCGAAGGACTGAAGCTGGCTGGAGGACTAGAAGCGGGGTTTGTGTTTCAGCCTGAGTCTTGGCAGCAGAGCGGTGTTTGCTGTGTTACTTGGTCTGGTGTGAAAGGTCACTTTTGTTTTCTCACCCAGCATAACTTGGAGTTGTTTCTTTACTACTACAAAGAAAGACTTCAGTATGAGTGGCTAGTTTTCCTCCTGCACTTTTCAGTTGTAGTTGTCAGTACCAAGTGTTGAATTTCTAGCTGATGCCTTCGGCGTAACAGTGAATGGGATATTTAAGGACAGGAAGAGAGTGTGAATGAGTTACAAATACGGAATTCTTGTAAGAATTGTTCTTATTTTCCAAGTTAAGTAGCTAACGTAATTGAGATGATGTTAGTTATCCTAGTCTGCTATGTATTTCCACATGCCATCAGTTAAATGTAGACGGTATCTTTCATCAAAAGGATCTACTGCAGAAAGAAAAACAGTTCAGGTTCTTCATGTGTGGCCTCAGTAGACTGGAATCATTGAAACTCACAGACCTGGCACCAAGGAGAACAACAGCTACAGAGCAGTAGCTCGAAGTGGAGTAAGCTTTAGTTGCAAAACAAAACCGATTCCTATGCATGGAGTTGCTCCCTTCACCAAACTGATAATCTCTGTATGTCTGAAGCCACCAAAACATGATACACCTTCTTTTATAGTACAAATCTGAGTCAATGTTTAATGTAAGGTTTTATAACACAAGAATCAAGCTAATTCCTATTAAACTAGCATTAGAACTAATTACACATTTCCAACTGAATTATATTTCATTTTCTTTATCCTTATAATGTGTTTTCTGATGAAGGAATGTGTGTGCTGTCTGGAGAGGAGAATTCCATGTAAAAAGTATTTAGTAGCATGGGGATTTCTTTTAGACTTTTGTTATGCTGAAGTTCCTATTAACTACTGCAGAAATCCACAGATTTCTAGCTGCTGTATACTACTATATCTTCTTTCAAATGCTACTGTTACATGGCTTGTGAATTGATTAATTTGTTTCTTTTCTTTTGTCTTCTAGCTTCATTTAGCAGCCCTGGCGTCATTAAAGGGAGACATAGTGGAGCTTAATAAACGTCTACAACAAACAGAACGGGAACGTGATCTGTTGGAAAAGAAATTGGCAAAAGCACAGGTAAGCAATAGTTCAAGATTCTGAAGCTGGTCCTTGGTTTTGTGTTGTCCTTGTTCTTCAGAGAGGAATATGGTATGTCAGGAGAGGATGAAATATCTGAACAATGTCACAAGTAAAGAGAATTTTAAGACTGCAGGAAACACAGTTGCCATGAGTTTTAAGTTTTATGTGCTGATGACATTCTTCTAAAAGATACCAAGAAAGAATTAGATGATTAGTTTTATTTTGAAGCCTACATAAACAGTGACTGCTTTGAAATATTTTAGAATATAAAAATCGCAGCATGCTCTCAGTAGATTAGGTAACTGATTGGAGAGCCTTCCACTCCTGGGTCAGATTCAAACACAGCGCATATTAACGCTGATCAAAAGCTATTGCCAACTGGCAGTGCTTTGGTGGTATGTGAGATGTGATTTGTGATCTTAGTCTAGCTTCTAGTAAGCCAGTTTGTATGTATCTGTTGTGGAAAACACAGTCAGTGGAAAGCCAAGGGATTAAATAAGAATAAAGTCTGAACTCTAATGCTTTCCCAGCTCTTAAAAAGGAAAAAAGTCTTTGCAGATCAAGATAAATGTAGAGAGGCAAATGCAAACAGGGAAAACTGAACTATTGTTCTTAATATTTCTCTCTTCTATAAACAAAACCTTTGTTTTCAGATATTCTCATTCTGGCAAATACCTTTTATAAGTACTTTACATTTTAAAACTAATTCAAAATACATACTTATTTATATTTGCATAGAGACAGTCAAAGCATTTTGTCCTGTAAAGTATACCGTCTTACTTGTTGCCCAGAGGGGCTGTGGATTCTCCACCCTTGGAAGTACGCAAGCCACCTGGACCTGGTCTTGGGCAACCTGCTCTAGGTGATCCTCCTTGAGTTGGGTGAGGGGTTGGATGGATGACCTCCAGAGGTCCCTGTCAACCTCAGCCATTCTGTGATTTTTTGACTTTAGAGTCTTGAGTATTCAGTGCTTTTTGGTAGGGGCTTGTATCTGTGTGTTACTTAAACTCAAGCCAAATGTAGAAATGTTTAAGCAGTCTAGATTTTAAGGCTCTTAATTCAGTCCTCCAACCATATTTTTGCCCTTGTCCATATTCCCTGATGTTTTTTTGGCTACCTTTAAGGTTTTGGGGCTTGTAAATGATACTCTTACTGCCGACCATCAGTGCAACATCCAGAAATAAAACACACTTTCATGTTTTTATTCCCCTCGACATGTGAACGAGGGCCACGCTGGGAGTTAACGTTGTTTATCAGCTATAATCCTGAAAGCCTTCTCTAATTTCTGCTGCACTCTGAAACAGAGTCCTTTTTCTGACCTACAGTTTGATATGAGGCTGCATTTGACAATCATTAAACAGTCGGATGGGTCCCCTCTATCCAAACCATCCACATCATTCTGCATGACTACACTGACTTTGTTGTTACTTATAACTCTGCAGAGTCTTGTGCTAACCACAAGCTTTTGTTAGTGTTTTAGTTTTATTTCCAGATCTTTGTTTAAAAATATATATATATCGTCTCTCGGCCAATGAAGAGGGCCTTGTAGGTGCTCCCATGCAGTAATGAATCACCGTTGATGGTGACTGGGATTAAGGATCAGTCCTTAATCCCAATTAACATGTGCTCTGTTAGCACGAGATTGTTTAGTGTTTTCTTTGATAGGTTACCAATTATGCATGTGTATGTAGTGCTTGATTTGTGATGCTGAGGGTTTTTACATGATTTTGGGCTGTGTGCCTGTGAACACAAGCATAGTGATGACTGCTACTTGAACTGTGAATAACACAAAATCAGAATATCTGAAAGCTAGCATTCTAGCTAGCTTTCAGATGAAAAAAATTACTTTTTAATGAACAATTTCTATGAAGTTTTAATGTTGTAGCTCTTTTAATTTTTTTTTTTTTTTTTTAAAAAGCCCTCAAGTGGATAGAAATTGTTTGGGGTGTGTATTAAATAAAATACAGTCTTTCTTAAGGAATAAGCCATTAAACCAGCACAACTCATATATTCAATGTGTTGACTATGTTTAAGTACTGAGACAGACTCTGGTAAAACCACTTTACCTTTTCTTCTTTTTCTGACTGCATCACTTCCAAGTAGATGCTCCATTTAACACAATTTTTTGAACTTTTCCTCCCACTCCACAGAGATTCATCCAAATTGTATCATATCATATCATATCATTTTTTGCTCTACAACCTCTATCTAATGCATTTCTTCCTCACTAATGCGAATCAGAGGTTCAGAAGGCATAAATTAAATAAGAAGTGTTTGAGGTTCTGCATAAACATATTCAGATGCTAGTGGGTCAGTATTAAATCTCTATTCTGCATCTGGACTTCTTACAAAGGCAGCACATGTTTCATTTCAGTTGGCATGGTAAATGCTGTCTGGAACAAATAGCTCTTAAAACACATTTTTGGTAATACCTTTCCCATCATTTCATGAGGCATGTGAGACACTTTGGAAGAAAGGATTAGTGGTTTGCAGAGCGGAGGTGATTTGGGGAACCACAATTCAAGTAATAGATGACAAATGGTGAAGAAAGATAGTTGGATAGCCTATGCTTAAAGTTTTGTAAAAGGACGTAATTGATTACTGGTTGTTGTATCATGTTCATTTCCAAAACTGCAGTCTGTGGAGACCTGATATAGTATTTGCCTACACCCTTCTATTATTTCAGTAAGACTGCGGATCTCCTTGTCTTTATGTTTGTATCGGTGTACAATTTGGCAACAGAGTGATCTCTTGAATGAAATTCTCTGTAAAGTACTGGTCAACCACAATTTCTTCCAAAAATCCCTCTGTGGTTATGAGAAGAAACGTAGTGCCTTCTACTAGCTCTGTCTGGCACAGTATCCTAGCTTTCATAATGATAAATAGTGAATGTCTGAAGGGAGAGCATAAGAAGTGCATATAGAGAGTTGTCCTCCTTCGTACTCCCTCACCTTTCTGCCAACATGTGTGAGCAGGAGGCTGCATCACATTTAATATTCCTCTATGGTCCTATCCTCCATGGATTTATCTAATCTTCTTTCTAATCCGTCTACATTCTTGGCATTTCCTACATCCTGTGACATTGAGTTCTGCAGTTTTATGATAGAACATGGGATTTAATAACATGTTGAATGTTTCAGCAAATACAACAAGAACAGACAATTCACTTACTACATCTTCCTTATCATTTCATCTCCTTTCACAGAGTGGATTTGCTTTCTCATTCTTTGTGCTTAGTCCTTGTAACTTTGGAATTTTAAAATAGCTCTAGACGCAGGGTGACAAAGACTGTTCTGCATCATTCTGGATCCTGTATCACACAGCAGTAAGTCCCATTACTGCAGTAATAATTCTTTACCATCCTCTTGATTATGTAGAATATAAGGAGGCACAGCAGAATTTCAGTATAAGAATAAAACCATCACTCTGTAGGCATATAAGAACATGTCAACTTCACAGGAAGGCTTCAGTTTCTCATTTAATAAAGTAACTTGAAATAGAAATGCATGGTGTTCAGATGAACATCGAAATTACTCGTTCTGTTGTGTGATGTCCTTGTCTCACATGGATTAGTCCTGTTTACTTGTATTCTTCTTCCACATCAAGCATACGCAGAATATATCACCAGACAATTAATTCTGACCATGTCTGTTTTCGTGATTGAGGATTTGGCATGACAGACTTGTGTTTATAGTTCAAATTAGATGAATGGATTACCACTTTAAGATGTGCCAGTCCTCTTAACTTAAAATGTTGTATTAGTTGAGCAAAGATTTTTAGCTCCTGTGAGCCTGTTAGACAGGTTCATCATGGTGGCTCATTCAGGTGATGACTTGCATTCTTCCTGAACAATGCCATAGCCAGTGTGTGTCTCTGCAGGGCCTGAGGCACTGCGGGATCTCTTACCAAGCACTGCTGCTGGTGGTTCTTGTTTTGTCCTCTCACTGAACACTGCAAATTTAACATGAAGGTTTGCACTAGTAGTGTTTCTTGTGCTAGGAATTTGTGTACATTAATAGGCAGTAGAATCATATGTTGAGACAATATTCCTGGGTTAAAATATTTTCTCTTCTCATCCTTCTCCCTCATACTCTTCTTGCTCTTGTGGTTGTTTCCCAGCATCAAGAGGTCAGACAAAGGTGTTTCCAGGCATTGTTAATTTATACTGTAATTGAAATAACCTTTTTAGTCTGTACCAAAAACCAGCCAAGGGTCACTTACACTGAGAACTGTACTGGAAACTTCTCTCCTGATCCCAGCAATCACTCATCTTTTGCAGTCTCTCAGTGGATTGTCCCTGTGTTTGCTTTCTCAGACAATTAGGGCTCTTAATCGTTTTGATCAGAACTTAACTATGAGGCTGGAAGAGGGATGAGAAAAAGGTTGTAAGTTATTTATCTTAACAAGTTTGTGTGACTGACATGCAAATAAATTGCAAGAGCTGAACGTGTACACCTTGGAAAGAAATAGGAGCTGGTGGCAGATCATTGTTCTGAGACTCTAAGGATACAGAAACTAAAAAGGATGATGCACAGGTTCAGTATCACAGAAAAAAGCTTTAGCAATAGGTACCAAAACATGCATTTGTTTCTTTTCTCTTTTAAGCTTTGAGATGAATGTGCCATAGTAAGGAGCAATCCTGTATAACCAGAAGAATTTTCCATTGCTGCATTTTGGGATTCATACTGAACTATGTTTCTATTGTTTGGATGCTTTTGCCTTTTTTAGTTGAGACTAGTCATGGCTGACATAACTCTGTACCCACCTCCAAGGCACAGCAGTTCTTCTTAGCATCACGTCCTTTCACAGAGGTTTCCTTTCTGCCTTTTCCAGTTACTTTTGCCCAAGATAATCCAAGAGCCCTTTTAAAAAATCAAATGTGAAGCTGTTGTCTTATATTGTCAGACTGCCAGTTGTTCACAAAGTATGTCTGTCACTAAATGATGGTTATCCTGAAAAATGGTGACTGAGAAATGGCTGGAGAAAACAGAAAGCAAGTCTGGTAATGTGGCCGAGGTCCATTAGCAAGAGTCCATATATCTTCAGTCAAGATAAACAAATTCTGCTTTTCAGTGCACAGCTTAGAAAGACAAAAATTGTTGTGATAGGGTTTTTATTTATTGTCCGAAAATAATGATTACTCCATCTGAAACATCCTTTTGGTTTAAAAGAAAAAAACCAGTGCACATAATTGATTGATCTCAATAATGCTTAGATAGCGTTTGTGGGTATAAACGTGTGTCAGAGAAAATTTAGGTTTAGAAAGGCAGAATAAGCAACTCTTTATTGCACTTAAATCTGTTCCAGAGCTTTTGTTAAACATTTTCTCTGTGTTATTTCTGCACTTTTAAAGCTATGGTAGTTCTTCAGCCAGATATGATGTTAAGATACAGAAATGTGAGAAAAACTTGTGGAATGATCCTGCAATAAAGAGTCGTTATAATACACGTATAACCATGTCAGTTGCCAACATGAAGTCTTAAAAGCCAGGTGAACATTACCAGTCTTCTAAAATGTGACCCTTTACTCTCCTCTTCAGTATAAAGATACGGTCTGTTTGTCTTAGTGTAGGTGAAAGTGCTTTTGACTCCAGCTGGAGTAAGAACCTATTTTGTTGTAGTCTGTGTGTCGTGGTTTAACCCCAAATTGTAACCCAATACCACGCAGCCGCTCGCTCACTCCCCCCCTCCCCGGTGGGGTGGGGAGGAGAATCGGAGAGAAAGGAAAACTCATGGGTTGAGATAAAAGCAGTTCACCAGGACAGCAAAGGAAAAATATAAAAATATGTTAATAATAATAATGATAATATATACAAGGAGAATAGAATATATAAAACAAACGATGCACAATTTCTCACCACCCGACGACCGATACAGCCCGTCCCGAGCAGCAGGCAGGGAGCAGGGGTATCCCCCCCAGCTATCCCAGAACAGCAAGTTCCAGAGAGAGCAGGCGAGGGAACAAACAGCCGAACGAACAAACGAAAAACAAAAAGGAAAAACAGAGAAACAAAAAGCAACCCGAAGGGAAGCTTAAGGATTAAGGCAAGTTAAGGGTCTAAAAGCCTAGTGGGCCACCGACCAACCCTCACTTATACGGGGCATGACGTCTATGGCATGGAATACTTTCTTTGGCCAGTTTGGATCAACTATTCTGGCTCTACCCCTCCCAAGTTTTTGCATCTGCATGTTAGCAGAACCTGGGAAACTGCAAAATGTCCTTGGTCGTTCAGCAGCAACCAGCAACATCAGTGTGCTATCATCGTTCTTCTCACACTAAATCCAAAACACAAGAGCTGCTGAAGACAAAATTAGCTCCATCCCAGCCTAAACCAGGACACTGTGGAAGGGTGCTCTGACGACTGGGCTTCCTTTCAATGTGCGTATTCCTGGAACTTAAAAATATTGAAATAAATTTTATTTAGAATTTAAAAGAAAAATGTTATTGAAACTCAATATAAATTTTAGTTTTCGAGCAGCCTTTTATATAGATGATGTTCTCAAGCTGTGAATGTGAGTGGTCAAAAATATGAGGGCAAACTATGAAAATTCTGGCATACCTGCTAGTTTGGGTGTAATTTTTGTATTTATGATACAAAGAGTTGAGGGAGTTACCTCTATATAGAGTGTTTACTTGATTTGAAAAAAGAAGTTTTGATGCAGCAATGTTGGAGGACCTCATACATTACTACAAATTGTAGCCTTTAGAAGTGTGGCTTTTATACTGTCAGTTGGCTTGTGAATTTTCTTTTATTGACAGCATAGAACCTACCATTCTGTGGTTGGAAGGAGGCTTGACTGTTTCCTGCAGGGAGTCAGAAGCAAAAAGTTAGAATTCTTGCTCTTTTCAGCCACTACCAAGCATAACTTCAATAAGCATGTACTGTTGGATTGTAATTGCAGTAGATTGTAATTGTTTGCTGTAATTGAAGCAGAGTGTTTGCTGGCGTGAAGAGTAAGCCAGAGAGGCTGGGTTGAAAATTCTATTGGAAAGAAAAAGGAGGATTTTGTGATACATATAAAAAACCAAGCAGCCATGTAGCCTTTTAATTGTTCAGATAATAAGCATTTGATTGTAGAGGATTAAAATAATAAAAAATATGCTATGTTATCTTTAAAGGCTAATAAAAACAAATACCCATACCAGAGAAGAAGTCATAACCTCAAAGTATGGTTACTTCTCTTTATAGTAACGTGGTTTCTGCCTTAGGACTTTTTCTAATTCAGACTACATTGGGAAGATCCTTGAAGATTCACAATGCATCATGGATCTCATAGATTCAAAGATGAGATATTTATAGCTATTTTGAGTTGCAAATGGCATTTTTTGTTCAAGCAGGAAGGGCAACTTCTGCCATTTAGAAAAAAATAATAATGAAAGTACACTGCGTAGTCTTTCAGTTCCTAAAATCTTGTAATTACATACCTTTGTGTACCTGTCAATATTTTGCATCTGTCCTTTCCTCTTGCTAAGGCAGTGTTGGTTTGATGAGTAAGAAAACCATTAATGGTGTGCACTTTGGCCTTGTATCTGATCGCTGTGCAGTTATTTATAAGCCTCTTTCTGTTCCTTGCTTCTGTCCTTTAGTGTGAACAATCCCACCTAATGAGAGAGCACGAAGACGTGCAGGAGCGAACAACGCTACGCTACGAGGAGCGAATCACCGAGCTGCACAGTATCATTGCTGAATTAAATAAGAAAATTGATCGACTACAGGGAACAACAATAAGGTACAGCAACTTCCTGGAAATTCTGGGCCAATGCAAGAATGGTGCGAAAGATGATGTGAATTATACTCTAAATATGATTTAATGATGACTTTAAGGTAGTTAGGCTTGTTAGGACTGGTACTGAGTAGCTGCCCATAATTAAGGTATGTGTTCTGCAGAGTATCATCCCGAGGCTCAAAAGTGCTGCATTCTCTCT
Organism: Phoenicopterus ruber ruber; assembly: GCA_009819775.1. Classification (NCBI taxonomy): domain Eukaryota; kingdom Metazoa; phylum Chordata; class Aves; order Phoenicopteriformes; family Phoenicopteridae; genus Phoenicopterus; species Phoenicopterus ruber. The sequence continues at coordinate 63,899,417 of CM020246.1, read as the reverse complement.
GGCAAAATCACACTTTGCAAAGCCTAATGAGCACTGCAAGGAACTGCACTGTGCCATCTGAATATTCCTTCAGCGTAACATACGTGCCAGGATACCAGATAAGTGATAGCAGTGGTGGATAAACGAAGAGGTAGCCTCTCAGCCTGCACCTCTGCTTTTAACTTTATTTTGTGCCATCCTATAGATCACCTAAGCCAAATCACTTGTGGTGAGAAATATGGCTCAAATGGATTTCAGTAGGTTTTGCATCTACTTATACTGGTATTTGTGACCAAACACAATGGTACAAGTCACGTTGCCTGTTGTTGGAGCAGCAAAGCTTGGGGTATTACAGTAGGTCATTACTTGATACTGTGTTACAATAAACTTTACATTTGACTACAGGAAAACACTCATTTTTCCTCACTTGCTTTTACCCGTTATTCTCAACCTAGAGAAAGTTGGACTAGAACAAGGAAGGAGCTGCTTAAAGTTTAGCTTGTGAGGATGCAACTAAACTACTAGAATCTATGGATTTTCTAGAGAACATCAAATTAGATTTGACACTTTCGTAGGTAATGTTGACAGGGTGCTCTACCCATCTAGCAAATTTTCGGTTTTCCTTGCCTGTTAGCTGCAAGTGTTTTGATAACTGCTGGATTTGTTCTTCCTTGTAAACTCTTCTACTAGCACAAGGCAATGTTGTTACAACTACACACTTAACCTTTCATGAAAATATTTATATGCAAAAAGAAAAAGGGTTGTATACCATAAAAAAGAGAAAGTATCATCACGCATACATACCACTATAAAAGCAGTGATAGAATCACATTATGTTAATGTTAATTAAGAAGATAAATACTGCCAGCTCTGAGGTGGTCATAACTAGCAATGATCATGGTGAGATTTTTGAGGTAAGTATTTTCTAAACTGGTAGTACTTCTCTGAAAAAATCCCTGTGACTCCCTTGTTCATTCATGCTTGATACCTCTGCAGACAAACTTCCCATTTGTCTTGTTTTGAGTCACCTTTCTTTTCAGCATGATACTGGCTGCCCATCCTGCCCTCCTCTCTAGTAAAGCTCTATAAATTGAAAAGAGTGGTTGAAAAGCAAAATCTGAGAAGCATGAGAGCTGCATTGATATTTTTTTCTTGAATGGCAGAAGAACTCTATGACATTTAAGAAAAATACTACGTAGAATCCATAAAAATTGTTTGTTTGGAGTCCCTGTGGCAAGCTAAATGCCAAGCAGTGTTCAATTACAAAATACTGGAATCGGGGGGGGATACTGTGAATGTTTAACCATGTCCATAAACAAGTCAGCTGTGGCATGCACAGGAAAGTGAGGCGTAAGAACCGAGCTTGATGGGAGGTGCATACTGCTTCTCCTGAAAAGTGCAATTTTGCTGCCCCTCGGGGGGGTGCAGGCTTTTGAAGGCATCAGAACAATACTGCTACAACGGGTGCCACACCACTGTCATGTCCCACCTGTTTGGTCTTACTGTGTGAGAGCTTGTTTTGCTCAGACAGTTAGGATGCTTCCTCTGTTTTTATTTGTTCTGGTTTTATTAGTAAGAACAAAAATGTTTATTAAGTTAATGGATTTTTTTATTTCCTTTAATGATTGGAATAGCTTGTTTTCTTTGGCAGGCCAATAATTTGGTGTCTGGGGAACAGAGGAGTAATACTCCTAAAAATGGCAAGCAGAGGTAGAATTGGAGGGATTCCGTAGGGTTTATGAAGACAACTGAAAGAACGAAAACTGATACTTCCTGCTGTGACTTTTTGTAAATCCGCTCTAGGATCTACTTGCGTCACTCTTGAGAAGCTGTTCCATCCCACAGAGCAAGGGTGGTGTCCTTGGTGGGACAGGTGTGACTCACAGCTCTCCACCCTTGGCTACAGGGACTGTGAGCCTGGGAGCTGGAACAAAACAGTCCCAAGAGAAAGGGGTCTGGGAGCACAGCCCTGCCTGGACCTCGGCATTTATACTTTCCTCTAAACCAGAACACAGGAGGGATTTTAGTTTTGATTTGACTCTTGGATTCCTGCAAGTAATACTGAGTGGAGGCTTTACTTGTGCTATCACAAAATTTAAACTGTCTTTCTGGAAACAGTTTTCTTGAGTTTACATTAATTGCATAACAGATAAATGTTTCCCCAGTGCTGATACAGAGATTGTTCAATATTTTCACGTATCGTTTTTAGGCTGTAAAAATAAACTGACATGTAGCTTGATGTACTGCTGCTTTATGACATTCTTCATAGTTCCTTCCAAAACCCCCAAATATTCTGGAAACAATTAGAAGAAACCAGAGTTTCATGGAGGATATTTGACTATCCTCCTTAAGCTGCATTATCTTTACATTTGTAGCTCTTTGTTTGAATGTGAGTAGTACCCTCAGAAAGTAGGGCAGAAAGTAAGCAGAAAGAGTGTTTAAATCTGAGTAAGGTATTGCAACAGTTTGAGGAGTGTTGGCAGCCTGTATAAGCTAGTTAATATTCTCCATTCTGAGAATTTTTCTCTCTTTGTTTTTGGTGGTTTTTTTTCCTTGCCCTTGCAATGTCAAGGGTTTTACACAGCTTGAAGTGTAATGGCCTTTGCTCATGTGGTTTAGTAATGCCAGCTCTAGAAGAGAGCTTAAGTCACATGTCGGTCCCTATGCCTCTTCCCAGGTATATCCGATATGCTGATCTTAGTAATCTTACAGGAGTATTTTTATAAGTTTCCAGGATTGTTCTATGTTTGTTAGCCATTTCTTGGGTACAACAAGTTCCATGTGTGCGGCCACATGAAGTTAGCTGCTGCTCTTGTGCTGTGTTCTTCCAGTGTTCCCAAAGGAAAATGAGGTCACCATGGTTGTGGGAGCAAGCCAGCATTCATCTGCAATTGTCTCATCTCCCTGCTGCTGCTCTGGACAGCCCAGCTGGTTTGGAAGCCCAACCTCACCAAAAAAAAGCTGAAATACAGCTGTAACTGATTTGATATTGAGGCTAAAAAGCGAGTTGCCTATACTCATACTGTGCAAGCAGATGAGCCTCTTGCTTGCCTAGTTCTTCATGTGTGACAGTGCAGAATTTACCTGCTACCAGCTCAAGCAGGTAGCAATTTGGGAGCAAAAAGACACTAAAGAAGTGGTCCACTAGGATGAGGATGCCTTTTTTTTTATTTGAGCAGTCTGGAGACGTAAACCTTGGCTCTGTTTCTTCTTGGAAAGTTGTAGCTGTGTGACAACATCTCACTGTTCTTGTCAACATTATTAGGGAGACAGTGGGAGGAGGTGGCTAGTATTTTGCTTAAGGTTGTTGTAAAACTCAAGCCACGGGCTTTTGTCAAACTCCACAAGACTGTTGAGCAGAAGAGCCTATGATGATTGTGCAGAGCACATTTTGTCAGCTTCTTGTAGCGTGAACAGCTTTCACTGAGTGGTGCTAGCTTGGGGTTCCTGTTAGCATGTCAAATGGATGCCGGTGGCAGTGTTACCCCTACTTCTGTGGTTTCGATTTGCAGAAGACGAATTTTTTGCATTGCGAAGGTTCTCTATCCTTTGACAAGGTGTATGCCTACTCCCATTTTCTCTCTACGTGTGTACAACTTAGAAGACAGCAAAGTCAATCAAATGGATCTTCCCAATTGTAGAGTCATATTGTAAATACTTGGACATAAAGGATATACCTGATAACTCTGAAGCACAGAAAGGATTTACAAATTACACAGTAGTGTACTAAAAGGGAATTATGTCTACATTAAAGGTGAATATTCCTGACTTCAGAAGTTTTTAGTATTGCCTTAGATTCATTCGAACTCGGCTCTTTTTCTCTTAATCATGTCTTTGGCTGGCAAAATCATCTGTAACTTGGTTGTGCAGAAGCAACTTTGGCCTATGACTGACAGTCTTTCTTAGATGTCAAATTGAGGTTCAGCAAAAGGAAAAAGGAAGAGATCAAATTGCTTTTAGTTCTAAACCAGTGGCTGTTTGGGTACATCTGTGCAACTCTAAAAATAGTAAGCAACTTCAACAATACCAAACAGAAATATACTCCGTTGAATATTGGTGCCTGCTGAGGATTATTTGAAACAGTTGTCAAGAAGCTTGTAACCCCATTGCTGTAAAACTATTTGCTCAGACTTAGAGCTTTTAATCTGAAATACATTCAGAAAGTAGGTTGTGTTAGAGTTAATGAGGAAGAAGGAGAGTGAATAGACTACAGCATCACAAGAAATAACACATGGCACTTATGGTCATATTTACACAATGACCTGGAGGTCTGATTCTAGCTTCTAAATATGTGCTACATGGAAGCTACTTGGATTCAATTCAAATGGCAGTGTGGGTGTGATAGTGTTGGCTTCAGCATCCAATGCCCAGCCCCACCTGCCTTCAGTGATTAATTCCCATGTTGTCTCAAGTGTGTCGCTATTTGTTCACAAGTGAACTAGCTCAGGGGTACCTCAAGTGTGTATACACAGGGAGCAGTCAATCTCTGAGTTGAAGTGCACATACACCTGTAGTAGTTTCTATCTGAGGGTCTTAGAATGCATTTTGCTCAAGTAAAATGATTGTTGAAAAACTGCTGGCACCTAAAGTGTGAAACTGTGCACTGTTTTCAGCCATGAAGAGAGTGTGCACCTTGCCAGCATCCTGGCAGAACTCGTCAGTGGTATGAACAGCTGCTGGTTTGCTCACTATTTGATCAGGTTTTTCTCGGTGTCCGTGCAGCAGTTGTGATCCTTGGTTGCACCCAAACATGAAGAAACCAGTGAGTGCAGACGTACCTGGAAAACACACTTTTTTTCTCCAACAGTGATCCCAGGCTGCTCTGTGTTTAGAACAGCTTGATCTGATCTTAATTGCCTCCAACTCACCATGACATTCCAGCAGCTGGGAACCAGCAGGGCCCATAGGAGAACAAATACCTGCTTCTCCAGCCAGGCCCTAGATGATGGCAGCAACAAGGAAGTTGTAATGCTTCCACCTCCTGGGTGGTGTGGCAGGATTTCAGTGGCGTAGTCATCATCAGCTGTTGAGCGTCTTGCATTTCCAATGCCACTGGAGGACTCTGCTCCTGTTTTGGGGAAAGGGGAGTCTCAAACATTATCTTCTGTTACTGCCAACTTAAGTTTTAAAGGCGGAATTTATATTTGTGGTGCATTGCTCTCCTCAAATTCCTCCTTGTGTTTTTCACAGAATCACAGAATGGTAGGGGTTGGAAGGGACCTCTGGAGATCATCTAGTCCAACCCCCCTGCCAGAGCAGGGTCACCCAGAGCAGGCTGCAGAGGACCGCATCCAGGCGGGTTTTGAATATCTCCGGAGAAGGAGACTCCACACCCTCCCTGGGCAGCCTCTGCCAGGGCTCTGCCACCCTCACAGTGAAGAAGTTTTTCCTCATGTTTAGACGGATCTTCCTGTGTTCCAGTTTGTGCCCATTGCCCCTTGTACTGACACTGGGCACCACTGAAAAGAGTTTGGCCCCATCCTCTTGACACCCACCCTTGAGATATTTATAAGCATTGATGAGGTCTCCTCTCAGTCTTCTCTTCCTCAGGCTGAACAGCCCCAGCTCCCTTAGCCTTTCCCCATAGGAGAGATGCTCCAGTCCCCTCATCATCTTCGTAGCCCTCTGCTGGACTCTCTCCAGTAGTTCCTCATCTTTCTTGAACTGGGGAGCCCAGAACTGGACACAGGACTCCAGATGGGGCCTCCCTAGGGCAGAGTAGACAGGGAGGATAACCTCCGTCAACCTGCTGGCCACACTCTTCTTGATGCACCCCAGGATGCCGTTGGCCTTCCTGGCCGCAAGGGCACATTGCTGGCTCATGGTGAATTTGTCACCTACCAGGACTCCGAGGTCCTTCTCCGCAGAGCTGCTTTCCAGGAGGTCAGCCCCCAACCTGTACCGGTGCATGGGGTTGTTCCTCCCCAGGTGCAGGACCCTACACTTGTCTTTGTTGAACTTCATTATGTTCCTCTCTGCCCAGCTCTCCAGCCTGTCCAGGTCTCGCTGAATGGCAGCACAGCCTTCTGGTGTATCAGCCAGTCCTCCCAGTTTTGTATCATCGACAAACTTGCTGAGGGTAGGCTCTGTCCCTTCATCCAGGTCACTGATGAATAAATTGAACAGGACTGGCCCCAGTACCGACCCCTGGGGAACTCCACTAGCCACAGGCCTCCAACTAGACTCTGCGCTGCTGATCACCACCCTCTGAGCTCTGCCATCCAGCTGATTCTCAATGCACCTCACCATCCACTCGTCTAACCCACACTTCCTGAGCTTACCTATGAGGATGTTGTGGGAGACAGTGTAAAACACCTTGCTGAAGTCAAGACAGGCAACGTCCACTGCTCTCCTCTTATCTACCCAGCCAGTCATGCCATCATAGAAGGCTATCACATTGGTCAAGCATGATTTCCCTTTGGTGAATCCATGTTGACTACTCCTGATCACCTTGTTTTCCTCCACATGCTTGGAGATGGCCTCCAGAATGAGCTGCTCCATCACCTTTCCAGGGATGGAGGTGAGGCTGATTGGCCTGTAGTTTTCTGGGTCCTCCTTCTTGCCCTTTTTGAAGACTGGCGTGACATTGGCTTTCCTCCAATCCTCAGGCACCTCTCCTCTTCTCCATGACCTTTCAAAGATGATGGAGAGTGGCTTAGCAATGACATCTGCCAGCTTCCTCAGCACACGTGGGTGCATCCCATCAGGGCCCATGGATTTGTGGGTGTCCAGTTTGCCCAACTGATCTCTAACCCGATCCTCCTTGACCAAAGGAAAGCCATCCTTTCTCCAGGTTTCCTCTCTTACCTCCGGGGTCTGGGATTCCTGGGGGCCAGCCTGGGCAGTAAAGACTGAAGCAAAGAAGGCATTCAGTAACTCTGCCTTCTCTGCATCCTCCGTCACCACGGCACCCACCTCATTCAGCAGCAGACCCACATTTTCCCTAGTCTGCCCTAGTTTTTAGTCCTCCACCTGCCCCCTATGAGACTGGTGGTGGAGAGGACCATCGACCTTGCTGTCGCTTTACCAGAAATGGATTTCCTATCTTTCTGGTCAGGTCTTAGAACCATTAGTTCATTCAGAAACTGACTTCAGGCTTAAGCCATTGGAAGGGTGCGAGTCCTGCTGTGCGACATACTTTTCAACTGCCCCACAATACTGAAACAGAAAAAACAGCACTAGTGCTAGCTAGATGAAGCTGTGTTGGATTTTAAACAGAACAATCTATGCAACAAGAGCCAAAAGAAGAGTGGTGAGAAATTATTATTGTGTGTGGCATTGTTTTATGATCGATACAGCCTCTTGTCCATTTGTAGAGGTAGTTTGGGTTTTAAAGATGTAGGACTAATTGTTTCATAAATGAAAAAATGAATTAACTTCAGATCAAAAAAATGTAACTGTTTGAGTGCTTGGTAATTGTTTTTGTCTAAAGCTAATTACTACTGGCTTGTGCTGTGGCTAATAATAACCGAGTTCACGGAACATTAAGTCACGCTTACGTGTCTTCATTACACTGTTTTAATTCCTGCTGTTCATGATTTAGTTCTCACACTTCCTTAAACATGTATTGCATGGTACCTTAAAGACCTTTCTTTGATCTAAATCTCAATTTTAACCAGCTGACCTGCATTTTTGTTTAATAATAGTCACTAAGTGCTTCTGATAAAGTCAGACTTTCTTTGCACTGAAGCAAATGTAAGAGGGAGAAGAGCATAATAGTTCTTGTAGAAATTACATCTCAGTACCTTGGGAAAACCTGCTTGGCAAGCAAGCTGAAACTCCTTTTTTGAGTTGGCCTGGTGTATAAATGGTCACCTCTGCTCCTTTGAGAGCAGACTTTACTTCTGTCATTGTTCCCTGTATGTAGGGGCCATCTTCTCTGCTGTTTTGCCTGGCAAATCCAGACACACCTCCACGCTAAAGCCTGCAATATTTCTGCAAGAAGCACTCATCACCATGTAGCATACACACAGCATGCTTAACATTATAGGTGCCCCTCCCAGATGCAGATCCCCAGATAGCTCTTTGCTATTTGTTACTGTTTCCAAATCCACACAGTTCCATTCTCACACTTTTCTGCTGAATCTGCAGCAAAATGACTCTCTGTATTTGATTTAGTGTGTAACAAAATGATGGCTGTTTGCTTACTTATCAGAGGGGCTCTGCACCTGGGTAAGCTGATGTTTTTCTCATGTTTAAAATATGTACTTTAATGTCAAAACAGTCACTATGGAAGTAAAAAAAAAAATCTGAGTTGAATCAGCAAGTGGATCAAAAGAAAAAAATGTTTACAAATGTTCTCAGGCAAAGCTATTATTCATTTACTTATCTTCTTTCCTAGTGCTTTGAACTCATCGTGTGGAGACAGGAGGGAAAAGCCCTATTTTTTTAAAGCTCATTAGCTTTAGCTAAAGTATTGTGTGTCCTCAATTATTTTAGTAGAACCAGCTTGACAAATAAGTTAAAACTTAGGTAATTGATGCTTTTTATTTTCCACTAACTCCAGCAGTTCAGCACTATATTCACTTATCTGTTCTCTTCCTTTTGAGAAGAGAAAATGAAAAACCTACCTGTCCCCAAGAGCATTTTGATACACATATGCAGGTCTGTGCATGTGCATGCTTGCTTTGCACACAAGCTGATGGCATCCTCAAACTGAGAAAGAGACCAAAATCAGTTATTGCTAATCCACTTTGGGATCAAAAGCCACTTGTGCTGATTAAGAATTGTCAGTTGGGGAGTTACTGCAGAGCAGTGTACGTCCTTGAACACATCCTTGCTTGCACTCGGTTCCACCCACCCATTGTTTCCTTGTACAGTGGTCTGGAGTAATAGTGAACTTGGGAATAAAGACATGGAAACCAGGCACTGGCTGCTGGGTGTTACGGGCATAGCACAACTGCTTTGCGGTAAAGGGTACAAACCCTTCTTGACTGGCTGGACAAAACACTTGTAACTTGTGTGGATTGTATCCTGTGGCTCAGCTTACAGGTCTGAAATACCTGTCACACAGGTACGTATTTCCTCAGAGGATTTTATGTCTGCCTTTGCTCTCTCTCCCAGGGAGGAAGATGAGTATTCAGAGCTGCGGTCAGAGCTCAGCCAAAGCCAGCATGAGGTTAACGAAGACTCGCGCAGCATGGACCAGAATTCTGTTTCGGTACCAGAGAATCAGTCCACCATGGTCACTGCAGATGTGGGTGAGTTATGCTTCTTAAATAGACATGATGCCTTCTTGCAGCAGAAAGGCATCATAGCCTTTGATATGCAAATCCAAACGTTTGGTGAGAAAATAAATGAATCTAGGCTGTGTTAATCACAAGAAATGCTGAACTTCTCCACAACTATGAACTTTTATGTGAATTAACCTCTGTGCCTTGATGTAGAATAGCTATGGAGTCTAAAATGGAATGATTGTTCAGGCGAGCTCATGACTTTTGGGAAAGAAGAGGGAGAGAAAAGCTATTCACATACCTTACGTGTGCCTGTAAAGTAGTCTAACTCTAGAAAAGAATTGCAGTTGGGAGAAAAGACTGCACTGCTGTCTCATAGTGCACCACTTGTGTGCTGTACAGTTGGTAGTTATTGCAAAGTCTTAACTAGTAAGCTAGAAATACTAACTAGCACATCCGAGAGACGGCACAAGGGTGAATTCTACCACGTGTCTGCCTTAGGATCTGCCACTCTCTGTCACCAGATGTGAGCCTAAGAAAAACAAAAATAATTTATGAAGTGAGCTAGCAAGGTAGTGAGACCCACTTGTTTTCACAGAAATGGGGGATGCTGTGGCAGTGCCCAAGGCACTAGAAGAGCTCTGCCTAAAGACAGAAAAGGAAGTGATTCTCTGCCGCATTTTGTAATTAAAATAGTGTTGTTGTATATGCTGCTAATACAGTTGTAGTATGGAATACAGCAAAGAACAAGGTATGCTGTTACAATCCCTGAATATTCTGCAGCTGCATGTGAAGAAGAAATAGCTATAAAAATGAAACATAGGCTCTAAGATAGTCGGTAGGGATCATTTCTGTAAACACCAGCATTTTTTAAATCGGGCAGTGCCTAAGTACAACTACGAAAATTCCTCTGAGAAATGTCAAGTCATAATGTCAATGAATGTACCAGGCAGAAAAAATGTTGAATTTACAGAGAAAAACCTTTGAGGGTAATAAAATCAGGATAATAGGCCCTGAATGGCAAAAAGAATAACAAAAAAGAAATGGCATAGTATATGAGCATGTGCTGTCTTAAAACGTTGTCCTTCAGAAAAGAGAGGTTTTTGAAGAGAGAATGAACACTTCAGATAAGTAGGGGGAATGTTATTTGTCAGATGGGAGGTAACTCGTGATTTCAGTTGATGTGGTTATGGTATTTAAGCCTATCAGTTGGTGAGGAAAAAGTGGCAGATTGCAAGGACATTGCTCCAACAATATCAGTCCTAGCTGTTCCTGGGTTAGAGTTTGTTTTTTCACTGAGTCACTAATTGTTGCGATATTTGTTCTGTTTTGCTTTCTTTTAGATAACTGTAGTGACTTGAACTCAGAACTGCAAAGAGTGCTGACAGGTCTGGAAAATGTTGTCTGCGGGAGGAAGAAAAGCAGCTGCAGTTTATCGGTAGCAGAAGTGGACAGACATATTGAACAACTCACTACCGCCAGTGAACATTGTGATTTAGCCATTAAGGTAATGGTAACATTAGGCTTTAAATGCAGCGTGTACATTGCCTGAGACACCTGATCACGTTCTCTAGTAATAGCACGTTACTTCCAAAGGTGTCAAAGTACTTCACAGAAATCAACTCCATCTCACGGTGTGTGCTGGGTAAGCAGTAGTACACCTGGTTTACACTGAATTCTCCAAAGCACAGGAAGAGCTACTGACAGACTTTCGATCTCAAATCAGAAATGTTTTTGTCTTACGCTCATTTCAGAGATAAGAGAAATGGGGACACTCAGCAGTCAATTTACTTTCTGAAGGTTATCCAGCAAACAAGTTGTCACTTGCGCAAGGTCTCACAGCTAGTCATTGATGGGTAACTGAAAACGCAATATGTAATACTCGCTGAAATTTGAAGATAAAATGCCATAAACTATACATAAGTTGTGACTTAGCGGTCTTAAAATATGAAGCTGGTATTTAACACAAAGCATGTGTGGTATATTAATTCTAATGAGACACGGGAACAAATAATTCAACTGATACTTGTATGTCTTGGTTTTATTGTGCATGTAACAGAAGAAGACAAGGGATGCTTGATAGCACATGTAATGAAAGGATTGTAATGCAGAACCTGAAAGTGAGGGAACTGTAAAGTGTCTTACTATATACAGGGAAAGAGCTGAACAAGCTTTTTGTGTCAGATGGAAAGGTGTCTGTGACTCATTGATGTAAGAACAAATATATTGACAGTTTGCTCTTGACGTGCAGAGGTCTGTGACCATTCTCGATGGCTTAGACAGCCCTTTAGCATACTGCTGTGAAGGGTCCCCTCTGTCCCTGCTGGTGCCTGAAGAATATAATGGCCTATAAAGAAATTAATGTTGAGTAGTAGGTTGAACAATGTGGGTATATTTGAGAGAGAGAGAGACAGACTGACTTCTGGGTCTCTTGGGGATGGTCTTAAAGCAGTTTATTTGAGTGTCTCGGGGGATTAGGATCAATACTTTGAATGTTACCCAGTATTATCTGGAGTTTTAGGGTTAAGTGTTCTCAGAAGTCAGTATTCACCAGGAGAGAGATTGTGGATCCTGGAAAACAAGTAGAGATTGATCTGTGTGATGTCCACAGTGGTCTCTGAAGTGAGATGAGATGAGATGAAAACTTCTAGAGTAGGTAGATTCAACAAAATGTCAAAATAGCTGCCATAAGCTTAATTCTCAATCTTTTTATTTTAACCTCATTATGTACTGTTGATTCAAATTAACTACAGTCAAATTTTTAGAATGATAAGTAACTGTCAGCAGCTTCTTCGTGGTCCAAAATGCAGGCCTTTTATTTTCATGTGATCTCTACATGCATAGCCATTTTTGGAGAAAGCTCTTCCCCACTGCCTATGCTGTAGAGCCTGGGATTGTTTGTGTTTGACAAGTGATAGCATGCAAAGGTTATTAACCTTTCAGGAAGATAGGAATCTCTCTGACATGCTCTGATTATGTGCTCCCCAATTCCACCCATGGCTGCAGGTCATTTCTCCTTCCCTGCTTCCTCAGACAGAGAAATGAGAGATTTTTAAAACAGGTGGAATCATGAACAGAAACGTGAAATATTTTGACTGTCTTTTGCTTTGACTGTTGGCTTTTTTCTTCACTGGTGGACTGATGCATTTAAATGTTTTGAATCCTCCTGCTTCAATGGTTAAATTTCACTGGGGTTCTTTTAATGCAGTTGCTGGTAATTTTTTTTTTTTTTTCTGCTTTGATACAAATGATGTGACCCTAGTTAGCTCAATTGTCTCTGTCCCACAAAGAATGAAAAGACCTTGAAATGAGATTTATCAGATTGCCTGATAAATTGAGCAGTTGCAAAACTATCCTTTGTTTAAGAAAATTTCCACAGAGTAGGCTGGTTAATGCTTCATATATTTTGAAGAGTAAATAACTATCAGTAACATACCTACCACTAAAAATCTGCAGATTAAAAAAGATGTAAATATTTCCAAACGTGAACCATTTAGAGCATGAGAACAGCTGCACTGAGTCAGACCGAAAGTCCATCTGTCTAGTGGCAGATGCCAATGGAAAGACTGCATCAAAAAGGACATGCATGGTATGTCCTCCTTCTCCTTCCTTCAAAGATGCTTCCAGCAAGGTGGGTTTAGGAGTTTCTTGCGCCAGAGATGATGTCTTTGTGTTTAATAGTCATTGGTGGAGTTTTCTTCCATGTTTCTATCTAATGTGTTTTTTAACCTGTCTAAATTTTTGGCCTCCGTAAATTCTGGTAGGAATAAATTCTACCATTGAGTTGTGCCTTGTGAAAAAGTGCTGCTTTTTGCTGCTTTTACACCTGATACTTGCTGATTTCATCTGATACCATGTCTATAGCACAACACCTCTTGTAAGGAAACTAAGGCAGAGAGTACTGATGGCAGTGTCAGAGACAAGACTGGAGTTACCATGATGTGACATCCTGCCCTGTGCTTGGAACGTTACATTGTAATTCAGTCCTATAATCCGTGAAATTATACCTGAATTTATCTGCTGTGCAGCAGCATGCCGGATAAAACTGCTCTGTAATACTGCTTTGAAGAAAAATAAACAACCCGGTAGTTTACATAGATATATCCATGTACAATATTTATGTTTTATTTACCATGGAGGATGGTAGCATGTTGGTCGTCAAACCGGAGAATTGTGGTAATAGTTTAGTCAGAAAAAGGACATTGATCGTGTCAAAATGAAGGATCATAGAAGCGAGCAGAAAGGTTCCTCAGCTTTGTTAAGGACTATAGGGCAGCCCTTAGTACGACTGCCAGACCATGCTGATGCTGTCACTGCCTGAACTTTGTACTTGGGTGGGCAGATGGTAGCAGTGGAATCTGGAGAAACAGCAGCAGCCTCTCTGTCTGAAGATACCTCCATGGTGTTGAGCCACTGCTGCGGCTTCCTCATGACAGTCCTTCCTCTTTCAGTGTTGCTCCAGGCTTACCACCCCCAGTAGTGCTCTGAGGAGGAGAAGAGGCTTGGGAAAGGGAGGGGTTGGAAAAACAGCAACACTAGGAGCATGGGGAATAAGGAGGAAGGAGGCAGCAGCAAAACTTGGCATTAGGGGGATGAGGAAACAGCAGGGGAAGTGCGTGAAAGAGGAGAGGAGTTTTGGGGGAAGAAAGGAGAGGAGAGGACATGAAGAGGCACTGTTTAAAATAAAGTTGGCATCATCAGTGGAGAATGTTCCTGCCATTACGAAGCTTTTCTTCACTTTGTAAGATAAACCGCCCTATGCTTACTCAGAACTTGAACTCATCCTCATGTTGTGTTGAAATAACTTACCTTATCATAGTTTGAGACCTATAGTTCCAAGTGAAACTAATGTAAGGGAGAGCTGCTTTCATCTTGCAGAGATGTTGCAAGGCATTGCTCTCTTAGAAAAGTAATTTAAACTTACTACCAAATACGTAAGCAGAATTACAGTGCAGATATTCTGTCAATGGAGTTTTGTATTTATGACTCTAAACGTATTGCAGTGTTATGGAAGAGAGACGTGAAACGTGATTTAAAAGGAGAAGCTGAACCTGATTGCAAAAGTTTTGTCACTGCTTCTTCCATAGAGTCGTGCTGAACTAGTTGTTAAAATAGGTTTTTTTCCTTTTGTATGAGTGTCTTTTCCTCCTTGCTAAGGAGTCTTGCTACAGCAAAATTTATCTTTAAGATTAATGTATTGATAACAGTGAATAACCAACTTTTCATTATAGTGGACAAATAATAAAATTTCACTGATACCTCAGTGTCAGACAGTGCTGAAAACACTGGGAAGATTGCCTGCAGAAAAAAAGCAGAGTTGTATTTTCAACTTGGTTTGTCATTTTCAGCTGTACTCTAGTTGGTTCTTTTAGTGCCTCCCAAATTAAGGACATAAACTTTAGTTAATAATTTTTGTTATATAAAAAAATTAAATCCTTTTGAATAAAACAACTAGGTAGACTATTTTTAACCTTGGTACATGAGTTATTTATCTTCCATATTAAACTTAAAAGTATAGGCTTTAGCTGTCACTTGTGCTTGGATTATCCAATGAAATGAAACTTTCTAGGTTGCTAGTTACATCATATATTCATTTATTTTCCATGTTTCTTCCTACCATTTTAATGCATACTGCTTTCAGAGAGATTCAAAAGCTTATGAGCAAAAATTGGAGGGATTTTGCTTGTTGCAAAGGTCTTCCATAAGTGAAAAAATTTAACACAGGCACAGCATACAGCGTGTAGTAGAATCAGAACTGCACGTAGTTACCTGACACGTTGAGTGTTACGCTGTGTTTCAGCATGTTGAATGACCAGTCTGACGGTAAGTTCAGGCACGGCAGTATTCCCTTGCTGGTGGTGTGTGCGTGTAGTTTAGTTTCACCCAGTGGAAGCTGCTGAACATCCTTCGTGCTGAATGGTGCCTACAAGGCACAGTTCTGAGCAAGGGGATGAGGCGGGAAATGCTGAATGGCATTATATGTCCCAGAGAAACCCAGCCTTTTTTAGGCATTCGAAAGGCTGTGACGTCTTCTGGTGTAATGTAAGCTTATCCAAGGCCAGTTTTCTTTGTTTTGTCTCTCTGTTACCTCTAGGAAGGAACATGCTCAGGGACATGGGAAAGAAGAGTCCCCTTTTTTTACTGCCCTGCTCTTTTCCTTGCCCTTTTGTGGAGTTGATCGAGAACTAAGAAAGGCTCCATGCCATGCACATTCACAGGCTACTTTCTGCCTGTTACTCGGGCAGGGAAACAAGCAGCACAGTGCTCAGTCATGACAAAGAGTCATTAATTTGTTTTAAAGTGTTCTGAGATGAAACTACTGGGGTTGCTGTCACTCAGGGGTGACATATGTTTTATTTGCATAAAAACATCCGTCTGCTTTGGTATTGGTCAGTATAAAGTATTTTAATAAAATGGTCAAACTATCAAAATAAGCAATAATTTTGTTTGATATTACTTATGAAACAAAAGAAGCAAACTAATGGTGGTGTGGGGCTGGGTGTGTACGTGTAAGTATATATAGTTGCCTGTTAGACACTTCTGTTCTGTGTACCATTAGACTTGTTTAATCATCTTTCTCTGCTTCTTTCTGGTTTTTGGTGACTCTGTTTTTGCAGACCGTAGAAGAGATTGAGGGTGTCCTGGGGCGTGACCTTTATCCAAATCTGTCTGAAGAGAGATCTCGATGGGAGAAGGAGCTAGCTGGCTTGCGGGAAGAGAATGAGAGCCTCACAGCCATGCTGTGTAGCAAAGAGGAGGAGCTGAACAGGACCAAGGCCACCATGAACGCTATTCGTGAAGAAAGGGACAGGCTGCGTAGAAGGGTAAGGCTGCTGTGTAGATGATGGCTTCTTGTTCCTCCTAGCCTGTATAATTTTGTCACCAGAACAAGCTTCTCTTTAATCTTGCTTCCTGTACTGGCTGTAGGGCTTTTTGTTTTTAAAGCTGAGCTATACAAATTACAGAACTAGGACAAAACTGAACATAATTGAAAAAGAATGTGTGATGAACAGCCAAGGTGTACAACAACCTGATGTCGGAAATCATGTGTTAACAGAAAACCTGATACTCATCTCCAAGGCAGCATATGTAACTTGTCTATAGAGAAAGCAGATGTTCATTTAGTGAATTTTCCTGTGAGGCAATTTTTTTTTCCTGTAAACAACAAATATTTCTTTGTTTTTGATGGGAATTCAATTTGTGATTAGGAGAAAGAAAAAGAGCAGGACTCCTGTCAGTGGGTAGTGATGCTCAGAACGGAACAATGAGTAGTGCCAGCCATGTCCCGCTTCCCTCCCTACATTTTATGATGCTGCAAGGTCAGATAAAGGCCTTGTGCTTTGTGTGGAGTCCAAAGTAAAAGAAACCTGGAAATCTGTTTACAAAAAAGATGAAAGATCCAAGAGAATGTTATCTCAATCTCTGTTACTTTTAAAATTTGTTAACTTTGTCCCTGTTAAATCTGCAGAGTTTTGGCTAGATATGAAATAATTTTGTTTTTAAAACAGGCAGTTTCAAGTTTGTGTTCAATTTGAGTGACAATTTAGACCGCTGTATCTTGGTAAAATTATTGGAAGTGTTGCTCTTTACCTACTGGCAGCAGGTCAACCTTTTATGCAAATATTGTGTTTCTAGAACAACATTGTTCTGTAGTTACTGTATCATTTTAGCATGAAGCTGCTTTGTGTGAGACTTCCGATCTTCAGATATCAAGCCACAAATTACCTTTGCAAAACTCTCTAGCCTCTCTTAACACTAAAAAAAGGTATGTGTGATGAGAGAAGAAGAGTAATCTAATATCATATAAAACAAGACCACTTCAACTTTTCCTTCGTAAAATTTAGTTTTATTATATACTGTAAGTGTAAGTCATTTTCAGTCCTGAAGTTTTCAGACTGGTTTTATAGTGACGCTTATTTTTAAACAGAGGCAATACTACCCCTTAAGCTACAGAAGTAGCATTTATGCACCTGGTGAATTATTGCAGGATGGGGGCAGGGGCAAGGGGGCAAGCAGGCAGAGAACAGAAGCATGTGCTTGTGCAGATGTTGGTACTACGGATGATACAGATCAATATTGGGATATCAAACGAGAAAAAATAGATGGCCTTGAGGATAGAATTACTAGAGAAAGATTTAAATTTTGAGAAGTATGGAATGCAAGTTGAAGTGCTTAAAAGATTGGTAACAACAATTTATGCTGGCAGCCAGGAGCTCCTCAGCTGACAAACAGAAAAGGGGAGAGAATTGGTGTTTGCACCCTCAGGGATCAGCATGGCTGAGCCATTGATGCATGGTGGCAAATTCAATCCTACAACGTACCAGACAAGTTATTTCCGGTAGAGATTGGAGAGACTGTATAAGGAGTGGTGAGACCTGATCTGGAATGTTACATGTAGTTCTTCTTTCTTATGCTTGAAAAGGTTCTGTTTAAATTGGAAAAAAAAATGTAGAAGATGGTCAGAGAAATGGGCTGCTTATTCGGAGAAGTGACTTAAAGAGATCGTCCTGTTCAACTTGGCAGAGCAAAATCTGAATTTGATTTCTCTTTACAAGTGCTGTAGAAAGCAAGTAAGAATGGGAGTTAATGGCTGTTCAAACTTAGGGACAAAACTGGAGCAAGAACAGGTTAATATAAACCGCTTGTGGCTGTGTTAGGCCAGAAATTAGACTATGAGGTGTCTAACAGACAAGAGGATTGTGGTTCTGAAGAAACAATAAGGAGTAAGGCTACTGACTAACTACTTTGAAAACGGAGCTTTAAAATATTGAAGTTATGTTTGTATAATGAAACGTATGACTATGCAGGGATTCCTATTAAAAACAGGATTGTTACGTTAGGATTGTATCCAAAGGAAAGCGAAAAAAGCATACTTTTAATGGGTGCAGTTAATACAGCTGCATTAATTCTAGAGCCAGCCTTAGTATCTCTGCACAAAACCCTTATGTTTTGTCTGGCTGCCAGCAACAGCAGACGGTTGGATTAGATGATGAGGAAAATGCTGTTCAGTTCTGTTTATGCGGATACTGCTTGACTTGGTCAGTCTAGATTGCAATCTCCAGTGAACCACGCATTTGTGGAGCCACTCAAGTACTGGCGATGTTACTGAGTATTTCACAATTTCCTTACTATAGGCAGGGCCTAGCACTGCAAGGATGCTGTGTTAATCGTGCTGATCTAGTAGCTGCTGGCCTGCCTGTTGGAACCGCTAGCAGGGATGCTGCATGTGTTACTGATGTCTCTCTGTTATGGGAGCATCTCTGGTGGAAACAGAATTGAGGTCATCAACTTGTTCCATGTCAGTGGCCGGAGCAGTTGTCGGATGATAGCAGCAGTGGGACGTTGCTGACCCAAATTGTGTTCAGACCAGTGATCCTGGAGAGGGCAGGTCTTGAATTGCTCTGTAGAGACTGTGAGCTGTCTTTTGTATACACCAAGCCAGTTTAAATGTTCATTCTTCTTTAAATAAGGAAATTCTTCTTGGACAGATTGGATAGGTGTCTTGCCCAGTAGACGAAAGGTTAATGTTGGATTGGCACAGAGCATAACAGAATGGAGCAGCCTCTGTATTCAGGCACAGCTGGCAGGGTTTTTTTTCAGTTGTTTTCATTTAGTTTGCACCTATAGAGGACTTTATTGAAATATGTTTTTTAATATCATCCTGAACTTGCAGAACAACTGGTTTATTGGCCCCACCAGAGAAGTTTGTTCATGGCAAGTGACCTTGTCAGCAACACTATGTAATTGTTGCACTGGAAACCATATTTGCATTTTTAATATAACTTTGTGTCCATAGTTGCAACAAAATAAATGTTTTCTTTGACCTATTAAATATTTTCTGTATGCCACCTGAACTCAAGAGTCACTTCAGATTATTTCCCTGGAGAGTGGGAAAGGAGATCCAACTAGAATTTAGTTATTGTTCTTCTCAAATTAAATTGGGTGAAGTGAATAAGCTTGAAGTTGACCAGATCAATAGGTCTGTTACTTTAGACCAATGTCTGTAATCAAGCAGAGTGCTTTCAATACATTTTTCTCAGGCTTGTTGGAGATTTAATTTAATTAGGTATTTGCTGTGCTCAGTTAACAGATTGAGCCGCTTTCTAGAATGGTAGCTAAGAAACAACGTACATATGGAGTTTGTTTCTCACGGGTCATTAGTAAATGAGGTAATCGCTTATTTCTGTAGGGTGTCTGCAGTGTAACAGTTAATTTCATAACGCAGAGGTTTATTTCACCTCAGTATGATATCGCTGTATTAAAAATAAAATCTATTTAAGTCTGGGCCAGTCAGTGCCCTAGAAATTGCTTACATATAGCTGACCATAATCTTGAATCCAGTAATATAGATAAGATGCTGGGGAACTTCTGTACTGGTTCCTGGGATTAATATTGTTATTAGATGAGAATAAGGTTGTAATCAGGTCAGCACTATTTACAACTGCTATATGTAGTAAC
Source organism: Phoenicopterus ruber ruber (assembly GCA_009819775.1). Classification (NCBI taxonomy): domain Eukaryota; kingdom Metazoa; phylum Chordata; class Aves; order Phoenicopteriformes; family Phoenicopteridae; genus Phoenicopterus; species Phoenicopterus ruber. The sequence goes on along the minus strand of CM020246.1, from coordinate 63,879,807 downwards.
AGGCTTAAATAGTAGCAGAAAAAGTAATATTTGTGTTCTTACACAGAATCTCTTGTAGCTACCAGGGGACTCAGATGAGCAGCACTGATAGGGCATGTAAACTCCATCATGACTGCGAAGTAAAAGTTGTGGGTTTTTAATTACTGCCCATGAAAGTTGCCAGATGAGTAGTGCCTCAGCACAGTCCCAAGCAGCCCGTTGGCATGAGAAGCAGTGGGTGTGGGCAGTGTTCAGGCTTCCCTGAGACTGTTTGGAAGAACTAAGCCTAAAGTGAAAAGGCGGTTCCAGCTCTGGAAGTCTGTTAATTCTGTTCTCTGCGTAACCAATATGTCAACTTGTTCAGTTAATCAAATGCTTTTAGTTGTGAGGATTATTCTGTATCTGCTCCAAACTCAGCTGAATTCACCAAATTGACCAGAACAAAAATAGACTTAATATTTTAGCTATCTTCAACTTAAGACCGTCATGAAAACATAATCGGCAGACGAGTAGAAAAGTGCCATTTTAATGCGTGATCCCTCCAGCTGCCCAGATTGCCCCCACTCCAAGAAACTTCATTTTCGAACGAGGGCTGTCCCAAAATACCTTGTACTTGTGGGGAGTTGAAACCTACCCAAACCACAGCAGGAGTGAGATCCTTGGCCTCACAGGCATTCTTGAGCCCACACTGTTCTCAGATGACACTAAGCTGGCACAAGCTGCTCACTGTCCTTGTTTTGGCGTCATTTGTGTTGGGATCAGAAGGTACTGTTGCAGATTGCTAGAGAACACTGATATGTTGTGGGCCTTTAGAGATTATTATCAGCTTGCATAGCTTAAAGTGATCCTTGAACTGTTCTGTCTCCTTGTCTCTAGATGCACACCAGAAACCTGAGGCAGCAGCCAAAAGCTATTTCTATTCTCCGCCTCCTTCAGTTGCATGGTATTTGCTTATGCAGCAGTATCTCTGCTTAGCTGTTAACAAACTAGAGCTTTGCTTCTGTTTCCAAGCTTGTATGTAAATGCTCAGTGATTAAACTGAAATTAAATGAGAAAAAGCCTGAGATAGGCTTACTGCTCTCGCTTGTGTTTGTTTCAGCTGTGTGCTAGCCTGGATCAGAACACTTCAGTTGTGGTCGGAGCTTTTAGGGAATCCACCCTTCACCTCCCATATCATGTCCTGCCATGTCCTTGGTTTTCGTTGCTTTGCATCCTTTATAGAGGTTCAGCACCCAGATCTTTCCACATGGAGCACTGCATGAGGGACTTTTGTCTGAAAGGTGTCAAAAGCAGAGGAGCGCTTGCTTGGTAACATATTTGTATCACTCAGTGCACTGTAGCCCCTCCTGCTACTTAAAAAAAGCTGTATGTATAAACCCTAGTAGCATACCTGTTCTCCCGTAGCTTGTTGTGTCTGTGTGTTGTTCCCTTTCTCTGTTCCTCAAAACAATTGTTCAAACTGCAGATTGATTTTCAAATCTGCCAGAGGAGTAGCACTCCTAGTGACAGTTCAGTTCTTACATATTTCTTGAAAGTAGACGTCTTTGCAGAGGAGAGAGATTCTGCAAATGCCTCCTTTGAACTGATGCATGCAGGTCTAAGCTCATTCGGCTCCAGAGAATTCATTGAGCAGGTGGCCCTTATAAATACCAGGAAAGACTTCTTTAACGTACTCAATCAACCACAACAGACAACCTGTAGGAAAGTGGACCTTGTTAGCTCTGGTGCTCACTATTTAAGAGGGGCTGAAACTTACCTGGCTGAAAATAATCACCGCTAGGCCTGATTGAAAGGTTAGGGGTGCTCTAGGCTGGGAAGAGCCCTCACCACCCAGAGCAGCTTGAATTGTCACACTGGTATTTCGTTTTCCATCTTCACCTCCGCAGATTTGCGGTATGCATGAATAAATTAGAAAGTGGGGGAGAGATACATTCACTTCCTGTGGTTTGCTATACTTCATCTTCCTCCTCTGTGTAACGGGGAGAAAAGTGAACCGGTATTAAAATGCTGGGAAAAAAATGTTATTACTTGAAGGGTTCAAAGATACTGCATGATGAAACAGGTCACAAGCAGAGTAGGAAGAAAAGAGTCACAGGCATGCCCCTTATTTGAAACTGCTTTAGGAACAAAAGCAGCAGATGTCCTTTGAATGTGAAAATCAGTGACAAAAACAGGCGGTTTGTAGCTGTGGTTTTTTATTTAGGATATGTTAACAAATCATGTAGTTGTGAGTATGCATGTGTAAAATACAAGCGTAAAAACATGTTTCTTAGATTCATGATTATAGATGATGAGCATATTCCACCGAAGCATTTTCTGTAACCCACTGTGCGTTTCTGCAAACATGTCCGTGATGCCTGTTAATCACTTCTGAAGTCTTTCATAAATCCAACATTACTGTAGTGTGTCAGCCCCTTTTCCCTTCTACCCTTCCTGTCTTTTTATTTAGTTCTTGAGGTACCCATGAGAAATTACACTTTATTTTTCCCCTATTTCCTACTCCAATTCTCAGCATTCAAAGGAACAAATTAGAAATGCAGCTAAACAATTGGTTCATACTGCTAAACATCAAATAGTAATAAATAAAATTTCTAGTTAATTAAGTTTATATTATTAACTTGAGAATGTCTGTTTGCACCTGACTTATCTTTCTATCTAGGCTATCCATTGCTCTGAAGTCTAATGGCTCTGTTGCCTTGTGTCTCACTTAATGCCCCTGCTCCGGCTCTTTCCAAGGTTCCAGCACTTCTTTACTTCTGTAGTTCTTTGGACTTCCTCCAGCTGTTTAGAAGGTCGTTGCTCTTTCCTTTTTTTAATTCTGGATTTCACAGATATTTCCCTGGATTTCTCCTTTTTTCCTCTGTTCTCCCCCTCCCCGCCCCCCCCCCCCCCCCCTTTTTTTTTTCTTATCATATAATTAGATCTGCCTGTCAGCCACTTTCCATCTCAATTTAGAGTTTTAGGACTTCATGGCAATTTTTATATCCTTCTGGATATTTCCGTCTTTAAACTAGTATGATGCAAGGGCTGAAGAAATCTTTCTTTAAATCCTTCCTTGTTATTCCTTCCCAGCTCACAAATCCACATTTTCCTGTCTTTCAGTGGAACTTTTTTGGTTTTGTTTCTTTACTTGTCTTCACCCATCAGATTTTGCCAGTTTTGTAATCCATTTCCTGTAAGATCTGCCCTTCCTCTCGCTCTCATTTCTAAGCATTTATTGTGTCTCATGTGCCGTACTGCAATGACCTTCATTCTGCTAATAAACATAACCTTCAGAATAATTAATATTACATTGGTAACGACACATAAGACTGGTAGAAGTGTTGAGGAGGAGTGGTCAGACAATTTTTAGTAATACTTTTTTAACTATTCTTTTCATAACTCGTGCATTCACCAATCCAGAGAAGCAGCTGCTCATCTGAACTCCTTTTTTCCTTGATTCCTGTTCTCTGGTCTTCCTTTATTTTTCCTGTAGAATTACTACTAGTGTGGAAAATTACTTTCTGAGGAGGTGGTGCATACTGCTCTATTTACGGTGGAGGTTTTGGTGACCAGAAATAGTTACCTAAGCTGTCTCTGGGCAGTCTGATGGGTGGGCAACCCAGTCATGAGATTCTGGCTTGGTGAATGTGTGTATTGTGAGATCGGTGATTTTACAGGTCAGACAAACTTGCCCTGTTATCCTGCTCAGAATTACCATCCAGTACTCAGCGTTGCTAAAGTTAGAGCAGTTATTTATAGTAATTAATTCAGCATGCAATTTCTCAAATGAAGGCCTGAATCAGTAAATACATCGAGAAGCATGAATAAGCAGACAGTTTCTTTGAGTTGTGGTTGCTTCTATGATGCAGTATTAAAGCAGTGACTTGCCTAGATTGATAACTGTACTGTGCTCTGAGTTTTCTTTCATAAATTCTTTCCTGAGCAAGGCTTTGCCTGGCTACGGCCTTAGCTGTGTTCATTTTCCTTTCTGTTGCTAATGTTGTTCTACAGATCTTTAAGAATAATTGGCTTTATAATCATGGCCAATAGTCGCTGCTCAGTAATAAAACAAAGACTAAAGGAAACCTATCTGCATTAAAGTTTTATATAATATTGTCCTTACATAAGGTGGTTGTAAATTTTGGAGTCAATGAATGCTTAGCATTTTAAGGAACTTTAACACTCTGTTTCCTGGTTGCCCTTAAATTTAGAATGTTACTTACTTTCACATTACTGAAACCTTCCACGACTAGCTTCTGGGCATAGGTGAATATTTTAGCAATTTTTAAGTCAGATGTTGAGGCAGGGGTTTGATTTTAGGAAGAATACATCCCTAGTGGTTTTCCTGTTTGTTTGCTTTTAAACAATGCTGTAACTTAAGCACTTGGGGAATTTAGTTTGGTACAGCCCGGGTTAAAAGAAATAGTAATAAATGTGATTTTGATTTAATGTAGTTTTGGGGTTGCTTTTTTTATTTTTTCAGTGTTAATGCCACAGTACAAATCCTATCTGCACTGGCATTCCACATCTGCAAGCAGAAACATGCTTACATGGTTTATTTCAGTTTTATGCTTATCAGCAGGCTGAAATGATTGGTTTGCATCAGTAGAGCACTTCTGTCCTTAAGGTTTGCATTAGTGCAGCTGTACCCATGTTGAAATTATATATGTCTGTATGAACAAAGGAGGCCTCAGCTGCAAATATGTAGAAGATACATGCTATGAATGTGCACTTTATACACTCTGCTCAGTTAACTTCATGATGTAATTACAGTTAAGATGTATAATTCTGGGGCAAGCACACATATCCATTTTTCAGCAAGTTACTTTAAACACTGGGGATATGATTTGAGGTTTTGTGTACTTTATCTTTTTTTTTAACAGGGAGACCAGTGGAGTTGTTTGGATTCATTTTGTTTAAGGTGTAGCACTCTGCCACAACTGAACAGGGAAGTTATGAGTGCAGTTAGCCTTTATGTGCTCTTATTGTTGCCACCTACAGCTTTTTATTAGTAACATGCAATTGTTCTGCTCTGTTACCTAAAACACAGGGTTTTTTTTTCTTTTTTGTAATTTGCAAATACCTAAAAATTCTGTTATTTTGACAGTAAGTCCTCAGGCAACCTGACCTTCAGTTTGCGTATGACTGAGGGAGAGGCAGGGGTGCTCTTCAGGGAAGTAGAAGCAGACTGTAGGGGATCTTAGGAGGCATAAGATACTGCTTTGATGACTGGAAAGAGTTCCAGCTTGAACTCTTTCCTCAGTGAAGTGGGTTGAAGGGATCTGTATATGTTGTGCAGAGAACATGCTGACTGCCGCTTCTTGAAGCAGAGATTGCTGAAGCACTGCCCATGCGCTTGGTGAGCCTGTAGCTGAAGAAAGCCTAAGCTTTAATGCAGCTTTAATTTTGATATTTTCTGACTAAGGGATTTCAGCTTGCTTAATCAGTTCTTTGTGTAAATGTATTGTATTTAGTATAAAATCCCACCTTGTTTTAGAGAATAGGAATCAGAGTTGTATTTCATGCTGCAGGGGGATATCAAATGGCCTGAACTTTTATTTCACTGGACTTTTGGTAAAATTTCACCAGTTCTGTTTTGCAGGTGGACTGTTCCACCAGAATTGGCATAGAAACTTGTGTATTAAACACTCTATATTCAGGAAAGTTTCCTCTTCAGATGGTTTCCTCCCCCTTCTCTCATCTCACACTGTTTGTTTAAGATTCTGTGGGAAAAATGAGCTCTGTCACTTTGCCTTGTGGCATAATTGTTGTGTTAAGCAGGCTATTTATTCTTTGTCTGTTAAGAATTATTCCAAGGTAAACACTATAATCTTTAGCTCAGCTATAGTTTGGCTCCTGCAGACCTTTTTTCTTTTTTTTTACCCTTTCGTCGTGAAAATCTTTTGACGTCAGTGCTACAAGTATCTGATGTGTTATGAGAACCGTGCAGTGTTTGCAGTGTAGGTTTACAAAGAGCTTCTGCAGACTGTTGAGTACTTTGCTGGTATTTTCTTGTCTGTACATTATTCACTGTATGGTAGCTTTACTTAACTGTAGTTTTGAAAGCATGATTAACGTTTGAATTTCTTTGACCTTTAAATATGACAAAGCCATCCTGTGATGTATTTATGTCAAGAGTTTTTTCAACACTGGAGCTTTACATTAACAGCAGGATCTTCCTTAGATTTGTTTAGGCATCATAATCTTAGGCTGGAGCATTAGTTTCACCCAGACAGAATAATTTCTATACATATAGTACAGCTGCACTGAAGAAGTTATATAAAACAAGTTGAAACTTTGAGTAATTACTCTACAGTATTACATTTACATATTGCCGCATTGCAAATGGTTTAAAAAACTGACAACAATGGAATTTTAAAACAACCTCCATTCATCTGCTCCCCACATGAAAACTTCACGGCCACTACAGGACAAAATACAACTTCTGTGCTCAAGCCAGAAGCAGTTAGACTTGGCTAGACAATGAGAAAATCTCCGAACTATTTAAACCATAAAAGTGGAAAAAAACAGATGGTTATGTTTTATTGCAGGTTCGGGAACTGCAAACACGTTTGCAAAGCGTGCAGGCAACAGGCCCCTCCAGCCCAAGTCGTCTCACTTCTGCCAATCGACCCGTTAACCCGAGCACAGGAGAGCTGAGCACAAGCAGCAGTAGCAATGACATTCCCATAGCCAAGGTGAGCTATTGTGTGTTGCAGTAACACTTCTCACTGTCTGGGAGAAGCAGGCTTCCTTTTGCACAGCTGCCGTGCAAGCGTGTGATTAACTGGGAGATACCTAGAATCCCCAAAGAGTTTTCTGGCGTCCTAAGCAGGCCCATGAACTCGAGCTGCAGAAAGGAATTAAGCACTAATGATTGTAATTCTCTCAGTTACAACACAGGTGTCAATTTTGCAGTAGTTTTACTTCAGGTTTGCAAGTGTAGCTAGTGAACAAATGCATTTTGTGTAATTTTTATGGAGTGTGGGCTCCTTTGTAACCTGTGAAGCATTCTGACTTACAGATTGCTGAAAGAGTGAAGTTGTCAAAGACAAGATCAGAGTCTTCATCATCTGACAGACCTGTCTTAGGATCAGAAATCAGCAGCATAGGGGTAAGGACTAATAATTGTATTCATGCATGATACCTTCTGAAGATGATGCATGTTCCATTAAAAGTAGCATTGTTTTCTTACTAAATTAAAATATGAGCTAACTGAAAATACTTTAAAAGTTATTTTGAGAAAAATATTTCAACAGAGAATATTTCACCCCCTATTAAGATCTCATTTTCTTACAAGTGGTGGCTAGAAATCCTTCTCTTGAGTCACTTCAAGAGGATAATTTTGGAGTCGATTCCTCCAAAACATTATTCTTCAAGAAAAGACTGTTCAGTTGCATTTCACAACTTCCAATCAACAGAGAACTGGGTTCTGTTTTGTAATGCCAATGTAAATCCATAATGCTGCTGTTACTGTGTGTTAATACTTGTTTCACTGAAGAACTTAGCTCTGACCTTTTGCTAAGCTTTCAAGAAAGTAAATAACTTGCATATTAGGCTTTTTAAATGTATGATGAAATAGTGGCCTTCACCCTTTGGTTAGTAGAATTTTAAATCAAAATAGCTTCTTAAAGTGGAAAGTTGTAAGTGTTCTGTTCAATGTAAAATTCATAGTAAAAACTGAATAATGAATGCCTTGAAGTGAGTGCATGCAAGCAAATGCAGCTCTCGACGCAGACTGCCTGTGGGAGGAATCCAGTGGTTATCTCTTCACAATGATCTCTTAACTGCCCCATGCAGGTGTCTAGTACGGTGGCTGAACATCTGGCACATTCCCTCCAAGACTGCTCCAACATCCAGGAAATCTTCCAGACTCTTTATTCACATGGATCTGCTATCTCTGAAAGTAAAATCCGAGAGTTTGAAGTGGAGACAGAGAGATTAAATAGGTAAGGTGAAAAGTTAGATATGCTCAAATGTGTTGTCTGCTATTAGCTTTGTTAAAGTTACTACTTTTTTTATCCTTTTTGAACATTTCTTAGCTCAGTCCCAGCTCAACTGTCGCAGCTGCAGATAAACATGGAATGTAGTTGATGAAGAGAAGATTGAATCGTATGCTAAGGATTCTTCCCATTAGTGTAACAGTTGGGTCACGCATTATTAGATCAGCATGGCACGTTCACCTGTGACAAATTTGCACTGTAGAGTGTCCTTCTCTATGGCTGAGCAAGTAGACATGGCATCTTTTTTCATAAGACACATCACTGCTAGAAATAAGGATTCCTATAACTTACTCTCCGTCATTCTGGAATTAGCTTGCTTTGGTTTGCCCTGAAGAAACAGAATTATAGCATTAACTGTATCAATGAATGTACTGATGTGTGGTGGTGTGGCATATATACTAGTAAATAGATGTCTGTCTGCAGAGGAAAGATTGCAGCTTTCTGGTTATACTTAAAATACTCTTGGTGTCATCCTTCAATAAGCCCTATCAAAACCAATGCTTCATGTCCTCTTTGGCACATAAAATCAAAACTGTGGATCGGGAATGTGAGAATCATGTCTCAGCATGTTTCCTTCCAAGTTCTCTCTTCCCCGCAGCTATCACAAATTTTGTCTGATCAGTACAATATCTCTTTTATTTGTAGCTCATGTTTTTGTAGTGCTGCAAAATGTGATCCTTTTCTTCTTTTCTTTTTTTTTTTTTCTTTTTTTCTGTGTACTGCACAATTATGCTTTGATAACGTATCCTTATAGGAGGTGTCAAAGAAGATATAGGAGGTGAAGCATCTGAGAGTTCTAGCGGCTAGGAATGTCAGGGCTTTATTCTGATTGCTGAATAAATGGTATACTAGCACTTCTCCTCCTTGTGTTCGTTAAGAAGTCAGCGATTTTAGAGTTCTGGATGGCACTGATGTCTTCATTAGCTACCTGTCCAAATTTTGAAATCATTTGCCTGTCTGTTTTCAGTGATGTCCAGCTCTAAGGGTTAGGCGTAGTACATTGATGTGTAGTGCAATTATCAGCAGTGAGAATAAACAGTAATACTGATATTCTGAAGCCTTGTTTTCAGATTCAGAGTTCACCTCATTGAGAATATTACAATTAAGTTCTGATACGAGCTTCTGTTTGACTACTGCCAGAACTTTTGGAGATTTCATTGCCTCATTGAAACTTTTTTTGTATTTTGGAAGTTGCCTCTCTAATCACAACCAAAATATTACTTCCCGTGAAACGGTTATTCTGGATGTTCCAAAGAAAGGGGGCATTTATGCAGCTGCATGATCCCTACACACACCCACACATTGCACTAATGAATGTGCCACTTAAAACAAGAAGCAAATGTGGCAGCAGGAAGTGAGGGATGGAGGCAGAAAAATTAAGCAAAAGGTTAATATGAAACGGTCCTACACAGTCTTGTGGCTACAAAATAAGGGTACAGCTTTCTGCTTGCTGCTGTTGCACAGGGTCGTGATTACATTTTATGGAAAGGAGAGGAGAAGGAGAAGAAGCTGTCCTAAGAGAAACTACTATCTTGTCTCTTGATATGGGACACTGAACTGGTAGATTTTGCCATCTTCATTAAAAACCTTGCGTAGACCAAATGGTACTTGTTGTTTTAAATTATGATTGTTCTAGAGTTTTCAGGACAGTGTCTGCAAGCTAAGCTTGAAGGTTGCAAATTACTTCCTTTTCTACAGCCGTATTGAGCACCTGAAATCCCAGAATGACCTGTTGACAATAACACTGGAAGAGTGCAAGAGCAATGCCGAGAGGATGAGCATGCTTGTTGGGAAGTACGAGTCCAATGCCACAGCCCTCAGGCTGGCACTGCAGTACAGGTATGTACCTACGCAGAAGGTGTCTCAGTCAGAAAAAGAGGGAGCAGGTGAGACTTGATAGAAGTCTTTGAGAGTGAAATTGTTGGTGTGCCATAGTAATACTATTTCTTTCCTCCCTGAAAAAATGCCCGTTTGGTTAAACTACTTGACAAACTACAGAACTGAAGTTTTGTATATAAGATATATAAGTGTATTTCAACTGATTTTCAAACTGTATTTCAGCTATATTTCTGATATAAGTGTATTTCAACCCTAGTTCACCAGCACTAGTGAACTTGATCTAATAGAAGTATACAGATTTATCTTTTCATTTTTAAATACTGTATTAATGTTTGAATTAGGGGTTGTGTGTAGGCTCGAACTGTCTCTGCTGTATCCAGTCTTCAAGATACAGGTTCTCTGTATTAGGCTGGCACCTTTCACAAGACCAGTGGACCAAAGAGTAGTGTCGTACTCCACATAATTCAGAGTGACTTTATATTGCATCAGTTGAATTGTGGATGAATTACTTGGTATTTGGTTACAAGTATCTAAATTTACTTTAAACTATTTGCAAAAAGATGGTGTCGTTTAGCTCCTTCAACTGCAACTAATTTGGAACAGGCAGTTCTGGTCTTAAGACAAATTGTGTGCCTTTTAAAGAATGTATTCTGTTACTATCAGCCTTGAGCAAATTACAAAGAAATGTAAATTGAAGATAGGTATTTCGTGTATATATTTTCAAAAACATTAGACTGCAACAGGAATGAGTGGCTCACAACTGTATTTAGAAGCTGTTGTGTTGTAAGGAGGAAAATCTTACAGCCAGGACAGAGCAACAAGTATTTTTCTTGTCTTGTCTTTTCTTCTTACTACACTTTGTATAGTGTAGTTATATAGTAGAGTATAGAATACCGTATTTTGTACAGTAAGGCGGACTGAAAAATGTTTCTCAAAGGGATCACGTCGACCGCCATTTGTATTGTTGACTGTTTCAAACATGCTTCTGGAGCTCGCTTCACATCAGGTCATTCTCTTCTGTTTTAACTTGTGACATTACTTGAGGCCAACCTGGGACCGTCCTAAGGAAGGAGAGACTGTTGAATGCTTGTCATAGAAGCTATGTGTGTTTTGTTATTTGGTATCCCTGTTGCTAGACAAGTATTAGGGAATCATAGTTCATCAACTACCTCTCTTTTTTTGTTGCTGTTGCAGGTATTCGTCCCCTCTAAAATGCAGATGTATTTTGTGTGAGTTTTGTTTTCTGTGGTTTGTTTTCTCTTTCAGTGAACAGTGCATAGAAGCATATGAGCTGCTGTTGGCATTGGCAGAAAGTGAGCAGAGTCTCATTCTTGGGCAGTTCAGAGCTGCAGGTGTTGGTTCTGTTGGTAAGATGTCAATGAATCACTTTAATTAAATATTTTTTTTTTGCATGTCAGTTAGTATTAGTTAGTTGTAATGGTGAATCATCTCATGACCCATCACTTAAGAATGCTCTCCGGTCTTTTCTTGTTTTTAACTAATTAAATCATTTTATACATCCAAAAAATAGGGGAAAAGAAGAAGAGAGATTGGAATTAAACCATAAAATTCACCGGCAATTTAAATTAGCCTATGTATACTATCACAAGGGGATGCCTGTTCTGGCAGTGGTGAGGCTGCTACAGGCATGCAACTGTACAGAGTGGAATTATTAAACAATACTCATGAGCATATGTGGCTTAGGGCCATACAGCTGTGGTAACTGCAAGTACAGATTTTGTTTGAACCAGCAACATTGACCCCCCTAGAAGTTGAGGCTAGTCTATGAAAAGCTGGGATTAAGATAATAGAAAGGTAGCATTGAGTAGTACCAAAAAAACAGAAAAATGGCTCTAGTTTTTTACCCCACATTTTACCTTTGCTCTGAAATTTTAAAACATGCTGTCTTATGTTTACTGTGTGGTTGGGGATATTAGCCTATATGTTCTGGGGTTTTCTTATTTTGTGGATAGTTACTCTTGTGGCTAGGTGGTGGTGGTTTTTAATATGCTGCTCGCTAAGTAATGAAATGAGCCACTGTCACAGGTACAGTTCAGAAGCGTTTGGAGCTTGACACTGCTGGTTCCACTCTTCTGATAGAAAGACGTGTTTACACGATGAACGTTAATCTGGGTTTTATAGTCCCATTCCTTTTACTGATAGGAGAAGGTAGCCATAGTAATCTTCGAGTAGAAAGAGGGGAAACCTTCAGAGAGAGAAGAATAGCTCTTCATGCTGTGCTGAGGTGTAGTAACTGCCTGGTTGAGACGGTATTACGGTGCTTGCTTCTCAGGAATCACTGAAATGTAAACGGAAGGCTTTTAGAGACAGAGTGGCCATCTGGCTTTGGAGCCACAGGACTGACATGGTCAGCCTCTTGTTTCAGATGACGAGATGCACGCAGCCCACAGCCGCTGTGCTGCTAACCATGCTCCTTATTTTCTATCTCTCCCAGTGCTAGAAGCAGGCCCTTGTGTACTTGTCTTGGCCTTTGCCGTGTGTGCCATAACACTAAACGTTAGAGGGGATGTCTGAGATTTTCATCCACCTTTCTTCCAAACTCTGGTCATTCCTTTCCACAATGTGCTAGGGAGCTTTCCCTGCTGGCAGAGATCAGTGGCCAGCAAAAGTGAATTTAGTCTTGGATTTTCTATTCACATAGGGGGCAGAAAGAAATCTTAGAAGGGAGAAATACTTTAGGTTTGAGTAGGGTTGCATCTCACATGCATTTTATGAAAGAGGGTGTAGTTTAGTTTTCATATAGGTGTCTGTCTGCAGCTCTTAATTATGGTATTATCAGTTACAGCCCTGTGATAGACATAGTGCCAATTTCTCGTTACGTAACACAGCTTGGAGGAAGTTGTGTTTGGTTTATGTACCTTACTTCACCATGAAATTTGATTAAAACACCTACATAAAATAGCAGATTTTTGGTGTGAAGATCAGTCAAGTTTTATATCAACATCTGTGAGTGGAAAATTCATGGGAGTTGCTTCCGCATGACTTAGAGCTGAGCATATCTGGTTGCTCTTAACAGAATATTCTCCCTTCCTTTCTTCCGCATTAATGTTATTTCACTTAGCAGATGTGAAGTGTGGGTAGCTGGTCTTCGAGTCGAATAAAGATGAAATGAAAATCTGACATAGAGCAAACTAGGGGTTTTTTATACTCTCTGACATCTTTGCATTGTATTTGGTAAAGTATGAATATATTGTAGCTTTGTTCAGACTTTCAGTGTAGCCACTAATGTGTTACTTTAATGACTCGACTCCAGCTGGAGTTAGGACTGTAAGAGTAGTGACAGTGGTGGTTTCTGTCCTGCCTCTGCTGAAGGGATGGCAAATTAATACATACCATGCTAGTTTTCTTTTGGTTTAGTATGCATGAATGTAAACTCTGAAAGACTACTTCTAAGCAGTAAGGCAATTCTTCCAGCTGGAAAGGTAACCTGTAAGAAGGTGTTCTGGCAAACCATTGGTCTTCAGAATAAAGGTGCTTGTGGGAAAAAGCACTGGAAATGACCGCACTGTGAAATGGCAATGGACTGATTGGAGTAAGAGTTGTAATTTAGGCTGAGGCTTTTCCAGTGTACTATTAATTTGAGCATCCTAACCTAATCCTAATGCACAATGCACACCCTTACAAATAGACTAGCTAAGATAAAACATCACTTAAGACATGAACCCAGAGCAGCAAGTACCAGGAGCTTGTGTCTGGGAGAGAGATGTATTCAGACTAGTAGCCCAGGTACCACTGGTGCTCGCACAGAAGTGAAGTTGCTTTTACATCACAGATGGGTAATTTATTGTCATCGTCTTGGTATAAACTGAGAGCACGTAGAAGCATCTCTACTCTTGCCTTCATTTCTATCACCCTCCTCAAAGCTCTGAAACAGATTGTTTGCTTGAAAACTAGGGGACCAGACAGGTGATGAAAACATCACCCAGATGCTTAAGAGAGCTCATGACTGCAGGAAGACAGCCGAGAACGCAGCAAAAGCCTTGCTGATGAAACTAGATGGGAGCTGCGGGGGAGCCTATGCCATCACTGGCTGTAGCGTGCAGCCCTGGGAAAGCCTGTCGTCCAACAGCCACACAAGGTAACTGCAACTCGTCTGCTCTCCTAATCCCCAGGGGTTTGATTTCAGACCAAAAGTTATGTTATATTTGCTGAACTACCTCCCTCACCTCAGTCCACTGGCTTCTTTGCTTTGATTTATAAGTCACCGTGCCTCAGTGGTCTAATTGTCTTTAGACTTTGAGCAACTCCAGCCAAGAAGGGTTTTGTGTAAGTTTGTTGCACATGGGTGACTCTGAACTTTGATCTTCCTCATAAAGGGCAAAACCATTACGTTTGTTTTACTTCAGTGACTTTCTTGCTGTTTTATTGGAACTCAAATCATGTACTTCTTATTCATATCTATTGTATGCAGACAGCACAGACGTATGGAGAACCAGAGATCAGAAGTATGGTCCCATCGGCATTTTGGAGTGCTCAAGAATTGTTTTCTAAATGTTGCAAATCCAGCCATTTTGTTTTAAACCATTTCCTCTCCCTTCTCATTCCCCTTTGCTCCCCTCCAAATTCTTCCTTCCCATGCTATTCTTTCGCACGTGGAGTGGCAAATGAACATCATGACAGACAGAGTGGGTACTTCCAGGAAAGGCTGGATATTGCAGTTTTTCTGAAGACCTATAAAATAATGAAATTTAAATGAGCTATTATTGCAGAAGTGTTCCAGTTCAAATACATCTGCTAGCAGCTTCATTTTGAGTCGTTGCCTGCCTGCAGTGTAATTGTGCTCTGAGCAGTGAATATGTGTGCTTGTGTATGGATACGAATTTGGCAAGCATCCTGGACAAATATAGATGAACATTTTTCTTTTTAAAAGTTATTTTGGTTTCTCAGATTCTCTCTAAAACTTCATTTTAATTCAGTTTTTGAGCCAGTTCTTTATTCAAATGCTGTCATTTTTTGACACTTTTAGAAGTTTATTTTAGTACTATATCATTTCCTCTCCTTGCTGATGCCTCCTCCAAAAGATCTTATTTCCTGCCATGTGACTAGCATGGAATAGCTAAAAAGTGAGCAAAAAGGTAACCTGAGGGAACAGGGTCCAAATGTGAGGTAAATTTTAACGTTTTATCCAAAGAAGCTTTATGGTGCACTTTCAGTCTAAGAAAGCTGTATCTTTATTCAGATATTAATGTGGCAGCATCTGTGCTAGTAACACATTGATCACTCATACCAAAATTATTTACTGGCCTTAGAAAGAAGTTACACAAAGCTGTTTCAAATACTTGACTTGCCTCAATCTGTGTGCACTTACACCATATCTACACCTGCATGTGAACGTATCGTAAGTAGCCACACGTAGCAACACCTCTACCTAGGCTGAGCTTGTTTTCCATTCTGTTATTTGAAAAGGGTCATTTTCGGTTGTTCATAACTACCTCAGTGTATTTCTTCCTTGTGATATATCTGGTGTGTAATCAAGGCATAATTTTTTTTTCTTGAAGACAATTTTGATAGTTTCCAGTATTGACAGGGGAAATTGAGGGGAGGGGAGTGTTCCTGTTGTAGTGTTTATTCTCCTAGACTTTCACTGAAAGTGTCTGGTAGGAATATAGTCTCTACAGTCCTTGCTTTGTTGAACTTCATTTGGGGATTTTTGAGGGGGAGGATAAAGGAGGGAGGTGTGTGTGTTTGGGGAGCAGAATCATCCCTCATGCTCATTGTTTACCATGAACTTTTGGTGGTCAGCTGGCAATGTGTGTATGTGTGCACGTAACGTGTTGGCTGAGCAGATAAAGTTTCAGCAGAGTATGATTAAAATGGCATAGGATTTCAAATTTAATTGGTATAAACTATGTCATGAAATGTAAAAATGCAAATGTAAATGCTTCTGTGTGCAAGAGATGTTTTAGCTTGAGTCATTGTCATTGTAGGATAATTTTTTCTGACATAGAGCAAGACGTTGTACTGAATAAGGTAACTATTATTACCTGCTTTGATATGTGTGGAACATGAGAGAGAAAAGCCTCCCTCACTCACCCAAAGGGCACACAGCAAGTCAGGAACTTGTCATATGGGAATCCTGATCTGATCATCACTTATGCATTGTCGTCCCTCTCCCCTCCCCCCATACCCAATGTAATTTGTGTCTGTCTAAACATACGTATCAGTGAAAATATTTCTGAAACTTTAGCTTCGCCATGAAATACAAATCTTCTCTTCTTTCCTTCTGTTGTGTTCAAGTGATACGTGGTAGAGGTGTTTTCAGATTTCTCCTTCCTGTGAACCCTGTCTCAAAATAGAGGCATTCCCCTCTTCAGCTTACAGACACATGACACCGTGCCAGCCCATAGATGGAAAATCAGCGTTGGTTCAAAAGGCACACACTTTTCTATATTTATATCAGTAAATGTTCTATCTCAGGTTTAAAAAATGGAAGATTTTGTCTTTAACTCTCCTCTCCCTATCATTCTGGATCCTTTTTGTTTCTCTCTGAGATGCTACTCCTGCTTTTTGGAGTTATCCTGCCTGTGTTGCCAGCTCTCTCATCCCATTCATGCGTGCTCCCTTGTCACTTGGCTCCCTGCTGCTCTAGACAGACATCCCATTGCCGCAGACCTCCAGCCCTCTATGATTCTTTGATGTTGATGGCTTCTATTTCCTTTCCTTTTCCATTACAATAGCAATCCAAGCAGAGATAGGAAAGCAGACTGCGGGTCGATGTTTTTTATTTGTCTTAAAGAACTTGGCAGTCTATAAAACTGGGGAGTAGAACAAGCCCACATCACTAGTGAGTGCTGTGTGAACCACCATTTGGGGACCACTGCACTGAAATGAAAACATTTTTACATTGTGCTTCAAACATACTCCAAATCTGTAAGACTGATCTTGTGCCATAGCTGTTTTAGTGTTGCAGGCTTTTAGTTGCAGATATGTATTGCTGCCTTTTCCCTTTGAAACCAACTGAGTAAAGAGGTAGTGGGATGATGAAAACTCTTCTTTGCTGAGGCTTGTGACAAATGAGTAATTCTCCCTGCTGTTTGAAATCCTGTAGAATAGGGACTTATAATGGAATTGTTGACCCATCTTTAGCTTTGGCATTTCAAATGAGATTCTGAATGTCAAATCACTGAACACATTACTGAGAATAAATGCTTGGTGAGCCACTAGTGACAAGTGGTTAAAGACTGTAAAAGGGAGCAGCTGAAATGAAAAGAAATGAAATGCAATGAAAGAGCATCACAGAGGTTGTTACTGGTGAAGTGAATAAAAATAATAGCACGTATCTCAACTCATTTGGCTGGCAGCAGCACAATAATGTTGCCAATTCATTTTTTGAAAATAGAAATAGGTCTGCACTGTAGTTGGAAGTCATAATTATTTTAATGGACAGAAGCTAACTATAGAACATATATTGCCAACAAGGTTTGACCGATTGTGCCTTAAAAAGAACAAAACAAAAGACAAGTACTCCAGTTGCTAACACTGGCTGAAAATGGTGGATTTTATTCCCTGCAGTGCTAGTAAGCCCAGCCTTACAGCTGGATTTATGGGAGGAAAGATCTGGTCTCTTGTATGCAAAGGGAATTCTTTCCAGTATTATGCAGTGTCACAAAATACCTGAACTCGGCCAGAAGTAGGACAATATTGCTCATCAGAATCACCTCAGATTTCAGATGAGTAGCTGACAGACAATATTATCTTGGCTAAAGTGTGCAAATAAGTTATTTAGAAATATTCCAACAGATATCTTAATGTTACCTATGTAGCACTTCATTGCTGGACTGAACTAGTCTCAGAAGGAAGCAGGTTTCACCAAAGGTTCTGATTTTAGCTGAATATACTGTTGTTTGTCTTTTGGCTGGTTGGAGTATTTTTCAGTTTCTCAGGAAGGTACTGTTGTTTGGCATTGTGCTGTTTCAGATCTCAAGTCGCAACGTTCACCTAGAAGATGGTTGGCCCATCTATACTGTGTATCAGATGCATTCTTTGAAGTGTGAAGTTGCGTGCAGACATTCAAGCAAGTTTTGTGGATTCAGTTCTGACAACATTATTTTAGTTCTATCAACGTTTGTATTATCTGCACCATTGCTGAATTGCAGATTTATTTATTGACTTGATTTTTAACAGATGAACTGAACCTTACGCAGGGTTTTATGGACAAAATTTTGTATTGTACGGAAGTTACTCACACAGAGGCACTGTTGGAAGCCTCATCCACTGCATTTTCTACACACACACGTGCATACGAACACACAGATGCATGCCAGCAAATAAAACTGCACATTATACTATACCAACCTATGTATTTTCCACAGGCTGTATATGAAAATTAATTTGACATCATCCAGGCATGACATCATTGTAAAAGACTTGAGGGATGAAGAGAGTGGGAAGAACATTTCTCTTTGCTTGTTCCAAATACAACAGCAGTTAGAATGAGCAGATTGATGTTGTATTCCCTCCAGGTGTGATGACATTGTGATCCTTTCTCTATCCTTACCTACCTGCTTGAGAAATGAGAAACTGCACATCTTTTGCAACAGTTTCACGTGGGTTTTGGATGGATGCATTATATGACATGTGCATTCTGTCAGTCTGTTTTCCTTTGTCCTGATTGCTGTTAGAAGCAAGAGCAATATCTGAAATTCAGGATCATATGCTCACCAGCTGTGGGCCCTTAAATAGAGCAGCAGTGGGCTAGCATTATGGCTGTGGAAAGCTGTATGGTGGGGCTTCTGGGGGAACACACCCTGGCAGAGCTGTGCTGTGGGAGTTTAGAAACACTGCGGCGTTGTTTCTGTCCCTCATCATGCAGCCTCATTTTTACAGCGGTCCAAAGTAGGCTTTGTACCCCAGCTTTCTGCAACCCATACTGCTTCCAGTCTTCTGGGAGGGGGCTTGCTGCTAAGTGTGGGGGGAGAGGGAAGGTTCTTGTCCCTTTGTGTGCTGGCTGAGACAGCTTCCTTGCTAAGCTCCCCTCACCTTCTTTAAAAAAAAAGGGAAAAATTTAAAAAAAAAAAAAAGAAGAGCAGCTTGCTAGCAATTCACCAGAGGAGCCAACTCAGCTGCAGACAGACAGGCAGGCAGGCAGGCAGGCAGCCAGGACTGAAGTAAAAGCAGCCTGAGTATCACTGGCAACAACCCAGACTGCCTTCCTCAGTTTGGACTGCTCTCCCCTGAAATATACGTGCATAGCCGTGGATCTTTAAGGGCCAAAATCTGTGAATATCCAGTGAGTACAAGGTCCAACACAACATAACAATAGACTTTCAGCATTTTCGCTCAAGTTTCATTCCCAGCAGGACAGCTAGGTTTTCTTCCCTTTGCAAGCGAAAACTGAGATGAGCTCTTTGTGTCCCGAGATTTGAAGGCTGTGTAGGCTTTAAAAGCTGTCCTTCCTCCAACAACAGCTGTTTCACATTTAATCCAGAAAAGCTGTGCAATTGCTGTCTTTGGGTGCTGAGGAAACTTGCAACATGACTTCAGTACAGAATTAAGTATTTCTCACATTGTCTATACCCATGATTTTTATATCGGTATCTGCTTCAGAGAGGTATCTTTAGACTCAGCAAAGCAAGATTTATTAAGTGTTTTGAGATTCTCTAATGAAGAACTAAGTATGAACAAAAATTTGTTCCAACCTGAAAGGGTTTCTGTGTAGTGTAGGTACTGGGTGTTTTAGCTTCACTGCAGATGGAAATGGATGAAAACAAAAGCAAAGACCAGTTTACACTTGTGGTAAATATGGCACCTATTATCCCTAAGCAAAGGAAGGAATAATGGGAAATTGACAGAGAACTGTAGTAAAGAGCTGTAATGTGGTATTTCATGAGAGGGAAGGATTTTGAGAAATCTTTGTAGACCTGCCAATTCTCCGTCTCCTCCAAGGCTGTGCTTGGAATTTGTGGGAAGATTGGCAATTATTTGAGGCACTTAAAAATCAATGTAGCTTTAGCTGAAGTAGAACCAAAAGAAAAGAGAAAAATCAAGCCTATCTTGATAGGCTTCCCCTTTTTCATATGCATAATGTATTTTAGGCCATCATCCTGACTCTTAGAGCATGTAGCGGGTGGGGCTTTTTTTCTTCCTACAAAAATGTTGAACAGCAGTGCAATTTGATACAGAAAGTGATTTATTCCCCTGCTGATAACTGAGATCATCTAGCATTCCAGACAAGCACAGTTAATGGATGACTTATCCCTCACCCGGCAGCTGATTACAGGACCTCAGGAGACAGCAGGCAGCTTTGAGTGAGGTTATAGAAACAACACGGCATTTTATTTTCCTTTTAGTGTTATTGCAGCTATATTCAGCCCTGGAATGCTATGGCTGTATCAGTCTCGGCCCCCTGCAGCACTGGCATGCGTGTAGGTGGGAAGGCAGCACCGAGCCACCCTTGCTCTAAGACATTAGTTCTCCCTTTCTGCGATCTCTGTGTAAACATTTGTGGGGCAGACTAATGGGCAGTCTTTTGTTTGGTGCCCGTAGATAGGAGAAGTTCCGCCGAGTCTGATGATGACTTTTTATTAAAAATCCTGCTAAATTACAGGCTGGTTTTAAACCCCTCCAGCCCTGAAGGAATGTCAGTATACTGAGGAATACACCTTAACATGAATTGAAAGATGCTACCTCCTGGCATCTGCCAGTGGAATTTTGCTCAGGTTGATTCCTACAAGTATCCATTAAAAATATCTGAGATGATAACTGGTTTTGCCATCAGCAGAGATAAACGAGGTCTGGGCTGATTCTTGTTTCTTAGCAGATGCTTCTTCCCAAAGAAGATGAAGACTCAGTGGCTGAGCAGCAGAGAGAAACTCGCCCTGCTAGGATAATGCTAAGAAATCTTAAGTAGCCTTTTTTTTTTTTTTTTTTTAATTAAAAAAGACTTGTTTCAGAAGACACCATTCCAGAAAAAGTAATTCAGTTATATGTCACTAAATATCTGGCTTTGTAGAGAAGTTGTCACATGATTCAATTTTCTCATGCAGCTTAGAGAATTAATTTATTTTCTGAATTCGTCACACCCCTCTGCATCTTCTGAATATTGCAACGTCCAGTCCACACTACATGTGTCCTTTCTATGAACTTTTAAGTAAGATTCAGATGTGTTGATTAAGTATTGGGAAAGTGTTTGATGTAAACATGTAGATTTTGTTCCAAATGTTTTTTTAATACAGTTCTTTCTCTTTCCAGTACTACCAGCTCAACTGCAAGCAGTTGTGATACGGAATTTACAAAAGAGGATGAGCAGCGGCTGAAGGATTACATCCAGCAGTTGAAAAATGACAGGGCAGCAGTGAAACTGACAATGCTGGAGCTGGAAAGCATCCACATTGATCCCCTTAGTTATGACGTTAAACCTCGTGGAGACAGCCAGAGGCTGGACCTGGAAAATGCAGTCTTGATGCAGGAACTTATGGCAATGAAGGTATTTTATTTATATCCAACCAGCTAACTGCACTGCTGACAATGCCCCTGTGCTACAAAACATGCTCAGTCGCACACATGGGAGGCTTTGATAGTGATCACTGGGTAATAAAGGGTAACTTTGTTGAAACAAATAATCAGGGCTGAAAATGCGGTAGTCAGAAAGTGACAGAAGGCAGTGCATTAACAGTGACGAGCTATGTGTGTTTTGAATTAGGCGAGGACTTCATCCGTGGCTCTAAACTTGGAATGCTCTCCTTGACAAACCAGATGCTCTCTCTAAGAGATATGGCAGCTGAGTTGCTTGAGGGTGACCAAAAGCATGATACAGCACTTCCCAAGAGACAGTTCATTATTTTACTTACAAGCTTGCAAATGTGCATCTTGAATATTTGTGAACTGAAGTAGAACAAATTCACCTCCTTTTAATACTGCCGTGGGAGGAGGAATGGTCTGTCAGAAGCTATCATCCCTAATGCTCTCCAGCAGTCAGTCACAAGTCCAGAGCTGTTCTAGGCACCGTGTTGCAATTTGTAGCTCAGTTCAGAGCGCGAGCAGAGAGTGCCATATGTAATGACTTGCAGTAACAGAGGTTTTCAGAGAAAACTCTGGTCGCTCAGGCCAGGTTTATATGTCCAGTTCTAAAGATGTGATCTAGAAAAATTGACCTTTGTTGACCAGGTATAGAGCTTACATCATTTTAAATCTGGCTTCTGTATTGACTTTGAGAGAGGTGAACTAAAACATAGGAACATACTAAAGGCAATACAAGCGTGTGTCTGCATTTAGAAATTGTCTGGGTTTCGTTCAGTTTAACTAAGTTTAATTTCTGTATGTTAGCAAGTCCTATTTTAGTCAACTAATGGCAGATATGTCAGATGATGGTATCATGTGGGACAGCAAATCCTAATAGTTTTGTAAGCTTCTAAAGCTATAGATTTTTGTTGAGGTGTGCTACTGCTGGCTAACTGGTAGCTTAGTAATGATAATTGTGTTCTTAGTGTTGCTGCCGTTTCAAGATGACAACTACAATTTTGCAATAATGCATTCAATATTTGCAGTTCAGAAAAAAAGATTGCCTGCTACCAGTCAGAAGATTTCAGGTTATATTAGTTGTTTGGATATATTGGTGCCAAGAGCAATATATTCCCCATAATTAAAGCATGCAAGATGTACTGGAAGACATTTGTAGATAATTAGATGTATATTTCAGATAGCACTTTCCCTTCTTCTCTTTTGCGTCCAGATCTTCCCTGAAATCTTTTGGACACCATTCTTACCTCTGTCTTTAAATTGATTGCTAAAAGCAAACTGCAGAGCTATCCCTTGTGATTAGTGCCCTTGCATTTCCTGACCTGGCAGGAACACCAACAGTTGCATGTCATCATTTCTGGTACAGTTTTGAGTGCTGGTAATCCTTTTGTTCACTAAATGATCATCTAACTTGTTTTTGACATATGGTGTCCACTCAGCTTTTGGCTGGACCTAGCACATTGGGTTTTAAGTGCAGGAATTGTCCCAAGAAGAAGAAATCTGTCTTCTTGGTTGGTTTGTGTGCAGTGTATACTGGCATGGACACACATTTTACATAGCGGCTGAAGTCACCGTCAGTCCTTTCTGGTACAGAGAAACTGACAGTACTGTTATTCATGATAATATTTGTTGTACTTTCTGGAATTCACAACTGCAGGAAATCCTTAGGTTTCTGAAAGGGATATGGTGAAAACTCAAGTTTGTCAAAGCTTGCAATGGATTTGTTGGTAAGTGCTCTCCTGCTACAGAAATTGAAAACTCCTGCCTTTCTTCTATGCGTAAAGCATTACAAAAGGCACAGGTACACTCTGCATGCTTCGGTCCCAAGAGAATACGCTGCCTTATTAAGCATCCATGGTTGTTGCTCAGGTCTGCATTCCACTTTGCTCATATGTTCAGCAAGCTATAACATAGCTGAACCTAAGGGCAGGACTCATGGATGTCTTGGCTTTCTGAGTGTATTGTTTGTATCTATGATTTGGAACATATACCTCATACAGAATAGTGTATGCATCTGCTGCCTTCTGAGACAACTGGAGAATTTAAATTTCCTTATGGTATTTTATTTAACTTGAAGCAGATGGACTCATCTGTACTGCAGAGGACTTCATCATGTAGCAGCTCTTAATTTGTTCCCTCCTTTCCACATTCTTAGCAAGGATGATACAGCTTTGATTGAGCTACTCAAGGATTTCCTGCGTTGCTGGGTCTTACGACCTGCTGCTGTCTTCCTGAAACTCGTATCTGTGTTGGAATCTCTGCTGCATCTTTTGGCACCTTTCATTTATGACTCCCAGTAAAAACTGATCACCACATCACTCATATGGCTTCTTGCATCTATGTGTTTCACTGATAATGTTCTGAAAATACCTTTACACCATTAGTTCTTCATTATTGATGAAAATCCCTAAAAAGATGGTTTGGGGATGGTTTGGTTTCTCTGTTGCCCTGTTTATTTTTTTTTACTAATCCAGAGTGTAAGACATAGTGGTCCGCCAGTACTTCTGTAAAATCCAATTCTTTGCTTCAAGCAATAATTAACCGTGTTTCCAAATACATTCTCCTCTGCAGTTTGTCATCATTCAGTGGTCTTGCTTTGAGGTCAGTAGTTGTCATGCCCCAGTTAGCAAGGAGATTACTTCTCATGGGTGTAAATAATTCTTGGTTTACAGCCTTTCTGCATTTCAAAGGACTTAATCTAGATAAAAAGTCTCAGCTTTCTACACTGATAGTTTTTTCTCTTTTGTGTACAGGTGGTGATAATATTGCTCATAATGTGCTTTGAGACTACAGTCTCTTTGTAGAAAACGTTAGGAATCTTGTCCACCTTTGTTACAGCATTTCATGCTCTTATGGATGTATATAGTAAAATACAGTTAACTAGAGCATGGCATTTATCTGCTCGGATACTTGTTTTACTTCTGAAGGCTGGTATATTCTACCTTGTGTACTGTGATCCTCCCAGAGTCCCTTTCTTTAGAACTTCTTGCCACGTAAGAGTCCATGCTGTTTTATTCTTCTGACATGACCACATCCAACACAAATTTTCATTTTGAGGATGCTGTGGTGCTTCTGATTGTATTGAGTCACGAGCATGTAATTTTCATTCAAGTTTTCACCCAAATTCAGAATTACAATATGATTGCAACTAGAAAATAATTCCTCAACATTCAATTAACTAGTCCTGAAATGACTGCTAGATTTGGTGCTTGAAGCTTGTGTATTTGCATGGGTTGTATAAGTCTTCTGCAGTCAACTGGAAGAGTGACCACTTGCTACGTCCTCCTTCAGGGTTTCATTTTGTAAATGACACTTGTGCTTTAGGCCCACACTCTGAAGAAGCAGATACGTTAAAGTGCAAAATGTTTCACCAGCGTCCTGTAATTAGAAAAAAAGAGGATAGTAAATATACAAAGGTGATGTTGTCATTGAAATGAAATTTAGATGCTACGTTTAGAAAATGTATTTTCATGAAAAAAATTACTGCGCATATAAAGACTAATTAACTCTGTAAGTAAACCTGAGCTGCTTATATTTTCTCATGTGAAATGTTACTGTTGCCACCCTGCCTCACAGATTGTATGTGTCCATACCAGAATCCTCAACTGTAGTTTTAATTTTTCACTTCAACCTTTCCATTCCTTCCTGTTCCTTCCTGGGGAGCTGGGCCACGAGCTGACAGTTCTTCCGCTTTTCCCCTGCTTTGTCTTTGCTTCTCTGCTTCAATTGTCTTGACATGAGAAAACTAACATATGGGAGGTGCTTTTGGAGCCCATGATATGCCTTCTGGGACAGGATGCAAACTTGTGAATTCGTATATGATGATCCAAGCTTGCTGTCTTCATTAAAAAAGGAGTTAACTATTGATCCTCACAATTTATTTTGAGCTAGGATATGTAGTACAAACAAACATCCAATCTTTAGGTTAAAACTTTTAATTAACTGGAAAAATCGGTTCTGCAGATTCATTGTTGCAGTGGTTAAATTCACCTTTTTCTTTTAGGAAATAAATGTCCCTTATTTCTAGGCTGAATTTGCCTAGCTTCAACTTCCAGCCTGGGAAGATCTTGTCATGACCCTCCCACATAGATAGCCCTCTGTCAAGAGTATCTTCTATTCACATAAGTGCCAAAATACTCTGCTCAAATTACTTCTCGGCCTTCGCTGAACAGGCTAAGTAGATTAATGGCTTTAGAAATAGAGGCTTAAGAAGCTAAATGTATACACTTAAGTATACCAGACAATCCAGTTCAACTCCTGTAACTAAATTTCCCCATCATTATTTATCAGTATTATTTACATTTTTACTATTGACAAAGGAAATTAATGGTAAGTTTGCCTAACAACTAAATTTCTGCAAACCACATTAGAAGCACAATCGGTTTCATTCAACCTTCAGTTCACAAACAAGTAGGTGAATAAATGAATGATTTTAAAGCTCATACAACCCTTTCCAAGCCTGAGGGTTTTTAGGATATGGATTTTGGTTTTGCATGGTTGGCGATTCTTAATAAGCCAATGATTACCTGTGATATGCTGGTTGTAACTATGCTACACCTATGTGCACTGCTTACACTTAATCCAGACAGCGAATTTTTGGTAGAAACATAGATTCTCTTCTACAGAAAAAGTTAGTCTAAATATGTGCCAAGATTTGTGTTTGTATGATCTTTGTTAATAATGGATATAATACGAAGAGCATTATTTTTGAAGGATAAGGTAAGATGCCTCTGATATTTTTGTGACTAGAATATGTTTTTTTGTTTAAAAAAAAAAAAAAATAGTGATTTGTTCCTAGGCTGACCGCACAACAAGAAACTTCTGTCTTTCAGAGATGTTTACACAGTAAACAAGTCTAGAACTGAACTGTAATACGGAAAATGGCTGCATGAACTCAGTATTCACCCATGAGGTGACCTAGGGCATGGCAAACTCAACAGTGAGAACATGATTCTGCGTTTTTTTGTTTTCACCGTCTTTAGTTTGTTTGGTGTTTTTTTAACACATAATGTAAATTATGTCTTAGCACTATCCCTTTAAATGTTTTGTGGATGCTGGGTTTTCCGGGGTTCAGAAAATAACTAGACATTTTGTGGAAGAAACTTTTCTGAAGTGTTGTTGAACACAAAGAGCCTTCTGATTTAAGGATACCCATCAGCTGCTTTTCATGTGAGACTGGGAGCAACTGCTGAAAGAAGGGTGACTGCACTCTTGACTTGTTCTTACGCTTCTGCCCAGCCACTGTCAGAGCAGATGTTAAAGCAGAGGTCTGTCCCCAAATAGCAGTTCTTGTGTTACAACAGTTGACAACCCTGTCATAAATACCAGAGTGGCAGAAGAATTACACACAAGAACTGCAGAAGAATTACACACAAAAACTAGCTCTCAGAATTGAGCTGCTTTCTGTGAAGTACCAGTGTCCATCTTCCGTGGATCATATTTATGGAAGAATATAAGCAGGTGCAATTTTGTCAACCTCCGGTTGTGTATAGTTAGGATTCTGGCCATCTAGAGGAGAGAAATTGAAAACGGACATCCGATGGTGCCATACCCAGTTGCCCTTTTTGACTAACTCATTCTACCATAGAGGCTGTTATTATGAGGCAGGAATATGTGATCTGTGTTTGCTGTCCTAAGTCCCTCAAACCTATTCCACTGAGATAAACCAACTCTAATTTGTATGTATCAATAAGAAACGGGAATCTGGCATTTTGGGAGCTGTTTGACAAGAAAGTGAGACACTCCTGGTTTTAGGGCAATGGTCTCTGAAGGGCAAGGTAGAACCAAAGAAATTTCAGCAGCTGTGGCAACCTTCTCAGATCCCTGATACTCTAGTTCCAGCACCACATTAGCTGCTCTGTTGCTTCTGAGCTTATTTTTGAGGCTGATTAAGGGATGGCACAGCTCGTCATACTCACTTAGTCTCAAGATATACTGGTCTTTTGACAAATATACTATGTGATTATAAAAAGCCTTCCGGATGCTGATAGTGTTCTCCATGGCAAGAACACTCAAGTAATAGGAGTGGATGAAAACCTTGTTTAACGTTGTCTTCCTTTAGGTATGTAGTCCCATGAAGCAGCATGCTGATAATGTTTCTTCAACAGGAGGAGATGGCAGAGCTCAAGGCACAGCTTTACCTGCTGGAGAAGGAGAAGAAGGCATTGGAATTGAAACTGAGCACTCGAGAGGCCCAGGAGCAGGCCTACCTTGTCCATATTGAGCACTTGAAGTCTGAAGTGGAAGAGCACAAAGAGCAGAGAATGAGGTCTCTCAGCTCAACCAGCAGTGGAAGCAAAGACAAATTGGGCAAGGTCAGGAGTCAAACAAGTTTCTGAAATCTGCGTAAACGCAATTTATTGTAGCCCTGCCTGTAGCAGTCTTTAGCATGTTAATCGTTCTCCTCTTTTGTCTATATGTATGTCTTTCCTCTCTTCTCCATTTGCTAGGTGGTTCTTTCCCTGCTGTGACTTACAAGGACTTTGCAGAATCACTGTTAAGCCTGGGCTTAAATAAGGTTGTCATTTTGGGGAGGAGTACAACAAAGCCATTCTTGCCAAACATACAAGCTACTGTGGTTGAACATGTTTTGTCTTGCTTGTTGCCATTCACTGGAAACAGTGGAAGAGGGTCTAAGCAAAACACATCCTCCCCCTACTCCAAACACAAAATACGAAAAAATAGAGCTCATTTCTAATGAAGCAGTTAGAGCATTGTAATGTCAGTCTCTTTTTCCAAGTCAGACAGTTTGTAATGATTTGGGAATGAAGACTTTTCCCCCCCTTACTAT
Source organism: Phoenicopterus ruber ruber (assembly GCA_009819775.1). NCBI lineage: Eukaryota > Metazoa > Chordata > Aves > Phoenicopteriformes > Phoenicopteridae > Phoenicopterus > Phoenicopterus ruber. Next base: position 63,851,736 of record CM020246.1, on the reverse strand, counting down.
AATGCAAAATAAACAGATCTCTGCATTTATATTAATAATTTGCATGGAGAAATACTGATACTTAGAAAAACTTTAATCCTGTTATTTTAGTGCTGTGTCCCCAGAAAACCTCAGTAATATGTTTAAAAACAAAATCCAGAGCTAGTGTATAACTGTGTCTGTCTTGTTTGTTTCTGGCAAAGCATCATCTGAATTGTTTGATCCAGTTCTTCCTTGTTTCAAGTGTGGTGTCAAAGGTAATATAAGGCACCAGCAGTTACGCATACTATAGCAGAATTCTGCAAATCAGTGGTTTAGGAAACATTTAGAGGAATTTGTGAAGTGTTAATCAGTTAGTCCATTTATTGGTATTTTGATATGCTGCCATGTTGTTGTGACATTGTGATGTTTATTTCACCTCCATCTTAAAAGTAGCTGCAAACTGAGAGGTTTTCAGAGTTTTCCCATTAAGATGGTAACTTCAAATTAGATGGCCTTTCCTCATTTCTCAGGAATGCAGTGATGGCACCGCAACACCGTTAACGCTAGCTGAGCTGAGACCGTACAACGAGAGTGAACTGACTGCTGAGCTGACAAACGCACTCAGGCGGTAAGTGGCTTCCTTCACCAGAGACATGACTTGTTCTGTCGGTCCAGGGCGAGGTTTAGTTCCAAGCCTTCGCTCTTACCCTCAAGTGATTTTAAGAGTGATCACAGATTTCTCCTGTGAGAAGGAAAAGGATCAAAGTTCTTCTAACCTTCCCCTCTCTTGCGCTATTGTTCTTCAGCTGATGAAAGTCTTCACGTGGTGCTCAGCTCCATACTCCTTGAGGTTCTTTAAAATTCAGATTAACTGTATCCCTAAGAAACCATCAAAATGTCAGGAATGTCCATATTCAGGCAAGAATATGAGACACAAAACAGTGACATGACTTGCTTTTGAGGGCATGCAGAAAACCTTGAGCGAAGACAGGATGTGAAGTGTGATCTTTGGTTGAGAAGGTTAGTTGCGGATTAGAACTTGGGTAGGAGTTACAGGAGTGGGAATTGCAGTGATTTTGATGACTCAGATGCTGCATTTGCCTCCTGAGTATGTAAGTAGAGCCACAGTTCAATTACAAATGACATTGTTCTGTGAAGCATTAGCTTTCCAACGAGAGAGAAAATTGATGTCTTGACAAACTGCTTTTATCAACAGCCAGGTTTTAAGCCAAAGCTTTCAGTACAGTTATACATTAACCAGGTATTTGTTTGTGCAGCAGTTTTCGCTGCACCAGCTATGTGTTAAACTTCATGACAGAGATTCTCACTGTTCCGATAGTTGTTTCAGTACTTGTTCCACCTTTTCTAAGACATGACCGTCTGATATCTAATCTGGTCATTGTATGTAGAACCTGTCCAAAATGCTATGAAGAATTTTGTCTGGGAAGAGCGTATTTTGCTTCTCTGGTGTTTGCACCCTCTTTAATGGTGGAATGTCCTCTCGGGCAGCTGTGGTGTTTCATTCCTGAAGTGCTCTTTTCATAGGTGCAACTTGTAGTGTGCGTAGGGACACTTAAGCCTGAAAGGCATTATGTAAAAATCTAAGATCGTTACCACTGCAGAATCAATACATCTCATACCATTTGCTTAATAGTCTGGCAGTTGCTGAGTATTTAGTTTGCTTGATGCAGGAAACAAAGTTCTGTGGTTGAAATAATCAAAACTGTCCTTTGTGTGTGGGCGGATAAAACCCATCAACAAAGTAATTTGCATAAACATTGCGTAGAGCCATTGGCCTCCCCCATAGGCCCCACACTCCAGTCCCAGCGTGAGCAGCTCCGTTGGCATTTTCTGTCTTCACTCAAATTGCAGCTTTTCCCTGTTCTTGTTATTTGCTCCTGGATTTCGAGACGATGCCAGTGACCTTAGTTAGTGGAGGCTTGAGTATAGTCATGAAATGTGGTTTGCTGACGACACAGAGAAAAAAACTTTTGCCTTATCTACTAGGCTTTAAGTTGATTAGCATGGATTTCCAGCCAGGGGCCTAGCAAGTACAGTTTGTCAGGCAGAAATGGGGAAGAAAAATAATAGGATTAAACTGTACATAAATTTTTGGAGTGAAGACTCTCTGTGTAATGGAAATACGACTGTACTAAATGTGATTGCTACTGCCAGTGGGGCTCAAGCACAGTTCCCGAGAGCTGTGTGGACAGGGTATTTTTCTCCCTAATCAGTGCACCAGCCCAATCAGGCTGAATGCTTAGTCTCCTTATCCTGAAGTCTTCTCTCTGAAAGTCAGTAGAAGGTCTGTGTAGCACACAGAGAAAGCTTACTGCAACCTGTTTAGCCATAGCTATGCTAAAAAATACCCCCAGTTCCTAACTGCCATCCTGGATAAATGGAGCCTCAGATATCACAATGAAATTTATACCATCATGGATCCACAAAAGAGTTTTAGAAGTAATCAAAGTGCCTTTTCCTCTCTGCAAGTGCTACGACAATGCGGAATGGTCTGAAGTAACTGTGGTATCCTTAGGGACAAAGTGGATTTAACTCTTTGCACTTAGCATGTGCTGGTCCCTTGATGCTCTTCCTGTTTGTATGGGAAAACAAGTGCTGGCACTGTGTGTGAACCAGGAGAGATCCGGGTGGTTCCCCCTAGCACCCTCCTCACCCACCAAAGAAGTAGAACCAGAATTCAAAATGAAAAATATTTTGCCCCGTAACTGTGTTTGCTGGGGGGCAGGAGGGAGATGTGAAGCAAGTGAGTATCACACACTGAATCTGTGGTCTAAAGGCAATACTTAAATGCCAATGTTCAGGAGTATTTCAGTGCTGGTTGCAGTCAGTGCACACATCCAGCAATTGGACCTATCTGTTGTTACACCAGGCAGTAGACACTGGTGCAGGGGACAGCAGCTGCAAGGATAGGGGCAAAAATCCATTTGCTTTGAGTCTTTCTGTTTGTCAGAGAATGTGATATCAATCAGCAACCCTGATTGCTGCCCCCTCCCCATCCTGCTCCACAGAGACAAAAGCCCTGGCAGCTCCTCCCTCTGCTGCTTTCCCATTCTGTCCTTCTGTTGCTGCAGAACTGTCAGGTTCTTCTCAGTTAATTGAAACAGAGTGAAACCCAAATAAAACAGCAGGATGCAGTCACGGTTTGGATTTTGGTGTGTTTTGGAAGCATTTATTTGTTCATAGTCTGCAAATGGCTTTGCAGCAGAACAGTCTCATCCACAGAGGTAGTCTGTCTTCTCTCTGCAGATGTGGATTTTCTCTTAAATCTGGAATCCCGCAGCGTGTTGTGAAGCTCCCCGAGTTGTCATTGGTAGTGCCCATCAGCAGAAATTCAAGGCAGGAGCAATTCTTTATTTATTGTTTCATAACATATTTGATCTAGTAGGACTCAGGGTTTCCCATAGCAGTGTTCAGCATTAAAACCCATCTTATGGGCTTTCCACAGAAATGGCTTTTCTTCGCCATAACCACTATGCTAACTAGTAGAAATGTAAATTATCTGCAAGTTCCATACTGTAAAAGTTACATCTAGGTTACCAAATCTCTGGTATTGCAGGCTAAGGTCACTAACTTAGAGACACATCCTGTTCCAGCCAAGCATAAATACTTTCTGCCAGTCTTCAGCAATTTTGTTTTCCCCTCTCTCCTTTCTTGATGGAATGATGGAATGTTTCAATGGACATGAAGCCTCTTGAGTTTGACACATCTGTAAACAAGCTTGTTGGCAGGAAATACTTTATTCTTGGGAAGGCAAAAATGTATTCCCAGCAGCCTCCTGGCCTGGCACTGACACTTCGATGATTGTGCCAGAGGCCAGTTTTTTGAGAGAGGATCTGGTTGAATGCCCCAAAATCAGGCGCATTACACAGTCTCTGAGGGAGACCTTAAAATGACATCTTCCTTGCTGGTGTGCTCTGCTCTGCTGCAGCAGGGGAAGGGAGCGCTGAAGATGACTTGTATGAGTTTATAACTTAGTAGGCACATACCAGGTTATACATGCATTAGGGATGGCAGGAAGGAGGCCACAAGAAGAATTCCAGATAGGAAATGCTCTTGCTTTAGCAGGATGATAATAATAGTGATACAACTAATCTTTTCTTTTTTTCTGCTAAGTTGTTTCATTCGGTGAAAAATGGCCAAGCTGACCAGACTGAAACTTCTCCCTCTCCCCAGGCCTTATTAGAAACGCTTCAATTGTTGAGGTCCTCCTGCAGTCTCTCCTTGTATTTCCAGTTGCTGATAGCTCTTCTGTCTTCATAGGGTTGTATTTTGTATATGTATTTAGAGATTCCTTTATAAGCATTAAAATAGTTGGGCAGGAAGGATCTGACAATACTAGGTAAGGGCCATGGCAGACAAAACACTTCATAACTAGACTGACTGTTCAGACCTCAGCTGGGTCATCAGTTGGCACAAAATTAGGATCTCTGATGGCTGTGCAGGGTTACATGAATTGTGTCAGTCTAGACGTGTTTCAGTATCTCCCTCACAAAAGGGTGACTTTCCATCTAGCAACACAACAAAGAAGCTATATATTTACTACGTCTGATGACTTCTGAACCAAGAGATAACCTAGTAAGTGATGCTACTAATTGGGACGTCACCGTGGAGAGGGAAAAGGGTGGTAATCAGTAGGACTGGCAAACAGTTCTTTTTCTCTTAACAAAAAGTACACTTTGCACGGGGCTATGGTCTTGCCTCTCTGGAAGTGGAAACTGCAGGTATTTCTAGTGGGACATGGAAAATTCATCCTGTTGCAGTAGCTTATGTGTGTCTGTTGAGACACAGTAATGTTCTTTGCAGTCGTAGGTCCTTATGCCTATCCGAAGACCGCAACCCTGTGTTGTGCCAAACTTCTTGTTTTGAGAGAGCAACCATTTCAACAGAAAGCTGTGCCAAGGCATGGCAGTGACAATTTCCTGACACAGTGTCAGACAGAGATAAATCAAGCCACCTTCCTTTATTTTAAACTTCCGCAAACTTCATGTGACGACATCTTAGCTTGGCATGTTTTCAAGGGCCACCCTATTTTCATGATAGCAGGATCCAGGAGTAGGTAGAAGCATCTCTGAAATTCAGGCCTGTCTTGACCATCAGTAAGGCTAAGTCTTGGAAATGAAAAGAGAAACACCTAAACCACATCATATTGTAATGATTCAGATTTAAAATGGCTCTTAAGAATTGAATCAGTAAAATCCTCTTTCTGTTTGGCCAAAGTACAGGATGAACATACAGTGGATAAAAGTGGGGGGAGGGAGGCGGGGGTTGGTATTCAGGAGCTACTGATGAGTTTTTCCAGTGCATTGTCAGCTGCTTTTTGTCAGTTATGTTTGCTTATTTCTGTTCTCTCATTATCACGTCCATTAAATGGGGAGATATGCAACTCTGAGACATTTGAAAACCAGAGACTGGCATAGATTGCAGTCATTGCAAATTTCAGGGATCTCTGTCTTTTTTATGACTGTGCAGTCTCCTGCTGTGGTTTCCCTTGGCTGCCTGAGGGGTTCAGGAGGCATGGCCTGTCTCTGGAAATCCCCCCGGAGAGCCCCACTGAGAGAAACCTTCTCTCAAGAAGAGAAATGACTCATGGTGATATAAGGGACAGATTCCTCAGAAGCACCTCGGGTAGCTATTTTTTCTACATGCATCACAGATAACCCTCATTTTTCTTTTTCTCTATTTTTGACATGGAATAAGTAGTTCTCCTTACCGCTGCGTGGTTATCGGAACTGCTGAGCTGCTGTGCACTTGGATATAATCGTCACGGGGAGCTCCAAATAGCTCCAAGTCTGGAGAGCTTCCAGGCTGGGCTGGCAAAGCTGGGTGGGAGGTTTGAGCAGTGAGCGCGGCAGGCACGCTGCTGCCTCCCTCCAGGCCTGTTCTCCCTTTTTGCTGCCAGTCTGTTGTTTGCAGGACCACACCTGGCCTGTCTCCCCGCTGCTGGTGGTGTAACACATGCCTGTGGTACCGTCTGGTTTTTGAGATCTGCTCTAAGCATCTGACAATCAGCAGAAAGGCAGTACAGTGTCTTACACTAGCAAAGCGTTTCTTAAAGCACTCTCCGTCTTCTCTGAGATCAGAAGAGGCTGCCTTTGCACGGGTAGCAGGCAGCACCAGCATTCTCAAGCCCGCTGGTGCCCGAGGAGGTGAGACAGGAAGACGTGGCATTTGAAGAGGGTGATTTTAAGACTCTTTTGGCATTTGCATAGTGTTGTTTTGTTGCCTATTCAAAAAGTTCTGATACATTAGTTGTTTTCCTTAGCAGGCCAACCCAGACCAGTGAGGCAGGGATGCATTTGAATTGGCTTGAGGATTCTCCATGCCAGTCTGACCTAAGATGTTAGTTGAAACTGCTGATGAAAAGAGAATTTATCTGCATTCCTTTTAAGTGTCCAGCTGTAATCTCCTGAGAGAAGAGGAGTCAAATGCCTAGAAGAAACAATCATGTGTCACCCTGTTCAGCTGGAACTGGAAAAGGCAGAGAGGGGAGTGAGGGAACATATCAGGCTTAAAACAACAGGAGGATATTAGGAAAGGGTCTAGGAGCGAAGCGTGAGATGGAAGGTGTGTGCCTTCCCTTCAAAGCAGGGACCATGCAGAAAGCTGGGGGCCATACAGGAGGTGCTTCTCCTCCCCAGACGCCACGTGCCTGGGGGCTGGCCAGCCTGCATGGGTGCCTACACCCAGGAGACCTCGGGCCTCTGTCCCCCTGGGCTGGCTGCCCGGCTGCTGCGCCAGAGCTTGGTGTACGCGAAGCTCAGGGGCAGGTGCTGAGCTGAAGCTAAGGTGCCACTCCGACAGGGCAGCCAGAATTTGAAGGGGTCTGCTTGTAGCAGGCAATGCTCCCTGGTGGGTAAAAGGATCTTCCTAGGGATGGCAAGACGTAGGATAATCAGGCCCCAAAGGCCCCTGGCTCCTCTGCCTGGCTGTGGGAAACTTTCTCACCTCCTGATTTGGAGAGAGCTCATTACTCCTCTTTTGCTGCAGAATTGGCAAGAGCTATGGGTGCTCCTCACCCCAGGGCAGAGGGGCAATAGCTTGTGCTTTCACAAGAGGGGGAGTTAGCTGGGTACACTCCAAGCCAGGGGCAGAAAAATCAACTTTCTGCGTGCCAGGGAAGAGCAGCTTCCTGTTTGCAGCACTGGGGAATTCTCGATGAAATGAGCAAGGGAGGGAAATCTGCCCGGGAAGACTTCTGGCATATGAAACCTGAACATGTCTGGAAAAGCCCAGACAGGAGGGAAAATATAAGGTGCGCAAGACCTTGCTTACATTATTCTGGGCCAAACATGGTGTCATTGTGTGGAGGCCAAATTGACAGAAACTGCAGAAATGTGCCCAATGTTATATAGTTTCCTTTACGTCTCTGGCAGAATTCCCTGCTCTCTGCAGCGGTAGCCTTGAAACCAGAGAAAACGTTAGGCCCCGTCCGCTCACCTTCCTATTCAAACCATCCTGTAAGTCTGAAACAAAAGCCCTTGCAAACTGCTTAGCAACTGCCCACTGAGTGCTGTGATTGTGGAAATACAAAACAAAAGTCTTTGGTACCAGCATATTAGGCATTTTGCTGAAAATAATATTTTTAGAGGATATTGGAGTAGGCTGTAGGCCTCCGAATACGCTTATTCCGAGCTTTTCCTCGGAAAGGGAGCAGTCAGGGATTTCCCCAGGTGACTTCTCGAGTGCCCCGCAGCAGAGAGCCCTAGTGTTGGAAGCGAGCAACGCCCTCAGACCATAAGCTCTTCTGGGAACGCGGGCTCATTTTCTCTGCGCACGAGGTGCCGCGGTTGTGTTTTCCGCAGCTCCAGCGGCAGTAGCCAGTTGGAAGAGGAACTGTTGGGAGCAAAAGCGGCGCTGACTTCTGCAGCCCAATTGACTTGTGACTTGAGGGCTCACAGAAATTGTGTTCTCCTAGAAATACTTGCTTCTCCTTCCTTCTGGAAGACTGTCTGGCAGCAGAAGGCTGTGTCATGGCCGTACAGCCTCCTATCGGGAGGATGTTCGTGTGGTTGTCACATCAAATGCAGTTCCGTCCCTGGTTCGCAGCTTTGACATGTTCTCATGCTGGAAAAATGCTGCATATGACTAGGGCTATTGTTTTAAAATACTCTGTCTTATTAAGCCTGTAGTGGCTGATTGTTCATATCCTGCTGATTTATAATAGCAATCAGGCAAGTGAAGTGGTGCTAGAAATCCTGTAAAGACAGCTAACCCTGTAATGCATTAAAGGAATACAAATAGCGCCTCAGGATTCATTATCACTCCACTTCACTGCCCAACTAAGCAATCAGTTTTGGAGAGACACAAATAAGGACAATTCTTTCTGTCCAAACTGAGGTAATTAGTGATATAAATGGAGAGAAGCGGGAAGAGTTAGCATTATGAGGCACGGGATTTTTACAAAGGGATAGAGTGTTTGCTGGCCAGCCAGTAAGGTACAGCTCTGAGGTCTGTCATCTGCTACTAAAATAGAAGGTGCAGCACTCTGGGGAAAACCTTACATGTTTTTTGCATGTAATAGTCATTAACCAAATGTATATGCATCTCCATTTCCCAGACTAAAACAAGGTATTTACTGTGTCTTTACTGTTGCTGCTATGTCTGTCTACTCAGGTGTTACTTGTTCTATGAAACGCCTCTTTAAGTAAAGATATTTAGATAGGCATGTTTTAAATCAAGAACAGTAAGTGTAAAAGTAGATCCCTGTGTGTTGTTAGATTTTGGGACATTTCAGCATATGCAATCAAACCACCATTGCTTTCCCTGAGTTTAAGGTGGGAGTAGGCACTAGGCAGTGCTGTTTTCACTGACTTCAAAATGTCAAAAAAAGCCACAAGACCTGTGTGGATCTTGTCAGCTCAGGGAATACATGTGTTTTACTGGATAAATGTAAATCTGAGGCATCTATAGATTTGAAGGATTACCCACTGTTACCTATTTGGCTAGATGGTTCAGAACTAGCATCTGAAAGTTGTTTAACTAGGCTGCGGAGGCCCAGGGTGCTTACCACTCTGCTGGCTCTGCATCTTTGGCAAGCAGCAGGACAGGGATGTTATAGGCCAGATGTAAATAAATACCTCTCGATGTTTAGCTGAGTTCGGACTGAACATGACTGGTTGAAAGGTGTGAGTGCAAAAACAGACAAAAGGTGATGTAATAGTTTTATCAGGTAACAGTCACCGTAGCAACCAAACTTTACCATGCATGACAAGTTCCTCCAAGTCTTTCCACTGTCTGTCTTTTCCACGCAGCTTTTGTTACAGCAGGTGTGTTAAGAACTTCGCTGCCGTAGACTGTGGGTCTACAGGCTTCTTTCCCGTGGGACTGTGTGCAGTGTTTTCACAGCTATACCTTTTCTTACACATAATGTTAAATCAACCTCACGTGATTTAATACTGCGAATGTTTATTCCATTGGGCTTGCTGTTCACGCTAGGTCGCAGTGCTGGGCACGGTGCTGCTGAGCCTTCCCCAGAGCCTCTGGCTGTGGTGTCCTTTGGAGCTGACAAGCACCAGATATACCCTACTCTGTTCTGTCCTATCAGTAGTGCCATACACACGTTAGATAACGGGTCTGGCCTCTGCCAGATCGGATCTTTTCTTATTTGTCTTCTATTGCAAGTAGAACATGGATTTTTTTTTTTTGTTCCTGTTTTCTTTGCAAAACACAGATTTTGACTGTAGACTGTGCTGAGTCTTTCCAACTGCTAAGATAGGATATAAAAAATAAAATTTACATTTGGGGCGGATGGCAGTGAGCTTTTAACCACTAGGGAAAAAGATTGTGTAATTTGAAAACTGAGAGTGTGTTACTTCATTGAAAGGACGCGTAAAGAATACTGATGATTCTTCATCAACAAGGCCCCTCTTATGTCCCTTTTAATTTGGCCAGTAGACCAGCGTCTGCTGTGCGTTGGGATAAACTGCTAACTTGGAATACTTCCCCAGCTGACTCTGTGAAAGCCCCTCTGTTGCCGAAGCCGGCGCAGTGAAACATGCCACATGTGCTGTCCTTCTGTCTGGCTGTGAGATGCTGCCGCTGGCAGGGCAGCCTCGGGACTGCAGCCTGGGGCGCGGGGTTTCCAGCGGCGTCGCGCCGCGCCGCGCGAGCTTTCGCAAACTTCAGGGCTTCAGTTCGATCCCGTGGGGCTCAGTGCGCTTATGTGGGAGCTAGTGGTAGTCTTGTTACTGAGATGAAATCCTGTTTCCTCAGTTAGCAGCACTGCAACAAAAACAGGAGGGAAAGGCAAATCACTGCAAAGCGGTTCTAGGCAGCAAAGCACAGATAAATGTCTCCATACGTGCAAAGTTCCCGAGTGTAAGGTTTAACACTGCAAAATCTAACTTTGTCTCAGTATAGCCCAGCTCCATGTCATTCCTATCTCCCTTTTCTTATTTTCAAATGTGATGTTTTTCTCTCTGGGCTGTCTGTGCTCTGAGGATGGGTCACAGAGAAAGTCTCCTGGGTCTCCACGTCAGCACCCTTGCAGAAGAGGTGGGACAGTCCCATGTCTGTATAGGCGCAGGCTGTGGGCAGCCGTCGGCTCTGCAGCAGGGAGCTCCCCGGGAAGCAGCACCTGCCGCATGCCACGTGCTCGCCTGCACTAGGAAGCCAGCTTAAACCCCAAGCTGTAGCGCTTGCTCCTCCCCGGAACTTCTGCCTTGTTCACTTTTGCTTTCCCTCATAGATATTTGCAACGTAAAAATATTACAAGGTACCTTACTTCCATTTTGGCATGCTTCATGTAATTAGTTTTTGGTTCATAATTGATAAGTATTGGTAACTATATCAGCATTTTAAACCTCAGTACTGTGGCTTATTTGAAAGAAAAAGAGTACCTCATAGAAGAAAATGCCTGTGCTCTCTCTTCGGTATTTCTTGTGCTCGCCCTTTTCTGTCTGTACTCCCCTCTCTTGTTCTTAACGTTTTCTGTTTCCCACTGCCACACAGACTGGACTTGCTGGCTCCTAAAAAAACCTAGCCTGTAGTATGAATCGCTCAGGTAAATTTGAGGCAGTAACTGAAATCAATGGAATTGCTCTGAGCATGGTGAAGCACTGGCACAGGTTGCCCAGAGAGGTGGCAGGTGCCCCATCCCTGGAAACATTCAAGGTCAGGCTGGACGGGGCTCTGGGCAACCTGATCTAGTTGAGGATGTCCCTGCTCATTGCAGGGGGGTTGGACTAGATGGCCTTTAAAGGTCCCTTCCAACCCAAACTATTTTATGATTCTATAGTAATTTCTATGTAAAAAGAAATTTGTTTAGTAAATCATCTTTAATAGCAATCCCGGTATGCTGTTTTTAATTAAAATTCCTATATGATTACCATGGTGTTTGATTTCCCTTGGTAGTTTTCTTTGTTATCTCATTCAAGACACAGTAGGTGGCATGTGCCAGGTATTCTTAAATTTTTATTTATGTATCTTTGTGATTCTTAGTGTGATTTGATACATACAAGACCATGATCCACCAGAGAAGTTTGTTTTCTCTTTTGTCTGTTGCATCTCTGATCCTGTATTCTAAAATGGTGAATGTTATAAAAATCAATCTGTGGAAAAGTTTAATGTAAGAACTACCTCCTGTATTATCCAGGTAGTAGTAAGGAAAATATTTTCAGCCTGTCAACGCAGCACAGGGCAACCATTCATGCACTTGTAAGCTGAATTCTTATTTCTGTTTTGAAAATAGCTTTCTCCCTCCTTTTCTCCTGATCCAGGGAGAAGAAGCTGAAAGCTAGAGTGCAAGAGTTAGTGAGTGCTTTAGAGAGACTCACGAAGAGCAGTGAAATCAGACATCAGCAATCTGCAGAATTTGTTAATGACCTTAAAAGGGCAAACAGGTAAAGGATCTACCAGCAGATGGATGCACCATTGATTCCCTTCCCCGACCCCCCCCCCCCCCCCCCCATGTTCTGGTAATGCATTGTAATCCTCCCCCTACCTTAATGAGCATTTCTGGATCCTTGCATTCACATGAGGTCACTCTTTAAGGTTATAGTTAGAGATGGGGGAGGTATCAATCTCCCATGTAGGACACTGAAAACTACACAGCTAAAAACAGAGTGGGGGAAATAGTTTAACCTTAACTGAGTTACTATTAAATGCATTATTATTAAAACAAACAAAAACCTCCACTTAGATTTATCAATCTGTTACGTTGTTTAAAATTGCTCCCTTTTCTTTGGCTCCAGCCTCTCTATTAATAAACTGCCTGTGATAATCACACTTGAATTTTATTGCTCACTCAGTAGATTTTACTGGCACTTTGTTTGGATGGACTGAGAATACGGTGGACTGTAGCTGCCTCCCTGCAAGCAGCCTGTCACTCACAATGTAGTTTTCATTAATAAATTATACTTGAAAGGCCTTGTGGTGAGGAGCAGTACCCGTCTCAAGCTTTCCTGCTGAGTCAAGGTGAAGGCACAGAAGATAACTTAGCAGCTGACGAATTAGCACAAGATGCCATCCTCTGAATATAACTGTTATTTTTTTAAATGGAAAATGCAAAACCAGTGCTGGATTTTGTAAGCAGATTCTGGCCATGCAATGTTTTTGTAAATCATTGCATCTTTAATGTTGCAGTATCCTGACTCACAAACAGTGCTCGGCAAGGTCATAATCAGCGACCTCTAGCTGCCTCTTTGAACCATGTTTAAAAATGTTTTCAGTAACCAGTTTACTGGTAAAGGTGTGTACTTGTACTTGCCCCAAAAAAGATAGAGATTAGCATTGATCTGGGTTTGGATCAATAAGGTTTGGATCTAAGGCGTTTTAAAGCACTAGTAAATTTAGGAAGATGATCAGTGACAAAACTTTGGAGTTCTCCGAAGGCAAGGTTTTGGGGTGGATTTTTGTAGCACTTGCTATGAACAAGCCTTTTTGAGTGACCTTGTATTGCCTTGTATTTCTAACAGCAACTTGGTAGCAGCTTATGAAAAAGCAAAGAAAAAGCATCAAAATAAGCTGAAGAAACTGGAATCGCAAATGATGGCCATGGTGGAAAGACATGAAACACAAGTAAGGATGCTCAAACAAAGAATAGCTTTACTAGAAGAAGAGAACTCTAGACCACACACCAATGAAACTTCACTTTAAATGCATCTCTTTCAAAGATGCTTAGTGCCATTACAGATTTCTTTCTTTTGGAGGCTTTTAGGTAGTTTCAAACACTAAAAGCTCTGACTGTCAACACTGACACATTTAAGCACCTTCTCTGGAATCCCAGAGAGGTGCCATGGGGATAATATAAGTGTTAACCTTAAGGACTGTTTCATAATGTAAAATGGCAGTGCCTGAATTATGCTATAATTATGTACGTTGTCTGTGTCATTATGTCTATATTCATACAGCTTCTCTCCCATTTTATGTATGTCCCATGGGTGACAGTGTCACATAGCAAAATAATTCATGTTAAGAGGTTTTAATTTGGGCAGTTTGGAGATAATTTGAGAGTTTTCCCAATCCCTGAGCTCCCTCTGCACACAGCTCTGTATTGTACCCTCAAGACTTGCTGCTGTGGTTAAATCAACTGAATAGGCAGTTGCCGAGTGGGGATATGAGAACATGGCTTGCTTTTTTGCACCGTACGTGCAGTACTGTTGCTGACAGTGCAGATCAGGTAGGAAAACTCCTGCTGATTTGGAAAAAAACCAAGAAACCCTAGTTGCATCGCTGAAAACTATGATAATGGCATATTTCTTACAGTTTGTAAGAGGACTAAAGGCTGTGAGTTTCACCATGCCGGATAGATAGTCTGTGCCAAGGTTAGGTAAGAAATTATAGGAGACCTCCTGGTATTTATATTGCATGGTGTTTGCAATTATGTTGTGAAACAGTTGTTTTTTTCTTGTTAATACATTATAGCCAAGGTTTTCTTTAAGAAGCTGGGCCATTTTTGTCACGTGTGTAGTGCTTATTACAGCTTTCTGTGATCAAGAGGTAGAATGTCTTCTTTTTTTATACTTGTTTTGACCAAAAAAGGTACTTATTAGGAATGTACCTATTTAATATTGACTACATAGGCACAAAACTATAAATGTGTAGGTGTATGGATATACAGCCACAAACAGAATGTGAATGGTGAAGACTTCATACAGCTTCTTAGGTTAGTTTTTGTTACTGCTAACATTCTCTTTTGTTTAAAAGTCGTATCATGTTACTGTATTATCAACTGACTGAATTGAAAATGTTGGCCTATTACCGTTAATGAACATTAAACAAAGCATGGCAATCAGGTTAATTTCTCTAGGGAGCAAAATACAGGAGTCTGCCATAGCACCTGTTTCATTCAGAATTTGCTGCTTTTTGACTGAGTACATAAAACAGCTTCCATGTTTTTTTTAACAGGCCAAACTGGAGTCCATTAACTTTGTTAGCCTGTTATTGTGTTACACCTCTACTTTGTATTTTTCAGGCTCTGTTTTCGAGTGAATCTGATTTCAGGAGTTGTCTATCCTTCTTGCTTTACATGTTGAGTTGCACCTCAAATTTTATTAGTGTATTTAGAATTACGATAACTTCTCTCATTTATTCCTCCAATTTCTAGTATTAAGGAAATATTTTTAGAGGACTTGAACCATTTTTGTCTACTCTTGGGTTAGGCCAGGCAGCCAAAATAGTTGTGGGAATTTGTGTTCAGACTATGGCATTATTGTTGTCTTGGTTATATCTGAAAGTGTAGCAGTTGGTGTTCATGACATCTCTTATTACTGTAGCTGCTGTTTTCTTCTTTTCTTAGGGTAGTGATTCCTACTTCTCTAGAGTCCAATACATCAGCTACAAAGCCACATCATACGTGATTGATTGCAATAGCAAGTTAAAACAATGCTGATTTCACAATTAAGTTGTAGGTAGTGATGCCCTGCGATTGGTTTTTGATCAGTCCTTTCTCAAGATAGATAACTGCACTTCTTAATTTGTAATGCAAATGGAAATTTTTGCAAACCAGTCTGTTGAAGGAGCAGGCACATTGATTTCTTACTGTCTTTATGGTTTTAGTAAGTACCGATCTATCATCTATGGTGTTTCCCTTTTTTGGCCAACAAGTTTCTCACCAACAAACAGGAATGTGGAGTTTTGCCATAAGCTTCAGTAGTAGCTGATCACGCTTCTTTCTGAGGAAACACAAAGAAATTGTGTACTGTGGCAAAAATGCAGTTACAGTTTTGACTTCTTGCATCTGAAACACCCATGTAACTTGAGGTCATCTCAAACTGTCCATGTGAAATACCTTTTGCTTAAGGTGACTAGAAACCACTGCTGCACTGGCTTTCCTCTTAGGCTCAATTTTTTTCTATATTTCTTGGTAGCTAGAGAAGCTGTTAAACGTAATACATTTGAATTGAAACCTGTCTTTAAAGTTATAAAGCAAGCATAAAATGCACCTGGGTTTAAAGGCATAAAAAGCTGCAGTGTCCCTCAGTGCCTTTTTCAGGCCTAATGATTTGCTGAGTCTGCATAAACTGAACATTGTTTTTACTACATTTACTGGGTTATCTTCCCTGCCAACTGTGCTCTAAAAGTGTTTTCAAATAATTTATTAAATCGTCAGTAAATGTAAGCCACTCCCCCTGTCTTCCCATAGGGCTTATAAATGAAAAAGCAAGACAGGGTATCGCCCAGCCTCAGCAGTAGCCATAGCTCGCCACACCACCAGTTATTATTTTGCTCAAGCAAGCAGCTACTGCACCGTTTGTTGGCATGCTGGGAAAGGCCAATAGGGAAGTGGGGAAAGGTTTTTACTGTTGTTGTGAAAACTGTTTAGTATTAACAATTAGCTGCAGCACCTGTTAAAATGGCACCAACCCTGAGAATAAATGCCAAAAAACTAACTCCTTTTATGCAACCGTGTGAAATACCAGCACACCAGCCTATAGAGGAGTGTGCAAACCACCTTGAGTCACAGCCACCTAACTCACCTAACAGTTGTTGCAGAAATAATACATTTGCAAAGCAAGAAAAATAGGTGGTTCTTGCCAACAGAACCTAAGTTATTCATTCATTAAGTAATCTTTGGGTGGTTTTTTGATTTTCTAAGAAGTCACCAGAGTGCATGAAACTTTGTATTTCAGTGTGTTCAGAAAAAAGTACTTTTTTTTTTTTTCCTAATTAAACATATAACCCTTCACCAGCTTGAATGTACTGTTAGCTATTGCAAAGCACATGTGACTAAGTTTGCATTAATGTCAGTATTGTTCTACTGGTTTTATTAGGATTTTCTCCTCCTTTAATACTGTACCATACATCGTAATTTTAGAAACTTTTCACCTTACTGAATTAGCTTTAAATGTGTTGCTGCTTTTTAGTTTCCTAGCTGCTGTAAAAATAGCTATTTTGTGTTTATTTGATATAGAATTGTAAAAACTGCATTTATTTATACAGAGACATTTATAATACTTATTTTACAAATGTTCTTATATTCTGAATAAATTTCTAATGCTGTTTCTTTGCCTCGGGGTTTGCTTTACCATACCTTGTCATCGTATTGTTGAATGGGTCTGCTTAAAGGTACCACAAAGACTTTCTCCAAGATAAGTTATTGAGAGAGATGGTATGACACTGTCAGGAAAGTGCCCATAATAGGGACACGGCAAGCTGGTAAGAACTCACTGGAGATCTGATCACAGGTTTTAGCTGAGCTCAAGAACATTAGTACTCGTTACAAACCCTCTACAGCTTCAATGAACTCTTTATAGAAATGGAAGGGCACATATGAAACTGTTTCCACACATCCTGTTCTTCTAATAACAAGTTATATGGACCAAAAAAAATTCACTATTTTGTAAATACTTTAAAAGTACTGATTGAAGTTCACATACTTCCTTCCTCCAGTACATCTAACACCTCTTAAAAAATTTGGTTTTGCTTTCCAGTGTGTTCGATGGGCCCCTCATCCACCTTTACAATTGAATTTAAAAAATAATAATTCTTTTCCTGGCACTGTAAATCAGTGCTGCTGAACAGCTTAAGGCAACATTTAAACATTCTACAGTGAAATACTAACCTGTACCAGCAGCACAGGCTTTACATTTCACACTGATCAGCAATGCTTATAGTCATACTTCAGCACATCAGTAAGTTTATGTATAAAGTCATTTAATTTTACAGAGAAAAATTACAGTATAGAAGAAAATGTCAATTTAGTCATAGCCTCTTAAATGGTGTGCTTCGGTTTCTGAATCAGTGAATTAACAAAATCACAATTACCAGTACAACAGATGTTACAGGTAGTTACAGATTTTATTTACTAAAATTGAAGAGCTGACCATTGCAAACTTTCTTCAAGATAACATAATGGAAATTGAATAAAATCTGTAACTTTACATGGTTTTTACCCTATTAGCAGTATGTACTTTCTACTTAATTAGCACCGATATGCCACTTACATACCAGTGAGGAAAACAGATCAAGTTCTTGAGCTTTAAACAAACAGGAGGAAGACATAAACCTTCATGCATGAGCCATATAATAAAACACTGGCTCCCTATTTTCTGCGAGGCATGCAGTGCTGCACAGAAAAGTGTCATCTTTGGGCAGCAATACCTGAGTCAGCCTGGGTCCTGGAACACGTACAGCAAGCTAGCATTTTACCAAAATTAATGAACAAAACCCCACCTTCTTCTGTGGAGTCTGTTTTGCTTTTTAATGTTGAAGTGCCTTGCAAACCCAGCTAGACTGCTCCTCAGGGCTGAAGTACAGCTTCCACATACTGCAGTGCCATGCAGACGTAGTAAAGTTACTTAAGGATCCTGTTCTAAGTATAGGCTTGAGAAGTATTTGCTGAGAGCTCTTAATCATGCAGTTTTGCATACTTTTCCATATGTACCCAACCAGTACGATATAAATGGTTTATCTATCTCCCTAGTTTAGTAATTTTGCTCAAACATGCTTACAAAAATTTGCAAAGTACGTTTTTCCTCACAGCGGGAAGTGTGTTGTAGAGAACTGAGTTGCAGCATCTATATTCTTAAAAGCTATAAATGCCTTGTTTTAAAATGATTAATGCTCCATGAGCTGTAATCATTTTCTTAAAGGCACTGAACTGTAACCCATAGTGGAAACTAGAAGCTAGTTCTTATGATCAACAATATAAATGCTTAACAGTGACAAAATACTCAGTGTTTTCAGTAAATTTCATAGTGGACCTATTCAAATTTAAATATTCTGTACCCTGTGAAATTTTGATAATTACTTAAAAGCAAAATTTCTTTTTTTCCTGCAAGTATTGAAAGAGGAACTGAAGACACTATTACTTCCTTCCCAGAAGTATCCCAGAGCTGAGAACAATTTAAAGATAAGCATTTCTGTAAAACTGAATCTATACAATAAGTTAAGTCTAGCTTAACCAACACTTTCAATTAAAAGACAAGTTAAAACCCGGGCATTTAATTTTAATGTACTACTACTAATCCAGAATACTTCTTCTTGTATGACCTTGAATATGGCCAATGTAACGGCTACATATGTTGTCTTCCTTGTAAGTTCACAATGTACTTGAAACAGTGAAATGCACACACAGCACAACTCCTACTGCATCTATTAGTGCTTATGTACAAGATTAAGAACAGTGCAAATACTAGCATTTAGCCTACTTTCATTCTTGAACTACACTATTGCTATAAATGCATAAGAACAAAAACCTATTATGCAAGAGTAGTGACGTTTCCAAGCCTAATTTACTGTAAAAGCACCTTCAGTTAGTTAGTAGAAATCTACCATATCTTAAATAATTTTGGTTGCTTCAAAAGCTGAAATACTGTAATAACAAAAACAATCTGAAATTATGAAATCATGTATAAGCACCAGATTATTTAACATTTACAGTGCAAGACAATTTCTGTAAATAAATGATTTTAAATCAACAAGAGAGGCTATTCTACCAGTTCTCAGTAATTTTGAGCTTCCTAACGCATTTACAGTATAACCTCCTAATTTAAAAGATGAAGGCACCTGACTTTACCTCTGAAAAAAAACTCTGTTGCTCAGAATTTATAAAAAACAGGTAGCTGAGGATTAAACGGTCCACTGACCCAACAACCGGACAGCCAGTCACCCATGGAGCAGCAGTGCCGCCTTGTACCACACGATATTAGAGCTTGGATTCTTAATGTAGTCTCTTGCTCTTCACACCAGAATGACATGAGTTCTGCTATAAACTGCAAATCAACAAAAGCAACTCTACTACAGTAAGTATAAATCAGAAAAAATAATTCCGTATCTGAAATTACACTCTGAGAGCAAGTCTGTTGGGAATAGCCAGACACAAAGCCTGCCTTG
Organism: Phoenicopterus ruber ruber; assembly: GCA_009819775.1. Classification (NCBI taxonomy): domain Eukaryota; kingdom Metazoa; phylum Chordata; class Aves; order Phoenicopteriformes; family Phoenicopteridae; genus Phoenicopterus; species Phoenicopterus ruber. The sequence continues at coordinate 63,832,479 of CM020246.1, read as the reverse complement.
TGTTTAAAAGGAGCTGTTACATTTGTAACAGTCACAGGTAGGTGAAGGAAAAACACAGTAAGTATTGTTCTCAAATCACCAAATTAAATCAGGAAGGTTGGAGCACAGCACAGAAGCCTGGAACAGTGACTAGGCCCAAAATTTTATTAGAAACTATTTATGCAAGTTTGGTCTAAAGAATTTACATTGTGTTAAAAAAATACTTTGATTGTGCAATAAATAAAGCTATTTCCCCTCTTCTTCCCAGTCCCACTGTTTCCAGACTTCAAACTATATAAGACACAGCTACTTTCAAAAGCATGCATGTACATCAAGGAGTTGAAGTTAACAGCATTTCAGCACAGAACATACGTCATTCAATTAGGCAGATCACTCTTCAGTCCGCGTTCAAAGTTCAGAGCATTCTGTGGAGGAGAGATGCTAAAAATCTCACACTAAAGCAGGGAGCTTATGTAGTACTAGAAACTGCAAACTAGTACTAGATTCCCAGCACCCACACATTGGTAGTTTGTTTGTTAAACATTTGTTTATTCCACAAGTTCTTTAATTTTAAGAACACTGAATGTCCGTTCATAATCTGAATAACCCCTTACAGGCAAGCATTCTCAAATTGAGCAGTTTGGTTTTCAAGTATCTTGATGTCAGCTCTCAAGTCTGACATGCAAACAGTAAGTTGTTCCTCTGTGTCTAGCTCCCATAAAATAAAAACTCATGGAACTAAGTTCTATATCTCACTTGTTATTTCTTCACTGTTTTACAGAAGATAATGTAAACTGTACTTCTAAACTCAGAAATATACTTAATTATAAAAAGATGGTGAAATAAGAACATAGGCAATAGTAAACAATTCAAAATGTTCGCAGTGGAGGGCATGATGGAACCCATAAGGTAGATCACATGCCACCACACTTACATTGTTTTAGAAACCTTATGAGAAAGCAGAAAGCAATGCTGCTACAAAAACAGTACCCTTATACAAATAAGTAAGTTATTGCATATTTATCACATTTATTTGCAACTCACATTAAGGCTAGATTTACTAAAATCATGACATATGTATAAGCCCCACTTTGGGTTGCTTAATGAAGCAACCAATTTCTCTTAAACTGAACCAAGCTTTCACTAAGAAATAAAAAAAATGACCCAGTGAATATAGAAGGCAGCCAGCATCTCCTATTAATAGGACATACTTGCTTCATTCTGAAGACTTCCTCTGTCTGGGACATGATTTCCCAAACAGTTGACAGAAGCTCCAAGTTCACTGTTTCATCAACATCCCCTTTATTTCACAGAGCACTACATGAAATATAACTGTAATTTATCTAAAAAGTCAACTAACTTACTAAAGATTTCCACAGCCTGATATTTAATCATGCCTTAGGAGAGTCTTGTTAACTCCACAGGCAGTAGCAGCCTCAGGATATGAATACAAACTTCTGCCTCACCATGAGTAAAGGCACTTTTGCTGGGAAATCAACTACTTGCACTAAAGTAACTAACTAAAGATTAGTTTTCACCTGAAGCTGAATAACATAACCTCCTCCAGCATTATCCCACCTTCTCAGTTACTGTTTTGAACAGCCTTTGGATACCTTTTTTTTCTTTTTTTTTTTTCCTTTTTTTTTTTTTTAAAAACAAAGTGAGACAAAGCTAGATTGAGCTATTTCACAATTTGGTCTTGAAAGACAAGGCCCTCAGGACTCTTGTCCTCCAGAATGAGGAAATGCTGTAGTCTGTTTCTCCTGTTGACTGATAGAGAAGTCCAGCGTTCCTATCGCCAAGATTATTACAGCATTAGAGTCCCAAATCACCTGGTGCCAGGCAGGTAAATAAACCAGGAGATAGTTCTAAAGCTATTTCTGAGGAAAAGCACTAGGTAACAGATCAGGTAGGGTACATGAAGTAGGGTAGTTGAAGGAAGACCAGGATTTTGGTTTTGGATGACACGAGTTGCATAAAGACTCAGTGCATGAGCATACACTGGGATAACACAAGGGTGTAGTTCATTCAACCTACAAAGTTACCAATTACCCACCTAGAATCATAGAATCGTTTAGGTTGGAAGAGACCTTTAAGATCATCGAGTCCAACCTTTATTATAGAGAAAAGTCAATTTTAAAATCTGGGACAACATGCTTGCTACCACAAGCTGCTGTGACAAATTATTTCAGTGCATTTCTCTCAACTGCAAAGCACGTGTTCAAAACCCCTTAACTTGAATCACGAAGGTGATTTAACAGTTTGTCACCTTAACTCTTACTGGGTTTTGTGTCCCCCCCCCCCCCCCTTTGATATTTTTACTAAGAAAGCATTGTAGCTGAAAACAACTGAGGCTACATCATTTAAATGCTAACTGCAAGTGCAATTCAATACTACTGGATATATACAGAGCATACACTACACAAGAGATCTGAGGACAACAGCACAGAATACAATACTGGACACCCTTAGAATAGTTATTGCAAGCCTGATTAAGCCATTTAGTGTCACACAATGACAATTATCCATGCACCTGCCTTCCTCCTCAGTGAGATCTACAGAGGCTTATTTACATTCAGTATAAATTTTACACAAGTAACCTCTCACAGACAAAGTTTAAGCTTTTCTTTTTTGAAAGCAGCTGCAACTCGGATAACACAAAACTTTGCAACTTCTTCTTACCCAGCTGGGGACAGTGCATAACAGTTCAAGCTAGACACTTTGAATGGCTAAGTTCTACCCACTTTGTGTATCCCTACTGAAGACAGAGGCAGAGGAGGTACAAGAAGTCAACATGCTATAGATTTGACTTCAAGTACTACTGATCGCCAGCCAACAGAAACTATCAGCGTGAAGGAGGGAAGGTATTTTGGGCAAGCAACCAGGACAGAGAAAGGATGACAGGCTGAGGCTAGGTTTGAAATGTGCAACTTGGTTTCAAAATCACTAGGTCAGAGGAGTCCTCTGAGAATCTGTTTCATTGCCACTGCCGTAATATTGCAATGTACTACACAATAATGATTAACAAGTCCAATAATTTACATCAGAGCAGTTAAAGTTTAGCAAGCTGGTATACTCCAACAGTTAAAAAAAAGTCAATGACATTCTACAAAACACACAGCAAGTTAAAAAAAAAACAAAGAAAAAAAGAATGCCCTCTAATGCACAGCTAGGAACAAGTGAACTGAACACTGGAAAGGTACTTTTGTGGACAAAGGCTATACTGCATTTAAAGTGCAACACTTGACTATGCCACTCCCATACTGCAATGAGAACAAACCCTTCCAAACCACCAGTCAGTCCCTGCATTGCATTTAAAAACAAACAAAACAAAACAAAAAAAACTCCTGAGAAAGAGTAAGGCTGGATAAGAAACCTCCTCAATTGCAACAGGCAAGTCTGATTTTTGTTCCTAGTAAGTTTGTTGTCAGAGGTCAAAACTTTTCATTATGGCATCATGGTCAAACTTGAAACTCAAGAAAGCTCTTGATGAGAAAGCAAACTTGTAATGGCCATTGCATGCCATAGAATGTCCCTCTACATGTTCTGGCAGTGGGTCTTCACTGGAGCAACACATCTCATACGCTGCATCTGCTTAAAGAGAAAAAAGCACGAAACAAATTTTAAACAGATAGTTATCAATAAGAGTATCAATAACAATAGAAAGCCATATGTCAAATGTATATTCAATTAATATTTACGACAAAATCTGTATGTCTTGTCATAAACAGAAGAAGGTAACTCAAACAGCCGTATTTACAAGTCATCTAGTGGCTAGAACAAATCTTAAAAGTCATGGCAATCTGAGGACTCTTTCAATAGCCAGTTTTGCCCATAGGTGCTGTTTTGCAAGACATTTCTTAATAAGGAGGAAAGAAATATGGCCCTATTTTCTGAGCAGTAAGTACAGAACTGTGTGCACTCTCCAGAGTAGTCCAATATCAACTGCAGCTTATTTTGAACAAACACTCAGTTGCCAGCATTGTGTTGACTCAGATGCTGTTTTCCTAAACTAGCTTTCAGTTACTTTTTACTCAGCCACCTGGTATAATCTGACAGTCTTAATAATTAAGGAGAAGAATTGCAAAACCAACATGAAGCAGCACGTGAAGTTAAACAAATTTAAAAAAAGAACTCAGACTGCCTTAGAAAAATATGGCTTTACAACATTTGGTAGGTTAGCATACAAGGAAAAACCCTCAACCATCATTATTCAGGTGCCTTCAGCCTGTAACGCATGAAAATGGATGAAAATTCAGATTGTACTTACCTGTTTCAAAGTTATCTTGAAGCCTTCTTGGATTAAGCCTTTTTTCACATTTCTGGTTAAGAAAATGACCATACATTACACACTCCATAAAGAAACGGCATTCTATTTCTTAGGGGTATAGCTTAAGCATCAGCTAAAAGGCATGCTGGTTCTATTTGCTTTGACACACCTCCTGATGTGTGAATTATTTTACTTATAACTCAGCATGAATTCTGTCATGTTACTTTATCTAGTAACCATGCTTCAAGTCCACAAGTCTTTCAGAAGCATGCAACCTTTTAACAGTCAACAAACCATTTTTAAAATGCAGGCTTTTAGGGAAAAATTTTGAGTGCATTCTAAATGTTTTAAGCTGGAAAGGTCTTGCACATGATGGTGTGGAATCAAATTGGACATGCATAAGCCCATTCTTCAATCAGCTTGTCCCAAAAAACAATGGGAATGTATTTGCAAACACGCTGCTACTGCCAATTAAATTAGCATGCATTAGAGACACAAACTTAGAAATCTCCAGGGAAGAGTTAAGTTTTAGCCCCAGGTATGCTGCTGTAAGTATACAAATACAGAGAAAAGTACGGCCCTTGCACTCTGTGCAAATTAAGAGTTCCCTGGCCTCCAAACTGTATTAGAAAGTTATCACTGGGACATTAAATATTCAAACTTCAAAAGACTGACAATCATGAAAATGCAAATGAAACACCACAGAAGTATTTAGCAAAGTCTGTAAAGAGCCTACAAAGTAGCTGTGGAGTATTAAGTTTCACTTGTTTCCATCAAGATCCTACAGATTCCTGTTACAGTTTTTTCTATACAGCCAAATTTCTTTCAAAGTCAGTTCTTTGACTTTTCATTCTTCTACTCTCAGAACCAAATGCAACTAACCACTTCTTGCTACAGTGAGGATTTTACAGGACAAGAGTTAATGGTTTCTGCACTTTTACATGAAAAACAGAGAGAAGATAATAACCACAAGCCAGAATGGGAAGAATCTAGCTTGCAGACAGTAAACAAGAAAAACTAAAGCCTGGACAAGTCAGCTGAGGTGCATGGAGAACTGGGGCTCACTGCTGCACAAGAGCCAACAAGGTAGAATTGAAGAGCCATAAAGAACTGGGAGGGGGGGAGGGTGTCAAAAAGACATTATATTAAAAAAACTGAGAGATCTCAGTGAGCCTTCTCCCAGCCAGCAGAACTGTGGGGACAAAGACAATTGGTTACTGCAAGGAAAAGGTAACAAACCAAGAATCTTATGCTGGAATTTACAAACTGCTGTAGTTCTACTGTATGATTAAAAGGTTACATGAGATTCTGGTGTTCAAGTCAAGTCTGCATCTCAGCATTTTTGCTGGAGAGAAGGGAAATAATAAGCATCTGCATTACCACTTTGCATCTAATTGTTGCATAACAAAACTCCATGCTTACAATAATTTTCATACATGAATAAATACGACACATACTACACTGACTTATTATGACACACTACACGCTATTACCTGACAGGAACCTGGAAAGCTGCAGGATTGCCTACTGAAAGAGCTGACAAATTTTCAACTGCTAAAATAACACTTACTTCCAAAATGCAAACTTTTACGTTTAGTATGCTTGTCTATAGATGCATATGCATACAAGGTAAGAAACGTCATATTTCTACAAATATATACCAAATATTCTGATCAAATATACTTTTGATAGATATACAGTCTACTTCCTTTCAGCAGGACATTTGTTTAAGCATTACTGGAACCTGCTCATGAGACAGCCACTGCATGTTTCTTACCACGGTATGGTTTTGCTTAACTGTTTGACTGTGGACTCCATTTGTTCGCTTCTTTTGGCTGGAATTGTCTTGATACTGCTTTCTGCCATTGCTCCTCAAGCTCAGACTCTGCCATTAAGTCCAAAATGTAGTAAAGAGAAGAGTTTAAATGGCAGCATTGAACATCATTGCACTCACACTTCCTACTTATTAGTTAACACTTTCCTCCATGTAACATCAAAACATGTAAACAGTATCTTTTGTAGACAAACTGAAGCACACTGAAATTAACCAAACATACACTCAAGTTACAAAGAGTCCTCAGCTGTTATTCAGTCTCTCTTGCACTATTACAGACACTGTATTACACAGTAAGTTCAGTGCAGTGAGTTCCCATATACTGATGCATATATACTAGTGGTACCCAAAATATTTCAAAATGTTACATGGATGACAACAAAATGGTAAGTAGTAATTGCTATCTATACCTGAAACAACACAACTACCACCTGATACCCACCACCTCTAATGTCAGATAAATCTGAGAATCCCCAAGATTTTTTTTTCCATGTTTTTATTTTTGCATGCTATGGTGATAAAATTCAGTATTTTCATTCTAGAGAGGAACTCTTATGAACAAAGACATCTGTTTTAAATAGCCCAGATGTATACATTTGCCTAAGAAACAGCCTACCTTTATTTTCAAAACTTCAGACATCTCAGGATTATTACATGGCTTCTGTGGCTGTTTCGGCTTCACCAACTGCTCTCCTGAAAAGCCATCTGTAATCACCTGCTGACTACAACGAAGTTTGGATCTACGACAGGAAAACAAGCAGAGTTTACAAAACAACTTCAAATCTGTTGATAGCAGAAGAGAAATATGAAAGAATTTTCTGCTTTTTGAAAACAACCTGGAAGACAAGCCTAAGTAACCTAGTGTGGAAACTAATAATGCTCACTGCATTCACCCAACTTTGTTTTGCCTGCTGGTAGGAAACCTATGCTCTGCATAGACAGCAGGCTAGGTCCACATTAGCATTTGTCCTGTTGTTGTCAGTGTTGCTGCTGACCTGACGCTAATTACTGGAGCATAGCCTTCTCTTTGGGACTACAGGTTTTAAAGTTTGCTCTACTGCTTTTGGCTCAGCTGAATCAAAAGCCAGCAGCACTTGCTCCCCTACTGATCCCCCAACAGGGTTTATGTAGCTAGCTACTTCCAATAGTACTTTACAGTCCTAATTTAAAGAGAGTCCTAATTCTCCTCTGTGGAAGTGCCAAAAGCATTGAAGCACTTGAAGCACTGAAAGTTATCTACCCGTTTTAGCTTCTGTTTTTTGCATTCCTATAGACAGGACTCAAGAAATTATCCTGGTTCTGACACACGTGAGAATTTACCAAAAAAGTGTATCAGGACATTAATTAACTTCTCATCCTATTTACAGTCCGATGAGATATGCCCGCAATTTTATTTTTTTTATTAACCCATTCTATTACTGGAACATGAATACTCAGAGAAAGAGAAAGGACAAGCAGCTTTGTATGACCAATGTTTTATAGAAAGGATATAGAGGTGTTAAACTGACCTGGTTCTTACCTAGCTTTTTCCAAGTTGGGCTTAGAGGGTGTGCTCCCTGCAGATGAAAATCCATTGTCGCTATCTGAGGAATCTCCATTCCTTCGGGAAATCCATTCCCTCAATGGCCTGTAAGAAAGGAGAAGTGCAACAAAATCTACTTACTAAAACAAACCTAAAGAAATTAAAGTTGTCTGAAAGGCACTGGCCTAGCATTTGCCTCATCTCAAACATACCTGATGAAGGGAATTGCCATAAAAAATTTGTTAGGTGCCAAACCCAGCTTGGACTTTGGGGTCATGTCATTTCTATGGCATGGTAATTTGTCGATGGAAAACCACTCAATATTCTAGAAAAACAAGAAATAAAATCAAAATACCCACTACTGTAGCCTTACAGAATGTTACAAATGTGTATCAAGAACAGTTATTTCCCCTAATTAAAAAGCTACAATGGAAGACTTTAATTAATGGACCACAACAGGGTCTTTCACAGGTTAATTAACAATGGGGTCATTCTTCTGACTGCAACTACAGAGTAACAGATGGTATAGCACATACTCATTGCAAGATACAGCACCCAAAATATGAAAGGTACTATCCAGCAACTAAATTCTGAATAAGGGTTTCAAAAAACTACCAAACCACTGCACACTGAATGGCATAAATAAAGGTAGAGGCATAAATAACTTTCAAAGCCACTAATATTCTTGCTATTTTTATTTGAAATGTCATCAAAACTAGACCACCAATACTACTTCAGAAAATATCAGACAGAAGGGGATTTAGTTTGCAGAGTAAGTTTCAGTTTTTGTTATAAAAGAAAAACACATGGGTAAAGGATAGGATTTGTGTTATAATTTATATATTTTTAACTATTAAAAACTGTATACTTTGCAGAATGGGGAACAAAATCAGGAATTCTGAATATACACAGTGTAGAAGAATGCACATGAGTTTTTCTATTGCAGAACCTAGCCCCAAAACCCCAGGTCCAGGTAAGATGCATATAATGGAAAGAAGTTACAAACTGAACGGGTTTTCAACGTAGTTCTACAGGGAATACAAAAATGGCATGCCCAGTTGTATTAGATCAGATGAAGACGGTGCTTCAGCAGGGAGACAAAAATCTGTCATTATAAGACCTCTTCATCACCCCCATGCAGATGATCACTGTTATACAGAGGAGGGTATTTACTGTACATTTTAAAAAAAACCTCAAAGTTCATCTTCTTCTACTTCATATTTTGAAAAACAGGTCTCTAATGCAAGAAATTAAGAGACTCCTGTCTAGTCAACTACAGGTACTTTTTCCTGTTTAGAAAGCCAGATGCCCTGTTCAGTGGCACCATCTGCATGAAATTATGGGGACAGCTGTTTTAAACTGAATTGCAATACAAGAAAGATATTCAAACTTCAAAGATTATGGATATCAGGAACAAAATTTCCAACAAGTCTATTACCTGAGTCTTTGCTTCTCCCTTTCACAATACCTTTTAAAAGCCTAATTGTATACAAACCATCCAAAATAGTTCCCTTTGTGTCCTCCATCCCAACCTCCTCCTTAAAATACACTATTCTCTAAGTCTCGATGGTATTAGCCATTAAAAAGAGAACACAATCCTTAGTTTCTCCTTCTGATATGTAGGCTTTTGTATATCATCAATTAATAATTACATCTTCAGAAGAATATATAGTTCTATATGCATCTGTAACTAGGAATAACATGAAATGATTAACACATACACTGCCTAAGAGAAAAGAAAGGGAGAATTACAGTTCGACAGCATGCTCTAATGTTGTTTTCATGATGCATGGAGACGTCAGACAGATGGTCAAGAATCAGTCTTTGCAGAAGAGTTGCAAGAAGTTTACAAGACCCTACAGTGCAGAGACCTTATTCATATCTAGTATTTGAGTTATTCATCATGCTTGGTAGTTTCATTATTTTGCAGACCATTAGCTTTAAAAGTCAAGCTCCACAAGGTTCCTATATATTCAAACAAGATAACACATACCCGAATTTCCCTTCTAGTTTTGGGGTTGAATTTTGTGTTCTTGGGAACTCCTGGAATGATGTACAGCCGTGCTAATTGATCATTAATTCTCAGCTCAATGTATTCTTCTTTGCAGATGTAATCTTTTATGTCAAACCCAGTTTCTTCAAACACCTGAAAAGCATATAGATGAAATCAGTGTGTGTATTCAGATTTATCCTTTCAGAACCTATCATCACAAAGGAAGGACTGACTATTTTTCAGATCTACCCATGAAAGCAGGCCACTGCTGGGAAAAACAAGCCTTTACACATAGATATGTGCTCAATAATAGAAAAAGTATCTAAGATCCTATGTGCTTTACATTTCTCTAAGACAGATAGACCTGTAATAAAAGTTGAAACAACTCTATTACACCTTCATGTAGCAATTTATTAATATGGATCGGGAGTCTTTAGCTGCTCCTCCATGCTGCTGGATGCATGGAAATCTTATTCACAGCAAAAACTACTATTTGGGGAGTAAAGCCATCTTTAAATTCTAGTAAGGTTTACTCGCACCTCAATTTTTCTTTTCTTTCAACAATCCTTCTACTTCGTGAACCTTCTACCCCCAATACATATACTCATTTTTACGTTCATAACAAAATCCAGCAATAGAGTAGCAAAACTTTTACTACAAAATTCAAACTGCACATTCACACTGACAAACAAACTCAAAACTGCATTGTCAGCTACTCTAAAGATAAAAATAGGAGTGTTATACCTGCTGGAGATTACTAGAAAGACAATGACATTTTAAAAGAACATTTTCTTTACATATTTTATGGTCTTGCAATAAAGGATCATAGATTCACAGAATAGTTTGGGTTGCAAGGGACCTTCCAAGATCATCTAGTGTAACTCCCCTGCCATGGGCAGGGACATCTTTCACTAGATCAGGTGGCTCAAAGCCTTACTTCGAAATATTTACTTTTGACAACATTCTCAAATATACAAGGTTTATAATATAAAAGGATTCATGTCACACACACCTAATATCTTCAATCAGATCATGCCTCTAAGCTTGTTCAGTAAATACTCATTTTTAGAAACTTCCTAGTCCTCAAAATCTCCACAGGAAATACAAATACTCATAAAACATGAAGGATTGATACCACTGTCCAAAATATTTCTGCCCAGACAGTGGAACACACATGTGAACAATCACTCATAGAAGTGGATATTAACCCCAGGGCTATTAAGCCCCACTGCCAATAATCCAAAGGCAGAAGCCTTCAGTTAAATTTTTTAAAGACCATATTTAGAATTAAAGAGGGACAGGATCTTCAGTAAAATGTCTTCTCAACCCCCATCAACCCTGTGGGTATGTATAATGAAAAACAGAATCAAATAATTGCATATAAAATAACAGCAGGAAACACTCAAAATATGTTATGCAAAATACCAATGTATGTATCAGTATCAGCAAAATGGTTCTAAGTTTCATTTTTTAAAATGCAGAGGAAATTAAGCACAAATACAAAAAAACCAGAAGTGTTTAATACAAAGCAAATAACTGACCAGTTAGTCTTCAAAGTAGCACATACAATCCCTCTTATATCAAAATAAAAAGCAAGCAATCTTCCCATCTAACTACATTTAGAACAACAGAGTTTACAGGGGAAAAAAAACAACACACAAAAAACCCCAAAACCCAAAATCAAACGAACAAAAAACAACCAAAAACAACAACAAAAGCCCACAACACACACACACTGTCTCAAATAAGAGAAGATGTGCTTTTCCTCCATACTTATGCTTACTACTAACAGTAATGTTTTCCCTTCCTAAATGATCTTTCCAGATGATTTAAGTGAATTCGTTGTAGAAACTCCTTTTACCAAGAGAATCATCCATTTAGTATGGTTTTGCCCTCATCAACTTCTGAAATACTACTGAAGTGTGTAGGCACTGCCCAGTGAAGACCTCTTCAATTAGACCTTATACAGTTTATGGTTTTAGACCTGCGCCGACTTCAGTAAAAGCAGTTAAAAGATTTATGCATGAATGTTACAGACATCCTGATTCCTGGCCACACGTAAGCCTTAAAGAATTTGCCAGTTTATCCACAATGACAATCTACCTTGATGGAAAAGGATCATAGCAACAGTGTTGTTCACTAGTGTAATCTAAATCAATTCTCCTAATTAAAAACACCATGAAAAGATTTTTCCCAGTATAACTGTGCTCGCTTTAATGCTTTTGCTAGCATAACTTGAAGTAAAGAGGAAGGCATACTTCACATCATTCCTTCCTGAAGCAGTTATGCCTAGTTTGTCCTGTTCACTGTGTTGTAGTCAGCATATTTTTATGGTCTCCTCTCCCTTCAGTTAAGTCCTTTAGACCAACCCTAAAAGCATCAGACTAGTAAAAGTTTAACTGAACAACCTATTTATGGGGTAGGGAGAAAGAGACATGCATTGAGTTAACCTTATTAAGTCTCTGCTCATCCTTCCCCAGCCCTCGAGTTCTGCAATGACAGCCCACTGCATCTGTAGCTCAGGTGTTTCACTCTTTGGCAAGTCATCTGATACTATATAAATAATGTTCTACACTCAGAGATCAGTAACTGCTAACATAAAAGCATAAAAGTGTGTTTCACGTGTGTCCACCACGTAATAGTGCAATGTTAAGATCTAACACCTTATTTTGCTTTCCAAAGCCCATATTAAATATATGAACGGTATGGAAACCATCATCAGGGAATCAGAAATACGGAATTTTTCATTCATGCATCTTTGACAAGTATATTTAAAAAAAAAAAAATCTATGATTTCTCAGATACTGATTCAGTCCAACCGTGAAGAAAACTAATGCATGTTACTACTTTCCTTCATCTTAATTTTCCCTCTCAAAAAATCTGGATGTATTATGTTACATAAACATTGCATTTATACCAGTAATATTCTTTTACAGGCTATTTTTAATACCCAGCTTTACTGTATATCTAGGTCTCCAGCAACAATAAATCCCACAGATTATTTTATTTTTCAGATTTTACTTGCCATATACACTGATCCTTGTTCCTGCATCACTGAAAAATAGAGAAGTAGAGTTCTCCACAATTTTTACATAATCTTCTACAACCTCCAACGCAACTCTTCAGCCTCTTTACATAGCCCAGTGTACACAAGCTAAATTCCCATTCTTCTACCTTTTTACAGTTATAGTGGCCCTTGAAATCAATACTCCAAAAGCCACAAAATACATAAGATTTCCCAAGCACCACAAATAATACTTAAAAGTAAATTGATAGTTCAGCAGAGAAAGTTTGCAAGTTAGTGCAAAACAACTAAAAACACTGAACAGTGATTTTAAATTACATAATCACACCCTTGATTATCACTCTGGAACTCAGAAAAGCACTAAAAGCTACAGCAGAAGACTCTTGCAAGAATGAACTATTTATCTACCTGGTTTCAATAAAAAGATATCTAAGTAAAATGTCTTTTCATCTAACGCATATATCCTGCTCTCAGCAAAATTTCATTTCTTTAGCTTAAATTTAAGGGAATCAAATATAACTTACCTCTCTAGCAGCACAGTCATGAGGAGCCTCTTCTTTATTTACTTTCCCTTTCGGAAATCCCCAACCAGACTTTGCTAAATAGCCCTGAACCAAAAGAACCTGCAAAATACAAGGGAATGCAACTGTCAGACACCCGCTATTCTAACCAATTTCTATTAAATGTCTTCTCTTCACCATCCCCTGCTTCTCCAAAAAGATACTTTAGCCTGGAGGAAGGAGCCCATTAGGGTTTCCGTGTTCTAGCAGGAGCTGCAAAATTTTTTAAGGGATCATGCGACTCAGAATAAAAAAAAACCAAAACTGAGTAGGAAAGCAAGGGGAAGCATGTATACTGTCTCCCATATTATATTTCTGTACACACTCAACAGTGTCAAGTAACTGTCAGGTCTTTGTGAATCTGAAGCACTTCTTTTGTTAATCCAGATGAAAAATGTAAACAACAAAAAGATTACTTCTGCCAGCATATGCCATCCTTCCCTTTAGCCCTTCACAACTATTTCCATACTTACATTTTCAAGTGTCTCATCGAGAATAATTGCACCATAGGTTGGCACTCCCATTTTGTATTCTTTCCACTCATCTAAAACCTTTTGTACATCTTCACCTTGAGGCAGTAAAAAAGGGCAGTGACTGAAGAGTACAGCGGCACATTAAGGAAGATAAACTTAAGCATCCAGTTTCAAATCGCACACAGACATACAAAAGATACCCACTCAACATTTACAATAACCACACTCCCTCCCCTAAGTGCTTTCAAGATATATTCTCTTGGAAGTAAAAATTATTATGAATAATCAATCCATTACCAAACTCTAAAGGGCTGAAAGCATCAAGTAATTTGGTAATTCTAATACAAGCCAATTTAAAAAAAAAAATCCCCCACAAACAAAAAAACCACCACATGGCGCAAGGCTGCTTGTTTGAAGGAAGGTCTCCCCTAATTTTGAAGAAAAAGTATCCACATAACTGTTATTTTGAACATGTATTATTTTTAAACACTTTTTTTTCATTTTGAAGTGAGTGAGACTGACAAAAAAAGTTTCGTCTTCTGCTTGAAGTGGAGATAATTTTTCCCCACAATCATTTGTTAGATTACAGTACAGAAACTGTACTTAAGTATTTACTATGCAAAAAAAATTATTTTTAATGGCATCAAGTTACAGAGATCTAAATTCTAATACACTTTACCAAAACTCACTATGCAGAGAAAACATGAACAAACTTTATAACTGTAAAACTTTGAAAGCTTATCTACAAGTCCTTATTAAAAGTATTAATATTAATCTATTACATATAAAGTTATACCACCAATAAAAAAAGATTCCATAGCAGAGTACTTAAAAATACAGCACTGCAGCAGAACTAGTATTTCTGGCAAATGTGATCTGGAGAGGGAAAGATGTAATGAACAAATAACATCTATTACATTGTATTTTTCATGCACTGCCTATAATTACTAGAATTCTGTCGGTCTGAAAATACATTTATAATTTAAAACATACCTAAAATAAATAAAAAATAACTGCATAACATCAAGCAACAGAAAATTATCATGTTTTAACATTTATTGTTAAAATAAAAGCTGTAGTGTTTCAAAGCAAAGTCTCTGTTATCAAACTAACAGAGAAGTACATTGTGTAGTGAAACCACAGATAACACTATCATGCAAGTCAGAAGCAATACTCCAATCCCACGTCAAGAACATATGGGAAAAGGTTAAAACTAAAACACTTGGCTGGGTGAAAGTCAAGAGTTTTTCTCCAGCAAGGACTAGATAGCGCACATTCCAGTGGCGCTTTACAAGGGCAATGAAAAAAGCAGAGGCCAACCGCATGAATTCAGCAAAAATGCATCTGCTCCCCTACCAACAGAGCTGTTTCTAGGAGCAACTGTCAGTACTTCCAACAAATACGTATCACTGCCCATGGAGGAACACGTACCACCTTCAGCTACGTTAACATTTATGTCACTATTTACTTAGAAGGGGATTAAATTAAGGAGACAAAACACCACGAAGAGCTCCAACAGCTCTTCTCTGAAACCCACCTAGTCTGCCAAAGTGCAACCATGACGAAAAATCCTCAAAGATCAGAAACTACCTGTTTTTCCGTGCCACAAAATTACGGGAGCAATGAACAGATAAAATCACATACCTAGCAATACTAACTTTTAATCACTAACACATGACATTTTCCTGCTGCAAGCATGAAATTTCGTTAACAATATTCAGTTTGCACTTTATCCACTGAGACAGAAAGCAATCACAGTAATAAAAAGGATATCAGCTTTAGCGAAGTCTCTTATCCCACACTGAGGTAATCCTGGTGTGTTTTGCATGTAGAAATCCAAGTAAAACCAATGGGCAAGTTCAATCTGAAAACACACTCTGATTGCATTGTCTCTCTCTTCACTTGGAATGTGCAAAATAAATCGGCTGCCAGGAAAGAAAAAAGAGTAAGATTAGCCAAATCTATCAATTCAAATAAATCTAACAACAAAAATGCACTGCAATAGTGGAATTCCTGATCCATCAGCACAGAGCAACAGTGGTCTGAACAGCAAAAGGTTTTCACATCAGAGTAAAATACAACTTTTAAAGTCAAGAAGAAGAATGGATCGTGATGTTCTTTCACAAAAGTCAATTACAATAAACTAAGTAAATTAACTGTTGTGAAAATAGGGAAGGCAAGGACATCCTACATAAATAGCTATATTAGAAGAATGAAAGCATTTTTACATGTTACATAAAGAACACCTGCAAACTCTGATAACAGATGTCAACGCATTTTTTTGCTGGACACAAGTTAGACACAGCTATGTATTTCCACTTAAAACCACAGTAAACTATTAATTTATGTAGATTTTAGAATTCAACATGATCCTATTAATTTTCGTAGTCTGAAAGAGAACATGGACAATTGGTTTATTTTTTCAAATCTACTTTATGCTTTAGCCCAGATACTGGCATACAAATACAGAGTCCCAGAGATCTAAGTGTAAGTAGCACTGTGCGACAGCTTATTTTACTTAAGCAGAAGCAGCTTTACTTATTTATTTATTCGTAAGATCAAGAACAACAGAACTTTCTTTTTAGAAATTTAAGGTCAGCCACACCATTGAACATAAACCATTTAAGAGAGATCTTTTACATTCAGCTCCTGAGTACCACCAGATAAATTCCAAAAGCGCATAATATCGTTACCAGAACCAGAACTACTTACGGCATCTTTACTTAAAATTTAACAAGTATAAACTGTTAAGGGATGTCAAAAGTGGTTGCCTCTCCCAGCCACTCTGGCCAAGGACTGTCTCCTGCCTGGCCGCTGGAGCCCAGCCCTGCACCCCGGGGTCTCTGCGCAGGCTGAGGGACACAGCTGCCACTTTCCCTTTGGCAGGTTCAACCAGTACCAAATCCCAGCATGTAACCCAGACACACACACAAGACACTAACACAGCTGGTCACACAGGCTGCCACAAACGAGGTGCTGCCTTCAACAGCATCTACAAACAGGACTCACACAAAACACAAGCACAGAGAGCCAAGTCCCCTTCTCTTCTTCAGCAGGCAGAGGCAGAAGGTCACTAACGCAGGCACACACTTGACACTCTCCAGGTTCACAAGTGCACGCACATTCATGGGTCCCCCAAGTGCCAGCACGGATCCCTATCTACCCAATACCCCTGCCCAGATGCCAGGCCCTTATACCCATCACACAGGTCCCTGCCTTGCCGGCTGGTCCAGCTTGAAGTTTGCTAGTGAGTACACATGCACAACAGGTTTGGGGAAGATAAGACACTCACCTCCGCACCAGCTGGCACCAGGCACATGGGCTATGATGCACAGTCCTGCTCCAGCTGCTGGCACTCTGCCCCTCACTCACGCAGTTCCACTGCAGCAGCTGGTTTTCAGGACACTCACCATTCCCAGCCCAGAGGCTGGAAGCCGAGACCCCCACCTGTGGGACTAGCTGGCACTGAGACATCCCCCCTCACTGCAGTAGCTGACATCCCGTCCACTCACACACACATAGCTCTCATCAGTAGCTGGCACTTCATCCTTGCATCACACATGTACATGGGGTACAGAGTGAGACTATGCAGAGAGAAAATTAAGAAAATATTTAATAAGAAGATGTGAGAAGATAGGACAGACTGCCAATCATGCGAAAGGCTCAGCCAGACAAGCGTACAGACCAGCCCAGTTTTACATACAACCAGTCCCTGTTATACTCCTTTCTGCCTACCCCCGCTTTGTCTCCCCTGCCGCACCTCTCCCAGCCCGGTGTGTGGGATCCCCCCCTGGTTTACAGCCTTATCAGATGCAAAGGCCAGGCTGATCTTCCTGGAAGTGGTTCCTGTGTATTTTCTTGATAGCCCATCAATTAGCATGACTGGCAGGTTTGTTGTGTCTCCACTTTTGTTTTGTTAGGTCTGGGTCTGGGTATTTCTGGTTCTGATTTTCCCATTTCTTCCTTAGTTTCCCAGGAGCAGGTCCCCACTCAGATAAACTTGCTGGAATGAACATTCCCACACACCCGCATCAATCAGTGGCCAGGTCTGGTTCTCATCACCGCCTCCCTTACCATTCCTCCCTCAGGTTCGTGTCCCTGTACATTTTGTTTATGGCTTCCTCTTTATTATCCTGTTTTTGCATTGAAAAAGATCCTTGACCAGATACCCTTAAAGAAGCAGACACTCTCCCTTACATAAATAACCTTATTCACTTCAACAACAATATTTTCCTACTTGCCAATTTTCAATCAGCAATACCACCCTTCAACTGCTCCTTTCTTTCTGAATGCTCCATTACTGCTGAAAGTAGCCCTTACATATAAATCTGCTGCAGATTAAAGGTAAAAAAATAAAAGTCTATTTTAATTCATAACTAGTTGACAATGTCTTCTTGCCCCAGCACTGCAGATGAACATAAATCTGAAGATACAATATTTAGAAGTAGTACCAAAGAGGAGTAAGAACATGCCAGAGAGAAGAGGCCCGGGGCTGCCCCAGGCTGGGCACAGCTGGCTCCCGCAGACCCACCGCAGGGCACAGCTGAAGCCAGCAATCAAGAGGATGGTGCCTCTAGGAAAGTCTATTTAAGAAAGGACAAAAACACCAGACAGGAAGAGAGAAAGAGAGTGTGAAACAGCAGTGCAAACACCAAGGTCAGAGAAGAAGGAGGGAGAGGAGGTGCTCCATGGTGGAGCAGATGTCCACACTGCAGGCTGTGGAGGATCCCATGCCTGAGCAAATGGATATTTCCTGGAGGAACTTCAGCCCATAGAATTGGCCCCATGCTGGAGCAGGGGCAAAGCATGAGGAGGAAGGAGTGGCAGAGACAAAGCGTTATGGACTGACCATAACCTCCATTCCCCATCACGCCGCGCTGCTCGAGGGGAGGAGGTAGAGGAGTCCAGAATGAAGGGGTGAGGTTGAACCCGGGAAAAATGGGCATGCAGGAGAAGGTGTTTAACTTTTTTTGTCTTTGTTTCTCTCTATCCAAATTTATTTTAATTGGCAACAAACTAAATTAATTTTCTCAAGTCCAGTCTGTTTTGCCCATGATGGTAACTTGTAAGCAACCTTCCCGTCTCATCCTGAGCCACAAGCTTTTCCATCCTATTTTCTCCCCCATCCTGTTGAAAAGGGGGAGTGAGTGGCTGGAGGGGTATCTGGCTGCTGGCCAAGGTTAAACCCACTACAGTCCTGAAGTCAAAAGACAGTGTAACAGCACTTCCTTATAGGAGAAAGAGAGCACCAGGAAGCCCCAAAACCTACATTAAGACTCTGTACCTCCACTTATTTATTCAGTAAACAACAACTCAGTAGCACAAGACAGCACGATAAAAAAATGACATGGATACCTGTGACTTGTTATTTAACAGAATGGGTCACAGCGGTCCTACTACTGAAGCTTAAACACACAATAACTTACCAGAACTAGAATAAATTGTATCCTGGCATTGTATGATTCTAAAACAGCCTAGGAACTCAACAAATGTTTGAAGACATTATGTACCTGGCTTTAGCTTTCAACTTGTTTTCACATGCTGGCAAGTAACATTTTACTCTCTGAATAAGAATGGAGGTATAACATTTTACTCTCTGAATACAAATTCTAAGTGTAGAAGTCTCTTAATTTAGTTTACCAGCAGGGAAAAACTGTGACAGCTTGGAAAAAAAATATATTAAATGAAAGTGCATTAGACTAGTGGTTTTAATCTTATTTTTGTTATCCTTAGGAGAATGGTTTTGCAATGAAAGCATTTAACAATAATCACCACCCCAGTATCACTTATACTCAATTCTCACACAGATCTCTATAGCTGAATATAAAAGCTTGTTATTTCATACTGTTGGAAAGAGTTGTGGGGGTTTTTTTGTTTGGGTTTGTTTTGGTTTGGTTTGGGTTTTTTTAACAGCTAGCTTATACTGATTCTCCAGTACAGGTTTCAGTGCTGCATAATTTCAGTATTAGATTCTGTGAAGTCAGCTATGAACATTTGACTCTGAATATACCCATAACAGCAGGTAACTTTATATGTTGACCTCCACAAGACAAACAAAGCCCAGGGCCTGAGAGCCCTTCACCCAATGTACTTGATTTAATAAGGCCAACATGCAAGAGAATTTTTAGTAACATGCATTAAAAAAAAAAAAAAAAAAAATCTACATTTAAGCTTAGCTATAACCTGTATGAAATTATTATATATTCCACTGCTCACAGCGTGGAAAAACACTAAGGTTAATATCGGAGAGAACATCCAGGAGTACACATTGAGCCTGCAGGATCTGAGGGGGGGGGGGGGGAGGTCCCAACAGAAGAAACAGATGCACTAAGTTTCCCTTGTCCAATTAAAAACTTAATTTGATGCTGAATGCTGCAGTTGCTACTAAAGAGCCAAACTTTACCTTCAGCAAAATACATGATCACACAAATACTGCAAGCAAAACTGTAAAAGTAACATCAAGCCACAAACCCAACCTAAGAACATAATCCAGACGCTCCTACAAGTCCACGTACCTCAAAACTGAGCTGCTCTAAGTGACTATAGACAATAAAAATTTGGAGTCTTAGCCAAATTAACTATACAATTGAACAGTATTTGTCAACTTAAGATCAAAATTCACTACAAAAAGAAATCCAGTCATCCTGCACAGTACCTAAAAACTTGGAAGCTTTAACTCACAATTGCAAAAATAAAATAATTGATGTGGTAAAGGTTACCCAGTGCTACTTCATGGGTTTTTTAACCTATCAGGCTCAACAAAAACAAACAAACCAACCACCACACCCTCCCCTCAAAACATACAAAATTAAGATACCAGCTAAGGCACCTTTGTATGCCTTTGGAGCTAGCAACAGCCATGAGAATCACCTGCAGGCATTAGAACAGCTGTAGTTGCCCTCAACAGTGGAATTATTATTTAGACTAATTGGCTGAATTAGTTGGAACAGCTGCAAGTGATCTGAGGACCCACACATGAGCCTCTTTGAGTAGCCTCTGTGTGGAACCTCCCTGAGCCTCTGCGAGGAATCTAAAGAAAGTGGTTCAGCTTAAAAGTAAAATCCAAACACATTTTAATTCAGCAATGCATTGTGTTGATGGAATTAGTGCCTGCTCACAGGGGTCATTCTGTCATAAGGAAATGTATCAAGCAGGTAAAATGACAGATACAGTGAGAAGTACTGATGATTGCATCTCCTGCGTACACAAACTTTTAGCAACACAAAGTTTTCTTTAGAGAACCCAGGCCTTTTGCTTCAAGACAAAGGAAAATATTCCTGTCCAAAAACAAAGTGTACAAGTCTGACAAATATTCTAGCACTCTCAAGATACAAATAAAACCAATAGCTCTGTTTTGTGGACAGAAGTTTTAACTTAGCTTTTTGGTTTTCAAATACATCAAAAACAAAAAAGCCCCACTAAAAATCTCAAACTACTGAGCAAGCTTGACTTGAAAGCAGATTTATTTCATCATTTAGCTTAGTAAGAGTAATGTGAATGCTTGCCATCTGCTAAAAATTCACTAACAGTTATTTAGATTTGCAGCTCACACACTAGAGAATTTGTATGAGTCCTGCAACTTTCCAAACCTGTTATACTGAAATTATAATTATTTCAGTACTGAAGTTTTATTTCCTGACAGAATTTGTAAAAAGAAAAACAAAGTATAAGTTGTGCTGGAAAATACTTTGAATGTTCTCAATAACTGGGTATGAAAAATTGCTTGGCGCTTTCTACCAAAATTTCCACTAATATCATATATAGATTGAAGAATGTGGGAAGCAACAGGTATTTTAATAACCTATTTATAACCAACCACCTGAAGCACAGCACCACTGATCTTCCACTTATTTAATAGTTCATCTTCTCACTTGAGCCGAGGCCTATCAGGCCCAGTCACTCCTCCAGTGCACACCACAATCCTTTCTCTCTTTCCCACAGGAAAGCCTGACTCCTCTGCTCATTCCAGTTGTTCTGCCCACATCCAAGCAAGGCAACGTATCTGAAGGAGGGCTGATCTGTTAGCATTAATGAAAGTCAACATGGTGAATGAGAAAAAGATGAAGAGAGAGACAGATGGTAACTACAAGCCCCAGATCTACCATTCTAAGGCTTTTTTTTAAAAAAAAACCCAACAAACTAAAGCCACACGACTACATTCATACAATTATAAGACAAAACACCATTTCAAAGGTAGAAAATGACAGCTCAGAGGAACACTGTAAGACAGTGGGACTGACCCTCTAACAATGTAAGACCTGATTAGTCACGTGCCCTTCTATCAGTCACCCCACAGGAGTGACACTAATAGGCTATTTCAGTTTTGTAAGCATTGTGATTCCCCTCTGGATTTTCTGAAGAAGTCTTAAACCCCACTTCACATGTGAGCGGGCATCTGAAAGACAAGTGCCATTTCTCTGTAGGGAGCCCAAAGGAGACACGACAGAAACACGACCATGCTTCAGAGGCCAGACTTAGAGAACTGAAAATTTACTTTCGTATTGCAAACTCTGACTCTTGCATTAGATACACGACAAAATGCTACTGAGTGGAGCAGTTCTAGCTTCCTGTGGTATTCTCACTTCTAAGCGCTTTCACTCATTTGAAAACAGTAATTCCAGTAAGTGGACTATCCTTCGCCTCTAGTAACCTTTCCCTCTTGTACATAAGTACTTCAGAAGGGGTCCTTTCGAGGTGGTAAAACAGCAGGATTATTTCATGTCAAATATCACATCCAGTTTGGGACATCAAATTCCAGGGATGACAGATGAATTAAAAAGTCCGAAGGGCTGTGCTACAGACAATCAGAGGTTGAGATCATGAGGGGAAAAAGTGCCTCCCCCCTCTCCAAGAAAACAGAATCCATGTTTTATGTAAATTTAAATGTGCAGCCTTTAGGATAAGAAAAGCTAACTATTTCACTCTGAAAGGACCAACAAGTGGGAGAGGCCAGTTTCAGACTGAAGGGTATTCCTTTGGCTCTTCCTTCTCTGTCCCACTGGAACATTCTCTTCCAGCAGAGGTAAATCAGCAGAAGGGACTTCCTGCCACCCCTTCTAAATGACACCAGACTTCCAAACAGTAAGTATCACTTCAACCCATCACTACACACGTCATATCAACCTTATGCTTCTAACTCTTCTTTCACCCGCGCAAACACCGCCGACGCAGTTTTACCTTCCTCAGCCAAACAGCATGAGCTGCTGAACACCGTAAGAAAACCCCACAAGCCATGTTCTGCCTTTCACTCGGCTTCTTCCCCGCCGCCGGTTTAGCCCTACATCAGGTTCTGACAACGGCGGCGACGGCAGAGGAGAACCGGCGGGCCCCCTTCCCGCCCCGCCAGGACAGCTTCCATCGGGGGGCGGTGTCTTGAGCCACGAAGGCGTGAGGGGGGCGGGTGCAGCCCCACACAGGCACGGGGGGAGCCGCCCCAAGCCCCTTCCTTCCGCTTCCCGGCCGCTGCGGGACTACCGACACCGCCCCTTTCACCGGGCCGCCCCGCTCCCCTCGGAGGCCCGCCAGCCCACGGAGCCCCGAGCGACCCAGGCCCCACGCCACGCCGGCCCAGCGGCCGGACCCCGCGCCTCGCACAGGGTGGCGGGAGGGCGGGGGGGGGGGGAGGAGAAGGGGACGGACAGGGCGGGGAGACGGCACCAACCCCGCCCCCCGCAACGGACGGCCCGCGGCACCACAGGACGGGGGCGCCGCCGCCGGGCACGGGAAGGGGAAGGGGAAGGCGCCGGCGGGGCCGGGAACGCCTCTGCCCCGCGGCTACCTGCACAGGTCGTCCAAGACGCTGCTGGGGATCTCGGCCCGTTTGGTCTCCATGGAGAAACACGGCTCATCCCGACGCGGCGAAGCCCGAACCACGGTACAGCGGCGGGGGCGGGACTCCTTGGTGCCCGCCCGGCGGGAAGCGAGGCGGGGAGGCGGAGGAGCGGCAGCTTCTTCCACCAATCGCCTCGCGCCGTCGGCTCTAGGGTCCTCCCGTGTGGCGGCGCGGCCTGACGCGGCGAGCCAATCAGCTGGAGAGCCTACTGAGGGAACGGGGCCCTCAGGTGATCGCGGGAGGCAGCCAATGGGCGCTGCGGCCAGCTTACGGCGTCATCGTCGCGTGCGCACGGGGAAAGCTGCCCGCCGGGGCGGCGAGGCGCGTCAGAGCACGTCACGCCAGCCGTAGCGCCGTCATCTCCGCTCCTGGTGGTGGCCGGTTACTGCCAGCTCGCGCAGGCCGCGGCCTCCAGCGGTGGCAGGCGGGAGAGCGGGCGCTGTCGCTGCTGTGGCCAGGCACGTCGCGCCGCGGCTGCCCCCTGCGCTCGCCCTTCAGCTCCCCGCCGCCCTGCGGCCCGTTACGCGGTTTTCCTCTCCTCGGCGAGTGCCGCAGTTGCGCGTGAGGTAGTCAGCTTCCTCTAGATCAGGCTTTGCTTCATCCTCCTCACGCACACGTTAAATTCACTTCGGGGGGAGGGGTGCATTTTGAAATTGACAGGCTTTAGAAAGAAATACGAAGCCTCTAGCATTTCCGTTAATTCATTTTCGTTACCATCGAGGCTTTGGGCTGAAGTCATGAAGCTCAGTGCTTGGAGGTGTCTAATCCCCGCTCTCTGAATAACCGAGTACAGAAAACATTTTTAACTGCAGTGAAGACGAGAGGACGAGGAAGGCGTAACAAACAAAAACGTCACGGGGTTGGCACTGGCGGGAAACACCTCTGCCGCAGCCGGCAGAGGGTGCCACTGCTCTTTCCGTAGCGGCTGCTGAGGCGGCTCTGCCTCGCTCGCTGCAGGCCGGTAGCTGCCGCTGCCGCCGCCTTTGATTGCCATTAGAAGTAAATATTTAAATCATTTCTCGCCGTGTCCCCTCCCCGCCCCTTCCTCGCCACAGCGCCGGAGCTCCCTCAGACCGCACTTGCACGGCAAGAGGTTACCACTGCTGCCACTCCTCTGCGTTGGACCACAGGGAGCTACGGGGGACAGAACCACTACAAAAAATGATGTATGAAGCAGTGAATACTTTTCTACTTTAGCTACCGGAACCAGCAGAAACAGCTAGGTCAATATCAGCAGAGGAGGGAGGGCAAAAGTGGATGAATGATCGGGAGGATGGTAGCTGCGCCAGCCTTGAGCGGCTTAATTGTTTGTAGTGAATTTACACAGTATAACTTGCTGAAAGCACCAAAAGGAGGATGTCGCATTTTATGCTTCCTTCTGCCACTCTACCTCTGGCATTCCATCAGGCCTTGTACTGAGCCAGTTCAACTCCCCAGTTCAAATTTCAGTCTTTTTAGAAGAAAAAAGATTAGTAGCAAATAATAAAATCTAGAGAAATACAATCTAGTGAAATTTTGGCTGTGGCTGTGCTACAAAATTAAGCACTTTAATGTTAAACTCAGTGTGCTTACAGACTCATTTGAATAAAGAAAGGAGCTAACAAAGACTCTACCTTGGTGTTACCCTGAAGACACAAAAAGTGTGTATATTCACAACTCATTTCTTAACTGTTAGGGACAGAAAGTGAGAAATGTATCCTTTGCCTCCTTTCCAAAGTTAAAAGAAAGCACAAGAGACTCCATGGTAGCTCCAGAAGTACAAGGGAAAGGCATCCAATCAGGTATGGAAGGAGCAGTATCATAAGACGGCTTCAGAGGACAATCTTCGTAGAAGCAGCACATTTATATATATTGGTGCCTCACTTCTTCATACAGTGGTATTTGACAATGAATTTTGCCTCACTACCTTTATTGCTGTGATATTTGAGATGATGGGTGACTCACATCAATGTTGACTTACAGAAGTACTTTGGCAGAGGAAAGGTAGTCAAGCACTAACAATACTATTAATATGGCTAGACAGGGGGACAGATGGAAGGGTGTGAGTGCAAACTGGTAAATCCCATTGCTCAGGGTTCCAGAGAGTTCAGTTTCTACCAGAAATGGGAGACATACGAGGTTCTGTAAAAGGCCCCAGGACAGGAGAGTGAGAAGAGACGCGTTTGAACATTTCTGCTTGCTCCATTTTTGAGACATTGCTGAAAGACTCTAGGTTAGCCAGAACAGAAATCTTAAGAAAAAAATGTGTTCATAAGTGGGATTTGGAACTGTGTATCATTGTGTGTGGGGTTTTTCTCACTTAGAACCTTGTTGTAAGTTTTCTGATTTCTTTGCTAAAATAACATGCACTCCTTTCACCCATTACCTCACGCAAAGCAAGTTTAGTTAAAGCTGACACATTCAGGTTATAATATTTGCCCAGAGATAGATCTACACGTAGGCCCCTCCAGGGAACTTGCACACACAGATGTGTTGAGGGCAAAGTTGGCAATGCCTCTTGTCAAGCTGCAAGTGCAGTTAGGATAATAGGAGGGCCAGCTATAGCATTGAGAAGTTTACCTAGTACCCGCAACACCTCACAGCTCCAAGCAACCTGCAGAATCACCCAGCGATGTAGTCAAACGAGTTTTTAATCTTTGCTTATCAGTCAACCTTGGCAGTCAGTCAGAAAGGCAACAGTAAGATATTTAGAAAATAATGTTTGTTGTCTGTTTGTACTGGGACAAGGAGAAAAGATAGCAGAAAATAAGAAAAGGATCAGCCATTTGCACGGGCAGAAAGGAGTCTCAGAAGAGGAGCTAGATTGCACAGGAAGAGCAACAGTTGAGGGTGGAGAAAGTTTTGCTTGGGGAAGCTGACCAAAGTGGAGGATACAATTGCATTGAATAGGAGAACCAGCCAAGAACCAGCCAAACCCAGAGCTCAAGAAACGTGTTTGCAGCTTATGTTAGTTAGAATAAAGACTGAGGCAGAGCCTGGGGAGTCTGCTACCGAGTGAGCTGGTCCGAGGCTTGCCTAGGTCATCAGAAAAAAGGGCATTAATTCCGCTCAGCCCTTCAATAAATGGTTTCTATACTAAAATCTCCAACAAACAGTAGCTAATGGAGGTTGCGGGGAAGGGGGCTGAAAAGCACTGACTTTTGTAAGCAATGTGAGCTCAGCACCCCCAGTTGCTGCAAGCTGCTATTTGGGTCAAATTCCCATAAAAGCTACACAGAGACAATGCAAGCACTACTCCCCTGCCCTGCTCAGTTAGTGTCTTACATGGGAAACGAGGTGAGTGGGAGAGCTCACACAGACCTGTAACTCAGGTGGATGGTGGATATACTATATAACCAATACTATATAACCCATGCTGAGAAGCATAAATAGTTAACATATTTTGAAGCAAGGTTTAGGTATAGCAAATCACCCACACAAAGCTAATGAAAATTTAGGCCTAAATCCGTGTTTGTCACAGTTCCCTGATTGTTAAGGAAAGATAGCCACAAAGTTCTTCTGAAAATAATCTGACAGGGTTTGTGATTTTTTTTATTACATGAGAAGCACCATAGAAAGGGCCACACGTGTGGAGATGCACAAGAAATTATAGTAATTAATAAGATGCATTCAGTAGAAAATTTGGATGAAGTATGGTAACTAAACCCTGGTGAGGTTCTCTGAACCCTGCAGAGGAGGCAGGAAACGTATGGAAAAGTCAGTGATCATGTGGTTACTTTATGTATAGAGAGCTGTGGTAAGCCTGCACAGAAAAATCTGCATTAGGCTTTTCCTAACATTACAGTACTTTACTCAAATAATTTCCTGATTTAAGACTTTGCAGTTAATCGTTAATTTAATGGCAATAATGTACATAGTTATACATACAGGACAAGCATGCAATAAAGCACAGCACGCTACAGGGCATGGTTTACTTAAGGCAACACTGAATGCAAACAGGCTTATCCAGCTGATCCACATTTGCACATCCCTTGCGCATGATCATCCACTCAAACTCCAAGTTAAGCAGATTGTTGGAGGAAGGCTGCACCTGTGCTAAAGGCAGAGGCTAACCTTTAACTCTGGATGGATGATAGGAGTGGATCACAGCTCAGGGTGAAAAGACATATAGTGTGGAAGACAGATAAAGAAGTCAGTAAGCACATCTAGTCCCTAGGCCATCCTGCTCCTAAAATTGGACCAAATAGCTTAAAACATCAAAGTGGAGAAGCAAAGATACTAATTTGCATTAATTGGAAAACAAAGGTAGACAAAAACTAGGGTACAAAAAGGGAAACTGAAGAATGGAGGACAATAAGAAGGAAATAGCCCTGTTACATGCTGTTTTCTTTTAGTTTCTTTTAGAATGCAACCCTCGGCAGGCAGAACATGCAGCCTGCCAGACTGCATGTGGTGCAAGGCTGCAATTCCTGTCCCAGCCCAGGTGCGTTCTGTAGCCTGTGACTTTAGGTGTCAGTGCTGGTATTTCATAATCATCTACAGGTAGAGGCAGAGTAGCCTGGACAAACTGGCTACTACTGCGTGTGCCTTGGTTCTGACACCTAGGACACTGCTACTTCCAAAACTTGGAAGGTGGGAAGGCACTCATCTCTTGGTCCTCCATGAGATAGTCCTGCTGCATTTTTCTGCTTCTCCTCATCTCTGGCAGAAGCTCCTTGAGCAGGTCACGCAATCCTCCTCCGTTAACCTTCCTCTGTAGGCTAGCTCCTTCAGGTTACAGTATTCCTTCCTTGTTCAGGCTTTTCTGCGAACAAGAACTACCCAATAATCATGTCTTCTCCCTGTTGTGTCAGAACAGCGTTGCTATTTTCTAGTACAGTACCCTACCTTTGTTTCTATTTGCCTTTCCAGTTTGTTTCTTCTCACAACCCATTCTTCTCTTGCTCTGTAACAATTAAAGCATCATAAACAAAACAGTTATGCACGTTACTGTTAAAAGGAATTTATTCAGCACATTGTAGTACACTGAAAACGTTTGTCTAGCACAGATCAACTGGGGGAGAATATTTAAACACACATTTAAAAGTGTGTTTTTGAATAAAATAACAAAAATGCAAACAGAAAGTTGTTATGAAAACTCAGCTAGAATTCAGTTGTTTTTAACATTTTTATTAGATTCCCTTTTCTGTAATAGTTAGTTTTGTGTCTTATCTGCTCTCCTCCTCAATCCTTCAGTCTTACAGGTACGATGAAAAAACCCAGACTTTTTAGAGGGACCTTATTGAGCGTGAGGAGAGCGAGTAGGGGAGAGAAAACAAAAACCGAAAGACCAGAGTAAGTTTCCATGGGGCTTCTTGCACTCGTGCAAAACGGGATCTGAGTCCGCAGATCCCTCTTCAGCTTGAGAATTGCTCATTTACAACTTAGCAGGTTCTGTAATTTCTCCACATCCCAGCATACCCATAAGCAAAATAAGAGTCACGCTGCTTTCTGCATCCTCTGGTGATGCTTACCTTATGCCACTTTTAACCCTTAGGTACATCAGTATAGCAAAGTATTCTTATAAGAATGAGGAGGATTGCTACACAGCAGTATCTTTATACTTGACAAAAAAAGGGAATCTCAGTGAAGTTGCCAACATTTTTAATATTGCTGTATTTTAAGTTCAGGTATAGAATTTTGTTCTGTCTGCAGCTGAGAAATCTGTCACATATCTTGTTAAGGACCATTTCTTAAGGTTATCTGGCACTGTTACTAGTCATTATTAATTTAAAAGCAGCAGCACCCCTTCATACTATGTAACACCTGTCTCAACAGTCCCCACACATTCTCTGTACAAGCCAAGACACATCAGATGGATATGGCAAACAAAGAGAAGGAAAGGAAGGGGGCTGGAACACTTGGCATAGTAGGAGGCTCAGGGATCTGGGATTGTTGTGCTTGTTCTCAGAAGTGAAGGCTAAGTGGAGACATTGGATTGCTATCTTCAGCTATCTGTTTAGAGGTTAAAGAGAACTAGACCTTCCTCAGAGAACTAGACCTTCCTCAGAGGTACAGAGGACGAGGGCAAAGGACAAGATGAAACAGTCACATGTGATATCAAGGGAAATTTCAGTTTCAAACATGAGGAAAAAAATCTTCTCTGTGATTGCAGTTAAACACAGCAATGGGCTGTCCAAGGAGGCTGCAGAATTTCCATCCATGAAGATTTTTAGACCCCAGTGGTCCAAATCCTGAGCACCATGGTCTAGCTTTGGCATTAGCCCTGCTTTGAGCAGAAGACTGGACTACATAACCTCCAGAGATCCCTTTTAACTGTATTTTATGATTCCATTAAACAAGATGAAACCTTTTATCAAAAAAAAAAAAAAAGTTGAAATTACAGGACAAACCTTTTTAACCAGGGTTATAGACTAGGTATTACTCTCCTTCTCCTCATTTCTGCCATTAGTAAGATGGCCACTTGAAAGAAAAAGGTATTTCAGCAGTTAAACGGATTTGTTTTCAGTTCTTTGCAAGATGCCTTCCCCCAAAACAATGACAGCTCGAAAGCAGAATGTGCTATTTACGTTTAAATTTTTCTTAGGTGAAGATAAGACACCAAAAAAAGATCCTTAGAAGACTGATTTGTATTTTCTGGCATGCTTATGAGTGACACACATTTAAAGAAGGCATAGAGAGTCTACATTACTAGTTGTAATGCTGAGTCAGATGCAGAGGAGTTGCTGCGAAGGGTCAGCCCAGCCAAGGAAGTTTCCAGGACTCCATCATAGCCAATAAATTGTATTTAGTTGGCAAGAACATTGTGCACACCATAAATTCTAGGGTACAGTTACAGCTAGGACCTGCTGCCCTTGGTCTAGTCAAACACCTTTTGGGTAGCCGTGCAATGATGTTGTCATAACCTTTCTTCTACACCGTATCAATTCCTGCCATCCATTTCTGACTTTTGCACATCACATCTGAAATTAGTAATAACACATACTGCCCTTTTTTTTTTAAACCTTTTGAGCAATTTTACATGCCTGGAGCTAGCTATGTGTGGGCCCGCCTTCTCCTTAGCTTCGTTTACACACCCGACTCACTACCTGCTCACTTAAACAAGGAGCGCCCTTCTTGCAGGGATGTCCCAGGCCGCCCCTCTAAGCTTGAAAATAAGTCCCGGCACCTCGGCGGGGCCACGGCCGCAGCCGGGCCGTACCGCCTGCTCGCGGGGCGAGGACGGCAGGAGGCCGCAGGCAGACGCCGGTCCACCCCCTCGCCCGGTGCTGCAGCACGGCCTGTGTCCGGAGCTCCCAGAAACTAGGGGGGGGGACCGTGCCCAGGCCAAGCGGCGCCCCCCGGCCTCCATTTCGCGGCGCGGGCACGGCTCCGAGGGCCGGCGGAAGATGGCTCCCTGCTGCTTGCCGCCGCCTCCCTGCGGCGGAGCGACGCCCCCCCACCCCCGCCTGGCCGCTGCCCGCCAGCCGGCTGCGGCGGGGCCGGGCCGGGCGCCGTCCCGCCTCCCGCAGCGGCTGTGGGTGGGCGGACGGCGCCAGAGGCGGAGTCTGCTGCTCGGCCACCGTGCGCCCGGGGCTGTGGAGGCTGAGGAGCAGGCGCCCGCGGCGGCTTCACCATGACCGCGGCTATGAGGCAGAGGTTTGACCGGTTCCTGCACGAGAAGAACTGCATGACCGCTGTGCTCGAGCGGATCGAGAGCAAGACCGGTGTCAACCGCACCTACATCGCCACCGGTGAGCTCCAGCTGCCGCCCTCTCCGCCCGCCCGCCCCCCCCCCCCCCCCCCCCCCCCCGGGTCCTCTCAGGCGCTCGGGGCCGGGGTCATCTTTCATGGAGGCTGGAGGGTGGGGGCGGAACGGCCCACGGCGGCGGCCGCGGCTCCGGGCGCAGCGACCGCGCCCTTCCCGCTCCTCCTCGTCCTCCCCCGGCGGCGGGCGGGGGCACGTCCCCTCCAGCGCGGCGGGGTGAGGGGCCGCCCGCGCTAACGGCTCTCTGCTCTCTCCCCGCGCAGCGATCGTCGGGGCGGTGGCCGTGTACCTGGTGGTGGGCTACGGCGCGTCCCTGCTCTGCAACATCATCGGCTTCGGCTACCCCGCCTACGTCTCGTGAGTGTCGCGACTTTTGCCCCTCTTACCACGATGATTGCATGTGTTACCCACGGGGGAGAATACGGTTGCAAAATCACAGCCCTGCGCTGCTGCGCAGTCTGTCACGGTGGCAGTCCAGGACCACGCTCCAAAATGTTGGTTTTCCCGCCCACCCCTTTCCCTTATCATGTATAGGCACAAGGTACCAAGTAAAGAATGAGGTTTCTTCCATCTGGCAAGTGCTATGTAATAAATTGCGGATGGGAGATGCTGCGTAACTACCACGCTTGAAAACCAGTTCTTGTAGTGTGTTACGTTTTGGCTTTGGGTTCCCAGGTTTGTCATCTTCAGTGAGAAGCTGGATTGCTGTGTCTTACCTGCTGCTAGTAAGACGGGAGGTAGAATTGCTGTTGTAACGGTATTTGCTAAAACTCACGCTGATATTTTTAGCTGGGGACGCTCACAGATACGCAGAAAGGCACTGGTGCAGTGTCAGCATGTATTTGATACGATGCACTAGGTAATGTAACGGGCCAGAGAGAGAGATGCATTAAGGAGTGCTATTTACTCCAGAACCACCTAGCTGGTAAGAAAGTGGAAAGGAAGACACTGTAGCTCCTCTTGGGTGTAAAAGATATAAAAGTACTTCATTTTTCAAAGGAAAGCCTCCTTAGATGTTTTGTTTTTAAGAGTATCTGGTATCTTTCATGAGCATTGTATTGTTACTAGACTAAAATGGATTTCCTGTTAGGTAAGACCACAGTGGAGTATGTTCCAAAAGACTAAATAAAACCTTCTGTGTAGCCTAACGCGTTCATAAAATGGAAGTCCTTCCCAGCTATACTGCTATATCATTCAAGCACAGTGCTTGCCTTTTACGTAACTCTGTTTAAATACAGTCAGCAGCTTTTAAAAATATGTTCTCTGTAATTAGCTCCTGGGCAATACAAAATAGGTTCCTTCTCTTCTGTTCTTTCAAAGATGTGGGAGATTGACTTAGTTTTAGACTCTCTTGAAACATCTTGCAGTTGTGATGTTTAGAACTAAGCAATGCTTTTCTAAGTGCTGTTTCCCATGAGCACTAATTCAGGAGATTATAGGCCAAGAACTCTGGAGAAACTTAGGTTTTATTTTCTGTAAGGCAATTTTTAGTGAAAAGATAAAAGATTTTTTTTTTTCATTAAAATCTGAAAGTGAAAATATCAGCCAACAAAACTTCAAAACATTAAAGTAGTTGTGTAGGAATTATGTTTATGTAATATTTTGTGTCTGACTTAGGTCACTTTTAAACTTACATAATGACTTTCTAAAATCCTATTTAAATTTTTAAATTTGTTTTAAAACTGGTTTGGGATTGTATTTCAAATCTGCTGTTATGCAACTGTGGTGACTAAATGGATAATAAAAGCTCTTAGAACTGTGGAGGCAAGTCAGTAGCAAATCAAATATGAATAGTGGGGGTTTTTTTTCTTCCAAATCTGGAAAATTATTTTTTTTAAATCTTTTTGTAGGGTGTCCAGCCTTTTTCATGTTGGAAGGTGATTTTAAATGTATCTTAATGTGAAGAGTTACCTCCCAGATGTTAGTACCATGAGGTGTTTTGGGGTAGTCCTTGGTTACAAATTTTACTTAAACAAAAACCCATAATGAATAACATGTGCATGAATACAATGCCAGTTCTGTTTTTTCCAATTTATGCTCAGTTAATGCTTTCCCTTTAGCTGTCTCTTTAATGCTGAAACATTTTTAGGAGAAAATTATAATCTCGGGTGAAAATCTAGTTTAAAACACATGTGATGTGCTACATGCCAGTGTCTTCCAGTGGCAGCCTGCAGACGGGTTCCAGCTCGTGAAGCAGCCTGCTGACAGCACAGGTGGGCTCAATCCCCTCCTTTCTCCTTCCCTTCCTTCCCAAATGCAGAGCTGCTACGTAGTGTTTTCCCACGTGTTGCTCTGCCTGCAGAGCCAGCAGTGTGGGCGCAGAGGAGACATGGGAGGACATGCACTAGTGCACATGTTTTCATGGTTGTGTTCAGTTTCGCCTTTTTTGGGAGTGAGGTGGGCAGACTCAGGATAGGCAGTATTGCCCTTGCTAGCCTGTACAGTGTTATGGGACCAGTGTGACAGCAACACACCAGGATGTCTGTGCTCTCTCCTGAGATGGCTTTCGGTCTGGAGTCAAGCACGCACTGCTTGACCATGAAAAAGAGCAAAATCCTCTTTGGTGATTACCCTTCTTCCAGCATATGGGTTTCTTTTTGTCTTGGTGCTACCATGCCACTCTCCATATCTACTGTAGGATCTCTGTCCTAATGCAGGGCTAAGCTGTGAGAAGATAAAGCTGAATTACTGGAGTGATTCCTGCTTTCATTTTTGCTGCTCTGGATCCTGTACTGCAGTCAGGGTGCTGCCAAGTGCTGTCCCCCGTGCTGGTAAAGCATAAAGACACGAAGCATAAAGAACACTAGCCAGGGTGTCCTCTCTTCCTATTTGGTCTGTCCACCTTGAAAAGACAGTTGAAGAGCCTGCTATGTGAACTAACAGTAGTGAGATTTGCTTCCTAGCATGGGGCAGAAAACGGTTTCCAGCTGTGTTCATCAGCTGCAAATGCCCTCAAATGGCTTTTGCTGTAAAAGCTGTGACTTTGGGAAGAGGTCAGGAGCTGTAACCAGAAGGTATTGTGCAGGGTGTTAGTTTGATGTTTACACAGGTGTTTCAACAATGGATCCAAGCCTGAAATGTCTCAGAAAGGTACTGGAAGTGTCGTGGTTTAACCCCAAATGGTAACCGAAATACCACGCAGCCGCTTGCTCACTCCCCCCTCCCCAGTGGGGTGGGGAGGAGAATCGGAGAGAAAGGAAAACTCGCGGGTTGAGATAAATGCAGTTCACCAGGACAGCAAAGGAAAAATATAAAAATATATTAATAATAATAATAATAATTTATATATTCTATTATCCTTATATATAACAAACAATGCACAATTTCTCACCACCCGACAACTGATACAGCCTGTCCCCAGCAGCAGGCAGGGAGCAGGGGTATCCCCCCCAGCTATCCCAGAACAGCAAGTTCCAGAGAGAGCAGGCGAGGGAACAAACAGCCAAACAAATGGGGGGGGGGAAGGAAAAACAGGGAAACAAAAAAAAACAACCCAAAGGGAAGCTTAAGGTTTAAGGCAAGTTACGGGTCTAAAAGCTAGCGGCCCACCAGCCGCCCCTCACTTAACCGGGCATGACATCTATGGAATGGAATACTCTCTTTGGCCAGTTTGGATCAACTATTCTGGCTCTACCTCTCCCAAGTTTTTGCACCTGCACATCAGCAAAACCTGGGGAACTTCAAAATGTCCTTGATTGTTTAGCAGCAACCAGCAACATCAGTGGACTATCACCATTCTTCTCACACTAAAGCCAAAACACAGGAGCTGCTGAACACAAAACTAGCTACGTCCTGGCCTAAACCAGGACAGGAAGAGAAAAAGCAGATTACTTTTCCCCAGTTAACTTACTTTATTCTGTTGTGAAGTAGATCAGTGTGTCATTTCTGCATTGTCAGTGACTGAATTGTTTAAAGTGAAAAACAATGAAGTACTGGGTCAGGCTTCTGTTCAGCAGAAAAGACACTTATGAAGAGTGGGACAGATGTCTGTGTTCTGCAAGGGAGATCACCTCGTGTCCTTACAGTTGTTTAAAATGGCAAACAGGCTACTGGGTGAGTGACCCATTAGGCATGTTGCAAATCTGTTTTATTAGGATTTCAGTTCTGGGTTACCTTGGTCACAGTTGTTACTGTTCATCTCTGTGCCTGCCTGAAAGAAAATATATTGGAAAAAAAACAACCCCAGAGAAGGATGCTCAGCTCAAATTTCAGTCTGTTCACACATGAAACCAGGACAATTTTACACATGTGCAGGTATCTGCCTGTCAGGCCTTGTATAATTCTGTAGTTTGTTTTCTTTCCTTTACATCCTTCTCTGTATTCATTGTCAGTGTATGCGGTGCAGCAGGTGTGAATTTCAGTGGACACGTGCTGGAGGCTGTAGCTGCTGGGTTAGACCTAGCAGATGGGGTTTGCCTGGCTGTTGGCGTGAAGTGGTACAGCTGCAGCTGCACTGCTGCCTGCTTTGACATCACTGCGGTGCTGGCCTCGGCCAAGGCTCAAAGCCAACGTGAGGGGAGGGCGCAACTCCCTAGTTAATGCCTGTTAAAGTCTCGGGCAATCTGGCTGTTTCCCATAAATCAGACAATCTGGATTAAAGTTTGTCATAAAACTCTGGTCTTATTCTCTAAAATTCTGTTAAGTGCTATGTGATGAAATAGAATAATTAATTTTAAATGGAAATCTAATACTTGTTTGCAGGCTTTTGTGTTTGCAGTAGACCAGCATTGAAAAGTTTACCACAGATGATAGAGGCAACTTTTTATACTTTTAGCGAGCTTTAACTGCACAAGGCCATATTCAGACTAGTAGATGGAAGAAGTGAGTGTTGGCAGTATATAAATAACATTGCCAGTATTTTCTCTGTTTCTCTAAAACTTTCCAGAGCTAGCCTGTTAAAATGTAGCTCCACCCATAGCCAGTGGTAGCTAACTGCCTCAAAAAAATTAGAGTGTAAGCAAGGAAGGGAGCCTTTGATGACTAAGAAACGCGTGCAGAGGATTGGAAATTTCAGAGGTGCTGTCATGTTTGGTTTAAGAATTGCAAAGATGAAAATAGCTTTGGGCAGTAAAATGTCTGTACTTATTACCAATGTCTTCAAGGGAGAAAAGGAATATAGTACAATCATGCCTCTCTCTGCTTTGGCTAATTTTATGCTGTTACTTCAGTTTAGCTGGTTTTACTATATAAGTGCTGTTTGTGGCATTTTACAAACAGGAAACAATCTAGATTGATTGTAGAGAAGTATAAACACTTGCAATGCAAGTCTTAATTTGAATATTGTCATGGTGTCTTGAGCCTGTCTGCTAGTTCCTTTGCCTCTTCCATACCTCTAAAACAGGAACACTGCTTTTCTTTGGTTACAGTTGTTTAGAAAATGTAAAATTGTCCCTGTATTTGTTGAGTGCTAGGGCAGCAAGTTTGCTTTCTTTTAACAAGTTTTGAGGAGAATGCTTACTTTTTTCTTTCATGGAAAACGCTGCATGATACGCTAATGTTCACAAGTAATGCTCTGCTGCTGCTTTATAAAAGTGATTTGAGAGCTGGTGTATCTAACCAGATTCAGAACTCTCAGTATAAAAATAAGCAGAACATTTCCAAATCTATCTGCACTTACGCTGTTTCCTCTCCCAGCTGGTACTCTCTTCATGGGGCTTCAGACACTAAATAGGGTATTTTGACTTTTTTGCATATGTTCTGCCAAATCAGTTCCTCCAAACATACTTGCTTTTTGTCTTTTAGGTTATAGAGTGTCATGTTTAAAATAAAAGCCATCTTATCTGTTGGTTGGACAAATGATGTGCTTTCCTTTCTAGAGATAGCAAGTGGTTAGATGCAAGAGAGAGTGACATTATGATAACTGCAGGAAAATTTGAATTTCTCTTCCATATCTTAAATTTAGGCTAAAAAGAGAAAGGTCTTTGTTATACAGATGGGTCCACAATCTGAGTTAAACTCATTGAAAGATTTCCAGTTCATAATTGATGTAGATACTATTTTTAGGGACTGCGGATATGTTTGAGGCAGAAATGAAGGCATTTTACCAGACCTTCTTGGTCAAGATCATAGAATCATAGAATTGTTCTGGTTGGAGGAGACCTCCGAGATCATCGGGTCCAACCATTAACCTATCACTACCAAGTCCCCCACTAAGTCATATCCCTTAGGGCCTCATCTAAACGTCTTTTGAATACCCCCAGAGATGGGGACTCCACCACCTCCCTGGGCAGCCTGTTCCAGTGCCCGACAACCCTTTCGGTGAAGAAATTTTTACGAATGTCCAATCTAAACCTCCCCTGGTGCAACTTGAGGCCATTTCCTCTTGTTCTGTCATCTGTTACTAGGGAGAAGAGTCCGACCCCCATCTCTCTACAACCTCCTTTCAGGTAGTTGTAGAGAGCGATAAGGTCTCCCCTCAGCCTCCTTTTCTCCAGGCTAAACATCCCCAGTTCCCTCAGCCGCTCCTCATAGGACTTGTGTTCCAGACCCTTCACCAGCCTCGTTGCCCTTCTTTGGACACGCTCCAGCACTTCAAGGTCTTTCTTGTAGTGAGGGGCCCAAAACTGAACACAGTATTTGAGGTATGGCCTCACCAGGGCCGAGTACAGGGGGACAATCACCTCCCTACTCCTGCTGGCCACACGATTTCTGATACAAGCCAGGATGCTGTTGGCCTTCTTGGCCACCTGGGCACACTGCTGGCTCATATTCAGCCGGCCGTCAACCAACACCCCCAGGTCCTTTTCTGCCGGGCAACTTTCCAGCCACTCCCCCCCAAGCCTGTAGCGTTGCCTGGGGTTGTTGTGACCCAGGTGCAGGACCAGGCACTTGGCCTTGTTGAACCTCATACAATTGGCCTCAGCCCATCGATCCAGCCTGTCCAGGTCCCGCTGTAGCGCCTGCCTGCCCTCCAGCAGATCAACACTCCCTCCCAATTTGGTGTCATCTGCAAACTTACTGAGGGTGCACTCGATCCCCTCGTCCAGATCATTGATAAAGATATTGAACAGAACTGGCCCCAGTACTGAGCCCTGGGGAACACCACTTGTGACCGGCCGCCAGATGGATTTAACTCCATTCACCACAACTCTTTGGGCCCGGCCATCCAGCCAGTTTTTTACCCACCGAATAGTACACCCATCCAAGCCACGAGCAGCCAGTTTCTCCAGGAGGATGCTGTGGGAAATGGTGTCAAATGCCTTGCTAAAGTTCAGGTACACAACATCCACAGCCTTTCCCTCATCCATTAAGCGGGTCACCATGTGATAGAAGGAGATCAGGTTGGTCAGGCAGGACCTGCCTTTCATAAACCCATGCTGACTGGGCCCGATCACCCGGTTGTCCCGTATGTGCCGCATGATGGCATTCAAGATGATCTGCTCCATAACCTTCCCGGGCACTGAGGTCAGGCTGACAGGCCTGTAGTTCCCCGGATCCTCCTTCCGGCCCTTCTTGTAGATGGGC
Source organism: Phoenicopterus ruber ruber (assembly GCA_009819775.1). NCBI lineage: Eukaryota > Metazoa > Chordata > Aves > Phoenicopteriformes > Phoenicopteridae > Phoenicopterus > Phoenicopterus ruber. The sequence goes on along the minus strand of CM020246.1, from coordinate 63,793,840 downwards.
GTCACATTTGCCAGCCTCCAGTCAACTGGGACCTCCCCAGTTAGCCAGGACTGCTGGTAAATGATGGAGAGTGGCTTGGTGAGCACTTCTGCCAGCTCTTTCAGCACCCTTGGGTGAATCCCATCTGGCCCCATAGACTTGTGCGTGTCTAGGTGCCGTAGCAGGTCACTGACCACTTCCCCTTGGACTTCGGGGTCTACATTCTGCTCCCCATCCCTGTCTTCCTGCTCAGGGGGCTGGGTGCCCAGAGAGCAACTTCCCTTGCTGTTGAAGACTGAGGCAAAGAAGGCATTTAGCACCTCAGCCTTTTCCTCATCCCTTGACACTAAGTTTCCCTCCGCATCCAATAGAGGAGGGAGATTTTCTTTAGCCCCCTTTTTATTGTTAATGTATTTGTAGAAACACTTTTTGCTGTAGTACTGCACCTTGCCTGCACTCCTCTCTCTTACTGTATTGACCTCTAGCAACTTGGTTGATGTAGGCCTACAGATGTTAAAGGAATAGACTTACATCAGTGGGGATTGCTGGAATATATTTTTAAACTACCCTTCCTCCTAGTGAGTCACAATGCTTCTAACATTTAATACGTAGCATTGCCAATCCTAGATGCTGAAAAAGTGAGCTGGAGTCAAAAAGTGAGATTAAAAAAAACATGGATTATTGTTAGTTGCTTTTCTTGTTTTCCTGTTTGTTTTGTTGTGGTGATGTACTCTAGTTACATTTTTAAAAGTCTTTCTTCGCAGCTATGAGACTATCTGACACAGGAGAGCTGGCAACATGTTTGTATCCCAAAAGGAAGCAAGCCCACTTGTCACTATGCATACAGTGAGCAAGATGCACAATTTTTAGATGAGGATAATGAGGCTGTCTTTGGCTGTTGGGAAAAGCAATGCAAACTTTCATGTGAGGGTCTCTGAACACTAGATAAAACTTAAATTTTTTTGAAAAGAAAAACTAGAAAATTTTGTTGCTACACAGCTTAGCAACTAGCACTGTACTCAGAAAGGAAATTCTTCAGGTCTCTGCACACCAGCCTCAACCCAGAAGTTAGTCCTCAGCCTAAAACTTGAATCCTTTTCCCATTCCCTGATGAGTCAATTTTTTAATTACGTTCAATAATTAAAACTAGGATTTTTGTTTCTAGTTTAAAAACTCCTTACACAGTGATTACCTTGAAACAGGAACATTTTACCAACTGAGACAGGTCTGAAAACGTTGCACCATGATTTCATGCTTTATTTTACATTTGTATAAATTAAGGCCATACTAGAATTCTTTTGCCAATATTGCAGTAAACAGAACAGAAAAACAGTAGTAGAGCTGTAACAAAATTACAATTGAAATATAGTCACAGTGCAGCATAGGTTGACAGGAAAATGTAAGTTTTATTCTTTCTGTATTGTTGTAAGCATGTAGCAGGGGCCCAGTTCTTCTCCATTTTGTCACAACAGTGCTGTTTGATCTCTGTGCCTGCACTCTAAACGGTAACAGCTGTGGAGAGGCAACCAAAGCATGTGAAACGTTTTTTTTCCCCTCTAACAAAACTTGCTGTCATGAGTAGAGAAGCATTGTGTTGTGGATCCTTACCAAGTGGCTTCCTCTGGTGGGACGCAGCGTGTCTGCACTACGCAGGTAAAATGTGGCTTTTCCCGAAGCTCCCTCACTGCACGCCACTCCTCTTTTTTGTCAATACCTTCAGGAAAAACAGCCTGAAAGACTTCTGTGATATAAACTGGGATTAGACATTTCCAAAACAGGGCTTTTAGACTCTAGCAGGCAGTGTAGCAGTACTGGTCTAACTGCTTATGTGGACAAGTACAGCCAATAGTGACGCTTGTAAAGCTTAGCCTGAGACTGCATACAGAGGTGAGCCCCGCTGAAGGCTGCAGCGACTTTCCTTGCCTGTATTAAGGGTGGAAGTGGAGGAAATCCCCCTTCCAGAGAGGGTGCACGGGCAGCTTCTCCAGGAGTGGAGAGCTGAAGCCTGCCAGAGCTCCTGCTGCACAGCACCGCCCGCATCGCCCGGCCTGTGTGGCAGAACAAGCAGTAAGCGAATGGTTTGACAGGCTGGACTGAGGCACTGACGCATGTTAATCCCAGAAAAAAAAACTTGCGTGTGTGTGGGTGTGTGTTTGGGGGAAGCTGGTTTTAACCTGAGTCAGAACTGGGGAACTGACTCATTGTGTGGCCCTACAAATACTTGTTCCGGAAGAGAGCAGGCCAAGAATGCTCAGAGAGCAATGAAATGAGAGGATTGCTGCTTTTTTGCAGGAATCTAGCTTTGTGCTGAGTTAACATGTAGTCTGTAGGACTCGCTTCACTGGTGGGCAAAATGGCATGTGCTCCTTTTGTTGCCTCAGTCTCCATTTCCTTTGAAGAAATGAAGGTAGAACCCTTTGTATCACTGTCATGTTGGTTGTTGTTGACTTCTAATAGTGTCTGTCCCTGCAGGGACAGGGAGCCCCCCTTGCTATCCTTCATGAATTTGTCTGCTGCCATCTTCTGGATACACAAAATTTTGAGAGAGGCAGATGGTAGACGTACACTGCAGCCGTTGTGCAAGTGCATTTGGCAGGAAGATGTTTTCAGTATCTGCAAATGCACGACTGCTATTGGAGTCAGTAAGGAGGAAGAAAGATGGAAGACAGAAGGCTTTTAACTGATGGATGAAAATGTAGAAGGCAAAATGATAAACACAAATACGCAGGTATTTGTTTCATGGAAATGATGTCAGGTGTCACGGAGGCAGCCTGCCAAGATGAGTCTGAAATGAGGATGACAGGGAGGCACCAAACTGAGGAAGTCTGTGGTGCAGTGGAGTGTTGATCCCACAGGGGTGTCTGGATAGATGGCTAGAAGTAAATCACTTTTGAATTGCCACAACCTGCTGTAAAGAGTTGGGGCAGACCAGTAAATGGGAAAAAAAGAGTTATGCTTGGCTAAGAGGGTCACAAATATGCCTGCCTACTCATTTAGTATAGCACTGGTTAGAAAACTGAAGGAAGGCTGCACAAAATGTGCCAGTCTTCCCTAACTACAACATGAGCACTGGGCTTAACAGAGCCTAATCTTTTGTCTTAAACTTGTAAGTTTATTTATACAAGAGTCATCAGGTACACCTTGTGAAGTAATCACTCAAATCCCTGCAATTTACATGAGACTAGAGCAATAAGATTTGGCATTTCTTCCTTTAGTTCTGGCTTCCACATCTGGACTCAGCTCAAAAAAAAAAAAAACCCACCCCAAACTCATAACTGATGTACTTATAGTATTCTTATTCTGTGAATACTGTATGTGTGAATTAACTTTAACAATGATTTGTAATGCCAGAGCTACTTCAGGGGTGTGTAACAGTCTCTTCTTGGAAAAGAGCTGGGGTTTTTTGTTGAAATGAGTCAGATGCTTTAAGTGAAAGAACTCATCTTGGCAACTTACTAAAATTAGACCAGTATCTGTTGCTATCAGGTAACAGGATAAAGTAACCACACTTGATGTAGCAACTTGACTGTTTCTAGGATGCACACAGTCAAAATTGAGCCGGTACTCTGGTACTGTAGCTACATAGCTGATATGAGCCCTGGGCTAGTGGAGAGCATGGCAGCCTCCACTCTTCCCCCTTGGCATTGCCAGCCAGCAGTGTTACTGAGGAACAGATCTGGCTAAAAATGAAGTTTTTGCTTGGCTCCCCATCTGTCTGCACAAGCTGCAATGCTGGCCCATGGCAGGTCATTTTCACTGCTAGACAGGCATCTGTTTTTTAAATAACTGAGCTGTGATGTTTACCACCCAGTCTACTGGAAGCTGTTCCTAGTGACTGCTCTTACCTCCAATGTGCAGAACTACTGTAAATAGTTGTTTGAGGCTTTATTTAAAGTCCTCTACAGTTAGTGTGTGAGCACCATATAAAATCCTTTGAGATGTGTAATTACTACACATAAGTAACATGGAATTTAGTCAAATCAGTATTAGAAAAAAATTACAAAAACCTGACAGTGTTTCTTTTCTTTTTAAATTTGAAACCAGAAGCTTTGGATGTTCCTTCCTTTGTTAGGAAATCTTAGTGTTACATGCTAATGAGACTGACTTATTTGCTCTTGCGATGTATAAAAGTCTATCCTAAAGTTGGCTGTACTGCCAGTGCTTTTTGATCTGTATCTTTTCACTTGTTGATGGAGATTGCATTTTGAATATCAGACTGACTGATTCATGACTTAACATGGAGAAGAATAAAATGTTCTTGGCCTGAAGTAACGTGTATGATGTATCTCCTAAGGTTAATTGTGCAGAGCATTACACCAGGATAATACCTAATAACTTACAGAATAACGTAAAAGAATAAGCCTAATTAGGGTGGGATTCTCATGTTGAAAAGAGTATAGTTATAAATGGATGAAAAAACTATCTGTTCAGATACTCTACATAACTTACTGTGCTTACTTTTCTTGGATAAGGAGTATTTTCTGTGACTTACTATTGAAATAGTATGTAAGTAGGAAAGGATGGAGATGACTTTTGCCCTTTTATTTAACAGGGACATGTTAGGCTGCATTTCCCCTGGAAGTCTCAGCTGAGGGACATATTTCCCATTCAGAAGCAGAATATGTATAAAATACTTGCCTTTCCTTGACTTCAGTTAAAACTCTCGTTCACTGACAGCCCTGCTATATCCTGCTTTTTCCTTCCTTCACTCCCACTGAATGGGAGTGGGACTGGAGTCATTGCTAACAGATGCAGTTGGTGCCCTTCCTTCAGAGCTGACGTGGCTGTTACCTTAGTGGCTGTGGTAGGGGTCTGCACCTGAGCTCGTCCCATGGTGCCTGCCAGATCAGGCTGTTACAGAAGGAAGGGAAATGTGCTGTTTCCTACAGTGTGCAAGAAGACACCACGTGTGGATTTAACCCTGCATATCAGCTGTTTAAATCAGATGGGGTTTTGACTACTTGTAGTAGTACTGTGTGTGACTGACCATGGAAGTGTCTTGTTCATGTATTCCCTCCAAGGCATCGCCTTAAGGAACTAGAGCAGCAGATGGTGAACGTTCAAAGGGAGCACACCCATGGCAGTGCATTTAGAAGCTCTCAAAGGCCATCCATTTTTACAGGAGAAAAGATAACAGAGCATGCCTCATTAACACAGTGATATGCCATCTGTCCTTTGCCACAAAATTGAAAATTCTAAGCTTTTTTATGAAAACTGATTTTCATAATTACTAAGATGACTTTAATAAAGTTAAAAAAAAATGAAACAATGCTTCCTTAAATCCATGGATGGCTTCAGATGATAACTGGAAAACAGCAAGACTGTTCATGGTTTCACTGCAAAGTGTTCTCTCACAAATACCAAGCTAGCATGTTTATTGTGGTAAAATAATCCTTCCCCTGTATGCCTCTAATGGAGAAGCTGTCAGCAGAAACAGAGAAATTCACATGATGAACCCCTACAGCAAGTTTTTCTTAATGCTGAGAAACTTGGCAGTTAGTTTCTTTCTCTCCTTCATTTATCCACCACTCTAACTTCCCTACTAGTCACGCGTACTTTTTTCTTTCCCTCCAGAAGTACAGTTTCACACCTTGCAAATAGATCAGTAGCTGTCTCCCTTACCTCCTGTGTTGTTTGGGGTTTTTTTTGTAGGGCCCCCTCACCCGGCAGTGTTGGAATATGTGAGACATGAGGGCATAGAAAAAAATGTGGTTTATAGTGGGAGGGCAGGAGCAGCTGAAGTTGGCACTGCCTTTGAGCGGACTGCCAGGGCTGCTGTTTCCTAACGCTGTGTTAGGAGCCGCAGTAAGCAGGCCTGCTGCAGCCCACCTGTGGAAAACCTGTTCTTCCAGGTGTGTGACGCAGTGCCTCAGTAGCAGCACCTCATCGTGCGTGATGGGGTACGGCAAGGGCTGGCGCTCTGCCATTGCGGGGCCCTGCTGGCCAGCCACAAACTCTGATGGAAGTAATGCATAAATTAGGTATCGGATCCTTGTATTGCATTTCAAAGTAATTCAGTCCAGTAGCTACGCCAATCCTCTCTGCGTGTGGTGGGTTTGCCAGTGCTTTTGCTAAAACATGAGGCATGTCACAGGATTGATCTTTTTTCTTTTTTTCCCCTTAGTTTACAGAACTAGGAAGTGACAGAGTCCAAAGGGTTTCTCAAATCACAAAGTAGGAAATGTAGGCACTCATCTATCTGGTTTCCATTTTGTAATGGAACTTTTTATGGACTAAAATAAAACTTTGCACCTTTGATATATCCCACAGGTGCTGCTTCAGCAACAATATAGCTGGTATTAAAGGAGTAAGTTATAAAAGAATTAAAACTAAATTCATTAAACTGAGTGTACGGATTTTAATCCTGCAGCATGAGTGGAGAGGACAAATGCTTTTTAATACTCTTAAGCTTCACATTATCAGGCTTAGAGTTGCTAGCATTTCCTTCTAAAACTTCTTACGGTGCTCATCTGGAACTTAGTGAGTCCAGAGTCTCCACTACTTTTACTGAAGGAAGCACAGGTGCATCTTTCTTTCAGCTTCCTATTTTTAGAACTCTATAAGCTTGAACTGCATTCTCCTAGCAGTTAGAGAACAAAAACTGAGTTAGTCATTATGCAGGAAGCCCAAGACTTTATACTAGAGGTTGCTCCACTTTGTTCTTAACATCGTAGTCTACATCAGAATTTGCAAATCCTGTAGGAATGGACTCACAGAGCAAAACAATTGGTGATGCAGATATGTAGTCCTCACTGTACAGGGCAGGGGGTATTGGATCTTCTCTGCTTCTGTAGACCAAGTGCTTGTTAGTAGTTAGAGCAAATCTTACAGTTTACCTTTTCAAAGAGGAATCTAGCACATGTACATTATGAGTAAAGATATTTGAGATTCACTTCAAAATCCTGAACTAGGTTTAAAATTTTTATCTAGATGCTGTTTGCACCAGGGGGTGCTGGTCTGTTGTGATCCCAGTAAGAAATGTATTACAGATTCTGTAAAGCTTCATTTAAAATGCTATTTATTAGAGCTAACACTATAAAGAAATAGAGAATAGTATAGACAATCTCATATTCCCGTAGATGCTGGGAACCCCAAGTTGTACAGCACTGAATGGGCCTCCGATCCACACACAGCACACTGTGCAGGCCTCATCTGTAGTCAAGGTTACCCCATTTTGATCATTTAAGCTATTGCAGGATTTTTCTTTCAAGAGAACAACTCTATTCGTCTTTCCTGCTGTCAAAGATACAGGCAATGAGCCTGTGGGATCCTCTGTCTCAGTGGGCTTGCTGAGTTTATCCTATGACTGGGGAATTTGTGCAGCAGAGCACAGGCCTGAAAGCTCACTCAGGTTAACTATTATATGGATCACTGATGCTTCAATGTACAACGGTCTTCTGGTCAGGATTACCACAATGCATCCAGAACGGGAACTGGCCAAAGATTATCCCCTCTCTTCACTGTCCCATGAACTGCCTCATGAACAAGGCCAGGATGCTCATGTTTTTTGTTTGTTGGGGTTTTTTTTGTAATCACAGAGCTAGAAATAGCTTGAGTATCTTTTCTTTTTGAAGCCTGACATGTAGGGAAAAGCTTTGCTGTTCAAAGATCTTGGGCACATTGTCTGTATGATAGATACTACTTCATTCTCTTCTGTAGAGCTTAGAGAGTAAATTATGATGATTCATATGTAACAACAAATCTAAGTCATAAAAACTTCACCATTATAGATGAGACTGATGCTGCTGATCTGCTCACTTGTTTTGTTTTCCTTGCAGAATCAAGGCCATTGAAAGTCCCAACAAAGATGATGACACACAGTGGCTGACCTACTGGGTTGTGTATGGCGTTTTCAGCATAGCGGAATTCTTCTCTGATATCTTTCTATCCTGGTTCCCTTTCTACTACATGCTAAAGGTATGTTAGTTCATATGGCCCCTCTCCTAAAATGAGACCTTCGATATAACTGATTTAATGTCTTCAAGAATGGATAGATGACACCAGATTCACTTGGAATCATTCCTGGGTCACAGCTTATTTTTAGATGCTGGTTACATGTAATTTAGCGCTATGAAAGTGATGTATTTACAGCTGATGGTTTTGTGAGGCAAGAGGGAAAGTTGTGATGGGTGGCAGGGAAAGGTCTGCTGTGTTTTAGGAAAAAAGAGACAATGTAGCTGTATCATGGAAAGACAGTTCTTTGTCTTGGTGTTCAGGACCATTTTGGCAAAATGACAGCACATGGTAAACCCCACAGAACAGCTCTACTTTTGCTTTAAGTGCGTTAGTGAAAGTGGAGAGTAAAATCACACAGAGGCAGCAAAAGGAAGTACTAACATCTCTGCTAGTGGGAGCAAAGAAGGAAATTGCAACGTCAGAATAGTTTGAATCATACAGACTTCATTTTTAATTAAGCTGCTTTCCTGAAAGGAAATGACACGTATCAGAGCAGCTTGTTGCTAATGTGCATGTTACTGTGGTTTGACTACCAACAATGATTTGCTTAATGTGTTCCAAGCTTGCTTTGTCAACTAAGGTGTGAGTGTATTGTCAATCAACTTTAACATGTTAAAGTATACTAGGAGATAGCCATTTACCATGTATGCTGTTGCACAGAAGACATTCTAGCATGCTGGAGAGTCCGTTGTTTAGCTTAAAGAACTGTTACCTATTTTTCCATTTCAGTGGGCTGTTCTATTCCTTCTCTTTTGCTTTGTTAGCCTGGTTTAGCCCCACCAAAGTTCTTGAAAGCATTTACGTGCCAGCTATTGTGGTGGGGTCATTGAAAATTTTAACAGTGAGGTCTGGTGTTGCCAAATGTTTTTTCCAGGAAATGCCGTGTTTTAAAGATAAAAATTGACTTGGACAGCTCGGTTACACTTCTGCATTGTTCCTTTTGAATCTTTGACAAGCATGAACTGTGCCACCATTTGGACACTTACTTCCCTAGCTCCCTAAGAAAAAGCACATATTTAAACTGCTGCTTCAAACTAAAAATATTTTGGCCTGTCTCAAAAAGCTAATTCTCTCTCTCCCCTACCCCTTTATTTTTTTCCCTTAATCAAAAATGAAAATATATTTTCCATTTTAAACTTAATGGTTTTGCAGAGTTTTTAAGAAGAATCTGCTAATTTTGAAATTTAGCATGGGTAACACATACGTGAAAGTTTTACTGTTTTAATATATTAAGATCAAGCCAAATAGTGATCAAAGTGCAAGTTGATCTGATCTGAATAGGATCCAAAAGGATTGCTTATGGCCATGGAAGAATCTGTTCTTAACTACTTGTGTAGTTATTTCACACCCCCAATTTTACCTTACAGCTTAGCAGGATTATGACTTTACCCATTGTCTGTAGTGATGCATACTCACAGTTCTGAACTCATACAGTGTATTTTCAGAGCTGCTTTTCTAACTTCTCGGTGGTAAAAGATGTGGCAATGATTTCTTCATGCTGGCACAGCACTCTTTCTGAAGAGCATGCAATTGAAATTCAGGTTGACCTAGCAAATGAAGACCAACCACAGATGGCTCTGATAATACTGTATCAGAAGTGCCACATTTACATGTGGTGGTGGCATCAACAGAAAGGTACTTTTCTCAGTTCAGCAAAAGTAAGCACAAGGAAGCAATTATGGTAAATGTACAGCTTTCTACGATAGCTGCTGAAGGCGCATGGAAGTCAAGTATTTACTCTCAGTAGGGGGTAGTAGGAGAGGTTTACTTCTGTGATACAAAGGCAGACAGAAGGTGTTGGCTGCGAATCAGAAAGCGTTGCTGTCTGAGTGGAATGATGGAAGTTACTCCGTGTGGGAAAAAGGAGGAAGCAGGCAGCTTCCAACTTTCAGTCCATCCACAACTAAAACCTCTTGTAGTGTAGTTTGCGATGTCTCCATGTCTCTTTTATGATGTTATGAAATAGAAGCCCAGATATGTCACTAATGCAAATTTCAAGCTCGCTTTCATTTTCCAAATATGCTAAATTTGCATATTCACATTTATTTGATACAGCTCATGGCTTCCACTCCAGACGGAGTTTTAGCTGCTCAGTATTTCTATATACCTTGATGTGCAGGGCTGAGAGACTGATCATAGCTGCTCCCGTATTCCCCTAAATGCAGAGCCTAGGCTGTGTCACCTCAAAGTTTTCAGCCCACTAGGAGTTTTTATATGTGGGAGACAGGCATGTTCAAGAACTCCTTTGAATCTGTTACGATATTTGCATGTACTTTTGTTCTCCAGTTGAATACTGTTTTGAGATTTCTTTGGGTTTGTGTGGGTTTTTTGTAATGCCTACTTTTTCTTTATCTGCTTTTTTTTTCTCTGAAGCACAGGACATGCATGCAACTCATGATTTCATATGTATGTGTCCCATTTTTCAGTACTTCTGTTAATTATTTAAAGATTTCTTTGGCATTCAGGTTTTAAAATACTATAGCCAGTGAAAGTAGCAGAGGTTGTCATCCTAGGAGTATTCTTGGTAGTGGGAAGGAGAGGAGACTCCTGACTCTATTAACAGTTCTGTCTTGAAATATTAGAATACTATTTCTGAACAGAATTCCTAGCAGACACATCACACTGGGTGCATTATGCAAACTGCTGCTACAAGGCACTCAGTCAAATGAAGCAGGAGGGGTTGTCATTGTGAGTGTAGCGACGTGCCAAATGTGGCAGTCTGACTCTCCTTCAAGACAGAGATCCCCTCCTCTCACCCATGCAATTAATTACTGATTTCAACTAAAGAGCTACTTCACTTCCATTAACATGAACACCTTGTTTTAATGATTGCAGTTGTCTATTAGGAGTCTGTTCACATTTGTGGTCATATGAGGTGTGTCTTGGCTTTTGATAGCCTTCTGTCTGTAGAAGCTTGGAGCTGGCCATGGGCATGCTCGCTGTGTTTCTCAGCTGCAGTCACTTCCTCTGCTGTGGTGGCAAACGCAGCTGTATTTGGTTTCATGCTGCCAGGGCAAGAACAGCTGCTAGCACCAGACCCAAGCTGGTTAGACCCAGCTCAGGTGTCTGCCTAAGGAAATCAATCTACTGCACAAATTCCATTCCCTCCTCTGGCTGGTCTGGAGGGTCACAAAGAATATAGGGGTGTCCTGTCCCGTCCCCGCCCCCCCCTTTAACAATTTTATCACTCTGAGCTTCCTGGACGTTTTTACACATGACTTTATTTTTAGTAGTCTATGTTAGCTCAGTTTCACAAGAGACAAGGGAAAAATAAACTAAGTTAGCAGTCTGACATTCTCAAGCTTTGAAAAGATTGAGATTTGCATCTTTGGTATGTGTCCTCTAGAAAATGTATAAAAACAACTGTTACAGTACATTTCAAAAGTAATAGGTATTTGAGAACAAATCTGTAACTGTAAAAGATTTGACTTTTTTCCTGACTAGACTGGGACAAAGCTGTAAAATCAAAACAAAGCACATTTTGGCTGAGACTGGGGTGTTTTTGTTTTGTGTGTTAAGAAAACGTGGTCTGTGAAAAGCTGGTCTGCCTTTATTATCTGGAGACATTTTTGACATGGAATAATATTGTACTGTTTGTATCTGGAACAAACTGTACAATTGCTGAGAAAATTTTCTTAATTTCGTCGGTTTTATCCTGTAAAATCTTTTTATATATACTTTCAGAGCTCAAGCAAATTTAGTTATGGTACTTCCTGTCCCTTAAATGTTTTGATCTTGTTTTGCATAGCTATCTTTGTATTGTGTATGACAGTGGAACTGAAGCCAAATAAAGGTGCTTCAGTAGTAAGGACAGATATTTGTAATACATATAATAGCTGTCTTTCCAACCCCCTTTGTAAGATGCAGAAATATTACCCCACACACTGTGGTGTTCGTTTGGGTTTTTTTTCCCCTGGAGAGCAGGTTGTGCTATAAAAGCTATACCTAAATGGTGCAATCCAAAAGCATTGCCCTTGTCTGTGTACTACGTGTGGCTTGGATATATCTTTCCTCCTTGTCACTTCAGCTCTGGGATGCACACAATTCTATTCTTTCCCCCGCTGCATTTTCTAAGCAGGCAGGCAGAGAGGACAGGGTCATGTTTTGGCTGGATTTAAGGACCTAGACCTTCTGTCAGGCCTGTGCCACATAGTTTAGAAGTAGCCAGAGAGACTAGTGTTTTGTCTAATCAGGTTTTATAATTCTACCTTTAAAAAAAAAAAGTACATGCAATCTTGGTACACCTGTTACCAGATTAGCTTTACTGCTACAGCCCTCCTCCTTTATCCTATCAGTATCCATGAAATTATTCCAATATAAGGGTTCACTGTATGTAACTATACCGATGTGCATACTTATTGGAGTGTGACCATACAAAATGAAGGGGATGATGTGCTGTTTTAAATATGCTCAAGTCTATGGCAGAGTTAGGAAGGCAGGCTACACCTTGCCTCAGACTCGTTTCTTCTACTGATGCAGATGTTCTTGTTCCTTGTAGTGTGGCTTCCTGTTGTGGTGCATGGCTCCAAGTCCTTCTAACGGGGCAGAGTTTCTCTACCATCGAATTATCCGGCCTTTCTTCCTGAAGCACGAAGCTCAGCTCGACAGTGTTGTTAAAGACCTGAAAGACAAGGCTGCAGAGACTGCAGATACCATCACTAAAGAAGGTGAGGAAAAGACCATTCACTAATCACATCAAGTAGGAGGAATTTCCCTGGGCAACTCCAATATTAAAGTTAACAGTTGTCATTTTGGGGGAAACAAAATTGTAAGGTGACTATGTAAGTTATAATGGAGAAGTTAAATTTGGGTGAAGATGCCAGGAAAAGAGGATTGCAGTGGATCTTACTTTCTAGGAGTGCAGTTATGCTAGAATGAGTGCAAGCTGTATGAGTGTGAGAAACAGATAATTAGTTTGTGTGTCTTCCCATCATACATATCACTATGAATACTCTCTCTAGAGGCAGGTCCAAACATCCTCACAAGATACCTCCCATAAATACAGTTACTGTTTCGGTGTATTCTTGTATCTCCTAAAATACCCTCTCAAATACCTGGTAGTATAGAAGGGCCGTCAATTGTGTAGTAAAGTAAATCCTTTAACTCCAATAAACAGCAACATGTAAAATGAAGTTTTCCTGTCTATAAGTTTTTGTAATTTTCCTTCGTCTGGAGATCAAAGGATTCTGAGCCCACTCTTAAAGAAATCGCTTAGGTTTTTATTTGGTTAGAATAAATTTTGTCACAGCCTGTAGATTGCTTAATTTTTGCTTTTATTTCCTTGCATTCTATAGTGGATCCTCATACTCTAAAATGTCTGGTGATAGTTTTATGAATAAGAGAAGGAAATGTATTAAGTAGCTAAAATAAAGGTTTATTTACATTTCATTTGAAAGGAAATTTATTTATAAGATACTTCAAAGCAGTTTTAAGTCTCCTTTCCCCCAAGCAATGCATGCAGTCTCATTTCCTCTTACCGGCTCAAGCAGTATTCCTGTCAGTGTTTAAATGATCTGCCTTTCTCACCTACACTTGGAAATTTTGCTACATGACCCTTCCTGAGTCACTATTGTTAGACAAGTATCTTAAATAACATGCTTCCGTGTTGCACTTGAGATTTTTCTGTCCTCGTTCCATCACTGATTCTTTCTTTTTCCTATTTTTACATATAAAGATTTCCACATACATCTATTTTTTAAGAAATCATGCACACACATATGCATGTACACACACATGCACACATATTAGCATTATTCCAGCCCTATTTCATCAGTTTGGTAGCGTATTTCTTGCTTTAAACCTGTATGTCCTAAACACTGTGAGCAGCTCTGTTTTCATGATACAATAGTTGTAAGTCAGTCTGTGCCGTTTACTGTGCTGCTCCTTGCTTATGGTTTATTTTTTAAAATCTTTATGATGATCTGTTTTATCACTATGTGCGTGTGTGTATGTGTACACAAAAGCTATGATTTTCTTTTGTGATATTTCTTTTGTGACCTAAAAGGAAAATTATTTTTTTTATGCAGCTGGATAAGCCACTTAGTCTGTAGGCCTCTAAGATTAAACTCGTTTTTATTTTCCTGCAGCCAAGAAAGCAACAGTGAACTTACTGGGTGAAGAAAAGAAGAGCACTTAAACTAGTAACTGGATAAAGTTGCCCTACCACCTCCTTTATGAAGCTTGATGTTACTGGGAACTGTGGTATACTTTTAATAACATTGCCTTGGAAACATTTTGATATATTAAAGGAATGTGTTGTAAGCTTGCTTACTACTTTGCTGTGTCTGTATGGAAAGTAAGCATTTTTATTTAAAAGCAATGCAGTGGGCAGCATCTGAAGCTTAATGAAAATATTTTATTCATCTTCATGCAGAAGGAATCTTTCAGTAATCTCTTTCTGCAGTAACATAAATAAAAAGTATATATCCCACAGGCTCTGCACTTTAGTTGTCTCTTTGTGTATGTAATTACTCTTAACACTTTGACTGGTGCATCTGGCAACATGAAGCTATTGTATAAGGAAAATACTGGTCTGAATGTATCTTCTTGAATGTACAGGGAATTATTGTGAGAGATGGCATAACAGATGTATTCCCCACCCATAAAGTTGTAAATGATGAAATTACATGTTCTAGGCACCTGATGATAGAGATTATTCACTGTTGCATGTTTCATTGTAACACAGTATTTGGTACAGTGTGTGTATTCTTAAATGAACAGATACTAAATACAGGAAAGAGTAACTTCATTCAAGTGATCAAGCCTATATTAGCGTGAAGTTATGTGCCAGAAATGGATGCATTAAATTGCACAAGATTAGCACAAGATGGCTAAAGTACAACTCCTTGCCTCTTCTTGCTAAATAAAGTTGTCATCTAAAATTGTTAATAGAAGGCCTTTTGAGATCACACTCAAAAGCACAAACCACATTTCGCTAAGGAGCGATACCCTGACAAACACTTTTTCCTAAGGTCCTGTTGAAATATTAACTGCCTTGGGTGTCAGTCCCTAGAACTACATCATTAATGGGATGGACTACAACCTCCCATGAGCTTTTTCTGCTCATAAAAATCTGCAGTCTCTTCCGACTGTACTAAGAACAACTTTGCATGAGCACTGAAACTTCCTGTATAGAGATGCTGTTGTCATTACTTGATATGTTCCTGACCAATCAGTAAGAATGCAACCAAAGTTGTTAAGAGAATAAAGGCTTTTTTGCAATCAATGGAAAATAATATTTTTTTTTTTTTAGATCTGAATCTGTATTTACTCTTTCCACCACAGTATTTTCAACAAATTCAGCATGAATTACTGAAATTACTGTTCTCATCTCCATGCTGACGTTTCTTTAAAGCCTACAGTAATGCTATGACAGTTCTTAACTCACAGAGCACGCAGAAGGTAAGCTTAAGCTTTTGATGCGACAAAAAGTGATTTCTGGCCCACATTCCTAAATTCAAAAGATTTTAAGATTAAAACAGACTTTTGAAGACTTTTGGCTTTCTGCAACAAACATGGTATATAAACATTCACGTAAATTTTCAGATGCAAGAACTACAAAATAATGAAGCACACAGTGCAACTCAGCAGGTCAGTTTTAAACTTGAGAGATAATGTATTATAAGAAGAGATGTAAAAGTGTCTTAAGAGAAAGCATTTTGAGCTTTAAGCCGGAAAACACAGCTCTTCCAGCTATCAACTTGGATAGGGAAGTATGAGACCCACTGTGCATCATTCTTCTGTAGGACAGCATGCAGTTTGTCGTTTGAAGGAAAAATGTAAAATATCACATATTCCGTGACAACTTTTTGTTAAGAGTGGATGTGCTGAAGAGGATAAAGTTGACAGCAAAGTTGTAGATGTAAGCAAGTAAGAAGTTTGAAGTGACTCAGCATTTAAGTGGTTTAATTTCTTGTCTTATCTTCCTCTGTCTTAAACCCACTGAACTTTACTCGATCCTAGTGCTGTGTTTTAAACACTATCAAGTGTGTACATAGCAGTCATGTGGCCAGTGCAATTTAGATTCACCTCTTGAAATAATAAGTAATAAATAAAAATCAATAAAGATACTTCTAGTCTATTTGACTTAGGTACAAAGTACTACATAACTTCTCTAAAAGCTGCTGATGAATCTTGGACTTTCCAAGCCTAAAAAGGTCTGTGGTAGAGACAGAACTTTGTTTTTCATTTGTCATACTACTCAACAGTTCTTCCACTGTTACTAATGGGGATAAAACATTTCTAGGTAAATGTTACAACGTTCTCTTACATCTCTCTTAGACCTTAACAGCTTTAAATCAACTTCTTGTCTTTACAGCTTGATATTTCTTGACCAATAGCTAAATTCAGTGCTCCTTTGTCAGATTTCTACTTGAACTAGAACTACCATCTGTTGTTAACAGAACTTGATGTTGTTGTTTGCCTTGATGCAAGTAGAAATGCCTGAATTTCTGCAGCGAGTTACCCTTTCCTGCAAGTAACTCCGCCGGGCTGGCCCCACAGATCAGTGCTCTTCTCAAAGTCTTCTTCACAACATTTATGTGCAAATGTTGGTACATACATATACTCCATGTCTGTGCTGAACTTGTAATGTGCAAATAAAAATGGATACAAATAAAGAGATTCTTACAGAACTGGTATGATGCCTCAGTATTTCTTAGGAACCCTATACCTCAACGCTGAAAACCCGATTACTTTAAGAAGGCAGAAGGTCCTTACAGGAGATTCGCTTTTTTTACTCAAAACTCCATTACTGTGGAACTAGTAGAAACCTCTCTGAAAGTCTGAAGGAGGTACTTCTGCTTCATGACTGCATATCAGGGCGCAACCGAGCTGTTTTAGAGCATCAGGCCTTAACAGAATGTTTGGAATACAGATCTGTTCTCAACAGCAAGCGCCACAAGCAGCTGCCTACGCAGTGCAGCTTTCCAGACTTCATAGCCCTGCTTACCAAAGGAATCATCAAGGTTTAGTGTTCTTTAGAAACGTAGAGAGGAAAAATGGTAAACTACAGGGACTTCAAAGTTTTTTCCTCGCCCATTGATTTTCTAGTGTTCCATAAATGACCTAAATAAATAATGCTGTGTAGTTACTAGCAGGTGGGGGGGTTACACTTACAGTTCTTTTTGCTGCCACTGCAAGTAGGACGCTTCTTTGGCTTTATCCTACACATTTCCAAACTCAGCAAAAAGCAAAAAAAAAGTTAAGAAAAAGTCTTTAAAAAGCCACAGTAACATCACCACTAGTGATACTAAAATGAAAACGAATTCTTCAAACCAAAGCAAGATAGTTAACAAAGAACACAAAGTCTCTAAGTAGTGGAAGATGTGACTAATATTGGTCAGGTCAAACCCTCACAACTTTTTTTAATTTGGCAAATTTAAGAAAGCATCTTGAGTTTGCATTCTGGTCTTGTCAACTCTGTTTAAATAGTCGGAGAATCAACACAAACATATTACAACTAATTCCTTAGTCACCTCCCAACCCCATTTCAGACTCAACCAACAATAACTCCCTTATGCAAAGGAGGAAGAACAGAGTTTTAAAGAACAAAACCACAAATTCTTGTAGGTCATGAGAGACTGTCAGTTTTTCCTGTAAACTGCGCATTTGGCAACCATGCGAATACAGTGAACGTCAGTCTTGTCTGTCCAGAGAACTTCTACATCCAGTGTGATGGAATGAAACAGTACTTGAGGAAAAACAACCTAGGACCACTAAGGGAGTCCTCGGTTGTACAACCATGTTGATGTAACTTTCTGAAGATTAGATTTCCTACTGGTACATAAAACATTAAGATGATATTCTGGAGCAAAAAATCCTCAGATGGCCACATGAACTTACGAACTAGTCAAGTAAAAATAATCAAAGATGAACTTCTTTGAATTTAGCGTCTTTTGGAAGGCCATGTAGTTGACACCTTTGCAGAGGCTGTAGAAGTCCACAAAACAAATAACACTTTATATACCTACCATTTTGTATTATTGCATCCTTGCAGGAGGAGAATTCTTAAAGCCTTCAGTTAGACATACTGAAGTTCTGCTATGTGGAGGAAAACACAAACAAAGAAACAAAAAAACAAAAACCACATCCCAGAAAAAAACCAAATCTTGACAGTGAAAAAAACACACACATACTGTTTGATAAGAAATAGCGCTTCAGTGCACTCAGTTCCTATCTGGAGTGTCCCCTGCTCTCTCACAGGTCCCATACTACCAATGACTGTCAGTTTCCTCCTCTCTCCCTTACACCAGCCACTACAGTATATTTACATTAGATTTAGATTAGATATTAGGAAGAAATTCTTCACCATGAGGGTGGGGAGGCACTGGCACAGGTTGCCCAGAGAAGTTGTGGGTGCCCCATCCCTGGAAGTGTTCAAGACCAGGTTGGATGGGGCTTTGAGCAACCTGGTCTAGCAGAAGGTGTTATCCTAAGAAGTAAAATAACCCCATAAAGGCCAGTCTGTAACAGGAAGAAGCTAAATAACTGGGATCCAGTGACAGGACGCCTGGGAATGGCTCAAAGCTGCAGCAGGGGAGGTTCAGACTGGACATTAGGCAGCATTTCTTTACCGAGAGGGTGATCAAGCATTAGAACAGTCTTCCTGGAGAGGTGGCTGATGCCCCAAGCCTGTCAGTGTTCAAGAGGCATTTGGACAATGCTCTTAATGACATGCTTCAACTTCTTTTGCTCAGCTCTGAAATGGTCAGGCAGTTGGACTAGATGGTTGCTGTAGGCCACTTCCAACTGAAATTATTCTATTCCATTCCATTCCAACCCAGCTACATCTGCAGCTACGGACAGAGAAGGAAACAAAGGAGCCACAACATCTTTCATGCTCTCAGTACAGCACATCATAGGAACATCCCAGATGTATATGCTGCCCCAAACAGGAGTTATGGCTCAAAGGCTCTGACCATTAAGGGCACACAAGAAACAGGACATACACACAGGCAAGCTTTTTAAGAACAGCTGTTTTCCACCGAGCTAGTCTTTAAGAAATTTACTTCATGGCTGAAGGTGGAGAACAACATATGGTCATACATTATTGTCCCTTCCCAAGTTAAAATACATTTCAAAATAACCTTTCAAAACTCACTTTCTTTACATTAAGAACTGAATAATGATGGTTGTGCTTCTGCTACAGCAGCTACGTGCCCTCTTCTATACATGTGAAAGAATAAAACATCTCACACCAGTGCTGAATTTTCATTTTCAGTCATTCCGTGGTTGATTAGATAACAACTTCCTCACACAGCTGGTGAGGGAGCCCACGAGGGAAGGCGCCCCCGCTGGACCTGTTGTTTGTGAACAGAGAAGGTCTTGTGGGTGACATGACGGTTGGAGGCCGTCTTGGGCACAGTGACCACGAAATGATAGAATTCTCGATTCTCAGAGAAGTAAAGAGGAGGGTCACCAGAACTGCCACCTTGGACTTCCGGAGGGCAGACTTTGGCCTGTTTAGGAGTCTGGTTGGCAGAGTCCCTTGGGAGGCAGTCCTGAGGGGCAAAGGAGTCCAGGAAGGCTGGACATTCTTCAAAAGGAAATCGTAAAGGCACAGGAGCAGGCCGTCCCCATGAGCCGAAAGACGAGCTGGCGGGGAAGAAGACCGGCCTGGCTGAGCAGAGAGCTCCAGCTGGGACTTAGGAAAAAAAGGAGGGTCTACAACCTTTGGAGGAAGGGGCAGGCAACTCAGGAGGACTACAAGGATGTTGTGAGGTTATGCAGGGAGAAAATGAGAAGGGCCGAAGCCCAACTAGAACTTAGTCTGGCTACTGCCGTAAAAGACAACAAAAAGTCTTTCTACAAATTCATTAATAATAAAAAGGGGGCTAAGGAGAATCTCCCTCCTCTATTGGATGCGGGGGGAAACTTAGTGTGAAGGGACGAGGAAAAGGCTGAGGTGCTAAATGCCTTCTTTGCCTCAGTCTTCAACAGCAAGGGAAGTTGCTCTCTGGGCACCCAGCCCCCTGAGCAGGAAGATGGGGACAGGGAGCAGAATGACGCCCCCATAATCCAAGGGGAAATGGTCAGTGACCTGCTACGGCACCTAGACACGCACAAGTCTATGGGGCCAGATGGGATCCACCCAAGGGTGCTGAAAGAGCTGGCAGAAGTGCTCACCAAGCCACTCTCCATCATTTACCAGCAGTCCTGGCTAACTGGGGAGGTCCCAGTTGACTGGAGGCTGGCAAATGTGACGCCCATCTACAAGAAGGGCCGGAAGGAGGATCCGGGGAACTACAGGCCTGTCAGCCTGACCTCGGTGCCCGGGAAGGTTATGGAGCAGATCGTCTTGAGTGCCATCACGCGGCACATACGGGACAACCAGGCAATCAGGCCCAGTCAGCATGGGTTTATGAAAGGCAGGTCCTGCCTGACCAACCTGATCTCCTTCTACGACATGGTGACCCGCTTAATGGATGAGGGAAAGGCTGTGGACGTTGTGTACCTGGACTTTAGTAAAGCCTTTGACACCATCTCCCACAGCATCCTCCTGGAGAAACTGGCTACCCATGGCTTGGATGGGCGTACTCTGCGCTGGGTAGGAAACTGGCTGGATGGCCGGGCCCAAAGAGTTGTGGTGAATGGAGTTAACTCTGGTTGGTGGCCGGTCACAAGTGGTGTTCCCCAGGGCTCAGTACTGGGGCCAGTTCTGTTCAATATCTTTAT
The DNA here is from genome assembly GCA_009819775.1 of Phoenicopterus ruber ruber. Classification (NCBI taxonomy): domain Eukaryota; kingdom Metazoa; phylum Chordata; class Aves; order Phoenicopteriformes; family Phoenicopteridae; genus Phoenicopterus; species Phoenicopterus ruber. The sequence continues at coordinate 63,773,230 of CM020246.1, read as the reverse complement.
CAATGATCTGGATGAGGGGATCGAGTGCACCCTCAGTAAGTTTGCAGACGACACCAAACCAGGTGGGAGTGTTGATCTGCTGGAGGGCAGGCAGGCGCTACAGCGGGATCTGGACAGGCTGGATCGATGGGCTGAGGCCAATTGTATGAGGTTCAACAAGGCCAAGTGCTGGGCCCTGCACTTGGGACACAGCAACCCCAGGCAACGCTACAGGCTTGGGGGGGAGTGGCTGGAAAGTTGCCCAGCGGAAAAGGACCTGGGGGTGTTGGTCGACAGCCGGCTGAATATGAGCCAGCAGTGTGCCCAGGTGGCCAAGAAGGCCAACAGCATCCTGGCCTGTTTCAGAAATAGCGTGGCCAGCAGGACTGGGGAAGTGATCGTCCCCCTGTACTTGGCCCTGGTGAGGCCGCACCTCGAGTACTGTGTTCAGTTTTGGGCCCCTCACTACAAGAAAGACCTTGAAGTGCTGGAGTGTGTCCAGAGACGGGCAACGAAGCTGGTGAAGGGTCTAGAACACAAGTCCTATGAGGAGCGGCTGAGGGAACTGGGGATGTTTAGCCTGGAGAAAAGGAGGCTGAGGGGAGACCTTATCGCTCTCTACAACTACCTGAAAGGAGGTTGTAGAGAGGTGGGGGTCGGACTCTTCTCCCTAGTAACAGACAACAGAACAAGAGGAAATGGCCTCAAGTTGCGCCAGGGGAGGTTCAGATTCGATATTCGTAAAAATTTCTTCACCGAAAGGGTTGTCGGGCACTGGAACAGGCTGCCCAGGGAGGTGGTGGAGTCCCCATCCCTGGAGGTATTCAAAAGACGTTTAGATGAGGCCCTAAGGGATACGATTTAGTGGGGGATTTGGTAGTGCTAGGTTAATGGTTGGACCCGATGATCTCGGAGGTCTCTTCCAACCAGAACAATTCTATGATTCTATGATTCTATGATTACCTGTGTCTTCAGATCCGCTTAATGCTCAATGTCAATGTTCCCATCATTGCTGACACAGAAATTGTTACAAGGATTGTTATAAGGACTCTGAGCTCACACATACATTTCAAATGTTTAATCTTTGTCTAGGTACCCAAAAAACACTATAGGAAAATAACAAGTATATACTTTTAAATAGCTAGACTGGTATCTTCTGGAGGGACACTAGCTCAATATCCATATTCCTCACATCTTAGATGCAGAGTAAATTCCCACTCAGCGATGCCTGTCTCTGTGTTAATATTGCCACCTACAGGAAACCTTAGTGTTGTTTTAGCAACTATACTGCTTAAGCAAATTTCACAGAAAACAGTAAAAACGAGACAGATGAAATAAGAAGACAACCATTATCAATCGCCTGTTTTTTCCCCAAAAAAAGATTTTTTTTTTTTAATAACATTGAGACCAACAGTTGCAGTATTTCTGAATTTTTACAGCAGCCTTGTCTCTCCTCCCAGTCCCCCAATAGCCTCTAACCATCCTCCCTGTTCCCAGGAACTGAGGGGGTGAAGGGGAGAGGGGAAGGGTGCTGAAAAAGGGGGAAACACCTGCAGAACAACCTGACTGACTATCCTGACCGCTTGTTTTTAATCCTCTGCAGAACCCAGTTTATTAAAATATAGGAAATACAGAAATGAAAGTCTCTTTTACAAGCTTAACCCTAGCAGGAAAGGGGGAGTTGTGTTTAACTTTACGATGCCTCATTTAGGAACAAATACTGCTCACATAGTGTACTTAGTCTAAAGCCAGATAGAAACCAAAGAAGCAAACTGATGAACTCATTTAGAGACAGGTGGATAAGCAGGCAGGGGCTGGCAGAATCAGACTTCAACTCCCTAATGGTAGCAATCATCCGATTTCCTAGCAGTGCACAATTTGCTTAAAAAAAGTCAGCTATACCCAAAATACCTGTAAAGCTTTCTTTGTTAATTTGATTAAATCTGTTTTATATATTTGAGCTCAGTATTACTCTTTTCAGAAATCTCAGTCTTCTTGTGAGATCCTTACACTTTAAAATAGCTTTACTAGTTTGGGTCCCGCTCTCATGAGACTACTCTGCTCTGGTGAGACCCCAGCTGGAGTACGGCGTTCAGCTCTGGGGCCCCCAACACAAGAAGGACATGGACCTGCTGGAGCATGAAGATGATCAGAGAGCTGGAGCAGCTCTCCTATGAAGACAGGCTGAGAGAGTTGGGGTAGTTCAGCCTGGAGAAGAGAAGGCTCCAGGGAGACCTTCTAGCAGCCTTCCAGTGCCTAAATGGGGCCTACAAGAAGGCTAGAGAGGAACTTTTGACAAGGGCATGTAGTGACAGAACAAGGGGTAATGGCTTTAAACTGAAAGAGGGTAGATTTAGGTTAGATATAAGGAAGAAATTCTTCCCTCTGAGGGTGGGGAGGCACTGGCACAGGCTGCCCAGAGAAGTTGTGGGTGCCCCATCCCTGGAAGTGTTCAAGGCCAGGCTGGATGGGGCTTTGAGCAACCTGGTCTAGTGGAAGGTGTCCTTGCCCATGGAAGGGGGGTTGGAACCAGATGATCTTTAAGGTCCCTTCCAACCCAAACCATTCTATGATTGGGAAATTTTGGTAAGCAATGCCACTAAGATTCTTTCTCAACATACATACTATAGCACAGACAAGTTCTTAAGATATTTAACTTCTGGCCACTGTAAACAGATATCCCACGAGACTTAACCTACACATTTTTCAGCTGTGTGTAGTCTAAAGCTCTCACTTAAAATACTTACGCACAACATGATCATGACTTGGCCGGAGTCATTCCCCTCCACTTAACATCATGGAGCTGAGTTACCTTGTACCAATGCATTTTCACAGAGCTCTCACTTTATTTAAAGTTTCAGAAAAGTTCCTTGGCACTCAGGAAAAGCCAGGAATAGCTTGAGCCCCACAATCCATGGGCAGTTATGGTCTTTTATACCACGTGTATCTTCTACTCTTGCTTGCATACCTCACTTGGTATTTTTCCCCATGTTGCAACTAACCTGTACCACTTCCCTAATTCTATAGAGCGAATGTAACTAACAACCTCTGACCACGTCCAGTTGTTTTCTGTAACACAAAAACTTTTCAGAGAGCACCTGCTCCCATTGTTCCTACCCCATGGCATTCCATCAACTCAGAGATATCATTTAACTAACTTCTCAAAATTTAGGTGTGGCTTCAAGGCCAGACACTCAAAGGCAGCTTGTGTAAACTGTTACATCAGCAGAAAAAAAACTGAAGACATTTGTATACGACCAAGGTCAATTACAGCCTTAGAACACAGGATTTCTTCTCCTAAGCTGTTCTATTTTAGAGAGCCTACGTACTGCTACTCTCACACTGGCACAGGGCTTGGCCTGAGGCAGCTTTTGGATTCGGTACAACTGCAGTGAGAATCAGAACACATCCTCCTCCTTCGTTAAACAATGCATCACAAGAACCACACTTACAAAGTATTACAGGCAGGAAATACAAATGACTTTGAACTGTTCACAAGTTGGGGGCTCTATGCAGCTGCACTATCGGTACCTACTGGCATCAACTTCAAGGGGCACTGGTAACTCACCATCTATTTGAAAAAGATGCAGTTGAGTGGAACCAGAAATACAAGAACATAAGAAAACTCAAACTACAAGCATAAGTAACCTGAGCAGGGATATCATCAAGAACTTCACTAAGTTTCATTACTTTAGAATAGTCATTAAATGTCTAGATCCATTTTGAATGCTGTTTATCTTTAAAATGGGAAAGAGGTGATGCCATAGGATAGCATACCTGATAGACAAACAAGACAAAGCCTAAAAGAGAATATTGCCACATGACAAATTCATCAAAAATAATCTGATAACTTGCTTCCAGTAGTCATCTGCAAAAGCATTCAACTGACTTTATTTTCATATAGTAAGGATTAGAAAACTCATGGAGGACTTTTGGTTTTAAACTCAAAACAGGTACTGCTGCCTCTTTTTCAGTCTCCTTATACTAAACTATCCCTCATTTAACTTGCACAGTATATTTCTTAATTACTTCAAAGAAGCCTTGCTACTGGACAGCTGTTCTGACCAACTCATCTTCTCCAAATAGCTTTCTGTCCCTGTCTGTGGAATACATTAAAAAAAAAAATTAAGTTACCAGACATTGCAAGCCTCAGACATCTGAAATAGTATTTAACAGGTAGAAAATAAAGCTAAGTTTCCTGAGCTCTCAAACAACAACCCAAAATAGGATAATATAGTATCCCATATTATAGAAGGCACAAGAGGGAGGTATTTTTTTCAAATTATCTTAAAACATTACAATATTATCCCTACAATATATGTCACTGACTTCTTTACAACAGGCTGTGGAAGAAAAATGAACGCTTTTGGAAAAAGTATTCTATAAAATTATATTTTTGAAAATTAACATGGCACCTTTATTAGTATACTTGACAGTTGTGGAAGATTTTTAGCAAGGGAAGTTTACAGAGCCATAACTTCATTGATTTACATTTTTCTGTTAGTGACAAAGACCCTCCAGAATTAAGACAATCACTTCACTAGCATAGATAAATGGTTTACTAAGGCAACCAGTTTTCAGATATCTAGTCTGCATAAGAATATTTATTTATTTATTTATCAAAAGCTGCATATTTCTTCTGGAAAGAACAGTTCTCCAACCCACCCCATTTGCTTATGTTCTTCCACTTTTAGAAGTGGATGCTAGCTTTGGACTTGCAGGTTGTGTGTGAAGACAGATTTATTGTAACACAGACGCGAGGCAGCTACATGCATTCCAGTTCCGAGAAAAGCAGGAAGTTCTATTCAGCTTCACCTGTTTATTTCTTGCTTTTATCTTTCACTTCAAAGCTGCAGCAAGTAATGTGTCCATCCACATTTGTCATTACTACAACTATGTGATGTAACAATTATTCCAGATGTGAGCTCATTTCTTTTTCTTCCCTTTACCTTTCTTGCCTCCCTCTCCTTGCTGAAGACTTTGATCGCTACCTCCCATCTTTTGGGTTCTTGTTTTCAGTTTGGGAATGGTTTCTGCAGCATACAGCATCACTGATTTACCTAAAAATACAGGGAGAGATCAATGCATGCCTACTACGTTAAAAACACTTGCATCATTTTCCAAGTTAGAAACTTCAGCCCTACTTTAGATTTCTGTTAAGCTAGATACAAAGCCCAGGAGTTCTGCTTCCTAGGCTACACCTAGGGGTGTACCCACAAGTTTGTGAAAAACGGCTCAACTTTTTTTTTTTTTTTTTCCTTTTTCTAATTTAAAAAAACGACTGATAAACATCACCATAGACTGGAACAGGCACATAACCTGACAATCTCCAAAGTATCTACATCCTTCCTGTTACTCTTTCCCTTCACCTCTTAATGGCCTAAAATACCTGGGACAGAATGACCAGGCAAAAGCTACAAGCATTTTTAGAACGGCACTGCTGTCTTCCAGCAGGAATATAGTTTTAAATTGTCTCCTTCTGACCAACAGCACTCTCATGCTACTCTAGGTTCGACATTCTTCTTGCTCTTTCCTTAAGATATATACTTCTTCAGATACATATTTGCTTCCCTTTTACACACTGATTAATTTCCAGGAAAAATGCAAAAGACTAAATTACTTGTCATTTAAGATGAACTATTCATGTAAATTAAAGGGAGCTGCTCCACCGTTAATTTATGAAAATGGCCAGCAAACTCAGCTGAAGTCAATATTGTATTTTACCAATTTGGCAACCATACTGATGCCTAGCTGATGTATGTAACCTAAGAAAAAGGTGGAATTTAGCCATTTTAATACCAAATCCTCTGTTTTAACTGTCAACAAAACAGTAAACCAAAACTGAATAGCTGCTTTGTTCAACATAGCAATCACACAACACTCCCCACCATTCCCTCCAATGGAACTGCTGAAGAAACAGCAGGATCAAAGACAAGAGCATTTTACAAACTCCACTCAATGCTCACACACCAACTTGATTTGGTTGACTTATACAGGCAAAGAGATTTAATGTAAAGTTGTAAAATTTGTAATAGTAGAACTAGTTAAACAAGCTGGTAACATAATAAAACAGAAAGACTTTGTTTATTTTGTTAACAGATAGAGTGCCTAACCCAGGTATTCTACTCACGTGTTGGAAACTGAGGTAAACATGGGTTGCCATCATCTTGTTTGAGCTGAATTCGTACTCTACCTCTGTACTGCATGTCTCTGTTCCACTCTCTAGGATACATCTTATTTTTCTGTCATACAAAAGGAGAAACATTGTAAGTAGTACTGGAATAATTTTCTGCAAAATTTGTCAGGCAATTGATCTAAGTCATAGCAGCCTGGAATTCTGAACAGATGTAAACCATAACCGTAGCTCTCCAACAGTGTCACCCACTGTTCAGCCATTGCAGTAGTACCCAAAGCTATAGTGTAACTTTTTCAGAAGCACTGCTGCAAACAGCTACTGGTACTAAATAATTTAGCAAGTAACCTGCTATGGGGACTGTTCTACTTCCCCATCAGTCTGAACCGCAGTGACACAGGTTTTTGTTTCATCTCCACAGACACAAACCCTTCTGGACACCTAGAGACAGTAAGTCATAGGTCACAGTCTGAGGCTCACTGCTTTTGGATATTCATAGCCTTCATTTTTGTAAAAATGTTACTGGTTTCTTACTGGTACTGGCTATTTCACAGGCTGGTGAGCACTAACAGGAATATATTCAACTTCTTCTGAAAAGCAAAGTGATTTTGTACTGGTTTTTGGATACCAGTCACGCTCTTACATGAGGACCTAAATTCCTCTTAGAAAATTCAACAGTATTTTAAATTAATAATTACTTCAGAAAATGAATTGGGAAAGGCTACCTCTCTAGAAACCCAGACTCATTCCTAAGAAAAAAAGTAACCAACTTAAACTATTCAACGAGCAAGCAAGTATTGCAGTAAAATATCAACATTCTCTTGCTAAAACCTAACTCCAAAGGACTCTGAAGATTTCAAGTACCAGAATCCTATTCCTATAGGACACTCATTCCAAAAGGTAGTCATCTTTCATGAAAAATACGCCTTTTTAAAAGCTTAATTTGCAGACTTGCAGCATGCAAAATTAGCTTTTATCCTGACAAACTTTTGAGCATCTAGGACAGTTTTCTCAGAAGGGTAGTTAAATAAAAGTAATCTTTTTATAAGCTTAAAAGTGGCATTGTCTCAGAGATCGGGGTTATTCCTGCCTTGCATACAATTTTCCAACACACACTTCATTATTATTGTCAGTTATTACTCAAAGCAAGCAAATGTCTTGGCTGATAACAAAAACTTCTCAATTGTAATTTATCCTGTCTGTAAGAAAAGATATAATGAAAGAAGAATAGAGACACATACCAAGTTTGTGGGTTTTTTTGGTCGCTTTTTAAAAAAAAAAAAAAATTACCTCTAATAGCACGTTGAATCCAACTGCTGCACATACATCTTGGATTTCCGTAGATGTGGGATTTTCAACAGCCTGTTGAAACAATGTGTTACAGTTAATTATTTTTCAATGATGAACTACCTGCACAGCAATAGTTAGCAGTTTCCCACCCTATACCCTATGACTAGAAAAAGCAGAAGGGGAAAGAGAAAGTACTTCAATTAATGACAAATCTATTGTAGAAGTCATCTGTGAGCGCTTCTATGGTCTAAAAAGATTTTATTTTTAACTATTATCAGAAAAAAAACCCAACCCTAGGCAGTGAGAAAAGCCCTTTATATTCCCAGCACTGCTTGTTAAAAGTATTATAAAGGAGTGAGATGATCAAAACCTACTTCTGGACAGATTAAAAGCAACAACAACTACCAAGTCTATGCCACATGCATTTTAAGTTCTATCTTTGACAGCAGCAAAGGGGACAGGGCACAGAATATAGGCATACACAGTCAGTCACCAACCCCCAATCATTAGCTACCTATTCTTTCCTGCATCGCTTTCAAATTTGGCACACTACTTATGTAGGAGGTTGAGTGCATTAAGTTTCTCATTACTTCACCTGCTTGCCAAAGGTGCTGCTCACATGAAAGTAAACACTTAAACCCAGTACTCTTCTATCAAATTCACATGCTGACACTAGGTTATCTTCAAATACACTGTAATTTCCAGTTATCAAGCTACTTGCCATGGGGGATAGGAAAGATCAACAGCTTTGAGATTTATTTGCCAAGTCTCTACACACTACTGCATAGCAAAACAAAACATCGTATTTCCCTGCCACCCACTAAATTACTTTGTCTATAGGTATCCTTCTTCCTTCTGCTATCGTCTTCTTGTTATTCAAGTATGCTGGATAAATGCAGATGAATCTAAAAAGAGAAAACAGTGAGTTTAAGTAAGTAATATCAACTCCTTAATCGTTTATACAATATTTTCTGAGTAAAACAAAAAATAAGTCTCATAGCTACAATACAAAAGTTCCCCCCCCCCTTCACACAGGGAACGGCCCAGATTTGGGTAAGTTATAAAGCCTCTGAAAAACTATGCTTAGAAACTCGCTTAGGATTTTTCAGTAGATTTAAACCTGTCAAGCACATATGGGTGACAAGAGTGACAGAATCTTAGTTATACTTCTTATTAGACAATAAAAAAACAACTAGCTGAGGCCTACAAGGAGAGGCTGAAGAATGCCTACATTTGAATGAGGAGCTATGACAGTGTAAAAAAATAGGAAAGCAAAAAGCGAGCAAATAATCTGGAGCAGGCTAGTATTCAGTTAGTTGGAGACTGACAGGGATCACTGATTCTTACTGCCTCCCAGGAAACATTTTTTACTGCCTCTAAAACTAGCCTCAGTCACCTCAACTCATTACTCTCCTCCTCCTAAATGCCTTTTCACTGGTGATTTCCCCTATTAGCTACAGTCCTCTCTACGAGCCAAGTAGCACTTCTGCGTAAGTGGCAGAGTTCTGCACAGGAAATTTTCAGTCTCGTTACTGAAGTTCACAACCACCAACGTACTGCACTGACCACCACCACCACCTCTTGCTCAGTTTACCTGTTCTGAGCTTTAGATGATACGATACGTTAAAGGAACGACAGGATAGTACAGCCTGAAGCACTCCAGAATCAGAAACTGCCAAATCTCAACCTCCCACCTCAACATATGCGTTGCAATAACCTTCCTATACGACCCTGGCACAACATGAACCTCCGCTGCCGGGAATCACGGAGGCAGGCGACGCTGCCGGCTCCTCGCCTTGCTGCACCGCCCGCGGACTGCAAACCTGGCTGCTGCCGCTGGGAACCGACCCCAGCTCTGCTCGGGAGAACCTCAGCACGCCAGCTCCATCTAACTCCGCGTGCGGCCACGCTATAGGACCTGTTATTATGATGCTACCGCACACAGCTGGAAGGGTTATTACAGTCACAGGCCTGAGCCACCCCCCGCCGTTCCGAGCCACCATGCCCCTTCGCGACCTGAGCCGCCAGCCTGGCGCCGGGAGCTCACGCAGCCGCCCGCCCCCTCACCGCCGGCTGCGGCCCTAACGCGCCCCCGGCCGCGCCCCACTCCAAGGAAGGATGCCGGCAGCCTCCGACATGGGGGCGGCAGCGGGGCGTGCCGCTGCCTCGGACCCCGGAGGGCACGGCCCACGTTACCTCTCCTTATCAGCCGGAGACGTGGCGGTGGCGGCAGCGGCCATAATAACAGCAGCACCAGCGCCGCTACCGCCGCCGACCCACACCAGCCTCACCCCTCTTCCGCTCCGCCAGGAAATCCCGCCCTCCCCTCCAGGCCCGGGAACCTCATTGGGCGGTGGTGCTGTCTCTAAAGCGCATCACCCTGTAAGGAGGCGCTACGTGAGCGCCACTGAACCGCGCGCGCAGCCGCCGCCGCGCATGCGTCTTTGCGGCGGGAGCGCGGGGCGGGGCGGCCGCGGAGGAGGAGGAGGGGGAGGGCGGGGCCCGGCCGCCGGGCGGGGGCTGGACAGGCCTTGTTGGGCAACGGGCGCGGCGGCGGCCAGGCGTGTGAAGCCAGAAGGTCTTTGGTCAGTACCGGAAGCGTTATGCGAGAATGATCCAGTTCTGCGCAATCCCTGTGATAGCCGACGGCCTGCCAGGGGCCACACCGGCCGGCTGGGCTGCCTGTGCGGACGTGCAGAAACCGCATGGCGGGTGAAGCGCGCAGAGCGAGCCGAGGTGCCGCTCAGGCTGGCAGACTGACTGATGTCTCCGTGAGTCACAGACGAGCAGGAGCTGACACCGCACGCTAGGGAGCGCGGTTCCCGATCGCTGCCTTGCGCAGGGCGCAGCAGCGAGGACGGCGGGAGGTCCGGCCGCTGCAGCCGGCTCTGCCCGTGGCGCGTACGAAGCGTGCGGTCTCGGTGGTTGCAGGAGAGCGCAGCAGTGATGGTACGCGCCCTGAATGCCGTACAAGCGCTAATAAAAGATGGGCCCGGAGGGTGGTGATTAGTGGCACAAAGTCTAGTTGGAGGCAGTAACTAGCGGTGTGCCCCAGAGGTCAGTACGGGGTCCGATCCTGTGTAACATCTTCATTAACGAGCTGGATGATGGGACAGAGTGCACCCTCAGCAGGTTTGCCGATGACAGAAAACTGGGAGGAGGGGCTGGTACTCCAGAGGGTTGTGCTGTCATCCAGAGGGACCTGGACAGGCACGAGAAATGGGCCAGCAGGAACCTCATTCAGTTCAACAAAGGGAACTGCAAAGTCCTGCACCTGGGGGGGAACAACCCCAGGCACCAGTACATGCTGGGGGCTGCCCAGCTGGAAAGCAGCTTGGCAGAAGAGGCCCTGGGGGTCCTGGTGGACACCAAGTTGAATGTGAGCCAGCAATATGCTCTTGCTGCAAAGGTGGCTAATGGCATCCTGAGCTGCATTAGGGGGAATGTTGCCAGCAGATTGAGGGAGGTGATCTTTCCCCTCTATTCAGCACTGGTGAGGCCACACCTGGAGTACTGGCCCCAGTACTGGGCTCCCCAGTACAAGACAGGCATGGACATACTGGACAGAGTCCAGCCAAGGGCCACCAAGATGATGAAGGGTCTGGCGCACCTCTGCTAGGAGGAAAGGCTGAGAGAGCTGGGACCGTTCAGCCTGGGGAAGAGGACGCTCAGGGGGATCTCATCAATGTATATAAATACCTGCAGGGAGAGTGCAAAGAGGACAGAACCAGGCTCTTTTCAGTGGTGCCCAGTGACAGGACCAGGGGCAATGGGCACACACTGAAACACAGGAGGTTCCGTCTGGACATCTGGAAACACTTTTTCACTGTGAGGGTGACCAAGCACTGGCACAGGTTGCCCAGAGAGGTGGTGGAGTCTCCCTCCTTGGGAGATACTCAAAAGCCATCTGGACATGGTCCTGGACAACTGGCTCTAGGTGGCCCTGCTTGAGCAGGGGGTTGGACCAGATGACCTCCAGAGGTCCCCACCAACCTCAACCATTCACTTACTCTGTGATTTCACAGGGCACATTTTGTGCGCTGTTACACTCACCAGTTAAACTTCATGGAGCAGCTATGTACCAGAACAAAGAACTGAAGGTATGTATTAAATGTTTATCCATGTTCTTTTTTTTTTTTTTTTCTCCTCCACCAAAGCATCCAGCTCCCTGTGATGAAATACGGAAGAGGAGGGTGCTGCAACCATATTCCCAGGGAAGAACTGCAAGTACAGTTCATGAAAACTTGGGAAGACTTAAGAGTTATGGAGAAGCTTCAGAAAGAATCAACGTGGCATTTGGCGCTCCTTAATGAGTTATTTGGACTATTCAGTCATTTGAATGATGCACAGTTTTGTTGTCTTCTGTCTTTGCTCTCATCATGTCAGAAGTGAATACACCGTACAAAGTATAACAGAAAAGAAATATGAACAGTACAACTGTTTGGCCTCAGAAGTAGCAGCTTTTGAAAATGTGACTGCAGCTGTCTGGTAGCAAGGCAACAATTTGGCAGCACCTCACAAACATGACTCAACAAGCTCCTCAGCTGAAAAAAAAAGGTTATGTAAACGAGGTGTGTCAAGTTACGAAGGAAGCTTTTGATGCAATGCTTGTCCAGTGCTACGGCCAGATTTTTGGAGGGTTGTCTCCCAATTACCGTCAAGCTGCCTGATACAGAGTTAAGTGTACCTCGTAACCTATTACAAATTACTTAGACATTTTTTGTTGCTTAACAACAAAATGTTCTCATCTTGTTAACACTAGCTTGGTAATGGATTTCCTGTGTTGTTCTTTCTTTGCACAGTGTTTTTCTTCTAAATCTCCGCTGCATACACACACCTGTGTGTCTGTTAAATGATGTTCCATTGAGATCCCCACCACCTAAAAAGTGTTACAGCTGCCATTACCTTGGGAGTTGTTGTCCTGTTGTCCAGGTTTTCAGTGCTTAATCTGCACATCAGTCACAGTATCAGAAGCTTGTTCTGTCAACTGTTGTCACCTGCATTAAGCAAGACAGAGGTAGGCTGTAGGGGAGGGAAGGAGGGAGGTGGGCAGGTCAGCAGCCTTTGTAGCCTTGGCGTACACAAGTTTCCCCTGCATGCCCCCTTCATGGCAATTGAATCCCACAGCGGTGGGGTTGTGCTTCCCAAACACTGGGCTGTAGTCCCCGTCCCTGTGACTGAGGAGAAGGTGGTCTTAAAGCTAAAAAAGGCTTCAACAACTGTTTACACCATTTAATCCTCCATGACCGTATGTACAATGTGAACTGTGGACAGACTAGATTTCATTATATTCATTGTGTCTCCACGCGGGCATGCAGTATGCAGGGCATACTTATGACCTGACCATTGCATGAAACATGGTCATCACTGAAACACGTTACAAATCAAGCTTATTGCTGTTTGGTTTTGTCAAATTACACGCACAGCCCTTTCTTTCTGGGACACATAGGCTTGAACCTACCAAAAGGGTGTAAACATATATCTCTCTCTGAAAGACAGTCCTCTAGCAGAGTTTAAATCAAAGAACAATCTAATGATTTTAGGAAAAAATGCTAAGAAATACTTATTTGGTATTACCACAGCTTCATATACAATTAAATTAAAAATAGGCTAAAACTTCATGAAAAAATACTAAAATTTACTTCTTCACACTGTTCCTCCCCCTCCCCCCTTTAGATTTCTGCAATGTTTTTAGTTTCTCAGTTACTCTGTAAAGCAATTTCTGGTGCATAATGGACTACGATTGGACATCAGCTTGAGAAGCGCTGCTCTGACATTACATTAAAGAAGCCATTGAACGCAGCTGCAGTTTGTGTGCAGCACACTACCACCGTTGCGTATTACAGAATCACAGAACGGTAGGGGTCAGAAGGGACCTCTGGAGATCATCTAGTCCACCCCCCCCTGCCAGAGCAGGTTTACCTTTATTAGGTAATCTTAAGATTGCTCTCAGTCAGTCCACTTAAATCAGGACACTGAGAAACCTTTTGTGTATTTGTTTAATGTTGTTATATTTGACAATTGCATGTTATTTTTTCCTTTGAATTTGTACAGCTTTTTAATACCAACAGATTAATGGCTTCTCTTTTAAAACAGTATTTAAACTTACTGTGACAGAACAAAAGCTACATAGCCTGTATCAGTATTTGTGATGATGACAAACATTATTTTCCACATCCTTTTCAGATGGAAAAAATCATTAAAAAATTGTTGGAAGTGGAGTTTGTGGAGTTACAGATTTGATCATATGGCATACATGACTGACCACAACAGGGGAAGCATGTCTGCTTTTCTGCAGATGCTATTATTACATACCCATCTCACTTCTTGGTGCTAGAATTCACAATATCTTGAAATTAACATGCCTAAAATGAAGCACTGGGTACAGACATGTCAATTTAATCCCAGTCATCACTGTAGAATAACTTCATTGAGTATATGGCATCCAGTCACTGCATTTGTTCTAGTGCCATAAGAAATATATTTCAAACTTGAATTCTGCGTATTTCTGGCCTGAGGAATTCAGAGACAGAAGTAGGTCACAAAGCACACTAGCTCAGGCACATTGTAGCTGCATGCGCTTCCCAAATATCTGCTGTCCCTGACATCAGAAACTGAATGATGAAGCAATCAAAACCTGGCAGCTTTTAAACACTTTAAAGCAATATGAAGAGAAGGTGTAATTGCTGGTGAGGATAGGACTCATGTATGTCTGCAGCAAAATTTCAAGATTACAAATAATGCCTTTGCTTAGTGGCAGGGATACTGGTCTCTGAAAGCTGTGTATAACCTGGTGAGGTTATTCCATTGCTGTAACTGCAGTGGAAGGGGAAGGGGCAGGGAACGAGCTCTGCACTACAGGCATCTCAAGCAAAGAATTCCCTCACTGCATATGCTGTCAGCAGCAAGTCAGGTGTCCTTAGTCAGACTCTATTTTTACTGTTAAGGGTGTCTGGGGAAGAAAAATAGCAAAAAAAAAACCCCAAGCAAAACAACCCAGCAACAAGAGCCCTGTACAACCGTGAAACAGAAATTCAAACTGGCTGTGATACAGGCTGTACATTTCACCTGGGGTAAATGCAGATGCCCTAACTAGAAGTGGGAGCCCAAGAAAATATAGATGGTTTGAGACGACACAGTTCCTCTGTGTTTTACTGGAAGTGTCAGATGCCAGCTTATTCAGACCTCGCTTAGATGTCCCATTTTCTCTAATCTGATGTTACACTGCATACTCTAAGCATGCTAGAGATGCCTATATAATAATTGGACTAGTGAAGTCATTTGGGAGGAGGTATATTTCCAGCTAGATTGGTGGAACAGCTCCGTAGTAGACTGCAGATAAAACGCAGAACAAAGAAAGGAGATGTAGAGTGAAATCTTCGTTGGTCCAATAGACATTGAAGGGAAGGGGGCAAGCTGAGAAGGATTTTCTCCACAATCTTTCTAAGCAAGGATTCAAAAAATATCTTTTTAAATAAAATGTAGGGGCTGGGGAAAAAAAGGAAACTGTTCAAAATGGAAACATATTTCATGTAATATGACTCTTAAGGTGGAAGTAATAGACGGGTGTGAACTAGGTCTGTCCAACAGAGAACTTTCAACAGCATAGAGAAGAGACAAAATAATACTATCCTCCATTTAGTTTCATAAAACTGGTATTTACTTACCATGAAACTTCAACACGCAGAATTAACCATACTATTCTTGGTATATGCCACTTTTAAAAGACTCTATACACCATTTTCCCAGAAGAAGTGGTTATTTTAAATCCATAGACTACCCCAGTTCTTTCAGTCTTAACAATCCAAAATCCCGTCTTTTACGTAAGTGTTTTCTGGAGAGACACTACCTCATGCCTATCCTACAGAGAAAACAGCCACAAAAGTGTATTAATCAGCAGAAGCATCACTTTTGTTCATCTCAATGGTAGAGGCCTATAAACAATCTCAGTAGCTCGTATATCCTTAAATCATGAACATCCCCAAGATGTTCATGCCTTTTTAAGGCACGTGGGATGTTCTAAAGCCACATTAGCCTTACTTGTTTCAATCTGTGTGCGCTGCACCACAAAAGCAGCTGACAATCACAAAGCGGCCTTGAAACAGTTGTCCTGACTTGTATGCTGTTCAGAGCTAAGTGTCTTTTGGATTATGTCACCTAGACCCAAGCCTGGATTTATGTGAATTGACTTTACAGTACAGCAGACAATATATACACTATTTCACTGAGATACAGGGGATACTGTCAGGTACCACATTGCCAAGATTCTATCCAAATCCCTATTTAGCTGGCAACAGGAGAACTGACAAAATGGAAATAGAAAAACAGGGATTTCTACCCATCTCTCTCATTCCTTTGTATTTGCAAAGACTGTGTCTTTTAAGTATAGACCTCAGTTTTACACGCAGTCATTATTTGGCCTTCTGTTTTAGCCTCGTAGAACCGCTGACAGCTGTGTACAGTCACAGCTGTGTACAGTATGTTTGTAAGATCAAAAAGAACCATCAGTCCTCCGTGTGTGACACAACAATGCAATGTTTGCACTGAATTCAGAGCTTTCACTTAAGCTAGTGGATTTGTTTGTAAGAATTCCACGTGACTTAAACCACTTAAAAGTGTCAAATAATCCATCCTTACCAATCTGCTCAATTATGGTAAGAAAAACAAGATGCCAACTCCCTTTCATCACACAATGGAATAATAATAATAATAATAATAATAAAAGATTTTAAAATGGGAGTTTTCTCACCATTCATATTATGGCTTAATTCCTACATCTACCTTCCTGCTTTTCCATAGCTACTTCCACTCTAAATGTGTGCCGTCACAGAGTTTACCAGTAATCTAGGTAAAATGCACAAGCAAATCTGAACTCTGTGTTATGCTGTATCCAAACTGCCTTTCCCCCCCACCCCAAACAATACGCACAGAGGATTGTTAGAAGGGACAGAATTAGGCATATTCTACCTTAATTTGTATTAAATGTAATCACTCAAAATCTCCTTGTTTTCATGATCCCTACTGACTTTAAACTGTATGTGATAGTAATAACGCTTTTTTAAAATTCTGAATAAAAATGTTTAAATTACTAGCAAGAGAATTTCCTTTTCTGCATATAAATCAAGACTTAAGTGCATCTTTCTCTCGAACACTTCAAAAATAAGGTACCAGCTAATCAGTCCTGAAATTAGAACTCATCTTCTCAACTAAGAACAGAGCGCTGCAAATACTAGAAAACAAAGGATCTTAGTAACTCAGCAACAGTGCCATTTCTAGTTTAAATGCTTCTAACTATGTCAAAGCCTAAAGTGAATGTAAGAGTGCAAAATATGCACGTGTATATAAATACATGTTTGTGTGTGTTGGGAATTAATAAATCTAGGTCCCTTAGTAGTCTCTAATCAGAGACCAAAGAATGCATTCACTATGGAAAAGAAAGACTTTGGAATTAACTGAGTCCCTGCTGTGCTTATGAGTCATAATGAAATAAGCCTTCTTGCAAACCTCTTGTAAGTAACAGAGAGATTACAGAATTACACTGTATCGGAACTAGATTTTGTTCTGTGCAGTTTGTTCTAAAATGAAACATGGAAGAGAACAGAGAGCTCTACTGGTCAACCGCATGTCTGAGCTGCCTTTTTCCACTTCTTGTTTATCTGAAATGTGACTACCACCAAAACGAACGTGCATGGGCTTTTTGGACCATTTGTTCTGATACGCGGAATCATTGGTGAAGTGTCTTAACAGGAACTTCCTTTTAGAACGAAATCTTATTTCTAATACAGCAAACAGACACCTAACTTTCAGTAGTAGCCAAGAAAACAATTTCACTCTGACAAGGTGCAATCAGGAGGAAATTTTATATAACACTGCAAGTAATAAATAAATTATGCATAGCAAGACTAAATTCAGAATTAGTATACTGTGAAACAAAATACATTAGAATAGTTGAAGAAAGAATTAATTACAGAGTTAGGAGATAAACAGTAATGCATCTCAGGCAGAAGCAAACAACAAAACTGAAGGAAAGATAATTGTGGGCTGAGTTTGTTCAAGAGAAACAACATTTACAGGTGGGAAAACGCATCTGATCTTAGAGGATGACAATTTAATTACTTGCAGAGAACCAGCACAAGCTTTATGCATGTTAAATCCCACCAAAAAGTAGGGCATTAGAGATACTGTTTGTATGTATGGCTTGAGGTCTGGACAGAGTGCATTTTACTGAGTGAACAAGCTCCCTCTACGTCTTCCTGCTATCCTAATTGGAATTCCACAGCCACTCGAGCAAACGATGCTCTCACAAACAGCAAAATTAGAATAATTTCGTGAAATCTCGAAGTGGCAGAAATTCATAAATACTAAACCTGTAACTACGGGGAAATTTCCTACAAAAGGTTATTTGCAAAACTGTGCTAGGGAGGCATTACCCAGTAATATAACAGTAAAGTAAACAGCACATCTGGTAAACGGAAAGTTGACAGCAGAAAACCTATGTATTAAATACATACTTTATATTCATCCTGGCATCACAAATTAATTGACACCTACGTTAATTACTGTTGTGAACTCTTAAGCTCTTCAGCACCACACCAAATTCCCTTGCACTTCCAATATGTAACCAAACACAACACGTAACCAATTAACTTACCATTCTGACTAAAAACTCAACTACATTAACATTCTCTATAAACACATTTACAGATACAATCTGTTATTCTGCATATAGGAGACTATGAAGCAGGAATGATATTTCTATATGTGATTTGAAATGAAAGTAAAAAAGTGTGGGCATCTTTTCTGGTTATACTTAAAAGTGCAAAGGAGATGGCTGTGGAACCAGAGAGTGAATATGTTTGGGTAATTTGGTATTGAAAAGATCCTCAAAGTTTTAAGCACGTGGAGGAAGTCATGCTTCATATTAACTGACACTTCACTTCTGATTCGCAGCTGCATCCAAATCACACATCTCATCAAGAACAAAGCTGTCAGATGGGTGGATGAGACTTTGCAAGGCATTACAGTAGATACATGAAGTACGTTTAGGTGGAGGTCTACACGTGATCATTAGCGACACTCTTATGTCTGTTCATACTATTTAATGAAAGCTAGATGAGAAAAGACAGTTTGGGAGGCAGCTAGTAACAAGAGAAGAGAAGAACTTGTAAGAGTCCACCTAAATATTTTCCACGTCATCCCTGCAAGTAGTACTGTCTTCATTAGGGAAGGGATGTGTTCTCTCCCTCTTCAAGCCTCTTCCAGAAAACAACTAGTAGCAATAAATCTTTTCACTGGAAGGATTTACTGCATTGAATTTAATACTGCAAATTTAAAAATTGTCACCTAGATGTTTACATATGGTAAAAAAAATTGTTCTTTGGGTTATTTTTGAAGAAGAAATATTTCTATTCCACAAGCACAAACTATAGACTGATGTAATACTTCTGAAGTTAGTTAGCAGAATTTCCAGAATAAAGGACTTACCCGAACATAATGTATTTTAATGCAAAGCACTAGGGGCCATTAGGCAGAAGTTCAGAGTGGACAATAGTTAAAAGACTCCAGTTTGCTTTTGCTGTCTCAAAAAGGGTGAAGAAAAGGTCTGAAACTTGGCGTATCAGCCTAAAATTGCCTGTAATGGCTTGATCCAACCTGCTGACCACCCATAAAGGAAACTCTCCCAACCTCTTTCTACCAGCCCTAGCTATTTATTTTCTTTCCTGTTGGCTCAGGCAGCACTTGTCCAACTCTGCACTGAGCAAACTCAGCACACTACATCCTGCTAGGTAAGAGGTGAGCTGGTCCACTAACGGGTCAGAGGAGTGCCAGGATTCATGGCCAGGGGCACGGAAGGGAGAAGAAAACGTTCAACAGTGCGTGCTGTTGATTCTAGAAATAATACAGATCTTTAGCCTTAAGAAGAATGACGAAGGTAATACACTGTTATCTTCTTGGTAATCTCCATTTCTGTTAAGGGGGATGGACAGTTAGGAAGTACTCCAAAGCGACCATCAAGGAATTCAGCTGTCAGACTACCAGACAGAAGTTTTGCAGTTTCATGGTCTACTGGTATACTTTCAATATAAAACCTCATGAATTTGTGGACAAAATGTTCTCTCTCCTGTGCAGTTTATGCAGTTTACTGGGGAAGATATGAAAGGGGGACAATATGGCTGAGAGTTTCTGAAATTGTCCCTTTTATTTCCCTCCCCTTTCACCCAAGACACAGCAACCAACTTCCCAAAGCCATCAAAGATATGAGTCTATGTTGAAGAATATGTTGCTTACTGAAGTTTACAGCATAAACTATACTTGTATTCTGCAGCCAAATCCTGCTTGAAACAATATTCCGATCTCATCAGGAAATCCTGGCAAGGCTTTCAATTTTTAAGCTGTTATCTCTGACAGTTTTGAGAATTCTCTTTAAGCTTTCAGGGCAAAATATTCTGATAGAGAACTGCACATGAAAAATAGAAATAGATTAGTTCCCCTTTAAAGTTTGCAGTATTTAGTCAGAAGAGCATTCACAGAAATTGAGCTATGGCCTTAACGGTGGCACGCTGCAAGAAACTAAAATGAATGTACATGTTAAAAAGTGAACTACTTAGAATTTGTGGGGAGGTCACGGTTCTGCTTTTCACATCAAGAGGACAAAGCTATAAGTCAGTCTGAAATGAGCTTTATAACTATTTTCAGTATTAAACTCATTTTTAAGTACAAGTTTGATATGTTCTGGATATGGTAAGCTAATTCAAGGATAACTAAAGGTCTGAGTACAAGTCACAAAAGTTCTACCAAAATCGGTAGAAAGAAAGGCAGTGCATCCCATAAGAACAGTAAAATAAGTCTTGGTTTCCTTAGCTCCTTGATTTTCTTTGTTTTGCCTTGACATAAATAATGTCCTCTTACCTGCTGTGGCAACTTCATAAAAACAAAACCAAGGAATAAGAGTAAATCTTTAGCAGCATAAATCAAATCTGACTATCATAAATCTAGGCATCATTAACAAAATCAAAGACCAAATATACTTATTACTGCCATTTTTCTTTTTTTTAATTTTGTATTTCTGGGACCTGTTTTTATAGTTAAGCTTAGAATGTAACTTTGGATTCTCCTCACTAACATAAATCAAACAACATGGATGTCCTTAAGTATTCTAAAAGGCCCTTAGTGGATACTAAATATTTCAGATAAAGAATCGGAGAAATGTAGATCTGGAAGGGATTTCAAAAGATCACCTAAGCCCATCTCTGCACATAGGCAATATGAGATATACTATAGTCCATCCCTATGAGATGTTTCATAAACCTCTTCTTAAAACTTCTATAATGGCAATTTAACAACTCCCATGGGAAGCATATTTTAGTGTATCACTACCCTTATAGTTGGCGAGTTTCTCTCATCTGTCTTTGCTACAAATACAGGTTAGCTATGAGGATATTAAGAGAAACTTCCCAATTATAATGATCATGAAGTACCTCCAAGACTATCTAGAGAAGCCACTACAATTTTCAAAGACATTCTGGTGTTTGATACGCATACAATTATTTACTGTTTCACCTCAT
This sequence comes from Phoenicopterus ruber ruber, assembly GCA_009819775.1. NCBI lineage: Eukaryota > Metazoa > Chordata > Aves > Phoenicopteriformes > Phoenicopteridae > Phoenicopterus > Phoenicopterus ruber. The sequence continues at coordinate 63,752,263 of CM020246.1, read as the reverse complement.
CATCTTCTGATTCCATCAGTTATAAAACTGAAATCAGAATTTCTTTACTGAGATTGAGTTTACCCTTAAATTCTTAAATTGACAGGACACAGATATAAAGTCGGTGTTAAACAACTATCCTGGATTACGTAGTGTATCTTCATATTAGTAGTTGAAAGCCCAGCACAAAAAAAGTATCACATCATTTATAAGAAAAGTGGTCTTGCATTTTAAACTCAAGAACAGAGTTCCGTATTGTACTCCAACAGGAAGTCCTGACTTCGAACACATCACATAATCTGTCTCTCTTTAATCTTTAAAAGGACACTAATATTCATATTAAAAGTTTTGTGAAGATACTATATGCAAAATATTTCAAATGCTAACACAAGGAGAGCTGCTTGTTAACAGATTCACCAGGTGATACAGAAACATGGCACGTCTCTAAGTAAATCTGACAGGAAGCAAAGAACAAAAGAGCAAGTAAGATACCACTTCTGCCAAACAGGTATTTTTGGTATTGGCTTTTAACTTTCTCTAAATTGACTTCTGTCTGCTGATAGTATCTCAAATCTGTTCATAAACAGTGCATGTCTTACGGTGAATTCAAGATAAAAATTGATTCCTTTCAATGTCAGGTGAAGTACAAAAGCCACAGATGCTATACACTCTGCAACTGTGTTAAAGCTACCATAAAGGTAAATTGCTGCTCTATTTCAGGGCTTCCCGAAATCAAGGCATTTTGAATCTTGAATACCAATTATTTAGAATGCTAACTTTCGAGTAGTCCAGTTGACATACAACAAAACTGACATACCATTTCATGGTTTGTTCAATCATGCACAGAATGGTTAATGTTCTGTTCTCTCGTGTTTCTACTTTAAACCACTTCTCATCTAAATTCAGACTATATTTGTATTTTTAAAGCACAAATCTGCTTCTCAGCATTGTTCTAGCACAAACCATATTTGCATCAAAAAGGCTTTAGGCAGCAAATGTCCTGGTTTGTGTATAAAATTGTTTTTCTACTATGGTAACAAATTTCTTGCTGCCATGGGATTCTTGCAATATTTTCCCCTTCATAATGTTTAAAAAATAAATTTAAAAAATGCATGAATATTTCAAATAGAATTAAAATTTCATCTTATAGTCACTATTTCACATTCTACATTATTTCCCCCAATTAGAAAAATCTTTCGTTTTACAAATATTATTTTTATACATACAGTATTGTTTCAGGCTTGCAGTCATGAAAACAACTGTACTGCTTGGCCACTGGAAATACCCTGCCTTCAGCCTTGTTATGCACCTGAGATGTGTGAAACTGTCTCAATTAAATATATCTTACAGAAGACCTAGGGCCTGATCCTGCAACCGTTATAAGCATCCTACAACAGCCATTTGTCAGTGAGAAGGAAGAACGAATACTGGAGATGGAAGATTCTGCTGGATCAGGCCTTAAGTGTAAGTGCATTATACAACACATTATATGGTGACATCTCAAAATAAAATACTGTATTTTTATGTAATGCAGAAGTAACACACACAATTTACATATAGTAATAATTTATTCTGAAATGTTCATTTTAGTCTCTGTTGAGACATCACCCATGTCTCATTAATAAAAGAGCAGCCATCTCACCTCAAATACCAGAATATACAACAAGTTACAGCATAGCAAAAAAATTCTACCTACTTTAAGATAAAATCTAATTCAGGTAAAATAATTTTGTTCAAGGTTTTACAGTTACACAGTTTTCCTTTTTTTTTTTTTTTTTGCAGAGCACAAAGAAAGTGTAAATTGTTACACCATAACTATCTATGCACAGTATGTGACCACAGAAATGTTAATCATTACTTCAGAAAATGAACCATCAGTTCCATTCATGCAGAAAAGCAGGCTGGGAAAGCTTGTTCAGCAGAAACCATATTACTGTGAATTTCACAGCCACATGATTAATTATTGGGTTAGATGGACTCACAACTACTAAAACTGAGTATACTTTTTTGCATAAATAATACCAATTCTTCCCTGATGTAGTTTAGTTAGTCTGTAATCTAGAAATGATTGATAAAGCAATATGACTGTATCATCTCTATCTGCAATGTCCCATGATTTCAACGACAAGCAATATTTAAAGGGTTATGGGATGGGATGCTAATTAAATACATGTTAAACATACTGTACAAATATACTTGCGTTAGCAATTTTATTCCAAACTGTCAATCGGGTATTCCTCCAAAATATCACCAGTGAAGACAAAGTATACTATCAAATATGGCTTCCAGAACAAGGACCCTCTAACAAGAATCAAACCTATTTACAACAAATAAAAACAACAAAAAGTCAATCCCCATTTTTTTAGTTTCATTTGAAACAAAATTTCTAAATAGCTGCTGTATATAATACATCAGTTTTATTTATTTTTTGTTGCACTTAAACAGAAGTTACCAGGTAAGAGCCAGAGTGACGTTTAGGACTCTGAGTTCCACTGGAGTCCGGATTTTCAGACTTCGAGTCACGTTTCTTCGTGCTGTTATTTACTGGTGTTGGTATTTGCGATGGCCGAGCAGAACTATTGTCCACACTACTCTTCCTGCGGCTTGGATTGTAGTTGAAAGGAGTCACTCTTGCTGCAACAGCACCAATGGGAGAGCTATGTTTGCTTGAGCTACTGGAACTGAATGGTGTACGCTCACTCACAGTACTTTCATTATTTTCTGGTGCAGGAACAGGATTATTCTGCAGAGGCTTTGTTTCAGTGCCTTTCTTGTCTGGACTGTCTATCTGAAAGAAAGAGTTCAGACGGTTTTCTAACCCAATGGTACGAACAGGAACACCTCCATTCCCTGGGGTTTGTTTTTCTTGAATCTCTTTAGAATCTTTACCATTCACACCCCCTTTCTCTGAAACACTGTCAATAACAGGGGGAGTGTTACCAGTTGGGGACCTTCCAGATCGAGGATTGTTAATTGGGCAGTCCTCTATCCTCACCCACACGTCCTCTGTCTTAGAGACAGCTGGTGCCATCTGATAGATGAGAGTTTTGGAATCGGAGCCATTTGTGGCACCTGAGGAAGAATGCTGAGGATCATTCATTATCTGAGGAATTTCGTTTTCTTTTATTTTTCTCCAAGTACCTTTTGCTGGTGCTTGGCTTTCTTTACTTTGCTTGTGTCCAGAAAGAGAACTTCCATGTTGCTTTTCATCTTCACTTTTTGCCTTTTCACTGGATTCTGAAGAAGCTGACAGAATTGAGGAGGAACTTCCAGTTCTTCGCCAAGTGCTTACACGAGGAAGTGATGAGGAATGCTTACTATGCTCACGCTTCCATGTTCCTGACCTATTGATAGGCAATCTAGATGGACTCTCAGAATGAGAACGAGCTATGTCATGACGTTTTGCTGGTCTCCCATCATATTCTACAGAAGGGCTCAGATTAGGGGGTAATTTTCGCCAACCACTACTCTGGGCAGTTGAATGAGTGGATAAAGACATATCAGGAAGAGATGGACTTAAAACTGGGGTCTGCAGTTGGGACCTTGTGGGAGAATCTGGCCTGGAAGGAGACAGAGATTCAAATGAAGCTGACTCTTCTAATTTCCGTCTTAGAGTTGGGCTTGGAGCTTCTTTAATAAAAGTTGACTGACGAACGAGAACAGGTCTCTCGGATCTGTCAGATTCACTTCCGCTAGATTTTGTGGATGACATTCTGGATAGTTCAGTCTTTTTGTTTGATCCACCACTGCTGAGAGCTTGGTTTAACCCTTTTGAAGCAGACTCACTTCGTGGAATGCTACTGGTACTCTTAGGTAAGGCAGTTTGCTTTGTAAGGTTTTGCTGGCTCATCTGCCTGCCTGGTGATGTATACGACATTCTACCTGAACTTGAAGATTTAGTTGAAGATGTGCTAGGAGATGATGTCCTTGGCAACTGAGACAGTTTGTTGGGAGGACTTATACCATTTCTTCCTGGGGAAATTGAGTTTCGGCCGGGAGATTGCAGAGGCCTACTTAATGGCTGCTGTTGAGGTCTAGAAGGAGTGGAGTCTCTAGATCCTGATCTAGAAGGTCCTTTACTTGATCCACTCTGGTTCAACCCTGATGGTTGCCTAGTTACAGGAGCTGGCTCAGGTTTCACTGATGACTTGACTCCTCTTGGAGAACTAGTCAGACTTTGGCCTTCACTGGGACTCTTAGAGTTCATGTTTTTGAGTGGGGGACCTTTTTTGGAAACAGGACTAGTACTTGAAGAACTATTTCGAACTCCTGGAATATGTATCATTGTCCTACCACGTGAAATTGAAGGCACACTTGTCTGTTGTGGTTGCTTCAACTGGCTTGAAACTTCTGAATTGGAGCGAGCTTTTCCTGTAATTAGACTTTTATACACTTTCTTCCCTCCTTTGATTCCCCTACTTTCAGATTCTACTTTTTTAGACTCCAGTGTACTCTTCTCTCCTGGCTTAAGAATTCTTGGACCTTTATTGCTAGTGAAAGGTTTTTCTTCCTGGTCTGGGGTAAGATGAAATGGTGACCCTAGAGAAATACCAGATTTTAATGAAAGGATAGAATCAGAGTCTGATGAAGCTTGTCTAGACAGCGATGCAGCAGCTGCAGCTTGATGCAAGCTACTAACTATAGAATTTGCACCTTCTTGTATAGCTTTCCAATCGAAGTTCTCTGAATCAGGTGAGAAACCATGTTCTGAATCTGGCCTCTGTATCTCTCTCAAATCCAGTGTTAAATCTTCTGCCAATATACCACCTGTATTTCTGGAATTATTTTTTTCACTTTCACTCTTTATTCTTGAGGGTTTTTTCTTTTTAGGCATAGCAGAACTAATGCATTCTTGCAAAAGATCATCTTCTGAGTCAATGCTTAGAGAACTCAGAGAGCTGTTTCTAGAGAAACATACAGGAGTATCTTCAACATGAAATGATTTAGGTGCATAACCAGAAGTCTGTGGTCTGTTTGATTCCATCTGTGAACCTGGAGCCTCAGTTCGTTTTGCAGGTTCCCCTTCTTTGTTGTTATTGTTTTCTTGATCAATATCACTCAGGGAACTAAGAGATGAATTGCGAGAAAAACAAACAGGTGTGTTTTCGATAGCAAAATTCTGCATTTTCTCATCTGTAGCTGCTCCTCTGTCTGGAATATCTTTAGTTGACTGAGAGAAAGTTTTAGGCTGGCTTCTACCTGTTGGGTGTTTTTGACAGACTTGTGTCCTGTTACTTGTCTGCTGATTTGAAGACTGTTCTGGATTAGTGCAGTCTTTAGTTTCTGTTTCCTTTGCTTCTTTTTCTTTTCTTAATTCTGCCTTCTCCCTTGAAAGGTCAACATCATCATCATCAAAATCTAACGAACTTAGGGAATCATTCCGTGAAAAACAGTAAGGAGTTCCCTCAATAGGTGTGTAATGATGAGGGGAATCAAATGCAAAGCTTCCTCTTACACGCTCTTCATTATTTGGCAATTTGTCATTAAAATCTCTTGAATTATTTTTAAGATTCTGTTTCTTTGTGTCTCTGTTCTCTGGATAGCTTCTTTCATTATTAACATTGCTTTTAGGCTCTGTGGTTTTTCTTATACGTGCTCTGTATTCATTGTTTTGGGGAACAGGCTTTACTGGTGATGTTGGCTTCTTTTTCTCCCCGTCTGGTTGGTTTTTATTACTTAGAGATGAAGATGCTTGTTGAATTTGATCCATTATCTTCTTCACTCTGAAAGGTTTGTGACTTTTTCCTTTTGGCATAGCTGAGTTAATGCACTCAGCCAGAATATCACCCTCTTCTGTTTTGTCATCATCCAGGCCTGGGGGAGTCACAGTTGAGCTTTTTGCTCTCTGAGAGTCATCGGTACTTCTACCTTCTGTAGGAATGGTGTCTCGCTTTTCAAATTCCCCTGACTCTGCTGCTGTACCCACAGTGTCTACATTGGCCAACTCACTCGGGGGTGATTCTATTGTGAGATCACTCAGAGATGTAGCTGTTGAAAAATTTATTGGTGTACCCTCAACACAATATACCCGTGGCATATCATCTCCTGGTGTAAAACTCACATGCTTTTGGGATTGCAGTCTGCTTTGTGAAGGCAAAAGTTTGTAAACAGGCAACTGGCTGGGCTTTCTGGCTACAGCAGGAGGTATTTTTGGAGCAGATGCTTGAGAAGGCTTTTTGGCTTTACGTGAAGACTTTGTTGGCATTGCAGAAATAATACATGCTTCCAGTATTTCAATATCATCATCATCATCAGAATCATCCAGAATGTCTTTTTCTGCTTCAGTAGGCTTCTCCACTTTCTTCTCTTGGTTATCCTTTGTATCATCTGACTGTTCAGGTTCTGCTTCATTTCCATTTTCATTTTCATGAACCGGAGGCATTATTCTTAACTCTATATCTTTCTGTATAAATGGCTCATCAAGACTCAGAGCACTCAGGCTAGAAGAGCAAGAAAACCCATCTGGTGTGCTTTCTGTGGCAAAATGCAATAGTGTATCAGCATCTGGCAGTACCTGAACTCTTTGAACAGCTGCATTTACAGCTGCCTGTCTAGGACCAGGCTCTCTCTTTTCTGCACTAGGTACTTTACCTTTAGCTACATCTCTTTTTACTTGAACTCCTTGAGCAGGGGGTGGCGTTTTACTTCTGCTTGGAGGCATTGTTTGTCCTGGGCTGTCTGGAAGGTCACTGGGACTTATAATACCACTTACCATTCCACTGCAAGGCTCGCTTTGAACTGAACTAGCAATTGAACGGCTTTCAAAACTATCCAGGGAACTTACAGACGTACATCTGCTGAACATGAGTGGTGTTTCCTGCACATAGTGTTCTGGTGGGCTTTTAGGAGTCTGTGCACCACTCTTTGAGGGAGACTTGGCACCTGAAGAAAATTCAACAGCTTTATGTCTAGAGGAATCAGAAGGAGACAAACTAGAAGTCTGAAGTCTACTGGATTTTGTTCTGATGTGTTGTGATGTTGATGTGATTTCACTTACTGCACCTTCTGTAGATAGAGCCCCACTGTTTTCCTTTAGTTCTGCTATCTGTAGTGTGTTATTAGCATCTGTCACACGTGTGGATTGATCACGTCCTATTTCATCTTCAGCTGATGACAAAGATGACAAAGAGCTACACCTTGAAAAACATATTGGGGTATCTTCCACACAGTAAGTTTGTATAGTTTCCTGATTAATGGACGGAGTTTTACAGGAGGCAGTCTTTTGCGCATGACCACCTCTGCTCTGTGCAGAATTTGGGTGAAGCTGGTTCTGTCTCTTGGAACCAGCTGAGGGGGCTGATGTGTTTCCACTGCTTGAGGAAATGTGGTCAGTTTTAGTGCTTTGCACTGAAGAAGTCTTTGAAAAAGTAAAAGATGGCTTCTGAGAAGAAGGAGGAACTTCTGTTGAGTATTTTAAACTATAATCAATAGGCTGATCAACATGATGTTCCTCTTCATTGTACTTTATGCTATAATTAGTTGGTCTGTCTTCCTCTTCATGTTGTTCCTCCTCAGAATAACGTTCACTATAGTTGGTTGGCTTATCATCATCGTAATCATCAACCTGGCACAAGGACTGGTTTACTTTCTGATTCATTCCAAGAGCTGAGCCTACTCTGTTCTGATCTGAACCATTGGATCCTCTTGATCTAAAGGAAGAAACACACTCTTGCTGTCCAAAAGGTGACTGATATTTCATGTGCTTATCATCTCCACTTTCAGTATACACAGGGTAGGTAGCATTTTGGCTCCTTGACTGCCTTTGTTCATTTTGTTTCATTTCATCATCTATGATATGCTTAGGCCTTGCCCATCTTTCATTCTGAGAGGGACTTTGCCTTCCAGAATTTAACTGTTCATCTGAGTATTTAAGACTATAATTAATAGGAGTGTCTAGCTCTCCATCATTGTCATCCATATGATTTGCACTATGAATCTTATGTGCCAAGTCAGCTGGATATTGACCATAACTACAAAATTTACTTTCATCATCTTCAGAGTAAGATTCAATGGAAGGTTTCATTTGGCCTCTTTTACCATAGCCGTCACTGCTACTGACGCTATTTAAACTATCATTGGAAGCTCTCTTGTATTCCATTTTTGTATAAGGCACAGGACATGTCCTGTTTGAATTCTCAGATTTAGGAAAGTATGTATTTGAGTGAGTATGGGCAGTGGCTGATCTCCTCGGGGCATTTCTGTCTTCTGTCAAACAGTGCATTTCAGAAGTGGATCCAGAGCTTCTGTCATCTTGTGGAATATGCATGCTTGTTACTTCCTCCATGACTTTGGCGATCTGAGCTGCAGCAGTAGAAATCGGCATTCCTATTCTCTTAGAGGAGTTCCCAGTATTCTCTGCAGCTGGATGATAGGTATTCAAACCTACTGCTCGATCCCTATCAAGACTTCTGTCTTTCTCAGATCGAGAATTTTCTATGTTTCCTCTACTGGAAGAGGAGGAGCCAGGCAATACTGTAGTATTCAAATATGGTGAAAGTACAGTCATATTACCAGCATTAAAACTCTCTGATCTGCATATACCATCATCATGCCGACTAGAGTCCAAGACATACTCACTGTATATATTTTGCTTATGTCTCTGCTTATTACGGTGAGATGCTTTCGGGCTTAAATTATCAATGTTGTCAAAAGTCTCTGATAAATGCTGAGCATCTAATTCTGCTTCCAGTGCCTTTTGTTTTCTGACATGAAGAGATGGTAAGCTTGATCCTGGAGACATAATGTTGGCATCCTTATATTTTGCTGGCCTGTTTGCCATGAGGTTTCTTAGAGCTGCAGCACTACCCATGGCTATCATTTTGTGTTTTGAGTGAATGAGGTTTTTCAGCATGCTGACTGCTCCCATGTCCCACAGCGCCTCCTGATCCTTCGCATTTCGTGCAGAAAGATTCCACAGGGTCCCACATGCATTACTGACTATTGTCAAACTGTGCGACTTCAAGTGTTGTAACAAGGTTTGTAAGCAGCTGTTTTCTCTCAAGATTTGCCTGGTGTTGAGTAATTGAAAACAAACATCAGCAAGTGGCATTTCAAAAGGATAAGAGACAAAGCAAAACAAAAACCTATTATGCTAGAGGCAAGTTTTGCCCTTAGAAAGGATAATCATGAATTCTCCAGTGCAAATTTATCTCATACTTCCTCTAGCTTTCATCTGAATGCTAATCAGATACTATTACAAATATGAATAGTTAGCTTTTAGTACAGTTCATCATTAACAAGCAGCAGGTATTAATCTCTTTGCATATTCCTGTTATGTAAGTGAAATACTTGCCTTATCAAATGCATTAAAAATTAACTGGACTTAATTACTATACTTAATACATGCATTCATATTAAGACTCAGCCATAGAAGCTGTCTACTAAATATACATACGGAACTGCTAAAGATTTTCAGAAAAAGTATACCCACCTATGGTCCTCATTAGTAGCAATTAAGCTAGAAACATTTCTTAATATTCCTCCTCCACTTTCTATGATGGCTAAAGTGTTTGTTTGGCTCCGGTATGTCAGTGTGCCAACTAGAAATGCAAGAGCACCATCAACAGCACATATATCAGCTTTGTTCTCAGTACAGTGTGCTGACAAATTCCATAAGGCACTCAGAACACTTTTTAGAGTGGATTCCTAGGAAAATAACAAAATGACAGAATTAGAGAAGTTTTCACCTATTGATCACAAGCTCTCAGAAATACTTAAGTTAGCTTCAAGGAGTTATGTATGTTCCAATTTCTGCTATCTGGGCTAGTAAGGTAGACGCAGGCAGCAGTGCACACGTAAATACTTTTGTTTGCTTCTCTCCTTCCTTCTGCTATGGATTTGCTTGCCCCAAAGTTTTCAGAAATATGTGCCACAATACTTGTTAGTTGCCATAACGCTAAAAATGGCTTGAAGACTAGCTGTCAGGAGACTCTGGGATGGAATATAATCCTGTCTGGATACCAAAAAATGTATCTAGAAAATTACAGAAGTGGCAGTTATCTATTCACTAACTCAAAAGAGGTTTTATTAAATTGCAAAATTATAAAAAAGGCTATTTCAACAGCACAGTGCGTGAAACTGAAGAGCAAAAGCTGTCAACCCTCATAAATAAAATTACAGAAATACTAGTAGTTTTGAGATGTCATTGCTATATTGTGGTCTGCTGCTATGTTAACTCAAAGCACCATTCTTCTTCAAAGCAAGTTACCTAAACCACCCCAAATATTTGAGACCAACTGCTTTTATCAAAAAGGACAACGATATTTGTGTTTTGTGTAAAATAAATGCAATCTCCAAAATTTATCTCAATCATTTCTACAGGATACCTTCTTAACTTCTAAAGCACATTCCATCAATGCTTTCACACTTCCAACTTCTCTTAGAGTCTTTTTACTGTTTACATCTGCTCGCCAGGACAAGTTTCTCAACACACTTGCAATGACCTGCAAAACGTGAAAGAAAAATAATGCATCTCAATATAGCTACTTTTTAGCAAGTTATCAGACTTTTCTCCTGGATTTCTGGAATGCTGTGGATTAATTAACAGTGGTCATGTTCAGCTACTGAACTAAAATTTGCTAAAATCTGCTTTTTGTTGTGTTGCCTTCAATATGAAGTTTGATCAAAGGTACTGGCTTTTGTGTGGGGGTACCTAAAACAAAGATTTGAAATCAGGTTCCCTGGCTTTCCACAGTGGTTGAAAAATTGGTCCAAAAATTCAGATTTGTGCTCTACTCTGATGTCTGCACTAGACTTACATAATCTCAGGAAAGATTTGTATAATCTTTTTCTCAGCTTTTCTGCTTGTAAAATAGAACCATAACACTTGCCTGTCTCTCAGAGGGTATGATTGCTTTGATTAATGTTTATACAGCTCTTTAAAGTCTCTTAAAAATACGCTGCGTCTTTTACAATCAGAATAGTTACCTACAGAAGATGAGTAGCCATTCAGCCTATATCCTTGTCCTTGGCAGCAGCTAGACTGAGATAGACTATCAATATAGTGGACAGTCATTACCTATTAAAATCCATCCATTTACAGGCTGCAGTAAGCATGTATATCCCTCATAAAATATATTTGATATAAAACTTTTACCTATGGATGTTCTCATTGTCACAGAAGTGCATAAGCTTGTTAAATTATGTGATGAATGCTCCCCTGCTCACACCGACAAGGGAGCGCAGGGAGGCAGTGGCAGATGGAAGAGCCCATTAATACCCTGCCCTGGCTGCTCCCGGGCCCACCACAGGAGCCACCAGCCCGCCAGAGGCCCATCTCAACACTCCCACAGGAGCGCAGGGGCCCAAAGGCGGGCAGGAACCCAAACTAAGGGCTCAGAGGAGCAGGCACCCTGTCCAGGCTCTTCCCAGGGCTCTCCCGGGAGACCCGCAGCCCCACGGCCCAGGCGTGGCACCCGTTCAGGGGAGTCAATGGACGCAGATCTCTGCACCTTTTGGACTGAGGCAGGTCAGTGCAGAAGTCCTGGCCTAGGGATATGGGACAATTTATGGGATCCAGGGAAAGAACATTCTGGGACTGTAGAAGACTTATTACGGGATGAGAGGACCCAAAGGTTCCAAAGGCAGGAAAAAGGATGGATCTAGGTGATTTGAGGAGGTACAAGCATGGGAAAACACAGGGATAAGGGGACAGAAAGGCACAGTTGCATCTAAACAGTCGGCTGGCTGATATGCTTGTATGACCATGCCCTTTGCCTGATGAGCACAGTCTGTCCCATATTCTTATTAAATCCCATTTCTAACTTTTCCTGAGTGGGGGACTGCCTGCTCTGTGTGCGTGTGTGTGTATATGGGGATCTACATGCCAGTGCCTGGAGACACACCACGAGTCAGAGGGCCCATGTGTCCATGACTTCCTTTTCAACAATATGAAATATACTTATTATCTGCCCTAATACCAAATCAGAGAGTTTACCCAATAACCTCTATTGTAATTCTAATTATTTTCTCAATCGTAACTATGTAGCTCCTCCTTTAGTGAAGAAAACTTTTTGTGAACAGTGTTTTAAGATATAAAGTCAATTTTACTTAAAATTGTTCTTTTATCTGATGATTCACTCAAACTGCAAGGACAACAAGAGTTTTCCTTTCCAAAAGCTGTTCCAGTTTGTTTAAAGTATATATTACTTAAAATGGATTATAATTTAATATTTAATAATTTTAAACAAGTTCCATACCAATGAAGAACAGTTCTGTGCTCTCAGCTCTCAGGATCACCCTAAGAACTTCCTAAAGACTTTATTTTCAGGCTGTTTTCTTTACACAGCAGGAGCCATTGGAAGAGACACTCAGGTGTCACACCAAACACTTTGCTCATACTTAGAAAGCTTCTTTGGGAGGTGCTGGTGTCCAGGGTAGTTACATATGACTTGTCAAATGCAGATTCTCTTCTGAAATACATCTTCCTCTACTATTACTCCCCTATTATTTACTTGCTGCAACTGCCGGAGGAGCCACAATACTCTATTAACCCTCTGGGTAATCCCAGTCCATTAGCACCATCACTAGTAAACTAAATTAGAGGATCTAAGATCGCTCAAACTTATCTTTAGACCTGCACTTCCACTAACAGATCAGGGTCATAAAAGTGAGCTTTATAGCCCATGTGTTATATGTGCTTTGGTAAAAAAATAGAGTATAACCCACAGATAAGCATTTTTACAAGAACAAAGTTGTACTTCATAATTTGTGGAACGAGTGGAGGTTAACTTTGCATCAAAATTAAGGCAGACGAGACAACAAAAGAATAACAATTACAAAAAACATATCAGGCAGAGAGCCTAATTAAAAAAAAAAGGGAAGGCTGGCTGTGGACAGCACACTAGAAATTTCATGAAGATGATAGAATTCAAGTATAAAAATAACTGGTGGCAAGGCCAAATGAGTGGAAGGAAGGTAAATATTAGTAAAGGAGAGCAAAAATACAGTATTTTAAAACAATGCAATGCAATTTATGAGATGCAACATGATGGAAACGTCCAAGCTAAAGAAATATTTAATCTCAAAAGGATGTTACCTGCTGTAAGTCTTCACTTTCAGATTTTAGTTGGGCTACAAGAGCTCTCATGCAGCCCTTCATAGAACATAAGGTAGCCTGTTAGGAATCAGAAGAAAAAAGAAAGTGAATAGTATTAAATGATGGTTATGTGGCTTGCTTCTGCACAATGTTTTGATATTTTAAGCTAATCATACCTGAAGTTCAATAAAAGCTTAGTAAAGTATGTTGCCAACAATAAATATTTGGTTTACAACTACTAAAAAGTTAAGTGCAACTATCGGTTTCTATTCTGGACAATACATAAGTGGTAAAATTGTGCTAAATTTTGTAATTTTTACAACAGGTCTAGGACTTGATCTGGAACTTTACTACCTTAGAAGTCTTCTTTACTACGCACCAGATAGAAGTCACTTGTGAGCTGGCAGTGTGTTGTTTCCTACTGTCTACTGAGTCTCATGATCATATTTTTTTCTTTCAAATAAACATAGTATGAAAAATAATACAAGTATTTAAAACTGACACAAACATAACAACATTTCTGATATTTGAAGAACAACTTTTTAAGAATACAACAGCAATGGAAAAACTGTAAGGCTTACGTTGGAAATTGTTTGTGACAAAGCACAGTTAAAAATTATTCAAAAACACAGTATATGTTAGAACTGTGCTACTTGTCAGCTGGATAGAAGGTACATTTACATGGCTGAGTAGTTTAGTTTATGCTCTAAACCCCGTAACTGCAGCCCTGTAGCGGTTACCAATTGGATGATGTAAAGAGCCAATATTTTGTGAAGCAATTCATTGGCAGCAAGGACTTATGCTTTACTCTTGTCTAAAACTTGGAACAAAAATCGAGTTATATGAAGCCTGTTATTTCCATTCACTCCTGAAATGTCTTCCTCTAGAGCAGAAAGATAAAACTCTTCTCAGTGCTAAGTTATTTTAAGATCCATAGCTTGACAAATTCTGGGGCAAGAAATTATTGAAACCTTCTATCTTTTGAAAGCAAGGTCCTTGTCAGAAATTAGGGAACCTATTTTCTCATATAATAATTTGAAGTAGTGCCCATTATGAGCCAGATATGCTCCAAATATTTAAAAGCAAGCTCCAGCCTGAAGACGGTTGCAAAATTTCATCAGACCATAATAGTATTGTTAAATAACTGACAACTTTACAAAATTTGACTCAACTAGCAGTTTCAGTTCAACATCCTCAGACAAATCAGATACTACCTGTAATCATTGGTCCATAACCATTATATGCTATATTAATCTAATGCTTGTAAAAAAAATTAAGACAATAGATAAAATCCTAACTTTCAATGAAGAATTAAAAGTGTTTCAATATGAGAGTTGATACTATACTTGCATGATACAACATGCAGTTTGTGGTGCTCTCTGTCAGAACAGGATGGAATGAGAAAAGTATTTTGAACTCCTGTCTTGAGCTCAAACTCTATACCCTATCCTGGAGATTTTCATTGCCTGTCTTGAGAACTACAATTCAAACATATCTATGAATTGAAACTACTGTACGTTTAAAATTTTACTCTTACCTTGTTTGCCACATCTCCAAAAGTCAAGTTTGTCAGAGCCATTCCAGCGTACCTTCTTAAGGTAACACTATAGTGATCATTTGTAAGTCCATACATTTCACAATCCACTTGCAACAGTTCAGCAATGGCCTGCAAACCTCCTTTAAAAACAAACAAATAAGAAAATAAATAATATCCATACTCTAATATCACGAGTACAGTACATATATACCAAGGAGAAAATTGCATTTATATGGGCAGAACAAATCTCCAACATCTGAAAACCAGAAGGCTCAGAAAGGTAAATAAATTGTTAAATACTGACTCTGGATCTTGAATGCTGTGCTTAGTAGCAGCTGAAAGGTATGATAGCATGACATTGAGATTTCAGGGGAAAAGGGGAACAGGAGGAATTATGAGGAAGTAAGAAGCACACTCATCTTTTAATTCCACCCGGCCAAAATCACATTTGACCGATGAACTCGCATCAGTTACATAAAAAGCTATTTAGTAAATTTGAAAATTACTGATTTAATTATTATCGCTGAATGTTATTTTCTGAGAAAAATACATAGAATATTTTCATTGATAATGAAAAGCAGCAAATTAAGGAAAATTGCATGCACACAATTTACTGAGCATGGACTAAAGTGTTCAGGCTGTTAAACAAGAACCAACTCAGGACAAAAAAAAAAAAAAAAGCCCCCCAAAAACACCAACAAAAAACCTCCCACCCTGGAAAGGAGTCTCCATCTTAAGTCCAATACTTCTAAAATAGCAAGTATTTCCAGAATAATAATAGTCTTCCAAAATTCACAATTCACACCAGAAAAAAGAGTAACTGACATAATAATTTATCCACTGGGAAATGGTCTGGTTAAGTTAAACTGCATTCATCACTTAGAGGGCAACAACTGACACAAATGAACTGATGATCTGTTTAAACTAGTAGCAAAAAAAGCCATATATCCAGTGAGGTACATGAGGAGTGTCAGCATTTCCAGCAAGCTTCTCAAAGGAAGTCAGAGAAATACATTTGGTCTTACCAAGCTCATTCATTGCATGCCTGTGTTCTTCATCAAATGAAAGTTTCATCAAAACACACACTGCAGGACAGATTTGATGATCCACTGGAGCAGGCACTGATTCAGAAATAGGTAACAATTAGTATTTCCTGGTGATTTTGTCTAGATCATAAGTTTTCCAAAGCAAATCTAATCTTGAAATACATCAATTGCAGTTTGTTCAGGCTTTGTATCTTCCCAGTAATCCACAAACAGACAATTAGTTAAGAATGTTACTAACAAATGTGTGTACTAGAAATATATTTGACGCCGAAGAAGAAATTAGGGAGAATCCTGAATGTATGTATTAAGAAAGAAATATGACTCCCAGGACAAAAAAAATACATTATTACTTTTAAAGTTCAATAATCTTAGTGCACCAAATCAGTAAGGTTAAATATTCTGGTGGCATTAACTAATACGCCACCTTACATAAAGCTGTTTCTTTGGGTGTTATGTCCTTATGAATCATTAATTAAACCTTTTGTTTCGTAGCCAAGAAGTTTTTAAGTTTGTAATTTGGTGTGCTAGATTCTGGCTAATGCACAAACGGTATTGGTACATCTTCTTCAGAGCCCCACTCCTGCTAAATGGCTCTTGTGGTAAACTCCAACGCCCATGACCACAGCCCACCGATTTCAGTAGTACGTCTGTCACAGACACCTACAGCCTGTATTTACAAAATGCCTTCAATTCAGAAAAGCAGCTAAGCAATTCAGAAGGTTAAATCTTTTTTCTGATTGTTCCCTGAGAAAGTCCTATTCACTTACATTGTCACTTCTTTCGTATTTTAAAAGTGAAATATTTCTTACGTACAACATTATAAATAACAGTTTGTTATTTGTGCTCTCTTGTCCCTCTCCTAAACGTAATGTGCTATCTCCTGAATACATCTGCATGAAAAGCAATTTGGGATTATTTGTGTAGATATGTTTCATTATCCATTAAAATGTAAAATAGAATGAGTGCATATTCAGTATTAATTTACAAATTATAAATGTAAAACACTAGCATTATTATCTGGAAAGCACACCAAGGTCTATGATTTAAATAACAAGTTTATAAATAGGGTATCATATCTGTAATAGATACTATTTTCCTAACACTACCTCAACTTAAAAAAACCCATATATATATACACACACACATATGTAAGAAAACTCACATACATTCAATAAAAAGTCAGATTAAAGTTGTACTTTCTGTAAATTCACTGTTTTCAATATGTCCTTGAAACATTTTTATACGGTTTGCAGAACCTACTTGGGTTTTTGTCTTGGTCCATGCCTTGTTCATGTGCTTCCTGCCATTCCCAACACGTTTCACAGTAAGCACGGATCTGCTCCAAAAGATGGAGCACGCGGATTTCCCGTCTGCCTCGCTTATCATCAGGCTGGGAGTGAATGATGTTATGCAGTGCTGCGCTGGCTCTGGCACGGGCCTCTTTACTACCACGAGAGTTTCCTAACAAGACAGAGTCTTTATCGTTGCCATGTAAAAGCTGGATGAGGAGAGGAAGACATCCAGACTGACGCATGGCTATGCAGCTGTCTTGGGAGCTAGACATTGCTAGCAGTGTTCTTGACATGTCATCTTTATCATGAGTACCAAGCATTGATAACAATGAATAGACCATTTCCACCTGCAGGTCAAATGATTTTAAAAATACAGTTACATTTAAAAAACACACATTAAACTAAACTAAAATGAAATCTGAATGGTACACATGAGCAAAAAACCCTTATTTAATGGCACAAAACCCTGACCTATTTAGAAATAATTAAATACTATTACTACTTCAGCATTCATAATCTGAATAAATTTCACTTCGTGGTTAAATGGCTAGAAGTCGGTGGTAGCTTTATGTAACTGTATTAACCTACAAGACCAATGGCAAAGACTTCTACATTTCCATTGTACAAAAAGATTAAATAAACATACTAATGAAGTGTTTCAGTTTGAGAAATCTAAAATATATTTAAAATTAATTCTGTCTCAAAAAAGTATGCTCTGTATGAATCACACTTTCATGTAAAGATGCTCTTCAGTGAAAAACTGTTATGTGGCATTAAATACAATTATTCTAGACAAAGGATAAGAATGATTACATGAATGTTTAATTTACATTGTGCTAAAAACAAATCTGACATCCATGTATTTAGAAGTTTCCTTTAAAACTATTTCAAATTAACTAATCATTTTTTATTGATGACTGACTTGCATATGGACCAGATTATTTACAGCAAATGTGAAACTGAAGTTAAATTAACACTTTTTCAAGTTTACAGGGATAAAACCAGTAAAGCAGACAAATGCTCATTTAATATATATAACATACCAAGCATTTGTCAAATTAAATCAAGCCATGAAAACCCAGCATTACACATTTAACTTGGAGTAAGCAAATTTCTCATTAAGAAATAGCAATTTTTGAGGGAATCCCTTGACTGTTGTGTAGTATAGTGGTCAACGCACTGTTTGGTTTGCCTTTCCCATTCTGTTTTCTTCAATAATAGCTTTAGATCAAGAAACGCATTTGGTTCTTCTAGTGAACTTTTAGTACAGTAACAGGATGTAGGGGATGATTTTAGATACTATCTAGAAACTCCAAACTCCTAAAGCCAAGATAAACAAGAACATTCAAAATCAAAGCACAACATAAAGAAACTATCAAAGGGAACTGTAAAGTAGCAGTGTGTGTGTTTCTTCAGAATATACCAATTAAGGAAGAAATGAGACTTTGGACTGTTAGACAAAGTTTTCTACTAATAACTATATATTTGCACTGGTTACCAGACCAATGAATCGTTTTATTTGCTTTCTTCAGAGACAATTCCAGTGTGCCTGAAGATGAGTACAAATACTGAGTTATAAAAAAATTGGATAGCAGTGGGTAGTCTAAGCAGCATGTCTGTTAACATGTCCTATGAGGAGCGGCTGAGGGAACTGGGGATGTTTAGTCTGGAGAAAAGGAGGCTGAGGGGAGACCTTATCGCTCTCTACAACTACCTGAAAGGAGGTTGTAGAGAGATGGGGGTCGGACTCTTCTCCCTAGTAACAGACGACAGAACAAGAGGAAATGGCCTCAAGTTGCACCAGGGGAGGTTTAGATTGGACATTCGTAAAAATTTCTTCACCGAAAGGGTTGTCGGGCATTGGAACAGGCTGCCCAGGGAGGTGGTGGAGTCCCCATCCCTGGAGGTATTCAAAAGACGTTTAGATGAGGCCCTAAGGGATATGATTTAGTGGGGGACTTGGTAGTGACAGGTTAATGGTTGGACCCGATGATCTTGGAGGTCTCTTCCAACCAGAACTATTCTATGATTCTATGATTCTATGTACTCCTCTAAGTACTATAGGATTGCTGAAGCAATAGGTATCTGAGCATCTGTGAAACTGTACGATCACATGCAAAATCCACTGAAACAATCTTGGAGCCAATTTTATGACAGCCTAGCATCTCAGTTTAGAGATGCTGTTTTATTGGTCTGGGAAAAATCAAATATAATATTAAAACAAACCACTCGGATTCTTAAAGGAGAGTGAACTTAATCTGCTTCATGCATGCCTCTTCACAGATATTTCAAGTGGCAGCTTTAATCCAGTGTTATTTAGATTTGGAAGGTAATTTTTTTTGTCAGAGAATAAAGCTGAAGAAGCCACCAAAATCCGGCCTCCGGGTTGTGGCATATACAGTATAGGAAAAACCAACAAAAAAATACTTGTTTGTCTGTCTCTCTCTGTATACACACACTGCCAACAGACATATCTCTTTCTGCATCTGTAAATGCATTCCTCTATTTAGAATCTCTACCACTTTCCTTTCTTTGCATGCATTAATGTTAAGCTTTTCCTACCCCTCAGCACACTCAGTTCAACCTATTTCTTTGCCTTGTATCCTTCCACGCTCAGTCGCTTTCCCTGCCTTCAGGGCTTTCCTGTTGTCTGCAGCTTTGGGGAATTGTACAGTTTGCAATGAAAACTCACAGACAGACAGACTAGCTGATGTCACCCCCATTTGGTACATGCATACAGTGCAGGACCAAAATTACAACATTGTAACACTGTTTTAGGACCCAAAGTAATCAATACTATGTCAAACTAACAGGCCCTGCTTCCCAGAAGACTGCGCTCAGCACAACGCCAGTAGCATCTATACTGCTGCTGATTCTAGAGGCAGTATAAACTCAGTTGTGTGTTACCGATTTGCCCTTTTCTTGCCCTCTCTCTTCATGCTGCACATGTACTTTGAGCAGTCTTTTGTGAACAGACATTTATCAATGTGAAGGGCTTACATATTTTTTTCTCTCTCCCCCCTGTTTAATTTCATAGCAATTCATCTGTTTTGTGGATTTGGACTCTGGAAAAGTATTTGAAGAACTGCTCTTAAAAGGATTAGTTTTCATCATCGTGGATTATAAATCAACATCATAAGCTTTTTAGATAGTCTAATAATTTCTAGCAATCATATTCTCCTCACTGTAACAACTCTTAACTGATCATCAACAAGTAAAAAAAAAAGGCTTTCTGTGCACATTATTTTAAAAGTTGAAAAAATATTCTAAAATTTTAACTCTATAAAATTACTACGTGTGGATAGATTGTTCAGCTAATATTAGTACTATTGGCAGAAACAATGAGGTTATTGTATTAGTAAAAATGTAGCATTAGCGACCTGTGGTTTGTAATCTTCGGTTACCTTGGTACCCAGATGACTTGTCAGTCTGCGAGGAACAGAATAGTTACTACTAGAGCTCATAACACTGGCTGTCTCGTGGTCCATTCGAGCAGCAGAACCCTACAAATTTAAACAACAATTCAGTATAAAACAAAGTATGAGTGAAAAAACAACTATTGCCTAATTCCGTTTCAGCACTGGATCATGAAATCGTATTGATAGTAATGAACGGTTAAGTTACTTTTGTTAAGTTAGGTCCTCTCTGCCCTGACACAACTTAGAGGTCACTGTTTAAACTGGTTTTATTAACCACTTTTCCTGAAATTAAGTCTCAATAGAGTTGTATTTTCAATGGAATTATTTTATAATTACTATTTTCACCAAGAAGGAGGAAAGTGGACTTTGCAACAAGCCAAATTATAATTTTTACAGAGAAAAAACACAGCCTCAACTTTTACATCAGATTATGTAGTGCATGGGAGTAAGCCTGTACTTCTTCAGAACACAACCAGGTATGCAAGAACTGACAAGTAAAAAGAGATTCATCTGGACAAGGAGTAACCCTGTTTGAATTTGTCCATATCAAAAACAAATTATAAGTGGATGAATCTGTTTCATTTTTTAATGAAAGGCTATAAAATAATGCTGACACTATTTGCTGTAATTTTCCTAGAAATTATTGTAAATAGCATGCTCCTACCTGTAGCAGCAAGACTCAGTTACTAGCATCTTTGTCCGCTTTTAATCCTTTTTGTGTATTTACATTTTTTCTTTTTTTACCATCTTTTATCCACTCACTTGCTTTGCCTTTTTTTTCTTTGTTGTTGTTTTCTTTCTTTTTCTCTGCTTCCTATCTGTGAAGTTTCCCTTACTATGTCCCTCCCTTCCTGTTCACTTTGGGGAACTTAAATACATTTGAATAGCAAATGCTTTTAGTATCAGAACACTGTTTTACTGAGACAGTGACCGGTCTTCTGTTGATCCTCTACAGAAGCTAAGTTAATGAAATTTTAGCTTAATTTGCAAACCAACACTTTCAAGCTATCATTTTTTTTTTCAATAAAAATATATAACACGCTGAAGCAAACTGTATGAGAGACACTTTGAAATAATTTCTGTTTTGTTCTAGGTGCACCATAAAGAAAGAAGAATATTCCTCTCCAAGTATTTGCAGTTTGTACAGTTCAACATCTTAAATTTGAAGTTGTAAGTGACCATTAGTAAAAGGGAGGAATAACTTCATGTAGTGTTTGTCTGGACAGGAGAAAAATCTAGTTATACTGGAATATTTAAACACACATTATTATACTCATCTCACTCTCCCATTTGAATCCATAACATTCCATACATGTTCCAGAATAAGTATTATGCTAAAAGAGTAGAACTACAATGATTTAAATTCACACAATTTATTCCAATGTGTATTTCCTATGTAAACAAGCCCTTATTTTCTCTGTTGAGTATAGAAAAAATTCAAAATCTTAAATCTTAGAATGAAAATTATATTTATTTTCTCAATTAGTCACTTAAATAATCTGCAGTGCTAGGAATAAGGGAATGAATTCCCAGATTTTTACACTGAGCTATCCCTTCATATCATCTTGACCTCAAAGTACATTCAGAGGATTACAGGTTCAACATAATGTACATGCCAGAATTCTCCATTATTAAGTTCAGTATGATCGTTTTATCCAAGGTAAAAAAGACTGAAGTTTGGAGCACTGCCTATTAAAATTCACCATAGTTCAGACAGAAATAGCATAATTTCCCTATCCTTTCCCCAAAACTGTATCAACTTTGACTCAGATAACTATTTCCTCCAGAGCCATCATGTGGCCTTGCTGCTTTGAGGATGCCAGGATGCCCAAATGAAGTGTAACTACGTTTCTTAGTGGCTCCTAAAGACTGATGTGAAAGAACTAGTGTAAGGTGTGTAGCCGTTCATCTGAGAAAATGGGAAACGCAAGGAGATGCTATGTGAACCCTTCTTGCGTAGAACCTCCTCTTTCAAAATCTTCTCCTGTCTGTCTACTTCATCTTGTTTTCTCCTTTTGTACTGTACTGTCTTTCACTCATTGTTTTACTATGCTTGCTATTTACTCTGCCAATTAGGTATTTTTCCCTATTTTGTGGCACATTTTCTTAACAAAATAGATCATCTCATTGAATTCCTTTCTAAAACTTGCAAAACAAAGGTATGAAAAAAAATTTACTTCAGCAGCAGGATAGTGAGTGTAATGGAAAAGAGAAGACAGCTGAAAGACGGTGCAGAAAAGGACATAACTGAATCCTGAAAAATCCTGGATTCAATTGGCAGTGTTTCAATTAACATTGATTACATGACTACAAAACCAATTAGAACCAAATGATTTGGTTAAAACTTTTTTTGCACTCAATTGAATAGTGATTGCTCAAAGTATACTGAGCTGGTTTATCAGAAATAAACGTTATGCCCAATCCAGTAAACCTCCTCTGTCTAGACTTGCACTGAAAGTAAATAATCCCCAGATGTCTCTTAACACAGATTCAGTGCCCTGGATCTATTCACCTTCAGGAGAAAGGAATATGCACATTTCATACGTTTTTATGAGGCAAAGTTCAAAATTGCACAAATCCTCAACATTAAGACGTCAAATGAAGTATGAATGAATCTCCCTCTTGCGTAAGTCTGCCAAGACATGACAATGCCTTCTTCCTTCCTTCCAAAATATCTGTTGTCCAGAATAACTCCTGATTCATACACTGAAGATGGATAATACAGCCACAATGCATCAATTATTTAAATACATAATGCTTTCAGCCCCAAAGCAGCACTGAACTATTTTCTTCCCAAACAATAAGGCTGTCATAAGAATTAGAGTCAGAGCCTCAAGCAATTGCTCAGATACGGCTGATAGAACTTAATTCCAAATGGTGATCAAACATATTTCAAAAGCAAAATTATGGGCTATGCTTAATGTTTAATCAAGTGAAATATTCTAGCCAAACCACAATTCTTTCTCATAAATCTTCCTGTACAAGACACTTTCGGAAGGATTTAAATAATTCTGCTTTCCTGGAGTAGCAAAAATATTTTGCATATGAATTCAACTATTAAATTTCTAGTGTGAAGTTTTAAGAACCCAAATTACTAGTGGGAATGTCTCAGCTACAGTTGGAGATCAGGAAGGGAAGGATCGTTAGCGCATGCTAAATAAATCAAAGTATTTTTAGCCAAAGGAAGAAGTCATAAATTTTGATAAATATTTGTTTTAAAAGACAACTAAAGAATTTAATGTACCCCTCAAAATATTCCACTAATGTATTTCACTAATAAAAGGAACAACAATGAAAGATTATTTAGAAGCATTTAAATAACCCATCAGCCCACTTCTAGGAGATTACCTCTGATACTAGTGTTTCAAAGCTTTATCTAAAACAGTATTAAAGAAACATTAATGATAAACCTGCCATTTGGTTGTTCTCTTTTTTAGAAATCACGGCTATTTCAGTGATAATTTCTAAAGTGAAAATTTGAACAATTTTCCGTAATTAATTCTAGTATTACGGTTCACCTACAAAAAAATACATTTTCTGTAGTCGTTCTTGTTATCGCCTTCATAGCGTTACGCTCATTAATCATTTAAACAAAAGAAAAATGCTCCCTGCATTATCAAATATTTATACTCCGTTTTATTAAAACATTTCCTTCCAATAAATACAAGAAATTTTTCATGTATAGATGGAAAGAAGAAAAATACATATCTTTTTAAACTGAGCAAGCATACAAACACCATAGGGTATACACCAATATATAAGCATTGTACATTTCGAGTATTTAATTATACTATCAACGAACAAAATAATCAATTTACCTGACCAGTACTGCTAGTTGCCATGCTGATTTCTGCTGCTCCTTGACCTTCATTCTGCCTCTCTGTATCACGGGAACCTGCATCATGCTTGCTTTGAGGTGCTCTCTGTTAACACAAGAGTTTAAGAAATTACACACAGAAATGAAGTACACTTTACCATTCAAAGCTCTCTAGACCGTGAATGCATCAATGCTGCATCCTCACAAAGCCACTGAACAGTACTTTGTATTTCATAACCCTTAGCCTCAATAATTAACAGCTGAGACTGAGTGTCTTCGAAAAACTGCAAGATGAAAGTGAAGCATGTCCTCTGAGGATTATAGCCCTGCAAGACAAAGGATTTGCTGTGAGACACAGAAACACCATTTTCCACCAGCTGTGCTCACATGGCTATCAGAAATGTAACAGAATTGGAGCAAACAACTGTCTTCTCTGCAGTGTCACGTGATCTGTGCATTTACTGGAGACTATGGCTAGCACCGTTCAATTAAGCTTCATATTCAAAGATTAATAATTTCTGCGAGAACAGAAGGATATCTGTACTGTAAGAGTCCTTCTACATTTTAAAGACAAACAGTGCAGGAATAACCACTGTGATGCAAATAAAATTTATATAACCTGATTCTGATCCACCTAATCATATTTTATCAAAATAAATTCAACTGATATGGCAAGCTGGCACAGATACGTTTCAGTTCCTTCAGAAGACCCAGTTTTCTATACAACTGGTATCCTTGCCACTGACAGGGGTCATGAGATCAACATGAAAATCAGGCGTTTAAATACAGTTTCTTACCAAAGCAAATAGAGTAACTGAGCAGTTATGAAGCTTGTGAAGTACCCAACATTATCCACTAATGTGTTTAAAATGTTTCAGATTTTCAGAAAGACGTAAATAATCCTGTCCTTGGAACTGGCCTGAAGTCTGAAGTTGAAAAGGTAGCACCTTACCTCCGAAGTATGATTATTCTCAAAGTATTAGTTTTGATGCCAAACCTAATTTTTCAGACTCAGAGGCTACTACTTTAACAGACAACACTCTTGAATCCCTCTCAATTAATTTGTTTAACTACACTTGGTATATTAAATTCAGTTTCTATGCAGCTCTGCAATGTTCTTGAGCAGTACAGCCTGCGATAGCTTAGTCTGCCTCATCTTGCTTTATGGAAATTTCTCTTTAACTTTTAGCAGAAACATATTTCTCTTCAATGTACATACACTGAAATTTCTTTTGTTACCTGGTGATCAAACTTGTATGGTATCACTGGCATACTAACTCTATTTTGTTTATATAAAGACATCAGAGTCTCAAATCCAGAAAATATTTAAGGTTGAACAGAATTTCAGAAACCAGTAACTAACTAAATACATGTGAAGTGATAATTTAGGGATAGACATTAAAAAATAAAATCTATATAGTTTAACTAAAGGAATAAGATATGTCAAAGAACACAGTAGTATTAGACAAAGTACTAACATGAAAAAACTGAAAACACTTTATGTTCCGTCACAGAAACTGAGTAACGCACAAAGCAAAACTCACTAAATATTTTAGGAGACACAGTGTGTTACTATTCTTTTAAATCTGATCTGTAATTTTAAAACTCACCATCTCTCTCATTGTGTGTGAAATGATACTGGTATTGATGCTCATACAATGACTAAAGAAATTTTGGTTCCCAATACAAGAGCGGGGACCCAGTCAAAATCAGGCCTTGCTGTACAACATGCTGAATACAGTATAATGTATTATACGCTGAATCCCTGTCTCACAGTACTTTCAATCTTGAATAAAGTGTAACGATGAGTTTGACAGAATCTAGATCTAAGCCTCCAGTATAACTCGGGACAGAATTTTGCAGTCACTAGGCGACAGTAATTTTCAATCCCATGAAGAAAGTAGTATTCAACGTAGGTAGAGGTGAAAAGCTGGGCTGTTCGCTAGCCAGGCTCTGACCCACTGGGTCACCTGACGGCGAATAACACCACTCTTCAAGAACACTCCTGGGTTTGGGGCAATTTTTGGGGGGTAGTGATGATGGTGTATACATTAAATAGTTTTGATGCATCTAGAGCACAAACACAGACATATTTCATTCCCTGACAAGAAAAGTTTCTGCTCTCCTCAGCACTCTCTGTCCTTCTCCTCCCATTCACATGTATTTCGTTTGCTATGTGCTATTTATGAAACATGCAGCTTCCCACTCCCCCCCAAGCACTCTCAAAAATATGCCACTACAAAAAGTAGTCAACATAACACCCAAATTAATTTATAATTATAAGGCAATTTTTAACAGTTACTGGCAGGGCTTATCTAACTTTAAATGCAGTATGCACTCACAACATACACAACCATGCACACACATTACTGTCACAGGAGTTATCAGCTGGTCTTGAATGTCAAATCCGCAAGTTCACAGCAAAGACTTTTTACCACTTCTGAAGTAATTTGAAGTGAGAAGCTGTTCTCTTCATGCAGACTGGCCCAAAGGAGTTAACAGTACCACAGGCAGGTATTTATTGAAAACTGATTGTTTATATAAATAGATATTTATTATATATGTATTAATATATATTTAAGTATCAACATGTATTTATTTTATATATACATATTATATAAAATATAAAAATTATATGTATCCACACACACATGGATGATTTTTGTATAGCTATAGCATTACTGTAAATAAATTAATATTTATCTGACAGACTGTGTATTAGTGGTTATAAACACAGTATAACCACTGCAAGTGTGTTGCCTCTTTGCGTCACCTTTTAACACTGAAGGTAGGACCTGTGGATGAAAATACATCATCTACCACCCACATCAGCGAAGAACCAGAGCATGTAAACAGCAGCAGGCTCTGCAACCTCTGCATGAGGTACAGCAGCTAGAGAATGGCACACAGGGCCCCTGGGTTACACAGCACCACCTATTTCGAAGCATGATTTTTGAAGAGGTGTAAGCTGGGTTTATAGCCCTCCGTCATTTCTGAATTCTGGCATCACACTAGAGAAGTCACTTAACAGAGTGTGCTTGTTTGCTCTTGCAGCAAAATGGGGGAAGACTGCACATGCCTACCACAGCAAGATAGAGCTGCTCCCTCTATCTTGTTTGCCACTATTTGCTAAGTGCTTCTGAAATCAACAATAACTATCACTTGTCAATTACTAATTTCCCTGTATTTACCAGTAGAAAAAAAGATAAATCTCTAGGTATCTTATGACATTTGCAAGCACAGTAGGCCTTGATCATTTTTGCTAAGACAAGCAGTTACAAATAATTTTACCTAATACTTTGTCAACATGAGTTGCCAAAGCAGCCCCTTGTGTATTTATTAGGACAGAAGACTTTTCTATGCATAAACCACTGTTTTTTCTGCCATATTCAACTACCCTATTACTTTTTGTGTATTAAAAACTACAGGTACACTATTATTTTCTGGACACCAGAAAATGTTTATTTTGCCATTACTTCACATTAAACACGATATAGGTTTAAGTAAGAAGGTAAGACAAAGAACAATGCAACAAACAAAAATAAGAAACCATAAGATTGAAATAATTTTGCTACAGTTGAGTCAAAGAAAAAAAATTCTAGTGAGTCAAATCCTTGCAAGAACTCCTGGCCATCACAGTTTAAACCATTTAAAGCTTGCTGAGCATAATCTCTGTACGGAATAAATCCTTTACATTTTATCTGCAACAACATTGTACAATGGAAATCCTTCACATGTTTCAAATGACAAATATTATGAAAGGAAGGCCTGTACCACTATAATAAACTAAAAAACCCATATTAAACACTTGACAAGAATTTGCTTTTTTCTTCTAAATAATTTCAGATTTGTACCTGAGAGCCGAAAATTCTCTTTGGAGGGGTCTTAGTCTACAGTGGACTTCAAACCTTATTATGAAAATCCTGCAAAATATCTAACAGAAGTCTCACGAAATTTGAAGGTACCATCACTTGAAGGTAGATTACTTCAATTTTTTTCTAATAGCATTTACAAGACTTAGTAATTTGCCAAACCTTAAGAATGTGCTAAAACATGAGCCAAAATTTTCTCTGCTCATTGATTTCCAAAAGCTATTTTTATGGTGCAGTATTATATTTGGTCTTATTCTACAAGATATATTGCACTTGGATTCCACAGTGATTGGCATCACCACAGCAGCCAATTATATCAGTGGACAAGCTATGGTAGTGATAATTGTTGTTACTGTATCTTTGTAAACATAATGAGCACATTCAATTTGGGTATCACTATATCAGGCACAGTTTAAAAATATAATAAAGCCTCATGTTTATATTGCTCAGTTATATAGACTCTGCGGATTGACTGCTATGCTACTACCCTCCTCCTTGCCACCAGGCAGTTTCAGAAGTAGATCCAGATGTTGCATCCTTTGCAAATTATTAAAACACACTATAAACTATTAATAAGTGTGTCGTGACTGCCTCCTTTACCACCAGCACCCTGGTAACTCTGTCCTAAAATGTGTAACTATACAGCCATCCATCCAGACACTTTATGGAAAACATATACCACAACAAAATTTTGATATATTAGAATTTCCACATATTCAGCAGCCAAATAATTCAGTGAAAGGAGTGAAGAACTAAGATAAAAACGTTAATTCTGTAGTCGCATCTCAATGCTGTTTGAGTCCTTGAGCTTAAGTGACTCCAAAATACAGTGGTTTTTTTTACTAGAGTAAGAGATACACACTCTGGGGATAGGATCTGTCTGACTAAATGGGGCAAAAGCATTTGTTGAGAGGCTGGCCAACTAGGTAGGGAGACCTTTAAACTAGAAACGGTGGGGGACAAAGCAATTCTTCAACAAACAAGTAAGGCAAGTTGGGGATAGAGCAGGCAAGGCAAGGGCCGTGGCTGATGGGAACACAAGGGCAATCCACGCAACTGAGGTGAAGTGGAATCCCCTTCAGCACAGGCATGCAAGGAAGGAGGTGCAGCAGAACAGCCTTGTGGGGAAAGCTCTCAAGCCGGTGCTGGGGAATTGGCACGCTTGGGTGCCTCTCTGGCATGCCTCTACACTAATGTACACTGCATGGGGAACGAACAGGAGTTAAAGTGTGTGCAGTCATGAGGCTACAACCTCATTGGGATCATGGAGACGTGGTGGGATAGCTTATATGACTGGAAGGCTGCAATTGAGAAATACAGATGTTTTAGGAAGGACAGGCTGGGAAGGTGAGGAAGGGGAGTTGTCCTTTATGCGAGAGAGCAGCTAGAGTCCATGGAGCTCTGCCTGGGGATGGGTCAGGAGTCAGTCAAGAGCTTATGGGTGCAGATTAGCAGGCAGACCAACACGAGTGCTGTTGTAGTGGACGTCTGCTAAAGACTTCCTGATCAGGAAAAAGAAACAGATGAGACCTTTTCCAAACACCTGGAGGAAGCCTCATGTGTACAGACCCTGGCCCTCATGGGGAACTTCAACCACCCTGGTATCTGCTGGAGGGGCAATAGCAGGATGAAATATGAGTTTTCTGGAGTGCTCTGATGACAACTTCCTGATGCAGGTGATCGAAGAGTCAACAAGGAGAGGTACTGTGCTGGACCTGATACTTACAAAAAAAGGAAGAACTGGTTGAGGATGTAAACGTTAGAAGCAGCCTTGGCTGCAGTGACCATGAGATGGTAGGGATCAGGATCCTAAGGGAAGGGAGAAGGGCAAAAACCAGGACCACAGACCTGCATTGCAGGAGACCAGATTTCAACCTCTTCAGGTATCTGCTTGAAAGAATACCATGGCATACAGACCTGCAGAGAAGAGGGGTCCAGAACAGCTGGCTGATATTCAAGGATCACCTCCTCCAAGCTCAAGAAAGGTCCATCCCAACAAGCAGGCAACAAAGCAAGGGCAGCAGGAGGCTTGTATGGATACACAAAAAGCTCGTAACTGAACTTGGGCATTAAATGGAAGAGTACAAGAGGCAGAAGTGGGGTCAGGTGACCCAGGAGTAAAGAGTTCCTGTCCAACCATGCAGGGATGTGAGGGGCAACAAGAAAGGACACATAAACAGCAAAAGGAAAACTAGGGAAAATGTGGGCCTTCTACTGAATGGGGAAGGGGACCTGGTGACATAGGACACAAAAAAGGACAAGGTGCTCAATGCCTTCTTTCCCTCAGTCTTTACCAGTAAAATCACCCTTCAGGAATCCAGGCCACTCTTGTGTGGTCATGGCAGCAGGGAGAGGTTCCATAAGACTGGAGGAGAGCAAATGTCACTCCTATCTTCAAGAATAGCAAGAAGGAACATCCAGGAAACTACAGGCTGGTCAGCCTCACCTCAGTCCCTGGTGACTGAAGGTGATGGAGGAAATCCTCCTGGAAAGCACTGCCAAACACATGAAAGACAGGAAGGTGACTGGGAGCAGTCAGCAAGGTTTTACAAACGGGAAGTCATGCTTAGCCCTTCTACAATAAGGTGATTAGCTTGGTGGGTGAGGGAAAAGCAGCTGATGTTATTTACATGAACGGTAGTAAGCCTTCAGA
Source organism: Phoenicopterus ruber ruber (assembly GCA_009819775.1). NCBI lineage: Eukaryota > Metazoa > Chordata > Aves > Phoenicopteriformes > Phoenicopteridae > Phoenicopterus > Phoenicopterus ruber. Next base: position 63,721,612 of record CM020246.1, on the reverse strand, counting down.
CACTGTCTCCCATAACATCATCATAGACAAGCTGACAATGTATGGATTAGGTAAGTGGACAGTGATGTGGATTGAAAACTGGCGGAACAGCTGGGCACCAGCGGTTTGTGATCAGCAGCACAAAGTACAGTTGGAGGCAAGTCACTAGTGGTGTACCCCAGGGGTCAATACTGGGACCAGTACTGTTCCAACATCTTCATTAATGACCTAGATGCTGGGACACAGTGCACCCTCACCAAGTTTGCTGATGACAGAAAACTGGGAGGAGAAGCTGATACACCAGATGGTTCAGCTACCTTTCAGAGGATCTCAACAGGCTGGAGAAATGGGCTGATGGAAACCTCATACAGTTCAACAAGGGGAAGTGCAAAGTCCTGCACCTGGGAGGGAACAACCGCAGGCACCAGTACATGCTGGGGGCTGCCCAGCTGGAAAGCAGCTTGGAAGAAAAGAGGTCCTGGTGGACAAGCTGAACATGCTAGCGATGGACCCTCGTGGCAAAAAGTCCGACAGTATCCTGGGCTGCATTAAGAAGTGTTTTGCCAGCAGGTCGGCAAAACTTCCTCTCTACTCAAGTGTTGGCGGGGCTGCATCTGGAGTACTGTGTCCAGTTCCAGCCTCCCCAGTACAAGAAAGATACAGACTTACTGGAGCAAGCCCTGTGCGGGACCACAAAGGTGCTTAAGGGACCGGAGCATCTGTCACATGCAGAGAAGCTGAGAGAGCTGGGACTGTTCAGCCTGGAGAAGAGAAGGCTCAGGGGATTCTCATCAATGTGTATAAACACCTGGACTGGCTAACATGTCAAAAGAGCAGACAACTGTAATTATACACACTACTGTCTGCTTTGCTTACAAAACCAGATTTTCCCCCAAATCCTGGAATTATGAAACCACTATTCTTCAAAATGGAAAAATTAGTAATCCAAATGCTGCTCTGAGCTTTCACAGTAGTTACTCTGGGTGAAGACAAACCATAAAATATTCAGGTCCAGCATACAATTTATATTTAATTTACCAGTACAAGAAATGGAGTTGACCTTGTAAGTGATTTTCCACTGTGAGAGCAGTTTTTCCTAATAGGAACTACTACTATGGACTTCGTAATTTACAGGAAACATTATCTTCTACTTCTTAATATAGAACCCAATACTTAAACACTAAAAATATGCCAGGCTTCTATAACGAAGTCTGACAGAAGCTGTATTCACCCTTTTTTTAATCTTATCTCTCTCAAAAGATAAACAAACCATGAAGGTGCTTATCAGAGATTTATATTTAGAAAGACATGTACAACTGATTGTTATAATTATTTGCTAAGACCAAGACTCAGCCTTTATAATACATTGCACTTTGGCATTTTTACTGAAATTTCAAGTTAAACTTTTAACTGATCTATCATTAGTGATTAAAGTTCAATAGTAGCACGAAGACTAATCCAAGTATTCCACCCTCAGTTCACTGGTAAGAGAACAAGTAACAGCCTATGTATATTAACTAGTTGATTAATTGCGACATCACTAGCTGATGCAAATAATCCTGCCTACCACTTTATTAAAATAATTTGGGTTTTGTTTTATTGTTGGTTTTGTTTTTTTTTTTTTTTTTAAGAAAAAGATACATACCATAATCAAAAGAAGGCAAGTAATTGCTCACTAACCTCTGCTTCAGCTGCTTGTGATTGCAGGAGCTGTCGTATACGAAGAATGTCCTTCTCTATTTGTTGAATTCTCGCCACCCTTGCCTGAAATGAATGCATTTCCATGTTTGATTTTGTTCAAAAACTCCTTTTACTTACTGTATAGAATGACAATATGAAGAGTTCTTTGCAAATACAGCTGACTACAAAACAAAACCACTTCATTCATGTGGTAATTCAAATGTTGTTCATAATAAAACCCAGGCATGACTGCAAACATTTGAAACATAGCGAGTAGTTGGGTTTTTAATAGAACTGATACTAATTTGGATATAATAGGTTGTCACACAGTACACATTCAGGTATAGAAAAATGCTCCAGTTAACCTGCACAATTTTCCTGTTTCTGAAACTGACATTTGGCACAGATCTTTACTTTCATCTCAAATGTTACAATTCTACTTGTCTTGCAAAGATTTGAGAGATATTTATATTTGCATAGCATCTTGAGGGTATGAAATCCTGAATGACTTCTATTATATTCAACTACAATAATGATTTGGGAGTTTTGCTTTTGCATAGCCTCTGAATATTGTCGTGCTCCTACAAATCTCAAAGAATTTACAGGCTAAATACGAAGAAAATGACATACTGCTTCTTGGTTTGTCTGGGATTTTATGGACATCTATGAATCAGTCTTTTACAGCCATATTGCTACTTATTTCCCACTGCAACCATTCTGTGGTTAGTAAAGGGAACGTTAAAAAACCCAAATGTTACAGGATACATATACTCCATACAAGTCGTACTGTGAAGCACAAGATGCATAACGATTCTGTGAAAAGCTAAGTGTATAAAGTTATATATCCCTGTATGAGCTTGATAATTTAATAAATTGACATTATTTTACTTTAAAAGTGGGCAGAAAATAATTCGCCCAATAGTATCAGGATATGAAGAGAACACCAAACTGATTAAGTAGGGGTTTTTTGTGTGAGGAACAGTTTAATAAAATGGACACGTAGTTGAAAAAAGAACCCAAGCCAAACCTGATTCTTTCACCTGATTAACATTTGCAATGCTATACTAAAAAAGGAAAGGCTTTGGGTGTCTAGTAGACACTGCAAGGATCAGTGTTATAATCAATCTTATTTAACACCTTTGTATTATTTAACCCCTTTATAAGCTGAAAATGGAAATAAGATGAACTTTTAAAAGGTGCTAATGCCAAAAGATACACATGGAACAGAAACACAATGTGATCTAGAAATTTTAGAAATATTGAAGAAAATATAATCACAAAATAGAATGAATTCCCGAAACATGCACCATAAGTGGCTATGGGAAAAGAATCATAAATGTCAACATTTAGTAGAGATGCAAAGCTATGAACATTAAACTATAAATTTGATTTGAATTGGTAAAGCAAAGTATCAGAAAAAATGCCAATAAAAATTTGAAAGCTGCACGCAGCACAGAAGCTTCAGCACAACATGAGGCAAATAGATAATTCATCCCCTCTTTGCTCCTGGATCAAGAAATTCTTAAATGTTAGAAAGATAATAAAAACAGTATTCCTGGAAATAACTGTGCATTGGTGATGTGATGCATGACTGACAGAGTATGTCTCTCATTGTCTTTAAGAATGACTTGCGTTTCCCCTAAATTGAGTTTCTTTCTGTGTAACCAGCAATGTATTCCATAAAGGGCGTCAAGGGAATCTGAATATCTGTATATACACACCTAAACATGGGGAAATATTTTGTGCAGATGAAAAAAAATTAAATATTGCATGATTTGCCCAGTATCACTGAGGGAGTCCTCAAAAGGGACAGAAATTCAATACATCCTTCCCGATTTTAGTCCAGATATTTAAACATCAGATCATTCTTCTTTCTGCTAATTCATTGTTTGTATTACACGGAAATTGAGGAGTTCCATTAACCAGGAGTATATTTTGTGCCAAACACTGTACAAGCAGAAAAAAAAAATGCATTTCTTGCCACAAAGGGGTACAGCCTAATGGCAAACATGCAAAAACAGAGGTGCACAATCAAACAAGCACCAGGAATGTGTTTAACTTTAGAACCTCTATAGGAAACATCACTTTTTATTCCTATTTGTTCATAGTATATTCTCATTCATTGTTATGTTTACTCATCACCTTTATTAACATAAAATTGTTGGATAAAGTAACTTAACATTTAAAGTTACAAATTATTTGGATTTTACTGCTCCAGTAAGACATCTAACAAAAAAAAAAAATTCCTCCATATTCACAGTGATAGAAAAATAGTCACCTTCTAGAAAGTAAAAATAAGGAGTATTATTTTGTTTTGAAAAGATTGATCCCCCCCCCCAAAAATAAAATATACATAATAGACAAAATTATTAATGGGTTGGTCTACATTTACAAACAAGACCACTGGATGAAACTAACAGCGCTGAAATCTTTATCTGAGAGAGACTCCAGGATCCAAATTTTCTTCTATCTTTAGTGGTCTGCTGTTTTAGCAAACTTTTAAGGATCTTGGGATAAGTTCTTATGAGAATGATCATTTCTTGTGAGATTTTTAAGGAACTCTAAACCTAAAACCAAAAAATGACATCCTCCTTGTTCTGGCAAGAAGGAAAAATAAATTCTATGTGAACATGATTTCAGTCTTGGAATGGGAATTTTTATTTTTTGTATTTTACAGAAATTAAGTTTGCTTCTACTTATTACTAAGCATATAGGCTACAACATTTGCATAGTCAAAATAAAACATGGATAAGTATGCTTTTTTGTTTTTCCAAGTAAGAACTACCACGTGACGTTATAAACTTCAGGGAATAGAACACGTTAGCAAAAATAATTAAACAAGCTAAAATAAATTGCTGCCAGTCTTCTAATGCATGTTTCTGAATAACCGTTGGGTATGTGCTTGTATACAATCTTCATAAAAGATAACATCAACAGTGAGTTGCTGTGAGCTAACTTGCTTCAGAAAGACGAGGATGAAGGAAACAAAGCCTAATCATGACAGATGAATGAGGGAAAAGGCCATTGTTTTAAGGTCCACGAGAAAGGGTGGCTAGTGCATCAACTACTTGGGCAACAGCAGGTTATCACCACTTTCACAGAACAATCTTTGCAGACAGAGATGTCTGCAATGCCACCCTTTATATAGCTGAACCATTCTCTCCCTTCTATCTACATTTTGCATTGCATTGTGTCACAATCAATTAGGGTGGAAGGAAAATACAGAGCAGAAAGCTGAAAAACTAGCAAGTTCACTCCCCTTGCCAAATATGAATGGTTCAGTTTGCACATTTAAACATCACACTGAAATAATCCAGAATTTGCTTTTATGTATTTGTGCACCAATGAACTTCTACACAGTTGTGGCACCTGTCCTCGGTAAAATGAAACGAAGGGGAATTACCAGTCAAATTCACAAGAAGCACATGCAGAAGTAGTTATGTCCCATTTTATAATCTTTATATAATCACAATAGACCATGTAATTTCTGTAACTCTGTAAGTGTTATACATATATAGAGAGTAAAACAGTTGTGATAAACCCATGGGTAAACATTAGTTCAGAAAACCATAAAATATCTCAACATCTCCTTGGTAGCATTTTTTCTCCCCACAAAATTAAAAAAGAACAAGCAGGGAAGAAGCTACTTCAGGGACAACTTAATTACTTTCATAGTGATATAACCACAGTCAAATTGTTTCTCTGAAAAATTTCATTTATTCTCTGTCTGAGTGCATTTAGAATTTTGCCAGCAGCCTACCCTACCTATTTAACTTAATTCACCTTACTCTAGCTTAAGCTTGTTAGCAGCAAGAGAACTTTCCCAGAAGTTCTAGTGTCAATGCCGTAACACTTTCTTGTGCAACAGGGCTAACCAGACATCTGCAGACAATCCCGAGTCTGCTCTGCCTTCACTCAGGACTGGCTGACACAAGTTGCACAGCCGAATTTGTGCAGGGCATCACCACTGCTGATAAACCTCAATAATACAGCCATACGGATTCCAGATCAGAGCCAGTTATTATCCAGGCAGATTAAACTCGGGTCTGTCTGAGCACGTCTACATAGACAAATCCCTACACAGCCTTTATGTACATACCTGACAACTGCAGGTTGTTATCTGTTTTGCTAAATACTTAACAACCATAGGAATTTTCTGAAAAGTCCTACTAAATTACTCACTTTAAAATTTAAAACAGCTTTTTAAATTACAAACAAAATTAATTAGAAATGTTTCTTCTGTAGCAAAATTTTGTGTTGAGTAGACCTGGCAAGAAAAATAAAATAAGAGCCTAAAGAGACTATTTTTATTTAAAGGACTTATTTTTGTAACATTCACCATAAAAAAAACCCAGATTATCTTACCAAGCTGGTTATTTAACATCTCTGGATATACACAGTAATAATACAATAATACAAATTGTCCCTCTACTACTGTGGCAGAATAGTTTGTATAACCAGCAAGCAGCTGATTATTCCATTTACAGGTTCCACACAATTAGATTCTGAGTTATACTTCCAAATGTGTGTAACATGATTTGCATACAGAATTGTCCATGTCGTCGTCATGAATGCAAAACAGCTCTTGGGGAGAGCAAACAACCTCCAGATATGTATGTGAATTACACTTTACCTGAATACCTTGTTTTCAAAGATTATTCCGTGATAGATGGTTTCTGGTTAAGGAAACTTAACAATAGTCGCTGGATTTTATTCTAAACTTAAAAGCATGAAAAACCCAGCATGACAGATGCAAAATAGACCAGTTGTAAATACATGTTTGTTTGAAGCTACAACGGTAATAAATTATAAGCCAATAATCATTAAAAAGTATTTTCTTTTGAAGAAACTGTCTACTTCTGTCCACTCACAAGTCTCTTTTTAGACAGTTAAGGAGGGTACTTTTTGCTGAGTTGTTATTTCCTGTGTTCTGATTCCGAATTTTGTATTTGAAAGGCTAAATGATCTAAGGTATCACTGTGTTTACACACAGTTTAAAGATACAACTACCAATAATTTAATGAAAATGCAGGAAAACTTCTTCCATTCCTTCTAACAATGAAAGACAAACTATACCTGTGCTCGCTTCTCCATGTCCTGGCAAGTACCTAGCTGTTCTTCCATTGCAGCTCTGATTTGCCTTGCCTCGTACTCCAGCTGCCTTCTGGTCATATCTGTTTGCAAGGAGAACTGAAATTGAAGTACAGAGAAGCCATTTTAGTAAATAATGTTTATGTGAACTGTGTATTTCTCTGAACAAAAGCAGAACAATTACTTTTCCACACCAAACTTCATAAACGAACAAAACATAGTAAACAAAACATAATAAACATAAAATATGACTGCATTATTAAAAACAAGAACACACCATGTTGTTCAACCAACAGACTACCTGCAAGTTTTGTCAAATGACTAAATATAACGCATAAACATTGAGACACTATCACTTACGACAAGACTGGAACATCTGGCTACCCACGTGTGTCAGCATACCAACAAAATTGTTATGCGTGCCATCTGAATCAGTATTTTCAAAAATATTCAGAGGTATCAAACTACTGCACATAGTGATGGTATTCATACTACTGCTATCTACCCTATTTTTAACTATCCTGTGAGAAAAGCACAAGTGTTCAATTCAGGAACAGCACCACAGCTTAAGGGAAGGCATTCCAATCGACAGATTTCTCAAGGCAGGAGCAAAACCACTTCACTGGTTTTAGACAATTACTCAGTTTGCAAATAAATGAGTCTTCAAGAGCAGTCGTCCCAGAGGACTTCACCAAGGTCAATTCAGAGAGTCAAAAGAGACAATCATCAGCAAATATGTAAAGTGCTACTAAAAAGAATGGGATCTGTCATTCTGTTGTGGCTGGAGTAAGTAGTAATGGATATAAATTACTGCAAAAGAGATTTAGTGTAGATGTTAAGTAAGACATTCTAATCATAAGAAGAGCTAAGTTAATTCATTACCTATGAAACTAGGGAGACAATCTTACAACCTTCAATACAGTGACACAGATAGAGCTGACAGTGCCTTTGGGAATGGGCTGCACTTCCTCAAGATCCTTTTCAAACCTTCTCCCCTTGCTTCTGGTGCTCTGATAAGCTCAGCCATGACTCAGTGTTAGATTTGCTGAACTCCAGCTCTTTCACCCCAGTCACAGAAGAGTTTCCATTGTCCATTTCCACTTCCAGGAGGCTGACTGATTCCTGATCAGGTATGACTCTGTAAAGATGGGCAACCAGGCCTTCCCAACACTGTACGCGTGAAGGAATGCACTACAAATATATCCAAGCTGCTGAGGTCTGACAACAGGAAAACCTGTATTATCTGGGATATCAGACATCTTCATTATCCGAGACAATGACAACTTGACTATAAATAGTCTGGAGATGCCAGGGTAAAAGCTTGGAGCAACAATACCTGCATAGGCTATAGCAACCACTTTACTTGCTGTTATGAACTACGAACTTCTGTGTAAATTGTCTCAGACTAATACTGCTCTGAAAACTAAAAGAATCCACTAAATAACAGAACAGATAGAGAAAAGACCTTTAGAGGATAGTTAAAGAAGCAGCGTATCGACATGTAATTCATTTGTCATAACAATGTCAGTGCTCCCTTCTATCACTGACATTTATACTGACAGGTATGAATTTTAATGTGTAAAATTATATATGAAAAAATGCATTATTTAGGCTGTTAGCTTTACATAGTGAATAAAAATGTTTTAAATTAAAATGATAGCAGAGAACGTCACCAAACTCATAAAATAACACACAGCATCTAAATAGAGACCACAGCACCAGATACATGACCAAGCATATTGAAGGAACTTACATTTTCAGTAAGGGGGAGACTATCAATCCTTTTAGTCAGGTTCTGAAGCTGGGCATAATACCAGTCCTTTTCTTTCTCTTCCTTCTCAAGCTCCGCAAGCAAAAGAGATCTATTAAAAACACAAGTGGGAAATGTCTCACTATTAAGACCTCATTACTATACGTAGGTACAGAAGTAGGCACTGATACCCACAAAAAAGCTTAAACGAGAAATAAGGTTTGAAGAGGGCTCTAAGATGACATTTGAGAAGGTGGGTGCAGTTACCTGGCCCTGGCTGAACAACCTACCCACTCCTCTGTGCTAAGCAAGTCACTAGCTTCTTGTATATCAGCTCCATGTCTACAGAAGAGTAAGATACCTACATTTCTCTACAAAACCACTTTGAAATCTAAAGCTAAGAGGCACTTTGTGAAAGCAAAAACCAGTTGCTAGTCATGTGCTAACTTGTATCCTGAATCTTTTAGACAATATGCTTTGTACAATGCATCAAATTACATTTAAGAAAAGGCCTGGATGTTACAGGAGCATATACATCCCTGAATCACATTACTGAATTAAATTACCTCATCCGCCTTTGCAATGTCTCCTTACTTTGTCAGCCATACCAAAACAATAGGTAAAGCACACAAAATCAAGCTATTTCTATGAGTATTAAAAATACTTTAAAAGAGTATTTTCCATCAAATGTTATACACAGGATACATTTGCAGCTGTTTAAAACATGTTAAATGGGTATCATAGGCATACTGCATACCTGAGTAGTACATGAGAAAGGTAAAAAGATTAATAAATGCAGACTACCAAGAAAAAAATCTATTAGAAACTTTACATCTATTTTATCAATTGTTCATGAACTATATTTATATAGTTGTAAATTTTATCAATGTAGTTACATAGCGTTCATTGTTACAACACTTTCCAAAATAGGTATTAAAATTTTCAGGCAAAATCTGACTAGTAGGAGCACATAGAAAAGCCACTCCTGTTTTTTTGAGGGGTTTTTTTGGTGTTTTTTAAAATAGAAGTTTATCAGTTTCTTATAAATGCTTTCTGTGAGCACTCTTCCTCCTTCTGACATTTTAATATTGCTCATTAACATTAACGGAAATGCTAAAATCAACACTTAGCCAGAGGACAGAAAGCTGCATACAAGTTTGCCCAGTATTATTTCCCATCCCTTAACTTATGCATCCCTCTCTCTAAACGCAAGTTGCGGTCTTTCTGAGCAAGAGCCATATGAACCTTTATAAAGCACAGAAAGACATTATCGATAATTACTGTAAGTTGTTAAGGAACAAAAACACAACACACAACAAAAACATACAACTTTCCCCTGAATACTTCGATAATGCATCCCAGTCATGATTTGAGATGAAGATAATCAAACTTTCACATGATAGAACTTCATGTAGAAGAAAGAATTTAAAAACATGTATTTTGAAGGATCTGTTTCACTTAGTTCCTGCTTTAAAAATTTTGATGACTTAACAGTTATACTACCTACCCAATGTAAGTGACCTGACCAGTATTCAAATGGAAAATTAAAACTGACAGGATCCCTCACTTCAACTGCAAGAGACTGAAAAACTACACACATCTAAGAGTGCTGAATGTTTTTACACATCAACAGAATGACATAAATTTCCAGATTTGATTCCACAGTTATGTTGAAACAGAACTGTTAGAAGAATATCAAGACTACACATTAAGTCATTTACTGGGCCGCTTTTACATCAGACAGGTTTACAATTAAAATCAGTGAAAAGGAGCAACAAACAACAATTACCATACCATTGCAGGTAACTGTAGCAGGATTACAGGAAACCAGTAATTCTTCAGCCACAAGGATGGGGCTGGCAGGAATTCCTTAAGTCCTTCAGACAGACTGAAGGAAAAGCTAATAGATGGTGCTTGGGGAAAGCCTGTGAGGAAAGTCATTTTTCTGGCCTCCTACCTGCCCATCCTCTTAACACATACCCTGGGTGCCTGATCTCTGCGCGCACAGGCATTCTGCGTGGCTTCACTTTTTACCACCTTGGGCGCCCACGCACCGCTTGTGTCCAGTTTGCGAAAGCAAATTTGCAAAAGCATAATTAATGCAATCCTTATAAAATGTATTTTTACCATATGAGGATTCGCAAATGTGAAAGGACCAACTAATTCTGCCTCTGGATGTCAAAGAACTGGTAGAAGAAACCAGAGAGATTACTTTCAGCTAAGTAAACATGTGATTAAGTTCCTCTTGTAAAACGTAGGATATTCAGTTTGTGAGACACACTGTCACTCAATCTGTTTTGACATGCACAACGGATGCTAGAAGCAAGAAAAGAACTTAAGAACCATCAGTGTTCCATAAACAACATAATGCATGACCTGAGGGCGACTCCTTTAATTTAATAGTGCCATTTTTGCTTCTGAGTAATGCTTTATTTGGGATTACTAGTTTGGTATCCCTGCTTCATGAGAATTCAGGTTTTAACAATGTCTTTAAGGCCTCTCAGTACAAAGGCTGGAGGGTTGGTACAACTATAGCAGGTTGCACTGCAAGTTCCTTGAAAATAAGCAGCAAGTCTCTGTAAGATGTGTCTGATAAGCTGCTCCCCACGCTTAACATTACTATCAGATACTACACGAACCAGACGTATAGCTCCTTCTCAGCCTTCTGGAACTTCTTGAGGTTAGGAAAGCATTTAACGTGGAAGAGCTGTTACTGATCATGGAAAAAAATTGATGGAAAAACACAGCGCACTTATTCCATCTTTTTATACCCCCAAATTGTTTACATCAGGACTTTCACAGTATCAGAGGTAATTCTGTTCTCTGTCATACCCTGTCAAGTTCAGTGAGAATGCCGCAGGGCAAATGAAACAAGCCTTTGGAACTTTACAGTATTTTTATGAGTTAACAAAAAGTTTCCAATTTGAACTGTTTTTCTGAAGGGTGGGTATTTCAAAAGACTTGTCTAATGTGGTATTTTTTTAAGCTCCCAACAATATATGAAGCCGAATGAATGCAGAAAACCGGTTTCTTCTTTTGAAAATCTTTCCTGCATAATTATGTCAACATTATTTCCAGTTAAAAGGGAGAAGGGAAACAAACTATATGCTACTCTACTTGAATTATGTAAATTACAATTATAATTAATACGTCACTTCAATTGGTAGATGATAAAATAAAATCTTGAAAATTAAACACTGCTGATAGATACTGTAAAACTTAGGTAAGTTGTACAGTCAGCCAAAGCGAGATAAGAGTGGGGGGAAAAGGAAGTAATGAGACAGACAAAAAGCTCAATATCAACATTAAGAAAATTTTAAAAAAAGGAGTGGCATAAACAAGACAAAAATATTTTCATAAAAAATTCATCATAAGATTGTTATCTTCAGTGGTAAATTACAGAATTTACAAAGGTGAGATTATTAAATTTACTAAATTGCAAAAGGCAAACCAACACAAAAAGTAACCTGCAGTGTACTCTGAAGTTTTGCTGTTGATACAGTATCTTACCAAATACACCTGGAAATGGCCAGAGAGACAGCAGCAGATATTTAATGAATAGTGTATTCTAAATTGGCAACCTAAAAACATCCCCCCCTTCTTCTCTCTTTTTTTTTTTTAACTTTGAAAAGCTAAGCAAATGAGAAACAAGCAGACAATTTCATCTTCATTCTAGTAAGCGAATCAAATGATTAATTTTCTTCCCCTCAGATGATCACTTTTAGCCAAGCTAAATAATTTTTTCAATACAAAACAAATTTTAGCAATTTTTTCTTGTTTCTTGTTTACATTAATAAGCATCTAGTGAATTAGTTCATTAATAAACGTCTTATGAATTTGCCAAGTTCACACACAGTTAATACATGATTTGGTCACTGCCCAAACACTGTTGCCCATGAGCAGCATGTTCTGTGCCAGTGTGTTAAGATACTGAGTGGAAACGTTCCCTTGCTGCAGGTTTCCAAAACATGTTATTTTCTTCTAAATCATTTTAATATTTTGAGGCTTGTCAAGTTCCGTAAGTTCTTTGAAAGTCTGTTTTAAGTGCCAAAAAAATTCTATTAGCAAATAATACGTGTTTAAATATATGTTTAGAAACACAGAAACTTAGTAAGTATGCCAAACAAGTTCAGACACAAAGCACTGGAAAATAAGTGGTTAATTTTCTTTCAGAAACTGTAGTGATTTCAGATGCGTGGTCCTACACCCCCCCCCCGCCAAGTTCTGATTCATTTGTCTACCCAGGACCCACATCAATGCCCTACGCGTTCCTACGTGTCCCCTGAAACAGCCTAAAGAATAGGGCACTTCGGATTATCCATCATTTCACTTCTAATGAAGCAAGATGTGATCTGGCCGTGCCTCTACAGATCATCTTCTCCACAGCACAAATCTTTACCCCATCAGCTGTGACAGTAACACTGCCTAAGCTCATCTGAAATTAAAATATCCTTACTCCTTTTTTCCAGCATTATCTGGAACAAAGACCAGTTCACTGCCTAAGCTGTCCTTACTGCTGAGAAAAATGTCCAAAGTACTATCACCTTAGAATCCATGAGAGTGGGAAAGGATCACAGACCATAAATCAGATGTGCTAACCACCTTGAAGAACTCCAGCTGCTATAAGTTAATATTCCTTGTTCCAAGTGACTTGGAGTTCACTTGAACCATAACTGAAAGTCCTAACTACACTTAAAGATTTTAGTATCACATGTGGTAAAACACAGCACTGGAAGAATACAAACAAGTACACTGTTTTGTTAAGATAGAAAATGACAGACACATTAGATTCTTGAAGACTGGGATGAGCAAGTGGGAAGAGATTCCCAAACTCCTAAATATTCTTATACAGCTCCTCAGGAATCTAGATTTTACGCAATGCAACAAATATGATTAGTGATCTGGACTAGGAAAATGAAAAAATAAGAGTGGCTGCTAGAAGAGGCTCAGTGCAGACCCATGGGAAGTTACTTTCATTCTACTGATAGGACCAAAAGAAAGGGACCGAGACATAGTAGCTTGGAGGAAAAGTGTACTCCTTTCAGCTCTTGACTGCAAAAATTTTACTGAACACCAGGAAAGGGCCTTAGAGGAAGGTTTTCTGACAGGCTGCCCACAAACCACTTATTACCCACCAAACTTTTGTATTACTATTTTTTTGCTTGTTAATGACTACTAGGCATAAAAATGCTGTGTTGCTGTTTATTCGGTTTTGCAGCCTCCAGCTTCACGTCCATTAAGTAGCTCACAATGACCAAATCTTTACGAAACCCTATCTTAAAGTCAGGCCTCTGAAAACATCTGGGATTTCAGTCATGCTCATTCTGAGATATAAAGATGTCTTCAGTGGAAACAGCTGCATGTCTCTTACTTTGCATTTCCTCTGTTAGTGATTGATAAAGTGCTACAAATCTGTATTACGCCCTGAAAGTATGTTCTTCCTATTAAATGGATACCACTACCTTCCAAAAAAAAAGAAATTCCATGGTTTTGTCAACACAAAACATCGCATGGCCACAACATCTTGAAGAGAAAGAGTAAGTATTTTTTGTTTAGCTGACATTTTTGCTGAGAGAGCAGAATCACTAGGTAAATGTCTGCTAATAGTAAATAACTGATCAACCAGCTATGGTAGTTATAACCATTTCAAAAAAGGGAAAGAGATTGCACCATCACATTGTTACAGTTTTAGCACTTATCAACAGTGGTGAGGAGATATGGAGGTGTTTGGGATGCTCCACCTCCTCTCTCTAAATACATTTCAGATGCTGACAATCTGCTGATCAAATAAAATAATGAATGAAGTGCATATATGAAGAAGCAATAGAAACCATATGATGTATTTTAAGATTTTTTTAGGGGGTTTTTTTGCGTGCATCTAAATATAATGTAGATTCCTTGTTTCCTTACCCATCAAGATAAATATACCAGTGATCAAAACCATATGCATGACAGCTAAATACTAGGTGTGTCAGTAAAATTTCATGTTAAAATTAGAAGTCAATTCATACTGGACGAATAAACAAAGAAATTTACCTCTCTTTTTCTAGCTCTTCTAAATAACCAGTGCTTTCTCTGCTTCCATTCATAAATCCTCTTCTTGGAAATGATCCCATGGGAACAGGACTGCACTCTCCTGAACGGCTTGACACAGAGCCTTCCCGGCTCCCATATGAACGCGTGGACACCTTTGGCCTTAACTTCACTCCAGGGAAGTTCGTACTTTCCAAGTTCAGTTCTGGATAATAAAGAGCAAATATTTTCAGAGTTGAAGTTCAGGAGCACAAATTTAAAAGATCATTTCTATCTTAATTTCTTATTTCCTGAACAAATCCATGATTTTTTTGATGGAAACATTTTGCATAGAAATCCACAGAAGAACATAATGTGAACAAAACCCATGTTAATGGTACACTCAGAGAATACTAGTCATCTAAGCAGATGGCCAAACTGCAATCCTGACAATCAGAACAGTATCCCCACACGAGTCTGCCTGCCTCTTTCCCAGAGGACTTAAGAAATGGGCAGAGTTTTGCATACGAATGTCGTACGAATTGTTCTTGCGGCCCACTTTCTAATAGCTTCTTTCTCAGAGATCCTGCAGATGCTTCACTGTCACATAAATGATGACAACTCTGTTCACCACAGGGCCCTTAAATGTAGACATCTCCTACGGTATTTCTGGTTCAGTGGTAGGGATAATGGATGTATACAGGGAGTCAGTGGTCTGGGCTTGCTTTTCACATCCCATATAGTGGGATGATGCACATTCCAGCACATGCTCTAGGGAAGGGGGCATCAGTTTGCAGCATGACAGATACAATTCCAGCAACATGAGGGCAGGGCATGCAAACAAGTTTAGAAAATTGGTGGAACTAATCCATCATTAACTTCAACAAATGTATCTTTTCTGAAGAACCGAATGAAATGCCAGTTATATCAAAAGTAATTCATATGAAGCCCTAGGATAACAGTAGCAAAAGCATAAATGCAGTATAGGAACATTGCTTTTTCAAGAATGTGTCTTAAAATGCTTAGCAAAAATAACAGGCAGTGAGACTATGCCTAACCATCAAAGTCAGCCTGGAAAGAATAAACAGCTGAGTTAGAAAATTTTATCCCAAAGGAAAAAATAACTGAGAAACAAATGAACCTACTTAAAACATAATTCTAGATTTACCTTTAAGTCGTTCCAGTAAGTCAATTTGTCCAGAAGACGCCATTGCCTCATCTTCAATACTTCCTTGTAGCTGTTTCAGCACCTCCTGTAAGAAATTAAGTTTAATTTAGAAATCCTTACAATAAACAACCACAAGGTAAATACATCTTATCCTGCCCTCAAGTGCACATTTATGTAACAGCTACCGAGACACAGATGTAAACTGTATTTCATGTGAGCAGTGATCAAGCGTCATAACTTTAATTGCCATCAAACATATTCTACAGTGTTTCCCCAAGCACTGTCATGATGTAAAGTATATCCTGAATAACTCATCCTCTCCGCTAGTCCAATCTATTGGCTATTTAAAAGTTATTCTCAAAGTGAATACCAGTTATCTGGAATTTACAGATGGAGAAATGGAAGCACAGAGAAATTAGTTAAATTTCTCCATCTGTGTAGCTAAAGTTAGTCTTGTAAAAATAAAATTTGGATACATAACTGAACATTGCAAAAGCATCCTGAATACCACACTTTTTAAACCTCAAAGATACCAGAGCAGGATTTATTTTCTGCGAGGCTTTAGCACCACTGTAAACCAGCAAGGACAGTCATATTATTCTTACTACTACTACCACCAATGCTACCATTACACCCATGAGGAAAAGACTTAGGATTCCTTCATGGTGTCATACTATTTGGCTTATTACTATTACTATCACCACCACCATGCCTACAAGAAAGAGATTTAGGACTCCTTTATGCAGCTGAAGCTTCAAAGTCAAGAATACGGCCATGTGCTACTGAAACTATATATGATAAAATTGTACAGCTGAAGGAACATACTTCTAATGCACAAGAAGATTCGTAGTGAAAAAATGACTACTACACTAAAAGGCGCCTGTAAGCCCCCAGGTCCCTAATGCTCAGTGGCCTAAGTTCAGGTAGAAAATTAAATGCAAGTTAGTGAATGCTTTTTCTATATCATAATGACAGATACCTCAATAGCAAAACTAAATTGAAAAGACTGGACAGAAGGCAAAAAGCCCCCAGTGGAATTTAAAATATCATTTTTTATACTGTGGCATAGAAAATATTTTTAGAAGCAGTAATAGTCAGGAAATGAAAACAATTCTGAATAATGAAAGGTACTCCATACTTTTCATACATACTCTACACCCAGAATTGTACTTCTTATTCAGATCTGAAAAGTAATCAATTTCAGACAATTTAAAAGATCTCCACATCACTGTTTTGTTCTTTTAAGAGCCGAGCATACCTTACTGTCAAAATTAATGGTTCTTGCAACTTGTACAGAAGGTACCTTTTAAATGCATTTTGCTCTTTTCAAAGGAAACAAACCAGCATCTACAAGAAGTCAAGACATTCTTTAAACAGACACACTACTGAGCTTTTCTATATTCAAAGTGGTGTTCCTTGTTAAAAAAAAAAAAGGTAAAAGGAGATTTTGAGTAAAGAACTGCACAGGTTTCTGGGGAAGTAATCTCTAAGGACTAGACTCGGAGCAAACAGCAGCAGCACAGCCGCTGCAGCCACCCACCGTGTAATTAGATGCTGATACTCTAGGAAGAATAATTCTGGAGTACAGACACACTAATTATGTTTACACTGTTTTGTGGAAATAATTCTGCAGGTGGAGTTGAGCCTAAATTTCCCAATTTACATGTTGCCTGACTGATGGAGTCAAGGTGTGTGCCCGCATTCGCATTTTAGTTTGGATCAGTCTGACGCCAGACTCCCATCTGCCCCACCAGCTGTACGCTGGCTCACATCGTAGGGTGATCTTGGAGCGTGAAGCAAATTCCTTTCCGACCAAACCAACCCAGCAGTTATACTCGAGACTGCTAATGGGCATTCACTCCACAGGACCAGGCCAGAGCTAGTCCAAAACCAAAATCCCCTGAAACATATATAGTATGCACGCTAGGTCCTCAACATAATTCATCTACAGATCTGCTCTTACTGCACTACCTGTTAATGCTGGCACAGCTTTTACGATCAAGTCTGGTGTGATAAAATCACTACTCTCGGAAAGACACTCTGCCTGTGCTTTTAAGTACATTCAAGGGTATCCTCATTAGCCACATGGCCCAGCGAACTCTATATGTAACATCTGCCTTGTCAGCAAAGTCAGACAAACAAGTAATCTGGTGTTTTTCAAAGAAGGACTCCTACATTATCCGACATAAGGGCAGATAACATTTCCAGACAGCGTCTTAGCTTAAAAGCCCAAAAGCGCAATGCGGATATGTAGAGCGGTCTTGGGAGTTTTGCAGGCTTCTGAAAGATCTGTCAACTCAGATAAATTTAGAAATAACTAATGAATCCCTTTCCTCTGAGAACAGCACCTTGGTGCAGGGAAAAAACCCAACCCAAACATCCAACTCCTCCTCCTGTTCCCTTCTTAGAAGCCTCTTTCTCACTTCCCTGCGTGGCAGTTCTGCTATTTCAGAAATCATATGTTCAGGATACTTTCCTACATAATGAATGTTCCTGCTTCAAGAGCCAATATGAACAGCTAAGTGGAAATACTATCACCTTTTCCTGTGCTACCAAATTACATGACTGAGGTGTCCAGGCAGCTAGGGACTGCTCTTTCTGAATACTGGCAACAGTTAAACATTAGCATACTGAATCACCTTTCTGAATTTTCTCTGCTACAATTCATTAATTTAGGTTGTAACTTTTATTTTTTAAATTATCCCTTTTCAACAGCACATGCATTTTTTTCAAGTTAGCAGGTAAAGCGTCCTTTTCTATACTTTTCTACATTTCTTTTCTATAGTACCATTGCTAAAGTAACAATGCCATTATGAGGCTATGACATCAATTCCAAACTCAATCACAGCACACTGAAATCTAAGCTGACGAAGCAGCCAAAGGTTAGAGAGGGAGATGCAGCCTCTGGGCCAGGTACTGGTGGAAAACGAGACAGTGCTAAAATGACAAATCGGGCAATTTACAACTTTACTTGAATAAAGGAACAGAGACGTTTTCTGCAATAACCCATTTGGAGGAAACACGGCAAGTTATCTATCACTGTGACAATGCAAATTTTTACTTATTCCCTTGCACCTCAGGACTCAACACTAATGCTGTTTACGTGCAGTTCTCCCATTTTTCCCCAAGATTAACACAGCGCTTTGAAATAGTACTTTTCCACAATAACTTTATATTACTTTTGCTATCATGTCTGCTAAATAGTGTAAAATCTTCTCCACAAATAAACCTGAACCAATTTAACTAAAGATAAATTAATATTCTCTTTAGCTATGCAAGTCTGAATAAATGTATTAGTAGTGGTTTATAGCATTATTCTAAGCAAATTTTTACAGACTTAGTAGTGACTTACTGAAAAAATACACAAATGTAAGTGTATCTACAAGGAAGGCTGCGAAAGTTTTTTTCTGTTCTTTTAAAGACTGTAAGTCAAATTATTTTAATGGTCACTTGAATATAACCTAGTTCATCTTGTCCTACTGCAGAAGTACAAAAGAATGCTTTTGGAAATGGAGCTGCCCTTATGACTCATCGTCATTTAAAAAGGCTTCTGTCTTCACAGTCTCTGGACTGTGAAGTACAGAAACAATGTCTTTTTTTTTTTTTTTGTTTGGACTCTATGAATATAGTCCTGACCTTACAACTATTTTATGGGGTAATTAAATAAAAAAGATCAGACCCGTCAGCAAGTAACTGGAAAACTACTGAGAAGAAAAGCACCTTAACTAACAGTACATGCACCCAGCTAAGTGGTAAGGGTTGTAAATAAAATTGCTTAAGGGCTGTGAACTTACTCAAGCTACTAATAAAGAAAGGAACCACAGAGGAACACCGCTAATGCTGCCAGATTTCAAATCCAAATGAATTAAGATTTAAAAGTATGTTCAATTTTCGAGAACTGTAAGTATAAATATTAATATTCATATTTAGAAATATTTCAAAAGATGGTATCTGTAAAAAGACATTCTGGTTTAGACATATACCTCTCCTTTGGCAGGAAAAGGAGCACTGATGACAATTCAGACAAATTAGATACATTTGCTCTTCTGTAAAACCTACTTGCTTCCCCCCCCCCCCCCCCCCCCTTAAAATAGAACTAGCTTTATTACTTATATTCACTTTTCTAAAAGTTTTGTGTATTCAGCAAATGCCAAAATGTACGAAAATCATCATGAAAATTAAATACATGAAATCACTGGCAGCAGTATGCCAGATATACTCACAGACCAGTATCAGCTGGAATAGTAAGCCAACAAGATGTTTTCAAATTTACTGGGTCTTTCAAAGGTAAGCACCAGTCTACATTTAAAAGGATTTCCAAGAAAAGCTATTCTATCAATTAATTTTTAGCAAGACACTCTTTGTATGTGTTCCTCCTTTTTAGCTAACAACTGTACTTGGGCCTGTGTGAAGAGACGTTCCCATCACCTACATATACATACAGACACATATATAGACTTCACTGTATGTTTCTTTCAGTGTAAACAAAACCCAATCTGAGTTATCCTTCAGTTTAGGTTATGCCTACTTGGTTACGGCTATATTCACAACATTTAAGTATAAAAATGGGTTTAACTGCACAAATATAGAAAAGAAAGCATTTACAATTTCAGACAGTAATTGAACATCTATCTTAGCACCATATAGAATGGGAATATGCATACTGAATGACTGAGAACTATTATTTTTAACCAAATCAGCAGTATTTTTAAACGAGAATATTTCTGACAGCATTTGTACTCATGTTTTTAATCCAACATGCTGAAAACTTAACATACAATTGCACTCTAAACTGAAAGTGATTTTTGAAGTTCAACCCAGTGTTGCACATTGTTCCAATTATTTGTTTAAAAGGGCAGGGGAAAAAGGTAACATATACTAAAAGCACATCCATCACTCAAATTCAACAAAAACATTAGATGTCAAAACAGCAGGGAAGCGGGTGGACGGGGACAGGACGACATGACACGAACACCAGAATACTATTTTCTATGCATTTATAAATAGCATGAACTTAAGTTCAAGGTTTTACATGACCCTTCATAACTATATGAACTTGCCAGTGCCTTAATACTACCACACATGGTACAATGCTCACAGGGACTGAGGGAGAGCTATGGAAGAGGCCCTTTACTCCTATACATTTTGGCACATCACACCGCTACCTCATCAAGCCTGGTGGGAGCCCTTCTAATTGCCTGAAGTGCCAGGCAATCGCTCTGGCTGCTCAACCCTACAACCAGGTCCAAATGATAACAGCAATGATGACAGCACTGCTGACTGAGGTGAAACACTGGAGCAACTCAACTTTTAACCCTGTGGAAAGAGGAAAGCGTTTGTTATGTGAAATGACATTGTTCATTTTAATTTCAAACAATGTCATTTTCTAAAAGAAAAATATTCACTTGGTGCCACCACGCTCAAGAGCTGTCACCACATACTGAAGTCTACTCGGTTTTTAGTGCAAGCCCACTGTCAGATCAACTAACGTTATCTGATTTTATTCTCAGAAAGAATGCTGTCTGAAGTAATGTCAGTAACTATATATCTATCACCAGCTCAGTTTCAACTAAATTCTAAAATAAAATAAAATAAAATAAAATAAAATAAAATAAAATAAAATATTTTATTCTATTTTCCAACCAATTTGGATTCTGGTAGAATCTCTAGAATTGTGAAGATAATGCTAAAAATATTACTTAATGTGAAATCATACTAAAAAACTTAAAAAGACACAAATCAAACACAATACAATGCCACTGCTGCTTCTCTACTGCTTAAATTCAGTGATATTTTACATGTCTGTGTTTTATAAGATGCTAAATTACTTTTAGAACTGCATTTTTAGTTCACGTGCACTTAAAAAGAGTTATTTGCAAATGTCTAACTGCATTAGTTGTGCAGTCACTGAAGAGAAGTACTTCCCAGAATTCATCATTTGATTCAATTTGTAAAAAACAGTTCAGCTTATGGGAGTTTCTTCCACTCACACGTTAGAATTTATCAAGTGACCAATACACATTAATATCTTAAAAATTACTTTTATTTTTAGCAGTATTTTTAGAGGATCTATCCACTGCACTATTCCTCGCATATCTACTGTACTACCAGTATTCCTCCTCCTCATGTCACAATCCCAATGTGACAATCTCCTTTATGGGCCTTAAGATTGATATCATCTCTTCCCTCCTGAAAGGCATGGGTGTGTGGGGCACCACAAAAACATTCTGCATGTGCAAAATCCAACTGAGAGTAAGGGCATTAATTCAAGAATGAAAGCTCACATTAGGAAAAAAAACAAGAAAAAAAGCATATTACATTTCCTATGCTAAACCTGATTACATTTTTCCCTTGAAAGACTTAAAAAGTTCTAGCACTTACACATTGGGAAAGGAAGTATCGAAATTAAATGGAAACCAAGAATATACTGGAAAGAAAATACTGGATGAATTCACACAGCATAAGTTACAGAAGCTCAGAATTTAGCACCTATTCCACAAATATTTATACAGGCACGGAATGTTACTGCTGAATCAATAGCTTT